>JALMGA010000008.1:21063502-23926002 GCA_023333525.1 Aspidoscelis tigris stejnegeri
TTTTTTCTTTCCCCTTCCCGCGCTTTGGGCTCCTCTCCTCTGGCGCCCTCTGGCCTCCTGCAGCAGAGAACCTCTGGGGCTCCTTCCGCCCGGGGGTTGCCTGGAGTTACAGTGTTCTGGGCGTGAGCCCCTGGCCTGTGGCCGGCCAGTGGAAGGCCTTGCAGGGGTTCGGGCAGGGCAGAGGGCGAAGGGACCTCGGGGGCCCGCGGCAGTGCCTCGCCGGGCGACCTTCCGGGTCCGGCCAGGAGTGTGCCCGCTGCCACGTGCCTGCGCCCTACGCCTGTCCCTCAAGTGTGCCCAGCGTGCTTCGTGAAAGCGAAGCCTCGTGCTGTGGGGGACGGAGTAAAGGGCGTGCGGTCCCATGCGCTGGCTGGCGTGACGTTCGTGTGCGCTTTGTGCAAGCGTGCCTTTGAGGCGTCGGGCTCCTGCTGGCGTTGGAAGGGGGAGCGCGGTCTGTTTGTGTCTCCGAGAGGGCTGGGCGCCGGGGCCGGTGACGGTGCAGTGGCTGGGGGAGGGAAGTGATGCGGACCGTTGAGTCTAAGTGAGTGCAGAAAGATCAATCTGCTGCCTACGGCCATACCACCCTGAACACGCCCGATCTCGTGTGATCTCGGAAGCTAAGCAGGGTCGGGCCTGGTTAGTACTTGGATGGGAGACCGCCTGGGAATACCGCGTGCTGTAGGCTTTTGCGCCTTTTTTCTTTCCCCTTCCCCTTCCCGCGCTTCGGGCTCCTCTCGTCGTGCTGTGGGGGACGGAGTAAAGGGCGTGCGGTCCCCTGCGCTGGCTGGCGTGCCTTTTGTGTGCGGTTTGTGCAAGCGTGCGTTTGAAGCGTCGGGCTCCTGGTGGCGTTGGGAGGGGGACCGCGGTCCGTTTGTGTCTCCGAGAGGGCTGGGCGCCGGGGCCGGTGACGGTGCAGTGGCCGGGGGAGGGAAGTGATGCGGACCGTTGAGTCTAAGTGAGTGCAGAGAGATCAATCTGCTGCCTACGGCCATACCACCCTGAACACGCCCGATCTCGTCTGATCTCGGAAGCTAAGCAGGGTCGGGCCTGGTTAGTACTTGGATGGGAGACCGCCTGGGAATACCGGGTGCTGTAGGCTTTTGCGCCTTTTTTCTTTCCCCTTCCCGCGCTTCGGGCTCCTCTCCTTTGGCGCCCTCTGGCCTCCTGCAGCAGAGAACCTCTGGGGCTCCTTCCGCCCGGGGGTTGCCTGGAGTTACAGTGTCCTGGGCGTGAGCCCCTGGCCTGTGGCCGGCCAGTGGAAGGCCTTGCAGGGGTTCGGGCAGGGCAGAGGGCGAACGGACCTTGGGGGCCCGCGGCAGTGCCTCGTCGGGCGGCCTTCCGGGTCCGGCCAGTAGTGCGCCCGCTGCCACGTGCCTGCGCCCTACGCCTGTCCGTCAGGTGTGCCCAGCGTGCTTCGTGAAAGCGAAGCCTCGTGCCGTGGGGGACAGAGTCAAGGGCGTGCGGTCCCGTGCGCTGGCTGGCGTGCCCTTTGTGTGCGGTTTGTGCAAGCGTGCCTTTGAGGCGTCGGGCTCCTGGTGGCATTGGGAGGGGGACCGAGGTCCGTTTGTGTCTCCGAGAGGGCTGGGTGCCGGGGCCGGTGACGGTGCCCCCAAGGTCCGGCCTGGTTAGTACTTGGATGGGAGACCGCCTGGGAATACCGGGTGCTGTAGGCTTTTGCGCCTTTTTTCTTTCCCCTTCCCCTTCCCGCGCTTCGGGCTCCTCTCCTCGTGCTGTGGGGGACCGAGTAAAGGGCGTGCGGTCCCGTGCGCTGGCTCGCGTGCCCTTCGTGTGCGGTTTGTGCAAGCGTGCCTTTGAGGCGTCGGGCTCCTGCTGGCGTTGGGAGGGGGACCGGGGTCCGTTTGTGTCTCCGAGAGGGCTGGGTGCCGGGGTCGGTTCCGGTGCCGCGCCCGGAGGAGGGAAGTGATGCGGGCCGTCGGGTCCAAGTGAGCGCAAAGAGAGCAAGCCCTGTTCTCACTCTCTCAAGGAAGGACTAGAAACAATGGTGTGAAACTGCAGGGGAAAAGGTTTAGTTTAGATGTTAGGAAAAAATTTCTAACAGTAAGAGTGATCAACCAGTGGAACAGGCTGCCCCGGGCGGTGGTTGGTTCCTCTTCGATCGAGGTCTTCAAGCAGAGACTGGATGGCCATCTGTCTGAGATGGTTTAGGAGATCCTGCCTTGAGCAGGGGGTTGGACTCGATGACCCAGGAGGTCCCCTCCAACTCTACCATTCTATGATTCTATGATTCTATGATTCAAGCTGCTGCCAAAGGCCATACCACCCTGAACACGCCTGATCATGGAAGGTAAGCAGGGTCGGGCCTAGTTAGTACTTGGATGGGAGACCGCCTGGGAATACCGGGTGCTGTAGGCTTTTGCGCCTTTTTTCTTTCCCCTTCCCGCGCTTCGGGCTCCTCTCCTCTGACGCCCTCTGGCCTCCTGCAGCAGAGAACCTCTGGGGCTCCTTCCGCCTGGGGGTTGCCTGGAGTTACAGTGTCCTGGGCATGAGCCCCTTGCCTGTGGCCGCCAGTGGAAGGCCTTGCAGGGGTTCGGGCAGGGCAGAGGGCGAAGGGACCTTGGGGGCCCGCGGCAGTGCCTCGCCGGGCGGCCTTCCGGGTCCCTCCAGGAGTGTGCCCGCTGCCACGTGCCTGCGCACTATGCCTGTCCCTCAGGTGTGCCCAGCGTGCTTCGTGAAAGCGAAGCCTCGTGCTGTGGGGGACGGACTGAAGGGCGTGCGGTGCCGTGCGCTGGCTGGCGTGCCCTTCGTGTGCGGTTTGTGCAAGCGTGCTTTTGAGGCATCGGGCTCCTGCTGGCGTTTGGTAGGGGGAGCGCGGTCCGTTTGTGTCTCCGAGAGGCCTGGGCGCCGGGGCCGGTGACGGTGCCGTGGCCGGGGGAGGGAAGTGATTTTAAGATACGATACCTGAGACTGTTATCGGACACAATGAAATTAACTGAACGATTAATGGTCTGCCGACTCGAATGTAAGCAGCAGCATGAGAAAAACTTTTGGGACGGTGAGAACACAGGGAGGCGCATTACCCTCGCTTGGAAAGGCAACATTTGAGTTACAGGACTGTACCCCCAGAGGGTACAGGGAGTAGTCGAATGGGAGGAGGAGGATAGAGAGGGGTAAATCCCCTGTGTGATCTATCCAAAAAATTGATTCTGTGATTTGACACACTCCCCCCAAAAAACATCTGTGAAACACCTCAGGAAGAAGAGTTGGTTTTTCTACCCTGCTTTTGTCACCCATTTAAGGCGTCTCAAAGCAGCTGACAAACCGTCTGTTCTCCTCCGCACAACACAACATTCTGTGAGGTAGGTGGTGCTATGAGTGCTCAGCTGTGACTAGCCCAAGGTCGCCCAGCTGGCTCCTTGGAGGAGGGTGGAATCTAACCCAGTATACCCAGATAAGAGACCAGCTCCCTAACCACTAGACCACACTAGCTCAAGAGAAGCCTTCAAGTTTGCCCTTCCCCCTTTCCTAAACATTCGGTGCTAGAAAAGGTGGATTGGAGACCGGTTGGGAACACACGACTCTTTTCTTATGTCTGAAACAGCCCCTGGGCCTGGTAGCTCTAGGCCGTATTCTGAAATATATCTCGGGATAGGGGTCTCCTATCTACATGCCAATGCAGACTCCAGCAGGCCTCACCTGGGGCCCTCTGAGTCCTATACTAGCCCTGTTCTAGATATTATTCCAGAATAAAGCCAAGTAAGACAATGCTCTGTGTCTGCACCAAGATGGGCTTTAAATGTTGTTTGAATATGTATTGTATATGTCTTAAAACCCTGTTCTAATATGTATTGTTGTTCCAATGTGTGGCATAAATAATACGTTCTGTTGTGACGGGGCCCCAAAACGTCTCAACCTTTACCTTTCCGTCTGCGAAGCCAACTCACGGCGGGAACACCTCAATTCATCCTGCACCTGAGGCAACTTTTGGTACAGGCGACCTGTTCTCCCTAACTTCTCCCTTTGCCTCCGGGCTGGAAACCTCCGCTCGTAGCTTTCCGCCTCGCCTCGCCTCGCCTCGCCTTGCAATGCCATGTTCTACCTCAGGGAGGCGGGAGGAGAGGCAACCGGGGTGGGGGGAGAGGGGACCGAGATCCTCGCGGCGGAAGCGCCAGTCAGCTGATGGGTGTGCGGAGGGAGGCGGCGCGGCGCAGGGAGGCTCTTGGCTCGGTGCTGCGCCCTGCGCACTCTTGGCGCGGGACACAGAGGGGGCGCCTGGGTCTCTCTGGAGCGGGCAATATGTTCGCGCTGCTTTTGCTGCAGCTGCTGCACGCAGGCTCTGGATCCCTCGTGAGTAGCTGCTCCTCGCTTCGATCCCCTTGCCCTTGCTTCTTGCTTACGGAGAGGACGCAGCCCTTTTGCTGCTTTCATTCCATCTCTGGCAGGAGTTCCTTAACATAGTTGGAGGAGTTGGATTTGGAGAGGTCTCCTTCGGGCGTGGGGGAAGCTTGTTTGCTATAATACGCGAAGACCATGCACAATTTCCGTGTCCGTCTGGCCGTGAGAGCGCGGGGCTTTGCGAGGGATGGCAGGGGTTGCAAACCTGAAGCAATGGAGGCTTTGGAAAGAATAAAAAGAGTTGGATTTTCTACCCTACTTTTCTCACCCACTTAAGGGGACTCAAAGCGGCTGACAAAACGTTCTGTTTTTCTCCCCACAACAGAACACCCTGTGAGGTAGGTGGGGCTGTGAGAGCTCCGAAGAGAGCTGTTGACTAGCCCAAGTTCACCCAGCTGGCTTAATGGGGGAGGGCGGAATCGAACCTGGTATTCCCAGATAAGAGTCCAGCTCCCTAACCACTAGACCAGTGGTTCTCAACCTTCCTAATGCCGCCACCCCTTAATGCAGTTCCTCATGTTGTGGAGACCCCCAACCACGAGGGGCAGGGCAGCTCTGGTGAGGATGGGGCGGGAAGGCAGGAGACTCGTCACGACCCCTCTGAAAGGGTAGTTCGACCCCCAAAGGGGTCACGACCCACAGGATGAGAACTGCTGCTCTAGACCAAACTGGCTCGCAGCTTCTGAGCGGCGTCTTGGGCTGAGGGACCCCATAGAGAGGAAGAAGCCATGAAAAGGAAAAAACTAAATTTGGCTTGTTTTGTTCGACAAGCCTTAAAGTTTAAAGGATCTGACTTACAAGCAAGTTGAGAGTACGTAGGGAAAGCTCACTTGAGGCTCAGGAGAACTGGTGTGTCAACAAGAAAGTTGGCCTTCTCTCGCCCTTCCTGTTTTTGGTACAGTAACCATTTTCAAAGTGCAACTATTAACTTAGTTTTAGCTCTTTCATCCTTGTTGCAAAAGAACTATTTCTTTCCTTTAGTGGCTTACACCTGTCTTGGCAGCTATATTATCCTTATCTTCTTCTTCACCTTAGATCAGAGGTTCTCAACCTGTGGGTTGCGACCCGCATGGGGGTTGAACTACCCTTTCAGAGGGGTCGCAACGAGTCTCCTACCGTCCCTCCTTGCCCCCTCCCAGCTGCCCCTCCCCTGTGGTTGGGGGTCTCCACAATGTGAGCAACTGCATTAAGGGGTCGCGGCATTAGGAAGATTGAGAACTACTGCCTTAGCTGCTTTGCAACAAAGCTACAAACTCTTGTTCAAAAGAGGTGCAAAGATAAGCATCAAACGTACCAGACTGGCAGCTCTAGCATTTTTCCTGATAGTTGTGTTAACTATTTTTGGGCTCCTTAATGCCTTCCAGCTTCCTTCAGTGAGGCTCAGTAGTGGTACCTGTTCATAACTGGCCATTGTCTTATGGACAACCTGAAGGTTGTGTTGCTGTTTGACATCCATCTAGGACCCACAGTTGGGAAGACTAAGCTTGAAATGATTGTGAGAATGGTTAAAGCTCTAAAACCAGATATTACTGTGATTGTTGGTGACCTGACTGATGCTAATGGGAACAACCTCGGAACTGCTGTGGAGTCTCTTGATTCTGCACTAGGAACATATTTTTTATAGGGAACTATGAGTAATACACATCTGATGTCCACAGTTGGTTTGATCTGCCAAAGTCACTCAATACCTATTCGCTCCATAGTGGAAGCACTGACGCCCTGGCCCCTAGGCGTAGGGATACTGATTGGTTTTGCCTGGCAGGGAAGCCAGCGTTCTACAATATCCTGGGCACAGCATGGCTTTGGAAAAGGCTCTCAGAGATTGTGGCAGTGAGCATCCAATCATGCTCTGTGCCCATCAGACAGGCTCAACTGGATGAAAATTTCATCTTCTCTGGACACACTCATAGAAGGCAGATATTTCCTCTGAATATTGCATCTTTTCAAAGTTGGGCAGGACAGTTATGTGCACATTAGTCCAGGAACTATGTCCTATGCAATGCCCATGAGACTGGGTAGTAGATCAGAAATAACAGAAGACATTCTACATTCATCAGTCTAATAGCTTTGCTGTAGTGTGTCACTTTCTTGGGTTTGTGCAGAATGTTTCCAGACCTGTTTCACATGTTTCATTTAACAGTGCTGGATAATCTTTAGTTTGACAATACTACAACTGCCTCCAGATGGGCACAGGAAAAAAGCAGGATCTTGTTTAGATCCTGCAATTGCCTTTCACCGTCCCTGCAAGATGGCAGGGGAAAGTACTGAGCCAAGCCTGAGCCTTTCCCTTGTCTGGTGCTGCTCTTGCTATGCATACAATGTTGAGCATACTGGGAAGTGTGCAAGTGCCTGTCCCCACCCTTGCACAGTGAGTATTTGTGGCCCATTTTGCCAACAAGCCAATAGGCAGAGGGCATGTTTTTGACCCAGAAACTGGGAACAAACGCCAAACAAAGGTAAGCTTTATCTCTGTATGAGAGAACCTGGGTTGGCTATTCTTTTTCCTGCAACAACGCGATGGTGGGATTTCATCCCTATATCCTAGGACTATGTTGTGCTTGCTGTGGCAATCCCAGTATAGTGCTGAGATAATCCTGGGTTTTATACCTTGTTTGGACACAGCCTACATGGACTATAAACATTAGTCTTTCTGTTCGTGAGCTCCTGTTTATAATTTATACACTATTGCCGGATGCCAGTTTAAGGTACATACACATCTGATTAAGGCAGGGTTTCTCTAACTTTAATGATGCGCAACCCATCACACAGTTGTGGCTGTGTGGCATCTGGGCAGTCTCACCTCACAGTTCATGCTATGTGGCACTTTTCCCTGTGGGGTATTACTTTGTGTGCCAACTGGGGATGAAGTTGACTGCTGGCATTTGGGCAGCTTCTGTGCAGGATAAAGCTGCACCAAACCATTAAATTTCTTGTCATCTGTCTCTAGATTTCTCCACAACCTTTGGTGGACCATAAGGCATACTTTGAGAAAATCTACTTTAAGATATTCATGGTGGGAGTCCTGTAGACACAAGGCAGAAGCACTAGAGGAAGTTAATAATCTATAACATTCACTAGTGACTTTTGAAGAAGGATTTTTGCTCTTCTTCTTCCTGGCAGGTTCTGCGTTAAAGACAGCACTAAAGACATGCACTAAAATAAACAAAAGTTGGAGTTTTCCTGCATTTTGGAGGGTTTTCGAAGGAAAAGACTACTTCCATCTTTACTTTAGAAATATTGTTTTGGTTTCAAATGGAGAGGCTGGATACCTCAGGATTTAACCCCCAGTCTCTTTTAGAGGGGCTACTAGAAAAGAAAGAACAAGCCATTTTTTTTAAAGTAGCTGTCTGCACAGAAGGAATAGAAGTCTGATGCATATATGTCATCTAGAATTGATCCCAGAGGTTTCTTACAGGTGAAATATCTGTTGCTGGCCTGTCCACACTTCTTCCTCTGCTTTTTTTTCAGTGGCTGAAGCCAGCCACTGCCTTCGAAGAGAGCCAGAGAGGGGAGAAATCCCCACCCATCTCAGTTTTATCACTTTGGGTCTCTCCATTTTTTACCTGATTAGATAGTTTTAAAAGCTTTCTTTGGCAACAGTGTAGCAAATCTAGTGGGTGTATTCTCATCTGACATGTAAATTATTTCAGCTGAATGAATATAAATGTAACCTGTCTTGGTATTCACTGAAGGCTGCAAGAAAGTAACTCAATGTATTATAAAATTCATATTTTACTTATTTAAAAATTGTTTTGAAAGTTTTTTTTAGCTGCCTCAGTTGTTATCAGAAACGCTTGATATAAATTTAATAAATACATCCCAATTTTGAAGATGTTTCCTATGCATTTTTTTTTTTAGCAAAAAGCCTTTGCATCTATATTTCAGATGGTCTTGCTAAAACAAGAAATTGGGCTTCCTAACAGTTTATTCATGTATTCAGTGGTTATTTGTGTCATTTCACCTGCTGACTAGAAATTACTTTAAGGAAATGCTGTGAGTCTCTTTCTTCTTCTGTTAGACCACTAATTACTAATGTTGGTATGCTATCTAGCAAAAATGCTGGGGGGAACAATGAAAATGAAAACCTTTTGAAGACTTATGTAGAGATGGTTTCACACTGTTCCCTTTCTGGGTGGGACTCCTACATTTCAAGTTTTACTAGTACCAAAACTCATTTTACAGCTTTTGTTTTCCTCTGCAGCCTTAGCCAATTTTTAAAGGCCTAAAAGGTAAAGATTACCAATATTACAGTTATTTGAATGCTTATTTGATTGTGTTTCAAGTCTTTGCAAGGGGGGTAATCCTTGGCCTTTATTCCAGATTATATTCCAGAATAGGAGCCAGTCATCCAGAGTGGGCCTCTAGTATTGGACTCACATGAGGACTGTGAGGAATGAAGAGCATAGCTCTGACTGAAAACTCTTACTCCTTTCTCTCCCCTTGTCCAGGCTGGGGTGGGCTCCCTGAAAGGCTCCGTCCCCTTGCCTTCCCTCTCTGTCAGGGCTGCGAAGAGCCCTGCAAAAAGCTTAAAAAAAAAAGGCGGGAAAGGCTCCAAAAAATGCAGATGTTCCCTGTGGGATCTGCAAGCCCAGGGATCTTTGCAACAGGTTAAATGCACTGGAATCTGTAGTGTAGCAGCAGAGTGCTTGTTGGTATGGCACAATCTGTTCTCATGTTGTGCAAATGAGCTACATCAATTACCACTTCACTTCTCCCACATGTTCTCTGGAATTTTCAGGTACAAAGCAGATGTACTCTGGACACTCTCCAAAGAGTGTGGTAAATGCAGATTTGCCAATAGCGCATGCAGTTTCCACTCATTTTGAGTTACTTTGGACACCCTTTCTGTGCCATCTTCAGCTTAGTGGCTTTGGCATGCATTGTTACAGGGCCTAGAAGTTAAGGGAAAACTGGGTGCATGGACTAGAATGATGAAATGTCCAAGAAGGATGGGATATTTTGAGAAATGCAATATTAGAAGCGCAATCATTAACAATTCCTCAAAGAAGGAAGAATGAAAAACATCTAAAGAGACCAGGGTGGATAAACCTAGAACTTAAAAACTTGATAAAAAAGAAAAAAGAAATGTTTAAGAAATGGAAGGAGGGATACATATCTAAGGAGGAATATAATGAAATCGGTACAATCTGCAGGGCAAGTATCAGAAAAGCTAAAGCTAAAAATGAATTGAGGCTTGCAAGAGAGACTAAAAACAATAAAAAAGGGTTTTGGGGATATGTCAACAGCAAAAGAAAAGTCAAAGAGGTTTTGGGAAGTCTGCAGGGAGAGAACGGAGAAGTGATCGAAAGTGATCTTGAGAAGGCAGAGATTCTGAACTCCTATTTTGCATCTGTTTTTTCCAAGAGGGATAATGTGCATGCAACAGTCCTTCACTGTACTGATGAAGGACTAGGAGAATCAAGACACAAAATCGACACTGAGAGAGTAAGGGAACGCTTAGCTAACTTAAACGAATTTAAGTCCCCAGGTCCAGATGGATTACATCCTAGGGTACTGAAGGAATTAGCAGAGGTAATTGCTGAACCACTTGCTGTAGTCTTTGAGAAGTCATGGAGAACAGGAGAAGTCCCAGACGATTGGAGAAGGGCAAACGTTGTTCCTATCTTCAAAAAAGGGAAGAAGGTAGACCCAGGGAACTACAGACCTGTTAGCCTGACTTCAATACCAGGAAAGATTCTCGAACAAATTATTAAACAACACATATGTCAGCATTTGGATAGGAATTCAATAATTAACAGTAGTCAATATGGGTTTGTATCAAACAAGTCGTGTCAGACCAACTTGATTTCATTTTATGACAAAATCACTGAATGGGTTGATCAAGGAAATGCAGTAGACGTAGTATTTCTTGATTTCAGCAAAGCATTTGACAAAGTATCTCATGCGATCCTCATTGAAAAATTGATCAAATATGGGTTTGACAAGGCAACTATAAGGTGGATTCAAAACTGGCTTAGTAATCGTACTCAAAGAGTGGCTTTAAATGGCTGCACATCCAAATGGAGGGAAGTGTCAAGTGGAGTACCACAAGGTCCTGTCCTGGCCTTCCATTAAAAGGGGATACAGTTTTCTCTTCCCACTGCCAGATGCTGTTATTGTTTTAATGTTGTTGATTTTAGATGTTGTTACCCACCCAGAGACCTCTGGGTGTAGGGTGGGATAAAATGCAAATAAATAAATTATGAATTGTATTTTATTTGCATTTTTATCTCATCTTTCTTCAAAAACATGAAGCTGGCAAACAGCTCTGCAATGCAGATTAGGCCATAATGCAGTGATTGGGTCACCCATTAACCATCCACAGCTAAGAGGGGTCTTAGCCCAGCATTCCAGCCACTCTCATAGAATCATAGAATGGTAGAGTTGGAGGGGACCTCCTGGGTCATCGAGTCCAACCCCCTGCTCAAGGCAGGATCTCCTAAACCATCTCAGACAGATGGCCGTCCAGTCTCTGCTTGAAGACCTCCATCGAAGGGGAACCAACTACCTCCCGTGGCAGCCTGTTCCACTGGTTGATCACTCTTACTGTTAGAATTTTTTTCCTAACATCTAAACTAAATCTTTTCCCCTGCAGTTTCACCCCATTGTTTCTAGTCCTTCCTTGAGAGAGTGAGAACAGGGCTGATCCCTCTGCCCTGTGACAACCCTTGAGGTATTTGTAGACAGCTATCATGTCTCCTCTCAGTCTTCTTTTTGGTAGACTAAACATTCCTAGTTCCTTAAGCCGTTCCTCATAGGACATGGTTTGCAGACCGTTCACCATCTTGGTAGCTCTCCTTTGAACCTGCTCCAGCTTGTCAGTGTCTCTTTTAAACTGGGGTGACCAGAACTGGACACAGTACTCCAGATGAGGTCTGACCAAGGTAGAGTAGAGGGGGATAATAACTTCACGTGATCTGGACTCTATGCTTCTCCTAATAAACCCCAGGATTGCGTTTGCCTTTTTTGCAGCTGCCTCACACTGTTGACTCATGTTCAGTTGATGATCTACCAGGACACCCAAGTCTTTTTCACATGTGCTGCTGCTCAGCCGAATTCCTCCCATTGTATATGTGCTTTTTTCATTTTTCTTGCCCAGGTGCAGAACCTTGCATTTTTCTTTGTTAAATACCATTTTATTAGTTGCAGCCCATTGTTCGAGTTTCTCTAAATCTTTTTGAATCCTCTCTCTCTCTTCTCTGATGTTTGCAATCCCCCCTAGCTTTGTGTCATCAGCAAATTTGATCAGTTTCCCTTCAACTCCCTCATCCAGATCGTTTATAAAATCATTAAACATAACTGGGCCCAGGACAGAACCTTGTGGTACTCCACTTGACACTTCCCTCCATTTGGATGTGCAGCCATTTAAAGCCACTCTTTGAGTACGATTACTAAGCCAGTTTTGAATCCACCTTATAGTTGCCTTGTCAAACCCATATTTGATCAATTTTTCAATGAGGATTTGAATACTTGAATCATCGAATTTGAACAAATAGAACCTTTTCATATTTGAAGATACGAATGTCGACAACATTCGTATGTGTCCGTATGCACCTGTACACATCCCATTTTTATCCCGTATGCATCCCGTTTTTGTCCCGTACATATCTGTACAAATGCGTACGGATACAAATAAAATGCACACGGGTGCATATGTTATGCGTACATATCCATACACATGCGAATGTCCGAATAATTCGTATGAATGATTCAAAACATGCAAGTTTGTTTGAATGTTAAAAAACAAATGTATAGACATTCAGTTTGAATTTGAATGTCCGCATCTGAATGAATTTGATTGAATTTTGAATGTTTTGAATATTCTTGCATGTCCTTACATATTTCATGCTGCATCTTAATAATTCCTTCCTACTTCCTTAAAAGTTAAAACTCATGTCTTTTACTTTTAGATCACACCCCAGAGAAGCTTTGGAATTGATTATGCCCACAACTGCTTTCTCAAGGATGGCAACCCATTCCGCTATGTTTCAGGCAGTATCCATTACTCTCGTATTCCGCGGTACTACTGGAAAGACCGCCTCCTGAAGATGAAAATGGCAGGCCTTGACGCAATTCAAACGTAAGTAGCTGTGGTGCTTCTTGAATCATAAAAATATTGGATGAGGAATCTTCTTGAAGGTGCTGTGTAATTTGTTCGCCATTGTCCTATTCTGGGAAGATGCTAAGGAGCCCATGAAAGATATTAAGTTTATTTATTTTATTTAAACCCAGTCCCATCACTTGAAAGCCTTGAAGCAGCTCACAATTTAAGCATGAAATAATATCCAATGGAAACCATGGCAATAAAAGCATGACAGCATATTTTAGGAATCACATAGTACACTGTTTTTTGCTTTCACCATTTCCTTTTATCTTGGAAAAAGATATTTCAGTGTCCTGATCCCCTCCCCCCACCCATCCCCGGAAGCCAGGAAAGGAGAAGCATTGACTGTAGGTCATATTGCTCCTGGTACTGTCATGCCCATCCAGTTTCTGCTTCACATACAACCCCCTTGCCCAGTTGAATGCTGAATCCTGGGGAATGAGCATAAAATGGAGTTAGGAAATTCTGCCACAACCAGCATCCCAGTCCGGAGGAGCTCTGGTGAAGTGTTGACTTTCTGAGCTGCCATTGGTTCCAGAGCTACCACTCCTGGAAAAGCAACCACCACCTCACAGGCTGAGTGAGAGGCCTGGAGTGGACTAACCAATCCTGAGAGAGTCTGGGCCCTTCAGGGTGAACAATTCCCCATGGCTGAATTTCATTGCAGCTTGCAGGGCCTCTCTTAGATTGCAGCAGTGTGTGGAACAGAGGCTTCCAGTGTTCTTGGTGATCTAGTATAATGGCCAATGCGGAATCACTTGTAGACATCTACAGAGAGAGAGAGATGCAATGCAGAATTAACTGTGTGAAACAGGCTCCAGCACATGAAAGGGACTGTCAGAATAAAAATGGTTTCCCCTGTAGTCTGGTTGGGTTGAGTGGAAATCATTGGTCCTCTCCAAATACAGCAGCTTCTCATGCATTCAGAAAACAGTCTCTGTCATACTGCCTGTATCTGGCTACCAGTTGTAACTATTTCACTTCATTGACATTGCTGCTGTTTGTATATATCTATAAGTTTATTTATGATTCCGGCGTATAAGACGACTGAGCGTATAAGATGACCTCCAACTTTTCCAGTTAAAATATAGAGTTTGGGATATACTTGCCATGTAAGAAGACAACTCCTGGAGTATAAGACGACCCCCAACTTTTGAGAAGATTTTCCTGGATTAAAAAGTAGTCTTATACGCCAGAATATACCGTATAAATGAGTGCATTTTAAAAAGGGGCAACTTGAATCTTTGCAGGTTGCTTTCTTGTTGCAAATCTCAGTGTCGTTTCTTACGAATGATGTTCGTATTGCTTTCATGGGAAGATAAGTGGTATATACTGTGTTTCTAGGTATGTGCCATGGAATTTTCATGAATCTGAACCGGAAGTTTATGATTTCACTGGAGACCGAGATCTTGAATATTTCCTACAACTTGCTGAGGAAGTTGGCTTATTGGTTATCTTGAGAGCTGGGCCTTATATATGTGCTGAATGGGACATGGTAAGAGTTTTTTCAAGTTTTTAAGTCTCTTACCAGGAGTGACTGTAGTTAGTAATGAAGAAATTGATTGGAATATAAAGAGTTGTGAATTTAATCTCCAGTATCTCCAGAGAAGAAGCATGCTTTCTGCTGAGGTCTCTGTCTAGCCAAGAAAACTGCATTCATGTATCCGTGTAGTCACCAGAGGTCTTTTAACACTATACCCCTCATAGGTCTGCCGCCATTGGTTCGCTATTGACCCAGGGGCGGCAGGCCGGTTCCGTCCCTTCCCAGGTTCCTGTGGGCTCCCACCTTGAAGCCTTCTCTGGAGGTGCCTCAGAGGTGCTTTTCTTTGCGGTGTCTGAGTCTCCGTGGTCAAAGGGGGGCATTTCATCCTCGCTATATTCTTTTAGCTACATTCTTGATCCTTCCTCAAAGGCTCATGTACAGCCAGCCTAGTCTTTGAAAGGAGAAGCTTTATACAGTATTACTTTATTTGAAATAAGTCAGGACAACCCCTGCTGGTCCCTTTGCCACCCAGCATTGTTTGGAGATGGTGGTTTGCAGGAGTTGTAATTCAAAATATCTGCAGTTTGCTCAGCTGATAAGGCAGAATTACTTAGTGGGCAGTGCAAAGTAAATACGATTGTATTATGACTTTACTAATTTTAAGACTATATTAACAGCTCTAGAGTGGCGTGTTAGTATGGCTGCTCTAAGTATTTAAAAATATTAACCAGATGGTTAGCTGTTGTGGTCTTTGAAAATATCTTTCCCATGGGTTTCTTTTTTCCTTCTAGGGAGGGCTACCTGCCTGGTTATTAGAAAAACCATCTATTGTGCTTCGATCTTCTGATTCAGGTAAGGAAGTCAAATGACTCAATGCAACAGTATGGTGCAACTCTAACCCACCCATTATCTTTAGCACAAAGGCAAGTAAGGAGTGATGTTTACGTTATCTGAAATTGGAAAAATAGTGTTTAAATGCTAAGATGCTAAGATGAGTTTCAAAGCATACAGTTTGTGGGCCAGCAGAAGAAAGAGTCTAAGTTTGCCACATAAACATCACAGAAATGCTTGTTCATTGCACATTCTCAGTACTTAGGAAGTTTTACAGAAGGGCTTTAAGATTTGAGGGGAAAAACTATCATTGTAGGCACAGTACCATTTTGGATTTTGTCTACTTTACTGTTTGTGAAAACAGAACGTGATGTGAAAAGGCTCACTAGACAGCACAGTCTTTACGTGCAGTGTTCCATGGTCTAGTTTACTGCCTCTGGTTCATTTGTAGACTTCAAAATGGTGCCCTAATCTTGTCTGTGCATTGTCCAAATTTGATGGAGCTGATGGGCTATCCCACACTAGTGTGCAGATGACAGAGGCCTTGACCAGACCATGGTCAGGTTTATGTTTCAAGTGTTCTGGCCAAAGGGAACAAAGCCATTTTTTGGTTTCCTGTGTCAAATTCTGGACCACACTTAGCTTCCAGCAGACCTCCATTTATTTTGTGACACAAATACAATGCATGCAAGGGAAGGAGGGAAATGACTTCCTTCCCCTTTTAGAGATAACCCCAGAGTTAATACAGTGTTGCTTGTCCCCACCCACAAGAGTTTACTAACGGCTCACGGGAATAACTTTGCAACCGTAGCAAGAGAAGGACCTTGTAAATGCCAAATAAGAAGATCTTGTATTTGCAGCAAACAATTTATACTATTGTGGTTTTTGTTCTTCCTATTGCCCTGTTTCTTGTACGTTCTTGAGATTACGGGACCTTCCTGTAATGGTCAGATTCCTCTTAAAGGTCAGCTTACGAAATCTCTATAATATAAGGCTATTATGGCTTGTACAGTGATCATTTCCGGGGACCTTCATTTTATAATCCATACCTGTTTGTTGTGTAGGGATCCCAAGAGCCTCCTTTGCTTGCATTTCAAAATTCTTAAAATTTAAAGGTGCTTCCTTGGTTCCCTCAAATTTTTCTTATGGTAGGGTATGTTCAATGTGATCTAAAGTGTAACCTTCAGCGTGCATACAGCAAGTGTGGGTTGAGCCCTTCCCAAATCTTTATTGATGAAGCCAAGCCATGGTGATGATGAAAGTCTAACCTATAAAACAATTTTAGAATCTAAGGTTTTTAAAACGAATTTTAGGAATTTAAAAGTTCTTAAAAATTACCAGATGGGTCCAGTTGTTTCACAGACTGGGTGGTAGGTAGCCACCATCCTGTGCTATCACACAGCACTGTACAGAGAGGGAAGATTCTGGTAACATGCCTGTTTTAGGTCTTTTAAAACACAATTTTTGACAATAAAATAGGTCTTGAAATATTTGGACCATGTAAAATGTTTCATTGAAGCCAAATAACTTTTGCTTCTGAAAATTGTGATGAATGTATTTTAAAGGCTTGTTGTTTTTCCTACTTGAAACATTTGAGATGCCCTGTTGGAATTTGAATGTTTGGTTTCAAAGTATTTTGCATAACTTTGTTTATATATTGCATATATGCACACAAATTCTCTTAATATAGATTTTCTGTTATGCTATATTATTTAAATGCTCTTTTATGTAATGTCTGTACTATTTGTACTAGTGTATTTATTGAATTTTAAACTGTCTCATGCTGCCTTGAACAATGAATAATAAAGAAATGCACATCCCAAAGTATTGTTCTTCTACCAGACTGAAAGGGTAAGAGAAATGTAGGCTCTTTCTGTATACCAACCCCTGGAATTGGCTAGGCCTCTACTATCTGCATGCTAGTTTGGACTAGGAGAGGTCCTGCCCTCCATTAGAGTGACTTGTCCACATTATAGGGGTGCTGAGTGAGATATGGGGCCAAAATGGTGATGTTTTGCCCCACAAGTGGCATACTGTTGGTATATGGGACCATGAAAGAAGAAGAGTTGGCTTTTCTACCCCACTTTTCTCACCCACTTTAAGGGAACTCAAAGCAGCTGACAAAGCCTCCTATTCTTCTTCCCACTCCACACACCCTGTGCTGTAGATGGGCCTGTGAGAGCTCAGAAGAGAGCTGTGACTAGCCTAAGGTCACCCAGCTGGCTGCATGGAGGAGGGCGGAATCAAACCTGGTATTCCCAGATAAGAGTCCAGCTCCTTAACCACTAGACCAAACTGTGTGTGAACAGCATGATCCTGTGGGTCGGTATGCCAGCCCCTATTTGTATGGGCACTTGGAAGTGGTGCTGGAAATGTGCTACTTCTGAACACACTACTGGAGAAGCTCTGGCTGCAAACTGCAAAGGCCAAGAACATTCATTGCTGGCCTTTGAAACTGGGCCGAGCCTTCAATCCTGTTGGTTTGGGCTGGGCTTTCTAGAATGAGGGTATCCCTGGACAAAACCAGTGACAGCCTGGCACACAACAGGTGGCCTATACTTGGCGGAAGTGTTCCACCTTAGCACACGACAGCTTTTTTGAGGCAGCTGCAAAAAAGGCAAACGCAATCCTGGGGTGTATTAGGAGAAGCATAGAGTCCAGATCACGTGAAGTTATTATCCCCCTCTACTCTACCTTGGTCAGACCTCATCTGGAGTACTGTGTCCAGTTCTGGTCACCCCAGTTTAAAAAAAACACTGACAAGCTGGAGCAGGTTCAAAGGAGAGCTACCAAGATGGTGAACGGTCTGCAAACCATGTCCTATGAGGAACGGCTTAAGGAACTAGGAATGTTTAGTCTACCAAAAAGAAGACTGAGAGGAGACATGATAGCTGTCTACAAATACCTCAAGGGTTGTCACAGGGCAGAGGGATCAGCCCTGTTCTCACTCTCTCAAGGAAGGACTAGAAACAATGGGGTGAAACTGCAGGGGAAAAGATTTAGTTTAGATGTTAGGAAAAAAATTCTAACAGTAAGAGTGATCAACCAGTGGAACAGGCTGCCATGGGAGGTGGTTGGTTCCCCTTCGATGGAAGTCTTCAAGCAGAGACTGGACAGCCATCTGTCTGAGATGGTTTAGGAGATCCTGCCTTGAGCAGGGGGTTGGACTCGATGACCCAGGAGGTCCCCTCCAACTCTACCATTCTATGATTCTATGATTCTATGATTCTACGACAGCCTGGTTCAACGGAGAAGCAGTTTTAGGTGCCTCAGAAATCGTGTTCTTAGTGGTGCTGTGGTCAAAGTCCTGCAGTGACAGAGGCTATTTTCTTCCATTGTTGCAGCAACATTACTCTCAGTTTTCAGTCGTGCCCAGAGAGTAATTCCTGGGGGATGAAAGAAGCTATGAATAATGAATTTAAACTTTGTTTTTGCTGTGGAACTAAGACAGGACTTGAATTTAAGAATTTCCCATATGGATCATGTGCTCTCTCTCTTTTTTTACTTTTCCAGATTATTTGGCAGCTGTGGAAAAATGGATGGGTGTCTTATTACCAAAGATGAAGGCTCACCTTTATCATAATGGTGGGCCAATTATTATGGTGCAGGTATAATTATTTCTGGATCAAAATAAGCATCAGTAGGTTTAAACATAAAAATGTAAAATGCTTTTATATTTTGTCCCACTGTTGAATCAAAATGCGCAAAGGCTATCTCATTGGAAAAGCATATGTACTGTAGGATATCTTAAATTCTGGTAATGCTGGAGAGATTTTTTAGTAACAGTATAGAACTCTTGGAATTATCTGTGCCCAAGAAAATAAATGCTGCAGGATCATAAGTGCATACTGCGCTAGGTTCTAATGTATTCACTTTAACCCTTCTTCAGTCCATCCTTGAGACCTGACACACCTTTAAGTCCAATCCATTTCAGTTGTGGACTTTGTTCCAATTATACTTTCCTGAGTCCTGATTTTTACAGATCTCAAACAGTTATAGAGTGTTAATCTGTTTTCTTTTTTGGGGATGTGATCAGAGGAAAGGGAAAATGAGGACTGAACCATACTCTAGTGCAGTGATGGTGAACCTTTTGAGCTCGGTGTGTCAAAATTTGCACGAAAACCTAGCTTAACTCGGGTGCTGTGTCACATCTAGAAATATCCATAATTTTGTGGTATTTGTAGTTCTAGTAAAAAAGTTATATTTTTGATATATGTATTTTATTAAAAGCAAAAACAAATCTTTACATTTGCTAAATCTTCAATTGAAAGTTGGTATTTCATACACGTCAAGAACAAGCAAGCACTACACACCCAGGTGCCAGGGTGACCATGTGTGTCACCCAAAAGGGCTTGGTGTGTCACCTGTGACACGCGTGTCATAGGTTGGCCATCACTGCTCTAGTGGGTGATTACTGCATGAATTTGCCTTCCCTTTTGCCCAGTATGTGATTACACACTGCTGAGTCACAGAACTTTCATTCTGTCAGAGCTCAGGGGGCGTTGAGATGGTGGAGAAGCGGAGAGATCTATAAATGTCTCGTAAAGGAGTCACAGGATGGGAACAGAAAGCTGTGAGCATAGTGATCCAAACAGAGGACGATCTGAGGAAGGATTATCCGCTATTGGGTGTGGTCAGAGTTAGGGATGTGCATGAATATTTGTAGGCATTCAAAATCTGTTCAAATGTGCTGAATTTTGACATTTGAACTCAAACCGAATGTCCCAAAATTTGAATGTAAACATTCAAATCTAATTTTGAACTCTGGATCTATTTGTTCGAATTATCCGGACATTTGTATACGTGTGGGTTTGTACACAATGTGTACTTGAAGATCCGTATCTTTCCTGCATCCGTACAAATTTGTATGGGACAAATATGGGTTGCATACGGGATAACTACGGGATGCATATGGACGTTTACAGAAGTGGGGAAGATGTGTATGTGCACATATGAATGTTGTTGACATTCGTATGGGCAGATTTGAATAAAAAATTCAAACAAATAGATTTAAATTTGGTAAATTTGAATCAAATCTTGCTAAATTTGAATTTAAAAGATTCAAATTGAATTGGATTTTGTGGTGTTCTGTTTTATTCGAATAGAGTGTCAATTCTCTAGTTGGAATTAGTGTGTGTTGAGTTCTGCTTCCTAACAAGATGGATTATTTCAGCAAGTTGTGACCAAAGCCTAATAAGTTTAGTTCTCTGAAGCAGTTCCTGTTAAAGCTGCTGCTTTTGATCTTGTACTTTTAAAAATGCATTATTGGTCTTATTTTTTTGCCTGATTCATTTCACACTTTTAATAGTTATCAGCTCTTCTTTAATCTCCTTTGGATTGCTACAGGTTGAAAACGAGTACGGAAGCTATTTTGCGTGCGATTTTGATTACCTGCGTTACCTGCAGAAACTTTTCCGCCGGCACCTTGGGAATGAAGTTGTGCTGTTTACAACAGATGGTGCAAGCACATATTTCTTGCGATGTGGAGCTCTGCAGGGCCTTTACTCAACTGTGGATTTTGGACCAGGTTGGCTCATTTTCATTTCACTGGAAGTAAAGTTCTTTGGTGCACTGGACAAGCAGATAATTGGAAACTAAGCCTTTTTCATGGATTGACTTCAACAGTAAAAGAGGAGGCGTGGCCTCATAGATCTACATTAAAGTGCAGATCTATGTTGTCTGGAAGTATTCTACATGGACCCTTAATTTGGCTTAAGGGTTCATGTGGAGAGGGCCAAAGTGTTCCTAGCACACTTCCAAAAAAAGAAGAAAACGCGTTCCATTACTGAAATAAAAATGCTCCTCATTCTTTCTGCTCCTGAGCTGAGTTTTCCTTTTCTGTATTGTTCCTCATTGCTGCTAAAAAGGGAGTAAATCCTTGTTGTTTGGCAGCAGAGTAACAGAAGACAGGGGGGATTGTTTCTCCTGTGGAACAGTTGATGGGTGAGAGGGTGTTTACCTTCCATTCAGCTGAGATCTTGATGACCTAGGAATCAGGGTCATTGCTGGGAAGGGAAGGAAAACCCTCTGATTGGCAGTTATTTAAATTTTAATTAAATATCCTCTAGTAGGATAGATCTTTTGTGGCTCCAGAAGGAGATAGCACCCATTGTATCTAACCAGCAAAGCCATCTGGAGGTCCTGAGATGATTCCCTATGGGCAGCTGGATGTCTGATCAGAATCCATAAGTATGCCAACAAAACCTTTGGAGCCCTCTGAGGTTTTGGGGGGTTTGCTCCAGATTTTGTTACTTTTGTTAATAGGAGGTGGGACGCCTGTGAAGGTCAGCTGCTGGGAGGCCGTGAGCACAGGAAAGCTGTTGTTATGTTTTGCCAACGTGCTTCCAGTAGTTGGCCACTGTCAGAACAGGCTTCTGGACTAGGGATGCACACAAATGGTTTCTTTTGCTTTTGAATTTGAGTCGAATTGAATGTCCAAACATTCAGTTCCCATTTAGACGTTTAGAATCCGAATGCAGCAAAATCCGATTCGAATCAAATACGTTTGAAACTTTCTGTTTGAATGTTAGATTTGAATCTGAAGATATGAATGTAGACAACTTTTGTATATGTTATATGTATCTGTGAGCATTTTATATGCATCCCGTTTTATCCCATATGCATCCTGTTTTTGTCTTGTACTATCAGTGCAAATGCATACAGATACGTATGAGATTTGTACAGATACATATGTAATACATACATATCTGTACTTTCAAATGTTTCAAATCATTCGAACAAATGTTTTGGAACATTCAAAATTGGTTTGAATGTTTAAATTCGAATGTGTAGATGTTCTATTCGAATTCAGATGTCCACATTTGATCAAATTCGATCGAATGTTGGATGTTTATAATATTTGCGCACATCCCTGTTCTGAACTGGATGAGCCATGAATCAGATCCATTGGGACATTTCTTATGCTCTTGTGTACTTAACCTGGAACCAACTCAAATAACATTTCGTGCAGACCTCTAGGTGTCACTGTTCATTTTCAAGACTCTCAAACTTGTAGAAACATTTTGAAACTTGCATATTTCTTTACACTTTTTGTAAACTGCTTTATGTTTTATTCTGTTTTAAGTTTTTCTGTCATCCTTTCCTCTGCGTTTTTCCCAGTTGTAACTTTGTAACTGATTGACTTTGTAAAGAAATGTTCTGTTATACTTGATTGTCTGTATTATACACTTTATGCTGTATTATACACTTTTCATGCATATGTAAAATGTCTATTAATTCACAAAACTTGCAACTTACAGAAGATATTAGGAAAGATACCCTCTAAGCAGAGACTAATTTCTCTGCAGAAATTCTTCTTAATTGAAGGAGTTGTAGTACCAGAAACATGGCAGCATAGGAACTGAATGTTTTTCTCTCTGTTGGTTTGCAGGTAGTAACGTCACAGCAGCATTTTTAACTCAGAGGCACAGTGAGCCTAAAGGCCCTTTGGTATGATCTTTTGTCCCATGTGTTCATGCATTGTTATTTATGTGTATATAAAACAATTTCCACGCCACCTTGCCTCACTCCATTGAGCAATCTTGGCAAAGCCTTGGCAGCACATATCAAGGCATGTGGTATGAAGCACTTTCACAAGGACAGTTCATTTTGTGGGGTGCCATCTGGATGGGGGTCATTTTTAAAAACCTCAGTGTCTGAATTTTCTCCATCCCCCATTCAAGACAGCAGTACGACTACCCCAAAGCTGTACCCAGGCCACTTGAGTAAGAGTAGAAGGTGATGCAGGAACAAGGCTTTTATGACTGGCAGTCCCTTCATTCATTGAGGCTTCTGGGTTGTTCTGTAGCAGAGTTGTCGGATATAGCTGTAATATCCATCTTCAGAAATCTTGACAATCATCTAGGTCATTATGTCAGTGGCAATTGAGTCTTTGCAAAGTCAGAATGTCTGAAGATGGTTATCACGGTTCCATCTGAAAGCTCAGGCTGCAGAATGAAGTCTAGATCTTGACAAAAAGACCCAGAAGTTCCAAGAAAACAACTATAGAAGGCTTCATTGCCGTTGCAGTTGGAGAGAGATCAGAGCTTTCTGCCAGCTCTTCCAACCCTCTCAGCCCTCTCAGTGACCATGACTTTTACCCATTTTTGGTGCATCCAGCATTTTTGTACAGTTGTTTCAATAAAGTTAAAGTCGGGTGCTGTGCCACATTTTAAGAGATCCTTAGCAGTGGCTTTTAGATTCTTCTGCAGGGAAGAATGTTACAGACAAATGTTAAATGAAGCCAAATTCAAGACAGTTACAAACATTCCTAAGCAGTGAAAAGCTCAAAGAAGTTTTCACTAAGGCTGCATCCAGATGTAGGTACTTATTCCACTGTTAGTATATTCTGTATGGATATTCTGGAATATTGATTCATTCTGCCAGAATATCCATATATAGCAGGATGAGAGTGCATCCAGACAAGGGGTGTTTTTCCACTGTCACTAAAAGTACCCATTAAGTACCCATTAATGGGTACGTAATGGCATTTTTGTACCCATTAATGGGTACTTAATGGGTACTTCTAGTGACAGTGGAAAAACACCCAAGATGAATACTTTGAAGATACTATGGAGCATCTGTCAACCTGCCAGTGATCTTCACTACCTGTGAATTAAAGCCAATGCTCTGAATTTTTTTAAAAGTACTTGTTGAGCATTGGCTATGGAGTTTTCCTTTCCTCCACATTTTCCTGGTTACTTCGGAGAGTTGTGTGAAAACCTACAAGAGTTTGCTCTCACCTGAGAAGCAGGAGACCTAGCAGAGAGGGAGGGGCTGACCACGTCATCAGAAGGACCCTCCCTGCTTTGAAGTATTGAAGACTGTGGAGATGATCCTTTCTCCCCGTGGGGTGCCTTTACTAAGTAACCAATGTCTGGATGCAGCATAGACATCCATCCTACTGGTCTATGCAGGCTGGGGGTTGTCTGTTTGGAAGGGAATCCCTGACCACAAGGCACTTCTGGCAGCCAGTTAACCTTGCACAGAGCTCGGAGACAGAATCCCACACTGGATGCACTTTCTGACCTATTCTATCTCTTTGGTTTCCATTTTTGGTCTTGGTAAGCAGTCAGAGCTTGAGGGCTCTGCTTCCACTGAAAAGCCATGTCAACAGCCAGCAATGACTTTGGGTCTGATACACACTACATTCAGTATGCGCAAAAGAGGCTTGAAGTGAACTGCTGTTTGGCTTTGCTGATTGAAGGGTTCTGCTTGTCTGGCTCTCCCAGTCCAAAACTGTCTTACTCTCATTTTTTGTACTTGAGGAGGGGAGAGGATGGCATTTGTTCAGCTAAAATTTTAATTCAGCTACATTTTTAGTGTGAATCTATGAAGGAATTTTTTCCTTCTCTAGACCAGACCAGATAGACTGGACCCTGCTTGAACAGATTGTTACTGGCACAGAACAAGAGTGTCTGCATTGGGATAGCCTGTTCTGATTCAGCACCTACTGATTCAGCTTTATAGCTTAGTGGGAGCTTTGGAGCTGGCCTGGGGGGCGGGGGTGTCCAAAAACTCTGTAGGTTGGGGGATCCATGGCAGCAGGGTTCCTTCTTGTGCTGGAGGAGTGGGTCTCATGGTATACCAGATGTGTCGCATACCCACACATCCTGTATACCATGGCTTAGTATGCTGGAAGACTGGGATAGCCAGCTAGTTTGGGCATGCTAATCTGGTTTACACTATGTTCAGTGTGAATGGAGAAAACCAGGAAAGTGTAGGGTCTCCCTTAGACCATACCGGCGTGTGGAAGGGAGACTCCTAGTATGCTTGCTGGTTTAGTCCACCAGAAGAATGTCCAAAGGGCAGGATAGATCCCTTGCTTCAGGTTTCTGTCTCTTCCCCCAGGTCAATTCTGAGTTCTATACTGGATGGTTGGATCACTGGGGGAAGCGCCATGCTGTGGTACCTTCATCAGTGGTGGCAAAAAGCCTTAGTGAGATTTTGGCAAAAGGAGCAAATGTCAACATGTAAGTGTATTAACATAAATTTGAAACAAGGCCTTGGAGTTGCACGTCCTATCTTTGAAACTTTGCTTGCTTGTCCTTCCAGGTACATGTTCATAGGAGGCACTAATTTTGGCTATTGGAATGGTAAGGTGTGTGTGTGTGTGTGTGTGTTTGTATGTGTCTCAGTATTGGGATGGTTTATTTTTGAA
Organism: Aspidoscelis tigris stejnegeri; assembly: GCA_023333525.1. NCBI lineage: Eukaryota > Metazoa > Chordata > Lepidosauria > Squamata > Teiidae > Aspidoscelis > Aspidoscelis tigris. Next base: position 21,088,433 of record JALMGA010000008.1, read on the forward strand.
AAATATGTGAGAATAGTAAATCAGAAAGCAAAAGAGAGAGACAGGGTAGTGGAATGACTAAAGGAAAGTTGATCAACCACTGTTCTCCAGACAGTCCTTTAACTAAAATTCCCATCATTCTGGCCTTGGAAGTTGACATGGAATTATGGGAGTTGTAGTGAAGGAACCTCTCACCTGTGGGCTAGAGTATTAGGGCAATTCTGCACTGGCTGGTATGCTGGACCAGCAAGCCTACCAGGAACCTCCTTTCCACATGCTGGTGTGGTTTAAGAGGGGCCCAACTTGAAGGGGATGCTTGCTGGCATGGTATACCCACCAGTATAGGGCCCTTTCTGCACTGAGCCTCATTCCACATTATATCTCAGAATAGGAGCATGCTGGTGCAGACTGTGGCAGGCCTTGCACAGATCTTGCCATGGTCTGCACTGGAATGTGACCGGCAGCCCACTATTCCAGAATATCACCCTGGATAAGAGTGCTGAAAGGGCCTGGGGCCTGTGGGCTGTTGGGTCCAAATTCCCCAGCTGGTGATCTTAAGTCAGTCACTGCCTCTGAACCTCTCTCAAAGTTCTTGTGAGGATAAAATGGGCACAGCCACATGCTATTTGGAGGAGAGGGAGGTTATAAAATGACAGCCCACCCACCAATCAATACGAGATCTGTTTCCTTTAATGAAACAGGAGGATCAGGAGAAATTAGATGGGAAAGAATAGCACTAGAAGACAACAATCTCAAAATTTGATTTCAAGGAGAAGGTTGGGAAAGTGAAATGCTCAGAAGATATAGACAGCTGTATTTGAAACCAGTTAATTCACTACTTGAATTATGAAAGAGACCCAAGGGGAAGAAGTATTTCATGTTTAAATTCTGGTTGAGACAGCGTTCTTGGAATTCTTGTTTTGTATTTCAATAGGGTAACTCGATGTTCAAAGAGAAAGTGCAGGATCCATGCACCACATGGACATTTATTTTAAATCTACTTGCTTTTTAAAATGGTTTTAAAAATGGGGATTTTTAAAAAAGCTATTGTGTAAGAGGAATAAATGTGTTATTTTAAGGTATTCTCTTTCCTTTCTAACAGGAGCCAATGCGCCTTATTTGCCACAGCCTACAAGCTATGATTATGATGCCCCACTGAGTGAAGCGGGAGATCTCACAGAGAAGTACTTTGCTATCAGGGAAGTCATTGGTATGGTGAGTTTCTTCTTTAAAAAAAGACTATTTGGGAGTGGGGGATCCGTGGAACCCCCGCTAAGAACCCCTGGCTTAGAGGAAGATGGGAAACTTTGATGTCTAGATTCTGTATTACGATTAAACTTTAAGAAATCTATGTCTGAGATAGGAAACTTAATATGACTGCAGATGTCCCTGAACTATCATTTTCTGTATTGACTGAGGCTGATGGACCTAAGGAAATGTGGAAAGCCTTGCTGGATCAAGTCAAATGATTCCTTCCCTGAAAAAAACTAGCTTAGCTGCAGCCATTTTCCCTAGGTCTTTCTTGGTGAAAACAGAGGCAAAGATTTCATTTAGTCTCTATGGAATCTCCATGTCCTCTTTCTTTCTGTCATCTAATGATCCAGCTACTTTCCTGGTTGGATTCCTACTTCAGGTGTGCCTAAAGAAGTTCTTATTTCTTTTGATGTGTTTATCAATGTGCTCCTCAAAATTCTTAGCATTCTTGATTGCCACCTTGCATTTGTTTTGCCAGAATTTATGTTCCTTCCTGTTCTCATTAGGACAAGCCTTCCATTTTCTAATTGAGCTTTTCTTGCTTTTAATGATTTCCCTTACTGTACTTATAAACCACATTGGTGTATGTTTGGACTTGGCTGTGCCTTTTCTTCTTTGCCTGCGCCTTTTCTTCTAATTGAACCTTCGTTACTTTTATTTGTAAATAGTCTCCATGCATTTTGGAAGGATTGGACTCTTTATCTTTTTTTCTTTTTAAACTAGTTTCCTAATTTGTGGGAAGTGACTCTGCTTCCTCAGTGCAACCCCAGAAACTTTCAGTAATTTGATTTAGCACTGAGACACAAGCAGACTCAACTTCTCTTCCTCAGTAACATTAATCTTGCCTGGGCCTCACCTCTAAAATGTCACCGAGTTACATGTTTGACTGGGTCTTATCTCTATGGTGTCAGTGACTTTAAATGGTCCTCTCACTTTTCCATAGTTGGCCAAGCGTTGTATTTGCATAACATGGTTTTGCGCTACCTGGTGATTTGTGGGAACCAGATCATAGCATTATAAATGGAATTATTAAACCTTGGGACAGAAGTTTCCATCTCACTTTATGCTACCTGTCTAGCCTCAGGAAAGAATTGCACATGTGATAAAAACGAGCCAGTTTAAAAATTCATGATGCAGATGATTCCTGAGTCTGTCATTTTAATTTATTTATTCTTCTTATTTTAGTATAAGAAGTTGCCAAAAGGCCCTATCCCTCCATCAACCCCCAAATTTGCTTATGGTGAAGTTGCGCTGAAGAAGGTAAATGATTATAAATTGTATAGTGAATTAATATGACTATTTTAAAAGAATGCAGATATATTTTGGGCTTATGGAATTTTACCAAACAACAAATGACTACTTTTTCCAGAAAAGCCAGTATTTTGCTTTTTGTGGTCTTAAAAGAAGCCATTAGATTAGCTGATGTGAAGATGGGACTCTGCATTATTTTAAGGTTTTTTTCTACCATTTCTGGCCGAATGTACAGCTGATTGATCCAGCATTGTACTGGCATGGGATACGCTAAATCCTGTCTGTGTTATCACAGCAGGAAGAATACCAACTTTTCTGATAAAGTGCAGGAAATCCCACACTTTCTTAAATCCTGCAAGGGGCTGGCAGTGCATTATTATTGATTTGCTTTTATCAGCAGTATATCTAGTAACAATTTGCTTTTGTCAGTAGTTTGGTTAATAAGATAGAACCAAAGATGATCATGGAAGCCACCTTGAGCTTGGAGATGGATCTTTGTAATTGTGTCAGCACAACTGGAAATATTTATTAAAGGTTATTGTTACAGCCATTAAATGTGTTGATGTAGCTGTGCTTTTGTCACCACCAATGTGCAACACTGGCCTGGCATGTGCTTCCAAGTTGATTAGGGATATGCATGAACAAATTCACATTCAAAAATTCAATTGAATTTCCGAATTCACAAATTTTCACATTGAATTGAAAGTATGAACATCTGGACATTCAAATGAATCAAATGATGTTCCCGACCTGCAAAAATTCAATCGATTGTTTACACTTTTTGCGGTATTTTGCTGGTGAAGTAGACATTTTCAATGAAAAAAAGCCATGAAAATGTTCAGCCATGAATGTGAAAGTCTAAATGTTAGAACAAATGATTTGACGAAGTAGCAGTGTTTTGGATGTTGGTTTTGATTGTGAATTGAATGTGAATTTTTTATTTATACATATCTTTACAACTGATTATCTAGAGGCGGCGGCAAACCCTTACACAGTCTTAGGGGAAAATAGCAAAATCTTTTAAATTTGTGCTGCAAGGATGGCTGCAAAGTTATATTCATAAAATATAATTACCATATTTATGTATCAAGGAACTTACAAGAAACGCGCTTGGGATCATTGCATTTGAAGTCAGTTAAGGTCATGCAAAAGCAGCAACAATAATATTTTTTTTCTTTTTATTATTCCTGTTCTACATATTAAGATAATTCTGATTTCTTCTTGTTTGTTTCGCTTTATGACAATAAGAGCCTATCCTTTCTACATTGCAGGTGGGTACAATAAGGGACCTTCTTAATGAGCTGTCTCCATCTGGACCAATTAAATCCACTTACCCTCTAACATTTGTCCAAGTGAAGCAGGTAAAGGTTGTTTCTTGAATAGTTTTGAGTAAGCATCTTGTTGATTTGTTTGTTGGTACATAACATGTGCAACAGTTTAGCCACAAATTGTGAATTTGATCTACTGTTCCAGTGACGGTTGTAAGTTTTTAGGAAATCTAGTCTGTTTATATAATCTGTGTTTTCAGAATGATCTCTAAATACAATTTTTTTTGAAAAAAATCATCCAGGAGCAAATAAGGTATAATAGAAGAAGTGATATAATCTAAGGTAACCAACAATTTATCTCAAATTTATTAAGAACCTTCAAAGAGATACCTTCATCACTTGTGGAACAGTTCAATAATTTTTAACAAAATAGGACAATATTTTTTCTTATGTAGAATGCTTGAGAACTGTGTTTTTTGGACAGGCTGGCTTTCCCGGGCGAAGGGAGACCTGGGGAAGCCAGGTGCCGGCCTCTTCGTGGTGGCTCCAGTGGAGCCAGTCATGGAGGCCAGGAGGAGGGCCCAGCTGTCAAAAAGGGAGAGCATGCGCTCTCTTCAATCCAGCCCTGCCGCTGCCGCCCCGCGTGTGTGCGGATGCGTGGGGCCTCTGGGAATCTGTCCCTACGTGGGACAGTTCTCGGAGAAAACTGTTCGCCGGAAAACGGATCTTATAGATCCGTTTTTTGGCAGCATATGCGGAAAGGCCCTAGGATTTAATTGTCTGAACTATAAAATGTTGCATTAGCCCACCTAATTGGTTTAACTTACTAGAGAAGTCACAGTGGGAGCTGAACAAATAAGGACTTACTAACTGATGTTTCAGTTTTGAAGTTAGTCTGAATTCTTGAAATTAGCATACCTTTGTTATTTTATTGTGAATTACACAGCAATTGTTCATGTTGCATTTTCTATACTACACTGGAAATATTTGATACTGCAGTTCTCATCAGCTTTGTAATCTGATTTTAACTAGTCAGAGTCACTGTTTCCTCTAATGTTTTTTTATCTCTAATGTCTTCTTCAAGTACTTTGGATATGTATTATATAGAACTAAGCTCCCAAGAAACTGTAGTGAAGAAACTCCACTCTCTTCTGTTTATAATGGAATTCATGATCGTGCTTACGTCAGTGTAGACGGGGTAAGAGAAAACTCCTGAAGTCTTTGATTCTTTGTTACTCTAAACACAATGTTAGATATCTCTTCGGCTTGACATGTTTTTCACTCCTTTTCTTTTTGCTGCTTCACACATTATTAAAAGGGAGACTTTGGTCATCCAAGGATCAGTGCAGGCAACTTATGCTTGCTCTGGTCAGGGCAAGTTCTGCCATGAGGATCCAGAAGGGCTGCCCCAAACACAGCATTGCCACATGGATGCCCAGATGAATGGGGCAGTCCTGAGCATGCAGCTGTTGCGGGTCTGCCCTTCTGAGTCTGTAGCAAGTAAAAACTTTGCTGCAGCCTTGTGAGGGGATGCTTCTGGCAACGAGTGACCTTATCTACCTTGTGATCTGGACAAGAAGAGAAGCTCTTGGGTTTTCTTGGGGTTGGAGGGTAAAAGAACAGGGTAAAACAATACTTCCGTTAACGCGAAATGAGGCTTTAGAAGTGCAGCATAACTAATACAATTCTAGCAGAGTGTTCATGTATGGAACTGAAAAGCAGACACAGGGCCATGAATGGTACTTAATAAATATGTAGAGAAACTTTGGAAAATCATATAACTCCAGGTTGAATCCTCATCTCCAAGTGCTAGAGAAGGACTAGAGCTGTCTTTTTCTGCCTCAGATTTCTAAGATTCTTCAAGCATTTAGAAAATGCAAGATGATGATGCAAATGATCCCATGTTGCACACTTTGGAGAAGCAAAGTTCTCTGAGGATTGTCCTTGGATCTATACCATAAGATAGAGGCAATGCCCTATTCAAATAAAGTCCTGATGATCAGATATATAAAACCGGGAAACATGGGTTGACCATCCAGATGTATAGTCAAGGTTTGGTCTGACTTTCACATGCCTGTGTGTTATTCACTGTTTCAGAGGTATGCCTGCGGATAATCATCTTACTCTTAGCACAGTGATGATGTATATATAGGACAGTTTTGTCAAATGTATTTCTAATGATGATACCCTTTTATGGGGAAGGAAGAAATTTTGCAAACACCCGTGTTTCCAAGCCTTCTGTAATCCACCTTTTCTAGCCTAGAATGTTCATGAGGAGGCGGAGGGGCAGACTGGTATGTGAACAATCTTACCTCAAAGCCTTCTTACTGACAAAAGCAACTTTCAACTTGTGATTTTCATATTATTCTGCTTTGGCGTGGTGGGTTCATTTTTTTGTTGCATTTCAGTTTCCCCTTTAAAAAAGAAAAGGAAAGAGATCAGAGCTATTTTCATCATTATCTAACTCCACCTACAAAGCATGTCAAGGCTTTTCTCAGCTATTTATACTTCCTGATCAGTGAGGGTGGGGAAATTTTCAAGGTCTCCAGAATTAGTTATTTTTTTCTTTAGAAAAGAAATTGTCATGCAGAGCAACTCAAGATCTTTTAATTATAATGTTCAAATGATTCAAATTATGAGTTGTCACAGCTGAGGGAAAAGAGGCTTCTTCTAATACCTGCCATAAAAAGCACAGATAAAGCTAAATATACAGTCAACGAAGTTGCATTTTGTGTTCTGGTTTAAGTTTAGGTTTATAAGTATTGATACTATTCACACAGGTTCCCCAGGGAATTCTTGAAAGAAGCAAACTGTTACAGCTAAATATAACTGGGAATGCTGGAGCATATTTGGACCTCTTGGTTGAAAATATGGGCCGAATAAATTATGGAAGATTCAACAATGATTTCAAGGTACATCTTTGTGCACCTTTGGCTAACTACTTTGGTAGCTCAGAGGTTGAGTCCATTTTTCCTTTCTTTTCATGCATGATTCAAACGCTACTAATATGTGAATGCATGAAACTTTACAATCTCTCACCTGCCATTAACACTACTTGGTTTGATCTCTGATATCACTTATTCTTCGTTTTATCTTTCCCTCTGCCCTGCTGGATCCAATAGATACCAGTCATCTCTGGCAATTATTACTTGTTCTTAATTAGAAACAATTTTTAAATGCCTGTTAGAGCTGACCTTTCTGACCTAACATGAAAGGAAAGAAGAAAAAGGCGGCTCCAGCTACAGGCAAAACCCTGTGATGTTTCCAGGATTGTATTGGGATTGCCACCCAATGGAGTTTCAGGTTTGTCAAGCAAAATTCCAGATAGAAGTAAGAACCTGGTATTTTGCTGGGATTGCCTGGCAAGAGGCAATTCTGGGATCTAAAGAATATTCCAGCATTTCTTCTTGCCATCTGGAGGCACGCAAAGAGTTTTAAAGAGAGATCATGTCTGATTGGTTGGTGGTATGGGTACTGCTACTAGAAATCCCATCAGCCTTTGGTAAAATGAAACATAGATGCTTAGTACTATTTCGTCTTGGTTCATCTCCTCTTTTGTGCCCTGCACTGGGAAGTACAAAGAGGACTTGGTGTGATCTGCTGACAAATCTTTCCATTCTTCTCCCCACAACAAAACACCCTGTGAGGTGGGTGAGGTTGTGAGAGCTCAGAAGAGAGCTGTGACTAGCCCAAGGTCACCCAGCCGGCTTCATGGGGGAGGGCGGAATTGAACCCGGTATTCCCAGATAAGAGTCCATCTCCTTAACCACTGGACCAAACTGGTTTGGCACGTTTATTTATTTACATTTTTATCCCACCCTATACCAGGAAATCTCTGGGCAGGTAACAACATTTAAAATCAAATGATCGGTAGATTGCTCCAAGTTTTCCACGTCGTCTCAAATATTGTGTGCATGCGACAATTCAGATCTAGGGTCCTGGTCCACCACACATGTCTCCTATTTTTGGTTGAACACCAGTACACAACTAATATCATATTAATATAAACAAGCCCTTTTACAAACGTACATTAAGGACGAAACACTGGGGGCCCCACTTGTTGCTGAACTTCATTCCACTACCAGCATTTTGTACAAGACCCACAGGAATTCTGCAAGCTGGAGAGAAGCACGTTGGGTAGCCTTGCTTTAGATATATTTATATCTTGAAGTAGTGCAGGAGGACTTGATGTATGTATTTTTCACTCTAAGAGTTCTGCAATAAGAGCTATTTCCTTCCTATTCTCTCTGTTGTTACTGATTTTGTCTTTGGGAATACTGTAGGGCTGTGCTAGCTCTCTTGCCGCAACTTCTTAAAAGCATGCTAAGTCTAAGGCTACATCCAGACTTTAGTGGCTTATTCTGTTATATTTGGATATTCTGGAATAAAGCATGGATATTCTAGAATATCCAAATTTAGTAGAGTAAGTAACTTATGTCTGAATACAGCCTAAGTAACTGACATCTGGATGCATCCCAAGAGTGAGGTATCCAAGTAATTTATGCTAGTATATATATGCTTAAATTTTATTAATTATATTATTGAACATTTTTATATAGTGCTCTATCACCTAAAAACAAAGTGGTTTACAATATAAATCTAAAACAAGGTTAAAACCAGATTGGATGGAACAAGGAACAGAACACTCATTTACACTTGAATGCTTGGATCCATAAATAGCTTTTCATCATGTGCCTAGAAGACGTGATAGTGGAAGTTTCATGAACATCTGGGTGGAAAGTTCCATGTGGTTCCTCACATGGTTTATCTATAATCTTCTCTGAGGCTGTTTATAATAAGAGGCCTTGTGTAGCTTGATTGAATGAATATACAAATGAATGAATAGTATTATATGCATTTGCACAGTGTGGTAAACTGTAGGAGCAGTGTGAGCGTCCATAGCCACTCTTCCCTCAATGGTATCAAATGTCACATGAGGACTGGAGTCTGCCACGCCGTAACTTTCCCAACAAAGATCAACCACCAAAATGACCAGGGCAGTTTCCATGCTATAACTGGGACTGAAGATCTTCCTTCTAGGTTGTCAGGAGCTGGTTCACCACCACACTCTCAAGGTCCTTACTCCAACCAGACAGGCACCTAGATAATAGTTGCTCAAGACATTTGAATATAGGGAGGTCCTGGGATATCTCCTCCATTGAGGGATTTAACACCTAGGACCTTCACACCCCTCTGTTTCAGCCAGGTTTCACAAGCCATGGTGCACTAAACTTAAGAGGAAACATGGTTGACTGAACCACTGCAAGCAACTTGCCTGCAGTTGCATACTGTAATAATAGAAATTGCTTCCAAACAGCAGACCATTTAGTATCCTGGGCATTTCCATACTTCTGCCACAGAAAGTAGAGCTACTTTTCATATTCATATTATTTTTGGATTTAATCGACCGGTGACTTTTTTTTTACTTCTCCTGAGCTGACCATTTAATGTTATTTGTAACAGTACCTGACCATAGTTTTGCTTAAAGCTGTCAGCCAACTGCACAGATCCCCTGTGTAAATGCAGCACTGCAAACTATGGTGTTCTGTAAAACTGTGTAATACAGGAAATTACTGGCATTCAGTGCTGTTTTTTATAGCACAGTGGTTTCCAGACACAGAACTGCAATATTACATAAGAAGTGACTACATGTGCAGTGTTAAGGTGAAAGGACCAGTAGTATCATCAAATGTGCCTTCATAAGGAAAATAAAACCAGCACCAAGGATATTGTTGTGTGTTAAAGACCTGATCCTGGTTTTCCATAAATGGAGTCATCTGTGTGCCTGAAACTTTGGAGATGAAGAGGCAAGAAAACACTGACACAACAGAAGTTAAAAGATTAACACATTACATCTTCCTAATCCAGGAAGATAGATAAGGCAGATTGGGATGGTGGGTACTTTGTGCTAGGTTATGATCAGACAAAGCATATGCGCTAGTGTGGGTCCCATGAGCACATATCCTGCCATCCATGCATGGAGAAACAGAAAGGCCCAGCAGGGAATTGTGCTTCAGCAGTGCTTTCTCCCTCTCGGGCTGGTTTAGGGATCAGTTTTGGAACCCTTTGGTGATTGATTGCCCATATCAGGGGCTGTAAATCACAGCTCTTAGCACAGCTGGAAAAAGCTGTACAGCTTCACTTCAATGACACAGGCACAATTGGTGGTGTGACAAGTTAATTCTTTGTTCAGTGGCCTGTCTGCGCAGGTCCTTCATGACTTCCATACATCCCTAGATAGCCTACGTAAGAATAGCCTTGCTGGATCAGGCACAGCTCATCTAGTCAAAGATCCTGTTTTGACACAGTTACTCATCAATTGCTTTTGGGCATTCTGAAGTAAAAAAAAAGTCCCTTGCTCTCGACTCTCTGGAAATGGCCTTTAGAGGCATCCTAACTGTCTCTCCAACCAGGAGATAGTACCTTGGCATCCATATTAGTATCCATGGATACACCTGACCTCCATGAATTTCTGTAACCCTTCCTTAATGCTATTCAGTCTGAGTGGTGTCATCACCTCTCCTGGAAGCAAACTCCATAGACTGATGATCCGGTAGGTGAAAAAAATCATTCCCCATGCCACTCCTAACTCTCCTTCCCACAGGCTTCATCAAGTGTACTCTGGTTCTAACTTACCAGCTGGTAGTTACCAGCACATGAAAACCTAACATGGGGTGAGTTCCCATGGTACTAATTTGTATCTCTATTGCCCCTCCACTGAAGTGGATTAAAGAAAAGCGGGTTCAATCCAGATTTAAGCGTTCCCAAGGGGGTAAGCAAAACACGCATTTAAAATGAACGGACCGTCCCCAAGGAAGCGTGTTTTGTTTACCCGCATCTTTTTCTCCCCGCCCCTCGCTGTTTCATTGGGTGATCGGGTGGAAGGAATTTCCAGCTGCCGAAACGCCTCTCCCCCAGCCAGCGGTCTTGCGATCCTTTCCTTCAAAAAGACCAAAAGAAAAATTTAAAATTTCTCTGTTCGTCTCCCCTGCTTGCGAAGACTGCAGCCGGCACTCTTTACAAGATCTCCACCCAGCCAGCTCTTTTACACTTTCACTTTCGCGGAAGCAATTCATCACAATGTATCTTTGCTGTTTCTCTTTGGGATTGAAAAGAGAAACAGCAAAGAGAAAATGCCTGCCTAGATCACTGTTTGCATAGATCGCTGGCTGGATGACAGGCAAAAGAGAGACAGAGAGAGAGAGGGAGATGATCTCTCCGGCCGGCAATTCCCACCTGGGAGAGAATCCCCGCCCCTTTTGCCACGGAGCGATCCCGTGGAAAATGTTGCGCTGAAAACCCACGTCTTCCAGAAAGTACTGCTTTAAACAGGTATTTTTTTAAAGCAAGTTTTCCCCATTAGCGGCGCTGGAAACCCGGATTAAAGCCGTGCATGGGACCGCTCCATGGCAAAAGAAGATTTTCAGCAGACTTATTATTGCATGGGAACGCAGCCATGGAGAAATCTGACCTCTTCATGGTCAGCATTGCTTCGTAGCACTCTTAGCCTTCTTAAAGCAGATTTATATTCTGATTTACTAACCATCTGATGCCTTCCTTCATTGATCATAGCACCCTGGAATACATGTGTGACCATGGGCATAGCTAGAGTGAAATAGGTCCCTGGTGAAGAAAGGAAAGAATCTAAAATATACACAGAAAGCAATACAGTCAGACCCCTGTATCCACTGATTCAGTAACCACTGTTTCAATTGACCACAGTTACTGGATCAGCTACCCCCACCCCCTGTGGGCGCTGTAAGAAAAAAAGTACCCAGTACCGGTAGGCCTAACTCAGCCTCCATAGAGCCACTGGATCCCATCTCAAAATGTAAGGGTGTGTGTGGAAGGCAGGCGGGAGGTGTCCAGTGACATCACACACCTATTCCAACGCTCTCCAGAGGCCGAAATAGGCCTTCCGGAGGCCAAAAAAGCACTTCCAGTTCTGAGGTTGCACGACCCCAGAATCGGAAGGTGTGTTCGCGATTATCCACAGTTTCGGGTAACCACAGTAGGAGCTGGAACATATCCCCAGTGGATACGGGGGTCCAACTGTAATAAATAAATGGTAATCCTAGCAGCCAGCTAAAGTGCCAAAACAATACCCTTTTTACTTCCTGGGTCCCAGGCTTGGTCAGTAGTGGTTATGCCCCTGCTCATAATAGAATGAGAGGTAAAATGAAAAATAAATGTATATGAACTTCAATGAATGCAATATTCTTGGCACAGTACAACTAAGCAACATACCAGCAGGAGAGTTTTGTATTAAACTACTGTATTTGTTATTGAAATATTGTTGGAAATTAATAGCCCTACTTACAAAAATCAAGCAAACTACTTAGGCCATTCCTGGCATCCAAGAAACCAAAATACGGTAGATTTAATAAATGCTAAGCATTAAAATTAAGTAAGGTTTGCACAGTGGAAAAACACAATTTCTGCTTATAGCTAAAAAAAAAGTCTATTGGCATTGCTTCTTACACAGAAATCAAACCTTACTGTATCTTTTTTTAGGCACACCATCTGATAACACAGCTACCACCGAGACAAAATTTACTTGATGATCATAAATCTCTCCTATTTGCTCTTAACAGATTGGGAGGAGCTTCTTTCCCAAGCCCTGTTGCTCTTGCAGACAATGGAGTTTTGCATTTTTCATATAATTTTTACAACTCTCACCACCACAAACCACACACAAACATAAATATCCTCAGTTAGTAGTTGTTGCTAGAAAATGTCTGGAGTACTATTTTTTGAGTTGTGTTATGATATAACCAATAGGTAAAAAAATAAGTGTTAAAAAAAACGTGCTTTTTCAGCCCCTTCATCCGCTATCAAGAGTGATGGATGACTTTTCTTTGAACCATTTTTGGATTTAATACCAGCATTGGGAGACTGCAGGACTAACTGATAATCTAGGGAAGCAGAAAAATATTGATGCTCAGTCAGCTTCTGCTAATGTGTTGCTTCCAGATGTTTTGTATTCCAACTCCCAGTACACTCCTGGGATGGACAAAATGCAGCACTTGTGATGTGCAGCAGATGCAGCTATCATGTACATGCGACCTGAGGTCTGGTTAGTCATGGTGGAGCTTTTTCTTTCAGCTACTGCAATAGTAGAAATTACATCTAGTTATCAGTTACATAAAACAGATTTCTCCAAATTCATGCCCTTCACATATTTTGAATTACAACTTCTGTCAAGCCCAATCAGATGGCCAGCAAACTGGAATAACGGAAGTCATAATCCTTCAGTTTCTGGAGAACCATCATGATTTGGATTAAACCTGTGTGTTTTAACGACCAAGAGATCTGATGAAGAAAATAAGGATGTCTGAATCAACCCTAGTTGAATGAATAGCCCCGATAAACCTCTTGAGTTAAAAAGAGAGTTAAAAATCACCCTCTTTTTAAAACTTTACTTAGGCTGTGGTCATACCTTCACTTTAAACCTTCTTCAGCTCACCTTCAGGTCTGACTGCTCAAACCTTTCATTTCTATCCATTTTAGTTGTAGACTTTCCATTCAGGAAAGTCCAAATGGAGGGCGGAAAGTCCACAAATGAAATTGATAGAAATGAAGAGGGGTGAACAGTCAGACCTGAAGATGGACTGAAGAAGGTTTGAAGGGAAGGTGTGACCATGGCCTTATAGGATGACCGGATACAAATAATTACAGCTTTAGTTGGAGGCCTTATTGGAATTTTACACCATATTAGTCACATATGCAAAACCTTGTTTGATTATTCTGTTCTTGAAGAAACCAGGCTTTCATGCTTTCAGACCTCTTCCACAGGATGTGGAAACTTGTGCTCATACATAAACTAAACACACAAAGGTGAGATCAGAATCCTAGATAAGTTTTATCTCACAAAGGATCTGAGAAAAGGGAGAATCAGAAAGGATATGTATGCTCAGGTGCTTGGCCGCTGGCTTTTTAACTTCAGCTTCATTTTCAAATCTATTGTCTTGCACAATTGCATAAGCTTGTTTGCTATGCAGGTGAGCCAATACAGCAGTTTATAAATGAAGAAAAAAGGCTATTTTGGGGGCAACCTGTTTTGCATGCTTTTCTCACCTTCAAGATTATACTTTCCACATTTTTAAACTTTTAAAAGCCCAGTCATGTTTAATATACTTGAAGCAAAACTCAATATATTTGAGTTTTTAAAAAGGAATATGCAATTATATACATTGAACAGACAGTCCCCTTATTTCTCCTAGAATCCTAGAATTGTGACTGCCTCCTGTTTGAATGTGTGGGCAACTCTAAGCAGTTTTCTCGGCAGAAATACAGAAGTGGCTTGCTATTGCTCACTTCTGGGGAGAGGCTAGGAATCGAACCAGCAACCCTCTGCTTTCCAGGTGGATGTGTCTAGAGATGTGGAAAGAACCATTGTGTAGGGGGTGAACTCCCCTTTTGTGTGCAGTCCAGCCTAAGTTCATTTCCCAGGGTCTTCCTAGAAGAATGCGGTAGTAGCCTACTTCCTATCTTGAAAAAATGAGATCTTTCCAGATAATTATTTCCTAGCACTGTACTGTTATTCCGGGTATCACAGTGACTTGCTATTGCCACCATATGTAAAAGGAATGGAGAACCTGTAGCCCTCCAGAAGCTGTTTAGAATCCAGTTCCCACCACCTTTTTGAAGCCACAGTCCTGAACCAAGAATAATGAAAGCAAAGTCACAGAACAACCAAAGGGCAGAAATTCTTCATCCTTCATGTAAGAGCACCAATGTTAAAAAGCGCTGTTTTAAATGGATTAAGAAGTTCCCAAATCAAACTTGATTCTAAGTGATTGTATGGATAAATACTCCACTTGGAACTGGTGAATTCATACAATTTTCTTGTATGGTGTGAGGAAGATGTTGCAAGATCTCTGGTTTGTTTTGTAAAACCACAAAGATTATGTCATCAAAATCTTGAATTTGGTTAATTTCTGCTTCTTTGGTGGAAAAATCAGATCAAGGTCCTTTTCTTTGTATTGGTTTTTTGAGAACTACAGTAAGATACTATAAGTTTAGTAAGTCAAAAAAGACAAATTGCTAGAGCAGGAAGTGACTTACAGAGGAGATACTTTTTTCAATGTACCAGTACTTACCAAGAATGATGATTTTTTTAAAGGTTAGGTTTGTGCTTTCCTCCCTCTAACTCTCTTCATGATAAATCTGTTTGCAGGGTCTGATTACAAATGTAACTCTTGCTGGAGACGTGCTTACAGAATGGGAGATATATCCATTGGATATTGACAGAGCAGTGGATCATGGCTTCAAATATGAAATGTCTGATCATAATACAAACTATGAAGGCCCTTCCTTTTATACTGGCAACTTCTCTATTCCAAGTGGAATCCCTGACTTACCTCAAGACTCCTATATTGCATTTCCTGGGTGGACAAAGGTATTACTTCTTCCTATTCATGAAGAGGTCAATAGCTACAAAATGTTAACTTTAAGGTCTTTTATTTTGCATTAAGTTGTTAAAGGCATAGTTTGAAGCTCTGGTGTTGGGGATTATTGACAACATTGAGACTGTTTTCATCAGCAAGCATACACAATTTAGTATAGTTGTGGTTATAAATGGCCAGAAATTATGGCATCATTCATTATATGGCACTACAGAGGGGTTCCTTCATACCCAGTTTGGCTCTAAAGCAGTCAAGCCAGTTTCCACCTTTGCTAGGTAGTGTGACCATTTCAATTCCACATGTTATTTGTGTGATGTGGTAGGTTCAACTGTTTCTGGGTTGTTTGTCAAGGGCAGGAGTCTTACTCCTTCCTCCTGTCCTGGTTTGTGTCATGTGTACTCCATGGAAGATCCTGTCTGAGGTGTCTGGTACGTGATGCAGGTCAAATTCATCCCAATCCAGAGGGGTGGCATTTAGCTCTGTGGGAAGTGTTGACTGAGGTGGCTGTGAAGTGGTGAGTTCCAGGTGACTTTCTTCCAATGTAAGTGAAGGGGAATCCCATTCTATTCAATACAAGTCAATGAACAGTGTAAGTCAGTGGAGTTTTTAAATATGGTTCCCCTAACTGCCAGTCTTACATTAAGATCAAATGCTTTCTCTCTATAGTTTCAGTTAAAATGGCATGTTGTAGGAACTGAACTACCAGTCTAAGTTCCAAAATGTGCCAGCTGATATGAGTATGGATCTCTGCTTGTCAGGCATCTACCACAGAATCACTCTCTGTGCATATGGCATCTGCACTCCTTTCTTGACTGTGGCTTTTACGTATTGCTGGTAGAAGCCCAAGCCCAAACTCAGGACATATTACAAGTATGAAAACATCTAAGGAGGCCAGGAAATCAGCACATCTGCACTGGGGTCGTTCTGTGGTGCTACCACAGACCCAGCACCAAAAGACATCTGGTACAGGAGAAACAAGGGCATTTTGGTGATGCTGGTTCACTAGAGTTTGGATAATGTGGAAGTTTTACTGGTATTCCATTCAAGAGCTAACAGACACAGTCATCAGTCTTCCTATCAGCCCCTTCATCGCCATCAGTTAATGAAGAACAACAACAAAGGAATCATGCCAATGGACTGTAATGTACTAAGGTCAGGCCATTACAAATTCTGATTATCATATTCACACACATCTGTATATTCACAAAAACGATGCCAGAGTTATAGGTATGTCTTTTCAACATGTACTGGTTTCTAAGGGTGGCTGGTGTGGTGGGGAGGGGGCAATCAATGATTTGCAGCCCAGCTTTAAGGCAGCAGAGGGCATTTCCATCACTGTGGATGAAAGCACCAACCACAGGCACCAAAGATAATCTATGGATCTCCTGTTACACCACTGCAGGGGCCAAACCTGCTAATTTCCCCTAATTTTTTCTGTTGAAGTCCCAAAGTCTGTTATCAAGTACAATAAATAGCAAATTATTTTATTGTATCTTTTATTTACTGCCTGATACAAAACATTGCCAAAGAAAAACCCCTGGGAAATTACTAGTAAGATTAGGGCTCAAAAGTATTGCATGATACTTGAATCTTGAGGAACAAGTGATAGTATCAAAGGTATCCTTGCCAATGCATGAATTTCAGAAGAGTACCATATGAAGTATGAGGGATGGTGAACAGGAATTGCACACTCCAACGGCCTGTTCTTACTTAGTAAGTGGAGCAGATTTTACCAGATGAGGCTTATCTACATGCCACTGCCACTGTCTTGGGACTCATTAAGTTGTCCCCTGTCCCAGCTAACTGTGGACAGTTTCCAGAGCTTGACAGGAGCCAGCTAGGAAGGTTCTTGGGCAGCAGCATTCACACCTCTTCCAGGCGCGATGCTGTGGGTGGCCGTGGGAAAGTGGGAGCATGGCAGTACAATAGTGTGCTAAGTCCCAGTCACCATGGAAACAATCGGGTGTGTCCAAGATGTTGCCATGGCAATCTGCCCTGCCTGGGCCTGGCTATCTGCACTTCAACTCCTGGTGTTCCTTGAAGTGTGGATGGCTCATTTCATATTTCAGCTTCCATTTCACTGGAATGGTGTTTTGATAATATCATTCCTGCGAGGGAAGTGTGAACAGGCTGTAAACCAGAGACCAAACCAAGTGTGTGTGTTAGGGAATCAAAGTAGGCTATCTTACATGTTCAAGCAGGAATGTGGGTAGCAGTCAGCTAGCAAGTGTGCATCTGCTAGAAAGCAGGCACAAATGTTCAAAGGGGATTCCTGCTCTTCTGGGTATAGGTGGATGAGATTTTCAGTGGCAAGAGTTTAGGCCCAGAATCAATCCGCAGTTAAATCTAAAATCTCAGCATACTTACCGCACGGTGACGACTGGGTGTCGCAACTGGAAAGGCAGCTCCGTAGCTTCCCCTATAGGAACTGCAAGAGTTGAGGAGGCATGTGCCATCACGTGGATTGAGGCAGCCAATCAAGTTTTGAGTTGCCCTTCCTGATTAGCTGGCATCTTGCCTGCTTTCCTTGCCCTCCTGCCTACATTGGCTTGAAGCTCCAGATTTTCTTTATACTGCGCAGTGTTGTTGAACCAGCATTAAGGTAAGTGCGCAATCCCGATCATATAATGCAACACCATGATGACTGATCGATCATCATGTGTGACGGCTCGATTAGCACTGCGCATTCCAGTGCACAGTATAAACATGTCTGGCCGCAGCCACAGTGTCGCGTAACTTTTTTGTAACTGCTGCTAATAGTGCTGATGACCTCAAGATTGCAGTACCCATCTTTGGATATTTTTTACCATTTATGGACTAGAGATACCAAGAACAGTGTCTCTTTGTTCTCCAGGAATGAACTAGAGAAAACCTTTTGGCCATACTTGACTTGATGTTACTCTAATATATGGTTTAAACTTCTCTATTGAAGTTTTTTATTCAAGTAGAATTCAGAGTTGGGATAGGTTTCCTTCTAATGCTTTCTTTCTTTGCAGGGACAAGTCTGGATCAATGGGTTTAACCTTGGGCGATACTGGCCCACCCGGGGCCCTCAGCTAACCCTCTTTGTGCCAAGCAACATTCTTGTTTCATCCTCTACAAACAATATTACAGTTCTGGAGTTGGAGAAGTCTCCTTGTGACAGTCAGAAATGTTTGGTGGAGTTTGTGGATGAACCCATTCTCAATGCAACTCTAAACAATGCAAGCAGTCCTGAAAAGCTGTTTACTAGAGATTTATGGCTGGACCACATATAAGTATGCACCATTCCCACTTTGTATTTCCTACTTTTCTTCAAAAATCTCTCCATTTCTCATACTCTCAGTTGCTGAGGGAAGAAGGGAATGGTTAACTGAAGACTTTTAAAAAAATAAATAAAGCCAAACTGTCAAATTTATTTTTCAAGAATAAGGATACACTACTTTTATAATCCACAAATGTGCCTTTTTATTGTTGGCAAATAACTTTTGTCCCCACAAACCTTCTCAGTGTTGATAATGGTGGAAGTTCTAGGCAAGCCTAAGCATCTGATGGGGTATTTAAATGAACAGATAAATCACATATCTGTTTGTTTAATAAACTATCCAACATTAAAAGTAGTGTCAGACTTTTTCCTTGTTAGATTTTGAGCGTTTCCTTTGTGCTCAGGTGTTAACAAGTACCTGGCTTCCAGAGGTTCTGGCCTCTCTGCTTTTGCAGCAGGTGCACTTTTAGCAGGACTTCCTGGAGTGTGGTGTCCATTGTTTATTTTGTTTTCATTGCTTGTAACCTGCCAGGAGATGGGTTGGGAAATAATAATACTAATAATAAATGAACTATTCTGGGAGAAAGGACCAATGGCTGTCCTGTTATTCTGTGAATAGGGTCTAGAACCCTGGAGCTCCAAAGCCACTGTGCTTGCTGAATATTTTAAACTTGTATCTTGTTCTGTCAGAGAACAGTCTAGGGGTGTGCACAAATGCAATTTTTGGATTCGATTCAAATTGAATATTCAAATGTTCAAATTCAAACAAATAGAGAAAAAATAATGTATTCAAATTTGAACCGATTTGAATGCATTCATATCTATTCATATGAATATTTGAATGGTATTTGAAGATACGAATGTCAGTAACATTCTGTTGTCTCTGTACGCACCCGTATGCATCCCGTTTTTATCCCATCTGCATCCCGTCTTCATCCCGCACGTATCCATATGAATAAGATGCGTACAGATGCGTATGTAATGCGTACGTATCTGTACACGTACAAATGTCAGAATAATTTCTACAAATGATTCAAAACATTCAAATTAATTTGAATGTTAAAAAAATGCATGTATACATTCGATTCTGATTTGAATGTCCAAATTTGAATGAGTTTGATCGAATTTCAAATGTTTTGAATATTCATGCACATCCCTAGAACAGTTCTCCACCAAAATAAGACTTTTACTTCTTAAAGGTTGCCAGTTCTGCAACCTCAATCAGATGCTGTTGAACTGTTAACTTACCTAATGCACTTTATCCTTATGCAAGAAAAGCAATACCTGTTACTTGGTTCAAGGTGTGGTGTCGTTACCCTTAACATACAAAGATACACACTAGCCCATCTATATATCTTTTGCAAGGTAGATTTTTTTTAAAAAAAGGAATTTATTGTAAACAGATAGTATAAATGTTTCTTTCCATGCACTGCTCGATATTCACAGAATTCAGAGGCTTATGGTTTGTTGACAGTAGATGTGTCAAAATCACAAAATAATTAACATTTTTTCTTTCTGTTACTGAATGGACAATAGACAGAGATAAATCTTAGCATAACCAAGAACGTGTAATCCCCTAGAGTCAGTGTTGAGGCCTCTTGTCTATGGAGAAACTGCTTTCTGTTAATTGACATTTTATTGCTGTTAGTTGAGCCAGTTTGGTCCTTGTGAGCCAGTTTGGCCTAGTGGTTAGGGAGCTGGTCTCTTATCTGGGAATACCAGCTTTGATTTCACCCTCCCCTATGAAGCCATCTGGGTGATCTTGGGCTAGTCACAGCTCTCTTCTGAGCTCTCACAGCCCCACCCACCTCACAGGGTGTTCTGTTTTGGGGAGAAGAATGGAAAGCTTTGTCAACTGCTTTGAGTCCCCTTAAATGGGTGGGAAAAGTGGGGTAGAAAAGCCAACTCTTATTATTATTATTTACTTGAATCTTGCCCTGGAATTTCATCATCCTTACTATCTTCTGTGTTCTTGCCCACACAAATATTTTTATTTCACTAGAACTTGCATCCATGCATGCAAACAAAATTCTGAGCAATAGCTCAAATTTTGACAAAGTTAAAATAAGAAATCACGTTCATTCTAAAGTCAGGTTACAGTATTCATTACAGAAAAGCCTCAGAGCACATCAGGGGGTAATGTAGTCAAATAGGCAATGCAAAGCCTGCTTAAATGTCCAAATAAACCAAAGTAAAATCACAAGAAAGCACAAGCCGATTTATTGATGGCCCTTGAAAACATGTATACAATACATATAGGGCCCCATACAGACAGGACCTAAAATGGGGGATTATCTTGCAGATATGTGTGGATTGTCACACATATCCCCAGGAGATTGGGGTGATAGTGAGGGTTATTGCTATTCCGGGAAAATCAATTCTCCACCCGGATTTTCCTGGGATAGCAAAACAACTTAGTTTGTCTGGATGCTTGCTTTCAGCATGGATTTTAAAGAAAATGACCCCCACACATGTGCAGGGCCAAAATTGGCCTGGAAATGGATGCTGCACATGTGTTGGGACAAGGATCACATAACTTCCAGGCATTTCACACCTTTGAAATAGCTGGAAGTAGCTCCTTCACCATCGCAGGAGCAAGTATCCAGACAGGTTAGTGCCCACGCTTGCTGTCTGCCAAGAGACAATTGCGGGGTCCAAACAGGGTCCCGTGTTTTCCTCTCGCGATCTGGAGGCAGCCACAGGATCTTCAAAGAGCCTCTTCGTCACTAGTGGATTGACTGTAGACTGAACTTGAGGACTCGGGGGCGAAGGCATCAGGAAGCCCACAAAGCTGACAATACATCTTAGAAAAGATGGAGTTCTTGAAGAAAAGCTTGATATATTTCTTGAACTTTTGCCCCATGAAGAAGTAGATAACAGGATTGAGGCAGCAATGAAAAAATGCTAGAGTCTGAGTCACCTGAACAGCATAGTCCAGATTTTGGCTGGTTAGGCACTCCTTAATAAAACCTATTTCGTCCAAACACTGCAGGAATAGTATGATATTATAAGGGGTCCAAGACACAAAGAAGACAATCACAACAACAAAAATCATCTTCACAGCCTTCTTTTTCTTTGCATTTCTGCAGTGCAGCAAGTTCCTGACTATTTTTGCATAGCAGAAGACCATGACAATAAAAGGCAATAGGAGGCCGAGAATGTTGATTTCCAAAGAGGCAAATAGCTTCCATGCTGTTTTGTTCCCCAAATACACTTGTTTGCACACAGTATGATTGTATTCTGTAACTGAGTTGCTAAATACCAGTTCTGGAACTGAAGCCAAAATGGCCACAAACCAAGCTACACAGCTAGCAAGTCTGCCATAGTTGGTGGTTCTTGCTTTCAGGGCAAACACAACGTGGACAACAGCGAGATACCGATCTATGCTCATGAGCACGATGAAAAAGATGCCGCTGAAAAATCCGATCTGGTAGATCCAAGAGATGAATTTACATAAGCCGTCTCGAAACACCCACTCATTAGCTACAAAGTAAGACCAGAAGGGAAGAGCAAAGACGAAGAGCATATCAGATATGGCAAGATTGAGCAGGTAGATATCAGTCATGCTTCTCAGCTTCTTGTACTTCACGAGTACCAAGACAACAAGAGTGTTCCCTATAAAGCCAAGCAGGATCACGAGTGAGTAAAATGTGGGAAGGAACCAAGAGCCAAAATTCTTCACGTCATCTTTTCGACAGGGTTCCGGGGCATATTCATCAGCATCTCCGTATGAATATGCTGTTGCATATTCCTCAGTAGGAATGACGATTTCATCTGTAGTGGACATTTTCTGTTTGAAAACTAAACAGAAAGATGAAATGTGTGAAATTGGAAATGTAGTATTTTTCTGCTGAATTAAATTAACCAGATGCAGGTTAAGTCCCACGATGCTCCTGGGATTATATTGGGAATGCCACACATATTCGTGCCATTCCCAATATAGTCCAGGGCTGGTAATCCAATATATCAGTATTACAGAATCCCAGGTTTCCAATTGCTTGCTTCCATCTGCCTCCTCCTTGCGTTATTGTTCCAAAAATATGGATGTTAACAAAGTGGGGGGGGGGGAGGTGAGGTTGAGACAATGTGAAGTGGGTGGATGCTTTTCTGGCATCCTGATATAGTTGAACCCCTGTATCCACTGAGGATACGTCCTGGCTCCTACAATGGTTACCTGAAACCATGGATAATCGCGAACTGGCCTTCCAGTTCTGGGTTGTGCGACCCCAGAACCGGAAGTGCTTTTCTGGGCTCTAGAAGGCTCATTTTGGCCTCTGGAGAATGTTGGAATAGACGGTCAATGCCACTAGACACCTCCTGCCCACCTCCCACGCACCCCTTTACATTTTGGGACAGGCTCTGGTAGCATCACGCACCTATTCCAACATTCTAAACAGGCCTTCTGGATTTGAAATAGACAGACCAGGTAAGAAATTTTATGGGACAACTTCCATGAATGTATTGATGCAGGTCACAGCAGTAGTGAAAAAAGCAAATCTGAGGATAGGAGTAATTAGGAAGGGTATACAAAAAATCTGCACATCATTGTGTCTCTTTGTAAATCTATGGTGAGGCCACATTTGGAATATTGTGTACAATTGTGATCACCACACCTCAGAAAGGATATTGTGGAACCAGAAGGAGTACAGAAAAAGGTCAACCAGAATGATCTAGAGGCTGGAACACCTTCCCTGCAAAATCAGGCTGCAACGCCAAGGTCTTTTCAGCCTTAAAAACAGTGTTTAAAATATATAAAATCATGCATGCTGAGGAAAAAATGAATGGTGAGAAACTCTTTTCTCTATCACACAACTCTAAAACCAGGGGCCAATTTACTATAAGAGGTGGTGACAGTAACCAGCCTGAACAGCTTTAAGAAAGGACTACTGGAATGTAGCCCTGGGTCAGGATGCCTCTTAGGGCGCGTCTCCACACCAAAAATACTCCAAATTTAAGCTTGTTTTGCCTCGGAGCGTCTCCATGCACAGCTTTACTCTGGGCTACATCAGGTGCAAAGGAGGAAAATCCACAACAGAAACCCCCCCCCCTTTCAAACAGTACTACATCTGACGTTGGGGGAAACTGCGGATTATCCTGGGAGCACAAAGACGCACACGGATGTCTTTAAAGTGTCTTTCCGGCTACATTAATCTTTCTCACTCTTTACGTGCGTATGTGAAAACATTCCTTTCCTTGGCTGCCAAGAGTTAAAAGCATAACCAAAAGCATAACATAGTTACAACCATAACTAAAAGCAAATCACTCCCTGCAGGCTGTCAGCCAGCCAGCTGTCACATCCAGCTTCCCTCCATTCCATTTTAGCACACAGAGTTTCTGTGCTTGCTGTCAGGGAAAAGTGTGTGTGTGAAAATAGATGTTTCCCCTACATTGTTAAGATAATTAGCATCACTTTCCCCTGATAGCAAGCACAGAATTTCTCTCCCCTCCCAACAATGTGAAAGAAAGAGCGTTCGCTGGACAGCTTCTGTGCACAGGCAGCTGCAGGGAGTGAGCTGCTTTCAGTTTTGGAGTTATGGAGAGAGGTAGCTGCTTTCAGTTAACTCTTTGCAGCCAAGTAAAGGGATGATCTGTGTTGTGTTGTGGAGGTTCAATTGAAGACCTCAAGTGCTTCCTTTTTGCTGTTCCCTGTTCCCTCCCACAACTTTTTCCTTTTGTATCTTGTCTCTTTAGATTGTAAGCCTGAGGGCAGGGACCTGTCTAAGACGAATACAATATTGTAACCTGCCCTGAGACCTTCGGGGAAAGGGTGGGATAGAAATACAAATAAATAAAAATAAGTAAATAAATTGAGGTTTTTGCCTGTCATTGCTGTGATGGGTGGTAGGGTGGGGAGAAAAAGATGCGGGCTCACAAAAAGCGGCTTGCATGGGGACAGGAAAGTACGTTTTAAATCCACGTTGCCCCAAACCACATGGGGATACTTTATTTCGAATTACAACCCGCATTTTAAAAATCCGATGCAAGAGAGAAGCAAAAAGAGACCATGGAGACACACCCTTAGAGTCGTTTGAAGAAAGTAAAGAACAGGACAGGGTTCCACCCTCACTGTCTGAGGCAGGATGCTGGATTACATGGTCTGTGGCTTGATCCACCAGGGTTTCTCTCATGTTCTTATCTCAGATCACCTATCTTCCTCTCTGGTTTCATTTCCTCATCCACCCTTCCTGTGTTCCCCTTTGATAGTTGTTTGCTGAGTACTTTCTGCAAGAGTGTTGGCATCTTTCTCTCTCAAAACACAATGCAAAGTGCTTGGGCACAAACATATATAACCGGAGTTACCCTGGCATCTTAGTTTCTCTTGTAGCCTTGCCATTGTGATCCAAAGGGGTGTAAACATGGGATTTGGCACTGAGTAGGTTTGCTGCAGGAACTGCTGGAGGGATGACACCTTGTCCATCTCACTGACTTAGGGGCTCCCTTATGGACTTTCTTTTGGGGTTTGCTTCTTTAACTTCTTTCTTTCCCAAGGCAAGGGAGGGTATTTTACCCATAGGGGAAAGAACTTTCATGGCATATTTTTAACCAGTGCACCACTAGAGGACCAACAGATGTGAATGGAGGAGATACTAATTGCCTGATCCTGTATGTTGCTCACCTTGCCTAGCTGAAGCCTACTGCAATGTTCTGGTTTGACTCACCATATAATTTGAACTGTAAGCCATCCATCCTTGCTTGGAAGTTACATACAAAGGGGGCCAATGCCTGAGTAAAGATAAGAGTCTCTGGCAGCACTGCTGGATTACCTTTTAAGTCAGTGATGGCGAACCTTTTGGGTTCGGTGTGTCAAAATTCTCATGAAAACCTTGCTTAACTCGGGTGCTGTGTCACATCTAGAAATATCCATAATTTTGTGATATTTGTAGCTCTAGTAAAAAAGTTGTGTTTTTAATATATGTATTTTATTAAAAGCAAAAACAAATAATTCTTTACATTAGTGACTTTTGTTGCTGAATTTTGTTTGCTAAATCTTCAGTTGAAAGTTGGTATTTCGTACACTTGAAGAACAAGCAAGCATTACATGCCCAGGTGCCAGGGTGACCACGTGTGTCACCCAAAAGGGCTTGGCATGTCACCTGTGACACGCGTGTCACAGGTTGGCCATCACTGTTTTAAGTGCTAATAGACACAAGCACTGTCATCAGCAGTGAATATTTTGGTCTCTGTTGCCTCTGTTTTTCCTTGCATTTCCTCTTTTTTATGTGAAAAGCTATCCAAGCATTTCCAAATTAATTTGAAGAAGAAGAATAAGAAGAATTGGCTTTTCTACCCTGCTTTTCTCACCCATTTAAGGGGACTCAAAGTGGCTGGCAAAGCTTTTCTATTCTTCTCCCCACAACAGAACACCCTGTGAGGTAGGTGGGGCTGTGAGAGCTCAGAAGAGAACTGTGACTAGCCCAAGGTCACCCACCTGGCTTCATGGGGGAGGGCGGAATTGAACCCAGTATTCCCAGATAAGAGTCCGGCTCCCTAACCACTAGCTTCCTTCCTTGCTTCCTAGTGAACCATAGCTTCAATACTATGGTAAGTCAACTCAGGCCACTTCCCAATGGTGACTGGACA
This sequence comes from Aspidoscelis tigris stejnegeri, assembly GCA_023333525.1. Taxonomy (NCBI): domain Eukaryota; kingdom Metazoa; phylum Chordata; class Lepidosauria; order Squamata; family Teiidae; genus Aspidoscelis; species Aspidoscelis tigris. The sequence continues at coordinate 21,114,418 of JALMGA010000008.1, forward strand.
TCCTACCAAGAGGCAATAATGTGGGAAATCCTCCCTCTGTGATTACTGCCTTCTGGTAAACTGCATCACAACTGGTGCTCTCTTCGTGCATTTTACTGCGGTACTCACCAGCATTTTGGTGTCCTGAATGCCCGGATGTGCATATCAGCATCTCTTTGCATGTGTGGATGCCCGTTTTGGCCTCCACATATGTGTGGTGGACAGAGCTATAATGGCAGCTCCTTCCAGAAGATGAGCAAAAAACATTACTGGAAAACCCGTGACCACTGGGTTTCCCAGCAGCTATAGTATTTAGCACTTTTTTGGGGGGCGGGGGAGAAAGCAGGATTATGGTGGGGTTGCTTCAGATACATGAGGCAACCTCACCATACTGTGCCATAACCATGCTATATTCCCCCCCCCTTTCTGGATGGACCCCCCCCCCCCGGTCTGGATGGGGCCTTATTTCTGGACAGAACAGCACTATAATCCCCACTGTGCTCCTTATAATTTTACTTCCAAATAGATAGATGCATGTTGCTCCTGTCAAAAAGCAACTGAAAATGAAGTCCATTTATATACCTTTAAAGTCAAAACAACGGCTGTGTTCATACTGTGCCATTGTGGTGCCTGGACTGAACCTGTGGGGCATGGAGCCCACACAACCTGGCTGTTTCTGGTGCAGTGGAGAAGCACAGTGTCCACCAAGTTAAATACGGCTAGAAACCCTGCAAGCATTCTTAGTTTGACTCCCAGCAGCACTTTAGTTAACATGCTGCTGGAAAGAACCCACGTGCTCTTTGCCAATATCAGTTTAAATATCTTGATAGGTTAGTTGTTGCTGTCTGCTTTGCAAAACCACGTGAACCAGGTTCTGAATTTCATACACCATACTCCACTATGCAGTTACTTAATTTTTTAAAGACTATGTTGCAGACATTAATCTTTTTAAATATATATAGCAGCAACAAATATTTCATTATAATTATGGCCATAGCATGCACAACATTTTAGAAATGCATAAATTTACAGTACCTTTTGCCTTTGAAAGGTGATGCTGAGAAGGTGTTTTGCTCGGAAGCGGTGGATCTAGCTCTCAAAGGAAGTGCTGCACACAGTGAAATAAACCACAGAGATTTGTGGAGAAGTATGAGAATACCTGGTGTCTTTTGAACTGCTGATGAGCATAGTTGCTCTCTGGTTCATATGAAAAGTGAACGACAACTTCCTAAAATGAGTTGTCATGCGCTCACCACCTACCTCTGACCTTTGAGATGGTTTCTTCCAGGTTTCTAGGGCTGCTGAGGCATGGCTTTTCTAAAATCCCATGTGGCATTGACATGGTAGACTCACGTGTCGCTTATGAAGAGCTGTACCATATTGTCTGGACGGACATAGTGATCTACTTACCTGAATGTCCCTCTTTCTTTGGGCAGCATTCACAGGGCATAAAAGGCGAGCTTATATTGAGTCAAATTGCTTATTTGCCTCACCCACTTCTCATCAGCAGAAACTTTTCAGGTTACCAGGTGCAAGCAGACCTTTCCCATCTCCTGCATTTGAATTCTCTTAAACATCAATTTTGAAGTCTTCGGTGCCATTCAGCTAAGGTCCCTATACCGTTAGTTAACTATAAAAGTCCTTGCTTTGTTACATCAGTCCCTGGTAGGGATGTGCATGAATATTCGTGACATTTATTATTCGATTTAGAATGTTACAACATTTGTACATTAACATTTGTACGAAAATGAATGTTTTGGATATTTGTACCAATAGCCTGGACATTTGTACAAATAGTTTGGACATTCGTTAAACTGGAGAGGTGGGAAAGTGACTGCGCCAGTCACATCTGCAACAGATCCAGATTGCATTTGACATGGATGGAGAGTGAATTAAAAGTGAATTCAGGTCAGATTTGATGCTTTCAGCATGGATATGTTATGGGATATGCATCGGATGTGTATTACTTTGTATCGGATATGTATTAGTCCGTATTGGATACATATCGGATATTGGTCCAAATTCGTAGAAATATACTAGTATTGAACAGGATCCTACCACATTTGAAGGGGAACTATTCAAATGAATACAGATTTTCTAGCATTCCCAAGCTCATATTTCTTGCTTCTTTTATATTATCTATCCATCTCATCCTCTTCCACCCTGTTCTCCTTTTGCCTTCAGTCTTTTCCCAGCATCAGGGTCTTTTCCAACGAGCCGGGTCTTCTCATTGTATCTGAGATTTATTTTCAGTATTTGACTTTTTCATTTTTTAATTAGTTTTTTACAATTGTTTTGAGTCCCCCTCCCCCCTCCCTCCCAAGGGTAATACATAATTCAAAATTCTTATACAGATCATAGAAAAAGCTACACAATTCATAATACTAGAGAATATTAAACGTAACTTCAATTTTTCACTTTCACTCCTTAGCTTATTATCTAAATATGTTTTAACTATCATCCATTTTTGTTTACATATTCTAACCCTATCTAAATTACTAATATAATTCATATGACTATTCAATGTTTCTACCGCTATCATATTAATTATATACCATTTATTGACCATTCTGTTCTATCCTTCCATCCACTAACTAGGACTATTTTGAGCACATGTTATTAGTTCTTCTACTATTCCTTTCAATTGGATGGCTGGAAGATTATTTAACGCCATATGTAATACTTCCATTACTTTCAAAAATATCCTAGAATCAAAAGAGGATTAGTTCATTTGCAAGAAGCTGCAAGGTTTAAAAAAAGAAAGAGAGGAGCTCCCTCTGCCTTCAGTATTTATTTATTTGCACTTTTACCTGCCTTATAACATACTATAAATAAAAATATCTGAATGTTTCCTCTGTCAAAGGCTAGGGTAACTGAGTTTTTACCAACCTTCTGAACATAAAGAGTGAATGTACCTGGTGCACCTCAGGTGGGAGAATATTCCAAGGTCTGGGGGTCCACCACTGAGAAGACCCTATCCTGGGCCCCTCCTCAGCTACTGAAGGTGGTGATACAACCAGGAGAAGTTCTCCTGCAGATCTTACAGCATGGGTTTTTTTACTCATATTGTACAGTGCCTGAGAAAAAAGTTATAAATATCTAGGTGCATCTCTCCCTTGTATCTTCCAGCTCTGGAATTCAGATTAGTAGGTTTCGGTGTTATGCCAAATAGCTGGGATGTTGTAATGACTCATTTGAATTAATCCATGTCCAGATATACCCAAGCCACCAGGACAGGCTATTACATATCGTCCCACCGTAATTCTCTGTCTCCTGGCCTCAGGTAGGGAAGAGTGTGATGAATACTCTGATAAGTATCGCTTGTTCTGGAATTACACCTATTATGTCAAGTTGACCTGTGGCAAACATGTAAATGCTTTTTTTTTTAAATTGACACTATAATTTTATAACAGTAACAATGAGGAAGAAAAAGCATGTAGCAACCACGATTTAGAACAAATAATGTGGAATATATTTGCATTTTAAATTATAAACGCATATCACCAGTCACCCTTCCCGTCCAAGAGCAAAGTCCTCTGAAGATGGATATTGCAGCTATATCTGAAAGCTTAGGTTCTCAGAAGAAGAAACCTGGAACATGGCACAACAGCCCCAAAACTGCTACAAATGAGATGAAATCCAGCTGTGAAAGCCTACATACAGGCATATTTCATAATTATGATACCAAAGAAGAAGTTGAGCATTACTAGGCTTTGAAAGCATGTTTCATTTTGGAGGTCAGTAATAGAATCCCTCTCCCTACTGCCGTGACAGTCCTTCCTCTGCCTCCCCTGCCCCCTTGCTGTGGTTCCTTTGCTCTGTCCTCTGATCTGCCTCATCACGCCCGCCACCCCCTTGCTGTGATTTCTTTTGACAGCAGCAGGAAGGTGTGACCAAGCTATTCCAGGCCAAAAATATCTTGGATTCAGCTGTCTTCCTAAAACAGATTAAATGCTAAGGTGTAACTGCGGCCCAGATTTTGAATAAAAGAACTCTTGGATGGCAAATAATCCTTTTTGTTGAAACTGGTTCCAGGTTTCCAGGGGAATAATATGTTGCAATTCAGTTATGTACTTAGCAGGCATAGCCTTTGATAAGTATGGTATGCTTTGAGCTGACTCTTGCTTTTCCATGAGCAGCGGTGAACCAGGCAACACTTTCCAGAAAATGATTCTAAGGCCATAAAATGGGGATGATGCATGATTGTTGGCACCTCCTGAGGCAACCTGGTTTGTGGTGGTTACAACCCCTCTCAATGTAGCGCTGTTTATCCTGCCCATACCTTAAGTTCTGGAGGGGAGGCCCTCCTAGTTGTCCTGACATCCTCAGTAGTAAAAGGGGTGGGCACCCTGGAGAGGCCATTCTCAGTGATGGGCCCTAGGCTATGGAATAGTCTCCCCCTTGAGGTGCATCAGACTCCTTCACTATATATGTTTAGGATGGCGGATAAGACGCACCTCTTTGCCTGGGCCTTCGGTTAAGTGGGAATATACTGTCTCTTCCCACTTTACAGGACACTGTTACTGTTTTAATATACACTGTTGTTGTTTTAATATATGTCTTAGATATACTGTATGTCTTTTAATATATGTCTTATTTTAATATATACTTTTGTTGTTTTAATATATACCTTCGGGTATAGGCCGGAATAGAAATACAAATAATAAATTGGATGGATGGATGGATGGATGGATGGATGGATGGATGGATGGATGGATGGATGGATGGATGAATGGATGGATGGATGGATGGATGGATGGATGGATAAGCTGCTGTGTTAGGGCAGGGTATGGCTGTGAAAAAGTAAATGTTGGGAGACAAGGAAACTATTTTACTTCCTAAACTTCAAATGCTTGATGAGAGGCATAAACAAGTTACTTGTTAAATAGCCCTGTCCAGATGGGGGAATATAGGGCCATTATGATACATTATGATACATAGGCAATCCCACCATAGCCCCACTCCCCTCCCCACAAAAGCACAAAATACTATTCAACAGTGCTTCAGTTCACTATCTGAACACTTCCATACTGCACATGTATGGAGGCTGAAACAGCTGATCATGCATGCATGGTGGTTGCAATGCGCACATCTGAGAATCTTATGATGACCAAATGCCCAGATTGTGTGTCCCGAAAATGTGCAAAGACAGTATAGGCTGCGGCCCTGTCTAAGCAAGAAGTAGTAAAGGTGGGGAAGCAATACCCCACATTACAGCTTCCTACTGCAACATCTGGCTGCTGTCTGGAGGCAGCCTTTGATACTGGAACATTTGGTTGCCTGGTTGGTTTGCTTCTTGATATTCCTTCTGTAATCTGCAAAATTTCCTGAAATCTGTGGCATGCAAATTGAATAAATAATAAACAATTTGCATGGAATTCCTGAAAGTAAAGAGATGTCCACATTGCTCTATGTTCAAGTCTTGTGTGCTAATTTTTATTGCAATTTCCAATCTTACATTTATTTACATTTTAATGTTATTTTTATTTTTGTAGACTGTAATCTAGGGATGTGCACAAATATTCATAACATTCATTATTCATCCGAATCTGGATATTTGTACACAAATTGTTGGGATATTTGTACATTAGTGAATAGTTCATTACAAATAGTTCAGGTATTTGTTAAACTGGGGAGATGGGAAAGCAGCTGTGCCACTCACATCTGCAACGGATCTAGAGTGCATTCAACATGGATCGAGAGCAGATTAAAGGTGGATTCAGGTCAGATTTGACTCTGTCAGGGTGTATATGTTATAGGATATGTATATTGGATACGTATCTGATATGTGTGGACTCATGAGGATATGCATTCGTTCGTATTGGATATTTGTATAAATTTGTACGAATACATTCGTATACAGTAGAATAGAATCCTACCTCATTTGAAGGAGATCTATTTGAACAAATATGGATTTTCTAACACTCGATTCGTTATGAATGGAATGCCATAAAACCCATTTGTGCAATCCAATAATAAATAACTCTGGGTACCTCTGAGCCAGTTTGGTCTAGTGGTTAGGGAGCTGTACTCTTATCTGGGAATACTGGTTTCGATTCTGCCCTCCCCCATAAAGCCAGCTAGGTGACCTTGGGCTAGTCACAGCTCTCTTCTGAGCATTCACAGCCCCACCTACCTCACAGGGTGTCTGTTATGGGGAGAAGAATAGAAAGTTTTGTCAGCCGCTTTGAGTCCCCTTAAATGGGTGAGAAAAGCCAACTCTTCTTCTTCTTCTTCTTGCTGTTTCAGCTCCTGCAACTGAAGCCCTCTCATGGCAAGTGCTGTATAAGCTTTGCTCTCTGTCCATTAGATGGCAGGCTTGCTTCCCATATACATTTGCCTTCTGTTTCATATGCGTTATGAAATACATGTGTAACTGTAATAAAAACTACTGTTACATGAATATTGTGATTAATATTGGATACCCATTGGACATCTATATATGACATTCATACGAGCCCAAATGTTCCAAAACATTCGTGAAACGTGGAGGTGGGAAAGTGGCTGCGCCAGTCACATATGCAACAGATTCAGAGTGAACTCGACATAGTTTGAGATCAGATTCAAAATGTATTCAGGGCAGATTTGACACTTTCAGAGCAGATATGTATTGGATATGTATGCGTTCATATCGGATATTCGTACGAATTTGTATGAATATATTCGTATCAAATAGAATCCTACCAAATTCGAAGGGATTCTATTCAAACAAATACAAAATTTCTTACATTCAATTTGATACAAATAGAATTAAAAAAAAACATTTGTCCCCACTCTGAACCACTCTTTAAAAAACTTGAACAAGTGGTTCTTTATTTTTTCTGTTGTTTAGTGTCTTGGCAGCAGTAATGCTTCAGCAAAGCTACTATTTTTCCTTGGGTCAGGTGGCTTGGGATGCAGAGACTGGAATGCAAATTTTGTCCAGTTCCAGAATAATCAGTTGATGACTAGACAGCACAGGGCTGATGCTATCTGTGTGCAATATAGGGACACACACATCCAGGCATTTCCGTGGTTCGGAGTATCCAGAAGTGTGCAACTGCCACTACCACGCACGCACAGTGACTGTAGCCAGAATTGGGTTTTCTTGAAACAGGCTACAGTGGGTTTTCACAGTGATATAGTGAGGCTATGTTGGGGCTGCCACAGATACGTGTGGCAATCCCACCATAACCCTGACATAATTGTGCTATATATCTCCAGGCTGGATGGGGCCTTCTGAAGTCAGTCCTCATATACGAAGGAGGCAGTGGGTTCAGATGCTTTATGAAGAGATCCCTACAAATGGCCTTGAGGACCATATGAAAAGGAGGTGTAAGCCATCTTCCCCCAAGTGACTTCCCAACCAAGTGAAGTCATGGAAAAATGAAGGTGTGATTTGCCTGGTTCCATTTTCACACCCTAGAGTGTGTTCCCATTCAGGGTTTAGAGAGCTTTGAATTGGTTTTGAGTGCTCACCCACACGCTGTATTGCCAGATGCGAAAGTAAGACCAAGACATTCTGCACAAGCCACAGAAAGTGCTCCCAACAGCATGCTGCCTCCTCTGCACCCACTAGGGCCACATTCCCATTATAAGCTTAATTCGGTTTCCCTAAACCAAAATAATAGAACTGGATGCAAACGCGAATTTGCCTGATCCCATTACTTTTAACTTAATCACGTTCAATCCTGATTCTGAGGATGGTACGTGGCATACGTGACTCAAGGGGGGACTCAAGTGGCTACTTTTTAAAAGTCACTTTTCGGGGCTTCCCTGCCCTCTTCCTCCTGGCATGAACGCGCCACCCATAAGGGTCCCCTTCACGGAGCCTGGCTGGGTGGCTGCCACTTGCCTGGATGGATGAAAAACGGCAGCGGGCAGTCAGCGATTCTTTCCCCTCCTCTCCCCATTGTCGAGGGCACACAGCAGCAGTGGCAACTCAAGCCCCCTTTGCCCGCTCACTCCACAGTTACAGCCTTAAAAACAGAACCTGCAGATGCTTTCCTTTCCTTTCCCTTTTTTTAAAGGTCAGAACTTTCGCAAAATTGCAACATTGTTATCAGGTGTGAAGTGGGTATATTGCTACAGTGTAGTGGCTGTTTTAAGGGGTGGGTTTTTACAGTAGAATCACTATCTTTGGAAGCAAGCTATTGGGGGAGGGAAACCCTAAACACGCATTCTCATCCCTTAACGCGGTACCGTTCCCACAGTAAAAAATGTAAAACGTTTCAAGCGCACGAACTGGAGTGAGACCTGTTGAAATGAGTGTTAACATTTACAACACTTTGGGGTGATTTAACATGCGGAAAGCGTGTTAAGCCAACCTGACGTGGGAACGGCGAGGATTGAAACCGTTTTGAAACTGAAATAAGCTTATAATGGGAACACGGCCTAGGTGTCATTAATAGGGGTGTGGATGAATCCAGTTTTTGGGATTAGATTTGTATCTATTTGTACAAATATTTGATTTGTATTTGACGGTACGAGTGTCAACATCATTCGAATGTGTCCATATGCATTCATACGCACCAGTAGGCATCCGTATGCATTTGTAGGCATCCTGTATTTATCCCGTATGCATCCCGTTTTCATCTCGTACGTATCTGTACAAATGCATATGGAGTGCTTCAAAACATTCAGAATTTGTTCGAATGTTAAAAAACGAATGTATAGACATTCAATTCAAATTCGAATGTCCAAATTTGAATGAATTTGATTGAATTTTGAATGTTTCGAATATTCTTGGACATCCCTAGTCAGTAAGCCAGAAGTGGTGGGACCGGACCCTGCCATAATCTGGGATAAACATGGATACTTCTCCACCCCAATTTGTACCCCTGTATACAAACACAGATTATAGGAATTTAAAAAAAAAACAGTATTTTTTTTCTCCCCAGTTAACACAGCTTCTGCTGTGACTTCCTACTGAAAATGAAACAATGGAATAATATTTTGTCAGTCCAGCACTATTGCATAGAGGGTGTTTTTCCACTGTCAGAAAATACCCATTTTTGCACCCATTAAGGACCCATTTGGGTGTGAGCTGGATGATCCCATTTCCACCACGGCACCCATTTGGGACCCGATTGTTTCAACTGCTGCTGGGGAAATCTGGATCAAATGGATACTTTCTGGCCTTTAATTCGGATTTTCTGTAGATCGCATTAATGGGGTCTACAATGGGGTCTTCAGGCAGAAAATCCGGATTAAAGGGAGCCTGTTTCCATGCTTGTGTGGCAATGGGGTCTAGAGGAGGCTAGGGGGAGGGGGCACCCATGGGGGGGAGCCCCAAAACCTAAGCTTCGAAGTCATTTTGAAGTCACTTTGAAGTCTGTGCAAAATAGCTCCAGAATGTCTTTGAAGTCTGTGCTGATCTTCAGAGTGAACTCTGAAGTGACTCCGAAGTTCACTCAGAAGATCAGCACAGACTTCAATGGAGCTGTTTTGCACAGACTTCGAAGTGACTCCGAAGTGACTTCGAAGCCACTTCAGAGATTGCACCCCCTGTCCCCCCAAACACCTGGGGTGACAAGCAGACCCCTCATGGGTAGATCCGGATTTCCAAATGGGTGCTCCGGTGTTTCCATGGCAGGGAGGCTAGCACCCATTGCTATTGGGTACTTCCCTTAATCTGGATCTACTAGATCTGGATTAAAGAATGTACCCATTCCTTAGATCTGGATCTTCTTAGATCTGGATTAAAGGAGCATGGTGGAAAAACACCCTTAATCTCCATTTTCTGGAAAAAACTGTGTTACTTGAAATAAATAACATTTTTTGTTGTTTTTTAAAATAGCTTTTAAGTAGTCTTGTTCTTTGAACTTTCCAGAACTTTTTCTGCAGCTTTGCTCTGGTAGATTATAATTTAAGGCACTAAAGATATAACTGTGTTTACATACCTGACTTCGTTATGGCCCTGGATACTGAAGGTGGACGTTTGCACTTGAGACATATTGAACTGAATGGGGTTTATTTCTAGGGCAGATATTGGCTGCATCCCCACAAGGGCTGGATGGAGCTGAGGTTGGATGGGAGGTGAGAATTGTGGCAAGCTGATGTGAGGGCAGGCGCCAAAGGGGTCTTTGTCATTTGTCACCACGGCTACTCCTTGATGGGCTGCAGCTATGAAGACAACCTTCCTTGCAGCTATGTGGTTTCTGCACCGGTCACTCCTCCAACAGACCAAAACCTGGCCAACTTCTGGCTTTGTTCCTGGTGCAGTAAAGGACTCTAGGGTCAGATTCCCACAGAGCAATTTATTCCAGTTTTAAACCAGGATTTTTTAAAAAATCAGCAGTGAGGTCTGGTTTTTGGTGTTCCCGCTGTTACCTATAATGCAGACTTGCAGGGGAGAAACCCCCTCCCCTTTCTCCTCCCCTCGGCAAAACCTCCTTCCCATGCAGTCAGCAACTGGGCATCCTCATACCCTGATTTCATCAGGGCTGGCAATTAAACCCCACCCCCTATATAAACCTGCCCTTGATTCAGATCATGGAGTCCTTTGGCAGGAGTTTTTGTTCACACTGGAAGGCAAAATGAACATCATCTAGATAATCTCTTAATTGAGGCAAGATGCTCCCTTTTAATCAGGCTACTTCAGCTGAATAGATTCTGCTGTGAATTTCTTTGTAATTGTCCTCTTCCCAATATAAATGCCGTTGGAAGTGCTTTCTCCCACTTTTCTGCCCATCTGTCCCTCTTCGCTTCCTGTTTTTTTCCATGCCGAGCATAGAGAGGGGGAACGGGGAAGCCCTTTTTGAGTCCATGTTATAAGGCAACAGTGGGAACACTCAGAAATCAAGTCTCACTGCTGATTTCAAAACAAAAAAAAAACCAATTAAAACCAGATTAAACTGCTGAGTGGGAACTTGGCCATAATAATTATTCGGCAAAAGGGAAGGCAGGTTGCACCCATTAGTCCTCTTTCCCAATCACACCCAAATAATGAAGAAGCATTAGGACACTGTAAGGTTTGAGACCTGTGAAAACCAGAGGCCTTTTTGCACTATAGGTGAACGACTGTAGTGCATGAAGGCTAGGCCGCATGGGGACGCATTCCCCTTTCACATCTAGGCAGGTAAGGAACACATGGGGACACATTCCTACCAGTCTAGGTGCGAAAGGGGAATCCGCCCCCACATGGCCCAGCCCAAAAAGGCTGGTGTGGTGGTGGGACACCCCTCCCAGTCCTGCCGCCATTGGATCGCTATCGACCCAGGGGCAGGCCGGCAAGCCAGTTCCATCCCTTCCTGGGTTCCTGTGGGCTTGAGCTAATCCCATCAGGGTGCACGTCTCCCCAGACATGCATGCATGAGGGAATTACCAGTTACCCACACCTGCGCAGAATGCCTAACTAGCCAATCAGAGCCAACAGCACCCGCAGATGCATAATGCCGCTGGCTGGGTCTGCCACTTTGAACCTGGGGACTCAACTGCCTAGATCCGACCCAATGGGCTGGCAGATGTGCTGCATGGAGCAGCACATTGCCCCAGCCAGGGTATGAGTGAGGAACATGCAAAAAGAATTATATCCACACTAAGGGTCAGAACATGCTCTCTGGCCTTTGTATTGGCAGGAACCACCATTATACAAACCTTGCCTATTCATCAATCAGAGCCCTTCAGGAATAGTTGCCCTTTCCTCATGGTGCTCTGTCCTGTTATGGGAAAGGGTCCAGAGATCTCCCTCCTGCATGCCAGTGTGGATTAAAGGAGCCCCCTCTCTCTCCTAGCATTCTTTGTTCTCATAGGATGGAGCATAGCTCAGGCTAGGGCATTACCCCCAAATGCCACCTAATCCAGTTCACTAGTAAACCTTGACATCGAGGTCTACCGGTTTGCTAGGTGTGGTATAGCAGACTATGAATGTGTGAAAATGGCACCCCTATGTGATCTGGTATACCGGGGAGGACCCATTTCAAAGGAGTAAAAAGGTGTGCCCTTCTCCCTGGAATCTCCAAAAGCTGGGAAGTTCTGTTCCTGGCCTTAAGAGCATTTGGAAGTCCTGGTAGTCTGTTTTTTGGAGCTGGTGTAGGGGTTGGCATGAGGCAAGCCTTTCCAATGCAGGTGCCCTTGCCCTGCCCCTGAAACTTGGGATGGGGCAGCCTACCCTGTCCTGGGCCAGCGCAGAAATGGCAGTGGAAAAAAAAAGTGGGAAAGAAAACTGGAGAAATTAAGTCCGCCTTCAGATGGCAAGAAGCAAAGCAAGATGGAAACAAATTACCAAGTCACTGTACATTTCTTCTGCAGCAATTGTTTAGTTTTTGCTGCTCCAGAGAATTCCCATACCCTCCCCTGCTTTCAAAACTTCATATTCATTTCTCCTTCCTGTATCACTGAAAACTTCCCATTCCTGTTTCCCAGCAGCATGTCCTCCTCTTCCAAACCCTCTTTTACCTCACCCCTTTCTGCTTCTCAGAATTATCTCACCACTTCCCTCCTTCCAGCAGTCTCAACTGTTGCCTCTGTTTCTATCTCCCTCTACCCTCAGTGCTTCCTTTTTCTAATTTCCTTCTTCATTTTGGCTGTAAATAAGCCATTCCTTCCTTTTTAAGGATGAAACCCGTGTGGAAAAGGGTGAGCATTTGCTGGGTGGCTGGGTCCTCTAAGGGTATGTCCCCACTGAGGCAGTGGCTGTGACTCCATTTACTGATGTAATTAAGCCGAATTTGGCATCCAGTGTCTCCATTCAATTTCTTATTCACGGATTTTATGAGAACTGTCCTGCAGAAATCTGGAGGGAAAAAAAGTACTGATGAAAACAGGACTCAATCTCCTTTTTGGAGCTGAAGCCACTCCCCCCCCCCCGAAATGGGGATGCTACTGGGCTATTTGGGGTGGAGGCCTAGTCTTCTGGCCAATGGCAGCCAGCTGTGGGTGGGATTTCACAGATGCAAAGCTCCCCCTTCCCTTGCCATGCATGCAATGCTAGAGCCCCGATTGAAAAAGGCAAAAAGAGGGGAGAGCTGCTTGATGTAGTTTTGCATTTAAAACCTTTTTGCCAGAAACATTTGTATCTTTTCTGATGATCTTTATCAGAAAGATACATTTTATAAGCAAAATGGCTTTGCAAAAAGCAGCTCACTTCCAATTGTGCTCTGCTTGCTCCTTCGCTGATCTACTTGAGTGCACAGTTCCCAGTAATGTCAAAAGGGAGAAGTGTGAAAAGGAGAAAGTAATCAGGTTTAATTTTTTTTAAGTGCCAGCTTTTAATTTAAGTTCTCTGGCTTCAGCTCAAGCGAGTGAGTGAAGGGGAAAGTTTTGCTGCTTTGATTGCACTGGGGGTGGGGGTGGGGAGTATGAATTTAAAATTCCTGAGTTGGGTTGGCTATACTCGGATTGCCAGGCACTCTATTCAGATTAAAAATAGTCCCAAAAATAGTCCAAACAGGACTAAACCAGGACTAAAAAAGCTAAGTGGGGATGCACCCGACCTCCCATTCTTAGGCATGGTGATAAGGTTTTCTAGGAGCTTGACTTTCGTGCTTAGCTTTCTCTAAATGTAATCCTGGTGGAGAATGGAGGATTGTTTTAATGAAATGTTTATTGGGAACCTTTGGTTGAAGAGTGGGATACAAATCTAACAAAATAAATAAATACCATTCCTATCAGGTTGCTTACTATGGCTCTTTCTGCACTGTACCTTATTCCACATATCTCAGAATAACAACCAGTGGAGCCCGCATAGTCTGCCCTAGCATGTGGATGGTAGGTTGCTATTCAGACGTAATACAAAACAAGGTTTAGTGCAGAAAGAGCCTCAGACCGATTGGAATTTATATTTGATTGAGGAGGTCTGGCCTAGGCTGAAGCTTTTGTGTGTGTGTGTGTGTGTGTTGAGGTGACGCATGAGTAAAGAGAAGTTCCTTCATGCAATCATTCGAAATTGCACATCTGCTAGATGAGAAAACCAGAAGTTGTTGAATTGTCTCCTCTGGTGGTTTTGTTCAGGACAAAACATCATGTGGTCAGGATAATGCTGACATGACAAGTGGATTTTGTATCTATTTTTACTAAGTACCTTTGATGATGTTTTTTACATGAAAGGCGTTTCTGGCCTTGCTAAAGTTTTCTTCCTGTTTCATTTTGTGCATTTATTTTTATTTTTCCTGACCAGTTCCTCCTTTTGTTTCATCATTCCCATTCCTTACTACTATGTCCTATCCACAATAAAGCAAATGGCAGGGAGGATCAGATGGCTATTATCTGGGCTGAGTCAACACGACATTTGCTATTACATTATCCTCTGTGGCTGCAGTGATCCTAAAAGTCATTGTGCCTACACATTTGTAGCATCATAGCCTCTTGGTCCTAGCAAGGAATACCACAATACTATGTTCACAGCTAGAAGAAGGAGTTGGCTTTTATACTCCACTTTTCTCACCTTTCTTAAAGAAGACTCCAAGTGGCTGACAAAGCTTTCAGTTCTTCTCCCCACAACAGACACCCTGTGAGGTAGGTGGGGCTGTGAGAACTCAGAAAGAGACCCCAAGGTCTCCCAGCTGACTTTGTGTAGGAGTGTGGAATCGAACCAGGAGACCTGCAGCTAAGAATCTGACACTAACCACAAGCAAAATGTCTGGGGCCTTTTCACACTTTGAAGATGGGGATGCCCCGGGGAAGCTCTGACAAAGAGCATCCGCACCCTGTAGAGCTGCTTCTGCCTCAGAGCAACTCCCAGAGTGTGCGGCCATCCCCATCTTTGATAGCTGTGGGACAGTACAAAGTGTTCTACAGCTATAACGGGAGCAGCTGCACAGTCACAGGCCACGGTGCACGGTTGCCATAGCTACGGCCTGACTTGCATGGCTGTTGTTGTGGCAAGGTGGACGCTTCCAGAAGGGAGTGTCTGCACTTTGATGGCCCTATAGTAAGTGCCAGGTAGCTTTTGGACAGGGCAGCACTCGCAATGTGAATGCCAGCCACCATCCCTGTCCTTAACTTCCATGGGACACTGTTCCACAGATGTTAATTCTAAAAAGGCCCAGTGTGGATTTTCTGAATTATTTAACGCTGAAAGAAAGCATTTGCTGAAAGTGGGCTGCAGCTGGACTAAGACCTTGGTGTGAACACAGCCTGGGTCTGAAAAGAGGAGCAGGCAGGCAGTACCATACGTCATCCTTCACCCATTTAGGAGAAACTGGCATGCAGGGAGTTGGTACAGCTGTTTGCTGAATTAAGCCTTTACTTCTCTTCCTTCTGTCTATGCTTTTGCCAGACAAGTTAAGCTTGCCAGGACTTCTAATACAGCCTCACATCTTCCTTTCAGTAAGCGAATAAGAGAAAGAATAGCATGATGCAGATTTGGGACTCAGCTGCCTTAAACAAAATCACTTTTATTGCAGTTTTATTAACATTTTTTTTTTACTGAACATAGTACTGCTAGGGCTTTCATCATAAGCATGCGGCAGATCAAAATGAACAGGCAAAGCAGGAAATGTCAAAGGAGCAATCAGTGCAATATATTTTTCATGTATTTATACTGTTATCTCTAAAGAGAACATTAATTGAAATATGCAGTAAACATTTTGAACTACTTTGTCAAGCACAGTGAAGGGAAGAATATGCATTAGATCTAGGGATCCGCCAATGGAAATAGGTAGGCAAGGCTTGCCTTCCAGTTCCTCACCCCACCAGAACCTACAGTCCATGGGGGGCGGGGGGGCGGGCGGGGGGGGGGCAGGAGTCCATGCAGCCATTTGGTGGGGCACAATGAGGTGCATGATGGGAAGATCAGGTGGCAGCAGTGTCAGTTTCATCCCGAAGGTTTCTGTCTGATGTAACACAAGTCAAAAGTCTGGATGCGATACATTTGCCTAAGGATACAGTAAAATTAAGGCTATGACAAAAAAAAGAAACATTTCTGAGGCACCTCTGAGTCAGCTTAGAAGAGGCTTTAAGGTAAGATTGTTCACGCACACACCCCTCTCTCTCCCCTCCATGAATATTCTGTGCTAGAAAAGGTGGATTAGAAGAAGGCTTGGAAAAACGAGGGACACGCATTATCTCTCTGAAGTGTTTCTGAGGCCCCTGAATACATCCTAAGAATATAAGAAATGCCTCACTGTGTCAGACCCATCTAGTCCAGCAGTCTGCACTTGGATGCATGAGCTCCCATCTCCCAGCAATTGGTCTCTACAGTTATATCACCTCCTATTCAGGCAACCAAGATTCCCTAATGCAGAACCCCACAGATAGCTCAAAAAACAAAAAGGTTCTGAATAAGATATTAAGTCAACATAATAACTATAAGGGTAAAGTTTTTTACTCAAGTGAAAACGTATATATAATTATTTAATTTTCGTGGCTCAGAGCCCAACCAAATCAAAGTCGGAGTCACTATTGTGAGCTGAAGTTATCTTAGGATTCATATTGTGTTTTTACAGGTTAAATATAAGCCGCTGAGGAAGATCCTAGGTTGGGGTCGAAACGCATCTGGCTTATTTTATTTTATTTTAATTAAGTGCTTCTTATACTGAGATAATCTATATATGCACTGATGACCTTGACTTCTATGAATTGACCCAACCTCTTTTTGAAACTGCTCTAGCTGGTAGCTAACATCACATCTCATGGGAGCAAATTCCAAAGTTTAATTGCGTGCTGCGCAAAAAGACAAAGAACTTTTGTCTGTCTTGAATCATCCAGGATTTAGCTTCATTGGGTGCCCTCTGGTTCTATTATTTTGGGAGATGGAGAAAAACTTCTCTTCTATCTACTTTGCCCATACCATGCATAAATGGAAGCTTAGCCCCGCCTGTATTAAATATTAGCTTCACTCCCTTCCAGGACTGCAGGTTTAAAACTGCCCTTTGTGCAACTTTCTCAGAAGTCGGAGGCTTGTAATAGGAGGAAGTTACTCAAAAGAATTTTCCCAGCTGTGGTTCCAAAGAGTGAGAATTTGCAGAAACTGCACTTATGTGCATCAGCATGTGGCAAAATATCACCACAGGGCATTTTGGTTTGTTTGTTTTTACGAATATAGTGCAATCTGCTGTGTCCAATTTGCATACTCACACTATTCTCCAGAAAGGTCCCATCATAAACTGTCACAGAAGGACAGAACCATCTCGTTCACTGGTATTCTGCGTTTGGTTGCTGGTCATAGCACTCTCTGGTATGGGAGTGGGAGTTTTCCCATGATATTGGCTGCAAGGGCCACAGAAACAAATGAATGAGAGACATTTAAGACTCAAACGAGAAAGATATTTTCTGAATTTTTCACCAACAAATGCATAAATGATGGGATTCAGGCAGCAATGGCTAAAAGCTAATGGTTCTGTCACTTGCACAGCATAATCCAAAATCCTTAAGGAGATGCAGTCTTGAAAAACGTCATAAAGTTTTAATAACTGCAAAAAAATTGACACGTGGTATGGGGTCCAGAAGAGAAGAAATACAATTACTACCAATAGAATTAGTTTCATGGCTTTTTTTTTCCGGTTATTTTTGCAGGAGATCAAGGTCTTGATGATCCTCAAGTAGCAGAAGCTCATGACGCACACTGGGAGAAGGAAACCAATGATGTTTAGTTCCATGTAGCTGAAAACTGGCCAGATATCTTGTAGATGTTCTGGATACTTCTGAGTGCAACCGTCTTCTGTGTTTTGGGTGAAAACAAACTGAGGGGATGCAAATAAAATTGCCAGGAGCCAGACAATCAAGCTGGTGATATAACCATGGCTGATAGTTCTAGCTTTTGTGACAAACGTTGCATGGACAATTGCCAGATATCTGTCAATGCTTATGACAGTGATAAAAAACATACCACCAAAGTAACTCACATAATACAAAGAAGAGACGATTCGGCACAAGAGGTTCCCAAGCGTCCATCCATATACAATGTAAAATGCCCAAAAAGGAAGGGAGGCAACAAAAAGAAGATCAGAGATGGCAAGGTTCAAGAGAAATATGTCAGTCACGCTTTTTTGATGTCTTCCGTTCGCAACGGTTAAAATCACCAGAAAATTCCCTACGAGTCCTATGGCAAATACAAGGCCATATAGTATAGGCAGAAGAACTTGGTTAAGGTTCTTGATATCCATTTTGTAACACACAGGGGTTAAATCGTCATAGGCCAATTCAGTGGTCATCATAAGATCATTCTCTGCCATGATGAATTCTTTTCTGGAAAAGGAAAAAAGAAAAGAAATACAGTTAGTCAAAGATGGATTTAATAACACAGACTTCTCTCAAATGTGCATTGCCTAGGAATAATATGTTCCAGCAGCATATTTTCCCCCAGTTTACAACAACAGAAAATATACAATGCAAAATAATAATCAAAACATTATAATAAAAACACATTATACAAACCATTGCAAAATAAGCCAAAACACACACACACACAACTGAGGCAGCTGAGGCCAAATGGAGTCCAGAGCAGCTGACCAAAGGCCACAGTCTCACAAAGAATCACTTCCTCCAAGCCATCTGTGCCCAGCCAGGCTGGAGAGTCATCCAGACGACAGAGGGGTCTAGGTTGCCACCACTAGACTACTCTCAGGAAGGATGGTATATGCATCTGTCCTTTATGGTCTCTGGTGTAGCTGAGACCAGATGGACCCAGACCTACAAGGAAGCAGCTCCAAATTATCAGGGCCCATCCAGGCTGGAGAGCCATTCAGAGGGCAGAGTGGTTTAGGCTGCCACAACTAGAACCCCTCCTCCCACAGAGGGATGGCAAGGTGCTTCTCCTCCGTCTCAGGCAGGACTTCCAGCTACCATTATTTAACACTCAGATAAGGATCTGATCACATGTATAGCTTTCCTCCAATATGTATGGGTATAATCCAGCAGACGTTAGAGAATGGAAGTGCACCATTTTGAGTGAATCTCGTTAATTGCAATATACACAACCTCTCTTGAAGGAAAAGCTAATTTTTTAATTTTAATTTTTATTTTTGCAAGGGCTGCATCTCCCACCCTGTACACAGGGATTGTCCCCATGCACTCTGTACTCTTAAGCAAATCTAAATTTGACTTGGAGCGTCCCCATGCAAAGGCTCCAATCCGGGCTACATGTGGAACAAATTGCCCAAATCTGTGGTAAGAGGCAAGCCCGGATTATTTTGGAGGCATGGGAACGTTCCCAGGTTATTGGGGGAGGAAATTGGTGATCGCATCATTAGCGGTCGGAGGTTTGCCTGTGATCGCTGTTCCTGTCCTGCGTGCTGTATTTGCAACTGTTTGGGGATTCTTTTAATAAATTATGATAAAAGAGAAATGATGAGAGGGTCAAATGGCTCTCGTTTGTCCTATGGGTGTCTGTCTGACTACAATTATTACACCCCCCCTTCCCTGATCGCCTGATCACCAAGCTACGTGTGGGTAAATGGCTTGATTTTGCACGAGTGCTGCATCACGTTAATGGGCGACATGTCAGTGGCTTCCCTGTGGCAGCCAAAATTCCTGGCAAATTCCCGTGTCTTCCCATTCCTATTGTAGTGGGCATCACTGCTGCCTTGTGCTGGGGTCAGTCGGCGTGAATTGCACCCTCTGTCGATGCCATGCATCCACAATTCACTAGGGGATGCCACGGCACCATCTGCTTGTCGCCTACTCACCTATGGAGTGTTCCAGGCTGACGAGGCAACTAGCAGGATGGTCATGAGGTGCTGATATTGTCTCCAGGTGTCCCCTTCCTCACAATGGTTGGCTCTGTTTAGGTTGGGGCCTTAGAGGACCATGGGGTCTCCCCCCCCCGCCCTTTCTCTTGCTTGTGAGGTAGGCAGGCACATCAGCAATCGGCTCTCCTTATGGACATAAGCTAATGAAGCCCTGTGTTGGGTTTAGGTCTTTTTGCTTTCAGTCACACCTAAGATTTAATCCAGATTCACTCCGCTTTGTTGTTGTGCTGCTTATTTGTGCTCTTCACCCCTGTTCCCTTAATTCCTGGTGCTTCCATGGCAAGAGAGCCTCTCCCCCCTTTGAGGCCATGTTCAGCAGCTGCCCCTGTGTCGGGGAGTCCAGCTGAAACCTCCTGCCCTCCCTGGTGGGCCACTTTCAAAAGGCATCATTTGTAAAGGTCTAAACTGGATTCATTCCACTTTCAGGCTGAGAGAGCACTGTTTTCTTTTAACTATCTTGGAAAACTCCACCCTTGGGATGCCTAACGTGTGCCTTTCGGTCGTGCCGCTCCACCGCAAAAGTGGGCTGATGCCGGGTTAAATCTTGGGTGTGTGGGCACACATTTAAGGGTGCTCAAGGTGCCTGGTGAACCTTCTCTTCCTCTCAACACAAAATGCCCTTTGGGGCGCTGAGGCAGAAAGGGAACACTGGCCACTGAAAAGGAGTGAGCTGCCAGGGGAGAGTTGGTTTGTCTGCCCCACTTTGCCCTCTCATGTTGTTGGAAATTCAGGCTTGTGTGATTTTCCCAGAGTTTGCAGTGTAAGACTCTGCAGTGATCCCAAAAATGCACCACTCGAAAGACTAGTGAAAATAAAAGTTAACTTTACTTAAAACACAACAGGAACAACATGGTACAGACTTATCTGTACCCAGCCGTCTCAATTGGAAGAACTAAACAAACCAACAGAAGCCAAGCTCCACCTTCCCCCCTTTAGCAGGTTAGGCTGACTTCTCTCTCTCTCTCTTACACACACACATGAAATGCTGTATTTCCAACACGTGTAAGGGTGCTCAAGATGGCTGGCGAACCTTCTCTTCCTCCTCTCTCTTACACACACACATGAAATGCTGTATTTCCAACACATGTAAGGGTGCTCAAGATGGCTGGCGAACCTTCTCTTCCTCCTCTCTCTTACACACACACATGAAATGCTGTATTTCCAACACATGTAAGGGTGCTCAAGATGGCTGGCGAACCTTCTCTTCCTCTCACCAAGGCAGAAAGGGAACAGTGGCCACTGAAAAGGAGTGAGCCTTCAGGAGCAAGTTGGCTTTTCCACCCCACTTTTCCCTCCCACGTAAAACCACATTGAGATTTTTTAAATGAAAAGTGGTATATAAAAGTCTTAAAATATATAGACAGGGGGAACGTAGCACCATTACCTCATGTACAGCCTGTGAGGTGGGTGGGGCTGTGAGGGATCAGAAGAGGGCTGTGACTAGCCCAGGGTCACTCAGCTGGCTTCATGGGGAGTGCAGAATCAAACACGGTTTTCCCAGAAAAGAGTCTGGCTCCCTAACTACTAGACCAAACTGAAGGTGGCCAAAGAAAGAATAATAAAAGGACGCAGGAGGACTTGTAGATATAAAGGTAGGTGAGGTAGTGTCTGTGTCTCAATTATGCAGTAAAGTCCCTTCATCATGTCCTTAGGGCACCTTGTCTCCATTGTAAGGGAAACTGGCCTCACTTAGGGTGAATTCCCATTACAAGCTTAAAATGGTTTTGAAATGGTTTCGATCCTTGCAGTCCCCATGTCAGGTTGGCTTAACACGCTTTCCACACGTTAAATCGCCCCAAAGTATTGTAAACGTTAACACTCATTTCAACAGGTCTCGCTCCGGTTCGTGCATTTGAAACGTTTTACATTTCTTACTGTGGGAACCGTACCATTTTAGTGGGATGAGAATGCATGTTTAGGGTTTCCCTCCCCCAATAGCTTGCTTCCAAAGATAGTGATTTTACTGTAAAAATCCACCCCTTACAGCAGCCGCTACACTGTAGCAATCCACCCACTTCACACCTGATAACAATGTTGCAGTTTTGTGCAATTCTGAAAGTTGTGACCTTTAGAAAGGGAAAAGAAAGGAAAGCAGCTGCAGGTTCTGGGAGATGTGTGAATGTTTTTAAGGCTGTGGTGGTGAGCGGAATAGAATGGCTGCAGTTCTATTCCAGTCCCTGTGAAACTTTCTGCCCTCCTCGACTATAGCATATCCCTTATTGATACAAACTTAGTCTTTTGATTTTATTTTGTACTGGATTCCAATGAAAGCAAAAGAGGTTTTATACCAAGTACAATGTGTTTATTTTCTCCCTGTACAAGCAAGGAGAAATATGCTACAGTAGGCAGCTGTACAGAACAGCCAGGCAGCTGAATTTCAAAGAACCATAAAACAATTTCTCCTAATTTGTAACTAAGGCATCCTAGATTCTTTTTTTTGAAAAAATGCCTCAATGGATCTCATAGTTTCTGATTTCTTTGGCCTAATATTTTCCTAATAGACACAGTGACTGTGTTGCATAAGAGTGCCATTCTGAGGCTTGTGTGTATATTTTTAAAGATTCTTTTGTTTCATCATTTTAGAGTCTAACTTCCTTTAATATATGGTGCTATTTCAGAACGCCTAAGGTGGTGTGACATGAATTAACAGAAAGAGATCTGGCCACCAAAAATATGATAAAAGAGGGCACTATTATTTATTGGCATTACATTTTTATTAGTTACCTTTTTTAAAAAAATAAGTTAATTTACAAGGGAAAAAATTACTTGAAAGAATACAAGTAATATGTTGCATATTACTTGTTGCATATTACATACATATTATATATGCTGCATATGTTAATTTATGCATTTACAGTTTATGCAGACATATTGATTACTAAAATGTGAATCCGGGAGAGGCAGAGGTAAACAATTAAGCAGTGCGGGGCTGCTGGCAGGGTCTTGCATTGCAGTGGTTTCTAATGTTGCTTTCAGCATTTGAAACTGGAGGGGGGGGGGACTGATTATTTTCATTTCCTTTCCATTTTATTTGTATCCCAGCTTTCCAAAAGAAAATGTGCCCAAGGCGGTTTACAACAGAAAATATACAGTGCAAAATAATAATCAAAGCATTATAATAAAAATAAATTATAAAAATTTCAAAAAATTACAAAACATTGCAAAATAAGCCAAGCACACAGACACATTAAGGCAGGTTAGGCCAAGTAGAGTCCAGAACAGCTGACAAAAGGCCCCAGTCCTACAAAGAATCAGTGTCCAGCCAGGCTGGAGAGTCACCCAGAAGGCAGAGTGGTCTAGGCTGCCACTAACTGAAAGCCATAATCAGTTGTCCTTTAGGGGGGTCCAGTGGGAAAATGCCAGTCACTGGTGTTCAAACCCTCAGGATACTAAAACCCTATGCAATTATGAAGTTGCAGATAACACAAAACTGGCAAATATGGAAATCATGAACAATGGGAGATGTTTTCTAGCAACTACGATGCTAGAAAAAAAGGTAAAGATGCCTATTAGCCAATAGCAAAGATATTAAAGAGATTTGCTAATGCTGCCTTCCATGAAGTTGCTGAGGACTGAATCTGGGACCACCTACTTCCATAGTTCTGTCTCACACAGTGGTCCATCAAGTTCCTCTGAGCATTCTCAAGCAGAAGGCAAAGGCAAAACCTTCACCTGTTCCTAGATACCTGCGTATGGCCTTTAGAGGCTTCTTGCCTGTCTGGTCTAGTGGTTAGGGAGCCGGACTCTTATGTGGGAATACCAGGTTCGATTCCTCACTCCCCTATGAAAGCCAGCTGGGTGACCTTGGGCTAGTCACAGCTCTCTTCTGAGCAATCACAGCCCCACCAGCCTCACAGGGTGACTGTTGTGGGGAGAATAATAATAGAAAAGCTTTGTCAGCCACTTTGAGTCCCCTTAAATGGGTAAGAAAAGCGGGGTAGAAAAGCCAGCTCTTCTTCCTCTTCTCCTCTCCAACCTGGAGGCAGTACTTAGGCTTCCATTCTGGTAGCCATTAATAAACCTGTCCACCATGAATTTATCTAACTCTTTTTAAAAATTATCCAGGCTGTAGTCAGTGCGGAAAGGGCCCGCCTTGCATTTAACATTAGGTTCAATTACTGCCCTAACAGAATTTTGAGAAATTCTGCTTTGTCCTGTTAATAGTTCAGTCATATTTAGTGAAAAACAGCTCTCCTCCCAAAATATTGACACCTCAGTCGTCTAATTCTAAAGGTTCCCATTCTTAGTGTTAGTTTAAATTCAAGCCTGAAACCAAGCTTTCAATTCCCGCCTGTTACACCCTTTAGGTAGAGGTTGCCCACTGCATCATCTTGGTCATCAATAAGTATGATCCGATACAACTCGAACAGGATGTGGCTTCCCTATCACCAATGTGGCAAGGGGTGTAAAGGTAACAGTTCCAAGATGACAGAAGAATTGCACATGCTGGTCCTGTGGGAACCCTTGTTTTTATTGCCACTGTTTCCTCCTTCATGAACCTTGGTCTGAAGGATATGTTGGGAACTGCCAGCTTAAGACCTATAGAGCATCCTGTTGTTGAAAGTGATGGTTCCACATCTAACACATCCAGACCTCTCAGCTTTACCCCACAAAATATTATTTGTCTATTGACTGAATTGACAGATAAAAGATCTTCAGATCCCAGATTCTTGTAATTCTGTTGTCTGATGTTCTCTATTCTTTGTATGGGATAAACATATTTTGTTGTGGCCACACCCTAGCCTGTTAGTCCAAGGAGGCAGCATAATGGGTGGGTGCTGCAGGAGGGCAATGGGGGCAGAGGGTAGCTCTGCAAACTGAAATGATGCAATGGGGTGTGGGGAAGCATGATGGGCTGGGGAGGGGATCTCTGTGCCAAGGAGGCTGCATGATGAGACAGTTGCAGGGGGCAAGGGGAGAGGTTCTGTGCATTGGTGGTGGTGATGATGGTGATGCAATGGCGGGGCATTGTGAGATGTTGAGAGAATTGGAAGATTACCAGGCAAGGGGTTGGCATATAGGTCTTTTGCATGGCCCTGTGTTCAGTTTTGGCTGACATTGTCATGACTCATGTGATCAAAGAGTGATCTGTTGCCCGGAATATCAATTGCTTGGCGAGCCAAGCTTCCCCAGCAGTCAGGGCTCAAAATGTGAACACTGACCCTATAGCTTAAGATGAAGACAGCTTGGATGAAGATGCCGGGCAACACCCATCGCCAAACGTTCTGAGGCAAGAGTGACAGCAGCTGAGACGGTCAGAGCGTTTGCAGGTCAAGCACCTGCACCGATGGGGGCATGATTCTCCCTCATGTACTTAAACATGCCCCATACCTGGAGAACATGTTGCAGACAAAGTCTCTTCATCCTGCAACCTCAGTTCATGTGAAATTTGTATTTCTGATCCTTGGACTGGTATCTGACATCCCAGACCCCCGGCATTTTATTACTCACAACGTTTGACTATGCTTTACTCTTGTTCCCTGAAAGAACTTTGAACTTTAGCTGTTTGCTACTACTGCCAGCCCTGTGTGTGTGTGTACGTTTGCTCCCTAGACCTGGCTGGCTTAAGACATGACAGAAATGGATTCAGTGCTGAGATTATCCAGTTACAGGTTAGCCTCTTTCCAACCAAGAATGTCATTGGACAAAATTTGGCATCTGGTCTCCAAGGACTCAAGGCAACCTCAGTCCTCCTAAAATCTGAGTTAAGATCACAGTCTTAAGGTGTGTCCACCTATAAAGCCTAGTCCTTAAGAATCTTTGAGATTCAGCAGGCAAAGGGGCTATTTCAACTTGGATTCTCTCTAGGCGACACAGGGAAACAGCAGCGTTTAAAGAAATGCCATTGTTTCTTTTCAGTAGAACAAAACAAGGCCATAAGATTAGCATTATCAGCTTGGATTGGTATAGCACTGGACTAATTGTCTATAAATTTGCTGCTCCACTTCCTTTTATTTTCATGTCAACAACAAGTTCCTTGATAAGTCGTCTATTGCTGTACTGGTACAGGGTGTGAGAATGTATAACCTTCTAAAGACTCCTGACAAGAATGCCCACAAATGCCACCCAGAATTGTCAATTGTCAGTTTCTTTTTTCTTAAAGGCACTTTATAGTTACGGTATTTATGGCCGGTACGGTATTTCAGTTGTACACGTTATTTGGGTTTTTCACAGACTAAAAAAGTTACCTCTCAAATTTGAGACAAGAAACTGCACTGTGGGAAGGCTAAGGAATTGGTCCAATGAGTTGAATATTTCTAATATTCTCACCTAAGGGTTCTTGTCACTGTTGATAACATTGCTGAAATTTTTAAATTCACCCTAACTAGAGATAGCAGTTCTGGAGATTCAGGCGCCAGACAAAGTTGCTCGCATTGAGATACCTGTCCTATGTCAGCCCCTGTTGCAGCCCCCATGCCAGCTTAGAAACCCATGCCAGCTCCAGAGCCAACTTGGGGGTCCTATGAAGCTCCCAGGAGGCCCATTTCGGTGGTGTGCCCCGGGGGTCCTTCAAGGTATACCAGACCATAGGGCTGTTATTTTCAAGGCTCCATTGTCTGGTCTGTCACCTGTAGTATATATTGGTTGAAGTCTACCAGCACTCTAGCCTGGTCTATGATCCATTCTGTGTGGACAATTTGCTAAGAAGGGGCAGGGCCTCCCATAATCCAGTGTCCTGTACAGAAAGGGACAGTACTTTGAAAAATAGAGCAATAAACCATCTCTATAATTTCTTCCCCCACTGGAGCTTACTGGAAATAAAAGAGGACTGGATTCCTACTCCTTTTAATAGTTGCACAGAAAATAACTGTTGCTTTGAAGCAACAATTGCAGTAAGTTTTACACTTGCAATCCCACCATAGTGTTGGGATAATCATATGTTTTACACCCTGTCTAAAGCCAGTCAAAGTAGACAGGAGCTGGATTAAAACTGAAGCGTAGATGGGCCAAGTACACTTTTACCAAATAACATGGATGATTTCTTCAAATACAGATAGATGTGTATAGGGCTGCCCAGTCAATGAGTTTGTTGTTGTTGTTTTTTAGAAAAGTATGAGATTGCAATGAGTTTCTAAATTTAATATGACAAGGACTTCTATCTCTGCTGCCTTTACTATTCATAATCCCAAACTGCTGTTTTCAGATACACAGTAGTAGGCATACCCTATGGACTAGAGGACAGGGCATGTCTGCCATTAAGAATTGTTCAGAAGGGGAAACATCAGCAGTTGCTACCCCTGCTGAAATGTCCTCTTTTCTATAATGGTTAAAGGTTTATTTCTATATGGCAACCCTAAACAATGCAAATAATCCTACTTTCTAATTATAACACACTAGCTTTGATTTCAACTTGTTTGTATAGATATAATAGTCTTCCCTTTTTGCAATCGTGCTCAGTTCAGTTTAGAAGTTAAAACCTTCAGTTCAAACATTCAGAAGATACCTCCGATTAAACCATAGAATTTTTTTTTTTAATGTCTATTACTTTTAAGCTAGACAGTGCTAAAAGATACAGCTTTCTCTTTCTTCTGCAAAGAATGTCAAAAGATAAATGCACCTCATCTGGTGTTCTTTTTGACTGGAAAATGATTAACTGTTTAGCTTATTTCCGTTAATTAATGAGGCCAAACCTCCTATGCTTAAATTAAAAATCAGACAGCAAACTGAGATTTGCTTTAGGAGTTTTAGATAGGGAACAAGCAAAATTCCCTGGAACTGTCAGCTGGAACAACCAAAAGAGGGGCTACCCTTTTGCATCTCAAGAGTTAAGTAGAAGAGATTGCAGATGGTAAAAGTGTCCGTACAACATGTGCCTGCTTAAATTCCATTATCCACTCAACTATTAGAGATGCAGAAACTGTCTTCTTTGCATCAGTCCAGCCTTCTTCTTTATATTAGTCTATCAGGAGAAAAATGAGCAGTTCTATAACCTTATCTTTACAGTATTGTCATGCAAGTATTATTCAAAGCTGATTTAGACTCTTACCTTAGTAAATTCTGTATTCCCCTGAATATGTTCAGATCAGACTTGAAGCTTATTTACTTTTCTAGCCTATAGTCACAACACTTACTTTGGATGCTGCGATCATCCCTTTGCTGCAAACTCAGCACCACAACAAGGGAAATGAATAGTTTCCTCTGAGATGCCTTCTATGAAGCGATCAGTCATGAATGGGGAAGCTGTTGGACACCACAACTACGTTTCAGCCTTCCATTTATTACACCAGATGGAGAAACTAAGACATGATTATGACAGAAATTAAAAAGTTCAGACGATGAGCCTGTGATACAGTATAATCAGATTGTTGTTGTTTTTTGGAAGATTCATTTTCTGGGGTTTATTGTACTCCAGCAATAACTGTCGACATGGAAAAAAGGAGAAAGAAACTTTTGGTTCTAGAGATGAAATTCTCCTTGGGAATGATTTTCTTGTGATGTGTTGATTGGACAAGTCACCAGATGTAATAACTGGAATTCTGTCCCCATCATTAATGTGAATCCTAATTAATGATTTAAGAATCTGCAAACTATCTTTGAAAAATGTGGCTATTTCAAAAGTAAGATTGTTCTTTGCAGTTAAAGAACTGCTTTATTTATTCTGATATCCTCCAAATATTTATTGAATTACTTTAGTATTGCATCTAAAGTGCTAAGAGCTATGAGTGAATTTTTCTGCTAAATGTGTTGGATTTCGATTTGTAGATTTTCATTTTTTTCTGTGTTGTCCCAGACAAAGAAAAATGCTTGCAGTTGTTATTTAAAAGATCCTTGAGTTTCCTATAGAGGACTCTACAAATTCATCTCAAATTTTACTTGAATAGATTTAAAAATTCAACAGTATTATGGTCATATAATCAACTGTGTCCAGACTTACTGATGCTGCGTATCACACCTGATGGCCGATACTTCACAGTGGCACCACTTTATAGCGACGCTACTGTGAATTTATTTAATGCTGATATATCAGCACTCGCTGAGCAGCATAAAGTAAATTCGAAGCTTCCCACCAGTCTGGAAGGATGGCAAGAACAGCCAACGAAAGATGGGAAAGATTGAGTGCTCCATCCCACGTGAAGTGTGCCTCACCCCATGTGACCGCGTGCCCTGGTCTCAGTTCTCACAGCCTCTGAGCAGGAAGGCTGCTTTTAGTGAGGACAGTGAGTCGTCAATTCACAACACGTAAGCTGCAAATTTTTATTCTAACTGCGGATTTAATCCGCTAGTCTGGAAGGGACCTAGAAGTTTAAAAGTGGAAACAAAGTCTTAGACTCAAGGTACCCAAAGTTACACTTAGGTGCTGATGCAGTTCAACATTTAATAGCCCCAGTCACGCAAACCACCAGTTAGGAACAATAGGAGAAGAACCTACCATACTGATAACACCTAAATTAGAAAGATAGAATTTTTTGTCCCTGGAAGTCTTAAGGCTGAGGCAGAGTGGCCAGGAAGGTTGAACTGAAGTCGCTGCCAGATGGCGAAGGAAAGAACCATATGTTAAAGAAATCCTGGTTTAGCCTCACATTGTGACTCACCAGACACGTATGACATTACCTTGCTACTAACTTACAGAAGCTTGCAAAACCCAAACTTCTTCTTTTCTTTATGTGCTTGGTGAATTTTGGGAAGTTGACAGTGAAGAAATGCCACAGGAACTTGTCACCTGTTCTGGTAAGTGAAACCATACTGGCAAAGTAAGAATAATACTGGATCTCTAGCCCTTTTTTACTCCAAATTAAGAGACCCTTTTAGCAGATTTGCTTTTATATATATAACCTCTCAAAAATTCAAAACTGTTCTTCTCCCCACAACAGAACACCCTGTGAGGTTGGTGGGGCTGTGAGAGGTCAGAAGAGAACTATGACTAGCCCAAGGTCACCCAGGTGGCTTCATGGAGGAAGCAGAGTTGGCTTTTCTGCCCCACTTTTCTCACCCATTCAAGGAGACTCAAAGCAGCTGAGAAACCTTCTGTTCTTCTCCCCACAACAAACATCCTGTGAGGCTGTGATAGCTTAGAAGAGAACTGTGACTATCCCAAGGTCACCCAGCTGGCTTCATGGAGGAAGAGGAGTTGGCTTTTCTACCCCGCTTTTCTCACCCATTTAAGGGGACTCAAAGTGGCTGACAAAACTTCTGTTCTTCTCCCCACAACAAACCTATGAGGTTGGTAGGGCTGTAAGAGCTCAGAAGAGAGCTGTGACTATCCCAAGGTCACCCAGCTGGCTTCGTGGAGGAGAGCGGAATCTAACCACTTAGACCAAACTTGCGGAATGATGAACTCCTGCTCCACAAGACACCTAGCGCTTCTGAAAGGGTCCAAACAAAAGTCTGTGGGCAAAGAGAGCGAGCGAGCGAGCGAGAGGAGCCAAGTCATTCTTAAGCCGGAATCAACGTACGAATGGCCAAGATGGGCGACTTTACATTTTCCTATCTCTATGGGCTTGTCACGTGACGTGTCAGAGACGGCCTATTCAGAGGCGGGTCCGTCCGTTGACCCGTAACCGTAACCGGGTTTTCGTATCGTGTGAATAGAGAGACACACACATCCCTACGATCTGCTTCTGGCGTATTCAATGATCCCCAAGACGAGCCCTGCTTTGTTCCAGACGCGTGATGTAGGGAAGAAAGTAGAATTTCTAGTGGTAAGAAGGACCGGGGACCGCGACGCGGCGGCTTTGAAGGCAGTTCAGAGGCGGACTCGGGGGAGGACCGCCGAGGTGGGGAGTTTGGCCCCGATCTGTTTGGGATCCTCTGGCCGCTCCTCGGCGACCCCTTCGGGGAAGCGTTTTGAATGCCACGGCTTTTAGTAGAGGGCTTCATCGTGGCGTAATGAGGTATTGCGGGGGGGGGGGGGGAGGCAAATTTACTCTTAATTCCCAGTTGGAAAACGCGTAAGGACTGGACCATGTCTGCACTGGGACTCATTTTGGATTATAATCCGGAATAGGAGCCTGCCATCTGCATACTAGAGCAGACTGAAGCAGGCTGTATGTGAGACTGGCCACAGTCTGCATCGAGATGCAAATGGCAGGTTCCTGTTCTGGGATATAATCCAGAATAAGCCCCAGCGCAGGAAGGGTCTCAGACACGCCTGTAGCCCCGAATATCTCAAGATCTGCCTTCCCCGTATCGACCTGCCCCGGCCTCGAGAACTGCAGATGAAGCCCACTCCTAGTTGTACCGCCACACTTTGAGTAGCTAAGGGAGCGGGTACCTTCTCAGTGGTAGACCCAGACTGTGGCATATCCTCCACTTTGGCTGTGGTCACACCTAAGGTTTAATCCAGCTTCAGCCCACTTTCAGACCGAGAGAATACATCAGCGAAGTGGCAAGCTGCCTTCTTTCAGTGTTGCATAACTCAGGAAAATTCACCTTTGGGATAGAAAACGTGGAAAGAAAATGACTGGTCACTCTGGCGATGTGTTTGCTCAGTTCTGAAGGTGGGCCGAGGCCGGATTAAACCTTAGGTGTGACCACAGCCTTTGAGGTTTGCAAAAGGCACACTCTGGGCTTGGACTGAGAGAACAGCCACCCCATAGCCACCACTTTCGGGCACTGTTATTGCTTTTTAGGCTGCGTTTGGACATACCAGAAGGGACGTCTGGGAGAGACAAGGTGTGGCCCTCATGTTTCCAAGCCTCCTTTAATCCAAATAATGTTTAGGGAATGGGGAGGCGCAGACTGGTGTGGGAACAATCCCACACCCGAGCCGTCTGTAAACTGTCTCAGATACTGTCACAGATATATATTTTGCTGTTTCTGATTACAGCCTTAAACTGAGACTTTCAGTATAGGATGGGGATAAAAATATAAGTAAGCAAATTAATTTAAAGTAATCATCATAGTAGTTGTGTAAGGCTCACAGGCTTCCTGTGTGCATCTCTGGACACCTGTGAGGTGTGTAAGGGCCCTTCTGCACTTAGCTTTATTCTGGAAAATATCCCAGATTAGGGGTCTGCTGTCCACATGCTTGTGCAGGCTATGACAAACACGAGGCAAGGCCTGCCATAGCCTGCGTTAGCATGCGGACAACAGACCCATATCCTGAGATATATTCCAGAATAAGGCCAAGTGCAGAAAGGGCCTAAAAATGTGTTCCCATGTGGGTCTGCTGCCTTCCCAGCCCTCTGCATGCGCACCGGAAAGGTGTATTTCCCCCTTCACGTGGCCCAGCTACTCCCTCTCTTGCATTGGCCAGGTAGCGGAGGCGAGTCTCTGAGGTCGGACACCGTACTCTGCTTGCACTGATAAGAAGGATCGGAAACGGAGTTGATAAATTGATTGGGAGATGCGGAGCAGAGTGGGGAGGCCTCTAGGAGAGGCAGGGAGGGGGGTGCTGTTGTGATCATGTTTGCTTTTATCCTTCTTCTCTATAACAAAGTGCCGTTGCTGGTTCATCGTTGGTCTGTCCAGGCATGTGGACCAGTGCTAAATGTGAGTTCCGTGACGTTCGGAGTCTTCCAAGCAGGTGTG
Source organism: Aspidoscelis tigris stejnegeri (assembly GCA_023333525.1). Taxonomy (NCBI): domain Eukaryota; kingdom Metazoa; phylum Chordata; class Lepidosauria; order Squamata; family Teiidae; genus Aspidoscelis; species Aspidoscelis tigris. The sequence goes on from JALMGA010000008.1 coordinate 21,146,478, forward strand.
GGTAGGGCTGGTAGGTTGATTGCCCGCTTGTGCCCTTTGAGGAGCGGAAGTCAAGGCAGATGAGAAGACACTACCGCCCTTCACGACTGTGTGATGGTGGCACAGAAATGGTTGCAGATTTTTTTCATATCTTGTTTATATGTCCCTTGTATTCTTCAATAAGAACAACTTGCTTTGGTCCCCTTTTACAAAATGTGTCCCGCTGGAATGCAGAACATAAGAACATAAGAGAATCCCTGCTGGATCAGGCCACAGCCCATCTAGTCCAGCATCCTGTCGCACACAGTAGCCCACCCAGTGCTTATGGGCATCTCAAGCAGAGATAAGGGCAAACCTTTACCTGTCTTAAAATCCCAGCAAATGGCCTTAGAAGCGCCCCCACTTCCTCCCCCCACCACAGCATGAAAGATGCACCTAGGCATTCATTCTAGTAGCCATTGATACATAAGGTGACTTACCTTCTGCGGTGAGAGAATGTCCAGGTGACATATAGGGTTGCTTTGTTTTCTGTTAAGGCTGCCCGACTTAGGAAATCATTCATTGTGTTGAATCGCATGCCTTATAAGGGTGATGGGGACAAATAATGTTATTTTTATTTTGCTTCTTAATTTAATCCTTGTATGTTTTATATGATTTTATCTTTTGTAAATTTGATATGGTCACATGACTAATCAATAAAGTTCAAAGTTCACTGTACTTCACATAGTATGTGCAGAACCTAAGGCTGTGATTAGACACAGCCAAAAAATGCATTTCTGAGGTGACCTAGAGAAGGCTTCAAGGTGAGATTGTCCACACACCTGTCTGATCTCCTGCCTCTCCTCAACAATCTGTGCTAGAAGTGGTGAACTGGAGAAAGCTTGGAGACCCAAGGGCCACACATAGTTGTCTCTCTGACGCACCCCTTTTGTTTTTGTGTAACTACGGATTGCATGCACTTTCAGGGGTTGGACTCGATGACAATTTAGATTTCTTCTTCACGATTACATGGTTATATAATTTGCTTGAACCAACGGGGCCATTTTTTCCTTTCTTTTCTTTTAAGATGCACCCTGTGCTGAAAGCTTTTGTTTGTGGTTCCATTAGTGGCACTTGTTCCACTCTGCTATTCCAGCCTCTAGATCTGCTTAAAACCCGACTGCAGGCTGTCAATGGGTAAGCACTTGAAATTCCCATTAATAACCCTTATCCTTCTGGTACAGGGAGCTTGGATTGGAGGTGGACTGGGGCAAGGGGAGAAGGGTTTGTTACAGAATGGCCAATGATGTTCCAAGCTAATGACTGCAGAAAATAAGACCTTAACCTAAGTTCTCAATTTTTTAAAAAATGTTTCTATGGTGATATTAATCTTCATGATAACCAAAATCATAAGTACAGTATTTTTTCGTTAATGACCCGGGGACCTTCAGGCAGGCATTTGCTCATATTTAAGGCTTTTGATGTTAATGGTTCAGAGGCAAAAAAAAATCAGATTACAGCTAAAGGTGATAAAGTCTTGAAAATCTGAGGATAGTTCTGAATGTATTAGAGTTGAGATACTGTTAGCCAGCCCTACTAAAACAGCAGATTATCAGACGTTATGAATTAATTGTAACATTTGGGGGTTTTCCATTAACACTAAGTACTCATTAAGTATCCATTAGGGACCCATTAAGGGCCCATTAGGCTCAGAGCAGGAAGACCCCATTTCCACTGCAGACCCCATTAGAGCCACATTTGTTTCCACCAGTTTTAGGGAAATCTGGATTGAATGGGTCCTTCAGGACCTATAATCTGGATTTCCTGTAGAGCCCATTAAAGGGGTCTATAATGGGGTCTTCAGGCATCAAATCTGTATTATATGGAGCACGTTTCCACTGCAATCAGGCAATGGGGTCTGCGAGGGGGGCGCTCCGGGGGCACACTCATGGGCTGTGTGCCCCGAAACCCAAAGCTCCGAAGCCTGTGCACAATCTCCGAAGCCGGCTCCAAAGCTGGCTCCTAAGAATAGCACAGGCTCCGAAGAGGACCCCACATGAGAGCAATGCCAGTCCTACGGACCTTTGTCAAAGGCTCGGGAGAATCATTGAAGTTTGTGGCAGATTGCTCCGGATAATCTCTGGAGCTTATGATAAAGTTCCAGAGGTTGTCTGGAGGTGCTCTGGAGTATCTTCAAAGAATCTCTGGAGCGTCTATGGAGATAACATCCCCTGTCCCCCCAAAAAATCTAGGGTGACAAACGGGCCCCACGTGGGTCGATCTGGATTCGCCACATGGATGCTCTGGTGTTTCCTCTGTGGGCAGGCTAGCACCCATTGCTATTGGGTGCTGCACCGCCCATAGAGACGCATTGGGTACCTCCCTTAATCCGGATCTACTAGGTCCGGATTAGTTGAAGGACCCATTCTTTAGATCCGGATCATCTTAGATCCAGATTAAGGGAGGTCAGTGGAAATTTTTGTCTTCTCAGATGTGATGTTGGCAGTTAGTAGATAAGGATGTTGAAGTATTCAGTTAATTCCACCTGGAATAATATATTAATTTTTTTAAAAAAAACCCTTCAGTAATTAGTCATTCAACGGATATTCTTCTCTGGTATAGCCTGATTTCAAACAGCAGTTTTGGTTATATGTAGTTGCTAAAATTTGACTTTCTGTTGCATAATGCAGAAGTGTGCTATTAAAAACTATGTTTTATAAATCAGAGTCCCAAACCTTTTTTCACTTGTGTACCCCTTGGTACCCCATTTCCATAAATTGTGCCTTTCATAGTAAGTTGCTATTATTTCAGATGTATATGTTGTAACTAGAAATGTTTTATTTCCACCATTTTTTTTTCATACTCTTAAATGTCCTGGACTCCTTCCAGACTTGTGGAATAAACCCACAGTTCTAGGAAAAATTGTAGCTTACCTTCGGCAAATTGACAACCCGCTGTCTGGATGAAAAGCAGCCTCTATAGCTTCTTCACTGGAAGCTGCGAGAGTTGAGTTGGGGCACGCGGTCACGTGGGATGAGGCAACCAATCATATTTCAGCTGTCCTTCTGGCTCTCGTCTTCTCTTCTTGCCGTCCTGCCTGGACTGGTGGGAAGATTTGAATTTACCTTATACTGCGCAGTGAATGTTCCCTTACCTGCATTAAGGTAAATTTCCAATTATGATGGGATAATGCGTTGCCACTATGATCCCTCAATTGTGGAGACTAACACCCCCACCACGATTGTGCATTCCACTGTGCAGTATTAAAGTGTCCGGATTCACCCCTGGTTTGCACCTTGGAGGTATGGATACCCTAAAACCACTAATTAGTATAACTGAGGCTGTGTTCCCATTATAAGCTTATTTCAGTTTCAAACCATTTTCAATCCTCGCAGTTCCCACATCAGGTTGGCTTAACACGCTTTCCGCGTGTTAAATCACCCCAAAGCGTTGTAAATGTTAATCCTCATTTCAACAGGTCTCACTCTGGTTCGTGCGCTTGAAACGTTTTACATTTTTTACTGTGAGAACCATACCGTGTTAAGGGATGAGAACGCGTGTGTAGGGTTTCCCTCCCCCAATAGCTTGCTTCCAAAGACAGTGATTTTACTGTAAAAATCCACCCCTTAAAGTAGCCGCTACACTGTAGCGATCCAATCACTTCACACCTGATAACAATGTTGCAATTCTGTGCAATTCTGAAAGTTCTGACCTTTAAAAAAGGGAAAGGAAAAGAAAGCAGCTGCACGTTCTGTTGTTAAGCCTGTGGCTGTAGATGTGAGCGGGCGAAGGGGGTTTGAGTTGCCGCTGCTGCTGTGTGCCCTGGGCAATGGGGAGAGGAGGGAAAAGAATCGCTGGCTGCCCGGTGCCATTTTTACTCCATCTAGGTAAGTGGCAGCCACCCAGCCACCCAGCTAGGCTCCGTGAAGGGGTCCCTTATGGGTGGCGCGTTCATGCCAGGAGGAAGAGGGCAGGGCAGCCCCGAAAAGCGCCTTTTAGAAAGTAGCCACTTGAGTCCCCCCTTGAGGCACGTCCGCCACGTATGATCCTCTGAATCCGGATCAAACGCGATTAAGTTAAAAGTAATGGGATCAGGCAAATTCGCGTTTGCATCCAGTTCTATTATTTCAGTTTAGGGAAACTGAATTAAGCTTATAATGGGAACGCGGCCTGAGAATTGCTTCCAGCTCTATTCATGCAATTTACATGGTGTATCCGTTTCCTAGAATGGAATCACACTGTGTTGGGCAGGGAATGGCTGAGTTCATCTCTGGAGGGCTTATGCCAAGAGGATAAGACAAAAGATGGTGGCGTGCCTAATGTTCCTTTTGATGAGCTGTTTGGATGTACTTGCTTTTAATGTAGATTTTGTTTCTCTTTCAGACCAGGCCGTGTTGGAATGGTAACTGTGCTATTTAAAGTTGTTCGCACAGAAAGCATATTAGGATTATGGAAGGGTGTTTCTCCTGTAAGTTCTCTTTGTACATATGGGATTCTAACTTTATTTATTTTGAAATGCATACAATTCGGCTATTGTTGAACTCTCCAGATATTCTTGGACAAACTCTGGGCTTATGGGAACTATAGTTCAACAGTATATGGAGGGCAGAGTGCTGGTTTAATCAGTTCTGTCTAAAGCAGCTGATTGATAGGTATGCGATGATTGAATAGTGGCTCAGGGAAAAGAAGTGTAATAAATATAATAGAAGAATGCTAATGCAGTTGTGTAATCCTGGGAAACTAATTCGTATAGCAGGCTGTACACTCTAGGGATATGCACGAATGTTTTTTTTGCATTCAAATTCTAGTTGAATCGAATATCCAAACATTTGATTAGATTTGAATGTTTTGAATCCAAATGCAACAAAATCCAATTTGAATCGAATACATTCAAATCTATTCATTCGAATGTTAGATTCGAATTTGAAGATACAAGTGTCGGCAACATTTGTATGTGTTATACGTATCTGTACACATTTCATACGCATCCCGTTTTATCCCGTATGCATCCCGTTTTCGTCCTGTACTATCAGCGCAAATGCGTACAGATATGTATGAGATGCGTACAGATACGCATGTAATTCATTCATATCTCTACATTCAGATGTTTCGAATCATTCTAACCAACGTCTTGGAACATTCAAAATTCATTCGAATGTTTAAATTCAAATGCGTAGACATTCTGTTTGAATTCAAAGGTCCACATTCGATTGAATTTGATCAAATTTCTAACATTTGTGCATATCCCTAATACATTCTCTGTATACTTTTTTTAAAAAAGTAATTGATGCTCATTTATTTGTGTTTTGTATTTTTTCCCATTCTCCACCCCTTTGTTTTTCTTTTCTCCATAGTCCTTTGCAAGATGCATCCCTGGGGTGGGAATTTACTTCAGTACCTTGTATATGACAAAACAGCATTTTCTGCAAGATCGTTCCCCTACAGCCTTGCAGTCGGTTTTCTTGGGTGGAGTTTCACGCACTGTGCCTGTTGTTTGCATGTTGCCTATCACTGTGGTCAAAACCCGATATGAGGTAGGTTTGATGTCACTGTTTTTAGTTGGATAATTTAAAAATGTTTTATGCCTTTCCTATACTCAATATGGGTGTTTGCCTCTGTTCTTTTACTATACCTTCATTACATCTGTGTTTGCGTTTCTTTGGTTTGCAGAGTGGAAGATATGGCTATGAAAGTGTATTTGGGGCCTTGAGAAATATCTCTCGGACTGAAGGCGTTCGGGGCTTGTTTAGTGGTCTGACGCCAACACTTCTCCGGGATGCCCCCTTCTCTGGCATCTATCTGATGTTTTATACACAGACCAAAAAGATTGTGCCATACGGTAAGGCTAGCTGAAATGTTGCCTGTATGGTTTACTGATCCTGACTACAGAATTCATAATGTACTTAACAGGACCAAGTTTGTTTATTTGTTTGTTTGTTTGTTTATATTTCTATCCCCCCCATATACCTGAAGGTTTCAGGGTGGGTAACAACATATAAAATTAAATATATTAAAATAATGAGAGCATATATTGAAACAACAGTGTCTGCAGGTGTGAAGGGAAAGTGTGTCTCCATTTAACAACGCTGGAGCAAAGAGGTGCATCTTTATTGCCTTCCTGAACATATACAGTAAGGGAGCCTGACACACCTCAAGGGTGGGGGGACTATTCTGTAGCCTGGGGGCATCACTGAGAAGGCCCTGTCCTGGGTGCCCACCCATTTTGCTGCTGAGTTTGGTGGGACGACCAGGAGGGTCTCCCTTCCAAATCTTAAGGCATGGGCAGGTCATCTTGAAATATCTCTTTACTTGATTGACCAAAGAATGTAGGAAAATGGCCCTGGCAGACAAATGACATTTGGCTATTTGTATTGTAAACGGTTTGCTTGGTGAATTATTTTGTCACATTTACTTCCTTGATAGTATCTGTAATTATGGATTTTTTTTTAAGGCTGAAGTTTGTCAGACTTTTTAAGTTTTGTGCACAGTTGCCTCTATGACTGTAATTCAGTTTTGACAGATACCGTACTTTCTTCTCTGTTGCCTGCTTGGGTTAATATAGATTAAGATACCATCCACAAACTCTGCGGCTAAGCATGTTTACTTAGAAATAAGTCCTATTATATATATAGTTTTGTCAATAAGGTTTTGGAACTTGATTCTTTTAAGTGCAAATTCAGTTGGATCATCTGCTGAGTAATTTATTTGGTCATCTCTAATTTAGCCAGGTTACAATCCAGAACGGAAAAGTCCAAGAAGATACAGCAGAACATATCTGAGTCAGCAGAAGGATAATGTCCCAGTGAAACTGACTGTCCTTTAGAGCTCACTTTTCCAGAATTTCTTATCTATATAGTATTTATCAATGACCTGTAAAAGTACTGTAATTGACATGCAACACTGATAAGACGTCGGTTAAAATGTCTGTCACTTTGTAAAATCAAAATCACCCTCAAGGAAGCAGAATGGTAGTGTAGAAGAGTGAATTGCTGAGTAAGATTCAGAACAAGTGCCTTTTAGTTCTTCGCACAAGTGAAGTAAAAAGCGCTGGATTTAATATGGGGATATGTTTTCAGTAAAGGAACATGTGGCCTAAAGGTCTCTTTTTAATATTAATTTTCATAAGTTTCTGCTGTTGAGGTTTCAGTAAAGAGATACTTGAAGTAAAACACGATGATCCTATGGTTCTGTGTCCCCTCTGCCCCATTCCCTTGCAGACCAGTTGGACCCAGCAGTCACACCTTTAGTGAACTTTAGTTGTGGAACTCTTGCGGGCATTCTGGCTTCATTGGCTACTCAGCCTGCGGACGTCATCAAAACACGCATGCAGTTATCATCTGACAAATACCTCAAGACAGGCCAAGCAGTTGCCATAATCTTCAGGGTAAGGCTAATTTTACTTGACAATCAAATAAACTTCAACTTTTTTCTGTAGGTCTTCTAGGAATCTCAAGACTTTGCAGTTTAGTGAAATTAGAGGTTAACCCAGTATCATCTGCTAAAGGGTCAGGAAAAGATTGATTCTGGGTGACATTTCTGGTCGTCAGAGGACAGGAATAAGACTTTGCAGCTTGGCCCAACACCTTTTAATTGCTGTTAATGGGCATGTTATACACTTACTAGGTCTACTAGTGTCTCATAGTCTCTTGTAGGTATGGTTACAAACGTATTTTTTGTGGTTCGGTTCGAATCACAAAAGCACTGAACTGTTTGATTCAAACCTTGCACCAATTCATTGATTTATCAAACAGGTTTCTTGGCTTAAAATTGTTTTACAAGCCCTTGCAAAAGGGCAAAAATACTACTCAGGTAGTTCCATTTAGAATTGTTTCAGTTTGAAATGGGGTGGTTGCTGAGGTTCTGCTTGAACCTGCACTGGTTTGGTTCAAATTCGAATCGCGTCTAGAGTGGAAGGGGGATTAGTGTGAATTTGAACTGTTCAATACCCACCCACCCCCATCCCCTGGTGCTTGTCAAACTAGTTCTAAAAAGACCTGATTTAAGACATCCCTATTCTGTTGTTTCTACACTGGTGGGCAGTGTCCCTCTAGTGGCTGGATTTTCCCAGCCCTGTATGGAGATGGAGACTGAACATGGACTCTTTTGCATGCAAAACACATGCCACAGAACCATAGTGTCCGCATTCATGTGCTGTGACTCTTCCCAAGGGTTCACTTCTGCATCTCCCAAAAATTAATTTTGGAAAATGCCAGATTATGCAAATTTGATAAATCAATCATGTACGAGTTCTAAATGTGGCATTGTTTTTCTCCTTCAAAGTGTTAAGTTGTGTGTGCATGCATGTGTGTGTAGGCCACTATTTTTGGTCCCAACTGGCAGTGACAAGAACATAAGCAGATGAACAATACAGCGGAAGGTCAAAAAAGTTCCTTTTCATGTACTGTCATGGCTGTCATCTTTAACCACATTGGCCATGAGCTAATCAAATTATAGGATCTTGCCAAATCTAAGTATTGTGTCATAGGAGTTATGTGAGCTGCATCTTCTTTCAGCAGATATTTCATCACAAGGCTACATAGCATCATTTGTGTGAATTTGCATGAATGATACTGCTCTGGCACGATGGAAAAATATCTGCGAAAAGAAGATTCGATGCAGAGAACTCCTCTTCTAATCCTGAGTTACAGATAGTCACTGCAAGATCATACAGATGTGAAATGCTTCACATAACTTATTAATGGGGAAGAATTGCATGCCAGGTAGCAACCATGAAAGAATATTTTTTCCTGCATGAATGCTTACAGTTTTTGAATACACTCTTTAAAATCCCCAATTGCTTTTGGACAGATCTTGGAGATCCTTGCTTTATAAATAGCTAAGTTCTGTTGTAAACCTTATCTATGTCCTTTGGACACTAGACTAAAGAGAACACATATCCATTTCCAAGGAATTTATCTGAATCACAAGTCCTTATATAAGCTCAGGTAGTACTTAATGATGCAAGTTCCCAGTGCACAATTTTGCTCCTCTATGCAGAAAGCAAAGTTGTTGAACACATCCTTCTTGTTCATAGGCTGTGAACCTACACTATATGATTCTTTTCTGTAGTTTGCCTAAATCACAAATCCTATTATCGTCAACACATTGGAAATGTCGTATTTCCCGCCATATAAGACACACTAATGAGGTGCAGCTATAGATTGACAAGGAATATTTAGTAAAAATGAGTACAAAATAGGACACAGAGTGATTTTAGTCTATTTAGGGGGATGGAAATAAAGTGAGTCATGTTGCAGAAAATAAACTATGATGATGGAGGGAAATATTTGTTGATGGCTTTCTGTTGAAACACTGAGAGTCAAAATAATACGTATTTTGTAGATACTAGTGTATTCTGATTTTTTTAAAAGCTAATTAAAAAATCAGAAATAGTACAGCTGTGGTTTGGGGCCTGTTAGACCTTAGTAAATTTTGATTTGAAGACTTAAAAATCAGTGTGAAACATATTTTCCCTCTTTTCTGCAGGATTCTGGATGGTCTGGGTTTTTTTGTGGTGCTGTCCCACGGGCCCTGCGACGCACTCTGATGGCCGCAATGGCGTGGACTGTGTACGAAGAGATGATGTCTAAAATGGGCTTGAAATCCTGAACAGCTAGTACAGAAGACATTTGGCTTAATGCCCTGTGATAAGTCGGAGGTGGCCCAGACCCATTTTGGGGGAAAGAAGTGGACCAGGGTCTTTGAAATGTGTTTTGGTTTTGCAGTGAGAAAAGCACTCTGGGACGTCTGCCGTACCTGGAATATGAGAACTGTACAAATCCTGACATGTATGCGTGTATGTGTGAATTCTGCTATGAACAGCTTCTTCAAAGGAACTCTTTCCAGTAGCTCCTGTTTGCAACCATGCGTACAAAGATTGTACTGAAGATTCTTGAAATGCTGACATAACCTCTCAACCTAGCAACCTCATGGTAACTCGTCTCCTAAACTGAAGTTGCCTATCTTATGTGCCGTGTTGTTGTGTTTTGTAGTCTTCATTGTATGCAAAACAAGAAGAGGTGAGACTTGGAAAGATTGCAAGACATCCATCTCTCTCTAAACCTTGTGCATTTGTAAGCGTCTATATTCTAGAATAGGTGAAAACGCTCATGACCAAAACTGACCCGAGAATACGGAATCCTGCCGTTGTTTACAGGAGGTTCTGATCTTCCAGAATGGAAACTTTTATTGCCCAGACTGTTTGTTAACATTGGCTGGGAAGTGGAGTCCAACCACAGCTAGAGTTTCACAAGTTCCTTCACAGAATTGCTTACCTGTGTTCAGTGTTGTTTAGAATCTGCGCACTTAATCTAGATACCATTTCTTTCCAGTATGATGCATTTCATCCTTTGAGATGATTGACAATAAGTACTTGTAAACGGTCTCCTACCTGCTTTTTCTGTGCATGCATAAAATGGAAGGGAAAAAATGATTTTTTAAAAATTTCAGGTATCAAATGATGACGCAACTCCTGAAGCTAAGGCATTCTCTGTCTCAGGGTGTTTTTCCACTGTCACTAGAAGTACCTATTAAGTACCCATCAATGGGTACAAAAATGCCATTACGTACCCATTTATGGGTACTTAATGGGTACTTTTAGTGACAGTGGAAAAACACCCTAAATCAGAGGTGATTCACTGCTGGTCCTCTAGATGTAGATGCTTTCTCACCTCGTTCTGATCCACGATATTGAGATTGGAATCCAGCACAATTTGGAAGTCCACAGGTTTCCAGTTCCTGATAGATACTGCTGTTGCTAAAGACAAGTGAGTCTACTGTTTAGCTTTCCTTGCCTGCTGTTTTTACTTGTAACACTCCTTACCTATTTCCACTCAGCAGTAAGCCTTCAATACTGTTAAGAGAATAGCTTATAGTTAGATAGAAGATCTACGTGGACACAAAAACTCATACCTGAAATAATGACTTTTCAAAAATTAGTTGTGTGATCCTATTATAACCTTCCAGTATTAATAAGAAGCCTCCCTGTCTCCAAATATCTGTGGCTTTGAAGCCTAATTAAAGGATGTTCTCTTGGTGGATTGTGAAGGAACTCCATTTGATTTCACATTGCTTGGAGTAAGTTACTTTGAGCAATTTCTTTTCCCATTAAAAGCGCAATCTTTTAAATTATTCTGGGTCTTTATAAGCTTGAAAAATCCCTGATTATTTCCTCCTTTTTTATTTTGATGTTTGGTAACTATATTAATGCTCTAGTATTAGGAAAAGAAATTCGGAGTATGTCAGATTTCTGCAGATTTCATTTAAGTCAAGAGAAACTGAACAAAACTTTGGGTATGAACTGCAGTATTTTATGAAGTGCCTAGGGAGTTATCACTCAAATCCCAGCTTTGGAAGGATTTTTTTTTTTACGTTCTCAGATGTTTTCCCACTACTGCATCTTTAACACTTTGCCTTTTTTGTCAACCTGTCTTGACTTGTTGTTCAGGTTCCGGATGTTGCTCCAATGTTTTTTAATGCCTTGATCACACCTGCATTGTGAAAGTGTGTTGATGTAGCCCTGTCCCTGGAAAAGAATCCTTGCCCCTATCATATATGATGTATGGATTTTATTTATAAAGAATTGGATATTTCATCAGGGATGGCTTTGGTGTTGTTTCTTCTTCACGTGACAACTTTCTTTTCAATGTTCTTGGATGCGAGCAGCACTTAGGATGACCTTACACCAGTTGGGCTGATTTGGGTAAATTCCATGAGTGGTAGCAGAAATGACAGCCATGACCTCAGGAGTCTAAATGATGGTAGCAGTGAGGAGGCTGCCCACATGCATAGCTCTGGCTCATGGAGACTAATAGGTATTGGTAACTTGAAGGATGGCTGTTGGGTCACCCATGAATCCCATAGAAAGGGGACATGAGGTGATGCCACATGACAGCTGGAGCCCACATGCCTTTGCCCATTCATGGCCCTAGGCTGTCCGCTGTCTGGCTGCACAAGCCATCCACTGCCTTGGCAAATCTTCTGCAGTCTGTCCAGGCAGGAGAAGCAGTTCCATTGGCCTGCGTCCATTAAGGCAGTCCCATTGGCCTTATTCCATTGGCCTGCTTCTTTGAGAACTAATATGGATTCTACCACCCATGATCCTCAGGGGCATGTTAAAAGGATGAGAGCAATCTGTCTTTGCAGATGTCTTTATTGTGCATATATGAATGAAATTTATGTGCAACAAGTGATTAGGTAGTAATTCCCAGCATTTCAGATCACAGTCCTAACTAAACGGTCAGTGCTACTGAGAACTGTCACTTTAACCAAAAATATGCTTGATTTTTCAGAATTTTAACTCGTTCATATTGACCTGTTAGGTACAACTACCCTTAGGATGATGCTTCTAGCACAATCCTGTTCATGTCTTATGGAGAAGCATGTCTCAGAGACATCGCCACCCCGCAACTAACATGAAACACCAGCCTCTAGGACAGCGGTTCTCAACCTTCCTAATGCTGTGACCCCTTAATGGATTTCCTCATGTTGTGGGGACCCCCAACCATGGGGGCAGAGCAGCTAGGAGGTGGGAGGGAAGGGCGGTGGGAGACTCGTCGCGACCCCTCTGAAAGGGTAGTTCGACCCCCAAAGGGGTCCCGACCCCCAGGTTGAAAACCACTGCTCTAGGAGAAAGATAATAACACCTATAGTGGAGGATGGTGAAGATAGCTTTTGCTGCCATCTACAGGCTAACGTTGGTGTTTCATGTCTCCTCAGATTTCAATACATGCACAATTTTTGCGTGCTGTCTTCCTGTCATGCCACTGGCTGTTTGCACTGCACTGTTGTGGAGCTGTGAATGCATTACCTTATGGTGCAGTAGGTGCACTTTACAGTCATGCGCTATGTGATCATTAAAGCACTCTACATTTAAAGAGGCAGTAAGTGCTACTGCTACTGCTCATACAGACTTGCCTGTCTACTTTCTTTGATGTCGTTTACACAACCCATTTTAATTAAACACAAGAAATGCCCCACCTCTGGAGCCACTTCCTACGATAGGACAAAAACTCCTGGACAGAAACATCACAACCAGGGAACAAAAGGCCCTTGGCGGCAATGTTTGTGTGGCCAGGAGTGGAGACAACTCTGAAAAGTCTTCTACTCTTGCAACAGTTTTTTTAAAGAGTGCAGTCTGCAGTCCTCATGCAGGTCCCACCACTTAGGACTTTTGCTCCATTTCTTCATAATACAAAAAAAGTTAAGTAATATATCCTTTTTACTTTCCACTGCAATATAGTTGCTATGTTAAATATAATCAAAATAGAGCTTGAATTATCATAAGCAGCTTTTTGTTAGGAACTCAGTAAATAAAAAGTCAGAAGGAGGGAAATAATCACTACAGTTTTCTGGCCAACTCAGACTCGTCTGCTTTGGTTGGTTACTGAGCTTGTTATTTGTTTCCCTTAGCACTCTGCATATGCTTTTGGTGATTAGCATTTTATGGAGGGCCCATCTTGCTCTCTTTGCCATGCCTAGTTCCACCTTAGCTGTGCCCCTATTTATCGTGGAGGGTTGGTTCCCTTCATGCTCAGCAAAGATAATAGAAGTTATTTGCCGCGTCTTTTGAGGAGATGCTGGCAGCAAAACTGTGGCCCTCTATTTCCCAAGCAGTTGCTCTACAGCCACCTTCTAGGGGGCAATGTAAAGCCCTTTCTACACTTACCTCTGGTGCAGTTCAGGAAGGGGCTAAGTGGCCTGGCTTCCTCATGCTATCGAGGCATAGTGCAATACCCCTCTGCACATTCCATATGCACAAGATGGAGCACAGAGTGGGATAGCGTACCCCGAATGGTGCTCTATTCTGCTCTACCAATAGACATTGACTTTGAGGTCTACTGATGAACTAATGGGACCATGGGGGACCCTTTTCAGTAGCACTACAGGAAGCACCACTGCCAGTGGTTTGCCGCCAAAAAGGGCCTTCCTAGAAACTCTGCTGGAAATGAAAGGGCATCAGCACTGAGGGCTGGAAGCAGCCTTCAGAGTTGGTAGCTGGGATTGGGCTGCCCCTATCCCGTTCCAGCAGCAACTTATCCTAATGTGTCCCACCTGAAGATAAGTGCAGAAATGTTCTAAGAGGGGTTCCTATGCTTTGAGTTACTTTGCAGAGGTAATTTTTGCAAATGTTCTCTGATCTTATAAGCTATGCTGCTTAAATATTGTATGTAGCTCCTACAAGATATAAGGTCCTCAACCTAGATTTCAAATATGAACTTGGAGTCCTGAACTTATTTGAAGATTCAAAATGTTGTAGTTTTGAAGTCTTGTGAAGCATCCAACCAGACTGTGGTTCCTTTTTCTAGAGCTTCATTCTCCTATCCATCTTGTTTTCCATCTCAACGCTCCTCTTGTATTCTACAATCACTGAACTCATTCACTTCTCATTGGGCTAGTGTCCCCTATTCTGTTTTATTTCTTTTTAAGGCAGAGTTTCAAAAAATCCAGGAATTATTTCTCATTGAATTTTATATCTAGAGAATGATATATTAGTATAAATGAAGAGGTTTGTTATCACACACACACATATACACGGATAACACATTTAGGTACGTTTTTTATTTTGAACAAATTCTCATCTGCTGCCTCCTGGGCCACGCCCTTCACCAGCCAGCATAAGACCTGCTGAGGGAGGAGGAGTTCTGCTGCCTCCTGGGCCATGCCCTTCACCAGCCACCAGCATAAGACCTGCTGAGGGAGGAAGAGTTCTGCTGCCTCCTGGGCCACGCCCTTCACCAGCCAGCATAAGACCTGCTGAGGGAGGAAGAATTCTGCTGCCTCCTGGGTTTGTTTGGGCCACACCCAGCATCCAGCTATAATACAGGCTGAGGGCTGGGGAAGAGGAGAACTGGCAAACTCCTGTACCTGGGCATTTGCCCCTGCCCCTCCCATGTAGTGGATTTTTTTTCCTTTTAAATTGTGGGTTAGGGTTTGTTTTTAGAATTGATGTTTTAATTGTTAACTGTTTAATATTGTTTTATTTGGGGTATTTTATCTGTTTTGGGTGGGGAATCATGTGTCAAGGCCAGGCAGGAGGGGGAGACGTGTGTCAGGAGGCCACCATCACAGTGGTATCGGGCAGGGGGAGATATGGCATTGGGAAGCAGAAGAGACAGTTTCGGAGAAGGGGTGTGAGATATATTGAAGCTATCACTCCTTCTGTTCTGCTTCCCAGCCAACGGAATTTGGGGAGGCCTGTCAACAAGCCCCCTGCTCTGGTGGTGCTACTCTTCAATGCCAGATCGGTCCGGAATAAAACATCTGTCATTTATGACTTGATTTTGGATAAAGGGGCCGATCTGGCATGCATCACTGAGACCTGGGTGGATGAACTGGGTGGGCCTAGTCTCACGCAGCTTTGTCCCCCAGGATACTCAGTGCAGCACTGTTCCAGACCAGAGGGGAGGGGAGGGGGTGTTGCTGTAGTCCACCGGACTTCCATCTCCCTCACCAGACGGCCAATTGGCTCTGTAAAGGGGGTTGAGGGGCTGTTTTTGTTGTTGGGCCAGAGAGACAGAATAGGGATGCTGCTGGTGTACCGCTCACCCCACTGCCCAGCAGCCTCCCTATCTGAGCTGGCTGAGGTAGTCTCGGAGGTGGTGTTGGAAGCCCCCACCACGGTGGTGCTGGGGGATTTCAACATCCATGCTGAGGCTACACTCAGTGGGCCGGCTCAGCTTTTCATGGCCTCCATGACAACCATGGGGCTGTCTCAACATGTAACTGGTCCAACTCATACAGCAGGTCATACCCTGGATTTGGTTTTTGCCTCGGAGCCAATTGGTGGCACTCCGTTGATAGGAGGGTTGGCTATCAGCCCTTTGTCGTGGACGGACCACTCACTGGTGAGTTTTGGACTTGCAGTGACAGCTCCCCTCTGTGGGGACATAGGACCTATTGAAATGGTCCGCCCCCGGAGACTTATGGAATCTCAGCGATTCCTGAATGCTCTGGGGGACTTTCCGGTTGGCATGACTGGTGCTCCTGTCGAAGCTCTGGTCTCTCTTTGGAATCAGGAGATGAGCAGGGCTATTGACACGATCGCCCCCAAGTGTCCTCGACATTCTTGTAGAGCTCGAAAAGCTCCTTGGTATTCCATGGAGCTACGGGCCATGAAACAGGAAGGTCGACGGCTAGAGCGCAGGTGGCGTAAATCCAACTGTGAATCTGACCAAACACGGGTTAAAGCGCATTATCATGCCTACCACGTGGCGGTGACGGCGGCGAAAAGTAGTTTTTTCTCCGCCACCATTGCGTCCTCAAGCAGCCGTCCAGCAGAGCTCTTCAGAATAGTAAATGGCCTTATAAAATCCAGCTCAAGGAAGTGTGAGCTAGGGTCATGTAATATCTGCTGTGACAGTTTTGCAAAGCACTTTGAGGACAAAGTCACTCAGATTCGCAGGGGATTAGATGTCACAATTGGATTTAGTCCAGGGGAGGCGTCCAGGGAACTGTCTGGTCCAATTCTTTTGGATCAGTTTCAATTATTGCGGCCTGAGGACGTGGACAAGTTGCTTGCGGGAGTGCGGCCAACAACATGCTCTCTGGACCCTTGCCCTTCCTGGCTGATAAAAGCTAGCCGCCAAGGTATGACCGGCTGGATTCAGGAAGTAGTGAATGCTTCTCTGAGGGATGGGGTGGTCCCACTGGCCCTTAAACAGGCTGTGGTACGCCCCCTCCTGAAGAGGACTTCACTGGATCCAGAAGATCTAAACAACTATCGTCCGGTAGCTAACATACCTTTTTTAGGCAAGGTTCTAGAGAGAGCTGTTGCTGTTCAACTGCAGGCATGCTTGGATGAAGCTGATTATCTAGACCCATTTCAATCTGGCTTCAGACCTGGTTATGGCACTGAAACTGCCTTGGTCGCCCTGGTTGATGACCTACTCCGGGAGAGAGACAGAGGGAATGCCACCTTGTTGGTTCTCCTGGACCTCTCAGCGGCTTTTGATACCATTGACCATGGTATCCTTTTGGAGAGGCTATGGAGCTTAGGAGTGGGAGGCAGTGCTTGGCATTGGTTCTCCTCCTATCTCCAGAACCGATCTCAGAGAGTGGTTATTGGAGATACTGATTCAACGCCCTGGGAACTCACTTGTGGGGTTCCCCAGGGGTCAATCTTATCTCCCATGTTATTTAATATCTATATGAAGCCGCTGGGAGAGGTCATCAGGAGATTTGGGGTGAGGTGTCATCAATATGCAGATGATACCCAGCTCTATCTCTCTGTACCATCTGAATCAGGAGAGGTGGTTGAAGTGCTTGACAGGTGTCTGGAGGCAGTAATGGGCTGGATGAGGGCCAATAAATTGAAGCTGAATCCAGACAAGACAGAGGTGCTGTGTGTCACAGGGTCTCGGGTCCGTGTAGTTGGGAAATACCCTGTCCTGGACGGGGTCGCAATGCCCTGGAAGGGACAGGTGCGTAACTTGGGAGTACTCCTGGACTCGGCATTGACGCTTGAAGCTCAGGTGGAAGCCGTGGCCAGGAGTGCCTATTCCCAACTACGATTGGTGCATCAGCTTAAGCCTTTTTTGGACAGAGATGACTTGGCCATAGTCATCCATGCCCTGGTAACCTCTAGATTGGACTATTGCAATGCACTCTACATGGGGCTGCCCTTGAAGACGGTTCGGAAACTACAGCTAGTGCAGAATGCAGCTGCAAGACTGCTTACAGGGGTATCAGGCCAGACGCACATCACACCGGTCCTAAAAGAGCTGCACTGGCTGCCGATTCATTACCGAGCCCAATTCAAGGTGTTAACTTTAACGTATAAGGCCCTAAATGACTTGGGCCCCAAATATCTGAAGGAACGCCTTCTCCCATACCAACCTGCCCGTGCCCTAAGATCTGGAGGGGAGGCCCTTCTCGTTGTCCCACCACCCTCTGTAGCAAGACGGGTGGGCACTCGAGAGAGGGCCTTCTCAGTAATAGCCCCCAGGCTGTGGAATAGCCTCCCCCTTGAGGTGCGTCAGGCCCCCTCACTGTATACGTTTAGGAGGGGGGTAAAGACGCACCTCTTTGCTCTGGCCTTTGGTTGAACGTGGCACAGTTTTTCCCTACTGTACATACTAATGTTTTATACTGTTTTTATATATGGTTTTATTCTAAATATTCTTGTCTTTTAAATATGCTGTTACCCGCCCTGAGACCCTAGGGTATAGGGCGGGATATAAATGTAAATAAATAAATAAATAAATAAATAATCCAATGAATCTATTAAGTGCAGATTGCATGAAGCTTGAGGATGTCCCAGGAAAGGATCTTTTTAGCCCCTTCAGAATTTTGATCTGGGATTCCCAGTGCAAAAGAAAAGTACCTTGAATTCCCCACCCTCAACCAAGAAAGGTATGACAGGAGGTTTCTAGCGGATAGAACAGTATACGGCATACAGAGCAAGTAAAAAGAACAATTCAGACAGATATGAGGTGTTGTGTTGGTCACCTTAGTGCCTCAAGAGAGACAGCGTGTGGTCCTCGTGTTCTTCACCCTGCTCTATTGTACTTTTTTCAAGCACAGGATGTTTGGGGGGGGAGGAGTGCAGACTGGTGTGTGAACAATCCCCCCCCCAAGTCTCCTTTAAGCTACCTGTGTCTGATCACAGCCTCTATGTACTGTAACAAAAGTTGCACTGTAATTTTGGCCCTTTCTGTGACTGACTTTATTCTGGATTTTATCCTGAACGCTAGTGCAGACAAAGGCAGGTCTTAAGTCACTATTCCAGGATATAATCCAGAATAGGATGCAGTGCAGAATGTGAGCCAATTTGGTTTAGTGGGTAGGGAGCCGGATTCTTATCTGGGAATATTCGGTTTGATTCTGCCCTCCCCCATGAAGCCTGCTGGGTGGCCTTAGGCTAGTCACACCTCTCTTCTGAGCTCTCACAGCCCCACCCACCTCACAAGGTGTTCTGTTGTGGGGAGAAGAACAGAAGGTTTGTCAGCTGCTTTGAGTCCCCTTAAATGGGTGAGAAAAGTGGGGTAGAAAAGCCAACTACTATTCTTTAACATCTGCCCACAAGAGGGTGAAAGTATGGCCGTAGTGGAAGCGGCACCCACTGAAATCCTCTTTTCTTTTACTCTAAATTCCCTCTAATAAGCTGTCAACACCTCACGCTTCCCCCTACTCTACAGCGACCAGCAGCGGTTAAGAAGAAGCGGAAGTGACGACACCTCCTAGCTCTCCCAACAGAAAATTCCTCCATTCCACTGTCCAGAAGGTCTCAACGTCACTTCCTTTTATGGAGGACTTTGCCGTGATTGGTGGGCAGGAGAAGTATATATAGACGTCATCGGGGCGCGAGGCCTCCTTTTTCTCCGGCTGCTGAGAGGCCTCCATACGGCTTTGTTACCGTGTAAGGGACTCGCGCATGCGTGCGTGTGGCGTGCGTGTCTTTCCCCGCGCGGGAAGGGGGCCTTTCTGGGCGGGAATGCGCGGCTGTTGCGGACTGTGGGAGCCGGGGTGGCGGCGGCGGCATGGCGTGAAAGTGCGAGGTCAGGCCGGGCGGAACAGGAGTCTCCGCTCCACGTGTTTGGCCCTCGGGGGGGATTCTGCTCTCATTGCTTCAGCCCTGCATAGGCCCTTCAGGGAGGCCTATAAGGGTGTGGACGGGAGGAGCTGCTGCTGCTGCAGGAAAACCGCGGTTTAAGGCACCGAAATTAAGGGTTGTGTCCACACCTAAGTTTCAATCCGGTTCCAGTCCGCTTTCAGAGTGAGGGAACACACTGGCAAAGGGGCGAGCCATTTTGGGTGTCTTTCCACTTAGCACTAGAAGACCCTTTAAGGACCCTTAATGGGTCCTTTAGTGCTAAGTGGAAAAACACCTTTTCTTTCCTCTTTATTTATTCCGAAGGTGGTTAGTCTGAGTTTAGGGAATGCCCAAAGAAAACAGCTTGATACTTTGTTGATGAGTTGTCTCGCTCTGAAAGTGGACTGAAGCTGGATTAAAACTTAGGTGTGGACACACATGATGTTTCGACTATAACCTCGGAGACAAAGATGTTCTGTGTTTCTGGTTGAAGCAGCTCTGTGTTTCCTGAGTGCGAAATGGAAATATTCAGCAGCCTAATTTAAGACATTTCAGCACCTGCAACAATGTGGACTTTCAAAATTTAGAAAAGAGCAAAACGTGTGTTTTCTTCTCTCTCTGCTTCCATTAAGAAGAAGAAGAGTTGGCTTTTCTACCCCACTTTTCTCACCCATTTAAAGGGACTCAGAGCAGCTGACAAAGCTTTTCTTTTCTTCTCCCCACAACACAACATCCTGTGAGGTGGGTGGGGCTACCAGAGCTCAGAAGAGAGCTATGACTAGCTGAAGGTCACCCAGCTGGCTTCATGGGGGAGGGCAGAATCCAACCTGGTATTCCCAGATAAGGGGCCGGCTCCCTAACCACTAGACCAAACTGGCTCACAGCAGTTCAAAGAACAGCAGTTTGGGAAGCTGGGCAGGCTCCTGTCAGTCATTATAAATAGGTTTTAGTGTTTGCTTTTAGAGTATGTTCTGATAAATGTTATAAGTAAATAAAATAAGCATTCAGTATCTGTACTTTACTGGCAGATAGCATGATCTTAGTTCTCTCTGCTTAGGATGAAGTCCATTTATACTCAAGAAATTGAGTAGCATGAACTCATTTTTGTTTTGCAGTGGTGAAAACTGCTGTAAATAGTGCTGGTTTCTGTTTGATTCTTTTGTGGCCCATTAGAGTTTTTCGTTTGCATTTCCTTGGTGTGTTTACTCCTGTTTTTAAAGTTTCCTGCTTTGATTTTTTCTGAATGACAAGGTATATTAAGTAAGTAAGTAAATAAATGGTAAAAGATTAAGGACTGAAAAACAAAGAATGGGATGAGGAAATGTAAAACTGTCAGGCACTTTTAAAATTACAGGTTATTCAAATGGTCAGTTTAAATATAACCTCTTGGTGAAAGCAGGAAACTTAAAAATGTTGTATAGACTGCAGTAGATCCAGATCAGAGCACCTCTGATGTGCATCTGAAGCTGCTGCATCAGCATGTTATGTCCAGATTGTGAAGGCCTGCTCCCCCTCCCCTAAGGATGGATGCATCCAAACTAGATAGAGGTAGATCTAGGTCGAGAGGCCCTTGATCCAGATCTGCTGTAGACCCTATTAATGGAGTCTACAATCTGGTCTTGGGACCTTAATCTGGATTACGAAGGTATGCAGATGGCATGTCTTTGTGATCCGGAATACCCAGAAGTGTTTTTTGATGTGGTGTGCCATAGTGTGCCACAGAAAATCCCACCACACTCATCCTGTGACTAGGAACTGTTTGTTCCTGACCATTGGGTGGGGTGACTGAAGCTTGCACTGTGTGTGTGTGTATGTGGGGGTAGATGCAGTTTAGCAGTGTGGATCTGGCCCTCCCCTCCCCAGAATTTGGATGAGTAGATCAATCTCTGCCCCCTCAGTGCAGAAACAGCCAGTATTTCTCATTATTTTCCTTGCTGGAATTAATGGTGCTGAACGAGGAAGAACCATAGAAGATGCATGTAATGGAATAGTTCTAAGAGACCATCTTCTTTGCTCTAGTATCAGAGTGGTTAGGATGGGCTTTGAGTGTTATTTTCTTGAAATAAATAATGCATTTTCATGTAAATATTTCCCAAGGCCACAGGTTTTATTGGTAGTAGTTATTAAGAATGAAGAGGATAAAAATGACTTCTTGTCAACAGAAAAGCTTAATATTCAGCAGTATGGTGACTTTGTGAGAGTCCTTTTACATTAAAGAAAACCTTGTTCTAAAAACTGAGCTTGTGGCATAATAGTTGGCTTGAATCATACATTATTTCTCTGGTGCTGCTGTTCTTGTTTATTTTTCCCAGTATTCAGTGAATGCTAATGCGGCGATGCCCCCAAAATGCACAACAGATGTTGATTAAATAGTGCTGACGTTGCTGTTTTTATTCTAGGTTTCCTACGTTGCTTTGAAAGGAAACTTCCACAATGTCCGGAGGCCTTGATGTCCTGCAGATGAAGGAGGAAGATGTCCTCAAATTCCTTGCTGCAGGAACCCATTTGGGAGGCACCAATTTAGACTTTCAGATGGAACAGTACATTTATAAAAGAAAAAGTGATGGTGAGCATCTAATAGGGCTTGGTACTCCTAGGAGCATTGTTTAATTACAGTTGGTTACAGTGATACCCAGGTTAACAATGTAAATTCCATTTATACACAATCTGTGCTTTTTGCTTTTCTTTAATCCTATATTTGTTTAAATGAGTATATGCTTAAATCTACTTAAATCCCTGAGACCTAATTCTCTTTGGATAGCTTACTCTGTTTTGTGGTCAGAAATGGGACAAGCTGACCTTCTAGTTGTAACTGGACTGCAGGATTCCTGAGTCTTTAGACATGCTTGCTCGGCTGGAATCCTCACAATATAGAAAACAGTGTTAGACTACTAGGATAGTTACTGAGGAGTCTTTAAAAACATGCTAATATTTTCTTCATATTACGATAGTTGTCCTGGAGGTGACTCAAAGGAAAATAGCCTTGATGGCTCGATTGCAGGGTTTGTTTATAGTGCACACTGTTAAAGCTCAAAGTTGAGACCAGTTTCTGGCCAATGATCTCTTGAGTGTCGGAAGTGTGCTATAGAAAATGCCGGCAGGATTTTCGCTGACACCAGTAGAGTTCTGCTCTATGACTGGAGTTTGATAGTGATCACTGCCACATACCAAGAGGTAAAATGAAGGGGCAGAGTAAGTGCATGCTGTTTTAGTTGTAATGATGCGGTGTGCGGCCCCTTCTAGCAAAGCTCTCTCCAACAGTGAATACAGTGTGTTTGACCTTTCAGTCTACACGTGAAATGAAATGGCTAAAGGCAGAGCAAGTGATGACATGTGATTCAGTCTTATGTGAGATAAAGCAAAGGAAAAGCAAAAGCTCCACCTGTCCTCTTTCACCATTTGGGGTTTAGCAGTCTTGGGAAATGGGACAAATATGCATCTGCTGGGAGGCTGGATCTAGCACATGTGCATTCACAGAAATGTTTTTCATTTATGATGCTGTTGTGATTTTTTTTTAGGTATTTACATAATCAATCTGAAGAGAACATGGGAAAAGCTGCTTTTGGCAGCTCGTGCTATTGTTGCCATTGAAAATCCAGCTGATGTGAGCGTTATCTCCTCCAGGAACACTGGACAGGTAATGTGTTTTCACTATTCAGGGTACTGGTCAGTGTAATAGGTCCAGTTTTGGTAGCTTGGCACATCTACAAGTTGAATGTTTAGCAGTAAGAAAAGCCCACATTGGTTGCTTCACATTTAGCAACCTCCATGCAGCATGCATGCTAGGCAAATTTGGTTTCCGGGTTCACTATAGACAGTTAATTTAATTCAGTCTGTTTTTCCTTTATAATCTTCCAAATCCAGCGTGCTGTTCTGAAATTTGCTGCTGCAACTGGCGCTACACCAATTGCTGGCCGCTTCACTCCAGGGACTTTCACCAATCAGATCCAGGCTGCCTTCCGTGAGCCCCGTCTTTTGGTGGTGACCGATCCGAGAGCTGACCATCAGCCCCTGACTGAGGCGTCTTATGTAAACATCCCTACCATTGCTTTGTGCAATACTGATTCTCCTCTACGCTATGTGGATATCGCAATTCCATGCAACAACAAGGTAGCACCTGTTTTCCAAGAGTATCTGTGGTTTTCATTTAGAGTATGTTCGTAAGTGGAATTGTATTTTAATCTGTATCTCTGGGAAAGCCTCGGAATGTCAGTGTCTTATTTCAAGAGCAGATGCACAGTGCTGACTTTTTGCATGGGAGATGGAGGTGCAGAATAGATCCAGTATAAACTGTTGTAACTCAAAGCTGTGAAGTCCTGAGTGCAGGAAGTGTGCAGCTTTGGTAAGATCTGTATGGTTATACTCTTTGTGCCACAGGAGTGTTCAGAAGCTGCAGGGATCGTATGACTCCACGCCTTTTGAGCCTTCTTTGGCTATAAGTGCTTGTTTGGCTGCTATAACAGTAGATCAGTAGGAAGAACTCACATTGCTTCTCCGTGTTGATTAACACAGAAAATAGCTGACTTGCGTGGCTCATCAGAACCTCCTCAGATGGAAATAACAAGGCTGGGGAATGAAAGTTCCCTGGCTGTGCTGTTTTCACAGCTAGAGGCAGCAGCAGACATGTGAACCACCCACCACTGCTTGCAGCACTCCTCAGCATGGTGAGCTGCAGCACTCTTGACTTTTCAGAGCCACAACAGCCGTTGCCTGGGATATGCCATAAACTTGGAAACATTTTTCACTGAGAAGAAAAGGGCTTTTCTCGTCCAGTGAGTGGCATTTGGTATTGATTCTTTCTACTGGTTTATGAAAACCAGGAACAAGAAATGACTGTTGAGTTTAATTTGCTACCTTTTTGGACTAGTAGCTAAGAGCGATCAAGTGGAGTAATTCTGTCATGCACTGGTGTTTAGCCCATAACTCTGTGGACAGATTTGTTGAATGTATTCTTTTGTCAAATCCTGTTTTTTGTGTCCTGTGAAATAGACTGTTTGGTTGGAGAGTGCAAAAGCTCACCTCCCCACAAACAACTCCAGTGGCTACCAGAGCTTTCTTTGACCTGGTGTGGCCAAGTGGTTCTGCCGTGTGTACAGAAGTACTTGGCTTTTAGCGCCCTCTACTGTTGGCATGGAATATATTCTGCTTTTTTTCCTACAGCCTTATTGAAAACTTGCTTTTCTCATGCTCCTGTGATAAAGCTGTAGCAAATGTTTGGGAGGGAGGGTAAACACTTGCACTGTCCTATCGTTTATTCATGAATTCAGCCACTTTCACTGCTTTTATTTTCCGTAAATGTGGTTTTAATTGTTGCGTTTGTGTTCCAGGGAGCTCACTCAGTTGGTCTGATGTGGTGGATGCTGGCTCGTGAGGTCCTGCGTATGCGTGGCACCATTTCCCGTGAGCATCCTTGGGAAGTCATGCCTGATCTGTACTTCTACCGAGATCCTGAAGAGGTAAAAACTCAGAATGCTATGGAATTGTGTGTTGGGATTCTGTGACAAAGGAAGCAATATGTATACTTTATAGGATAAGCTGTGCTCTGTACTTTTTTCTTTGAAAACTTGGAGAAGCCTTTTGTGTACAGTTGCTACCTTCAGTGACATTAGGGCAGTGTGATAGATTGATGGCGAACTTCTGCATGCCCGGAAAGGAAGCATTGTCTGGAAACAGGTGTACTGGAAATATAGTTTTAATCGTGTTGGATCTCTTGCAGATTGAAAAGGAGGAGCAGGCCGCAGCTGAGAAGGCTGTTACAAAGGAAGAATTCCAAGGAGAATGGACAGCGCCTCCACCTGAATTTACTGCTCCGCCTCAGCCCGAGGTGGCTGATTGGTCCGAAGGGGTACAAGTGCCATCTGTTCCAATACAGCCATTCCCAGCTGGTAAGTGTCTATATAGACTTGGTGGTTTTAAAACATAATTTTGGTAATGGCTGTTTGGTTTCGTACTATTGACTTGGGAACGACATGGACAACATGGACAGAGGTAGAAATGGGGTTACATCACCTTCTGGTTGAAGCTGAGGATCCAACCTTGGATTTTCTGTTCACCAGGCAGTTAACTTGCTCAGCTGTGGCCGCTCCGTCTTGCTTACCACCCCGACATTATGGATAAGTGTAAATTGTGTTAAGTACTTGAGAAATTTGAAGTAGTGTTTTCATTTTGTTTTGTGGAAAGGTTTCTGTTCTTCATGGTGAACTTCTGAGGGTCTATGTACAGCACTCTGCAAAAGCTTTACTTACTTACTTACTTATTTACTTACTTACTTACTTACTAATTAATTAATAACCCACTCTTCTCCCAAGGTGGGACCCAGAGCAGCTCACGACACTAAAATTCCATTAAAAACAAAAACCCATAATACAAACATCAAAACAAAATTAAACAGCTGTTACAGTTAAAATCAATATAAACATCCAAAAAACTGCTAAAAACACCATTAGAATTGAATAAAAGTTAATTAAAGGCCTACCTGAACAGTTTTAGGCAGGTATGGAAAAAAATGCTGCAAAGTAAGAATGCTTTCAGAAATAGAAGTGTTAATAGGTTATTTTTTATCGATTTACAAAATGCAAAGTGAACGACCAAAGAGGAAACTAAATCAAATCAATATTTTGTGCCTCCACCCTTTACCTTCAAAACAGCATCAGTTCTTCTAGGTATACCTGCATGCAGTTTTTGAAGGAACTCATCAGGGTGGTCGCTCCAAACATTTTGGAGAAGTCACCAAAGATCTTTTGTCGATGTGGCCTTGCTCAGATCTTTCTGTCTTAGGTAATCCTGGACAGATTCAATGAAGTTGAAATGAAGGCACGGTGAGGGCCATTTGCAGCATGTTTTCCACACTTGCCTAAATTGCACAGTATGGTATTTCTTAACACCATCTTCTATCCTTGCACCGTGCAAGTATCTCCCAGACTGTATGGCATTAGCAAGTTGACGGCTTTATGTGCCTTTGAATCTTACATGGTTTAGAATTGCCGATAATTGTTAGCCAAGGCAAATAAATACAAAAAAAAAGGGACAGTGATGTTTGTTTGAGTGCAGCGTTTCTGAGGACTGCTTTAATGTTCCTTTTTCTCTTTTCAGAGGACTGGAGTGCACAACCTGCCACTGAGGATTGGTCTGCGGCTCCTACTGCTCAGGCAACTGAGTGGGTCGGAACTGCTACTGAGTGGTCCTAATCTAGTAACAAGGAATTAATGCATACAGTGAGAAATAAAATTCTTTTGTTATGATATGGCCTGGTTCACTTTTTTATTTAGTGTGTTGCATCAGTGTGTTCAAATATATGAGTGTAGAAAGGGGGAGATACTTGCCATGCCATGATGGAATTAAATTTTATAGCCTGGCTTTTCTGAAAATATTTGTATTTTAAGTCCTGTTTCAGTTGTATGTTTTACAGGCATCCTGTTGGATGTTTTGTTACAAAATCTAGTGCTGATTGTGGTAATGGTTGTTAAAATGTGCTTTTTGTAGGAAAAGTGTTTTGAATGAAGTAGGGGCTTTATGAGTCAATACTCTAGTTCTGTTTAGACATTTCTGAGATATAAGGAGAGGATTGCACAACCTCTTTATCTTCAAATTGAGTAGCCAAATGAATTTAGGTAAAGGAGAAGAACAGTTGACTTTTATACCCTGCTTTTCTTACCCTTTAAGGGGACCCAAAGTGGCTGACAGAGCTTTCTGTTCTTCTCCCTATGTGGTAGGTGGGGCTGTGAGATCTCAGAAAGACCTGTGACTAGCCCAAGGGCACCCAGCTGGCTTTGTGGAGGAGTGTGGAATCAAACCCAGTGACTGTGAGATAGGAGTCCAGCACTCTAACCGGAGCACTGCATCATCTTAATTACGTTTAAAGCATGGGTGGGGCATGGAAGGCAAATACCCATACAGAGAGGGTATAATTGTCCTGACTTTCCAGATATACTCAGGCTTAAGTGTCATTTGGGCACTACTGGGACTTGACATATTTTGTCAACAGGTTGTTTCATCATTAGGGATGTAATATTCGTTATTCAGATGAATTCAAACATTTGTATACAAATCTAGTGTCCAGGCATTCATTTTTTAGTATTCATATGAATACAAATATGAGTTATTCGTAAGAATAATGCGTACGTCCGTATGTGTATGTATCTGTACGCGTCGCATACATATCCGTACACTTCTTGTGCATATCTGTGCACATCCATAGGGGTACGTATGGGATGAAAATGGGATGCGTATAAGATTTGTATCATTGGATATGTATAGAATATTTGAGCAAATCGATACGAATGTATTCGTATCGGTTTGAAAGTTCAGACATTTGTTTTTATTTGTATTAACTCAGATATTCAAATATTCGAATCGAATGTCAAAAATTGCATTCATGTACACCTCTGTTCATTATGGTAGACCTACCGTCAACGTTGGCTTATTCTGCTCAGCCTTTTTTGGAAAAAATCCTGTTAAGACTGACAGTCACTGATAAAAGACTGCCTTTCTTAGCCTAGATTTAAAAAAAAACCCATGATAGGTACAATATTTATCGTTTGTTGGAACTGCTCTGCTGGCTGATGAGTTCTGCTGATGTCCTGTTTCTTAAGGCAGTAGTTAGAACTAAGAGTGGCTTTCTTTATACCGTATGACACATGTTTTGGTTTGCTTATTCCAGTTGGAAGACAAATCCATTCAAATTAATGTCTCTTACATGTTGAAAAGGAGTAACTCCAAAGATTGTCCACATTCAGACAGCACATTATTGCCCAGCTTTAGCTGCAGGTTTTGAAGTTGGTATGGAGCCTTCAAAGACCATTTTTATCCTTCACTGTTGATAAGAGGTGCCCTTTCGGAGGCACGTTGACTTCCAGCACCCCCAAAATTGATCCCAGTCTGTGTGTGTGTGTGTGTGTTCTTTCTGTATGCCTTCTGTATTCTGATCCAGTCCACAACAGAACTGGGATATGGTGCCATTTTGGAACTTTATCCTGGTTCTTAGTTCTGCCCATTGGAGACAAAGTATACCAGGAGGTGGTTACATCTGCTCTGTTCTGCATGGAAGGTAGCTCCCTCAATCCCTCCGGGACCACAGGTAAGTGCAGAAAGGGCCTGCCTTATATGAAAGGCATTTAATTTCATACCCTGATTTAGACCAGGCATTCATCATTAACTGCTTTGTTGGTTAAATTTGGACTGGTGTTCTTTGCCAGATGCTTGTTTTTATTAAGCTGCCGTTAGATTTTCAGGATGTTCACAGATTGATTCATTGCATACTTTCTGATGCTGTGTGCAGTGTCTTGTCATAATGTTACAATTGTTTGTCTTAACAAGTGAAGGATTTTTTTGGATTGAAATCAGTTTGCCCTAACATCCATTATATTTTGTAATAAGTACTTTATTATACACTATGCAACTTGGATTATATTTTATTCTTGAACATGCCATAATTATTTGCCCATGTAGTTTTAAGTTAAGATCGCACACAAGTTGGAAATCGGTGGATTTCCTTAGTCTTGATTCTAGATTTTCAGAGACAGGAGCTGTGGCCTCAGTCACATTACTAGACCTGACTGAATAACATCCCATCTTCAAAGATAGTGTTCCTGGTTGCATACATTGCAAATGAGAAAATTTGAGCAGCAGAGTAAATAAAAGAGCTTCTCAGGAAGTTAAATGGAAATGGAAATCTAAAATGAGCAATGAGAAAAAGATTTCACCATGGGTAGAATACAATATATGGTATATCCAGTTTGTGAACATGGATTTTATTTCAGCGATTGTTACAGAGCCTCCCCCTTCCCATGTCAGGGTGTGGCCCCCTTGAAAAAGATGCTGGTCTTGGCTGGTTACAGTAGGGTTGTCCGGTTCTTGACCGAGTCATAGTAATGTGGGGTGGAGGTGCCAGCAATGTTCCTCTTGCAGGGTTATCACTGTTTTTGACTGTGTTTGTTTCTTTAACCCCAGGACTGCTTTTACTGTTGGAAGAACCTGGTTTGCTACCTGTAAAAAGAAGATTATTTTTGTTAATCAGATACACAAGACATCTTTCATGTGATAAGTGTTATGCAGAACAAAGCACTTGAGGTGGTTTTTGCCTATGTGCGTGCTAGTTTTATACTTAACACTGGAGAAACGTCAGTGTAAAAATGTCTGGAAGTTCAGCATTGGATATTACTGTTTTGATTTGCTTTTAAGTGGGCAACTGATAGGTGATACTTCTCAGTCCCTCTTAGGCCTTGCATGCATTATTGACCATGTAGAAACAGTTGAATGCACACAACATATTCATATTCAATTATAATGGATACAGTTTAAGACACCTTCAGTAGGAAAAGTACCTCTGGTTTTTAGAGGAATAAGAAAAGCAAAAAAAAAAGTCAAGGATTTTTGTTCTGATGATGTCTTTTCATCATGGCCCTTTGGCGATTTTGGGGATGCACTGCAGGAATACTGTGGGTGATCAAAGCTTCCTGGATGAGCAACAGGAAGTAGCTGCAAATTCACATCACAGCTTCCCATTGTCCCACCTGTTGGGCAGGAAGCGGCTGTGAAGGGAATTCACAGCTTTTCTTGTGTCTGGAGGCACTCAGTAAAAAGGCTGCTCTAGACCTAATCCATTAAAACCTGAGTCTTGAGTTTGCTTCATCTTAGACCTGGAAAAGAAGACTTGAAAGTGAAAGTCATGCAGTTATGCCCAGGTCCAAATTTTGAAAGCATTTGTCAAGAATCAGGTAGTATCCAGATTAGTGGACTAAATCTGCAGCTATAACAAAACATATGAATTCACCTGAACCTCTATCCTTCAAGAGGGTCTTTCAGTCCTGACTGAGATATACTGTAAATTCTGATATCATTGCTTACCCTATGTTGCACGTGCTAAATTTTGAATGTTCTGTAGTCAAGATACTGAGTATTAGTTTGGATAAAGCCTTTTTCTTTCTCTTGCTGTCAGGAAGATCAACCTCTATTATCACTGAAGAAAAGGGGAATTATTTCATCCAAGTTTTGAAGATTTACCTTGTTTTTTTCAGTATGGCTCACTAGATACATATGACTTCTATTAGATGAAGGCCACTAGAACAGGGCTTTTTACCTTCTCTTGATTTTTTAGTCATCTCTGATCTTTTTACCTGGAACAAATAAGTCTTCTAGATCTTGCATGGCAGGATTGGTGGAACTTTTGTTGTTGTTCTTGTTTTTCACTTCTTCACATTGCTGTGCAGAAATTTTTTAAAAAATAATTAAAATTCTACTTGCTTTTGCAATTTTTTTTCATATTTAAGCAGAACAGAGACTAAAAATGGCTTTTAAATGTACTTTGGAGGTTTAACAAATGACTGATTATCCTAGGCTGAGAGGACCTCCAGGTGTTTGCACCTTAGGCTAAATGGAGCATGTGGATGGCCCTTGTAGGCCATGGTTCCAAGGAAGCTGCTGAAGAGATTTGGAGGTTGTTTGTAATACCTTCATTGCAATGGCTTTGCTGCGGACACCTCTTCCGCTCCAGGGCCAATAGACTAAGCTGTAAGCTTACTAAGCTGTAAGCTGTTTTGGGCACTGACTGTGATTCTGCACCGAGGACATTTGTAACAGATTAAGTACCGTGGTCTGTTTTTATGAACTGCAGTGTGGCAATGGTTCCACATTAGGGCATGAAGTTATGACCTGTGAGTCATACCTCATTCACTGAGAGTAAAACACCTTAATCAGATGCCCAGTGTTCTGACTCCCCCCATGATCCGTCAACAGGAATATTAGAGATTGGCTACCATGGGGACTTGGCTAAGGCATCTTTACTGCATAATGGACTTGCTACATTATTTAATCTACTTTTAAAAGGCTTCCAAAGAATTGGGTTGCTTGAACTGTCCATCAGTTAGGCATACTGGCTTAAAATGGTCAACTAGTGTAGGTACGTCTAAAATTCTAAAAGCTTTTGTTTATTTACTACATTTCTGTAGCCACCCAATAAGAAAATACTCTCTGGGTGGCCCATGATAATAATTACATTAAATTACACAAACCTCAGTGTATATA
The DNA here is from genome assembly GCA_023333525.1 of Aspidoscelis tigris stejnegeri. Taxonomy (NCBI): domain Eukaryota; kingdom Metazoa; phylum Chordata; class Lepidosauria; order Squamata; family Teiidae; genus Aspidoscelis; species Aspidoscelis tigris. Next base: position 21,177,988 of record JALMGA010000008.1, read on the forward strand.
TAAAGACGATATATAAAAGCAATGTTATTAAGAATACAAGACAATTTGGTTCTTTTGTCCCAAATAAAACACTTTGCATCTATCTGTTATTAATCCAGTTATCTAACCTTTCAGGACCATTATCAATCCGCCCCCCCCAAACTTGTGTTTTACTTAATTCTGTGTCCATTTGCAAATCTTTATAGGAATTGTGTCTGCGTTAAAGAATATCAGGTTGAGTGCCAAGCCCTAAAGCATATATGCTGTTACCTTAATTCAGTTTGATGAGAAACCATGGGTATTTGTCCACTGACCTCCTTTAATCCAGAACTAAGAAGATCCGGATCTAAGGAATAGGTAATTCCCTTAATCCGGATCTAGTAGATCCGGATTAAGGAAAGTACTCAATGCATTTCCACGGGTGGTCTGGCATCCAGTAGCAATGGGTGCTAGCTTGCTTGCAGTGAAAAGGCCGGAGCACCCATGTGGTGGATCTGGATTGACCCACGTGGAGCCTGCCTGTCACCCCAGGTATTTTGGGGGACAGGGGGGTGCAATCTCTGTAGACGCTCCAGAGATTCTTCGAAGATCATCTGAAGCGATCCGCCGCAAACTTTGAAGATTCTCCAGAACCTTTGACAAAGGCATTGCTCTCGCATGGGGTCCTCTTCGGAGCCTATGCTAATCTTTGAAGGCAATTTCAGAGGGACTTCGGAGCCAGTTTCGGAGAGACTTCAGACAATATGCACCCCCCATGGGTGCACCCCCCCTCCCCCGAGTCTCCCCTAGACCCCATTGCCCAATAGTGGTGGAAACAAGACTCTGTATAATCCGGATTTGATGCTTGAAGACTCCATTTTAGACCCCTTTAATGGGGTCTACAGAAAATCCAGATGATAGGTCCTGAAGGACCCATATGATCTGGATTTCCCTGGAATAGGTGGAAACAAATGTGGCTCTAATGGGGTCTCTAGTGGAAATGGGGTCTTCCTGTTCTGAGCCAAATGGGTTCTTAATGGGTCCCCAATGGGCCCCTAATGGGTACTTAGTGCTAGCGGAAAAACACCCTATATAAGAATGATTTTCTAACCAGCTGGGGATCTGCTGAGGAGCCATGGAATCCAGGCACTCTTAATTAGCTTGCTAATCAGTACACCATGATGCACTTTATCAAATACTTTGCTGAGGTCCAGGTGAACTGTATTAAGTATTTCTGTTCACACCTATCAGCAGATGAGATTTTCAACAAGGTGGAGAGAGCATAAACAGGTGGCAATTTTGTTTTTTTTTTAGTCATACCATTTGCATTTTCTTCTTCAGCTCCGCATTGGCATCTTGATAGGCTCGAGCTACTGCATTCAGGTAATATATGGCAAGTCTACAAAAATCAAATATTCATTGTTTAAGTCACCGTGATAATTTATGCTGATATGAAACATAATGGAAGAGATAGGGACTATTATTTGAGAGACTTGTTAAAGACAATGGTTTCTTCAAGACATGCAAATTCACTTAAATGCTAACTACAGGAACTCAGTTTTGTTGATCATTTTACAAGATTTTATAGACTCTGTACTGTCAATACTAGTAGGCACACTAATTATGTTGTTGATGTTGCTGTGAACCACCAACTCCTGACCGACTCCTGAGCTGTGTCTAGATGTGATTATACTGCACAGTGGAATGTGCAGTTGCGATTGGGTGTCACACACAATGCGCATTATCTGATCACTACTGTGCACTTAACCTTCATGCTGATTTAACCACACTTGCTGCGCAGTGTAAAGAAGATTTAAATTTTCCTGCCAGTCCGGGCAGAACAGCAAGAAGAGATGAATGAGAGCATGAAGGGTAGCTCAATTCTGATTGGCTGCCTCATCCCATGTGACTGTGTGCACTGACTCAGCTCTTGCAGCTTCCAAGGAGGAAGCTACTGAGCTGCTTTTTAGTCTGGATGGGCGGCTGCCGCTTTGCAGCAGGTAAGCTGCGTTTTTTTCTTTAACTGCAGATTTATTCCGCAAGTCTGGAGGCAGACCTGGTTGACTGCATGGGCTCCTCCATGTGTCCCCCTACGCAGTTTTCTTTACAGAGATACAGAAGTGGTTTGCCATTGCCTACTTCTGGAGAAAGGCTAGGGATCGAACTAGTGACTCTGTTTTCACAGGGAGCTTGTTCTACCACTGAACTCCCACACTAATACTGCAGACCAATTTGTATTAGCGATTTTGGAAGATTTTGACTTCAAGATACATTTATTTCTACTTTTAAATTACAGCAAATTTTAATTGGCCACTTCATAAATTAGCCTTACTAAGGGTGTTTTTCCACTGTCACTAGAAGTACCCATTAAGTACCCATTAATGGGTACAAAAATGCCATTTCATACCCATTAATGGGTACTTTTAGTGACAGTGGAAAAACACCCTAAAATACCATTTGTTTGCAACCATTTCCCCTCGTTCTTTTACTTGTACAACTTACACCATCAGTAGAATTACAGGTATAATCAATCCTGGATTTGCTATATAACTGAAGATCTTGGCCACAAAGGGTGGGAAATCATGTGTAATGGTCTCTTGGATGACATCATACATTTTCTTTTTCCCACTAGAATGAACAGATACATACACGTGACTGTTTTAGGATAGTTCTCAGGTGTACAGAAATAAAAGCTCAACAGGGTGGATAGATGTCCTTAGTCTGTCAGTCCCTGTGGGGGCGCTGCATGCAGTAAAGCTCTGATTCCATATGGGGCATTCTTTCATGGCGGAATATGAGCACAGTAAAGGAAAAACCACCCACTGGAACTCTATTCTCAAGGTGTAAAAAGATGGCACACTTTTTTAAAAAAAGTTTTTCTACTTGAAGATGTTTCAGGTTACTTTAAAAAAAAGACAATTTACTCAGTCCATCTTTTCCTCTAACGGTAATGTGGATACCAATATTCACTCTAGAATTTTTCTAGAGTTGTTACCTATTAAATGCCCTTGTGTGATGATTCACAAGATATACACAAGAGCTGCCAGCTTTTTCAGGGCAGCAAACACTGCACAACACAGTTTCATTTGTATACTTGAGATCAGGTGGTGCCTTCTAGTCTGCTACGATGTATTGTTAAAAGGGAGTGGGTTGGAGAAAGCAATACAACTGCTGAAGATATAACCAGACTTGTCTCCAGTAATCAAAGGAGATTTGATACGTTCCTCTTTCCTCAAAACTCTGAAAGGAATTGCTACTGTCACTGCTTATTAAGAAAATAAGGGTTCAAGAGAGGGGAGCGGAAAGAACATTTTGTCTTAACAGGCTCCATGCTGCGTCAGAGTCAGCAGTACAGCAAAAAAGTACTTATTAAGTTAAGGTTCATTGATATGTTAATCTAGTTTGTGGTACAGTCTGTGTACAGCTGATACAGAATGACAGTAAGTAATGGTTTTATTGATACAGTGATAGCGGAGCACGTTTTGAACAAGTTTGTTTCTCCTACTCTCCTACAGTCTACAAACACGACCATGAATTGCACCTCCTAGTTTGCAAAGCCATTAAAATGCTTTGCAGAGCAGGAGTTTGTGCTCCATGTTTGTCAGACTTCACTAGTAGTAGTCGTTTTTTCTGCTCTGCTTTTCTCACCCATTTAAGAGGACTCAAAGCGGCTGACAAAGCTTTCTGTTCTCCCCACAACAGAAGGCCCTGTGGGGAGGGTGGTGCTGTGAGGGCTCAGAAGAGAGCTGTGACTAGCCCAAGGTCACCCAGCTGGCTTCTTGGGGGAGGGAGGAATTGAACCCGGTATTCCCAGATAAGAGTCCGGCTTCTTAACCACGACTATTTTTTTTTTCATTCAATACATATTGAATCGAATGTAAGAAAATTGGTATTTGTTTGAATAGATCCCCTTCAAATGTGGTAGGATTCTATTCGATATGAATGTTCCATACAAATTCGTACAAATATCCGCCATAAGAACATAAGAGAAGCCTTGCTGGATCAGGCCACAGCCCATCTAGTCCAGCATCCTGTCGCACACAGTGGCCCACCAAATGCTTCTCCTGCTCTCGAGTCCCAGCAGATGGCCTTAGAGCACCCCAGTTCCTCCCCCCCCCCCTCAGCCTGAAGGATGCACCTAGGCATTCGTTCTAGTAGCCATTGATACATCTGTCATCCATAAATTTGTCTAACCCTACCTTAAAGCCATCCAGACTGGTAGCTGTCACCACCTCTTCTGGCAGCACACTCCATAAGCCGATGACCCTCTGGGTGAAGAAATACTTCCCCCTGTCAGACCTTCCTCTCCTACCCATCAGCTTCATAGAGTGCCCCTGGTTCTAGTGTTGTGCGATAGAGAAAAGAAATTTTCTCTATCCACCCTTTCTATACCGTGCATAATTTTATATACTTCAATCAGGTCCCCTCTCAAACGTCGTCTCTCCAGACTGAAGAGGCCTAGACGTTGCAGCCTGGTTTCGTAAGGGAGGTGTTCCAGACCCTTAATCATTCTGGTTGCCCTTCTCTGCACCTTCTCTAGTTCCACAATATCCTTTTTGAGGTGTGGTGACCATGAACACATATGTATCCCATACATATTGGATATGTATCCCATATATATCCAATTCATATCTCGTAACATATATGCTCTGAAAGTATCAATCCACTTTGAGTCTCTTCTCAATCCATGTCAAATGCACTCTGGATCTGTTGCAGATGTGACTGGCGCAGCCACTTTCCCATAGGAATATGAATGTCAGTGTACAAACATAACATTCAATTTGTATATGAATGTCTGAATTTGTACAAATATCGAATTCATACAAATATCAAATATTTGTGCACATCCCTATTGAATTTTGATTCAGAAAATGACTTAAATCACTCACCTTATATCAAGTAGAATGTTAGTAATCAGAACTTGGAAGGGGTCAGGGGAAGCCCCAGAATGGCAGATTTGCCTTAGCCTAAGTAGTGACATCACCACAGTCCTGACCATCTTGTGGCTGTGCCTCCTTCAAGCTGCAGTGGTAGCTAGATGACTAAGAGTGGGGAAGGAACACAACAGAAACAGGCCATTTAAACCTGCCCTGAGACCTCCGGGTATAGGGCGGGATAGAAATACAAATAAATAAATCAATAAATTTTAGGGCCTGTTTGCACGTGGCCTTTTTCTGGAGTATATCTCAGGACAGGGCTCTGTGGTCTGCATGCTAATGCAGACTCTGGAAGGTCTTGGGTCCTGCTGTAACCTCCTCTAGCATGTAGACAGTGAAGCCCATGTTCCAGGATATATTCCAATGTGTGGACAGGCCCTTTATCTCTGTTGTGCTCACCTTCTCCATACCTTCTCCTTACTGTCATTGGGGGGTAGGCTTGTGAGGTGTGGATTCTAAAGATCATGGCCCTCTTTGGCAGGTTTGTGCGCTATGAACTAGCACATGATCCTGCTTACGTACATCTCAGGAGGAAACATGCACAAAACTGGGGTCTTTAGACATATTTTAGTGAGTACTTCAGTAAAATTGGGTAGAAATCTGGTCACGATCTCCCGATACCTGAATGGTCCACAGTCGAAGGAAGGAGGCAGGGACATTATAGTGTATGCAACCGGCAGCAAGCTTAGAAACAGGATCAACAACAAGAGTCCCATATAGAAATTATTAGATTTGGAGGCCTTGAATACTCGCTCATGAGGAACATTGCTGCTCATAACAGCCCAGCTCTGGAAATACATGGAGATTAGTAACCGTAACACGTTTATGCCAACTAATCCGGGAGCATAAAAAGATCCCATCCTGTAAGGAGGAAACAACAAACGAACAGTATGAACTATTTCAGATGACAGTTTTAGTAGTATGCATCAGGGAAAGGTCATGCTAGTTCAGAAACAACAGGTGGTACAGGAAAATTGTGGCAGGTGGTGACTAGACTGTCCTTATCTGCTCAAATTGGCTCTCCAACAACTAGTTTACACGGGTGAGAACAAGGTATGTTATGTGCTCCAAATATCCACACACAACTGCTGTGTGAGGTACAGGAATCAGCTCCCCAAACCAGAGGCAGATGGTTCCTCTGCTAATATAGGGTGTTTTTCCACTGTCACTAGAAGTACCCATTAAGTACCCATTAGTGGAAAAACACCCCTGATCAGCCTCTACAACATGGTTTTATATATCATGGCTTTGTTCTTTTCTTTGTTTACTGAAATTTTACAGGCTAAGGCTTGTATTAATGGGTGCCTTCAGATACCCTTAATACTTCGTAGTCCCTGCGGAGCTGCTTCCCGTTGTCCAGACGGAATGACATACTCTGCAGCATCTGTGCAGCATGTGAGGAAAACTGCAAGGTAATTTCCCTGCTGCTGTGGTGCTGCTGCAGATGACCGATTGTCCCATTTCCATTCATGTGACCAGCAGCAGTGCAGTGGCTGCAAAGTATTAAGGTTATCTGGAGGCATCCAATGTTATTTGATTTCTGAGATGCCACTGAGGCACAATGGTTGACTGAAATACTATTTTACAGTGCCACTAACACATTAGTCTACAGCGCCTTTGAGGATCTATCTATCTATCTATCTATCTATCTATCTATCTATCTATCTATCTATCTATCTATCTATCTATCTATCTATCTATCTATCTATCCCGCCCCATACCCAGAGGTCTCTGGGCGGGTGACAACGAATCAACCAACATTTTAAAAACATATTAAACAAGATACAATTAAAAACATATTAAAAACAAGATAAAGGTTAAAACAAGGTACATAGTTAAAAGCTCTAATTTAAGCCGTGCATTCAATGGTGTATTAATAACTGTAATTAATAACAACTGTAACTAGGTCCTGGTGTGGAGGGTGTGCATTTATGGTCCACAGTACATACCCACTAATTTCTGAAAATTATTATTTATCTTAAAGGGTCCATTAAGAATGCTTTTTATTCTTGCATCTTAGTGTGTACTTGATAAATAATGCCAGATCATTCATTTAAGGGGATGTCTGGAGTATCGTGCCATAAAGGAGGTTCTTTGTCCAGTAATTTCCTGGTCCCCCAGCAAACTGTGGAATGATATCCCCATTCACTCACAGCAAAGAGGGTGATGGTACCATGTGGTACAAATGTTCTCATCCCACCTCTAGTCCATCTCTACTTAAACTGGAAGTGCTTTTTCAGGTCTTTAATGTGTATTAGATCTGGGATGAGCTACATAGGTGTGACAGTACCTCTTCTGAACAGTCTCTGAAAATTTGAATTACTTAAAAGTGTGTGAACACAGTTAACATTTTAGCCACAGAGAAGTCAGTGTAGCCATTTGTTTTTTCTCTCCTCTCTTAAGAAATCTCTATAACAATGGTTCTGAAATTTGGGCCCCCAGATGTTGTTGGCCTACAGCCAAGGCAAGGAATGATGGGAGCTGTAGTTTAGTAATAACTAGAGACTCAGATTTGAGAATGACTCTCTAGGTAGCAGATCTTCACAGAATATGGTGATCTCCCCAATATGTGGGCTGCCAGACGTGTAGGTGCCTTTGGCCCTATGTTCTAAGCAACTTTCAGGAATGTGCCCTGGCCAGCTTTTTCTTTTCCCCATGCGCAACAATCTCCTGGAATGCTGAAAGGCAATCCACACAATTGATTGTCCAACAGTATGTCAGAATAGCAAAGATAGCATAGGAAATCCAGTATTGTCTTTACTCTGGATTATGAGGGTGGTAGATGAATTCCTTGAGTGGTGTCTGCCAGTCTCACTGTAGCTGGAAACACCCTCAGATTTGCATTCTTGTTGCTCTGGGTTCTTCAGAATTTCATGTTGACAGAGGTATCAACTTTTGCTTGTTTGCTGTCTTTCATATGAAATGATTGGCCAAACAAGAAGTGGCAAACCTTTGCCTTTTGTGTTGAATACTTTGCTCACCTATCAGTATACATCATTCCTCTGGGGGCTCAGCCAAGTAGAGGTGTGCAAGAATGCAATTTTTGGGATTTGATTCAATTTGAATTGAATACCCGGAAATTCAATTCAAATTGAATGTTTCAAGTTTGAATTTAACCAAATTCAATTTGAATTAAACAAATTTGAATCTATTAATTTGAATTTTTTATTCGAATTTGCACTTAACGAATGTCAACAACATTTGTAGATGCTTGCACGCATTTTCCCTGGGTCCGTACACATCTGTACGCATCCATACATGACCGTATGCATCTCGTAGTTATCCTGTGTGCAACCCATTTTTGTCCTGTACAGATCTGTACAAATGTGTATGGATATGGGAAAGATGTGGATCTTCAAATACACATAGTGTATGAACCCATGAATGTCCAAATAATTTGAATGAATAGATCTGAAATTTGAATTGAATCTTTAAATCAGTGGCGGCTGGTGGACTTCAGATCTGGGTGTTCACAGGCAAGGTGGGGAAGGGTCATGGGGAGGTGAGGTCACATGGGTGGGGCCTGCTGATGTCACATGGGCAGGGCCTGCTGATGTCACATGGGCGGGGCCTGCTGATGTCATGTGGGTGGGGCCAAGGTCACATGGGAGGGGTCCAGGGCCAGAAAGATACAGAACCAGATAAAGAAAATAATTTATGCATAGAATTGAACTCATGGAATCAATAACAATATAAACCTGCTTTTTCTGCATGCATGTCCACACTCTAAGTGCCATAGGATTTGCAGCAGAAAAATTGGTAGTGAAAGAATCACAAAACAGCAATAAGAACATAAGAGGAACCCTGCTGGATCAGACCATAGCCCATCTAGTCCAGCATCATGTCTCACACAGTGCTTCTGGGCATCTCAAGCAGAAGACAAAGATGAAACCTTCACCCGAAAGATGTACCTAGGCATCCATTCAAGTAGCCATTGATACACCTGTTATCTATGAATTTGTCTAACAACAAGCCATCCAGTCTGGATGCTGTTACCAACTCTTCTGGCAGCAAATTCCATAGACCCGCTGAGTGAAAAAAACTCCAAATGATGCATTTGGAGGAGCATGTTCTCATTGCTACAGCTCCAAAAATAGCCTTGACAGCATCTATTCTCCAGATATTCTGGTTTTGCTTCTAGGTAGTCTGAGTATCTCTTTATTCTGCAGACTCAAGACCCTTATCAGCAAAGTGAATAATCATTTTCTATCCTCTTTATCTAATCCAAAGATGGCTTTTCCAGGTTAGATGATGCAGAAAGAAAACAGCTTGAGACTTTGCTTATGTATTATCTCACTCTGAAAGTGCACTAAAGCTAGATTAAAACAAGTGTGAACGCAGCTCGAGATTCATATAGTAGGCTTCCTCTCAAGCACTATTTTTGGCAGAGTGGAACCTATGTTGTCTGTGACATTTTGGAGATTGCTTAGCGATGACTGACCAGACGTTTTAGTTACTACATTTCAAAGAAGCTAGAAAAGGACTTTGCAGGGCATAAGCACACCACATTATGCTGATTGTTGACTATGAGACTTATGGAGAAGAGTTTGTTACAAGAGCAGAAAGTTGTTTTTAATCTCAAAGAGACTATAATTTCTTAATTCTCAAGGCTTTCCTAGGCTTAGAAGTATCAGGCAGTACCTTCCAATCACTGACTGTGGTCATATGTCCATAAAAAATCAACTCCCTTACACTTGAGTTTGCCCCTTCTCCTCTCATGAACATGCTGGTCACACAACACAAGAAGACCATATGATACTCTCTTTGAGGCACTTCTGAGTTAATAAAGATGTTACATGACAGCCAAAATTAGACACCATGTAGTTCAACGTCAAAGAAGAAGAAGAGCTGCTGGTTTGATCTCCAGCCTCTACCTGGACATATGCAGTGGCAAACCATGAGTGTATCCCTGCCAAGAAAACTGCAGGGGCAGTCTGTAGCTCAGTGGTACAGCAAACTGCCTAGAGAGCACAGAGTTGCCATTTGTACCACCTGTAACCCTGATTCAAGTATGCCCACTGTTCCCTGGCTAAGTTCCTTTTTCAGACAACAATTCCCATACTTTTTAGTTCTCCATCATGGGATTTTGTTGTGCAAAAAGGGAGCAATTCCACACTCTGGCCTGTTGTAACAATTCCTGCAGATTTTTGAAGTTTGGGTGCCAAAGCACATCTTACGGCAGAAGAAAGAAATGCTCTTAATATCCAGACCAGCAAAAAAAAATTCTAATTAATTACAGTGTTATAATCTATCACAGAATCACAGAAAAGACAGCTCAGAACAGGCTTTCAAAAAACGCACCTGTGTCAGAAAAGCACCTTTAGAGACAGAATAGATGGAAGGAAGGAGGGAAGGAAAAAAGAGAAAAACAAAGGAAGGGAAAGAGAGAAGGAAGCAGGAGAGGAGGAGGAGGAGGAAGAAGAACTGGCTTTTCTACCCCGGTTTTCTCACCCATTTAGGGGGACTCAAAGCATCTGACAAAGCTTCTATTCTTCTCCCCACAACAGACACCCTGTGAGGTTAGTGGGGCTGTGAAAGAGGCAGAGGAGGAAGGAAGGAAGGAAAAAGAGAAAAACAAAGGGAAAGAGAAGGGCAGAAAGAAGGAAAGAGAGAGAAGCAAGCAGGAAAGACAGAAAGAGAAAGCGGGAAAGCAGGAGGAAGAAGAAGAATTGGCTTTTCTACCCTGGTTTTCTCACCCATTTAAGGGGACTCAAATGTCTGACAAAGCTTCTGTTCTTCTCCCCACAACAGACACCCTGTGAGGTTAGTGGGGCTGTGAAAGAGGCAGGAGAGGGAGAGAACATGGCTTGAGGCAGTTTGGTCGAGTGGTTAGGGAGCCAGACTCTTATCTGGGAATACCAGGTTGGATTCCACACTCCCCCCCACAAAGCCAGCTGGGTGACCTTGGGCTAGTCACAGCTCTCTTCTGAGCTCTCACTGCCCCACCTGCCTCACAGAATGTTCTGTTTTGGGGAGAAGACCAGAAGGTTTGTCAGCTGCTTTGAGTCCCCTTAAATGGGTGAGAAAAGCAGGGTAGAAAAGCCAACTCTTCTTCTCTTTAGGCAGGAGGAAAGGGAAGGGGGGGGAATGGGGAAAATCACCAGTTCCCTGCTCGCTCGCAGCCCTGTGTGTAGGCACAGGGCCAGCCAGCCTCAGGCGTTTTTTCTTCTTTTTGATGCCGGACCGTGAGCGAGTTCATTCCTCCGGCGGCGGCGCTGCCTGGGGAACCCAAACGGCGTTAACACCAGTTCCCTGGCTTCGCTGCTGCTGCTGCGCCGCCGCCGGAGGAATGAACTCGCTCACGGTCCCGCATCAAAAAGAAGAAAAACCGCCCGAGGCTGGCTGGCCCTGCGCCTACACACAGGGCTGCGAGCGAGTTCATTCCTCCGGCGGCGGCAGCACTGACTGGGGAACCCAAACGGCGTTAACACCAGTTCCCTGGCTTCGCTGCTGCTGCTGCGCCGCCGCCGGAGGAATGAACTCGCTCGCAGCCCTGTGTGTAGGCGCAGGGCCAGCCAGCCTCAGGCGGTTTTTTTTCTTTTTGATGCGGGACCGTGAGCGAGTTCATTCCTCCGGCGGCGGCGGCGGCGCTGACTGGGGAACCCAAACGGCGTTAACACTAGTTCCCTGGCTTCGCTGCTGCTGCGCCGCCGCCGCCGGAGGAATGAACTCGCTCACGGTCCCGCATCAAAAAGAAGAAAAAACGCCTGAGGCTGGCTGGCCCTGCGCCTACACACAGGGCTGCGAGCGAGTTCATTCCTCCGGCAGCGGCGCGGCAGCAGCAGCGAAGCCAGGGAACTGGTGTTAACGCCGTTTGGGTTCCCCAGTCAGCGCCGCCGCCGCCGCCGCCGCCGGAGGAATGAACTCGCTCGCAGCCCTGTGTGTAGGCGCAGGGCCAGCCAGCCTCAGGCGTTTTTTCTTCTTTTTGATGCGGGACCGTGAGCGAGTTCATTCCTCCGGCGGCGGCGGCGGCGCAGCAGCAGCAGCAGCGAAGCCAAGGAACTACTGGTGTTAATGCTGGTTGGGTTCTACACTGAAAAGGAGTTAATTTTGGACCACTTGAGCTGGGTAGGAATTGGGAATGGTGGGGGAAGGGAACAAGCAAGGGGACCCGACGCCCCCGGGGCAGTCGACGCAAGGGGAAGGGAATTGAGGGGGCCCATGGTTGCCCGGGGGATTTGGGGAGCTAGGGAAACAGAGCAGACAGAGCACTCATACCTTCCTACTCGGTCCAGTAGCCAGTAAGGAAATGGCGGCTGCAGCAACCCAAGCGTGCAAAGAAGGAAACTGGGTGGGTGGAGCATGACTTTGTTCCACCAATCAGCTTACTCAAGGCGACGCTCTCAGGCTGCGCCCAGCCAAGGTTAAAAAAAGTGTGCCCTGAACCAACAGAGACACGGTATTGAAGCCTGCAAGCCTGGGATTGGTTATACAGAGCATCATAGTAAGTTAATGTAATTTCTTTCCCCCACGTGGGGCGTGGGTGTCCGCGCGCCCCTCCGAACGCTATGACGAACCGCCACTGCTTTAAATTCAAATTTGAGGACATTCGATTCCTTACTGCCAAGCAGTAAGACCAGGTCCAAACATTGTTATGACACTGGTATGACAATGTCATGACATCTGTCTGTGTATAAATAAAGGGTAGGTGCAGGGATCTAGATATGAGCAGCACTTATAACACCTTGAGGTAAAACTTTTTTCAGCAGTTTCTCACAGGAATAAGTGCAGCATCCCAACACCAATGATGGAGGGGCTAAGGAGGCCCCAGAGTGCTGGAGACCAGAAGTTCTGAATGAGGGAGTGAGAGACAGAATAGAACAGAGAGATCTTACTTCTGAGTCCTATTGGTGGTCATGCCACATGCGTGCAGCACTAAAGCTGTTTTAATTCTTGAATGTAGGAAATGGAAAATATCTAGGCAAGTAAACCTGATTTGCATAATTCATCAAAATGTATATTCGCCTGTAATGAAAGGTAACAAGAAGAGCTACAAGAACATTCCAATACGAATGGGGTACAATAACATTCAAGGCAGCCTTCAGCTTGGCACGGTGGTCAGAATTTTCCTTCAACTTTTTCTTAGAGCACGAACAGTAAGCAGATCTTACCAGATCATCCCTTGGTTAAAAATCAGTCCTAGCACGTTGCCACTGATGTCAAACTCTGCATATGATGGCTGTAAGAAAAGAAATGCAACTGGGTTTTGTTTAACAGGAAAAATAAAGAAATGTAGGCTTGAAATAAAACACTGAATTTGCTTTATGATCTTTTACCCTTTGGGTTATAAATGAGTAGAAGAAAAAGAAGAAGAGTTGGCTTTTCTACCCTGCTTTTCTCACCCATTTAAGGGGACTCAAAGTGGCTGACAAAGCTTTCTCCTCTTCTCCCCACAACAGAACACACTGTGAGGTAGGTGGGGCTGTGAGAGCTCAGAAGAGAGCTGTGACTAGCCCAAGGTCACCCAGCTAGCTTTGTGGAAGAGTGCAGAATCAAACCCGGTATTCTCAGGTTAGAGTGCAGCTCTCTAACCACTAGACCTATCTATGCAAATAGATAATTCATCTATTTCTTAATACAGTGGTTCTTAAACTCGATACTATGTATTTATCAACAGAAGATGTGCAAACTGAATTCCTGGAGTGTGTTTTTTATATTTTATACTTTGAAAAAAAAGGTATGATTAAGGAAATAGAAAGAGCAGAACAGTATTTGCACTCTTTCTCTGACATTATGTTCAAAGAGGGATTGAATTGGTTGATTATGAGACACTGATCTTCTACAGATCAGTATGGAAGCTCCTTTTCTTTTCAATTGATTAATGAATATAGGATGAAGTTTGGTTTGGGGTGATTAGTTAGGCCTTGATGATCCTTTTTTCAACTGGCAATCACATACTTTTATAGTTTCTGTTATCTAGTCCAGACAGTCACCACAGGAATCAGGTGAGCAAGGAGCCCTGAGGATGGGTGGTTCCTCTCTGGTTTGCCCATAAGACAGCAGGGCCTCATGGAATTGCTCGGGGCAGCAAGCGGAGGCAGGAGACACGTTGGAAGGCCAAGGGATATCCAGGCATATAGCAGAGGTCTAAAAGCTGGGATCTGACCGGGAGCTCTGGGCAGGGTGACTGGGCTCTCTTCTGGAGGTCTGCTGTGGCCAGAGGGCCTCTGGGAACCTCATCTGTTCACAGAGCTCTAGCTAGTTAAGATGGAATAGTGAGCTGGAATGGCCTCAGTGCTGGGATAATCTGAATAAAGGATTTCTCGATATGTAAACAGTCCTCAAATGGAATGGAAAAGCATTTTAGAAGATGGCAACCAAACTAGGGATGTGTTCTATTCATTTCAAATCAAACGTAAGAAAATTCATATTCAAATAGGCCCCCTTCGAATGTGATAGGATTCAAATTCATCATGAATATTCGATACAAATCCAATTAGAATCTCTGCAACGAATGAATGCGTCAAATCCTCTTTGAATCCCCTCTGAATCCCCTCTGGATCTATTGTAGGTATGACTGGACAGCTGCTTTCCCACCTCCCCAGGTTCACGAATGTAACAAAGCTTCATAAGAATGTATAGAAACATTTGATTCATGTTCAAAGGCCAATGTTTGAATGTATCAACATTTGAATTTGAATCTCTGAATTCTGACAAATCTGTATGAATTTCAAACGTGATGAATATCCGTGTACATCCCTAAACCAAACTGATTAAACATCAGGTGTGACCAGCACTGGGAAGAAACCTGCCAACCCTGTTAACCTGGATAACATGTATGAAGACTGTTCTACCCCAATTTGGATTGGCCACCAAAGCAGATTTAAAGCCTAAGATTGATCAGGTCTCCATTATTTATGAGAAGTTCATTATGCAGTAATTGATTATTTGAATAGTGTCACATCTGGTTTGCCCAAAAAGCATGTTCAGCACCAATGCCACAAGCTCGTGTGGCTGAAAACTGGGTTAAAATAAATTATTTTCAAATTGTGAATGGAATATTGACTGGATGGAACTTACGCCGACTGCATGATGCAACATGGGATCCCTCTCCAGCTCTGCATTTGTGGGAAAAATAAACCTGACTTGTGTTTTATGCCTAACAACTGTTGACAAACCTGCTTTCACCCACATAGCTTTGTGTATTTTTCTGCGGTTACATGGACAGAAGATTATGTGTGTTCCCACATGAACCAGTCCTCCACCTTGTCAGGGGAACTAATGGCCGTGTCACGTTGAAATAGGGCGTGGGGGGGAGTTGATCTTGGAATACTTCAGGCAGTAAATCAGGAATGCGGTAATAGGATAGTGTGACTCAGGACTGCCTACCTACCAGCGGATGACAAGCTGCAATGTGATGCCATCGACTGTGTTTTCAATAATGTTTGGGGTGTCAGCCTGGAAGAATTACCAGTGCTGAATAAAAACGGAAGATATAATGAGCCATCTAATAATAACCTAGGACTTGATACCAGCTATGATTATTAATAAAAAATTGGCTAAATAAAAGTTCTGGTGTTGGAGCAGTGTCTTGGGCTTTGGGTGCAGTTCCATCAGAGCTTTGGGACTCAATTGGAATAAGAAAGAGGCAGGGACCATTAACTTGGAATAAAAGCCTTGGACTTTTTGCTTCCAAAAGCAAAGGAAGGAGATGTGGCATTTTGCAAAACAAAAAACAGATCTCTCCATTGAATTACAAATTGCTGTTGGTTCCTGCATCTGATGGGCCACTCAAGATTCTGCCTGGAGGCTAGAACAAGGGTTACAAAACAACCATCAGTCATTGGGGTTTCTGGAAAAAAAGAGAAGATATCTTTTTAAAATAATATATATATATAAAAATTTGGAGTGCCCTGGGAAGGGGATCTTACTAAATGTTTCATAGATGAGAGAATTTGCTGAATTCATATGAGCTATTCCATTACATTTTTAACCTGAAGGAAATAACAAGGAAAACTTCATCAGTACTGGGAATGTCAGGATTTCTGTTGGGCTTGTTTACACCTTTTGTCTACCCCTTGGATAAGAGTGCCTGAAGGGAGTCAGAGAAAGGTCAGGAGATGCGCCAATCAGAAATGTTAATTTAAAGTAACTTCCATAATACAGGAATGGTAAGGGAGGAGAACATCTTATTTTTTTTAAGGAAGTGGATCTTATAACACCTGAGCCATTCCATTATACTCTGTCTTAAAGGGAATAATAAGGCCAGGATTTCTCTGAAAGACATATGCTTACAGGACCGATGAACTTTTTTTGGGACAGACTGAAGGGAGATTACCTTTGCAGGAAGAGCTTTGGAGATGCTGTTAGGGTAATTTTTGCATCTTTTTGGGAGAAATTACAGGATACTGCAGTTTCTTTTATTAACAAAGGAAGGACCATAATCGACAGATTTTTGTTTTGTTTTGTTTTGTTTTGGTTCCAATTTCTGATTATAAATAAGGTAGAGAAGAGAAGGAGTTTAGGAGGAGCCATCCCCTCCTCATATCTGCTATGGAAGGAGTCTACTCCTTCTCTCCTCATCCAACCGAAGGGGTCTTCTCTCTCTGCTATGAGGGAAACCTGAAGGAATCTCCTCCATTCCTACCCCCCCCTTTTTTCCTTTCTGCTACATGGAAGTCTGGTTCAGACTGAAGATTATTCTTCCAATTTTTTTAAAAAACATTTTTTGTTCCTGCAATTGATATATTTTGCTGAAATCCTACATATCTACAGTTTTGGACTTCTTGGGCAAGATGGTGGTGAGACAGAAGATTTGTTTCCTTCATTCACTTTCCCCTGTTTTTCTTTAGAACTTTTGGGTTAAGGGATCTTTCTAGTGTTAGGAGTTTTCCATTCCCTTTTTGGCTGTCGTTTGCAATTGGTTTTTTTTTCCTAATGAAGAATTTTATTCTTATTTCTTAAGCGTCTTACTCACGCAAAGCAATTTGTTTTGGGGTTTTTGGGAAGCTTTTGCTGCATAACTATGAATTAATTGTTTTACTAAAAGAGGGATAAATTCAGTTAAAACCACAAAGATTTCTTAGTGGGAAATGTTAATTTCTTTAGTCAGTTCTGCAGTTATTGCATGCTCATTTCTGTTCTGAAATGTTTCTGATATGGCTTTATATTCCATTTCAACTTCTCTCCTGTATTTCTAATAAATTCTTTGCTCTGGTTTAACAAGAAACACTGGTTCTGAGTCTGAAGTTGGTCTTGTCTCTGTTTTCTGGTTATTCCTCGTTATTAAAACCTGTAGATCTAGC
Source organism: Aspidoscelis tigris stejnegeri (assembly GCA_023333525.1). Classification (NCBI taxonomy): domain Eukaryota; kingdom Metazoa; phylum Chordata; class Lepidosauria; order Squamata; family Teiidae; genus Aspidoscelis; species Aspidoscelis tigris. The sequence continues at coordinate 21,195,128 of JALMGA010000008.1, forward strand.
TACTAATTCCCCTAAAAAAAAAAAAAGTTAAATTTGGTGTTTCTGGGTTTCAAAATAATCCAGATCATCCATATCTGCTTACAATTATACTGGAGCAGATTTGGTAACAGACTGTCGATCGAGCCTAGTAGCAGCTGAAACTTCAAATGTGGGATAATTTTTCTTCTCTAGAACTAGTCCCTGGTAAATTAGTGAAAACGATTTGGGGAGGATCACAGCTGAGGAGCAAAGGGTTAATTCCTAGACACGGAGTCCAAGGTCAGTTTTTCAGAGCATCATTGATGTGTAGAATATTTGCCAACATTTGGGAATTTCAACACTAATATGTGAAATGTAAAGAGTGGTGGTATGTCCATCCTTTCACCTGTGAAATTCATATCTGCTTTTAAATTGGGGACCTTTCACACTGGAAACACTCTGAGGTGGAGCCAGTTTCGTCTAGTGGTTAGGGAGCTGGACTCTTACCATCTGGGAATACTGGGTTTGATTCTGTACTCCCCCATGAAGCCAGCTGGGTGACCTTGGGCTAGTACCAATTGAGCTCTCAGAGCCCCACCTACCTCACAGAAGCCCCGTCTTCACGGCATCGTTATCTCGAATTCAAAACGTTTTGAGTCCTCCCAGTTCAGACGGCAGTTCGGCTTAACACGCTTCTTCCGTGTTAAACCACGTTAAACTGTTTTGAAATAAATCCTGATTTCAACAGGTCTCACTCCGGATCATGCACTTGAAACGTGTTTAAGTTTTTATTGTGTGGACAGTACCGTTTTCAAGGATGAGATTCCGTGTTCAGGGTGCCCCTCCCCCAATCGCACTGTATCCAATGGCTGTCCGTATTCTGCAGACATCATTGGGGTGTGTGTGTTTCCCTGCCTGATCTGAAGCAAAAACTTTTTTCGGATCGCTTCTTCTCTTGCAAGCCTGAACTTCTTGGAGCAGCGTTCACACAGCAGTGCTACAGCTTCGGAGTGCGTGCGGAAAGTTGGGGGGGGGGAGAGACGGAGAGGAGGGGATTGGGCAGGAGGAGGCTATCAGCGTTTTGGATTCCCCTGGGGCGGGCAAGAAGAATTTGGCTGAGGGAGCCCGGCCGCAGAAAGCCTAGCTAGTCTTCCCCTCCTGGGGAGGGAGCGAGCTGGTAGACACACACACACACAGGCAGGCTTTCATGACAGCTATAAAATCAGACACTTTTGCTACTCCCCCCCCCACCCTCACACAGGAGCTACAGTGTAGCAAGAAAGCCCCTTCACTCCCAATTAACAATGTTGCGAATTTGCGCAGTTTCAGAAGTTCAGACCTTTGAAAGTGAAAGGAGGCGAAGCAGCTGAGATTCTGTTTAAAGGAATGGGGCTTTGCTTGCTGCTGCTGCTGTATGCTCTGAGCAATGAAAAAGCCCCTCACTCCCCTCCAGCCCAACCTCTGGGGGCGAGGGAAGCACGGGTGGGAAAGGGGGATCCGCAGACTTCTTCGATGGGGGTGATGAGGGAAGAGCACAAAGCTGGAAGAAAAGGGGGAGGGAAAGGTGGTGCAGAGGAAAGGAGGCGGAGAGCTGCACAGCCATGAGGGAGAGGTCTGATCTCTGTTATTTTGAACTGAGAGGGGCTGATCCTGGGAGGGAACAGCAATCAGAGATAAGGGGTGGGCTGGCATTGGGCAGGGAGGACTTGCCCGTGGGGCCTCCCAAGATTGAATCCGAGATAAGGTTGCCGGCGGGATGCCCTTGACACAGATCAAGTTGAAAGCCAGTGGAGACAGTTTTGTTCCGGTTCAGTTATTTCGGTTTCCTTAAATCGAATTAAGGCATGCTGTGCGGATGCAGCTAGAGTGTTCTGTTGTGGGGAGAAGAATAGAAAGCTTTGTCAGCCGCTTTGAGTCCCCTTAAATGGGTGAGAAAAGTGGGGTAGAAAAGCCAACTCTTCTTCTTCTGATTGCAGGCCTGGGGTGATAGCACAGAGTTTTTCCAAGTCCCCACTGTGAGGACCTTTGGCTAGGATAGTTAAATGTATTCAGGACCAACAACATTTATGGCTGCCTACAGACACCTGCTGGATATTTTGGTAGAAAGCAATAATGTGGGGTTTTGCTCCCACACCATTATTACCTCACACTTTGTGCATTTTCATGACGCACAATCTGGGCTATTAGGCCACTGTTAGATTTCTGCATGTGTGCATCACCACCACCGTGCAAGCATGCTTGACTGTTTAAGTCTCCACACTTGCATGTTGGATGGAGCTACAATGGCGGCTCTGTCCAGTAGGTAAATGGCTAGGCCCCAAAGTCCTGAGAGTTCCAGCAACAGTATTTTATACTTGGGGGGGGGAGGGGACGATGGTGTGGTTGCCTATGATACATGAGGTAACTCAATCATAGCAGCACTGTAATGGTGCTATATTCATCTATATTCTGGATGAGGCCCAAATCCTGTAAGTTCTCCATCTGTAAAAATTAGTTCAAACATTCTTATGAGAAAATACTGGCTCTGCATCTTCTGTGAAAAACGAAAAGTCAAATAGGACTAAAAATCTCTTTTGAGGCATCGGTCAAATACTGTTCTAAGATGAACACAATGCTCACACACAGGACATTTACTCACAAATCCAGCCTCTAGGTCCCAGCACCAGCAATAGTTTACAAATCTGACAAAGCAAGCACGGAGGAAGTCTCCCACGAGAATTGTGACAAATGTCACAAGTATGTCAGAAACGGTGAGCCTCATAAATTCCTGCATGTGAATACAAAAGACGAGAGGTGTTTAGCTGGTGTATTTAGCAGTCTGATTTTTGAATTTCTCTTTCTCTATTCATTATTTTTATGTTGAAGCAGAAATAAAACCAGGAGAGTAGATTTCAGAAAGCAAAGAGTTTGGCAGCCCTAGAATTTCCCTCATAGAATCATAGAATCATAGAATGGTAGAGTTGGAGGGGACCTCCTGGGTCATCGAGTCCAACCCCCTGCTCAAGGCAGGATCTCCTAAACCATCTCAGACAGATGGCCGTCCAGTCTCTGCTTGAAGACCTCCATCGAAGGGGAACCAACCACCTCCCGTGGCAGCCTGTTCCACTGGTTGATCACTCTTACTGTTAGAAATTTTTTCCTAACATCTAAACTAAATCTTTTCCCCTGCAGTTTCACCCCATTGTTTCTAGTCCTTCCTTGAGAGAGTGAGAACAGGGCTGATCCCTCTGCCTTGTGACAACCCTTGAGGTATTTGTAGACAGCTATCATGTCTCCTCTCAGTCTTCTTTTTGTTAGACTAGACATTCCTAGTTCCTTAAGCCGTTCCTCATAGGACATGGTTTGCAGACCGTTCACCATCTTGGTAGCTCTCCTTTCAACCTGCTCCAGCTTGTCAGTGTCTTTTTTAAACTGGGGTGACCAGAACTGGACACAGTACTCCAGATGAGGTCTGACCAAGGTAGAGTAGAGGGGGATAATAACTTCACGTGATCTGGACTCTATGCTTCTCCTAATACACCCCAGGATTGCGTTTGCCTTTTTTGCAGCTGCCTCGCACTGTTGACTCATGTTCAGTTGATGATCTACCAGGACACCCAAGTCTTTTTCACATGTGCTGCTGCTCAGCCGAATTCCTCCCATTGTATATGTGCTTTTTTCATTTTTCTTGCCCAGGTGCAGAACCTTGCATTTTTCTTTGTTAAATACCATTTTATTAGTTGCAGCCCATTGTTCGAGTTTCTCTAAATCTTTTTGAATCCTCTCTCTCTCTTCTCTGGTGTTTGCAATCCCCCCTAGCTTTGTGTCATCAGCAAATTTGATCAGTTTCCCTTCAACTCCCTCATCCAGATCATTTATAAAAACATTAAACATAACTGGGCCCAGGACAGAACCTTGTGGTACTCCACTTGACACTTCCTTCCATTTGGATGTGCAGCCATTTAAAGCCACTCTTTGAGTATGATTACTAAGCCAGTTTTGAACCCACCTTATAGTTGCCTTGTCAAACCCATATTTGATCAATTTTTCAATGAGGATCGCATGAGATACTTTGTCAAATGCTTTGCTGAAATCAAGAAATACTATGTCTACTGCATTTCCTTGATCAACCCATTCAGTGATTTTGTCATAAAATGAAATCAAGTTAGTCTGACACGACTTGTTTGATACAAACCCATGTTGACTACTGTTAATTATTGAATTCCTATCCAAATGCTGACATATGTGTTGTTTAATAATTTGTTCGAGAATCTTTCCTGGTATTGAAGTCAGGCTAACAGGCCTGTAGTTCCCTGGGTCTACCTTCTTCCCTTTTTTGAAGATAGGAACAACGTTTGCCCTTTTCCAATCGTCTGGGACTTCTCCTGTTCTCCATGACTTCTCAAAGATTATAGCAAGTGGTTCAGCAATTACCTCTGCTAATTCCTTCAGTACCCTAGGATGTAATCCATCTGGACCCGGGGACTTAAATTCGTTTAAGTTAGCTAAGCGTTCCCTTACTCTCTCAGTGTTGATTTTGTGTCTTGATTCTCCTAGTCCTTCATCAGTACAGTGAAGGACTGTTGCATGTACATTATCCCTCTTGGAAAAAACAGATGCAAAATAGGAGTTCAGAATCTCTGCCTTCTCAAGATCACTTTCGATCACTTCTCCATTCTCTCCCTGCAGACTTCCCAAAACCTCTTTGACTTTTCTTTTGCTGTTGACATATCCCCAAAACCCTTTTTTATTGTTTTTAGTCTCTCTTGCAAGCCTCAGTTCATTTTTAGCTTTAGCTTTTCTGATACTTGCCCTGCAGATTGTACCGATTTCATTATATTCCTCCTTAGATATGTATCCCTCCTTCCATTTCTTAAACATTTCTTTTTTCTTTTTTATCAAGTTTTTAAGTTCTAGGTTTATCCACCCTGGTCTCTTTAGATGTTTTCCATTCTTCCTTCTTTGAGGAATTGTTAATGATTGCGCTTCTAATATTGCATTTCTCAAAATATCCCATCCTTCTTGGACATTTCTATCCTTTAGTACATTTAACCATTTGATCCCTCCTAACTTCCTCCGGAGTCCATCAAAATCTGCCCTTCTGAAGTCCAACTTTGAAGTTTGAGTCCTCTCATGCTTTCCTTCCCTTATTATCCAGAATTCAAGGATAACATGATCGCTGCCTCCTAATGCCCCAGAAACTCTGATATCTTCAACCATTTCCTCTAAAGTTGCTTCCGAAGAGCTGGAGGGAAATGCAGGTTGTTACCTTTGGGTGCATTCAGACGGGATGAAAATAGCAGCGTTGTGGTGCTGCTATGGTGGGGTTGCTTCATATATCATAGGCAACCCCATCATAGTTCTGCTTTTTCATCCCTAAAAAGTACTAAAAACGATTGCTAGAAATCTCAGCACTGGTAGCCGATTTTCAAGCAATGGCACTTTTTAGCAACAGACTTCTCTTTCTGGACAAAGCAGCAATTGGAGCTACATGGAGATGGTTACATGCACATCAAGGAATTTGGGACAGCCAAACTACCTGGATTGCACATGATTCAAAATGCAGAAAGCAGAAAGACACTATCAGAATAGAAAACTATAATTGTGGGGGAGCAATACCCATTATTGCTTTCTAACAGAATATCAGACTGCCGTCTGGAAGCAGGGTGTGGGATTTTGCACCATCTGAGTGCTTCAGTACTCTTTCCTTCCTATGCCAGTTCAGGTGTCCAACTGATAGCCTTTTCTAGCATGGGGCTGGTAACAGCAGCCAGCCTAGATGTCTTTAAGAAAGGGTTAGACAAATTCATGGATGATAGATTTATCAATGGCTACTAGAATGGATGCCTAGGTATATCCTCCAGGCTGGGGAAACAGGCAGGATGCCTCCAAAGGCCATTTGTTGGGATTCATGAGCAGGTGAAGGTTTTGCCTTTGTCTTCTGCTTGAGATGCCCATAAGCAACTGGTGGGCCACTGTGGGCCACTAGATGAGCTGAAGCCTGATCCGGAAGGGCTCCTCTTATGTTCTTATATTTTTATGAGTGATCAGCATTATCTATGGCCATGCAGTCCAGTGGTGGTGGCCATGGTGAGCTGGTGTGAGAGGTCCATGGGAAGCCTGTCACTTTAGTGGCAAGACACCATCACTTTCTCCATCCTATCTGATCAGAGCCTACGTTGAGTTTCCTTTCTATGGTGTCTCAAGCTTTCTGATTGAGGGTGCTCTTGGGCTGCCATGGGCTTCCTAGTTCTCATTCATGCAGCATGTTGGTTGCTGATTCTGCTGTATTTGGAAGAAAGCATGGATATTCTGGAATATCCAAATATAGTGGAATATGTAAACTAACTGATGTCTGGACACAGCCTGGATGTGTGCTGCAGTCTGTAAGTGGGGTTTTGTAAGATAGCATATTGGAGATATAAATTTGTATAAAATTAGATCAGGGTGTTTTTTTGTCTGACATGGCACTTCTCCTTTGGCAGAGATTTTGGGTTGTAGAGTATGTCTGCTTGCACATCCTGATGTGGTATAGTCCAGATATAGATTTGGCATTTGAATATCAGGGACATTTCTCCCTTTCATTCCTCCATGTCTTTGTCACTCTAATGGTCAATGTGTATTTCCAAAACATGCATGTATGGTTGGTCTGAATATTGGCCTACTCATATTCACCGAAGATTATCTAAAAATATCACTTCTTAGCTAAAATGTGACAGCTTTGAGATGGACAGGGGTAGGAAAAGATGTTTTCTTCACAGTGCAGTTCCTTATGACGTTCCTATCCTCTTTTTCTTACTTTTTAAATAAAATTAAATCTTGTTCTCTGTTAAGATGAGTTGTAGCAACTTGTGACCACTAGATGTCTCATGTGCACCAAATTCATAGTACATGAATTACTCCTTGTTCCTCACAAGCGCTGTATCAGTGCAACTAGTACTTTGGCTGCATCCACATGGCAGTGATGAGGTAGTGATGGGCGCCTGGGGGGTACTATGTCCATACCTTGCCTCTCCTTTTGGACCTGCAGCTCTCTTCTAAGGGCTGGAAAGCACTCTCGGAGGCCTCTTTCTGCAGCATTAGAAAAACTATTCTGATAGTGCTAACTACCCTCCATTCGCTCCTCTCACTACCATGTGGATGGATGGTGACATCAGAGATGACTTGCTCACTCTCTGCCCATTGAAGAAAGGATAGAAAATTGCCATTTCCCATCCTTCAGCCAGGCATAAACTGTGAAGGCCATGGAATAAAGCTTCTTCAGCTTCCAAAGTTTCTCCTAGGTCTCAATGTCTGGAAGACCAGGGCATGAGACACATACATGCTGCACCTCCCACTTAAGAGGCAGAATTCATGGATCCCATTATACAAGTGACCTTTTCCTCTGCCATGAGGGGCAGCATGCCTTATAATTTCTCACCAAACCGAGGCATATATTGAAGAACATAACAAGGGTAATTTGGTCAGGAAGGTAACATGTTTTAGAGCATGGCTTTTGGAATAATCCAAAGTTGCTGTTGACAGGAAGATCCTTAGGTATCAGTCTGGGTTAGAAGAGAATCTCCAAGGCTGTGGTCATACCTAAGATCTAATCCAGCTTCAGCCCACCTTCAGAGTGAGAGAATTCATCGGCAAAGTGACCAGTAATTTTTTCCCCACATTATCTATGCCAAAGGTGAATTTTCTGAGCTATTCAACAGTGAAAGAAAACAGCTTGTCACTTTGCTGATGTATTCTCACTCTGAAAGTGGACTGAAGCTGGATTAAACCTTAAGTGGGACCACAACTCAAGTTTTATTGCCACTGAGAAGTCCACCTCTACAGGGTAAAATTTGTGGTGGGGGTGAATAGTAATTGCTTTGGTCTGGATGTGTTGGGTGACAGACTTCAGTGGTAGTCCCACCATTAGGCTGAGTGAAGTGTTTGCCTCAGGCTGTTATTTTGAATGTCATAGAATGACAACATATGGTTTGTGGTTTAACATCTTGTGAATATTTTTAGGGCTTTTTCAGAACAAGTTAACTGGATTCCACTTGGTGGCTTCTGGATCGAAAGAAGGCCATCCGCATTGGGACTGTTCTATTTCAGTCCCCACACTGGCCCTGAATCTCCTGCCAACTTTGAAGTCAGCGTGGGAGAGGGGCTCCAAAAGCTCCGAAGGGCCAGAAGACCCATTGTGGCAGTGTACCTTGTTGCATCAGCTCAATGAGTCCTGTGGTATACCAGATCACCAAGGCCTGCCTTCTGCACCCATCCATGGACTGGCATACCATCCCCTTGTATACTGATAGACCTCACAAAAGAAGTTTACCAGTAGACTGGGCCAAGCTGGCATTTTAGGCCTCCTGGTCCATTTTAGTTCTCATTGGCTTTCTCTCATTTCCACTAGATATCTAGCACTGTCTCATCCTCAACTGTGTGCATTTTCATAGCAGAAAACCTCTAGCATAAAAATGGAGCTGTGGCAATATGAAAGACTCCCTTGGAGGTCAGCATCTAATATTTTAGTCCTTAAACACTATTGATACAGGGATGCTGGATGTCTGATATCTTTACAGGTTTGAACAGGTTTTGAGGAAGATAATAAAAATGAAACAGGTTTAAGATTATGCCCCAAGGGACGTCTGAGGGAACTGTGAATGTTCAGTCTGGAGGGGACTCGGGGAGGCATGATGTAAGTATTAGATACATTAAGAGGTGCCATGGGGAAGATGGTCAGAACCTGTTTCCTGCAACTGCAGATAGTAAAACTATAAATAAAGAGTACAAGTTGCAGGGTTTTGGCTCTATATTTTTTCCCAGATCCTAAGTTCTGAACAACAGTGGAACAGTCCATCTATAGAAGTTGTGGGTTTGCCATCACTGGGCATTTTCAAGAAACAGATACCAGCCATTTCTCAACTATTAATTAAATTTGCTTTCCTGAATATTCCAAAGGGTGGGCACCAGATTATCCTTATGATTTCTTCCAATTCTATAAGGGAGAATATACTTGATTCTGTAAGAAAACAGCTGTGTATTTTGTCCATTGTTTAGGATTAAATGGGGAACTTAATTTTGATTTGGATTCTTTGATTACTTTTTCATTTTGGTTTGAATTATGTATTGTAGAAGATTAACCCCGGGGCACTATTTGTGAACTAGATGCTTGACCAGGCAACTGAAGAACAATTTCTAAGACTCCTAGATCATTTAACGGGTTGAGAAATAGACCTATAGAGGAAGAAATAGGCCACCAGGGGATAAGATATGAATTCCCTCGCAGTCTTTCTTTCCTTCTTCATCTCCTTTTAAATTTCTGTTCTAGGATCATACAGAGCAATAAAGGGGAGCAATATACCAGTGGTACTTGATTTCATATTTGGAAGCTAGAGAAAATGAATTGTGCTCCTCGATCAGGCTGCCAAATCACAGAGAGAATCCAAGACTCCATAATGCAATTGATTTTGATTGCAGCTGCCTCTGATCTCACCACCTGAACCTGATCTGAAGCATTAAAAATGGCGTCTCCTCCAATCACTTACTATTCCCACTGCTGTTTCCCAGCAAGGCCCTCGACACACATCAGCTGGATCACCTGGGGGGGAAACAGCACTCCCGTTCCCTGCAGATGAATTCTGGAAGCTTAGTGTAGTCCACTGTGATGTGTTTCTGATCACATTCTCTTCAACCAGCTGCAACAGAAGAAAAATTTTGAAATGGGACTGTGGTCAGTATCTCATGCTATTTCTGAAGCCATTCCTGACACTCTAAGGTACTGTAAATCAAACTAACTTGCACCACCTTGTCCTAAACACTGCTATTAACCTTGCCAGTAGAAAATTTACAAATGTATGTATCAGGAAAGTGTTCTCGGGAAACTGTTGTTATTGTAACCTTCAAAAGTCTTACTATGGCCCTGTCCCCATGCAATTGAAAGTCTGCTGGAACTCTTCTTTTGCCTCTGAGCGGCCCCATTCCAGGCTTTACAAGGCGCTTAGGGAGCTTAGGAAAGTGAGACACCCGCAATAAAATACGTGCACTTTAAAGAAGAGTTCCAGCGCTCTTTCGGCAATTCGCGGGTTTTGCTCGCTATATCTGCCTTGAGGACGCTCCGTGGCAAAAGGGGCGGGGATTGCTTGCCTGCACACACAGCCAAAAAGCATTCACACATCTGAGAAATGCAGCAGGTTCGCTTCCTTTCCTTTGTAAAAAGAGCCAGAATTGCTCAGAATTGCAACATTGTTATCAGTGATCTGTGAAAGCCTTAAAAGAGAATGAGCGAAGGATTGCGCTGCTGATGCCGCTGACTTTGCAGGGACGGAAAGCCTTTTCTAACAGAGAACTGAGTGAAACTAAGTGCTGAAAGTGAATGAATGAGCGATCATCTGCCTTTGCTAGGGGCGGGAAGCCGTTTCAGGAGACGGGATCTGGCTATTTTTCCTTTTAACAAGAGAGGGGGCGGGGGGGAAAAGATGCCCGGAAAGAGAAGACGGCTACCATGGGGACGGAAAGTCCGTTTAGATCGCGGCTACCATGGGGACGCTTATTCCGGAAGTGGAGGGGACTTTTAAAGTCAACTATAACAGAGTGACGGCAGAGGAAGCCGAAAGGGGCTAATAAGTCTTTTGGGGATTGGGCCTCTGGGATGCATTCAGAGTTTTAAAAAGTACCCGTATATTCTGGCGTATAAGACGACTGGGTATATAAGACGACCCCCAAATTTTCCAGTTAAAATATAGAGTTTGGGATATACTCGCCGTATAAGAAGACACCTGGTGTATAAGATGACCCCCGACTTTTGAGAAGATTTTCCTGGGTTAAAAAGTAGTCCTATACGCCAGAATATACTGTATCTCCAAAGTGGTTTAGAGTGGATTTGCAACTGGGATCATCTACATATTAGACTGCCCCTCCCCTGCTCATGAACGTTCCAGACTAGAAATGGTTGGATTAGAAATGGGATGAGAACACAAAGGCCATATGGTACTGTTTTTCTACATGTGAACCCACTCCAAGCTACTAAAATCCCATCCAGCATGGCCAATGGCCAAGGTTTATGAGAACTGTAGTACCAAGAATATCTGGAGGGCCACAGGTTGTAGAAGACTGAATTGTGGAGACAGACCTCAACCAAATAAGTTTAAAGCCTAAGTTTAAAGTTATGGGAGCATTTTTCTGGATTTCAAACTATAGAAATCATACCTGAACTTTTTTGAACCACCTTTTTCTGCTGCATGTGAAATTCTCCACAGTGCAAGCAACCCAAGTTTGTATTTGCTAATAATTATGAGATATAATGAGACTCAGAATCACACAAAATGTAATGGCAGTAATTGGATATGGTCAAGCGACTAATCAATAAAGTTTATTCATTCATTCATAAAGGCAGTAATCCAGGACACAACATCTGGAAAGCCCATACTGTTATATATGGAATATATGCCATGTTGGATAAAGCACTCCAAATGCATGGGCAAGTGGTGAGAACGTGGCCCTTTCTGCACTGGCCCTTATTCTGGATTATATTCTGGAACAGGGACTTGCCATCTGCATGCTAGTGCGGACTATGGCACGTCCCACCCAGGGTCTGCTGAACTAGCATGCAGATGACAAGTCCCTATTCTGGGATATAATCCAGAACAAGGCCCAGTGAATCGGCTACCTTTCTTATTGCATAACCTTGTTAGTTTAGTCATAGGGTTGATAATGGGAAGTGAACAGAGATCTCAAATAGTACTATTCAAGATTTAATTTCAGGTCAATGGGCTCTCTTGTTCTGTTAACAAGGAAAAAAACCCACAATTTCCTATAATACAATAGGGCTCCTCAACTTTTTGTAGTTCAGTGAATATCTCGAATACTGTCCAGTTTTGCCTTTCTTCCTAAAGAAAGTGGCAGTGTATGAGATTAGCTGCCAGCAGCTATTTTCCTTCTCTCTTTCCCTCTCATACTTTTGACATATAGCATTAAATGGGGATTAAACTTTCCAGCGATGTTCCATTGGTTTTATTTAAGTTTGGAAGTCAACCTTGGTCTTACTCATCTCTTATGCAGTTCTCTGTGTTGAATAATGCTCAGTGGTACAGCAAATTGCCTGGAGAGTAGAGGGTTGTCAGGTTGATCCTCAGCATCTCTCTAGAAGTAGGCAATGGCAAACCACTTCTATATATCTGCCAAGAAAACTGCATGCAGTCAACCGAGTGCCAGTCACAATTCAGTGGTATCCAACAACTTCAAATGTTGTATGATAGATTATTAATTGACCTTCAGGATTTTAAGTCTTTTTTCTTCTAAATCTATTTATTACCAATATTCCATTGGAATTCATGAAACGGATACAGGACTGACCTGGAGCCTATTTGCACTTGGCTTTATTCTGGAATATATCCTGGAATAGGGACTTGCTGTCCATATGCTAGTGCAGGCTTCAGTAGGCCCAAAGTAAGGTCTGCCAGAGTCTGCATTAGCATGTGGACCACAGACCCCTATCCTGAGATATATTCCAAGTGCAAATAGGCTCCTGATAGTCAAGGATAGGTGTGTTTGTGCACGAATGCAATTTTTGAGATTCGATTCAACTGGAATTGAATAGTTGGATGTCTGAATTCGTATGAATAGAGAAAAAACCGAATGTAGTAAAATCTGAACTGATTTGAATACATTTGTATCTATTCATACCAACATTTGATATGAATTTGATGATATGAATGCTGACAATATTCGCATGTATCTGTATGCATCCTGTTTTTACCCCATGTGCATCATATGGATGCCCAAATTATTCAAATGAATGATTCAAAATATTCATATTTGTTCGAATATTAAAAAAAAGAAATGTCTGGACATTCTTCCACATCCCTGGTCAAGGGGGCAAAATTGCAACTGTTCCACACTCTCTTCAATTTGGTCTAGTGGTTAGGGAGCCCGGTATCCTTTCTGGGAATACTGCGTTTGATTCTGCACTCCATCATGAAGCCAGCTGGGTGACCTCTATCTCTTCTGAGCTATCACAGGGTGTTATGGGGAGAAGAATAGAAAGCTTTATCATCTGCTTGGAGTCCCCTTAAATGGGTGAGAAAATCAGTGTGGAAAAGCCAACTCTTCTCCCTTCCAAGATTTCCATGCCCTCTTCTGAGATGCCACAAATAGAATTAAGTTTCCATAGATTATCTTGCTGTGTTTTTAAAAATACTGTTAATTTTATTTTGTTTACTGTGTCAGCATAGCTGCTGTGTGATATTTAGAGCTGAACTGAGAATCCAATTGAAGAAGTTTATTTATTAAAGGTGCCCAAATTTTTAGAAACGTGTAATATTTTTTACTAATTCTCACCAGTGTTAGGTAATCAACAGAGATTCCAATACTCAAAAGATATTTATACCACTGATCTAATGTAACTTGAGAGGTATCTTTCCATCTAAAAAGTATTGCTTGATTGTATGTTATAGAACCAACATAAAGTAGAACAGTGTCCTACCAGGTTGTAAGAGTTCATTGATAGCTGTGCCTGGTGTTTCTTCTATGTCATTGTTTCCTCTTTAACTAGTGGGTTTTTTAAAAGAAAACCGGCCTGTGTATTTTGTAATCTGCTGGTTCAGCAAAGTCTATTTTCAGCAGCCTGTTCTCCTCTGTGCAGCCTGAGCATATTTCATCTGCTTCCAGAGCAGAGAGAAATCTCTCAATATTTTCACTTAAAGCAAGATGTCATGTAAGAGCTGGTGTACAGCCGTAGTGAAGAAGGTGGCTTGAATTTTATCAAACCCATGAACCAAATTTTCTGTATTTGGAGGCTGATATGACAAGATAGCAATTTAATATTTTATGTGAAATGCTTTTCACAGTGAAGAGACAATGTAAATATTCATGGCCTGGACCTTTTTACTCCTTCCAAGTATTTTTGTGATTTCACATATGGTTTTCTTGACATTAATCTGATTGATATGTTCCTGTTGCATTATTTTTCTGCTACTATGATAATTATGTGCACTTTATAATGTTGTAAACCACCTTCAGCTATCATTTTGGGAAAGGTATATACTTAAACAGATGTAATAATGATAGAAAAAGAATCCACAATATTGATGTTGTAGCTCCAAATTCCTGTCTTCTTCTTTCACATATTTGTATATCTTTTCAAACACTTGCAACCCACACAGTGTTCTATAAAATAACAATATAAAACACAGATGAAATCAGTCAAACATTATTAAACAAAGACATAATTTTGAGGTGATAATCTTTTAGAAGATTTGAACATACCACAAGGCTTGTAAGTTTCAAAGATACCATAATTGCTCAAGAGGGAGGGTAGTTGTCCATTATTACCACATTATTCTCTCAAAGCCTTCCCTGAAGACCTTCCCTTGGTTGTTATAATTAATAATTAATAATTAGTTGGCTTTTCTATCCCACTTTTCCCACTCTTTAAGGGGTCTCAAAGCAGCTGACAAAACTTCTGGTCTTCTCCCCACAACAGAACACCCTGTGAGGTGGGTGGGGCTGTGAGAGCTCAGAAAGAGAGCTCTGACTAGCCCAGCTGGCTTCGTGGAGGAGACCAGAGTTAAACCTGGTATTCCCAGATAAGAGCTGGCTCACTAAACAGTAGACCGAACTGGTCTAAAATGGGTTAGAGATGGATAAAAACATGGGTGTAATAGAAGGGCTGGTGATTGCTACTTTTTCATTGATTTCATGTGCTCTTCACCCACTGCTTACAGGACTGTTATCTCCATTGACAGATAAGGCATAGAATCAAGATGAGGTAATGGTGCTACTGCTGGCATTATAGGAGAAATATATATTTCTCCATAAAGTTGAGAGGAAGAGGCATGAAATTGTCTTCCTCAGCTGAAAAGGTTGCCAAGTTCTACAAACCTAGTATTATTTGACTATGTCTTTCTCAAAGCTTACAAATCAATTCAGGAAGAAAGATCTTGATAGGGTGATATATGCAAGAAATCTGGAGATTAAATACATGAAGGATGAGGTTCCTAAATTACATTCAAAACAGCAATCCATCAAAAATTATGAATACACTTGTGGCACTTCAAAGGCTAAGAAGAACATTTGTTTTAATAAATACGTTTGCTTTAATGTGCCACAAGAAATTGTGGGCTTTTCTGCACTTTTGCATGATCTAGATCAGCTGATCTTCTCACATTGCCCTGAGGTTCATGTGAGCTCTGAAGTACCCCAAATTTTGATGCCCAGGAACGAAAGTTCCTGGCCTCAGAATCCCCAGGACCCGTTTGGAGGAGAGAACAAAGAATGGTCCTGGTCAGATGAGTCTGAAACAGGTTGGCCTATTCATGAGTTCGAATTGAGATAGTACCAGTGTTGATCAGACATGGATCGATATTGGTTGTCCTGAGGCCGTCCCCAACTTGGGCCACCTTGGTCACACATTTCTGCAGAGATTGGCCAGGGGTCCCACCATGGAGCTTTTGTCTCCCCACCCCTTTTACTACATCACATCTATCTTGCTTCCTATTGGATGCCGTTCATGTCACCCAAGGGAGGCAAGGGTGTGTGTTTGCAGTTCTTTTTAAATCTTGCTCACCCACCTCCATACACCTCTTCCTTTTTTTATATGCTTTTCACCTTGCAATTAATTTTTTAAAAATAATAAAAATAAATTTGTGTAAAAACACTATAGAGAGGAATCATACACATAAATTAAGGAGAGGGGGAGGTGCTTCATGAACTCTGTGGGTGCCAATTGGCTGAAAGGAAATACTGGGTGCCACCCACTACAGCACAGTTCTGCCTCCTTTAGACTGTTCCCCCACTCACATGTGAGGAAGCAGAATACAGACTGGAATTTCAGGCCGGTCTGAGTCTGTGTCAGTCATGTTAAAGTAGGACTGCATTTTAGGACAGTCTAACAGATGTAGGCTGGTTTAGAAAATGGCGTAGATAAAATTAATGTGAATTACAGGACCAGAGGGCCAATTCAGGTCGACCTAAAACTCATGTATGACCAGGGCCAGTGTCACCAAAATGGATCCCCCATGGTCCTAATACATCAGTAAGCCTCATTATTGATGTCTACTGGTATTCTGGTCCAGAAGTGGACCAGGAGGCCATTTTGGGTCTACTGATCTGGAATACACAGAGTGTACCAGAGGAGATAGGTCTCTCACCAGAGTGCAGACAAAAAAGGCTCAGAAGAAGATTATGGTGTGCACTGATCCAGATTGATGGTAAGTGCAGAATGGCCCATAGTCATTTTTGTTGCAACAAGCACAATTGTCCCTCTAGAAATGAAATGAAATGAAGATTCCTACCTTTTCCTTGACATCATCCATTAAAGCTAACAAGAAAGTATATAGATTCCCAAGGAAGAGCGCGAAGATACGTCCAAGTTGCCATTTCAGCCCAATACGTGGATGATAATCCTCTAAGTTTGCGATGGTTTCAAACAGTGGGGGGCAAAACATTCCAAGCAAGGACATAACAATTTCAACCTTCCAAAACAGATGGGAGGGAGGAATCACAATAATATCAGTGAGCATATGTGTGCTGATAAAAAGTAGTGTGTTTCATTACACTACCAGGCTGCCACTGAAGTCTATGAACATTAAATAGCTCTGCCCTTTATCTGAGGTCATTTTAAAAATATCTTTCTGTGCATTGCTCTATAAGTGGTTGACCCTGAAAAACAGTGAAGAACTCATTCATATCTTCAACTACAATGAGTCAAATGCCTCATTCTGCCCATGTATGCATAAAAGCTAATAAATCAACAGATCAAATGAGAGCCAGTGTACAAGACTATGGTTGTGGTCACACCTTCACTTTAATCCTTCAGTCCATCTTCAGACCCCACTGGTCACACCTTTCTGTTTTATTTGTGGATTTTCCTCTCTTCAGTTGTTCTTTGCTGAGTTCTGATTTTTACAGGTTTCAAGCTGTTATAGAGTGTTAATCCATTTTCATTCCTGGTTGTGATCAGGGAAGAGGACTAAAGGGGGCTGAACTGCATTATAGTGGCTGGATACTGCAAGAATTTGCCTTCCCTTTGGCTCAGTGTGTGATCACAGGCTGTTGACTCACAGGACCTTTATCCTATTAGAGGGCAGGGGGTGTTGCAATGGTGGAGAGGGGTGGAGATCTAAAAAGGTCTCCTAAAGGAGTCTCAGGATGGGAACAGAAAGGTATGAGCACAGCCACCCAAACTGAAGAAGAATTATCAGGTTTTGGGTGTGATGAGTGTTATTGCATTTTAGTCAGGCTTCTTAATAAATGGACTACTTCAGCAAGGTGTGACCAAGACCTATGTTGCTTATCAGCACAATTCTCCATTCCCAGGCAATTTTTTTGCAACGAGTAAAACTGTATAAATGCTTATTCTACTAATAAATCCCAAATAACTGTATTTAGTGACAGAAAAATACACTAAGGCTGTGTTCCCATTCAATATTTAAAGAGCTTTGAAATCATTTTAAGAGCTGACTGTTCCCAAAGTTTCAAAAGAATCTGCAGTTTCTGAAGATTAAAGGTCCTGAAATGCGGATTATCTATATTTGAATCAAAAGAGGTCTCGCTGCTGGATTTAGAAATAATCCTCATTATTTAGCAATGGGAATGCTAGCAGTTTTTTGGGGGGAGCGAACCATGCTTTAGGGGAGTTCTCTTCAGTTTCCCCTGATCCACTGATAAGCTGTGATTTGTTGTGCCTGGCTCTCCACCATTGAGCTGCCTAAAAGGGAGGGGAGACAGAGCCTATTATAACATTTGTAACAAAGGATCAGTGTTACAAAAAATGGTGGCTTCTGCCCTGGGGTTGCAAAAGTGTGTCCACTCTTGTTACTTTCTCCGTTCTTCCTTCCATTCATGTCTTTTGCCTGGGGCCCCACCATTTCACGCTGAGCCACTGTCACAATCCAGCGCAATTGTTGGCTCCTGTGTAAAAGCCTCTTTTTCCCTCCCTTCTCCCTGCTACAGGTGAGAAGCAAACAACCTTCAGTCCCAGTGCTTTGTTTGAAACCTCCAGCATTTTACAGAGATCACTGATCAAGCAGCCTTTAAGAATTGCTGCCAAAGGACTCCATCATCTGAATCAGGGACAGACTTATATAGGGAGTGGGGTTTCAATTGCCTACCCTGATGAAGTCAGGGTATGATGGAGGAGAGAGGGCAGTGGGTTTCTCCCCTGCAAGTCTGCATTATAAGCTAGGAGTAGGAATGTAAAAAAAACAAAAAAACCAGACCTTGCTGTTGATTTAAAAAACCCTGGGTTAAATCTGAATTTAATTGCCTAGTGCAGTGGTTCTCAACCTGTGGTTGGCAACCCCTTTGGGGGTTGATCTACTCTTTCACAGGGGTTGTCTAAGACCATCGGAAAACACATAGGAACCGAGACACCACTCCTCTGTCTCCAGGTTGGTCCGCCCACATGCAGATACACACACAGACAAGTACCTGGTGATATGACATCATTGCGCCAACCCCATCACATACACCCCCCATATAAATACAAATACAGAACAGCTACTGTGTAGAAAGCAGCAGTATTTGAGGTAAAACAACACTTTTATATTCAGCTGTGGTTGACATGAATACAATGCTTTAATTATGTTCAGTTTGTAACAATGAAAATACGTCCTGCATATTGGATATTTACATTACGATTCATAACAGTAGCAAAATTACAGTTATGAAGTAGTAACGAAAATAATTTTATGGTTGGGGGTTACGGTTAGGTTGGGGGTCACCACAACTTGAGGAACTGTATTAAAGGGTCACAGCATTAGGAAGGTTGAGAACCACTGGCGTAGTGGGAATCTGGCCTAAATACACAATTGGCAAAAGAGACAGCAACCTTTGTTCACAAGGACGATTTTAAAATGGTGGAGCTCTTTAAGAGCAGACTGCACGGTATACTAATCTCTTCCCTTTAATCTCATAACCACTCACTGATCCCTATTGCTTGTAGCCTGAGGTAGCTACTTCCTTCTGCCTAATTGAAGGGCCACTTCTGGTGCTTTTCTTTTGTCAGCTTAAGTGGAAGAAACTTGCTCTTTGTGATGGAATTGAGGAAGCAGCTTTAGAATTGTAATTTTGGCTACCATGAAAGGACAATCAACCACTAGTTATTTATTACTGGTGTATTTTGAGGAGGAGACTATTTGTGGATTGAGCTGCTTGAGCTGCTATATTAATCCCGCACGGAACTCGGCATTTATCATTGCTTTCTCAGTCTCAGGCAGCAAAAAGCCTTTGTCATGCGTATTTTGGGCCCTGGCTTTTCTCTCAGGGGGCCAGAAAGAGAAGAAATATCATGTTGCTGTGGGGTACTGCCAGGATGGAGTTTGTGGCTTCCCTTAAGAAGGACTCAAGAGTTGCTTTGGACCATTTTAGCCTCAGAGTCCAAATATGTATTTTAATTGGGAATCCAAATTAAAGCACTTTCCACAGATGCCTGTTCAGCCTCCTCATGCACACACACACTCGGTGAAGGAGAGTGTAAAGAAAAGCTAGCAAATCTTTCTTCTGTGGATGGATTTAGAGCTGTGTCCAGATTTTTAAAGGCTCCCATTTCTGAGGCCTGGTGATGTTTCCTGTTGAGATTTGTCATAGGGCCTGTCCACATGCTAAAAATAATCTGAAAGGATTCCATGTCCGCCTCAGGAGTGTCCGCATACAAAGCCCTAATACGTGGCACATGGGAGTCAATATGTCTTTAAAAAAACCCACTTCATAAGTGTTTTGCATGCGGAATAAGGGGCTAACACGTATTGTCCTGGTGTCATGTGGACGCTCCCGGAGGGGATGAATGGGAAAATAACCTCGCTTGTTTGCTCTGCCAGTAATGTTACCTCCATTTACATTGCTGGGAAGGCAACAAGTTTGCCCTGAAGCAGATGAACTTTCAAGCAAAACTGTGGTTTTCTCTACCCCTTCCCCCCTTGCCTGAGCGTGCAAACACACACATACATGCACAGACAGGGGGGAATCCCTCCTAAGTCTGCCTTGTAGCCAGGAAGCATGCAAGGCAAAGGACAGGATTTTAGCAAAAGGGGGGACAGTTACCATTGCAGCGTTAGCAGTGGGGACAGCAAAGCCCCGCCCGCTAATGCTGTGATGGTAACAGCGAGTGTCCCCATGCCCCCTTTATAACCCACTCTTCCACCATAATTCGGTGTGACTGCTGTTATAAAGGGGGGGATTTTTAATTTCGAATTAGAGGGTTTTATTTCGCTGTAAGCCCGAATTAGGTCTTTGCAGGTGGATGATTGCCATGCGGACGAATCCTATGACTATAAAATAACTTAATAGTTTATGGAATCAAATATTTCACATAATAGTGGTCTATTCACGAAACAAATGAAGCAATATTCATGTTTAGTCCTATGAGGACGAAGTTAAGAAGCTGTCACTCGCTGCCAGGCATTGCATTCCCAGTTAGTAATACTGTCTTTTGTTCCGTTTGATACTGGACTAGGAGAGATAAGAGTATTTTGGTTATGTGCTCTTTCTCTTTCTTTCTTGGAAGCACACACATGATAACAATTTCCAGTTGCTTCTCAATGTTTGACTAAGAACTGATGGGAGATCTTTCCTATGGTTGCTTAGCAACCTCAATCCAGAAGGTGCTTATTTTCTTCTAGGTCAGATCAGGATATAGGTTGATAAAATTATCCAGAGAACAGAGAGGGGAGGCCAGAGAATCAAATGGAGCAAATGCTTAAAGCATGTTCCTGTTTAAAGAACTAGAAGTCTTAGAGCTTTGGGTGCATTGGCCTTATTTTTAACAAGCTGAGAGACTTTTCCTCAGAGCACAAGCTGAGGAAATTATGTGCTTCACAAGTGATCTCCTTAAGTTGCTGAATTTGTCTATATAACTAGGTAGGCCTTTGACCTGAACCACAAGGACCTCTTTTTGGATAGAAGGTATTTCTGCCAAGAAATACCTCAAATTGCATCCAGTATAGGGATGTGTACGAATACTCAAATGCATTTGAAATTCGATCAAATTGACCAAATTTTGACATTCAAATTTGAATTGAATTTAAAGATTCAATTTGAATTTCGAATTTTGGATCTATTTATTCAAATTATTCGGACATTCATATGCATATGGGTTTGTACACGATGCGTACTTGAAGATCCACACCTTTCCCGAATCCATATGAGATGAAAACGGGATGCATACGGATGTGTATGGATGTGTATGGACCTGGGGTGGATGCTTGAGGGCATCTACGAATGTTGTTGACATTTGTAAGTGCAAATCGGAATGAAAAATTCAAACGAATAGATTCGAATTTGCTTAATTCAAATAAAATTTGGTTAAATTTGAACTTTAAACATTTGAATCAAATTTTTGGGCATTTGAATTGAATTGAATCCCCAAAATTGCATTTGTGCACACCCCTAATTCAGTACTCTATCTTTACAGTGTCTAAGGAAGCTCACTAGCAAGAGATGAGCACACAGTCTTCCAGCAACTGACCTACTACCAGAGGCAGCCACAATGCCATCAGGGCTTTTAGCCATTGATAGCTTTGATTTCCATGATCTGTTCCAAACCCTTCTCTGAAATTATATCAGTTGGACCTAACACTGCATATTCTACCAAGCTGGTTACAAAATTTAACTATGCTTTGTCGAGGAATCTTTGTGTCCTGACTGGTCAGTCCATGATTCAGCTTAACTGAGTGACCTTTGATCCTTGTACTTTGAAAATGGGAGAAAAGCTTCCTACCCGCTTTTCCTACACTATGCTTAATTTCACATGATTCTATTGTGTACTCACGTACTTTCTGAATTAAAAGGCTCCCAAATGTTACAACCTTTCATTGTAGGAAAGCTCCTCTAGTCCTTAATCATATTATTCACCCTCTTTTGAATCTTTTCTAACTCTTCTATATCCTTTTTGAGACGTGATAACCAGAGCTGTACACATTATTCCAGATGCAGTTGCTACTATATTAGAATCTCTATTTTCAATAGGATATTTTATTATCTCTAAATGCTATTGGCTTTTATTTATTTTTTTTACAGCTCATGCACACAGTGTTGACACTTTCATCAAACGCCAAGATCCCCTTCTTGATCTAGATGTTCATGAGAGGGGGAAGGAGAGAATGGTGTGTGAACAATCCCACCTCAATGCCTTCTTTAATAAGCCTCAGAGATGCTTTGTTTTGTTGTGTCTGATCAAAGCCATAGTCCATCCCTTTAGCGCATATGAGTAGATAGGATTTTTAGATGCAATACTATCACTTTGCACTTGCTCATGTTGAATAGCATCTTCCACTTTGATATCCATTTCCCCAATGTGGGGCGAATCCTCACAGCAAGCTTATTTCACTTTCCCTAAACCGAAATAATAGAACCGGATGCAAACGCAAATTTGCCTGTTCCCATTACTTTCAACTTAATCGTGTTCGATCTGGATTCTGAGGATCGTAGGTGGCGTACATGACTCAAGGGGGGACTCAAGTGGCTACTTTTTAAAAGGTGCTTTGCAGGGCTGCTCTGCCCTCTTCCCCCTGGCATGGACGTGCCACCCAGAACAGACCCCTTCACAGAGCCTAGCTGGGTGGCTGCCGCTTGCCTGGATGGATGAAAAATAGGCACTGGCAGCCAGTGATTCTTTCCCCTCCTCTCCCCATTTCCCAGGGCACACAGCAGCAGCAGCAACTCAAACCCCCTTCACAGCCACAGCCTTTAAAACAGAATCTCCAGGGCTTTCCTTTCCTTTCCCTTTTTTAAAGGTCAGAACTTTCAAAGAGCTAGAATTGCGCAAAACTGCAACATTGTTATTAAGGTGTGAAGTGGCTAGATCACTACAGTGTAGCTTTAAGGACTGGATTTTTATAGTGGCTGTTTTGAGGGTGGATTTTTTCAATGAAATCACTATCTTTGGAAGCAAGCTGTTGGGGGAGGGAAACCCTAAACATGGATTCTCATCCCTTAACACGGTACGGTCCCCACAGTAAAAAAATGTAAAACGTTTCAAGCACACGATCCGGAGTGAGACCTGTTGAAATCAGGATTGAGATTCACCACGCTTTGGGGTGGTTTAACACGAAGAAAGTGTGTTAAGCCAAACTGCCATACGGACTCCGAGGATTGAAAACGTTTTGAATCCGAAATAAGGTTGCCGTGAAGACACGGCTGTGCAGTGATCCCTTTGCAGCATTTCACAGTCCTTTACTGCTCAAAAGTAAATAAATGTAGAAGTAGGTGGAATTTGATTTGGTCTTATTAAAAGAAACAAATTCTTACCTCATTTCTTTCATACCAGCCAATATTTTCCATTTTTGAAAAGGTTTGTGACCTTTTGACAACGAAATAAATGAGGTAGCCGCTTCCACACAGGCAACATATAATGAGCACATTGGCCAGAACCCTCAGGAATCTTCTCAAATGGATGTTCTCATCTTTGTTGCTTTCCTGCTCATCAACAATTGATTCCTGAATAAATGGAAGGCACAACGAAGACAGATAATTTACAATTCAACCTTATTTGTGTTTGCTTGGGCCATGGTCACACCAACACTTTAAACCTTCTTAAGTCCATCTTCAAATCTGACTACTCACACCTTTCCGACTATTCAGAAAAGTCCACATGGAAGGTGGAAAGTCCACAAATAAAACAAATAGAAATGAAAAGGTATGAACAGTCAGACCTTAAGATGGACTTAAGAAGGTTTAAAGTGAAGGTGTGACCATGGCCTTGGATGCCTTATTGGGCTTAGACCTTTGTAAGTGCATGTTTAGATCGGAACATTACTGTATGTAAAGAATGAGTGAAACCAGTTGTGTAGCAAATGCATTTGTAATTTCTAAATGACACTAACTCCATTTTATAGGCTTAGTTTCATAACAGATTCTAGATCAGTGATGGAGAACCTTTTGAGCTCGGTGTGCCAAAATTCACAAGAAAACCTAGCTTAACTTGGGTGCTGTGTCACATCTAGAAATATCCATAATTTTGTGATATTTGTAGCTCTAGTAAAAAAGTTATATTTTTGATATATGTATTTTATTAAAAGCAAAAACAAATAATTCTTTGCATTAGTGACTTTTGTTGCTGAATTTCCTTTGCTAAATCTTCAATTAAAAGTTGGGATTTCATATACTTCAAGAACAAGCAAGCACTACTGTACATGCCCAGGTGCCAGGGTGACCATGTGTGTCACACAAAAGGGCTTGGCATGTCACCTGTGACACGCATGTCATAGGTTGGCCATCACTGTTCTAGATTATCTCTATGTTGTAGTTTTAAGAAATTAAGTACAATCCAGATAGAACAGGCTAATGTTTCCTGTAACCCTGATCTGTTCTAATAGTGGCTGGACTGGATACTTCAGTGAAAAATACATTCAAATTCTTACAGCATTCTTAACTATGTAGCATCTGCACTGGCTTGTGATGCTGGTTTAATAGCATAACAACTCCAGTATTGTCCACAGGCAGCAAGTGAGAACCTCCAGGACACCCTCTGCTGAAGCATCATTTTATTGACTCGAATAGAAAAAAAAGGTTTTTTTAAAAAAGAGAAAAGTGATTGCACACACAACAAGGAGCTGAAATCAAAATTAAATAACTCTACACCAAGAACAGAAGCATTAAAGATGGACTCATATGGAAATCAACGGCCAGTAGAACCATTTTAGGCTTCAGTGAAAGTTTGGAATGGAGCTAGGGAGAGGAGATAAGCATTCTACTCATAGGAACGAGGTAGGAATCAGATTGGAGATTTCTTAACATGTATTAATCCCTCTATTTATGTTCCTGACCACTTGGGATCTTTCTCTTTTCCCCTCTCTCTTCCATTGGGTGCCTTTTCCCTTCTTCATTTTCCTTCTTAACTCACACTTCCTGGTGGGAATTCAACTGGAAATTTAAGCTGCCGAATCCCCAGCACTCTTAGGCCATATTTCCACTTGCCTCACTGGGATTAATAAAGGATTAAGTAGTAGTAGTTTATTTACACGGTCTCAGACCAGGTATATCAAATGTTAAAATTCATAATTGGCTCTCATCCCCAGAACCTTCAGAGGTTTGGAATGAGAATTCTATACCTAAGCAGTGCATTCCCATTCAAGATCTAAAGAGCGTTGAAATTGTTTTCAGAGCTGAGCATTCCCAAAGGTTCAGAGGAATCTGCAGTTTCTGAGAATTAAAGGTCCCCAAATGTGGATGATCTATATTTCAATAAAAAGAAGTCTTGCTGCTGGATTTTGAAATAACACTCACTATTTAGCAATGGGAATGCAAGCAGGTTTTTGAGGGGGAGGGAACCATGCTTTAGGGGCATTCTCCTCAGTTTCCCTTGATCCAATAATAAGATGTGACTTCCTTCCCTTTTCTCCTGGCTGTTGCCATTACATGCTAAGACAAAAGTGAGCAGAGCTTACAATGTAATGAGAGATTGGACATTACAATGTATCCAACCATAGCGAGGAGAGTTTGATTTTACTTAAAGAGACAGGGATTGGAAAGACTTTGCCCTTGATGTTTGCCATTTTGCACAAAGATGTTGCACAAAACTGGTGCCTACTTTGTCCCTCATCCCTCCCTCCCTTTCTCATTGATCTCTATTCCCTCCCTTCCTTACCTGCCCTTCCATTTTCGCTGCTTTGTACCAATCTAGCACAAAACAAAAGGGAAGTGCTTAATCTTCTACTGCTATGCTACAGTGTGGGGAACACTTCTGCCATGATATATAGGGGGTGGGGTTTGAATCGCCCATCCTGATGAAGTCAGGGTATGATGGAAAAGAGATGGGGAGGGGCTTTCTGTGCTGCAAGTCTACAAAATAAGCTAACCAGTGGGAACGTGAAAAAACAGAGCTCACTGCTTATTTAAAAAATCAGGATTAAAACCCAGACTAAATTGTGCAGCAAGAACCTGCTGTCAGAGTTTCCAACCAGCACAGAGAAGAAATGGCCCTGGAAGTTGGTCAGCCATAACCGGATTGGTACCAAATTCAATTGGGCAGAAAATACCCTTGGAAAGGTGTACCTATCTACACAGCCGGGGGGTGGGGTGGGGTGGGGTGGCAGAAGAGGATGACATTGTTTGGTGTGTTTTATGTGGATTTTCCACCTCTGGGAATGTCTGCAGGCCTGACTGAGTCCTTTTGCTGCTGCCCAGGTGCAACTGTAGTTTCCTTGAAACACAAAATGTTTTCTATTATTCTGACAAAACACTAGCTTGGAAGCAGAGTGACATTGTTGTAATTCTTCCTGTTTTCTCTTTGGCTTTGTTTGTACTTGATGTCTTGTTTCTGTTTTTTTATTTTTTCATACATGTGGCTTTACATGTTACTTCTCTGTTTGGGTGGTTTACATACGGTGCAGAGGCCTACTGGAAATTCTAGCTTTGCTTACAGAAAGACCAAATGCTCATGACAGGAATGCCAGGAGGGGTAATATGCCCTAAGCCTGGATAATTATATCTTCTTCTGTGAGTGAATGAGAATCCATTCTTTTCTCTCTCTTTTTCTTTTAGGGAGGTAAGGAATGTGAATTTTGCTTTTCAAGAACCAGAAACTGAAACATTTGAAGCCCCCATATACAGTAATTTAACATGCTTTTATGGCCATTTGCATTTTCAGCCTTCACTATACAATGCAGTGGGATTGCTAACATGTTGCCTTATAAACTGGGGTCACTTGAAAGCCAGGAAAAAAGAGAGCAATGATAGCAGTACCTCGGGCATCATAATAAATCTTCCTTATAAAATTGCAGGTTGTCTAAAGCGGATCTCCTTGCTATCCGAAGTGTGTCTACTCTCTTCTCTTGGAATTCTGCCAAAGGTGCAATGCAGCAGCATCTCCAGAGGCAAAGATCTTGCCGCAGAGACAAAAGTTAATGTGGAAAGAATTGGAAATGGGAAGGTACCTTGAAACTAGTTGTGATAGACGCAAACTTGTTGTCTGCTGTTTCTGGGTTGCCTATCAGATAGTCCCAACTAGTGAACATTTTCCAGCTGAAAATGAAGTTTTCATCATCGCCGTCTCCCGTGTCTTCGTGGGCATTCCGGGCCATCCTGAGGAGGGACAAATTCATATACTGTTTGGTTGCTTATTACAGCATATTATTCAGCCACTAGATGTCTCTCTTCCATTTTCCTGGCACTCTGGGTTAGTGCAACAAAATTCAAGACTCTGAAGAGAAACCCTAGTGCTATATTCTTTGCGGCAGAAAAATGCATACACATCTGGAGCATTTGGAAATGACTGTATAAGCATATACGAATGTCAAAGACCTGTTATCTCCAAATAAATCAATGGAAGGGTTGGAGACCAAAGACAATCAGGTTGGTGTATATTCGCTTTCACACATAATGGTGAATTACAATACTGCTGCTGCTAGTCCATTCTTTAAAAAAATACAAATGACAGACAGGTGACTGGGTTGGCTATGTGGCACTAATTTTGCGGGATTCAACTTTTCTTTCAACATGCTCAAGGCGGTAAACATAATTATTTTTGCAAGTTTATCCTCCCAATTGCACCCTGTGAGGTAGGTGGAGCTGTGAGAGCTCAGGAAGAGAGCTGTGACTAGCCCAAGGTCACCCAGCTGGCTTCATGGAGGAGGGAGGAATCAAACCCAGTATTCCCAGATAAGAGTCCAGCTCCTTAACCACTAGACCAAAGTGGCTCACTCGATCAACAGAGCCAAGCAATATAAACAGATGAGGCTACAGTGTTTGAGGCAGCCTCTGGAGAGAAGCACATAACAAATAAATTATAATTTTTTATACTGGAACAAAGTATAAATCAAGGAGAAAGGTGAAAAGACCAGGGTATGACTTTCAGCCATTTTCTTGCTGGCTCTTTGCCACATTAAAACAAGCTCAGATCACGATACTTGGTCCCATTAATGATACTTCAGATCTGGCTAGGAAATGAAGTTTTTTACAAAAACAAATCTCTTATTACTTAAAACTTACAGAGGCAGTAAGAAAACTTTATAAAGAATGTCTCTCCAAATTGTACTATCCAAACTGTACTTAGTAATAATATATTTATTTGATATTTTAAAAAGTCTTGAAATGGATATTTGAATGTTTCAGTGACCTTATGGGGTCAGTAAAACCCAGGGGACTGTCTTCAGATGTCAAGAGGTAACATGGGATCTAAACAAGATCCTGCAATTGCTTTTTGTCATAAGCCACCAGACGTGAGGAGCAGATCCCTGTTTACCGTCATGTCTGGCGAGCAGCAAGTGGGCTTGGCCCAATAGGAACTTCTGGAAGCCACCTAAGTGCTTAGCCTCTTTCTTTTGTTATGTTTCACATATTTGGATGGCCAGTTTGGTCTAGCGGTTAGGGAGCTGGACTCTTATCGAGGGATACTGGGTTTAATTCCACACTCCTTCATGAAGCCAGCTGGGTGACCTTTGGTTAGTCACAGCTCTCTTTCTGATTTCTCACAACCCCATCCACTTCACAGGGTGTTCTGTTGTGGGGAGAAGAATAGAAAGCATAGCAAATATGTAAAGCAATGGTGCTCCAGATATTGTGAGGTTGCCCTGATGGAGAGACTGAGAAATAAAATGTATTATTTGAAGGCTCGCACAGGGCTTCTTTCAAGAAAACATGAGGAGATTTCATTCATTGTGTTAAAACCTTTGCTGGGAAGGAAAGGTATTTGAACTTGGCAATGGTCTGGTTTCTATGTGATGAGAAAACATGGATGTTTGAAGGGGAAAGTGTTTTCATATTACTGATAATGGATTTAGTTAGTTGGTTTCAGATTTTATGTTTCCATGCTTTATGATGACCCTACTTCATCAAATGCTATGCAGTGATGGTGCAACTGTGTGGGTAGCTATGTATATCTTTAACATGTTTAATTTTTGGTTTTAGTGCAAATAGATTTTAGCTGCAGCTATTGAAGTTTCTTGCTTCACAGTGCAGACACATTGTTTAGATTTAATTTTTGTGTGCCATTTGCTCCTTTAGTTTCCTATTTTCATTTTTCTTCCCCGCACCCCATCCTGTTATTTGCCCCCGTTCTGCTTACGAGGGGGGGGGGACTTGAAGAGACCCTGGTGTCCATTTTAGAAGGGAATTGTCCAAAGATAGTGCCACATGGACATAATTTGGACAGTTTTGTCTGATTTGATGGCTAAAATACAGTATGCAAGTAATGACATTTTTACTTAATAGCACAGAATTATCCTCTCAATAGAGAGAGGTTAACTGGAGTTAAGGTTTCCAAGTAGTGCCAGTTTATTGTCCTGTCTCTTTCTCTTCAGTTTTAAGGGTTTGCCGGCAGATACAAATCCACCAGTGCCTTTTAAAATCCATAATGAGACTTGGAAGACAAAGAACTCATTCCAGTCTTTGTATGAACACTCACTGGGAGATCACTTGAATACACGATAATTTTAGCCAACACCAGCCTATTGATAGGTGTATAGGGATAGGAGAGAGGAGGAGAAGGAGGAAGCCAAGACTGAAAGCCTCACTTTTATCTCCATGAGCCACATTTTTAGGAGCTGGAGATGAAAACATGGTTTGGACAGATCAAAGGGTGGCTTTCGAGCAGAGTCCTCAGGGAAATAGTTTGACTCATGATGGTTTTATCCTAATTAAATAACATGAAATTCAGTAAAGATAGTCTTTTCCATCAACCACTCTTAAAGGCCTTTTCTATCCTTACCAGTCTTATTTCCCATCTTGGAACTGACTCAACCTTCAGGTGTGAGATAAAACCTATGGTCCTCTCAGCTTCTCCAATGGACTGCTGATTGCAGTCTGGAATTATATAATGGAAATTCAGCAATGATGCTGGGTTTTCTACAGTTACCTTGCTTACCTGCACAGAAAGGGACTACCAGAAGCCAGGGAAGGATGTGGAAAACAATGAAAGAAGATGGGGGTGAATGGCTTCTGATAGTCCATCTTGGGCTGATCATGTACCCTGCTTGCCAGACATGCAGGTAAGTGGGTTCTACTGCTCTTATCTGGTGGGACAAAGCAAGAGGTAGTCACAGTAGCCTGAGTGGAGTGATGGAGACCAGTGGAAATCATGTGCGTTTCCTGTTTAACAATCTATGTAGCCAGTGTCTAACAATTATACATTGATATTATAGGGAAATAGGTTTGTGACTCCTCTTTCTGCCTGGTAATATTTGTTTTTCTTTTCAATATAAAGCTATGCTGAAATTGTGACTGGATGTTAAGGCAGATTTGGTCACTGCTTGTCTGAAGTTCTCTTTATAGGTAACCCCTCCCTCCATTTTATTAACAACTGAGTAATACGGTTGATTAAGGAAGTGCACAAATATTTGAGATATTCATTATTCGATCAAATTCAGATAAATTTGGACATTCAAACTTGAATCAAATGTCCAGAAATTAGTTTTTTAGTATTCAAATGAATACTAATATTTTGAACTATTCGTACAAATAATTCAGACATTTGTATGTTTATGGATATGTACACATCGCATACCTATCTGTATGCATCTTATTCATATCCATACGTATCTGTACGGATATGTACGGGATGAAAACGGGATGCATATGGGATGAAAACGGGATGCGTACGGGATGAAAATGGGATGCGTATGAGATTTATATAATCAAATACGTATAGAATATTCGTACAAATAGATATGAATGTATTTGTATTGGTTCAAATGTCAAGACAGTTTTTTCTTTATTTGTACGAATTCAGATATTTGAATATTCAATTCGAATTGAATTGAATTAGAAAACTGCATTCATGTGGACCCAGGAGCCTTCGAGCCAAAATAGGGGAGCTAGAAAGCTTAGTTATGGAAAATAGGATTGATATTATTGGCATAACTGAAACCTGGTGGACCAGTGAAAACCAATGGGATACAGTCATCCCAGGTTACAAACTGTACAGGAAAGACAGGGAAGGGCGACATGGAGGTGGTATAGCCTTGTATATTAAAGAAGAGATAGAATCTTATGAACTGGAATGTCCAGGTGAGTCTGACTCTTCCACAGAAGCAGTGTGGGTAAAAATACCAAGCCAAAAAGGAAGTCTAACAATAGGGACATGCTACCGTCCTCCCAACCATACGCCCGAAGGAGATGAACAGTTGGAGAAGGAGGTAAAGGAGGTATCCCATAAAGATAGGGTAGTTATAATGGGGGACTTCAATTATCCTCACATAGACTGGGTGAACTCCTGTTCAACTCAGGATAGAGAGAGAAAATTTCTAGACCTACTTAATGACTGTTCCATGGAGCAAATGGTCATGGAACCAACCAGGGGAAATGCAGTCCTGGACTTGATCCTAAGTAATGCTCAAGACCTAGTAAAGGACGTCACTGTAGCTGATCCAATTGGGAACAGTGACCACAATGCAATAACCTTCAACTTAAATACAGGGAGTAAGTTCTTAATAAAGTCTAACACAGAGACCTTAAACTTTCATAAGGGAAACTTCCCCAAAATGAGGAAATTAGTGAAAAGGAAATTGAAAGGGAAAGTCAAAAGAGTTAAATCACTTCAAAATGCATGGAGACTACTTAAAAACACAATAATGGAAGTGCAACTAGAATGCATTCCTAAAAGAAGAAAGGGGACTTCTAGGTCCAAGAAGAAACCAATGTGGCTCACAAATGCAGTAGATGAAGTCATTAAAAACAAGAAGAGTTCATTTAGGAAATGGAAGGCTTGTCCAAATGAGGAGAACAGGAGGGAACATAGACACTGGCAACACAAATGCAAGACGGCCATTAGGAAAGCTAAGAAAGATTTTGAGGAGCACATTGCTAAAAACATCAAAAGAAATAACAAGAACTTCTATAAGTATATCAGAAGTAGGAATCCAACCAGGAGAGCAGTTGGACCACTAGATGGTAAAGGAGAGAAAGGGGTAATTAAAGAAGACACGGAGATTGCAGAGAGACTAAATGAATTTTTTGCTTCCGTATTCACGGAGGAAGACAGAAGACACATGCCAGTAGGTGAGCCTGTATTTTTGGAAGAGTTAAACTGTACAGAAATAACCAAGGAAGAGGTCCTGGCATGTCTTAATAAACTAAATGTGAACAAGTCACCGGGACCAGATGGTATTCATCCAAGAGTCCTTAAGGAACTCAAATGCGAAATTGCCGAACTTCTAGCAAAAATATATAATCTATCCCTTACATCAGGCTCTGTACCTGAGGACTGGAGGGTAGCAAATGTAACACCAATCTTCAAAAAAGGATCCAGGGGTGATCCAGGCAATTACAGACCAGTTAGCTTAACGTCAGTTCCATGTAAGGTGATGGAAACCATTATTAAAGACAAAATTAGTGTGCACATGGAGGAGCAAGCATTGCTGAACAAAAGCCAGCATGGCTTCTGCAAAGGTAAATCATGCCTCACAAATTTATTGGAATTCTTTGAGAGTGTCAATAAACACATGGATAAAGGTGAACCAGTAGACATTGTCTATCTGGACTTTCAGAAGGCTTTTGACAAAGTCCCACATCAAAGGCTACTGAGTAAACTCATCAGCCATGGAATAAAAGGACAAGTTCTGTCCTGGATTTGTGACTGGCTTAAGGGCAGAAAGCAGAGAGTAGTAATAAACGGCAAATTCTCAGGGTGGAAAGAAGTAAAAAGTGGGGTCCCTCAAGGCTCAGTACTGGGACCAATTCTTTTCAATTTATTCATCAATGATCTAGAAGAAGGGGTGCATAGTAAAATAGCAGTTTGCTGATGATACTAAATTATTTAGGGTAGTAAAATCTGAAAGAGATTGCCAAGAGCTCCAGAGGGATCTCTTAGCATTGGGTGAGTGGGCAACCAAGTGGCAAATGTGCTTTAATCTTAACAAGTGCAAAGTAATGCACATTGGGGCCAAGAATCCAAATTACGTCTATAAACTGATGGGGTCTGAGCTTTCTGCAACACATCAGGAAAGGGATCTCGGGGTTTTGGTGGACAGTTCAATGAAGGTGTCAACCCAGTGCACGGCAGCAGCGAAAAAAGTAAATTCAATGTTGGGAATAATTAGGAAGGGAATAGAAAATAAGACAGCAAGTGTCATTTTGCCCCTTTATAAATCTATAGTGAGGCCACATTTGGAGTATTGTGTACAATTCTGGTCACCACACCTCAAAAAGGATATTGTGGAACTAGAGAAGGTGCAGAGAAGGGCAACCAGAATGATTAAGGGTCTGGAACACCTCCCTTACGAAACCAGGCTGCAACATCTAGGCCTCTTCAGTCTGGAGAGACGGCGTTTGAGAGGGGACCTGATTGAAGTATATAAAATTATGCACGGTATAGAAAGGGTGGATAGAGAAAATTTCTTTTCTCTATCGCACAACACTAGAACCAGGGGGCACTCTATGAAGCTGATGGGTAGGAGAATAAGGTCTGACAGTGGGAAGTATTTCTTCACCCAGAGGGTCATTGGCTTATGGAATGTGCTGCTGGAAGAGGTGGTGACAGCTACCAGTCTGGATGGCTTTAAGGTAGGGTTAGACAAATTTATGGATGACAGATGTATCAATGGCTACTAGAACGAATGCCTAGATGCATCTTCCAGGCTGGGGGGGGGGGGGGGAGGAACTGGGGCGCTTCAAAGGCCATCTGCTGGGACTCGAGAGCAGGAGAAGGTTTGTCCTTGTCTCTGCTTGAGATGCCCATGAGCATTTGGTGGGCCACTGTGTGCGACAGGATGCTGGACTAGATGGGCTGTGGCCTGATCCAGCAAGGCTTCTCTTATGTTCTTATGTTCTTATGTTCTTATGGACCCCTATGGCTGATGAAGTTGCATTTGTTTTTAGTTTAAAACATCATTTTAAAATATATTTGAAGCCATGGCTCACATTTACTTCCAGCAATTGCATTTCCTCCAAAATGTTGCACTGAGAAGGGCTTTCTATACCAATATACTTTGTTGTCCACCATTTTGTCCTTGAGAAGCCGCTTGAATGGGTCAGGTTCCTGCATTTGTCCATTCACATATTTTTTAAGAGTGCTTTGAAAGGGAATCTATTATCATTCAATATAATTAACATTTAACTATATAATTGCAGTCCAGAAGCTCAGCTGTAACTGCCAGTAGTTTCTAAGTCCTCTTTTTAAATATAGTAGGTACATGGAAAGAATGCATAAGCCTGAATTAGTCAGAGAGAGGTCTGTAAAAGAAAAAGTGAACTTACGATCGTATTACAACCATTATGCTGTATCCGTACACACCGACAACACCAACCATGAAATAAGCCATTGGTAGTCTGTATTTTAACCAACCAATAGTCCTTTGGTTATTGTAGTATCCATAAAAAAGAGCAGAATACTTAATATAACCCTAAAAGGGAGGACAAAATAACCTAAATCAGTTTTCAATGTTCATTGCGAGATGTTTAAGATCTAAGGATAGATGTTGAGTGCAAAGTTAGGGAACAGATAACCTTGATTCATTTATTCCTCGTGACTGAACATTCAAGTGGCAAGAAATATGGATTAGATGCTGCTTAGGGAAGTACATGGTGTTCTAAATATTCAAAATTCGATCAAATGTGGACATACAAATTCAAATAGAATGTCCTCACATTCGAATTTAAACATTCAAAAGAATTTTGAATGTTCCAAAACATTCGTTTGAACGATTCAAAAGTACAGATATGTATTTATTATCTGTACGCATTTGCACTTATAATATGGGACGAAAATGGGATGCATATGGGATAAAATGGGATGTGTACAAAATGCCTACAGATACGTATAAGACATATGAATGTTGTCGATATTCGTATCTTCAGATTCGAATCTAATACTTGAACAAATAGATTCAAATGATTTCGATTCAAATTGGATTTTGTTTCATTCGGATTCTAAACACTTGAATTGATTCAAATGTTTGTATATTTGATTTGAATTCAGATGCAAAAGAACCTTTGGTGCACGTCCCTAGTCTGTCTTGTTCTTTTCTTCTGCTTATTTGCATTCCCCAAGTGGACTCCAAAACCACCTTGTTTTACTTTTGATAGAAAATGGCACCTGGGAGGCATCCTCATCTTATTGTACCCACAACAGGAGTCACTCCTATGGGATATTTGGTTCAGAGCTTTGTCTAACCCAGTGGTTGTGGTTTCTCTGGCCGCATCCCCATTATAAGCCTAATTCGGTTTCCCTAAATCGAAATAATAGAACCGGATGCAAGGGCAAATTTGCCTGATCCCATTACTTTCAATTCTATCCGGATTCTGAGGATCGTAGGTGGCGTATGTGACTCAAGGGGGGACTCAAGTGGCTACTTTTTAAAAGCCACTTTTTGGGGCTGCCCTGCCCTCTTCCTCCTGGCATGAACACGCCACCCACAACTGACCCCTTCACGGAGGCTAGCTGGGTGGCTGCCGCTTGCCTGGATGGAGGAAAAACGGCAGCGGGCAGCCAGCGATTCTTTCCCCTCCTCTCCCCATTGCCCAGGGCACACAGCAGCAGCGGCAACTCAAGCCCCCTTGCTTTAAACATTCACACATTTTCCAGAACCTGCAGCTGCTTTCCTTTCCCTTTCTAAAGATCAGAACTCCAAAGAGCTAGAATTGCGCAAAATTGCAACATTGTTATCAGGTGTGTAGCGGCTGCTGTAAAGGGTGGAATCACTATCTTTGGAAGCAAGCTATTGGGGCAGGGAAACCCTAAACATGGATTCTTATCCCTTAAAACGGTACGGTCCCCACAGTAAAAAATGTAACACGTATCAAGCGCACGAATCGGAGTGAGACCGGTTGAAATGAGGATTAACATTTACAACGCTTTGGGGCAATTTAACACACAGAAAGCGTGTTAAGTCAAACCGACATGGGGTCTGCAAGGATTGAAACTGTATCGAACCCGAATTAAGCTTGTAATGGTGATGCGGCCTCCCTCTCAAAGAAACCGTAATTGAAAGATAAGAGCAAAGTCTGACTCTAGAGAGAAATAAGCCATGACACTGGTTTGGACATAGAGATACCCCTTGTATAATGCTGGGGTTTGTAGGGAATATTTCCTCCCCTCCCCCCAATTCGCTTTGCATCAAAGCGAATGGGATGGAAATTTGCATTTATGCGAACAGAGCCACTTCAAATCTCTTCAAATCTCTACCATCACCAGTTGCACCTCCAAAACCACTCTGAATCCACTCCAAAGTTTCGAACGAAAGCACAAAAGCTTTTGCTTTGCATGCAAAGGTTGGTCTTCAAATATAGTCAATATTCGTTTCAAATGCAAAGTTTAAAATTTTCACAATTTGCATGAATTCCAATGGTGACAAACATTTTTTGCCCATTCCTAATGGCTTGATTCTCACAAGGTGCTGTATAATGCAAGACTGTAATAGGTACATGACGGAAAACCAAGGGTTAAAGTACTGCACAGCCCTAGTCTACCAACATAAGACGATGACAATGCAGAGGCCAAATCGCACTATTGCCAGTTTCCAGGACTGCATTGGAGAAAGGAAGTCACATTTTATCAACTGCTTGAGAACAAATCTGTGCTGTGTGCAACAGTTTCATG
The DNA here is from genome assembly GCA_023333525.1 of Aspidoscelis tigris stejnegeri. Taxonomy (NCBI): domain Eukaryota; kingdom Metazoa; phylum Chordata; class Lepidosauria; order Squamata; family Teiidae; genus Aspidoscelis; species Aspidoscelis tigris. The sequence goes on from JALMGA010000008.1 coordinate 21,231,507, forward strand.
CACAAGACAACTGTAACATTAAGCATGCTGTTGTGTGTCTTGTTTCTCTGCTTGACTTGGCTAAAGGAGGGCAGGTGCTGAATTTCATGCAACAAGCCCTTTCACATGCTGCTTCTTTACTTGAGCTATATAGCTTAGTATTATGTCTGAACATGTCCAGTATTAGTTCTCCAGCACTTGTTCTTCTCTGTCATGGCTAGTAAGGAATCATTATTTTTTAGTGTCACAGCACAAGAGAATTGTAGCTAAATGGAAGCAGTAGGAATAATGGCAAATAAGAGGGAGGGACAATACAGCCCCATGAATACAAAGGTGGTAAGAAAATATTCTGTAAGTTTCTGGCGGAGCTAAAGGCAAAAGGGGTGAAAGAAAATCACGCTCAAAAGGAGCTCTTCTTTGGTGCTCATTAGAAAGATATTTTCAGCTGAGGGTTTTGTGATGCATTTCCACACTCTTTCCCTGGTCCTTTCCACCAAAAGAGTAGAAACAAAATTATAGCCTGCAGAACATTCTGTCAGAAACGATCCTTTAAGTTCAAATGAAGGCTATTCTTCCTCTGCTGTCCTCTGTTATGTAACCCCCTTTTCTTAGTAATGGAAAGAAAAAAGTTGCATTTGCCTTCCAGTTTCTCTTGTATGTGTTTCAGAAAACAGGGAGTGCTGCCATCAGCATTGCTGAGTGTTCATGTATTTCCATTTTTTAATCTCAGCAGTTCTTAGATATTATGCTTATGGTGCATGTCACACAGAGCTTCACTGCCCTTCCAGACTGATGGGCTCTCTGGACTGCAAGCCAACAGTGTGGAACACAGATCAATAGAAGGTGAAAGACTGATGTTTACTCCCCTGTGTTACAGAGCATATACAGATGCTTCTTCCAACAGGTTTGCACAAACATGTACACAATTGATTTTTTTCTTAGGACTGGAAAACTCACTGTGGTGCGTGTGCAAAGTGAATTTATTGAAAATGAATTCATTTATGCTCCCTTTGCAAGGTGACTAAAATGACATGTGTTGATTTGGATGAATTACAAGTCATCAGTGCTGTTTTCATATTTTCTTAACCACCGTGCTCTTTAAATGCCATCCTGGTGCATTTGAATCAGTGAAGTACTGGAAATTTGGATATGGCAATCCTGCGGTATGAGCTGTTAATTTTATTTTATATTTATTTGCATTTACATTTACATTTATATCCCGCCCCATACCCAAGGGTCTCTGGGCGGCTCACAACATTTAAAACTGCTATATCAAAACACAGCAAAAACTATATCAGTCCTAAAACCAGTACTAAGTTTAAAAATCCAGCTTTAAGAAAAATAGAGAAACTGTTTAAAAACAGCAGTGTTTACGATGGGGGAAGTGTGGGGAACATTTAACCAAAGGCCTGAGTGAAGAGGTGCATCTTCACTGCCTTCCTAAACAGAAACAAAGAAGGGGCCTGACGCACCTCGAGGGGGAGACCATTCCACAGCCTGGGGGCCACTACCGAGAAGGCCCTCTCCCGGGTGCCCACCCGCCTAGCTGCTGAAGGCGGTGGGATAACCAGGAGGGCCTCCCCTCCAGATCTTAAGACGCGGGCAGGTTGATATGGGAGATTGGGAGTGCCCTATGAAGGGACAGGGCCTGCGTGATGTTGTTCCCTTATGCCTTGAACCTGTATTCTGGGGATGTTTCTTGTGTTCCATGACCCCCTGCAGTTGTCCGCATAGCAGGAAGAGAATACGGCTGGGGACAGTGGCAGACATGCAGGCAGCACGCTGCCATGTCAAGACGGCTGCTAGTGACACTTTCTTCTTAATGTGCATGTGACCCTGCTTATTTCTCATGCCAGAACTGTTAGCCTTAGAAATGCAGGTCGATGATATGACCACTATCTATACAATCTCTGGTTTTCTCTTTTTCAAATATTACTAAAACAAGATTAGCGCAGCCTTACAGAAGCTGGAGCTATGCCCTTTTTAGAACAAATTGTTCTCATTAGTGGTACAAAAATATCACTATACATTACTCTGAAGCTTTTATTTGTGTTTTACGTCTCTCTCTTCCCTCTCTCTCCCTTTCTCATGTTCTGTAACTATATGAATTTCACAGTCGTGGGTGCTTCCAGATGGCAGCCTGACACAGCGCTAGGAAGCAGTAATGTGGGGCTTTGCTCCCTCGCTATTATTGCTTCCTGTTTAGACAGCGCTGACTACAGCGTTGTCTTCACATGTTTTGGTGACAGGCAAGGCAGTTTGTCCATAACTGAATTCTGGGATGAAATTGTCACCGCGTCTGTGCAGGCATGGTTGGCTGTTTCAGCCTCCACACACGTGCCTGTGCCCAGGATGGAATTCTGATTGCTGTTCCATCCCTAAAAAGTGCTAAAGCTGGAAAACGTCTACCAGGATTTTCCAGCAATCATTAAAGCACTTTTTTAGGGATGAAAAGCAGGGCAGTGTTGGGAGTTCCCTATGATACATGAGGTGACTGCACCATTGCGGTATATTTATCCCATCTGGAAGAAGACGGCGATTGATGGTTAAGGTTTAATTTGGAGCAAGAATTATTTGTCAAAATGTTTGCTGAATCTCTTTCCCATCCCAGTCACCCCCAAAGTCCCAGATTGTCTTTGGCCCTGAGATTCGTTTCAAAACACAGATCAAAAGGCACCTACCTCAAAATCCCACAGAACAGAGAAATCCATAGCAGTTTTTTGCTCAGCCCTGGGTACAATTTTTCTAGGTATGCTGCCATATGGTGCTCCCATCAAGACCTGGAATATGTATTTTATGGCATATAAAGCATAGCAAATACTGCTTGATTCCTTGGCTTACCAATAATAGACCATAGTAAATTGAATTTTCCATTTGTAAGGTGTAGGGTTTTTTTTTTACATAATGGATGAATGAATTTTTTTGTAAAAATGCTGAATCAAAATGTCAACTGTCTCTTCAACTGCACATGAAGATAAGTTGCATTTGGATTTAGGGAGTTCCTCTAGATTCACTGGCTTAACTGAATGCTGTTTAAGATTTACGTACTGAACTCTGTTGTAGTGTATTTAGAATGTTCAACTTACCTGAGCTATCTGGGTGAAAAACAAAGCTTTTAAAAAATTTTCTGTGCCCTTGAGTGCAGATATGTTCAGGTGGGAGATGATTTGCATGAGAAGGAACAAGACAGGGACTGTGAAAGTTGCTCCTCTGTGAAGCATACAAAGTGCAGAATGTAGGGACATGCAAGAAAATTCAAAATATTCATTATTCAATCGAATGTGGACATTCAAATTTAAATCGAATGTCCAGACATTCATTTTTAAAAATTTGAATGAATACGAATATTTTGAATCATTCATTTGAATAAGTTGGACATTCATATATGTACGCATACATACGCATTGCATACGTATCCGTATTCATCTTATTCGTATGCGTACGCATCCGTTTGGATATGTATGGGATAAAAACAGGATGCGCAACATTTGTATCATCAAATTTGTATCAAATATTCATACGAATAGATACGAATGTATTCAGATTGGTTTGAATTTGAATACATTCATTTTTTCTCAATTTTATTTATTGCTTTTATAAAGGGAAAAAAATACAAACAGAAAGGAAACAAACACACATTGCTCACATTTCAATAACACATTAACCCAACACAGTCAACCCCAGCCTCCATCCTTTATGCCTCAAAGGTCACAGGTAAATATGGGTGTTTTTCCACTGTCACTAAAGGTACCCATTAGGTACCCATTAATGGGTACAATAATGCCATTTCGTACCCATTAATGGGTACTTAATGGGTACTTTTAGTGACAGTGGAAAAACACCCTATGTCCACAATTTCAGTAGTTCTTCTTCCATTTCCATAGGTAAGGTGTCATTAATAAACGCTGGATATAATTTGCTCCAAGCATTTCATAAATCCAGACAATGACTTTCTCCAGAGTAGAAGAGCCACTGATGTCTAAAGGCATTTTGTTTTGTCTTTCCAACCTGCAGCTATAACTAATAAAGCTGCCCGTAGCATTCTATCCACTGTATATTTATCTGGTACCAGTGTTGAACAATCTTTATGAACTTGCAAAAGACACAGTCCAGGATGGGGTCTTATATTAATTCCAAAAATGTTTTGCATTTCCAGCATTACTTCATTACATGTCCACCACATGTGGAAGTACATTCCCCTGTTGTTACATGAGTGCCAACAGGAGGACGAAAAAGATGGAATCATATGGGACAGCTGGATCGGTGGAGCGCGGTGGAAAAACACCCAAAGAGTGCTTATGATAAGGGGTGCGCAGGATGAGTGTGCCATGAGTAGAAAGGGATGCACAGACACTGCACACTAGGGATGTGCATGAATATTCATAACGTTCAAAATCCATCCAGATTTGTCCAAATTTTGACATTCATATTCGAATCAAATGTTGAGACATTCAAAAGTTGACATTTGTATTTGAATCAAATGCTTCAGAGCATTCACAGGAAGCTTCGTTACATTTGTGAACCTGGGGAGGTGGGAAAGCGGCTACACCAGTCACATCCGCAACAGATCAGAGTGGATTCAAAGTGGATTCAGGGCAAATTTGAAGCTTTCAGATATGGGATTCATATCAAACATTTGTATTGAATTCATACCGAATGTTTGTATCAAATCGAATCCTTCCACATTCGAAGGGGATCTATTTGAACGAATATGAATTTTCTTGCATTTGATTTGAACTGAATGCAAAACAGATTTGTGCACATCCCTTTGCACACTCATAGTACTGTGCCAACACTGTCAAAATCTTTTTTTTAACTTTAGATATCAAAAGTCCATCATTTTAACTAGTGCACGTAAACAAGTGCAACTTAATAAGTCCACTGCTCGAACCAAAATATGCTGATAAATATTTTGTCCTTGCTTACCTCTGGAATTATAACTAGTCCAAATATTAAGCCAAATAGAACCAGGTTCACTCCATACATCCATCGCAGAAATATGAAATAGGAGGCCACTGAAGAACCAAAATGACCTAGAAAAAAGGAGATGCCTTCAGAAAACCACTGAGTAGAACCTAGATTCTCATTGTGGGCAACCATGAAATCAGGTGGCTTGAATCTTAGATTGAGTTCAGATTGCTGCTTGGTGACCCTGGATCAGTCACTGCCTCTGGACTTTTCTGCATTTACCTGTGGAGAAGTTCTTCAAGTGGCTTTCCTTCCACATGGAGAACTAGCTTAAGGGAGCTCATGACTAGTAAGATGAGTTACAATTGCATGCAGTGAAAACGGGAGTACGGGGTTGCCATAGTCCATTTCCACCACGTGCAATTGCTTGCATTTTGCCCACAACTATAGAAAATGCCCTGCTGAAAGGTCTGAAATGAAGAGGTCTGGGGTGCATTTACAGCATGGAACACAATGAGGACAACATATGCTGCTTTATCCAGGTGCCTCTTTCTGAGGCTAGATTTGTGTGTGGACGAGGACTTGATGGAGGCGTATGGGAATACAGCACCATTATAGTTGCTTCATGTATCATAGACAACCCTACCATAGACCCATTCCTCCTCCATCCCCCAAAGTGCTACATACTGTTGCTGTAAAACCCACTGCTGGTTTCCTGATTTTCTAGCAATAGTACTTTTACTCATCATCTAGACATAGTGGCCATTGTTGCTTCATACCCTGCCCAGCTTCAATGCGTGTGCAGTGGTGGTGTTCCAACATCCAGGAATTTAGCACTGGCTGAAGCACTATATAGGCAGGAAGTAGGAATGTGCATGAATATTTGAAATATTCATTATTTGGATGAATTCGCATATATATATACAAATCAGATGATACGAACAGATATGTATCCACTATGAACAGATATGTATCTAATACGAATAAATACATATCTGATAACATTTCCCGAGCTTGACAAATGTCTGAACTATCCGTATGAATCTCCAGAAATATTCAAATTGAATGCCAAAAAACATTCGTGCACATCCCTAGTATTTCCTTCAGGTTGGAGACACAAGCAAGAGGATGCCTCAAAAGGCCATTGGCAGGGATTTGAGGGCAGGTGAAGAGTTTGCCTTTTGCAAGCCATAGCTTGTATGCTCAATCTGCACAAAATAAAGAGTATTTTGGATCAGGAGGACTGAATTGGCCTCTTGGTCCTCTTCTGGTCCAGAATACCAGTAAACCCTGATAATAAAATTTACACCTTCTTCCATATTGACCTGCCCATGCCTTAAGATCTGTAGGAGAGGTCATCCTGGTTGTACCACCACCCTCACTAGAAGAAGGGGTGGGCACTTGCAATTGGGCCTTCTCAGTGATGGCACCCATTTTATGGAATAGTTCTCCCCTGAGTTGCATGTTCTTAAAAGCAGTGAAGGTGTGTCTTTTTTTGCCCTGGCCTTTGGCTAAATAAGGAAACAGCTTTTCTTCCCAACTTTCAGGCATTGAATTATTTTTGTATGTTTATTTTTATATTTGGCTTTTAATGAGACCTTTGGATATAGAGCAGGACCCATGTGGCACACCTTGTTACATCACTGAAATGGGATCCACAGAGGGCTTCAAAGCTTGCATGAACTTTGAGGGTAGTTGGGGGAAAGGGCTGGACCAGAACAGACTGGGACCAGTCCCTGCTTGATCTGGATCTACAGATCCAGAACTGCACAGGTAAGTAAGTGCAGAAAGGCTCCTAGTTAAAATAGATGTGAAAATCGATAGATTAAATATATTTTCAAAAGATATTTTATAATGATATCTAGAAAAGTACATTATATAATCAGAAATGTTAACTTACTTTCTACTTCCTTTATCTTCATTTCCCAGGGTATACACTGAGTCTTAAAATTGTCAAAGTCTCTCTTAAACTTGACCCATTTCTAGAAAGAAACAAATGAGAAGGTAATTTGGTTGAAGGTTTTCAAGAGACATAAAAAGACTTATGGGTTCCTTGCAATGAAAATCAAAAAAATGAAGTTTAAAACTGGGGTTTTTCCCATTGAACTTTGACATACTGAGCCCTTGACAGGCAACATAAGAATATAAGAGGAGCGCTTGCTGCTGGATCAGGCCACAGCCCATCTAATCCAACATCCTGTCTCCCCACAGTGAGCCACCAGTTGCTTCTGGGTGGTCTCAAGCAAAAGACAAAGGCAAAATTTTCACTTGCTCTTGACTGCCTGAAAGTGGCTTTTAGACAAGAGAGAAGAGCTGAATTTCTTCTCTGATCCTATGTTGTACTTTTAGGTAGAATGAGGCAGTTTCCTCCTGCAGCTGTCTGGGGTACTGGGAACATATAGCACATTGTTGAAAGTGTAGGTTAAAGAAGACCCTGAGATTGCTTCTTGCTGCTCCTCACCAGACATGAGAAGTTGTCCTAGCTTATCTTCCCAGTTTGGTCTAGTGATTAGGGTGTTTGGTCTAATGGTTAGGAAGTCGGACTCTTATCTGGGAATACCAGGTTCGATTCCGACCTCCCCTATAAATCCAGCTGGGTGACCTTGGGCTAATCACAGCTCTCTTTGGAGCTCTCACAGCCTCACCAACCGCACAGGGTGTCTGGTGGGGGGAGAAGAACAGAAGCTTTGTTGGCCACTTTGAGTCCCCTTAAGGAGGTGGTGTGTCCCCTCACCACCACCACCACCTCCTCTTCCTCTGTGGTCCTAAGATGTAGTCCATTGCTGGGTCTCCTTTCTTCATCCAGTGTGTGCCTCCATTGCAGCACAACATGTGCCTAGTATGTGCCTAGCACTGTCTCCTAGTTAATGATTATTACGGGGCCAATTAGACTTACCTCTTTTATGGCACATGACAGGCTCAGACCTCATAATCCCATGTGGCTGAGTCTGAAGAAGCATGGATCCAGCCAGTCAAACTGAGGACTCACACATAAGCTGTGTAATATATGTGCAAAAACTGTGTGGCATGGTGTGATTGCCCTATGTCGGTGATGGCCAACCTATGACACGCATGTCACAAGTGACACACATGGTCACCCTTGCACCTGGGCGTGTAGTGCTTGCTTGTTCTTGAAGTGTACGAAATACCAACTTTCAATTGAAGATTAGCAAACGAAATTCAGCAACAAAAGTCACTAATGTAAAGAATTATTTGTTTTTGCTTTTAATAAAATATTACTAGAGCTACAAAATTCACAAAATTATGGATATTTCTAGATGTGACACAGCACCTGAGTTAGGCTATGTTTTCTTGCAAATTTTGACACACCAAGCTCAAAAGGTTCCCCATCACTGCCCTATGTCGTTTTTCCAGCAAAGCCAAAATATTTGTGTGGTAAGGAGGTAAGTCTGACCAGCCCTCTCAATTTCACTAGACTCCAGAGCATAGAGGAAGGGTGCTTCCACGAACTCTGTTTGGAAATCTAGCAGCACTTGCTACTGCCTCACTAACAGTATGCATTCCAGCATTATATAAAAACTGCATATTAAAAGCTGGAGTCTGACTTTCCCTTTTTCCTCTTTCCTTTTTGGATTTCCTTTTTTATAGGAAGTCTTCCCTTTAGTTATGAATCCTTATACTGCTTACCTTTGCCATCATCATCTTATATGCATATAATTTTTTTCCTTTACCCTTTCCAAGGGCACCTTCAAATTTTTCAACAAAATCTTGAGCCTCCCTAATAATAGAAGGAAAAAAAGTGGTTATATTTATAATATGAAACTAAATCCTTGAAGAATTGATAGAAGCTGCAATAGCACATGGCCTACTGTCTTGATCACAAACAGAGGACCAACATTAAAGTCGTATTGCTTGACTTCAGCCACATAGTTGCAAGTGCTGCTGTATATAACTGGGAACTTCATAGAGCAGAAACCTGAACAAGGGCTGCATCTAGAACGGGTGTAAAACCCGTGATTATCACACAGGTCCGTGGCAATCCCAGCATAGCCCCAGGATATTGTGGTGATTATGGGGTTCACTTAAAAATTGAGAGAACTTAGGTTGTCTAGATGTTTGACACAACCGCCACCATCTTGGGAATAGCCACTGCACATGTGCAGGGCCAAACTCTGCCAAAAATGGAAGCTGCATATGCATGCAAGTTGGTGATCAGACGCTTTTGGGAATTTTATGTTATCAACATACCCAGATGTATGTGTTGCACCATTGTGAGAACCTGTATCCTCACCACTAAGCACCTCTGTTTGGCCTGCACTGTTGCACTGCCATCTGGACAACATGCAATAGTTCCAGACGTGCATTACTTTGGAACATCTTGAAAAAACCAAAGTAAACAAGGAATTTCTAGAGGTGGCCAAATTTCTAGAGGAACATTTTTATGCCAAGTGTTTTATACTTGGGCTTCCACTTTCATAAGCAAGTTTACCTTTCAAGGATAAACTGGTTTCATGGTCATGGTTTCACTTCCCCTCCACAGCTCTTTGTAAATTTGTTGCACTGTGGGCCATGAATAACTTTAGGATTTAATGTTAGTAAATATCCCCTACTCAGCTCTGCTGACAAATTCCAACTGTTGGCTAATTTATGATATTTCTTTCCACAGGAACTACAATTATCAGAAGGCATCAATCACAATTTGTAGAAACGCTCTGAGGGCGCATTCCCATAGGGGGTAAAATCTGGAGGGGATTTGGATTTGGCACTGAGGGTTTCCATTAAATCTTCCAGTAATCCAAATCCATTCCAGATTTTACCCCTCTGTCTCCATGCCAATTCTCTTTCCCTGGATTTTCCAGGGAAGATCCAGGGAAAGAAAACCCCTGTTTCAACAGGGCTTTTCTGACTGGCTCGGATTAAAGCCGAGTGAAGGAGGACAGCCAGCAGCCAGGTAAATAAGAGAGGGGGTGCGGCCCAGCCGCTGGCTGTCCTCCTTTGCTCAGCTTTAAACTGAGCCAGCCTTTTCTTTCCCCCTGTTGAAACAGGGAGAGGGAAAAGGCAGCCAGGCAGGCAGCCGAGGACGTTGGGAGGAGGAGGCTGGCGGCCGCAGCCGCAGCTGCAGCTCGCCATGCCGTGCTGTGCCGTTTGCAGGTGTGCTTGTGCGCATCTGCGGGTTACAGGATCAGCCCAACGCATGCTTGGTGCTGCTCCTGACCTCTACTCCTAACCCACAGCAGAACCCCGATTACTCCGGATCAGAGTAATCTGGGTTTGCTTCGGGTTTGTGGGTAAGTGGGGATGTGGCCTGAGAGACAGTTAGGAAAAATGCCATTCATGTCTTTCCTAAATTTGTATTCTTTCTTTAGTAATGAAATCTAGATGTTTCAAGTGGTTTTTATTTGGTTTTTCACCAGAGCACTGAGAAGTAGCCAAATGATAGACATGTAAAACTTCATGATATGACCCCACAGTGTTAGATGTAGAATGCTAAATTAGTGAGGGAGAAAAGCTCTATTTTCTTTGTTCCTCCGATGATTTAGCATCTAGGCCTTTTGTTTTCTTGCAGCTGTTTCTCTTTGCCTTGCTGTTCTGCAATGTTGTTTGACAACACATCAAATTGCAACTTTGATGATTCAAGGAAGCACCCTGGGGCAATGCGCAATCATTCAGTTTCCACTACACTTCTGAAAACACTTGGGGCTTGCATAAGCTGTACACTGTACACACACACACACACACACACACACAAATGCTGAAGGTGACTTCTGTGGTAGCTAGATAACATTTGGTCACAATATATGTGCAAACAATCTCTTATCTTTCTTTATTTCTGCATATAAATGCTTCTGTGGTTGCCTCCAGACTAGCGGAATAAATCTGCTAGTAAAGGTAAAAGCGCAGCATGCCTACTGCACAGTGACAACTGGTCATCCTGACTTGAAAAGCAGCTCTGTAGCTTCCCTGTTGGAAGCTGAGAGAGCTGAGTTGGCACGTGCCATCATGTGGGTTGAGGCAGCCAATCACATTTGAGCTGCTCTCGTTGTTCTGTTCTTGCCGTTCTGCCTGGACTGGAGAGAAACTTCAGATTTCATTTATAAATCAGCATTAAGGTAAGTGTGCAGTCCTGATCGGATAATGTGACACCATAACGATTCATCCATTGTTGTGTGTGATGCACAGTATAAATGAGTCTGCATGCAGCCTATATTACTGTTATTCATCAAATACCCATACACCGTATGTGCCTACAAATACTATCTATTGTCAAAGGGAAATCCCAGAAATGTCTCTCCTAGCTGTTACTTGATGAAATGGCAGGGACTGTACCAGTGACTGAACCGTGGCTCTTTCTGGTGCTGGATCATTCCTTCACAGTCTGTTTCTTATCATGTGTTTTAGGACTTGCAAGATCAAGGGGAAAATCATTTTGATTGTTATACAATAGAAACATAAATAAACAAAGAAGGGTAAAGGACTTACTTCAATAAGCTTATTAACTAAATTTTAATTTAATTTCAGTGGTGAAATTTTTACTCCTTCTGTTCCTTTGTACGGGTGTGCATGAATGTAATTTTTGGGGTTTGATTCAAATTGAATACCCAAAAATTCAATTTGACTCGAATGTTTAAAGTTTGAATTTAACCAAATTTAATTCAAATTAAGCAAATTTGAATCTATTCGTTCAAATTTTTAATTTGAATTTACACTTACGAAGGTTGATAACATTAATAGATGTCCGTACACATCTTGCCGGGGTCCGTACACATCCGTACGCATCCATACATGTCCGTATGCATCCCATAGTTGTCCCATATGCAACCCGTTTTCATCCTGTACAGATGAGTATAAATGCGTATGGATGCAGGAAAGATGTGGATCTTCAAGTATCCATTGTGTACGAACCTGTACACATATGAATGTCCGAATAATTTGAATGAATAGATCCAAAATTCAATATTTGAATTGAATCTTTATATTCGAATTTAAGGACATTCGTTCGATTCAACTGGATTTCGAATGCATTCAAATATTCATGCACATCCCTATTCCTTTGGTTACAAAAGTGGACAAACAGGTGAAACTCCTGCAGCTTCACAGCAGCTGAACAACACAGTTTACATATAATAGGAACTCTCTTTCTCCTACAGTTTTGAAAATGGTGCACTGAAAGCTACCTCAGCACAGTTAATTTCTTTGCCATACGCCAGGGCTTGTTTCTCATGACAGATATGAGTTTTTTCTTTTCTTCCACCTGCTCTTTTAACTTGGCCAATTCTTCCTCAGAGAGGGACTCATCATCTGAAGAGTTGGAGGCAGATGAAGAAGAACTGTGAGAGGAAAGACAAAACAGAAGAATATATTAAATGTGCACATCCCTATGTCATTTCCATTCTTATTAGCTCGTTTTCCTGTTTTTAGCCTCCATTTCTAACTTTTTTCATAAGGGAAGTTCCTCTAGCCTCTTGACCAATTTTGGCTGCCTTCCTTTGAACTTTTCAAATTCTGCTATAATGTTTTGAGGTGCAGCAATCAAAACTACGTGGGGTGTCTTCCCATTCAAGATTTAAAGAGCTTTGAAATAGCTTTGAATGCTCAGCGTTCCCAAAGTTTTAAAAGAATCTGCAGTTTCTGCGGATTAAAGATCCTGAAATGTGGAGAATCCCTATTTGGATTAAAAGGGGTCTCGCTGCTGGATTTAGAAATAATCCTCATTATTAGTAAGTGGGAAAAGAAGTGGTTCTTTGGGGAAGGAACCATGCTTTGGGGGTGTTCCCCAGATGAAAGGGGGGGAGGAGGTAAAGAGTAAATGCCTGCAGTTCCTAATGTATCAAGAGATCAGACTAGCCGGGAAGTGTTTAATTTAATAAAGATCACAAAAGACGATCTTGTTACATTGAGGGACTGGAGATCGGTTGTGGCTCAAGCAGCCTGCAGTCACCAGGTGCCCGGGCTTCAAGGGGTGGCTGATCTGCTCGTCATGAATGGCAGCCACAGCAGCCGCAACCTAAAAGAGCCCCCAGTTGGAAACAAAGTTGACTTGGGTCGCAAGTCTGTGCTGGTCTGTGCCTGTCTGTGGAAAGCAGTGGAGCAGAAGCCTCAGTGTTTCTCTCTCTCTTTCTTCCCCCCTCATCCGGTCAGGGTGAGGAGAAAAGCCACCTCCCTTCACACAGCCATCTGCTTGAGAAGAGGAAAGCCCCACCCATAAGTCACTTTTTCTCCCAATGCTCCCTCAGCTCAGCAGCCCATCGCTTCTGCCGTCCACATGTTTGATCCGTGCCATTTTGTGCTGCTCTGATCTATCAATCTTGCACAAAACACCAATATAAGAAGGGGAAGTGATCTTTAATCTTCTACTGCCTTGTTAACATGAGAAAGAAGTTGTGCTATGGTGGGGGGGGGGCAAGTGGTGAACAAAAGCTGCTGTTAAAGGACTCCATGATCTCCAGCAACAGGTTTATATAGGGTGTGGGGTTTAAATTGCCCTCCCCAATGAAGTCAGAGTGTGATGTGTCCAATTACTGACTGCCTTGGGAGGGGGTTCTGCTGAGGGGAGGAGAGAGGGGCGGGGGATCCTCGCCTGTCAGGCACTGAAGAATGGAGAGTGATTGTGCATTAGTGGGAACACAAAACAGACCTTGCTCCTGATTTTAAAAACCCTGATTTAAAACCAGATTAAATTGCCTAGTTTTGGAGTATTCCTGTGATGTGGCACCATTGCTTTATACAGGAACATTATAATATCAGCAGTTCTATATTCAATACAATTTCTTATTACCCTTAACATGCTATTTGCCTTTTTATAGTCAACACTGATGTTCTCCTTGACTCCTCTACTACTGCGCTGAGAAAACAATAGACAAAAGTAGACCCATGGCCATCTCATATTACTGTGCTCTTTCTTTACGTGTATAAAATATATATGCGTGCATACACATAGATAACACACTAAAAATTCAAGGTGGTTTACAATAAAAATGAGAACAAGTGGTAATTAAGGCTTAATGAAATATACTTCATAAAAAACAAATAATAAATAGTGTATAAATGCATCTTCAGTAAGGAACCTGGGAAAAAACAATGGGCAGACAATCACAGGTGAGCCTAAGCCAACAGATGTGACAACCTACAGCTGCTTAAGAACATAAGAAGAGCCCTGCTGGATCAGGCCAGCATGCCCATCTAGTCCAGCATCCTGTTGCACATAGTGGCCCACCAAGAGATGCCATGGGCCACTATGGGCATCTCAAGCAGAGACAGCGGCAAACCTTCACCTGCTCTTGAATCCCAGTAAATGGCCTTAGAGGCATCCTGCTTGTTCCCCCAGCCTGAAAGATGTACTTAGGCATCCATTCTAGTAGCCATTGACACAGCTGTCATCCATAAATTTGTCTAACCTTTTCTTAAAGCCAGCTAGGCTGGCAGCTGTTGCCATCTCTTCCGGCAGCAAATTCCATAGACTGATGACCCTCTGGGTGAAGAAATACTTGCCCTTGCCTGATCTGACTCTCCTACCCATCAGCTTCACAGAGTGCCCTCTGGTTCTAGTGTTGTGTGATAGAGAAAAGAAATTTCTCTGCAGTAATGATCCCTTCTCCAGTTCTGCTGGATTGGAGCACAAACCAGACAGGAATATCAAAGCCGTTAGAGTAACCTTTGACCTGGGGTTTGCTATCATATTCATACCTTTCTTCTGTGTTCTTTTTATCTTTCACTTTTGTGTTTTCCTGCTTGTCTTTCTTCTTAGCATCCTGTTTGCCTGCCTTTTTCTTCCCTTTTTCTCTTTCCGCTGCTTCTCTCCCTTGGTCACTATCATCTGCTTTCTGTTTTTTCTTTCTGTTTGACTTTTTGGGCCTCTCTTCGTCTTCTTGACTTCCATCATCAGTATCACTCTTGTTGTCTTTTTTCTTTCTCCTGGTGTTTTCTTTTACATTTTGCTTTGTAGCTGCATTTTCATCCTCGTCCTCATCTGTAGTCAACGAAAATGCTTTCAATAAATCACCCATTAATTAATACTGTTGTAATTACATATTCACCTTTCATTAGACATGCTTGGGTGTCTGGAAATCAAATGCAGTTCCTGAAAATCCATGAAGATTCCTCTCCTGCTCTTGACCGCTTGGGTGGGTCTCCTGTCTTAAGTTCAGTCTTGAAACAAGTTGTTTTATGTAGCCTACAGTGAGATTGATTTGTGAGAGTTTTGCTTTGAAAGCTAATAACGCTATTGTTTCAGGCTTGTTAGGAAAGAATAACATATTAGCTTTGCTTTTAAGGTTCAGTAAGGAGTTGACATGGGTCTATTTAGTTCACGCCCTACAAAACTTCGAAGCTTAACTCACTGACAAAGTGGTACAGTGGGAAAATTTAGCAAGAGGAGTTTGGTTTAATGGTCAGGGAGCTGGACTCTTATCTGGGAGTACTGGGTTTGATTCCTCTCTCCTCCACAAAGCCAGCTGGGTGACCTTGCGCTAGTCACAGCTCTCTTCTGAACTCTCACAGCCCCACCTACCTCACAGGGTGTTCTATTGTGGGGAGAAGAACAGAAGGTTTGTAAGCCGCTTTCACTTTAGGGATATACACAAATATTCGTACGCATTAAAAATCCGATTGAATGTGCCAAATTTCAACATTCCTACTTGAATAGAATGTCCTGAAATTCAAATGTAAACATTCAAATTGAATTTTGAACTTTGGATCTATTCGTTGAAATTATCTGGACATTTGTATTTGTACGGGTTTGTACACGATGCGTTCTTGAAGATCTGCATCTTTCCTGCATCCATACACATTTGTACGGATACTTAAGGGAGGAAAATGGTTTGCATATGGGATAATTATGGGATGCATATGAACGTACGGATGCGTACAGATGCCCACGGGTGTTGGGAAGATGCGTACGTGCACACACGAATGTTGTCGACATTCGTTTGTGTAGATTCAAATAAATTTGAACGAATAGATTCGAATTTGGTAAATATGAATAGAATCTTGTTAAATTTTGCATTTAAAAGATTCAAATCGAGTTGGATTTTTGGGCATTTGATTTGATATGAATAGAATGTCAAAAACACAACAACCACATTTGTGCAGATCCCTATTTGTGTCCCTTTAAATGGGTGAGTAAAGTGGGGTAGAAAAGCCAACTCTTCTTCTTTATTGGAGATAGCTGCTTTGAGGGAGCAGTTATGGAAGCTCTTTTGTTCATACTGTTCAAACAAAGATGAGCCAAATGCTTTCTAGGATGTCCTTTGTCCAGAATACTGTGGTTCTGGTTTGGGGCATTAGTACCCCAATGTGGTATCCTCCAGATGTTTTGGATTATACCTCCTATTAACTTTTGTGTTGGCTGGGCATGAAGGGATCTATGATCTAAAGCATCTTGAGAGCAAATAGGTGGCTTGGTGGAGTAGTATTGAACTTTTCCTTCTATTCCTAGTAGAGCATTTCAGAGATCAAGCAAGCAAAAGTTACCTCTATATAAGCAGTTCTCACCCTTCCTAACGTCGCGACCCCTTAATGCAGTTCCTCATGTTGTGGAGACCCCCAACCATGGGGGTGGGGCAGCTGGGAGGGGGGAAGGAGGGGTGGTTTGAGACTCATTGCGACCCCTCTGAAAGGGTAGTTTGACCCCCAAAGGGGTCGTGACCCGCTGCTCTGTATGAAAGTCAGTCTCAGTTCCTCATAGGGATGTGCACAGATATTCAAAAATTCAAAAATTTGATTTGAATCTGTCAAATGTCGACATTCAAACTCAAATCAGATTTGTGAAAATCCAAGTTTACACATTCGGACAAATTTCTGATTTTTGAAAATCTGATACGGATTTTTGAATAATTCAAATGAATAGATTTGTATCTTTTGTATACAAATATGCGTGAAAATTATCCGTATTTGTGCATATAATGCGGGATGAAAACAGGATGCATATGGGATAAATATGTATTTGTCAAATTTGTATATTGCATACGAATCTTATTGACATTAGTATATGTGGTTCCGAATCGGATTTTTGAAAGTATGGATCTGGATGATCTGGATACGAATTGGATTTTTGAAATTCGAATTGAGTTGAATTTTCAAATATTCAATTTGAATCGAATTCAAATGCAAAAAATATATTCATGCACATCCCTAGTTCCTGAACAGCTGACAGTAACTGAAAAACTGCTAAGATTATTACCAATGTATAGCAATTTAAATGTACAGCATGCAGTTCTAATGAAAATGAATTATTTAAAACTATATTTCCAAAGCCAGCAGCTGCTAAACTCTAAGTTACCTTCACTATCTGAGTCGCTCTCCACTTGTCCATCAATCTCTATTCCAGCTACAAGACACAAGGAAATGAGAATTTATACTTATTTTAATATACTTTAACATAAGACAAGCTTCCTCTTTAGGAGAGGAAATAAGCCCAGCTTCTACTCATGACTTTCAGCTGGAAATTTTTTGTGTGTCATATCTAACTTTGTACCAGTTGATGTTTTCCCATTCAAAGCAATCTCAAATATGAACACTGGAAATGAATAAATTCACATTTATTTCCCACAAGATGCAATATGCAGGAGGGAAAAAAGCTAATATTTATATTGATAAATCCATACGAACCGCCTTCCATAATGATCTCTAGCTCAGATTTCTTCTTCTTTTTTACCATGGTAGATTTTCCTTTTGTCTTTCTTTAATTCAAGGCACTTGCTCAAGGATTTCATCCAGAACAGTTCTCCAGGTCAAAGATTATGCGTATCTGTACACTGCACACCACTGTGTACAAAGCAAGCCATCAATGAACCTACAACGGTCTGTTCTCTTTAAAAACTGTCTTTGTGTTTCAGAGTTGCTTCGGCTTACTGTCAGGTGAGTAGAGGTTGACTCACATATCAATCCAAACCGGCCACTTCTAGCTCTGATCTTTTTTCAACACGGAAAGCACCTGTTGGCATTACATTGCATTATATTATTTAAACATGAAGGAAAGCCCTTTGAAGAGTTTGCAGTGGTGTCATTGCTATCATTGGAGAGAAATATGGAAGCCATTTATTGTAACTGCTTGAGGGTCTTGTTCACAACAGACTGTTAAGAATTTCCATCTACTCTGTGTGGGCAAGTATATCTGTGTGCCTAAGAGAATTTGCCTGTATATGCTTCTCAAGAGGCATTACCCTTAACAATAATTTTTCTTCTTTTTTAGGAGCTGAGAAGGATTTGAAATGGGAAGTGTCAGTCTTTGTTTACAGAGAATAAAATACGTGTATGCAGGATGGGTGCAAGATTCAGAAGAAAAACTGGCAAACTAAGGAAGGGCGATGAACAGAATCACTGTAATGAATCTTGCAAAATGCAGTTTTCCAAGCAAAGTGAAGAAAATAGGTTGTTTTCTGAAATTTATATACATTAAAGATCTCAGAGTAGGAGTGAACACGAATGCAGTTTTTAAATTCAATTCGTATGGAATATTTGAATGTTCAAATTTGAATGAATAGAGAAAATATGAATGTATTCAAATCCCTATCTATTTGTTTGACTATTCGATTTGTATTTGAAGATACAGGCATTGATAACATTTGTATGTGTCAATACGCATCCGTACACACCCATACACATCCTGTTTTTATCCTGTATGCATTGCATTTTTGTCCCATACATATCCGAACAAATGCATTCCGATACGAATAAGATGTGCATGGATACATATGTAATGTATACGTATCCATACACATATGAATAACTCATACGAATCATTCGTACGAATGATTCAAAACCTTTGAATTCATTTGAATGTTAAAAAATGAAAAGGTAGTGAAAACGCTGCACAGCAAGATGGGAACAAAAAGCAAACCAACAGGGAAACTTTGATTGAAGCATGAAAAGAACTGTGGAGTCTATGATTTGTGGCACAGTGAAAGCACAAGGAATTAGTCCATGATATGAACTGAGTATGGTACTGCTAAAAAAATTCCTAGAATGAAAATAAAATTGGTTGAAAGTGGAAAGGACCGGGGGGGGGGGGATGTCCCAATTCAGTGGCAGGAGGTCTGCAATGTGGGCAGGGAGTGAGGCGGTGGCGGCTTCATGGGGGAGGTGGCAGTGGTGGTCCATCTCCCTAACCACTAGACCAAACCGGCTCACAGAAAACAATATTAATTTATTTTTATTATTTATATCCCACCTTTCACCTCATGGTCCCAGGGTGAGTTACAACAGTAAAAAGATAAAATATATAGCAGTTAAAACAGTAAAATACTGTACAGGGAAGCTAAGCATTAGACCTGGGGGAAGAGGAATGGTTTAACCAAGTGCCGTTAGCTGCTGGCAAACCTCTGCTGAGAGGCTGTTCTAAAGTCTGGGAGCCCCACAGAAAGATGTGTGACCCCTCGCACCTCTAAGGGTACCTGAACTACAAGAAGGCCCTCACTTTGTGATCTTAAGACATGGCAGATCTGTATGGGAGAAGACAGTTTAGCTGCATCCAGACATTGGTTACTTATCCCACTGTAATTGAATATGCTGGAATAAAGCATGGATTTTCTGAAATATATAGCAGAATAAATAACAATCTCTGGATGTAGCCTTCTTCGGATAGTTGGAGTCCAAGGCCTTTTTGCACTCGGTCTTATTCTAGAATATACCCTGGAATAGGGGCATGCTCTCTACATTGTAGACAGCTTATCCACTTCCTTGGAATTCAAGAACAGTCCAAAATAACAGGATCAGACAGTGCTCTGTGTCACCACTATAAGACTACTTCCATTTCTGTGTAGTCAAGACAACTTGAATGGATGTGACCATGTAATCATTAGCAATCAAGCTCAGTTTGAATGCACCTCAACCTTTTTGTAGTGAATAACCCATTGCCCAATTTGGGAAGAAAAGAGCTAGTTCCACATTCTCTTAAGCAGTTTCATGCATTCAGTATCTGTATGAAGAGCCAGGATACATCCACATACAAGTTTCAGAGAAAACATCAGCAGGGAAAGTTGCCATTCTATCTTGCTTGTGGTCTTCTGGAGAGTATCTTGCATTAGAAGCTTGTCTCTGGGCTAAATGGACTGCTGAGCTAAATCTGCAACTGTGCTCTTTTCTCCAGCTGTTAAATGATGCATCTTCTTTAGGGTAATTCTTCCACACAGAAATGTTAACTGACCTATAAACTTTGACCAGGTTTTGCTGGAGGGGAAGATGAGAGGTAAAAGGCGTAAAAGGCATAAACAAGCAAAGAATAAAGGGAGGGGCATTATTTTCATGGACTCCTGCCACCTAAACCTTTTCAATGGCAGAACAAAATTTTGCAGCAGCAGGATTCCTGGGCAGGCCACTTCTGTGATTGACTGGAAATGGTACTGGAAGTTGACCATCTTTGGATCAATGCAAAAGTGGCATAGTCAGAAACCTGGCTGGGAAAGTCACCTCTTCCCTCCCCTGTGTGGATGGAGAAATGCTTTGGGGACCATAACTGCTCTGGGAGTCACCTATCCAGCACTATAGATAAGCCAACTTGTAAGGCAGTTGGGGGAGCTTAGGAGTTGGTTCTTATCAATAATGGACGGGGTGTTTTTCCACTGCAGCCCTTAGATCCATATCTAAGAAGATCTGGATCTAAGGAATGGGTACATTCCTTAATCTGGATCTAGTAGTTCCGGATTAAGGGAAGCACCCAACATGTTTCCACGGGAGCAATGGGTGCTAACATTCCTGTTGTGGAAACAGCTTTGCACCCATGTGGGGGAATCCGGATAAACCCACAAGGGGTTGGTCTGTTACCCCAAGTGTTTCGGGGGGAGGGGGTGCAGTCTTTGAAGCCGCTTTGAATTGACTTCGAAGTCATTTCGAAGTCTGTGCAAAATAGCTCTAGAGTGCCTTTGAAGTCTGTGCTGATCTTCGGAGTGAACTTGAAAATGCCTTTGGAGTCACTCCGGAGTCACTTTGGAGCCACTTTGGAGTCACTTTGGAGTCACTTCTGAGCCACTCCGAAGTTCACTCCGAAGATCAGCACAGACTTCAAAGGCACTCTGGAGCTATTTTGCACAGACTTCGAAATGACTTTGAAGTCAATTCGAAGTGGCTTCAAAATGACTTTGTAATTACTTTGAAGTGACTTCAAAGTGACTTCAGAGCCATGGTTTAGGTGGGGCCCAATGGGTGCATCCCCTTCCCCTAGCCTCCTTTGGACCCCATTGCCTGTTTCCAATGGAAACAGGCTCCCTTTAATCCAGATTTTCTGGCAGAAGACCCCATTGTAGACCCCATTAATGGGGTCTACAGAAAATCCGGATTAAAGCCCAAAATGTACCCACTGGATCTGGATTTCCCCAGTGGCAGTGGAAACAATCGGGTCCCAAATAGGTGCTGTGGTGGAAATGGGATCATCCAGCTCACACCCAAATGGGTCCTAAATGGGTGCAGAAATGGGTACTTTTTGACAGTGGAAAAACACCCTTGAAAAGTGAAAGCATGCTGCCTGTTGTTGAGTAGCCCTGAGTCATGGCCAGCTTCCTATGGGCCCCCCTGTGCAGCTTTCTTGGTAGGGAGAAAGAAGTGGTTAGCCATGACTTACTTCTCAGGAGAAACGGGACTGAACTGACAGCCTTCTGCTTTCTGGGCTGTTTGCATTACCACTGTGCTACATGGCCCAATCCTGCCTCTTGCTTTTGAAAAGTGGTTATTTCTAGGGATGTGCAAAAATATTCAAAACATTCAAAATTTGATAGAATTTGATCCAGTTTGGACATTGGAATCAAATGTCTCTAAATTCAAATGTAACATTCAAGCGAATTTTCAAATCTTTCACATCATTTGTAAGAATTTTCGACATTCATATGTGTACGGACGTATACAGTACTCATTTCATACGTATCCATATGCATCTTATTTGTATCCGCATGCATTTGTACAGATACTTATGGGACGAAAATGGGACGCATACGGGAGAAAAACAGGATGTGTACAGATGCGTACAGATGTTGTTGACATTTATATCTTTACATACGAATCAAAAATTCGTATGAATAGATTAAAATGTATTCCATTCAAATCAAATGTGAATACATTTGAGTTTTAAACATTCAAATCGGTTCGAATCTTTGGATATTCGATTTGAATTAGAGTCCTGAAAATTGCATTCATGACATGCCTAGTTATGTCCCTGGTCAAAGGAGGCCCTATCCAACGCATTCCATATGTATCTGACAGAGATTTCTATGCTTAGCAGGGCTAATTATTTACTTGCCCATTTATTCAATGGCAAACTTTTCCAAGCTCTGTTTTTCTACTTGGCATATAGGATTATTTTTCCTGGGAGAATAAAATGTCTTCCTTGCTTTATTTCTTCCTTAGAGTTATGAGCTGGGAATTTATCAGATTTTTTTTCCCTTTTGCCTCCAGAGTTTGCTATGTGCAATATATAAATTACTAATGTGCAACTGTGAACCTAAACAATTACTTATGTAAATGTCAGGCTGGGGTACAGAGCATGAACAATTCATAGAGTTGTAGCAAGACAGCTGGGATGCCAAGATTGGTAATATGCAGTGAATGGGCAGGTGTGTGTGCGTGTGAATCTGTCTGTCTTTAGTAAACACCACTACTTCCTAGTTTTATTTGGTGATTTTTAATAAACGTGGGAATTAGGGTTTTCCAGCAAATTCTTAATATGTTTTTTTCTTTTAGCTGTGTCTTAGGAGAAAGTGTAACTGAGTCCTGGAAGCACATAGATCAGACTCCTTAATATTTAATCAGATAGTGTTGCCTTTCTTTTTTCATTTTTGCTTAACACAGGGCTTTAGCTAATTAATCCTTGAGTTACATTTTATTCAACATTCAACTTGACTATAAGTAACACTTGCTTGAAAATGTTTCCCTGTGCCAATATTTGTTTTGGAGAAATCCACATCAACCTAAGGACCTCTTCTATGCATAGTAGGCGTTCAATTGCTGATCATGGAAGCTAAATATTCCAAGTACCCAATCCAAAGCATAAGAGCTTACATTTACAATTAAAAACATAAGGCCTGTTTGCACTCGTTCCAGAATGGTTCTGGATGCTCCGGGAAAGTGCACCTGCTCTTTGCAGCATTACCATTATCCTGCAGCACCCAGAAGTGTCCATCAGCACCCCTAGCTTCACTAGGAGCTGCTGGTGAGCTCTTGGATGCAGTGTTTGCACACTCTTCTGGGTGCCAAACCCTGCATGGAAGCATGGCTGTTTAATTGCACATCACATCATGATTGCCATGGCAATATCCTGGTGCATGCCAGACATTGCCGTGGCTATTGCCGTGGTGATCTGCCCAAGACAGAACTGCCCATCTGCACTTCAAGTGCTGATAGTCAGATTTGGTACTGCTCCAGCACTTGAGGCATGGAGGCATTCTGGTTTGCCCAATCTTAAGTGTGAACAGGTCCTTACACAGCTTAGGACAATAGTAAGTACATCTGTGAAGTCTCTACTTATCTGGCCAGCTGAGATGATAAAAAAAGGAACTGTGTTCAGGGCTGTGTCTAGGGGTAACTGAAGATTACCTTCTAGGGCTGGGTAAACAAATATCCCATCCTGAAGTTCCAGATACCACCGCAATGCAGTGGATTGAATGCCTTCATGGAAGAGTAGGATTGCTCAGCCTCAGAGCTCCTGTTCAATTAACTTCCAACAGCTATTTGACAATCTGTTCTAGCTCATGGTCACCTTGATAGATGTTGGGTCTGTCTGCTTGGTGTGGTCTGCAGTTAAAACAAAAGTCCCAAATAGCTGTTGAGTACAACCATTGTGGACCCCTGAGGATTCCATGGGCAATTTCTACTCAGGTGGATCCCTTCCACCCTATATTTGCAGTATACTCTGATGGGAAGCTTGGCTATCAACATTCTTATCATATTGTTCAACACCAAGCATATAAAAAGGATTCCTTAGGCTTAAAATGTAGGTTTTTTAATATAATCACTTTATGTACTTTCTTTTTAAAAAATATGATTGTTTATTGTTCCTTTGTAGTTCATATTTGGAGAATCCATTCTTCAAGCTCTACTAATGGATAGTATAAAAATATAATCATATATAAGTTAGGAATGGTTGGGACATTCAACATTTATTCAGTTTTGAATGGATTTTAGTTATTTCCTCTGACTGCCAAGCATTTGATTTGTAACCTATTTAATGTTTGTATGGACTTTCTTACTGCTGGGACTTGTTCATAAAATGCATTTTTACTAACATTATCTGGGGGCTGCATTTCTTATCCCTCTCTAAGGTTGCAAGATAACTGCACAAGGAAGGCTGACTTCCTGGCAGTGTTCCCCTATAGTGCCCTTTCATTGTGACTGGGTGTTTTTCCACTGTCAAAAAGTACCCATTTTTGCACCCATTTAGAACCCATTTGGGTGTGCGCCGGATGATCCCATTTCCACCACGGCACCCATTTGGGACCCGATTGTTTCCACTGCCTCTGGGGAAATCTGGATCTAATGGGTACATTTTGGCCTTTAATCCGGATTTTCTGTAGACCCCATTAATGGGGTCTACAATGGGGTCTTCTGCCAGAAAATCTGGATTAAAGGGAACCTGTTTCCACTGGAAACAGGCAATGGGGTCCAAAGGAGGCTAGGGGGAGGGGATGCACCCATTGCCCCCCCCTAAACCTAGGCTCCGAAGCCACTTCAAAGCCACTTTGAAGGCATTTCGAAGTCTATGCAAAATAGCTCCGGAGTGCCTTTGAAGTCTGTGCTGATCTTCGGAGTCACTCCGAAGTGACTCTGAACTGACTTCGAAGTGCCTTTGAAGTGACTCCGAAGTCATTTCCAAGTTTACTCCAAAGATCAGCACAGACTTCAAAGGCACTCTGGAGCTAGTTTGCACAGGCTTCACAATGACTTTGAAATGACTTTGAAATGACTTCGAAGTCAATTCGAAGTGGCTTCGAAGACTGCACCCCCCGCCCCCCGAAACACCTAGGGTAATGGACCGACCCCTTGGGGGTCGATCAGGATTCCCCATATGGGGGCAAAGCTGTTTCCACAGCAGGGGTGTTAGCACCCATTGCTAATGGGTGCTACACCTTCCATGGAAACACATTGGGTGCCTTCCTTAATCCGGATCTACTATATCCGGATTAAGGAATGTACCCATTCCTTAGATCCGGATCTTCTTAGATCTGGATCTAAGGGCTACAGTGGAAAAACACCCATTGTTAAACGATAACAGCAAAGTACTTCTTTAATCTTTGGGGTAAAAGAAAGGGGAAAGCCACAGAAGTTAGTAGACAGAAACTTTCTTCAGCGTATGTCCAGACTTACAGATACTGCACCTTTTAATGTGCAGTCGGGGCATGGGTGTCACACCTGATGCCTGATACTGTGTAGCAGTGGCACATTATGCCACTGCTACTTCAGAGTTACCTACTGTAGAATGATGAGCGCTCGCTCCGCAGTATCAGGTAAATTCGAATGTTCCCGCCAGTCCAAACAGGACAGCGAGAACAGCCAATGAGAGCTAAACCGGATGGTGCATTGTTGCTTTGCAGCAGGTAAGCTGCACTTTTTGTCTAACAGTGGATTTTATTCCGCTAATCTGGTTACCGCCTCACTCATAAGGATGACGTGAACAGTCTCCTACCACATCCAGTAACTCAGAATGAGTCCACTCTTTACTTCTCTTTTACAGTGAAAAAATAATAGAGTACGTTTTTAGTAGTACAAATGTGGTATTATATTCATTTAAGGAAGATTCAAATCCCGAACAGAATTCTATACAAAAGTGGAAAGGAAATGTAGGTAATAGTCATGTATTAGCAGTATTTCTTCACAGCAGCATTGCATAATTAATGCTTAATTAATATCTGTATAGCATCAGTGCGTTTAAAAGCACACTGTAGGCTTTCAGTTCTGAATTGGTGATATGAAATCCATTGATAGTGCTGACTCCTAATTAAAAAATGTTGGTTTAACTGCCAAATGTCAATAGACAGTTACAGTTCTTAATCTGCAATATATGATGATTCATTGCTAATCTTTACTCCCATTTCTACAATATTGCTTGATCTACCAAGAGATAGGCATATTTTGACCTGGATTGGACTTCTTTAATGGTTTTTCATTAGCCTGTTTGGAATCTGTTCAATAAACACAGTCAAACAAAGCAGAATTTATTAACCAAGTACTGACAAGCTTAAACAAGTTAGGGTTTTATTTTTTTAGCAGTCACAACTCATATGACTCTCATGTTGGAAGTAAAGAGTAAATAACTTTAAATACAGAGAGCAATATACACAGGTGAAGTTTGTTCTTTGGTGCTGATGTTTAATCAGTTTCCAGGTCCATCTTTATTTTGAGGGAATACTCCCCCAAATGCATTTCCATTTCTTCTCTGAACTATCCCTCCATGACTGGGACTTTCCTGTATTTGGAGAGGCAATTATTCTCTCTTAATATCCTAATTTCCCTCTTTTGGAATGTTGTTAAATTTCTCCTACACACTATACGTTTAGCTAATATAAGTGATGGAGGTGTGGAAAATTGAGTGATGGGGCAATGGAGGTGGGACAGATCTTCAGAAGTACACCCTTCTGTCTTTGAAAAATAAAAATAAAGACTTAGCCAATGGGGCAGTCAATGTATGATTTCTTTTCTCATCAGGCCAACCCCATCTCCAGCACACATTGACCTTATCTGCTCCCTAAACCCCTTTCATTACTAACCCCGTAATGAAAAGAAAAAAGAGGAGGAAGAAATAGACTTGGCTTTTCTACCCTGCTTTTCTCACCCATTTAAGGGGACTCAGCTCTGAAGTGGCTGACAAAGCTTCCATTCTTCTCCCCACAACAGTCACCCTGTGAGGTAGGTGGGGCTGTGAGAGCTCAGAAGAGACCTGTGACTAGCCCAAGATCACCCAGCTGGTTTTGTTGGGGAGGGCGGAATCGAAGCCGGTATTCCCAGATAGGAGTCCGGCTCCCTAACCACTAGACCAAACTGGCTCACCTTCAGAACTGGTGGTGCTGCAGAGCAATGAGGAATTGACGACAATGAGAAGGAAAGGGGAATTTTCCTCTGTCCACCCTCAGAAGTACAGCCCCCAGTATTCCCCTTGTGTGATCACACCTTTCAAATGAAAACAAACTAATGAACAGAAATGGTCCAACTTGGGAGAAATAGTCTAGAGGGGGAAAAAAAGGAAATTCAGTTTTGGCTGTGATCCCTCAATTCCTCAACAGAAGTGGAAGGGCAGCCTTGGATTAGAATATATTTTGTTCCAAGACCCAGTGCAGAAAGGGCCTATGATGGAGCCTATGCTAGAATATGCAAAGATCTCCTGCTCCCTTTACTTTCTGCAGGCTGTGAACCTTTGGACAGGAATCAACTATGACTATGTTTCCACAGGTAAAAAACAATGCAGGTTTTAACCCAGATTTTTTTTTGACCAGCGCTGAGGGCTCCCTGCAGCTGTCCTGACTGCATTGAGGCCCCATTCCTCCCCCGCCCCATTCCTCCATCTTTCGTCATCATCCCACTGCTTGCCTTCCCCACTGTTCTCCAACAGACGGAGGAAAGGGGCGGGGGGAAAGGCAAGCACTGGGGGGAGACAAGAAAAGACTGATGAAAGGCTGGGGAGGAAAGGCAAGCACTGGGGGAGATGAGAAAAGATGGAGGAAAGGGGCAGGGAGAAGGTAAATGGTGGTGGAGGAGATTCCCATTAATATTCAGATTTTAACATGATTCCATGGTGAGTCCTGTTAAAATCCAAACAAGGATTCCCTGGATTATCAGACATATAGTCTGCAGAAATGGGGAATCCTGTCAACATGTCGGGATGTTGGACCCGTGAGCCAGATTCAGGCTGGACCAAACGTACCCTAAGACTTTTATTAGCAGGGGTCAACTCCAGAATAACCCTTGCAGGAAGGATATGTTGTTGTTTTTAAAATAGTTTTACTCGCTTGTTGTTTGTCTTTGTTGTGATTTATCCTGGAACTGTATCCCCTTTATCTTTAATTGAGTCTTTCAGCCCCAATAAATTTATCATTTGGCAAACCTAAAATGACTGCAGAAGTAAAGGGCAGATCCCTTATGCAGTGACTCTGCAATGCTAGCGACTGCCAGCTGGCTGAACCTATTCCTTGTGCTTCTGTTTTTCCTTAAGCTGGCTGCTGAGCTTCAGGAACTATCCTGGCTAATTTTTCATGCCGGCTCCCCCAGCCAGCATGCATACCTATCTCTTACAGAAGGGTTGAAGTATACCCGAGGCACTGTAAATTATTGATTCCCTCCCCAGGGGAAAAAAATGAAGCAAAACCATCTTCCTTGGAACACCCACCTCTGACCTCTGTAAATGTGCAACATGGGCTCCCCCAACCCCCTTGCCAAAGAACAAGTAAAAAACTCCAAAAGCCATGTTTGAAGAAGCAACATTCTTAGAATGCTTGCGGTGTGTGTGTGTTGATCACTCTGCAAAAAGATGTCAATGTGTCAATACGATGTGGAGTGATTTCACTGCAATTGAGTCTGGTTTAATGAACAATAGAACTTGTGTGTACTTATCGCCTAAGAGCAGGTTCCTAAAACATTAATTTAAGTGAAATACGCAATCAAAATAAATTAAAACCACCACCACCACCACCAAAATTGCAAGCCAACATACTGTGCATTCTGATGCACAGTCGATACGTGGTTGCCACACCTGAAGTCTGATACCTTGTAGCTGTGGCACATTAGGCAGCTGGGCAGATTTACCTGCTGTCAGGATGGTGAGAAACAGCCAACTAGAGCTGAGCCTGCAGCTGCCTGATCCCACGTGATACCCCATAGAAGTCTTGCAGCTGCTGAGGACCTCCATTTGGAGTGGGCACAACGTGTCGTGACTTCAGTCAGGAAAGCTGCAAATTTATTAATGACTGCGGATTTTTATCTGCTAGTCTGGAAGGGACCACGGTTGTCTTTAGTAAGGTACAGAATAACCAAGAGGAGGTGCTCAGCTTACTTCTCTGTATTGATGAGCTTCAAGATCTTTCTCAGTAGCTGTGAAAACGAATCTGTAGAAGTAAACATTGCCTCCTTTTTTTCTGCCCAAACCACCTACAGCTTTATATAAAGTGATAGGAAGAGAAAGTACTCCTTACCAATGAAGAGCATACTACTGCTTTTTGAAGAGACACTTTTGTTCTGAAAATACATGAACCAAAAAGGCCTTGAGAAACGTTGTGACATAGTTTGCATTTCTGAGTAGCTTGTGGAGTGTTGTCTATGTGACTGGATTATAAAATTTATCATCTCTCTCTTTCGTACACAAAAAATGGACTCATCTAAAAATGCAACAAGTACTTTTCATTCCTTCTCTAAAACTTGATTAATATTGTATATCAGTAATGATATCCTGAGATTAATGCCTTTTGATAAGAAACATCACAGTGCTCGTGGACAGTCAAGGCATTTCTAAAATCCACAGGTTCTTGTAGAAAATTGCAAAAGAATGGATAACAAAACTCTGAAAGGCCGAGTCCCCAAAAAACTTATTTGCCTCTCTAGTTTCCCTCTACCGTTACTCTATTCAAGTGGACTTTAAAAGTGCTGTGCACTTCTGGAATAAGCGTCCGCATGAGGCTCAGCAAAACACGCATTTAAAATGCACCTTCCGTCCCCACGGAAGCGTGTTTTGCTTGCCCACATCTTTTTCTTCCTGCCCCCTCTCGTTGATAGGGTGCCGGCAGGAACGGGGAGGGACTGCGCTCTGCACGGCCACAACCAGGAAGAACCCCCCGACAAGTTCAAAGGAAAAATAGCCATCTGTTCTCTGTTCGTCTCCCAGATCTCTCTCCCCCAAAATGGCTTCCTGTGCCGGCAAAGGCAGTGATTGCTCGCTCATTCACTCTCAGCACTTTCACAGATCACTGTCAAAATCCACCTGGTAGAGCAGCAGTAACTGTAGCAATCCACTCACTTCACACCTGATAACAATTGCAGCAATGTTGCAATTCTGTGTGATTCTGACTCTTTGACAGTTCTGAGCTTTAGAAAGGGAAAGGAAGGGAAGCTGCTGCACTTCTGGGAGATATGTGAATTTTTTATAGCTGTGTGTGCAGGCGGCAATCCCTGCCCCTTTTGCCATGGAGCGTCCCCATGGTAAATGCTGCCAGGAAAACTAGCGACTTCCAAAAAGAGCGCTGGAACTCTTCTTTAAAGTGCACTCTTTTTGTCGCGGATTTCCCTCCTTTTGTAGCGCTGGAAGCTCGTTGAAAAGCTGGGCATGGGGGCACTCAGAGGCAAAATAAGATTTTTAGAGGGCTTTAAATTGCTTGGGGACAGGGCCAAAGTGTACTTTTCAAAGCTCTCTTTCCTTCCCACCTCCCACAATCAGACTAGTGGCACCAACATGTAGAGAATGAATGAGAAGTAGGCATATATTCCTGCCAATATATAAAAAGATATTTAACATTGTTTAACACTGCATTCATAAGTATGCATTTTATGTGACTTGTGGCTACTTTAGGCCATGACTCCACAACCATGGCAGGAGGTCCCTGGAGGCAAGTGACATGTGCTTCTCCATTTTTTGGTGCATGAGGGCATTCAAAGACGTCATGGTTGAAATGTCTATTCTCCATGTTCTTTTTCATGTCCTTACCTTCTAACACCTTGAAAGGGGATGGGGTTTAATGGAAGGTGGTTAATGCCACTGAAAACAGAGACACAACATCTCAGATGGCCTGTTGAGGCATCTGACAATGGTTATGTAGATACATTCATATAAAGTTTCATTACATTCATGAAACTGGGGAGGTGAGACAGCAGCTGTGACAGTCACATCTGGACCTAGAGTGGATTCAGGGTGGATTTGATGTGTTCAGAGCAGATCCATAGGGGCTACGTATTGGATATGTAGGGGATTCGTAGGCAATTTCTAGCAGGGATTTGAATTGAATTCGTATTGAACATTTGAATTGAATTTGAATCCTACCACATTTGAAGGAATATGAATCTTCTTGCATTCTATTTGATACAAATTGACCCCCCCCAAAAAAAAATTCCCATAGTTCTTCAGGATTCAGTCTATTAGATTTAATCTATATATTCATCACCTTCACTGCATATTCATAAGGGATATTATTTGGTCATACCTGTTTGATTTGTTGTTTTCCCCTAATTTCTTCAACTGAAGCCTGAATTTTGCTTGTGATCTGAGCCACAGTTAGTTGTTGGTTTTGTTTTTACTCTCTGTATGGAGCTTCTACATCTATGGCTACAATGTATATAATTAATCTGAATTCAGTATTGACCTTGTGGTAGTGTCCATCTGGCCTTCTAAGGTGGGAAGACCACAAATAAAATGCACTGAAATGAGAAGGTGTGAGCATTATGCTCAGAAGATGGACTGAAGACTGTTTAGTGAAGGTGGGACCATGGCCCCAATGTCAATTGTGTTTTCTTGGCAAATATATTGGTTTACCATTTCCTTCTCCAGTGGATTACGCTTGAGTTGAACTTTCCACTGTGAACTGTCCATCTTAGCTAGCTGATCCTTTGTCACTATGCACATTTTTGAGGAGAAAACATAGCAAGCAACCTGTGCTTTATTTCTTATATCTTACACAGTAGGAATTTATAGCAGAGTGGGACAGATTAATAGACTTGAAAAGATATGTCTGGCTTCTGTACTAGGAAAAGATGTGCCCTAACCTATTGGCATTCCAAGGAAAAGATTGTCTGTTGACAAATCACCTTGTAGTGCTGCCAAGGGCTTTGTTTTTATTGTATCTGGCTTTATTCATCAATGAAGTTAAAAAATAAAGCCTTCCTCCACTGATGTTCTGTTGTAAAGAATACTGCCATCATTTTCCATGGCATAGCCCTGTATTATCCACATGAATATTCCTGTATTAAATTTATGACAACATTCTAGCAAATAGATGTATGTCTTTCAGAGCTTTGTTTCCATGACAGTAGCCAGCAAAAGGCTGGATTCTGATTGGGATAATATACCATCCTTACTCTTCTCTTTCTCAATTTTAAAAAAAGATTACTGCATATTAATCTTTTGACTTCAGAAATGTATTCCTAAAAGATTACACTATAGTGAACTGTCTACATCTGAAAAGTATCAGAGGATGAATCTTTTTAAAGAGAAGGAGTCAGAAAAATTAGGGTTTTTATATAAATAATCAAGTGTGTTTCTAATCTGAATCTTTTCAAAAATTTATTTTACATATTATCTTTCTCACATGAGGAGAATTAGGAAGACCCATGTGAAAACAATATACCTGCTTATGTATGTAAGGGCAAGTTGCTTCCCTTCACTTAAATTGACTGGGATCTCCTTATCTTCCTTCTAATTGTAATAAATGACTGATAAAATGGGACCTGTGCATCGTCACTGGTTCATTTACATTTGCAATTATAATTTGCCCTTCGTTCCCAGATTATAAAATGGGTAACAGAAAAAAAGGATTAAAAAAGGATGGAAAAGGAACATCTTTAAATCCTTTAAGGATAGGAAGCAGAGAGTAGTAATAAATGGCCAATTGTCAGGGTGGAAAGAGGTGAAAAGTGGGGTCCCCCAAGGTTCAGTGTTGGGACCAGTGCTTTTTAATTTATTCATCAGTGATCTAGAAGAAGGGGTACATAGTAAAATAGCAAAGTTTGCTGATCGTACTAAATTATTTAGGATAGTAAAAACTGAAAGAGATTGACAAGAGCTTCAGAAGGATCTCTTAGAATCATAGAATCATAGAATGGTAGAGTTGGAGGGGACCTCCTGGGTCATCGAGTCCAACCCCCTGCTCAGGGCAGGATCTCCTAAACCATCTCAGACAGACGGCCGTCCAGTATAGAATCATAGAATGGTAGAGTTGGAGGGAGTGGGCAACCAAGTGGCAAATGTGCTTTAATTTTAATAAGTGAAAAGTAATGCACATCAGGGCCAAAAATCCAAATTATGTCTATAAACTGATGGGGTCTGAGCTTTCTGCAACACACCAGGAAAGGGATCTTGGAGTTCTGATGGACAGTTCAATGAAGGTGTCAACCCAGTGTGCAGCAGTGGTGAAAAGAGCGAATTTAGTGCTGGAAATAATTAAGAAGGGAATAGAAAATAAGTCAGCAAAATCATTTTGTGTTTTTATAAATCTGTGGTGAAGCCACATTTGGAATATTGTGTACAATTCTGGCCAGCATACCTCAAAAAGGATATTGTGGAACTGGAAGAGTTGCAGGAAAGGGCAACCAGAATGATTAAGGTGCTAGAACACCTCCCATTCAAAATTGGACTGCAACTTCTAGGCCTCTTAGGCCTGGAAAGACAGTGTATAACAGGGGACCTGACTGAAGTATATAAAAACATGCATGGTATAGAAAAGGTGGATAGAAATTTTTTTTCTTTATTATACAACAGTAGAACTAGGGGGCATTTTATGAAGATGATGGGTAGGAGAAGGATTTCTTCTGGGTGCAATATTGGGAGCGGGCAGATTGACATGGCTGTACAGTTGCACACCACCTCCCAATCACCATGACAACATCCTGTCACATGCCATTGCTGACTGGGCCTGGCCATCTGCACTTCAAGTGCTGGTGGTCCAATTCAGGATTGGAGTAGCACTTGGTGTGGATGGCTGTTGTCACACTGGATCTTCATCTCACTAGAATACTAAACAGGCCCTATGTACTTAACAAGGTTAAACAATTGTACCCTATGTTGAGAAGCCAAGTTCCTTTGACTTTCTGTTTCCTATGGCACAACTTTCTCTTTATATAAGGGCAAGTGCAGGTGAATGATGATATATTAACTGAGAATCACGTTATATGAGGGGCAATTTTAGTATATTGCATTACTCAGTTCAAATTGTATGCTTACAATTTGTATTTATCTTTTTATTTCTTGATATCACAGTAGATAACAAAGGAGCAAATTATTAGACATTACTTACTTGCTAAAATTTTTGGAATGACTTTACAAAATCCTGGCTTAATGTACTATCTTCAGTAAATTTATTGCAAATTTAACTTCAGAATGTCCATGTTTTATTCTGGAATATCAGAATAGAGCAAAATAAGTAAGTGGTTTCTGGATGCAACCTATATTTCTGTTAAAATAATACCTGATGCACTTGGGAGAAAAAGTTTACATTATAAGTTTACTAAAAATACACTAATGCGATGCTAACAGAATAGGTCCAATCAGAAAACAAGAGTTTAATAGGAGCAAATTATTTTTAGAGAAATCTAAGGCCCCGTCTACATGCAAAGAAAAATTAGTTAAAAAGCTTCTTTTGCTTCTGAGCGTCTGCATGCAGAGCTTCCCTCCGGGCTTCCAGAGCCACAAAGGAGGAAAATCCGTGGCAGAAAAAAACCCTTTAAACAAGACTACTTCTGCACTTTTGGGAAGCTGCGGGTTTTCCTGGGAGCATGGAGACGTTTTCTCCACATCTTCTCCCATATTCCACTGAATTTTTAGGCATTTTTTATCTCTGCAGAAGAATTGGCTGTCAGAATCAGCTGCATTCAGCTCTTTCAGCTCTCAAGCAGAGCTTTGAACTGTCACATTGTTTCACTTCAGAGGGGGGGAGAGATTTTGTGCTTGCTAACAGGGAAAGGCGATACTAATTATCATTATCATTACCACGGAGATTGTTTCTCAGCAAGCAAATCTCTCCCTCCCCCTCCTAATAATGCAGCCACCAAAGTGAAACTAAGTTTCACTTCGCAGGTCTAGTTTTGCGCTAATCAGCATCCATTACGTGAATGCAGGCAGCTGAATTTGACAGCGGAAGGGAGCCTGCTTTCAGTTTTGCTTGTAACTATGTTGCAAGCATTAGTTATGGAGAGAGTGAGCTGCCTTCAGTAACTGCTTTTAACTCTTGGCAGCCAAGTAAAGGGATGATTTTGTGTTCTGGAGGTTCAATTGAGGTTTTTGCCTTTCATCTCTGCAGCGGGGTGGGGTGGGGTGGGGGTGGGTGGGGAGAAAAAGATGTGGGCTCACAAAAAGCGGTTTGCATGGAGACAGGAAAGTACGTTTTAAATCTGCATTTTAAATCGAAATGGGGATGCTTCATTTCGAATTACAACCCGCATTTTTAAAATCTGACACAAGAGGGAAGCAAAAAGAGACCATGGAGATGTGCCCAAAAGGATCAATAATTAGAATCACAGCCAAAGTTTTAATTGAAAAAAAAATCAATAGATATAATCAGGGCCAATAATGAACAAGAAAATTGTGCTAACTCAATAGAAGACAAAACTAAAAAACTAACAGCAAAGATAAGAATTTAATTTTGAAATACATGGAAGAACACACAGAAGAATCTATCACACACACCCAGTATTGCTGTTGTCTGCATACTAATGCAGACTCTGGCAGGCCCCAGGAAAGGCCTACAAAAGTCTGCACTGGTAAACAGCAGGTTCCTATGCTGAGATATACTCCAGAAAATGGCCAAGTGCGGAAATGTCCATACAGCAGTTTTCATGCATGTTGGAAATTGATCTTATTTAGAGCCACTACAGTCCCTTACAGACTAGCAGAAATAAATCCACAGTTATATAAAAATTCACAGCTTACCTGGCTGCGAAGCGAAGACTCATTGTCCCCACCTGAAACGGAGGTCTGTGGCTTCCTCCATGGCAGCTGTGAGACTTCTGTGGCACGCACAGTGAGGAGCGCATCATGTAGGATGGGGCAACCAATGGGATCTGAGCTGCAGGCTCGGCTCTCGTTGTCTGTATCTCGCCATCCTGTCAGCATGGAAGGAAACTTCAAATTTACCTGATACTGCGGATTGAGTGCTCATCATTCCACAGTAGGGAAATTTGAAGTAGCGGCAGCACAATGCAGCACCACTATGCACAATTGGGCATCAGGTGTGACTCCCACACCCTGACTATGCAGCCAAATGTGAAGTATTTGCACATCTGGACACACCCTATGAATGTATGTGTCATTTGTGAGATCTCTTTTATATAGATGGAGCATTGTGATTTATATGTGCTGCATTTATTTATTTATCTATTTAATTAAATTTATTTATTTATTTATTTATTAAATTAATAAAAGTGCTGCATTTATTAAATTATTAAATAGGGTAATTTATAAATAATGTGACATGACATGAATTGAACTGAATTTTATTTGTACAGTTACTGACCAGAATCAGAATAACATAATATAAAATACTTGAGAAATATAAAATGCTCAGGAATACGCAGTAACAGGTCATGTAAAAATAGGATAGTGTGATACCTGTCCTTCTTTGGGGGCCTCCATTCTGCATCCTACAATAGAACAGAGGGGGCCCTCCTCCTGCCCCTCCCTGGCCTGCTCTATCAGCAATGGGATGAAGCAAGACCCAGTCTAGGCACCCAAAATGTCTGCCTATATGGGGGCATTGGTAGACTGCTTTTACAGGCCTCTTGGCATTCCAGGGGTAGCTAGGCCAGTCTAGGAAGGCACGTGGAAGGATGCACACTGCCCATTTATGGTTTAGCAAGGGGACCCATATTAGTGGTGCACCAAATTGTACCACTGGAATGAGTTTTTCAGGGGGAAGCTAAGGTTCCAGGAACAGAGGAACTGGGTTCCAGTAGTACAGTTATCCAGTATTATTCTGTACTCCTCTACAAGCCAGCTGGGTGACCTTTTGCTAGTCACAGCTCTCTTCTGAGCTCTCACAACCCCACCTACCTCACAGGGTGTTCTGTTGTTTGAAAAGAACAGAAAGCTTTGTCAGCCACTTTGAGTCCACTTAAATGGGTGAAAAAAGTGGGATAGAAAAGCCATCCCCATCCCCACCCCGACCCCGACCCCATTACTACTGCTGCTGCTGCTACCAGAATGGCTCTTAGTGGACTGACCACAAAAAATACGTGCAGAAATTTTCTAAGGGACACCCAGAGCCTGTGTGCAGAAGACAGATTCCTAGTATCTTTGTTGGGCTGCTAGACTGGCCAATGCAGAGCTGCCCACAATTAGTAGGATGCAGTGGGTTCTGAGAACAGAACGATCATGTTGTACTAGGGGTGACAGTATATTAAAAATATAAGAACATAAGAGGAGCCCTGCTGGATCAGGCTACAACCCATCTAGTCCAGCATCCTGTCTCACACAGTGACTCACCAATTGCTTATGGGTATGTCAAGCAGAAGGGAAAACTTTCACCTGCTCTTGAATCCCAGAAAATGGTCTTAGAGACATCTTACTTGTCTCCCTGGCCTGGAGGATGTACCTAGGCATCCATTGTCGGAGCCATTGATGTACCTGTTATCTATGAATTTGTCTAATCGTTTCTTAAAGCTGTCTTGGCTGGTTGCTGTTACCCCCTCTTCTGGCAGCAAATTTCATAGGCCAATGAAGAAATCCATCCCCTTGTCTGAATGGGCCACTGGGAATTGATGGAGATGGAATTAATTGTACTATGTAGTGTAATATTCTTTACATAAAGACCAGCAGCTCTGTGACTGTTGCAATGAAAAATATCTTTTTTTTTGGCTTTTCATTTATTTTGTGAATAAGCATTCCAACTTCTTGGGATGTAGATATAAGGGATAAAAAGCAAGCAGCATTTGTGGTAAGGTACATATGCTTGGGTTTGACTTAACAGAAAATTTTTATTTCATCAGCATCACTGATTTAGATTAATTTGCATGTGTTAAGAGTTAGAATTGTATAGGAATTTCTCAGCCATGTCAAAAACTCAGCCTTGGGACAGAGGAAGAATTTAAAATGCAAAATTAAATTCTGAAAGAAGTTCTCAGATTCCTTTCTGATCGTGTTCCAGTAGTCTGGAAGAGGCTTCAGGCTTCTGTTCTCTAGCTGCAGCCGTTGTGACATCAAAAACTGAGAAAATGAGGAGGAATTTGCATTTTTAAGCAGATGAGAACCAGATATCGGATTCTCTGCAGCTGTTTCCTTTATAACTTTTGTGTTCACAGAAGGCATGGGGAATATTTCTTAGTCAGGCCCACCGTTTTCTATTAGACGCAAATATCATGTGTGAACTGGGCTGTAATTAGGAGTGAGCGAAAAGAACTGGCACCCGTTCAGTTCTTCATGGTCACAGTGCTTGAAAGTGACAGTGCATTTCTTCAAAAAAAGAAAAAGAAAGCCTAAGCCTTCAGAGGAAGGAAGGAGTGCTGTATAAACTGGGCCCTGTGCTTGTTACTATGGCAACAGTCCTTTCTACTTCTATTGAAAAATCAATAATTGCCGAAAACCTGCTAAAAGCAGTTTTAGGTTTTGGGTTTTAATCTGATCTAGTGAGATGAGCCATTTTCTATCTTTCCAAGAGAAAAAAAAATCTGGAACATATGGCAGCAATACTTAATCATTTTTGGAAAGTTCAGGGGCACACGTCTCCCACAGCATCCTTTTTAAAGCACTACCAATAGAGGTTGGTTACTTTCCCATTTTAAATAAATCCATCCATCCATCCATCCATCCATCCATCCATACATACATCCATACATCCATACATCCATACATACATATAAAGATGTGAAAAAGTATTTGCCCCTTGCAATTTTTCCTTCTTTTGCATTATTTGTCAGACTAAATTCTTTCAGATCTACACGCAAAATTTAATATGAGACATTTAATATGAACTTTTCCTTCAGTAAATGAAATGATCATTTGTAAGCTGTATTTTGTGTTCACTTTCGTTGTTTTTGGCTGCCATTCAGGCAAGTCCACAAGGTGGAATGTCCAGAAATAAAATGGATAGAAATGGAAAGGTGTGAGCAGTCAGACCTGAAGACGGACTGAAGAATTAAAGTGAACATGTGAACATAGCCCATGAGCATTTTCTTTGACGTCCTAGCCAAAAGATCAACTGAGCAACGTAGGACGAGGACACAATGGACAGATCCACCTTGAAGGCAATCAGTGTATGGAAAGTCCCATACCACAATGGAGAAGCTTTGTTGCTTGGCATTTCCTGTTAAAATGAATCAGGAAGCAAGTGACAAGGAAGGTCTTTTCCCATCCAGGGCTCTAGGACACACATATCTAAACAGAGGAGAGGCAGGGCATGTTAAAGACATTAATTGCCTGTGGCACAGCACTAGCTAACACGGTTCCCCTCTCATATACAGAAGTTGATTGAACTGATAGTTCAATTTCATTTCAACAACAGCAGTTAAATAGTAGCTAAGTCATCACTTAAGAGGACTAAGAGTACTGTGGCTGGTAGTATTCACATGCTGCTGACCAATTGTACTCTGAGTGCCAATTCTGAATTCTTGCCTGCATGCAATACTTTTGGACAGATGCACAGCTAGGATACAATGAGACCATTGTCACTGCACAAACATGGCTGTTCCTTTGCATTTGACAGGTGCAAGGTAGGAGAGTGAGGAGAAACAGCATGGTCTCTTCTCCAGTAGAAGGCCACCATGAGAGATCTTGGGCTTTACCCTACTGCTCCTCCTCAGCATTTATTGCTTTAGGAATTTCCTTGATTCCTTCATGACTGGCCCTGAATAATACTGGATAATATTATTGGAAAATAATTTTACCTAGTGTAATTCCTGTGTTCAGCTCTGTGACTGGTACCAGCTCAAAAGCTTTACCTACTGAATGCTTCAGATTCAGGCTATGAAAGATTCCATTTCCAATGGTCTTAAAGCCTTAAAAATGTCCACACTCCTCTAGAATGGAACACCTAATGAACCTACCCCTAGAGTAAGGTGATTTTACTCTTACCTTGTTTGTGGCTGCGCCTCTTGTTCTTCTGGAAGCCTGGAGGTGGCAAAGCCAACTTGGGCCATAAGATGATGATATCAATTACACCATTGCAAAGCTTGTCAGGTTTTGGACCAGCCAGGGTTTTCACTGGCCCTTGGCATGTCTTTAAATGATTGAAAAATAGTCATCTGTCCTAGATGCAAAGCACGGGCCACGGAAAGCTCCTGCAGGTTCAAAATCTGAAGGAACACCTACTCCCATATCAATCTGCCTGTACCTTAAGATCTGGAGGGGGGCCATCCTGGTTGTCCCACCACCTTCAGTGGTAAAAGGAGTGGTCACCTGAGAGAAGGCCTTCTCAGAGATGGCCCCTAGGCTATGGAATAGTCTCCCCCTTGAGGTGTGTCTATCACCTTCACTCTACATGTTTAGGAAGGCAGTGAAGATGTACCTCTTTGCCCTGGCCTTCAGTTAAACGGGGATACACTTTCCCTTCCCACTTGCAGACTTTTTTTTTTAAATAGATACAGTTATTGTTTTAATAATGTCTGATTTTAGATGTTGTTACTTGTCTGGAGACCTCCGGGTATAAAACAGGATAAAAAATGTTAATAAATAAAATGGAAGTCATCACTTGGTCTGACACAGCAGCAAGTAGACCGGCCCCTCCAGGGCTGGAACAACCAGTGGCAGGAAGAGGCAAGTTATGGGCTTCCCTTGGTCTAAGCCTAATTTTCCCAGGCACTTCATGTCAAAAAGGAGTGGCATTCTAAAAGCTTTAAATAATATTCAAAATTTACACCTCTATTTCTGATAGTGGTGTTTTTTTTCAATTTTAAAAAGTGGATAAGTATTTCCTTGAGTGAGTGGGAAACATTTTGCTAAAATTAATGGCTAGTCCAAGATGACATCCAAGAGCTGAGAAACACCCCACTTATTTATTTATTTTTAATCTTCTTTTCTTTCCCTCAAGGAGTGCTATAAGGATAATTAGCCTGGCCTCTAGGTGCAGAAACTGTCTTCAGTGACCACTTTGGAAATATATATGTTTTCAACATCCAGCTGTTATGAATTCTGAAAAACCTAGTGGAAAACAAACAAACCCTCTAACACAGAAGACATAAATCTGACAGGTGACAAACTCTTACCAGAACATAAAACAGCCCCTATTGGATGTCTGGACATAATTGAGAATGAACTGTCTTCTAAAACTGGTTGGCCTGTTTGAAATTCATAGAGTTGCCTATCATCGAAACCGTTTACTCTGCAGTGATAGATATACTGTAGGTCTACTTTGCTCTTGAAATACTCTCATGAGTTCCTTAGCTTTGCAAATTCTGGCTGGTCTCTCCCTCTTATTGTGAGAACAGACATTAGCCCTTTCCATTGGGCTTTAGCTGACTTGAGATATGTTGTCCCTTGTTTCTGTCTAAATGTCAGTTGCCTGTCTTATACTATTTCCTTCAGCATCAACTGCAGAGCAAAGTAATCTTTGCACTATGAAGCCATTACTATCATGCTGCTGTCCATTTGATTGTCACACAAAAACAGGATGGGCAGCAAGAATGTTGCTCCCAATAACAAAAGGAAATGAAAGCCAAATCATTGGAAAAGGAATTGACAGGTTGCATGTATACATGGATGTCATATTGGATCTCACCTATGAAGTCTTTTGTTTGTCCACACTAGAGATGTGCACGGATGCTTTTTTTTGACATTCTATTCAAATCTAATCAAATACCCCAAAATCCAATTTGATTTGAAGCTTTTAAATTTGAATTTAATAAAATTTGATTTAAATTTACCAAATTCAAATCTATTCGTTTGAATTTTTTATTTGAATCTGCACATACGAATGCCAACAACATCTGTATGTGCCTGAATGCATCTTCCCCACATCCATACACATCTGTACACATTCATACTTGTCCATATGCATCTTGTAGTTATCCCATATGCAACCCATTTTCGTCCCGTACAGATCCATACAAATGCATATGGATACGGGAAAGATGTGGATCTTCAAGTACTTATCGTGTACACATGCGAATGTCTGGATAATTTGAACGACTAGATCCAAAATCATCATCATCATCATCTTCATCATCATCATCATCTTCTTCTTCTTCTTCTCTTCCTCCTCCTCCTCCTCCTCCTCCTCCTCCTTCTCCTTCTTCTTCCAGGTCTTTCCAGCACTCTGATATGTACCAGAGAGTTATGATCTATTTCATTGGATGCAGCATTTATTGGTCTAAGCCAGGATACTGGTAAACTTGTTCTACCAGTGTTCTAGGAGTAGCTGTACCAGTCCAGAGAGGCATGCAGAAGGGCACATGACTCCTTGGGCCAATTTAGCAGGGTATCCCATTTTGGTAGTGCACAAAACTGTACTGCCAAAATGGGTTCCCCTAGGACTCCAAGGACTCACATGAGCCTCAGGGCGAATCCCCACAGCAAGCTTATTTCACTTTCCCTAAACTGAAATAATAGAACCGGATGCAAACGCGAATTTGCCTGTTCCCATTACTTTTAACTTAGTCGCGTTGGATCCGGAT
This sequence comes from Aspidoscelis tigris stejnegeri, assembly GCA_023333525.1. Taxonomy (NCBI): domain Eukaryota; kingdom Metazoa; phylum Chordata; class Lepidosauria; order Squamata; family Teiidae; genus Aspidoscelis; species Aspidoscelis tigris. Next base: position 21,273,555 of record JALMGA010000008.1, read on the forward strand.
TCTGAGGATTGTACGTGGGGTACGTGACTCAAGGTGGGACTCAAGTGGCTACTTTTTAAAAGCCACTTTTCGGGGCTGCCCTGCCCTCTTCCTCCAGGCATGGACACGCCACCCATAAGGGACTCCTTCACGGAGCCTAGCTGGGTGGCTGGGTGGCTGCCGCTTGCCTGGATGGAGGAAAAATGGCAGCGGGGAGCCAGCCAGCCAGCGATTCTTTCCCCTCCTCTCCCCATTGCTCAGGTCACACAGCAGCAGTGGCAACTAAAGCCCCTTTGCTTTAAACATTCACATTCAGCTGCTTTCCTCCCTTTCCCTTTCTAAAGTCAGAACTCCAAAGAGCTAGAATTGTGCAAAATTGCAACACTGTTATTCCAACCATCAAGGTGTGAAGTGGTTCCATTGCTACAGTGTAGCAATCCCTGTTAAGTGGATTTTTACACTGAAATCACTTTGGAAGCAAGCTATTGGAGGAAGGGAACCCTAAACATGGATACTCATCCCTTAAAACGGTACTGTCCACACAGTAAAAAATGTAAAACGTTTCAAGTGCATGATCCGGAGTGAGACCTGTTGAAATCAGGATTGAGATTCACCACGCTTTGGGGTGGTTTAACACGGGGAAAGGGTGTTAAGCCAAACTGCCGTGCGGACTCTGAGAACTGAAAACGTTTTGAATCCGAGATAAGGTTGCCGTGAAGACACGGCCCCAGAGTGGTTGAGACAGTACAGGACATGTCATGAGAACAGATGATTGTGGCTCTCCCAATGTCCCTTTGGTGCAGTCTATCAGGCCATATATTGAAGGACACAGATCACTCCCCAGATCTTTGAAATTAGAGCTAAGCAGCAATGTTGAACCTGCAGAATGCTGTCAGCATAGCCAGGAGTTGGAGAGTGTGTGTGCAAACAGTACACTTCTATGTCTGTAGCCAGAGCAAAGCCCTCTGGATCTTCAAGCAGCAGAATCAGCCATTGGGCAGATCTTCCTTTAAGAATGTGTTTATAAATTCCTCTTCTCTGATGGCACTGTTGTATCCTAGGAAATCTCAAGTGAAAATCTCTTTCAGTTCAAATGTGAAATGAAGATGAAGGTGCTATTTTAAGAGATGCTGTCCTCAGAGCAGTCACCCCTTGAATGCCAGAGCTTCAAGATTTGCCTCTGGACTGAAAAGGACATTTGAAGCCTGGCTTTAATGACTAAAAGTGTCACTCCTTTTAATGCAGTGGTCTTTGCATGTTGTCGCAGTGAGGAGTAAATGTTGAACTTGTTCATTGAAGAGCAAAGCCACACTGAATAGGAAGTGCTAAAGCAAAAGCAAAGGAAGCAAACCTTAAGCAAAAAACCCACAAAGTTTTCTCCTGAAGCTCTTTAGATACTAGCAGATGCTATTGTCTTCTCCTGAAGGAAGCCCCCTTCAAGGGCAGTAGAAAGTTAAAATTTAACAATCCTTTGAAAACGGAATTTCAGACTTTGGTCCAAACTGTCAGATAAGCTGTACATATGCTCATTGGTGTTGTTGTTTTTCTGTTTTTGAAATAAATCCAAGTGGCTTAGGCATAGGATATAGACATGCTTGTATTAGTATGGGGTATTCATCTTCTACCTATCTTGACTGACCTTTTGTTGCCTTAATCCAAATGTTGTCTTTCTGAACTGTTATGGAACTAAGGCTGCATCCCCAAAAGACTTATTTACTTCTCCACTGTCACTCTACTGTCACTCTATTGAAGTGGACTTTAAAAGTGCCATGCAAATCAGGAATAAGCGTCCGCATGAGGCTCAGGAAAATTTATTATTTATTTATTTATTATTTACATTTATATCCCGCCCCATACCCGAAGGTCTCTGGGCGGGTTACAACTTTAAAACAGATTAAAACAGAATGCACATTAAATACGTTAAAAATTCCATACATATAAAACAATATTCAACATGTTTAAAATGATAATGTCTGTACTGGGGGAGGGAACATTAACAACTTAGTCAAAGGCCAGGGCAAAGAGGTGCGTCTTTACTGCCCTCCTAAATATATATAAGGAAGGGGCCTGACGCACCTCAAGGGTGTGTTTTTAACGCACCTTCCGTCCCCATAGGATCCCTGTTTTCTTTGCGCGCATCTTTTTCTCCCCACCCCTGCTCTTGTTCATAGGGTGCCAGCGGGAATGGGGAGGGACTGTGCTCAGTGTGGCCACAACCAGGAGGACAATCCCTGACAAGTGCAAAGGAGAAACAGCGATCGGCTCTCTGTTCATTTCCCAGATCTCCCCCCCCCCCCCGAAATGGCTTCTTGTGCTGGAAAACATTCACTCTCACCACTTTCCCTGTTATTGCTTTCAAAAATCCACCCTGTCCAGCGCACGATCGCTCATTCACTCATCACTTTCCCTGTTATCGCTTTAAAATCCACCCCTAGCAATAATCCACCCATTTCACACCTCACAGCGATTGCAACAATGTTGCAATTCTGCGTGATTCTGGCTCTTTAGTTCTGAGCTTTAGAAAGTGAAGCTGCTTGTGTTTCTGCTGTGTGTGCAGGCGGCAATCCCTGCCCCTTTTGCCACGGAGCGTCCTCAAGGTAAATGTAGCGAGGAAAACCCGCGACTTACAGAAAGAGCGCTGGAAGAGTTGTTTAAAGTGCATGTATTTTGTCGCGCGATTTCCACGTTTTGTAGCGCTGGAACCTCGTTAAAAACCCTGGCTTGGGGACGCTCAGAGGCAAAAGGAGAGTCTTGGCAGACTTTTTATTCCTTGGGGACAGCCCCTAAGATCCTGAACCCCATGGAGAAATATTTTTATTTGCTTGAACTTCTTTGAACCTGTATCTTTTTTGGTATTTTTATGTATTTGCTTTTTTTTTTTGTCTTTTTATTTTAATAAACCAAATAATTCTACTTTTCATTCTGGTTCATTTTGCAATTGGAAGCCAGAAGGGATATTTTGGCAGGGGAAGGTTTGTACGGCCTAGCCTTCCACCATTACACCGAAGAACTTCCATTCCCTTTCTTTGAACTTCCATTCCCTTAGCATAGGCCAGGATTTGCCATCCACCCTGTTCCTGGATTAGAGAAAGCACTCGGACTCAAGAGTGATTGTGTATGTTTGTGCCATGTGGCACAGGTGGATCTTGCCACAATTCTGGAGGAAAAGTGCCACACTATGTTGCTGACTTAAAACTCCCTGCAAAGTTGCCATGTCCTGCAGTTCTGGAAAAAGGGCAGCTCCATCCCAGGTGCTTTTAAGCAGGTCTAGAGCGGATTCATAAGACAGGGAGTGGATTGGATGAGACCGAATTGAAATTGGTACCTTCATTTTGGAAGGTGCTGTTTGATTTACTATGCTTCCTTACCCCAGCCTGCCATTCCACTGTTTGAATCACAGGTAAACATGTCATATTTAGCTTGCCCTACACCATCACTGCACATCAAACTTTATGCTTTAGAAGAAGAGTTGGCTTTTATTCCACACTTTTCTCACACATTCAAGGGGACTCAAAGCAGCTGACAACCTTCCTGTTCTTCTCCCCACAGCAGACAGCCTGTGAGGAAGGTGGGACTGTGAGAGCTGAGAGCGAGCGAGCTGTGGCTAGCCCAAGGTCACCCAGCTGACTTCATGGAGGAGTTCGGAATCAGACCTGTTGATTCCCAGAGAAAGATCTAGCACCCTAAACCAAACTGGCTCGCCACTTCTGTCAAACTGTGATTGTGCAGTTCACCATGCTGGATTCTACTAAGGTTCATCATGTCACCAAGATGATTATGGTATATATAATGTGCTTGGATTCCGTCTAAAGTTCTATTTCAAATGCAGCAGAAATATTCAGAACTTAAGACGATATGAAAAGAACACACTGAGAGGTGACTTTTGGATTCCTTCGCGGCAGGGAACTAATGCCATTTCCCTAAATTAATTGTATCAGCAGAGCTTCTGCCTCCATTCCCCTGACAATTTATATCTTAAACATGAAAAAGAGAGATACAGTATAAGCTGTACCAAATACAGAGAACATCTGCTGAAATTCATTTCTGCTGTTGAACATCCTGATAGGATTAATGCTCAAAGACCTTTCCCTCAACGGAAGAGGGCAAGTAAAGGTTGGGGAATTGTCCTTTGTATGGCTTCATCCATATGGAGTTGGGCTGCAGAACTTCAAGGCAGGAATGCTTGCTCCAGAGGCCAGGCAGCGCTTGCTCTCTTTGGAGCTGGGGAACAAAAGTTGCCCTGCTTTGAAGATGCAGCATGGGGGTTCCCCCCCCCCTCTGGTTATGGTTCAAATCACTCTGGAAGTCAGGCATTTTCAGCAAGACAAAAAAAGTATCCCTGTGGATTTAGAATGTTTTATTCTCAGTCAGAGGAAAACGACACTTCTCAGGGCATTTGCCAGTCCTTGGTATGCAGACACGATGCCCTCCTCCGCCAGACCATTTCTCTTGCCATGTAGATGCAGCCTGTGGCTTTTAAACAGCTTATTCTACAGGACAGAATTCTGAATGGAACAGATGTTAAGCTAATTTACCTTTCCTCCGTGTGTGTGTGTGTGTGGGGAGAGGCAGTGGACGTGTGGGGCACGGGGGCACCTACTAGGAATGTTCACGAATGGGATTTTTGCATTTGAACCAAAGGCAAGAAAATTTGTATTCATCTGAATAGATTTCCTTCGAATGTGGTAGGATTTGTATCTGCTACGTATCCCATACATATCTGCTCAAAATGTGACAAATCCACTCTGAATCTGCTCTGAATGTACTTTGATTCCACTCCGTATCCATTTCAGATGCAGCTGGGGCAGCTGCTTTCCTACCTCCCAGGTTCACGAATATAACAAAGGTTTTGTAGGGTATATATATAGGGGATTTGAATCAGATTTGTACTGAACATTCGTATCGAATTTGAATCCTACTGTTTGGTAATTTGGATTATGTGGAGGCCCACTGATCCAGATTACTTGGAGACATAGGCCAAATCAGCACTGGGTGCATCCAGATGTCTCAGTACTGTGCACTGGAATGCACAGCCAAGATGGAGTCATCACACATGACGGCTGATACTTCATAGCGGCATCATATTATAGCAACGCTACTGCAAATTTATTTAATGCTGGTATATCAGCGTTGCGTGTGCAGTATTTAGAAAATTTGAAGTTCCCTGCCAGACCAGACAAGGACGGTGAGAGCAGCTAATGAGAGCTGGGGGGCAGCTCACCTCCCATTGGCTGCCTTATGAGATGTGCGAACCAATGCAAACTCTTGCAGCATCCGAGGAGGCAGCTACAGGGAGGCTGCTGTAGTCCAGACAGCAGAATATCACTTCGCAATAAGTAAACTGCGAATCTTCCTCCAACTGCAGATTTTATTCCTCTAGTCTGGAGGGGGCCTCTGGTAGTTCTGGATGATGGAGTTGTGCTGTCTGCACTCCCCCCATGAACATGATCCAGAACTGTAGACCCAGTTAAATGGGTCTGGACTAAGGCCCTCCTTAATCTGTCTCTGTCTCTATCTGGTGTAGATGGAACCAGATCAGCAGGGTTGGGGCCTCCCTGATTTGGATCACCTGTGAGTGCAAAAAAGACCTTACTTTGTTTCTAGAACAGACATGGTCCACATCTGATTCAATGTAAGCAATGGCAACTTTTTCATTTTTGGCATGAGTTGGCACCAGTCTATGCCTGATAAAGTAATGGGGCATTGCATGGTGACACTTGGTATTAACAGCAAAGATCATGGGCCTGTCCCCAAGCAATTTAAAGTCTGCTAAAAATCTTCTTTTGCCTCTGAGCGCCCCCATGCCAGGGTTTTTAATGAGCTTCCAGTGCTACAAAAGCAGGAAAACCCATGACAAAATACGTGCCCTTTAAAGAAGAGTTTCATCACTCTTTCTGGAAGTCATGGGTTTTCCTCGCAACATTTACCTTGGGGACACTCCATGGCAACAGGGACAGGGATTGCTGCCTGCACACACAGCCATAAAGCATTCACACATCTCCCAGAAATGCTGCAGCTTCCCTTCCTTTTATTTGTAAAGGTCAGAACTTTCAAAGAGCCAGAATTGCTCAGAATTGCAATATTGTTATCAGGTGTAAAGTGGGTGATCTGTGAAAGTGATAAGAGTAAAGAGTGTACGCTTGCGTGGCCGATGGCTGCAGCCAAGCCATTTCCAACAGAGAACAGAGTGAAGGTAAGTGCTGAGAGTGAATGAGCGAGCGATCACTCTTTGCCAGCATGGGAAGCCATTTTGGGGGACAGAGATCTGGCTATTTTTCCTTTGAACAAGAGAGGGGGCGGGGAGAAAAAGATGCAGGGAAAGAAAACACACTTCTGTGGGGACAGAAGGTGCATTTTAAATGCACATTTTGCTGAGCCTCATGCGGACGCTTATTCCGGAAGTGCAGGGCATTTTTAAAGTCCATTTGAATACAGTGACAGTAGTGGGAGATTAGAGAGACAAATAAGTCTTTTGGGGATTCAGCCCATGTGATCCAGTTTGGTCTTGTGATTAGAGTGCCGGACTTCTATCTGAGAGTTACTGATTTTGAGTCCACTCTCCTTCATGAAGTCATCTGGGTGACCCTGGGAAAGTCACAGCTCTCTTCTGAGCTCTCACAGCCCCACCTACCTTGCAGGGTGTCTGTTGTGGGAAGAAGAACAGGAAACTTTATCAGCACCTTTAAGTCCCCTTAAAGGATAAGAAAATCAGGGTATAAGAGCCAACTCTTTTTCTTTCATAGGACTACAATCCTATAGTTTTACTAGAGAAATTATGTACTAGTTCACTTAATTTCCACTTTCAGTCATAAGAATGGGGTTTCTTTTAAAGGTCATTGATTGTAACATCTTGTTTTTCAATTTTTGTGACTGTTTTAGAAAAATTAATGTGAGAAATATTCCTGATTATTCTAGAACTAGATAACAAATGTATCTTTTTGGTGTCATTTGCTTGCAAACATTAAGAATCAATTTTTAACTTGACCAAAAATACAGCTCTGGGTGCTTTTTTTCTGATCCTTTGTCTCTTTAAAACTTTTGCTTCTGATTTTTTCCCCTACCTTCTCCTTTCTAACTGGATTTAAAACATCAGTGTTCTGGTTCATCACTGCATGTTTCTTGGCTCCAAACAAATGAAATTTCGTTATCTCTGGTCACTGATCTGGCTGTCTTCCAAAGTGGTTTTGCATCAGGCTCTCCAAATGGTCATGTTACCCATAAAAAGTATAAATTTAATCTGTTTGAAAACATATTTAGTGTATTTGTGGTTACAAAGGAGATGAAAATGGAAAAGCACTTGGCTTCTGGGATAACACTAAACATTTTTATGAGTCTAGAACTTGCCAAAAATGGAAATAAAATACAAGCAGGACTAACTGTGCTCTTGGATATTTTGGAATGTGCTTACTTTGATGTTGCTTTAATTGCTTTGGAAAGAAGTAAAAATAAAAGGCAGAGTGGTCCGTAGGAGGCAGAATGAGGAACCTAAGACCTTATTTAGCAGATTGTCAGCACTTCAAACAAGTTTGATTTAGTCAATCTCATTTGCTTCCCACCATATGACCAAAAGTTGTCTGTCTGTCTGTCTCTATCATTTAGCTGTCTGTCTGTCTATCTATCCATTTATTTATTCATATCATGCCCCGTATCCCAAGATCTCTGGGTGGCTTACAATTAAAACCCTTATACAACCAAACATTAAATACATACCCCATTAAAACAGTATTATACAGCATTAAAAGTTAAAATAGTGCTAGAGTGAATTAGTGAATTCGTCTTTGTTGTCATCAATCAAAAATCTAAAATACTACATAACAAATACCGATTATGAGGGTAAAATACAGATCTACAATCAGATTAACCCAGATATTATGGTAGCATCTGCTGTTTCTAGAACCTTCTTTGCAACTTCAGTTGACATTAGTTCAGCAGAGTGAAAGCTGAAATGGGTTCCCTGGGGCCTCTGAGGCTAGGAATGAAAGTGTGAGCTTTGGGGCTAATGTAGGGATCATTGCATGGTCTGAACCAGAGGGCGTTTGTCCAGACCCACTGGTTCAGATTACAGCCAGGTAAATGTAGAAACACTCTTTTAAGATGTGGTCACAATTAAGGCTTAATCCAGCTTCAGTCCACTTTCAGAGTGAGAGAATACTTTTGCAACGTGACAAGCTGTTTTCTTTCAGTGTTAAATAACTCAGAACATTTACCTTTGGGATATTTAACAAAGTTATATAACTCACTAAGGCTGTGGTCACACCTTATTGAAATAGTCTGTTTTATTAAGAAGTCAGACTGAAAATAGACTAACTCTGACTAGGGATGTGTACAGATATTCAAAACATTCAAAATTTGATCAAATTCATTCAAATTTGGACATTTGAATTTGAATCGAATGTCTATACATTCAAATTTAAACATTTGAATGAATTTTGAACCTTTTGAATCATTTGTATGAATTATTTGGACATTCGTACAGATATGTACAGGATGAACATGGGATGCATACAGACAGATTCAAATGTTGTTGACATTCGTATCTTCAAATATGAGTAGAAAATTCATACTAATAGATCTGAATGTATTCGAATCAAATCAGATGTGAATACATTTGAATCTTCAGATATTCAGTCTGAATCAAATTGAATGCCAAAAATTGCATTTGTGGACACCCCTAACTCAGACGACACCCAATATCTGATAATCCTTTCTCAGTTCATCCTCAGTTTGGGTCGCTATGCTCACACATTTCTTTTCCTGCCCTGAGACTCCTTTATGAGACTTTTTTAGATCTTCTTCCCTCTCCACCATCACAAAAACCCCTGCGCTCTGAAAGGATAAAAGATCTGTGACTCATCAGTGTGTAATCACACACTGGGTGAAAGGGAAGGCAAATTCATGCAGCACCCACCCAATATAATATGGTTCAGCCTCCATTAGTCCTCTTTGATCACACTGAAAAAATGAAAATGGATTAACACTCTATAACAGCTTGAGACCTGTAAAAATCAGGACTCAGGAAACTACGATTGAAGAGAGGAAAGTCCACAAATAAAATGGATTGAACTAAAAAGTTGTAAGAAGTGTGTTCCAAATGACACCACAGCCTAACACAACCTATATTTTTATAACATCCTTGTTTGCTTATTCATGGGTTTGTATTGGTACATTATCTGTTCTAGTGCACAATAATGTGTCAATACAAACTGGACAATATAAGGCATGTGGCAGCCTTAGAAGCCACTAGTAAATAATGAGCGATAATAGATGATTGAAGATCTGGAAGGCTGCCCTCTGTTTTCAGTGCAATCTAGCCACACCAAAGCAAGCCCTTTCGAGCATCTTTTACATCTCTTACCAAAGCAAGTACATTTTCATTTCATTAACTCTCTCTCAATATGTGTTGCTTTCTCCTTATCACCAAAGACACAAGTTCTAGGGACTCCTTCCATCAACAAATCATCTCTTAATTGGCTTGATTCACTGGTTCAAAAATATAAGCTGTTTCTATGAAAGCAAACCAGGACATGTTATGCAAAAACCTGGATCTGTGTAAAAGAATGGTGCTGATCTAGAAATGTATTAAAGGGAAACTCTTTTAACAGGACTATTTTATAACTTTGGCTGCATTCCTAAATGGTAGACAAAATCGAGTTAGAGGCTGGCTCAAGAAATGTCCCCAAAGTTTAAAAGGATTCTGTACCTTCCATAGAAAAGTTGGAACAAAAGTGTACCTTTGGGGGGCATTCTTCTATTTCCTCTTACCCGATTGTGAATGGTGTACTGGGGAGGCTTATGGCATCACTGTTGGGGAGGGGGAGGGACAGGAAAACAAAAGAACAGACAGGGCTAAAGCTTGATCTGCCTCTTCTCTCCATCTCTGCAAGGAGGAACAATGTTTCTCTGTTTTCTTTTTCTTGCGTCCCTGTAAAATGCGATACAATTGTACACTTTCATTAAAAGGGGAGTTTTCTGCAAAAGCAGAAATCCACTTCCGAAGCTTTAGGGCAAACAGCACAGAAAGCCTATTATTTCTCCTCAGGAACAACGGGGTGGTGGTGGTGGGGAAGTACAACTATTATAATGATGAAGAAATTGAGACTCTTCCCTTCCCCTCCCTTTGTGTTCCACACATACATGTGGTAGCTTTCAACTGGATGGAAGAAAAAGGGAGACAGCAAGAGTTTTGTGCTCTAATGCAAGACAATGAGATTGCCCCCCCCTGCCATTTTTCACACAGGAGGGAGGAGGGAGGAGAGAGAGAAGAGAGAAATGCCCCAGGAACTGCTTCTCTGCTGAAATATCTTTTCCTTGTAGCTGATCTCATTGTAAGACGGGTCATTTCTTACCCATGGATTGAAAGTTATATTCTTAGGAACGTATGTATGTACTTAGTGTATGTGTGTGAGGTCATTTCTCCTTCCCTCCCTCTCTCTTTCTTTCTCTCTCTCACACACACCCCCACACACACCCCGGTGGAATAATATCTGCCAGGGTCTGCTAAATGGGTATAATTTCTGTTAAAATGAAGAGGAGATGAAACTGGAATTTAATGAAGCTTGTCTGTTTAAGTTTCCTGCTCCATTCATGTCATGGATTGAAGGATGGACTGATGTCTACTTGCCAACTGCATGGGGAGGGGTTTTGGAGAGAGGAGGAGAAAAGGACCATGCTGAGCACTTGAAGAAGGAAGAGGGGGAACGGGCAGTTCAGCAACAAGTCCATTTTGAGTCCATGTTATAACGCAAATGTAGGAAATCTGGGGAAATTATTTTCAGTGCTGACTTTTTTAAAAAAAGATTAAAACCAGATTAAGCTGCTGTGTGGGACCTTGCCCTTTGTGTTTTCTGTACCACAGGAAACTAGTCCAAACTGGACAATTTCAACAATTTTCTTCCCTTACTCAATTTTAAAAAAATATACTTTGCCTTACAATTTCTAGCTTAGCTACAATACATGTTGTGAAACTACTTCATTGATGATTGCTTGAGATGAGGCTCCCAACAGGGCAGATAAGGAGTTGAGAGAAATAACTCTCTTTGTTTGGTGGTGAAATGTATTAAGGCATGCTATTTACTCTAGTTTTACCACTTCTCTTCTAAAATAAGGAGGTTACCTCTAAGGGGGAAATAGCTGATATGAGAAGTGGTTTAGCTCTGAGTTAAAAGCAAGCATATTGCTGAAGAAGACCATTCCTGAACATGCAAGAAATAATGGGAGCTTAGTGTGTGATAGAACAGCAGCGAGCTACTGCTAAATAAGTAGTGTGAAAAATACTTCAGACTCTTGCATTATGTTGAAATGTCAATGACAACCAAATCATTCCTGATAATTTGTGTGAAAGGTAAATCAATTCACTTAACACTTCTAGCTTATATTGCAGCTTGGCATTCTGCAAATTGAATTTTATGAGGCTATTAAAGAGAACAGCAGCTTTGAAGGTACAAAGTTATTCCTGCAGAATGGCCGGTGAAGGAGAGAGGAAAAGAGAGGAGGCAGGAATCTTCAATCCTATGATACGTTTCAGTATCCCAAAAAATACCATAGCTTCTTAATTTACTGGGCATTGCTGTATAATGAAGAAGAGACTGGTGATTGCAAACCAAATGATATTTTGCATGGAAAAATGGAAAAATCACCATCAACTCTCCCCAACAACCAGAAGAATTTCTTAATGCAATTATATTTAGAAGTGGAGTGGTAGTTGTAAAGGCCGCCTCTCGGTTGGGTAGTGATTTTATATATATCTTTATATTTGGTAGTGTGGTAGCGTGTATTTACTTTTTAGATTAACACTCTGTTATTCCCTTCCAAGAGACATGCCTTTCATTTCCCTTTCTCTGCTATTAAGTTTGATAATAATGTTGCCTCCTTCCTAGTGCTGCAGCAGACAGCTCCTTCCCCACTCTGCCTCGCTCCAGCAGTGGGTTAAAGATACAATATCTGTTTAGAACTCCGGCCTAACTTGGCTCACTTTGAAAAGAGAGTACTCAGTTGAAGCTTCTTTAAAATAACAAGAAAACAAGTTTATTGTGTACAGCTTTCTTAATAATAAACAGGTAAGTTCACTATGTCAATCACAGGTCCATTCACCCTTCTGACTGAACTGTCCCAGCTTCCTCACTCAGCCCAAGGACTCCAGTCCTTTTCAGATTAATGCCAACAGCATAAGTAACATATAACCATTTCAACTCTTTTACTTTCTAAACACCGTATATTCACTAAGGACTCAGGACTCTATTCCCCAGCTTGCCTCAGGACAGCTTAGAGCCCGTTTCCCTCCTGTTAACTACTCTCTGGTCAGTTAACCCCAGGCAGAGAACACTAACAATTCCCTCAGGCTCCCTTAAATATGTGCCTGGCTGGTGAGCTGCAACCTGATTGGTTGATGCTCCTCCAGGATTCTATTCCATCCTCTCTCCTGGAGAGCTGGAATAGCCCCGCCCTTTACTAACTTACCATTTCTAAATAATCCATTTTGATGACACTTTTAACAGTATAGACATACAGTGTTCGCCACACTTTGTATTTTAACCAAAATAACTTAATTTTGGGGTTGAGGGGTCCTAGCGGGCATCACAGTAGTATCCAAGGCAGAGTCCACACTAGGGGTGTGCACGAATGGGGTTTTTTTGACATTAGATTTGTAATGGATGGAATGTTAGAAAATCTGTATTTGTATGGATAGATCCCGTTGAAATCATTGTACAGCTGCATACTTATATCAAAACACTGAGCATGAAATCTACATGTTACAATTACTTCTAAAATGGATTCGGGTGGGAAAGGCAGTAAAACAACAGTAACCTTGAAGTCTAGCTCATTGTAATTTTCATTTCTGACCACATTTAACCCTTGACAGTTTCCCAGATGTCTTGGTCATTCCCCCTGTGCAGCCCTGTACCAGTCTGGGAGACCACGTGTGGGGGGCAATGCCAACTTTCCCTAAAGATTCACCATTGCATAATGCTGTCTGGTAGGTCTTCCAGTTTTAAGTCTGTCATTTAGATCTCTACCATTTTAATTTATGTTTTATTATACTTATTTCGTTGGACTATAGATCAGCTTAGATATGATAGCTACCACATACTAGTGTTTCCATTCAACTTCTGATCTCAATTAAAGACCACCACCATCCCATTTCTAGCGCATTTCTTGACCTTTAATATACATTAAAGGTGGATTGGAAATCCTAGCTACCACCTGTCACCACCTCTAATCTGATTTTGAGCTGCTTTTTTAAAAAAACGCATGTGGATGCAACCTTAGTCTTTTATAAGCTTAGAACTCTAAACTCTGCTGCTTTTGTCCAGAGTGTGATTCATGGAGACAAGAGATCAGATGGACAATCTTTCTTTATTAGATCCAATCAACCTTGAAGCGGAAGGGTTTATTATTTATGATAGCTGCAAAGAGAGGCAGAAGAGACAGGGTCAATTAGTTATCATCTACTTCCTATTCACTTCCCATTGCTGCTGGTTATCTGGAAATTTATTAACCTTCTGTGACTTCAAGCACGTGTTGTTTTCAATCCTTTCTATTTCATCATATTTCCAGTGCAAGTTTAGAGAAACCGGGATGGAAACTAAACTAGATGCAACTCGAACTTGACTGAGCCTGTTGGAATCAGTAGCAGCAAAGCACAAAGTAAACAAAACCAAACTGTTGGTGTTCAGAGACATGATTCTGGCAACAAGAACCATCATGCAAGTGACTTCAAACAAACTGTGCCGGGTGTTCTGGGATACATATTAAGGTGGATGTGAAATTCTGGGCTAAGGTCCAGCATTAATTTCATTAGTAGGCAGCATCCATCCCCAAAAATGAAGGAGAATAAAATATGAGACAAAAAGAGAGATCAGTAGGAATAATAGCATGCTGTTTCTTTGAGGTTTCATCAAGTGGTCCCCCGAGAAGCCAGATCCAAAATCTGAGCTCAATGTAACCACACTGTGATGTATTTTTGATGTACCTACATAATATCAGAGCAGTGCTTAGGCTTTTCTGGAGAGGGTGTTCCAAAGGTGGGGTGTTAACAAATGAACTTTCCTGATTTGAAAAGTAGGGAGTACCCAAAAAACAGCATCCAGTGAAGGTCATAACATTCTGGCAGACTGTGGTCCTTATAGCATGGAGGATCATCCAAGCCAAGTAAGGGTAGACTTAGGCTGCGTCCCCAAGCAATTTAAAGTGTGCTAAAACTCTTCTTTTGCCTCTGAGCGCCCCCATGCTAGGGTTTTTAACGAGCTTCCAGCGCTACAAAAGCAGGAAAACCCGTGACAAAATAGTGCCCTTTAAAGAAGAGTTTCATCGCTCTTTTGGGAAGTCGCAGGTTTTCCTCGCAGCATTTACCTTGGGAACGCTCTGTGGCAAAAAGGGCAGGGATTCCTGCCTGCCAGAAAGACAGCCAGAAAGCATTCACACACCTGCTGCAGTTTCCCTCCTTCGCTCTCTAAAGCACAGAATTTTCAAAGAGCCAGATTTGTGAAGAATTAACATTGTTATCAGGCGTGAAGTGTTATCAGGTGTGAAGTGGATGGATTGCAACATTGTTATCAGGCGTGAAGTGGGCGTACTTAAAGTCACCACTGCTCTACTGGGTTGATTTAGACAGTGATCTGTGAAAGTCCTAGTGAATGAACAAACCATCGCCCGGTGGATGGCTGCAGCTCGCACGGGAAGCCATTTCGGGGGACGGAGATCTGGGAGACAAACAGAACCAATGGCTATTTTTCTTTTGAACAAGAGAGGGGAGGGGAAAAAAAGGTTCAGGCGAAGAAAACACGCTTCTGTGGGGACAGAAGGTGCGTTTTAAACGTGCGTTTTGCTGAGCCTCATGCGGACGCTTATTCTGGAAGTGGAGGGCACTTTTAAAGTCTGCTTGAATAGAGTGACAGTAGAGGGAGACTAGAGAGGCAAATAAGTCTTTTGGGGATTCAGCATTAGAGGAACAATACCTAACAAATCAACAGTCCAAATTGTGCTTATAAACTGAACGACAACCAGTGAAGGTATTTTAAAGTTCATAAGCTGTGATGCATTGCAGTGGTTTAGACCACTAGGCTACAAGCCAGGAGTCCTTCAGTTTCAATCCCCATTTGTCATGCCTCGTGTCCTCTCCAGCTCCTCAGAGGAAGGTCCCACTCCTGCCAGCCAAAGTGAGGGAGATGCGCCTCAGAGGCCAAACATGGAAACTGCTTCTGTCCCCCCAAATGGATATAGTTTGGACTCAGACGATACACAATGCCCAGAGCCGAGTTCTCTCCAGAGAGAACAACAACTGTGCTGCTCGGCTTGCCTCCATGCAAACAGCTGTGCCACCAGGGGTGTGACTCTCCGAGTCCTACTTAGGAAGTGCCAAACTCTGCACCCTCCATTGCAAACAAAGAATCTCCTTGGCAACCACTGACTCGTGTGAACCCTGATTCTTGACTCCTGACTGACTTCCCAAACTTACGACGACTCTCTGGTATACCAATTCTTGGCTTGTTTGACTCCACGTATTCTGTATCCCCAAGAACTCTGGTAACTGACTTGGCGTCTTGCTGTCTCTAGCTGGGTGCATGCGTGCGCAAGTGCTTTGCTGTTATTGCCTGCTCTGGACATGACACCACCCTGCCATGGAAGCCCATGGAATTGTCCCAGTAATGGGTAAAATACCTCACGGCCTTACGTCGGGATTTTCCCACCCATTGAAATTATAGAGAATACAACAGAAAAGTGTTCCTTTATTGAGTTGATAAGCAAAGACAGATTCAGCATACAATACACTGCAAAAGGGAGGAATTCTTTTCAGTGATGTACAAGGTCAGAAGCAGGAGTCTAAATGGAGACCCTAGTTGCTAGGGAAACGCAAAAATGTGAGAGGGCAAGCTACTCTCACACCTTATAAAATGCAAGGACCAAAGGAGTGAACGCTGACTGAAAATCCAGAGTGGAGCTCCTAAGTTGTCTCTCCTGCCGTGCTAGATGTCATATTTATACTTCTTTGGATCACACTGATGAGGCCAAGAGGGAAAACCTCAATGGCTAGGCAGCTCAGAGTTTCCATACCTTCATGCCAAGTTTCCTTCCGTTGTCTAGCAACAAGGATGCTAACACCAAGGATGTGGAAAAGGTACGTCCTTGGGCACCACTCAAAGGCAATGTTTGTATAGTGCTGTTGTGACATGAATGTGTCATGTGTGCACAGGCTCTGCATGATCCTGCACACCCATGCCACAGTGGGTGCATTAGAAGAGTGTGTAGTCATTCAGCAGGCACTCCACACTAAGTACTCATTAGAGTCTGTAATGACAGAGCAGTAGGAAGAATACTGACAGTACTTCCTGTCGCTCTTCCAGCACCATTGTTGCTACTTGTGCTACTTATTTCCCTTAAGTTGCATTGCTTGGTATGGCTTTCTCAGCCTTCAAGGCCATTTCCTGGGTTCATAACCAACCAGAAACATCACAGCCAGGAAATAAAAGCTCCCTGGCTGTGAGGTTGCATGGTCAGGAGTGTCAATAGGCGTGCAAACAGCATGCTCCTACTTAAGAATGCTACATGACAGTGCTCTTTTAGATTCTGCTGAGGTCAGCAGCTTCATTCTAAACTGTCTTCACAGATAGCCACATTTATGAGGCACTGTGGTTTATATATCTACAGCTAAAGAAATTTGGTTCAGAGGAAAGAGCAACGGACCCACAGACTATGGTTGGTTGAAGCATTCTAGGGGATGATGGATACTTAAGTTGTTTCCGTATTCGTGGGGCTGGATGGTTCCAGCTAGAACTGCTCTGACTGGAATGAGTCCCTCCTGGAATGGTCCAGCTGTCCCAGAACAAAGTCATCCATACTTGGATGGCCTGTTATGGGACAGGCCCAACATCTCTCCAAAGATTGTGCAAGCTTCAGAGCCTACTGTGAGGGTTCCTGGCCTCAAATCCCCAGGAGACTGATTTTGGCAACACATTTTTGTTTCAGAGGAACAAGTTTATTGGTAATCTGATCTAGGAGATTATTTTGGCCACCTGGACTGGGCTACGATCCATCCAATGCAGACAGAGCAGCCTAACAGAAAGTAGGTCTCTTTTGTTCTGCCCTGAGGGGTTCTAGGCCTTGTGCTAGACTGGTATACTGGCCAGTGTGCAAAGCCCTGGGCCTTAGTTAGGTTCTGTATGGAGCTGCTGGTCTGTGAAAGAGGCTCCCTGGAACACCATGCCAATGTTATAGACTGGTCCCTAGGAGGCTATGACTCCCAGGGAAAGCTACATCTGCTTGGATGTGGTGTTGGAGCAGGCCCAGGGAAAAAATGGTGCCCAGAGCCTGTTCCAACAAGATACTGCTTAAAAGTGTTCTCCTGGGCATTCTACAGCATGCATGGATAGCACTGAACCTGGTCTCCTGGATCTCCAAAGGTGCTGTAAATTGCCCTGAAAATGGCGAGTTCTGAGAATCCAGCTAAAAAAGCCATGGACAGAAATATTGGAGGCTGAGGACTTTCATTCACCGTGTATTGAGATACACAATACACACAGCCCTCATCTGCTTTACTTGCTGTCCCTCGGATCTTGGACCTGATCACATGATCTAGTCCAGTGATGGTCAACCTATGACATGCGTGTCACAGGTGGTAAGCCAAGCCCTTTTGGGTGACACATGTGGTCACCCTGGCACCTGGGCGTGCAGTGCTTGCTTGTTCTTGAAGTGTACAAAATACCAACTTTTAATTGAAGATTTAGCAAACGAAATTCAGCAACAAAAGTAACTAATGTAAAGAATTATTTGTTTTTGCTTTTAATAAAATACATATATCAAAAATATAACTTTTTTTACTAGAGCTACAAATATCACAAAATTATGGATATTTCTAGATGTGACACAGCACCCTAGTTAAGCTAGATTTTCTTGCGAATTTTGACACACTGAGCTCAAAAGGTTCGCCATCACTGATCTAGTCCATAATCAACCCTACACAGTGCTGGACAACAGCATAGAACAAATCAGACCTGGATCTATGATTACTCTCTTAAGCTGTGATTCCATCCAGAAAAGGCTGAACATGCAGATATGATGTGTGCATAATTGTGTACCTGGGTATATTTACAGGCACAAAGGTTTAACTTTGATATTGAACTTTCCAGCAAACTGCTTATTTTATTTGTATCAAATGTTTTGCAGTGGAATTCACAGTAGCTGAGTGGCTGAACAACTGCCCAGAAAACAACAGGGCAAACTTGTTCTGTATATGCCAAGAAAAATGTATGGTGTGTTATTGTAGTTCCCAGGAGTTGAACCTAACTCATCCAGGGCTTAGATTAAGTAGAGGTAATGGTTGGTTAGACATTATTAAAGCTGACATTCTCATTAAACCTACATTTAAAAACAGAAACAGAAAACTAGTTGTACAAAAAAGGTCCTGCATGCATTTACCAACCCTTAATTGAACATTTTAGGAGGAAGAAGGAAGTGTGGGCTGAAAGGCTTGAGGAGGCTACAGTCGTACTTCACTTAAGTTATTTCTAGTCTCGGCAGCAGATGGAGCTCACCTACCATCATGAAACAAAATATCAGGTGATTCTGCACAGGGACCTATCTGGGCCCTCCCTTAATCTGCACGAGCATGTGGAAGGGATACTAGCCACTGCAGAATCATGCATAGATGCCTTCACTTTACATTTGATTGTCTAGGTAAAACCAACATCTAACTAGAAGCCAGTTTCGTGTAGTGGTTAGGGAGCTGGACTCTTATCTGGGAATACCAGGTTTGATTTTGGTATACTAGTCACAGCTTTTCTTTCTGAGCTCTCACAGCCCCACCCACCTCACAGTGTGTTCTGTTGTGGGGAGAAGAACAGAAAGCTTTATCAAGCATTTTGAGTCCCCTTAAATGGGAGAGAAAAGCAGGGTAGAAAAGCCAGCTCTTCTTCTTCCTCCATGAAGCCAGCTGGGTGGCCTTGGGCTATCACAGCTCTCTTCTGAGCTCTCACAGCCCCACCTACCTCACAGGGTGTTCTGTTGTGGGGAGAAGAATAGAAAGCTTTGTCAGTTCCCTTAAATGGGTAAAAAAAAGTGGGGTAAAAAAGCCAGCTTAATTCTTCTTCTTCTTCTTCTTCTTCTTCTTCTTCTTCTTCTTCTTCTTCTTCTTCTACGTCCCAGAGTTTGAATGGATAAGATAATGTCCAAGAACAGGCCTATAGCTGGAAGGAATCCTCACAGCAAAAAAGGAAACTTGGAAGAAATCTAAATAGCACCACATAAATGATTGAGGGAAAAGTGGTTTCTGGACTTGCAATAGTTGTACTAAAGTGGAACCACACACAAAAGCCAGATGTTTTGGAACCATTCCTGATTTATAACAATACTGTTTACATTGGGATGACCTGTTCCCTACCGGTGCTATACCAGGTCCAAAGTTTGCACCAGCTCTGTAGTTGGTATGGGATGCCTCCAAATGCTTCATGCCTGGCCTTCAGAACTCTTGGGGGGGGGGGGCATTTCAGTGACATGCCTTATTCAGCCACTGAAGTTGGTCCTTCATGACATACTGGAGGCATGCTATCCATATGACTCTATAGTCCAATATACCACTCCCTAATATGCTGGTACACCTCAGAAAAGAGGTCTAGTGGTAGACCAGACCAGGGCACCATTCTTTCTTCAATTTCTCTCCAGATTTTGCTCCAGCTATTTTTGAAATGCATGTGGACAGCATCAGTGCCCCATGGATGGGGGCCATAATCTTTGGGGAGGAGCAAGATTCTGCCTTCTAGCCTCCCTTTGGTTTCCCTTACCCATGTTCTGCTCCTCAACAAATTAGCTTTTATTTGGAGCAAGCCCCCCTCATTCCTAATGTATTGTCATTCCTATGGAGTACAGCTTAATTTATAGAGACTGTTTTTTGTTTGTTTTCATTAGGTTAAAAACTGCAAATATGAATGACAATACATTAGTACAAAGGTTGCACATAAATATTTTTTGTGAATACTTGTTCTTCACTTGTTGGCAACAGCTTGTGGGGTGTGTGAGAAAGAGAGGGAAGACGAAAAGGTTGAAGAGAAGCCTGCTTCCTGTACAGTTGGTGCCATTGTTTGGCAACCTGACCCTATCATTTTCTGGTTATTTTTTATGACGTTGTGGTTGCAGCCATAATCTAGTAGCTATTAACATTACCCTCCCCTACAATGACTGTGTATTTTTATTTGCATCCCTTTAAAATGCCACTGAGAAATGCTTATCCTACACCAGCTTAACCAACTAGCAAGGCACATTTATTTTAGGGGAACGTGTGTTGATTGGATTGAATAATAAATAGGGCTGCTATAAATTTCCCTTCCCTATTCAGCAGTGTTTATTCATCTGCCTCTGCTACTAAAAATTAGGCATTAATGAAAACCATTGGTTATAGCTGGCATGGATTTTGTACAGCATGACTTTCTAATGCTTTCATTAGTAGTGCAGAAGAGTAAATATTGACCGGGATCCAAAGAGCAGTCTGGGCTTGCGTTTCTTAAACAGCAGCATCTATTTAACAGCCGTTCTTGAAAGTAAAAAACATTCAACATCCATTTACAGTATGGCAATGGATAGGTGGAAAGGTAACTGAATAGAAAGAAAAGGAAACAATAACACAGGAGTTGGAGCAACTGTCTTGGCCAGTAAGTCTCACTAAAAAAAGAAAAAGAAAAAAAAAGCCTTGAGTCCTGGTTATGACATGGCGATTCATACAGTGTTTATGGCAACACATGAAAGCAGGTTGCCCTTGTAGTGGGAAGAAGCCAGGAAACAGCAACTGCCAGTGATGTACTCAGAAGCATTGTGTTTCTGAGCTCTTCTGGGTACCCTTTGGCACTATGCATTATTGCTATTCTGGAACTATGTTCAGATGATTTTACGAAATATTATTCATGCTGGTTTAGTATTGTCTCCTAGTCTTGTATTTCTGTTCCTCATTAAAAATGATCATGAACTGTTGCCACACAAAGCCCTGCTTAAATTGCTTCCAACGGTAGCCAAGCCAGAAATTGCTTTCCATTGGAAGGATGCAACCCACCTTTTCATAGCTAAATGGACCACAACACAGTTAAATGTAAAAGTGCAGTACACTTACTGCACAACAATGACCAGGTGTCCTGACTCAGAAGGCTACTCTGTAGCTTTCCCATCAGAGGTGGCTTGGTGGCCCCCGATTGATGTAGCTGTGTTTGATCTCTTGCATTCTGAACTTCTACCACGTTGAGATGCCATCACAAGCACTGTTTCAGTCTGGGGTCCCCACCATACCCAATCTCTGGTTTATTGGCCATTTCTGGGTTTTGTCTGCCCTGCATCCAGGTTGATAGAAACTGGTTTGTAATCCAGTTCCTGTGGCTTCCTTTCAAATATTTGAACAGTGCTCCTATATTTATTCTCAGTTTTCTCTTCTTGAGGTTATACATAACCTAGCCATCTGAATTTCATCTTGTAGGATTTTATTTAAGTTCTCCTGATTATTTTCCTTGCTCTTTTGAAAATGCATTCCAATGTGTCTGATTCCTTCTAACAGTCTTGTGCCCAGGACTTGACAGAGTACTCAAGGTACATAAGAACATAAGAGAAGCCTTGCTGGATCAGGCCACAGCCCATCTAGTCCAGCATCCTGTCGCACACAGTGGCCCACCAAATGCTCATGGGCATCTCAAGCAGAGACAAACCTTCTCCTACTCTCGAGTCCCAGCTGATGGCCTTAGAAGTGCCCCAGTTCCTCCCCCCCCCCAGCCTGAAAGATGCACCTAGGCATTCATTCTAGTAGCCAGTGATACATCTGTCATCCATAAATTTGTCTAACTCTACCTTAAAGCCATCTAGACTGGTAGCTGTCACCACCTCTTCTGGCAGCACATTCCATAAGCCGATGACCCTCTGTGTGAAGAAATACTTCCCCCTGTCAGACCTCCTACCCATCAGCTTCATAGAGTGCCCCCTGGTTCTAGTATTGTGTGATAGAGAAAAGAAATTTTCTCTATCCACCTTTTCTATACCATGCATAATTTTATATCCTTCAGTCAGGTCCCCTCTTAAACGTCGTCTCTCAGGACTGAAGAGGCCTAGACGTTGCAGCCTGCTTTCGTAAGGGAGGTGGTCCAGACACTTAATCTGCTTAACTTAGGATAGGATCAGACTGGAGTTATTCTGATGCACCCAAGAATTGCAATTTTTTGCAGGCATAGCAAGCTGCTAACTGATAAGGGAGGGAAATGGGAGAGGGATATTTTATTTTGTTAATTGAATGTGTTGTATTGATTTTTCATTTAAATAAAAAATAATTGATTAATTTAAAAAAGTCAGTGGGGAGTCAGGGAGGAGATTCATATGGGAGATGCGAGGTGAGGGGTGGGTAAAAGTTCCCCTGGCCCTTTGGTTGAATATATTTGATTCGCTTGCAATGGTGCTACAAATGTAGGCCACTTTCAATCTGTGTGGAAATTGTTGAAGCTTTGAATTCGCTTGCGAATTCAAAGCTGATGAATATGTATGGCGCATCCCTATTACTGCAGTGTGCAGAAAGCAGCTGGATCAGACCCCAGAAGGGAATGCTCAGGAGATTTCTTTAAAGTGCCATTTTCATCCTGGGAACTGAACCAGCCACCAGTGTTGGGCAGGGAGTCTCCTGGGAGATGCTTTTGTGTACAAATACCATGGTCATTGGAGACAACTAACATGGTCCCCAGAGACTATGCAGAAATGAAAGTTCAGCAAGGGGTAAGCATTAGAGGATCCCACTTTTAACATTATATTAGCCTTTGACAAGCTGTTATTTCAGTTTTCAGTTTCCACAGATAAGATGGAAACATTGGACCATCACAAGCTGAATCACAAGATTCAGATGTGTTGAATCGATATGTCTAACACAGTGTTGCCAGATCCTGGTACAAGCTGCTTGCTTTGAAACCACCCCTTATTGGCTTGTCAGTGGACTAGCTTTTCTGCAATGCCCAAAGTCAAGCAAAGACTTTGGACATATATGCTGTAACAGTGAAACTTCTGTGTTAGTGGAACAATTTGATCTGGATTTGTTGGACTTTCACTATATGACAATTAATTCTTCCGCTATGTTCTTGGTTCCTGCCATCAAGATAAGAAAATCTGAATCATGTGTTGCTAATTTGAGTGACATATTTTAACGAGTGTCTGTTTTACCATTGGTTTTTTTTTAAATTTGTTTTCGGTCTTTGGACTCCAACAATGATAAACTGATTGAATATGTCTGATGCTTCAAATATGTCCATTTAGAAATTTATTAAGATTAGTGCATCATGAAACTTTAGAACAGTACATAATATCATATTTGTTTATACACTTTGCCTCTTCAATATAGGATTTTATTTAAACATTGCTGCATAAGAGCTTCATACGCAGGTCTTACAAGGTAGATCAATAACATTCACAAGAAATGCACACTTGGATAATCTCTTCCACAAGTAAATGCAAGTAGCATCACTTTAAACATTGATTTAATAGCTTTTCATAAAAGAGTAAGGGAGAAAGATCACCAGATTCCTGTAGGCCCCAGTTGACTGAAAATACCTAATAGATGATTTAGAATGGTATATGCTAGGTTCTTGCTGAGGCTTAGAATGAAGCATAATTTATGGCAATGAGAAGTTGTTGCTAGAAGGGAATCCAAAGTAATTTCTGCTCTTTGTTGTTTACCCCTGGAGCAGTTTACTGTCGAACAGCAGATTAAGATCACTTATGAATCCCTTTAGCAAGGGCTCATTAGTTAAACAAACAGGCAATTAATGTGAAGGAATTCTGTTCTGGTTGTTTGGACTTCCATTTAACACCCTGAAGACTGTATGAAAATGAGCAACTATCCTGTAAAGTGACACTCCAAAATATTACTGAAAGGCATACGTACGTCTCTAGTGGTTCTGGCACCATCTTTGTAAAATACTAATATATCTGGAGATGCATTAAAACTTATATGCCTTCTTATAACCCATTTGTGTGTGGAAATGTAAACTCAATTGGCATTCTAAATCAAGTTCAGGAGCCAAAGAACTTCTTATTCTATTGGAAGGAATTTGCACTTGCTTGTTAGATGAATAGTTATTCTCCTGGGCTTCTGAAACTACTTTTAGAATTCTCTCATGTTTAAAAAATATATCATGTTTGCAATATATTGGATTCTGGTCATATTGTTTGGCACTTATGCATGGATATCAGAATCAGGGAAACAAACACCAAACCCAAGCTAGAACTGTATCATTTACTCCCTTAGAACAGTTCTTAACCGATGAATTGACCCAATATAATCTCACATTGTGCCTTTCTTCCTTTTATTTGATTGATTTGATTTGATTTTTTTTTAGTAATTTGCTTTCAGCATCCAAATGACGATGGGGGCAATTGCTTCATATGCTCCTGCCCTGGGAGTGAGATGTATAATGTTCATACTCTGTTACATCTTGGCTCTTCATTCTTGTTGAAGTCCTGGGAAACTTTGAAGATCTGAAGTTCACCTATCTTCTTCAAAGAGAGGACACAAGAAGAATTGCTAGGAGTGGGCCATTTTGGGTGTGATGTATGTGCACAGCTGGCAAGGCAAGGCAAGGCAGGGCAGGGCAGGGCAGGGCGAGGCAAGGCAAGGGATGCTCAGAGCAGACATCCTTAGAGTTTGCTATCCTGCTCTGTGGGAGGAATGCATTCAATGGCCAGCACATGAAGGCCCTTAGGGGAACGCCCTGTGCTCACAGGCATACCAAGTGTGTAGATACTGCACAAGACAAGGTGCTGACAACACAGCAAGTTCATGTTTTGTTCATGGTCTTCCATACATAATTAGTTGCCTGCTGTAAGAACCAGCTGTGTGACCAGATGGAACACTGATCCAGTCCAGCAGGGCATTTCTTTTGCTCTTTTCAGTGGTGTTCATAGTGATGAACTACAATTACACATCTTTAAAGAGAGTTACTTCAGTACCATTTTCCACACACACAGTCAAAGATCTGGATCTTCAAGATCCAGATCTTTGCGATAGGGTCCTCCTGGAGATCCAGATCTTGAAACTGCCTGAAGACCTCACTGTGGACACCTTTAATCAAGTCCACATGAAATCCAGATTTAAGGGCCTGAAGGACCCACTAAATCTGGATTTCCCCTATCCCCGTGGGGACAGGGCCTTGCAGATGGGCCCTTCAATGGGGTCCAGGTGGGGACAGGGCCTTCCTGATTGGTACCAATCAGGTACTAATTGGGTTCCTAATGGGGTCTTAGGGTTCTAAGCCCTAGTGGAAAAATGCTCCAGATATTCAAAGCATCAAGTCCCAAAGCTATTCCAATGGAATTTATGTGGGCTTGTTTTCATGCTTTCTAAAAATGTATTTTTTAGACAGTTTGGCAGTCCTGGCACTTTCTTCCAGCAGACCGCATTTGTTTCCACCTGTTCTAGGTAAATCTGGATTAAATGGGTCCTTCAGGACCCATAATCTGGAATTCCTGTAGTCCCCTTTGGGTCTATAATGGGGTCTTCAGGCATCGAATCCACCGCAATCGGACAATGGGGTCTAGGGATGGGCTTCGGGAAGCTCCAAAGCCTGTGCATAATCTCCGACAACAGCTCCGAAGATGGCTCTGAAGGAAACTCCGGAGAATGGCACAGTCTTTGAAGATGACCTGTCAGAGCAATGCCATTTTTATGAAGCTTTGTCCAAAGCTCCAGAGAACCTCCAGAGCAATTTGTCGCAATCTTTGAAGATTCTCTGGAGCTGCTCCAGAGGATCTTAGAAGAATCTCTGGAGTGTCTATGGAGTTTGCATACGCACACCGTGGCACCCTGAAGAAACATAGGGTGACAGACGGGCCCCTTGAGGGTAGATCTGGAATCGCCACGTGGGTGCTCCTGCATTTCCACTGTCAGCACGCTAGCACCCATTGCTATTGGGTGCTACACTGCCCGTGGAGATGCATCGGATGCCTCCTTAGATCTGGATCTACTAAATCCAAATTAGTTGAAGGAACCATTCCTTAGATCCAGATCAGCTTAGGGAGGTAAATGGAAAACCATCTAAAGCAGTGATGGTGAACCTTTTGAGCTCGGTGTGTCAAAATTCACAAGAAAACCTAGCTTAACTCGGGTGCTGTGTCACATCTAGAAATATCCATAATTTTGTGATATTTGTAGCTCTAGTAAAAAAGTTATATTTTTGATATATGTATTTTATTAAAAGCAAAAAACAAATAATTCTTTGCATTAGTGACTTTTGTTGCTGAATTTCATTTGCTAAATCTTCAATTGAAAGTTGGTATTTCATATACTTCAAGAACAAGCAAGCACTACATGCCCAGGTGCCAGGGTGACCACATGTGTCACCCAAAAGGGCTTGGCGTATCACCTGTGACACGCGTGTCATAGGTTGGCCATCATTGCTCTAAAGTGTTGTTTAGCTAGTAAAAAGAATTGGTCCCCATTACTGGAATGTGTCAAGCAAATGAAGGGAAATGAGTCAATAGATAAGTAAATAGATGCTTTATCTCCATTTTTGACAAACATAATATGAAAAACAGATACAAAGAATGGGGGAGGGAGGTGGGGGAAGGATATAATAAGTTTTATATAGGGTTTTGTTTATTTTCTGGTGGTATATGTTTTCTGCTTTTTTAAAAAAAATAAAGAAAAGCTTTAATAATAATTTAAAAACTTTATCAGTAAGTCTCAGCTTTCTTCCTTAATTCTTCTGATCTCACTTCCATTCAGTATTATTGACTAAGTCATTACTAATCCCACCAAGTAATTTTATTTTCCTGCCCTTGAGTAACCTCAGCTGTAAACTGTTGAGTTGTGGTTCTTTTCATTTTGCTTTAGATGTATGCATGGAAAGAGTTATGGATAGGGCTGTGTTCCACTTTCCAATTTCAGTTTCATAAATGCCTGCAGAATTTGCTGCCTTCCTTGACATTTCCTTCCGGGCGAATACGAAGGGGAAAAACCCTGACTCCTGTTTACAAGGAAGAAAATCCTGATATTTCTTTATCACCCTGCAATATGAGAAGATATTTTCTCTCATTCCTACATATCACTATGGAAAGTCTAATGTTAAATGAAAATGGGCCGATTTCATAAATATTCATAGGTTATTGACTTCTGCTGAGAACATTAGTTGGATTTATTGATTTAATAAATGTTAATGACCAAGTTATGCATACAGGCTCCTGGAAGTCACCATGTTTTGGAATATGTATCTACCGGTATATTTGGAATGGTCTGAGTGGTCAAACAAGGGCCAGGTGCCAATAGTGGGCTCTGTGGGGCACTGGACCTCATTTCATTGAGACAAATGTATTCACGCTTTGCCCCAGGGCTGATTCACACAGTGAAAACTGGTATCAAGACAAACTTATGAATTGCCCTAATATGCTTCACATAGTTATTGACCAAAAATCAAGGATAGGAGGGAAATGAAATGCAAACCAGCTGGAGAGTTTCTTCCCAGTTCATTTCAGTACACACACCTTCTTGAGGAGTCCACACAGTGGGGGGAACTTTACACTTCCTAAAAGCAGAGTCACCAGAGGGGCAGCAGCAGCGCATGTTGAAGTGTCTGCATGCATTACCAGTGATGCTAAGCGCATGTGCTGCAGCCCCAGCCAGGGAAGGGGCTGGAAAGGTGGCAACCGTGCTTTTGGAAAGCTCGTAAGTTCTCCATACTGTGTGGACTCCTTGGGAGTCATGTAAAGTCCCCAAAGAGAGATGGGACAGTCAGGTTAAGCAGTTAACAGTCCTGGGCCCCCACTGTAGTCCATGCTTCAATGAACTGCAGTTCTCTACATCCTTATTTGCAACTCCTGAAAAATGTTGTTTATACTGAGGGAATTGGGTCCTTGCATGTTGTTTCTGCACATTTAGATAAACACACAATACAAAATGCAGCTTATATCAGCTTTTGGCATTATGGCAGTTATGAGAGTTTCTGAAAAGCGATAGCTTGGTAGCAGAAAAATGAAAGGCAGAAATTTGAAGAGTCAAGAGGCCAAAATTTGAAGAGGTAGTAGCATCTGCATGCTAGTGCTGTTATCCATAGTAAAGGCCCGGAAATGCACTTCCATAATGTTTTCGCTATCCTTTAATGTGGGTTAGAGGTGGGATGAAAACAGGAGTGTCCACATGCTATCACTTCTAAAGCCAGTTTTGAGTTAACCTTTAAATGTGCATGGATGAAGCCTCGAAGACTTCAGTACAGGGGTTCAGGACCAGGAATGGAAGGTCCAAGACACAAGGGATCTCCTGTAATCAACTACTGGTTAATTACTAAGGCCCAGAGGCTTGGAACTCAAACGCTTCAGCCACTAAGAAGGCAATTCTCTACACTTGTGGACTTAAAGGAGTGTAGCAGCAGGTCAGCTGGTACTGTACAGAACTGACAGCCAGTTGCCAGCTGACATCTCCAGGGACAGATCCTGATATATACTTTGGTAAACTCAAGACTATGGTGATCATATTACACCATTGATCAAGGAACTGCACTGGTTGCCAATTTACTGCTGCTAGGAGCATACTCTCCTTTCTAATTTGCTCTACTTCTGGAGATGTATGGATGACACTTTTGCAGTGGTTCCACCATTTGCAGAGATCCATCTGGAGGACTTTTCATAATGTGGCATGGAGTTTATGGGATGGTCTTCCCTCCAATATGGTGGGTTTCAGATTTCAGACTTAGCTTACAACATAATTGGGTGTTCAGCCATTTGTGGCTGCTGCTGAGATCATCTGGCTGACTGTAGATTAATGTTTTATTGGGATTTTCTTCTGTTTCTATAGTGCTGATTTAATCATCCTGTTATGGTGATTTGATTTGCTTGCTTGCTCTTTTATGATGCAGTTTGGAATTTTTTTAAGATGAAAGAAAAAAAAAGTGATTAACCAAGTATGGTGCCAAGTGCAGATGTACATACTGTGACCTTTCCAGCCATTGCATGAGGACAAACGACTATGGAAATTGATGATTGTTCATTCTTCTAACATACATACTGCCTATGATGCATTTCATTATGCGATAGGGTATACTTTCTCTACCTCATTGCTTCAGCATATATTCAGGATGTCACCTTGCTTGTGTGAAATGGTCCTCTGTTACAGGGCATAAAGCTAAAATGATAAGCCCGTCTTGAATAAGTCTTGATTTTTATGAAATAGATCTAATAAAGTTCTGGGGAATATTGCTGCAACACCAATCAGTTACTGTACGAGGTGGATTTCTAAAAACACCAGAATCACTTTTGGCGCCTTATTCAGAAACAGACATGCTGCCTTCTTCATTCTATCTCCAGATGCACAGAAACTCATAAAGGGAATGAGTTATGAACAGTGACACTCCTGCAGAAAGTAAAAAAAGATTAGAAGAGGAAGAGAATGAATAGAGGAGGAGAAAGTTGCAGTAGGAGGCATGTAGACGTAGCTGTGAAGAAAGAAATGGTGATAAATGATGCATGATATTATGGTCTGACTGACACCACTGCATTGTGCTCTTGTTCAAGCTGACATGGGTCATAAGTTTCACATGAGGAAATGTTGGTTGTGGGAGTGACATTTTGGAAATGAAGGAATGACAGAATTCCATTGACTCATTCTCTCCCCACCACCCCAAGAAGAACAGAATATGTTGATGTAAGCATCTGGTGTGAACTTTTCTCTTTCTTCCTTCTCTGTTGGAAATAATAGCTGAGCATTTAAACCTTACTAGATTGTGGAAATGAACACAGGCCTGATGTTTCTAGGGTTTCTAGTGAATTGCTCAGTTATCGCTTAGTGCAAACAATAATGAATGTTTTATAAAGGCTGCTGTCTTACGAGTCCTGCTACAGCAATGCAGATGGTTTATCTAAGGAGTTAGGTGAGGAATATTGCTTCAGTATATATATTTTTAAAAAACAGATTTTCTGGACGTCTGGCCCTTTGAACACATATTTAATGCTAATAATGTCTTGTGTACACTAATGTGCATACACTCATGATCTACAGCAGAAAGCTGCAGCTTTAAACGGTTGAACAAAATTTTAGTTCAGCTTTTAGACAGTGCGATTTTTGCCTGAGGGTATTTCCCTAATGAACAGGCTAAACAAATTGCTATTCAGATGGAGTCGCAAGAGGTTGTGAAATGTGATACACTTGCCTGAAAAATCTGGAAGGAAATCTTGTTTAATAAAATCACCAAACAGGGGCTGTACTTTTGTCAGGGCTCAACTCAATATCTGGCCAGAAATTATCTGTAGATGATTTTGCCTGATTTAGGGCAGAACAGAGGTAATCTGATGTTCCTAGTGTGATTGTATAGGGGTCCACATGTTGAAATTCAATACAAACCTCACTATCTTGCCACACATGCTGGAAACATAAGATCCAGATCTGTGTGTGCATGTCCTCTTTCCCTTGCAGAAGATTTGTTGAATATAGGTTTCTATAACTGTTAATATTGTGCCATGGTACCTACTGCCATGTAGGGATGTGCATGGATATCCAAAAATCCAATTCAAATTTGACAGATATCAGCATTCGAATTCGAATCGGATTTTCAAAAATCCAAATTTCCAAATTCAAAAGGATTTCGGATTTTTAAAAATCTGATATGGATTTTTGAATAATTAGACTGAATAGAATGTTGTATATCACATCCAAATATCCTGTTTATTTGCACTTATAATACTGGATGCAAAAATGATGCAAATGTGGTAAAAACAGGATGTGCACAAATTTGAAAATTGGATACGAATGTTGCCGACATTCATAATTTCAAGTTTGAATTGAATTTCTGAAAGTATGAATTTGGATAATCCGGATTTGAATTGGATTTTCAAAAATCTAGATTTTCGAATTTTGAATCTAATCAAATACTCAAATATTTGAATTGACTTAAATTCGAATGAAAAAAAAAAAGCATTTGTGCACACCCCTATTGCTGTAGGAAGTTGTAAAGGCCTGGAAAAATAATAATAATCCAGATTTGAATAACTGAGATGTTCACTATAAACTTTAAGACCATGCCCTGTTTGCAGTTTTCCTTAGTGGAATGATGTCATGCCCTGTTCAGCCTCATCGGAAGAGGAGAATATGCCTGCAATGCGACCACAGGCTGAGGAGCAGCCACAGCAGGGCATTGCAGGCATGGAAGAGCTAAGGCCGGGTCCAGGTGAGCAGCCAGACAGCTCTGGTGATGAATCCACTAGCAGTGAGCCTAATCAAAAGCTCTCTCATCACCTGCTTAGGCAGCAGAAGCAGGTGAGACGGAGATCAGAGCGATTAGCCCAGCTGCACCGTGGGCGTGGCTCTGACTCCTCTATTTAAGAACAAGCTCACCTTGCCTCAAGTTGCTGCAGACAATGTCTTAGCAGCCTTGTGTTACCTGAGCTTGAAATCCTGGACTCCTTGTGACCTGCTGACCCTTTGGACTGCCTGACCCTTGCTGTCTTTCTGGACTCCTAGACCCCGGACCGGAACTGACCTCGAGAAAGCCTGGAACCCTTGGGACTGAGTAGCTGCGCAAGTGTTTGTCTGTTGCCTGACCGGCCTGCGACGTAACAAATGATAATACCATTCCACTGAGGTGAAAATCAGGCCAAGACGAAGGCGTCTGCACATCTACAGTATTGCTAGGGCAGCCTGCCACCAGACCACCAGCACTTGAAGTGTGGATAGTCCATTCTGGGCAGGCCAGATTGCTTCAACAGTGGTTGTAACAACATCTGGCACACACTTGGGCATTAACATGGTGATTGGCCAGTAGAGCATGGCTCCGCTACCGCAACCTAGTCCAGTTTATTGGCAGAACTTGATGAAGAGGTTTACTAGCATGCTGGGATTCTGGCCTGGAACAGAAGGCCAGGTGCGGAAGGCAGGTGGCCCTCTGTTCCAGTATGCTAGGGGGATGGAACTGGATGGAATGGAAGGACATTTCAGCAGTGCAACAGGATGAGCTATCAGATAGGATTCCTGGTCTTTGGAGTTTCAAGTACTGGCTCCACAGCTGGCATAGCCTTCAGAACTGGCAGGAGGGACTGGCATGAGGTAGGTCATTCCAATGAAGATGGTCTTGTCCTACCTCAGCCTGGACCAAGAGTTGGGATGTGCATGAATTATCCGTGCATTCAGAATCTGGATGGATATGTCTGGATTCTGAGATTCATGGATGGATCGGACAGGGCCCTATTCGAAAGGCCCTATCTGTTCACGAATCGGATAATCCAGTATCCACAGAAGCTTTGGTAGAAGCTTCTAAGGATACTGGATTACCCTAGGGTCTCCCCCCCCCCTCGGCCAGCCACCCCAAACCTCCCCCTCAGGGCCCACTTACCTGCTCTGACGGCGCTTCGGGCCTCTTCCAGGACCCTCTGAAACTGCGAGCAGGCTTCCCCGGAGATAAATACAGGCTTTCCAGTAAAGCCGGAAGGCTTGTATTTACCTCCTAAGAAGCCTACTTGCAGTTCCACAGGGCCCTGGTGAGGCCGAGAATGCCAGTGGAGATCTCCCACCCACTTCCCTGGGGAACCCACTTACCTGGGCAGTAAGTGGGTGGCAGTGTGCGCCTCTTCCAGGGCCCCCTGGAACCGGGAAAAGGGTTCTGAGGGCTAAATACAGGCCTTCTGGTACCGGAAGGCCTGTATTTAGCCCTCAGAACACTTTCACAGTTCCAGTGGGCCCTGGAAAAGGCCCGGAGCAGTGGCCGTGGCAGCACCACAGAGAAGGCACCACAGAGGAAAGTGGGAAGGAGGGTGGGATGGGGTGAGAAAGGAAGGGTGGGGTTGGGGTTGGGGTTGGGGTTGGGGTTGGGGTTGGGGAAAGGAGGGGTGTGGGGATTCATTCTGGGATATGTGGGCGGGGTATTTGGCCAGAGCCGAATTTTCTATTCAATTCGAATGGAATGTGGAAAAATGAGTCTGTGCACACCTCTATGGGAGAGGAAGGTTATTTAAAACCTTTAAATAAGGTTTAAGACTGCTCAATGATGTTCAGTATCTTTTTAAAAAGGAGGGCTTTGAAATTAGACATTGCAAATCCATCCTGATGAAGATAAGTTGTGCATCTAATCTTCATGGTAAGGAAACTTGGAGGATGTCCTGTGCCAAGCTTGTAGGAAGTCCTGTGTGGACTACACACCTATGCGATGCAGACCCATACTCCCATTAATCAGATTGGGAAAGTAGTGAGGTATGGATCTTTGATCTCCTAAGTTCCCTTCTGCTGAACATCCAAACAGATTCAATGAGAACAAGAGCCTGCCTGGGGCTGCATCCCCATTACAAGCTTAAACCAGTTTCCCTAAACCAAAATAATAGAACCGGATGCAAATGCGAATTTGCCTGTTCCCATTACTTTCAGCTTAATTGCGTTCAATCTGGATTCTGAGGATCATAGGTGGTGCACGTGACTCAAGGGGGGACTCAAGTGGCTACTTTCTAAAAGCTGCTTTTTGGGGCTGCCCTGCCCTCTTCCTCCTGGCGTGAATGCGCCACCCATAAGGGACCCCTTCTCTGAGCCTTGCTGGGTGGCTGCTGCTTGCCTGGATGGAGGAAAACTGGCAGCGGGCAGCCAGCAATTCTCCCCATTGCCCAGGGCACACAGCAGCAGCGGCAACTCAAGCAAGGAGGCTTTAAACATTCACACATCTCCCAAAACCTGCCCTGCTTTCCTTTCCCCTTTAAAGGTCAGAAATCCAAAGAGCTAGAATTGCGCAAAATTGCAACATTGTTCTCAGGTGTGAAGTGCCTGGATTGCTCCAGTGTAGCGGCTGCTGTGAAGGTTGGATTTTTACACTGAAATCACTGTCTTTGGAAGCAAGCTATTGGGAGAAAGAAACCCTAAACATGGATTCTCATCCCTTAAAACGGTACGGTCCTCACAGTAAAAAGTGTAACACGTATCAAGTGCACGATCTGGAGTGAGACCTGTTGAAATGAGGGTTAACATTTACAACACTTTGGGGCAATTTAACATGAGGAAAGTGTGTTAAGCCAAACTGACGTGGGGTCTGCGAGGACTGAAAACGGTTTTAAATGAAAATAAGCTTGTAATGGGGATGCGGCCTGGGTGTACCTTGGCTGTTGGCCTGTAATGTTACATAGTATTTAGCATGATGCTCCCCCATACTCCTTGTTCCTGTCTAACATTCTCCCATCCAACCCTGCCTCAGTATGGCAACGCAAGTCAGCCCTTTGCCTGTTCTGGATCCTGACATGTATTTCAAAAGCTAAATCTGAAACGAGAAGCTTAGTGATGTAGAGACCTGCGAAGATCAGATACCATTTAATTCATATTCAGGACTACTTCTCACTCTTCTTTATCTTGAGCAATTGTTACTCACAGCAGTCCATGGCAGTAAAAACACAGAAGATTATCCTGCAGTTTCCGGTACAGCCAATAATTTAAAATACGTTTGCAGGGGTTATGTCTGTTTGCTCCTACTATGTGCACATTTCACCTGTCTTTTATTTAATCAGTAACCAGGTGGTCTTTGTAAAAGTCCACAGAAGCTCAGTCACCAAAACAAGATTCTGGGGCTTTATTATTCCTCACGTCTTCCAGTTCCCTTTATAGAAGCATGGTACAGTGCTGAGAAACTACTGCTGGAAGGCCTCATTAGTAAATAAATTATTGTGATTATTGACTTGCAAGTGACAAGTGCTTGCTGATTTTTTATTATTATTTTATTTTTTTGTGGAAGGAATATTCATGGTACGTGGCAATTTTAGTATGGCTTGTGACTGGAATTCAAATAGAAACATTAGCATCCAGAACTCATTTCCGTCAGAAATCGTCTTTGCAAACAAACACTGCTGCACTGTGAAGAAGGTGGAAGATGCTTTTATTATCGTGTTTAAAGTAAGAACCATTAATACGTTCATCAACTTTTTCCCCCGTATAAGAATTTGAATGAGTCTGGAAGTTGTTTGATGCAGATAAATCTCCCTCTCCCTCTGGTTCTTTTTATGAAGATGGCAGTGTGGGAGGTGATATGATTGTAAATAGGGTGCCATTTTTCAATTTCCTGCTCAGACAGAATATGCATACAGCATGCCAGCTCTGTGCACTGGCTTGCCACAAATTGAAATTGCTGGTGTTCCTGGGATGAATTTTCTCACTAAGCTTGTCATGGGCATGCTAGTTATTTGAGTTCACTGCAGAATGATGTGTTTGGTGCTTATGTATATATTTAAGGGAGGGGCCAGCTGCATGGATTTCGCTAAGCACCCGTGGTAACAGTCTTATGAATGGAAGATTCTGCACTGGCTGGAGCCAGATTAGGGTTGTGCATGAATATTCTAAACATTCAAAATTTGATCAAATTCAATCAAATGTGGACATTCGAATTCAAATAGAATGTCTTCACATTCAAATTTAAACATTTTAACGAATTTTGAATGTTTCAAAATATTTGTTTGAATCATTCGAATGTACAGATATGGATGTTATTACATACGTATCTGTACGAATCTCATATGTATCTGTACACATTTGCACTTATAATACGGAATGAAAATGGGATGCATACAGGATAAAATGGGATGCATACGAAATGTTTACAGATACGTATAGCACATACAAATGTTGTCGACATTCGTATCTTCAAATTCGTATCTAACATAGATTCGAAAGTATTGGATTTGAATTGGGTTTTGTTGCATTCGGATTTTAAACATTAGAATCGAATTCAAATGCAAAAAAAAATTTGTGCACATCCCTATACCAGATTACCAAGTAAAACTGGAGCCTCCCTACCACATTCTGGTCCAGTCTAAGGAAGGCCCCCATGTTTACTGGCAATGGAAAACAGGTGGGATGGAATATTCCGGCTGTAGGGATGCCCGTGTGGTAGAAGCAGAATGTGGCAGGATCAAGATATCCTGTGATGGTACTACTTCCTGTTCCGGGATGGAAGCAGCTGTGAAAAACACAGCCAGCACCCAGTGAAGCTCCCTCTTTGTTTTTCTCCTTTCACAGAATGTGTGGCAAATTGCCCTTTGCAGAAATATAGGATAATAGAATCATAGGGTGTGTCCCCATGCTGAAAATAGTCTGAGGTGATTGTGAGGTCGCCTCAGGAACGTCTCCATGCAAAGCCCTAATATGGGCTACATGTGAGGCAATACATGTAAAAAAAACCCCCACCCTTAGCAAGTGTTCTCATTCCGAAACAGGGGGCTAGCACGTATTGTCCTGTGGTCATGGGGACACTCCGTCCTGGGTTATTTGGGCGGAGCTTGGTGGCCGCAGTATTAGCGGACAGGGTTTTACGTCTGCTCCCTATTCTTACTGTGCGTGCTGCGATCAGCAGCCACTTGGGGATTTCTTTAAATAAAGTGTCTTTCTGGCTACATTTATCACACACCCCTTCTCTGATAGCAAGCTATGCGTGAGTAATTTTGAGCCGGTTGCGAGTCGGGGTGCCCGCTGTCATGCCCTCTGTCATGCAGATGTGCGTACCTCCGCTAACTTGTGGCGGCCAAGGAAAGGAATGATCTGCTTTTAGTTATGCTTTTAACTGTATGTTATAACTTTTGGTTATGCTTTTAACTGTGGCGGCCAAGGAAAGGAATGATCTGCTTTTAGTTATGCTTTTAACTGTATGTTATAACTTTTGGTTATGCTTTTAACTGTGGCGGCCAAGGAAAGGAATGAAGTGTGTTGTGTTTGTGGAGGTGCAACTGAGGTGTTTGCCTGTCATTGCTGCAGTGGACGGGACAGGTTATGGTGACGTCAACCCGGCTTCCTATCAGGTGAGAGTGTGGGCGGGGAGAAAAAGATGTGGGTTCAGGCTGCGGCTTGCATGGGGACAGGCACATATGATTTGAATCTGCGTTGCTTTATTGTGAGTTACAACGTGGATTTTTATGACACGCATCACAAGCGAAGCAACCGGCTTGCATGAGGATGCGGCCATAGAATTGGAAGGGACCTCTAGGGTCATCAAGTCCAAGTCACCATTGCTGTGTCCACCCTATGGATGTACAGTACAGGTGCAATGCCACAGCAACACTGCTGCAAACAGTGAATGTAATGAGTGCTTAACTTTAACATAAGGGTGGACAATCTTTCCAGCGTAAGGGGAATGGAATCGTCAAAATGCTTAAAAAGCCCCAGTCTGCTTATTACCATTTTGTGCACTTTGGTTCCCAACCAATCTCCCTCCCTCCCTTGTTAATTGGCATAATTCCCAGTTCTGAAACGGAGTGGTGATGAGACCTCTGAAGATGTTTCCAAATCTGACTTACAAACAGCATGTGATTTCCATATGATATTCCTGGGTTTTGATTTCTGAAAGTCAGCCGGCAAGGGGCAGTGCACTGAGCATGAACAGCTGTGTGTTGTTCTGAACAGGACATTCAAAAAGCTGAAGAGAGCCAACTCATCATCATCAGAAGAGCTGGCTTTTCTACCCCGCTTTTCTCACCCATTTAAGGGGACTCAAAGCAGCTGACAACCCTTCTGTTCTTCTCCCCTCAACAGATCCTTGTGAGGTAGGTGGGGTTGTGAGAGCTCAGAAGAAAGCTGTGACTCGTCCAAGGTCACCCAGCTGGCGTCATGAACGTGAGTGGAATCAAACCCAGTATTCCCAGCTCCCTAACTACTAGACCTTCCTGCCTAAATATGCATATAGCAGAGGTCTAGAGCAGACCATGGTTCAGCCTATCACCCAGTACACCCAGTACAGGACGAACCTAAAAAGCTTTGAGGCTTTGCTTGACAGACCCTCAGGATCAGTCGGTAGCAGGGCAGTGCTGATAATGTCTGTGAATGTACTGGTTTGGAATGCTTCTGATTCTTACATATTTTAGGTACACGTGCCTGTAATTTGACCTGATGGCATGATGAGAACCATAAGCAATTAAAATCACTGTCTGCCCTTTGGGTGGGGCTGTTTAGAGAGCATGGGAAAGTGACAAATTGCTCCTTTATCTAACCCAGTGGTTCTCAACCTGGGGGTCGGGACCCCTTTGGGGGGTCAAACTACCCTTTCAGAGGGGTCGCGACAAGTCTCCCACTGCCCTTCCCTCCCACTTCCCAACTGCTCTACCCCCGTGGTTGGGGGTCTCCACAACATGAGGAACTCCATTAAGGGGTCGTGGCATTAGGAAGGTTGAGAACCGCTGATCTAACCCATAGCAAGATGGATCATAGAACAATCTCCATTGCCCCATGGGTTTCAAACAGTCCCCATAAATTGTCACATGGTGCTTCTGGGCACTTTTGCTCTACCCATGGGCATTAGTAGCTACCACTGTGTGCTGGGATTGTAATCCCTTTTGTTCTGTGTTCAGAGGATGTTTCTGAGAGCCAAACGTGTGCGATTTGTGGTCACAGTTAAAATGTATTAGGATGCTCTTTTTATGCTGTTTTTGTGTGCTCTATTCCACCCGTCCTCCTAGGCTGGACACATGTTGTATATGGCTGCTAATATAGAGGCAGCAAACCTTTCTTCCATCCTTGACAATGATTGTCTTCTGTTGCTCATGTAAGCAGAGTTTGGGGCTTGACAAATGGAAATCACCCGGTCACCAAAAGAAAAAAAAACATGTTTTAAAGTAGTGTTGAGGTAGAATATAAATGATTTTTGCAGAAGGACATTGGAAATTTGTTTTATAGCGTGACTGTGTGGTTTGCCTTGTAATGGAGTGGAATTATGTGTGATTCAGCTATCTCCAACAGGAATCTCAGTGCACAGCTTTCAGACCAGAGGATTCATGAGTCAAGTCTATTTGCTCTTTCAAGATCTTATATTCTCTTTATTACAGTCAGTCTCTTTTTCCTTTGGAATGTTATAGTTCTCGCCTTTAAGGAAATCTAGTTCATACTTTGGAAGATGCTTGCAAAGGACACTGACTGCAAAGTCAGGGGAAAGGTTTATGATCAGACAATTGATGTGTGTATATGTGTATAATATGCACACAGTGGCAACTAGTGAACTGCAGAGCTGGTGAGCTCCTGGCATATTCCACTGAGGGCAAAATAAGTGATGCCATGAAGGCAGGTCCAGTGTACTGGTCTACTTTGCAGCAATCGTGCTTTGAAAGGCAGTAGAGTTTAATGGAATGGCTATAGCTCAGTGTCTGCTAAGCAGAGGGTTGCCTGTTTCATCCCCAGCTCTCCTTTGAAGTAGGCAATGGAAAATCACTTTATATATCTCTACCAAGCAAACTGCATGGAGGTGTCGATGTAGTCAACCAAAAGTTGGCCAAGACTTGATGGTACCCAACAACAACAGACTTTAATGAGTAACCTAGGAGTTCCACTGGGTTTGAAGTAGGGGTTTGCATGAATGCAATTTTTGACATACAGTTCTATTAGAATCAAATATTCGAATGTCCGAATTTGTACGAATAGAGAAAAAATGAATGTATTAAAATTTGAACCGATTTGAATAAGTTATGTATCATTAACTTACTGCTTTTCGAAGAATGAGAGGATGGGTCCCTGCCCCAAAAGGTTTACAGTTTAAAAATAGTTGGAGGAAGATTATGGGAAAATGCAAAGATTCAAGGCTGTGCTACAGCCTTGATTCATAGATTTGGTTCCAAGCCAAAAGTTAAAATGAACTCTATTTAATGAATTAAATTATAACCCTTTTGCTATGCTGAGAAAGCAAGGCTGATCACATATCTCCTAGGGTTTTTGTGAAGATATAATACATGATTAATGTTTTTTTAAATGTTTTGTTAGGAAAATTCCAGACCACTATGAAAACAAGTTGCCACTCTATCAGCAATGCTATTCATATTAGATTCTAATAAACAGAAAGGGTCAGAGAGAAAAGATCCATTTACTTTGGTATGCTGCAGCATAGGAAGTCCGCTTTCCAGAACCCATCAAGACAAACTTTGAAACTTCCCACATTCCAGCACAATTTATTA
Source organism: Aspidoscelis tigris stejnegeri (assembly GCA_023333525.1). Lineage (NCBI taxonomy): Eukaryota > Metazoa > Chordata > Lepidosauria > Squamata > Teiidae > Aspidoscelis > Aspidoscelis tigris. The sequence continues at coordinate 21,313,389 of JALMGA010000008.1, forward strand.
TACCTAAATGCGGCCGGTAATTACAGTGTTCCCGGTAACATCTTCTAAGTATGAAAAAGAAATATGTATCAGATTTCTTTGACATGCACAGTAGAGACAAGTCCATGGCTGACTGGTTTAGACCAGTTATTCTTTGAAGACTTCTTATCATGTCTCTTGGCAAACACACTGTCCTTGAGAGCATTGCTCAGTTTTTAATCATTGGTTTTTTTCTCCATGTGTGGCATGTATGTACCCTTGCTTTTAACCACATATTTATTGTAAACCACAAACCACAGAAGAGATTTTTTTAAAAAAGAGGAGCAATAAATAAATAAATAAATAAAATAAATAAGTGTTGTTTTAGTTACTGCATTTGGGGAAAGGATGAGGTAGAAATGCCAGATATAAATAGCAGTTAAATAAAGAATATAACCTTGTCACACAATTTATGTTTATGTTACGTTAGACTATTTTCTTGTGGGTGTATCATAGAGAAAGAGTCCACTGGTTCATTCCTATGCAGCAGTACTGAAGCCTTTGGCCCTTTCTGAATACAGACCTTTAATTTGGATGAGCATCTGTGCATCATAGATCCATGCTTTAACACTGAACTGTGAGGCCTAGGTCTCCTCTTGATCGAGAATGCTGGTTGTCACAGTGAAATCCAACTACCGATAGAATAGGGAGCCCTATCCCCAAACCAGGACGTATGCTATGCAGACAGTATGTCTCCATGTTTGGGACTATCAGGGTAAGGGATGTAATTCAGGGATGTCCCAAAGCATGCCAGCAAAATGCACCTTCCAGTGGCTTCGTTCAGTGGTATAGACTAGTCTGGACCACAGATGCTGCTAATCCAGCCCAAACTGTTCCATGATTGGAATCAGCAAATCTCACGGGTCCAGATTGATCCTGGAGCTTTTCAGTGTAGAAAGGACCCATTCTGGCAGTCCCTCAGGGCTAAAGGTCAGAAATATTTGTTCCTGGCTGTTGGGGCTGATTCTGAAGCTTGTGTGAGCTTCAGGCCAATACAGGGCATAGTCTAGAACAGATCAGTATCAGCTTCTATCTGATCCAGAGGCCTCTTCGCACAGGCCTTTTCCGAACGCGTGGAAGACAGCTTCGGACGAGGCATTCGCATTGCCCCAGCGGGGCTTGCACCGCCTCGCGTCCGGAGCTGTCTTCCACGCGTTCCAGATGCAGAGCACTTTAAAGTGCTCTGCATCCGTTCCGACGCGGACGAGCCGCCCCGGCGCGTTCTGGGAGAGAAGCGTTTGCGCACGCTTCTCTCCCTGACGGCCGTCGGCACGCCCCCAGGCCCCGACTTGCCGGGCCGGCGATCGCGCCGGCGCGGCGAAGCCGGTAGACGGGACCCACCGAATTGGGGTTCCCCTTTCCCATCTGCCAGCGGCGGCAGGAGGCCGATGTTGGAGGCCGGGGTGGCAGGAGGCCGATGTTGGGCTGGCTGGGGGCGAGGAACGCCTTGGTCGACCGGAGCGCATCGCTCCGGTCCCCCAAGGGTCCCCTCCGCCCCCATTGCGGCCATCTGCAGGGCGCGGACGCCCAACAGATCAGCCCCCCCACCCCCCCAGTCCCCCAAACCCCCACCCCAAACCACCCTCCGAGCCCAATTGGGCCCATCTTCGCTGTGTGGGTGCCTACACCAAGGCACCCACACCGCGAAGATGATTCCCCCCCTCCCCCAGGGCCCCGGGAGGACGCGCACGCGACGGAGGACTTACCTCGTCGCTGCCCGGCCTCCGAATGAGGGGGGCATGCTGGGAGTGCGCAGCACGCAGCCCACCTAGGCCCCCTATTGGACAAGCAGTTCACGGAACTGTCTTAAGCTGCCCGCCTGCACGCGTTCCAAACGGAACGCGTTGCAGTGCGAAAATCCCTCAGGCCTGAAGACCCAGACCTGCACAGGTAAGCATAGGATGACCCTTAATCTCACAATTGACAACTATGGGGTTCTTCTGGTTCTTCAAGTTGCAGCAATATGTCAGTCTTACTTTTTAAAAAAGCAGCAGCAACTGCCACCCAAATTTAACCATGTCCAGAACAAAAAGGGGCCTTGTGAGAATAGATTAGTTAGCTAATCATGCCTGGTGTATAGAGGTGTGTCAAGCTGTTTGAATCAAATACCATGCCTGCTCAAAAACAGAGCTGGAATTCGAACCAAGTTTCCCCTTTGAACAAAGGGAAAAAGTTCAGATATGAACAGAACAAAAGCGTGTTTACTTATATTCAAACTAAACAGCCAATTTAATTTCACGCACATCTCTACTAGTGAACATCATGAAGAAGGCAATTTATTCCTCTGTAATAATATAGGAGCCTCTCTCCTTTCCCTGCACTGGTCCCTGGTCTGGCAAGTCAAGAGAACTAAGGAAGAAGCTGGAAACTTGTCTAGATCCTATTGAACTGTGGACCTATCTGCACTGATTCTTACCGCAGATTATATTTTGGAATAGGGATCTGCCATTCTCGTGTGGGTACAGACCATGGAATCTGCTGTAGTCTGCACTAGTTGCAAATGGGAGGTCCATATTCCAGGATATAATCTAGAATAAGGCTCGGTGCAGAAAGAGCCTGAGTGTTGATCTGCTATTGCACCAAATGGTGGTTGAAGGGGTCAAAGGATTGCTTCCAACCAAGTCCACGCCCCTCTCCTACTATCCTCACAGAAGAGCTTTGTAGACTATTGATACCCATTCCCAAAGCCCTGCTGGAGAATTGGAAACTGTGTTTGTTTAGAGATGACAGTGTTCTCTGCAGGAGTTATGTTCGCCGTGTTTTCAGGTTCTTTGTCAATAAAGAAAACATCATCATCCAGCTGTCTGTATTTTCAGAAAGCCAAGCTATGCCAGCTAAAACTGAAGCCTAGAATAGGCATCACAAATGATCTGCTGACACCAGCGGTCCTTTTCACATCATTTATTTATGGCCACGCTGCAGTCAGTTTTCATTGTTGAGCACATAAATGGGAAGTTTGGAAGGGCTTCTATCAACAAACTACGAGCACAGAAGTGAGCATAAAGTGTATTTTTAGAACAATGTTTTTATTGACTCCCCTCTCTCCCCATTTCTTCCCAAGAAATCTCAGTGTTCATGCAAATTAGAGGCTTTCGCTGTTGGAGAGCTCTTTCTGCTACCACCAACCCACTGAGATGAGATAACGTGACATGGGAATAGAAAAACCATCCATGGAAGATGCAAGCTTTTTTTTTTTTTTTTTTAGCAGAAAGAGTCAGTGAAAACACAGCCAGACACATTTTATTCTGGGTTATCAATGCTTTATTCTGGAATATCCAAACATTGCAGATTAAGTAAGTGCTGTCGGGATGAAGCTAGAGATGGTAATGCTCTTGTGTGGCAGAAATGCATTAAGACATGGAGGATTAATTGGTAGACCTTCTGTAAAGGTACAGTAAATTTGGTTAATGGTTCAAGATTACCTGATTAACACCCCCCCTCCCAACCCCGCTGCGTGCTATAGAAGAAGGGGACTAATAATGGTACAGTTTAGGGATGTACATGAATATTTGAAATTCATAGGAATTCATCCAGATTCAGACATTCAAATTCAAATCAATTGACTGGCACTTTCAAAGATTGACATTTGAATTCAAATCGAGCGCTTTGGAACATTCGTATGAAGCTTCATTACATTAGTTAACCTGGGGAGCTGGGAAAGCAACTGTGCCAGTCACATCTGCAACAGATTCAGAGTGTATCCAAAATGGATTGAGAGCAGATTCAAAATGGGTTCAGGGCAGATTTGACACATTCAGAGTAGGTATGTATCAAATACATAGGGGGTTCACATGATATTTGTATAGAACATTTGTATTGAATTTGTACCAAATATTTGTATTGTAATTTATATCTTACCACATTCGAAGGGGATCTAGTGTTCTCACTAGCTGCTTGTTTCAGGCTTTCCCCATTTTGTCCAGCCGTGTAGCCTGCCTGAGCTGGGCTGGGCATTGCAACTGCCCCTTCATCTTTGGAGGAAGAGGTGAATGACACATTTACAGCTCAATCCTGAAAGATGTAGGTTGCATTCCTTTATCCACAAAGAATTCCCAAAGCTTATCTAGTTTTAACAGTTACTAATTGTGCTGCATATATCAAAAATTTAATTAATTTTTTAATTTAATAATAATTACTTTTTATTTTCTGCCTTGAATATTGTTAAAAGATTAAGCTTAGGTGTCATGGGGATATTAATAGTTTCCTTAATTTCTTTTTTCAATTTTATTCCCAAAACTGACTTAACCACATGGTTAATTTGTGATCTCCACCCCAGCCCAGCTGTTAGCTTTTTGTTCTTACTTTTTTTCTTTAACAATCTTTCAGCAGGGAAAATAAAATAGAAATAGAAATTTTGAATTTAATTGTTTTAGGAATGTTTAGGTACTGATTTCTGAAATGTTACCTTTATATGTGAAAATATAAATACTTCTTTAAAAATTCCTAGCTGAACCTCTCACCATCTCCAAACTGAACCTAAAGGTTATTGATTGATAATATGCTTTAACTCCAATCCATTTTAAATTATCATCTCGAAAATCCACCTCTCAGCTGTCTCTTGATAAATAAATGCAAAAACCTGTCAGATTGTGAAGCGGATTTGGACTGGAGTCAGATCACTTGTTAATCTCAGAAAGTCATTCAGTCAAATAAATCGAGAGACAAAGTATTTCTTTCCTCAGTGGAAGGTTCAGCAGCTTTATTTCAGAGTCCTTTTCTGAGAGAAACCTCTCTTTTAAACAAGAAGCCAAAGACAAAACTTTTACAACACAGAGATACTTATATAGCCCACAATCTGCAAGTCATCATGAGGTTTTAGAATGATGTCAGCTAGTTACTACAACAGCGTGAGACTGAATGATAAGACTCTGGGTCATGAGTTGCTGACTCATTGTGACTCTTTAGTTCCTGACTTTAAGAGTTTTAAACTGCTTGACAAAACCTACCTCTAATTTTCCTTATTAAACATACCTTCATAATTAGATCTATCTACTGATGCTGCTACATTATTTTTCTTCTAACCTTCAAGTGCCTATACCAATTTTTCACTGTCTCTTTTCCGCTGCATTTCCAAGCAACATTTGCTTGGACAAATGATCAAAATGAGGTGAAACATACTGAAGTTTTACTTAAACCTGTAGAACAGATCACAGAGTGAGACATTGTATTGTACTGTATATTATTTCAGAATTATTTTGCACTGAACCTGATAATGCATTCTTATGAGAGTTTACTGTTCAAAGTATTTATTCCACTCATGCAACATTTCCAATGTTTTCTTAGTTTATTCCGAACTTAGCGAAAAACAGATCTATTTCTAGGCAATGATACTTTTGTGTAGATCTAATCACTAATAGTCCCTAACACCATTCTGTAACATAGAAGAAGAATTTGTTATGTCTGAATACAACCTGAGATAGCAGTGCGTTTATATGCCTTATATTATATGCCATGAGGTGCAACTATGGCTCAGCTGTCACAGCTTATACCAAGCCTAGGCTATGGTCATGCTCAAGGTTTAATTCAGCTTGAGTCCACTTTCACAGTGAGAGAACACATAAGCGAAGTGACAAGCTGTATTCTTTCAGTATTAAATAACTAAGACAATTCATCTTTGGGATCGATAATGTGGAAAGAAAATTACTGGTCACTTTGCCTTATGTGTTCTCTGGCTCTAAAGTTGGACTGGAGCTGGATTAAACCTTGGGTGTGACCACAGCCTTGGACTTAATCCTCTTTCCTGGGACATATATTTAATATTTATTATCTTTGTTGTTGTTCATTTCATTAAAGGCCTTTGACTTCAATGAAGGTGGTTGTTGTTGATGATGATGATGGATCCATAGATTGAATATCTAACTGCTTATTATTTAACTTTGGGTAATTGTATAGACAGGATGACTTTTCATTGCAGAATTTGCACAATACTTCTAGGATATTGTAACGTACATGATAGTGTGTTTTTGGGGCGGGGGAGGAAAGCCAGTTTGGTCTAGTGGTTAGGGAGCCGAACTCTTATCTGGCAATACTGGGCTCGATTCTGCCCTCCCCCATGAAGTCAGCTGGGTGACCTTGGGCTAGTGACAGCTCTCTTCTGAAATCTCACAGCCCCACCTACCTCACAGGGTGTTCTCTTGTGGGGAGAAGAATAGAAAAGTTTTGTCAGCCCCTTAAATGGGTGAGAAAAGCAGGGTAGAAAAGCTAACTCTTTGTCTTCTTCTTTGGAAACATGCAGAGAAACAATGCATTCCATGAACATATCTATTCAACACCTTTTCTAAATGTCAACTTTGGGTGTTTTTCCACTGTCACTAGAACTATCCATTAAGTACCCATTAATGGTACTTAATGGGTACTTCTAGTGACAGTGGAAAAACACCCTTCCTCTGCCTCCAGATACAGTATAAAGCCCAAAATTATCCTGTGGCCATCTCAGCATCATTCCAGGATATTGGAGTGATATCCTGCAATAACATTATTGTTGGAAAATAAACTCCTTATCCAATGTTTACTTTAAAAAGCAAGAGTCCTTAAGTCTGGATGCTTGCTCATGCAATCTGTCATCTTGGGAACGCCCATTCTGCTGAAAATGGTGGCTGTGCATGCATGCAGTGCAACAATCACACACTTCTTGGTATTGAACTACCCAGATGTACATGTGACACTAAGGATGTTCACGAGTGGGCTTTTTGGCATTCAATTTGTAATGAATCGAATGTTAGAAATTCTGTATTCATTCAAATAGATCCCCTTCGAATGTGGTAGGATTCTATTCGATATGAATGTATTTGTACGAATTCATACAAATTTCTTATAGGAATGCACACGGGTCCTGGATATGGTTCCTGCATACAGATCCCATATGTACATATCAGATATGTATCGTATAGGATATGGATCGGATACATATCCTATATGAAGACATACGTATCAGTATGTTTCTGATAAATATCCCCAGTTAAAGAATGTACAAACTGTTCGGATGAATGTTCCAAAACATTTGTATTTTTACAAATGTTAATGTACGAATGTCACACCATTTGATTTGGGTATGAATCTCCAAATTCGTTTGAATTCATCCGAATAACGAATGTTATGAATATTCATACACATCCCTTTGTCACACCATAGTTGGAGCTGGTAACCTGCCCTCTGGACCACAAGTGATCATTGCAGAATTATTTTATTCCATAATACTGCTAAATGATATGGAGGCAGCCTTTGCATAAAAAAGTGAGCTATACTTACATTCTTCCTCCTCCATGTTCTGAGACCTGGGCCTTGAGGGTGGGAAAAAGTAGGGCAAAGGTGTGATTGATCCCCCCCTTTCTATCTCATTTTGCCTCATCTTCTTATCTCCACAACTCTGAGAGCCTTAAGCTGCCAATGACTATTAATCAGTTTCTTCCTCCAGCCTTTTGTGAAACGTATCTGCAAAATTGCTTTAAAATTCACTTTTCTTTTCCTCCGTGAGTTCTCAGTCTGCATAATATCAAAGCAAACACATTCAAATAACATTTAATACCTTACCCCTTTGACGTTTTATGAATTATTGCCTTAAAATTGTCCTCTGAGCTGTTTGGACTTAACTGGGGAATTAAATGAAATGAATAAAGAGCATTAAAAATGAATGTTAAAATAACACCGACCATAGTAACTTTGCAGCAGCTCAGTCCAAGACATCTTTTTTATTATTTATTTATTATTTACATTTCTACCCCACCCCATACCCGAAGGTCTCTGGGGGGGCAATAACCGTTAAAACAACAGATTAAAAGCAGAATATACATTAAAAGCACTTAACAACAACAACAAATCTAACACAATACAGAGCATATTTAAAATGATAGTATCTGTACTGGGATGGGAAATATAATCATCTCAGCCAAAGGCCAGGGTAAAGAGGTGTGCCTTGTGGCATGGTAGCTCCTGGGAATCTGCTTGCTGATGTAACTATTTTATACTTCTTTCACTGGTGATGCCGAAGACTGAATAATCCTTAATGCTGCATGATTTCCCCCTTTGCTCTGGAAATAAATGGTAACTCCACAGTGGTTCCAGTTAGCAGTCTTCATTTAGTATTAGAAATAACTGTGTGCTTCAGAAAACAAAATTTCAGAGAGTCCTAAATTTGGATATAAATGCACAAACAAGACTACATTCTTTGATAGCTGCTGCTCAACAAGTATTGGTGAAAAATTGGAAATATGCTGATAAAGGAGTGGCAAAATGAATTATGGAAATTTATGATAAATGAATTTATCACCTTTAAACAGTGTCAATTGGAAGATAACAAAACTAATGAGCATTTTTGTCAAATATGGGAACCCTGTATATAGAAAGATATAGAAAGATTGTTAGCACAGACAAATAGCATGTATCCCTGAAAAGATTTTTTAAAATTAAAATCACTTTATGTCTAGATTGTAGCCAAAATTAATCTAATAGAACTGGTCTATCACAGGGGAGCGGGGAAGGTATGTATTGGTACATTTAGTGTTTATTTTTGTTTTTACTTGATGTATGTATATATGTATGTAAATTAGGTATGTTACTATTTAATAAACTAATTTTTAAAAAAGAAAAAAGAGTCCTTTCTGCATGGACTCTTAATCCAGATTAAGGACCCACTTAGATCTAGATGGCCACACCTCCTGCTGGTCTGCTCTGGTTTAAGTGAAGCAATGCATGATGCCAAACAGGGAGGCATGGCTAAAAAGCACCCCTAGATAGCCCCAGAACATGACGGCCTGCTGTCTGCATGTCTCCCTTGTTCTGGAACAAAGCCTGGGATCGGGCAGGAAAAGGGAACTGAGCTGCAGATGGGAAATGCTGAAATTACCTGATACTGCAGAGCAAGGGTCAATAGTTTGACAGCAGGTAAATCTGCAGTAGTGGCGGCATGATGTTCTCCCACTACAAATTATTGGGCATCAGGTATGATGCCCACATACCGACTGTGCATTGGAATGTGCAATATCCGCCAATCTGGACACACCCTAGGCTTCATTTGCAGTACTCTATGGGTATGGGTCATAGGGCACCATCATTAGAAGAGCATCTGCTTTGCATGCTGAAAGAACCAGGTGTCTCTCCAGAAGGAGGCAATGGCAAAATACATCTCTGTAGGATGGGTGAAAAATGTCTGTCACTTTTGCAATTTGTATGAATTGAGAAAGTTTGAAACTTTGCATTCGAATAAAATATTGGCTGTACTGGAAGACCGACCTTCACATGAGCAGTGTAAGCTTTAGCGCCTTCACTTGAAGCTTCATTACAATCAAAGTGTCTGCCCAGTTGCCCCCAGAGTGGATTCAGATTGGATATGGATTGGATTAAGATCAGATTCGATCAGATTTGGATTGGATTCAGAGGTACAACTGATAGTGGCAGGGATTCAAAGTGAATTAGAAGCCGAGGACATTAGAGGTGAGGAATGCATGCACATTTCTACATCTCGGTAGGTTGACAAGAGACCTGCACGGATATGTTGACATAATCGCCAAGTGTTGAGCTTGACTTGAAGGCATCTCTACCTATAATATCCATCACAGTAATTCTCCAGAGTCTACAGATCAGAAGTAAGTTCATCAGGATGGTTTTTGAATGGCTTTTATACTGCATGCAGTGACCTAGTCTGGTCTAGTGGTTAAGCAGATGCTTTTATTTGGGAATACCAGGTTTGATTCCACACTCCTCTGTGAAGCCAGCTGGGTGACCTTGGGCAAGTCACAGCTCTCTTCTGACCTCTTACAGCCCCACCCACCTCATAGGGTGTTCTGTTGTGGGGAGAGCAGCAAGCTTTGTCAGCTACTTTGAGTCCTCTTCAGTGGTTGAGAAAAGCCAACTCTCCTCCTCCTCTTCCTCCTCCTCTTCTTCTGTGTGGGCTTAAAAACAGAAGCAAAATTGCAAACTGCCTTTAGGAGTGGTCTATAAATGCCGGCACCCTTCAAAAAATAATTTAAAAAATAGATCCATTATTGTCATAGAGATTATTTATTCCCCAACTTTGAATTTTTTCGCCCTTCATAGTCAAGAGAGTAGAGTCAGTAAAGGTCATATATATATATATATAATGTGACATTTATAAAGTCAGACAAGTAGAAGAGGAATTTGCCATTTATGCAAAGCCCAATTAGTATTGTCCTCAGTCTGAGATAATTTATGAGCCTCATTGGAGAAGGTAGGAAATAGTGGAGTAGTCTGACTTTGACACAGAACTTAACTATTTTGTGTTCACAGCCTTTAGTAAGTGCACTGCCTGCCTGCTGCCCACAGCCATTAGTTGTTCTTACATGCTGCCTTGTGACTGTGATCACACAACTTTATCCTGAATGCAGAGCTCCATTCACCCTTCTTATTAGGGATAAGTGTGAATATTCGAAACATTCAAAATTTGATCAAATTTGTTTGAATTTGGACATTTGAATTTGAATCAAATGTCTATAAATTTGAATGTAAACATTTGAACAATTTTTGAATCTATTTGTTCGAGGGGGCATCCATGTGGGGGGAGCCCCAAAACCTAAGCTTCGAAGTGACTCCGAAGTCACTTCGAAGTTCACTCCGAAGATCAGCACAGATTTCAAAGACGCTCCAGAGGTATTTTGCACAAACTTCGAAGTGACTACTTCGAAGTGACTTTGAAATGACTTCGAAGCCACTTCAGAGATTGCACCCACTGTCCCCCCAAACACCTGGGGTGACAAGCAGACCCCTCATGGGTAGATCCGGATTTCCAAATGCATGTTCCGGTGTTTCCATGGCAGGGAGGCTAGCACCCATTGCTATTGGGCGCTAGACTGCCCATGGAAACACATTGGGTACTTCCCTTCATCCGGATCTACTAGATCCAGATTAAGGAATGTACCCATTCCTTAGATCCGGATCTTCTTAGACGCAGATTAAAGGAGCACGGTGGAAAAACACCCAAGGGCAGCTCCGTTCACAAGGTAGCTAAAAGTGCTATTGCTGGAAAACCTGTGACCAGCACTTGGTTTTCCAGCAATAGTTTTCTGTGCACTTTAGAGAGGGAAACTGTAGTATGGTGGGCTTGCCACAGTTTTTTTTTACTTAAACAAATGAGCAGCAATTTGCTGAAAACTGCCTTTTTCCAAAGGCAAACATTCCCCACCCCCCCTTTTTTGTTCTTTCTCTCCAAACAACACCTAAATGTTTAGGAGCATTTAAACGAGGGACAAATCCGTAATGTAGCATGTTCTTTGGGGAAATGGCTACAAACACGTGGCTGCCGTTGACAGATGCCATAATGTGTGGAGATTTGCAGGAAGGCTGGCATATTTTGAGAACTGGCACGGACTAAAACTACAAGCTGCCTGCAGAGAAGAGCATTTGGGAATATTGTTTTTTCTGCAAGATGGCTTATTCCTTGCTCCATAGGCACATATCCCCATTGACAGTTTAGATGAAAGTTTTTGGAACTTGCAGAGATTTATGCCTCTGGTGGCACTTGAGTAGCAGAATACTTCATTAACTATTTACAAAATTGTCTCCTCTGTGTGGTCCTTCTCGAACAAAAGTGCAGCCTTGACAATAAAATGATGTCCAATATAAGGTCTTTTCCTGCTTTTGAATGGTTGTTTTCTTGAGATGCTGCTTACCCTATATTCATCAAGCAACCAATGAGTCTCTTGGGGTTTTTCTTTCTTCTTTTTACTCCTGCAGGTGCCTTTGGAATGCCTCATCAGGAGTGAATAGTGATCTATCCTTAGAGGTAATAGTCAAGCTGGGCTTTCTGGTGGGAGTGAGTGTGTTTTGTTCCTAGATACATACTTTTCACACATAAAATGGGTGCGGTGGGTTCACAGAAGAGGAAGGGCTTGTGGAAGAGATGCAGCGTTGTCCAGCTATTTTCCATTTTCCTTCAGGTGCTGTTTGAAGATGCTCATTGGTCATGTGAAGTTCATGTAGGCTGCAACAAGGGGAATATAGCACCATTATGGTGGGGTTACGTACCTGAGGGAGCCCCACCATAGTCCCTCTTTTCCCCTGCCCCCCAGACACTGGTCACAGGTTTTCCAACAATAGCAGGTTTACTTACCTTCTGGATGGAGCCACCATGATTGCTCCAACCAGGGTGCATGCATGGAGGCTGAAACAGTTGTCCTCACATGAGTCCACAGAGTGATGGAGAGCACATCTGGGCATCCTGGACACTCAGATGTCCAGACACACATAACTTAAAACATGTGAAGAAGAGTTGGCTTTTCTACCCTGCTTTTCTCATCCATTTAAGGGGACTCAAAGCAGCTGACAAACTTTCTATTCTTCTCCCCACAACAGAACACCCTGTGAGGCAGGTAGGGCTGTGAGAGCATACAAGAGAGCTGTGACTCACCCAAGGTCATGCAACTGGCTTCGTGGAGGAGGGTGGAATCCAACCCAGTATCCCCAGATAAGAGTCTGGCTCCTTAACCACCAGACCAAACTGGCTCACACTAACTAGCAAAGAAAGATTGTGGGTGATCAATAGTCTATGCTATCTTTTGCTAGCGGTTTATTTGGCTGCTGTCCAGACACTATTATTCATCTGTCATGAAGCCTTACCCTATGGTCTTTCCCAGAAGGGTGGCAAGGCACCAAATGGACCTGTTCTCTAATCATTCTTTTAAAGAAAATGTCTTTCCTGCTCACCATTTCTTGATAACAGGGTTAGATTATATATCCAAGTAATCAAAAAAGAAGCCATCTGAGCTGCCTGTGCCCAAGCATTCTCCCCTCCCTCCTCTTTCCTCCCCTGACCCCTTGTATGACTCTTTTCCTCTTGGAAGCTGCAGCTGCAGCCTCTGCACATTTATTCAAATGTAAATCCTATGGGGGTCAGAGAGGCTCACTTCCAGGTAAGTGGGTAGAAGCTTGCAAATTGTATTCCATTCCCTTCTGGCTTAGCTGTGCATTTCTTTCTGATTCCCTCCCCGGGTGCTCTTTTTCATTTTCTTGATGTTCACAAGGCGGCCTTGCTGTTCTCTATGGGGTTTAAGCTCAAGTAAATGTGAAGAAAGTTTCGGCTTTAACGTAGCGATCCATTTCCCCCTTTTTCTTTGGCTGTATCCAGACGTTGCTTACTTATTCCACTATATTTGAATATTCCAAAATAAATCAAGGGTATTTTGGAATATTGATGCCTTATTCTAGAATATCTAAATACAGCAGACTAAGGTGACATCTGGATGTAGTCTTTGCTTCCACATTTCCAAAGGCATTTCTCACATTTTTTTCATCTGCCATTGTAGAGCCAGGTTGGTCTAGTGTTTAGGGAACCGGACTCTTATCTGGGAATACTGGGTTAGATCCCACACTCCCCCATGAAGCCAGCTGGGTGACTTTGGCTGAGTCACAGCTGTCTTCTGAGCTCTCACAGCCCCACCTACCTCACAGGGATCCAAACCTGTGGGTATGGACCGTTTGTGGCCCTCTGGCTGGGCTACAGCAAGACTCAGTCTAGAACATGGAGGCATGCACCTTCTGCAGGCCTTCATCTTCTGAGTTAGGTCCTACTAGTACACTGGTGGACCTCGATATCTAGGTCTACTGGTGATCCAGTTCAAGACCCTCCTAATCTGAAACACATTTTGCCCTATACAGAAGGAGCATACCAGTGATGAACAGGGTCTCTCTGATCTTAACTTATGTGTGGACAGAAGAAGCCTTGAGGAGAACTGTGAGGAAAGTGCAGAAATACCCTAAGTCTGCCTACCACCAAATACTGAAGAAGTAGGCCTGGAAAACAGGCTTTTTGGAGAACAGGTATACATAGATGTGCTATAGTTTTGCCATCAGATCTGTCAAAAAGGGGTGGTCGGTACTCTGATGTTAGGTATTGGTTGATAATATCAGCTGTACAGGAAGGATTCTGCAGATGTACATGAATGAACAGGTCCTATTTTGCCTTTTACTTTTACAAAAAAGGAAGAAAGAAAAAGAAGAAAGGAAAGGAAAAGGGGAAAGAAATGCATTTGCTTCCAGCGTCTCTTAAGAAGGGAGTAATCAGAGCAGAGAAGTTGAGAAAAAAATTGGTGCAGTGGGTAAGCAGAGTTTATCTTGCTCAGGGCAGACTTGGCAATGCTGAGTATAGCACAGGGGGAGGAATAATTATTTATGTTCTCAAAGAGTTTGAGAAAAGTTTGCAGACAACCTGGGTCATTTAGGTTTTCTGCAGTATTATCAGAGTGAGAGTCGAAAATATTCCACAAAAATGTTAGGCTTGCAAAAACACAAGAAAAGAAAAACATATTCTTAAAAGTATAGTGAGGAATTTCCATGCGTAATAGAAGGACCCGCGATATTGTGGTGTCCTATTAGTAGTACAACTATGTAGGCTGTGGAGGAAAATGAGATAAATATCTCTCAAGAACATGCAACTGTGACCTGACTGAGATAAGTTGTCTTGGCTAGGGATGTACACAAATGGTTTTTTTGGCATTCAGTTCATAACTAATTGAATTTTAGAAAATCCATATTCGTTTGAAAAGATCCCCTTTGAATGTGGTCGGAAACTATTTGATACGAATGTATTTGTACGATCCGTATGAGTATCTGATACGAACAAATACATATCGGATACATATCCGACACAATCGCATACGTATCTCATAACAAATCTGCTCTGAGGGTGCGTTCCCATGGTACTTATTTGCCTCTCTATTGCCCCTCTACTGAAGTGGATTTAAGAAAAGTGCGTTCAATTCGGAATTAAGTGTTCCCATGAGGCTCAGCAAAACACGCATTTAAAATGCACAGACCATCCACAAGGCAGCGTGTTTTGTTTACCTGCATCTTTTTCTCCCCGCCCCTTGCTGTTTTATTGGGTGCTTGTGCGATCGTGCGCTCATTCACAAGTCCAAAAGAAAAATTTACAAGTTCTCTGTTTGTCTCCCCTGCTTGCAAAGGCAGCTGGGCTGCAGCCAGCGCTATTTACAAGATCTCCAGCTGCTGAAACACCTCCCCCCATCCAGCAATTGTGCGATCGTGCGATCATTTACAAGTCCAAAAGAAAAATAATGTACAAGTTCTCTGTTCATTGGGTGCCTCCTCGCCAGGAAGGTCCTGGCGAGGAGGCACCACAAACCATGCAAAGTTGGCGCCCGCGGTGCAAAGCATTGAAAGGCGATATTGCAAAATCAGAGGGGGGGGGTTGCACAGAGGAAGCCCTTGCCCATCCCCCTCCCGCCTTCCCTAATCTCTCCCCCACTCTTCACCCCCCGAGCAAATCCATCCTTCAGGAGGCTCTGCTTTGACTGCCTGTAAAGTGCAGTTCGAGAAAGAGGCGATTGGGCTGGCTGTGGATGAGAGGCAAAAAAGAGAGAGAGAGAGAGATGATCTCTCTGGCCGGCAATTCCCGCCTGGGAGAGAAGCCCCGCCCCTTTTGCCATGGAGCGTCTCCACGGAAAATGCTGCGCTGAAAACCCGCATCTTCCTGGAAAGTACGGATGTAGTCTGCTTTAAATGGCTATTTTTTTTAAAGCGCGTTTTCCCCATTAGCGGCGCTGGAAGCCCAGATTAAAGCCGTGCATGGGGCCACTCCGAGGCAAAAGAAGATTTTCATTGGACTTTTTATTCCTTGGGAACGCACCCTGAAAGTATCAAATCTGACCTGAATCCACTTTTAATTCACTCTTGATCCATGACGAATGCAATCTGGATCCATCGCGGATGTGCCTGGTACAGTTTAATGAATGTCCAAACTATTTGTATGAATGTCTGAAACATTCATATGTTAGTGTACAAATGACCTAACATTCAGTTTGTGTACGAATGTTTGAATTCAGATGAATTTGTACAAATAATGAATGTTATGTATATTCATTCACATCCCTAGTATTTGCATCTAACAAAAAAGCAGGGCTTTCCCACCTTTTCTAGCCTAGATGATTCACGAGAAAGGGGAAGGGTAAATTGTTGTGTGAATGGTCTGACTTGTGAAGCATCTCTAACCAGTCTTTAAGCTGTCTCAGAAATGCTTCGTTTACTGCCCGTGAAGGCAACCAAAGAAATATTAGAACTCATATTTTAAATGGCATATTTTACATTAAGGTGGTTTCCGCATTCCCCCTGCTCTGGAACAGGCTGGGATGGATTGTACCTGGTCTTGTTACAATTTTGAAAGGCAGCAGAGCTTACACTTGGCAAAAAGAACAGCAGAAGGCATATGAGCTTGGAGTTCACATGCACAGAGACTTGTTATCATTCCAAAAGGAAGGATCTATTGCTGTATGATTGCAGAGTAAGCACTGACTAAATGCACGATATTATAGGATAAATGAATGAATGTATGAAAAGAATACAGATAAACAACTTAGCCACAGATACAGGTACACTACTCCATGTCTCTCCTGTTACAAACTTGAAGACAGTATAGAATACAGCTATACTTGTGGGATCCCATGAAGTCACAGAACAGCCTTGGTGGGACTGGTCTCCTATGTCTCACAGAGTGTTGGTTTTTATAACATCATTTGCTTTCCACAGGAACACTAGTTTGTTTTGTCTACGTTACAAGAATAACACAACACCTGATGTTTCACAGGATGAATGACCTAGTGAAGTAAATTTCAACAGGTATGGAAAAAGTTGTCTGCATTGGGATGACCTGTCCTATGCCAGCCCCCTTTCTCTGAAGGCTAGGAGCTCTGAGGAGAGGAACATTTCGGTCCACAGCCCTCCATGGTCCAGTATCTCATCCCCTGGTACACCAATAGCCCTCAAAACTGAGGTTTACTGAAAGACTAGCCTCATACTGCAATAAACTTGATGTGATTGGCCTAGGAAATGAAATGAAATGAACTTTGAAATGAACTTTATTGACTAGTCATTTGACCCTAGCAAGTTTACAAAAGATAAAATCATATAAAAGATACAAGGATAAAATGAAGAAACAAAATAAAAATAACACCCCATTCAACTCAGCGAATGGCAGCCTTAAAACAAGGCTACACTGTGTGTCATCTGGATGTTTTCTCCCTGCAGAAGGTAAATCTCCTTATGTTCTGCATTCCAGTGGGACACATCTTGTAAAAAGGGCTCCAAACAAGTTGTTCTTATTGAAGAATACAATGGACAGATAAGGCCTAAGGACAGACTATGGATATGAGGTGGAGAGTTACTTTGGCAGCATAATCTTATACAACTGTATTTACACTATTGCGGCAACTTCAAAACAGAAGTGTTTGCCACATCCAAATGGCCACTCATGTTGCCCCTTGTTCTTTTCAAAGCCAGGGACCATCAGAGCATTAAAGGTCTCCATCTTCAAAGAGGGTGTCTGTTCTGCCACAAATGGTCCCAGATGTGGGTCTTTTTTGATGTGATGACTGCACGGATCATCCTCATAATCTTGCTACAGTTGTGTGTCTGCTTGGTGGCAGAAAGTGCATGAGAATGATGAGCACCTCAAGAGTAGGTTTTCCCACTTTGTAGGAAGGGCATTGAGAAGGGCACTTGCTAGCCTTTAAGCACTCTGGTGGTTCTGTGTACAGACACCTTGGACATGTACATAAGGACATAAGAAAACATAAGAGGAGCTCTTCTGAATCAGGCCACAGCCCATGTAGTCCAGCATCCTGCCGCACACACTGGCCCACCAATTGCCCATGGACATCTAAAGCAGAGACAAGGACAAACCTTCTCCTGCTCTTGAATCCTAGCAAATGGCCTTAGATGCATCCTGTTGTCCCCCCCAGCCTGGAAGATGTACTTAGGCATCTGCTCTAGTAGCCATTGATACATCTGTCATCCATAAATTTGTCTAACCCTTCCTTAAAGCTGGTAGCTAGGCTGGTAGCTGCTACCACCTGCAGTTTGGGGACCTCTTTTAGGTGTCTGCTACTGGACATGTAGATGCTGTCTAAGTCTTACTATGTATAATATGACTTAGGGCCTATTCCTGCTGCTAAGTTTTAGCCACTTTACATATGAGATATCATCCCTAAAGCATTTCCTACCCCTTTATGTAAAGTAAAGGAGAAGGCAGGAAGTATCTTATTGCTCTGGTTTCTTGCCATGCTGTTTTTAAGTCCAACTGAAAATGGCTGAATTCTGGCACTGTTTCTGGTCCAGTGCAATAACAGACCTCCAGGACCTTCACAACCTGCCAAGTTTCATTTGGCAGACACGAGGCTTTGGAGTTGTGAGTTGTGTGACATTTGTTTGCCACAGACCTCACTTCTAGAACTGCTTGCATGCTTTGTTCAGGTTGCCCTATCACCTAGCTACATCAGGTTTTAAAACATAAGAACGTAAGAGGAACCATGCTAGATCAGGCCACAGCCCTTCTAGTCCAGCACCCTGTCTCACATGGTGGCCCACCAATTGCTTCTGGTAATCTCAAGCAGAAGACAAAGGCAACTCCTCCACCTGTTCTCAACTTCCTGCAATCAGCCTGTAGAGACATCCTACCTGCCCCCTGGAGATGGTACTTAGACATCCATTTTAGTAGTCACTGATGCACCTATCCACGGATTTGTCTTGTGGGTGCTAGCAGCCTAAGCATGTGCCTGGAGGGGATGGCAGGGCTCCTTATTGCCTCTTATTTCAGACTAGGTGACTGGCAAGCAGTGCACATTAATCATAAGGCTGTGTATCCTAGCAGCAAAAAAAACGTGTGCAAATTTATTACTGGGAGCCTTGCCAAAACATCATTAGAAATGTTGGTCTAGGAAATTAAAGATGATATGCTGTGATGATGGGTGCAAAAATGAGCCAAAGTATGGAAAACAAGCACAATGTTATGAGGTTTGAAGAGCCCCCTGCCCCCCGCCTTGTTATCAGAGTGTTGTGCTTAGGAGATATTAAGTGTGAAGAATTACTGCATATGGATCCCATTAGATCACTCTGTAAATATTTGCACTGTACATATCTATTGGATAGAAAACAAAGCTAAGTGGACTTTTCCTAAGTAGTCCTAGGGCTTGTTAACACAGGGGAAACTGAAAGTCAAATTACAAGCAAACACTAAGGGTGCATCCCCATAGGCATTTAAATCCAAATGGAATCTGAATTCAGGATCCAGTGTCCCCATTTTGTTATGTAATTATTCTGAACTTGGCATCCAGTATCCCCATTCAATTTCTTAATCCCAGATTTTATGAGGACTATCCTGCAGAAATCCAGAGGAAAAAAAGTACTGATGAAAACAGTACTCAGTCCCCTTTTTGGAGCCGAGTCTGCTTTCCCTACCCCAAATGGGGATGCCCTTGGGCTATTTGGGGTTGAAGTCTAGTCTTCTGGCCAATGGCAGCCAGCTGTGGGGCAAAGCTTCCCCCTCCCTTGCCATGCTCGCAATGCTAGAGACCCAATTGAAAAAGGCAAAAAGAGGGGAGAGCTGTTCGATGCAGTTTTGCCTTTAAAACATTTTTGCTGGAAACATTTGTATCTTTTCTGATGATTGTTATCAGAAAGATACATTTTATGAGCAAAAAGGCTTTGCAACAAGCAGCTCACGTCTGATCGTGCCGTGCTTGCTTCTTCGCTGATCTGCTTGAGCGCACAGTTCCCAGAAATGTCAAAAGGAAGAGGTGTGGAAAGGAAAAAGTAATCGGGTTTAGAATTTTTTTTAAAGTGCCATCTTTTAATTTAAGCTCTCCAGCTTCAGCTCAAGTGAAGGGGAATGTTTTGCTGCTTTGATCGCAGGCAGTGTTTGCACGGGGGGGGGGGATTTAAAAGTCCTGTTCTGAGTGGGGACAGTTATATTCAAATTAATTGCTAGATACTCTATTCAGATTAAAAATAATCCTCAAAATTAGTCCAAAGAGGACTAAACCAGGACTAAAAAAGCTAAGTGGGCATGCAACCTATAGGTTCTTTGATTCCAACTGTGCAATACAACTGAAGACTTCTTTCTTTACCTAGGGCTTTCCAGTTGAATGTTTTCCTTTCCTGTCTGGAATTTTAATAATGTTCTTTTATAATTAATAGATCTCAGGACTAGGCACAACAATATACAAGGAAGCAGTATAGAAATATTTTAAATTAAAAAATGATATTAAGTATAATAAATAAAATCATGGATAATTTATGCCCATTGCGGTATACCCACTGCTATTCTCTGAGATGCATCTATCACCTGTTCACCATGCTGCAGACAATGTTGTGTTATATGTACCGGAGCTTTCTTGGCTATAGCGTTGAACGTGTTTGGGCCAATATTTCCATAGTAACTTGGACAAACTTAAGTGCTTTAGTCTGGAATATCCAAATATAGCAGAATAAGGAACCAATGTCTGGATGTGGCCTAACTTATTCAGGTATATTTGAATATTATAGAATATCTATGCTTTATTCCGGAATATCCAAATATACTGGAATAAGTAAGTGACATCTGGATGCAGCCTTTGGCACTGCAAGAAAAAAACTTTGTCCATTCCCCAAATAAGCAAATATAATAACAAGCCACATACATTACCTATACCATTTGAATGAAAGATGAGGCTTCAGTTTTTCCTTTGTTCTGAACCAAATGTACTTCTCTGTAGAAAACTTTTCTGAAACTGAAGAATGTAGGGATGTGCACAAATAGTTTTTTTTGGAATTCGATTTGTAATGAATGGAATGTAAGAAAATTCATATTCTTTCAAATAGATCCCCTTCAATACGAATGTATTTGTACGAATTTGTACGAATATCCAATATGAATGCATACTGATCTTCCATATGGATCCTGCATACAGATCCTGCATACAAATCCTATACAAATGCATACATATCGGATATGTTTCCTATACCAATGCATACGTATCAGATACATATTCAATACGTATCCTATACCAATGCATACGTATCAATTTGTATCCTATATGTATCCCCAGTTTAATGAATGTACGGGCAATTTATACAAATGTTCCAAAACATTCATACTTGTGCACATCCCTGAAAGAATATTTGGATATATAGCCCATAACATGCTAAAATGATTGGCTATACAAAGGCACAAAGGGTTAAATTTAGCTTTGATAGTGTGAGTCTTATCTAATCTTTGGATCCCAGACAATATCTGAAGAGCTGTGTATCAACTGAATTAATTATATTGGATTTACAGTCTGACGGTAGTGTTGGGATCTCTAGGCATGCTGCCTAACTGAAAAAAGAGAGTTTGGCTGTGATCAGACACAGCAAAATTAAGCATCTCTGAGACACTTCACAGGTGGATCTGGATGACTTAGAGATGGGATTGTTCATATATGAGTCTGCCCATTTCCCCACTCATGAACATTCTAGGCTGGAAAAGGTGGATTAGAGAAGTGTTGGGAACGTGAGGGCCACTCTCTCTCTCTCTGAGGCACTTCTGAAGCACCCCTTTTATTATGTCTGAACGCAGCCAATGAGTACTGCTTTATCTCCATGGCCTTCTCCAGAAGTCACCCGAAAATCTTGCTATTTAGTGGTATCTCAGAGTAAAGTTCCTCTGGAATAGTTGCTTGTTGCCCAGATTGTTGGGCACTGGCACAAGGTAAGTGCAGACACATATCTCATCTGATGCTTGCTTCTGCAATGGTGTGAGGCACACATCTGGGTGTTTCAGTGGTGTGAAATTCTTGGAAGTGCACAACTGCATGCCATGTGTGGTGGCCACTTTCAAGATGGTGGCTACCATTAGCTTCATTCTCACTTTCTGAAATAAAATGGGCTAATGGGCTGAAATGGGCTGAGAACTCACTGAATCTGAATGCAAAATGATCCCAATTTTGGCAATTTACTTCAGAAAAGCCAAATCACAAGGACAATCACTTGTGAAGACAGCCCCTGAACTGATTAAAGGCAGGGTCTGACTGCACACTAAGACAGCTTCCATTACTGAGCAAGGGCAATAAGACCTTAGCTCTAATGGAGATTCGCTTGTTTAATGGCTTTTAGAGTCTAGCTGATATCCATTCTTCTGTACAGCAATTCTTTATACAAGAAATTCATTTATTACTAGAAGCATACAAACAATTAAGTCTGGATTTATGACTAGATTTCTGCAACCTTGTGACTAAAACTGAACTAAAGCCGTGCACAATAGCAGTAATTCAGAAGGTATAATACAAATGGGGTAACAGTAACAAATATATCAGCTTCTCTTTGTGATTTTCTAATGAATTATGGTAACATGTGATTCAGAAATCTGAAAAGAGTGTGCTCTTGGCAAAACTAAATGAACGTCACTTTCTTAACAAATGAAGTCTTTTATGCAGAAAAGATTTTTGCATTTTTATGGGTGATGGGAGAAGGGATTTTTCTTATTCTTTGGGAAAACCAGCAGAGGGAGGAAGGTGACCTGAGACTTGCCTAGGAGGCAGTCACTGGTTGGATTCCCAGCCTCTGCCCAGAAGTAGGCAATGGTAAAACACTTCTGTATCTTTGCCAAGAAAACTTCATAGAGGTACCCATTAAGATGCCCATGGAGTTGACCAGAAGCTGACCATGACTGAGTGGTACCAGCCTGCACACAGGTCACGGTAATCTGCTCTGTATAGTTCCAATTTTAGTATATTGAGCCAGTTTATCTTGAGGTTAGGGAGCCGGACTCTTATCTGGGAATACTGGTTTGATTCCATGCTCTTCCACAAAGCCAGCTGGGTGTCCTTGGGCTAGTCACAGCTGTCTTCTGAGCTCTCACAGTCCCACCTACCTCACAGGGTGTCTGTTGTGGGTAGAAGACTAGAAAGTTTTGTCAGCCATTTTGAGTCTCCTTAAATGGGTGAGAAAAGCCAACTTTAGTGTCCAAAGTGTGTTAAGTGAGTGGGGAAAGTGTGGTCAGTACATGACCCAAGCATGGTGAGTGTGGAAAATGCTGTGATCGCAACTGTCCCCCCCCTTACCTGAGCACTTAATCACCCAGGTAAGGGCTTAATTTACCCCAAACGATTGCCTGACAGCTGCCCTGCAGTCAGCTGAGCGACTGTCAGGTGGGCATAGGGGCTGTCAAGAGCATGAGGAGAGCTCTGGTAAGATGATTAAAACAGACGTGAAAGCTACATCTTTTAAATCATTTTAGCAGAGCTCTGCTTGTGCACATGACAGCTGCTATACCCGCTTGAAGCTGCTCAGCTGACTGCAGGGCAGCTGTCAGGCAATCGTTTGGGGTAAATCAAGCCCTTACCTGGGTGATTAAGTGCTCAGTCAAGGGCGGGGTGGGAGGGAGAAAACCACAGCATCCCGATGCAGGGATTTACTGCAGTTTTCATGCGGACAGGCAGGTTTGCCTTGAACCCGCCCTGTCCTCCATTGCCATGGTGACTCCTTAATGTGAATTAAGATTCGCATTAAGGCTGCCCCGAATCCACCATGAGGCAGTGGCATGCCCATGGGGATGCAGTCTTTGATTTTTTAAAGAAAAAGCCCAAACTGTTGAAGGAAGATTTGAATTGAATCGAATCCTGAAAATTGCATTCCTGCACACCCCTAATGTTGTTTAGATTAACTTTTAATTTCCTAACAAAATTTTAATCTGATTCTGGGTATTTATTTGGCTTATATATATTTATCTTCTATGAATCTGTAAAACCCTAACCCAGTGATGGCGAACCTTTTGAGCTCGGTGTGTCAAAATTCACAAGAAAACCTAGCTTAACTCGGGTGCTGTGTCACATCTAGAAAAATCCACAGTTTTGTGATATTTGTAGCTCTAGTAAAAAAGTTATATTTTGATACATGTATTTTATTAAAAGCAAAAACAAATAATTCTTTACATTAGTGACTTTTGTTGCTGAATTTTGTTTGCTACTATTCAATTGAAACTTGGTATTTTGTACACCTCAAGAACAAGCAACCACTACACGCCCAGGCGCCAGGGTGACTAGGTGTGTCACCCAAAAGGGCTTGGCGTGTCACCTGTGACACGCATGTCATAGGTTGGCCATCACTGCCCTAACCCTAACTCCTATTCCAGAATAGAAGCCCACAACCCATCTGCTAATGCAAACTAGACAAGGCTACCTAGTCCAATCTATGCTCTATCCAATGTGGACAGAGAGTTCTCTGGTCCACACCATCATGCAGAAGGTCCTAAAGAGGACTGTGGTGTACAGTGAACTAGATCACTGGTAAGTGTGGAAAAACCCAAGGACCACTCCGTGGAAGCTTCTGAATTCCCTAAATGGAAGATCATTTTTTATGTGTCAACAATTGCAATTCTCTGTCAATCGAATGCTATTATTAGGCAGGCAATCTTTATTAGAACACAGTTGAACTGATTATACAAATGGGAAAAGGGAATTAAATGGCATAAGCTCTCAGGGACAGGGAAAATGTCTTTGCAAGTATTTGCATAGTGCCTAGAACTATGGAGCCCTGACACTAATTAAAGCCACTGGGAATTACTGCATTTCAAACAATATTGTCATCAAGCCTAAATACATCACTTTCTCTCCCCCCCTCCCGTATTGTGTTAACCAAGTATTATGAGATGACAAGTTAGAGACAGAACTCATGCTGTACAGCAGCCACAAAAACAGCTGCTTCATTTTTCTTCCTCATAGAGGAAGACTACCGCATATTCCGGCATATAAGGTGACTTTTTAACCCCAAAAAATCTTCTGAAAAGTTGGGGGTCGCCTTATATGCCAGAAATACCCTCACCCGGGTCCTGCTCACCGCAGCACGAAACTGGGTTGCGCAGCCTAAACAGAGCCTTGGACTTCCTGGTGCTTTGGGGACTTGGGGAGAGACCCCAGCCTTACCTGCTAATCCCAAGAGTGTGGCTTCTAGCTTTGCTTCTGGCACTGACACAAGGGAAAAACCTTGCTCCAATAAACGGCCAGCAAAGGATCTGTGCTGCAATCCAACCTCGGAGGCTGCTGCTCTAGCTCGATTAGTCTATGATCCGGTAGGGGAGGGGGTGTGCCACCCAGTGAAATATGAAGAATTGCTGCCATTGAAAGAAGGAAAAACCAGCCGTTTTCTCTTCAAAAGCCTCTCGGTTTCATATGAATGTATCAAAAGATTCAATTTGAATTTGAATGTCAGAATTTGGCCAATTTTGTACGAATTTTGAATGTTGCAAATATGTGTGCACATCCCTATATTGGAGTACAAGGGAAGCTGGAACTGAGACGGTCATTGCTACCTCTTTGTCCATTTCAAATGCATATATACACAGACCATCATGCCGAGACTGAAAAAAAATTATAAGCGAAGTATAAGCAAAGAGGGGCAGATGTGCACAAGGAGCCTGTTCTAGGAATATGCACAAATGTTTTAAACATTTGAAATTTGATCAAATTCAATTGAATGTGGGCATTTGAATTCAAATATCTACACATTCAAATTTAAACATTCGAATGAATTTCAAATGTTCCAAAACATTTGTTTGAATGATTCGAAACATTCAAATGTGCAGATATGTATGTATTACATATGTATCTGTATGAATCTCATAGGTATCTGTACGCATTTGCGCTGATAATACGGGATGAAAACGGGATGCATATAGGATAAAATGGGATGTGTACAAAATGTGTACAGGTATGTATAACACATACAAATGTTGTTGACATTTGTATCTTTAGATATGAATGTTGTCGACATTTGTATCTTCAGATTCAAATCTAACATTCAAACAAATAGATTTGAATGGATTGGATTCAAATAGGATTTTGTTGCATTCGGATTCTAAACATTCGAATCAAATTGAATGTTTGGATATTCAATTTGACTCAAATTTGAATGCAAACCCCCCCCCCCCATTTGTGCATATCCCTAGTTTGTTCATCGTATGTGACTGAAGATCTTGATTTCATCTGCTTGAACTGGAATCCTAGGCTTCCTCCAGACAGCCAGAGGTGATGTAGAATCTAAACAAGGGGTATTTTTCCACCACGCTCCTTTAATCCGGATCTAAGATGATCCGATCTAAGGAATGGGTACATTCCTTAATCTGGATCTAGTAGATCTGGATTAAGGGAAGTACCCAACGTGTTTCCATGCAATGGGTGCTAGCCTCCCTGCCGTGGAAACACAGGAGCACCAATTTGGAAATCTGGATCTACCCATGAGGGGTCTGCTTGTCACCCCAGATGTTTGGGGGGACAGGGGGTGCAATCTCCGAAGTGGCTTCGAAGTCATTTCGAAGTCACTTAGAAGTCACTTTGAAGTCTGTGCAAAATAGCTCCATTGAAGTCTGTGCTGATCTTCGGAGTGAACTTCAAAGTGATTTCAGAGTCATTTCGGAGTCACTTTGAAGTTCACTCTGAAGATTAGCACAGACTTCAAAGATGCTCTGGAGCTATTTTGCACAGAAATGACTTTGAAGCTTAGGTTTTAGGGCTCTCTCCCCCCCCCCCCATGGCCGCCTCTAGACCCCATTGCCACACAAGCATGGAAACAGGCTCCCTTTAATCCGGATTTTCTGCCTGAAGACCCCATTGTAGACCCCATTAATGGGGTCTACAGAAAATCCAGATTAAAAGGCAGAAAGTACCCATTTGATCCAGATTTCCCCAGCGGCAGTTGAAACAATCGGGTCTCAAATATGGTGGAAATGGGATTATCTGGCTCACACCCAAATGGGTCCTTAATGGGTGCAAAAATGGGTACTTTCTGACAGTGGAAAAACACCCCTGATCCCACAAGTCCTTGTGCCGCATGCTGCCAGAAGCAAGGAGAAGACCCTAGCTTCATGTTTGGCAGTGTGCAATTAGTGAGCAGTAAACATGGTTGGCTCAAGAGGGATTTCTGGAAGCCAGTCAAGCATCTACTCTAGGGGTGTGCACAAATCCAATATTCAAAATTCAATTTGTAATGAATCAAAGATTCAAAAATCCAAATTCATACGAATAAAGAAAAATGAATGTCTGGACAATCGAACTGATACGAATACATTCATATCAATTTGTACGAATATTCAATACGTATCCAATGATATGAATCTTGCACTCAGTCGTATGCAACCCGTTTTCATCCCATACATATCTGTAGACGTACAAATGTCCGAATTATTTGTATGAATAACTCAAAATATTTGTATTCGTACGAATATTAAGGTATGAATCTCTGGACATTTGATTCATATATGAATGTCCGAATTCATTCAAATTTGTACAGATAATTCATGCACATCCCTAATCTACTCCCCTTTTGTTGTTTTTCACACACCTAAGTAATATTCCCTTGATTTTACAAATACCTTGTGCAAGGGCTTCATCATCATTATCTTTCTTTTTCTCTTCCTCTCCACCTCCTCCTCTGGTAGTCCCTCTTGAGCCAATCACATGGGCTGCCCACCAGATGCACAGTAAGAAGGATTATTATGGAAACCTGACGTTGCTACCGGTTTTCTCAAAATAGCTTTGCAGCGCACTTTTTGTGCATTGCAATCAGCCCTACATTGAGAAAGCCTCAAGTATGTCTGGCATCCCCAATGTAGTAAGAGGATCATGGGTTTTACTGTGCTTCTGCAGGCAAGCCCAGAGTCCAAACGGGTGGGTCCTGATCTGGATAGCTGAAAGCTGGATCTGTGATTGAGAAACAGAAAGGTGGAAGGAGAAGGAGAAAGAGGGGTTTGGTTTGAAGACTTTTCTAAATCTGATCATTTTCATCCACTATAGATTAAAATGTACTTTGTTGAAATCAAAGGGATGATTTGAACCAGAGAATCACCTCCTCACCACTGCTCTTCTAGAAGCCCTTGGCAGTTTAAAACCACAGCTCCTGAAATTGAGGATTTCAATTGTGCCATTTTCTTGCCTCATGATCCTGGTCTGCAGCCTTATTTGCTAGATAAAAGAAGACTTGGCTTTTATACCCCACTTCTCTCACCCATTTACAGGGACTCAAAGTGGCTGGCAAAGTTTTCTGTTCTTCTCACCACAAGAGATACCCTGTGAGGTAGGTGCTACTGTGAGAGCTCAGAAGAGAGCTGTGACTAGCCCAAGATCACCCAGCTGGGTTCATGGAGCAGTGTGAATCAACACTGTTTACCACCAGATAAGAGTCCACAAGACCAAGATGTCCAAAGATAATCTTCACAATCCTGGATGCTTACTGTTCAGCTTTTGCTAGGTGTGCATATATGCCTCTTTCTGGTTTCAGATGGTTATTTCCTAACAAGCAATATAAGGTTCAGTTGAGGAGCTGTATGAACTTTCTGTATGAAAATGTTCATACTAGGGATGTGCATGAATATTTGTAGCATCCATTATTCGTATGAATTTGTATGAATCCGTACATACATATACAAATTGAATGTTACGACATTCGTACATTGACATGCGTACAAATATGAATGTTTTGGAACATTTGTGAAACGGGGGGTAGGAAAGCAGCTACACCAGTCATATCTACAATGGATCCAGAGTGAATTCAACATGGTTTGAGAGTGGATTCAAAGTGGATTTAGAGCGCATTTGACTCTTTCAGAGTAGATATTTTATAGGATACATATCAGATACTTATTGGATACGTATACTTTCTTATTGGATATTTGTATGAATTAATACATTCATATTGAATAGAATTTTACCACAGTCAAAGAGGATCTATTTGAACGAATACAAATTTTCTTGCTTTTTATTTTTTGTTGTTTTAAAAATTTCATAGGTCCATGAAATTACCCTTTTCTTTTTAAAAAACAACCTGCTTTGGTTCTAAGTAAAGGATTTATTTATGCAGGTAGCTTTTTATATTTGTTTTCATTTCTGCTTTCAGATTAAACTCTATCAAGCACATGCATTCATTAATATCATTCCTTCCAGATGCTTCAGACTATAAATCCCTCATCAATGAGCATTGGCTGTATGGCTTTTTGCCCACTCACATGGCACATATTTAGCAGTTGGTTTGGGTTTTTTTTAAGGACATAGTCTGGAGAGGCCTATTTCCCCCTGAAATATGTGCTACTTCAGTTTGCAGGTGCTATTTGTATGATAAAATTATTGTTCATACCCCAAATGGACAAAACTTAGATTTTGAAAGAAAAGCGCTTCTCTGAGAAACTTTTGCTTATAAAGGAGTAATCAGCCTGCAGCACTAAGTGATAAATAGCAGGCACATAATTTCATTGCTTCAGTAAATAAAGGGAAATGATGCCATATGTGTTTTCAAATTGGGATCAATATGGTACAATTCTCTCATTTTTTCTTCT
This sequence comes from Aspidoscelis tigris stejnegeri, assembly GCA_023333525.1. Classification (NCBI taxonomy): domain Eukaryota; kingdom Metazoa; phylum Chordata; class Lepidosauria; order Squamata; family Teiidae; genus Aspidoscelis; species Aspidoscelis tigris. The sequence continues at coordinate 21,342,481 of JALMGA010000008.1, forward strand.
TTGGAAAAGTACTAGGGGACATAGACAGCATTCACACCATGTCTTGCTTTGGGGTAGAAGTTATACAATCTTCTGCAGAAGCAATGGAGTTCTGTAGCTTTGGGACACATGTTTCCATTGCCGTTGGGGAAATCCGGATCATATGGGTACTTTTCTGCCTTTAATCTGGATTTTCTGTAGACCCCATTAATGGGGTCTACAATGGGGTCTTCAGCCAGAAAACCCGGATTAAAGGGAGCCTGTTTCCACGCTTGTGTGGCAATGGGGTCTAGAGGAGGCTAGGGGGAAGAGATGCACCCATGGGGGGATCCCCGAAATCCCAGCTTCAGAGTGACTTTGGAGTCATTCCGAAATGATTTTGAAATGACTCCAAAATCACTTCAAAGAGATCGCCAGACATCGGAGCCACTCCAGAGCTGCACTGCGCCGTTGTTCACTATTAGTGAAGACAGCGCAGCCTTCCCTCCGAAATCCCTCCGAAGAGCTCGGCAGAGACTTTGGAGTCTAACCGCCGGTCTCTCCAAAGAGATCAGCACTGACTTCGGAGATGCTCCGAAGGAACTCCGGAGCGGCTCCGAAGTCTGTGCTGATCTCTTCGAAGGGACTTTGGAGAGTGCACCCCCCTGTCCCCCGAGACAACTGGGGTGACGGACAGACCCCTTGGGGGTCGATCCAGATTCCCCAGATGGGTGCAAAGGTGTTTCCACGGCAGGGAGGTTACACCTCCCATGGAAACACCTCCCGTGGAAACACATTGGGTGCTTCCTTTAATCTGGATCTACTAGATCCGGATTAAGGAATGTACCCATTACTTAGATCCGGATCTTCTAAGATCCAGATCTAAGGAGCGTGGTGGAAAAACACCCTATGTCTATTTTCTCTGCATACTGCACTCTTTGTATAACTTCATCATTTTCCTGCTGATTCATGACTTTCCTGGCCTAAAAAGCTCTAGCCTTCCCCACAAGGGAGGTGCCCCCCCGAATCAATTTGGTATGAAGATGCAGAGACTCCGGTAAAACAAATTATATTAATTTTGAAGCTCACAAAACAAGCATTTGATGGCCATATTGCTTTGCAATATTGAACATTTCTTTTAAATAGATCTAAAAGGGAAAAATAGCCTTTTGGATGCCTCCAGTTCTGGACCAGGGCCCACTGGTCTGCCAGTAGAGCCATTTAAACTGCTCAGGGCCCCCCTTGACTGAGATCATGCTGAACATAGCATAAACTGCTCTTGAAAGCTGATATAAATATCCTTTGGAGTTTTAAGTGAGACGTTTTGCCCTCTCTGCTTCCCTTGCAATGAAAGCTAGATGTAAAACCAGTGACTTTGCCCCAGTATGACACCTGGGATGGCCCAGGAGCATCTGCACACCATGGAGGCATTTCTGTTCCAGAGCAGGTCCAAGTGTGTGTTGTCACGACTCCTAGCTGACTGTCCAGTGCCCGCCCTCCGAAAAGTAGCCGGGTGCTGATGGGTTGCCAGAAGTGTGCATTAGGCCTAGTGAGTACTACAGTTTCAACACAAAACACCGGTAGCAAGCATTTTAAACTGTAAAACCAAAATAAGTTTATTAAGAATAAGGTTGAGAAAGGTAGAAGAGAAAAATAGGTAGAGGAGATGTTGCCAGTTAAAGAATCAAGAGTCAGTAGAACAGCAAACTTCCTTAATTCTCAACTTTCTGAGCTTCCTAGGAATCAGTTGCTTCCAGGCAGGTAAGCTTCTCCACTTCCCCCTCCCTTTGGTTCGCTCAGTATTATCCAAGCCTCCCCAAAGATCAGCAACTAGGTCCCTGCTCCTGGTCAGTTCTATCCTGAGCTCCATCAGAGAATTAGCCAGTCCAGCTGTCTCCTTCTGCTCCCCAAATCCCCAGAACAAGACCAGTCTGATTAGTTCCCCCTCTAGATAAAAGACCCATGGTCAGTTGCTGGCAATGACTCCTTCAGGAACAGATCCTCTCTCTCAATCCCCTTCTGAAATTGCCCAGTCAAAAGACACAGTGTGCTGCCTTCACTGCTTATTATACCCTCCTGCCTCTAGTGCTCCGACTGGCTGTTGCCCCTGGCAACTGAGGGAAACTCCTCTTGCCTGTCTATCAAGTTTCCAGATCCCTGGGCAGGTTTTCCCTCCAATTTGCCAGCAGCCAACCAATGCAACAGGGCCCGGGCAAGGTTTCCCGACCTTTTTGCAGCTTGTAACCAGGGCTTGCAAATGCAGTTTGCAAAGAGGCTTGCAAGGGAGTAAAGAAATATTACTGCCCTTTGCAGCCTGACCCTGAAACCGTCACATCATCGATAGCTGTGGAGCAGCAAAAACAGTTTCACAGCTGTAATAGGAGCACCTATGGTATTCCTAGTGTAGCCCTGGACACAGCCTTCACACTTACTGCAGTGCAAAGACTGCATTTAGGCTGGGATGGACAGCTGTGACGGCACTGCCATGCCCCACATCACCTGATCTCTGCAGAAGTGGCCATCTGTGCATGGTTGCTGCAGCAAGGTGGAGCCTGCCAAATGACATCATCCGTATATATCCTGCTACAGGGTAAGTTCAAGGTAGGTTGCTTCTGACCCTGATTTTAACTTCCCTGGGACCGTGGCCCAGGGAAGTTAAGTGTGAAAAGGCCCCAGGCTTCATCAATAAACTGTCAGACATCCGCACTGTGAGATGTCCTGCAGGAACGGAAATCCCATGCAAGGCTTCAAGGCCGAGCCTGTTGAAACACTTTATCAAGAGAACATGTTATTATAACCATTATTATGGCCACTCAGGTCCAGTTTTTTTATGGGAAATCACAGCTCCTGAGAAAAAGGTCAGGCTGACTCCAGGAGCAATCCTGCAGCGTGATTGGACTCGAGAAGCCATCTGACTATGTGCGCTGTGATCTATATCCTTTCATTCACACACACGTAACCATTCTTCATACTTTCTTTTCTCTCACCTACCTTTTGACAATTACTTATAATGCATTTATTCATATATCCATGCATTTAACCACCAAGTAAAAAGAGATGTCAGAGAAAAAGAGGGTCAGAGTTTAGACCTGATGCTTTGCCTCCAACCAAGAGGATCCCTTCCTTTCTTCCCATCCATATTATGGCCAGGTGAAGAACAGAGGCTTCCAGAGCCATGGTGTAGTACCTTCAGGGTATCTTTGCCCGTCCTCTTAACACTGGCATGAAAGCTGCATCTGGAAAAAAGAGGTGAGAAAAGTTCCCTCCAGCTGTTTGTCTGGGATTAAGTACCACTTGGCTGCTCCCTTCGTCCTGCAGAACAAACATTCCATCTGGTCATTATGTAATGCCATTATGTAACCGTGAGAATCAGCACCTGAATTTTCTCTTTCTCACTGTTCCTATTTGTATCATGTCTAGTGCATGGAAACATCAGTTTAAGCTGTAAGCTACTTTGAGTGCTTCAGCAGGAAGGCACCACATAAATGCAGCTCATAAATAATGAATAGCCTCAAATGTTTAAGAGGGAAAGCTAATGCATTGGGGGCTCTTTAGTTTGGGGGGGGGAATGTGAACTGAAGAGGTGATAAGAGGCTTCTAAAATTATGTGTGGTGTGATGAAAATACATTTCTCTCAGCACTAGACGCTTTGCAACATTTGTTTGCAGAACTTGATATCACCAGATGTGGGGAGGATGACTAAGGCCCTGTCCAGACCGGGGGGGGGGGATGTAGTGCCATTATGGCGCTGCTATGGTGGGGTTGTCTCATGTATTGTAAGCAACCACATCATACCCCCACTTTCTCTCCTGAAAAAGTGCTATATACAATGGCTGGAAAACTCAATGCTTATCATAGGTTTTCCGGCAATAGGGCTTGTACTCACTATCTCGACCAGCGGTTCTCAACCTTCCTAATGCCACGACCCCTTAATGGAGTTCCTCATGTTGTGGAGACCCCCAACCACGGGGGTAGAGCAGCTGGGAAGTGGAGGAGAAGGGCGGCAGGAGACCTGGCCCGACCCCTCTGAAAGGGTAGTTCAACCCCCAAAGGGGTCCCGACCCCCAGGTTGAGAACCACTGATCTAGACAAAGTGGTGATCATTTCTTCATCCACCACACATGTGTAGAAGCTGAAACAAACATCCATACATGTGTGGTGGTGGTGATGCGCACACCCTGGCATTCCAGGTGCCCAGATGTGTGCATGGCTTAAAACACTCAAAGCCATGGCACTGTCTAGCCAGGGAGTAAAAATGGCAGGGGAGCAATGCATTATTGCTTCCTATTGTGATATCCTGCCACTATCCAGAGGTGGCCTAAGTTAGTTACCCATCTCGGAAAGCAGGTGAGGCAAATTTTTGGAGAAGATGGATATACCAGCAGTGATATTCAAAGTCATTCATATTAGTCTGTAAGAGTAAAGCAGTGAGGGGAAATCGTCCACCTCTTTGCTTAGTTTGTGGACTAGACTAGACCTGAGCCTCTGTTTAACATGATCAAACCTAGTAGAGATGCTAATATAGCTGTGGAGCACTTTTTAGCACAGCTATCCAGGGCAGGGGATGATCTTTCATGCTCAGAGCTGCTCTGGAAAGGAAATGGCCCTGCAGGAGGATCTCCCCTTTCACCCAAGTTCAAAAAAGGCCCTGAGTTTCTGGTAAAAAATTGTTTTGATCTTCCTAATGAAAGGCTGTGTGCAAACGTTACTGGGGTAATATTATTTCTTTCTCTTTGAAAATGTCTCCATTGAATTACGTAAACTGGGAGAATTAATCCATCATCAAGACAATAATAACTGTATGTTCCATATTAGGATGTCTAAATTCTTCCCCAGGTATCATACTATTAAATTTGATTGTCAGGGAATACAAATATCTGAGGTCTGCTTTAATAAAACATGTCAGGAATTTACTGCCCTGAGATGTCTAGGATGTAGTCTGTACCAGTAGATAATAATTTTGCACAGAATATGCCCATGTTCTCAGTCACAAACTGAAGATCTCTCACATTATGTTTTATACTGTCTCCTACATTCTACAGTTTAGAGAGAAGTACAGTCAGACCCCTGTATCCGCCGGGGATACATTCCAGAATAGGCCTTCTGGAGGCTGAAATAGGCTTTCTGGTTCTGAGTGTTTTTTCCTTAAGGTGCCTGGGGTGGGGGGCTGATCCAGTAACTTTGGTTAACTGAAACCGTGGTTGCTGAGTGAATCAGTGGATTTGGGGGTCCGACCGTATTTCAGGAAAGATTAGGAAATCACAAAGGCTCTTTCTGCACTAAGGCTTATTCCAGATTATGTTCTAGAATTGAAACCTGCCATCCACAGGCTAGTGCAGACCACAGCAAGAACTGGGTAGGGCCTGATGTAGTCTGCACCAGCATGTGGATAGCAGGCTCCTATTCTAGAAAATAATCTGGAATAAGCCTTAGCGCAGAAAGGGCCAAAGTTTCACCCTTTTGAGAATTTTTTTTTCTTATCCAGTCATAAGACTGAAATTTCACAGTGGTTTGTCCTGTTTGCATTAGCAGCTCAAAGAATATGAGTAAATCTTGTGGAAGGAGGTAGTAATCTAGTTTGTAAAGGCTATATTGAATACTTCGCTGGGTTTCTATTGCATCTTCACTTCTAAATAAAATTGTTCTGCTGGTGTTTTTTAAATTGTATTTTAGCTTGTAAACTTTTCCAATCTGATCTACCTTGTATTCAGACTATTCTGCTACTATGACTGTTTCTGTTCCTTTGTCCTGTTCTATTTTCAAGGTGTGATCATGGAAGAAGACTCTTGGGTGTGGCATCCATATTTCCTGGTAAGGTTTCCCTTTCCCTCTTGGGCCAATGGCTGGTCTTGTGGGTGTCTTTCTTTCTGCCTTCTTCATCTGCACCCATGGAACAGGGGCAATGAATTACAGAATGTAACAAATGATTTCAGCAAAACCTGTAATGTGGAACATACTTCTGCAGTTACAGGCAGGGCTTCAAGGCACTTGAATTAGTGTAGCAACCCACTTGTACGCTGAACTGCTGCCCATCATGGCTGATCTGATCTAGCAGGGAGGGGCTATCAGTTTGGGTCCAGAGGTACATATATTCCTATGTGTGAGACAAAGTGGTAACGAATCAAATGTTAGAAATTGTGTATTTGTCTGAATAGATCCCCGTTAAATGTGGCAGGATTCTATTTGATATGAATGCATTCGTACAAATATCTGATACGAATGCATATGTATCCTGGATACGGATCCTGGATACAGATCTCAGTTATGTATCCTATATGTACACATACATATTGGATATGTATTCTATACCTACACATACGTATTGGATAAGTATTTGATATGTACCCCCAGTTTAATGAATGTACAAACTATTTGTACAAATGTTAATGTACAAATATTGTAACATTAAATTCGTTTACAAATGTTCAAATTCATATGAATTCACACGAATAATGAATGTTATGAATATTCATGCACATCCCTACATTGGCTGCTTCCAAAGAAACCTAAACTGGTCGAACAAGAAGACAACAACTGCATGCCTGTAGCTAATATCTCCTTCTTGGGCAAGATGCTTGAGAGAATGATGATCAACGGCCCTTGGATTATCTAGATGCATTTCAGTCAGGTCTTCCGGTCTGGGTTTGAAGATTACACTGCCTTGATTACCTTATGGGATGACTTCTGTTGAGAGACACACTGGAAAAGTGCTACCCTGTTGATTCTTTAATACCGCTCAGCAGTTTTCAATACCATCAGACATCGCGAGCTTCCTGTATTAGATGCTATCATTGTTGGCAATGATCCTACTTGGATGGCCGGTTACCAATTACTATTTGGTAATTTTGTTTTGGTGTCCCATGGGGTTGTATTCTCTCCCACGTGCTGTTTAGCAGTTTAATGTAACTACTGGGTGCAGTCATTCAGAGAGTTGGGCTGAATTCACACTTAGGCCTCTGGTATGCAATTAGGACAGTTAAGAGACGTTTTCGCACGGGGCTGAACGGAACGCGGAAAAGACAGCTGTGGACACGTCATCCGCATTGGCCGCGCGCGGCTTGCGTTCCGACGTGTCCGCAGCTGTCTTTTCCGCGTTCGAAATGTAGAGCACTTTAAACTGCTCTACACGCGTTCCAACGCGGACGAGCCGCCCGCAGCCGTTCGGGAGGAGAAGCATTCGCGCCTGCTTCTATCTCCCAAACAGCTGCGGGCGCGCCTCCGACGCCGCGCGGCTTTGACAATCAGCTGTTTGTCAAACAGCTGATTGTCGATCTGCCTCCGCGGCTGTCTGCGCGCCCCTTGCCGGCGTTTGCCGGCTAAGCCAGCTTCGGGCGCTTTGAGCATTCGCACCCAGACGCTCCGGAACGCGTTTACACGCGTTCTGGCGCGTCTGTGTGTGAACGGGGAAAGCGCCCGGAGCTGGCTTAAGCTTTCCGCCTGAACGCGTTCCATTTCGAACGCGATGCAGTGCGGAAATGCCTCTGGTCTGTACCAGAGGCCTAAGTGTGAATTCAGCCTTGGTTTCAAAGTGTCAAATCAGCAGGTGGATGGCAAACAGCTTTACCTCTCTGAGCCTATCTGCAGTTGCCTTAGATTATATCTGCATCAAGAAGAGCTTCGGGAATCTCCTTTCTGCACTTTAGTGTGGAATGAGAGAGGTCCTGCCCCTCTTAGTTTGCTGCATCTGCACCACATCAAACATGATCCAGAGCAGGAGGTTACTGATCTGGGGCCAATTCACACTTTGGCCTGTAGTTCGAGATAGGTGAACATCTGTGCAGGTGCACCTGCACTTTCAGGAGAAGCTTACAGCCTACAGGTGACCCCTGCCTTCCCAGATGTTCACCTATCATGAATTAGCTGTGGTACATAAAATCGTGCACCACAAGCTCACCAACTCTTACCCCACGTGACAAGGAACTGACGTAATGCGTCCAGCCAGTGACCATCTGCAGTTCTGCTGGTTAGGGAGGTCATTGGAGCTGTCAGTGCAAGCAGCTCCAATAGTCCCCTGACACAACTGCAACTGCACAGAGCATCAGTGTTGTCGTAGCAATGGCACTGAGGCACACACAGTTGTGTAGGGCACCTCACTCAAAATGGCAATTTCCAGAAGAGGAGCAGCTCCGTGATCACACATGGAGTGAGCTGTCATCGACTAGCACTAACAAGTTAGAGCGCTAGTCAAGGTTAGTTGATTGCACACCTTTCCCGTCCACAGGATGGGAAGGGAAGTGAGAAATCATCCCTGGATCACCAATAGACTTGATTAAAAAGGGCTGTCGGTGTACTGGCAGGGGATAATCTGGATCACAGAGGAATGTAGAAGGCCTCTGTGTTTCTGTTTACGGGGGGATCAATCTTAGTGGCCCAACGAGGCATGCTTGTTGCATACCAGAATCCCTGGAGGCTTTGAGGCCAGGAACCTTTGTTCCCTGGCCATCAGAATTTTGGAAGGCCAACTCTGGAACTAGTGTGAGCTTTGTGGCCAGCACGGTGGAACAACTATCTGGAACAACAGTCACAGTGTCTGCACTGTGACAGTTTTTCCACCATGCCATTGTTTCAGTCTAATTGCAATCTGTCCCCACTTGGGATGCGTTACTTGATCTGAATTTCCTGATCTGGATCTTTCCCAGGCAAGTGCAGAAACATCTTCTGTCTCTATAGTTGCAAAGAGATCAGCTTAGTCTATTTTGAAAAGGGCAAAAAAAAATTGGTGGCTTCACTTACCACAAGCAAAGTCTTTTCATAGGAATGTTATCTGCATGTGAGCACGATGGAAATCGCCTGCCCACACGGGCAACCTTCCTGTTTCCCTTTCCCATAATAACATGATGTAGGGGACACCAGCAGTCTGTGATATGGTAGAAGCTTCTAAGAGTCTTCAAGCTTATCAAGTAACTACTTTTGGAATGTTTCCATGGCTGGGGCAATGTACAAGCACACCCTGAACCTTGTATTTTTCTTTGCTTTCCCTGTATTGGAACTATGGGCTCAGGTGCCTCAATGGGGACCTATGTATGGTGGTAGGACCACAGCAGGAGCAGCTGCATTTGTTGGAAGTCTGGATCACTAGCTGAAGTGCTATGGTGAAAAGCCAAATTGTGGCAGACGACCCACCAACTGTGAGGCAAATCAGAAGAACATATTTTTAATTTCAGTGTAGAAAAAATTCATACTACCTTTTCCTTCATCCTAAGAAAGAATATTTTTATTTTCTTTCACTTACTTATTATGTACCACTTGTCCAGCTATGACTCAGTGCTTTGGGATACAACAAAGCTGTCAGCTGGTCGAAGGAAGAAAATTGAAACTTTGGCTTTTAACTGCATAATCAATGTATTGAGTAAGTTTTAAAATATTTGCATAAGCCAGGCTCATGCCCACAAAGAGTCCTTCTTGGGATCCTAAAGAGAGTGAAATGAAATCAATGACATTTAATTCTTGTTAAATCTCTCCTAGAACTACAAGAGTGGCTGTAATTCAGTAGGAGAGCAAACTAGGGATGAGTATGAACGTTCATAAGATTCGTTATTTGGCTGAATTTTGGACATTTGTACACAAATAGAATGTTACAATATTCATGCATTAGTTTGGACATTTGTTAAATGGGGAAGTAGGAAAGCGGCTACTTGGATCAGTCTCCACCTTCACTTAGTAAATTCAGAAAATTATTAAAAACACACTTCTGCACATCTTCTCATCTCTACATTCAGTTATTTTTTAGTATCTTATTTGAATCTGTTCATTTTACATCTTGTTGTCTGTTGTCTTCACGTGCCCTGAAACCTTTGGAGATAGCATGGGATAAAAATGCAAATAAATAAGGCAAAGTGGGCAGCGTCTAGCAAAACTCCTTCATTTCCCCACGAAGCATGCTATCCACTATAACCCACTATATTCAGCTGGGAGCGTGTGAACAGAGCTGAGCTTTGAAGTGGTCACCTGCCCATTGCTACTTGGTTTTATTATTATTATCATTATTTATTTATTTATATAGCGCTATCAGTGTACACAGCGCTGTACAACAATAAACAAAATTACAAAATTACAAAATTGAAGTTAAAATAAGCCAAGTGAGAATTACAACAATAACAAAAGTTTAATTAGCAACGATAGGGCAGAATTCAGTGACTACAGTAAAAATAAACAGCTTGACAGTTAACAGCAGCCAGTTAAAAGGATGTCAATTACTAGGCTCAAAGGCCTTTGAAAATAAAAACATTTTTAGCCGTGAGTTAAAAGCGTATAAAGTTGCAAGGGAATGCAGGTGGTCAGGAAAGGGATTTCAATGGTAGGGAGCGATGAGGGAAAAGGAACAGAGACGAGACCAAGCAGAAGAGACCATAGGTAAGATGAGGCGGCAAGACTGAGATGATCTTAGTACATGGGAGGGTGTGTGAGTAGAAATTAATGTAGAAAGATAGCAAGGAGCAAGTTTATGCAGGGCTTTGAAAGTCAGTATTAGAAGTTTATATTGAATGCAATGTGGAAGCAGAAGCCAATCCAAAGATCTCAGAACACAGATTATATAAGTAATATATATATTACTTATATATTACTATATAAATTTATATTACTAATAGTTTTAGTAGCTATTACTGTACTTATTTTTCACCTTTATATTACACAGACTGGCCACATCAGTTACTATACCTTTTGCCCCACTAACCCTAATGTGCAACACCAGTACTTACGACTTTGACGGTAACTCCTGTTTCTTATATTTTTCCAGTTCCACTATTCTTGCTAGTCTGAGAAATGGACGTTCACGTCCCAATTTTGGATTGGTTTTACATCCTTAGGCATTTTGTCTTCCTTCCTCAGAAGTTTAGTGTGAAGACAAACCATTTGTGAAATATGTTGTCAGTTAATAGTACTGATAATAATAACAGTCACAAAGAATGCAGCTCCATATTGCCTTTGTGGTTATATATTCGTCTAATGGTTAAGGAACTGGACTCTTATCTGGGAATATTGGGTTTGATTCCGCCCTCCTCCACAAAGCCTGCTGGGTGACCTTGGGCTAGTCACAGCTCTCTTCTGAGCTCTCGTAGCCCCACCCACCTCACAGGGTATCTGTTGTGGGGAGAAGAACAGAAATCTTTGCCAGCCATTTTGAGTCCCCTTAAATGGGTGAGAAAGGTGGGGTAGAAAAGCCAACTCTTCTTCTTTTCATAGAATCATAAAACCATAGAACCATAGAGTTGAAAGGCACCTCTAGGGTTATTGAGTCCAATCCCCTCCTTAATGCAGGTTTCCCTAAATCATCCCAGACAGATGTTGCAGTTTTCATCCTTCTTGCTTTCTCTCACGGTTCTCTCATTGCAAAAAGCCTCTCCTGGCAATTTTAGTGCTAAAAGTCTGCCCCTCACCAGCTCCACTGAATACTAAGTTTTCCACAGTCTGCAGGATGAAGATGCAGAAAAGATGCTTTGTGAATTATAAACATAAAAAGTGTGGTTTCTAAAATAAGGAAGGTGCTAGCCTATTTCTCTTGTGAGGGATGAATTGATATTGCCATTATTGAAACAGGTTTATTGCTGTTCTTACATAGGTTTTAATGCCAGAGTATACATTTCCTGAAAATGTGGGGGGAAATAATGCTATGATACAGGTGGTCCTCCAGAACAATAACATTAAGAACCATAAGATTTTCTACACCACTTTTCTCATCCATTTCATAGAATCATAGTGTTGGAAGGGACCTCTAGGGCCATCAAGTCCAACCCCCTGCTCAATGCAGGATTTCCTAAACAATCCCAGATAGATGTAGGTCCAGCCTCTGCTTGAAGACCTCCAGTGAAGGAGAGCTCACTACCTCCTGTAGCAACCTATTCCATTGACTGATTTCCCTCACTGTCAGAAAGTTTTTCCTAGTATCTGATCTGTATTTACCCCCTTGAAGTTTCATCCCATTGTTTCTAGTCCTGCCATCTTGTGCAAGTGAAAATAGGGACAATCCCTCTGCACTGAGACAGTCCTTCAGATACCTGCAGACTGTGATCATGTCCTCTCAGTCTTCTCTTCTGCAGGCTAAACATTCCTAGGGCGCATTCCCATTATAAGCTTAATCCAGTTTCCTTAAACTGAAATAACAGAACCGGATGCAAACACGAATTTGCCTGTTCCCATTACTTTCAGCTTAATCGCGTTCCATCCGGATTCTGAGGACCATATGTGGCGTACATGACTCAAGGGGGGACTCAAGTGGCTACTTTTTAAAAGCTGCTTTTCGGGGCTGCCTGCCCTCTTTCTCCTGGCATGTATGCGCCACCCATAAGGGACCCCTTCAGGGAGCCTAGCTGGGTGGCTGCCGCTTGCCTGGATGGATGAAAAACGGCATGGGCAGCCACCGATTCTTTCCCCTCCTCTCCCCATTTCCAAGGGCACATAGCAGCAGCAGCAGCAGCAGCAGCAACTCAAGCCCCCTTCACAGCCACAGCCTTTAAAACAAAACCTCCAGGGCTTTCCTTTCCTTTCCCTTTCTAAAGATCAGAACTTTAAGAATTGCACAAATTTGCAACATCGTTATAAGGTGTGAAGTGGCTAGATCGCTACAGTGTAGCTTTAAGGAGTGGATTTTTATAGTGGCTGTTTTGAGGGGTGGATTTTTTCAATGAAATCACTATCTTTGGAAACAAGCCATTGGGGGAGGGAAACCCTAAACATGGATTCTCATCCCTTAACACCCTATGGTCCCCACAGTAAAAAATGTAAAACGTTTCAAGCGCACGAACGGGAGTGAGACCTGTTGAAATGAGGATTAACATTTACAACGCTTTGGGGCGATTTAACATGCGGAAAGTGTGTTAAGCCAAACTGATGTGGGGTCTGCCAGGATTGAAAACGGTTTGAAATCGAAATAAGGTTGCAATGGGGATGTGGTCCTAGTTCCTTCAGCCTTTCCTCGTAGGACATGCTTTCCAGACCACTAACCATTTTGGTAGCTCTCCTTTGGACTTGCTCTAATTTGCCAATGTCTTTTTTAAATTGGGGTGCCCAGAAGTGGACATTTAAGGGGACTCAAAGCGGCTGACACACACACAACAGATACCCTGTAGGATAGGTGGGGCTGTGAGGGCTCAGAAAGAGAGCTGTGATGTGCCCAATGTCACCCAGCTGGTTTCGTGGAGGAGTGCAAAATCAAACCCACCAATCAAACCCAGTATTCCCAGATAAGAGACCAGCTCCCTAACCACTAGACCAAGCTGGTTGCTTGGGTGTATGTGAAGAACACATTTTTTCCAATGAAAGGCTTTTTCTTTGTGAGCCAGTGTGATGCAGTGGTTAGGGAGTTGGGCTTTTATCTGGGAATACCGGGTTCGATTTTGCCCTCCCCCATGAAGCCAGCTGGGTGACCTTGGGCTAGTCACAGCTCTCTTCTGAGCTCTCACAGCCCCACCCACCTCACAGGATGGGGAGAAGAACAGAAAACTTTGTCAGCCCCTTTGAGTCCCCTTAAATGGGTGAGAAAGGTGGGGTAGAAAAGCCAACTCTTCTTCTTCTCCTTTAACATCGGGAACACTCTTAATGTACCAACATGTTGGAGCGGGGAGGGGGGCACAAATGGCACTCTGCCCATGCTCAGGATCCCGCTTTTTCCCCAAGTAACTTCTTACACATGCTTAGGCATCCCGACTTGCCCAGAAGCAGCATTCATCTTGAGCTTGGCCTCTGGCTTATCTGAAGCTCCCACCCCCCTTCCTTCCTTCCTTCCTTCTCATGGCTGCAGGAAGGGCACAGCCGGCCAGCCCGCCAGCCCGCCCGCCAGCCCCGGGAGTCGGTTCCTTGCTCCCTGAAGGTCAGGCTGTGAATTCCTTCCGACTTTCCTCAGCCGGGCTCCCCCTTCTCCTGGCAGTGGCTATGGCCAGGGGACGCGCGCCACACGGCCTGCTGCTGCTGCTGGCATTGCTAGAACGCGGGCCGCCGCCAGCCAAGGAGCGGGCGAGCACGCGCGCAAACGCGCGCTCCCGGCGCTCCTCCCCGGCCAGTGCTTTCGGAGGAAGCCAAGTGTGAGAGCCTGCGTGAGAGAGATCCGGAAAGAGAGTGACAGCGCGCGTGGACGCGCGCATGCCGGCTGCCCCCCCCCCCCCCGCGCCTCAGTCTCTCCCCAGGCTGAGAGCAGCCGCCACTTTATTCTGATTGGCCGGTGGCGGCTCGAGTCCCGGGCAGGTGTCGACCGCAGCCAGAGAGGAGGAGGAGGACTGGGGCAGCCTGAGGTCTTGCAAGCAGCGCCGCCCGCCGTTTGCCCAGGTGTGGCAGCCTGGATGGACTTTCCCTGCCCGGAGTCAAGGAAGGTCGGAGACTGGCACTGCCCTCGGGCTGGAGCTTCTGGGCTGGAGCGCGGCTCCGCTTGGCTGCTGCTGCTGCTGCTGCTGGGTCGCCTTTTGGGACATTGGCTTTGAGGTGGGGATAGGCAGGGATCCGGACGCTCCACCTACTCTGCGGTTTGGGATCGCGAAGGTTCTAGTGCTCACCGTTCCAGAGGCTAAAGGTACCCCCTTCCCTCTGTCTCCTCCCCCGCTCTCTCCCTTTTCGTCCCAGTTGGGCACCTGAACATGCCCACTGCCTTAAGATGCCCCATCTCTCTCTCTCTCTCCACCTTTGCAGGCGGGGTAGGCAGGGTAGGTCTTTGAAGGACTTGTTGACCCACCTTTTGATGTGGGCATCAGGCGTCAGATTTCCAGAGAAATCTGCCTGGCATTTTTTTGGGTGTGGGTGTTAGTGTTGGTGGAGGGGGAAGGGAAAATTGACCAGAGAAGTTGGTCGCCAGCTTCCATTTTGGTGCATCTCTTCTCGCCTGGCGCCGAGGGCAAAGGGAGTGACAACTGTCCATCTCCTAGCCTGTTGCCAGTCTCCTTTATTGCAGTGCCTACTGCAAGGCAGTGAGGAATGTGGAGCGTAATTTTGATGCAATTGCTCACTTAGGCACCCACATTGCTGGGGGAATTTTTTTTTAAATGTGCTTTTTCAGAGCCATAAGTGGCTCCTCCTCTTCCCAATTTTATAGCTGGGTCATGCAGAGCAGATCGCGTTGGCTTTAATGCTATTCTGTGCCCGGGGGCCAAGAGGAAAATTGAGGAGGGCTGGGATATGCCGTATAATCCAAATATCACCTTCTCCTGAATGTTGTGCAGTACTTCTTCCCTTCCGGAGTTTAGCTTCCGTGTGGCATCTTGTCTGAACTGCCTTTGCAGGTAAATCCTCTCTTAGGTGGCTTTCGGTGATGGCTCAGATGGGCTGAGAACATGGTGAGAAAGTTGTCTGGAGGACCAGAGGCGAGGTTTTAAGGCGGATGGAAAAGAGCAGCATAATAAAGGAAGGTTTTAAAGAGGGTTCAAAGAGAAGTTCCTGGGCTTGGTTTAGAGGTGCTGTATTGGGACTCCTATCAACAGGAGTTCTTCTCTTCCAGGCTTGGCCTTTAGTCTAATACCCCTGCTATCCTAAAGGTCAGGGTTATGGTATGTAATGCTAGATCAATGCAAGAGAGAGCAATGATTTGCATTCTCTTACTTGTGCTGCTCCTTGTCCTGGTAAATCTTTGTAAATCTCTCTCTCTGTATGTATGTGAATGTGTGAAAGGAGACTTATACAATTCCAAAGTCCAAATTTTCTTAGGGCTACATTAAAAAAATGCTTATTTTATGTCATTCAAATATCATGATGGCAGTCAATAAAACTACAATTGTATCACACAGAGTTCTGCTTGCTTGTTTTATGCGTGGAGGCTAGGGTTGATGTCTTGAATGAAGCAATTTGCGTATTTACGTCAAAGTGCTAATTAATTTTAATAGTATGTATTAATGGCCGCCTGTCCAAATCATGAGATGCATTAAAGCACTGCTAGTTGACAGAAATATTTGCTGCCTAGGATGCCCAACACAATGTGTGTGTGTGTTGCACTGTTTTCCTATAGATGCTGATAACAGTATTGCCCAATAACATGCGTGTGATATTGGGACAATGTGGTCTCCTGCAGGTATGTAAACCAGCGCCCTTGAAACATGTGCTACTATAACATTAGGATAGGATACTGCAGTTATGGAAGAAAAGATCAGTTCAAATTTGACTTCTATTGGGCCAATTAAATGGAATGACGTGATTATGTTGAGGTCTGCTTATATATTAATGTAACCAAATTGGGAAACAAACTGAAGCAGAATGTTTTAAGATCCTGCTATGCCTTTGGGCATCTCCAAGGGAGTGTTTCTGCGCCTAAGAGAATTGGATTGATAAATATGTTGCATGTGCGTTAACAAGCTCAGTTAGCTTTTCCTTTCCAAACGTGCTTCAGGATTTGTGAAAGGGAAATAAAGCATTCTCGTTTTCAGCACACATGGGCTGCAAGGCAATAATTCAGCCACCATCAAACACTTTGCACCTCCAGCAATTTCAGTGGGAGAGATTTACACACGTGCTCGGTTCTAATTAATGTTGGTGGGATTAAAAGTGTATAGCCAATGTTTGGCAGATTTCCTGTTATTGGTCTTCTCTAGAGACTGCTGTTCCAAATATAGGGAAGAATGCTGTTGGGTGGTGGGTTTTTTTGTCCACAGTGATATCTCTGGATATCCGTTCACTGTTAGTAAACTAGATATTTCAAGAAACAATTAATGAATTTTTTATGTTTGATTTGCCAGGCCTCCAGCAGTCAGAACGTGAGATATGCCACTACAAGACAGAATTGCTAGTGTTTCTAAAATCTTTTCTCAGTGTTAAACACTAATATTTCTGAAGGAAGGGCAAGTGGGAGTACAGGCAGCATAAGAAGAGCGTTACGAATTTTGCAATTCTTTGCACACAGCATTCCTGGTGCTTGGGCAGCCGTATTTTCAGTTGCCTCCTGGTTGACTGGCCCATTTTGACATAACAAGGCATAGAATGTGGTCTCCTTTGAGGTCGGCTCATGCCCCATCATCATAAGCAAATAAATCCTACATACAACGGATTCAGTTCAATAAATGAAGGTGCCTAGTTATGGGGCTATGCCAGGATGTTTTGTACAAAACTTTATTTGAGAATATATGAAGAAATGGATGAACTTTGCGTAAACAGACTCCCTCCAGAATGTTTCAGAGACCTTCAGTACTTTTCCAGTCTAGAATGTTTGCAGGTACTTTGCTTTGGGATTCAGATACAAGGATCCAATTGTGCTTCCCACACAAATAAGCAAGGGAAGGGAAGCCCTTAATATAGGATGGCTGCTGTAACTGTCTCTCGCCCACTCTCTTTACCATATTGGCATATTTTATTTTACTAGGGCTGCATTGCGCTAATATATATATACTACTTATATTCCACATGCTCAACAGGCAGGAGCACTGTTTCCCACACCTAAGAGAACTCAATTCAAACATGCAAGACAAGCTCCTTACTGGGAAGTCTTCTTTATCTGAAGGAACTGACTGTCGGAGAGACAGGCAGGATGCCTCTAAAGGCCATTTGCAGGGTTTCAAGAGCAGGTGAAGGTTCTGTGTTTGTCTTCCACTCGAGATACCAAGAAGCAATTGGTGAGACACTGTGTGAGACAGGATGCTGGACTAGATGGGCTCTGGCCTGATCCAGCAGGGATCCTTTTACGTTGTTAGTAACTGTTATTCTAACAGGAACACAGTCTGGATAGATCACATTGGATGAAGGGTCCCTCCATGTGCAGACTGTCTCTGCATCCCCTAGAGGGGAGAAAAGGACATACAGTCACGACCCCAAAATTCAGGAACACTAACTGGGCATCTAGATATCTTCACTCCCTCTTTCCTCTCCCTTTCAACATTTCAAGGTTTTAAAGTTCAAGCTACTGAGAATTGCTCACTTCCCTCTTCCTGTCTCACTTTCTATATTATTTGATTTCCACAGCCAACTTGCCTTCAAGTACTGGATCTGTTTTTATATAATCTATAGGAAAGAGCCATCTATGCCAGGAAGCACTAATTGAGACATCCTGGGTTGTCTTTTATGGGGAACCTACTTGCTTCCTGATTTTGATTGACAGGGTATAGATGTCAATGAGGTCCAATGCTGTCAAGACAGCAGGTATCAAATATGGTACAAGTGTGTCTTCCTAGAATGATTCCTTATTCCAGCCTAGATGCTGCTAAATAAAGGATTGGATGTTGACTAGTATGTTCTTCTGACATCAGAAAAGTGTTCTGGAAAGGCAGAAGCTTAATGGATCTAGTCTATCTTCTTTCTTTTTATATTCATTAACCTTGGATGGTAATGGAGCCAGACTCTCAGGAATAAAAACCAGGCTTGGTGCTGGTACCTGTTTAGTTTTTTCCAGGTAGAGAAAGGATATAGGACTGATGTTAAATAAGGGCAGTGTTATGTTTAGTAGCATTCAATATAACTGGTTTATTACATGAAATAGCTAGAAGAGTGTATAGATCCTATGAGGAGAACATTGGCCCAGAAGCCTAGCAGGTGGTTTCGTGACCTGGGTTATTACCTTATTAGCTCAGCTGTGTAATTTGTGTATGATATTCTCCTTGCCTTTTCTGTGTCCCAGTTTCAAGTACATGTTCTAAAGGTAGAATAGGAATTGCTTTTCCTCGTTATGTCTACTTGTAGGGTTCCTGATATTGATGAATGGGAATTAGGGTGAGTGGGAATAAATGGTCTATAACAGTGGTTCTCAACCTGTGGGTTGCAACCCTTTTGGGGGTCGATCTACTCTTTCACAGGGGTCATCTAAGACCATCGGAAAACACATAGGAACTGAGAAAGTGCTCTTCTGTCCGTCTCCAGGCGGGTTTGCCCACATGCAGATACGCTCACGTATGAGTACCTGGCGTGATGACATCCTCATGCCAACCCCATCACATACACCCCATACAAATACAGTAGAGAGCAGCTACTGTGTAGAAAGCAGCAGTATTGGAGGTAAAATGACACTTTTATATTCAGCTGTGGTTGGTGTGAATACAATACTTTAATTATGTTCAATTTGTAACAATGAAAATACATCCTGCATATCAGATATTTACATTATGATTCATAACAGTAGCAAAATTACAGTTATGAAGGAACAACGAAAATAATTTTATGGTTGGGGGTTAGGGTTAGGTTGGGGGTCACCACAACATGAGGATCTGTATTAAAGGGTCATGGCATTAGGAAGGTTGAGAGCCACTGGTCTCTAATATATCTCATTGCTGAGTGCTAAGATGGACCTGCTTGTTTATTGTGTAGCTTTGAGTCTGTGGAGGACTTCTTTTTTGGGGGGATTTGGTATGCTGTGTTCTCTTTTCTTGCATTTGTTTATTTTTGAGAAGAGGCACATCTACTTCTTTCCTCCAGTGAAACAAATATCTGGGAAAGAAGGTCTGCTTGTCAGTGTACGCCCTTGACTTCCTTGTTTTAAGTGCTGCCCCTTTTGTTGTTCACCACAAAGAGCCTTGCCTTGGCTGAGACTTGACCCTTATTTGCAGGGAAGCTGTGTATTTCTGTGAAGTCTATAGATTTATAAGGCTGCATGAGTTGGTCTGAGTCCCTCCCTATAGGGATGAGTGAAATTGGGAGCAGCAGTACAGTCTTGCTTCTGGCTATGGCGCCATGGTAGGTGATGGTTTAGTGGCTCTATTAGGTAGAGCTCTCTCCAGCATTCCTCGTGGGGTACCAAATCCAATAATGTTTTGACACAAAATCTGTCTTATTTTTCCAAACTTGTAGAGTTTGAAAACCAAGATTAAACTATTCATGTGTAGCTGATGTTCACATACCTCAGGATTTTCAGGGCCTTGTGCTCGTAGGTCATGATTTTCTTTTGATGAATTGCCTTGGGCTTCTTGAGGAAAGATGGTTAGTAAATAACGATAGGTGCATGTTGAGTCACTTCTTACTTAGAAAGCCTTCACATCATTGAGCATTAATTGGCTTCCACAGAGATCCATGCAGAAGTTATATATGACCCAAGTTCAGTATATGGAAGGTGGTTGTTCCAGCGTAACAGCAGACTGCTCATTTATTTCGGAGTAATTGACATATTGCGATGGCCTGGTTGCTGATGTTTATCGTTTCTAAATTAATGAACCTTTTGCGTTAGTTTATGTAATAAATTGATTGATAATAAGAAATAATAATTAACATCTGCAGCTGGTATCATCCATTAGTAGTTTCTTAAAATCTACTTCAGGGCTCCCCTCCCCAGCTTTCTGGATATTGGTGGGAGACAGGGAACAATTAAGCAGTGACTTCACCGTAAGGTAAAGAATCGACCCACCAGCCTAGATCTTCAACCAAGGGATACAGCCAGTGACCCTCCAGGTGATGAGGGTGAACAATAACTCTTTGGAGAAAGCCAGTGTTTCCCCTCTTTCATCTTTGCACCATTTTGCATTTGGTGTTCTCCTTTGCAACTTCATATCAATTGGGTAGTCTGCTTGCTTGAGCAGCCAAACTGTGGCTCAGAATGGTGAATGTTGGTTTTCCTAATAAAGCGTGGGAAATCCCACCCTTTCTTTGAGCCTGGGCAGTAGAGAAACAGGCCAGTGCTGTAATGGCAGATAGCAGGGGCTGTCTGTCAACCTCAGAACCTATTGTTCCTTTCAGCAGCCTCAGGCAGATCAAGGATGGGAAGGAACATTTCCTTCCACACTCCCTCATCTGCTCAATCAAATGTATTTATCCCCCAAGACAGTTAATAAAAGTTGTGACCTTCCCTGAAGAGTGTGGGCAAAACAGATTCAGAAATCCACATTCTGTGTGCTCAGAATAATCAATGATGTTTTGATTTCTAGTAGATTCTACTTGTGGTCTAAAAATATGAGCAAAAGGAAGTCTTACAGATGGAAGGCTTTTTCTTTTTTTAAATTCATACATTATTATTATATATATTATATATTATATTATTATATAATATATAATATAATATTATATGTTATATATTATTATTGTTATATGTTATACATGTGACTGGAGGGTCATTTAAACAGAAATCAGATCTTTAACCTTAATAATTTTTGTACATTTGCTTTGTAAATTCAGTCCAATCTGTGTTTTTATTTATAAAGTTGCTGCTGCAGCAGAAGTCTTTTTCTGATCCTGAGGCCTATTCACACTACAGCTGGTAGTGCACGATTAGTGATCTTCTGGGGAAGGGCATCTGCACTTGGAAGACACTGCTACAGCCTCCAAGTACCTCCTGTCTTCCCAGAAGTTCACTAATTGTTAATTAGGTCTAGAGCATGAAATCATGCTCCACACCTTAACCAACGTTGACCAAAAGGTTTCCCGGAGCATCTGGGAGTGGTCATTCGCACCTATTCCAGTGCTCCGGGGTCATCTGAGGAGTCATGCAAGTGCCCTGACACACTGGACTACCATAAACGTGACTGTGTTTGTGCAGAGCGTCAGGGTCATCATGGTGATGGCGCTGACACCTGTGCACTCACAGAGGGTGCTGCAACCAAAATGGTGGCACTCAGGAGAGGAATGGCCCCAGAATCGGTATCTGGTAAGTGACTGATCATGTGGGGCTTAGGCTGTTTTTACCTAATGCAAGCGCTGGTTAATGTTGGGTCAACACACTCCTTTCCCGTCAAGTGGATGGGAAGGGAAGTGTGAAAAAGGTCTTGGTGTCTGCATTGGAATGATGATAAGACTTGGCTTGTTAGGTCAATAAGATGTTAAAAGATCCTGTTTTGTGCTCTTATGACTAGAGCTGTAGTTTTCCAGTGCTGACATCCGAAGAACAAATAAAGATAATTTGGGGGCAAAACATTGGTGAGACTGGTAGAAGGCCAGATGAAGGCATGGTTGGAGGAAACCGATTATCTTGACCCATTTCAATCTGGTTTCAGGCGGGAATATGGCTTTGAGATTGCCCTGACCACCCTGACGCATCCACCATTAGTGGGAGAAGAACAGGGCAATGGAACCCTGACGGTATTCTTGGATGTCTCAGGGAACAAGAATATTGCTTGTTCGAATGGACTTGTGAGGTGGTCACTCACAATTTATCTTTTATCCTGAAAATAAAGAAAAAACAGTCTTACTTATCATAGCTTTTTGGAATATGATGGACAGGGGGTTAATTTAGGTGAAAACATCTTTGCCTTCATCTGACCACTTGTCTAGCATTTGATAGTTTTTATTTGACTATGAAATATATTACGTAGGGTTGCAATTGAATTACTCCGTCACTGTTTCAAGTACATGTTGGAAATGTGAGAGCAGTGAAGAATGAGTCATGTTTCTGATGAGGAAAGTAGGATGCATTGAATTTGGATCTGGTATGATTTTTTTCTTAGGGTCAA
This sequence comes from Aspidoscelis tigris stejnegeri, assembly GCA_023333525.1. Lineage (NCBI taxonomy): Eukaryota > Metazoa > Chordata > Lepidosauria > Squamata > Teiidae > Aspidoscelis > Aspidoscelis tigris. Next base: position 21,364,701 of record JALMGA010000008.1, read on the forward strand.
TGTGCGATTTTTAGATTGTCTTAATTTACTGCATTTTGAAGCATGCTGGATATGTTGTGATCAGTGTCTTTTATAATGTCCACATGGAAGATTACAAGTATTAGATAAATATGTATTTAATAAGAATGCTTTACTTTTAGTTAATTAATAATCAGAAGGCCAATGAGCAGAAGTTGAAAAAATGCAAAAATACAAATAGATTGAAAAGCCGGGGGGGGGGGGCAAATACACTAAAATAACCATAAGATCATAAGAGGAGCCCTGCTGGATCAGGCCACAGCCCATCTAATCCAGCATCCTGTCTCACACAGTGGTCCACCAGTTGCCCATGGGCATCTCAAGCAGAGACAAGGGCAAACCTTCTCATGCTGTTGAATCCCAGCAAATGGCTTTAGAGGCATCTGGACTGTCCCTGCAGCCTGAAGATGTACTTAGGCATCCATTTTAGTAGCCACTGATATATCTGCCATCCATAAATTTGTCTAACTCTTCCTTAAAGCCATCTAGGCTGTTTTTCCACTGCAGCCCTTAGATCTGGATCTAAGAAGATCCGGATCTAAGGAATGGGTACATTCCTTAATCCGGATCTAGTAGATCAGGATTAAGGGAAGCACCCAACGTGTTTCCATGGGAGGTGTAGCACCCATTAGCAATGGGTGCTAACACCCCTGCTGTGGAAACAGCTTTGCACCCATGTGGGGAATCTGGATTGACCCACAAGGGGTCGGTCCATTATCCCAGGTGTTTTGGGGGGCAGGGGGGGCAGTCTTTGAATTCACTTCGAAGTCACTTCAAAGTCTATGCAAAATAGCTCCAGAGTGCCTTTGAAGTCTGTGTTGATCTTCGAAGTGAACTTCGAAATGACTTCGGAGTGAATTTCGAAATGACTTTGGAGTCACTTCGAAGTCACTTCGAAGTTCACTCCGAAGATCAGCACAGACTTCAGAGGCACTGGAGCTATTTTGCACAGACTTCGAAATGACTTCGAAGTGACTTTGAAGTGACTTTGAAGTGACTTTGAAGTCAATTTGAAGTGGCTTCAAAGTGACTTCAGAGCCTAGGTTTAAGGGGGGCAATGGGTGCATCCCCTCCTCCTAGCCTCCTTTGGACCCCATTGCCAGTGGAAACAGGCTCCCTTTAATCCGGATTTTCTGGCAGAAGACCCCATTGTAGACCCCATTAATGTGGTCTACAGAAAATCCGGATTAAAGGCCAAAATGTACCCATTAGATCCGGATTTCCCCCATGGCAGTGGAAACAATCAGGTCCCAAATGGGTGCTGTGGTGGAAATGGGATCATCCGGCTCACACCCAAATGGGTCCTAAATGGGTGCAAAAATGGGTACTTTTTAACAGTGGAAAAACACCCCTAGTCACAGTTCTCTTCTGAGCTCTCACAGCCCCACCTACCTCACAGGGTGTTCTGTTGTGGAGAGAATAGAAAGTTTTGTCAGTCACTTTGAGTCCCCTTAAATGGGTGAGAAAAGTGGGATAGGAAAGCCAACTCTTCTTTTTTTGTCTTATTGCTGTTATCACCTCTTCTGGCAGCAAATTCCGTAGACTGATGACCCTCTGAAGAAATACTTCCCCTAACCAACAATAGACTTTATTACAGCCCATAGAGCCACACGTAAAATAAGATTACAAGTTAGCATAATACTTATTACTATTGCCAAGAATTTGGTGACAGTAAAGGTTATTTTAGAGTTATGGAAAAAACTAAAGAATAACAGACTCATTGCTACTGCCTGATTTGATTAAAGGGGGCATTATAAGATGTCTTAGACCCTATTATAGTAAGAGCATCTAAAAATAATGTGCCCTACAGTCTCAGTTTCTTGTACATTACCTGTCATCTGGAGGAATTCTCAGTACCTTCCAATAACTTGGATGGGAAGGTATTTAGTCTAGCATTAGTGAAGCTGCCATGATATTTTCATTTAATTAAGTTTCTTAATTAAATACATGCAAATATACAACTACATGCACAAAGATATTATTTATTTAAAATATTTATATACTGCTTCCCATATAAATTTGATACTGTTTTAAAATATGGAGAATAAAAACAACTAAAATCATAACTGTTATATAAAAACGTGTTCAAAATCAAGGATGAGGAAACAAACAAAAATTAACTCTGGAAAAGCCTGGATAAAAAATAGAATTGTAAATGCCCTATGAATGTCAGGCGGGGGGGGGGGGGGGGGAGGGGGAGGGGGGGAGTCTATTCCAAAGGGTGCGTACCAAGAGGCCTGGCTGTGGGTAGTCATACAGTGACATTCAGTGGATTGTGGTACCCACAGCAAGACCTCTCCCAAGATCTCAATGATCTGCTAAGGAGGTCCACTAAGTAAGCTGGTCCTAAGTTGCTAAGTGCCTTTTATGCTAAAGATAAAACCTTGAATCTGGCCTGGTAGTTGATTGGCACCTAATGCAGTTGCTTAACCACAGGTGTGCTATGTGTATGGCAAGGTGCCCCACTCCCGTAAGTGATAAACATAGCGAACTGTGAAGTTCTGCCAACATAATATTTGTGCTACATAAAGAATTGTCTATGAACAATAATACATATCCTGTGAAACTGCTCTTTTTATAAGAATGTTCAGTATGAATGCATCACCCTGATAATAAGTCATTTCCACAGACAATATAGTCACTTTTATGTTTCTTTGTTATTGTCTGGTCAGCTTTATGGGAAACGTAGTGAAATTCTGTGTAACTGCTTTTAAGAAACGAAAGCTCATATATCTAGAAATTTGATGTTTCCTGAGTTTTGCCATTTTACCATTTTTAGGGGTCTGCACGAATGTGTTCTTTGCATTTGCATTTGAGTCAAATCAAATGTTTTGACATTTGATTAGAATGTTTAAAATCCAGTTGCAGCAAAAACTGGTTCGAATCAAATACATTTGAATCTAATTGTTCAAATGTTAGATATGAATTTGAAGATTCAAATGTCGACACCATTTGTATGTGTTATACTTTTCTTTGTACGCATTTCGTATGCATTCCGTTTTATCCCGTATGCATCCTGTTTTCATCCTGTATTATAAGTGGAAATGCGTACAGATACGTACAGATACAGATTCATATAGATACATACGTATCTGTACATTCAAATGATTTGAATGTATAGAATGGCCAGGCGCTAAGTGATATTTCCATTAACTGTAGGGCTGTGTAATGTAGATTCTTGGCCTTTCCCAAACAAAAGGCAATAACCCACTATTCCCATATCATTGCCAACAAAACTGCATGGATGTGCCCATGTAGTCATCTGGATCTTAGCCTGAATCAAAGGCATCTCTACTTTCTTTTTATATCATATTAAAAGCTAGACAAATCATGCCTGCTTGCTTGGTTTCACAAAAATATGTGGTATGGATGTATTTTTACTGTATTTTAAAACTGAAAAATATTAATTTTAAAGATTATTTTGTTAAAATATTGTTTCTTATATTCTTAACCTTCATTGCAAAGAGACAATAATGCAAATGAGATAGAGCAATAGTTCTACATCTAATTTCACAAGCATTAGATATTGTAGAAAAGCTACATAAAAAGTTTTCTATACTACAAAGGGACTAAAATAATAAAAACGCATGCTTCTTAACACATACCAGGTGCTTATGACATTTATACCAATTATGTTATTAATTCCCAAAGAATAAAGGAGTATGTGCTTACAATACAAAGACATTTTTCAATTTGAGGTTGAGGTTTCCTGTCATGGTACGGAGTGACTTACTCAGCTTTTAGGAAATATGTCATGAAGTCAAATCCCAAATAACAGATGTTCAAGCTCCACCTGTTCCTCCTGTTTAGAGCAAAATCACATTAAAATAATGAATACATGTCACCTAACAATTAGCTAGTTTTGAACACATGTAATGTGCTGAATTTGTCAGCTTTCTGTAAGATCATCACTGAGTCAGCTGTGAATATCTAGCTTATGGGTTCTAATTGATGGATTACTTCTCAGTCTATGGGACCTTCGTGAAATATGCTGCATGGCGTGTGTGTGTTTAAAAAAAGAAAACACAAAATAGCCAGGGAAGAAGGGTCTTTCATATAAGAATGCAAATAATATCAATAAATATATAAATATTGCAATCCAGCCCTAAAGGGGACAGGGCAGGGACCTGTCTAAGATTAATACAATATTGTAACTCGCCCTGAGACCTTCGGGTATAGGGCAGGATAGAAATATAAATAAATAAATAAATAAATAAAATGATAAATGCCTACGCAGAACGGAAAAATACAAACTGTGGCATCAAAAAGAAAATTAAGCTGATGAGAGACATAAAAAGAGGGCTGGTCTAAATTTGTTTTCATTTTGTGGATCTGGGGCCTTTACACACTTGGCCCTATAGTTGCCTTCCAGTTTGCCCCCAGACACAGGATGAAAGGTACTTTTTGCTTTTTGCTTTGTTTTTTCCAGTTAATTTTTATTTATTTTTGATACTACAATATACTAAAACTTCAGGGTTTATTATCACCCCTTTATTCCCAATTGACATATAATCGTCCATTTTTTCACAACTAGTGACTTCCTCCGTTCTTCCAGGATCTTATCCAGTTGTTCTAGTGTCTTTCCTTGAAAAGACGAGTTAATCGAAACCCACTGCTGTTATTCCTTCTTCTTGTAGAAATTCAATGTAGGGTCTCCAGACTTTTAAATATTTTTCTGTTGTTCTTTCTTTTAAGAGATTTGTCAGTTTGTCCATCTCAGCAAATTTGGACAGTTTAACTAGCCAATTATCTATTGAAGGTATTTCTGGTGCTTTCCTTTTTTTTTTTCATAAATCATTCTTGTAGCAGTAACCATATACGTAATCAACGTATTCAAGTGGTCTAAATTGCTGTCTATTATTCCTAATAGAAAAAATTCAGGTTTAAATGGAATCACAATTTTTAATATATTTCCCATTGCTAGATGGATTTTTATCCAATATTTTCTTGCTACTCCGCAGGTCCACCACATGTGGTAAAATGTTCCCACATTGGTCCCACATTTCCAACACTTATTTGGCATGGCATGATAAATCTTAGTTTATATGGGGTTAGGTACCATCTGTGCATCATCATAAAAAAAAGGTGCTTTTTGGACAAGCTGATGTGGACAGCTTTGATGGTTATTGCAGGGGGGATGGAGGGATAAATCACAGTGGACACTGGACAAATGGCAAGACTATGCACTTGAAATATTTAAATTTGATGCCCTTAGGCACCAAAGACTTCTTTACTTGGGGGAGAGACTGAAGAAGAGCCTACGGGATTTGTGGAAGAGACTGTATGAAGCTAGCAATCAGACAGGATGAAAGACAGACTAGGAAAAATTCGATCCCATGTAACAGTGGGAGGGATTTAAATTTTGGAATGTTACTTGTATGATTTGCATGTGTTTTCATATATTGTAAAGTAGTAAAGATGATAATAAAGTGTGGGAGGGAAAAAACCCAGACAGAGCATTTGCACCTGAAGGAGCCGTTTTCAAATCAGTGCCAGAGCTGAGTTACCTGACATGCTGTGCAAATGCACTGGCATGTCACATGATGTGCTGGCACATAAGGTAAGTGGGGTGGGTGGTTAGCATGTACTAGGGCTCCCTAGTGGGAATGCTTAGTACACACCTGGAGTACTTCAACCTTTGCCATCCATGGAGGGATGGCAAAGTGCAGATTTCCCCCTGGTTTGTTTAAATATATTCTCATCTTCAATGTGGTCAAATAACATATCAGAAGTCTTAATTGTACCAGATACAAAAGTAAAGGTACTCTTGAGCTTGAGAACAATTCTTGACCATTATACAGACACATTCATGCTGTTTTCTGGGCAACTATGTAGAAGTGGTTTGCCATTCCCTTCCATTGGGTGTTCTACTGCTAAGCTGTCTGGTTCCTAGAAGATGGAAAAGACACATTGGTATTACAAGAGTAATTTCAGTGCCTTGAAATTCATGGTTTGTTACCAATCATACCTAAAGATGTGATCAGGGATGCTTAAAGGGACATCCCCTGGGAGATTTTGATCAGGGACGCTAGACATTTTACAGTTGCATGTGCCTTTTTGTGCCTCAAAGACTCAGAAAGGTTGTCTCTTCCCCAGAAGGGAAGTCATAAGACTGAGGGTGACTCTTATTTTAAGTCACATTGGGAGGGTACACAGAAGAGGGAAATGTATCCAGTCACAGCATGCAAACAAATGCTGCTGTCTAGCAACCAATCAGTAGTGAGTGTTAGGAAGGCATTGCCAGACTTCTGTGAAGAAAGGCTGTGTCCCCATGCACTTCATTTAGTCTGAATTGGATAAAATTTAGTCTGAATACGGAGCCGAGACCGAATTGACCCATTCTCATGCAATTGATGAAAGTGTGAGTTCAAGTCAAATATGCCTGCTCCGGGAAATAGCATCATTTTCTCTCTGCCCCCTCTCTCCTGATAGGAGCCAGGTTGACGTCACCAACCCCTGTGCCACCCGCTGTAGTGAGGACAGGGAAATGCCACCCAATGCTCTTTCCCCAGTCGCAACTGCTGGCCATTTTGAAACAGTGATCAAACAGAAACGAGCCTCTTCTCTCTGTGATCTGATTGCCAGGCAAACGTAAAAGAACTGACCACCCCAGTTTGACAGGTAAAAAGATGCAGCTTCTGAAGTTTGCCAGCTAAAAAGCTAACCAAAGCAGCTACAATGTTTAGAGCAATGATTCTCAACCTTCCTAATGCTGCGACCTCTTAATGGAGTTCCTCATGTTGTGGAGACCCCCAACCATGGGGGTGGGGCCACTGGGAGGTGGGAGGGAAGGGCGGTGGGAGACTTATCGCGACCCCTCTGAAAGGGTAGTTCGACCCCCAAAGGGGTCCTGACCCCCAGGTTGAGAACCACTGCTTTAGAGTCAGTTTAGCAGAGAAGCACTTTTCTGGTAAACTAAGATGGCCAGCAGTTGTGATCCCCATGCACAGGACAGGAACGGTGAACACAGGACGTGAAACCCCACCTCCTAATGATGCCAGAGACTATCCCCTCCCCAATTAGCCCAGGAACATCCCCTTGCGCAGACTCGCCCCCCCCCAAATAATGCAGACTTCACTCCCAAACCATAGCAAGAACAGTTTTCTAGAGGACTAAATTTAGCACAGATTTGGGCAATTTGGTCTGCATGTAGCCCAGTTTGGGGGCTTTGCATGGGGACACTCCTTGCTGAATTTGGATTTGATTTGGACTTTATAGTGCATGGGGACGTGACCAAAGAGGAACTTGTGGAAATAGGTGGTAGGATGATTCATTTTACTGTTTGATTACCTGCTTTTTTGGTGCATTTTTTTAAAGGGGCAATTGGAAAAAAAGTCCTGTCTGATTATACCCTAAGCAATCCTAGAAATTTATGAGCAAATTTGTCAGTTTTCTAATGATGGAGTGCAGCTAATTCAGTGGTAAGACATTTGGCACTAAGTTAAGATTTGTTAGGATATAGTTATGTCCTGCATTGACCTCTCAATGACAGAGATAAATCTGCACAGAGAATTTCCCAGGTCAGAACTGGGGTGTCTTCCAGGATATAATTCTGGCTATTTTGTTTATTCTCTGACTTCGTCATGGGAGATTGAGAACACATATGCCGTGTCCCCATGTAAGCCATTTGGTGCTGGTTGGGCGCCGATTGGGCTCGCATGGGATCAGGTGCAGGACCGAGATTGAATCTTGGGCATCTGCATGCCATTCGCCGTAATGAGGGCTGGGGGTGGATTCAGCCATTCCCAAGCAAAATGCACTGGGATCATAATTTTGCTCCCTTTCCCAGGCAAGCTGCTTGCTTGCCTCGAAAGGGGAGTAAAAGCAAGGGAGTAAGGGGGTGCAGAGGCTTGAGTTTTCTCTCTTTTCCAGGGAGGCAACCTTATTGCCCCCCTGGAAAATAGAGAAATCTCAAGCCTCTGCACCCGTTCTTTCCAATCTGTTGACAGAAAGAGGCTTGGCTTTACTGCCGAAGTAAAGGATCACGTCGGCAGTAAAACCAAGCCACTTTGTGTCAACTGATTGGAAAGAGGGGGTATAGAGGCTTCAGATTTCTCTCTTTTCCAGGGAGCCCCCCCTGAAAAATAGAGAAATCTCAAGCCTGTGCACCTCCTCTTTCTGATCTACTGACAGAAAGAGGCTTGGCTTTACTGCCGAAGTGATCCTTTACTTTGGCAGTAAAGCCAAGCCTCTTTCTGTCAGCAGATCAGAAAGAGGAGGTTTAGAGACTTGAGATTTCTCTATTTCCCAAGGGGGCCTCCCTGGAAAAGAGAGAAATCTGAAGCCTCTAGACCCCTATTCATGATCTAGGCTGACAGGACAGAGGCTTAGTTTTAAAACTCAAACTGCTTTCGTGTCTGCTGAGATTGTGAAGTCCGGCACTGTCCCCATGCACGGTTCGGCTTGCTAACCAATGCGTGCTGGACCCCCAAACCATGATAAGACTTGTTTTTTCAGATACCAAATTTGGCCCTGGTCTGGTATGGTTTGGGGGGATTTGGTCTGCTTTCCGCAGACCAAATCCAAAATGCATGGGGATGCCCCTTGCCAATCCCATGTTTGGTACCGTACCAAATGTGCATGGGGACACCGCCATACACACACACAGAGAGAAAATTATGCTAGAAGTAGAAAGAAAATTCAGTTTGTTTTAGCATTTTGCCTTCTTCAGAGATCTGAAACAAATTAATAGTTACTGTCGTACCTCCAAAGTATACTTGAATACCCATAAAGTCTCAATGGTATGCAATAATCTCAGTGGAAAAGGGTGAGCTGGCATACCTGACTGAAACCTGGATAAGAAATGGTGGGGTGTGGAAACATCATGTAAGCTCTGAATGACTGTCAGAACCATCATCCTAGGCCCAGAGTCAGAAACAGGACAAAGAAGAAAAGTTGGCTTTTCTACCCCGCTTTTCTCACCCACTGAAGGGGACTCAAAACTTTCTATTCTTCTCCCCACAACAGAACACCCTGTGAAGTAGGTGAGGCTGTGAGAGCTTAGAAAGAGAGCTGTGACTAGCCCAAGTTTGCCTAGCTGGCTTCATGGAGGAATTCGGAATCAAATCCAGGATTCACAGATAAGAGTCCAGCTCCTTATTTATTTCATCGTATCCTCTGACTTCTTTGCAATGAAAGAATACAAGGAAAGCATCTAGCATATGAAATGTCTCTGTTCAGGTCTGTTTCCCACACCCCTATTGTCCAGCATGACATAGCTTAAGGTTCTCACGTGGCCACCTAGCTCAAATGAGGTGACTGCTGCACCATCAGTGCAGATGACACTGGTCCACCCATGCCTTTCCATAGTTGGTCACTTATGCTGAACAAACACAGTAGGCACAGCGAGGGCCTTTGTTTGGTGTCAGTAGACATTCTGTTGTGGACCATTAACTATCTATAGCAACTTATATCTTAAGCAACTTTTTAGAAAAATGTATTTCAAGAGCCAACAGTGCAAGGCTGTTAAATGCTTATATATCTGTTCTTGCTCTTCCTTAATTTAGTAAGACTTAAATATATGCAAGCTTCTTATGTTCCAGAAACTAGGGAATAAATTATCGCTGAAAAATCTGTAAAGTTAATTACTTCCTGGAATTAGTTAATTCACAATTTATATACATATGACAAATAAAATAGCCGTTCATATCCTAATGTATCAGTCTCCACTGGGGAATTGTTTCTTAGTACAAAACCATGGAGACTAGTTTTACTAACAAATATTGTACTTCTTTTGGCAATTAATGCATTTAAAGGAGCTTGGGAGCGAAGGCAAATAAAACCATGAATTTGAGCATTTGCTTCAGCAGAATAAATTGAAAAAAATATAATTGATTAAATAAAGTGGTAAAGGAGCAAAGGAACTGAAGCAGTTCACTCTGGCTGTGTTCAGAAATAACAAAGGGGAGCACTTTTTGTCAGGGTGAGTAAAGCCTGGGAAGATACCTAGAAGCAAGAAGGCGAACAGGTGTATCAATATCTAGTGGTTAAGGAGCCAGACTTCTTACCTGGGAATAACGAGTTTGATTTTGCACTCCTACATGAAGTCAGCTGGGTGACCTTGGGCTAGTCATAGCTCTCTTCTGAGCTCTCACAGCCCCACCTACCTCAAAGGGTGTTCTGTTGTGGGGAGAAGAACAGGAAGCTTTGCCAGCCATTTTGAGTCCCCTTAAATGGGTGAGAAATGTGGAGTAGAAAAGCCAGCTTTTCCTCTTCCTCTTCTCCTCCTAGAATGGATGCCAGGTATTGCTTCCTGGTTGGAGAGATAGATGAGATGCCTCTAAAGCAGTGGTTCTCAACTTTCCTAATGCTCTGACCCCTTAATACAGTTCCTCATGTTGTGATGACCCCCAACCTAACCCTAACCCTAACCCCAACCATAAAATTATTTTCGTTGCTACTTCATTACGACCCCTGTGAATGAGTAGATCGACCCCCAAAGGGGTCCTGACCCACAGGTTGAGAACCACTGCTCTAAAGGCCTTTTGTGAGGATTCAAAAGCAGGTGAAGGTTTTGCCTTTGTCTTCTACTGGAGAATGCCTGGAAGCTAATGTCTGAGCCAGGATGCTGGACTAGTTGGGGTCTGGCCTGATCCAGCTGCTCTCCTCTTTTATGCTGTTAACTACCCCACTTTATGTTGAAAAACAGTAACTGAAAAAACAAGTAAATAAGCACTTTCCCTCTTTCTTTTGGCAACCCCATTTCTCACCCTTTAAAATCCTCTGTGGGAGCTAAGAGAGCCAAGACATATGAGTAGCAATAGCAAGGAGTAGCCCTTTCTAGACTGTACCATATTCAATTTCAAAACAGTGTCCTCTGGACTGTCATGGAAATAATTAATAAATCCACTGTTTACCTGGTTGCTTTTCCTATTTAGACTACTGTACTGTAAAATCCCATTTTTCTTCCCAGCCCTTCACTCCTCCTGTCTTCAGTATACTTTGTTCAAGTGAAGAAAAATTCCTGAGGGGGAGGTAGTGTTTATTTAGATTCTTTTGACTGTAAATAGAAGTCACACAATTTAGGTTTATGGAAACCCATCCAGATACAGCTTAAAGGTTTCCCCGGGCAGCTGAGGAATTCTCCAAAAAGAGAGAGCTCCCTTCTAAAAAAAGTGTTCTCATAGGGATGTGCACAGGTTTTATTTTGCTTTTGATTCTTATCGAATCGAATGCAAGAAAATTCGTATTCATTTGAAAAGATCCCCTTTGAATGTGGTAAGATTCGATTTGATACGAATTGGATACAAATGTTCCATACGAATCACATACATATCTGATACATATCCCTCTAGGTATTTATTCTGAAAGCATTAAATCTGCCTTTAATCCAACTTGAATCCACTCTCAATCCTCTTTGAATCCACTCTGGATCCATTGCAGATGTGACTGGCACAACTGCTTTCCCACCTCCCCGGTTTCAGGAATGTAACAATGCTTCATACGAATGATCTGAAGCATTCAATTCAAATATGAGTATCAATTTTCAAATGTCTCAACATTCAATTTGAATACAAATGTCCCAATTCAGACAAATTCGTACAAATTTCTAATATTACAAATATTCGTGTACATCCCTATTACCTTGCTATGCGTAATACCCAAACTATTTCTCTTTGCCCCTTTCTCTGTTTATATATATGTAGCCAGTAATCTTTCTTTTGTTTTCCACTTGCACCCCCTTGTTCTCATTTGGAGTGAAGAATGAATTGTTTTCACCAATGAAGTCCTGGTCTTTTAGGCTATTTGCCTGTTTTATTGCTAACAAAGGTACAACTAGCAGCTTTGCCAGTAATTGTCAGGGGAGCTTCCAGCTGGATTTCTGCCTTTGTAAAGCAAGCTACAAAATGCATAGAAATGTCCTATCTTAATTTTGTTTTAGACCACAGCTTGTATTACTGAGAGTTGTTTAGAACTATGATGCCTCCAATATGTAGGTGACACTCTGTTCTGTATCTCAGTTCAATCTGATTTATGCTCTGCTGTTATCAGTCCTTGACCTCCGTTCGGCTCTGAAAGCGTGCGTGCTGGCAGAAACTGAATAGTGTTGATAGAACTTAAATAATACCTGGCAGGCCCCTTGACATAGATGGACTATATTCTCTTGTCACTGTCACTTTCAGCAGTTAAAAAGAATGTAGAGCTGATGTTTCAGTTTTTTTCTTACATTTTTTTCCTGTAATGCATCCATGGGTCAGTTAAAAAATATGGCAAAATCAGGAGATTAAAAAACCCAAGCAATTCATTCAGTTCTTTCTATCCTTTTCTATTGGTGACATCCATAAAATAATACTTCCTGTAGAAGTAAACAGGGGCACCAGAAGGTTAAAAATGTAAGCTTTTTATTTTAGGCCCTTTCTGCATTTACCTTTCTTGATCCAGAATTGGTGGGTTTGGAGTAGCTCACTCCACTGATCCAGATTGTGGGGAGGTATGGATGGCAGATGGTGCTGATCTGGATTAGTCCACACCACAGCTGCGAAACTCATTTCACTTTGTTCTGGATCAGGGCTATGGTCCCGATGGTAGTTCTGGTTAAATGGTACCACCAGAGATCTGGATCAAAGGCCTTCCCAATCTGAATCAGGCTCCATCTAATGAAGATGGAGCCAGACTAGAGGGTGGGGCCTCCTCGATCCACATTAATGTATGAATGCAAAGGCCAAACCATGTAGGCCCTTAATCCAGATTAAGGGCCCATGCAGAAAGGGCCTATGTTTTTCAACAATTTGATTACTCGTTCTCATTTAAGTATTTTTTCTATATCTGAACAAGCTGGTCTGAATTAATTTTAATTATGTGTAACAACCTGAGTTTGGAATATGGGAACAACTTAGCAAGTATTGTTTGATATTATCAGATACATGGTCACTTTCATGCAGTTTTCCTGGCAGATACAGAGGACGCTTGCTGTTGGCGTCTTCCATGGAGAAAAGCCAAGGAAGGAAATGGCAACCCTTTGCTTTCCTTGCAGTTGTTATATTTTTACTGAGAGAATTAATTTTCCTACCGTGGATCTCTGTGTGATCAAAATGTTTCCATTTTCTTGTGATACAGAAGCACTGTTCTAGTTAGTGTAGGGACCCCAAGTTTGTAAAAAATAATGAGGGTCGTATGAGTTTCCTTGTACATTTTTATTATTGTTATTATTATTTAGGGATTATTTCAATATTCAGCCAATTCTGAAACAGATATACCTTCATTGTAACATCAGCAATTTTTAATAGTAGGCTAACTTTTATTTTCTTATTGGCATTTTTCCACGTTGTTGAATTATTTTTTTGTTTTAAGTTAATAGAAAGTTATTTTATTCCATAGGTCAAAGAGAAATGTTACAAAAATTGAAATAGGGGGAAAACCTCTATGGAGATAGTGCAGCAATAATAGTTGTTCATCTAAGTTGTGATTTAGATGCTTTCCTGCAATTGTCCTGAGATTTGTTTTCTTTCGCTTTTCTAGCCCTGGGCAAAGATTCAGAAGACCTGAGCACTGCATGTAATTTGATTCTAAGGGAACTGTAAGCTTGAGATAAACATTGACTCTAATGATGATTCACTTCCTATGAATTATGCCAGTTATTTTTCTTAAAAAGAAACCTTGAGCAAAATAAGGAGAATATTAAGTGTTTAATTTCTAGTGCTACAGATTACACTGAAGTTCTGCTGTAGGTTTAGATTTACAGCCTTCTCTTTCTTCCTCTTTCCGGTTTCAGGTTTCCTTTGTTAATTATTTGAACCAAGCATAATACTAGCAATGGGGAGGAAGCTGGACTTGTCTGGTTTGACTGATGATGAAGCTGAGCATGTCCTTCAAGTAGTTCAACGAGATTTCACCCTTCGCAAAAAGGAAGAAGATAGATTGAGGTAAGACTTAGCACGGCCCTAGACTTTGCTGCACTCAGCGATACCTCATGAGGAGTTACCTTTAATGGGGAAGCCCAGGTAGCCCTGGGGCCCGGTGGCGACAGTGGAGGCCCAGGAACATTCTGATTGGGTTGGGCAGCTGGCTGATAGAATGATATGTGACAGCATTTAGAGATTTGACCATCTCCACTGTCATTTTGTTGTGTTGCTGTGGTAGGGGAACTTTGGCAGTTAGCATACATTAAGGAGGGACTACTTCCTTCCCATCCCATTTTATCTGTCTCTGTGTCAAAGAGAGGTTTGCTTTCTAACATGACAGCTTGGCATGTTGAGCTAGTGAAGTTTTAGGAGTGATGAGTGTGATAAAGGCAGTGTTCATGCTGGTCTCAGGATCAGAGTGTAACTGACAAGGGAAATATGTCACCACAGATCACTTGGAATGGGTCCCTGATGGAGGGGTTCGGTTGTCTCAGAACAATGCCATCCACACGTGGACAGGATCCATGCTAGTCAAAAGCTTGCACAAGATTTGGAGCTTGTTGCAAGGCCTCCAATGGCCAGGAACAAAATTTGCCAGCCTTGGAGGCCATTTCAGCAGTGCAGTCTGATGTGCTACCAGTATGAGTCACTCTGCTAAAGGGAACAGGGACCTGTGCACTTTTCCACATACCTCCTTATTCATTTTATGGGCCCCTGGATTGACAGATCCACTCCCTAGGATCCCCATATATCTCAAATAAGTAAACAAACATGGTCTACTAGTAGACTGGACCAAGTCGCCATTTCAGTCCTTCTGGTCCAGTCTATGCTCCATTCTGAATGGATGGAAATACTAGCTGGGGACAGTCCTTCCCTTAGATTACACCAGCTTGCAGAAGGGAAGGTCCTAGTATTTTATGGTCTAGTATTCTGACTAGTGTGGAATTGCCCATAGTCTGTTTGCTTTCCTGGAGCTGGATTAAGATGTGTGATCTGTTGCTTTAAAAATACATATTACAGTCTACCAAATCGGGACCCTAATCTAAACAAGAACTGGGGAGAAACTTCAGGATACAAGGCTTCATAATAAGTAAATATTTCTTACATTTTATATGTTTTTTAAATTTGAGATACGGTTGTTTTCCTTCCTTTTTTCCTTCCTTCCTTCCCTCCATCCTTCCCTCCATTCATAACCAGCCAAGATACCATTCTCAAATTCCACTTGTTTCCATATTGGAGATGGCTTTTATCATTCTTTGAATCACTGGGTTCCCTGCCTTTCTTCTTAGATCGGTCAGTACTTTCTTCCAAGTGGTTGTTTCTGATATTGTAGTTTGGTGCCCCATATATCTTAATCGCCTTTCCCTTAGGAAATCAAAAAGCATTTGTTCTGCTGTATAATTACACCATTCCTTTAATTTTCTTTCCTTGGAGTTTTTCCAATTCATTACAATAACTGTCTTTGCTGCCATTAATAGTTGGTGTATAATATAATGGTTCTCTTTTGAATCTGTTGGTCAAATTTATATAATAACATTTCTTTTGTCCAATTCTTATATCTAATATCTTATTTCCTTTCCAATTCTTCTCCAATATTTTTGTACTCTTCTGCAATCATAAATGGCTTCATATTAAGTAAATGAGTTATGCATTTTTGGTTGATTAGTGGTACCAATTAAGAAGCTTTAAAAAATAAAATATCTTCCTTAGGAATCCTCTGACTACAGTATTTTAGAATCTTGTGTTTTCCATCTGATGGATTATATGTGCTCTTCCCAACACTGATGGGTTATAATATTGTTATAATGTTTAATAATACAAAAACAATAGGATTCCTTTTATTATTAAATCAGTATATTGTTTCACTCCAACATGTAAATCTTTTTTGTAGGCGTTAATAGCATATCTATAAATAGCAAGACAGAACTGCAGTCAAGAGAAATTTCCTAAAATTTCATGCAGTGGCTTAGTTCTGCTCATTAATCTTCCATTATTTGTTTCTGCTTTCTTGCACTTTTGGTATTTTATGTGTCCCGTAATGTAATGTAGTGACGAGAAGCTCCTAGTTGCAAACCCTCTCTTAGCTCCAAAGCTTGCAGGGATGACCTTGAATGGTCACCATCTCCCTCTCTGTGTACCATAATGTGTACATTTGATGTGTGCATAAGAGAGAACCTGCTTCTCATCCTCAAGGAGATGCAAGGTTAAAATGTAATAATATACATATTCAGGAGGCAGCAACACACAAATTTGCCTCACCTTGCATCAGTTTCTGCTGTAGGAAAATCACACCATAATGTGAGATCTCGGGTGTTTTTCCACTTACCACTTAATGGGTCCTTAATGGGTGCTTGATGAGTCTTTAATGGGTACTCTAGTACTAGTGGAAATAAACCCTAGCACTAGAGTACCTATTAAGGACCCGTTAAGGATTCATTAAGGGTCCTTAATGGGTTCTCAGTGGGTTCTTAAAGGGTACTCTAGTGCTAAGTGGAAAAACACCCCTCATGTCTAACATACAATATGTACCTGCCTTATTAAAATTCCTGTAGCTAAACCAAAATCATTAGCAGGGATTTTGCCCCCCTGGAGGGGTTTTGTAAAATTATACTACAAATTAATATTTTTCAACTTGTATGCAAATCAGCAACTACACTTTAATGTGGCTAAGGTGCAAAGGTACCCAACCTGCACTGATGAGTGGTAGATTTCTGTTGCTTTTACTGTATGATAGAGAACAGTATGTACACAGCGCTGAGTACATGAACAGCGCTTTATAAATAAACAACAACAACAACAACAATAATAATAATTAACAACAGTATTCACAGATTTGATAGAAATGATCAAACCATCAATGTGGCTAATAGAAAAAAATGTAGTTGTAAGGTATACAACTTTTCATCGCATCTTTCTAGGACTAAAAATACAAACATGATAACATTCAGGTTTGAAAATTATATTTTATGTCGATGCATAAAATTGCAGTATTCTTGTAGTATAGCAATACATTTGCATGTGCCCGGTCACTATTTCCTCCAGGTTCAGTGATAGTAGTAAGTAGTAGAGATGAGCACAAATATTCTAAACATTCAAAATCCGATTATTCAACTTCAAATAGAATGTCTTCACATTCAAATTTAGACATTCAAACACATTTTGAATGTTCCAAAACATTCATGATTAGAATGATTCAAAAGCACAGATACGTGTGTACTACATATGAAACTGTATGAATATCATATGTATCTGTATGCATTCGCGCTTATAATACAAAAACGGGATGCATACAGGATAAAACAGGATGCATACAAAATATTAAACGAGTTGGGAAAGACTGAAATTATTCATAGACTAGAAGCTCTTCTGTCGACATTAAAAGGTACTCACGGTCTAGTAAGCAACTCTAATAGTGGACGGCACTCTGTCATGAAGGCACAAGCCAACAATCTCACTGGCCTGAATTCTAATAGTATAACCATCAAGAAAGGACGGTCACCAGAGACAGGGGTGCAGGGGAAGATTGTAGATTTCTTTAAACCAATAGTTAAATGCTCCCCTCAAAAGTCAATAATATCTCAAAACGTTATTACATGGAAGGATGAAGGTGCTGATGACAAAACTCTAAGGGAGAGACAACTACAAAGAGAAATGCCAACTACACAAAAATGGACGGAGTTCCGCTACCTAGAGCCCAATGAAATGGAGCTGAATCCTATAATCTCTCACGCTGCAGCGAAAGATTCAATCAAGACATCATTTCCCATCCCTCTAGAACCAGAAGTGAAAATTGTTTCTTCAGCTTGACTACCCCAATATATTCCACCAGTAAAAATGTTGTCTTGGAACATCGCTGGCTGGAGTACTAAAGCGGCTGATGCATTCTTTATAGAATTCCTTACCAAACACTCTATATTAATTCTTCAGGAAACTTGGCTTCTGCAGGGGCAAGAAGCCCAGATCCCAGGATTTATGGGTTGGTATAAACCAGCACTTAAGACAGCCACTTGTGGGAGACCAAGTGGGGGATTAGCACTCCTAATCAAAGGTGAGATGGGTTGGAAGGGTGAGGAGATAACCATCAAGACTCCAATCTATCAGGCCAACATTCTTGCGGTTATCTTCAATTGCTCAACGTATAACTTGTCATCTAAAAATTCTATGGGCTTAACAATAATCATAAATATATACATTCCTCCTGTTTCATCAAAATTTTACTCAATTGAAATTTGGAACTTACTAGAGACAGTTCTTGATGAAATACACAGTTTATATCCAACTGCACTCATAATATTGGCAGGGGATTTTAATGCCAGAATTGGAAACGCGTTTGATGCTCTCTCTGTAGATTCTGGCATCCCGGTGGATGACCTCCCTCTAACGGCTGTATGGGAGGCTAGTGACACCAAGAGAAACCGTCTTGGGCTGAAATTAATTGAGACACTTTACAGAACTAATCTTCAGATTGTTGGTGGTACTAGCACAAATTTTCATTATCCCTATACATTTCATTCTATGAATTTGAGCAGCACAGTGGACTATATTTGCGCTTCCAAGGCATATTCGTCTCTCTTCTTGGACATTATTGTGACCCCAAGAGAAGATAGTGACCATCAACCCCTGACCGTGGAAATATACATCCGTTCAGACCTGCGAAAAAGCTTACATAACAACAGTGCCAATGGTCAATCATTAATAGCTCTTACTCACAATAAGAGGCTAAAATGGTGGACAGTGGATGTCACTGCCATTGACATATATTTGAACTCCCCCTTGGGTCTGCGGTTGAGGGAAATCATCTGCTCAGTTGGCAATACTCCTTCCGCGGTGTTGCAGGCATTTTCAGATATCTGTCAGAATCTAAAAACATTTCTTACTTATTCGAAAAAAACCATAACGAAAAACAGAATTGCATGGGTAAATCCGTGGTTTGACTCGGACTGTGCCTTAGCGAGAAAAAGTCTAAGGAAAGCTATGCGATTAAATTTAAAGTCACCTAATCATATGGCCCATAATAATATGCTGACTCTTAGACGAAGATATAAATCTCTGATCGTCAGGAAGAAAGCACTCTATAACACCAATATGTGGATAGATTTAGAAAGGGCACTCAAAGCCTACAATTCAAGTCACTTCTGGCAAGCGGTTTCTGCTAAATTAAGAGTGAGGAACTTTGTATTTGACTCTCCAATTTCGGCCACACAATGGGAAGATTTCTATCGGGAACTGTTTAATCCAGACGCACACTGCTCTAACCCAAATTATTTGGAGACCGACTTTGATTCGTTACCAGCATGGCCACCAGTGACTATGAATGATGTTAAATCCATCATTGTATCCTTAAAATCCAATAAGGCCCCAGGCGAGGACTTCATGCCTTCAGAACTCTTCAAACACTCGCCTGATTGGTGGGCTCAGTTGTTTGCTGGACTATTCACACATATTAACAACTCTGGCCAGATACCTAATGGATGGAAAACCAGTATCATTGTACCGATATATAAGAATGGAGATAAGTTAATCTCGAAGAATTACCGCCCCATTAGTTTAATTGACATTGCAGCAAAAATTTATACAAAATTCCTCTATAATAAGATTGAACAATGGGAAAAGGACAATAGTATAATTTATGAAGAACAGGCGGGGTTTAGGGTGGGTCGTTCTACTATTGATAATTGTTTTATTCTGCAGCATTTAATTCATAAATATAATTCTGCTAGCAGGAAACTTTATACAGCTTTTATAGATCTATCAGCGGCCTTTGATTCTATAAACCGTGACCTTCTGTGGACGAAGTTGTCCGCAACAAATATTGACCCCAGACTGCTAGCGTTAATCAAAGAACTATATTCGGACACCTCATTAAAGGTTAGGCTTGATTCGAATGGGGCACTCTCACAATCAATTAAAACATCTGCAGGAGTACGTCAAGGCTGTATCTTAGCCCCGTTTTTATTTAATTTTTACATTAACGACATAATAGATGTTTTAAATTTGCCAGAGTTTCATGGCCCATATGTGATGCCCGCTAGGACCCCTCAATCCCAAAAGTATGTTTTTTAGTTTAAAATGCAAAGTGTGGCGAACACGGTAAGTCCAGATGCTTAAAAGTGTCGCCAAAGTGTATTTTCACAAGGATAAGTAGCCTAAGGGAGGGGCTAGTTGAGCACTCCAAGGGGAGGAGTTGAATTTGCATCCAGGCGGAGCTCAGCCAATAAGAGCGAAGCTAGCCAGCCAGGCCCATATTTAAGGGGGCCTGAGGGAACAATTTCTGTTCTCTGCCTGGGGTCGTTAATCAGGGAGGTTAACGAAGGGGAGAAACGGGCTCTTAGCTGAGGAGGCTAAAGTTAGGGTCCTGAGTCTTTTAGTATAAGATTGTTAAGCTTGTGAAGTTATTTAAAAGGAAAGCTAACAAATTCTGAACTGATTGAAGTTTTATTCCTGAACTTGTAGAGTCTTTTGACTTGGTGTAAAAGTGAAAGACTGAAGTGCTTGACAGCAAAAGTAACCACGTGTAACTAACTGTGAGAAGAAGCTGACTTTAAACTAAAACTGTATTCAATAAACACATGTTCTTGTTGTTTCAAAGAAGCTTCGTCAAGTTCTGTTTATAAAGGGAGCCAAATAGGGCCAGAGTTCTAAACAGTAACTGTATCCAACCCACTGCTGGAGGTTGGCAGAGTGGGGGCAGGGTGCTGTCTGCTGCAGCATCAGGAGGCAACATTATTATCAAGCCAAAGAGAAGAGAAAAGGAAATGGAAGGTGCGCCTCTTGGAAGGGAATAACAGAGATTGATTTACAAGTAAACACAACGCTACCACACTACCAAATAAAGATAAATATATATATGAAATAGGTAAGGGTGGAGAGTCGGCCTTTACACCATATATCTTAGATAGACTGGTTAACATTCTTCTATATGCTGACGATATGGTTTTGATTTCAACTACGCCTGTGGGTTTAAAGCGTGCTTTGACAAAGCTCAATTATTTCTGTCAGGCAAATAATCTCTCCATAAACCGAGAGAAATCTAAGGTGTTAATTTTTGGAAACTCTAAAAAACCATTATATTGGCACATAGATGGCAAGGCCATTGAACAGGTGCATTTTTACCAATACCTCGGCACTACCTTTACAGCCTCTGGGTCATGGTCTAAACACTTAAATAGAGTAATTGTCAAAGCGACAGCTGCGGCTTGCCCCTTATATAGATTATATTACCATAGAAGTCCAGGTACATTACGACCCGTCCTAGAGGTCTTTAGAGTCAAAATTCTTTCTATTCTTCTGTACGGGGCAGAAATATGGGGCTTTACCAACTTACAGAAGTTGGAATCTTTCCAAATGAAGTATTTGCGGGCCTTCCTAGGGGTTTCGCCCTCGACTTCATCAGCAGCAGTTAGAGCCGAATTGGGAGTTTTAACAGTAGAAAGCCAAGTTTTACTCAGGCAATTCAATTATTGGGTTAAAGTCTGTCAGATGAATTGTCAAAGACTCCCGAGGCTTTGTCTGATGGAACAACTTAAAATCTTCTCCAAGTTACCATGGCTTGCTAAGATGATGAAATCTTTAGCTCATATAGGTCTCCCTTTGAATGTTCTAAATTATCTTGGAACTAATGCCAAATTGATAATTAAACAACGTATTATGGACATTGCCATGCAGAATGATTTGGCAGTCATTGAGAATTCAAAAGCGTTAACATTCCTAGCCAAATCTAAACGACAAATAAATTTGGAAAGATATCTTACAATCCCGATACCTAGAGTACTTCGGAATTTGTACACATTGGCAAGATTTGATCAATTAGATACGGCAATGAAATTTGGTCGATACTATAATGTCCCAAGAGAAAATAGACTTTGTATATGGGGTGATATGGCCGTGGAGGATACAACACACTTTCTATTGGAGTGTGCAGCGTATTCTGAACTTAGAACACATCTTCTAGAGCCCCTTTTACAAGCCCATCGAACCCCAAATAAAGATTTTCATCTACAGAGGCTACTTAATGGCTCTGATAGGTTTACCATCATCAGAGTCAGTCTTTTTATAGCTAGGGCGTCTAGGTTAAGGAAAAAAATTTTGAATCAGTCATTGGTGCCCTGAGATCTGTTTTTTATGTTTCTGGGTCACTGTTGTTTTAAAGTGTCTGTTTATAGTGTTTCTAATTCTTGTGGGATGTATTTATTTTTAATTTTAGTTATGTTATGAATATTTTGTAGTTAATGATGATATGGTCGATTGACTAATAATAAATTATTATTACTGGTGCTCAGCATACAAAATGCGTACAGATATGTATAACACATACCGTTGTTGTTGACATTCGTATCTTCAAATTCATATCTAACATTTGAATGAATGGATTCGAATGTATTGGATTCAAATGAGTTTTTGCTGCATTTGGATTTTAAACATTCAAATCAAACTGAATGTTTTGACATTCGGTTCAGTTCAAATTCGATGCAAAAACAGTATTGGTGCACACCCCTAGTAAGTGGTTACAGTGTTTGGCTACACGTTTTCCTTTCCTTTTTGAATGGATTTGCTCACCTGGTGGGAACTAAGGCCGTTTCCACACTGACTCCTGGTGTGATCCGTGAAGGGGTCTATGTGACCTGGCTTCTGTACGCTATTGTGGGATAGCACAGTTTCTTCCCCTTTTAGAATGTTCCATTTGTATGGACTAGAGTGGGACAGCGTGTTCCAAATGGTGTCCTATCCTGCTCTACCAGTAGACCTTGACATTGAGGTTTACCGGTATAATATCTGTTTGCCCTGGAACTGCAGACCACGCACCGAAGTCACATAGCCTCCTGTTTTGGGACAGAAGAGGCCCACTTTAACAGCTCAACAGGGTGAAATGTTTGTTCCTGGATCCTTTCTGTACTAGCCCTTATTCTAGATTATATCCCAGAATAAGGGACCTGCTGTCTGCATGCTGCTGCAGACAATAGGAGGCACCACCCATGGCCTGCCACAGCCTGCACTAGCATGTGGATGGCGGGTCCTTATTCTGCGATATAATCTGGGATAAGGCCCAGTGCAGAAGAGACCCTGATCTTTGCAGTCTGTAGCTCTAGCTCCAAAATCATACAGCCTTTGGAGGCAGCAGGAGGAGCTAGTATGGAACAGACTGTCCACCTCCAGCAACCTGTCCCAGTCTGGATGGATTGTACATCCTGAGACAGGATATATATGCCAGGATGAGGTGGTCCATCCTGTCCTGGAATATGATTAAGAAGTGCAGCCAAAGACTGTTGCACATCACTAGATGAAGAAAAACATGGCTTTCAAGGGACCTTACCCTTTACTTTCCCGTTCAATTTAAGAAGCAAAAAATCTTCTCTGAATCATACAACTTTGGCATGCCCTGAAGTGAACAGCAATTTTATTTTATTTTAAATGTTCCTCTACTTCTTTGATGAATGAGGTTTTGGCAGCTTGCTTAGCAATAATCCCACCCAAGCTTGAGAGCTGTGACTAGTAGAGAAGGAGAGCAGCTATCTTCTGAGAATAATCTGAATCAGTGGCAGTGTGCTTCCTCCCTATCTGTGTCTTCTTTTGCACAAACACATGGCCCTCTTGCGACTGGGGACAAGTTAGCATTTGCTGTGTGGCACCTTTGCAGATGGGCTCAGGTTTATTTTCCAAGTATTTTTTGATGAACAAAAGGGTAAGGGGCTACTGTTTTTGGTGAGCTGTGTAAAGAATGCCCCATAAGAGGCACTTACCATTTACCTCTTAATAAAGTCAGACAGAGACAGAAGATGTTTGAAAAAAAAAATCTTTAAATAAAGAGGAGAATCACCAGAGTTTTTTCACTCCCAGGTGAAACTCAAAGGATGTAACCCTCCTTTATATCCCTAATTCCCGTGTGCATGGTCCCTTCTTCTGTTCCCCATTGTCTTGGGTACTATGAAGTCACAATCTTCTTGATCTGCCTACTTCATGCCCTCCTTGATATGACTCCCCTTCCTAATATACAACACGTGTTCCTTTATTCTTGCCTTGTGCCTCCCATAGGTGTGTCAGTTAATATGCATGAGGCTCATTATTGGGAAATGATTGACGTACACTTCAGAAAACTATCTCTGACAAACATTTTTATATAAGAATGCTTTTACCTACGTTTTATTTAATAATACTTTAACCAGTCAAGCTTCCTTAGTGCTAATATATGATAATATACTGTGGAGGCAACCCCTTTAAGCTGGATACCATAGACCAATACTTCTCAAAATATTAAAGCTGTCAACCCTTGAAGATATAGAGACACCCAGTGTAACCTCCCTGTTATAACTGCCTATTCACACTTGGCACAGCATAGGCCGAAAAGCATTTAAATCTATCAACTCATTTAAACAAGAAAAAAACCACAGAACCTTTTCAGGATCTTGGTGAGGTCTTTGGGGTCACGTAAAGTCCATGCACAGCATTTTCATAGTCCAGTATCTTTAGGAGTCCTAATTGTCCTCCAAGGTTTAATTTTATAAAGATATATAGACGACATATAGACACATATAAAATCCTTATTTTGTAAAGACACAAACTCTTCCTCTCAGCTGGAAATGCTGTTCACTCCAGGGCATGGCATAGCTTTATTGTTCGCTTAGACTCTCTTTTTCTGGCCTTTGAAGAGCTGACCCCAGAATGTGGTTTATGTGGACTGAATTCTGTAATGCAACCTCTGGTCCTGCTCCTTGTGACTTTCCATGTGACTGAAAAGTTCAGCTTAAGGCTTCTTCAAAGTTATTTTTTGTGACAATAAGCATTGTACAAACTGTGTATGATAGTCTTTCATTGCATGCAATTAGGGCAACATTTGATCAGCTGACATCCAGTGTTCACTTTCCACTGGGCGTGCTCTAGGCAAACTGTGTGCATCTTGCATAGTAGAATAACAGCATCATCATGGTTCTCTGAACCTACTCCAGTTTATCAGTTTCACTTCAAGCATGGGCTGCCCAGAACTTGACACATCAGAGAAGAGCATTTGACTCCCCCCCCCCCAATATGTTTTAGCCTCTTGAAGTATTCTGAATCCATGAAAGCCTCATGAAGTCCTTATCTAGCTATTCGTGCACTGGGTCGTGTTGCTGTAGCTTTTCAGAGGTAGAAGTGGTAGGGTGGCGTACATTGTGCGTTGATGTCATCAAATGTGTACATGCCTGAATTTCCCTGTTAAAGTGCAAGTCCTTAAGGCACATACCTACTTACCAAAATAGGATTAGTCTATAGTGCGTGATGCTTCAAAGGGTTGTAGATCTAGCAACTATCCTACTAAGCAAAACCCAAGTTGAGTTCACTCCAGGGCATGAGCAGGAGTAGGCCAGCTTAGAAAAATTTCCAAAAATCTCTGTTTAGGTGGATACTTTTATTATGCTAGCTACAAGTATTGCAGAATAATGCACAACCATCTGAACATGGAAGAGAGAACTGCTGAATGTAAGAAGTAAGCATTTTACAGGCTTCATTCAAACCTTTCCTTTCCATGGACATCACAAGCATAGTATGTGGCTAGCTGTGTCCTCACTGCAAAGATAACATTCATGTAACTCGTGTTTTCAGCAGTCAGTACAGCTCTAGAATAGAACTGTAGACTCTCACATAGCAGTTCTTATCTTGCTTGTAAATTCAGAGCAAGCACCATGTGCCATTTATGTCGGGCCATCCACTTTCAGTATATCTGGATCTTGTAAGCTCCTCAAGAACATGAAAGAAAAAGAGAAAAGGCCCCAAAGGACCTTTTGAAGCTTCTAAGGCCACACTCAATACCAAACTACTCTTGTCTCAAACAGCTTTTCGTATAAACCCATGAAATCTATTTGGAGATTGATTGTCCTTACAGAGTAGCGAATCCTGTTGTAGGGGTGAGGAGTGAGTGAGCAAAGTTGTTTTTAAAATGCCATTTTGAGGGGTAACTATGTTTACTTCATTTTGTATTGGAAATAGGTGTATTAATCTAGATGCTGTGACTTACAGGTCTCATGGTAAGTGCAGTTCACATAACTGAATTCTATGGGCATAGCTAACAAAGAAAACTGGGAAAGATGGATCCACATATGTAGGCTGGGATGAAGCCTCCAATTCACACATAGGAGAAGAAGGGTGTTTCTGCACGAGCTGCGGAAACTGGTTTAACACCCCGCCCCCTTAACACACATTTAAAACACTTACCTTAATGTGCATCCGCACTGTAGACCTGATTGGAGAGTCTGCGTCCGCATTTTGGCGCGCAAGACACATGGAACGTTATGTTTAATTTGTGAGTCATGTCATTTGTTTGAAAATAATACATTTTTTATAAAAAAGCTTTCCCCCCTCAGTTCTTAAGCAATGTACCATGCAAATATTAACCAAATGTCTATGTTACCCTTCTAAGAAGAGGTCCAGGGCAGTTTATGAATAAAAATACAATAGTGGAACTTAAAGTACTATAAACATGAGGTTACAGATTAGTAAGTTAATGGCATGCCAACAAAAATGCTCTGAAATATGCAGAACTTCAAGTGACAGGAAATACAGTGTGTGCACAACTGATCAAAATTTGTTCTAAAATCTCTTGAGTTGGCCTGATGTTGGTTTATAGGTCACACCCTATCACTAGACAAATTGAAAATCGTTGCTTAGTTCACACAGGATATCACATTCTTTGAGATAATGAATAGTTGTAATGTAAAATCAATATTTAATTATGGATATCTTGTGTGTTCAGTACTTGGGTCTGATAGCCTTAAAGGAACAGAATTATTCACTTTGCTTGGTTGTTATAACAAATGAGTTTATGTAAGGGCAGTTTCTCTTACTGGAACTCTGAAAGCATTGTGTATCAAATTCTATTACATAAACCAAAATCAGTAGTTTTGTATTCTACATTCATGTATCACCTAAATGGTGTTATGTCTTTATTCTAATGGATTTACTGGGGGAGCAAATTCCAGGTGTAGACCATAGCACCAAGACTTTGTAAATAAGCAAACACTGTGGCCAGGTTAGCTTGTAGGTGGAAACACAAATGATGGAGAATGGAGAGTTTCTTGGCAAGGACAAAAAAAATAGCAAGGAGGGTTGTGTGAAAAGCTTAGTCTTTCCCCTCTGTAAATAAGACAGAAACGTGCCTGTGTCCAAAAGTTCAAGATTCTTTGCCTAAACTGCAAGATTACTGTTAAGAGTAAGTAAAGGATAGTTGCAACTGAGGTGAAGCCCCAATAATGGTGCATCTCATTTAGGATAAAAAATCTCATTTAGGATCAAAAATCTAATCAAGGAGATTAGGGCAGCAGTTCTCTTACAATTTTAGGGAAACAAAGAGTCCTTCAGCTGGCTTGGGCTACCTTAGCTAGAGCATTTTGAGCCCCTTTTATGTATAGAATGAGTAGCTGTGACTGTTGATAATTCTTATCGATGTGGCTTGTTTTACATAGTGTTGCTCTGTTGTTCCTAATCCTCCTATCAGAGTACTTTATTGCCTTCCTTCTCATCCTTTATAAAGATTAAGGTTTAGGAGGGAGAGATCTGTGTCTCCATCCTACTCTAATTAGGTGACTACTATAAAAGCTCAGGCTGTGATCAGCACTTTCTGCACTTGGCCTTTTTCTGGAATATATCTCAGGACAGGGGTCTGTTGTCTGCATGCTAATGAAGACTATGGCAAATCTCACCTGAAGCCTGCCATAGCCTCACTAGCATGCAGACGACAGGCCCCTGTTCCAGGATATATTCTGGAATATGGCTAAGTGGAGAAAGGGCCATGGTAAGAAAAGAACCAAAGCAACTTTTGCCTCTTTAGCCTCACAATTTTTATGGGCCGACTAGTCCTTACAGCATTTTTCTTCTAAACACCTTGCCTTCACCCTCCCTACATTTCTTAACCTCCTGCTTTCTCAGGCTCTCTACTGCCACCCACCACAATTTGGTTTTGATTTTGAAAGGCTCTGAGATGCTCTGGGTCAGGAGAGACCAGATTTCATTTATGCTGGACTTAAATATTTGTAGTGAAATGTGGAACTCTGTTGAACTCTTATAAAGCCTGAAAGGCTTATCGCAGCACAACCTCATATTAAATTTTGATCCTGGTGACAGATGAGAACCATCACATTCTTAGTTTCTATAGCAATAAAGAGCTGTTCTTGAGAGAAAATAATGTGAAGGAAATTATAAAAACTCTCATTAATCCTTTTGTAGAGCTTTTATTAACATTAGATCTTCAAGTGCATATTGAATCTTCAGAACCAGCAAAAAGCTGGCGATGCAGTACCAGGAAGGCCTGGGAAGGCAGCTTCATGGCCACTTCCTTTTTAGGGTGATTCTGGCATTTTCTACAATTGCCTGCCCACAGTTGGTATCAGCAGGTCTGGAATGGCGCCATTTGCACAACAATGTTGTCCTTTTCCCGTCCTTGAAGTGTGTGAGGACTTTGAGGCTGAACTCAGAGGCCACCAAGAGCTAGAAAGAAAGGTTCCTAACCTTGAAGCTCCTGAGTGGGTGTATTTTGAGGGTGTATTTTGGTCCACCAGCAGAATTTGTCCTCTGGCAGACCTGAACGTGGGAGGTGTGCCTTCTGTATGCCTAAAATATTCTGAACTAAAGCCTACTCTGGTCATGCTGGTAGATTTGTTTAATTGAGTCTACTGGCATTCCAAGTCAGAATTTCTCTGATTGCTGAATTTGCTCTGTCTAATGCAGACAGAGTGTACTGGAGGGGATGGGGCCTCACAGGTCCGCACTAATGTACAAATCAGTGGCCCTGGTCACAGAAGTCTAAGACAGGACGGCCTATTTATTAACTTGATCTGAGGTCATGCAGTGCTGGTCACACTTAGATCGTTATAGGTCGTCCTCAGGTTGTTCCCACCTTGGGCCGCATTGGTCACGCCTTTCTCTGAGATTGATCTGAGCCTCCTCTTGATTCTCCACCCCCTTTCCTGTGGCAAATCTGTCTCCTTTCCTTTTGGATGCCGCTCCGTCACTCAAGGAAGGCAAGGGTAGGTTTTAAGGTTCTTTTTTAAGCTTGTTCCCCCACCTACATGTCCCCCCTTCCTTTTTTATGTGCTTTTCTTTTCCTTGCAATTAATTTTTTTTAAAAAATAATTGTGTAAAAATGCTGGATAGAGGAATCATACACATAAACTGATAAGAGAAGCGGAGGTGCCTCACAAACTCTCTGTGTGCTGACTGGCTGAAGGAAAGACTGGACCCCACCCACCACAGCAGAGTTCAAGCTCCTTTAGCCCACCCACCCCCACTCACTCTTGAGGAAGAGACAACACCCTGAGATGCTAGGATGGGCTAAGTCCTCCTCAGTCCTGTAAAAATGAGGACTGCGATTAAGATGATCTAATGGGGGTAGGCTGACTTGGAAAACAAATAAAAATAATGTGAGTAACATGACCTGAGGATGATCTGAGGTCAACCTAAGCTACTTGTGTGACCAGGGCCAACAAGAGCCAGATCAGCACCACGGAGTGCTTAGTACCAAACGAAGGCTCAATGCAAATGTGAACATTTAAACAGAGAATCTTGCAACAGAAGAAGGCACTCTTTTCATTTTAAATAGCTCTTTATGTTTCATAATCTGCACTTCTGGAACAAGAAGGCTAAAATGAAAAATGGACGAAATTTATTTTATTTCTGGTGAATAGGCCCATTTGGCAATGAAAACTTGAGCTTAGCATGTTTGGAGTCAGTCTGCTCCAGAATTCAGGGTACCTAGTAAAACAAGAAGTTGCAGTTGGTTATTATTTATTGCACATGCCTGCTGGCTGGTTGTAGTTTTCTAGCATTGGGGAAACAGCCAGTAACAGAGAGGAGTGAGGGCTTGGACTTTGGACTGTGAGTGATCTTTCTGCATTTACCTAGTACAATCATGCAGTCTTCTGCTGGAGACTGTGGGCGTTTTCCCACTGTCACTAGAAGTACCCATTAAGTACCCATTAATGGGTACAAAAATGCCATTACTTACCCATTAATGGATACTTAATGGGTACTTCTAGTGACAGTGGAAAAGCACCCTGTGTTGCCCACACCACCCTGAAGCTTCAGAGCTGGCTATAAAAACTCTGACAGCCAGGAATAGAAGTTCCTGACTTCAGAGCCCCTGGGCATCCATAACAGAAGTGCAACATGGTATGCCATCAAAATGGATCTCGTACACAGATAGACTTTGTTAACTGTTTATTGGTATTCTAGCCCAAAAGCAGGCCTTGAGCCATTGTGGGCCTCCTGATCCAGAATATGCTCTGTCTCATGCAGACAAAGATACCAGAGGGGTGGGGCCTTTGTAGACTACATGAAAATGTGGATAAAGGAGGCCCAGAAGAGAACTATCTATCTATAGTGCCCACAAATCTGGATCTAAGATAATTGCAGGAAGGTCATAAGGGAGAAATAATGCTTCATAAATGTTGCATTTGAATGTTAAGTTGTAGAGAAGCTATAGTGTCTGCTTTTTGGAGGAGAAACTGCTTTGAGTATATATATATTTTTTACAAAAAATTCCATTATTTCTGCTCAAGAATTTTCACTCGTGATGTTCTGATTTATGTTGAATTTAACCACAAACTGCTAGACCTCAACATTGCTTAGTTATTAAATGAGAAAATTGCTTTCTAAATATGTAGGCCACCACACACACAGATATATAGTAGTTTAGCCCCCAAAAACTGTTTTTTTCAGGCCCTTTATAGGTAAGAGGATTTGGGAAATACTATTTGTTGACTTCATTGCTATTCATGCGTTTCGGTATCTTCACCATTTTCGCTTAATTAGACCCTTATAGTTAGTGAGGGTTGATAGTACTTATGCAGCACAAATTTTATATATGCTGTGCGAGTTTGTATTTCACATGATAATGGTCTTGAATTTTTCATGCATTATAGAGTCCAATGTGCACTTCTGTGCATATGAAAACTATACAGCCTGTGGGTCTTTCTGCTCTTGCTGATGTTCTACACCAGCAGGTGCAATAAAGGTCTCTCTTCTGCCCATTAGTGCATTTTAGAGCGGTCTGCCGCCGCCGCCCCCCCCTCCAGCACTGAGCATGATCTGAATCAAGAAGATCTGGATCACCTTTGGACCTAATTTATCAGATGCACTGGTTTACTAGTGAGGCCAAATTAGATCATGGAGGCATACAGAAGGTGTATGCTTCTGTGGTCTGGTTTACTTGGGGGGGGGGGACATTTTGGTGGCATGTCGTATTGCATCACTGAAATGGATCCCTTAGGGGATCCAAGGCCAGAGTTTGTGAAGGCTGATTCCAAAGTTCTAAATCGATGAAGGTAACTGCAGAAAGTCCCTATATAATTTCTCCTGAGCACAGTTCAAGTTGCATTTGTAGTTATTTCCATTATTAAGTCTGTTTAGGCTGGACTGGGAAGCAGTGACTGATCCAACTCTGCTTCATATCATTTGAACTCTGGTCCCCAGAATACAACTTTGGCAAATTAACAACTGCACTACTCTGGCCTCTAATTTATCCTAAGGAAATGAGTAGCAAATCCACAATCTTTTCCAAGAAATTTTCTTTATCCTCCCTTTCCATGATTTTAGAAGATAATAAGAACATAAGAGAAGCCCTGCTGGATCAGGCCACAGCCCATCCAGTCCAGCATCCCATCGCACACGGTGGCCCACCAAATGCTCATGGGCATCTCAGGCAGAGACAAGGACAAACCTTTGCCATCCCAGCAAATGGCCTTAGAAGTGTCCCACTTTCCCCCCAACTTGAAAGATGTACCTAGGCATGGAAGATGTACTTAGGCATTCATTCTAGTAGCCATTGATACATCTGTCATCGCTAAATTTGTCTAACCCTACCTTAAAGCCATCTAGACTGGTAGCTGTTACCACCTCTTCCGGCAGCAAATTCCATAAACCGATGACCCTCTGGTTGAAGAAATACTTCCCTTTGTTGGATCCAACTCTCCTACCCATCAGCTTCATAGAATGCCCCCTGGTTCTAGTGTTCTGCAATTGAGAAAAGCATTTTTCTCTATCCACTTTTTATATATTGTGCATAATTTTATATACTTCAATCAGGTCCCCTCTTCAACACTGTTTCTCCCCAAATGGTGAAGATGTACACCATCTGTAGGAGCCTGGAAATTTTATTCATGTAATGCCTTTATATGCAGAATGTTCCTGAATCCTGATACTTGTTAGTTGTTCAAAGACCCTTCAGTCTGAAATTATAGCCAATTCTGCACTGCCTGGTATACCAGCCCAGCAAGCATATTAGGGCCCTGGTCACACCTTTAGTCAGGCTGTCTTCTGGTCACATTACTCACATTATTTTTATTCAATTCGATTTCCAAGCTGGCATATCCCTATCATAAGAATATAAAAACATAAGAGGAGCCCTGCTGGGTCAGGCGACAGCCCATTAGTCCAGCATCCTGTTGCACACAGTGGCCCACCAATTACCAATGGGCATCTCAAGCAGAGACAAGGGCAAACCATTTCTTGCTCTTGAAGCCCAGCAAATGACCTTAGCAATACCCTGCTTGTCCCCATGGCCAGATTGTTTTAACCAGAGTCCTCTTTTCCAGAGGACTCAGCCCGTCCTGGCATGCCAGGCCATCTTCCCACAGTGTGAGCGGGTTGGGGGGGGGGGCTAAAGGAGGCTGAATTGTACTATGGTGAGTGGTGTCCAGTCTTTCCTTTTGGCCAGTGTCTAGGGGAGGGTGGCACACACGGAGTCTGTGAGGCACCCCCTTCTTTCCTCAGTTTATGTGTATGATTCCTCTTTCTATCTAATGTTTTTCTGCAATTTATTATTGTTTTAAATTATTCACACAGAGAAGAAAAGCACATAAAAAGGAAGGGGGGCGTTGAGGTGATGGAGCAGACTTAAAAAAGAACCACAAACATGCACCCTCACCTCCCTTGAGTGACACAGGGGACATCCAATAAGCAAAAGGGATGGAGGGCCTAGACTTCCGTGGAGGAGGCTCAGTTTGATTGCGGAGAAAGGTATGAGCGATGCAGCAGTCCAAAGTAAGGACGGTCTGAGGATGACCCATAACGATTTTGGTGTGAACAGAACTGGCACAACAGCTCAAATTATGAATAGGATGTCCTATTTCATCCTGGTGTTACTAGGGCCTAGAAGTCCCCTTTCCACCATGCTGGTGTGGTCTTAGAAAACTCAGTCGGGACCTCCTGGGTGGTGCCTCCCTCAGCCTGCACCCCCTAACATTGTAAATCACCAGCTAACATACAAACACATGGTGTTACCCTTCATATTAAAAGTAGTTGACTTTGAAATAGCACACTAATTGGAGGACAACAGAATGTGACTCTTTGAAACAACATCTACAACCAACATGCATTCGTTGCCAAGAAAGTGAAATTATTTCAGTATCTGTTTCTTAATTCAAATGTTATTTCATTGCCCTCATAGAAACATTTTGCTGCTTTCGCCTCAGATTCAGTGTGCCGCTAAACCCACATAGCTGTGGAACAGCACGTCTTAAATGTGTGAAATGTGCTTTCGAATTTGCTTTGTTACTAAGAGCATTTAAAAACTTCTAAGAACTAGCTTGTTTTACAGAAGCAAACTAGACTTGCTTTGTTTTGCATAGAAGCTAAGATACAAAATGGTCTCACGTGTACTTAGGAAGATTAAGGAGACCTGCTGTATGCACAGAACACAATGAGCAAATTGGAATTGAGTGCAGCTTGAGAAATGAAATAGAAGATCTTTGAACCAATGATTTTGCAATCAGATATTGATTTTTTTTAAAAAAGGAGCAGGTTGCGAAATTAAGCATGAGTTTTATCATGGGCATCAAAAGTATATCAGAATGCATAATTGCTATCCCCTTTTTTTGTCCGTTCTTTTCTTCGTTGATTGTAGTCACACCTTCACTTTAAACCTTCTTCAGTTCACCTTCAGGTCTGACTGCTCACACCATTTCATTTCTATCCGTTTTAATTGTGGACATTCCATTCAGTGTAGAAAGTCCACAACTGAAATGGATAGAGAAGAAAAAGTGTGAGCAGTCTGATCTGAAGATGGACTGAAGAAATTTTACAGTGAGGGTGTGACCACAGCCTTTGTGTTCTTTTTCCAACATTGTATTCTCCAAGCCTCCATGGCAGAAGCTGAAGTCCTGAAAAAAGGAAGCGACAACAAAATATGCTATCTCCATGAGTGCTTGTTGTGCCTCAGGGATGTTACAGAAAATGTGATGCCCAAATTCAGCTGTCTTCGATCCGTCCCCAGAGCTCCCTAGCCAGTCCCAATAAGGGACTAATAAGCTTCAAAAAATTCACAGGGTGATTGCAAGATTGAGTCACATCCTCCCTACCATGTGGATGTACAAAGGGGGAAGGAGATACTTACCAGGTGCAAAGTCTTCCTGGACCTATTCATGGAGGATCAGAAACGGCTTGAATTCTGGGCACATTTTGCATTCTCCAGAATGAGGTGGGTGGCAATATTTCTGCTTTGAGTGAACACAGGTCTACTGGCAATACGGATTGCAACTAGGCATGTGCACAGGGGGTGTTGTTGCTGTTTTGCATTTGATTTGTATTGAATGAAATGTAAGAAAATTTGTATTCATTCAAATAGATCCCCTTCAAATTTGGTAGGATTCTATTTATACAAATTCGTATGAATATCCAGTACGGACAAATATGTATCCAGTACATATCCGACATGAATGCTTACTTATCCGATATGTATACCATAATATATCTGGTCTGAAAGCATCAAATCCACCCTGAACCCATTTTTAATCTGCTCTTAATTTATGTTGAATGCACTCTGGATCCGTTGCAGATGTGACTGGCACAGCCGCTTTCCTACCTCCCCAGTTTCACAAATTTCCGAATTATTTGCACGAATGTTAGTGTAGGAATGTCATAACATTTTATTCATGTATGAATGTCTGAATTCAGCCAAATTCCTATGAGTAAAGAATGTTATGAATATTCACGCACATCCCTAGTTCCGGCACAAAACTGGCCAAACTGGAAACTTCTAAGTTGACTCCTGCAAGAAATGCATGCGGTTGCTGCCTACACCTGGAATTTTGCTTTCAAATCTTCTGCTAGCTTCTCTGTCCCAAAAGGATTCTTGGGTGCTGTTCCTCAAAATTCCTGTTTCAGCACCACATGAAATCAATTGACATATTTCCTTCTTTATCTGCTTGCAATGCCCAAATACAATGAAGAAAGTGGGAAAGCTGGAGACAAGGGAAACTCCAGGCGATGGGAAGTAGTGCTATGTGTTTTTTCTTGAGGGAGAGAAGAAGAAGAAAAGAATTAGTGCATAAAGGAAAATCTGAATGCCTAAAGGAAAGAATAGAAGGAGCTGAATAAAATAAAGACAGGGCAGGAGAAGGTTTGCCCTTGTCTCTGCTTGAAATGCCCATGGGCAATTGGTGGGCCACTGTGTGAGACAGGATATAGGACTAGATGGACTGCGGCCTGATCCAGCAGGGCTCCTCTTATGTTCTTAAAGACCGTGACAATTAAGAGTGTGAGTAGTAAGTGAATTTAATTCCAATGAGAAGCAAGCTCAGAGATGGTTTCTTTTTTTTGCAATTAAAAACTAGTGCACAAGTCATTTTTTAAACCTAAGGGGGTAATTCTGAGCTTCTCCATTCTTAGTAACTTTGTGACTATCATTGTATGCCAAGGCCCATGGAGACTGAAGGATGGGATAGATACTGAAGCCCAGAGAAGACATTTGTGCTACTTGTCCTTCAGCAGTATTAGCATTCCCCTCCAGTCCTACTGGACTTCAGAAAGGGCAGAAAGACCTTCTCAGGACAACTTCCTAGAAACATGCTGTGGTATTCACAACCAGCATTGTCTCAGGGAAGGAATTAAGGGTTGGAGAGGGAATGCTGCCTTTTCAGAGGAAAATGCAATAGTGAACAAAAATATTTTGAGCTATTTCCTAAAAATAAATAGGCAAGAG
This sequence comes from Aspidoscelis tigris stejnegeri, assembly GCA_023333525.1. Lineage (NCBI taxonomy): Eukaryota > Metazoa > Chordata > Lepidosauria > Squamata > Teiidae > Aspidoscelis > Aspidoscelis tigris. The sequence continues at coordinate 21,400,500 of JALMGA010000008.1, forward strand.
TCTTGCCATATATCTGGTGGAAGTTTATTCCACAAGATTAGAAGATCTGCTGCTGTCTCTGCTCCTGCAATATTTTGGTCAGATGGAATACTTAGCAAGCCATTTCCAGATGACCTCAGCCGCCACTATACCTGGTACTAGGTGAGTTGGTCCTTCATATATCTACATTTAGAGTCTTTTAGGGCTTTAAAGGCTAGTGTGAGTGGCTGTAGAGCAAACTACCTGAAAAGCAGAGGGCTGCCAGTCCAGTTTTCAGCCTCTCTGTGGAATTAAGCAGTAGGGATGTGCACGAATGTTTTTTTGACATTCTGTTCGAATTGAATCGAATATGCAAAAATCTGATTTGATTCAAATCTTTTAAATTCAAATATAACAAGATTCGATTTGAGTTTACCAAATTCAAATTTATTTTTTGAATTTTTAATTTGAATCTGTACATACAAATGTCAACAACATGCATGTATCTTCCCCACATCTGTACACATCCATATGCATCTGTACACATCTGTATACATCCCATAGTTATCCCGTATGCAACCCATTTTCATCCTGTGTGGACCCGTACAAATGAGTACAGATGCGGATCTTCAAGTACGCATCGTGTACAAACCCACATATACGAATGTCCAGATAATTTGAACGGATAGATCCAAAGTTCAAAATTCGATTTGAATGTACATTTGAATTGTGGGATATTCGATTCAAGTTTGAATGTCAAAATTTGTCACATTCAGTCGGATTTTTTTAAAATTTTTTTTAATTTTCACATCATTACAACAAGAATATTCTCCACATCCCATTATTACACTACTTTAACAATTTTATATGTGACTTCCTCCGTTCTTCTGACTCCTCTTCTTCTAATCAAATTAAGTCTATGCTCCACATATATGCCTTTTGTTCTTTTCCATATATGTTAGCTGAAATCTTCGGTCATCACCTCCAAGTCCTGTAGAAATTCGATAAGGGGGCTCCAATCTTCCAGAAACTTATTCACTGTTCTGTCCTTTAACAGATTCGTCAATTTCGATCGGATTTTGAATGTTTATGAATATTCGTGCAAATCCCCAGTAGTCATTGTCAGCCAAAACTTAGTGCCTGGCAACAAAAAGCCAGAGTTTGAATCTGAGTAACAAAACAGTTTATGTACCATTCTGTCTTCAAAAAGAAAAGACAGTGTAGGCGTCATGGCAAGTGCTGTTGTAGAATGATCTTATTTCTCATTCTCTCATTGAAAACTGGAGAGAACTTTATTGTGGATGCATATTTGCCTTTACTGGCATGCTGAAACTTGGAGCTCTTGACTTCCCATCACAGCCTGACTCCCATTCCCTGCTTCTAAATTAAAGCCTTGCACGGTTCCATTGGTCTGGAAGATCTAGGCATGTTAGTATAAATATTTTATCTATCTAGTCCAAGTGACTTGGCATTACAACATTCAGTTTCTAGTGTCAGCTGTTTAAAATGGCTTAGTGGTAGTCATTAAAAATCATAGACATTCTTCTCTTCTAGAAAATAGGAAGGGAAAAATGCTCAGTTCTGCAACAGTGCACAGTTTCTATTCAGTGCACAGTTTCTATTCTGTTCTATTCAGGCATAAATATGAATGTGAGTAACTCAGGAACAGTAGACCATTACTTCTAATGGTCTGCATCTTTTTTGTGTAGATAAGTTTAAAACTAAGCACAGAAAAGGCTATAAACACCAGATAAGGGTTTGAATTTGAAACAGAACACATAAATTGTTTGGTAATGTGAACCATCTTCATTTATGCCTTTGATTTATATTTAATAACATTTTCAAGTTTTTCCACTGATATTCCAATGCTCCTTTACAGATTCTCTGTACAGATACTAATTTTGATTGTTTTGGCCACGTACTCTTCCTCTCTACTTTCTTTTTGCTTGGGATATTATCTTTACTCTTCACTCTTCACTTTCTTATTTCTTTATCTTTTCAAGGCTAAAAACCATTGATTACTTCAATTTATAGATTTGTCAAACATATTTATTACAAATAAAATATGTAGTTTTTTATTGGATTTTAATTGTTTTGGTTCCCCTGTATGTGTTTGATGGAATTCTTGTAAACTACCTTTGATAGAACATTTCCCCGCCCTGTGATTTAATCAAACTGAACACAGTTTGATGAAGTGGATTGATTTCCCCCTCATTTATTTTTTCTGTTGGAGGCCAAGCAATCTCTATTCCAGTAGACCAAGTGATGGCAGTGTTTCCAACAAAATGAAAAGATGAAACACCTTAATGGACTGTAGCAAGTTTTCACTTTCCCAGTGAAGGTGTTTGTTTATTGTTTATTATTTGCATTTGTATACCGTGCTACACCTTAAGGTCAGAAGTGGCTTACATACCATACTACTCCTCATAAAGTTTGGCTTCTAATTATAAAATTTCACATTCTACAACTAAAAGAAAAGTAGATACAGCATGGTTATGGGTCTTTTTACAGGCATACGCTCTGTGTTTGAACTTGAAAAAAATATTGTGATACTGTCAGTGGGTAGAAATGCAATTGCATTTTATTATACCATCAAGTAGATTTTTTTATTCCAGCTGTTGTTGCTTGGTTTAATTCTTTTACAGCTGTCAGAAAATATTACTAAACTCAAAAGCTTTGAAGATAATGTTATATTTTTGGCAGCTGCCATTCTCTGATTTATATTACTAAATGAGCACTTTACCCTACAAATGAACGGCAGTAGTTTGCTAGTTTCCATAAAACTGCAGTATATAGATACTAGGAATTATAAAAGCAAATTGACAAGTGACAAGCTGGCTCTATTATGATTTTCTCCCACCTTAATATGTATTTGATTTTTTAAAAATAGTGATATTGACATAACTCCAGAGTCAAGAGGAGAAAGAAATAAACAGACTGTACATTTGATTTTTGTAATCATGGAGGTTATAAACTGTTCATGAACAAAGGGCTGATACTGTATTTTCCCACATTTTTTCTATTATTAGCAGAGATTGAACCAAACAGAATACTTTTAAAGTCTATCAGCGTCTTTTAGATGTAAAACCTTGGGCTCTTCATTGGTTATTATTAAGCAATTTATCTTAAAATAATCTTTAAATGGTTATTAATTCACTATTAATTGACCTATAATACCAACATTCTAGAGCATGTTTAATTTCATATTGTTCTAGAATGTGAACTGCAACACATTAGATGATCATTTACACTTACCGCTTGTATTATGGGAAAACATTGTTCTGTGGGGAAACCAAGCATGGAGGTCATGCACTTTCACACAGTGTATCCCATGTTAAATGTAATGATATCTGGTATCTACAAGCTGCATGTTGTTTAGATAAGCTTGCTGAGTTGCTGCTCAAAACCGTAGACACATGTTTAGGTCCTGTGTTGCAACAGATTTTAGGTAATCGTGTTGTCAGTGTCTTGCAGAATATATACAGTACTCTTGAAAATAGATACTAGCTGTTCAGTGCAGAATTACAGGGCTTTGCTCACTTTGCTCACTTACTTTTTTATGTCATCTTACATTTTTCCTGTGGTTCTCCAGGCTATAGGATAGTTTATCTGAAATAACACGTCAGTCCTACAAAAGCAGAATAAAAAGGGTGAGGTTTCAACATGGATAGTGAAACATCAGGATAGTTTTAAAATGGACAGGGAAACATTTCATCCTCCGTTTTTTGTTGGGGTGTTGATGGTGGACATGCTTTTCCCATCTAATACTTTGGATTCTAAAACATGAATGTTATAGCAGTCGTCACTTGTTTGACTGATAAAAACACTTCATCTTCCCGAATTCACATCTCAGATGGCTTCCCACACATCTCTGTAGGTGCTAGGCTATGTCCCACCAAGAGAAATCTCATCAGTGAATATTTAATTTTAAGAGATAATCATGTCTGGTTCTAAGACTGGAGTATCTTCACCATAGTTTGATTTGAGCTGTATCTTAAAACTTTTATCTATTTATTTGATTTTATACCATCCACTATCACAGTCACAGAATGGTTTACAACAAGATTAACATTAAAAAACAAAACACCAATTCAAATACAGTAAATGCATAGACACATCACCTTCCAAGGCAGAATTAGATACCAAAAGTCTGAGTAAATAGCAACGTTTTTACTACTGATGAAAGCTAACCTGTGAAGAGGTACAACCTGATGGAAGATTATTATGTAACCTCAGGGCAGTCATGGTTAGCTGGCCATTAATTGCCTATTAGATTGTCTTACTTTGGCATAAGTCAAAGAGGGCATCAACAACTGATTATTTGTAAATGGTTCCTGATCTTCTGCCAAGTTTCCCAGAGTTCTGAGAACTTAATTTGAATTAAGCATCCATCTGTTGTTATCAAGTTTAGTCTTAGTTCAATCATCTCCTTTCTGGGTGTTTTTGCATCTTCATTTTCCTAGGACAGCATTCCAGGGAAATGAAGATCTTGAATGGATCAGGTGCTTGCATTTTGAATGCCTGACCTGCCCTAAATTTCACTAAATGCCGGGTAAGTGCAAATGCTGTGGTTTGCCTCACTGTGACAATGACCACGTGCAACAGGTGTTGCCCCAGCGAATAGGTGATGCAGCACAGAACCCATGCAACCTTTGCCCATTCTGTGAAGGGTGCATGTCAGAGGGTACACTGTGGGGGCTGGGCAGGTACACACAGAGTCAACTTCCAAAATGTTCTGTATAGGAGCATCCTCAGACCAGCCTCTTTGCAAAAATGCAAAAAGGTTCCCTGTGTGTGCATGTGTGCGTGCGTGCGTGTGCGTGCGTGTGCATGCACGTGCTTGGTAGTGCTGTCTTATTTTTCAAATTGTGGAGATTATCCTTGATCAGGAGAAGACCCCAAGAAAAGCATAATTTTCCCATTTTCTCTTTTTGCTTTATTTCTTTCGTCACTGTCCCTCTTCCTTCACTTAACTCCTCAAATGTTAAATACTCAACTCCTTCCCTAACCAAAAAAGGAGTTGTGGGTCACCCCAATTCATGGGGGGGGGGCTCTAATTGATAATTTGAGTAGGGAACAGTTGATTTAGTGTGGGCAGCAACTGATAGGAGGCTCGAATTGGTGACCACAGAGGAAGAGTTCCTCTGCCCTGCAATGTTGTCAGTCCCCAACAGCTAAACTTGGTTTTCAGACGTTTAACTTCTTGACTTGGAATCTCCCCTTCCTCTTTCTAGCAACAGGTTCTGTTTGTGTGTAAAATGTCCTATGTTCCTGTAGCCTGGCTGACCTCTACTATGTTTTATTTGCTTTGTCTTAGTTCCTGAGATTAGTAACTTCTACTTGACACATGTTACTATCTGTTCACTTCAGTAGCCTTGCATTTTGAGTTGTTTCTACCACTTGGTATAATTGTTCCCATTTTGATCTGTTTCTGTTTCCCATGTAATAAAGTTACCTCCTTTGCTTTTTTTACTCCTGATAAAAATAAACTTTATATCAAAGTAAGCCTCGATATTTCCCCTGAGGATCACCTGCTAGCTGAATCAGTTGTCAAACCAAACTTCTAGTCTTTTGAGGATCTTTTCTGTGGGAATGCTGTTAGACGCACATCTAGAGTTGTTCTCATAACAGGAAGGTGTAACCAAGCTCATGGTAATCCCTGTGGAAATGAGGTAAATATGGGTGGGATTTTGAAGCAGAAGGGAGTGAGGCACTCTGTTTATATGTGTGTATAGGTGAGCAGGTCCTGTCAATGTGAATGAAAGAACAAAACAACTTGTGGTATGTGTGTGAAATGGTGATGCCACAGATACTGACAGTGGTCATGGTAGAAAGGGCTCATACTTCTTCCCCATTGCCATTCCTGCTGTGATGCCTGGTGCCACGTATATGGTCTGCTGAACTGAATATGTGGCAATCAGAAAATGCTCCTTGCAAAGGATCCGTTCTCAAGCCAACAAAATCAGACTTGAAAAGTCCCATATTAAATGGCCATTTTGAGTAAGGGCTAGTACAGTACACTGGCTGTTCACATGGCATCCTTGTATCCTGTGAGCCAAATACAGTGTGAATGGGCCTTACCTCTCTGAGATTGCATTCCCATTCACGATTTAAATAGCTTTGAAATCGTTTTGAAAGCTCACCATTCCCAAAAGTTCAAAAGAATCCACAGTTTCTGAGGATTAAAGGTCCCAAAATATGGATTATCTATATTTGAATCAAAAGAGGTCTCACTGGTGAATGTAGAAATAATCCTCACTATTTAGCAGTGGGAACACAAGCGGTTTTTTTGGGGGAAGGGAACCATGCTTTAGGAGCGTTCTCTTCAGTTTCCCCAGACCCAACGAGAAGCCGTGATTTCCTGTGCCGTAGCCCCTCTCTTTCCCCAGCTGTCAGCCATTATGTGCTAATGAGACCCGAAAGGCAGGGGAGAGCTGTAACACTGTAGCAAGAGTTCAGTGTAACAAACCAGGGAAAGTGATCTTTAACATGAGAAGCTGTTCTATGGTGGGCTGCCAAAGGATTCCATTGAATCAGGGACCTTATTAAAGTATATAATAAGGGGTGGGGTTTGAATTACCCACCCAGATGATGTCAGGATATGACAGAGGAGAGAGGGAAAGGGGTTTCTCCCCTGCAAGTCCGCATTATAAGCTAACAGTGGGAATGCCAAAAGCCAGACCTCGCTGCTGATTTAAAAACAAAACAAAACCTGCCTTAAAGCCTTATTAAAATGCCCAGTGGGAACCTGGCCTGAATCTCTCATGTTTCCTCCCCAAATACATACATTCATGCCCTTATTGTTAATTGTTTGTTCCCTGCTCAATTTGACTTGCCAGTTATTCAGTTGGTGCCCAAAAGGATTTCCTTTCTTTCTTTTTTTTTATGTCTAGTGGTTATGAAAGGTAACAGCATTTTCATTGTTTTAGTTTCTGTTTGTATCACAGCTGAATAACCAGGATAAGAGGCTTGCAAAACTTTATACCCTGGATATTTATACTGCGTGAATACACTAGAAACACAGGTCAAATCAGGTCTCTCTCTCCCTCCCTTCCCCCCAGTTTGGCTTTGTTTCCTCTATCCTTGTAGTTTCTTTGATTCTTATTTTGTAATCCCACCAGGGATTTAGGTTATAACCAGCCTGGGAGCCACAGCAGCATGTGGGGATGGTAAGGCTAAAGGAAGTATCTTGGGAAGGGTCATGGGACTGTGTAGCCTCTTCCATTAGCAACAGTAAATTGGTCCTGGCTTTAGTGTGGACAACAAATCAAGCAGAAGGAATTCCTCACTTTACCATTGAGAGATGAGCAGGGAAGGTGGAGAGTGACATATGATAGTGTGAAACTGCCCTTGGGTTGAATTTTTCTCTTTCCAAAGAGATCCCAATACTTGCAATCCCCCCCCACACACACACTGGGGGCAAATATTGACCTCAATTGCCTGCTTGTCACCATTTAAAGTGACTGCACCAGCAGGGGCAATGTGTCAGGGTCAATGTATACCTGGCACAATTTAATGCAGGGCTGCATGTGACCATAATTTTCTTGTAATTCCTTTGACAATTGCAGAGTGTACTATAGTGCTGGGTCAGTTTCTGCCACTTTAGTACCTCTTCAAAATGACCTGATGCCATTTTTCTATACTTGGTAGGTTTTCCTTGTTCTTTCCCTAACACCTAGACTCCACAATTCCGTGGCATGAAATTTCACTGACATCTTTTAATTAACCTTGCTAGGGCTTGTTAATGAGTCTTCTTTAATATCAAAAATTGGAAGGCATGCAAGGGTTGTTTTTCATTTGCAAGCATTAGGTATGGTCCCTTGATACCTAATTCAGTGTCCTTTAATTAAAGTATTGATTTAGTTGTTTGAATTCTTTAAGGCCCTTTGCAACCTTTAGATGACATTGGGCTGCATTTCTAATAAGCTCGCCTGATGACTGAACCATTCATCAGATTGTAAGTGTACAGCTTATGTCAGCTTGATTCAGAGCTCTGTAAAAGCTTCTTCACACCATCAAAAACAGAAGCAGAAGCAGGAGGGGGAAAAAACAGTATCAGGAGCAGAACTGGCTAGAAACTTCCATAGACAAGACTTTCCTCCTACTCACCATGTTCAAAAGAGGTTGTATAAACAGGCACTTGGAATCATAGGCTTTCTTCCATACACATAAAAAAGCAACTCAAAAGCAGCTTTGAGCTGTTAGCATGCAGAAACTAGGGATAGGCATAAATATTCAAAACATTCAAAATTCTATCAAATTCAGACATTTGAATTTGAATCAAATGTCTATAGATGCAAATTTAACATTTGAACAAATTTTTGAATCTTTTGAATAATCTGTATGAATTATTCGGACATATGTATGTGTATGGATACGTATGCATTACATCAGTGTTTCCTAAAGTGTGGTACGCGTACCCTCAGGGGTACGGGAAGAGTTTGGTGGGGGTACGTGTTGTACCGGAGTTTGGTGGGGATCACGCGGGAATATCCACTGCACCATGCTTAGCTGTGCCCACAGAACAAGGAAAGAAATAGGCGCGTATCACAGTTTTTACACGGGAACTGGGGCCATCGTACATCGTATCACAACTCATTACGGCGGGAACTTCTGCGCATCCTTCACGCAGCTCGGGTTCGGCCATTTTTAAACTGCAGGAACATTAACAGTTGACGTTGAGCCGCGGAGCTGTTTAAACGCCGGAGAATTGCAGTGTTATCTAACGGTCTTGTGAGGCGTGACATGGCGTGAATATACAGAGACAACTTCTTTAATAGTTAGTTCTGGGCGCCTGTTATAGTGCTTTAGTAAGTTCCACTGATTTTGATTATTTTTATAAAATACAATTTTTATCCCTAATGTTTTTTATGAGGGGTACTCAAGAGTTACGAAAATTATAGAAGGGGTACACATATGTCAAAAGTTTGGGAAACACTGCATTACATACATATCCATACACATTTTATTCATATCCATATGTATTAGTAGTACGAATACATGTGGGATGAAAATGGGATGCATACAGGATAAAAACGGGATGCGTATGGACACATTCAAATGTTGACATTTGTATCGTCAAATACGAATCAAATATTCATATGCATAGATTCAAATGTATTTGATTCGAATGGAATGTGAGTACATTCGATTTTTAAACATTTGAATCAATTTGAATCTTTGGATATTTTATTCGAAACGAATCCCGAAATTGCACTTGTGCACACCCCTAGCAGAAACTAGTGTCTTAGACAGTGATCATGGCTGTAATTGGGACAACATGCTTTTTGAGAGGCACCTATTGTCACCATGAAGAGAACAAGAGTTGAAGAATTGGCTTTTATATCTCACTATTCTCACCCTCAAGGGGGCTCAAGGAACCTGACAAACCTTCCATTCTTCTCCCCAAAACAGACATCTCATGATGTAGGTGGTGTTATGAGAGCTCAGAAAGAGAGCTGTGATTAGCCCAAGCCCCTACCCCCAAATCTGGCTTTGTGGAGGACTGTGGAATCGAACCAGGAGACTATAAGGTAAAAGTCTGACACTCTAACCAGGAGACCAAACTGGTTCATGAGTGGAGATGCAGGTGTCTGTTGCTTAGTCATAGAACAAACTGCCTGGAAACAGAGGGTTGCTAGTTTGATCTCCAGCCTCTTCCTGGAAGTAGGCTATGGCAAAGTATTTCTGTATCTCTACCCATAAAATTACACAGAGTTGCCAAGGAAGGTGCCCATGCAATCAACCAGGAGTCAGCCATAACTCGCTAGTACCCCATAAGTGGAGACTGAGCCATTCTTTCAGCCAGTTAAAACAAGTCTGAGGGCTGAATAGGACATGGAACCATCAAAGCCAGAGCCTGGGAAAACAGAGAGGATCCACAAGTGTTTAGATAGGAGACTGAGAGTTGGACTGGCTGGAAGGGGTAGCGGTTGAAGTGTATATATAATCATGCAACTTCAATTATACAGTGTAGTTTCTTATCAATAAACAAGCATTCTTTCCTTATCTTATCCTAGGTCCTGGGTGGTGGTCTTGCCAAGAATAAACATACTATATGTTTATTATAGTTTTGCTCTCCCAGGCAAATAATGGAGGTTAGCCTCTCTTCAAGGTGTTGCTTAGAGATAGCTAGTTTTCAATTTTATTTCACAGTGTAATACACTTTTGTGCCTATTTGCCTGTTCTCCCCCACTTCACCATGCGTAGTATCCAATATCGATAAAAATAAGTGGGAATTCATAAATTTTGGGGGAGTTGATTACCCAAAATGACTCATGTTTAACATTTCTTCCACTCTTTGTGATATGTTTGGTTTACAGCAAAATAGTCGCAATTTGTTTGCAATAAGCTTTTGTTAAAGTGCTGAAATTTAACTCTAAAGAATGGTCAAATTACTGTCGATAAAAGAATGGTTGACAATATTTGTACTTTCTATTATATTTTCATTATATCTTCATTTTTTTCATAGTTTAATCCAGTTTTATTTTTCCCAGTGAAAATGCAAATAAATAAACAAAAACCCTTTAAGCCTTTCAGTTTAGTTTGATAGCTGATTGTTCAGGTATGGGACCGACAACAGGGGATTATAGAGCTTTAGGAGTTGGAAGCCCATCAAATGAAAATGTTTAGTACAGTCATCAAAGACTTGGGACAACATTGATCATGCAGGGATTACAAGTTTGGTAAAACAAATACAAATACAAGTCCGAAGGAGTCATGCAAACTCTATAAGCTTAGAAGTGCTGGACAGCAACAAAAGATTGACAAGTTCTGTGATAAAATTAAGAGCTAATATTAGAACATATATTAGAGGTCAGGGCTAAAAAACTGGCAGTGAAAAGAGTGTTGCTGGTGGATGAGTCTTGCAATAAGAGTCCAGGGGCCTTTCTGCACTTAGATAGTAAAGGTGGACCATTCAAACTTGTCATGAGGAAAGCTTCCCCAAAGTGTCCATTATTGGCCAGACGTGTGAATGGTCCCCCCATTTACCAGCCTGCATTGCTGCATCTGAATCTGGAAGTTCCACCTCCTCACTGCCGCAACTGGCTGTTCCATGACATGCTCAGACACCATTGCAGAGGTGCATGTTTGAGCAGAGGGATGTATTGTGGCTGATCGAATGTGCAGCGCCCACAACTCGGTTGCTGATCAAACACTCCTCTTGTGACTCAATGACTGGACGCCACTCCCAGGGATCTGTGGTCCGGTCATGTCAGAGGTCAGCAATCGATCACAGTCACCAATGCCGCTGCACCTGTGTGGATGCTACCTCCCCCACCCACCCTGCAGACAACCAGAAGAAGAGTGAATGGTTGCACCGCTGGACACTTGCGGTAAGCTTCTGGTCAACCTTGGTAAAGGTGTGGAGCATGATTTAGTGCTCCATGTCTAAACAACAGTTAGTAGACGTCTGGGGAGGCAGGACACGCTTGGAGGCTGTAACAGCCTACTCCACGTGTGGATGCTCTTTACCAGAGGTTTACTAACTGTTGACTACCAGCCTAAGTGCGAATAGGCCTCTGGTGGTATGATTGGTTGCTCTGACATATCTTAGCTGGAACAACTGGTTGTTGGAACAACTGGGCCATTGGCTTAAGATAGAGCAACCCTTGGCAGGCTCCTATGTACAGATCACATACCAGGAGTACATGCACAACAGACTTAGGCTCCTTGCTTTCACAGGGACTCCTTCAAACCTTCCCTTCATCATCCTGTTTGGCAAAACATTTAGGCCCTTTCTGCACTGACCTGCAATCTGCATGCTGGTACAGACTGTGGCAGGCCCTGGGTGAAACAGAAGCTGCATTCAAGACATAGTGTTATTGTTTTAATGATATTTGATTTTAGATGTTGTTACCCACCTGGAGACCTTCGGGTATAGGGTATAAATAAATGATAAAAGGGTCACTTTCTAGGTGATGTCTGTCCTTTACTGGCAGATAGTCATCATGAGGATTTGACGTACTGCAGACTTCAAGTTGCAAAAGGGTCACCTGGATTTCGAACACGAGAGTTGATCTTTTTCTAAAAGCTGCATTAGCAGCTAAGCTGGCGTAGTGATCAGGCATGCTTTTCTCGCCCCAGTGGAGTGGGTGCTGTGAGTCTTATCTTTTGTTTATAATTTCTATACATATTTTCCTGAGCTGTGAGACCCAAGAAACTCATGAATTTTGTGTTTCTAATAGCAGGAACTGCAAGCCGTTAAAAAAAATCTAAGTAGGGAGAATAATAATGAAAATCCGACTTTTTTCCACTTCCTGTTCTCTAGAATTGGGGAATTCTGTATTTCTGGAATTCATGAACTTCAGGTGATGGGTGGTAGGAAATGCAGCCAGTTGTGTTATGGGGTCTTATGCTAGGGGAATGACTATTAGAAACTGCAGTCAAATGAAGATTGCGATTTGGCCAAAACAACTAGTTCATAGCTGTACTTCTCTGTTGCTCAGTATGGAAAGTATTTCTGTTATGTAACAGGAAAAGGATTGCCTTTTCCTCTAGGAATGACTTTGTCGAAGTATGTCTGAAAGTAGAACAGCCCTTTCTCTTTGAATATTTTAATTCTAAATGCCTTGTCTTCATTAAACCATAAATGCCACAAGTTCATTTTGATTGCAGTGGATCTGACATTTACAAAATCATCATTGAAACTTATAGAATATTCCAGTTTTTATATGTTTCTCACTTTTTGCCAAGGGGAAAGATGCAGCTGGAGAGGAAATGCCCACCACATACATGCCCTCAGAAATCGAGATATGTGATCCATAGTGTTTCTTTTTCCTGCAGCTTTATCCATCCCTCTTCCATGGTGGAACTCACGGGAATGAACATTTGGTTCCTGACAATCTCTTATCCAAATGCTGACCAAACGTTACGTTTTGCTCCTTTCATTAAGGGATGCCTCCAGATCGAAAAACGGGAAACAAAAAGATAAACATTTGGCTTTTCTCCTAAATTATTGTTACTGAAATATCTCCTCTTATTATTACTGAAAGTCCTTCTATGCAAGACATTGTATAATGCTCAGTACAAATGAATTTCTCCGGCTACAGCTGCCTGAAATACAATCACTATTAGGAACAGCAAGAACAACAAAAATATTATATAACAAGTCTGTATTGCTTTTGGTTGGTAGAAAATCCTGTGGAACTCAGATTATAATTCTTTTTCTAAAATGTGTCAGTGACTTGTCATCATACAAACCTCAAATTCATATTTTTGGGAAAGGATCTTGGCTTTCCACCCCAAAAGTACATTGTTTCTCTGTGATGTAATTGGTTTAGAGACCATTCTGTGATAATGTGAAAATCTAGGTGATCATAGATGAAAGAAGAAATAGGAGCATGTCAATTTCCCTTAAATTTCCTTTAAATTTAAATTGAGGTGTACTTGATCTTATAAGGTGCCATGAGCTCTATAGTGGTACAACAAGGTATGAACGCAATAAAGTTAGAAGTTAAGCCAACATTGTTTTTTATCAGTCTTAACTTTCTTTTCTGTGGAAAAGATTAAACTTTATGAGGTTGTTCAGTTATATTGCCTTAGCAGTTAAGCTATCTGTTGCCTATCTTGTCCATGTGTGGAACTTAGCACAATGGGGCTGGTCTACACTTTGGTGGGAAGATGTAGATAGACCTCGGAAGCTGAAAAATATCCAGGAAGGAGGCAATGAGAAATCACTTCATTCCAAGTAGTTTCCTTGTAATTAATAAATATAGTCTAATTACTAAGTATTACTTATATTTATATTCCATTCTGTACCCAAAGGTCCCAGGGCAGGTCACAGATAAAGCAGATTTATCTGCTATAAATGCAGATAAAATAGATGCATACAGTTTAGGGATGTGCACGAATATTCAAAATATTCATTATTTGAACGAATTCAAACAAATCTGAACATTTGTATATGAACCGAATGTCCAGACTTTAGTTTTTTAGTATTCGTACAAATATGAGTATTTTGAGTTATTCATACGAATAATTCAGACATTAGTATGTGTATGGATATGCATGCATCACATATGTAACTGTACGCATCGCATAGCACGGGATGAAAACTGGTTAATACAGGATAAAAATGTGATGTGTATGAATGCGTATGGATGAGAACCGATGCGTACAAGATGTGTATAATTGGATACATAACAAATATTGGTACAAATAGATACAAATGTATTCGTATCGGTTTAACTATCCAGACATTCATTTTCCTTTATTCATACAAATGCGGATATTCAAATATTCGATTCGAATTAAATGTCAAAAATTGCATTTGTGCACACCCTAATACAGTTCAATCAATACTACCCTCTTGATCACATTGTCCAGGGAGGAGACTAATGATTAGCTGGTGTTAATGTAATATTTTTAGGCTTAAGGAGGCAAAATTATATAAAAGTGCTTCTGTATGGTACTACAATGCAGGGTAGCACCTAAGTGCCATCAAAATGGTATTTTCTCTAAAGCCTGTTTTAAAAGATTTGAAGTTCTCTGGAATTTGCAGCTGTATCTGTGATGGAGACGTTGTCATCCCAGTTACTGAGGAAGGTAGGCCCCAAACAGTGAGCAAGGGAAGACATTTGTGTTGGAGAAACAGGCAGGATGTCTCTAGAGGCCATTTGCAGGAATCTGAGAGCAGGTGAAGGCCCAGAAACAATTGGTGGGCCAGTGTGAGACAGGATGCTGGACTAGGTGAGTTGTGGCTTGATTCCGCAGGGTTCCTCTGATGTTCTCTTAAGCTGCCAGAAGCTGTGTTAGGTGAAAGCTCCTAGCCTATTTACTTTCATATACCAGTTACTGGTGTCCCAGAAATGATGGAATGCTCACAGTAATCTTTGTTGCAAAAACCTGCATATGTGTACTTTTGGCATGCAGAATATGGGGGTTTTTTCCACTGACCTCCCTTAATCTGGATCTGAGATGATCCGGCTCTAAGGAATGGGTCCTTCAACTAACCTGGATCTAGTAGATCTGGATTAAGGGAGGTACTTGATGCTCCCCCATGGGTGGTGCAGCACCCAATATCAATGGGTGCTAACCTGCCCGCAGTTTAGAGGCAGTTTAGCAGAGAAGTGCTTCTCTGCTAAACTGCCTCTATCAGAAGCTGCTTGCTAGCAGTTGCGGAGCGGGGGTGGAATAAGGGTTGCAGAAAGAGGCTCCTGGGACAACAAGGGCCAAATGCCCCCTCTCATTGCTGCATCTTTACCTGTCAAACTGGGTTGATCAGTTCTTTTATGCTGTTTTGATCTTTAAAAATGACCAGCAGTTGTGATCTCCAATGCACAGGATGGGAACGGCGAGCACAGGACATGAAACCCACCTGCTAATGACATGAGCATCAGCCTCGTCCCCGAATAATACGGGAGCGTCCCCAAGCCTTCAAAATAATGCAGGCTTGCCTCCTAAGCCGTAGTGCCACGAATGCCCAGCGTTCCAGTAAGTGCCTGCCCTCTCTGAGGAGTAGCTTGGCCCTGTTAGGATGCTGGGTTCGTACAACGGCCAAGTGAATACTACAGTGTGGACACAAAACACTGGTAGCAAGCGTTTCAACAGTAAACAAAAACAAGTTTATTATTATACACAAGCAATACTAGGAAGGTAATAAGGTTCAGGTAGTTGTTAGTTTAAATTTGCAAGTCTCTTAAAGCTAGGAGCTAACCCTTTCCTCTACAGGAAAATAGTTCACCTTTTAAAAGACAAGCCTCCACACGTTCCTCCCCCTCTGACTTGCTTTGCCACAGCTCAAGCCAAGCCAGTGTACCAGAACGTGGCCCTAGATGATCACAAGGCCCAGTCCGTCCTTGCTTGTCTGATCATCCAGCCTGGTCAGTTGCTAGTGAAGTCTCCCTCAGAGCTACAATCCACCCGATTGCCTCCTTCAGAAATCACTCAGCCCAACAGACCACTGGTCAGCTACTGGTTCCAGCTCCCTCAGGATCAGCTCCTCTGTTCCCTTCAGCCTCAGTCCCAGCACGAAGACCCCTGGTCAACTACTGGTCTGGCTCCTTCAGGTTCAGCTCTTCTTCTCCTTTCAGCTCTTGTCCCAGCATGAAGACCTTCTCTGCTGTACTCTGTGTTCCTTTATACACACACCCCTGACCCTGATTGGCTATTACCGCAATAAAATGCTGCTGGAGCCTCCTAACAGAGGTTGCTGTCCCTCCAGCCTGATTGGTGGGAACTCCTTCTCTAGCCCCTCCAGCACTCAGATCCCCGGACAGCTTTTCCCTCCAAAACCTTACTCCAGCCAATCACTGCAACAGGGCCCGCACAGGATTTCCCGCTCTTTTTGCAGCCAAAATCCTGGGTTTGCAACAAGCTTTGCTTTGCAACAAGGCTGGCAATTGCAGCTTGCAAGAAGCCTGCAAGGCCAGAAAGCAAAGCAGTTTGCAGGCTGTACCCTGAAACCGTCACACGTAGCGAGAACAGTTTTCTTCAGGAGTAAATTTACCACGGATTTGGGAGATTTGTTCCACATGTAGCCCAGTTTGTGTGGGGATGCTCCATGTCGAATTCAGATTTGATTTGGACTATAGAGTGCATGGGGACATGACCTGAGATACTTAATACTTTGGGGGGCAGTTTTGATATGGACATCACGTTGGGTCACTAGTTGAGTTTCTGCAAGGGTGTTCGAGGATAAAACTTCAGATTTTGATAGATATATGGAGAGGCTAGAGGCGTGTAAAAATCGTTTAATTCCAATTTTAACGCTTTAGCTGAAAGCTGTCCCCACATCAGTCTCTTGCCTAGCTGACAGCAGCTGACAGTGTCAGTGAATTAAAGCAGCCTGACATGACATGAATGAAGCTGTGCCAAGGCTCAGCCAGAAGTAGCCAGCTCAGTTGCTCCAAAGCCTGACTCAAGAGATAGCTGCTAATGAAGCAGCCGCCTTTCTCTAAAAGGGGGTTGTTTGGATCAGAAGGAGTGTGTGCCCGGGGACAGATGGCTGATGTGAAATATAAAAATTACTGCTTTCCACTAAAGCCTACCCTCTCCTTTGGAAACTGAGTGCTGACAGCATTTCAAAGTCAATTCCTTCAGCTGAAATTCATTGTGTTAAGGGCAGCTCCAGTCTGCATGCAGAAGAAGAAGAAGAAGAGTTGGCTTTTCTATCCCGCTTTTCCCACCCATTTAAAGGGACTCAAGTGGCTGACAAAGCTTTCTAATCTTCTCCCCACAACAGATACCCTGTGAGGCGGGTGGGGCTACGAGAGCTCAGAAGAGAGCTGTGACTAGCCCAAGGTCTCTCACTTGGCTTCATGGAGGAGGGTGGAATCAAACCCAGTACTCCCAGATAAGAGTCCAGCTCCTTACCCACTAGTCCAAACTTCCTCAGACCTCTCTTCAACCAGTTCTGTAACGGAAATATTTATCGGCAGGTTGTTGTATTTTCATTTTGGTGTAGACGAACAGACATGTAATGGAGGGGAGCTGGGTAACTTGAAATTTCTATAAGTGTGCATTTGCAAATAAAAAAGCCTAAAAGCCTTTCCCTCCCATATTTGCCTGCGAACATGGGGCCAGGATCTTCCACTGCTGCTTGGTTACTTCAAGAAGGGGAAAGAAGGGATACCTTCTCACACTTCCTAGAATTCCCATTGCCTGTTCCTAATAATCCACAATAGGGGCTGACATTAGAAGAGAAGACAAATGGAGGGAAGACTTGTGTGTGGAATGCTGGGAAAAAGTTATCTGCAAGAAAAAGAGAAATGGTAGGGAAATATTTCACATCCAATACACAGTCTCACATTTAGTATGATTTTCCTGTGGCTGATTCTGATTTAATACAAAATATTAAATCAGAAGGACTTGTTTGGAATTCAGAACTACCAAAACCTGTTCTTTCAAAGTAAAGCAGCTTTTGAATCATCCAGTTTTGACCAGACAGGATGTTGCTTTACTTTGAGATCAAGACAAATCCTTGTTTGGGTATATAGTTGATAGACAAGCAGTAACATGTAATAGAAACTCTTTGCTACAGAGGTCATTTGGACCTCCAGTGACAATGGTGACTCTGTAATCACCCCCAAACATGCATTTGTTCATCTGAAACAAGCAAATTCCCACGTACTTGAATGCGAGTACAACCTGCCCACCCACAAAATCTCTACCCTGTCAAGATACAGCTTTAGTTTATTGCCCTTATCCAGCCTATCATTGCATCCAAAACCTGAATGAAGACATTCACAGCCTCTCCTGACTTGGATGTAATGGAGAAATAAAGTTCATGCCATCTGCATACTGGTGACACCTCACTCCAAACTCCTGACAACTACCTCCAAAGGCTGCATATATCACAGGGGATAAAATAGCACCTTGCAGGACCCACAGCACAGCAACTAGGCCATCAAGAGGTTGTCCTTGCAGGTAGGAGCAGAATTCTCATCATTCTCCCATTCTCATCCCACACAGGCAATCCAGGAAAACACCACACACTCCCTGTGTCTTTGGAATTCGCTCCCAGAAGAAGTCATGACAGCAACCAGTCTAGATGGCTTTAAGGAAGTGTTAGACAAATTTATGGCTGGGGGGACAAGAAGGACACCTCTAAGGCCATTTGCTGGGATAGGAGAGCAGGAGAAGGTTTGCCCTTGCCTCTGTTTGAGATGCCCACGGGCAATTGTGAGACAGGATGCTGTACTAGATGGGCTGTAGCCTCATCCAGCAGGGCTTCTCCTAGATTCTTATGTCTTTTTCCTGCAAAAGGTTTTTCATCAGGGCAACCAGGACTGATTCCATCTCAAGCATAGGCTTAAACTCAGAGTAAAATGGGAACAGATAACCTGTTTCATCTAACAATTTTATGGGCCCATCTGCATGCTAAAAATAATCCGAAAGGATTCCATGTCCGCCTCGGGAGCGTTCGCATACAAAGCCCTAATACGTGGCACACGGGAGTCAGTACGTGTTTTAAAAAAACCCACTTCACAAGTGTTTTGCATGCGGAATAAGGGGCTAACACGTATTGTCCTGGTGCCATGCGGACACTCCCGGAGGGGATGAATGGGAAAATAACCTCGCTCGCTTGCTCTGCCATCGGGCGGATGAGGGGATACTGCAGTGCTCCTCTTGCCGCTGCTGCCACCGCCATTCCTGCCGTTCCATGGCGACAGGCAGTTACGGTTTGGATCCGCATTGCCCCAAACCACATGGGGACGCTTATTCCGCGTTACAACGCGGATTTCTATCACACGTGTCCAAATCGCATCAGCTGGCTTGCATGCAGATGCGCCCTGAGAGTGCTTTCATTATTCCAGTTATTGCTTTCAGCAAAAAAAAAAAAAAAAAGAAGAAGAATATCTGGCCTCAAAAGGGGTCTTACAGTCCAGACTTGCTACCTCTGAAGAAATGTTTCCTCTCTCCTTCCTGAACTTATTAATTTTACACTGTGGCCATTCTGCAATTGGTTGAAATCAGAAAAGCTTCTATTAATAAGTTAAATACAGCATTTAAAACTGAACTATTTAGCATGAGTTTGATAAAGAGAAAATTATTCCTACCTGTCACAGACCCTTTAAATTATACAAGGTCTTTAAAAAAAGAAAGAAAATCATACAGGCTGTTCTACAGAAAGCTTTTTTCCACTGTTGCTTTGTTCCCCTAATGAGCTAATGATAGATGAATCACTATAAGACCACAATTCTATGCAAACCCACATAAAAATTGACCCCAGTGAATGTAGCGCATTATGCACATATTAGTCAATTCTGAACTCAAATATGCATGAAGGAGAAATGGAGAACGGAGTCATGTTTTGAACTGCTGGGTGTGGTGGAGTGCTGCCCATTTTTGCCTTTTTGTTCTTTGAACAATTTCTGTAACACTTTCCAGTATAAAATGTCAAAACAGTTTACAATAAGAAAAGATAAAACGATCACAAAACAGTATGATTACTGTTGGAAAGAGTACAGGGATCCCAAGGGCGGATTGGGCCCCCTGGGAAAGAAAGCACCCCAGTGTGACATGAGACCAAAAACATACACAAAGGATTAAAGGCAAATTTTTATTCCTGGACTTTACGGCCGCATCCCCACGATGTCATTATCTCGAATTCAAAACGTTTTGATTTCGGGCCGTGTACACGTCACTTCGGCTTAATACGGTATTTCCGTGTTAAACGACGTTATCCCGATTTGAAATAAATCCTGATCTCAACAGGTCTCACTCCGGAACATGCCCTTGACACGTGTTTAATTTTTTACTGTGTGGACAGTATCGTTCCGGGATGAGATTCCGTGTTAAGGCTGTCCCGCCCCCCCAATCGCACTGTAACCAATGGCTGAACGTATTAGAAGCACGTCATGTTTAGGGTTTCCTTCATTGAAAAAATCCACCCTCAAACACCCACTATAAACTTCCAGTCCTTAAAGATACACTGTATCAATGTAAGCACTTCACACCTTAAAAACAATGTTGCAGTTTTGCGCAATTTCAGGACTTTGAAGGTTCGGAACTTTAAAACAGGGAAAGGAAAGCCCTGGAGCCTGTATTTTAAAAGCTGTGGCCCTCCTCCCCCCTTCTTTGCCATTGCTGCTGCTCCTGTGCATCAGCAAAGTGACCATTCATTTTCTTTATCAGCTGCTTTGAGCCCCCTTTAACAGGTGATTACAGAAGGTTTCTCAGCTGCTTTGAGCCCCCTTAAGGGTGAGAACCGGTTTGTCAGTCGCTTTGAGCCCCCTTGAGGGTGAGAAGGCTTGTCAGCCGCTTTGAGTCCCCTGAAGGGTGAGAACAGAAGGTTTGTCAGCCGCTTTGAGCCCCCTTCAGAGGCTACTTTGCCTCTGCCTGTGGTTACACCTAAGGTTTAATCCAGTTTCAGTTCACTTTCAGAGTGAGAGAATACACCAGCAAACTGACAAGCTGGTTTTCTTTCAGGGTTAATAACTCAGAAAATCCACCTTTAGACTAGATAATGTGGAAAGAAAACTACTGGTCACTTTGCTGATGTGTTCTCTCACTCTGAAGGTGGAGTGAAGCTAGATTAAACCTTAGGTGTGACCACAAGCCAAGGTTTTAATCCAGCTTCGGTCCCTGTGAGGTGGGGGTGCTGCTGTGAGAGCTCAGAAGGGAACTGTGACTAGCCCAAGGTTACCCATCTGGTTTCATGGAGGAAGAAGAGTTGGCTTTTCTACCCTGCTTTTCTCACTTATTGAAGGGGACTCAAAGCGGCTGACAAACCTTCTGTTCTTCTCCCCACAACAGACACCCTGTGAGGTGGCTGGGGCTGTGAGAGCTCAGCAGAGATCTGTAACCAATGGGCTCTCCGTATTGTAGGCACTTCCCCAATAGCTTGCTTTCAAATGATTTTATTGAAAGAATCCACCCACTACCTCCAAAGATACTGTAGCAAGTCGAAGTTTCACTTTTCCGCAGTTCTGAACTTTCAAAATGAAAGGAAAAGGGAGTCCCCGGGGAATTTTCCTCGCTCTCGGAGTTCCCTCCCGGCCACGGGGGGAAGAACAAGTGAGGAGCCCCCTTCGCCCTCTTGTTCACCCCTTGGCTCTCCTCCTCTGCGGGGCAAAGTGGCGGCAAAGCGGGGGAAAAGCGGCGGCGGAGCCCCAGGGAGAAACCGCCAGCGCCGCAGCGCCTGGATGGATGGATGGATGGATGGATGGATGGATGGATGGATGGATGGATGCCACCGCTGCCGCCTCCGCCGCCGGCTGCTCTTCCCTCGGCGCGAGGCTGGAAGAGGAGGAGAGCCGAGGGGCGGGCGAGAGGGCAGGCGGGCTCAGTGTGCCCACCTGGATGGATGGATGGATGGATGGATGGATGGATGGATGGATGGATGGCGCGGCGGGCGCCGGAGCCGCCGGGGGTGGGGAGGCAGGGGTGGCCCGGGCTGCGAGCACGCTCTGGCAGGCCGGGCAAAAGGCGCCGAGAACGTGGCAGCGGCGGCGGAGCGGCTCTGCCACTGGGCAACGAGGAGCCCAGGGCGAAGCCGCCCGCGCCGCAGCGCCAGGATGGATGGGTGGATGGATGGATAGATGGATGGATGCTGCTGCTGCTGCTGCTGGGAAGGGGGAGGGGGAGGGTGGATTGGGCAGGGAATTCCCGGCGGAGCATGATGCAAAGAGAAGGGAGGGTGGGATCCTGGCAGGGAAAACCAATCACAGGAGAGAGTGTGGGCAATGAGCGGGAGGACAATCCTGCCATGTGGACTCCGAGTATTGATCCCGCGTTAAGGCTGCCATCAGAACCGGATCAACTTGCAAGTCGTGTGGACAGCTTTGTTCCGTTTCTTTTATTTCGAATTCTTTAAACTGAAATAACACATGCCATGAAGACGCGCCCTACGAGGACTATATTGCTTAAATCGACAGAAAAAAAGTCCTCCAGTGGGAATGCTACCAGACTAGTCGGGGAGGGAATCTGTCTTTCGGGCTGTCCCCCTCGTATCCTTCTAGCCAATGCCTGCCACCACTGTCGGTGTGGCATTAGATGGGTGGAATTTCACATCTGGGAAGGTCTGGCCCCTGTCGTTTCAATCCCTGCAATGCTAGAGTCCCAGAGATTTTTTTTTAAAAAAAGCTGGATCTTTGAGTATAGATTTCCCCTTTCTGTGAACACCACTGTAATTTTGAGAGATACATTACATTCTAACAGCAATCAGCAGAGCAGCTCATTCAAAGCAAAGAAAAAGGAAGGGAATCCCCTATTCCCTCTTTGAAGCTGTGCAGGAACCACGATCCTCTGTTTTCCTCCTACCCATCACTTATTTGAAAGGGAGAAATCACTTTGCCCTGTCTGTTCTTTTGCTCAGCTGATTCTGCAGAAAGCTGTTGCCTTCCTGGTAACATAGTGAATGGAAGGAGCATCCGATTTGAAATGGAGAGTATTGCTTTGTCTGTTCTTTTGCTCAGCTGATTCTGAGTGGGGCAAGTTTACAAGGTTTTGACAAAGGGCAGAGATGAAAAGATCCTGTTTTTCCGTGCTGGCGATTTGGACAGTTTGAATGGGAACTGAGGTACTTGAATTGAGCCCGCATTATTGTCAAGCAAATGGTTACAGCCAGAATGCACACTCAGTTCTGAATCTGGATTCTGAATCCAGATTAAAATAGTCCAATCTGGATTAAAATAATCAAGTAGGAATGTAGCCAAAGTATAATAATAAACAAGAACCCAGCTGAACAGGAAGCCACACAGGATATAGTTAGCCCCCTAGGAATAAGCCAGTTTCACCCACAGTAGCTACCACTTAGGTGGGACAGAGGAAACCACACTGAAAACTGCATGAAAAGGAATATCTTCAACGGGAACCTAGCAAAACCTGAAATAATGTGGAGGCTTTTAAAGCCAAAATCCCACAACTGTTTCTTGTTGGCACTACGTGATGCCAAAGGTGAGTGTAGCACAGAACTTTATTCAAGGTAGGTTCAGGACCCAAAGTGTGTTTCATTGCAAGGCCTTGCTAGAAATAGGTTTTAAGGCATATTTGAAGAGTTTTTAAAGGATTTAAGGGGAGTGGCAATACTGGAACATGGAGGGAAAAGTTTCTGTGGCTTAGCGAGGACTCTGAGATGTGATTCTTCATGAAGGAGTGTCCCTCCCTCTCTCATGAACATTCTGGCCCCATCCCCAGGCAAGCCGTTTGGCACCCTTTGGGTGCTGTTTGGGCACACAGGGGCCGGGTGCGGTACCGGGCATGCATTTCCTGCATCCCCATGTCATTCCCAGCAGCGCGGGACAGACACTGGTTGGGTACAGATGGTGGCATCCCCGTGCAAAGCATGCCGAACCCTGGCAAGGGGGAGCCACACCCCCTCCTCTTCACCCCCTCTCTCCTTATTGGCAGCCAGATTGTCGTCAGCCACAGCCGGATTGTCGTCAACCCACCCCTGTGCCGCATCACCCCCTCCCTTAGTGGCACAGATAGCCAGGACTAGGGTGGGAGGCATGGAAACAAGCTTCACTCATAAAAATAACTACAGTTTCATTCATAAAATAAAGCTCCATTCATAAAATAAAGCCTCATTCATAAAACACTTATGAAAGCCGCTAGCGGCAGCAGGCCCTTGAACACTTTTGCACACCTTCACTCCACCAGGGACCATGGGAGCACCTGTCAATTTTAAAATCAAGACTCTGTTTATTATTACCTTCACAATTGGGAAAATGGGGGTTGCAAGTGCAAAAAAAATCAAGCCATTATGCACCCTGCCTTGGCATTCTGAAACGGGGTTGGAATTACTTCTGTTAGAGCGGCAGAAAATTTAAAAAATAGCCATTCTCCAGCCTGCCTTTGTGATCGGCATTTTAAAAACTCTGTGGCTGTGATCTTCAATAGATGGGACAGGGACAGCAAGCACTCCCCACCTCTCAATGACGTGTGTGCAAATCTCCACCCTGTTAGCCCGCAAGCGGCCCCATGTGCATTACCGGTTCTCTGAGCAATGCATGCCAGCTCCCCAAACAGCACTGAGACTTCTTTTTTCAAGTATCAAATTTGGCACCCTTCTGGCGCTGTTTGGGGGGATTTGGTACGCTTTTCGCGTGCCAAATCCAAAGCCCATGGGGACGCACAGCGCCAACTGGGTGCATGGAACCGTACCAAAAGTGCTTGGGGATGAGGCCTTTGTGTTAGAAGAGGTGGATCAGAGAAGGCTTGGGTGAAATGATTCCTTTTGGAATAATTGAACTGGTTGACTATTATATGCTTAATTAATTAAATATCTGAATTATTAGTTCATTTTTAAATGATTTCAGATATTTAAACAAGTATCGTTTCTAGTTAATGGCATTAAGTTTCACAGCAGCCAGTTATTAAACAGTATCTAATTTATGATTCATTGATCCAGCAAGGAAATTGCTCTACAAAATGCTGAGAGATTACAAAAACAAATCATACACATTAATGAAACAAACTGGAAACAATCAGTTCCGTCTTGTAGAAACTGAAGAATGGAGACAGTGAATGCTACCAGATTTTTACTGTTTTTATATTATTTTTCCTTGCAATATTAATGTAACTTCTATCCAATGTTGTTTGAAGAGGCTTTAAAAACCATATCATATCTGCTTTCCAAATGATGAGTATAAAAATCTTGTGTAGAGCTGAAACCTTTTTTAAAATCCCTTATGTTTGAAAAACCGTCCGTTTTGAATAATTTTCAAGTGTATCATCCAAAAGGGAAAATACAGAACAATTTCAAGTTGCCCCCACCAGTAGGAATGGATGGCTCCAATCTATCACCCAAACTTCAAAAGATCTGGATGCTAGGATGAGTTTTCAGGATGTTCTGAAGTTTCAAAGGAAGTGTCCAATTTATTCTAAATTGAAATTAACTTTTAAAATAATAACAGTGATAGGTAAAATGACAACTGAACTAACAAATAAAAATCAAACCATTGACTGTCAAAATAGTACAGAGTAACAAGAGTTTCTAAATACATTAAGTTATACTAAGTCAACAGTAAACTTTGATAAGTTATCAATTCCATTAGTTCCTACAACCACTGATACCAGGAGCATAATGTGAGAAGTTTGTTGGCAAGAATTTGGCACTTTCCTATATTTAGTGTTTTATTTACTTCGGTTAGTAGACAAATATTCCAGTGTCCTTGAACAACTTTAAAATCCACTTAAAATGCAGTATTATAAAATATATCAGACATGGGAATGGTCTTTCATCACAGGCTAAATGAAAAATAATTATTATCTGCACAAAGGAAGGTAATGCCCTTCTTCTGCCAGTGATGGAACTTACAATATCCTCTTTAGAATCATGAATTTCATTATATCCATTTCTGAAGCTAAATTGCCTTCCCTGCTGTTTTTTTTCAAGGTACCGAACACCCACAACTGAAAATGTAGAAATATCTGATGTTTTCGAGCCAGTCTGCATAATACTATATTTTTTGCAAATTAATGCCTTCATTAGAATTTTATAGAAAATACACCTTGTTCAGCTATTCTTTTGCATATAATATGGGCCTATCTATGGAGCACATTAGAGAAAATAACAATAAAAGGCAAAGCTGTAATGGCTTTCAGTGAAAGAGTATGTAGAACTGTAAGATGCACAGAATGACCTATAGCATCTTTCCATAGTTATTTTAATATAGTTAGTCGAAGGCTGGCATATGCCAGTGAAGTTGGCTTTTTCATTATTATTCCTTCTGTGCTCTCTGTTTGCAATCAGAAAAGTTCTGAATAAGTTCTAAAGCCATTTGCTGTACAGTTGCTGTTTGAGAGTGTGGTGCTTTACCTCTTGGTGAGCTAGTTTACTAGTTTAGTCATTTTTAAGGAAGATGCATAAAATCCTAGGCTGGTCACTGATGACCCCCCCCCCCCAAAAAAATATATAGCTATACTGTAGAGTGAACGGTTCTGTGTTGTACTTGAGGATCATTTGTCATAAGAATATAAGAGGAGCCGTGCTGGATTGGGTCAGAGCCCATCTCGTCCAGCATCCTAACTCACATAGTGGCCTACCAATTGTTTCTGGGAATTTTAAGTTCAAGACAAAGGCAAAACCTTCCCCTGCTCTCAACATGCAGCAAAAGACCTTTTGGGGCATCCTGCCTGATTCTCCAACCTGAAGTCGGTACCTAGTCATCCATTATATTAGCCATTGATACATGTGTCCTCCATGACTTTATCTAGTCCTTTCTTAAAACTGTCCAGGTCTACAGAAACTTTGGTCAAGAAGAGTGAAGAAGTAATTAACTTGCCTTTTAAGCAATCCATAAGAAACAAGAAAAAAAACCCTTCTCTTTTTCTGGAAGCTTCATTAAAATAATCTCCTTGAAGTTGGAGCCATATGGAATCTGCAAAGCTTGGCTACTGCCCAACCAATTTGCTGGTATATTGCACTCAGGCTTTTGGAGTAGCTCTAGAGATGCCTGTTGCTTTCTGTTTGCAAGAATGATGCCAGAACCCAAAGCTATATTTGACAGCAAAGTTGCTCTTGCATTCTGCCTTCTGTCTTGATTCTGAAACTCCAACGTTGCCTTAATCATTACTCATATCATGAAATTTAATTTATCTATATTCTAATAATCAACATTCTAGTAAACGTTTACCGCCTTACTTGAAATGTTAAATCAGTACTGCAGCACAATTGCACATCCATCAAGGTTCATTATTATGTTGTATATTATATTGGACAGTGTCACATAACTGAATAATTCTTGTTCCACCATAATAAACTGTCAATGATTATAGAATGTCCTTTTTAGAAGTTCTATTAAAATAAGTTTTATATACATAAATGTAATTGCACAAGCTTATAAAACCAGTACACAAATGAAAATGCGAGTGTTTTCAGCAGGTTTTTGTCTGTTCATCATCAGACCAATGGCATTCTTGTTTAATTCTGCTGCAGCTAAGTCAGCAATAGGGGCTGGATTCTGACCTAATTCTGTTCAACCTTGAAATCTAGGAAGAATATAGTAGAGAATATTAGAGTGTTGCATTGTAGGAGCTCTCTGGGTTGGATCCAGTTTGGAGAATAGCTACAATGCAACATCTAGGAAAGTCTTGAAAGGGAAGTGTTATTTATTTAAGGTGCTGAAGAAAACAGGTCTGCAAGTACAATATAACATTTTTTCACTTAAATAGCAATATGTTGAATTTACGTGACTGGAGTTTTTAAACCTCTTCTGTTGATGATGTTATTTACTGTGATTTATTTTGACAGTGTCATTCATAGGGATGTACAAGAATATTCAAAACATTCAAAATTCAATTGAATTCGTTTGAATTTGGACATTCCAATTTGAATTGAATGCCTATACATTTGTTTTTTACATTCAAATGAATTTCAAATCTTTTGAATCATTCATACAAATTATTCAGATAGAGCTTCTTTTAAATTACTAGTCCTGACCTTTAAGTCTCTACGCTTGAAGATCCCTAGCTATTTGGCAGCCAGAGTGTCATGGTATGTCCCCGTTAGGACGCTGCGTTCAGCTGCTACGGGGCGGTTACTTGTTCCATCTACAAAAGTAGCACCATCCAGATTGAGAGCTTTTCAAGATCTTGCTCCGCGTTTGTGGAATAGTCTTCCTCTTGCACTTCGTCAAGAGGAGGATTTGCTTCGTTTTCGAAAAGCGCTGAAAACTTATCTTTTCAATTCTTCAGTCTGAAGCCAGTCTATTGGCCGATGGCAGATGGTGTTATGGCATATGTTCAGTTTCATAAGCTAACTGCCGGCTGATGGTTTTGCTCTCTTTGAATTTCAGTTGGAGGTATTTATCTTATCCTATTTTGTATTTCTATGGGGGGTATTGTTGGGTGTATTGTCTGTTATGTATTGTTTATTTTAGATTATATTTGTTTTGTTGTTATGCCCTTTGGTGAAAGGGGCACTATAAATAAACATTTTATTATTATTATTATTATTATTATTATTATTATTATTATTATTATTATTATTATTATTATTATTATTATTATTATTATTATTATTATTATTATTATTATTATTATTATTTTTAAATCTATCACCCCTCACAGGGTGTTCCTGTTGTGGGGAGAAGAACAGGAAGGTTTGTCAGCCCCTTTGAATCCGCTGAAATATGTGAGAAAAGCAGGGTAGAAAAGCCTTCTTCTTCTTCTTCTTCTGTCTATGTGCAACCTTTCTACCATCTTTTTCTCCCTGAAGATGCTCAATAGAGGCAAAACTGTGTCTACACAGGTTGTCTTTTATGTTTACTGCTATGAGTTCCAGTTTGTGTTTCTGTGAATCCACTGACAAAGGCTCTGTGGCAAAATGAAGGGGGAAATAATTATAGTGTTATAGGTCAGATTCAGCTGATAGTAAAATAACTGAAAATAAAGATCAAGTTTTCCTTCTAAGAAAATTTTACAAAACATGCCTTTTTTAACTTCCAGCCTAAAAATACTTGCTTCTTGTGAATGTGATAATTTAAAATGGATGTTTTAAAACTGGTGCCAGAATTAGTACAGCAGATATCCAGGGCACTACACACATTTTCAGGTTATTTGAGAGAGGGATAAGATATTATCATATTATCGAGAAGTAACATTGCAATCCTTGGAGAGGATTAGCTGTAGAAAAGCAGAAGGGCTCCTCCTTGCAGGTTGTTTTAAAGTTTCCCTTTTTTTCAGTGTATTTTTTAAGAGTATAGCCTTTTGTTTCTGATGGACTGCAAGACTAGCTTTAGCAATTATAGTGCCCAAATTTGTAGACTGGTGGAAATGTGGGGTACGCAGTTTGGGGGCTGGGACAAAGTGGTCCAGGAGAGGGCTGGGCTGTTGGGAGGCACAGTGTAAAAATCATGGAGATGAGTGAGGCAAGCCATGCACCTGGCCAGCTGCTGTGAGCCTGCCCTCAGGGTCCCATTAACTGCATCTCAGGGCGCTGAGTGTCGTCTCCCAAGTCAGCCAGGTCTTAGAGAGCAAACACGTGAGCACACACTCAGGACTAGCAGTAACAGCGACCAGCCAGTATTTTCAGGGAGCAAGAGTAAAAAGTAGTCAAACATTCCAAGTTCCAAGATGCCAGTGGCTGTGCAGTGTCAGATATCAGTCCAAGGATCAGAAATACAAAGAGCAAACAGGATGAGTTGCAGGATTAAGAGACATATTGTCTGCAGCAAGTTCTGCAGGTGTGAGGCACTTTTAAGTAGGCGAAGGAGAATCACGTCCTCTGCACCGCAGGTGTTTGGCCTGCAGAAACACTGACCGTCCCAGATGTTGTCACACTTGCCTCAGAACGCTCTGGGAAGGGTGTCACCCAGCGTCTTCATCCAAACTGTCTCCGTCTTGGGCTATAGGGTCATTGTTCACATTGAACCCCTGGGTCGTGCCTTCCATGTCTGGGCCATGACATGACTGTCAGGGAAGCTGGGCTTGCCTTGGTTGCCCCCGGCGACAGACAGCTCTTCGTCAGAGGAGGAAAGGCTGCGGGGACGAGGCCCGGCACCGAGACTGGAAGTGAGAATTATGGAATGCGGGGACCTTATGAACATGATGTTAAAGTCACAAGGCTGAATAGGACATGCAAGTTTCATCTGTTGCCAAGGATGAAGGTTCATCTAATTGGCTCAGGTTTTAACTTCCCCTGATGTGTTTCACAATTAAAAGGAGTCTAATACATCTACAAGTGGCTGCTCTGGGCTCTGCCAAAGGCTTTTTTACTTCCCAGCCCTGTATTATTTCAATATCAAAGCAAACTTTATATTTTCAATATAAGTAAGTGTGAGGATTTTCACGTTACATTCTTTTGGCTTTATGGGTGTTTCTGCATTAGCCGCCGAGAAACGGATTTAAGAAAATCCGTTTCCTGGTGATCCGTCCTCCTGAGGCTCTGTCCGAAATAGGGACAGATCTGAGGAGTCCCTGCATGTCTGCACACACTCGGGGAGGACGGATCAGGCTGGCTGGATCTCCTGGTTGCTGTGCGGAGACTGCAGCACCCATTCCAAAGGGCATCTGGCCTCCGGCACCGCAGGACTGGAACATGCAGCTGCCTGTCACTGTGTGTTTCCCCCAGCATGCAGCAGAAGGGCGGAAGGAGGCAGACTGGCCTCCTTCCACCTTTCCCAAGATGGCGGCCACTGGCACATCTGGCCTCTCCATGTGTGGAAGCGTCCTAATTTTCGAGGTCTTCCCGGAGGCCAGATCTTTCAGCGGTGAGACCCCATTAAGAACGGGTCTCACACACCGGAGTGCAGAAGCGGCCGCCACGAAGGGTTCTGGATCCGGTCTCCTGTGCGGAAGGTAAGTTTTCTTTGTGCGTTTAGTGTGTTGTTAATGTGTTCTTATGGCCAGTGCGTAAGCACCCTATGTTTCCTTTGCACCCTAATGTTGTGGTCATGTTAGCGTCATTTCCATGTTAAAAAATTTTTGGTATTGAATCTCATGCAAACTGAATATGCAACAGACCTGTGCTTATCAGTGGAGCTGGGACCTCAGGCTCCATTTGTAGAAGCCTTATGCAAACTACACATGACTGAACGTGAACACTAATAGCATCAGGGGGCATTCTGATAGCATGCACTGTGTTTGCTATCTTTGTGAGGCCTCCTAATGAAAAACAGGTAAGGGTGCAATCAGACAGGGCTTTTTTCAGTTGTCATTTTTAGAAAATTTGTCCCTTCTGTAGCTATTCAAAAAGACCAGGCACTTATACAGTTAAAAGAATAATTACATGTGGTTCACGTAAGGGCTGTATATGTGTGGAATACCTATTAAAAAGAACTAAGAGAAAGTGTTCATTTTTAGATAACTATATCAATGTAAGAGAATATTAGTAAGTAGAAAGCAAACATGATTTTAAGCTTTCCCTTTTTGCTATCCAGTGCAATTTTCTCTGTGTGACAGTTTTTCTTAATGTAATTCAGCCAATGAAACTGCAATTTGAAATATTTGAAATCTGCTACAGAGGAAAATGAGCATTCTAAATCTTCTTGTGCTAGTTGCTGCAGAAAACTGTCCCTGGGTCTTTTCCTGTCCTCACTCACCTGAAGAGAAAAAGTGTAAGAAATGCCTCACATATATAAGCCAGTCAACATCTTCAGACTTCAGTTTTAATAGCTGTAGCTATAGTGTTCCAATAAAAATTGTGTGAAGTCATTTTAGAGCTGCATGCAGTACCCATACATTGAGACATTATAGTGTAATTTATTGCTAGCTGTCTTGAACCCACAAAACAGAGCAGTTTACAAATAAATAGAACTACTGTCATATTATTATAGTATGCTATTTTCTTAGAATACCCATCAGACTTGCAGAGTGCCCGGGGCTGCAATCCTAGACTCCTTTTCATGGAAGTTATCAAGGGGGCTTGAGTTGGAGAAGATATGATATGACTGAGTTACAATTTGTCATCAAGATTCATAGCTTGCCCTCTGGAAATACACTGCGCTTGTTCTTGTGAAAAATATGCAGCAAAAGAAAGTCAGACAAATAGGTTCTTTTTAAAAATACAATTATTTCCATAGGTTGGGGGGCTTGTATCATACTTTGCCTGATATTTTCTTTCATGGTAGCAGTAAGGGATGTGCACGAATGCAGTTTTTGGGATTCAATTTAATTAGAATATCCAAAGATTCGAATCAATTCAAATGTTTAAAATTCGAGTGAATTCACATTCGATTTGATTGGAATACATTTGAATCCTTTCATACAAATTTTCAATTCGTATTTGAAGATACAAATGTCGACAACATTCATATGTGTCCTTGCACATCTGTACACATCTGTAAGCATCCTTTTTTTATCCTGTATTCATCCCATTTTTGTCCTGTATGCATCCGTACAAATGCGTACAGATACGAATAAGATGCATTTGGACACGTATGTAATGTGTATGTATCTGTACACATATGAATGTCTGAATAATTCGTATGAATTATTCAAAAAATTCATTCAGATGTTAAATTCAAATTTAGAGGCATTCAGTTTGAATTAGAATGTCCAAATTTGATCAAATTTGATCAAATTTCAAAAATGTTTCAAATATTCATGCACATCCCTCGTGAGGGCAGAGAGTTTGTAAACATTGCTTTTTTTTAAAAGCACCTTTAAAGCAGCTCAGAGGAGGTACTGTGCTGTCACTATCCCACCACAAATGCACATTAAAGGGCAGAAAAGGCACTTCCAGTGTTCACTGAAAGTGGTTTAGAGACTGAATGACAACACTTGTGCCATATACTTTCAGCTCTTAAGATTCTTTCCAGCTTTTTTTCTTTTCTGTCTATAAATGCCACCAAAATTAGAAGGACCAGTGTTCTAAAACCTTATTATTCTCTTTCTTCTTAGGACCTAGCACTAACTTCTAAGGCAGTGGTTCTCAACCTGGGGGTCGGGACCCCTTTGGGGGTCGAACTGTTCTTTCAGAGGGGTCGCGACGAGTCTCCCACAACCCTTCCCTCCCACCTCCCAGCTGCTCTGCCCCCGTGCTTGGGGGTCTCCACAACATGCAGAACTCCATTAAGGGGTCACGGCATTAGGAAAGTTGAGAACCGCTGTTCTAAGGCCAACTCGAGACTGTGGCCAGTTAACCCATTAGGAAGTGGTTTGCAGGGTACCACTCCCCTGATCTTATAGCATCCTAGTAATACAAGGAAATGCATGTTATCACAACACATGCTTCAGTCTCCATGCATGTGCAGTAGGTGTAGCAATGATTGTAGTTCTATCTCCAAGTTGGAAAATCCACTATTAGTTCCTGAGCAGCATGGGTTTTCCAGTAGTTGGTTTTAGCACTTTTTTTTGGTGTTGTTGGTGGTGAGCAGGGCTATGAGGTGACCCCACCATAGCGGCACCGTAATGGTGCTTATGCTCCCTTGCCTGGTTGGGCCCTAATTGAATTAATAAGAAGTAGGAAAGACTATAGGGAGAGGGGAATTGGCGTTAACAGAAATCTGTAATGCATTATAATTCAATTCCAGGGAGTCTCAGATGAAATCTTATGATAGTAATTCAGTGTGTAATATGAAGCCTTGATGAATATGAATTTTGAAAAGAAATGTAACTCTGAGGTTTTGGGTCAATCTGAAAAGAGAAGCAATTGAGATAAGTTAACAAGCTCAGTATGATTCTGGTCACTTGCAACTATTATTATGGAAATTACCTCTTAAGTTGTGTATTACTAGCAAATTCAAGAAAGCTCCCCCTGCTTGAGATTATATATACTGTATTCAGGATCTAGAATCTGAGGTACAGGATGTTATGCTAAATCTCAAAAACTGGTTAATTTCATTTGAGCAGTGTCATGAAAGGTTAATTTCCTCTGAGTTTATAATTGGTGTTAAGCCACAGACTGTTTGTATAGATTTTTGGCTGTTTCCCACCCAATGTAAGAATGGCAGCTCCCAGCTTTTTCTCCTAATCACTTCATGCTCCTGGAAAAGGATGCCCAGGTAAAGAAAGAAGGACAGTTAGTATGAAAACTAAAATGGTTAATAAGTGAGGGAAAATAACACCAGTTGAAAAGGGGTATCAAAATAAATCAAGTTGTCAGTTGACAGCTGTTGGCTGGCAGAAGGGGCCAGACAGGGAGCCATTGGCCAGCCCGGCCTCGCCTGGCCTCGCCCAGCCCGTCCCAGTGGTGCACTGGGGTTCCGCTCCCCCACCAACCTGATCAGGCCTACCATGGCCTCCCTTGGCAGCAGCAGCCAGTGGGGACCTCCCGGTTCCCGCCGTCACCCACGGTACGTATGGCCTCCCAGCCCCCATGCCCTACCCGGTCTGGATGGGTCCTCCTGCTGCTTCCTGTGACCGATCTGCCACATTCTGTACAGGCAGAGGTCACGGCATCAGTCCCAAACTGACCTGAATGGACAGCTCTGGGGTGCCAGGGGGTAAACTTTGGGCTGGGTGTAGAGCATGATTTTATGCCACAACCTGGCTGCGATTAGCACAGCTCTGGGACAGGTTGGCACACCCACAGCTATGCTAATTCTTGACCAGAGGCCTTACTGTGAATAGGCCTCATGTCTCAACTCATAGTTGGGCATGATTCAGTGGCAGGTAATCAACATGGAATCTTGTGTTTGCCAGTCCAAAATGCAAGTTATCTAAAATGGGGTTAATGCTTCATCCACAGTTTTTGCTAACCAGATCTTAATGTGAATTAATCTCAAGTGCACTCTGAACATGCAATAAATTATAAGCATTTTTGCAAGTGTTGATTCTTAAGAAGTACTGTATTTCATTTAGCAATATGACATTGAAAGTAAACTTTGATCAATTCATGAAACAAGTCTAGACGACCATTAAATCAATATTCTTGGGGGAACTGTATTTTTATTGTGTAGTCTTTTAAAACCGAGTAGCAACAATTACAGTGCATAATTTAAAATGATTGTCCAATTTACATAACTTACTGCTTTCCTTGGTGCATTTGTTATTCTTTTAACTTTAACAAATTTCCTCTCTGTTCTGATTAAATAATAAATCACGAGGGCTTTAGAAGTAGAAAAAAATGAATGTTTTATCATTTCAAATGATAAAAGACACTATCTTTTCACAGTAACGTATTTAAGTCTTATTGTCTTATTCCTCAACTTGAACTCCTTCAGAACCTGGGAATGTTTTCTAAGAAATTACATTTACTACAGTCTTAGCGTTTTTGATAAAACATGCAAGACGTTTAAGTTAAAATGTGGAACTCTTTTATAATCCTTTCTTTGAATCCTGTCTTCACTGCTGATTAGGGAAGTTCACAAATATTTGTAGGCATTCAAAATCTGATGTCCCGAAATTCAAATGTAAACATTCAAACTGAATTTTAAATTTCAGATCCATTCATTCAAATTATCTGGACATTTGTATGTGTACAAGTTCGTACTCAGTGCGTATTTGAAGATCCGCATCTTTCCCAGATCCGTACGCCTTTGTACAGATCTGTACGGGACAAAAATGGGTTGCATACGGGATAACTACAGGATGCATATGGACTGTGTGGATGCATACAGATGTGTACAGACGTGAGGAAAATGTGTACGGGCACATACAAATGTTGTCAACATTTTGGATCTCCTAGGCTATGTTCACACCTAAGTTTTAGTCCAGCTTCAGTCCGCTTTCAAGGTTTGAGAACACATTTAGGCTCTAAATTCTATTCAATACAAATCTATTTGTATCTATTAGTACGAACATTTGATACGTATCTGATATGAACATATACGTATCTGATACGGATAAATACATATCTGATACGAACAGATAAGTATCTGTTACAAATAGATATATATCTGATACATTTCCCAGCTTAACAAATGTCCAAAATATTTGTACAAATGTCTGGAAACATTCGGATTTGTTCTAATGTTACCATATGTATATCACAAGATTTGATTCGATTTCGAATGTCCAAATTTGGGCAAATTCAGGCAGATTTCGAATTTTACAAATATTTGCGCACTTCCCTATAACTGATGTCTGGATGTAGCTTTGTTCATGTTGATTGGTGGAGGAAGGCAGGGCTGGGGCACCATATCCTTTGAGAAGTTGGGTCGTAAGGTAGACCCTTGAGTAACCCTCCTAGTGTAACTGAATCTCTTCTCTTTGTCTGTGATTCCAGTGAAATGAAGCAAAAGCTCGATGAAGAGGGCAGCAAGTGCAGCATCCTTTCTAAGCAGCAGAGGTTTAATGAGCGCTGTTGCATGCGCTGTTGTTCACCCTTTACATTTCTCATCAATACCAAACGATTGTGCCATGATTGCAAGTTCAACATCTGCAAGAGCTGCAGCTCTTATCAGAGGAAAGAGAAAGTGTGGCTATGCACCGTGTGTCAGCAAGCCAGGTGAGTGCATTGTGGGATCAGACTAAATGACAATGCTGAGACTATTTGCTCCTATCTAACCTCTTGCTTTCCTGCAAACCATTAAGACAAGAAAAGAAAGCACATGCGCTTGAGAAACGTGTGATATATTTGTTCTTGTTGGGTATGATTGAGTCATGGTTGATTCCTGGTTGAATGTATGGGCACCTCCTCTATGCAGTTTTCTTGGAAGAGGTACAGCAGTGGTTTGGCATTACCTAATTCCAAGGAGATGCTGGAGATCTAGCCAGTGACCATCTGCTTTCCAAGACAGGACACTCATATTTCTTATTCAATGGATCTAACCTCCTTTAGGAAAGATGCGTTGTATATTTTTCTTTTTGTTCACTATGCTTGGTTTCAGAAAGCTCTGGTGAAATGATAAGTCAGTATCATTTGGTTTTAAGGCAGCAAAAATGTCTGTAGTTAGTGGGTTGGAACTGGCGACTGTGTTATAAATTATGGAGGAGAAAGAGGCAGAAAATAGACTGCCGGTAGCCTTTGATGCTGGCTATCTGAACATTTTGCACTTTAAAACAATAGATGTAGCATGCAAAATTGCATAAGACTTACAAATAGGGATGTGCATGAATATTTGTAACATTCAAAATTTGGGTGAATTTGGACGTTTGAATTCTAACCAAATGTTGACACAATCGAAGATTGACACCTGAATTTGAATCGAATGGGATTCATGTGCGTTTCTATGGGATTCGTATGGGATTGAGCATTCATATCGAATACAAATCCTACCAATTCGAAGGAGATCTGTTCAAATTAAATCAAATTTTCTTGCATTTGGATTGATATGAATTGGATGCAAAAAACAAAACAAAATTTGTGCACATCCCTACTTGCAAAATCTGATGTTCTGTAAATGATTCTGTAGAAGAAGAAACAATGAAGTGAAATAGTTCTCTTCAGTAGTATACTGTTCTTCTCTTCTCTAGTTCCATTCAATCTCACGAGGGCTTAAAACAGGAAACCTATGTCTTATTAATAAACACATCTTTTTCGTCCTTCCATTCTGCCAGAACTACTCCTTTTCAAGAGCTGCTTCTCTGAATAGCTTTTACTAGAAACAGTCATGAACAATAGAAGCCATAAAAATTCTGACACAACATGCATGGAATTCCTTAGGCACGTTGCCAGTCTGGAGGTTCTAGGATTGGTAACCAAAAAATCAAAGCCCTCTTTAATCAAAGGCTGAAAAGGAAATACACTCCAAGGTCCCATCTGGATGAAGGGAATATAATTCCATCACAGCACTGCTATGGTGAGGTTGCTTCATGTATTTGGGACAACCCTACTGTGGTGCTGCTTTGTCCCTCCTAAAAAGTGTTAAATACTATTACCGGAAAACCCAGTGTTGGTCCATTGAACCATTTATTTATATAGCACCATTAATATGGTGAAGAAGAAGAAGAAGAAGAAGAAAAGAAGAGCTGGCTTTTCTACCCCACTGTTCTCACCTATTTAAGGGGACTCAAAGTGACTGACAAAGCTGTTCTATTCTTCTCCCCATAACAGAACACCCTGTGAGCTAGGTGGGGCTGCAAGATCTCAGAAGAGAACTGTGATTAGCCCAGGGTCACCCAGCTGGCTTTATGCGGGGAGGGGGGCAGAATCGAACCTGGTATTCCCAGATAAGAGTCTGGCTCATTAACCACTACACCAGGCTGGCTTACTAGTTTAAGATAAAAACAAACAACATAGTAAATCTTGCCAATGTCTTACAATCTAGTAAAAAGATAAAAATAAATTACATTAGAAGTAAAATAAATCTAACTCTATAAAATCATGAAAATTAAGATAAAGCACCACAAGCTTGAGAAATGTTTTAGGTCGGGTCTTTTAAAAAGTAAAGGAAAAGGCCAACTGCTGCTGAAGAGGGAGACGATTCCAGAGGTAGGGGGCAGCTAATGAAGATGGAGGTAGAGGAGGTAGAGACCTTGAAATCCTAGGCTGAACAAGATGGATCCTTAAAGGGTACTCTGGCGCTAAGTGGAAAAACACCCATAGTCAACCATTCTGAGCATGCAGAAGGATTTTTGACTAAGGGGTGTAGCAAAGCTACATATAGAAGAAGGGCTAAAGAGTGTAAGCACACATTCTGAATTTGTTAATGAGCTGTCTTGGCGTTCCTATATATGGCGTAGGTATGTTTCTGGCTGTTGCCATGCCTTTGGAACTTTTGAACAACAGTGGCTTTGATTCAACCCCTGAAAGACTCTGTTATACCTAAGGAGACAACATACCTATCTTCTGTGCGTTTGCCTTCAGTCTCCATGTCTTCAGCCACAAAACTAATCTAGCTCCTGCTCTGTCCTCCACTATTATTCTTCACTCCTTTTATCCTAAGCCCCAGCTCTTCTCCTTCAAGTCTCTAGTCTTCCAGTGCTACTGCTTTCCAGGCTTCAGTGACTCTGATCAGTAGTTCAGCTGGCTGGGAAACGTAGCCAAGAATATGGCCAGGGAAGGACCATACTCTGAAGAAAAGGAAGGAACTAGTGTTTGAATTGGTATTGGATGGAGAATTCCTCCAGACATCATTGGGGGTCATTCCCATGATGGCAGATTGCAATATCTTATGAATCAAGAAGCGTGAATTGTACGTTTCCTTGGGTTTCATCCTATCCCTTGAGGGTAATTCTGTTTGGATTGAATGCACTGTTAAATAAACCATCCATAAGCTAAATATGTTAGTCTAACCTCCCTGAAATAATTTTTCTCTCTAAACTATGTATTCATGGACTTTTTAATCCATTTATGAAGCTCATTGGACCGAACATTCTTAGTAAGGCTATTACTACCATTTTCAAAATTCATGGTTTCTTTCTTGCCTGGAATTTTCAATTTTCCCTTACACAGTGATCATTTAGCACATATCTTCTTTTCTATAGTTAGACTACTGTAAGAAGAATGCAGAAGAAATAACAAACTGAATACTATCCATACTAAATATAACAAATATTATAATATATTTGATTGTATTTATTAGTTATGGCAATTCCCACATTGTCTTCCAACAACTTCACCCCCACAGAATTAAAAGGGGCCTTTTGAGCACACAAGATAAGGATTTTCTTCTCCTCCAGTATCTTTCATCACAGTAAGTCACTTTGGGCTTACTTGTGAATCCATGAGTTTGGTTGTTTGATCCTATTCACTATGTTCTGGAATTTTCATCCAGGGAAACAAACCTCAGGTCATTTATGTCACTAGCCTACCTGCTGGCTTCTTCCCCCACAGATGGTTGCATCACACATTTGCAATTATACCGCAAATCATATGACTTCTTTAAACCCAAAGCTAACTTACATAAGAACAGATCGTTGCTTTGTGTTCCATTTGTACTGTACCATTCATCTTACTTAAACTAGGTAAAACGTGGTAATAAAACTGTCCCTGTCTAGAAATCACTCACTGTGTAGGTGACATTGACAAAAGTTCAACCAGTTTGTCAGTTTCACTTCTACAGTAGCTGAGGTTTCCAAGGCTTCCTGCCAAGATGAGAGTGTAGGGAGTTGAGGGGAGATCATGTAAATTCAACAGTGACAGCAGCTTAATGGTCTTGGGTTTTCAAGCATTACGTTTGCACAGAAAATTCCTTGTAAAAAAGTCAGACTTCATGGATTACATGCACTGC
This sequence comes from Aspidoscelis tigris stejnegeri, assembly GCA_023333525.1. Classification (NCBI taxonomy): domain Eukaryota; kingdom Metazoa; phylum Chordata; class Lepidosauria; order Squamata; family Teiidae; genus Aspidoscelis; species Aspidoscelis tigris. Next base: position 21,440,348 of record JALMGA010000008.1, read on the forward strand.
CTTGTTGTGGCAGAGCAGCGCGCACTTCTCAATGAAGCTATGAGCATGCAGGAACAACCAGGTTGAACAGATCATAGTGTTTATCTGGAGGAGAGGCCTTCCTGGTTGTCCCACCACCTTCAGCAGTAAAATGGGTGGGCACCCTGGAGAGGGCCTTCTCAGTGGTGGCCCCTGGGCTATGGAATAATCTCCCCCTTGAGGTGTGTCAGGCTCCCTCACTATATATGTTCAGGAAGTCAGTGAAGACACACCTCTTTGCTCTGGCCTTCAGCTAAATGGGGACAGCTTTCCCTTCCCATTTGTAGCCACTGGTAGTCATTTGTAGATACTATAGTTTTAATATAGATTGTTTACTCTTTTGATGTATTGAATTTTAAGTGCTGTTACCCACCCTGAGACCTTCTGGTATAGGTTTGGATGGATGGATGGATGGATGGATGGATGGATGGATGGATGGATGGATGGATGGATGGATGGATGGATGGATGGAGGGAGGGAGGGAGGGAGGGAGAGAGGGAGAGAGGGAGAGAGGGAGAGAGGGAGAGAGAATTGGACCTTGCCACGAGAGTCAGTGAACTCAGATGGAGTGGATGGAATTAATTCATATGACCATTACAATTTCTATTGTGGGCAACGATTCCTCAGAAGGAGTGAGGTAGCTCTCCTTGTCAATAAAAGGGTAAGAAAAGCAGTAATAGGTTGTAATTTTAAAAATAACAGAATGATTTGTCTTTGAATCCATGCAAACCACTCAACATCACAGTAATCCCAACCACTGATGCCAAATAGGTTGAAGCTGATCACTTCTAAGAAAACAAGTGGCATCTTATAGAACTGACTCCAAAAAGATGTCTCTTTGGTCATAGAGGACTGGAACGCTAAAGCAGGGGAATGAAAAATAACTGGAATAACAGGCAAGTTTGCCCTTCAGCTGCATTCACACCAAGTTTTAATTCAGCCTCAATCCACTTTCACAGTGAAGTAATGCTTTGGCAAAGCAACAAGCTGCTTGCTTTAGCATTATTTAACTCAGAAACCCAACCTTTGGGTTAGATAAAGTGAATGGAAAATGACTGGCCACTTTGCTAATGTGTTACCTAACTCTGAAAGTGGACTGAAGCCGGATTAAAACTTAGGTGTGAATACGACTGTGGAGTTTACAATGAAGTGGGAAAGAGACTAGTAAAGTTTTGTCAAAGAAACTCTTTGGTCACAGCAAATACTCTTTTCCGACAGCCGAAAAGGCAGCTCTACATGTGAATATCACCAGATGATCAATATGAAAATATGCTTTGCAGCCCTAGATGGAAAAGCACTATATCAGGCAGTGAAAACAAACAGAATATGATGGCGAACCTTTTTCAGCAGAGCACTACTGAAAACAGTTGCCATACCATGCCCTGTCCTGTCAGCCCAGCCTCCTCCTCTGAGGACAAAGGAGAGGTGACAGTCACCCAGCAAACCAAGCAGCAGGCCAAGCCCAGCAGCTCGGACATTGAGCGCTAGGGACCAAATCTGGGGCTGCAGTTAGGAAGCTCTGGGGAGGACAGCTCAGACCCCAAGCCTCAGGCACGCCCTTCCCCCAGCCTCCTCAGATAAAAAGAGAAGCACCAGCTGAGGAGACCTGAGCCATAAAGAGCATAAGGCTGAGTCACCTACTTAAGTTCTGCCCTTGCTGACCTCACTGTGGCAAACAGTGACCGTCTGCGCGTGCAACCCCTGTTTGTGTATTGACTGTGAAACCTGATTCCTGGACTTTGTTATTCGACCCTGCTGAACTTCTGGATTCTTCTGATCTTGGACTGTTTGCCGTTGCCTTCTCTTGAGCCCCTACAGATTGCCATGAGCGTGTATGTGCGTTTGCACCCAGCCTGCCTGCAACATGACAACAGTAGGCTTCTGGAGACTTAGAAGGTTCCTGGTCTTCAAAGACTCCAGTGATGGCTGAGCCAGCTTACCCAATTGGGACAGCTTTCAGGTCTTGCAAAACACCTGGGCTGCATCCCCATTAGAAGCTTAATCCAGTTTTCCTAAACAGAAATAACAGAACCGGATGCAAACGCGAATTTGCCTGATCCCATTACTTTCAGCCAGAATCGCGTTCAGTCCGGATTCTGAGGACGTACGTGACTCAAGGGGGGACTCCAGTGGCTACTTTTTAAAAACTGCTTTTCAGGGCTGCCCTGTCCTTTTCCTCCTGGCATGAACGCGCCACCCATAAGGGACCCCTTCAAGGAGCCTAGCTGGGTGGCTGCTGCTTGCCTGGATGGAAGAAAAATGGCAGCGGACAGCCAGCAATTCTTTCCCCTCCTCTCCTCATTGCTCAGGGCACGCAGCAGCAGCAGCAGCAGCAGCAACTCAAGCCCCCTTCACCCGTCACCGTCAACAGCCTTTAAAACATTCACACATCTCCCCAAACCTGCAGCTGCTTTCTTTCTTTTCCCTTTTTTAAAGGTCAGAACTTTCAAAATGGCAAGATAGTTATCAGGTGTGAAGTGCTTGGATTGCTACAGTGTAGCGTAGTGGCTGCTGCTTTGAGGGGTGGATTTTACAGCTTGCTTTGGAAGCTCTCATCCCTTAACACGGAAGGGTACCCACAGTAAAAAAATGTAAAACGTTTCAACTACACGAACCGGAGTGAGACCTGTTGAAATGAGGATTAACATTTACAACGCTTTGGGGCGATTTAACATGTGGAAAGCGTGTTAAGCCAAACTGACGTGGGGTCTGCGAGGATTGAAAACGGTTTGAAACAGAGATAAGGTTGTAATGGGGATGCGGCCCTGGTGTTCTTCAAAACACTTTATGAAGAATATCAGTGAATTTGAGAAACTTCACATTTGAGCCTACTAAAAATATTTGGTTTAGGTGTTTCCTTCAAATGAACACTTGCTTTATTTTAGAGAGAGAATAATGAAAAGAAGAGGTTTCCAAGGTAATATGAATAATAGGCTGTAATATATTTTTAAGATTTTGTCTGACAGATTCTTGAAACCATGTTGAAACATTCTGTGGCAGCATTGAAATCCCAAACAATACCAGAGTGAACCTAAATGTGAAAACACAAGGCGTTCAATTGCTGTATCATTCAACTAGTGAAAATACTTCCGGGACAATGTTTGTTGAAATAGTGTAAGTGACAGGAGTGGCAGTAGTCTTTAGCAGGCATTTGTTTTGAGACATTTTTGCTTTTACCAGCTGTGAAAATTAGTGCTGTAATGTATAGAAGATACATCAAACGTAATAAGAGAAGTCATTAGTATGGAAATCTTTGACTCTCTTCTTTAGTGCAGTCTATTCCCGCAGTGTGATAGCCATGGTTATTGTAGATGGAAGCAAAAACAAGAGTTATAGATTCTTTTCTAAATCAACAGATGGGGGAGACTTCATGGCTTTGACAATGAGGACAGTATTAATGCTACATATGAGTACAGAGCGTGCCCCTAGGTTAGGGAAACTCAAACTAAGGTCCTCCAGATGTTATTGAACTGCAGTTCCAACTGTCCCAGCAAGTCAGATTGGCTGGGGCTGATGGGGCAGTAGATCAGGAACATCTGTCAGGCAACCCTCAACCTAAGCATGCTTACTTCTCACTGTGGGTTTGGTTTGCCTTGTGTGCACAGTAACACGGTTCCAGCCCAGCCACGGCACCAGCTCTGATGCTTGCAAAAGCTTTGAAGCTATTCCCTAAGGGCTCTGACAGCTGGGAATGAAAATTCCCAGTCTGGGAGCCTCTGGAGGATCCATTTCAGTGTAGGCTGTCAAAATGGATCTCCCATAAAACTGGAACATGGAGTGTGCACCTTCTACACGCCTCCATATTCCAGATTTGGTTCCATTAGTATGCAAACAGCTGGTGAAGATAGAAAACGAAACCACTTTCATTCTAAAGCTCTTTAGTACTGTTGTGTTCTTGCATTCCTCCCACAATTAGCCAAATACTTAAAATATAATGTCATGATAGTGCTGAATGTGCCACTTTAATATCCAGAAGTGCCTTGTGCGGCAAACACTCCCTCCAGTGATAGTTACTTTACTTCTTTGAATAGTAGTAGTGCAACTCCGCAAACGTATATTAGACAAAAGACATTTGCTGTAGTTCAATTTTTGTTTGTTTTCCTACTCTACAGTATAACAGCCCCCAGGGAGGCATATCAAAAATAATATTATGTGAGCTCCTTCCCTGAGCCAGTTTGGTCTAGTGGTTAGGGAGCTGGACTTATCTGGGAATACTGGGTTCAATTCCTCCTCCCCCATGAAGCCAGCTGGGTGACCTTGAGCTAGTCACAGCTCTCTTCTGAGCTCTTACAGCCCCATCTACCTCACAGGGTGTTCTGTTGTGGGGAGAAGAATAGAAAAACTTTGTCAGCCACTTTGAGTCCCCTTAAATGGGTGAGAACAGTGGCGTAGAAAAGCCAAGTTTTCTTCTTCTTCTTCTTCTTCTTCTTCTTCTTCTTCTTCTTCTTCTTCTTCTTCTTCGGATCTAAAAATACGTCATAAGAAGAAAGGGGAATTGGGAGGGGAGAGGAGAGGAAACCCTTATGATAAATCAAATATAGGAAGGCTCTGTAGCCTCATCTTTACTTTTTCTTCAGCTGACATAATAGCTGGTGAAATGATTGTTGAAGAATGAGTCTGACATTGTTGTACAGTAGATAGGAAAGCTTTGTAGTGGGCAAAGATAACAGCAGACCCCAAATACCTCATGAGCTAAAACAGGAGCGTTCATCTGTGACCCTCCAGATGTTCCTGGACCACTAGCATTCCATTTCCACCAGGCATAGAATGGTGGAAGTAGAATATTGGGAACTGTAGTTCAAGAGCATCTGGAAGGCACAAGGTGAGCATGCCTGACAACGGAAGCTGTACAGTATTTAAGCCTTTGAGGGTTGAGTATGGTCTTGGTCACTAATTAGAAATAGGTTTGAATCTTTTTTATTAGTATCTCAGCATGTAGTACCAATTATAGCTTGTTTAAGGGTTTATTGGCTTTTATTGTAGTTTTTAGTGCAATAAAGAAGTTTTCTCCCCTGATAAACTCTTCATCTCCAGTTTTCAACTAAAACTAAGGTTGTATGACTGTAGCAATGCAGCTTTCTTAGGACTCCCAAGCAAGAAGGTTAATGTAAAAGCTCAAACAAAAATTTAAAAAAGTAAAAATAACTAAAAATAAATTTTCTCCATGGACATAATTACTTTAAGAGGCAATTCATTTTTTGAAAATTGAATAATAAAATATGAAAAGAATAAAAAGGTTAAACACATCAACAGATTTAAAAATAATATATAAAAAATGACCAATTAAAACATTTAAATATTCTTAAAAATCAAAAAGTAAAAAAAAATCAAAAATCAAATTAATTAAAAAATTAAAATTAATTGGTAGGTTGCAAATCACAAATGTATGTGAACACTGTTCTAGACGTGTCATACTGCTCCCCCTTTTTTTACATGGTTTGCATGAGAAATCCCAGTTTGAAAAACCTGAACCAAAGGATGGTCTAATGAATCAAGTGAACAATAGCAAACCAGGGTGGGTTTGCAGGTGGTTCACTATGGTTCTCTCGGTTTGCAAGTGAGCCAAACCGTCCTGTGGTTCAAAAAACAACACTTGAAACTGAACCAGGCAAGCATAGTTTGGTTTGGTTTGAACACAATCATCAAATTTCAGTTTGTGTACATCTCTGTTCTAGATTATAACCAATCAAGTCCTTCAGCTTATGATTTTCAATAAGCAAAATATGATAAGTTTCAAAAGTATGCGTAGTAGCTTACTTTTTCTCAGGACAATGTTTAAAATTGTACTTTATGTTTAATAGCCCTTTTCTGTTATGGGAATGCTTATTTCTTTAAGGTATGCATAAATCCTTACTTCAGAACTATATAATGGCTGTGTTTTAATGAGGAATGGGGTCTGAATGATTTATTAATGGGGCTGTTGAACTTTAGTGAAATGTTGAGAATACCATGGGTTTCTCCCTCAAGTTGATTATTTTCTGTTGGTTTTTATCACTTTATTTTGCATTCCTGCCCCATGCTACTAGCTCTGAAGCTCAAGCAAGCTTAGGAGTACCTTGAGGGCAGGAGGTGTGAAAAGTCCAAAAATTCAGGGGACCCTTTGCAGTGGCAGACCTGAGGCCTATTCACACTATGGCCTTTAGTGAAGCAGTAGTGAACCTCTGGTGAAGAGCATCATGCTCCACATGTTAACCAATGTTTACCAGATACTTACCTGAAGCGTCTGGGGCAGGAGAATTTGCTCTTCTTCCAGCGCTCCAGGGTCATTTCAGGTGGTGCGCAAGCACACTGGCACTTTGGATGACTGTAGACCTGACTGCACATGCTCAGAGCATCAGCATCGTCAGGGCAATGGCGCTGATGCACACACTTGTGCAGAGGGTGCCGCAGCCAAAATGGCAGAGCCCAGAGGAGGACCAGGCTTGAATAAGGTAAGTATTTGATAGCAGGGGGAATGGCCAAAGTTGACTAGCACTCCAAATGCAAGCATTAGTCCAGTGGTTCTCAACCTTCCTAATGCCGCGACACCTTAATGGAGTTCCTCAAGTTGTGGAGACCCCCAACCACGGGGGTGGGACAGCTGGGAAGTGGGAGGGAAGGGTGGTGGGAGACTCGTCGTGACCCCTCTGAAAGGGTAGTTCGACCCCCAAAGGGGTCCCGACCCCCAGGTTGAGAACCACTGCATTAGTCAATGTGGGTTAATCACATGCCTTTCCTGTCCAGTGGACAGGAAGGAAAGTGCAAAAATTCCCCTTGTTGCATCAGCACAGTGAGTTCCATGGTACTCCTGGCCACTGACACTTGCAGTTTGCATGCCTCCATTGTCTGGTATACCACCCCAGGTAGACCTCAGAAAAAATATCTACTAGTAGACTGGATGAAGCCACCATTTTAGTATGTGAAGACAGATCATATTAACAGAGCGTGGGCCCTCTCTTAGACCACACCAGTGTGCGGAAGGGATGCTTCTGGTATGATTGTTAGTCTGACATATCAGTGTGGAATTGCCCTTGGCCTCTGCAATATATTTTCTAGCTGTTAACAAAATATAGCTTGACAAAACTGGAGTTATAAATGGCGACATCCTCAGTTTTTACTTATATTATTATTTATGTTTTATCAGCTTGCTTTCAAGAAGTTTCAGAAGTGCTTACTTAACTGGTTTATCTAAGCCAGCCTACACATGTTAAAAGTTTGTTTCAGGCCTCTTGAGTACAATAGTAATTTCCCTTGCGTGCTGTGAAAATAAAGCTGCCTTTATTGAATTTGAAATGATGCCCCAAAAGATTTTCTGAATTTTGCAACTGTAACAGCATGGAAGTGATATTAAATAAGGCAATATTGCATGATAAGAAAGGGCAGCATTGGAACTTCAGCTCAGTATCCTCTGTGCATCTCCGGACTGGTTCTAAAATAAAATTGTGTTTAAAATAAAATTTTCCAGCACCAGTTTCTCAGCGGAAGGGATGGCTAGCAAACTTTAATAGAATGTTATGATATTCGTATGCTAACATTCGAACGAATATGAATGTTTCCAGACATTTGAACAAATAGTTTGGACATTAGTTAAGCTGGGGAAACGTATCAGATACGTATTTATTTGTATCCGATCTATATCTGTTCATATCAGATACATATCTGTTCGTATCAGATACATATCTGTTCTTTTCTGATTCGTATCGAATGTTCATATGAATATGTACAAATAGATTCGTATTGAATAGAATTTTACCACATTCAAATGCGATCTATTCATATGAATGCAGATTTTCAAACATTCAATTTGTTTCTAATCAAGTGCCAAAAAAAAAAAAATTGTGCACAACCCTAATTATGTTCCATAATGGAACAAAGCCTGCTTTGCTGGGACCAAAGGTGCTCAATTATGTAGCATCAGCTGCCATACTTTGCCCTAACAGCTTGGTTTCATCCAAAGCTCTTGCTTAGCACAATCATCTGGAAAGGATCCAGCACAACTGAGTAATGTTTCCCCTTCAGCCAAGACAGTCAGATGGTACTTATCCGAGCAAGCAATGAGAATTGTTCGTTTGTTTGTTTTAAGAGTTTTGCAAGCTAGGAAATAGAGATTTGCAAACTTGAGGAAAAGGAGGTGGAGGCTTGGAGGTTGGGGGAGAAGAAAATGAAGATTTTGCAAGCTAGAGAGAAAGAAGGCAAAGGTTTGAACTGTAGAAGGGAACAAAATGAAAGTTTGCAGGCACAGGATAGTCACAACTACGTTTTAATTCAGCTTCAGTCCATTCTCAGTGTAAGTCATTTTCTTTCAAAAATATCTAACCCAAAGGTGAATTTTCTGAGCTGGATAATGCCAAAAGGAAATGGCTTTTCACTGTGCTGGTGCATTATCTCAACTTTCAGACTGAAACCAGATTAAAACTTAAGTGTGAACACAATATTGGAGGAGAGAAATAGGAATGTAACAACCTGTTGCTCCATCCCAGACCAGTTCAATCTAAACAGAGGGATTAGAAGGTTTGAATTCAGTTTCTAAGCTTCATTTCAAATTTGAGCAGAACCAATGAGGGTTCAATAGAACTCCACGCCCCTCACTGTTTGGAGTCGAAGGGCTTTTCCAGTGACAAACCAGTTCCAATCAAACCGATTTGATATTTTTTAGTGCTTCTGAACCAACTGATTTAGGTTTGTGCACATCCCAAGAGAGAAAGGAAAATGTAAACAGATGAGAATGTACAGTGGCTAGTTTTACAAGTGGGCTTAGTATCAAATTCATCATACTGATATACCCTTTAATGATGTAATATTATCCACATAGTATACAATGTTGCTAGGAGAATTTTAATTTCTTCTTGTGTTCCTTTGACCTTCCAGTTACCTCAGCCTAAAATGCAAATAATACAATGTAAACTAAAGGAATTTAAGCCAAAATTTCAAAACCGGTCACAGAGCCTAGCCTTCAATGACTTATGTGTAGTAATTTTAATCACATTAGGCAAAGCGACCTTTTGAAAATGCAGCCTTGACAATAAGATCTACAGTATCTGTATATTTCTGAGAAAGAAATGATTAAAATGTAGGCAGGAGAATTAGCAGATATGGGCCTCCAGTTCTTAATTTTTCTATAAAAACAGCAGACTTAAAATATAAAATATAAAACCCACGCTCATAACATTTTGTCTTAGAAGAACCTAGCTTTTTCATAGACTGAGCTTTGAGGAGAAGTCTGCATGAATAATTTACAGTGTTGTACTTCTGAACAGCTGGTGACAGTAAGGATTTCTTGTTTGCCTTCCCACTGTTTGAGCAATTTTGTCTTATGTGTATTAATGACAAGGAATACTAATGCAATATTATCATGATTGTATCAAGAATTTCAGTTCTTTACATAGGGTGTAAAGACTTATGGATACTGCACGTTCTGATGCACAGTCGGGGTGTGGGTGTCACACCTGTTGCCCGATACTTCATAGCAGTGGTGCATTATTGCCTCCGCTTCTTCAAATTTACCTACTGCGGAATGATGACCACTCGCTCTGCAGTATCAGGTAAATTCGAAATTTCCCGCCAGTCCGGACAGGATGGCGAGAACAACAAACGAGAGCTGAGCCTGCAGCTCAGCTCCCATTGGCTACCCCATCCCACGTGCTGCGTGCCTCACCATGCATGCCACACAAGTATTGCAGCTTTCTCTGATAAAGCTGTGGGGAGGCTGCTTGAATCTGGATTGCGCATCATGGCTTTGCAGCAGGTAAGCTGCAGTTTTTGCTCTGACTGTGGATTTTATTCCACTAATCTGGAAACTGCCATAGTCAGCTTTTCAGGCCATCTGACCTCATAGCTAACTAAATCTGTAAGTTTCTTAATGTGGGTTGTCTGCCAAGCTCTAACGTTTGGAGTAGATTTAAACAGAGATCATCATTAAGGCTTCATTGGAACTTACTGTTGTTAGAATGCTGCTAGACTAAAACAGTCCACTTCTGACTAGAAAATGATGCTCTTTTCACCATCAGACACCCTTGAAATCTACTGTTCTATCAGCATATTCACATATTTGTTCATATATCACTTCCTTGTCTGTTGACGTCATTTAATCGGTTGGTCATCTATCTTCTCCCACCCTATGTTCCTGTCAACTTCTGACATTCTATCAAGTTGGAAGGGACAAGGGGCAGGCAAAGGTGGTGAGAATAGCAAACCTCATCCTTCTGCCTTCTGGTTTGATGTGACAAATGTTGCTAACTGCAAATGCAGCTGTGAAGTGTAGAGACAGTGGTTTATCCCACAGTTGCCCTCTAATGTTATTTTTGCATCACCACAACTGCTGGGCAATAGAAGGAAAATGCAAGCATTTGACTGTGCTGCTGTTATATCACTGCAACATCGATTTATATAGATATAGACTTATATAAGCTTATAGACTCCAAATATCTAAAGGAACACCTTCCATATCAACCTGCCCATGCCTTAATATCTGGAGGGGAGGTCCTCCTGGTTGTCCTACCACCCTCAGTAGCAAAAAGGGGTGGACACTCAGGAGAGGGCTTTCTTAATGATGGCCCTAGGCTGTGGAATAATCTCCCCCTTGAGGTGTGTCAGGCTCCTTCACTGTGTATGTTTAGGAAGGTGGTGAAGACGCACCTCTTTGCCCTGGCCTTTGATTAAATGTTTTAATATATACTGTTGTTTTAATATATGTCTGATTTTAAGTGTTGTTACTCACCCTGAGACCTTCAGCTATCTAAGGTGGGATAGAAATAATAATATAGATATAGATATTGATAGCATAGCATAGCATGCATCCCTCAAAAAATAACTAGTGATGCTATCTCCTCACACACAAACATACTTTTGTACTTATGCCTTTAATAATAGATTGAGATACAAATCTAGTAGACAAAGCCAGAAAAGAGAAAGAGCTGTTAAATTTATTTATGTTAGGCTGCTATTAAAGGAAAGGAACATTAGCTTGAATTACAGTAACAAATTACAGCTTGATCCTATATTTACTGTGTCATCCTGTGGTAGAGTTCATGATCTGAAACTAGAATCTAAGCAGCAATGCAAGCTCTTAACCCTTCTCCAGTGTACAACAGCTCTACATACGATACTATTAATGAATTTCAAAGAGAAGAATGTTATTGGTGTTGGAAACTACTAAGTTGTGGCTAACTTAGAATAACCGATGATACAGAGCTTTCAGAGAAAAAGGCTATCAAACCTCACTCAGGCCATGGTCACACCTTCCCTTTAAAACATCTTCAGTCCATTTTCAGATCTGGCTACTGACATCTTTTCATTTCTGTCCATTTTATTTGTCCCTCCAACATGCCCCTTACCTTTGGGGAGGCCGTGGTGGCACCCCTGGGCCTATTTTAGCGCTCTCCAGAGGCTGAAAAAGCACTTCAAGTTCAGTGTTGTGTGAACTCTGGATAGGGGTCATGCAACACAGAAGTGTTTTCTCGGCCTCTGGAGTGTGTCGAAATAGGCCCCCAGTTATGCCACCACGGCCTCCCAATCCCCTCCAGTGTTCTCCCTGACCTTTGAGGAGGCTGCAGTGGCATCCCCAGGCCTATTTAGGTTCTCTCTGGAGGCCAATAAACAGGTGAACAGGGGGGCAGGAAGGGAGGACTGTGGGGGGGTTCCCTTTGTTTTATGCATGTATGTTCATCTGAATATTCATTCAGAGTACAAAGCTCCCCACATTTCTGGGGGTGGGATTCAGCTGAAGCCAAATTTTCCCACATTCAGTTCGTACCAAGTTGAAGGTCAGAAATGGCTTTGTGGTTATCAGGATATCATATTTTACTGACTCCGTAAGTAGAATCCATGCTGCATGAAACTGTTTTATGCTTTTTAGCTCTGGGTTGAGCATGTTGTGTACATATAGCACTGCTGAAGATAAGATGTGATCTTAAACACACCCATTTCCTAATTAGTGTCTTTTGGGAAAAATAGGAAAAATAAGAGTTCTCAAGAGCTGGAGCATCTAAACTTCAAAGAGCCATTTCCAAACCAGAATGACTATGTGGTGCAGGCTGTCATGCGCTTTGCCAGCTGCTTCTGGTGACTGCACTGGTGCACACGCACTGGCATTGACACTGGGGAATGAAAATGGTGGTGCCTGAACACCATCTGCCCTTGGGTGAGTGTCCAAGCCAGCGCAAATGCTTAGTACATGCGTGGGCGAGTTCGCAGTTTGCTTCCCACGGACAGGGAGCAAAGTGCAAACTTCCCCAGGACACCGATGTTCCAGCCCTCGCAATGTGAATGGCAACAACTGGGCTAGAAGCAGAACAGCTTGGGCTGGCTAGTAGGACTGCTCCTGCAAGTTAAGTGCAGAATAGGGATATGGACAAGTATTCAAGATATTCGTTATTCGATTGAATTTGGACAAATTTGGACATTCACTTTTTAGTATTCAAGTGAATATGAATATTTCAAACTGTTTGTATGAATAATTCAGATATTCGTATGTGTACGTATCCATACGCATCTTATGGATGCATACGGGATAAAAACAGGATGCATACAGGTGTGTACAAGATTTGTATCATCAAATACATATAGAATATTAGTACGGATAGATATCAGTTCGAGTGTCCAGGCATTCATTTTCTCTTTATTCGTACAAATTCAGATATTCAAATATTCGATTCGATTTGAACTGAATTTGAAAATTGCATTCGTGCGCACCCTTAATGCAGAAACAGCCTTTGTATGCACTCAGGCATTTAAAATGAGTCTGTATGCATGACAAGACCTCTAATAGCTTTTGGTTACTGGAATTAAAAGCAGAATTTATGTAGCTTTTGAATGCTGTGCAATGAGCTACTGCTTTGCAGTTAGCTGCTGCAATTTTTTAGTTCTCAGTCGAGCATGTTCCATACATATAGCACTGCTGGAGATAAAATGTGCTCTTAAACGCATCCGTTTCCTAATTAGTGTCTTTTGGGGAAAATAGGAAAAATAAGAGTTCTCAAGAGATTTTGCAGTTTTCAAATCATATTCTGCTTGCCAGCTGAATAAAACATTAAAAACATAAGTTAGCCGGATTTGCTGGAAGACTAAAAATACTCAGCCCACACAGTGTGTTTATGAGCTTTCTTCTGTGTACGAAAGGCATGCTGTCGTAGTACAATAGAAGAAATAAATATCATACATGAGTATCTTGTTTCATTTAAGATGTTTTTTGCATCATGAAAAGTGCACTAAGGAAACATTATGCTACCTCTCTGCCAATTTAATCGACCAAGTAAGAGGTGGAATAACCTCCAGCTCATTAAGATATATCCCTGATCCAATTTGGGTAAAATTGGACCTAACTGTCACTTGGGATTTTGCTAGTCTGTAGTAATATACTATCATAGCTCTTGGTTTTGGAAATTAAGGTCTTAATTTCTCTGAAAAACACAATGTAGTTCATAGTCTTGACATAGGCTGTCCCCACCCACATTAATAAAGTAGCTCCAAAACAGCAGTGGGCATTAGTGTTCCCATCCCACCTCTAATCCACTTTTAAAGGCTACCGAGGTCATGGTCACACCTTCCCTTTAAACTGCCTCAGGCCTAACTGCTCACACCTTTTCATTTCTATCCATTTTATTTGTGGACTTTCTAGGCAGGAAAGTCCTGATGGAGGGTAGAAAGTCCATAAATAAAACTGATACAGCTTGTATCTGAAGATGAAGGAGGTTAGTGTGGATTAAAGGCTGTTTTTCCACTGTCACTAAAAGAACATTAAGAACCCATTAATGGTTATGAAATGGCATTTTTGTACCCATTAATGGGTACTTAATGGGTACTTCTAGTGACAGTGGAAAAACACCCAAAGTAGTAGCTTGCAGACACTACCAGACCTAAGCTGCCTTTCAGTAGGGCTGTGCATGAATGGGGTGTTGTTGTTGTTTTGCATTTAATTCAATTTGAATTGAATGTCAAAACTTTTTATTTGATTTGAATGTTTAGAATCTGAATGCAACAAAATCCGATTCGAATGGAATACATTTGAATCTATTCATTCAAATGTTAGATTCAAATCTGAAGATACGGATGTCGACAACATTCGTATGTGTCATACGTATCTGTACGCATTTCATACGCAAATGTGTACAGATATGTTAAGATGCTTGCAGATATTTATCTGTACATTCGTATCTGTACATTCGAATGTTTCAAATCATTCAAACGAATGTTTCGGGACATTCAAAATTAGTTCAGTTGTTTAAATTCAAATGTGTAGACATTCTATTCGAGTTTGAATGTCCACATTCAATCGAATCGAATCAAATTTTGAATGTTTAGAACATTCATGCAATCCCTTCTATTTAGCCGCTTCCCCCCAACTGTGTGTAGATGCAGAGTTACATCTGCTGAATTATATTTATTAAGTCATTGCACTCTGCCTCTCCACTAGTTCTGCAGTATTATGGCTTGAACTGTTTGCAGATCTTGAAGCATATGTAGACTCACAGAGCATGAGAATGGTAGTGGGACATATTTTATCCTGTTTATTGATATATTTTAGCAAAACCCTTTTGTTTGGTTCTTCCACAGTGAGATTCATCATTTAGAAATTAAAATTGAATTTCAGCAAATGCAACGTAGGAAATTCAAAGTGGGGGGGACAGCTTATGCTAAGAGAGCTTGAAATCAATTTTAATTACTCCCGGTTATTAACAGTGGTGAAGCTTTCCCCCATTTCCATTGCTTGGATTTTCCAGCTGTTCGTTCACAGTATGTTCTCGGAGTAAGAAGCCAAGCTCTGATCAGGTTGCTTGTCTTTTTGGCTGTTTATAGTTACATATTAAAAACTGTGCATTTTTGCTAATCAGGATTACAGACTCAAATTGCATGATTTATCCTCTTTTATTTATTCTTTTCATATGGAAATGACTTTTATCTCTTTCTTGCAAACTTCTTTATGCATCAGCAACAGATTTTTGTTTGGTTATTTTTAAAGAATCCTTGGAAAAATAAATGAAGCTTCCAGAAGTCGAAACCTTCTCACAAATAATTTTCTGTTGTTGTTTTTGGTAACTGCCATGTGCCAATAAAAGTAGGATTTCTCTGCCAAATTGTCATCTGCTAGACTGCATACTTCTGAGTCCATTTTGGGGGGAAATGGTAAGAATTCATCACAGCAAAATGTTAAAAACCTTATTGTATCCAAGTAAATAATAACAATATTAATTGTAACAGCATATTGTATGCTTTTTAACTGTTTAATAATTTACAGTAGAACGTATCCATCAGACTTCCTTGAAAGTTTTTAGCAGAAACTGCTCCTTAAAATGTCTCTTGAAATAAACCCATTGAAAAGCATTTTATATCTATTGCATTTTCTGGTTTCAAGGACTGATACTCTCATGAATGGAATAGTTGCAAGAATTCTAGCTTGGTAAAATTATGGAAATAATTTCAGTGGGTATTTAACTTCAGATCAGGAACTAGAGCTGCACAGTTTTCAGGACTCGTATCTACTGGCATCAGTATGAGAACATTTTACTTGTGAGTATTGGCTACTTTGAAATGCTACCCTAGAACAAAAGGAAGAGAAAGATGCTCACAAACCAGAATTTTCATCTAACAGTTATTTTCAGCAAGAAGTATAAAGACCAGATTTTCATTTATTAAAGTAAGTTTCGTATAAGCTTAGACAGGTGTGCCAAAAAATCACTAGCCACTTCTGCTTTAATCTCATATCTGTTCTCCTAGTATATGGTTGCACTAAAGTGTGCTTGTTCCTCAATGATCTGCACTGCGCAAAGGATAGGTTCTCATGCGGCAAATGGCTGTTGACAGAGCTGTTGACCTCTCACTGGATGTTGCTTTGGACATTGTTGGGCAGTACTGGTCTAGCCATTCACACGTACAAGCGCTGCTAGTCAGATATGGGGCTAGTTTAGCACTTGTACACTCGCAGTATGAATGACCGCTACTGTGCTGTATCCTTATTGTCCTAGTATGGTATCACTATACCATAATGGGCTAGCAAGTGTGAATATGGCCTCAGGGTAACATGTGGAAACATCTGTACCAAGTAGTAACAGATGCTGTGTTGATTACTATGATTATCCATTTGGCATAGTGAACACTTTTAAGTTTGCTCCACATAGATTCTGGGTGTGATCAGACAGGACTTTTTTCAATTTCCTCTTTGAGAAAACAGTTAAACAAATAAGCTTACCTCATGTTTCCCTACACTGCTCTTCCTTTGCAACACTTTCCTGACTACAGGTGCTCACCACAGACTGACCAGTTGCCTGTCCAGCTTTCCAAGGCTCTAATTGGTGGCTCACTGGCAGCATTTATTCCCATGCTGTGGCTGCTAAATTTCCTTTCTACATGCTTATGAAGGTCCCAGCCTAATGTGACAGAGAGTGCATCCAGACAGGATGTATACTTTACAGGGACAGCAAAGGGGGTGCCTAAGTGCACTTGTGTCAGGAAGCTCCAGAGTCCTTCAAGGCAAAGCCTGATGCTGCACAGCAAAAACCTCCTACTTATTTTGATTTTTTTTCTTTTCCTGGGTGTTTGGGCGTGATCTATTGAGGGTTTGCCCTCATTCAGGAAGGAGTAGGCCACTCAGAGAGGTTCCAAGCCTCAGAGAGGAAGTGGTTTCCTGCTCTTTTGGAGAACTTGGGGATTCCCCATGAACTTCTTTAATTTTAGAAAAAGGGTAAGCTTTGCAATTTTTTTATTTATGTCAGGAAGTACTCTGAAAGAAGGAGTTGCTCTCGGTGTCATTTACCCCTTATGAAGAAAGGGTATGCATTCCTGGCTTCACTACAGGGTAAGGCAAATTTTATGTCTGCCCTTAAAGCCTCAAATTCACCCAGAGAGTGTTTAATTAAGTGTATCTGATCACACTCTCTGAATCAATAGGAAACAAGAAAACAGTAAAATTAGATGGAAAATGAACATAAAATAAAAGGTGTGTGTGGAACTGCATCCCCCCACCTTTTGGCATCTTCAAAATCACATTCTGTTTGTTTGCGTACTTTTCAGAACTTGCTAATTCTTTTACTGTTATTTGTCTCTTCATTTTCTCTTTTTTTGTGATTTCATGTATACTGTTCATTATTAGTGCAATCACTTTTACATTGGGGTTCTTCATCTAATCTTCCAAATACTCAACCAAATCTGTAATACTTGGATATGGACTGAATCATCACATGACACATAATCCTGATACTCAGTCACAACATTGTTTCTGTGCTTTTTAAAACCTCTTGCTAATAGGATTCGACTGAATAATTGCTTTACATAACACAATCTATAGCCTTGGGATTTCAGGCTGTGAACAATTAACATGGATGTCTTTGTAGCGGAGAAAGAAAAAGAAAAAGCGATTGCTGTTTCGTTCTTTTTTAAAATGTGTGTGACTAATGATCTTTAAATGAGAATCTGTATTCTGCAGAGAGAATTAGCATATGCTGCAATATAGGTAAGTGGGGGGGGGGGAAAGACTTGCATATAGAAATCTTGTGGGGGGTGTAAGTCTTCCAAGCACATGAAAGACACATTTATAGAATGCTGTAACTCGTAGCTTCTAAAATGCAGGTCAACATTAAAGGATTCTGAAATAAGTAGATAGTGTCCTTATTTCTGTTTTGAATGGGCCCTTTATTGCTATATTTTCTACAGGGATAGATGCTCTTTCTCCAAATCCTTTCTCTTTGAGAGGAATCAGCAGAGGCATTGTGACTTATCCAAATGTTAAGAGGCTGAAAAGCTTTAGAAGATTCATCACAATCTGTTTGGGAATGTGTGCCTAGCAGATAAATAGATTTAGAATTTACTGAAGAAATTAATATAAAGGAGAATGATCAGGTTCTTTGAGTTCAAAGGAACTTCCAGAGTGAATTGCAAAAGCATTCCTAATACTGAACATGAAAAAGCAACAGAACATACAGGTAGAGAATGAGTTGCATTGTGCCAAGTCCTGAGTATTCATATTCAGTACGGCTCCCAAATACGTTGACTCTACCCAGGTTCACTTAGATGTAGGGGTGTTCACGAATGCAGTTTTCAACATTTGAATATTCAAACGAATTGAATATTCAAAAATCGGAATTCATACGAATAAAGAAAACAAATGTCTGAACATTCGAACCAGTACAAATACATTCATATCTATTCATTTGAATATTCAGTATGTATCCGATACGAATCTTGTACACATCCGTATGCATCCTGTTTTATCCTGCATGTATCTGTAGAGATGTGTACAGATGTGCACAAGATGCATACAGATATGTATCCAATGGGTATGTATCTATACACATGCAAACGTCCAAATTATTCATACGAATAACTCAAAATGTCTGGACATTTGATTTGTATACAAATGTCCAAATTCATACGAATAACGAATATTTTGAATATTTGTGCACATCCCTACTTAGACATTGTGCAAATCGCATTGAAATAGTTTTGCAGAGACCATCAATTTTCCATGATGGAATTGCAGCAGTCTAGACTGGCTAAATGCTAGAGACCTGTGGGATTGTTATATAGATTTGCTATGAATGTGCATAAGAAATGGAACAGGCCTCTAGCCTGTAGGTGGCTGTAGCCGAACATGCAGCCCTCAGAATTGCACCTGTTTTGAGCTTTCCTGCTATCAGAGATCCTTTCTGCACACTCCTAATAAGCAGAAGCCTAACAATCATCATTCTGGAGGTTTAATTAAATAACAAGTGCAAAATCTACATAAAAATAGGATTTTTTTCTTATGGCTTGGAGTGGCTGTACCTCAGTAGTAGAGCAAACTGCCTGGAAAGAAGAGTGTTGCTGGTTTGAATCCCAGGATCTCCCCATAAATAGGTAATGGAAAACCACTTGACCAAGAAAACTGCATAGAGGTGCCCCTGCAGTTAGCCAGCTGAGACTCAGTAGTACCCAACAATAACTGTAACCATTTTACAGATGGATCTACGCTATGTGACACTGGCATCTGGACAACATTTTGCCCAAGACTGGGCTCTGATGAGTTGCAGTTTTGCTTCTATGATGTAAAGCCCCCCCCCCCACACACTTTTTTTACAGGCTTCTGGTTCTTGTTGAGTCATTTCCCCAGCTGCTAAAATGTCAGCTAGATGTGTACAATGATATATAACTATCATCAGTGAGGTCTTCATTGAGCCATCAGAGCCAAGACTTGTGACCTGTGAACATACAGGGTGGGAGGAAGTGATCCCGTTTCCCATGACCTCTTTTACATCTTCTGTTGCTTTCCAGGTTCTGTAGGTGTTGACAACAAATATCTTCTATCACTTTACAGGCTATGGGGCCTCACAATTGGGTTTGTAACACCTTTGGCTAAACTATGAAATATGTTGATGATCATTAATGATATTCAAGAATATCACCAGCTATAGTGTAATTTTAGAGCTTGTCCTCATTTTACATTTCACTGACAGATAACCACACATGAATATATGTGCTACCTATATATTTCTGTGTGGATTGTTGGCATTATAATTTTTACTGTTTTCCCCGAATGGAAGGCCACAAGTAAAAGGGATAGAAATAAAAAAAGTGTGAGCAGTCAGACCTGAAGATAGACTGAGGAGGGTTTAAAATGAAGGTGTGACCACAGCCAAAATGTTTCCCTTCTGTTTCTTATTTCTTGCCCTTTTATTTTCTTCCTCTTCTTCCAGCTCTGATCTTTAATTTATTAGTCTTCAAACCCAGAAATTATAAGCTCATTTTCTAGTTCTTGTAGAAAGTCAAAAAAGGGTTTCCAGTTTTTAAGAAATTAATCCTGTTTTCAATAAATTTGTCAATTAGTCCATTTCAGAAAAATCCTTCATTTTAATCAACCAATCATCCATCATATTTATTTTTTCATCTTTCCATTTTTGAACATAAAGGATTCTAGCTGCGGTCACATTACCTAAGTTATATAACCATTTATGCCTAACAAATTCATTTCTGGTTTATAAGGAATGTTCATTTTTAATATCTTCTGCAAAATTATGTACTGTATATATGTTTGTGCGTTAATGCAGGTCTGATAGTCTGTATAGTGTTAAGAATTATCTATATACCATCCTGTATATATTTTCAGTGTGTGTGTGTGGTTTGTCATACTTGTTTATAAAAAACTACATAATACTTACATTTAGACCTCGGTGACTGATTTCAAAGAGTCCCTTACACCTTTGTATACAACATATTATTCCATTTTTATTGATTTTCACAAAGCATTTTATACACATTTCAATATACAACTTTAATACATTCCATTATAACAATGCTTTAGTATTCTCCGTGTGACTTCCTCCGTTCTTCAAACTCTTCTGCTTAGCATTCTTTTAACCCTTAGCTCTCCTTATATACCTTTTACTTTTTCATTTAAAATCTCATTCAAAACCTTCAGTTGTGACTTCCAGTTCCTGAAGATATTCGATAAAAGGACCCCAGTCTTCCAAAAACTTATTCACTGTTTTGTCTTTTAAAAGATTTGTCGATTTATCCATTTCTGCCATTTCCATTTGTTAGTTCTTTCTTATAAGAAGTTTCAAATACATATTAGACATCCAGCAGATGTAAAGTGCTTTAGCAACAATCTGATTTTTTTAACAAAATTATGTATTTTACTGTCACGTCTGTCTCTTTCTCTTGGAATGCCTTCCCTTCTGCTGTTTGTGAAGAACCTTGTGAGAGTCTATTGAAGACTTTTTTTTACTCAGACATTCCCTGTGTGAACATTTGTTCCTTCCTTGCCCCATCCAGTTTTTCAATATATTTAAACTGCTGGGGTTTTTTACTCTGCTTTTACACTTGTTTTCGATGATTTGTAGACCGTTTTGAGAATTCTTGAAAAGGAAAGTGGTATAAAAATGAATGCATGAATGCTTACGGCTAAACTAATTAAACTTGTTCTTGTATGCTACTCATATTTCAAATTGTGGCAGGTTGTTCTTCATGAGCATTAAAACGGATCAAAATCATTCCTTAATGAGCCAGTTTGGTCTAGTGGTTAGGGAGCTGTAATCTTCTCTGGGAATACCGGGTTCGATTCCACCCTCCTCCATGAAGCCCGCTGGGTGACCTTGGGCGAGTCACAGCTCTCTTCTGAGCTCTCACAGAAGAACAGAAGCTTTGTCAGCCGCTTTGAGTCTCCTTAAATGGGTGAGAAAAGCGGGGTAGAAAAGCCAACTCTTCATCTTCTCAATAAAGACAGGCTTTAATGTTAATTCTACATGATGGTTTAACCGTAATCATTCAGTGAGTTAGTTGCATGGTCCTGAAGACAAAATTGTTTCCCAAAAACATTTACCAAAAAATAGCACCTGTTCTAAATACTTGCACAGCAATTATGATTATTTTATTTTATAATTTGCTTATTTATTTATGGGGTGGCCCACAAACCAAGTCTTTAGCTGAGTGTCTTTAAATTAAGGATCTCCACGAATATTTGTAGGCATTAGAAATCCAATTGAATGTGTCAAATTTTGACATTTGAACTCGATTTGAATGTCCCAAAATTTGAATGAAAACATTTTAACTGAATTTCAAATTTCAGATCTATTCATTTGAATGATCTGGACATTTGTTTGTGTACAGGTTCATACATGATGCATATTTGAAGATCCGCATCTTTCCCGCATCTGTACACATTTGTATGGATCCATACAGGACAAAAACGAGTTGCATACGGGATAACTATGGGATGCATATGGACATGTACGGATGTGTGCAGATGTGTACAAATGTAGTGAAGATGCAGATTTGAATTGGCTGATAAATTCAAATAGAATCTTGTAAAGTTTGAATTTAAAAGATTCTAATCAAATCAGATTTTCAGGTATTTGTTTCAATTCAAATAGAATGTCAAAAAACATTTGTGTACATCTCTAATTTAAACACTGTCATAATAGAATCAGTTTGCAAGACTGAAAACAGAAAATTGAAAAGTATAGTTGTAGCCTAGACAAGGCCACTTAAAATGAAAGCCTTGGCTTTTTATCTACTTGTTTGACCACTGACCAAGACCACATAAAACTATCCAGAAATTTTTGTGAAAGAAATGCGAAAAACTAGTTTCACATCAAAATATTTTTCTGACATCTGTCTTTTTTTCAGGCTTTTAAGAGATCAGTCCCTGGAATGGTTTTACAATAATGTGAAAAGCCGGTTCAAGCGTTTTGGAAGTGCCAAAGTCTTGAAGAATTTATATAGAAAACATCGGCTGGAGACAGGAGTTTGTTCTGACATTTTAGGTACAGTGCTTTAAAAGCAATGGAATCTCTTGTGTTATCTCAAAGGCAAATTGCTCAGTTGCTTATGTAACAGAAGCTCTCTCTGCATTTATTTATTTATTTATTTACATTTCTATCCCACCCCATACCCGAAGGTCTCTGGGCGGGTAACAACGGATCAGACAACATATTTAAAAACATATTAAAAACAAAATACAGATTAAAACATATTAAAAATACGATACAAATTTAAACAAGGTACATAATTAAAAACTCTGATATAGGCCGTGCTATAATCTGGAATTAGGAACTCTGTGGTCCACGTGGTCTGCATGGGACTAGTGGTAATCCAGATCTGATCCAAACTAAGGGTACAGTAATCAAGATTAGTAGTCGATCAGATTAATTGGTACCCAGTTGTACTAGTGCCATCTGATCTGGAACAAGGAAGATCATAGGTGTGGCACTGAGAAACATGTGTTGTGACAGCAAGTCTGAGAAGACACCTTCACAGGCCCTTGGGGACAATGGTGGCAACATTGATAGTGGAGTCTTTGCATTGTCTGCAGAGACCCCTATCTCTGCTACCAGGATGCAGTATTTGGTCAATGGGAAAGTGGGCAATTTCATCAGGTTTGGGAGATGTTGTAACCAGTAGGTTGCATCTACTAATATGGAACAATAGTGTGCTTAAGAACATAAAGTGCAGAAAAGATCAATGTAATAGCCAACATTAGTGCAAAGCTGTTTCCTAGCAGCATGATAAGAGATGATTTTTAAAATAAACAGTTTTAACACTCAGATTTATGAATTCTTATTGTTCTCACTCATTTGTTGGTCCCTGGTGACTTTTTTATGTTTTCCATTGTGATCATATGTTAGTCTTCTTCTGTTCTTCCCTATAAAAAAAGAGAATTAAATCTCTTTTTTTTGTTTTACAATACCACCCTTTCAAATCCAGGATGTATTTCAAGTTCAAAATGTCATATTCAAAGCAAATTCTGAATGCTAACAATACATGTGTGCTAATGGCTAAAATCTTGTGGACTCTATTTACTTCATTGTCTCAACACAGGGATTAACCCAGTGTGAAAAATGACCTCCTCTGATTTCTCTTTATTTTTCTGTATAAGGAAAACTGTACAGTGGCGAAGCATTTTTTAAAAGCTGAATAGATTTTGTCTTATGAATATTCTACCACGCCTTCTGTAAACAGCTGTGCACTCAAAACGGTTTTGCTTTCTACATATAATGTGTTTGATCTTGGTGTGTTTTATGACATTTGATAATAATACCAGCGCCAATGTTCTTTCTGAACAGAAGCAGGAAGTTTTTGTGAAGGAACCATAGAAAATGAAGGAAGCATATGTGGTAGTGATTCTACTTTCTACAGACAGACAGAAGGTAATTCTATTTATAATGAGATTTTCTTGTTCTCGCTTTGCTATATTGTTTTTAACACATTCAAATAGGTAAGGGAGTAATCTGGCGTACAATAGGTATCCTTCATATGATGGTAATATCTATAGATTTAATAGCATATTCACAACTTCTAAATAGCATTTTCTCCCCCATCTGTGACAAAGTCTGGTTTGGGGCTAACAAAACTTCTTATCCAAAACAATTGAATGTCCCAAAACTGGCAAAGACTAAAGGTCCAGCAACACAGCACATCCATCCATCCATCCATCCATCCATCCATCCATCCATCCATCCATCCATCCATCCATCCATCCATCCATCCATCCATCCATCCATACATACATCCATCCATCCATACATACATACATACATACATACATACATACATACATACATACATACATACATACAAGGGCAGCTTAAAATGTTTTAGATCCTTTTCTGCACTGGGCCTTATTCTGGATTGTATCCTGGAATATGTGTCTGCCATCTACATACTATTGCAGACTGTGGAAAGCCCCTATTCCTAGATATAACCCGGAATAAGGCCCAGTGCAGAAATTGTCATAAGATGCATCCAGACATCACTTACTCATTCTACTGTTTTTGGATATTCTGGAATAAAACACTCCCAGGAGTCCTTTATTCTGTGATATCCATGCTTTATTCTAGAATATAAAAAAATAGTGAAATCTGGATGCAGCCATAGAGGTGGAAGCATGTGGTAGCTATTATTTTGATTCCACCAAACCAGCTCTGATCTGCTTTGGCAGTGCATTTTCTGCCCTGTCATGAGCGTCAGAAGTGGGATGAGCACATGGGCATGTGATAGCAACAACCTCTGCACTGTTTCTGGCCTGCTTTTTAATTACCTTAAAAAATACTTGTGAACATGAGAACAAAAGGAAGAGTCGCCTTGAGATAATCTACTATAATTTGACTTTACTATTAGTAATGGTGATGTACAATGATGGGGCTTTGTCTGACATACTGTTTGTCATGACTAGATGTATTTTCAGATTGCACCACATTCTACTTGCTCTTGAAGTATAACAATATGGTAGGTGGGCGGATGAACATCAGTGTATAACCATGCATTCAGAGTTTCTTTCTCATCTTTTTCTTCAAGCATTGGACATTTTATTTCACCTTTCACTGTGCTTTATTTACTTGCATTATGCTTAACACTAGGAGATTTTGGTGGCATAGTATGTCCTTCATGGATTGGGAATGGTGACTAGATATCTGTTAGCTTTTAGAAAGCAGGAGGGCATAAACAGGAAGCTGAGTTATGGGAAGATTTGGTTCACCTCCAAGAGCTCTGCTCTTCCATCAGTTCTAAAAAGGTTCTGATATGTTTTTTGCCTAGGACGTAGCATGATGGACACACTTGCCGTGGCTTTACGTGTTGCAGAAGAAGCTATCGAAGAAGCTATTTCTAAGGCAGAGATGTGCAGTGATATTTTGGTAAAAATATTTTAATTACATTCATTTTTTTAAGGCTCCTGTTTAATTAGCTGTACTAAAACAGGAGAGCACACTGATCTTTGTCATCGTAGGTTACATTAAAATATTGTTTAAAAGCAATATATTTTAAGACTTCAGCACATTTTGTTAAGACATAGATTATCATGATTACAATGAAACTGCAGACTTCCACAATTGCCATCATGGACTATAGCATCTTGTGTTAAGAGATGTGTGGCTGCTTCTGAATTATCTGTGCACAAACATTCGTACGACTAGTTCGGACATTTGTTAAACTGGGGAGGTGGGAACACGCCTGCCAGTCACATCTGGGATGGATCCAGATTGCATATGACATGGATTGAGAGCATATTAAAAGTGGATTCAGGTTGGATTTGGCACTTTCAAAGCATGGATATGTTATGGGATACGTATTGGATATGTATTTGTTCATATCAGATATGTATCGGATATTCGTACAAATTCATACAAATACATTCATATCGAAGCAAGTCCTACCACATTCAAAGGGCATCTATTCAAAAGAATACGGATTTTCTAAATTTCAGTTCGTTACAAGTAAAATGTCAAAAAGCCTATTCATGTGTGGCTAGATCACAGAAAAGATCCATCCACAATAGCATCCTGTTTCCTTCAGGGAAAACCAATTTGAAGATCATTGGTCTATGTAAAGATTACTTCCTCTCTAAACTGTTCAGTGGCTGGGAAAGCTAGAGAACAAAGTTTTCCTGGAGTAACTAATTCCCTTAATCCTAGAAACACTTTCTTTAGAAATGGTCGCTAGGTATTGGATGTTTTTGCAGTTAAGATCAGGGACAGTGACTGACATTCACGCTGCAAGTGCTGGCCCATCTCAAATTTCATCCAGAGATAACATGGTTTCAGTGAAGTGTGGATGGTGTCATCCTGGATCATCTGCCTAGCCTTGGTTAGGGCCATGACAATCAATGGTTCGGTACACAACTGCACAGCTGCAGCCACACTCACACTGCTCCATATAACCACATATAGAAGTATGCAAATACTATATACGTATATGAATGTACAGTAAAGCTGTGGAACAGTTTTTACTGCTCCACAGTTACTGAAAGTCCAGACGGTTGTGCATGGTCTGAGGCTTTCCAGGACAGAGGTGGCTCCACAGTGAGAGTGAATGCACTGTGCCAGAGATTGCATGACCATCCTGACTGACCTATTGTGAACAGGTCTATTGACTTCCTCAGCTTCTTTTTAGAACCAAATAAAGATTTACTTCCTCTCCCAAGTGTTTGAGAAATAGTGGCTAATTGAGGGATATCAGTTATTATTTCAATGATTATAAAATTAGTTTTTAATTCTGAAGGTTTTGATAATGAGATAAGGTTTTGATAACTGTGCTTATTAAATTAATGGGATATGTGGAAAGCGATAATACCATGAAATCTGAAATGAAGAAAAATATTCTCAAAATTCAAAGAAGAAACTATCAAAATGGTTTTCTAAACAAACTATTGCAATTAACAAGTACAAGTACAAAGCAGAGGGTGAAATCTTTGAATGACAAGATGGACTTAGGAGAACTGAATGCAGTCTTTTAGCATCAGGCAACACAGAACAAGGGAGGATACCTCAGTCTTAACAAACAGGGGTGAACAGTAGAAGAGGGAAAGAAAGGGAAGGAAGGCTTTTTAAGATGATCAGAAAAAGTTAGAAGGTGCTTGAGATTTTTTAAAAAATGTTTTTGTTTAGTTTGCTTTGCTTTGGTTCAGACAGAACCACATTGTGTTCAAACTCATATGGGTAGAATAGGTTTGAACTAGTCTGAATCTGGTTTTTTTTAAAGAAATGTTTAAAATTACTTTTAAAAAGCATTTTTATATACTCTGTGTTGTAAAATGTGAACTGGGTGGAGTTGAACTGCGTGGTTCAACCAATTCAGATGAATTTCCCAGTTCAGTCTGTGTTCAAACCAGTTCCCTTGAATAAGGGTTGGTTTGAAGACAAATTTATGGATGACAGATATATCAATGGCTACTAGAACGAATGCCTAGATGCATCTTTCAGGCTGTCGGGGGGGGGGAGGAACTGGGGTGCTTCTAAGGCCATCTGCTGGGACTCAAGAGCAGGAGAAGGTTTGTCCTTGTCTCTGCTTGAGATGCCCATGAGCATTGGTGGGCCACTGTGTGCGACAGGATGCTGGACTAGATGGGCTGTGGCCTGATCCAGCAAGGTAATGACTGTCCCAAAGCCCACTAGGTGATACCTAACCTGATATTCTAGGCAGCACAATATACCCTGGCTTTTAGCTGTTATTACTATCTTGCCCTTTACTCGAAGGCCCCAGGATTTGTTACATCAATCAATAATACAACAAAAACAATAAAAATACTGTAAATATGAAGGAAAGGGCCAAAATGCATTATTAGTAGGGATGCACACAAACAAATTGATATTCAAAAATTCAATTGAATATTCAGATTCACAAATTTTTGCATCAAAATGAACATATGGGACACTTGAACGTTCGGATATTCAAACAAAACAAGCAATGCTCATGGCATGCAAGTACAAAAATTTGTCAAAATTTTCACACTTTCGCAGTATTTTCTGTTGAAAATAGGCTTTTTTCTATTGGAAAAAAACTGTGGAAAATGTTTAGCTATGAATGCAACCGTTTGGATGAATCATTCAATGATGAAATGAATTTTGGAACATTCAGTTGGATTGCAAAATGAAGATTAATTGTTTGTTCACGCGCATCCCTAATTATTAGCCCACTTGTTAATTTTCTACAGGGTTAACTAGAACAATAAAGGTGAGACACATAGACAGAAAGAGATAATAGTGAATTTTGATTTTGAGGTCAGAGGGGGAAAGCACATCTAGAATCTTCAAAGTGTAATACACTGCTTTTTGAGTTTCTTTGTTTTAAATGTATAGATACCTGGAAAAAGTCATGCAAGTCAAGTCATGCACTTTTCTAATTCACTACATGTCCCTTGGGGAGGCAGAGAGAGGAAATAGTTTACAACATAGAAATGCACACCTGGAAATCAAACTTGATATTCAGACATTAAGACCAGATGTGCAGGACAACGGATCACTGGGGGCAGAATACAGTTGGAAGCCTTTGCGGAAACCATAAGTCATGGAGGTTTGGAAGGAGTATATCTCCTCATACCCATATATTGCTTTGTTATGTTTTATTATTTGATTTGTAGAACCTCAGAAAAGAGAGAGAAGGGGAGATTAAAAAAAGTGAAGAACAAGCACTAGGCATAACTCCATCCTAGTAGATGAAAACAAGAGACAAAAAAGGAGACAGAAGGTTTTGCTTGTCTGGCAAATATTTGAAAAAAATATCTTTTTAAAGGAAGGAAAAACATTATTGGGCTGGACATGCCAGGCATGTGAAGATGTTACTGCATCAGAAATCAGCAACAGAGCCAGACATTGCCGCTGGGTGTGACTCATTGTCTTCTAGAATTAATAAAACTTTGAGGAAACGTGGTCAGGAAGAGACCAGCTCCTGACGGTTTTGTGATCCTAGGGTGTTTTCACACTTAACTTCTGTGGAATACTATTCCATGGAATTTATGTTCAGAGAATTTATGTTACAAGTGTTAGGCCCATCCCAGACTTAGCCCAGATTTTCCTGGGGCCTGTTGATGGCATGATTTTTTTAAAGTTATTAAATCACTTTGGAATTCTTTTATGAAAAGAGATGGACAAATGTGGTACAAAAGCATGAATGAGAAATTATTATTGCCTTTCAGGACTGCAAATATCAATCGCTTTGTCTGAAGCCATCATCTTTCCTTTGCCATATCCTATTATTATTCTATCCTGTATTTATAAAAGTCAATCTATTATCTATGAATTCTTTTGTGTAGGATGACAAGAGGAATGAAGCTTGTTACTTGCAAGAACATAAAGAGGAGCTGATAGAAGAGCTTGCAACCACTATTGTCCAGAAGGTATTTCTACTGCAATTTGACTTGCTATTAGTAATAATGATGTATGGAACTATTTTTAAAATAATCTTCAATCAGGAAGAATTTCACAGTCATCTCCTCTGTGGCTCGCTCAAGTGAGTCAAGATTGACAAGCTTCAAGGGGATGCTTTGTAGGCCAGATACCTGTGAATGTCTTTTCTCTTTGTTGGACTTCAACACCTGAACGTGGTCCCATGAAACTGATCCTATAACACATGGGCACTTCATTAGATTTTTTATTGAATCCAGCATTCAGGTCAGCATGAAGATGAACATTTTCTTTTTCTCTACCTTGCAGATTTATTGATCTTCTATTTTCTGAACATCAGCCTGAATGCAGTGGGCCTTATTCCAGAATATATCCCAGAACAGGGACATGCCCTCCACATTCTAATGAAGATTATAGCAGGACCCACCCATAGCTTGCCTTCATCTGGACCAGCATGTGGGTGTCAGGCCCTTATTCCAGGATATAATTCAGAATAAGGCTCAGTGCGGAAAGGGCCTGAGTTTGGCATGTGTATTTATGAATATTATATTATATGCTATTTATATATGGAATCAATATATGTGAATAATTGACTGGGCAGAATTTGAGTATCGCAGTGATACTCTGCCTTGTGCATTACTGATTAATCTCTCTTTTAGCCTCCATTCACCTCCCTCTAACACTAGTAAAGAAGTGTTCTGGAACATTCTTGATGTTCAGCTATATGAATCTCAACAAAACTGGAAGTTGGCTGAAATGGATGAATTACATCACTGACCCACGCTTGACTCTCACAGTTACATGGAGGCTTTCTAGAATTTGCATAAAGTTTGCACAGACCTTGGAAAGTTGTTGTATGTTCATCTCCATTTTGCATATAATATCAAGGCTCTGCTGGAGTAAAGACTTCTAGCAGCAAGTTGAAATGGTGGCCATTGCTAGGCATTACATACTGAATCCAACAAGAATAGCGATACTGTATTTTGACAGGGGGAAATGTTAGCAAAGATTTACCATGTATTGGTTTAAAATAAAGTAGATCTGCTCAGTTATGGTGAGATAAATTACTTAATAGGATGGATTTGTTCTGAGGACTACTGACTAACTATTCTTCTGTATTTACATCGTTCAGGAAACTGCAGTGCTTTTAGTGTATCTGATGCACAATATTGCGAAGGTATTGCAAGCAAAAACAAGCTAATGTTTTAGTCCTCTTCCTTGTTTTCACACATCTCCATGTGCACGATGAGACAAATCTCAAGAATTACAGATGATGTGATGCAGATATGTACATAAAAAGATTAGCAAACTCACAGCATATGTATTTTTCCTTTACGTATATAATTGTTTATAGTACATAAAACATACATCAGATTCCCTGGAGGATATTTTAAACTTGGCTGTGGTCACAAGTCCACTTTAAACCTTCTTCAGTCCATCTTCAGGTCTGACTGCTCACACCTTTTCATTCCTATCCATTTTATTTGTGGACTTCCCTTTCAGGACACTCCACCAATAAAACCGAGAAATGGAAAGGTGTGAGCACTGCAATCAGAAGATGGACTGGAGAAGGTTTAAAATGAAGGTGTGACAACAGCCTATGTGTACTTTTCTTATCATAATACATGTAAGAAAAGTAGACAAGATGCCAGAATAGGGATGTGCACAAATATTCGTAATATTCAAAATTCATACAAATTTGGCCAAATTCGGATGATCGTATTCAAATCAAATGTTGGCACATTCATATGAAGCTTCATATAGGATTTGTTTGGGATATGTATGCGTATACATTCATATGGGAGTCATATGGGAGTCGTATGAGATTGAACATTCATTATCGAATCCGAATCCCACTGCATTCACAGGAGATCTAGTCAGATTTTCTTACATTTGATTCAATACAAATTGAATTTTTAAAAAATGTTTGTGAACATCCCTATGCCAAAATCAACCATTCTGGAGCTGGGTCGGGGAGCCACAGTTTTAAGGCTTCAGTTTCATGCATTAATAACTTTGCTCATCATCAGATGTCTATGGCTGCAGTTGAAATGTTAAATGAGAAACTCCCTCTTGTTACCTTTTCAACCCACTTGCAGATTATAAGAAAGCAGAAAAGCAAAAACGAGCAAGGAGAAACTGGCACTGATTTGTCTGGGAACAGCAGCGGCGTGGCATCTGCTACTATCTCAGACCAAAGCATGGTGACTTTCCCAGGAAGTC
The DNA here is from genome assembly GCA_023333525.1 of Aspidoscelis tigris stejnegeri. Classification (NCBI taxonomy): domain Eukaryota; kingdom Metazoa; phylum Chordata; class Lepidosauria; order Squamata; family Teiidae; genus Aspidoscelis; species Aspidoscelis tigris. The sequence goes on from JALMGA010000008.1 coordinate 21,471,649, forward strand.
GCAGGGGATCATACACATTATGGGTGAGTTATCAGAACTGTTTGTTAGACTTCCTTAGCAGCTAGGGGACAGACGTGTAAAAATAAAAAAAATGTTGGGATGTTAAGCATTGTGCATAAAGGAAACTGGGACCAGAGATCATGTGTTCCTCTGTCTGAAGGATGTTCGGTAGAAAAGGATTTTGTTACAAACCAAGAGCAACACCATTGGAAGCAACAGAATCAGATGCGAGCCCGTATTGGTGAGAAAACTGAGCCATATTGGTAGAATACAGAATATGTTCAGAGATGAGGATACAGATTTTTATTGGCAGCACACCTTAGTTTGATTTTGAGAAAATGGGAATTTTAGCACAAGGTTCTTCTAACACGACGTTGCTATTTGGCTTTTCTTTCTGCGATATTAAAGTGTCGTTCCGTTCTGTTCTGTTTATAATGTTGCCCTTTAAAATGGCACCTTGCTCTCTTTCTTTAGGCAAATTTAATAGTTATAGAGCAATTCTTTGGGTCTTTCTCTACTCACCTGACCATGATCCAGGTCATCAGGTCGGAATCAAGCAATCCATTCCAAACAAGGCCAAATTGCTCTGGATTGGAACATGATCGTATGATTGGGGATGGCTGCTCTAGACTAGTCTGTTTTCTCCAAAGCTTGTATGAAGCCTTCAGGGGTCACAGCTTGGGGGCATGTCTTGTTGCACTGATGAAATGTGTCCTCTGTGGTAAACTGGAGTACAAAGGCATGCCATCCAAATGTCTCCTTGGTCTGGTTTACTGTCAGCTAGTATGCTGATAGACCTGTATATCTGTACTATGGATCTACACTGGATCAGGAAGCCATTTTGGACCTTCTGGTCCAAATTACACTCTATGGGCCTTTCCGCACAGGCTCTAAAAATGCAGAATTAGAGTCCCTTTGAGGATGCCACGTCCACACGTCAGTGCCCAAAACAGGTTGCTTAAACCGGTTCTGCTGCCAAAATTGGACCCAGATGTAAGACCAGAAAAATCAGGTCTTACGTCTGGCTTTTCTCCTGAAACCGGATCGGAAGGAAACCCTTCCAAAGCGGCAGGGGAAAAAGCCGGATTGCCAGCGCATGCCCAGCTGTCAAAGAGGCAGAGCAAGCTGCCCTGCCCTGTCACAAACTGCATAAGGTTCGCTGCAGGGAGCCATGTGGCACCAGGGGTGAAGAGAGCTGATCGATGAGGTGGCTGCCCGTCTCACCCTGGCTACGCACCTGGACACGCTTGGCCAGTAGGCATGGGTGCTGTGGGGCCTGCAGTCCCAGGTTAGAGAGGCTTATGTGGATTGACTGTTGGCCGAGGCGTGCGGCAATGAGACGAGCAGTGGTCTGGTCCAGCAGCTGCTGCTGCTGCTGAGGTGGAGAAGGGAAGAAAGGAAGGAGCAATGGAGGGAGGGGGCAAACAAAGATGCCGGTGGCATCTGAGGCAACCAGCATGGCCTTGGGTACCGCTGCCGGCTGAAGCCACAATGAGCTGAGCCAGCCAGCAGCCCGAGTGTCAGGGCCAGTTACTTATGAAAGTGATTTAAGAAAGTGGACAGCACTATCTCTGTTCAACCATTTTTGTGGCCTTGATTTTACTGCAAGAGATGATACTTGATAGTTTGCTTAGCCATAGTTTGCACCATAAAAGATGCATTGATGCATAATTCAGCAAGGAATATTTAGGGAAAATAAATTTTAAACACATCTTATATTTGTGTAACAATAAGTATCTTTAGTGTGGGTTAACACACCTCTTTTCCTGATCATAACCCTTCTGCAAAGACATTAATACAGTGCTTCAATGCCATAAAGACAGCTATTGCCTGCTTTGTTACAATCTGGGCTGTCAATGTGCCTCACCTGCATATTGGCTAAATCAAGCTTCTTCGCTTGAATTAGAGGCTTGAATCAGCTTATAATCCTTTTTCCAGTTGAGGGAATCAATGGAGGCTGTAAATTGCTGCCAGACAGCACAAAGATCAGCTTTGGAACAGCCTTAGTGAGTCTGTGGTTAAGAAATTGCCTTTCAGGCTTCAGGCAGTAACCAACATTCACATCAGTCTTAAAATGTATTCCTCAACAGTGCTGCTTACTGAGTGAAAGCTTTGAAGGGAATTGCAAAAGGGGAAAATGGAAGCATCTGCCCTCTTAAGAGTCCAGTTACTGTCAAGAGTCTTCCTTGTTACATGAAACCAGGAGTAAAAAAAACCCAAACTGGAGAGACATGTGTGGTGCAATTAAAACAAACAAAAAATCTGTTTGAGACAAACGGTTTGCCACCCTTGAAAAAAGTAGAATAGTTTGAAATCAGAGATAGCTAAATTTGCTGTTTTTACAATGAAATCAATAAATAAGACCCGGAGCTCTTCCTCTCAGACTGAGAGGCACAGGGTGATTTTAAAAGAACTTAAAGGGGTATATAATTTTAATTATCAATATTGTGTGTATGCAAATTTAACTGAGAAACAAAAATCCATGGAAATGTGGAATATTCTTAGAGAACAGAGGAGAAAATGAAGGGGAATATTGTTGATCAATATGAGAAGTTTTATTTGTCAAAAAATAAAAAGAAATAAGGTATATTGTGAATGTCTCATCATCAGTTTTCAACTTGATTATATGTTTCATTTTCTGCAAAACTATATTCTCAGGATAAAATCCATGTCTTAAGATGTTTAACATCCTACCTAATTGAAAATTTGTGATTCCGAAAGTCTCCTTCATCGTAATACATAGCAAAACTATTTTTAGTTATGTGTTGGCTATGCACATAAAAGCATATAAAATTAAACCCTATAGGCTTTTTCTGTCAAAGAAGTGTATGATTGGGGTATACTGTGATTAGCTTTGATAGCTGCTCTTCTAAGTATAAAATATCAGGAAGAGAAAAGAATGGAAACTGAAGGGTTTTTTAGAATTGCCAATGACAGCAAAAGCAGAATAAAAGCAAACAGAGTTGCTAACAAGTAAAGTTCTGATTTGACGGATGTACCGAATTGGCTTATGATGCTTGTGTTTCATTGCCACATAAAATCTAGTGGATTTTTTCCTGTTTGTAATGTCTGGTCCTTTGGGTGATGCAACTTAACTGAACCTCGTATTTAGTTGCAACTTCTTTTATTAATAAGGAATTATTTGAGACCATGTCAACATTAGAGACTAAGTGATCTTGCTACCTAGCTTACTTGCCAATGCCAAATCTTGCTTACTAATAATTTAAGATTCAGATAATTAGCTTCAAGGCCTAAATTTCCCAGTTTACCTCCCACAAAATAATTGTAATAACACAAGTCATTAGTGTTTTCCAAGGAATCACCATTAATAAGCATTTATCTAAGGAAGCTTGGTATGCACTATGAAATGTTATCACTATATGTAAAGAGTTATATTCCCCCCCTCAGAATTATCTGTTCTACACATGAATCAAATGGCATTTTCAAAGTGGGGAAAATCTTAATTTTACTCTTGCATCACAATCCACAGCCTCACGTCAACACAAAAGCAGACTTAAATATTAGCTTAATTCAGCTGTAGATTGCTCAGATACATTCTCTTTCCTGATTTATTATGTTTTAAAATTTAATCAAATCTATATTTTTATATTTCAGCTATAACATTGTATGTTTAAGAAAACATTGTACATAATGGTTAATTTTCAGTCTGCAAATAAGTACATGTTCAGTTCATTATAAGTACTTCATTAGCTTTTCATGCTAAGGCTATATTCATAGTTCTTATGGTTCTTCTATCTCATACTAATTTAGCATAAAATATTGCTGAGTTCGTTTGCATCAATAACTGTTTTAATACCACTGACTGTGGAAATGAAACAAATATTAAGAATGAAATGCAAACACTGTAAATTTGCATATTATGAATTCAGTTTAACGTTTACATTTTAAAGGCATTATTAATTTTAGCTTTGCTTTGCTTCCACTAAATCAGAACAACCAATAAGATTAAAAAGATGACAGCAAGGGATATTGATAAAATGACTCGCATGTCATAAATATGTGCTGTAAGATACATAGTGCAGCCCCACTGTATCTCTTATACTATCAAAGAGAAATCTGTGTACTGCTGAGCTTCAAATAAACCCAATAAATTGCCAGGTGGTCATTTTAGGTGACCGGGAAGTTCAGAAGTGTGGAAATTATAGAACAAATCCCCATCCTGTGCCAGGATGTTTACTGGTATAGCAGAAGGTCTCAGTAGTCAATATTACTATTTTTTCATGTAAAAAATCTCACAGATTTAATCTTTACCTTCCCTGATCTCTGGGAGATAGGGGCTCTGTTCAAACATAGGAAAAGGGGTGCCTCAGAGGTGCTTCAGAGAGATGCTGGATGGCCCTCAAGTTCTCAAGTCTTTTCTAACCCACCTTTTCTAGCACTGAATATTCAGGAGAAGGCGGGAAAACCAGTCCGCTGTATAACCAATCTCACGTCAAATCTTTTTCTAAGCCATCTCAGAGGCACCCCAGAAATACTTTTTTTTCTGTGCTTGATAACAGGTGGAGTGTTGGGATTTTTGCTGCTTGTGAAAACTGGCTTTGTTCACAAGTTTGCATTTGTAACCTGTTTCCTATAAAAAGATGTTTGAACTACCTGTAAGATCTTTAAATCATCTGACAACAGTGGTTTGCTGCAACTTCATCACATATAAACCTTGCATAATGTGAACTGAGAACTGTGGCAAGACTTTTACTACTGCCCCATTTTTGCACAGGGCCTCAAAGACCCAGATCTTCAAGATCCGGATCTTTGAGATAGCGCCACTGTCAGTCGTGGCCTCCTCCCACCGACAGAGGGCGGGGTGGAGAGGGAGGTGGTGTTAATCCCTCCTCACCCCTCCACAGCCAACCAGAGTGCAAAAAGGCCTCTGGACATATACCGTATTTTCCAGCGTATAAGACGACTGGGTGTATAAGACGACCCCCAACTTTCCAGTTAAAATATAGAGTTTGGGATATACTCGCCATTTAAGAAGACGACACTCGGTGTATAAGACGACCCCTGGCTTTTGAGAAGATTTTCCTGGGTTAAAAAGTAGTCTTATACACCAGAAAATACAGTAGCTATCCTGTGGATCCTTGTACGTGGGTTACAAAAATGTGGCCCATATTCAACCCGTGGTTTACGTGATTCACTTACTTCCCTGGGTATAGTATAATGTTGGTGCCACTATGGAATAAGAACTGGACTGTGCCAGCGGGACCATCTGGTTTGCTTCATCTCATTGCTGTTTAGCAGTACAATTCCCGCACGTTGGCTGTGACACACATCTGGCCTAGATTATTGTATAAGGAGCAAGCATTGATTTGATTCCACTGCCACCTGCTGAAGTAACTTCATACTGCAAGAAACAATTATAATTTGTTACAGTAAGAGAATTTTCTTCACAGAGGTATTGTTCAATAGATAGGATCTTTAAGGTGCAATTATGAAAACATCTGGTGGCATTTACAAAGCTTATATATGCCATCCACGCCTACATTTATTTAACCTGGCAAAGAACATGCTGCTACCAAAGAATTAAAACAGCTCAGGCAGATTTGCCGGCAGCAGAACTTAGCTCAAGTGGCCCAAATGAACTCAGGGGTAAGTGATCAGGAGTAGATGGTCTGTTAAGTGATCTGTTATTGCTCTGCTCCTAGAAAGCCATGATTTCCACTTGCATCAATGGCTACTGAACAGGGACTAAAAGTTGTGTGAGTGGAACTAACACAGATCCCTTGAATAGGAGGCTCTGTGAAATCCAGCACGCAATTCCACTCTAAGTGAGATACAATTCAGCTTGTTATGAATTTAGGAATGTACAATAAAGATACAGTTGCAGCTGGTGGACTTCCAGGCTGGAAGGGGACATATAAGGGATCAAAGGGATGTGGCCAGAGACGGTCAAGAGAGAGATGGAGATTATCTTGCCTCTAGAAATGTATCTTGGATATCCTCCACTGTCATTAACCTCAGTTTATTGCAGGTTCACACACTGTCATGATCATTTTGCAAGTTGCCTTCAGTTGCCTCAAGCAATTGATTTTTTTTTTAATGCAAGGCCCTTGCTGTCAAGTAACATTAGGAAATTTGGTTCTCCCTCCCTGTGTATTCTGTTTTAATTAGATAATTAACATATCTAGCCTGTTATTTGGAGATAAGGGAAATGTATTGCTCACTGAGAACTAGCCTACCTTAAAGTTGAACTTTAAACTGATTAAATTAATCTACTTGGAGTTAGGATTATTGGCTGCATCCAGACAATACTTACCTGGATTATCCAAAATAAAGCATGGATAATTGGGAATAAAATGTCTCTGGATCTGCCTTACTCTGGGTTATCCAAATAATGCAGATTAAGTACGTGCTGTCTGGATGGAACTTTCGTTTTTGCTTGTTCATTTTAATGTATAGTAATCCACCATTATTAGTGCTGAATATTCTATGCAAGAATTTTCATCAAATTCAAAATTCATATGAATTCATACATCTGCATATGAGTCAAATGTTGACTACATTCAGAAACTGACATTCAGATGCAAAGTGAATGCTTTTGTGCATTTGTTCAGTGCTTCATTACGTCTGTGAATACAGGGAGGTGGCAAAGAGGCGCTGCAGTAGGTTCAGATCAAAAACATTTGGGGGGATTCGGAGAGGATTCGGAGGCAGACTGGTGGCAGGGATTCAAATCAGATTCAAATAGCATTTAGAGAACATTCACAGTGGATTCAAATCCTACCCCATTCAAAGTGGCTCTATTCACACGAATGCAAATTTCCTTCGCATTTGCTTTAATGCAAAGCAAACATGAAAAAAAATGTGCATATCCATACTACTGCCACTAAGATTTTTTCAAATTGTCTAAAGGTCTGTGTTCATGATCAATGTTGATTCCCCCCCCCCCCCCGTATTTTGAACGGAAGTTAGTCTTAAGTGTGGATCCTTTAAAAAAAACCAAAAACTTAATGGAACAGCATATCACAAATAGAATTGTGGGATATTGGGAGAAAGACAGGAAGCCAATGCAACGTCTGATTTTCACTTGTCCAAACTGTTGTGCAGTAGGTGGACAGAAACAATTGCCACCTCACCTCTGCAGCTCCTTGGCATCGTCTGCAAGTGAGCCAGGACTCAGAGTGATGCCCTTGTTCCTTCCCTATCTCACAGTTTCTCATTCTGCCTAATATTGAAGTCTTCCTTGCAAGCCAGGAGGCCTATTCACACTACCGCCTCTAGTGAAGAAGTAGTGAAGCTCTGTTGAAGAGCATCCACATACGTTGGAGGCTCTTACAGCCTCCAAGTGTGCCCGCCCTCACCAGAAGTTCACTACTCATTGGTTAGGTGTGGAGCACGAAATCATGCTCCATATGTTAACCAGCATTTACCTAACGCTTACCTCAAGTGTCCGGGCAGTGACCATTCGCTCTTCTTCCAGCACTTGTGGTTTATTTGAGGTGCTGCACAAGCACACTGACACCTCAGATGACCATAGACATGGCTGTGCATGTGTAGAGTGTCAGCATCATCAAGGTGACAGCGCTGATGCATGTGCAGTCATGGAGGGTGCCACAACCAAAATGGCAGTGCCCAGAGGAGGACCAGGCCCTGGAGCTAATAAGATAAGTATTTGATCATGGGGGAGGGATGGCCAAAGTTGACTAGTGCTCCAACGTTGGCTAGTTAACATTGGTTAATCATGCTCCTTTCCTGTCCAGTGGATGGGAAGGAAAGTGTGAAAATGAGAATTAATGAGCCATGGACCTGTGCCTGCAGATAATCCTCTGAGCAAATATAATTGCAAGCTAAGAGTGAACTACCTTACTTTAAAAAGTCATCTGAACAAGACTTTGGAAATCTTCAGTCTACCTAGACATAGCAGCACAGTAAACCCCACTGATGCTGAATACTGCAACTAAGGCTGCATCCCCAAATGACTTATTTGCCTCTCTAGTTTCCCTTTACCGTCACTCTATTCAAGCAGACTAAAAAGTGTCGTGCAATTCGGGAATAAGCATCTGCATGAGGCTCAGCGAAACACGCGTTTAAAATGCACCTACCGTCCTCACGGAAGCGTGTTTTCTTTGCCCGCATTTTTTCTCTCCGCCCCCTCTCTTGCTGATAGGATGCCAGCAGGAATGGGGAGGGACTGCGCTCTGCGCGGCCACAACCAGGAAGAAACCCCCAACACGTTCAAAGGAAAAATAGCCATTGGTTCTCTATTCCTGTCCCAAAAATGGCTTCCCCTGCCGGCAAAGGCAGTGGCTGCAGCCATCGGCCGCGTGATCATTGTGACGGTTTCTGGGTACAGGCTGCCAACTGCTTTGCTTTCTGGCCTTGCAGGCTTCTTGCAAGCTGCAATAGCCAGCCTTGTTGCAAACAGTTTGTTGCAAACCCTGGGATTTGGGCTGCAAAAAGAGCGGGAAATCTTGTGCAGGCCCTGTTGCAGTGATTAGCTGGAGTAAGGTTTTGGAGGGAAAAGCTGTCCGGGGATCTGAGTGCTGGAGGGGCTAGAGAAGGAGTTCCCACCAATCAGGCTGGAGGGACAGCAACCTTTGTTAGGAATCTCCAACAGCATTTTATTGCGGTTACAGCCAATCAGGGTCAGGGATGTGTGTATAAAGGAACACAGAAGACAGCAGATGAAGTCTTCATGCTGGGACAAGAGCTGAAAGGAAACGAGCTGAATCCTGAGGGAGCTGGACCAGTAGCTGACCAGTGGTCTTTTGGGCTGAGTGATTTCTGAAGGAGGCAATCGGGTGGATTGTGGCTCTGAGGGAGATTTCACTAGCAACTGACCAGGCTGGATGATCGGACAAGCAAGGACGGACTGGGCCTTGTGATCATCTAGGGCCAGGTTCTGGTACTCTGGCTGGGCATGAGCTGTGGCAAAGCAAGTCAGAGGGGGAGGAACGTGGAGAGGTTTGTCTTTTAAAAGGGGAACTATTTTCCTTTAGAGAAAGGGGTAGCTCCTAGCTTTAAGAGACTTGCAAATTTAAACCAACAACTATCTGAACCTTATTGTCTTTTTAGTATTGCTTGTGTATAATAATAAACTTGTTTTAGTTCACGGTTGAAACGCTTGCTACCAGTGTTTAGTGTCCACGCTGTAGTATTCACTTGGCCGTTGCACGAACCCAGCATCCTAACAGGGCCAAGCTACTCCTCAGAGAGGGCAGGCACTTACAGGATCGCTGGGCATCGTGGCAATCATTCACTCTCAACACCTTCACAGATCACTGTCAAAATCCACCCAGTAGAGCAGCGGTGACTGTAGCAATCCACTACTTCACACCTGATAACAATTGCAACAATGTTGCAATTCTGTGCTATTCTGGCTCTTTGAAAGTTCTGAGCTTTATAAAGGGAAAGGAAGGGAAGCTACAGTACTTCTGGGAGATGTGTGAATGTTTTATGGCTGTGTGTTCAGGCAGCAATCCCCGCCCCTTTTGCCACGGAGCATCCCCATGGTAAATGCTGCCAGGAAAACCCGTGACTTCCAAAAAGAGTGCTGGAACTTTTCTTTAAAGTGCACTTTTTTGTTGCGGATTTTCCTCCTTTTGTAGCGCTGGAAGCTCGTTGAAAAGCTGGGCATAGGGGTGCTCAGAGGCAAAAGACGATTTTTAGAGGGCTTTAAATTGCTTGGGGACAGGACCAAATACTTGCCTTCCAAGCTATCTGAAGACTTGAAGAATCATTCAGGCTCGAATGCCGTGAATGTTAAAGAGCCATTCACCAGCAAGCTCAGCCTTTCTTTCTTTTCTTCCCATATAGGGCATGATTGATTACTTTCCTTTATGTCTAAATCTTTCTAGGTTACTTGGGCTTTCAGCTGCGATTCTGACTGTTTAACAATTTCAATTACCTTCTGGGTTATCTGAATTAAATACAAACTGATTACCCAGCCTATAACCCCAAGCAAAAACTGACTTCAGCAATGAGAAATAGCCTCACAAGGACTTTTTGAGGAAGTAATCAGAGCCATTTCATTTAAATCTCTCCAGGAGCATGAACTAAATGAAATTCTGAAAAGTATTATGGGTTGCTTTGGCGGGAAAATAATATGAATCCAACAATCCTTCTGGACTCAATCACTGACATAATAATTTTGAGCATGGGCAGATATGCCTTTTTTACCTTTTCAATCTGTGTAATTTCTTCCTCCTTTAATAATTATATAACTATTTTGCATGCCCATTTTGAAGAAGAAGAGGTGGCTTTTCTTTTCTGCTTTTCTCAACCCATTTAAGGGGACTCAAAGTGGCTGACAAAGCTTTCTGTTCTTCTCCACACAACAGAACACCCTGTAAGGTAGGTGGGGCTGTGAGAGCTCAGAAGACCTGGCCACAGTGATCCACGCTCTGGTAACCTCTAGATTGGACTATTGCAACGTGCTCTACGTGGGGCTACCCTTGAAGACAGTCCGGAAGTTGCAGTTAGTGCAAAATGCAGCGGCCAGGGTGCTGACTGGAACAACTTGCTGGACACATATTACGCCAGTTTTAAAAGAATTGCACTGGCTGCCAATTCGCTACCGGGCCCAATTCAAGGTGTTAATTCTGACCTATAAGGCCCTAAGTGACTTGGGCCCCAGATATCTAAAGGAACGCCTTCTCCCATACCGTCCTGCCCGTGCCTTAAGATCTGAAGAAGATGCCCTCCTGGTTGTTCCACCACCTCCGATAGTGAGGTTGGTGGGCACCCGGGGGAGAGCATTTTCTGTGGCAGCCCCTAGATTGTGGAATAGTCTTCCCTCCTGGGTGCGCCATGCCCCTTCCCTGTTGTCATTTAGGAGGGCTGTAAAAGCATATATTTTTGCCTTAGCCTTTGGCCAAGGTTGACTCATTCCTCCCTTGGTCACAGTTTTAGTAATAGATCCCTAGATGTAGGGCTTATATCAGAACTTTTAATTATATACCATAGCTCAATCTGTGCCCTGTTTTTAATACCTTGTTTTAATTATTCAGTTTTAATATGTTTACCTGTGTCTTGTTTTTAATATGGTTTTAACTGCTATTGATTTGTTGTTACCCGCCCAGAGACCTTCGGGTATGGGGCGGGATAGAAATAGAAATAAATAAATAATAAATAAATAAATAAATAATTTCTTCTCACAATCTACTGTTGACTATTGAATGCCTACCCTTAAGGAGACTGTGGCAAGCCTACTTCGGAAGGAAACCCAGAAATAAGAAAGGTTTGCCAAGTCCCTACATTGTATACTTTTCGGTGCCTGGTGAAAACATATCTTTTCAACCAGGCTTTTGCCATCTAGTTTCCTCAGGGTGCTGTTCTGTTAGGGAAGTGGAGTGGATGTAGGAGGGAAAGAGGGAGGGGTGATATTTTTAATAATTTTTTTTCTTTTGATCTGTTTTATTCTTACTGTAACCTGCCCTGGGACCATTTGGTGAAGGACGGGGTATAAATCTATGAAATAAATAAATAAATAAATAAATAAATAAATAAATAAATAAATAAATAAATAAATAAAATTTTGGCATATAAGACTACTTTTTAACCCAGGAAAATCTTCTCAAAAGTTGGGGGTCATCTTATACGCCAAGTGTCGTCTTCTTATACAGCGAGTATATTCCAAACTCTGTATTTTAACTGTAAAAGTTGGGGTCATCTTATACGCCCAGTTGTCTAATGCGCCAGAATATATGGGTAAATAATTCTAGATCAGTGGGTCCAGAACACCTTCGCCCAGACCATGGGAAGAAGTGGACTAGATCCACAGCTCCTGTAGTCTTTTTGATCCTATACATATCTCTTGGCTGTTAGGGCAATTGGTGGGCCACTGTGTGCAACAGGATACTGGACTAGATGGGCTGTGGCCTGATCCAGCAGGGCTCCCCTTATGTTTTCTTATGTCTTCATGTTCCAACTGGACCACTTCTCCCAGCCATCCCCCATGAAAATGCAGAAACAAATCTTATATCCAGTCTGATGAAGCTAGTGGCAAAGGCTACAAACTCACATCTGACCTTTCTCCTCCAGAAAGCATTACTATTGTGGATGGGTTTTGAGAAATCATTAATTATAGACTGAAACTCCCAAGATTCTTAGCTAGGGTTGGTCTCTGCTAATCTCTGCATTTCCCTTTCACAGAGATCTCAGTCTGCTTTCTCACTGACAAGTGAAGATGCATCAAGGAGAGACCAAGAAGCTCTGTGGAGACAGGCAAAGGGCCCACTCAGAAAAGCAAATCAGCACAGACTGTCTGCGTTGCCCAGCTGGAAGAGTGTGGATCGATTAAATGAACCAAGTAAAGGACTGTAATACCTGCATGGTATTTCTTTGTTCTATGTGAAAATAGGGCTGCCTCCAGACATTGTCAGAAAATAATTAATACGATGATAAATAATACATTTGTTTATTTCTAGCACCCCTTCCACCAAAGGGCAGCACAAAAATGCAAAAAAAACAAAACAAAAAACCCAACAGCAATAAAGCTTAAATATAAAACATGATAAAACAACCTTAATACATAATAATTTAAAATACATATAAGGGAAATACAAACACTTTTTAGTGATATTCCACAGTAGAGTTCTTCCAGAATCATCACTTGTTGCCCAGACAGCTAGGCAATAGTGCAGGATAAGCACCTATTTCTGCACATCTGGATATTTTGATGGCGCAAAATAACCAGAACGGTGCATGCGCCAGTCCCCCACATGTACAGTGACCTTTTTTTTTCCAGAAAGGATCGTGCTGCTGAGTTTCCAGACAGGTAAATTTTCATACTAGTCCAAGAAAGCCCACATTGAGAGTTGGGTTCTCCTGGTATAAGATAAAGCATAATTTCACCTCTATGTAATACAGTAATGACACATAGATATATGTGTCAATCACAACAAAGTCATGACAGAATCACACTTTCTAACACCTGTCTGAATGCAGCCTAGCTTTTTTTTTTTTTTTAAGACCAAGGAGAATGAAAAATGTAAATGGGTTAAGTTTCCTTTTGCCTTTCAATCTTACTTCTCACTGTGGCCGCATCCCCATAGGGGCTAAAATCTGGGGTGGATTCGGATTCGGCATTGGGGGTTCCCATTAAATCCCCCAATGCTCCAAATCCACTCTGGTTTTTCCAGCCCAGAAAGAAAAGGCTGGGTTTAAAACCGAGTGAAGGAGGACAGCAGGCGGCCGGGTAAGTGAGTGAGAAGGTGTGCTGAGGGGAGGCCACCTCTCAGATGCGGCACCCCCTCGCTCATTTACTTGGTTGCCAGCTGTACTTCACTCGGCTTTAAACCGAGCCAGTTTTTTCTTTCCCCCTGTTGAAACAGGGGGAGGGAAAAGGAAGGAAGGTAGCCGTGGACGTTGGGAGGAGGAGGCTGGCAGCGGCTGCCTTCATTCGGCTTATCTACTGGCCAGACCAGTAGATAAATCACTTCTTGTGTTTGCCTGCATGGACCCTGCTAGGGTGATGAACATCAAACACTGGGTTTATTCTGGATTAGATCTTGGGAAAAGAAGCTGCCATCTGCATGTAAATTACAGAAGGCCCCTGTTCTGGGATATAGTCCAGAATAAGGGCCAATACAGAAAGGGTCACTGACTCCATGAATTATGAATTTGGCAGGATTGCTATGATTGTTTCTAATATTTTTTATGTATTTTTTTAAAAAAATTCACTAATTTTGTTCCAGTGGCATGCTAGACAGTCAAGCAACTATTTAAAAAAACCATGAGAGTTATTTATATGCACATTTTACGTGGGGTGGCTTGAATCTGCAAACATGCTTATGTGAATCTGCTTCAAAAGATTCAATGCTTGGAAATGCCTTCGGCGTCTTTGACATGAAGGAATTATGTCCCAGGGCATTTTTCCATGTCTTAAAATTAAACTCCAATTTGCAAACATAAATAGATGTGTTATTTAAATAAGATCCTGTCAGATCTGCTTATTTCCAGTCTGTGGCTCTCACTGATTTGTAATGTTTTACTCCAGGAGAAATGCATTCCAAAAATCATAGTATTTTGGTCCATAATTATATGGTGTTGTGAAGAGATAACACTGCTGGTCAAATTCATTATCTTGAAGAAAATGTGTCTCTTAAATATCACCCAGCAAAACATAAAATGACTAAATTCTGCTAGATGTGCACCAAGATGGGCTATTTTTTATTTAGACAGGTAAATTTCTAGGTTTAGCCAGTAGTTAACAAGACCTTCCAACATTCTGCTGTGATATTCTAATTATGCTCTGTTTGTGACTATGAGAAACTGCAACAAAACTGTACCCAAAAAGGTGTTCAGTGGGAAATATTGGACCAGAGACCTCACAGATCCTTTCCTTCTACACAAGGCTTTAATAACAAGTCCACTCTGCCTTATGCTGAAAACCATAATGACTATTAATATATTTTCCCTTTGTCCCCTCTGGGAGTCTGTCTTGGTGGACTTAGCAAGCCACAATTTTATTTTATTTTAACTTAGTACCACATATATAATAGTCATCATTTTCTTATACATGTGAGCATATGGAAGCATATGTATTTAATGTCTTGTCTGTCTGTATATGGGTCTTTTATTGTAAGCCGTCCAAAGATCCTAGGATATGGGGCAGGATATAAACATTTTAAATAAATAATAATAAATAATGAGTAAATGCATGCTATTCAATGGGCCATTTAGTCTGCAAGTAGAATAAGAATTTTATCTCTTTAGTAGTAACTTATGCACAAGGACTTTTCTAAGTCAACAAGATAAGTAGGGGGCCTACTCCTTTTACTGGGCTAGAACATCATGTGGTGAACCCTTCTATCTTGTTTGGATTCTGCCATAGATTCTAGCATATAGACACTGTTAGTAAAAAGTACAATATACATTGATTCTCACTAATACAATTTAAACTTAGAATAAGCTCAGAATATATCTCAATATTAAACTTAAATATTGTCTTATAAATCTTTTATGACCAGAGGCATATTTGCACTATGCCCTCTAGTGAAGAAGTAGTGAATCTCTGGTGAAGATCATCTGCACGTGTTGAAGGCGGTTACAACCTCCAAGCATGCTCCCCCCTCACCAGAAGTTCACTCTTCATTGATTAAGTGTGGAGCAACGTTTACCTAACACTTACCTCAACCATCCAGTGGCATGAGCATTCGCTCTTCTCCCACTGCTCCGAGTCATTTGAGGTGCCATGCAAGCATGCTGGCACCTCAGATGAACACAGATGCAACCGTGCAGGCCCAGAGCATCAGCATCGTCGAGGCAACAGTGCAGATGCAGGTGCAGTCGCGGACGGCACCACAGCCAAAACGGTGGTGCCCAGCATAGGACCAGGCCCTGGATTGAATAAGATAAGTATTCAGTTCCAGGGGAACAGCCAAAGGTGACTAGCGCTCCAAGTATGAGCCCTAGTCAAAGTTGGTTAACCGTGCTCCTTTCCTGTTTAGCAGACAATGCCCCAGGACTATGTCACAAATTCAAATACTTGTCCTTGTTCACTATTCTAGGGTGTATAATGCAGTCCCTGATGTCTGTTATACTTCCTCAGAACATAAAATAACACATTTCTGGGTCCTTATGTCAGGAGGGTGGTAACTGAGAAAGCCATTAGTCTCCAGTATAGTTAGGATCAGCTGAGCATAAAGCAAAAAATAATGGAATTGTATCTTTTATGTGTGTGTTTCCTTAGCTTTTCCTCCTGTTTTACAAAGCCCAGATGGAAACTGGCTGGCCTTGCAGCATGTCATTTTGCCTCGCCCTCGAATGCTTGCCAAGCCAAAGAGTCAAGTCTTCAAGGTTCTGGAGAATGAATCCAGTGTCGTCTCTGCTTATGATGAGATGGGTTCCAATAGTGAAGATGATGATGACTGGAATGTGGCTTTGGACAAGCTGCAGCAGAAGCCCTTAGGTTATGCTGATTCTCAGTGCAGCCTTGAATGGGCACATGGGCATGAACTCTACCATCCTGTGAATTCTCCTTCATCCAGTCTGTTCAACAACACTGAGACTGTTTTCTCTGATTCCGAAACGTCATCTGCCAATTCTTCGAGGGGGGCTAGAGAAACTGGCCTTCTTCCTTGGTTGCAAAGAAGAACTTGTAACAGTAAACTCAAAGAGGAAAAAGCACAATTACCTGAGGACCTAGATGAGAACTTCAACCCACAGGGCACTAGCTTGCATTATTCAGACAGCAGTGAAAGTGAGGATGCTTACCATGATCTAGGAAAGAGGTCAAGGAGGTGGAAAAGAGGCAAGTCAGGCCCCGAAGATGCATGCAGAGCCAAAAATCGCACAAAAATCCACACAAAGAATTTCAGCACAAGTCAGGTAATTAAGGTTCAATTTAATGTATTGTTTGCAAAGACATATCTGGGGCCTATTCTCACACAGAGCAAGATTAGGGAACTTCTAGAGAAGAGCATCCACACCATGAGGAGGCTGTTACAGCCTCCAGGTGCCCCCTGCCTTCCCAGAAGTTCTCCAGTCATGTACCTGTTATGATAGCCAGGGAGCATTTGCATCTCTTCTGGACAAGGAGGTCAACGGAGCTGCCACGCAAGCACACTGGCAGCCCTGCTGCCCTCCTGACATGACTGCCACTGCTCAGAGTGTCATCATCATCATGGCAATGGCACTAATACACGTGCAGTCGCACAGAGTGACGCAGCCAAAATGGCGGTGCCCTGAAGTCAACCAGCCCCACAGTTGAATCAAGGTGAGTATTCAGTCCGGGGTGGGGTGGGGTGAGAACGACTAACGTTTAGTAGTGCTCCAAGTGCAAGTGCTAGTCAGTGTTGGTTCATTGGGCTCCTTTCATAAGAACATAAGAACATAAGAGAAGCCTTGCTGGATCAGGCCACAGCCCATCTAGTCCAGCATCCTGTCGCACACAGTGGCCCACCAAATGCTCATGGGCATCTCAAGCAGAGACAAGGACAAACCTTCTCCTGCTCTTGAGTCCCAGCAGATGGCCCTAGAAGCGCCCCATTTCCTCCCCCCCCCCTCAGCCTGAAAGATGCACCTAGGCATTCGTTCTAGTAGCCATTGATACATCTGTCATCCATAAATTTGTCTAACCCTACCTTAAAGCCATCCAGACTGGTAGCTGTCACCACCTCTTCTGGCAGCACATTCCATAGGCCGATGACCCTCTGTGTGAAGAAATACTTCCCCGTCAGACCTTATGCTCCTACCCATCAGCTTCATAGAGTGCCCCCTGGTTCTAGTGTTGTGCGATAGAAAAAAGAAATTTTCTCTATCCACCTTTTCTATGCCATGCATAATTTTATATACTTCAATCAGGTCCCCTCTCAAACGCCGTCTCTCCAGACTGAAGAGGCCTAGACGTTGCAGCCTGGTTTCGTAAGGGAGGTGTTCCAGACCCTTAATCATTCTGGTTGCCCTTCTCTGCACCTTCTCTAGTTCCACAATATCCTTTTTGAGGTGTGGTGACCAGAATTGTACACAGTATTCCAAATGTGGCCTCACTATAGATTTATAAAGGGGCAAAATGACACTTGCTGACTTATTTTCTATTCCCTTCCTAATTATTCCCAGCATTGAATTTGCTTTTTTTGCTGCTGCCGCACACTGGGTTGACACCTTCATTGAACTGTCCACCAAAACCCCGAGATCCCTTTCCTGGCGTGTTGCAGAAAGCTCAGACCCCATCAGTTTATAGACGTAATTTGGATTCTTGGCCCCAATGTGCATTACTTTACACTTGTTAAGATTAAAGCACATTTGCCACTTGGTTGCCCACTCACCCATTGCTAAGAGATCCCTCTGGAGCTCTTGGCAATCTCTTTCAGATTTTACTACCCTAAATAATTTAGTATCATCAGCAAACTTTGCTATTTTACTATGTACTCCTTTTTCTAGATCATTGATGAATAAATTAAAAAGCATTGGTCCCAGTACTGAGCCTTGAGGGACCCCACTTTTTACTTCTTTCCACCCTGAGAAATTGCTGTTTACTACTACTCTCTGCTTTCTGCCCTTAAGCCAGTCACAAATCCAGGACAGAACCTGTCCTTTTATTCCATGGCTGGTGAGTTTACTCAGTAGCCTTTGATGTGGGACTTTGTCAAAAGCCTTCTGAAAGTCCAGATAGACAATGTCTACTGGTTCACCTTTATCCACGTGTTTATTGACACTCTCAAAGAATTCCAACAAATTTGTGAGGCATGATTTACCTTTGCAGAAGCCATGCTGGCTTTTGTTCAGCAATGCCTGCTGCTCCATATGCACACTAATTTTGTCTTTAATAATGGTTTCCATCACCTTACACGGAACTGACGTTAAGCTAACTGGTCTGTAGTTGCCTGGATCACCCCTGGATCCTTTTTTGAATATTGGTGTTACATTTGCTACCCTCCAGTCCTCAGGTACGGAGCCTGATGTTAGGGAAAGATTATATATTTTTGCTAGAAGGTCGGCAATTTCGCATTTGAGTTCCTTAAGGACTCTTGGATGAATACCATCTGGTCCCGGTGACTTGTTCACATTTAGTTTATTAAGACATGCCAGGACCTCTTCCTTGGTTATTTCTGTACAGTTTAACTCTTCAGAAAACACAGGCTCAGCTACTGGCATGTGTCTTCTGTCTTCCTCCGTGAATACAGAAGCAAAAAATTTGTTTAGTCTCTCTGCAATCTCCGTGTCTTCTTTAATTACCCCTTTCTCTCCTTTACTATCTAGTGGTCCAACTGCTCTCCTGGTTGGATTCCTACTTCTGATATACTTAAAGAAGTTCTTGTTATTTCTTTTGATGTTTTTAGCAATGTGCTCCTCAAAATCTTTCTTAGCTTTCCTAATGGCCGTCTTGCATTCGTGTTGCCAGTGTCTATGTTCCCTCCTGTTCTCCTCATTTGGACAAGCCTTCCATTTCCTAAATGAACTCTTCTTGTTTTTAATGACTTCATCTACTGCATTTGTGAGCCACATTGGTTTCTTCTTGGACCTAGAAGTCCCCTTTCTTCTTTTAGGAATGCATTCTAGTTGCACTTCCGTTATTGTGTTTTTAAGTAGTCTCCATGCATTTTGAAGTGATTTAACTCTTTTGACTTTCCCTTTCAATTTCCTTTTCACTAATTTCCTCATTTTGGGGAAGTTTCCCTTGTGAAAGTTTAAGGTCTCTGTGTTAGACTTTATTAAGAACTCACTCCCTGTATTTAAGTTGAAGGTTATTGCATTGTGGTCACTGTTCCCAATTGGATCAGCTACAGTGACGTCCTTTACCAGGTCCTGAGCATTACTTAGGATCAAGTCCAGGACTGCATTTCCCCTGGTTGGTTCCATGACCATTTGTTCCATGGAACAGTCATTTAGCAGGTCTAGGAATTTTCTCTCTCTTTCCTGAGTTGAACAGGAGTTCACCCAGTCTATGTGAGGATAATTGAAGTCCCCCATTATAACTACTCTATCTTTATGGGCTACCTCCTTTACGTCCTTCTCCAATTGTTCATCTCCTTCGGACGTATGGTTGGGAGGACGGTAGCATGTCCCTATTGTTAGACTTCCTTTTTGGCTTGGTATTTTTATCCACACTGCTTCTGTGGAAGAGCCAGACTCACTTGGACATTCCACTTCATAAGATTCTATCTCTTCTTTAATATACAAGGCTACACCACCTCCATGTCGCCCTTCCCTGTCTTTCCTGTACAGTTTGTATCCTGGGATGACTGTATCCCATTGGTTTTCGCTGGTCCACCAGGTTTCAGTTATGCCAATAATATCAATCCTATTTTCCATAACTAAGCTTTCTAGTTCCCCTATTTTGGCTCGAAGGCTCCTGGCGTTTGCATATATACATTTATATTCACTCCTTTTGACCAAATTCTGCCGTCGAGGAACATGTGAAACTAATCCCGCACTTAGCTCAGCATTTTCTGCATGTTTCCAGCCCTCCTCACTTGAGGGTAATGGGAAAGGAAGTGTGAAATGGCCCCTGGTGCCAGCCTTACAATAGTGTACTGCTAATGTGTGTTTTATGCTTATCAGCATTGTGTCAAAAATAATAGTTCTGACAGAATTAAGCAACTTTGGTATTTTCTGTATCGTGGTGTCTGGCACTCTTTTAATATGCAACCTACAGCTCCATACTGATGAATGCAGAATCTTGGAAATTATATGCAGCTATATGAAATTATATGCAATTATATTTTCATCTGTTTGCTAATGAGCTGCTGCCAGACGTACCTTAGTGCTCAGTGCTCTGCTTCTGCAGTAGACAATGAGAATCATGTGTCAAATATTTGCAGTAAAGATCACACCTGTGCCACCATGTTTGCCATCTAACTGGCCTCTGTGCTTTATTTCCTTGCTCCCTCTCTCCCTGCTGCTGCCTTGGTTGGCCAGCCAACCAGTCCCACCCACCAACACTGTGATTGGCTACCCATCTGATCAATTGTATGAACACTACACAGTTGGTTAGTCAGTCGAACCAGGAATCAATGACTGTAGAACGGTCTGCTGTAGGGATGTGCAAGAATATTCGAAACATTTGAAATTCAATCGAATTTGTTTGAATTTGGGCATTCAAAGCTAATGTCTATAGATTCATTTTTTAACATTCGAATGAATTTGAATGTTTCAAATCATTCATGAGAATTATTTGGAGATTTGTATGGGTACGGATACGTACGGATTACACACATATCCATACGCATCTTATTTGTACCTGTACACATTGTACGGATACGTTCGGGACAAAAACGAGATGCATATGGGATAAAAACAGAATGCATATGGGATAAAAACGGGATGCGTACGGGTGTGTACAGGTGTGTACAGACACATACAAATGTTGTCGACATTCATATCTTCAAATACGAATAGAATATTTATACAAATATATACAAATGTATTTGAATTACTTTGAATTTGAATACGTTCATTTTTTCTCTATTTGTTTGAATTTGAACATTCAAATATTCGATTCAAATTGAATTGGATCCAAAAATTGCATTCATAACACCCCTAGTCTGCTGTTGGATTAATGTGCCAGACATGTACTCCTGCTGCTGAAGCACACAAAGTGATTTTTCCTGTTCTTTTCTCACACAGTGTTTAAAGTGATTTAGATTGAAACAAATTTAAAATAATCTTCTAACACTGTAGCCAAGATAAGAAATTCAAGCCATAATAAGCCTTGATTCAGGCAGTTTTTTAGGTGATTGTAGGGTGTAAGCATGGAACTTTATTAGGCAGTGGTCTTATTAGCTAATAATAATAAGTTTAATGATTGGTCCACTGACCTTATCATAAAATAAAATACAAAAATACAATCTAAAAAGTAAGTGGATACACTTATTGTTAAAATACGACTTGCCTTTACCAGGGCGTGGTTTGATCTCCTGGACATCAGGATGACCCAAGGGCGGTACCTGAACATCCCAGTACAAGACAGACTCTGCTCGTGTGAAGCCAAAGGCGTGGAGGACAGGATGCATGTTATTTTAAACTGCACTTATTATAAAAATATATTATTAGTTAATGTTTACAGGATCTGAATACAATTAAGAATACTAGAATCCATTCCCTTGCTAAACACTAGGTGGAGCTTATGGATAGTTAACTGTGGGAGTAGAAACAGCCCGGAGTGCCTTTCACTTCAGGTTTAGGACATGGGGGTTATTTTTAGTTCAAATGCCCATTATTATAGTGGTACTGTGTTTGACACATTGATGTGTCAAATGAATCAATGGAGGGGAATTGAAGTTTCCAGTCTGAAAACAACTTTAGCTTGTGAACTATGAAATTGCTGTAGTTTATTACTAATTCTGTGTAAACCAAGTTAAGAAGAGTAAACTATGATGATTTTGAGCTACATATACGTGTATCAGTAGCTCTCGATTCTTAGAAGCTATGCTTAGAAGGAAAGGATAAGCTGATGTCTTGTGTCTTTCTGCCTGCCACGACCCATCACAAGATTTTCTTGGTTTCCCTTCTTATTTTCTGTGGAAACACAATCCAGCATGAAGCTAGGGTGTCCCTCCTTTCCTTCCTTGTGCCCTATTGACTTCGTCTGTGGTGGCACACAGCCTCTGGAATAGTCTTCCTTCTGATATTCATAGGGCATGTAAACCTCTGGTTTTCAGGTACCAATTGAAGACCTATATATTTATTTTTATTTATTTATTTTAGAAAATTGTATATCCCGCCCTTCACTGAATGGTCCCAGGGTGGGTTACAATGAAATTAAAATATCAAATAGTAAAACATAATTAAAAATATAACCCTCTTCCACCCCCACCCATCCTCCCTCTCTAACAGGACAGCACCCTGAGGAAGCTGTTTAAAGAGCAAAAGCCTAGGTCATTGGTTGGCAAACTCATTAGTCAATAGAGCCAAATATCAACAGTACGACGATTGAAATTTCTTTTGAGAGCCATTTCTTTTAAAACTTATACTATATAGGTAGGTACATTGTTATTATCTTAATTAGGGTACTCCTAAACTGGAAGAGCCACACTCAAGCGGCCAAAGAGCTGCATGTGGCTCCCAAACCGTAGTTTGCCTACCACTGGCCTAGGTAAAAAGAGATGTTCTCACCAGGTCATGAAAACTATACAATGTAGGTGCCTGGCCAACCTGAAGAGGGAGGCTGTTCCAGAGTCTAGGGGCCAGACCAAAAAAGTGAATGTTTTTCCAGAGTGAATGTTTGTTTCTTCCCCCAACCTTGATTTTAATTATTTTTATGCCACTATTATTTTTTTAGCCGTCTTTATTATTTGTATACCACTTTGAAATTATGTATTAATTGGAAGCAGTATATATTACTTTTTATGTTTGCCTCAGTATCATTCTGAATCTGATACTTTCTTCTTTCATTCTTCTTCTCACCGTTCATTCTCGTTTTCATCACAGTAGAGTCTTTCTCTTTAGTTCTCTTTCTATGCTAGTTTTTAGATTATGCTTTTCCTGTGATGCCTCCAAAAGTTTACATTGCATGTGAAAAGGAGTTAACTTGCAGTTTGAGGCCCTGTCCAAACGTGAGCTCTTTTGGTGTGAAAATTGCACCAGAGTCACTGTTTTTCCCCTATTACAGCTTTGGCAATAGGGAGCTTGGTCAGGATGTTTGCAGGATCAGGGAAAGTTTAAACAAGTGTTATACAAGCAATATACAAGTAGGGATGTGGACGAATATTTTATTTGGCATTCGATTTGAAATGAATCAAATGTTCAAAAATCCGTATTCAATCACATTTGAATGTGGTAAAATTCTATTCGATACAAATCTATTCATACGTATTCATACAAACATTCAGTACATATCTGATATGAACAGATACGTTTCTGATACAAATAGGTACATATCTGATACAAATACATATGTATCTGATATGTTTCCCCAACTTAACAAATGTCCTCACTATTCATACGAATGTCTGGAAACATACATATTTGTTTGAATGTTAGCATATGAATATTGTAACATTCGAGTCACGTTTGAGTCAAAATGGTAAGTCTGAACAGTGTCGGATCCTTTCTTCATTTGATCTGTATAGTAGAGATGCGCATGAATGAAAATCACCAGTTCAGTGGACCATTTAATTGAGCAAATAATAATTCATGTTTGATTTCAAATTTGTTTGAATTTTTTAGTACAAACTAGAACTTTTGCACATTTCTACTATATAGCCAGGTATGAATAAAAGGGTGCAGGTCTTTTTCTGGAAATGTGGTGCTTTTATCCAAGGAGATGTGTATTTGCCTTGGGCACCACAACAGCATGTGAATGCTCGTTGGCCATGTATGTGGTAAGACTCCACAGCATAGGGGTGCCTATGAGTGCTGTACTGAGTGCTGGCAAGCTTTTCCATCTATCTGAAGAGCAACTAGAAATGGTTGGCAGCATCCAGACACTGCCAGTGGAAACAATAAGATCACTCACTGAAAATCTCAAGGGAAAATTCAAGGGAAATAGAGGTTGTGGGAACAATTCCACTTCTGTATCTCATTAGTACTTCACTGTGCACATGTATGGATATAGGAAATCTTTAATTTTACCAAGCACCCAGACAAATGTTTTATTGGCTTCTAGCTGCCAGAGTGTCTAAATATGATGTTCAAGTGAGCTGAAGGGGATAGAAAGTGATAACCTACCATCTGACTTTCATTCCATTAGCGTTTGAGATGTTGTCATTCTCTTTTTGAATATAAGAACATTTAACTCTTTTTTCTTAATTATAATGAGTTGTTGAAAATAACTTTTAAAAAGCAGAATGTATTTTTTTTAAAATGCAGGTTCAACCACAAATAGGAGGTTCAACCACCTCCTATTCAGGGTCTTGTAAGTATTTACCAGTTGTATATGGCATAAAATCTATTCAACAAGACTTGGACAGCGATGCTAGATCTGTGATAGCTTTCTCTTGAACATGTAAGCCATCACATACTGCCTTAAAGCTACAGTGAAAGATCAAACACAAAGTCAAGGGTTGTTATTATCTAGAGAATAGATTTATATTGGACATATGCTGTTCTGAAATGAAACCCCATTTCATCTTGACTGTTTATGTTATCAGAGCCCTGCATTCGTTGCTCTCCTGCTGTGCAAACAATTTTTGTGAACAGCTCTTGAGCATACAACTTTGGTTGTCTTTTGCTTGAAGTGTGTTTGCTTTTTTCTTTTTCTTTTTTAAATTCTTTAAGGCATCCAGTGACGTCTCAGAAGCTGACATAAGCAGTGAAGACCAGCACAATCAAAACAAAGTAGATGCTATAGAAGAAAAGCTGAAGTCAAGATTATATGAGCTGGCTGCAAAAATGAATGAAAGCAGAGAGACCTCTTCAGAAGAACAAATGCCAGAACCGAGAACAGAATCTGAAAACCAGAAATTGGGTCTGTCTTCAGAAGGTAGCAGCAGATCCATTCAGGAGGAGTTGAAGAAGGTAAGTAATGGCTAGCAACTGAATAGGTGGCTAACAGTGTTATTGGATGCTTCCAGATGCTGTTAAAAACCTGTGATGCTCCTGGGGCTATATTTGGATTGCCACACATATCTGTAGCAATTTTATTATAATTTCAGGTTAGTTGATGAAAAAAAGTGATATATCACTATTACAGGAAAGCCAGTGACAATGCTGGATTTGTTGTAAGAGCAATTCCTTACTTCTTGTCTGCCAGCTCTTCACTTTATTGTTGCTCTTCAAAAGTACCTTAATAGGGATGTGCATGAATATTCATAACATTTGAATTTCATTCAAATTTGGCCAAATTCAGGCATTTGAATTCGAGCTGAATGATGGCACATTCAAAAAAATAGCATTCGAATTCAAATTGAATGTTTTGATACATTCGTATGAAGCTTCTTATGGGATTTGTATACATTCATATTGGATTCGTATGGGATTCATATGGAATTGAACATTCATATTGAATACAAATCCTAATACATTTAAAGGGGATCTATGTGAATGAATACAAATATTCTTACATTCGATTCTATATGAATTGGATACAAAAAATAAAAAATCATGCACATCCCTGTACCTGAATGCTAGCAAGCATGGTGATAAAAGAAAGGGAAGTGGGTTGGTCCCTGCTGACATACAGTTATATTTCAACTGAAACAGTAGCATGAAGAGCCAACAGACTGGGATTGCTTCCTGCCATACAGCAGTTTCCTATTGTGATGACCTGCAAGTGACAGAGTGACAAAAGAGAACAAGGACAGCAAACCTCTTAAAATAATTCGGCAGGAACCTCCTCCTTCTCACAACCGATTATTGCAGTTGCATTTACAGTTTCAGGCAAGGGTTGACTTCAAAGAATATTGATCTGATGCTAAAAGATGAAGGAGTCGTAGCAGTTTTCACCTGATGCCGGATAAAAGCAGGAAGCGGTAAAGGAAAGTGCCATTGGCGCAAGAAATATGCTGCATGACTCAGAGATGGTAATTTTTAATATGCCACCAATTTGGTAGTGATTTTCTACCACCTGCATCCTGAGCGTTAGTGTCTAGTCACCATCATACACTTAATTTCCAGATCCTCATCCTACAGCTGTTAGGAAGGCAGATGAGCATCGTCATCAGTGGACATGAGTGGACCCAGGACATATCGTTGTATTTGGTCCAGAGCCATAAAGGAGACGAGTAGAGATGGGCACAAATGGTTTTTTTGGCATTCAGTTCATAACAAATAGAATGATAGAAAATCTGTATTCATTTGAATAGATCCCCTTCAAATGTGGTAGGATTCTATTCGCTATGAATATATTCATACAAATTTATGCTAATATCAGATACATACCCAATACAAACAAATATGTATCTTATACAAATGAATATGTATCCATACAGACGCATGTGTATCCGATACATATCTGATATACATATCCTGGAATATCCGCTCTTAAACGCTCAAATCTGACCTGAATCCACTTTTAATCCTCTCTTGATCCATGTCAGATGCAATCTGGATCCGTTGCAAATGTGACTGGCACAGCCTCTTTTCCATCTCCCCAGTTTAACGAATGTCTGAACTATTCATATGAACATCTGGAACATTCATATTCGTACGAATGTTAATGTACAAATGTCCTAAATTTCGATTCATGTACGGATGTCCAAATTTGGATGAATTTGGACAAACAACAAATGTTATGAATATTTGTGCACATCCCTAGAGAAGAGGCAGCTTCTTTAAACATCTTGTTAGAACAATGATTGTGGAGTTGTGACCCAGAGGAGATGATGGAAACGTTCAGGATTAGGTTGTGCAAACTATAGTTCACAAAAAGCAAAGTGCTTATGGGTGGCCTAGGGAGATCATGGTGGGCCGGGGAGATCACTCTTGCACACTATACCATTTTGCAACAACTTGTGCACCTATCAGAAATCAGGTGTTTTATCAGAACTTAAAGCTAATCATTGTTGTGGTCATTATCATCATTGTCATCATTAAGTGCAAAAACATTAAAATGATTCTGCTAATAAAAGCACTTTCTCTCTGTGTGTGTCTTGCGCACACATCAAAATCCATTGTAAGTATATTCCAGTGGCAGCTCGTAGCTTTAAGGCCTGGTGATTGCAAGAGCCAGCTGTGTGATCACTGGCTGCAAAACATGTATCGCCCTCTGGGCAGACCTTGCATCAGCATGCTGAGGAAAAGTGTGGCTGACTGGCCAGCCAGCTCCTGCAGTCATCAACCCTTAGAGCTGTGAGCTGCCACTAGAGTATTCATAACGTGAAGGAGGCAGTATTGTGGTTGAGAAAGTGTTGGTGTTGGAGAAACGTGAAGAGAAATTTGATAACCTTGCTGTTATGCAAATGACCACCAATGGAAGAGCAGCACCAGTTATGTATGTTTCCTGCCCAGTCTGTAGAATATAAAGCGTGATATCTGTAAGTGTGAGTCAGAAGCAATTATTACTCAATGTTGCCTCCAAATTGGACTGCTGGCCTGTGTGGGAGGCAGTGTTGGTGGTCCAGGTTTACATCTGCCTCCTGGGTGAGAGCCAAGAGGTTCTCCAGTCTTCATGTTGTCCCAGTACTGGTTACCTGAGCAGTGCCTGGGTTTTCTGCCAGTGGGGTGTCACAACCAGGGCTCAGTCTCCACCTTGCCTGATACTCAGTGCTCTCAAACAGCTCCTTTTTACTTTTATTTCTCTTTAAAATATCTCTCACTTTGTGTCAGCAAGCAGCCCCAATCACAACATCCTCCTCTCCGCTTCACTTATCACTTAAAACGGAAAGACTTTCACTCTTTCAGCCAACTGTGGCACACCAGAGGCTTTTTACTTTTATTACTTAAAGACACAGTACATATTTTCTTGTTCGTCTCTCTGTCAGCCGCACTACTGACAGAGTCCAGACTGACTCTCATCAGCATGAATCCATAAACTCTTTTATTGTTTACAGCTTCTTTCAGTTAACAGGGGCTTTGAAC
Source organism: Aspidoscelis tigris stejnegeri (assembly GCA_023333525.1). Classification (NCBI taxonomy): domain Eukaryota; kingdom Metazoa; phylum Chordata; class Lepidosauria; order Squamata; family Teiidae; genus Aspidoscelis; species Aspidoscelis tigris. The sequence continues at coordinate 21,499,510 of JALMGA010000008.1, forward strand.
ATGATACTTCAGTTTACAATACTTTTCCTTCTTTTAACACTTCACTTAGTTATCAGGACCCTCTTCCCTATCTCTCCTCATAGGCAACTAACAGACCCGGTTCTTTCCTACCCACACCCTCATGAGATACCAGACAAAGAACATTATACCCTTCTGCTCTGACCTTTTATAGACTTTCTCATGTCACTGGACTCTCATTGGTCCAGCCTCTGAGCTAGCTTACCCCCTTCCCTGTGGAATATAGTAAGCCATGCCCCCTCAGCTTACAAACCTAACTAATCTATAGTTAAAACCTCTTTTCCTACTTACCTTGTCCAGGGGATCACTACACAGTGTCTGTTAATTGAGGAAGCTGGATGGGAGAGGAGAGGGAAGGGGTCCTATCTCAGTAGTAACCAGCAGGGGGAGGTACGGCGATGGGAGGCAGAGAAGAAAGGTTCAAAGAAGAAGGGTTAGGTATATTCAGGCTATCACTCCTACTCTCTCTCCCAACCATTAGCATACAGGGATGCCTGACAACCTTCCCACTAGCTTAGTGGTGCTGTTGGTAAATGCTAGGTCAGTCCAAACCAAGCCAGTGTGAGTGGGGGGAATGGGCTAAAGGAGGCTGAACTGTGCTGTGGTGGGCGGGGTCCAGTCTTTTCTTTCAGCCAATGTGCACACCTGGAGTTCATGAGGCACCTCTCCTTCTCTCCTCAGTTTATGTGTATGATTCCTACATCTAGCATTTTCCCACAGATTTATTATTATAATTATTTTAAAAATTAATCACATGGAGAAGAAAAGCACATAAAAAAGGAAGGGGGGCATGGACGTGGGAGAGCAGGCTTTAAAAAGAACCACAACCACAAACCACAAACCTCCCTTGAGTGACACAATGGCATGCAATAAGAAAGGAGAGAGATCTGATGTAGTAAAACGGGTGGAGAGCCAAAAGTTCTGTGAATGGGGCTCAGATCGACCATGGGGAAAGGTGTGAGTGATACAGCCCAAAGCGAGGACGGCCTGAGGATGACCTATAATGATCTAGGTTTGAACAGAGCCGCTACAACCTCAGTTTGAATTATTAATAGGATGCCCTGTCTTACATAGGTGTGACCAGGACCCTAGAGACATTAGGTGGGAAATAATACCAAAACTTTACAAAATATTAACATAGTTTTAACAAATTGGGAAGAATTGGGAGGGGGGGAATGGCAGCCAAAACTGCACTTGTGGGTCAGCATGTGGTAAATGGCATTCTGCCTTTGATATGTTTTTCAAGCTGTGGTTTGGTATGTTGTACCGTAATGAACCTAATCTAAAACAGTGAACCTAATCAGCCTGTTTTCCGGTTAATCCACAGATTGCATATTGCTTTGGTTACATTTGTTTAGTTATACTCAGAGTAAGCTATACTTTTGGAGAAGTTATTAAAAATTGATAATTTTTTCCACAAATGCTGGAGATATTATAAAATTTGCCAGTTTTCAAATCAAGGTTTTTTTTTAAATGAAATTAGGAATATTACTATTCAGATTCTTCCCAGATCTTCTTAACTTGCACAGTTCATTATTTTCTAGACATTAATGAACTACTGTGCAGAAAATAACTCAACTTTTCTGCTGCTAGAGGCTTAATTATTAGGTTCTGGAAATCTCTAGATGGTCTGTTAATGGAGTATCAGTACATAAAGGATTAGTCCATGATACTGCTCAAAAATTGAGATTCAAATTAAAGTTTAAGCATAAAGGAGTTACAGTAAATCAATATACTATACTCATTTTGAGCCAGTTTGGTCTAGTGGTTAGGGAGCTGGACTCTTATTTGGGAATACTGGGTTCGATCCCACCCTTCCCCATGAAGCCAGCTGGGTGACCTTGTCACAGCTCTCTTCTGAGAACTCACAGCCCCACCTACCTCACAGGGTGTCTGTTGTGGGGAGAATAGAAAAGCTTTGTCAGCCGCTTTGAGCCCCCTTAAATGGGTGAGAAAAGCGGGGTAGAAAAGCCAACTTCCTTCTTCTTCTTCTTCATTCATTTTATAAAATACATCAGGGGCAAAATGATTGTAGTTAAAAAAAAGCAGCAGAAGCAGCAGAAGCTGTAATTGGTATATTATTCATTCACTCATGCATTTAAGGAATTTATATCTCGCCCTTCACCAAATGGTCCCAGGGCGTGTTTACATTAAGAATAAAACATATCAAATATTAGAACATAATTAAAAAACATAACCCCCTCCCTAACAGGACAGCACTCTGGCTCTCATATTATACCCCCTGGCTGCCCAATTGTATTCTGCACACACTTGCCTGTTTGATAATTAATAATTTCACTTCAGGATACAGTACCTACCCATAATGTGTATGGTCTAATATGCGTTCTGTTCCATGGGTTATCTGAAAATTAATAGAAAGCAATTATTATAGAAGCAAACCAGAACAACTAGTGCTTGCTTACACAATCAGGATGTAACCACTGAGTTCATGAGATAGTAATGAAGCAGCTTTCATGCTACAAGGTGATTCCAGACTGTGATTGTAAGTTTAAAAATGTAACATGTTTTAATATAGGTGCTTCCTGTCTTCCATTTTTCATCTTTCTCACTAAACTGTGTTCTTCACCATCTAATTGCTGTCTCTCTTCTCTACTTCTCTGTAATGCTGTCCAACTTCATAGGAAAAACAATCTGCTTTTGATCTCCATCTTAAACTTCAGTTTCTAACTTCTGCACTTCAGCAGGTGAGACAGGTTCACTTTATCCGTCTTCCTTCCTTCCTTCCTTCCTTCCTTCCTTCCTTCCTTCCTTCCTTCCTTCCTTCCTTCCTTCCTTCCTTCCTTCCTTTTTTACATTTTACTCATTTTCAATAGGGTTTGGCCAATACCTTCTCTGAAATTTCACAGGGCAAGAGAAAATCAGCCTCTATCAAATGATTTTTGCACTGTGCAGCAGTGATTCTCTGCCCTTTTTATTCTTCCTAATCATGATACATGGGTTAATGTCCTCTCACTCTCCCGATATACTGTCTTCACTTTAGTGTAGTCAGTTTTTTCTTCACTCTCATTTGCATACATGAGGAAATAGGGATGTCTTTTTCCAGGCCAGGCAATGGGACTATTTATATACAGTTTTGCCACAGTGTAAAGGTGCTCTGAGCTAGGGGTTCGCATGGAACCATTTTTCCACATTCTATTTGAGTTGAATAAAAGGTGGAAAACTGGAGACTCCGGGGCATCCAGTATCCTTAGAAGCTTCCACTGAAGCTTCTATGGATACTGGATTATCCAGTTCGTGGATGGATAGGGCCCTTCCAATGGGGCCCTATTCTATCTGGCCACAAATTGTGGAATCTGGACATATTAGTCCAGATTCCAAATGCGCGAATAATTCATGCACATTCCTAGTCTGAGCAATGATGAGCAGCAAAACGAAAACAGACTGAGGATTGCTGGATTTACTTCAGTGGTTTTCAAAGCTCTGATCCAGACAGCGATAGGGGCAAGCACCCTAATGGAGAATGATTTTCAATAACTATAGCTATAGTTCTAGGATGTAGTATAATTATTGTCATATTTATATCATCCACAGAGTAAACAACATAACGTAATAAGATGAAATGTTCTTATTCATGATTAAATCCAGAGTTCCATTTTCTTCATCTTCCCTAACCCTGAAGATGTTCTAGGGCCTCTGAGCATGCTTAGACTCAGGATGTTTCTACTTTGTATTTTCCTCTATAGTTTTATCCCTAAAGTTCAAAAATGGGGATAATTAAATAAGCTGTACCTTCCAAGCTCCGAATGTTGCTTTGTTGGCTGTGTTGGGACCAACAGCCAAAGTGATGGAGATTGCTGTTTCATGGCACAGTATTGACAATTAAGTGATAAAACAAATCTTGCTGTGTGACGGCAGAGGAACATGAAACAACAAAAAGCTGAGAGGGTTAATGGCATCATGGGAGGAACGCCATACTTTTTTTCCAATAGTTTTGGAAAATGAAGTGCCTCATGCTTATGTGAAGGCTGGTGAATCTGTATCTAACTGGTTGCCAACACTAGATAAATTTCACAAATATTGACTGAAGAGCAGCCAACACTGCCCTAAGGGTGATGAAGCACCTTTAGAATGAACCCTGCAATGTTTGCATGGTGATTTACTAGCATAGTCAATACTGCCAGGAGACATTAGAGAGGGAAAAGATTATCCCATGCCAACTTAATGTGTCTCATGTTGACATGACATTTTGACAGAGATGATGCAAGTCACCATATAAATCACTGAGTAATTTCAGAGGCCAAAGATTCTTGTGACAATAAGTTGTGACAAAAAACCAAACACAAAAACAAAAAACTTTTAAAGCTTAGCAAATGTCAAACATGTTATATACTGGGGAAAGTGTAAGAGGCAGTTCAATTTTATTGGTGGCATCTATGGGACTGAAAAGTTGTAATGCCCTAGTTTTCCCCTAAGTTTAAATTTGTTTAGAGAAGGAACACTGACACTCTTAGGATCTGTTCATACATAACAATAAAAAGCATCTGAGGTGTCTTAGGGTGTGTCCAGGCTCATTAATAGTGCATGTTTGTTTGTATGTTTGTTTGTTTACATTTCTATCCCGCCCCATACCTGAAGGTCTCTGGGCGGGTAACAATAGGTTAAAATAGATTAAAACAAGATACAAATTAAGAACAGATACAGATTATAATGAAATACAAATAAAACAAGATGCACACTTAAAAACACCTTAAAATTCAACAAATTTAAAACCGTGTACTCCGTAGTGGATTAAAATGATGTCATTATAACTGGGGAGGGAGAATAAATCCTTAACCAAAGGCCAAGGCAAACAGGTATGTCTTTACGGCCCTCCTAAATAAATACAAGGAGGGGGCATGGCACACATCGAGGGGGAGGCCATTCCATAATCTCGGGGCCACTGCTGAAAAAGCTCTCTCCCGGGTGCCCACCAACCTCACTACTGAAGGTGCCAGGACAACCAAGAGGGCCTCATTATTGGGTCTTAAGACACGGGCAGGTCAGTATGGGAGAAGGCGTTCCTTTAGATATTTGGGGCCCAAGTCATTTAGGGCCTTGTATGTCAGAGTCAAAACCTTGAATTGGGCTCGGTAGTGAATTGGCTGTTGGTTTGTAGAAGAGTAAAGAAAAAAAAACGTTCGGATGTGCATTTGAAAACAACCAAAGATAGTGTGTTCTGTCTCCTGGGAAAAGACAGGCAGTAGATATCCTACAAGGTCAAAGTATGTGCTTCGAGGCACGTAACCCCAGATGGGAGGGGGAGACAGCTCACACAACTACCGGAAGTTGTCAGCAGCAACGTCCGGTTGCTGATCCTGTATAAGGTGCAGCGTAGGCTGCTGGGAGTGTTCGTTCGTTCTTTGTTGTTGTTGTGTTGATCTCTCAAAAGAATGTAGTCTGGAAGGAGAGAGCCATGTTGCAACACATGGCTTGCCGGGCTAAGCTGTAAATGATTTGTACATAGTATGTAACCTTCAAGCAATAAATCGTAGCCTCAAGTAGAGATAACTTGGAGACCGTGTCTGTTTTTTGCGCAACGGAAGCTGGATTCCTGATAAGAGTTTGGGAAGCTGTTGCCGGTAGCCGAGCGAAGCAAACGCCGAAATCAGGTAACAAGATAATCAACTCTGCATCAAGATTAACATTGGCAGCCAGTGCAATTCTTTTAAGACTGGTGTCTCCAGTCCACAAGGTGCAGAGTGCAAACACACACACTTGCACAGATCAACAACAGCCAGAGTCAGCCACACTATCAGCAAAAGTCCAAGTCACAGTACCTTGGGGGCTTAAGAGTTAATCCATAGTCGAAGAGTTCCAGGGTTGAAAATACCAGAGAGAGTCCACGGAGTTGTAAATCAAGGAGCAAGGTCACGAGAGGTCCTGGAGTTACAGCTTTTCAAGTCTTTGTCTGCAACACAGCTTAAGTGCCTTAAGTAGAGGAATCCGAATCACGCCTACTTCACTGCAGGTGACGGGCATGGAGCTCTCAGACCTGCGCACCTGCTGGTGCTCACGCCTCAAACTGGTCGGCGAAGGGCGTCACCTGCCATCTTCTGAGTGTGACCTACTGTCGGTTTGAGATATGGGCTGATCCTCTGTACCAGGCATTTGTGTCTGGTATTCTTTGTCTTGCCCAGCCGGTTAGCCTGCCTGAGCCTGACTAGGCATCTCAACTGCCCCTGCATCCTTGGAGGAAGGTGCTGACAACAGGGGGCATGACACCACGCAGCAGAATGCGCAGTCGCTGTGGGGGCGTCACTCACTACTGTCGACGAATTCTAGTGGTGATGCATTATCCCCTCGTAACTACGAATTTACCTTAATGCAGGTAAGAGAACACTTGCTGTGCAGAATAAGGTAAATTTGAATCTTCCCAGCAGTCTGGACGGAGTGATGAGAAGAGCCAATGAGCGTAGGAAGGGCAGCTTGATACCAGTTCCAATATCGCTCCAGTCTAGACTGTAAGCGAATATGGAGGGAGTGTAGTTTGGATAATTTGGATTATTTTTGAAGCCCAAAGAACACCAAATTTAAACCTCTCCCAGGGGAATAGGTAGCTTTATAGATCGTTTACATAGGATTTAATAACAAGGAATAACCAGAAAACAGAAACAAGACCCATTTCAGACTCAAAAGTCAATGTTTCTTGTTAAACCAATGCAAAGAATTTATTAGAAATACAGAAAAGAAGTTGAAGTGAGATGGAACCATATTAGACATTAGAAGAGTTGAGATAGACATGCCCAAAAATCCAAACATGACTAAATCCCCTTAACACATTTCTATGTATTAAACTAAGTTTACCCCATTTTCCTGAGACCCAAAATAATGAACTTATGCAGCAAAGAAAAATCCCCAAAACATCAGAAAATTGACTTTTGTGATTAAGAGCCCTAAAAATGAGGATAAGGCTCCCATAAGACCAATTCCAAACCTTAGAGAAACATATAAAAGCCCAAAAGAAAAAGAATAAAATTAGTCCTAATTCTAGAAAAAGTTCCCTAACTCTAGACCTTTAATAAAAATATGGGAGAAAAGTGAATCGAAAGCCATCTTCCATTGTTCTCACCAACGCTCTTCTTCTCCATGCGCAGAAAGTCCAAAACTGAAGGTGCGTAGGATTCCAACAAACTGCATCGTTTTCAGGAACCCAAAAGTGACTAAAAATTGGGAAGGCCTTCAGTCTCAGTCAGACTGATCCCTAAAATGAATAAAAATTAAAAGAAATAATTTAAAAATAGTCTCTGTAACTGCTTTTACCAAAGACCAAATTCAAAATGCAAAAGTTTTAAAATGCAGCTCCTGCAGAAAAACTCCGCCCACTTTCTGTGTAGCAGAAAGAAGAAAGGGGGGGGGGAGAAAAATTTCTCCAGGTCTCTTTAGCCTCCCATGATGACAAGGAGAAGAAGACCCCAAAAACCATCTCTTCTCTGCCATTTTTTATAGCAAAAATTGGATCCAAAAACTGCTGATTGGGTCTTCCCTTGTTAATGAATAAAAATGTGTACGTGACTCCGTCTCCTCATAGCTTCTCCCCAAAAAGAATACAAATTAACCCAAACTTAACATTTCCTAATGAAGCAAACAATACTGGTAAACCGGAAAGATATCTGAAACTCAAATATCTTATTTCCCTTGTAAAAGGATTAGTGCTGTTCCCCTTGGCTAATAGAGATTCTCTTAGGTGACACTGGTTACTCATTGCCCTTTTCCACAATGGAAATGCCCCTCAGTGAAGCTCCACAGAAAAAGAAGAAATGAATAGCATATTTAAAAACCCTCTTATTTTAAAATAAGGCTAAATAATTTCCTACTGAAAAGAAACCCCATTAAATCTCTGTTTCTCCTTCAGAAAATAAGGGAGAACTCAACTTTTCTTAATGTAAAGATCATGCTTATGCTATCGTGTCTCTGCCTAATTGCAAAAGTTATTTATCTTGTATACCTTAAATTAAGGTTTCCAATTAGCACCTCTCCTGACTAACCTAACTCCTAGCAAACTCTGTTGAAATGTAAACCCAGCCACATTCAATATGAAACCTTACATCCTAGCACTGGTGACTTCTTCCATTTAGGTAGTAATTCCAATTCCTATATATATATTATTTTACCAAATCTTTTCCAAAAATCCATTCCATTTTATTCTTTATTATTTTTATTAAAATGAGACAAACCCATTTCTGTTCCATATTCCATGGTTTTATTTCCCCTTCATTATTCTAAAAATCTGTTACCCCCAAAAAAGAGAAAACAAAGGTCATCCAGGTGTCAGCATTCCTCTTTGACTTAATCAGATTAAAGCCCAAGCATTGTCTCTTGCATGTAGACTTTTAATCTTTTGCAAACAGCCAGCTTGTAACTTAAGAGAAAAACTGTGTCCTTTTTTAAACTCCAGGCTTGTCTTTTCAACCCAATATGGCTTCAGTCTTGCTATTTTAAGGCCTTTCCACGTTTCATGGTCTGCCTTTAGCTTTCCAATTATGCCAATCATAAAGCCAAATTCATACGTCAAAACCCTGTATATTTCAAATTCCGGTTTTGCAGTTAACACTTCTGATGATACTTGTACATCCAGAGTTGATCTGGTAACAAGCTCAAGTCCTATTGGCTGCTTCATCCCATGTGATGGCACGCACCAGACTCTTCTCTCATAGCTTCCTATGGGAAGCTACAGAGCTACGTTTTGAGTGGGGACGGTGTGTTGTCACTTTGCAGCCCGTAAGCTGCAATTTTTCTTATAACTGCAGATTTATTCCGCAAGTCTGGAAGGGGCCTTAGGGAAGGCTTTGAAGTGGGATTGTTCTCGCGCCAGTTTACTTTCCCTCCTCTACTAAACATTCTGTGCTACTTAAGGTCAGTTTGAGAAGGCTTGGGAACACAAAGGCCACACACGAGGCATTTCCGCACTGAATCGCGTTCGAAACCGAACGCGTTCAGGCGGAAAGCTTAAGCCAGCTTCGGGCGCTTTCCCCGTTCACACACAGACGCTCCGGAACGCGTGTAAACGCGTTCCGGAGCGTCTGGGTGCGAATGGTCAAAGCGCCCGAAGCTGGCTTAGCCGGCAAACGCCGGCCAGGGGCGCGCCGGCGGCCGCGGAGGCAGATCGACAATCAGCTGTTTGAAAAACAGCTGATTGTCAAAGCCGCGCGGCGTCGGAGGCGAGCCGGCAGGCGATCGGGAGACAGAAGCGGCGCGAACGCTTCTTCTCCCGAACGCCTGCGGGCGGCTCGTCCGCGTTGGAACGCGTGTAGAGCACTTCGAAGTGCTCTACATTTCGAACGCGAAAAAGCCAGCTGCGGACACGTCGGGACGCAAGGCGCGCGCGGCCAATGCGGATGACGTGTCCACAGCTGGCTTTTTCGCGTTCCATTTTCCCCCGTGCGAAAACGTCTACGGTCTCTCTGAGGCAACCATTTTGTTATGTCTGCACACAGTGTAAGTTGTGGAATCGTTCCCTGCCTTCTTCCAAGGTAGTTTCACTGAAATGCTATGAGGCTTTTGTATTTCTGCCAAGAAAATTGAAGCTTCCTTTGCCGTTGGCATAGTGAACTACTGGTAGATTATTTTGTGATCAGAGAATCAATGTGTTCAGGGTGAATGTTGTGTGTTGCCTTTTTTTTTTAACTTTAATTGTCCATTTATTTAAAACTCCAGGATCATAACTGAGAAACAATGGTTCGACTTAGTGTAACCAGGAGTGTTGGCTGTGACAGTTGAACTTGCTTCTATAGCACCTTGGAGAGGCATATGTTGGAGATTCCCTGAGCTATCGTAATTGCCACCCCGTGACAGGTTGTATTGTCATGCAAGAGCTGCTGATACTGAAACTTCTTAACGTCTGCATTCTTAGAATGCTCAAATGCCTGTCACTTCCTTGTTTCTCAACCAGCTGAGAAACAGAATAGATGTGGCAGCTGTCTTTTGAAATCACCTGTGGGCGTGTTAAGAATGACCTTTTCCCAGTGATTTCTAGAAAGATAAATGTAGTAAAAGACAAGCCCTAGAGGCATTCTTCTGTATCCACACTAAGTAAGTAATGCATATAAATATTTATAAATGCATTTTCATAGTTATTGCTATGGCACACTGTTTATCCTGGTAAGAGTTTTTTTTTAAGTTTTCTCCTTATTCACGTTTCTTATAGGAGAGAAAAGAACACAAACATGAAGCAGCCCAACTAGGCAATGAGCAGAGGTACACAACCAAGAGTCCTAGGAATGGAAATCTTAGTACCAAGACTTAGCTTATTGTTGCCTTGTCAAAGGCAAAAGTCATAAAACATTGATTAAATGAAGACTGTTTTCCATTGCTAGTCAGAGTAGTCATAGTATTGGGTGTATTCCTAGCATACTTGGTATGTGTGGCAACTCTGAGTGTTCACAAATGCAATTTTTGACATTCAGTTTGATTCAAATTGAATATTCAAATATTTGAATATGTATGAATAAAAAAAAGCTAATGTCTGGATATTTGAACTGATACAAATACATTCTTATCTATTTGTATGAATATTCAATACATATAGAATCATAGAATGGTAGAGTTGGAGGGGACCTCCTGGGTCATCGAGTCCAACCCCCTGCTCAAGGCAGGATCTCCTAAACCATCTCAGACAGATGGCTGTCCAGTCTCTGCTTGAAGACCTCCATCGAAGGGGAACCAACCACCTCCCATGGCAGCCTGTTCCACTGGTTGATCACTCTTACTGTTAGAAATTTTTTCCTAACATCTAAACTAAATTTTTTCCCCGGCAGTTTCACCCCATTGTTTCTGTACTCATCCTGTTTTTATCCCGTATGCATTCTGTTTCATTCTGTACATATCTGTACTGATGTGTTTGGATATGTATGCAATGCATACATATCAGTACACATACGAATATCTGAATTATTCATACAAATAACTCAAAATATTTGGATTTGTATGAATACTAAACAAATGTCTGGAAATTTGATTCATATACCAATGTCCAAATTCATCCGAATAACGAATATTTCAAATATTCATGCACATTCCTAGTGGCAACTCCACCATAGCACAACCATAATGGCACTATATTTCCCCATCTCAATGCAGATATTGGGTGTTTTTCCACTGTCATAAAGTACCCATTTTTGCACCCCTTAAGGATCCATTTGGGTGTGAGCCGGATGATCCCATTTCCACCACGGCACCCATTTGGGATCCGATTGTTTTGACTGCCACTGGGGAAATCCAGATCAAATGGGTACTTTCTGGCCTTTAATCCGGATTTTCTGTAGACCCCATTAATGGTGTTTACAATGGGGTCTTCAGCCAGAAAATCCAGATTAAAGAGAACCTGTTTCCTTGCTTGTGTGGCAATGGGGTCTAGAGGAGGCTAGTGGGAGGGGGCACCCATGGGGGGAAGCTCCAAAACCTAGGCTTCAAAGTCATTTCGAAGTCACTTTGAAGTCTATGCAAAATAGCTCCGGAGCATCTTTGACGTCTGTGCTGATCTTCAGAGTGAACTTCGAAGTGACTCCGAAGTCACTTCAAAGTCACTTCAAAGTTCACTCAAAAGATTAGCACAGACTTCAAAGAAGCTATTTTGCACAGACTTTGAAGTGACTTCGAAATGACTTTGAAGCCGCTTCGGAGATTGCACCCCCTGTCCCCCCAAACACCTGGGGTGACAGGCAGACCCCTCATGGGTAGATCCAGATTTCCAAATGGGCGCTCTGGTGTTTCCACAGCAGGGAGGCTAGCACCCATTGCTATTGGGTGCTAGACCACTCATGGAAATATATTGGGTACTTCCCTTAATCTGTATCTACTAGATCCGGATTAAGGAATGTACCCATTCCTTAAATCCAGATCTTCTTAGATCCAGATTAAAGGAACACGGTGGAAAAACACCCATAGACCAGATGGGGCTATGTGGAAGACTGTAGTTTGATTAAAACATTTAAATGAATGATATGCAAAAGAGTTAGAAATGATCTCAGCCTGGGAACTTGCACAGTTGTGGCATTTGAAATAAAACTCTCTGATCCAGTGACCCGAATGGTGTTTATGTCCACATTCCTTCCCTGTATCCTGGTTTATCAGAGATGTGCTGAAGTGATTTGAATCAAATAAGGTGGTTTGACCAGTCTGAATTTGAACGGAACCACCCTCATATTTGTTGGGTCAATTTGAACAAGAACCAAACTAAAGGAGCTTGGTTGAACTGGTTTGAAGCACCTGATTCAATTTGAATTGGTTTATAATCATTAGCACCTTGCCCTTTTAAAAGGCTTTTTAATTATACGCTATGATGACCGCTAGGACCCCTCAACCCCAAAATTAAGTTATTTTGGTTTAAATACAAAGTGTGGCGAGAACGGGTTGTCTACACTGTTAAGTGTCACCAAAGTGTATTAATTGAAAGGGTAAGTAGCCTAAGGGAGGGGCTAGTTGAGCACTCCAGGAGGAGGAGTGAAATAGGATCCTGGAGGAGCTCAGCCAATCAGGGCAAAGCTAGCCAGCCAGGCCCATATTTAAGGGGGCCTGAGGGAACAATTAGGGTTCTCTGCCTTTGGTTGTTAAACCTGGAGGGTGTTTAACTACGGGAGAAACGGGCTCTAAGCTGTCCTGAGGGAAGCTGGGGAATAGAGTCCTGAGTTAATAGTGAATTACAGTGATTAGCAAGTAAAAGAGTTGAAATGGTTATAAGTTATTTATGCTGTTGGCATTAATCTGAAAAGGATTGGAGTCTTTAGGCTTAGTGAGGAAGCTAAAGACCTAACTGATATTTAAAGTAACAAAGTGCAACTTTAAGAAGAAACTTGAATTGTAAACAATAAACTTGTTTTCTGGTTATTTTAAAGAAGCTTCGTGTTCTCTGTTTTCAAAGTGAGCCAAGTCAGGCTGGAATCCTAAACAGATACTGTAACCCACTGCTGGCTAGGCAGAGTGGGATAAGGGCTGTCTGCTGCAGCACCAAGAAGGAGGCAACATTATTATCAAACTTAATAGCAGAGAAAGGGAAATGAAAGGTGTGCCTCTTGGAAGGGAATTAACAGAGTTTGATTTACAAGTAAACACAACGCTACCACACTACCAAATAAAGATAAATATATATATATATGAAATAGATAAGGGCGGAGAGGCCTTGAGATTTGAGATTTTTTCCCCGGCTTCACATACGCTTATTGTGGAACCAGATCAAACAGGTTCAAATTCAAACTGAACCACATGTGGTTTGGTTTGAACTTAACCATCTTTTCCAAGTTCATGCACATATCTATGGTTTACATTGAATCATTTACTAAATAAATGTTATCTGAGTCCCTTTAATCATTACTCATACAACATACTGTAGAATTAGAAAGAAAATTAATTAAAATTAAAATGAGGAATGAAAGTAGAGGCTGAGAATGTGGTGCTTGAGTCATAAAGAGCTGGTCCATCATTGTGGTATTTTTACGTTTTCCACTTTCTTTTCCAAGTGCCAATTAGTTTGAAAGAAATCAATAATGTTAAAGGAGGAAATCAATACCATTCTAGACTGTTGCTTTCACTGGCCTCTTTATCATGACGTATTTAGCTTAGTTTCATACTGAAAGCCTACATTTTTTTCATAGTATTCACATATTGACAAAACTTTCCGTCTTCAAAGAATGTGCTTTCCTTCATCTTTCTTCCTGTTAATCAGCCAGCATTTGAGGGCTATTTATTAAGCCTGAGATCTTCATGGCTTTTTCAGATCTTTAGAAGAAGTGGACAAATTGATGTAGTGATCTTTTACTAGCTGTGACATTTTACCAGCTGTGCAGACACTTCCACAGATGTAGCAGAATCCCAAGTAAATGAGGGTTCTGTTCTGGTAAAACGTCACATATATGAAAATACCATTATGTTAACAGCAGACTTCAATGTAAATCAGAGTTACTTACATTGTAGTTAAACATAAGAGAAGCCCTGCTGCATCTTGTCTGTATGCTGTCTCTCACAGTGGCTCACCAGTCAAGCAGAAGGCAAAGTGGGAAAGGAAGTGCGAAATTACCTCAGGTCTTAAAACTCAATTTCTTTAAATACTCCTGTTTATTTTAATAATTTTATTTGCATTTATGTGCAACCCATTTTGCATGGACCTTTGTTTCGGGTCCATTTGAATTCACAAACTGTGTACTGTACACAGTTTTGCAAGTTGATTTCCAATGCCACTTTCCCCTTGATTCTTCCTCATCATGATAAATAAAAAACGAGCCATGGGAACAAAGCTGGATAGTTAAACAAATGCCTTGGAGTAGAAAGTAGGGAGAATACTAGCAGTACTTAAGAAAGCTATAATAAGCTCCCTCCTCAAAAGTACCTCCCTCTTGTTTCTGAATCCAAAAATATATCTATTGCACAATAGCCAATAATGCCATTTGGGGGTAATGTGCTGGAGAGAACGGTGGCTGTGTAGACCTTTTCCAACCTAGTTTCAGAATGTCTTGGGCAATCTGATGGATGATCTTGTCAGGAGACAGACAAGGGAAATGTGACACTATTACTGTAGTTCTCCTTGATCTCTCAGAAACTTCTGGCAATGTCAACCATGACATCTTATTGGAATGGCTTCAGAGAATGGGGATCAGAAGTCCTATATTGCAGCGGTTCTGCCCCCAACTCTAGGAGCAGAGCGTAGCAATGTGGAAGCTTTAATTTACATCCTGAGAGTTCATGTATGCAGTTCTCCAGTGATCAGTCTTGCTCCTGTGCTTTGAAACATCTACTCTAACCCACCAGATGCAGGCTGCAGAGAATTGGGAGTAAAGTACCATCAATATGCTGATAACCAGCATTATTTCATCATCTCATCTAAATCAGGAGGCGTTTATAGTCCGGAGGTGTTAATTAAGCCGATGTGGACCAATAAATTGGGGGGGGGGGAGTGCAGAGACACTGTGCAACACAGGATCTCGAATTTGAGAAGAAACACTCCGTTCCTGATGGAGTCACAGTCCTCTTCACAAACCCAAACAAATAAAAATAAAAGGTCCATAATTTGGGGATTCATTCCTGTCACTTGAGACTCAGGGATGGTTAGGAGTGCCTGTTTTCAGTTCTGGGTTCATGAGCTTTAGTTTTTCCTGATAAGAGATAGTAATATGCCCTAGGTGAAACAGGAGAGCTTCACAAAGAAGGTCCATAAACGGTTAGTGTAGAATGCACCCAGTGTCCTCATGGATGTCTAGATCATGCAGGTTGTACAGATCATGCCCCAGGATAATACAGGTAAGTGCAAAAATGGAATCTGCTGCAAACCTCAAGAGTGACTATTCAGTATGTTCACCAGTGTCTTGACCTCCTGTCTTTTCAGTTCATCTCTGCCATAGAACTATTTAACTGTTATATCCTTGCTAACCAGTATGGAATATTAAAAGAAAGAGAAAGTAACCCTTGCTGAATATATACTACACTGCAACCTCCAAAGGGAGCAGGCTAATGTTGGACTGGCCAATAGGGATGAAAAAAATGGGATGGCCAAGCGTGGTGTGGGCTCTCTTTAAATATTCCAGGAAAATTGGATACTTCTAAACATAGCTAATATGAGCCTTCACTGCACTGGCCCAGCCTGCAACAGTGATCCTTCCAGCACTTGATCAAGCCATGCCAATTTATGGGGCTCTGCACTGCAGTCTGATTAGAAGGCTAAAGATGTTATCCAAAAGGAAACTATAATTTCTGCTTACATGAAAACAATTTCACTTTTGCTGCTTCTTTCTAACGTGAAACTATTTCCACTTTGAACAGAAATACTCTGCTGTGTCTCTCTGCAACATATCCACCGAAGTCTTGAAAGTCATCAATGCAACAGAAGAGCTCATAGCAGAATCTGCAGAACCTTGTGATGGGACAGCTGATGGATCTGGCAGGGGGAAAGGAGAATTCCCATTAGGTACAGATCCTATCAGACTTGATGAGCAACTCACAACTTTGGAAGAAAATGTAAGAGGAGCAGATAAACTGTTACATATATTTAAGCATGTCCTGAAAGTGTCCTTAAAGAGAGAGAGAACATTTGGGTTTCATCAAAATTGTGGTTATATTAAAAGAGTCAGAAGGTTCACAGAAGCAATCATGCTTGCTTTTTCCTGCTTTGGAGTCTTGTGCATACTCACAGATTATAAGTGTGCAGAGCTGACTTTATTGACCTCATGTATTTACTTAATTCTGATTCAGAACTCCTGAAGAAAGTGAAAGTTGAATAGCAACTGATACCAATGCAGGAGTAGCATTTGAGGAGGTGGAGAATTTGATCAAGGTACTGGGGCATTCTCTAAATCTCAGAAGTGTCTCATGGCATGTAAGTCTCACAGGATATTGCTGTAGGCTATCAAGAATGCACATTTGCATCTGGATGACCTCCTTCAGTCTTCCCAAGCCATGTTTTAATCCATTGAAGATCTGGTGATCTGGATCTGTAGGTTGCCTTCATCCAACTACTTATCCCATCTGTTGTTGTGTAAAAGCAAGTTCCTTTGAAGCTGTGTTCAGACATAACAAAAGGAGCACCTCAGAGGTGCCTCTGAGAGACAGTGTGTGGCCCTAGTGTTCCCAACCCTTCTCTAATCAAATTGGTTTGTGGACAATCCCACCTTGAACCCTACTCTGAGGCACTTTTGACATGTCTGATCCCATCCTAGGTTTTTTTGAAGTTTACTCCTAGGTATGTGAGCTCACAATAGCAGTCTATTGCCCTTTCTGCACTGGGCCTTAATCTGGAATATATCCCAGAAGATTTACTTAATTCCTCTATAGTTAAATATTCGGTAATAAAGTATAAATATCCCAAATATCCATGCTTCATTCCAGAATATCCAAATATAGCAGAATAAGTAAGTGATGTCTAGATACAGCCTCAGGTACATCCTGAGATATAATCCAGAATAAGGCTCAATGTAGAAAGGGCCTATGTTCTGGAGAAACAATATTCTCAAAAATGAGGCACTGGAATGAAGAAAGTATTTATTTTTCCAAGCATATGAACTGTAAATTCAGAACATTCTTTTCTCTTTTTTTTTTCAGTCAACCCCTTTGTCTCAGACTTCTCTGATTAAAAGAAGTGTAAAATCTCTTTTGTCTTGCTTTCTCAGTGTTGATTCCTTGAAGCTAAAGTTTGTCTTTATTAACCTGTTCCCACAATCACACAGTGGTTCACTGGACAAGATATCAACAAGATTTTTTTTCTCAGAGCATTTTCTCCTCACTCTTTGACTTTTGAGGGCAGTTTAAACATGTCCACCTATCCTCTGCTTGGTCACATTTCAGTTCCCTTTTCATTGATAGGGGTGTGCACAAATGTATTTTTTTGCATTTGAATCAGATCAAAAATTCAAAAATTCAATTTGATTCGAATTTCAATAATCTGGACTTTCGAAAATCCGATTCGGATTCAGATTATCCGGATCTGTACTGTCGAAAATCCAATTCGTATCTGAATATACAAATGTCGATAAGATTCGTGTCTGATATACGAATTTGCAAAAATACATATTTATCCCGTATGCATCCCGTTTTCATCTTGCATTATATGCGCAAATATGTATAATTTTCACGCACATTGATATACGATAGATATGGATCTACTCAACCAAATTATTTGAAAATCTGTATCAGATTTTTGAAAATCTAAAATTCATCCAAATGTGTAAATTCAGATTTTTGAAAATGTTGACATTTGACGGATTCGAATCGGATTTTGGATTTTCGAATATCCATGCACATCCCTATTCAATGATAGCTAGTAAAACGCCAGTTGTCACAGTTTCAAGACATGTCGTCTTTTTCAGGCTCCACAAAACCATGCGTTATTGGTTCTCAAAAGCCTGTCCCAAGCTTCCACATGGTTCACACACGCTCTAGACAAATTTTTCCCAAATTCCTTTCTGAATTGGAAAGATATTCAAGAAAGGAAGTGAGGGTCTTGCATGAGTTTTAATTGACACTTAAAAAGGCAGTGAATAGATTATACCGGAAGCTTCTCCATGTATTTGTCCCCTGTATGTCCATCTATGAAATCCAAATCACAGTGTCTATTTCTGACTTCCATTCTTTTTCCTTCTTGAAGGTGGCCGGCTTTGGCTAAAATTAGCCAAATAATCAGACACAGTTGACTTCCCTCCTGCCCACAGTATGTGCAAATACAGATAGAAAATTAACACGGAGAGATTTGAATGTATTTGAATTGAATTGAATGTGAATACATTTGAATTTTAAACATTTGACTCGATTTGAATTTTCAGATATTCAATTCGAGTTGAATCCCGAAAATTGCATTTGTGTGCACCCTATAATATAGTAATTGAAAATATGGTGTATCTTTGCCAGCTTGTTAAATTTCTGAGTGCAAACTGATTTCTTATTAAATGGCGGAATCATATTAATAAAGAATGATGAGACTGGATATTGGTGTTTGGACTGCTTAGGTTTATCTCACCGCTGGCAGTGTGTATGGCTTGGAGAGCCAATTAAATGATCTTGAGGATGCAGCACGGAAAATTAACACCATTACTGCAGAATCTGAGCTGGCTGATCTGGAGGACCAAGTGGCAACAGCAGCAGCACAAGTTCACCATGCAGAACTTCAGGTGAGATGAGCAGCTACCAAATTAATACCTGAAAGTAGGGATGTCCATCAAACACCTTAGCCTATTAGGCTTCTCTCTCAGAAGGGCTTGGAGCCAGAAGGGAGTAAGGTCATACAGCTCTCATGCCCCTGGTCAGTCTGTTTTCTGGCCTCCTGTACAGGCTCAGCAAGAAGTGTGGAACAGGGGCTGTTACTCCCAAAAAATACTAAGAAAGAAAATGAGCGTTGACTTTTCAGTAGAGGTCCACTGACAGCTCCTAGCCACGGATCCTGAGTGGGGTCGTTTTGGCAGCGCACTGCATGCCTTTCATGATTTGGAACAAGGCCCTTCGTCCAGTTGTAAACCTGATTAAAAGGGGCTACTGGAGACCCAGATTAAGGGCCTCCTTAATCCAGATCTGGCTCCATCCAGTAGAGAAGGAGCCAAACCAGTGGAGACACAGCCTCTTTAATCTCCATCAACAGGTTCGGGGGCAGATTAGGGGCCTATTGCTGCATTCACATCTAAATTTTAATCCAGTTTAGTCAACTTTCAGAATGAGAGAACCCATCAGCAAAGTGACTAGTCATTTTCTTTTTACCTAATCTAACCCAAAAGTGGATTTTCTGAATTATTTAACACTGAAAGAAAACAGCTCGATACTTTGCTGATGAGTTCTTTCACGTTGAAAGTGGACTGAAGCCAGATTAAAATTTAGGTGTGACCACAGCCTGAGTCTCTGCCATAGATGGCATTAACATGCACAACACAGTAGCTTGTGGGAATCAAACCATAGTGGATACATGGCAAGAGATGTATATACAAGAGTCCTTCTTACCTTAGGCTTAAAAATTATAATTTATCTTTCTTAAGAGTATGCAGGCACACAAATGCCCAAGGATTTCACTTTATTTCTCTTTGATAGGCCCAGGTTTGAATGTACTTAACGATGAACAGATCAGTTTATCACAATTATGTTATCATTCTCTCTTTTATGTCTTATAAGTGATTTATCTTAAGATTTCAGATATTGAAAGCAGAATTTCAGCACTTACAGTAGCAGGCTTGAATGTGGCTCCTTGTGTCCACCTGACCAGAAAACGTGACCAGCAGCGGGCAAACCAGGTGAGAAAAAGAAAATGTGTATATCAAAGGAGGCTCCCTCCTGTTATAATATAGGTATATGTGAGATACAATGAAATGCCCTACAAAAATCAAGATTGTTTAGAATGCAAAGCAAAGGGCAGTTTCAGTTTGGTCTAGTGGTTAAGGAGCCGGACTCTTATCTGGGAATACCGGGTTTGATTCTGCTGTCCTCCGTGAAACCAGCTGGGTAGCCTCGGGCTAGTCACAGCTCTCTTCTGAACTCTCAGAACCCCACCTACCTCACAGGGTGTCTGTTGTGGGAGAAGAACAGAAGGTTTGTCAGCCGCTTTGAGTCCCCTTAAATGGGTGAGAAAAGCGGGGTAGAAAAGCCAACTCTTCATGGATCGAGAGTGGATTAAAAGTGGATTCAGGTCAGATTTGATGCTTTCAGAGAGGATTTGTTACGGGATACTTATTGGCTAAGTATCGGATATGTATGCGTTCGTGTCAGTTACATATTGGATATGTATGCGTTCGTGTCAGATACGTGTCGGATACGTATTTATTTATATCGGATATTCATACAAATTCATTCAGATACATTCATATCAAATAGAATCCTACCACACTTGAAGGGGATCTATTTGTAAGAATACTGATTTTCTGACATTCAATTCATTACGAATCGAATGTCGAAAAACTCATTCGTGCACATCCCTATATATCAGTGTTCACAGTGTTCCTTAGGTATGGCTATTGTTGTGGATAGGGAAGGATACTCCACTATTAGCTGGTAACTGTTGCATTGCACTGGTTTCCCATAGTGGTCAATTTTTGCGTTAGTACATGCTAATATATTTTGGGCCATTTTCTCCCATAGATGCATACGATAGATGCATCCAGACAGCAGAGACGAAAGTTGCCGGCGCCACCAGTGCAAGGTAATTTAAAAAGAATAGAAAATAATGGTCATTTTTTTCTTGAAGGTATGTTTTTAATCACAGTGCATGGAACAGTTTTCAAATATATATCTTAAAGCTATAAGACATACATTCTGAATTTTTTTTAAAAATAAATGAATATCAAGTAGAAAGTACCAAGACTTATGTTCTATAAGCAAGGATGGAAAACTCTGAGCCCTAGAAATGAATACTTTTATACTTTCTAGTTCTATAAACTTTCATTTAACTGTTTCCTAAGCCACCACAACTCAGGTCATACGTCCTGCTCTTGTTTGGGTGGAATTTATTCTTGAATAGTTATTTGCGTGGAAGATGGCACTGGGGCCTTTGACTTTGACTTGGTCAGAATGGAGTCTATTGAACATGAATAGTTGTACCTTTTCTTTCTCTATGTTTTACCTCTCCCTCTCCCTGCAGTGGGCATCTGGAATGTGGCAATGGCCCTCAGATGGAAAAGGTTGACCTATGCTTTTTCTAAGCCATGATCACACCCATAGGTCAGGATGTCTTCTGGCCATCTTCTCTTCACATCGCTCACTTTTTTTTCCCCCCTGGGATCATCTTGGGGGGTGGGCTGGGCTTCCTCAAGCCAGTTTCTCTAGAGTCCACTTTTACACAGGATTCAATCCCTCTTGGAGTAGGGGCAATACGTTTTATCACGTGTAAGCATGGAACTGGGCTAGAGGGGGCTGAACCATGCTGGGTCCTGCCCAATCTCCTACCATCCTGCCCCCTCCATTCCCCTTTGTACCGATCACAAACTTGAGGACTCTGCCCATCATTTTTTAAAATATAAATCTGTTTTGCACTGAACTGATAATGAAATTGATCATATTTCTTTAATTGCTGTTTAGTGGTTTTGCGAAAAACAGGGAGGGATTTTAAAAATAAATAGCCAGAAAAGCACTGTTGGGAGTGGGAGTGAGGGAATCGTGGAGCAAG
Source organism: Aspidoscelis tigris stejnegeri (assembly GCA_023333525.1). Classification (NCBI taxonomy): domain Eukaryota; kingdom Metazoa; phylum Chordata; class Lepidosauria; order Squamata; family Teiidae; genus Aspidoscelis; species Aspidoscelis tigris. The sequence goes on from JALMGA010000008.1 coordinate 21,521,078, forward strand.
AGTATAAATGATACAGTTCTAAGGACAATATATCTTCCATTTTCCTTCAGCAATGTGCAAGGTAAACCATGTTTTGTTTCAGTAAAAAGTAAAACAGGTAAGTGAAAGTGAAAGTGAGAACTGAAAGTTCAGCAGCGCTAAGGCAAAGGGCAGATTACAGCCTCTCATTTTTCTGTGGGAAGGGCTGTGGAGGTGGAGGTGCATGCTGGTTGGGATAGGCCGTGGTTGCATCTGTTTGAGGGCATAGTCCCCTCACCCCAGCTGCACCCTGTGCTAGCATCAAGTTTGCCATCAGCACCACGCAACTCCAAACACACCCCATTGCCACTGATCAGAATGCAAGTGTTATTGATGCAGTCAGAGACGTGAAGAACTAAAGATCATGTAAAGGACACCCGAGACAAAACATAAAAGGTGTGAGCATAGCAGCCCAAGCTGAGAACAATCTGAGGACTGATTATCAGGAATTTGGTGTGAACAGGATTAGGACGGCTTCAGTTCAGTCTCTTAATGGAACAGACTATTGCAGCCACGTGGGATCACGGCCTAAGTACAAACTGAATTCTGCACTGTTGCATACAGATTTATTGCAAATAAATAAAAATCAGCAAGCGCCATTTCCATTGCAGGATATGATTTCCAGTCCCCCACTGCAGTGATGAAATTGTGCAAAGCCACTTCAAAAACAGGGCAAATTAGCAAACCATTAAACAGTTGCATAAACTGCGGAGGATTAATGTCACCTGTTGGTGCAGTTTGGATAAAGTGTTCCTGATGTGTTTGTGGAACATTTGCTCAAATTCCACTAGCATGAGCCAATCCTCTGTCTTTCACAGTTGCTTTACATTTTGCCCTCTTTTGCTGCTCTGTTCCACTTCTGCTGCAACTGTAAAAGCTGCTGACAAATCTTTTTCAGGGGAAAACATGGAATCTTTTCCAGGCACTCCTGTCAGAACGTTCAACAGGAATTTCATACTCCAAGGATCTCTGACACAAAGGACAAAAAAAGAGAGAAAAAGCACTGCCAAGGATACTATGGTAAGAGCAGTACAGAAGTTTGCTAACCCAGGTCCAGTTCATAAGAAACAAGGACAAATTTCAAAATGTTCATGCTTCCAACAGTGGCCAGAACAGGAAGCACAGCCAGAAGCGGCTCCTTCCACTAAGTTTTTTTCAGAATAGTATTTGAGTTGCCAGACATGATCACAGTGCTCCCATTACAATCCTGGAATATAGATCCGATATCCCAGGTTTATGGTATTGCATTGCTGTGTGACATTCTAGAACACGGAATATCGCTCTAATGTCTGGGCAAAGAAAAATAATTCTGGGAGTGGTTTGTTCTGGAATATCCAAAAACAGTGGAATAGATAAGCGACATCTGGAGGCAGCCTAAAGGACTAGGGGTTGCACAAATGCAATTTTTGACATTTGATTTGAATTGAATATTCAAGTGTCTGAATTCACAGGAATAGAGAAAAAACAAATGTATCAAAATCTGAAACAATTTGAATACATTTGTATCTACAAATATGGATATGTATGTAGGACGTACATATCTGTACACATGCGAACATCCGAATTATCCATACAAATGCTTCAAAATATTCGTATTCATTCGAATATTAAAAAAAAAATGTCTGGACATTCTATTCAAATTTGAATGTCCCAATTTGGACAAATTTGATTGAATAATGAATATTTTGAATATTCTTACACATAAAGGACACTTTGTGGTCTTCCTTTGAAGTCTACATGGCAACAGCAAATCCTACTTTGATCCAACCTCAGATGAAAGCTGAACAACAAGCTCTGAGTCAAGGGAAGAGCTTCTGGCCCTGCCTATTTGAAGCAACCATTACTGCATTGTTGTGGTTGGGTGCCACTGAGTTGTGACTGACTCCTATGCAGTTTTCTTGGCAGAGATACAGACGTGGTTTGTCATGGCCTACTTTTAGGGAGGGGCTACGGATTGAACCAGCAACCCTCTGTTTTCTAAGTAGTTTGCTCTGTCACTGAGCTACAGTCACTCCCTGTGGTACTTCACTACAAATTCCTTCTAACTGCCTTCCCCTTTTAATCCTGATTTAATCTGTTTTAGCTCTACTTTAAAATTTATCTCAATTTTTTTAGCTTTATTGTAACCCGCCTTTATACCATATGGTATAGAGTGGGATATAAATGTGCACAAATAAATAGTGAAGTCTAGAATTCATACACCAATAAAACACATCATATCAAGCACCACTTTCCTATCATGATCCTACATTCTGGCCAATGTTTATATTTTTAAACTGAAATTTTGCGCTACATCATATGAATAGCCAGAATTTCTAAAAACGTAACCACCAAAACTGAATTTATATAACCCTTTGATCACTTTGTACTTTCAGTGAGTTTCACTAGAAAATACCCTAGACTATAAAATCCTTAGAATACAGAAGATGACTGTACATAGCATTTTTGAACTTTTATTTCATTTTCAAAATTAAACATTTCTCTAATTCTGTCTTTCCTTTTTCAGGAGCCAACTATAGGGGCTGCTGTGATGTACTAAAATTACAAAACTCTACTGCCAATAACACACTGCCTAAGGCTGCACACTAGAGTGCCTTTATATAACAGCCATTGTATACATCCAATAAAAAATGGACCCTCAAGAACCCACAATGCCTCAGTAATAGGGCTTTGCTTGGATACCTCACTGAGAAAGCTGTTCAAGTCTTCAGCATTGTGGTCTGCTGTGGAAACTCTGCCTTAAAGTTCTCTTGATACTCCAGAAAGGATGTTGAGTTTCATATGAGCAAGATGTTTTAAGATGCACTTTTCCCCATATTGCCAATTTTACTGAGGTGTATTGTCTTTCAGATGTTATATGTTTTGTATTCTTACTTTATCCATTCATGTCAATCAGTATACCATATGAAGGGCAAAGGAAAATTCAGATTGTACATCCTGTGTTACATATTTGCTATAACCTTATGGTTCATACACTTGCAGTCACGTACATCATGTTGAGAAGTATAAAGACTTCCAAGAGTACTCTTAAAGCAGATTTCTGGAGAGAAATGTCTAAGAGAAAAAAAATGAAGAGAGGCCATTTTATGTGAATGATACTTCCATTTTGTCATGAGCACCATGTGAATATTCTCCACTGTTGGGCACCATGTGTCATTCTAGGATCGTATTTTCAAGAGGACATGTTTTCTTGTCTCACTTAAATGAATGGTAAACTCTTATATTCTCAATAATTGCTACTCCAGTCGAAAACAATATTAGTCTTTCCATGCCACAGATTGGCTCGGGTTCCCAATATGAAGCTTTCGGACTAATGTACACTCACAATGACTCCAAATCTAGGGGTAATGTTTAAGTTACAAAAGTAAGCGAACCATAAATTGTAGATGATCACCTTGCTTATGTGAATCCTTTTTTTAGAAGTGTATAATTTGGTTTTTAAAGACCATATTTTGATAGACACTTTTGCTAGGAGTGTAATGATGGATCCTCCATTCCCACCAAAGCTGTGTAGAAGGAGCTTTTAGGATCCCAGTTGTCTTTAGGGATTTGCACTTTTGAGGATTTTTGTTCAAATATTTGCAGTTGTAGTCTGCCTGTCTTTTAGCATGGAACCTAGTATAGAGGAAGCCACCAAGACCTACACCTGCACAGCTTCAGCAAAGTGGTGGCCTGTGGAAACTGGCTTACTTCAGTGCTTGCATCCCATACTTTGTAACTGAATGAGAACCTTCAGTTTGTATTGGTTAATTATGGCTTCCTTCAGTGACTAGATAGCAAAGAATAGAGCTAGAATACAGTAGAGCTCAAATCAGGGTAGCGGTGTTGAGCATATGGAAGAGTGAACAGAAAATAAATTACTGCAAACTCGGCATAATGATAATCCAGTAATCAGTAGTCAAAAGAATAGACAATCCTGTTAAGGTTTGGCTCTGTTTCATCAATCTTCTTTGCATAACTTTTGCCAGCTGGGCAAGGAGGGGGAAAAGGGTTAGGAGCAAGTAAAGTGAGATTCAGACTCTCCACAAGAGTTAGCCACGCTGTGCTGTATCTCAGCTAATCACAACCTGCAGCCTAGGATCCATGCTGACAATTCGTTGTACATGAGAACACTATTGGGATCTGTTAAAAAGAAAAAAAATATTTGCTGCAGTTTAATTTTAAGTCTAGATTACTGTTATATTTTTATTAAGCAATTTTTACTGCAATCCTATGCATACCTAGGAGAAAAGATACCCCACTAAGTGTAATATGAGTTCCTTAGGGTTGCCCTGTCTGTCTACAGAAATATTTGGTCCATTGATTTCTGTTGGGTTTATGTATTCCTATGTCCTCTTTTCCTGCAGACAAAATAATGCCATCATATACATGCATGGAATTCTTGCTGATTATTATAATCAGGTGGCAGAAATTTGTCTGCAGTGTATAAAAATCCATATAGCATACAATCTTGTAAAAGCTTCTTAACAAAAGTAGGGACCTAATTCAACTGTAATTGGTCCACTTCCATTGACATGTCTCTTTCTGTACTTGTATGGGTTCCATTCCCAGGTTCTTGTTTCTGGAGGTCTGCGTGTTAAATGAAATGTCAGTACTGACAGCTGGTCTAACATATTTGTCCAATCATACTATTAACTAATATTGTGTATGTAACATTGAATCAGACTTGACTACTTTTAATAGATAATTCTTGGGCTTTTGTTTTGTGGGCGTGATATAAAACAAAACTACTGAGTTTGGAATAGATTGTTTTCCTTAAGAGGCATGAAAAATGACTATCGTGTTCCAATGTTAAATTATTCAGTCTTCTCTAACAACAGCAACAAAAAGCCTATGTAGGCATTGCAAAAAAAAAAAAAAAGTACAAAAGAGAAGGAGGGAAGAATTTCCTTTCTACTGTATGGCATTTCAATTTTTACAGAAGTTTACATGTGCCAAACGTGCAAAGATTTGATTTACTGTTTTAAAGAAAACCATAAAAATGTATATGTTACAGCACACAAAGAATTATCTTGTCATTGAGTGTTTTCAATCCTTAATGTTAATGTTTATATATAGATTGTAGGAGTTTCTTATATAAAAAAATGAAAACATTTTAATGATGGAAAGTATTACTATCCACTCAGAGACCAAATTTAGAGTGTTTGATTCTTTGTTAATCTGCCTTCTGCTAGGATTCACGACAAGAGAAATGACATAAGAGTAAAAGAAGAAGAAGAATGGAAACCAAGGCTCTGAATGATACAGTAATCATCTAATAGGCTTAGAGCATCTGAGTGTATTTATCAAAGAGCTTGTCAAGGACCTAGCTGGGAAAGGTCATCTAGGATATGTTCTAGCAGTAAATGAGTTTTTCCCTATTATACCCTGGATGACTGAATTAACTCAGAAGTATGGATATGCACGGATATTTGAAACATTCAAAATTCAATCAAATTTGTTTGAATTTAGATATTCGAATTCACCTCGAATGTCTATAAATTCAAGTTTAAAAACTGAATGAATTTTGAATTCTCAAATCTACTTGTGCAAATTATTTGGACATTCGTAGGTGTATGGATACGTACACGATGCATACTTGCCCATACTCATCCTGCATCTGTACACAGATCCGTTTGGGACAAAAATGGGATGCATACGGGATAAATACGGGTGCAAACAGATGTGTATAGATGATGCATATGGATGTGTATGAGGGTGTACAAGATGCATACAGGCACATACAAATGTTGACATTCGTATTTGCAAATTCAAATTGAAAATTCACACGAATAGATTTGAATGTATTTGATTCGGATTGAATGTGAATACGTTCAGATTTTAAAGATTTGAATTGATTTGAGTTTTTAGATATTCAATTTGAATTGAATCCTGAAAATTACAATTGTGCACACCCCTACAAAGGAGTACTTTCAGATAGATTGAACTTTTCCAATTTGTTGCCCCTAGAACCCTTGAACTACGATTCCAAGCAACCCCAGCCGAAATAGACACAGAACTGAGTTTAGTCAACACTGTCCGGAAGAAACAGCAGTGCTGGAAATAACTGGATTGCCAATAGCTTAATATCTAGAAGATTGGAAAAGGCTATCTCAGGCCCTGTTCCGGCACAGGATTTAGTCAGGCTTGAAGTTGTCTCAAGTTCTCCCTGTCCTGAAAGTTTGCAGGGGGTCTCCCATTTCTGCAGATTAAAGGTCCCAAAATGTGTAGAATCCCTATTTAGATTAAAAGGGGTCCCACTGCTGGATTTAGAAATAATCACTTTTTAGCAGTGGGAATGCAAGCAGGTTTTTTGGGAGGGAACCATGCTTCAGGGGCATTCTGTTTCCCCCAACACAATAAGAAGCTGTGATTTCCCTTGCCCTAGTCCCCCCTTCCTGGGCTATCTGCAATCATGTGCTAATGAGATTGCCCTGGCTGAAAGGGAGGTGGGGAGGAGGAAGTGAAGAGCCTGCAGTAGCTAACAAGAGGCACAAGTATCAAGAGTCAGATGTAACAATGTAACAGGGATTTAAATGTCTGATTTTACAAAGAAATCAGTGAATGACAAAGCTCTCAGCTCTTGTGTAAAAGCCTGCCTCATCTCTCCCTTCCAGCATCACTTCTTCAATCATCCCGTTTTGCCTCACCTCCTGCTCTTTCGCACTGTTCTGATCTAGTGGTCTTACACAAGACAATCCCTTTTTAACATGAGGAAGAGGCTATGCTATGGTTGGAGGGGGGGGAGAGCAGTGAACAAAAGCTCCATGATCTCAGGGAGCAGATTTATATAGGGGGTGAGGTTTGAATTACCCACCCTGATGAAGTCAGGATATGACCGTGTCCAATTGCTGACTCCATGGAGTGGGGGTTCTGCTGAAAGGAGATAGGGAGGGGGTTCCTCCCTTGCTAGGCACTGAAAAATGGAGAGTGAGTCCACATTAGTGGGAATACACACACACACACAACCAGACCTTGCTGCTTGATTAGAAAAAAAACCCTGATTTAAAACAGGATTGAATTGCCTAGTGGAAACCTTCCCTAAGTGTGTTTTTCAGGCCTACTGGGCCTCATGAAAGTAAACTGTGATGCTTTGGCACGGCTTCTGTTTATTTTACACAGGCATCTCATAAGAACATAAGAGGAGCCCATCTAGTTCAGCATCTTGTCGCACACAGTGGCCCACCAATTGCTCATGGGCATCTGAAGCAGAGACAAGGGCAAACCTCCTGCTCTTGAATCCCAGCAAATGGCCTTAGAGGCATCCTGCTTGTCCCCCCAGCCTGAAAGATGTGCTTAGGCATCCATTCTAGTAGCCATTGATACATGTGTCATCCATAAATTTGTCTAACCCTTCCTTAAAGCCATCTAGGCTGGTAGCTGTTACCACCCTTTCTGGCAGCAAATTCCATAGACGGATGACCCTGTGGGTGAAGAAATACTTACCCTTGTCTGACTCTCCTACCCATCAGCTTCATAGAGTGTCTCCTGGTTCTAGTGTTGTGTGGTAGAGAAATTTTCTCTATCCACCTTTTCTATACCATGCATGATTTTATATACTTCAGTTAGGTCCCCTCTTAGACGACGTTTTTCCAGACTGAAGAGGCCTAGACAAAATTCTTACTGATGCAGATATGTAATTGTCACCGGACTTTTCAACTTGCATTGATGACAGCCAACCTCAAAACAGTGTAGAATTTGTTTCACATGTGTTTATTAGTGACCATCACACAGTATTTTTTTCAGTGTTATTTCCATCCGGAACAGCACAGTGTGAAATAATACAAAATACAGTATAGCTTGTAATGTTTTGTGCAACCTTTTGAAGCACAAGTATCAGTTGGTTTGAGCTGTCTTCACAGTAAAGCCCACTTTGGGAGGATTGATGATCACTACATCCTGCCTGAGGTAGCAGAGTGGAGAAAGTCACTGCACCTGTGTCCTCCTTTCCCACCCCAAGCAATCAGTCAGTATGAACCATCTGTTTAACATGCATGGATGTGCCCTTCCTAGGGCACTGACCATAGGATCTTTCCACTGGGGGTGGGGCATGGGGGCACATTATTAGAAAGAAAAGGAAACCCAAAATAGATAGGAGCATACAATTCTGAATTGAAAGAGCATATTGGGGGTCAAAGTGCATGTCATTTGCATGTACAGTACGTAAATGGACACCAAGTTTGGGAGGTTAAATACATTGCATCTGAACATGAGATAAGTAGATGGTGCAAAGTAAAATCAGGATGAAGTAGAACAGCATGGCTGTGGAGGATCTAAGGAAAGAAAGTCTGCAGTAAGTATATCCAGCTGGAGCAAATTCACCAGCCATCACTATCTGCTCCCAGAGCTTCTTGCTCCCTTAAAGCTGTCAATATCAGATCCAGGCTGCTTCTCCCAGGCCTCAGGATGTTCTCATCAGCCGCTTTCAAGTGCCTTTTTCCATATCGGCCAATTGGTCGGACCCCACGTCCCACATACCAAAATGGATCAATCTCTGGACCTAGGATTCAAAACATAAGAACATAAGAACATAAGAGAAGCCCCGCTGGTTCAGGCCACAGCCTATCTAGTCCAGCATCCTGTCGCACACAGTGGCCCACCAAATGCTTATGGGCATCTCAAACAGAGACAAGGACAAACCTCCTGCTCTCGAGTCCCAGCAGATGGCCTTTGAAGCAGTTCATGAAAATAATTATACGGTTATTATTATTTTTAATCAAGGAGCAGCCCTCAGTCTGAATACAGTGTCCTAGTCCATGGGCATTTCTGCACTTTCTTGACAGGATATGGAATAGTTCTTCTGGATCAAGGTCTAGATCTTGGCAGTGCTTGGACTGGAACAATGCTGTCAGCATGCCAATGGCTGTTCCAGCCTGGCTCCTGCATGGGACATGATGAGCCAGCCACAACAAAGCTCCTGGCTTCAGAACCTCCCCCCACCCCCGGAAACCCATTTTGATGGAACAAGAAGGTGCACCATCAAAATGGACCCTCTGTGTTAAACCAAAATGAGGAGATGTGCACCTTCTGCAGGCCTCTGTGTCCCAGTTTATCACTGCTTACTACACCATTGGACTAATTAAATTCACACTTAGGCTGGTAGTCAACAATTGTGAACTTCTGTAGAAGGTCATCTGCACTTGGAGGAGGCTGCTACAGCCTCCAAGTATGCCCTGTCTTCCCAGAACTTCACTAATTGTTGATTAGGTGTGGCGCACGAAATTGTGTTCCACACCTTACCAATATTAACTCTTAGCTTATCTGGAGCATCTGGGCAGTGGCCATTCACACCCCTTCTGGTGCTCCAGGGTCATCTGAGACTCTGCACAAGCACACTGGCACTTCAGACAACCATAGATGTGACTGCATGTGTGCAGAGTGTCAGCATTGTCATGGCAATGGCATTGATGCAGCACAGTTGTGGAGGTCGCTGGAGCTAAAATGGTGGCACCCAGAAGAGGACCAGCCCTGGGATTGGTCTCTGGTGAGTGACAGATCTTGTGGGGCTTAGGCTGTCGTTACCGAGTGCTACCCTAGTTGGGTCATCAGACTCCTTTCCCATCCAGTGGATGGGAAGGGAAGAAGAAGAAGAGTTGGCTTTGCTACCCCGCTTTTCTCACCCATTTAAGGGGATTCAAAGCGGCTGACAAAGCTTTCTGTTCTTCTCCCCACAACAGAATACCCTGTGAAGTAGGTGAGGCTGTGAGAGCCCAGAAGAAGGCTGTGACTAGCCCAAGGTCACCCAGCTGGCTTCATGGAGGAGAGCAGAATCAAACCCGGTATTCCCAGATAAGAGTCTGGCTCCCTAACCACTAGACCAGTGCTTCTCAACCTTCCTAATGCCACGACCCTTTAATACGGTTCCTCATGTTGTGGTGACCCTCAACTTAACCCTAACCCCAATCCCCAACCATAAAATTATTTTGGTGCTGCTTCATAATGGCCCCTGTGAAAGAGTAGATCGACCCCCAAAGGGGTCCCGACCCACAGGTTGAGAACCACTGCAGTAGACCAAGTGCAAAAACATCCCAGCTCAACCAGTGATCCCTACCAGGAGGTCATTTTTGGACACCTGATTTTCATTACGCTCCATCTGGTGCAGAGAGAGCATACTAGCACCATCATGCGGACGAAATGGGCCCAGAAGAGGACTTTGCAGCACAGTATTCCAAATTTAAAGGAAGTGCAGAAAGACCCGGTGACAAAAGATTTAAGGTACAGAAAACAAATCTTAAGAAAGGTACCCGCCTTCAATCTTCTTGCCAATAGTGCACATCATAAAAGAGATGCTCCTGCCAGATGTGCCTGAAATCAAAGGACAGATAAAAGGCTCACCATGCAGTTTGTCTTGGAAATCCTGTTTGTGATCCATGGACCAGAGATGTGCACGGATATTTGAACATCCGGTTCGAACCCGTCAAATATTGACAATTGAATTGGATTTTCGAAAATCCAGACTTGAACATTCAAACGAATATCGGATTTTCAGATATCTGATGCAGATTTTTGAATAATTCGAATGAACAGATCTGCTTATATTGCATTTGAAAATCATACGTATTTGCACTTGTAATGCGGGATGAAAACAGGATGCACGCAAATTCGAAAATCGGTACGAGTGTTGCTGACATTCGTATTTTCGAATTTGAATCAGATTTTTGAATGTATGGATTTGGGTCATCCAGATTTGCATTGGATTTTTGAAAATCCAGATTTTTAACATTCGAATCCTATCAAATATTTGAATATTCAATTTGACTCGAATCAGAATGCAAAAAATGCATTCATGCACACCCCAACCATGGACTGAGGTAAGTTCTAAGATACTTGCTTAAAGACCAGAAGCAAGCATGGTCTCAGTGCAACCCAAACAGTCAAGTGTCCTGGCTGGCTTGGGGTGCAGGTTCCTTTCCTGTCTGAATGATATCTTCTAGGATTGGATACAGTTAATATTCCTTGTGACTTCAGATGCATTTTCTAAAGCCTACCTATAATCTCAGGTGAGTCAGTTTGATTACTTTCTTGCAGGAAACCTCTGATCTGGGATTAGAAATCTGTTACATGGCTGGTCGGTAATTTAGCATGACACTGATGCCTATGTAACCCAGTTCAGGAGAACTTTCTAAAGGATGTGATCTGGCAAAGCTACAGACATTTGGCAACTACTAGCCATGGGAATAATATTAAGGCCTTCTCCGCATGGGGCCTTGTTCCAGATTATATCTCGGAATAAGAACCAGCCATCTGCATGGTGGTGCAGACTATGCATCAGTATGCGGATGGCAGGTCCTGAGTCCAGGATATAATCCAGAATCAGTTCCAGTGTTAAAAGTCCTTTATTTGTGGGTTGGTTCCATGATCCACGCCCCCCCCCAAAGAGCACAGATCATGTAATTTCATGTTATCCTTAAGAATAAGTTATCAACAGGCCACATGAGCCAATTTATATCAACTATATTTATCTTATCTTATCCTATCCTATTTTATTTTATTTTATTTGTATAATAGCCAATATCACAAAGCAAAATACAGTCAAAGCATAGATGTAGCTCCCTCCCAGGCAGAACCAGGCCCCAAAAAGCCCAAAGGGAAAATGTTTTTTAATTGTCAGAAGCTCATCAGTGAAGGGGCCCAGAGTGTGTAGCAATTGTCATATTAGGCCAGTGTTTCCCAAAATGTGGTACGCGTACCCCCAGGGGTATGAGAAGAGTTTGGTGGGGGTACGCGTTGCACCGGAGTTTGGTGGGGATCACATGGGAATATCCACTGCACCATACTTAGCTGCGCCCACAGAACAAGGAAAGAAATAAGCGCGTATCTCTGTTTTTACATGGGAACTGGGGCCGTCGTGCATCGTATCGCAACTCATTATGGCGGGAACTTCTGTGCATCCTTCGCGCAGCTCGGGTTCGGCCATTTTTAAACTTGGGAACGTTAACAGTTGATGTTGAGCCGCGGAGCTGTTTAAATGCCAGAGAATTGCAATGTTATCTAATGGTCTTCATTGTGTATGTACCAAAAAAAGAAAATATATATTTTGATTTTTATTAAAGCATATGTTTTTATGAGGGGTACTCAGTGTTATGAAAATTATAGAAGGGGTACACATATGTCAAAAGTTTCGGAAACACTGTATTAGGCAGTAGTAGGGATGTGCACAGATATAATTTTTGAGATTTGATTTGAATTGAAAATCCAAAGATTTGAATCGATTCAAATGTTTAAAATTCAAATGTATTCACAGTCAAACCAATTCAAATACATTCGTATCTATTCGTATGAATTTTCAATTCATATTTGAAGATACGAATGTCGACAACCCATACGCATTCATACGCATCCCGTTTTTATCCCATATGCATCCTGTTTTCATCCCGTACATATCCGTACAAATGCGTACAGATACGAATAAGATGCGTACGGATAAGTATGCAATGTGTACAGATATCTACACCTACGAATGTTGGAATAATTCATATAGATGATTTGAAAGATTTGAAACTTAATTCAAATGTTAAATTCGAATTTAGAGACATTCGATTCAAATTCAAATGTCCAAATTTGATAAAATTTTGAATGTTTTGAATATTTGTGCATATCCTTAGTCAGTAATTCACTTGAGTTAAAGAAGGAACCTGGGATACAACATTTTTGACCTTATTTTACAAAGGAGAAGAAATTGGAACAATTGTGTTCCTGAAGAAAAAGATAAGTCTTCATCTCAGTCCATAGCCAGGTTATCAGATATTGCCATTAAGCCTGGGTTGAATGAAATAAGGGCAAATATTCTATTTGGGACCAAAGCAATAAGCAGGATCAGAGGAAATTTACTCTAGCTAATGAAGTTTAGCAAACAAATGCCAATACAAAACATTTCTAGCTGTTCGCTTATTGCTTTTTCATCAGAACAGATAGACTGGAGAAGAGGTGAACTGGAATATTTCAGGCCTCGTCATACCATTCTTCATATTTTAATTAACATATATTTTTAAAAGAGTGTTATGTTATTTAGTTAACTGACAAGGACTCCCTAAACACTAGGAGAAATGCAAAACAGCTCTGTTATAGAATATTCATAAAGATGTATGAGTTGTTGGATTCTTGAGAGCCCAATTCTCTTTCCCTTGGTCCATAAATTCTACAATCCTTTCTTTTTTGTAAGGATATTGTCAAAAAAATATTGGGAGCATATCCTGCAAAAAACAGCTTATAAAGGTTTTTTTTCCCCACTAGCACCAAGTACCCATTAGGGGCCCATTAAGTACCCATTAGGCTCAGAGCAGAAAGACCCCATTTCCACTGCAGACCCCATTAGAGCCACCTTTGGTTCCACCTGTTCTAGGGAAATCCAGAGTAAATGGGTCCTTCAGGACCTATAATCTGGATTTCCTGTAGACCCCATTAAAGGGGTCTATAATGGGGTCTTCAGGCATCAAATCTGGATTATAAAGAGCGTGTTTCAACCACAATCGGGTGATGGGGTCTAGAGGTGGGCTCGGGGGGCACCCCCTCATGGGGGCACCCATGAGGGGGTGCCCTAAACCCAAAGCTCTGAAGCCTGTGCATAATCTTTGAAGGCGGCTCTGAAGATGGCTCTAAAGGAAACTCTGGAGAATGGCACAGGCTTCAAAGATGACCCTTCAGAGCGATGCCATTTCTACAGAGCTTTGTCCAAAGCTCTGGGGAACCTCTGGAGTGATTTGCCTCAATCTTCTAAGATTCTCCGGAATGGCTATGGAGTTTGCACCCCTCCCCCTGTGGCACCCCCCAAAAACATGGGGTGATGTGGGTAGATCCGGATTCGTCACAGAGGTGTTTCAGCATTTCCACTGCAAGCACGCTAACACTCATTTCTATTGGGTTCTCCACTGCCTGTGGAGATGCATTGGGTACCTCCTTAGATCCGGATCTACTAAATCCAAATTAGTTGAAGGACCCATTCCTTAGATCTGGATCATCTTAGATCTGGATTAAGGCAGGTAAGTGGAACACCCCCCATAGATTCAGGAAAAAAATGATTGAGGTAGATTACTCTTCCAGTGTAATCCTGGAAAATTTCAACAATGCAATTTGGTCTCTGAAGCATCATTTATATACAATTGCAGACTGGGCCTCCCATTGACAATGTTAATGAAACTTTCATAGAATGCCTCTCCCTTTTGCATTAGCTTCCAGTTATTGATAGTTTGGATCTTCCCACTAGAATACAATTGACTTAACCTTGGGCGCCATCTCTCCAATGCCGTTGATTTACCGTTCCACTAACTCCCAAACTGGAGTTGACAATTACTTGCATGGCCCAGTTTTGCTCTATATGGTGGTTTGCAGGAACCAAATCATGCTATATATGGGATGACTAGTAGTATCCAGATTAGCGGAATAAATCCGCAGTTATAACAAAATACGCAGCTTACCTGCTGCGAAGCCATGACGCGCTATCCAGATTCAAGCAGCCTCCCCACAGCTTTCTCAGAGAAAGCTGTGATACTTCCTTGGTGCGCGCAGTGAGGCGCAGGTCAAGTGGGATGGGGCAGCCAATGGGAGCTGAGCTGCAGTCCTGTCCAGTCCATAATGCACCTCCACTATGTAGTATCGGGTGTCAGGTGTGGCTCCCACACGCTAACTGCATATCAGAATGCACAGTATCCCCAAGTCTGGACACACCCTGTATTATTTCCCAAGGATAGCTTTTCTTGTGCTATAAAGTTCAATAGTTCATTGAAATGGCCCTAGATGATCAATCTTGTCTTCTTCAGTAAGTACACAAGGGCAGATAAAGGGCAGATCTTTAAAAGGCTTCTTTTTTTTGTCATTGCCTGACAATGTGCCAGAGTCTAGGTAAGGGCCTGATCACAGTTTCCATGTGGAAAAGTTTTGTCTGCTACTTGGTGAGGCCTGTCCACGAGTCGCCATCATCACTACCATCCCAGAGATCACCAGGCCCGCCCTGGTCATAACTAACAATTCTCCACAGCTTGACCAGGAGCAACTAGTTTTGTCTAGTGCTTACAGAGCCAGACACTTATCTGGGAATACCAGGTTTGATTCCGCCCTCCTCCACAAAGCCAGCTGGGTGACCCTGTGCTGGTCACAGCTCTCTTCTGAGCTCTCACAGCCCCACCTACTTCACAGGGTGTCTGTTGTGGGGAGAAGAACAGAAGCCTTGTCAGCTACTTCGAGTCTCCTTAAATGGGTGGGGAAAAAACAGGGTGGAAAATACCCTTGGGTATGGGGCGGGATATAAATATAAATAAATAAATATAAAACTCTTCTTCCTCCCAGGCAGCAGCATTTTATGTAAATAACACACTCTCACCACATTCTTGGCACACTTTTGTTGGTGTCCAATGTAGCTATGCAGAGTTTGCCTCAGTTTTAATATCCTTCTGATATTTTAGGCTAGCCAGCATGACCTTTCACAAAATTTGAGCATCTTTTTGACTGAATGAGTTGGGGGGAGGGAGAGGAAGAAAGAGCATAAGAGAAAAAAAAATTCTAACATGAAAAACCAACAATTTGACTCACTTCTATTGCCAATCTGGTGGTTAAAGGAGCTTCTTTGGCCTGATGTAAAGCAGATTGATAGCAACAGCACCAAGATGTAGACTTTGATCATCTTTGAAGATCTGGTTCCCGGAGAAATCTGAGAAGGATGAGACTCAGGGCAGGAGCCCATGTGATAAGTCACTCTGAAAACATTAAGCAGACAAGGACAAAAGGGTGTTTGTTCATTTTTTTTTTTTAAAGAACGTGCTTCCCCCAAATTGCCATAGACGCATGAAGGACAGCTCTACCACCTTTTAATAGCTGGCTACTTAGGTGTGCTTTTGGAGTTTTAGACAGAGCCCAATAGCTCGTTGATTACTCAACCAAATGCTTTTGTATTAAAGGCAGAGGCATTTCAAACACGTAATTTCCTCACCAAACAGAAGTAAACATACATACATACCTCCACTAGAAAATTTAGTGTTTCACTAAAGACTGAAGCAGTCCTATCCCAGTATATTTGTTCCTTTTTTCAATCACTACAAGGTAGATTAGAAACTTGAGCTAAAGACCAGAGGAAGCCGAAGCCTGGTGAAGCCTGGGTTCTGTATACATGAAAGATTTCATAGCTAACAAGAAACTATATACCACAAGTAGGGATGTACATGAATGGGAGTTTTTACATTTGATTCGTATTGAATTGAATGTAAGAAAATTAGTATTTATTCAAATAGATCCTCTTCAAATGAGGTAGCATTGTATTCGATAGGAATGTATTTGTATGAACAACAGCACTGTGCTATGGGAACTACTGGATTCTTTATGGGTGGCTACATCCACATAGGGGCCACGGGTGTTCCTTTCAGCAAGGAAGGTGTGTGGCAGGGAAATTATTCCAGCCATTCTGTACCCCAGCTAAACCACTTTTACCTTAATCCTGTTAATAGCATGGGGATCTACTTCCCACTCCACATGAATGCATGGGCAGCAGAGAAGAGTAAAATCCTGCCTGGAATCACTGCATTGCTTCCGGTCATCTGAAGTGCATTCAAGTATGCTATTTTTGTTGCCGCAAGCAAAGTACACTTGCCACTGCAGGGCATCAGGCCTCAGCCAGTTCATCAATGCTTAAGTCATTCCTGTTAAAATTTGCTTGCCACTTACCTCTTTGTTGCCGGGTTCGAAGTGGGGGGCCCAGCCTGTGGTGTTGTGCATCTGCATGCACCGCCAACTCTGATTAGCTAGTTACCCATGCATGCATCCCTGGGTAGGCCCATGCCCAGGGGTGTTCCTGGGGTGTTCCTGCGTGCTCTAGGGGACCCAATCGTGTCATCTAGAGCATACAAGAACCCGAGGAAGGGACGAGACAGGCCTGCCTACCCCTGGGTCAAACCAGATACAACGGCGCTGATGGGGGCGGGGCCCGCAGCTGATCCAGAGGGAGCATGTGAATGCTCTCCCTCCCAAACAGCTGTGGGACATCCCGCAATGCATCTCGGATGCCCTGGGTTGGGATGGAGCAGTTCTGAACAGAATTGCCAGGCCAGCAGAGTGAATGCTCCATCCCAGAGCATCCATGCGTTCTGGAGGCCCTCGTGCGAATAGACCTCTGGTTAGGATTACACTGCAGACCCTTCTAGAATAACATTCCCATATTATTATGTTGTAGCAAACAAACGGAAGCTGGAACTGCTATGAGAAAGGATCAACCATTCTCTGTTGTTTTTGCCATTCAGAGTCACACTGCATCATGGAGGTTTTTTATTTTAATTTGATTCAGTTTTTATTAGACTGGCACAAACATCAAAGTGGGAACAGGTGCTAGGTGGAAAGGTGATGGCAGCTTCTTGGAGTTTAATACTTCTCTATATGCACCTTTTTGGGGGTTCCTCCCCTCATCTAATATCCCAAGAAAGCTGTGAGACTTCCATGCAATTATCTGAATGAGTTGACTCTCTTGCCTAGTTGCCTTCTTCTCAAACATCATAGATAGAGCTGTTGAGAAAGACCTTAGGGGTGGTGGAGGAGAAGAGAGACACCTAGCCCAGGCTATGTATTCCATAAGGCATCATACAAGTCCCTGCATTCTTGTGCTCTTGTGGTCTGTTTGGGAGCACTGGAACATTTCTTTGAGGGGAAAGAATTGAAGAAGTAAGGACTTAACAGACTTACAACAAGCTCTTAGCTTGCTTCCCCTGCCAGAATGCCGCTAATTTGGGATGTGCACAAATGGAATTTTTGACATTCGATTTGATTTGAACTGAATATTCGAATGTCCAAATTCATGCAAATAGAGAAAAAAATGAATGTATTAAAATTCAAACAGATTCAAATACAATCGTATATATTTGTACGAATATTTGATACTTATTTGATGATACAAATGTCAACAACATTCGTATGTATCCGTACGCATCCCATTTTTATCCCACACACATACTGTTTTCATCCTCTGTGTATTCATACAGATGCGTACGGATACAAATAAGATGCGTACAGATACGTGTGTAATGCGTATGCATCCATACACATATGAATGTCCGAATTATTCATACTAATGATTCAAAATATTCGTATTCATTCGAATATTAAAAAATGAATGTCTGGACATTCAATTTGAATTTGAATGTCCGAATTCGGCCAAATTTGAACGAATAATGAACATTTTGAATATTCTTGCACATCCCTGCTGCTAATGCTATCTATTTCTATGCAAAACAAAGAATGAGGCAGCAAAATGACTTTTACCAGCTCCAGTATTTCCTTCATTGCAATTCCTTTAAATACAGCTACAGTGCTATATAGATTTTCATGGTTGTTTACAGCATAGCATCCTACATTCTTACTCAGCA
This sequence comes from Aspidoscelis tigris stejnegeri, assembly GCA_023333525.1. NCBI lineage: Eukaryota > Metazoa > Chordata > Lepidosauria > Squamata > Teiidae > Aspidoscelis > Aspidoscelis tigris. The sequence continues at coordinate 21,539,413 of JALMGA010000008.1, forward strand.
CAAGCTTTTCTGCACTCAGGGTCCATCTGGTTCTAGTTATTAGAGAGCAAAATGTCACATTGCTTTATGATCATTTACAGGTGGGTCTGTAGCTCAAATCAACAAACAAAATTGGGGGAGCGTTGCTAGATTATTATAAGGCCAAATTTCGAGGACGCTCAGCCACCTTACTGGGCTTCCAACCAAATAGCTGATTATTTGCAATAATCCTTCCTGAGGAATTCACCCTATTCATTGTGAAAATTTCTATCACTTCCTGTAAGGGCAGGAGACAACTTGCTTTAAATCAGACCCCAACTAACAACTAGGGTTCAAGAATAAAATAGACACTGCCATTTGATCAGCACAAGTCGAATTGAATGTCTAAACATTTGATTAGATTCGAATGTTTATTATCCAAATACAACAAAATCTGATTTAAATCAAATACACTCGAATCTATTTGTTCAAATATTAGATTCGAATCTGCGTACAGATACATATAACACATACGAATGTTGTCAACATCCGTATCTGTACGCATTTCTTACGCATCCTGTTTTTTGAGTATGCATTCCATTTTCGTCCTGTACTTTCTGCCCAAATGCATCCAGATACGTATGATATTCGTACATTCGAATGATTAGAATCATTCAAACGAATGTTTCAGAACATTCAAAATTTGTTTGAATGTTTAAATTTGAATGTGAAGACATTCTATTTGAATTTGACTGTCCACATTCGATCACATTTGATTGAATTTTGGATGTTTAGAATATTTGTGCACATGCCTACTGCAGATGGCATAGCATTAAGATGTCAAAAGCTTTCAGTGAATTCCTGGTTCCATTTATTAATGGCATGAGAAACACACTCTCTGCCACTCTGCGTGGTCTTGGATCTTAAGGTTCAAGAGTAATATATATTTTCTCAGAAGGAGATACACTGAGCTACCTGCCCTGGGAGATCTGTTAAAATTGGAAAAGTTGGGGACAGGAGAAGGGGTGAGGTTGAAAACAACAACCACCCTAAGACTGCAGTTCTAAACAAACATAATAGCACATACTGTAAGCTCCATTGGACCAAGCACTTGGTACTTAATTCTGGGTAAATTTCAAGGAAAGAAGTACACAGGATCACCTAATTCTATGAGCTGTAATGGCTACACACACACATGTACACACAGAAACTAACTAGTAACCTTTTATTACATTTTATGTCAGGAACTGCACAAAGAAAGAAATGAGTTCTGGTGAAAGGAAATGCAAACTTGATGCCAGAAGCATTGCAAAATTCAAAATTTAGAGGAATCTATATCTGTCTAAAAACTATTTCATAACTGTTTTCTCTCTCCTTTCACCAGTCAGTACTGGTTAACATTGATATTGTCCCTTCAAATTCTGCTTTTTCTTCTTTGCCTCCTAGGAACCAAAACCAGTGGGAAAGAATTGGCACAGAGAGAGCACTCCACCCCCCAATGAGTTCCCCCCTTACCTGCTCCTTTGGGGCTGCTGTACAAGTGACCAATGCTCAAGAAGACCCATGCTGGGCTTCTTATACATCTGGCTGGAGGGAGGAGAAAAGCAGAATGAATGAGGATTCGCCAGCAGCATAAATGAGCCAAATGTAAACAAAGGATCCTGTGTGTTATTTCAAAAGTGGATCAAGAATTAAACTGAGAGTGATGATGATAAAACCTGTGTTGGGAGCACCTTGCTGCCTTTGAACAACTACTGCAGACAAACCTCTTGACCTGATGGAGAAAAGAAAGAAAAAATCAGCAGCTATACTTCAACTCCATTGATCTGTTTGGTAACAGAAGAGAATACTTCTTACTCTGAATTCTGTCCCCAACTAATGCTATATAACACATTAACTGCTTTTTAGATGCTTGGAACAGATCACTTGACATGAGTTAATAGAATTGTTCTAATTTGAATAAAAAAGTCCTAGAACAATAAAGCAAAGCAAAGCAAACACATTTGAAAAAGAACTAACAAATCTGAAAGGCCTACACACACACACCTTGTCACTAAATGAATCTCATAAGTGGTTTACAGGAAAAAAAATTAAAAGGCAGAAACCACATTTAAAACATATACCTCGCAGATAGTAGAATGGAGGGCATTCCATAAGGAAGGTGCTACCACAGAGAAGGCCCAGCTGTGGACTATCACAAGATGGCACTCTGTATTACACTGGACCCACAATTAAACCTCTGCAGATGAACCCAGGCTGCGTCCCCAAACAACTTATTTGCCTCTTTAGTTTTCCTCTACTGTCCCTCTATTCCAGCGGACTTTAAAAGTGCCATTCAATTCCGGAATAACCGTCCCCATGAGGTTTGGTAAAGCACGCATTTTAAATGCACCTACCATCCCCAAGGAAGTGTGTTTTGTTTGCCCGCATCTTTTTCTCCCCGCCCCCTCTCTGCTTGATAGGGTGCCGGGGAGACAACCCCCGACAAGTCCAAAAGAAAAATAGCCATATTTACAAGTTCTCTGTTCGTCTCCCCTGCCTGCAAAACCCACCAGAGCCATTTTTCACTTTGGGATCCAGAGCTTGCTTCCAAAGACAGTGGTTTTAATCACTGTAAAAATCCACCCCGTACAGCAGCCGTTACACTGTAGCAATCCACCCACTTCACACCTGATAACAATGTTGCAATTCTCTGCAATTCTGGCTCTTTAAAAGTTCTGACCTTTACAAAGGGAAAGGAAGGGAAGGTGCTGCTGTTCTGGAAGATGTGTGAATGTTTAAGACTGTGTGTGCAGGCGGCATTAGCAGCAGAGCCAGGGTGCTTTTTTCTGAGATCTTGGCCGCCAATCCCTACCCCTTTTGCCATGGAGCATCTCCATGCACAATGTTGCTCAGAATACCCGCAGATTCCAAAAAGTGTTCTGGTAGTCTTGTTTAAAGGGCACTTTTTTCCATGCATTTTCCTCCTTTTGTGCCGCCAGAAGCTCAGAAAAAAGCTGTGCACGGGACGCTCAGAGGCAAAAGAAGCTTTTTAATGAGGTTTTTATTGCTTGGGGACGCAGCATCAGGGCTCTTCCAGGGTTGTAATAAGGGCAGCATTCCTTATGGTCCCATGCCCGGGTGGCTTCAAGCCAGCTGCACAGGGCTCGATCAAGCCTTGTACAGCCTGCAGGAAGTGGGGGAAGGGGCTAGACAGGGCTGTCCACCCCTGGGTCCTCGCACCCAATGGCAAGCAGCCTTGCATGATGTGTCCCTGCCCCTGACCGGCCTTTCCCGGATAAGTAAATTCGGGACGCTGCCTCCATTTGCACACAGGCACGCAGGAACGCATGTAAACTTAGCTGACGCGCACTACATCCATTCCGGATGTAGTGCGAAAAGGCCTCTGAGTTCTACCATTCAATTCATTATGAATTGAATGTCAAAAAACCCATTCATGCACCTCCCTAGCCACAGATATTCACTGTTGTAGCAAATATCCTTGCTTTGTGGGATATGTGCGTTAAGGAAACTATCACTATAAGCTATGGTAATGGCTTCTGTCAATCACCTGTCTTGCAAGCTCGGTTTGCAGTCTTGACATTTACCTAATTAGGATTCTTCAAAGGCATTCAATTCTCCTTTCTGAAGATGGCTAAGTCAATAACAGAATATATCTTTTGTCTCTTCTACAGCCCTCTTTTAGAACATTCTTTTTGAACTCCAGAAATAAAAGGGAAAATATTTTCAGCAGAAATCAGTCTTCAGGTTCAAAAGTATTGCTAATTGAGATGGATGAGACATGACTAATTGAAAGGCAAATATGGTACTTTGCAGGTTTTTCTGCGTAGGAGAGAATCAGTCTGGAAATCTGATAAGTGTATGAGAGCAGTAAAAATATTTTTAAAAACAAACTAAAAGAAACTGCATCCCCCTGATGCAAATTACCAAATCATTCAATAAAGTCTCTGAGGTCAAATGCAAATGTTCAAAGTTAGCAAACTTTACAGTACTATCGGGGGATGCACATGTGTGTGTAGAAGACACTTGCGTCTCGCTCTCCCTCTGGAATGCAACTTTTTGATGTAAATTGAGGTTCCCTCCTTGCTAGCCCGTTGGAAACAGTAAGGCCGCATTCCCATTACAAGCTTAATATGGTTTCCCTAAACTGAAATAATAGAACCGGATGCAAACGCGAATTTGCCTGATCCCATTACTTTCAACTTAATCGCGTTCGATCTGGATTCTGAGGATCGTACGTGGCATACATGACTCAAGGGGGGACTCAAGTGGCTACTTTTTAAAAGCCACTTTTCGGGGCTGCCCTGCCCTCTTCCTCCTGCCGTGAACACGTCGCCCATAAGCGACCCCTTCACGGAGCCTAGCTGGGTGGCTGCCACTTGCCTGGATGGATGAAAAATGGCACTGGGCAGCCAGTGATTCTTTCCACTCCTCTCCCCATTGCCCAGGGCACACAGCAGCAGCGGCAACTCAAGCCCCCTTTGCCCGCTCACTCCACAGGCACACATTCACACATTAAACATTCAAACATCTCACTGAAACTTCAGCTGCTTTCCTCCCTTTTCCCTTTCTAAAGGTCAGAACTTTTAGAATTGTGCAAAATTGCAACATTGTTATCAGGCGTGAAGTGGGTAGATTGTTACAGTGTAGCAGCTACTGTAAGGGGTGGATTTTTACAGTAAAATCACTATCTTTAGAAGCAAGCTATTGGGGGAGGGAAACCCTAAACATGCATTCTCATCCCACTAAAACTGTACCATTCCCATAGCAAGAAATGTAAAACGTTTCAAGCGCACTAACCGGTGTGAGACCTGTTGAAATGAGTGTTAACATTTACAACGCTTTGGGGCGATTTAACACACGGAAAGCGTGTTAAGCCAACCTGATGTGGGGACTGCGAGGATCGAAACAGTTTCGAAACCATTTTAAGCTTGTAATGGGAATTCACCCTAAGGGTTGACTTTTGTGGAAATGTGGGGGAAGAGCTCTGGTGAACGGACAAGCAGCTATCTGGGAATTAGATTTTGAATTGAGCACCCAATGGCATTCCCACCAAGAGCCATGGCTCACTGAAGAAGGAAGGAGAGCTGGGGCAAAAGATGGACCAGCTTCTTGAGGTGTTTAAAAAGGTAGAAGAAAAATTGGCAACAATTGAAGAGTTAACAGCAGAATTGCAGGAGTTAAAACTGAAGTAGCGCAAGTCAAAGAACAAGTGGGGCAAAATAAGAGTGATACTGGAAAGTTGCAGAAAGAAGCTGACGCTTTTAACGGGTCGGTGGGGAAACTGGCAGATCGCCAATGTTGGAAGAATTTGAGGTTTTTTGCTCTTCCAAGCAACATTCTGCCCCAGGATTTAGCACGACGTTTGAGGGAGTGGTTGAGTGCCTGCGGGATTGTTTTGTCTGAAGGTCAAATTGAAAGGGCTCACCACATGTATGCATGGTGCCCTGGAGTGGCGAGTCAAGAGAGGAATGTGCCAGTGGCATTTTCTTGGGAATTGCGGTGGGATGCAGTATTTCGGAAGCTTAGAAGGATTTCTCACCTGACTTTTGAAGATTGGCCAGTTCAGGTTTTCATGGATCTTTCACCTGAGACATGGCAGCAGAGGGGAAGGCTCCGCCCATATGCCCTCCAGACCATAGAGCTTGTATACCTGGGAGTTTCCAGCTGCCATTATGGTGTTTACAGATGGACGAACGTACAGAGCTACAACTGAGGAGGAGGCACAGAAAAACTGGTGACAAATCTGATGGAAATGGGGGTGAAACAGATGAATGGGGAAGATGGCGCAGGATTGTTGGTGGAAACAGCTCTGGAGATGCTTTGGAGTGCAGAGCTGGAGGCAGAAAAGAAAAATGAAGAGGAAATGTCGAGAAGATTTTGCAGGGACAGCCAGAGCAAATAATAGCAAATAAAGGGAGAGAATGAGAAGGTATCAGAATGTTTACCATTGATTAAGGGAGGAGGGGCCAATTGTATGGTATGGAGGTAGAAGACTTGTTAGAGCAGTGATGGCCAACCTATGACACGCGTGTCACAAGTGACACGCCAAGCCCTTATGGGTGACACACCTGGTCACCCTGGCACCTGGGTGTGTAGTGCTTGCTTGTTCTTGAAGTGTATGAAGTACCAACTTTCAATTGAAGATTTAGCAAACAAAATTCAGCAACAAAAGTCACTAATGTAAAGAATTATTTGTTTTTGCTTTTAATAAAATACATATATCAAAAATATAACTTTTTTTACTAGAGCTACAAATATCACAAAATTATGGGTGTTTCTAGATGTGACACAGCACCCGAGTTAAGCTAGGTTTTCTTGTGAATTTTGACACACCGAGTTCAAAAGGTTCACCATCACTGTGTTAGAGGTATGTTGTAGAGGGGGAAGGGAAACAGCGCACCCCATTAGGCTGAGGGGAGCAAAGTGGCTGGGAATAGCTAGAGAGCACCTATTCAGATAGGGGGTTGTGAGGGTAGTTAGGCAGCTCTTTGGCGCCCTCAGTATGGAGTGACAATGGATCTGAAGTTCATAACGCTCAATGTCAATGGACTTGGTAGCGATTGCAAGCATTACAAACTGCTGAGACTGCTCTGATTGGGAAATGTGCATATTATTTTCCCGCAAGAGACACAGAAGGGGAGGAAGGACTCTAAATTATTGTTGGACGGTCAGTGGCAGCTACAGGTTGAAATGAGGGGCAGGGGAGTCTAGGGCAGTTGCATTTTGATACATTTTGATTGCATTTTGCTGTTGGATTGTAAGAGAAATCTACAGGGGAGGTATGTTTTTGTGAAGGGACTTTTGCAAGGAAAGAAGGTGACTTTCGGGTGTGTATATGCTCCTCAGGTAGCTCAATGGATATTTTTTGAGACTGTGCTGGGAGAACCTGACCAGTTTGTGGAGGGAGAGGTGGTGGTGGTGGTGGATTTTAATTCAATTTACAATGATGGGGATTGATGGGTAGCTTTGATAAGGCAAGATTGTCATTGAAACCCTATACATATTACTCTGCAGGGCATGGAGTATTTACGCAGATTGACCATATTCTGGTGAATGAGATGTTTCATTATAGGGTGGAAAATGTATAAGTTCAGCCCCTGTGGGTCTGAGATCATGCCCCAATGATAATGAAATTGTGGAATAGGTTTAGAAATAGGGGTTCAGGTTGGAAGTTTAGGTCTGAGGCAGTGGCAAGAGAGGGGGATAATGCCCGGTTAGCAGAAAAGATTCAAGGTTTCTTTGAATTCAATGATAATGGAGAGGCTTCTCATCCTATATTGTGGGACTGTTTCAAAGCAGTGATTCAAGGGGAAGCAAGAGAGGAGGGAAGGGAGGAGGATGGTTATGGACTGCTTGGGTGCAAAAATTGATGCATCGCAAAGGGAGTTTCTGTGGACTGTGATGGCTACCCTCTCTCAGTCGGGTAACGATTTTATATATATATATTGACTTTGGTAGTGTGGTAACGTTGGCTTTACTTTTTATATTAAAACTCTGTTATTCCCTTCCAAGAGACACACCTTTCATTTCCCTTTCTCTGCTATTAAGTTTGATAATAATGTTGCCTCCTTCTTGGTGTTGCAGCAGACAGCTCCTTCCCCACTCTGCCTCGCTCCAGCAGTGGGTTAAAGATACAATATCTGTTTAGAACTCCAGCCTAACTTGGCTCACTTTGTAAACAGACTACTCAGAAAACAAGTTTATTGTGTACAGCTTTCTTAATAATAAACAGGTAAGTTCACTCTGTCAAAAACAGGTCAATTCACCCTTCTGACTGAACTGTCCCCAGCTTCCTCACTCAGCCCAAGGAATCCAATCCTATTCAGATTAATGCCAGCAGCATCAGTAACATATAACCATTTCAATTCTTTTACTTTCTAAATGCCATATATTCACTAATGACTCAGGACTCTATTCCCCAGCTTCCCTCAGGACAGCTTAGAGCCCGTTTCCCTCCTGTTAACCACCCTCTCTGGTCAGTTAACCCCAGGCAGAGAACACTAACAATTCCCTCAGGCTCCCTTAAATACTCACCTAGCCAATGAGCTGCAACCTGATTGGTTGATGCTCCTCCAGGATTCTATTCCACCCTCTCTCCTGGAGAGCTGGAATAGCCCCTCCCTTTACCAACTCATCATTTCTAAATAATCCGCTTTGATGACACTTTTAACAGTATAGACAAATAGTTTTTGCCACACTTTGTAATTTAACCAAAATAACTTAATTTTGGGTGAGGGGTCCTCGCGGGCACCACATGGGCAAATTCCTCTTGTATAAAGTGGGAGTGGAGGAGAAGGAAAAAGGAATTGGAGGAATCCGAATCCCAGGTGATGTGTAAAAATCTGTGGCAAGAACACTTTGCTTTATTGCAGGTATCAATAGCTTCTGTGAGGTGATTTGTGGGGTAAGACCTTTGAGCAGGATACAGTTACCCCAAAAGTGAAAAAATGTGTCCACCTAGTATGGAAGGTATGTTCCAAACGCTTGAAGTTGTGTCTTGTCCAGCTGTATTAGCAGATTCAGAAGAGGAGGTTTCAGAAGTGGCAATGCTTTAAATGTTAATCTTTTACTGGACTGGAGGCTTTTCATGGCAGAGATTCTCAAGATTTATTCCAAATTTGGAAAGATGGGTGTTTTTCCACTGTCACTAGAAGTACCCATTAAGTACCCATTAATGAGTACAAAAATGCCATTACGTACCCATTACTTAATGGGTACTTCTAGTGACAGTGGAAAAACACCCGATGTTACATAGACCATGGTTATTCCTGTTCACCTTTCATTGTTGCAAACCATTTAATAATAGGATGACCTTAAGAACGTAGAAGCACACACAAAGGAAAGCCTCTTCTGCCTGTTGACGCACTCTGTTGGCAGGAGACAGCATCTCTGAAAGCACTACTTAAGGTTTGAGGCTGTGACATTTATTGACCTCTGTCCGTGATCAGAATGCTAACTTTGCATCCATGTTACTGTCAGGTTGGATTGACAAAATGTCTGGCAATGCAGTTTAAAATGAGTGAACTTTAAAAAGTTGTAAATTCTCAACTTCCCTGCCACACAATGTCTCTATTCTAGTTAGTTTTAATTATGGCTGCAAAAAATCCCTTACCCTCTCTCCCCTGCCTCCATAGAAGTAGTTCAATTTGTAAAGTTCTGTGGCAATGTTGTTGAATTGCATTTCATGGCATGAAATTTTTTATGTTAACAGCTGGGGACATTCTGTTGAGCGTGTGTGTTATCCAATAACAAAACTGTTAAAACAGAGTCCTCTGGCATTCAACTGCCTTTAAAGCATGGGTTTATCTTTAATAATTAAAAAAAACACATAATAAACTTATCAGGTGTCCTTATAAGGGACAAAAATGCATACTGATAACCACAATTTTCTTCAGCTACTGTTACATTCCTGTTATTCATTTGTAAATTGTACTCCACACCATTACTAACATTACCCAATTACTTAACTGGTGCATCCAGGCAGCAGCCATTTGCATCTCTTCCGGTGCTCCGGGGTCATCTGAGGTGCCACACAAGTGCCCTGGCACCTTGGACAACCATAGATCCTCTTCTGTTCTGATCCATATTCTTGTGTCATGGACCTCATGCACAGTTTTAATCCTGTTTTTAATGGGAGATTTCAAAAACCACAATTAAAACATATTTCACAAGAAAAGAATCATTACAATGGTGGGTCACATATTTCATGTTTCTGCCATATCTCTCCAGTATAGATCTGGATCATAAATCTCAATGGATCCTTTAGTTTCATAAGGTATCCATCCACTAAATCACAGGTTATATAAATTAAATTCTTAACCAGATCACACGTTTGTGATATTATGGCAACACCATGGCACAAAAATATGAATAAGGAGGAAAATATTCTCATATAATATCTGGAGCTGCCCCATCACAGATGCACTATGTTACTAATCATATCTACTTGAATGAGGGAGAAGATGAGGTTAGAGTGAGCCTAGAGACAAGACTGTTTTCCTCTCCTCTCCGTGCCCCTCCAGTCTTTAATATTGATGTGCCCAATATTTTTTTTTTTGGCATTTGATTTGAAATGAAATGAATGTTCAGAAATCTGTATTCATATGAATAGAAGACATTTGAATATGGTAAAATTCTGTTCAATATGATTCTATTCAATACGTATCAGATACGAATGAATACGTATCTGATAAGTATCTGATATGAATGAATACATATCTGATACAAACAGATACTTATCTGATACTAAGGGTGTTTTTCAACTGGCAGAAAGTACCCATTTTTACACCCATTAAGGAACCATTTGGGTGTGAGTCGGATGACCCCATTTCCACCATGGCACCCATTTGGGACCTGATTGTTTCCACTGCCTTTAATCCGGATTTTCTGTAGACCCCATTAATGGGGTCTACATTGGGGTCTTCAGGCAGAAAATCTGGATAAAAGGAGCCTGTTTCCACTAGAAACAGGCAATGGAGTCTAGGGGAGTCTAGGGGGAGGGGGCACCAATGGGGGGGAGCCCCAAACCCTAGGCTTAGAAGTCATTTTGAAGTCATTTTGAAGTTGCCTTTGGAGATTACCAATGGCTCTGAAGACAAGCCTCCGAGAACAAAGGGAGAACAAAGCTGACTGTTACCTTCAGGCATGGAAAGAGGTGCATATTAATGAGGCTGACTCATGCCTGCTCACAAGGAGCTAATTAATATGCATGCTCTAGCAAGGGGTTTATCTTCCAAGTGTTTGCTAATCTCTGGAAGTTGACTTCGGAGGTACTTCAGAGCCTTTGCTAACCTCTGAAGGCAACTTCGGAGGGACTTTGGAGGGATTTCAGAGATTGCACCCCCTGTCCGCCAAAACACCTGTGGTGACAGGCAGACCCCTTGTGGGTCAATCCAGATTTGCAAATGGGTGCTCTGGTGTTTCCACAGCAGGGAGGCTATTGGGTGCTAGACCACCCATGGAAACACATTGGGTACTTCCCTTAACATGGATCTACTAGATCCAGATTAAGGGAAGTACCCATTCCTTAGATCCGGATCTTCTTAGATTAAAGGAGTGCAGTGGAAGAACACCCAAATAGTTACATATCTGAATACAAATAGATACATATCTGATATGTTTCCCCAGTTTAACAAATGTCTGAACTATTCTTACGAATGTCCGGAAACATTCGTATTCATTTGAATGTTAGCATACATATATTGTAACATTTCATTTGAATTCATTCATTCATTCATTTCATTCCATTTTTATTTATATGCCGCCTTTCCAAAAGTAAATTTTGCCCAAAGAGGTTTCCAAAAAAGGGGAAAATACAATGCAAATACAATAATTACATCAGAGAAATACAGCTAATTTCAAATGTTATGAATTTCAAATGTTACGAATATTCATGCACATCTGTGGCAGCAATAGCAAGAATGTGGTGGGCAACTGACTTCCTTGCTTTCCTGGCCACCCCTAATATTGAGTTCCAGAAAGGCCATGTTAGAGAACACTGATTGGCCTTTCTGGACCACCCTAACGGAGGCCCCAAAGGGGCAACTGGAGCTCCTCAACATGTATTGATAGCTTGGTGGGCATTTGCAGGGGAGATGCCCAGTACTGCCAAACTGTGAACATTGGTCTGGCAGCTGGGCATGATATCTAGCAGACACACACAAAAAAATTACCCTCAAATCCATTTACAGTGCACCCTCACTTAGACACAGCCCCAGTCTACCAATGCAAGGGAAAGGAGTCCATTTGTTTCAATGTTGGACCAGCTGCGCAAGGAATGAGCCTGAGGATTTTCTCCTTCTCTCCAACTAGTTTCTTACACGGGAATGTCTTGCTTTAATATTGGCAGCCCTCAGACAATGGAATAGCCTACCCCCTGAGATATATTAGGCACCCTCACAGAGAAGTGCATGAACAAAAATGGTATGTTCTCTTCACCAGTGAAATAAACATGTATTTGTTCAGTTCAATGGTGAACCATTTAATAAAGAAACAAACAGCTATTTGTGTGTATTTCTGAACTTGTTTCAAAAATATAATACAATTTTCCATTTTAAAAAAGCCCTTCTCAATGGCTAAAACAGCCAACACAAACTGTTTGATCTGTTTGTTCATGAGAGCTGCAGATGGTTTTCTGGATATCTTACAACAACCACATGGTCAGTTCAATGCGAACATTCACAAACATGAAGTGTTTGATTGAACTTTTGGTCATGAAGCGAATTTTGCACATCCCTATGCCTTCTCTGCATTTAGACACCTGACGAAGGTGTGCTCCTTTACCCTAGCCTTTGGATGAAGAAACAGCCTCTTCTCTCCTTTCAGGCACTTTTATTGTTGTGTTAGTTCCCCTTGGGTCTATGATGGAACAGAAATATAAACAAACCAGGCAGAAGCTGTACATGAAATTCAAGTTTCTGGCCTTTGGTGGCTCAGTGCTGCTTCCAATAGAAAACTGTACCAGTAGAAGAAGAAGAGTTGGCTTTTCTACCCCACTTTTCTCACCCATTAAGGAGACTCAAAGCAACTGACAAAGCTTTCTGTTCTCCCCACAACAGAACAAACACCCTGTGAGGTAGGTGGGGTTGTGAGAGCTCAAAAGAGAGCTGTAACTAGCCCAAGGCCACCCAGCTGCCTTCATGGGAGAGTGCAGAATCAAAGCCGGTATTCCCACAAAGGAATCCGGCTTCCTAACCACTTTGTACATCCTTACATCTTGAGTTGATTGCTCTATGACACCGTGAGCAGTCCTGTCATGGAAAAGCAGGGGGGAGTATAGAAAGGACCTCGTATCCTAACTAGACCTATGACCCCCAATCTTTCAAAAAGCAGAGCAGTGCAAAGAAACCAGGAAACAGTATGCTTTATTAACATTATACCTGTAAAAGGTGCTTTAATCTCACCAGTCTGAGTATACTGCAACTTTGTACTTTGCCAATTTTGGGACACTGCCAGGAAAAAAATAGTCTCATAGGAATTGGCTGCATTTCCATGCAGCATTCAAAATAATTCGGAGGGGCACTCTGAAAAGACTGAAGCCTCGTGGGTTGCATAATTAGATGTGTAAAACAAACAAACAAACAAAACTCTGAATATAGGTGGGAAAGGACTATGGCTTTAAAAAGCTAGTGTTACTATTAAAATTTGGATAACTGCTCTATCACCAACTACATCAAGCATCCAACGTGTTTCTTTTCGATGGCCACTAGAGGGGGTTGCTTATCTATTTCAAGAACATTTCAAGCTTCGCATCCTAAAGTTTCAGTGTTTATTGAAAGCAAGCCAATAGTTATCATTCTACCAGAAACTCACCTGGGGTGTTGGATAAAAAGGAGGGAAATCAATATTCATTGGGATGTAAGCTCCTCTGTATCTCACATAGGATTTTCCTATTCTTAGACGCTGTGTGAATTTGCACAAAACATGAGCAAGAAGGATAGCTCAAGTTGTTGCCTTGGATCCCACGTAATAAGGCATAGTAAGCTTCCATCTAGAGACACACAAGTTTTGAAGATCAGAAGGAATGCTACTTCCTTAAACATCAGCATGTAGGTTTTTTCAACTTTGAAAGACGGCGTTTAAGAGAGGGCCTAACTGAAGTACTGTATATTCCAGCGTATAAGACGCCTGGGCGTACAAGACGACTCCCAACTTTCCAGTTAAAATATAGAGTTTGGGATATACTCACCAGATAAGAAGACGACACCCCGCGTATAAGACGACCCTCAACTTTTAAGAAGATTTTCCTGGGTTAAAAAGTAGTCTTATATGCCAGAATATACAGTATATAAAATCATCAATGGGGTTTGGGGGCATTTCAATTCATAATGAATTGAATGTCAGAAAATCCGTATGTGTTTGAATAGATCCCCTTCGCATGTAGTAGGATTCTATTCTATACAAATGTATTCTTACAAATTTGTACCAATATCCGATACGTATCCAATATGAACGCATACATACTGTATCTGATACATATCCGTAACATATTCAGTCTCTGACAGCATCAAATCTGACCTGAATACACTTTTAATTTACTCTCAATCCACTTTGAGTGCAATCTGGATCCATTGCAGATGTGACTGACTAGGACCAAGGGCTGATGGGCAGAGTTAGGACAGACAAGGGGAAGTATTTCTTCACTATGGAATTTACTACCAGAAGAGGTGGTGACAGCAACCAGCCTGGATAGCTTTAAGAAGGGCTTAGGCAAATTCATGGATGACAAGTGTATCAATGGGTACTTGAATGGATGCCTAGATACTTCCTCCAAGCTGGGGAGACAGGCAGGATGCCTCTAAGGCCATTTGCTGGGAGTCAAGAGCAGGTGAAGGTTTTGCCTTTGTCTTCTGCTTGAGATGCCCAGAAGCAATTGATGGGCCAATGTGTGAAACAGGATGTTGGACTAGATTGGCTGTGGCCTGATCGAGCAGGGGTCCTCTTATATTCTTATACCAAAGTCACCAAAACAAATAAATAGAAGTGTGTATGTAACAAAATTTGACTTTTATTTGAAATTGGACCAAATATATTCAAAAATATTCAGAACATTCTTTAAGTGTTCAATTAAAATTATTTCTGTTCTGCAGAACGCTTGATGCATTCTGAGTTTGTTCCAGGTGTTTCACTTTCCCTGTGAAGAGGAGGACCTGTCAAAATGAGATGGGTGGTATAGAAAGACTCTACTTAGCTACCTATATACTAACATACATACATACCTATCTAGTAGCCTTCCATGCTACGGATCATTTGGATATTTGGCTGATTTTTAAGTATTTCATTTTAAATTAAAACGTCAAGGTTCAAGGTGGAAGGTTTGAGGTACCCTCTCTTACCACCTATCTCATTTGGGGCCTTGCCTTAAAAAAAAAAGGAAAAAGAGACAAGTTACCCTAGAATTGAGTCAATGAATGGGCAAGATGCTTCAAATCACCCAAGCCACAGATCATTTAGGCGCAAGGTTGATTTTTAGTTTTAATTAAAACATGTTTTTAAAAAATCATCAAAAATCAACCAAGCGCCCAAAATGTTTTTGGAACATTCAGGCAGGGTTTTGTCAGAGCAACCCCAAACTTCCTTGGTGTTTTGTCTTGCATTTGGAGAACTCAGAATGTCTTTTCCCAAACTCAAAACATTCCAGTTTGAAACATCTTGCACACCGCTACAAGTAAGC
Source organism: Aspidoscelis tigris stejnegeri (assembly GCA_023333525.1). Classification (NCBI taxonomy): domain Eukaryota; kingdom Metazoa; phylum Chordata; class Lepidosauria; order Squamata; family Teiidae; genus Aspidoscelis; species Aspidoscelis tigris. Next base: position 21,554,546 of record JALMGA010000008.1, read on the forward strand.
ACAGTTGTAGACTAAGAGTGTGATCACACAGGGGCTTTCTTGTGTGTCCATTTTCTAGGATCACCCCATCTGTGGATGCGGGAAATGTGGCAGGCAGTTTAAAACATAAGTAGCCCAAAGCTTCCTACCTTACAGCTCTTCTTCCTCATCATCTTTCTTGCTCACCTCCCATTGGTCACTACCATCTATGGACCTGATTGATTGGTGGCTGTAGCAGTTTGTGATTGGCTAGGTGCCTCTGTAGCTTCCCATCCTATCTGACTCAAATTGCTGTGACTTGCTTTGGGAGTGATCATTTTGCAGCTGTGGAAGGGACACATAATCAGAGATTTGGAGATGAGGTAAAGGGGTGTCCTTAAACCCATGTGTGAACACACCTTGGGTGCGTCTTCATGGCATAGTTATCTCGAATTCAAAACGTTTTGAGTTTGCGCAGTTCAGACGGCACTTCGGATTAACACGGTATTTCCGTGTTAAAGGACGTTATCCCAATTAGAAATAAATCCTGATCTCAACAGGTTTCACTCCGGATCGGGCGTCGATACGTGTTTCCTTTTTAACTGTGTGGACAGTATCGTTCCGGGATGAGATTCAGTGTTAAGGCTGTCCCGCCCCCCCAATCGCACTGTAACCAATGGCTGAACGTATTAGAAGCACGTCATGTTTAGGGTTTCCTTCATTGAAAAAATCCACCCTCAAACACCCACTATAAACCTCCAGTCCTTAAAGCTGAAACACTGTATGAATCTAAGCACTTCACACCTTTAAAACAATGTTGCAATTTTGCACAATTTCAGACCTTTGAAGGTTCGGAACAGTCACTTTCAGCCCCCTTAAGGGTGAGAAGGCTTGTCAGCCACTTAGTCCCTTGAAGGGTGAAAACAGAATGTCAACCGCTTTGAGCCCCCTCTAGGCTACTTTGCCTGTGGTCACACCTAAGGTTTAATCCAGTTTCAGTTCACTTTCAGAGTGAGAGAATACACCAGCAAACTGACAAGCTGGTTTTCTTTCAGGGTTAATAACTCAGAAAATCCACCTTTAGACTAGATAATGTGGAAAGAAAACTACTGGTCACTTTGCTGATGTGTTCTCTCACTCTGAAGGTGGAGTGAAGCTAGATTAAACCTTAGGTGTGACCACAAGCCAAGGTTTTAATCCAGCTTCGGTCCCTGTGAGGTGGGGGGGGCGGAGTTCCCTCCCGGCCACGGGGGGGAAGAGCAAGCGAGGAGCCCCCTTCGCCCTCTTGTCCACCCCTTGGCTCTCCTCCTCTGCGGGGCAAAGTGGCGCAAAGCAGGGGAAAAGCGGCAGCGGAGCCCCAGGGAGAAGCCGCTAGCGCCGCAGCGCCGCAGCGCCTGGATGAATGGATGGATAGATGGATGGATGGATGGATGGATGGATGGATGGATGGATGGATGGATGGATGGATGGATGGATGGATGGATGGATGGATGGATGGATGGGTGGATGGGTGGATGGATGGATGGCTGCTGCTGCTGCTGCTGCTGCTGCTGCTGCTGCTGCTGCTGCTGCTGCTGGAAAGGGGGAGGGTGGACTGGGCAGGGAATTCCCGGCGGAGCATGACGCAAAGAGAAGGGAGGGTGGGATCCTGGCAGGGAAAACCAATCACAGGAGAGAGTGTGGGCAATGGGCAGGAGGACAATGCTGCCATGTGGACTCCGAGTATTGATCCCGCGTTAAGGCTGCCATCGGAACCGGATCAACTTGCAAGTCGTCTGGACAGCTTTGTTCCGTTTCTTTTATTTCGAATTCTTTAAACTGAAATAACACATGCCATGAAGACGCACCACTTAAGATTCAAGCAAAACATGCTTTTCTTTGGATTTCTCCAGCAAACTGATTTTGAACATAAGAACATAAGAGAAGCCTTGTTGGATCAGACCACAGCCCATCTAGTCCAGCATCCTGTCGCACACAGTGGCCCACCAAATGCTCATGGGCATCTCAAGCAGAGACAAGGACAAAACTTCTCCTGCTCTTGAGTCCCAGCAAATGGCCTTAGAAGCGCCCCTGTTCCTCCCCCCCCCCCCCGCATTTTGTAAGAATTAAAATTTTGTACACTAACTGGCTCTTACTTCTATCACTTGTCAAAACTAAAGGTACATGTCTAGAGATTGCCCTTTCACACGCTAATGCAAATTATGGGAGGACCTGTACCCTCCTAGCATATTTCTTCCTCAACTTTTCCTCTAGGCTTTGAGCTAGGCTGCTCAAAGTGATGCCTGTGTCCAGTTTATCAGTAGAAGAAGAAGAAGAAAAGTTGCCTTTTCTGCCTCACTTTTCTCACCATTTAAGGGGACTCAAAGCAGCTGACAAAGCTTTTCTATTCTTCTCCCCACAACAGAACATCCTGTGAGGTAGGTGGGGCTGTGAGAGCTCAGAGGATAGCTGTGACTAGCCTGAGGTCACCCGGCTGGCTTCATGGGGGAGGGCAGAATTGAACCCAGTATTCCCAGATAAGAGTCTGGCTCCTTAACCATTAGACCAGTGATGGCTAACCTTTTGAGCTCGGTGTGCCAAAATTTGCAAGAAAACCTAGCTTAATTCAGGTGCTGTGTCACATCTAGAAATATCCATAATTTTGTGATATTTGTAGCGCTAGTAAAAAAGTTATATTTTTGATATATGCATTTTATTAAAAGCAAAAATGAATAATTCTTTACATTAGTGACTTTTGTTGCTGAATTTCATTTGCTAAATCTTCAATTGAAAGTTAGTATTTTGCACACTTCAAGAACAAGCAAGCACTACACGCCCAGGTGCCAGGGTGACCATGTGTGTCACCCAAAAGGGCTTGGCGTGTCACCTGTGACACACATGTCATAGGTTAGCCATCACTGCACTAGACCAAACTGACCTTGACATCAAGTTCTACTAGTGTTCTAGGTATAGTTTACTGGATCACAGACGCAAAGCTGGTGTGTGCTATGGAACCTATGTGGGGCTAATTGAAACAAACTGTCCCAATATGGGTGGCCTTGTCCCACAGTAGGAGCAACTCATCCCAATGTGGGATGGGTTGCTAATCCTGGGACAGAGTGGTCTGCCCTGTCCTGGGATTAAAACCATTAGTGTAAATATGGCTCTTAGCAATTAGTCTATTTTATTTTGTCTTGTCTTGTCTGTTTTTATTGCCATTTTTTAATTCTTATTGTTAACTGTCCTGAGATCAAGGTACAAGATGGTATATATAAATCCTCCATAAATAAATAGAAAATAAAATATTGTGTTCACTACCCTGCAAATGCCAGGGTTTAATTTGACCACAAGATGGCAGGCCTAGTTCTGTTTTATAGCAGGAGCTGTAAAAAAAAAGATTTGATACACTGGATCATGTGCAGTGCAGAATAGGGAGGTTCATAAATACTCAAAGGTATTCCAAATTCAATCGCATTTGTCCGAATTTTGACATTAGAATTCAAATTGAATGTTTATAAATTCATATTTAAACATTCAAACGAATATCAAATTTTGAATCTATTCATTCAAATTAACTGGACATTCATATGTGTATGGGTTCACACACAATGTGTACTTTCACATACTCATCTTTCCGGTGTTCGTACGCAATTGCATGGATTCGTACAGGATAAAAACATTGTCAACATTTGTAAGTGCAAATTCAAATTGAAAATTCGAACAAATAGATTCAAATGTGCTTAATTTGAATTGAATTTGGTTAAATTCAAATTTTAAAGATTCAGATCGAATTGAATTTTCAGATATTCAATCTGAATTCAATCGAATCCCAGAAATTGCATTTGTGCACACCCCTAGTGTAGAATACTTTGCAATGTAGTATTCAACTGACCTCCATAAAATTTAACATACGGTAACTCTATTAGTGCCCCCTATTGGGCAGTTGGCTCAGTTCTACTTTTGATCTTTCTATGGTAACTATTAAATCTTTAGAAAAGCTGTAGTTGCCTCATCCCCCATACTGCATTCACATATGGAAGTAATGCAAATGCTCTGTCTGGGGTTTGCCAGGAACATCCTAGATGCTCCTGGTATGGTTTTGGGACAGTTTTTACTGTTCCACAGCCAGCGATGATCAGGATGGTTCTGGATCACTCTGGGATGGAGGTAGCACCATGATGTTCTTACAAATGTTGAGAAGCCTAGGAGTTAAATCTAGGTCAATTCTAAAACAAAGAGTGGGGGGATATAGAAACTCAGAATGAAATGGCAGCTATCTCCCAAGCTAGAGCTGCCCCCTGCCTGGGTACTTTTTAAACAACATGTGAAGCTAGAGACCTATCATACTCTTGCCATTCCATCACTTTTAAGAATAGCCTTCACAAGAGCTAGATTTGACCAGGTCAACCTCACGATGAGACTGGGTCAATACCAGAACATTCCTCATGACAAGAGACTTCGTATCTGTGAGTCGCATGCTAAGGAAGATACTACACATTTTCTGCTGGAATGTTCTCTATTGGTGGATTTCCACTTGCCCTTTGGTCCAGCCTGAATCTGGCTCGAGGGCCCAATGTCCCAACACTTTGGACAGGATTCCCCATTTATGCAGACTAACTGTCCGAAAATCTGGGGAATCCATGTTCAGATTTTAACAGGATTCACTGAGGGATCCTGTTAAAATAGGGATATTTATTTATGGAAACGCTGCCCATGCCAACCTCCTCCACTGCCACCCGCCATTTTACCTTCCCCTCACCTCATTCTGTCATTGTCTCTCACTGTTTGCTTACCCCACCCCGCCCATTCCACTGTCTGTCAGCGTCTCCCGCCGTTTCTCCAACCCCATTCGTCCATATTTCCTTGTTTCCCAGTGTTTTTGCCTCCCCTCTCCTGCCCCTTTTCCAAGAATGGTGGGGAAGGCAAGCAGCGGGATGACAACAAAAGATGGAGGAATGGGGTGGGGGTAGGGAAATGGTAGGAGATGGTGTCCCAATGCAGTTAGGATGGCTGCAAGGAGCCCAAGGCGCTGTTAAAAAAAAAATCCAGGTTAAAACCCGGACTTTTTTGACCAGTCAAAATGTAGCCTATATGACTTCATCAGAGATCACTGTCTAACCCCTCTTCTTGCAAAGTGTCAGTATCTAAACAACAAAGACAAAGTATACTGTCTTTTAAGAAGCACTGAAAAATTTAGTACAATAGGTGTGGCTCTGTTTATTGTGAAAGTTGCCAGAGTTCATGCCTCACAAATTCATTTTAGTTAAATGTTTTACTATCATTCTGCTTGAATTTATATTTGCATTTTTAGTATTGTGTTTGTATATACCTTTTTATTATTTTATAATTTTTTTATGACATGGTCATTTCACTAATCATGAATAATTGTCTTGCCTTGTGTCGTCTCCAACTCCTCAGAGGAAGGTCCTGATCCTGCCAGCCAAAGTGAGGGAGGCACACCTCAGGGGCCAAAATTGCTTCTCATCCCCCACAGGGGATAGTTCAGACTCAGATGATACGCAACACCCAGAGCCAGGTTCTCTCCAGAAAGAACGACAACAACTGTTCTGCTTGGCTCATCTCCATGCAAAACATCTGTTGGATTTATCTTAGGCTGTGATCAGACAGAGAAAAAAAAGTCCATCCTGGGTCCAGTGCTATGTAACATTTTTATAAATGATCTGGATGAGGGAGTCTAATTGATGCTGATCAGATGTGCAGATGACACAAAGCTAAGAGGGGTTGCTAACACTAGGGAGAAGGAAAGGATTAAAAACGGTCTAGATAAGGTTGGACAGTGAAATGAAAGTAACAGGATGATATTTAATAGGGACAAATGCAAAGCCCTACATCTTGGTAAGAAAAATGATAAAAATGAATACAGAATGGGAGGAATCTGGCTGAGTAGCAGCACTGATTGATCACACAATGGACATGAGTCAATGATGCAGCTGCAAAAAAGGCAAACACCATCCTAGGATGCATGAAGAGGAATATAGAGTCTAGCCCACAAGAAGTAATTATTCCTCTTTACTCTACCTTGGTCAGACCTCATCCAGAGTACTGTGTCCTGTTCTGGGCACCCCAGTTCAAAAAAGATATTGACAAACTAGAGCAAGTCCAAAGGAGGGCTACTAAAATGGTATGGAAACCATGTCCTATGAGGAACAGTTGAAGGATTTAGGAATGTTTAGCCTACAAAAGAGAAGACCAAGAGGAAACATGAACACAATCTTCAAGTATCTGAAGCACTGCAGAGGGATAATTCCTATTCTCACTTACACAAGAAGAAAGGACTAGAAACAACGATATGAAACTTCAAAGGAGTCAATAAAAATTAGAAATTAGGAAAAACTTCCTGGCAGTGAGGGTGATCAGTCAATGGAATAGGTTGCCATGGGAGGTAGTGAGATCTCCTTTGCTGGAGGTCTTCAAGCAGAGGCTGGACCTACATCTGTCTGGGATGGTTTAGGGAATCCTACACTGAGCACGGGGTTGGACTCGATGACCCTAGAAGTCCTTTCCAACTCTATGGTCCTATGATCTCTGAGGTGGTTTAGACAAGGCTTTAAGGTGGGATTGTTAACATGCCACTCTGTCCCCCCCCCCAGGTTCTCTGCTAGAAAAGATGGATCAGAAAAGATTTAGGGACCCAAGGGACACACACACACACACACACTGAGGTGCTTCTGAGTTGTTCCTTTTATTATGTCTGAGCACAACTGTAGTGCGTGAGATCAAAGCGAGATGGGGATAATGCTGCTTTGAACAACTGTAGGATTCTTGCCTTTTTAAATTTCCTTTTTCTTCCTGAGCAGCTGTTCTTCCAGACTGCTTGGTTCCAGCTAAAGGTGTTGCACTTGAAAGTGATGCTATTGAAATGGTTAATCAATACAGAATCAATAATGAGGGATCAGTGGGATCAACATTTTTACTGCATCCATCCAGCCAGCCGTTTCTCACAGGAAATAACAAGAGCAACTGCACGGCGAACAGCTGGTTACAAAGTTTCAACTACCTGCCAAGTGTTGATCTCCCCAATTCTCTTCTGCAATAATCCTCAAAGCTCCTCCTTTCTTCCGTTCAATATAGCTTGAGGAGAGGGAATCAATTTCCCAAAGTCCTTAGATGATCTTGACAATGAATTCATACTGAATAGGAGAGAAATGAAATTCAAGGACAATTTCTTCCCAGAGTACCTTGTGGCCGAAAAGAATTCTTCATCACAGAGTAATAAACTCCTTTTAAAAAAGAAAAAAAATCAAGATATTTTACAGTCTGTAGAAGCAGTGTAACATTTTCAAGGTTGAGAGAAAAAGTGCATACATCTATTTCCCTATTGAATGTTGTGATGCCCACAGCCGGCGGCCACCAGTTGCAAGGTCCCAACCAGGCATCCAGCTCTCACTAGCCTGGACACTATAGCCACAGACTTCAAGTTCCCTTTTTAAATAGACCTCTGAGCCTTTTTTCTTCTTCAGCACCCAGCTCCGAAATGTCAGTTACATTGTTACTGGTTACATTACTATGACAACACTTCCCCCTCCCTTGAGACTCTGAGTCAGTAACAGGCCTCAAGCGGAGTAACTTTGAAACTCATGTAAGTGTAACTTTGTTTACAACTCTTAAGTCAGTTCAACTTCAACACAAGCAATTCTTATTAATTTATTTTAACTCAGGACCCTGACTAATCCCTATCTGGATTCTCCTCAGGACCCGGATCTGTACTGTCTAACTTCTTTCTAAGTCTAGTCCCAGTCACAGAACAATGGCTCTGACAGGAAGGCCCTTTTTATAGTCTCTGCCAGGGTTCCATCACTACTGATTGGCTAGTGCTCTCTGGGCTGCCCCCCCTTTCTTCAATATGCTAATTGGACTGGGTTTAACCCCTCCCTCTCTGTTTACCAACCTTCCTGGTCAGCGCCTTTTTCCCTAACACATTATATAACATATACACATATGCAATCAAAGATACTACAAGTGTATTAATCAAGCTTGGGCTCCACAAACAGGCTCTTATGAAATGGCAGGCATTTTTAATTTTTTTTATACTGGGATTTTGTATCACTGGAAGCATATTTAATGTCTAGGGATAAATAATATGTACGCATGGCAGCCACAGGCTATGCTTTTTAAAATTCACATTCTTTGTTTCACATTATCTATAAGATTTGCTGTCTGTGTGTCCGTTTTACTACTGACATCATGTAACATTCTGCTCTGTTAGACAAATTTATGGATGGCAGATGTATCAATGGCTACTAGAATGGATGCTTAAGTACATCTTTCAGGCTGGGGGGACAAGCAGGCTGCTTCTAGGGCCATTTGCTGGATTTCGAAAGCAGGAGAAGGTTTCTGCTTGAGATGCCCATGGGCAATTGGTGGGCCACTGTGTGCGACAGGATGCTGGTCTAGATCCTCTTATGTTCTTATGTTACATGTGACCAATCCTGAGAAAGGATGGGGTCACAGGATCAAAAAGTTTATTTTTACCCAGGCTTTAAAACAGCAACAACTATGCCTTGCAGCAAAATTAAAAATCCAGTTGGTAAATCAGGAAGGGCACATTCATTAGGAGGAATGTTATAATAAAAAAGGACATGTGGAAAAGACATCTGGGTAAAGTGATCAAGAACACAAATACAAAATCCCCCACAATCCATGGTTCAATGCTTGCTGCCACTTATTACATCTAAATAATGTGTGTGTGTAGTTTGAGGCCTATAGGAAGAAGAAGAAGAGTGGCGTTACTACCCTGCTTTTCTTACCCATTTAAGGGGACTCAATGCACCTGACAAAGCTTTCTGTTCTTCTCCCCACAAGAGAAACCTTGTGAGGTCGGTGGGGCTGTGAGAGCTCAGAAGAGAGCAGTGACTAGCCCAAGGTCACCCAGCTGGCTCCATGGGGATGGTGGAATCAAACACAGTACAGTATTCTCAGATCAGAGTTTGGCTCCCTAACTACTATACCAAACTGGCTCAGGAAGTGGCATAGAAATAAATAAATAAATAGATAAAGTGTTTCTATGGGCCACGTTACTTCAATTGAAGTTGCAGTACTTGAAATGCAGAACTTTTTAAATAGCTTTCCCTTGGGGAAGGTAAGTGACTGTTTTGCCAATATTGGTGCTCTCCAAGATAGCTTTCTGGTGCCCCTTCAGTCTCCCTGTATTCAAACATAGAAGATGGCCCATAGCACTTCAATTCTGACGGAGCAGGGATGCTTACAGTAGTGTCTGAAAATTTTCTTTAGTTCTTCTATGGTTTTAATGTGTTTGCTATGCTTAAAGCTATTGTAGGAATGGTGGCATCTCAATGCACTTGGAGAGTAATATGTTGAAAATGATAATGATCCAGTAAGACAAAATTGTCTTAGGTGCTCCAGTAAAATAGATTTAAAACATTTGTATTCTTAATGGGAACATTTATTTATAATAGCAGTCTGACTTGCATTGATTTTATTTTCCCTCCCTTTCACTTATCTCAAGTTCATGTGCCTTCCTTATATTATTGACTTTCCTTCTCATTCATACATCATCCCATTGAGGGCCCGAGGAAATCAATGTCCTTCATTAAGTGTATGTTCTTCAATAGGTTGTTGCACGCATGGAGTGACAGAAATCCGAAGTACCCATGCTGACGTTATACAATCAGTGACTGTTCTCTCAACTTCACCAAAGTCTATGAAACTAATGAGCCTGCTGTTGGTTAAGTTGGAAGCCTCTCTTTGATCTCAGAGAATTACATTTTGATCATGCATGGTCAGTTTGAGGAGCCTCACCTCTGATCCACTTGCCCTCATGGAGGTGGACCACAAGTTACTGCTGAACTTTATTTTAATGCGTATTTCACACCTTTCATGCTCAAAAAGAGAATCAGACACACAGAGTGAAGAAAGCGTTTCTGAGCTTCCTTTGAGAAGGCAGCTCAGAGAAGGCTTCAAGGTGGAATTGTTCACACACCGGTTTGCCCCATTCCTCTTATCATTCTGTGCTAGAGAAGGTTGATTTGGAAAAGGTTGGGAACATGAGGGCTGTGCTCTGTCTCTCTGAAGCGCCTCTTTTCTAATGTCTGAAAACTGGGGCCTATTCACACTTAGCCTTTTTCTGGACTATATCCCAGGATAGGGGTGTGTGGCCCACATGCTAATGCAGACTCTGGAAGGCCTCACCTGGGGCCTACTGTAACCTGCACTATCATGTGGACAGCAGGCCCATATTCCAGAATGTATTCCAGAATAAAGCCAAGTGCGAATAGGCCCCTGGTTAAGGCTGTGTACACACAACGAAAAAAATAGGTTGCATCCACACACAATGAGAAAAGAGTGGCTCCAAAGCAGCTTAGAGGTCTACATTAAGACCTTGAAAATGCACTTCTAAGGTGGATTCTCTGGCCTTTCTTAAAATGTGTGTAGATGCAGCAATGGAGCTTTCTGGGCATCAAGTGCATTTGCCTCCCTTTTAGCCCAAATCGTTTAATTCACTTCTGGCCTACTGAGTGGGAATAAGGAGGGTGGTGAGGGAGCAAAGTAATAGCTAGCTATGCTGCTGTCATCTTTGTGGAGAAGTGAAATTCTGGCAGACTTCCACCACCATTTCTGATCTTCCGTAGCTCTTGTATGGACAAAAACATTGGCTCTTTCTTAGGGATGTGCAAGAATATTAGAAACATTTGAAATTCAATCGAATTCCATTCCGTATGTGTACAGATATGTATGCGACAAAAACGGGATGCATACGGGATAAAAATGGGATGTATACAAATGTGTATGGATACGTACAGACACGTATGAATGTTGTTGACATTCATATCTTCAAATATGAACAAAATCTTTGTATGAATAGATACAAATGTATTCTAATGTGTTCAAATTTGAATACATTATTTTTCGTATGAATTTGAACATTCGAATATTTGATTTGGATTGAATTGAATCTGAAAATTGCATTTGTGCACACTTAAGAGAAATAGATGAATAACTAGTTCTTGCTTATGGCCAGCTCCTTCCACTTGAGGAAGAACTTCTGAAAAGATTTATGTGAACATAGGCATGAACTCATTAAGATACATTTTCACCTCCTTCTCTGAACACTACACAGAAAGCAGAAAGGAGCAGATAATCCATCTATGTAGAGAAAAAAATAGACTGAGAATTTGTGGAACAAGAAAGCTGTTGTGGCCTTTTGTTTTGTAAAAAGGAAGAAGAAACATTTAATTACTATTAGGCACCCAGGCTGGAAACTGCCGTTTGGTTAACTTGGCCAAAATTCAGCAGTGCTGTGGCACTCAGTGCTTTTTTCTGTCGCTTTTCTTTTTCTGTTGAGTGTTTAACCTTCCTGCTTATGTAGCAGATGGAGTGACATCTCTGTGGGGAATTCGTGTGATATTTCCTGCCAGATTAGCTGGATTGTAAGAACAGCCCAATCTATACGAGATAAGCAATGAGTACCAGCAGATGTTGTGTCACAACAGATATTATGAAGTGGGAAATTACTGACACATCAGTAACTTCTGTTGAAAATGGCTGATTATAAACTTGTTGCTTAACGATCCTCTGTTGACTAGAGACTTGATAGCTTTAAAGTTTGTAGATCTCTAAAATGATGTATTGGTGGGAATGGTTTTGCACTACACAAAAGGAAACTCCACGGGTGGTAGGGGAGGAAGGCCATAGTTAGGGTGGAACAGGTCCCCGGTAAAGAAAGAAAGGTAGACCTCATACCATTCACCCTGAGACCAAAAATATGACCAGAATGCAATAATAAATTATGGCAGGATTCACACAGTGGTGGAGGTCTGCCTGTTATGGTGCTACGAGCAAAGAAGCATCTTTTTTATATGCCAACACCACTCTTGGCTGTGCAACCATCACACCCTGGTTGACATGTTCCCAACCAGGGATATATAGTGAAACACAGGAGGTGGCTCTGGAAATGGGTCATTTCTGGTGTTCCAGGATCCAGAGTACCTGGACAAAAAAAGTCCTGGCCAAAGTTTTGCTGGATGGGCTGTCTGCAATGCAAAGAGTCCTTTGTTCAGATCATGTCGCTCAGGTCGGCATGGTGTAGATTAGAACTGGAAGTGCCTTTCCCACCTTCTGGAAGGCCTAGATTGCCCACCAGAGAGTGTGGAAAGGGGCCTCAGACACCAGTGGAACGGGCCCCAAGAGATAAGGGGGAGCATGAGAGGCTGCAGGGGGTGGGATGGGAGGCTGCAAGGGGGTGGGAGGCCACAGGAGTGGAAGGCCCAAGCGTCTCCGGTATCCCCCAAAGGTTCAACTGAAGCTTTGGTGGATACCGGATAATCCGATTCATGGACGAATAGGGCCCTATTCAATTTGGCCACAAATCCATGAATCCATGCCTATTCATACAAATAACAAATAGCAAGAATATTCGTGCACATGCCTAAGGAACACCCATTGCTTCATTGGATGACTGAATTACATCAGAACTCCTGTCCCTAAGATTTCAGGCCTTCAGGGGTTTACTACAGACCCTCTTGGGCTATAATCAGGAAACGATTTCTCCTCCTGTTCTGATTTTAATGTTTATATATATATTGTTTTACCTGTGATTATATGACAAATGTATATTTATGTATATTTATTTATTTATATTTACATTGCTATCACGCCCTATACCCTTAGGTCTCAGGGCGGGTAACAGCACTCTGAGCTTCTGTTTTCAATGGGAAGTATTGTAGAAAATGTTTTAAAATGCTAGATAAATATTGTTTAAAGATCATGTAAAGGGGTGCTTACAAGTCTGCCACAGTATACCAGACCACAGCTGTGAGCCAGTATCCCACACCAAGCATCATTTTGACTGAGCATCCAGAAGGATGGGCAGCTGAAAAAGGCCCAGCCAGCAACTCTGAAAGTTCCTGGCCTCTGTTGTGGAAGCAGCTTGGGGAGCAAGTTTCTTAAGGCTTTATAAGTAATTGTGAACATAGTAATTTGACTTGGCTTGGTAGTAAAATGGCAACTAATGCAGTTCCTTTAAGACTAACATAATGTACACTTTTCCAGCATTGTTGCTGCATTTTGCCCTAGGGGCAGTATTCGGACATGCAATGCAATCTCCTGTATGTGTTTTCCACACTGAGGAAAATGCAATCAGTGGACCAAGAATTTAACAAAGAACTTTTAAAACTATCCAAGATGGTGGCCTTCGTCCCATCTTGGGACAGTAAATTCTATGATTTAACCACACAGCTGACGATCCTTGTTCTCCACAACTATTTTCCAGTCCCTAAATATAACACCAGGAAAGATGGACATAAAAGAAACTGTCAGTTCTGTAAAGGAAACATTCATTATACTTTTCTTTGAGCACAAGTAGCCGCTGTTGGCATAAGATAATGATCACAAAATTAAGTGTCATAAGTAGGTTGTTCCCATTAAGATCTTTCCATTTCTTTTTAAAAAATTGATCTTGGCAGGCTGAATAATGAAAATGTCAGAATGTGGTAATGAATTTACTTTTATCTTATTGGATCTTATATGTTAAGGGCATTTGTTGCAATTTCATGCGGCACGTGGTTGTTCATTTCTTCCTAGCAAAATCATTGTTTCCTTCATGGGAAGTTACTGGGAAATGCTTGGTACCTGATAAACTGAATGCAGATTTGCTTTTGTAAAAAAAAAAATTAGTTGCTTAAAGAATGAAAGACAAGTACCAATTAGATGGATGGTTCATTTCTTGTCATAGGAGTGATTACAGTGCCTGCAGTATTATTTTGCACTTCTTTTAAATTTCTCCATTTTATCTGGGTTCCCACTCTCAGGGTGCATCTCCATGGCCATTTTAATCTGAATTCAATTCAAATTCAGGAAGAAGTGTCCTCATGGCCACCGTAATTAATCCAAATCGAATCCAAATTCGGCATCCAGTGTTCCCGTGCAATTCCTTATTCCTGTATTTTATTAAAACTATCCTGCCTAAATCCGGAGGGAAAAAAGTCTTGATGAAAACAGGACTGATTCCCCTTTTTGGAGCCAAGTCCACTCCCCCCCCACCATCACCACAGGGGGACAACACTGGGCTATTTGGGGTGGAGCTCAAGCATTCTGGCCAATGGCAGCCAGCTGTGGATGTCTTTTTGCAGCTGTAAAGCTCCCCCTGCCCTTGCCAGCCTTGCAAAAGCTCCATACGGTGCAAAAAAGGCAGAAAAAAGAGGGAAGGGGCTTTATTTTTGTTTTTAAAAAGTTTCACTGGAAAAACGCTTTTAAAACATTTTTGCTGGGAACACGTTATCTTTTGAAACATCTTTCTTTTGAAAAGGTGAGAAGCTTAGAAACACTTTTGAAGTCTCTTCTCTTCACATTTTCTTGGCGTCCCCAAGGCTCCGAACCAACTTTACAATGTGTTACCAATGTAACATTTCATCGCCTTGCGAAATCAGCATGGCAAAAATAACAATAATTTATTTGCTGCTGTTCCCCATATAGGACCATAGCATGTTACAATCCAGCCTATGAAACAGATGCCTTTAGCTATTTGACCCAAGAGGTTGTTGGCTGCTAAGATGAAAATAGCCCAGAATTGGAAAGTTCACTCAACCCTTTCCATCCAGGCTTGGTGTACTAGAATCTGGGATCTGGTAACTGTGGAAAGTGTTGTGTCTCACTATTATCATCTATAGGGACAGAGCTTGTAAGAACATTATTTGGCCATTTGACAACCCCTGCTAACCAGAATGTCTGAATGTGCTAACCTTGCCACCCTCTTCTACCATCCACCATTTAAATGGCTGTCATCATAAATTGCAGTTTGAAATTTACTACAGAGCCTCGTGGCCTATTTGCACTTACAAGATGGGGACAATCTGGCTCACTCTGGCATGGAGTGTGCACACACCATAGAGTCACTTCCATCACAGAGCAGCTCCCAGCATGCATGGCTGTCCCCATCTTCAATAGCTGTGAAGCAGTATTGGCTACTGAGCCCAATTCAAGATGTTAACTTTAACTTATAAGGCCCTAAAAGTCTTGGGCCCCAAATTTCAGAAGGAACACCTTCTCCCATACTGACCTGCCCATGCCTTAAGATCTGAAGGGGAGGCCCTCCTCGTTGTCCCACCACCCTCAATAGTAAGACAGGTGGGCACTTGAGAGAGGGCCTTCTCAGTAACAGCCCCCAGACTGTGGAATAGTCTCCCCCTCAAGGTGTTGTCAGGCTCCTTCACTATATACATTCAGGAAGGTGGTGAAGAGGCACTTCTTTACTCTGGCCTTTGGCTAAATTTGGCCAATTTCTATCAAAGCCCGTTGAGCTAGCCAAACACCGATCAAATTAACCAAGCTGGTGCCACAATATCTATGGGATACACCTGCAGGCAACAGGAAAGTCTGATGTGACCCATTCAAATCTATTGTCAGATGGGATTGTACAGAGCAGGTGAAGAGCGCTTTCTCCACTGTTCAAGGTGTCATCACCAGAGGGAGAGAGACTAAATAGATAAGCTTAAGACATAAAGCTATTTGCTTCCACTGTGCACCTGCTATAGATTGCTGGAGGTTATTGCAGCCAGGAGTCTGAAAAGAAAGGGAGACTCACTGAATAATTTACACTGGAAAACAAACAGCATGCACATCTGATTCCAGACAGTAAGTTCATGCCCCCCAAGGGGAAACATTTTATGTTTCCAACATCAATACAGAAAAAGCAAGCAAACTACAAGAGGCCAGTAGAGACCCTATGCATATTTAAACTTCTGTGGTGGGGGTTTAGATAGAATAGTCATCTGAACAGTTTGATCTCTCTGGCGTAGGGCTGAAGTCTGGAGGAAAGACCTAGTGATTTTGTGAGAGCTTCATTGTCTCTGATGAGCTATAATGACCCATTACATGATAAATGGTACTTACAACTCACACCATACACCCCCTCTGACCAGTGAGTATATGATGAGGTAACAAAATAACCGAAAATATTGTGATTGTTCTGTGTAGCAATTCTTACAAAGTATAATTTTACATAATATCAGCATTAAAAGAGACAAGGGGTGTTTTTCCACTGTCACTAGAAGTACCCATTAAGTACCCATTAATGGGTACTTAATGGGTATTTCTAGTGACAGTGGAAAAACACCCAAGTAGAAAGATCAGCTCTTAAATCAATGATCTCCCAGGACCAACAACATAAATAGTCTTCATGTTAGGGATGTGTACAAATATTTGAAATATCCATTCTCCGTATGAATTCAGACAAATTCAGACATTCATATACAAATTGGATGTCCAGACATTCATATTTCTGAATTTGAACGAATACAAGTATCTCAAGTTATTTGTATGAATAATTTGGACGTTCATATCTATACAGGTACATATGCATCTCGTATTACCCATATGCATCTCATATGCATTCATATGCATCCATATGTGGTGAAAACGGGATACGTACAGAATGCATACGGGATGTGTATGGATGTATATGGGATGCGTATGGGTATGTACAATGTACATACAAGATGCGTATGTACCCATAGAGATACGAATGTCCAAATTATTAATACATATGAATGTATTCACATCGAATCGAATGTCTGGACATAAGTTTTTTCGTTATTCAGACACATTCGAATTTTCAAATATTCAATTTCTTACGAATCAAATTCAAAAAATGCTCCCAGTTTGCCAGAATTCAAGGAGGTCAAAAGCTAAGTGGGAATTTTCTGTTAGTCCTTTGTTCCCATATCATCCAGAGGGAGATAAAAACACAGCCCAGGGCAGCTTCTCTGTACAAAACACCAGAAAGGGAAGGGAAGATGAAGAAGTGGCTGCCCCAAAATTCCTGGATGCTGCTGGGAGGGGGCGTGTAGCAAGGATAGGGAAAAGAGAGACAGACAAGATCGGGGAAGGACCAGATCCCTGGCACCCCACAGTTCAGAAAGTAAAAGGAGGCAGGGCCAAAAGGAGAGCCCTGGTAGCCTCCCAAATTCAGAACTGGAGATTCCAACCAAAGGATATTTTCAGCCTACACTCCTTAAGCAGGCTTAGCAGACTCTTCCAGTCAGCAGCAGCATCCATTCTGTGTCTTTTGTTGTGGACCCCAGCATATATAGGATATTAAATGGTGTTATTTGGTAAAAGTAGGATACGACTTCTTTAAGGCCCTGGTCACACCTTCAGTTTAGGACAACTTCAGGTTGTCTTCAGGTCATGTTACTCACATTATTTTAAATTAACTGGCCTATCCCCGTTAGATTGTTTTAACTGGAGTCCTCTTTTCCAGAGGACTCAGTCTGTCCTGGGATGCCAGACCATCTTCTCTTCCTGTGTGTGAGTGGTGTGTGTGTGTGTGGCTAGAGGAAGCTGATCCATGCTGTGGTGGGTGGGGTTCAGACTCCCCTCTTTCTCCTCAGTTTATGTGTGATTCCTCTATCTAGTGTTTTTCCATAAATTTATTATTACTATTATTATTATTATTAAAAATTAATCGCATGGAGAAGAAAAGCACATAAAAAAGGAAGAGGGGCATGGAAGTGGGGGATCAGGCTTAAAAAAGAACCACAAACACACTCTCTCGTCTCCCTTGAGTGACACAATGGCATCCAATAAGAAAGGAGATAGATTTGACAAAGCAAAAGGGGTGGAGACCCAAGAGTTCTGTGGAGGAGGTTCAGGTCGATTGTGGAGAAAGATGTGAACAATGCAGCCCAGAGCAAGGATGGCCTCAGGATGACCTATAATGATCTATGTGTAAATAGAACTGGTACAACGTCAGTTCAAATTATGAATAGGACGTCCTGTCTCATATAGGTGTGACCAGGGCCTAAGAGAAGCAATTGTTTCTCTAAATACAGAGAGGGAAAGTTCTTCTTGCAGTGCCAACATTGCCATATGGATGCAATCTTCTGAGTAGGTTTCAGAATGAACAGAATATAATTTCCTTTCTTTTGGCCTCATTCTAGCAGGAACTGAGTCACTTTATGGAGTCGATGACAAAAATATCTTAAAGTATGTCCCGACTTTCTCAGTACTGAATGTATTATAAAACTGAGACTCTGCTTTCTTTGCATCACCCATTTCATGTTATGAAGTAAGCCCAAAGCTCTTGGGATTGCATACCAAAGCTATGAGCCCCAGGTGCATGAAAATTCATTCAATGCACAAATCAAATTTTGCTGTATTAAAATCAAGATCTTTTTAGAGATGAAAATCTGATATTTCAATTTGTAGAGGAAATGGCTTACAACTGAAGAGCAGTCTTTTAAAAATATATCTTTCAATATCTTCATGACAGCAGTATTTTGCTTTTCAATCTTGAGAAACTTGCTGGGTTTTGAAGGTGCATAAGCATAAGCATCAGAAACAAGAGTTTGTGGTTATACTAGGGATATGCACAAATATTTGTAATATTCAAAATTTGGCCCAATTTGGACATTCAGGGCCTTTCTGCACGTGCCACCGAAAACGGATCTAAAAGATCCATTTTCCAGCGGAACAGTTTTAAAAAAGAATCTGACCCATATAGGATCAGATTCTTGGAGGACCTGCGCATACACACATGTGCGGGATGGTGGCAGCAGGGCCGGATGGGGAAACGGATTGGGGTGGGTGCTGTGCAGACGCAACAGCACCGATCCCAAACCAGCCCTGCCGGCACATGGGGGGGGAGTTCAGCTTCAACTTCCCCTGGCAAGAGAAGGGGCCATGGCCCCTTCTCTTGTGAGGGGAAGGCCAGGGAAGGCAGCTCTCAAACAGGGAGCATGAAGTCTCCCTGTGTGACAGCCGGGCATGTGCCAGCAATCCGACTTTCCCCCCTCCGCTTCAGAAGCGTTCTCTTCCAAAACAGTTTAAGGGGAAAAGCCAGATGTAAGACCTTATTTTTTCAGGCCTTACATCTGGGTAGGATTCGGTGGCAAAACCAATTTTGTGCACCGACGTGCAGACGTGGCATCATCAACAGGAACCTAATTGGGTTCCCTATGCAGAAGCCATGTCCTAATCCTTCCCGCATCTGGCTCTAAACCTGCTTTTAGAGCCTGTGCGGGAAGGCCCTCGAACTTGAATCAAATGTTATTATATTCATATGCAAACATTTGAATGAATACAAATGTTTTCAGACATTTGTATTAATAGTTTAGTTTGGACATTTGTTAAGCTGGAGAAATTATCAGATACATATCTATTTGTATCAGATATATATCTGTTCATTGAATGTTCATATGAATATCTATGAAAAGATTCATAATGAATAGAATTGTACCAAATTCAAATGAGATCTATTCGTACAAATATGGATTTTTGAACATTCTATTCGATTTGAATTGAATGCCAAAAAAAAAAAAATCCATGCACATCCCTATTTCTCACCAATTTATACACATTGTGGTGTTTCAAAACATTTCATCACTGATTGAAAACAACCTTGCATCAGAAATTTGAACACTCTGGGTGTTTACATTGCTACTCAGATCTCACAAAATGTGTTGACAATTCTTGGAAAGATCAGAGTTCACAAGTCTCATCAAAAATATACATTAAAGGCGGGTGACCCAAAGATCTTGAGAAGCCAGAACAAAGAATATGTTTACACATAAGAGGGAAAATAGCCAGAAGATAATTTCAGTCCTTATATATTTAGAACTAGATGCCAGATGTTGGTTGGAGTAGTAAAGTAGGCATAAGTTTCCATATTGTCCACATGTTTGCTTTATTCAAAATACAGTGCTTCAATGTAGAATTGGGTCTGCTACTCCTGTTGGGGCCATTGTCAAAATATTTCCCCAGAAATTAATCGAAATATTGTTTTCAGGGGAAAAAAATACACTTCAATCAAATTGATCAATTCACTTATTTTTCTCCAAAGCTGCATCTGCACCTCCATTTTTGGAGTTCTCTGGGCATCTAGTGTGAGCAAACGCTACCTTTTAAAATAGAGTTTTCAACCAACCCATGGGAGTCAGGGCTAACAATGGCTTTTAGGAGACAGTATGTCTCTGAAGAGTAGTTGTAGCGAAAGTGCAAACAGAGCAAGCTGTGAGTTCCTGTAGACTGCACTGTGTGGCTGGTTGGCCAAAGTAGGAGCAGACTGTGGGACTAGATGAACCATGGATCCTACCTACTTTAATACCTGAAAGTGAGTGATTACCATCACTGTGCATGCATGGCTATCTTTTTTGGCAACCACACATACACAGTAATAATGACTAGGGATGTCCAAGAATATTCAAAACATTCAAAATTTGATCAAATTCGTTCAAATGTGGACATTCAAATTTGAATTGAATGTCTATACATTTTTTAACATTCTAACAAATTTGAATTTTTCAGATCATTCATATCAATTGTTCTGACATCTGTATGTGTATACATTCGTATACATACACATTGCATACGTATCCGTACACATCTTATTTGTATCTGTACGCATTTATATGGATAAGTACGGGACAAAAACGGAATGCATACAGGACAAAAACAGGATGCGTATTATGTGTATGTATGATTATGGATGCGTATGGTCACATACGAATGTTGTTGACATTCATATAATCAAATACAAATTTAATATTCATACGAATAGATATGAATGTATTCGAATCAGTTTGAATTGGAAGATATTCATTTTCTCTCTATTTGTACAAATTCACACATTTGAATATTCAATTTGAATCAAATCGAATGTCAAAAATTGCATTTGTGTCCACCTAGTCACGACCAGGATGGGAGCTCCATCCAGAAGATAGGCTGTGGTGCTATTTTGAGAAAACTGGTGATCAGAGCTGGTTTTTCCCAGTGATATAGCAAGACAGAGTCATAAATAAAGACATGGAGAATAAAAGTCTTTTCCCACAACGTTCATTGTAGTCAGTAAGGCCCCATCCAGGCAGGGGAAATGTAGTGTCATTATGGTTGTGTTCCAGAGAGCACAGCATAGCAAATTTTATTTTTCTCGCCTTAATTTCACCCTCACAACCAATCTGTGAGGTAGACTAGTCAGCCAGACAATGACTGGCCCACGGTCACTCAGTGAGCTACATGCTCCAGGACAATTTGAAGCCCTGTTTTCTTTCTTTTTTTCTTCCCACCTTATTTTTTTCATTTTTAAAATTTTATTTCGTCCAGAGTAATACAGCATAGAAAACATTATCCAGAAACATAACTAAACCCATAAAAACATGTAAACGAATAACAACTTTCCATGCACCTAACAAATATGAGTCTCTAAAGGATGCATTAATCCACTATTAAGTTCTGCTGCTATTAACTTATGTAGAGAAAAACTTTTAAAACCACCAAGTCATCACCTTTCCATTAGACCAATTTGATCTAAGTAGAAGGGACCAAACAGTTTCCAATGTGTCTGCAATCTCTAGTTGATCCATTTATCGTCTGGGTAAGAAGTTCATTTGTAGCAGAAATCTAATGTAAGATTTTTATAGTCTTTCCAACTTTTCACTATCGCTAGTTTAGCAACTGCAAGTAGAAATTCCTATAGGTTTTTGTCAGGTAATTTTTTATGTTGATCCAAAAATATATAAAGAGGACAAATTTTAGGAGTAAGCATTTTTGAGGTTTCAGTAATGTTAGTTATTTCCATCTCTTTAATTTTTGCGCATGTGCACCATGAATGGAAGTAAGATCCAACCTCATAACATCCATGCCAACAAGTACAGGGAATATTCCTCATTGTGTGTGAGGGTACATCTGGAGTTCTATGCCATCTATAATGAACCTTTAACATATTTTCTTTTATTTTCGAGAAATACTGCCAGTTATGGAATGTGTCAAGAATGTATCGCCATGCCTTTTCTGCACATCAGCTTCCCAAGACTGCTTTACTTCTATTAGGAAAGTTAGTGTTCATTCCTATAAGTATTTTGAATATTGCAGTAACCAAACCTGTTATTTTTTCCTAATAAAATTGATAGGTTTTCCTCAAAAGATGTAGCTGGTCTTCTCATTGCTGAATGATATGTGTCTTTATTTATAGACTATAAAAACTGAATTCCCATTCTTTGTACATTTGGCATATTTAATATATCTTAGGACCTTTCAGCACTTGGCTTTATTCTGGAATATGTCCTGGAATAGGGGCCTGCTGTCCTAATGCAAGTTCAGGCTATGACAGACCCAAGGTGAGGCCTGCCATAATCTGCATTAGCAGGTGGACATCACAACCCTATCCTGAGATATATTCCAGAATAAGGCCAAGTGTGGAAAGGACAAATATTTTTTAACTTGCTTAACTGAAGTTTTGTAACTCCATGCAAATGATTCAAGAATACATGGTAATGAATTGGGGATGATCCATTTTTCCTGTGTATCAAGTTTACCATCAAGTAAAGTTAAGTTCCACATTTTTAACTTGATGTCTGGAGGCACTTATTTTATATATTATATATATATTATATATATATTATATATATTATATATATATTATTTATTTATTTATTATTTATTTTTTAATTAGTTTTTTATTGCAATTGCTTTAAACCCCCCTCCCCCCTCCCCCCGGGTAATACATAATTCCAAATTTTTAATACAATACATTGAAAAAGCTACACAATTCATAATACTACATTGAGAAAATTAAACGTAACTTCATTTTTTCACTTTCACTCCTAAGCTTATTATCTAAATATATTTTAACTATCATCCATTTTTGTTTACATATTCTAACCCTATCCAAATTATTTATATTATTCATACGACTATTCGATATTTCTACTGCTATCACATTAATTATATAATTATACCATTTATTAATAGACCATTTCGTTCTATCCTTCCATCCACTCACTAAGACTATTTGAGCACATGTTAACAATTGTTCTACTATTTACTTCTGTTGGATAGTCGGAATATTGTTTAACTCCAAATGTAATACTCCCATTCTCCCTGTTATTGTACATTGTATATTCAGCATATCACTGATTTGTTTCTCGAGTTTCTTCCAAAATTCAGATACTATAGGACATTCCCAAATCATATGAAAGAAAATACCTCTTTGGTTACAACCATGCCAGCAATTGCTACCTGTATTTGTAAAGAAGTGTGATAGTTGTGCTGGGGTTCTATACCATTTATGCAATATTTTCCTTCTTACTTCTTTAAGGTTATTATACTTCACGATTTTTATACATTTTATTTCATTTTTAATTTCCTCTCTTTCAATCCTTATATCCGTACTCCATATATTATATAACTCTTCCACCACTTCATCTTTTACTGAACTTAATTGACTATATAGTCCTCCTGCTATTTTACTTTCCCCTTTGATGCATTTTCTTATCATTTTTTCAAATGCTGTATCTTCCTCTTTAATTTTTTCTCTTATCTCTAGTCTATATATGTTCTAATTGCTAACGCTTCTAACCAATATCTCTGTCCTATTATCCCTCGAATAGCATCACCTTCCATTGGATTCCCTTGATTAACATAAAAGTCCTCTATTGTCTTGAATCCTCTTTCTCTCATTATACCCAATATTATCCTCAAATTTCCATCCCCATTTTTATTTATTTTCCATATAGTTGCCAATTTATTTATATTATTTGTTATTAGTTGTTTTTTCCTTTTTTTCCACACCATCATTGTGCCCTTTAATGGTTCTTTCATAGTTTGTTCCTCCCTCCTATTCCAATCCTTAAAAATAATTTCTTCTTCCTTCATTCTATTAATCTCTTTTTCTATTTCCCCCCATTTCTTTTTTGAATATTGCAGCTCTAATAATCTCTGTAGTTGGAATGCATCATGATAATTCTGTAAACTGGGTATTCCCCATCCTCCTTCATCCTCTCTTGCTATTAACCATTTATTTTTTAATCTGGGTTTCTTTTCCCCTGCTATCCATTTATTTATTCTTCTATCCCAACTCTGTAAAGACCTCCTATCTACTACTGGTGACAATGTTTGAAACAAATACATTATTTTTGGTATTATTAACATCTTTAGTACTCTGATCTTGTCTATTTTATTTAAGTACTTCCCTTCCCATTTTTTAAATTGCTTCTCTATTGATTTCCAGATACCTTTATAATTACCATTTACTATCTTATTGGGGTTTTTATAGATCCATACTCCTAGATATTTCATCTTCTTTATTCCCAGTTTCAACCCTGCTATCCTCTTCAATTCCAGTTGCTCCCCTGGCGGTGTATTTAAACATATTATTTCTGATTTTTTAATATTCACAGATAACCCGGATTGTAATTTAAATTTATGTAATATTGATGTAACTTCTCTGACCATCTCTAATGGGTGGCTTGAAATTAATAATGCGTCATCAGCAAATAGATTTAATTTAATTTGCTCATTACCTACCTGGTAACCAGTCCACCTTTGGGTATCCCTTATATCATTCGCTAGAACTTCTATTGCTAATGTGAATAGCATTGGGGAGAGTGGACAGCCTTGTTTGGTACCATTTGCAATATTTATATAGTCTGATTTTCCATCATTTACTCTAACTCTTGCTTTACATCTAGTATACAGTTCCTTCAACGTTTTACAAAAATTTCCCCCCATGTTTAACTCTCTACATAATTTCAGCAAGTATTTATGATTTACTTTATCAAAAGCTTTAAATACATCTAACTTCAAAATTCCTATCTTGTTTTTATTTTGGTGTGCATGATTCAAAACTGCAATAACATTTTTAATTGGGTTGCCTATTTTCCTCCCCTTTATAAAGCCATATTGATCCCCTTCAATTATTTTTGGTAATATACCTTCCAATCTATTTGCCAAGATTTTTACAAAAATCTTATAATCTTGATTACATAAACTAATTGGGCGGTATGATCCTGGTTGAAGTAGATCCTTCCCTGTCTTCGGTAATGTAATAATTTCTGATTCTTTCCATGATTCTGGGACCCTTTGTTCTATATATACCTCATTAAATAGATTAGTTAGATGTGAAATCAAATCTTCTTGAAATGCCTTATAAAAATCTGCTGTAAACCTGTCTGGTCCCGGAGATTTTCCTGTTTTCAGACCCTTAATCACTGTTGCTACCTCCGCCTGAGTAATTCTGGCGTTTAATTCTATTCTATCCTCATCCTGTATCTTGTTTTTAATATTTAACTGGGTATCTTCTACTTCTTCCTCCTTATACAAATCTGAGTAAAAAGATTTCATTATATCCCTTAATTTTCCTTGGTCTTCACATTCCACCCCATTTTGATCCTTTAACTTTCTGATCCATGATTTCTCTTTTTTCTTCTTTAAGTAATTCGTTAATTGTAGTAATCGCAAAGGTTTGCATGGGTTTTCTCCTGGCTTCAGCCTGCCATTCATCAAGCCTCAGAGTAAAAGGAATTGCCCTGTCTCTACAAGCTTGCAGTGCACACTCAACACCAGCAGGGGCTGGACTCGTAGCCTAAGGGCTTAATGGACGCTGGCCGTGTGCTCCCCGCAGACAACAGCCGTCTCTTCCTGCCTGCCACAGGATGTGACATAAGAAGGCGTCTGACCTGCTCAGCTGATGCACTCCACCTATCAGCTCCCAGGATTTTCTCCTGAGGTCACTTCCTTCCCCGCCCCTCTGTGGCGGGTTATTTAAAGCCTTGTACAGCAATAAACTCTCTCTTCCAGCTGATCTCTGCGTCCTGCCTCTTCTCTCTCCCTCCCCATTTTCTAGCTCTCAGGGTCAGGCCAAACACATGGGCCTGATTCCCAAATTATCTGGGCCAGTCAGGTAATTTGAAGACTTTCGCAACATCTGGCGTTCAGGAGCTGCAGCAAGCTGCTGTTGTTCCCCATTCCCCGGAGCCCTCGCATTTCGTGGCGTAAGCCGGATACGCCACAGCTGGCAGCCCAAGCGTGGGGCAGAACTCATTGGAAAGAGATCCAAAGCTGCAAAGAAGGATCATCACCAAGGGACATCAAGGGCGATTATGCCAGCGGAAAGTCCACGCTGCGTCTGAAGGAGGGACCTCGTGGCCTGCACCTTTTGCTACAGGAACGGAGCAAAAAGCCCACGCGCACCAGTGCAGTAAATATACTTTTCTTCTATTTTTTCTTCTCTTCTTTTTATCACTTTCTGCCGTTCCATCGCGATGGGGAATGGACAAAATAAGCATGTTACCCGCCACGAGTGAGAAATTAACTCTTTATTACTAAAGCATGGATTACTGATGCCAAAAAAGATATTGACTAAGCTAGCCAAGAAAATTTCGAAACGGTGGCCCGATATTCCTTCAATAGACATGGCCACATGGCAAAATCTAGAAGAAAGGCTTAAAACATGCCCCCCTGTGAAGCCGGAAATTATGATGGCATGGCAACTATGCCAGTTTGCCCTTCAGTTAGAAGAGAATGGCAAACCAGATCAAGGGACTACCTGTCCTAATTCTACTCAACCGCCATCAAACCCAAGATTAAACCTTACTCCTCCAGCGCTCTCTAGCAGCAATTTACCAGAGTCTCAGTCTCCTCTTCTATCTCCTGCATGCAACCCAGTCTCTGATGACTCTCTAGGAGACCTTATGGACACTATGTCCCCCAACTGCTACATGGCTGCTCCAGATGAAGGTATAATTCCAGATTCTACAGCTGCCTGTAACCACCTGAGTGACCTAGGCTTGGAATCAGTGGAAGCCTCTCCTGCCTTGCAGCAAGAACTAGATCCAGCGCCATCCTCAATCAGTCCTGGAAAAATGGGGCCCCTCTCTTCCCAATCTGTGGTAAGGCCGGGAAATCAAGCTCCCAAGGGTAAAATTTTATCTCTCAGACCTTTTGCCAACAAGAAAGACTGCTATCAATGCAATGATTCCACATACCCTGCGCCCAAATCTCCCAGGGTCTGGAAAAAGCAGTTTAAACCTCACGCTCTCTCTGAAGAGCCTTACACCGCAGGCCCGCATTGCAAGAAACCATTTCAATGGGCGAAAGAAATTGTATTTTTGATTTTTAATTTCTGCATGCATTTTTGGATTCATCCTTACTGCTGCTTCCCAGCTTTTTGAGCGCAGCAATTTTTTTCCTCAAACCGTCCCCATCCGAGTTTCTCTCAGATCAGAATTGTTTTTATCATATTAAAAATCCTGCCTCTTTTGTTTTTGCTATAACTCTATTCTACCCACTTCCTGGCCTAACCTTCTTGCATCACAGAGAATAACCATGTTTTTCTACTTGAGACAATTTTAAGCTGCAACCAAGCCTCATTAGCATTTGCCAACCACAGCGTCGCCAGACAGTAGAGAATCAACCCTTTGAACTTTCTATCAGCTATTCACTAGCCCTGGAAGAAGCTACTCAGAACTGCTGTAGTTTGCAGTTCCAAAACACCTGGACAGGCGGGCACCGCGGAATATCCTGCGCTGGACTGAGAAACAACTTTAGCAAAAGGGAGAATGGCTTTGAACTCTCTTCATACCCGCACACTTCAGGAAATGCATTTTTCTTATTTTTCTAATGGAACTCTGCACATGCTCAAGAGAACATTTCCCTTTTTGGGACCCCTACTGGCAACTCTTTAGAATGCACCTTTTCTTTTTCTAATTTAGATATGTCCCTTTTGCTTTTTAAAACAGTTTTTTTCTTGCCAAATTTTTATCTTTGATTAAGGCTTAATTTAGATGCTAAGAGGAGGAGCGAACTCACAAATCCTCTTGTTTACTGAGTCACAGATTTAAGCTAAATCTACAAGCGGTGATGTACCTTCTCTGAGTCTCCTTCCCAGCTCTTACCAGCTAATGATTGTGCATTCAAAGGACTGCATTTCTTACCACATCTCTCCAGCCTACAGACAGAAAAATTGCTTTTAAGCAGCCATTCTACCTAGAGAGACCAAGCATTTAGGCTACCAGCCTTTCCGGCCCTTCACGTGGAGGTACCCTGAAGACATCCTGCTATGTTCCATGACTGACATCACCCCAGCAACAAAGGTCATCAACCAGCAGCCTGTAAGTACCTCTTGCGCACACTTCTACTTGAATTTGGACTACGCATTACTCCAGAGAAAGTCCAAGTTCCAGAATCTATCTGCACTTAGGGCACAAAGTACTGCAGTCTAGCTCTGCGCCATCTTCTCCACAGTTGACTCCACCTGCCAGCATGACTTTGGTTGAGCTACAACAATACCTAGGACAGCTGAATTGGGCTCGTCCCTATTTTAAACTAACTAATGATCTTTTGAAGCCACTCTTGGACCTTTTAAAGGGAGACAAAGACCCTGCTTCAGTCCGCACCCCCACTACAGAACACCATAAGGCAATAATGGAAGTAATTCCCTGCTCTTCAAACGAGTTGTGGACAGGCTACTGCAGAACCAAGCCTTGAAGCTTGAGGTTTTGTACACTGGCTAATCATCCTATGGAGCCTTGCTCTAACTCCCTGCTTTACAGATCCTGTCCGTGGACTCCAGACAGCAGGGATTAATAGACTGGCTATTGTAGCAGCCCTTGAACTGTTACCCCATACCCAGATGCCTCTAAGCTGCCCCCACAGCCTTCAAGGTTCCCTTTGCTCCATCCTGAAGTCCTCCCAGCAGCAGTTCTCTCTGCTGCTCCCTCTCTGCCACTCAGGGCTCCAAGATCCTGGTCCAAAGGACGAGAACCACAACAATGCCAGCGCTCCAATTAACATATTAAGACAAGGATTCTTCGCTGCACGCCTTGGGAAGCTACAGCAACCTGCCAAGACCTTTCAACAAGAGAAACCAGAAGGCAGACCCCAGAAGGATGTGCCAGCCTACTCCATCGCAAATCGTGTATTCCTCCAGCAGAACACCAAGGTACCATGTAAGCAATTTTCCATTGCCCTAGTGTAATGTGAAACAACATGTGATCCTGTCCACACTGTGCTCCTATACATCATTTTCCTCAAAGAGCTAACTCTGGAGATGTACAGTCATGCCAGCTCTGACAGATGGGCACAGCTTCCTGCCCAGAGCAGCACGCATTCCTTTCTCCATACCTCTGACTACTCCCATGATCAATGATACAGAGAGGACCACTGCGAAACACTGTGCCAGCCATCCTCTGCCTCTGCTAAGCTTCGCCATCAAGGGAGAACACAGAGAAGCAAGATAGACTACAGCTCAGCCTAGTCGATTTAAAAAACTTTTGGACTTTTGCAATAATGGGACACTGAGTCAACTCCTAGAATTCCTGCTCATTCTGCAGACACAAGCTCATCTTAGCTGAAAGAACATTTTTGAAAAACATTTAAATCTATTAATCAAGAAGGAGGGATTAAGAGAAACATCGTATCCAGTTTCAAAACACTCCTATTTCAAAATTCCCTCACTGAGAGACATTTTGGATAGGCAGTGGCAGACCAGCTCACTAGAGAATCTACGAGCACCTCTTGCCTGCATCCTTGGAGAAGAACCAACCAACATGCTCCTCACTCAAAATTTAATCTCTTTTTCTATCCTTTTATATCTCTTGACTAATCTCACCAATTCTAAACTTACCTATGGTAACCTTGAGTCTGTAACCTGGCTGAACAGCTGACAGTGACACCTTTGGGGAACCTCAAAAGGCACATGCCCGGAAATTACTCAACTCAACTCAAGCTTCTCTCTATTTCTGAACAGGCTATTATTCTTGATGTATGTCTCCTATCCTTTAGTTTCTAGCTACTTCCATCTTGGTGGTAAGAAAACCTTTGAACTTTACCTACTAGCCTCTCTAAAGGCACTATTTGCTGTCTTAGCCGGAAGGGCCACATCCAGCCCTGGAAGAAACACTTGGCCTCGAAGTCCTTTCACTCTCTATCCTCTTTCTCTCTCTCCTGACTGACCATGGTGCAAACCTTACCTTGCTCAAAACTCCATCTAAGTCTCTGATGGAAGTTCAATCTATAGAAACTTGACCTTTTGGCTACCAGATTTATCCCAGTTAAATTGTGATATTTTATTTTGCTGTTACATGTTAACCTTGTCTGTCATATCTCCCACAGCATCCAGGAACCTTCTACCCTCTCTCCTTTGTCCTTCTACACATGACATTCACACAACCATATAGAGATGGTTTTGTCTAACTTATTTGTACAGTTTTACATTTTAGGTAATTAGAATTAGTTCAAGCCGGCTTGTAGGTAGTTTAGATATATAGATACAATAGACATTTATAAGTTTCCTTTCATTGGTGGCCACCAAATGTATTGTGTGTGTGTGCATGTGTGTGAGGCGCGCATATTGAGTGCAATTTTTGTTCCTTGTTACATTCATTGTCTTCATTTGTTGCTGTGGTCATTGTTTTGATGTGTCGCTATTATAATTATGTTGATATATCATGCATCGATTGTCATACGTAAACAATTTTAAAAAAAATTATATAAAATAGGAAAGATGAGATGTAGTAATCGCAAAGGTTTGCATGGGTTTTCTCCTGGCTTCAGCCTGCCATTCATCAAGCCTCAGAGTAAAAGGAATTGCCCTGTCTCTACAAGCTTGCAGTGCACACTCAACACCAGCAGGGGCTGGACTCGTAGCCTAAGGGCTTAATGGACGCTGGCCGTGTGCTCCCCGCAGACAACAGCCGTCTCTTCCTGCCTGCCACAGGATGTGACATAAGAAGGCGTCTGACCTGCTCAGCTGATGCACTCCACCTATCAGCTCCCAGGATTTTCTCCTGAGGTCACTTCCTTCCCCGCCCCTCTGTGGCGGGTTATTTAAAGCCTTGTACAGCAATAAACTCTCTCTTCCAGCTGATCTCTGCGTCCTGCCTCTTCTCTCTCCCTCCCCATTTTCTAGCTCTCAGGGTCAGGCCAAACACATGGGCCTGATTCCCAAATTATCTGGGCCAGTCAGGTAATTTGAAGACTTTCGCAACATCTGGCGTTCAGGAGCTGCAGCAAGCTGCTGTTGTTCCCCATTCCCCGGAGCCCTCGCATTTCGTGGCGTAAGCCGGATACGCCACAGTTAATCTCCTCATAGATTTTATATTCCAGCTCTGATATTCACTTTTCACATACATATACTTCCTTAATTTACTTTCATCCAATATTTCTAACTGCCTCCTCTTTTCCTGTAACTCTTCCCAAATTTGCCTATTCCTTGTTCTTTTATGTCTATCCTGTAATAATTTTATGTTTTCTAAGATATTATTTCTTTCTCTCTCCCTTTGTCTTCTAATATAAACTTCTATGCTTATACATTTGCCTCGTATCACAGCCTTACAAGCTTCCCATACTATATCTCTTGACACCATTCCTGTATCATTTATCATATAAAATCTATTTATTTCCTCCTTAAGTTTATTCCTTTCCTGGTCCTTCATATGGACCATGGGATTATATCTCCAATTTCTCTCTTTAATTTCCATCGAACACTTTAACTTTAGCTTTAAAGGTGCATGATCCGACAGCCATATAGGTAGTGTTTTTCCATCTTTTACCTGTAATTTATTCGTCTTTTTCCCCAGAATGTAATCTATCCTTGAGTACGTATTATGTCTTCCTGAAAAGTAAGTATATCTACTTGCAGCTGATTCTATGTCCATTAGATCCTGTAATCCGAATTCCTCTATATTTAACTTTCTATTTCCTCTACATCTTTGTGATGTTAATTCCATGTTATAATCTCCTGCTATCAAAACTTCTCCCTCAGCATATTAATTTACCTTTCTTAATACTTTCTTAATGTATTGTTTTTGATTGATGTTTGGGCCATATATTGAGACTAATGTTATTTTCATATTTTCCAATAGCCCTTTCACCATTACCCATCTTCCCTCTTTATCTCTTTTAATATTTAACAACTGAAAATTCAAACTACTCCTTATCAATATAGCCACCCCTCTGGCATTGTTGGTTCCCCTGGATTCATAAATATTACTCCAATTGGCATTATTTAACAAACATAATCCATTCTGTCTCTTGTGAGTTTCTTGAAGAAAAATTACCTCTGCTCTATGATTCTGAGCTAAATGTACAAGTCTTGCCCTTTTCACCGGAGTGTTTAATCCATTTACATTAATTGATATACATATAATTTCCCTCATCTATTTTTCCATTTCCCATTTATAGCCTTTTCACATTCCCCCCCTTTTTTATTACCCTCTTCCTCCTCCCCTCAGGTCCAGTCCCCCCCCAATCCAATGATTGGAGAGGAGGAAGAAAGCTTGGCCCCATAGGTCTCCTCTCCCTCCTTCCCAGACCTTCCCTACTTCTTCCAATTAGTATCAAAATATTTCTCCCTGTTTCTCACCCATTTTCTCACCCATTTCCCCCACGTATTCAATTAAACCCCATTGTCCTTTATTTACTTGTGTCTGGAGGCACTTATTGACTGAGTCTCCATTATGCAGAAAAGTCATCTTAAGTGAGGCCAGTTTCCATCACTCTCAATGTGGACCTGCTGCCCTGAGGGCCTGATTAAGGGACCTTTAGTGCATAATGGAGACACAGATATTCTTGCTGTTCTTCACTCCCTGGAGTACAGACCACTGTTCTATATTTACAGCACACTGAAGATATTTTTTCAAAGAGAACTGGATGGCTAGATGAATAGCTCTATTAAGTTTCCCACCTTTGGGAAATTTACGTACATTCCCAGTAGTGTCATGCCAGATGAGATAGATAGATAGATAGATAGATAGATAGATAGATAGATAGATAGATAGATAGATAGATAGATAGATAGATAGATAGATAGATAGATAGATAGATAGATAGATAGATAGATAGATAGATAGATAGATAGATAGATAGCAACCATCTCCAAGGCACTCTAATGTGGGTAACAACATTTCACATTTCTTTCTGTTCCTATGAATACAAACAAGCAAATAAAATATTTACTAGCAAAACATAAAGAAAGATCACCTTACATGATTAATTATTTAGCAAGGCCACAATGAGAGTTGTACAAGATTAATTGTTAAGGGCAGTTTTGCAAGAATAGAGGGAGGAGATGGAGCATCTGGCTGGTTTTACCTTCAGGAAATGTGTGCCTCAGATATCTCAAACCTTTAAAATAAGCTTTCCTATTTGTTCTTGTGTTTGGCAGAAGTAAACAAGAAAATGCACTTTCATTAGAAAAAGCAAAGTATTTCTAATAAAATGCACTTTTATTAGAAAACCACCCTTTTAGACCTTCAGAATTCACTTTTAAGGTGGTATTAAGAAGTAAACAGAGAGAAGGTCCTTCCAAAAAACCTACTGCTGTGTAAGAGCAGCACTCTTTGTTGAGGGTGGTGAAAACATACCCTTACAAAATGGTCTCTCAGATGGCAATAGTGCCTACTAATAGAGCAGCATGATCACTACAAGGTACTTTGCACAACTTCAAAGTTTCCACTTGATGCAATTTAGCATTGGTCAAGAAATGGTCCTGAAGGTCAGTAAGCCATTTTGTGTCCAGAACTAAACTGTGTTGGACAGAAATCATCCCAGGTAATTTGCACTCCCTACATCCCTATGGTGGGGATGGAAGGGGACTGGAGTTTACTGGCAGAAGAACTCTGAGGATAATTTTAATGTCTTGGAGTTTGCCTCCCAACCCGGTGAGAGTGGTGATGTGTGATTACTGAACCCCAAGAGCTCTCCCACATTTGGATGGACTTAAAGCGTTATAAAAGTGAAAGAGTAGAAGAAGATCAAAGTTTAATGAAATATTAACTGACAGATGGTCAGTAAGCAATTGCCTTGCAGAGGGAAGCAATTATTCTAGACAGCTTACTAGGCTAGGACAAATCTTTTGATGGATTTAAAATAGCATGTAATTGCTCAGTGTTGTGCAGAAAAATACAGAACACACAATGCTTCTCTGTAGCCGCGTCCTAAGCAGAGGAAACTACGGTACTTTCCCAAGACTTTACTTACAGTAACCATCTCTGACGGTGATTACTGTAATAAGTTTGTATGTTTCTGTTAGAGATGTGCAAAATTCAATTCATTTTTCACAAATTCAAATATTTTGTCTTCGCAGGCATCTACATCATTCAGCTTCTCACATATCCAAAACCTGGATTAAAAGAACCACTTGCCCACTTGCAAATACAAACAATTAAATCTTTCTGTGGTTTTGCGCATGAAAAGGGCTTTTTTTCAATGGAAGAAAAATGTATTTTTCTTTGTAAAAATTTTTTCCAAAAGTCAATGTGAAAAACTAGTTTTCAATTAAACAATTCAACAATGAAATGAATTAACAGATTTCCCTTTCAACAGTGAAACCAACATGCAATTTTTTTCCATACGCTTCCCTAATTTCTATATATGTATGCCTTTATAATTCCCAGTAAACTCATTACACTCAGTAATCTCAGGAGCAGTATACTTGAATTTAAAAGTGCCTGGTAACTTATCTGTTTGGAGATAAAACAGGGCCAATGATTTCTGTACATTGGGGGGATTTTCTGATAAATGAAACCCCACAAATCCAAATTAAGATTTTAAAAATTAAAAAATTAAATAAGAAGCATGCAAGCTTCCAGGATAATAACGAAGCCTGTGTAATCACTGAATGTGTCTGCAATGGACCAGCCATGTTAATACTACTCTTGCCAGATTCACTAGTATCACTCTCACAACAGCAAAGTTCTTGGCTTTGGCCGTTCATTTTAGTCTGAATCCCCTTATTCAATTTCTCTCCCAAACAGGGCTCTTAGAGTTATTCTGCATTTATATGATAAATACTGGCTTATATTGTGATTATGTGAACCACAACTATTGAGGTTGATTTTCACCAGTGCACCATAATATGTCGCTAAAAGCACTCCAAGGCTAGTAGTTTTTGTTCCTAGTCTTCAGAGGTATGTCAGGGTGACTGCAAAGCTCACA
Organism: Aspidoscelis tigris stejnegeri; assembly: GCA_023333525.1. Classification (NCBI taxonomy): domain Eukaryota; kingdom Metazoa; phylum Chordata; class Lepidosauria; order Squamata; family Teiidae; genus Aspidoscelis; species Aspidoscelis tigris. Next base: position 21,589,169 of record JALMGA010000008.1, read on the forward strand.
TGTAGGGATGTGCACAAATGTTTTTTGTTTTGTTTTTTGTATTTTGTATTCAATTTGCAAGAAAATTAATATTCCTTTGAACAGATCCCTTTTGAATGTGGTAGGATTTGTATTTGATACAAATGTTCAATCCCATATGAATCCCATACGAAGCTTCATACAAATGTATCAAAACATTTGATTCAAATTTGAATGTCAATCTTCAAATGTGCCAACATTCGATTCAGATGTCCAAGAAATCTTCCCTAAGGATATAGTGATCTGTTTCATTAATATACATAGTTTTCTGAAATATCCTATTCCATAAAAATACTTTTGTTACAACAATACATCACAAAATTCTAGGAAGCGTGAATTTCCCTGGATTGCTACCTTCCAATTTGTAAGTAAATAAAATCAAATTGCTACTAGGAAACAAAATTAACACATTAGGATCAAATGTTTTCCATTCCATTTGTATTTAGTGCCCATATTAGGCCTCCCTTCAGAAAACACTTATAACAAGGAATTATTTTGTTTCTTGATTGCTGGGTTACTTTTAAAATAAAATACAGCTATCCTTTTTTCCAGCAGAATTTGCATATAAGCCAAGCCTACTTCAGTAAGAATTTATCTGCAGATGTTTCTGTTCACTTTTAAAAATGTGTTTATGGATATAGTGCCTGGATTTAGATTTGTATATCATTATTGACCAATAATCCCCCCAGCCCCAATCAAGAAAATTCATGGTGACATACAACTTTTAGGTCAACCTGACTCGTCCACGTTACTTAAATTAATTTTATCTAAGCCATGTTCCAAGCTGGCCTATACCTGATAGACCATCCTAAAATGTCGTCCTATGTGTGAGCAAGGTGCAGAACTATGCTGTGGTGGGTGTTGCCCTGTATTTCCTTTTGGTCAATTGGCACATGAGGATTTCATGAGGCAATTCCCCTTCTCCTCAGTTTATGGATATGAGTCCTCTGTCTAGTGTTTTTACACAATTTTTTTTAAACCCAATAATTGCAAGGAGAAGAAAAACACATAAAAAAGGAATGGGGCGTGGAGGTGGGAGAGCAGGCTTTAAAAAGAACTGCAAACACACACCCTCGACTCCCTTGAGTGACGTGAACAGCATCCAATCGGAACCCCCCTCCTTGGGTGACATGAACAACGTTCAATAGGAAACGAGATAGATATGATGTAGTAAAAGGATTGGAGAGCCAAGGGCTCCATGAAAGAACCCTAGGCTGATCTCTGCGGAAATGTGTGACCAACGCAGCCTAAGGCAGGGACAGCCAATATCAATCCACATCTGACAGCACTGGTGTGATCTTAATTTGAACTCGTGAATAGGCCAACGTGTTTCGGACTAAACTCACCAGGGCCAAAGACATTTTGCTGCTTATGGCTGTATAGAGATTTGAAGTTATTATTACAGGTGTAAGCACTGAGTACCTCAAAAATGTTGCCCCATAAACACCAGAAGGGTTGATCAGACACAAATCTGTACCAGCCAGTAGTAAAATGCACCTTGTTGTTTTTCTTTCCTGCTATGATTTTTCAAATGAATTCTACCTCCTACTATTGCCTCAGGTGAATCACTTGAAATTCATAAGCTGTCAAGCAAAATTATATGTTATAAGATGAGACAGCAAATCTATTACTGAGTAGTTGTGTCTGTCAACACTATCAAGAGATCATCGAGGCCCCTGAAGATTCTCTTTTCATCCTGCTAAATTGTGTCACAAGGAATTTGTCACTTGACAGACAGGTCTTACTGCCTTGCCATTTTAAACCTGCTCTGGCCCTTACTTAGTTAGGAATGCAATTCATTTTAAGAAACAATACTCAGAATTTAGAAGGCTTTGCTACAGGTAAAACTGAGGAGAATGGCACATAATGGCACAATAAGATTGATCCTTTCCAGATACTTTATACATGCAAAAGATTTACTTATTCATCATGTTATTTCCCTTTTTTAGTTTATATAACCCATAACTGGACAAGAGAAGACTGACAGTGTTGACAACAAAACTTGTTGAGATCCTTCAGTCTCAAAAAACAAACAAACAAAAAACGGAAAGAGTGTGCTGCATAGTGGGGTACGGAAACTCTGTGCTTCCCATCCAGGCCCAGGCTGGCTTCTAGCATCCTCCTTGGCCTGGTGTACTATCCAGTGTGGGAAGGGCCTCAGTGTTTTCCTATGCATCAGAATTTCCCAGTTGGGTATAGTGGTTATGGAGCCAGACTCTTATCTAAGAATACTGGGTTTGATTCTGCACTCCCCCGTTAAGCCATCTCGGTGACCTTGGGCTAGTCACAGTTCTCTTCTCACAGCCCCACCTACCTCACAGCACTGTTGTGGGAAGAATAGAAAGCTTTGTCAGCTGCTTTGAGTCTCCTTAAATGGGTGAGAAAAGCAGCGTAGAAAAGCCAACTCCTCCTACTCCTTATTCTCACTAATGTGATTCAAAAGAGTTCATAACATTTGACACAGAAGCTGCTGAAAAGGTGAACCATGGGGGGGGGCTCTGAATTTTTGCTAACAGGTTTATTCGCATACATGTTGCTTTCCCCAATGCCTTCAAAAGGCAATGAGGCTGCCCGTGGGGTCACACCTTCACTTTAAGCCTTCTCCTGTCCATCTTCAGCTCTGACTACTCACAGCTTTTCATCTCTGTTTTATTTGTGGACTTTCCACCTTCCATTTGGATGTACCTGAATGGAAAATCCACAATGAAATGGATAGAAAAGGTGTGAACAGTCAGATCTGAAGATGGACTGAAGAAGGTTTAAAAATGATGGTGTGACTATGGCTACTATTTTATCCATAGTTGGGAAGAAATTCTTTCTTTGCCCTTAGAAAACTAAGGCCTGTTCACACGAGGGCCTGAGGAACACGTCCTGGGACTGACAAAGCTTTCTGTCCTTCTTCCCACCACAGACACCCTCTGGGGTAGGTGGGGCTGTGAGAGCTCAGAAGAGAGCTGTGACTAGCCCAAGGTCACCCAGATGGCTTCGAGGAGGGCGGAATCAAACCCGGTATTCCCAGATAAGAGTCTGGCTCCTTAACCACTAGACCAAATTGGCTCACAGAGGTGACTCTCTGCTCTCAGGCACGGAGACATGAGAACAGTAGTGAAAGTGATGCTACACAAATTTGCAAGGACCTTCTAATCAAGCAGAGGGGCTGACACAGTGGAGACATGCCCATAGTTTTATTATGAGCAATTCCAAGTATAATATTAAACCCTAACAAGAATGACGAAATGATGAAAAGATAGCAGCCATTCTATATGCCCAACTAAGATATTTCAACAATATTACTGCACAACATAATATCCCTCATTGTTGAACTTTCCTAGCCATCAGTCAGGACAATTGATCAAATCATGGAACATAGTTAAAAATGGGAATGAGGTACTTTGCCTCAGACTTTAATCCTGTAGCCCATCAGCTCCAGTTTATGGCTGCCTTACGTCAACACATAACTCAAGCTTGAGAACAAAGCAAATGTTAACATATTGATCAGGATTATGCCAAGATTTGCACACTATAGCACATCTTTACTTTGTCTATTCAGGTCATATAATCAAAATTTCAGAAACTCGTTCAGCTAAAAATTGTTTATTGTGGTTTGCCTAGGTGAACAAATGAGGACATGATGCAATCTATAGGATGGACTTTCTTAATTAAATATATTGGCATTGTTTTCATTTGAATGCATCTATTGTAAAACAGACCCAGGCAATTTCCATGCTTACCTTAATTATCCTGGGCCAGGGTAAGATGCCCTGGCCTGGAATATGTAACCTATGTTACACTGGGACAGGTTGACACTGCAGAAGGATTATATTTGTTTATTATTTATTTATTTATATTTCTATCCAGCCCTATACCTGAAGGTCTCAGGGTGGGTAACAACCTTTAAAACAATAGATTACAAACCAATATATCTTAAAAACAATGATATATAAAAAAATACTTAAAGGATTCAGCATATTTAAAACAATATCCTAAATATTTAAATAGTATCTGCGGGGGGGGGGGGGAGTATAATCTCATTAGCCAAAGACCAGGGCAAAAAGGTTCGTCTTCACCGCCTTCCTGAATATATACAGAGAAGGGGTGTGACGCACCTAGAGGAGGAGATTATTCTATAACCTGGAGGCCATTACCGAAAAGGCCCTTTCCCGGGTGCCTACCCATTTCACTACTAAGGGCTGTGGGACAACCAGGAGGGCCTCAACTCCAGATCTTAAGTCATGGGCAGATCGTTCTGTCTGCATTTCAGACGGCCCACATTGTCACAGCTGGCACCTAGCCTCTGAAACCTGGAAACTTGGTTGCCAGGAGAAATTGTTTTGGAGGTGCACAAACTTCCAGCACCATGTTTGGTGGCAGTTCCTGGAGCAGCACTGAAATGGACACTCCATGTGATGACTTCTACACCAGTAAATCTACCCACATACCCAATGGGGCACCATTTTGGACACTCTGTGCCAGTTTATACCCTGTCCAGTGTGGATGGAGCATTCCAGGAGAGGTGAGTTCTGCTCTGTCCCATACTAGGGTGTGGAAAAGAGAAAGCTAGATCCCACCACAGGCTGGGATAATGACCCATGCAGTAAGGGACCTGCTTCAAATACTAACCAAAATTCATCATGTGAATGATGTCTAGACAGTTCTTCTAGTAGAAGAGAATGGGGATATCAGTGCCTTACAGTTGCAATTGTTACCGTATTTTCCGGCGTATGACTGGGCGTATAAGATGAACCCCAACTTTCCGGTTAAAATATAGAGATTGGGATATACTCACCGTATAAGAAGACGACCCCCGGCATATAAGATGCCCCACGACTTTTGAGAAGATTTTCCTGGGTTAAAAAGTAGTCTTATACGCCAGAAAATACAGTATGTGCTGCCTCCAAACACCAGTTAATGAGGGACTGTGGGCAGGAAAATGGCTAGTGAGTTTATGTGTGGTACACCACTTATCTCCCACACCCCTGCTGGCTTTCCAGCTCCATATATATTTAGGAGACTCCAAAACAAAGCAAAACTTAAGGACAAAAAACAAGCAACAGCAAAAGGAATATAGTTCACCCCTATTTGCAAGTTCCCAGCGGCTGGTCACCTTCAAATGGAGTCCAGGCTCACTTGTTCCATTTTAGGTGTCAGCCCAATTCCAATTTATGGTGACATCTTAGGTTTTTATAGGAACTCCCTTTTATAGGAAGAAACAGGCACCTGTAAAGTTAGCAGACACCAATGAAAAAGAACAACCTTTTTTCTACATTCCCAGAGGGATCGTGAATGATACTCTTGTGTTTACCATGCACTTAGGCAGGGACTTGACAATCTATAGAAAAATACTTTAATCCTAATAGAACTGAAAGCAGACAGATTAGCACATACAATTCAGACTGTAGCAACTGTAAGAATAACAGGTTTTTGTTTAATTAAGCCCTGAATATTCTTTGAAGATGCTAATGCACTGAGTTCAGAGGTAAGGATAGTACTGGATATGAAGAAGTCATTTTATGCCATCACTTATATTTTCTTTTGAAATTGAAAAGGTCAGGTCTGGCATTCCGCTCACCACACTTGCACCAGTTCATGGAGATGAAGAATCTGTTTACAGCATTTTATTGAATGGCCATCAAAAATATAGTTGGGTGACAGGATTTCAAGGAAAATTGCCACATTGATCTTTAGTTTCTTCCATTTCTTATACCCCTCTGACCGCATCCAGGTGCACACGATGCGCCTCTCAGCATAGACTACAAGCATCCTCTGGAAGCTTGGACTCCACGGAAAATGTTTCGCCATCCTAAGCCTTTCAGCAGAAATGAGGAAGAGGGCGGGGAGCTGAACAACATGTCTTTCACCTGTGTTTCCAGTTTTAGCTATTAGCTACATCTGGGCCGTGTCTTCACGGCAACCCTATCTCAGATTCAAAACGTTTTCAATCCAAGGAGTCCACACAGCAGTTTGGCTTAACACGCTTTCCCCATGTTAAACCACCCCAAAGCATGGTGAATCTCAATCCTGATTTCAACAGGTCTCACTCCGAATCGTGCGCTTGAAATGTTTTACATTTTTACTGTGTGGACAGTACCGTTTTAAGGGATGACAATCCATGTTTAGGGTTTCCCTCTCCCAATAGCATGCTTCCAAAGACAGTGATTTCAGTGTAAAAATCCACTTAACAGTGATTGCTACACTGTAGCAATGGAACCACTTCACACCTTGATGGTTGGAATAACAATGTTGCAATTTTGCACAATTCTAAAAGTTCTGATCTTTAGAAAGTGAAAGGGAGGAAAGCAGCTGAGGTTCTGTGTGAATGTTTAAAGCAAAGGGGCTTTACTTGCCGCTGCTGCTGTGTGCCCTGAACAATGGGGAGAGGAGGGGAAAGAATCGCTGGCTGGCTGCCCACTGCCATTTTTCCTCCATCTAGGCAAGGGGCAGCCACCCAGCCACCCAGTTAGGCTCCATGAAGGGGTCACTTATGGGTGGCACATCCATGCCAGGAGGAAGGGGGCAGGGCAGCCTCGAAAAGCAGCTTTTAAAAAGTAGCCACTTGAGTCCCCCCTTGAGTCACATACCCCACGTAGGATCCTCAGAATCCGGATCCAGCACGATTAGGTTAAAAGTAATAGGAACAGGCAAATTCGCATTTGCATCTGGTTCTATTGTTTTGGTTTAAGGAAACTGGATTAAGCTTTTAATGGGGATGCACCCCTGGTTTTCCAAGAGAACATACTTCCCATTTCATGATCTACTGATAGCTGCTTTATAGAAAACCAATGAAGGATCTTCAGTCTTTTATGTACTTATCTATTGTCCTGTTATTTAATAAGTTTGTTAATTTGTCCATCTCTGCTAATTCAGTCAGTTTAATTAGCCAGTTCTCCACAGAAGAAATTCTGTCTTCTTTCCATTTTTGTGCACATATTTTTGCTGCTGTTACCATATAGAGAATTATCTAGATTTTCATCTGTTATTCCTAATAGAAACATTTCCAGTCTAAATGGTACATTAATTTTTAAGATATTTCTCATTACGGTATGCATCTGTATCCATTTTCTTTTTTACAAGTCCACCAATATATTGTAAAATATTCCTTCACTTTTTTTTACACTTCCAGCACTTATTAGACATGTTTTGGTATATCTTTGCTAATTTATGTGGTGTTAAATACCCTAAACTCAGGGTTGATATGTAACAGGTTTCACCCCAATACTGACCAAGAAAGGGAGGGACAGAACATGATTTCTACTGTGCTGGAACAAAATAGCATTCTTAAATTTCATTTTCAGAGGATCCCTGGGTTCCAGTAGCCTTCCAAAATGTAGAATTGCTCATGTACATATACTGCAGCCTTTTTGCTACTGTTCTGCAATACAATGCACATGAAAGGACAGGCAGAACAGTGCCTAGGCCCATCTCATAAAACCTTGCTGTAATGAGATCCTGAGGGAATCATGAATTTGAAAATGAGTATCTCTTTGGAGCAACCAGCCGGGTGATAACTTGGTCAGTGACAAAGCTATACTTCCAAGAAGCATATATGCTTCAGAGACAGTCAAAGGATGGGCAGCGTGGCCTGCAAAGAGACGCCATCTGCTATCATACACCTCATAAATCATCCCTTTCTTAAATAGGGGAACTTTTAATGACAAGATTAGAACAGCCAGTGAGTAGTATTTCATTCACTGTGTTTCATATGACATATTCTGTTGATTTAGCCCATATCTAAATTGACCAGAATGCAGGGTGGTTTCAGTGTTGCCACTAAAGGGGAAGCATGTAAGGTAAAGAGCAACAATCTTTGATACAAGTAAATTTATTTTTATTTTTATTATTTATAGTTATATCTCTCCCTATATCCGTAGGTCTCAGGGCAGGTTACAAGCTTTAAAACAGAAGGTTAAAACAATAATATCCATAAGAACAATTAAAAGCAAACAAGCAGACAAACAATATAAAAATACTAATATCTACAGTGGGGGGGGGGAATGGTCACATTAGCCAAAGGCCAGGGCAAAGAGGTGCATCTTTACCACCTTCCTAAATGTATACAGAGAAGGGGCATGACACACCTCGAGGGGGAGACTATTCCATAACCTGGGGGCCATTACTGAAAAGGCCCTTTCCCGGCTGCCCACCTGCCTCACAAGTGAGGGTGGTGGGACAACCAGGAGGGCCTTGCCTCCAGATCTCAAGGCACAGGCAAGTCAGTATGGGAGAAGGTGTTCCTTTAGATATCTGGGGCCCAAGTCGTTTAAGGCCTTGTAACACCTTGAATTGGGCTCGGTAGTGAATTGTTTGGTCTTGTATCAAGCATAAATATATCTCCCTTCATATAAATATCCTGTCTTGCTTCAAAATAAGAGACACACTCATCTCACTGAGACATATGGGCTGCATCCAGACTTGTTTATGCTGGAAAGCAGAATGCATAGTTGCAATTAGGGCATCACACAAGATGATTAATGGGTCGTTGTTGTGGCACATTAGCACATCGCTACTGCACACTTGTCTTAATGCTGGTAAGAGGGGGACACTCGCTGCACAGTATGATGAAAATTCCTGTCTTCACATCAGTCCAGGAAGAATGGCGAGAAGAGATGAACAAGAGCAGGAGGGCAGCTCAAATGTGATTGGCTGCCTCATCCCTTGTGACAGCATGCACCGACTCAGCTCTCGCAGCTTCCGATGAGGAAGCTACAGAGCTGCTTTTTAATCGTGACAGCCAGTTGTCACTGTGCAGCAGGTAAGCTGTGCTTTAACATTTAACTGAGGGTTTCTTCCGCAAGTCCGGAGGCAGCCATGGGAAGCCCTGCCCGCCACTAGTACACATCATCATCTCCAGATGATCCAGATCAGGATCCTCCTGATCTGGATCACCAGTAGACCTCAATATCAATGCAGCAAAAGAAAGTAAGAGCCTTCTGCTGTCTAACTGAAGGGAATAATACTCAGGATATCTGCTGGCTTAATGCCCACAGCACTGGCTTGGCAAGCCACAATGAGGGGAAGATGCAAATATGGTTTGATTCATCTTTTGCACATCTGACCAAAAAAGAACATTTCCTTAAAGGCAAAGTCATATTATGAACATGACAGCACAAAACCCTAACTGTTCAGACAGCAGTCAGAGGTATCATTGCTCCCAGCCCAAAGATGCAATTTTAGGGTGTTTTTCCACTGTCACTAAAAGTACCCATTAAGTACCCATTAATGGGTACAAAATGGCATTTTTGTACTCATTAATGGGTACTTAATGGGTACTTCTAGTGACAGTGGAAAAACACCCTTAGAGGGACACAGACTGCAAGAAAAGACCCATCTTGGTGGGGGAGGGCAGCCATTTTATGCCATGTTCCTGGACAAGCCCACATAACCAGATCCACTAGTGGTCTTGACAGAGTCATCAACTGTAACAATGAAAATGTGGCATTTTCAGATACTATATGACAGAATCATACCATTAAATCAAACTAGATTTCTTCCCCAAGCAGACATTCCTACACTTAACTGGGAAGAAGCCCCCCTTGAATTTCATCCATTCCTGGGTAGATACAATTGGATCTTGTATTGCATAAATGGGCTGAGAAGTTTTGATCCAAATCTCAGCTCAAGATTGTCTAATCTGTGAAAAATCCAGAACATTAAATGATGTATTTCATACATGCTAACAGTATTGCAGCCTTTTTAGTGTCCTGTCTACCATTTCTATTTATTCAGATCCCTTTTTAGCTGCATTGCTCTCTGCCCCACCACTCCCAATAGCCAGCACACCTGTTCATACAATAGAACTAATGAGCTAACGTGAGTGAGTCCCTGATTCAGTAGAATCTGGTCACACATACACATTCTATGCAATGTCTTGGGTGGCAACAGAAGGGAATGAGAGAAGGTTTTCAGCAGCCAGAAAGCAAAAAACTACTAAATATTTAAAGCTTTAAAAGCATTTATGTTGCATTGTAGCTCTATAAGGAAATGTTTTGTACATAAGGAATTAATTTCTTTGAGGCCATCCAGGTTTCCCTGCTCTCCAAAGTGAGCTGCATGTAGCCTTCCTATTAATTTTTAACAAAATTAGCATTTCCTCTAGACCCACTACTTAATTGCTGCAGAAGCACAAAGCATTTGGGACTAGTTTTGCATATAGTTAGGAAATACAGTTTCAACAGACCGTGCAACACTCTGTCCCATTCTCCAGTTTAAACCATGGGCCATTATACACAGCCTCAAAGGGCAAATTGAGGAAGTTCAGTGATGTGCCAAGTTTTGACTGTTCAGTATACGTTGCTTCTGGTTTTTCACATAAACAGAGTTTAAAATGGGGATGCTTGTGGTAGGCAGCAATGGGCAATTGAGCAATAGGCTGGGCACCAGACATGTTAAACACCAAAAGATGTACACTGGTTGGCAATTCACTACTGAATCCAAATCAAGTGCTTATAAATCTAAAGGTCCTTTTCTCTCCTCCAAACAGCATATAAAGGAGGAGTTCAGGGAGATGAAAGTGAGCCTTCCATATGCTCAAAAGTGGATTAAAGGTGGGATAGGAACACTAGCTGCCACATGCTATCACTAGAGATGTTCATGAATGGGTAGGATTCTATTCGATACGAATGTATTTGTACAAATTCAATGACTATCTGATGCATACGTATCCCATACACATCTGATAAGTATCTGATACGTATCCCATAACACAGTGGTTGGCAAACTCATGAGTCAACAGAGCCGAATATCAACAGTACAATGATTAAAATTTCTTTTGAGAGGCAAATTTTTAAATCTTGAACTATACAGGTAGGTACATCTGAAGAAGTAGACATCTTCAGATGTACATCTTTGAGCTGTCCAGCAACGTAGTTAGTAGCACTTGGAGACTAACCGGAGAAGGGTTGGTGGCATGAGCTTTCTTAGGCAAATTTACTTCTTCAGATGCTAGGGGGCCCGAATGGGCCCCCTAGCATCTGAAGAAGTAGATGTGCCCACTGGGCCCCCTAGCATCTGAAGAAGTAGATGTATCTAAGAAAGCTCATGCCACCAACCCTTCTTCGCTTAGTCTCCACATAACTAACTTAATTAGGGTACTCCTAAGCTGGAAGAGCCACACTCAAGGGGCTAAAGAGCCACATGTGGCTCCTGAGCCGTGGTTTGCCTACCCCTGCCATAATATATCCACTCTGAAAGTGTCAAATCCACCCGGAATCCACTTTGGATCTGCTGTCAGTCCATGTCAAATGCATTCTGGATCCGTTGCAGATGTGGCTGGCACAACTGCTTTCCTACCTCCCTGGTTCACAAATGTTCCACAGCCTTCCATAACATTTCATCTGTACACAAATGTCCAAATTCAGATGAATTCATACAAATATTTAATATTACGAATCTTCGTGAACATTTCTAGCTACCACTTCCAAGCCACTTTTGAGCTGCTTTTATAAGTCCATGTAACAATGGGCTAAAGACATTCCCAAAGGATTGCTGTATATTGCTCAGTACTGCTACATTATCGATCAATGCAGGTTAATCAGTGGCAGCAAGTGATGGGCTTGGGGAAAATCTGCCACTATGATACCAAAGAGGATGAATTACCGAGATAGTAGCCAAGAAAGAGACAACAGCCATTAGGGTTGCAAATGTACTGGGCAGGTCCATTTATATTCACACTGAACCAATAGCCTCTTTATTCATGTTTCTCATAATAGCAGGGCAAGTCTTTGCAGAAAATGAGCCAGAAAATATTGCCAATGAGAAATTAAATGCAGAGAAATCTGTATGCCCAACAGGATCAGACAGGGCAGCTCTGGTAATGCTTCCTGCATTTGTTTGGAAAAGCAGAGCTCAGCTAAGATGCATATGAAAGTCATATCCAAATAAGCATATAATATCATTAGAGAAATCATATAGCCAACAGATCTGCATATTTATACAAATGGGAATAATTATACAATTCATCATTTTAAAAAAACTGACAGGATTTGTTATTGCTACTATTTTATCTGCAGATAAGTATAAATGTTACCATCAGCATCACAAGTATTGCCATCACAGTCAATTGTATCCATATTCTATTCCACTGCTTATTTTGCTGTTATTCCATCTCCCATTAATTGGATTGCAGAGACAAAAGAAAGAAGTTAGTCAGATGCTTTGCAGTCAGTAAGGGGCAGCATTTGGGGCCATAGTGTCATCTCAACCACAAACAGCAGAATCATTTAGAAATGGACAAGAAGCCTACATTATAGCACCCCAAAACATGAAAACTCCATTTTTAATGTTGGATTGAGTTTCCTGAACTTTTCCATACTATGAGAAGGCCCAGAGCCAAAAAGAATGCACGCGACTAGGGATGATTCCACTCCAGCCTATCAGACCAGAAAGTAAAAGTATAATAGAAGCCTCCCTTCCACTTGCTGGCACTTCTGCTCCAAGGCACCTTGGAGGTGTTCTACGCAAATGCAATCTCTGCCGGAATGGAGCCTCATAATCTGCCAAATCCAAACACTTATCCTGGCAAGCTGAGGGTGATAACAATGATTTAATGAATATATGGCCCTTTCTGCACTTAGCTTTATTCCAGAATAAGAGGCCCCATAATCAGCCTCTGGGCTTCATCAGCCTGCATGTTAATGTGGCCTAGTGATGTCTCTCCCCGCCATTTTGCTCCATCTATGCTGGACAGTGCATTATGCCAATCAGAGAACTGCAGAGCCCTAGCTCCTGAGGTAGCGATGGAGTGGACTTTGGCTCCTTCAGCCAGAACTGAACTCTGGCCTTTTCCCAAAGACCAGAGTTGTGAGCTCTTGTTGCATAATGCAATGAGGACTTCAAGTGAATTGAGGACCTTGATTTCAGCAGATTTGACCCCAGCACAAGCCTGAGGTGTAGTAGTGGATCCCTAGTAAAAGCCAGAGTCATAGCAGTGGCCTGAGCAAAAGCTAAAAATCCTGAGAGATTTGTTTTTCTATATCCAGAAACACACCCTTGGGATAGGTGGAAAACTGGGTGTGTGCTACATGGGGAAGAAAATCTCATATATGTAAATTTGCTGTGCATAACATATATAGTAATAAAAATATTTTTTAAAAAAAGGGTGGAAAGAAAATGGGTAAACATGGAAATTGGGCAATTTTCTGACTTTCCAGGTCACCAATTAGGTATTTATCTTCAGCATCCACATTAGCCCAAGACATATAAACCCTTAACAGTTAACATCTCATTTTCCTGCAACAACCTCACAGGATTAAATCCTTTTGTCACAGAAAAAGAGTTTTTTTTTTTTTTAAGGGAGCTTTAGGCAAGAAAAAACAGGCATTGTCAGAAATTTTGAGTAAGCAGGCCTAAGAAGGTGTGTGTGTGACTGTGTTCATCATGGCTGTGATTAGACACAGCCCCAAAAAATATATCTCTGAGGAACCTCTGAGGTGGTTTAGAGACAACTCTGAAGAGGGATTGTTCATAGACCAGTCTGTTCTTTCCCCTCTCCTCAACATTCAGTGCTAGAAAAGGTTGACTAGGGAAGGTTCTAGAACTCTACTGCCACACACTGCCTCTCTGAGGGCCCTGGGAGGAGCTCTTTCTGTTATGTCTGAACACAGCCTATGATTTCTAGTAAACAAATTGGATTTCATCCTAAGTGCAAAATCTATGGTTGAAAATGGTCCCTGGCGCTGTCTGGTTTTAGTCCCTGTACTCATGATTCATGTTTTAGAGCTGGAGAAATAGGAGGACCTTACACCACACCATGAACACTGCCATTACTTATATATTTGGGTAAAGAACCTAGGTTCTTACTACCCAGCTGCTAGGAGGCAGATGGCAATGTCCTCTCATTCTTGTTCCTATTATAGTTCCCATTTGATATCAGCTGCAGTGGTGGCCAACCATGAAGTACAAAGGTGGGACTAAATGATGATTCATTGTTTCTCTTTGATCTCTATAATCTGAGGCAAACTAGAAGAGCTGGCATTTCTACCCTTGCTTTTCCCATCCATGTAAGGGGACTAAAAGTGGCTGAAACAGCTGTCTGTTCTTTTCACAACAGAACACCCTGTGAGGTAGGTGGGGCTGTGAGAAGAGAGCTGTGACTAGCCCAGGGGTAGGCAAACCACGGCTCGGGAGCCACATGTGGCTCTTTAGCCCCTTGAGTGTGGCTCTTCCAGCTTAGGAGTACCCTAATTAAGTTAGTTACGTGGAGACTAAGTGAAGAAGGGTTGGTGGCATGAACTTTCTTAGACACATCTACTTCTTCAGATGGTAAGGGGCCCAATGGGCACGTCTACTTCTTCAGATGCTAGGGGGCCCAGTGGGCACATCTACTTCTTCAGATGCTAGGGGGCCCAATGGGCACGTCTACTTCTTCAAATGCTAGGGGGCCCATTCGGGCCCCCTAGCATCTGAAGAAGTAGATTTGCCTAAGAAAGCTCATGCCACCAACCCTTCTCCGGTTAGTCTCCAAGTGCTACTAACTACCTTGCTGGACAGCTCAAAGATGTACATCTGAAGATGTCTACTTCTTCAGATGTACCTACCTGTATAGTTCAAGATTTAAAAATTTGGCTCTCAAAAGAAATTTCAATCATTGTACTGTTGATATTCGGCTCTGTTGACTCATAAGTTTCCCAACCACTGGATTAGCCCAAGGCCAGCCAGCTGGCTTCATGGAGGAGTGCGGCATCAAACTCAGTATTCCCAGATAAGAGTTTGGCTCCCTGACTACTAGACCAAACTGGCTTTGCTTCCACCTTGCATCAAAGACTGGTTGGGAATAATTTATGTAGATCAAAGACTAACAATGAATTGCCATTTAACCCCTCACCTGCATATGTCTGATTGGCCACTGCTGAAAATAGGTACATTCCCTTAAATATCAAGGTGAGCATGATGCTACGGTTCTTCACAAGTTCACATGATCATTCACTGCTTCCCGTGGGGCAGCAAACAGCAAACTTTTTCCTTTTAACTTTTAATTGTGTCTGTTATCACAAACAGGACAAATACGTTGTAAACATTTTTCTTCTCAATGCTAAGCTGAACAGCCTACCAAATATTAACAATACTGGGGCTGCCTGTTTCACAGTTCCTAATCTTTCATTATATTTATTATGCTTTTCAATCTTTAGTACGATGAAAGATTCAGTGTTTTTGGTTTTATATTGCTTTTCAGCATTCTTTTTCGTGCACTTCTTTTTATTTACATCGATTGTAAACTTGCCAGATAGTTGCCATCCTTTAAGATGTTGGAAGGCATTGTTTAACTCTGATTTTGTACATGAATCTCCTTCAGGCATTTAGAGGGTGTGATCACACGTATCAAAAGCAACACCTTGAAATTGCCTCAGAGACAGTAGCATCTGCCCATCACATTCTTATGCCATCTTTTCCGGCCTTGAATGTTCATGAAAGTGGGAAGGGCAGAATGGTGTGTGAACAGTCCTTCCTTAACTATGATGTCTCTAGGCTGCCTCAGAGGAGGGTTTACCGCCCCCAAAACTGTCCAGAGGTTGGCAGGGAACAGATATTCAAATACTGGGATCCCCAACATTTATGCTGAAAGGAAAAATTTACCACTAACCTCAGAGAAGTGCTTTGCAGAAGAAGAAGAAGAAGAAGAAGAAGAAGAAGAAGAAGAAGAAGAAGAAGAAGAAGAAGAAGAAGAAGAAGAAGAAGAAGAAGAAGAAGAAGAAGAAGAAGAAGAAGGAGTTGGCTTTTATACCCCACTTTTCTTACCCATTTAAGGCGACTCAAAGCGGCTGACAAAGCTTTCCATTCTTCTTCCCACAACAGAACACCCTGTGAAGTAGGAAGGGCAGTGAGAGCTCAGAAAGAGAGCTATGACTAGCCCAAGGTTACCCAGCTGACTTCATGGAGGAGTGTGGAATCAAACCTGGTGACTACAAGATATGAGTCCAGCATTCTAACCACAAGACGTTTCTTTCAGCTGGACCAGCATAGGATTGTAGGGTTCGAATACCTCCGCTGTCTCCATGTTGGCCCTTTGGCCCTAAGATAAAATTCTCATCAATGTGAGGATCGTTCTATTAGCATGCATCTTCTGATCAGTATGGAGCTCTGACTTGTAGCCTGGCACATTTGCCCTTTTTGTGCTGGTGGTAGAGGCTCAGTTCTTTATTACCAAATAATTTCAACTATGCAAATACAAAAAAGGTAATTACTAGGGATGCAGACAAATGGGGTTTTTGCATTTGATTAATATTGAATCAAATGTAAGAAAATTTGTAGTCACTCAAATAGATCCCCTTCGAATGTCGTAGAATTTTATTCAATACAAATGTTCCATACAAATTTATACTGATATCCAATATGAACACATATGTATCCCATAACATATCTGCTCTGAAAGCACCAAATCTGCCCTGAATCCACTTTGAATCTGCTCTCAATCCATGCCAAATGCACTCTGGATCCACTGCAGATGTGACTGGCACAGCTGCTTTCCCACCCCCACCCCTAGATTCACAAATGTTCTGAAGCATTCGTATGAATGTCAATGTATGAATGTCATAACATTCCATTTGTATTACAGTATTAGATTTCCAGTTTCATTGTTATTTAAATATCTCCCTTTGTTGCTCTATCCCTGCCTGCCTGCCAATCCCACCTACCCTGGGCAATACTTTTATTTTGCCACTCTACTGAAATAATTTCAGGATCTTTTCCTTTAGTTCTGCAAACTTTAAAATCTTTTCCCAATTTTTCTTTCTAATTATCCAGCAAAGATCTTCATTCTTTTAATAAATCAATCTGTAGTTACTTGACTAAATATTCATACCATTCCTGGAGGCTCCACGTCAATGCGTCCTTTCATCCCTTTGCAAAGACTGTTTGAGGATCCATAATTAGTTGATTAATTATGTATTTATCTTTTAGGTTATATTTTGATCTTTAACCAAGTGCAATAGAGTTTAGTCTATTTAATCTTAGTCCACTCACTAACATTATTATCTTTCATCCAATTATTCCCCAAAATTCCTGCCTGAATTTACATGCCCAACATAGATGGATATGAATTCCTTTGTTCCTATGGCAATGCCAACATTTGGTGGTTAATGTCCTATTCATATTTGCTTATTGTGGCAGGGTTCTGTACATCTGTGAACTAATTTCATTCTTAATTCTTTTGTACTACTACATTTATTAATTTTAATACCCTTTATATTTTTCATAATATCATTTATATTCCCCTTCATATCTTCTTTCCATATCTTCCATACATTTTCCTCTATCTTGCCTTGGGTTCCTACTAACAGCTTTATATATTTTATCACTAATTCCTCTGTCCCTCTGCATTTTTATTTTAATAGTATCCTTGAATTTATTACTTCTTGAATTGTGAGCCAGTTTGGTCTTGTGGCTAGAGTGTCAGATTCTTATCCGTAAGTTTCTCAGTTTGATTTCATACTCCTCCACAAGGCCAACTGGGTGACCTTGTTGACTAGTCACAGCTCTCTTCTGAGCTCTCACAGCCCCACCTACCTTACAGGGTGTCTGTTGTGGGGGAGAAGAACAGAGAGCTTTTCAGCCACTTTGAGTCCCCTTAAATGGGTGAGAAAAGCAGGGTAGAAAAGTCAACTCTTCTTTCCTTTTTAATATGATGGCTATTTGCCTATTGCCTTTGTTCTAATGTCTTCCAATAGGGACTCAGAGCTGAACCAGCTGGGCAGGAAAGAATGGAGCTCCAATCAGAGCTTCATCCTTGATCTCTATCATCTATTATTTGGGCTGTGATTGGACACAGCCCCCCCCCAAAAAAAAACATTTCTGGACCATCTCTGAGGTGGCTTACAGAAGGCTTCAAGATGAGATTGCTCACATACAAGTCTGTCCCTCCTCCTTCTGCTGAGCACTCTGTGCTAGAAAAGGTGGATTAGAGAAGCGTTGGAAATACAAGGTCCACACAGTGTCTCTCTGAAGAGCCCCTTTTGTTATGTCTGAGCACAACTTTGATCTCCTGGGGATCAATCAAAGCCTTGCCGTGCCCACACAACCATGCAAATTCTGCTGCATGAACCACCTCTGCTTCCTTTCATAATCTGAGGTCTCCACAGAAAATTACTCAGTATGCTTGAGGATAGCTCATACTGAAGGCAAAAAAAAAAAAAACCTTCAAAGGGAATTGAGCTTAATGTAGTTAGCAAGGCTAATGACTTTCAATCCACAGAATGTTTCCATAGGATCTGTGGCGAGTATACTCATGAAGAACTAAAAAATGAATTTCTCTTTATGCCATCTATAGTCTTCCTCCTTTGACTCTCATACCAGAAAAAAGTACGAATCCAGAAGCTACATGAGGACAATAACATAAAATGCTAAATCACTATTCAGCATTTTTGCATACACTGTGCTACATTTTTACTATTAAAAAGGGGGGAAAGTTCTAGAATTTGACCTAAAGCCCCATAAGTGAACCATTCTTGCTAAATCAAAAGCAGATACTCTCCATTTTGCCAACCTAGGAACAAGATGTACGCTGTGGGAAAATAGAAAAATAAGAAAATAAATATTTTCTGTGCAACAGAACAAGCCAAATGTTCTGTGTTATATAGTGGTGGTCTGTGAGACCATAGGGTAGGGGAGATGGTTAAGGCTTTGAATGGAACCCTTGCTTACACCTCCCTGAAATGCTTGTTCTACGGGAGGACTGCTTCAGGGTCTTAAGATGGAAGCAATACAGAAATATTATTATGTTTACTGATTATCCAATATGGCTGTACCAATAGTAGTATTTAAAACCAAATATTATATAAAAACAGCATTCTATTTGGATTGTTGTACACAGCTCGAAACTTCAAATCTTTAAGGATAAACAATGCCAATCTTAAGGTGATATATTAGCCCAGTCTTCTAAGAAATGTGTGCAGTTTCTCCTTATTTCCAGATGGTTGGTGGCTCTCTAAAAGAGGAATTAAATAGCAGTCTCTGGTGTTGTTATATAGGCTGCATTCCATGAACAAGTCAATATGGAAATATTTTAACATGTTATACATACAGGGATGTGCCAAATTGATGGGCATATAATACAGCCCTAAGTCATCCCTAGAGCCAACTACTTCCTGCTGACAAAGTGTGGATTCTTCTTTCCTTATTCCTCATCCATATCTTTAGGCAATTGAAGCTGTTTAGGATTTTAAATGTCAAGACGGTACTCAGGGTGTCTTCAGACAGCAAGAGGAAATTTCAGGCTCTTCTCCAGTTCCTACATTTGCCAGCATCTCACTAGATGTCCTAGTATGTGAAACCATGCCAAAGGCACCCTGCACAAATCTGGTGGGCCTCAACAAAGGGCATTATTGAATTCCCCTTTAAAACACCTGGTGATTCCCCTCACCATGTTTCAGTTCACAGTGGAGCAAAATGTATTTTATTATTATTTTTAGAATTTTTATTATAAATACATATGACAAAGATAACAATAAAATACCCACAAAACTGTGACATACATACATCCCACCACCCAAAGACAACCTCTTTTAATTTTTTCTTCTTCTCTTCTTCTTTAGTTGGACCAAATAAATAGTCATATTATTTCTTCTCTCAAGAATTCTGGTGCTTGGGGTCGCAATGATTAATGTAATAAGTCTTTCCAGTTATCCTGCGCTGTGGAATGCAATTTCAAGCCTTGGTTTTTAAATCTTAGTTCCCTTATTTTTTCAAATCTATATTGTTCTATTAAATATTTATACCAGTTTTCTATTGTCCATGTTGTACTATCCTTCCATCCCAGTACTACTGTAGATTGTACAGCATATATCACTTGTTCAAATAAAGATTGTCTATCTGCTCTTAGTCTCCCTATTACCACATTGAACAATGCTGTTTGGGGTGTTAAAACCACATTTGTATTTAAAATGTTGTTAACTTGATTTTGGATGATTCTCCAAAGACTTCTAGAGGTGGAAATATGTACCAACCAAAATGTCATTCAGCAAGAATTTCACAAGGACATCAGATTTACCTTCTACTTACAAATGGTCCACTGGGTTTGGATGGCACCTGTTTTTATCACCAAAAGCATCCTAAAAACTTTAATGAGACCACGGGTCTATTCTCACTTAGGCCTCTGGAATGTAATTAGGACAGCTGTCTTAATTGCATTCCAGAGTGTTACAGTCAAGTTTACGCATATTAACGCTATCACGCAAGGAATCAATAATCAAAGGAATATTCAGAAAGAGGGTCTTTATTTGCATGCAAATGGGCACAGGGGAATGAGTTCTTCCTGTCCATCCCTGTCCTTGATGTCTCTGATGTTTCTGATGACTCTGATGATGACTCCGATGTTTTTCTGATGACTCTCTCTAGAACAAAGGAAACTCCAACTTTTATAAGAAGGAGGGGCAATCGCACAAGTTAGCTCTGCCCTTACAACAACACTTCAGCATATCAACACTCTAGGCATAATATTTCAGCTACCTTAATTCTCTCAATGCAGTTACTAGCTCAGGTATCATATTGCTTCTAAAACAGCATCATCTATTGATTGTTTAGCTCATATCCTGAATCTTCCTTATCTTATCTTTTTATCAGTTATCACCCTTCACAAGAGGACTAAGTGAGAATAGGCTCCATTTTTCTTCAGCATGGATTTTTGTTCGAGGCATAGGCCAAGAGAGATGAAATGGGCATTGGGAAGAACACCTGTCCAGAAATCCATGAAAAATAATGATTCCAGTAACGATGTAACTGCTAATATTGGATAAGCATCCCCAAGCAACAATTGGCTCTCTTCGTGACTTATTAGCTTTAAAGAACATTGTTGTTTCAGTTTAACATTCATTCTTGTGCTCTCATTTTATTCTGTAAACCTAATTAGGGCCCAAACTGCCTGCTGTGTTCTCAAGATAGCTGTTGAGAAAACTCAAGGTTTTAAAAATTCATTTGTTTTCTAACACTAAGCTCCCTTGACACTTAAGCTGAACATCATACACTCAGTCTCACATTTATAATGAATTTTAAAAATTTCTTCAAACCCTATTCTGTTTACCAGAGGTTTCTTCCTATCTCTTTGTCTGCAGTTCAATATATCTGTGCCACTGAAAAGAAAATCCTGTTGCAACTCAGTTGACCTTCTAGATAGATGTTTGTAGAATTCCTATACATATTGTGCTTGTAAACATAAAAGATGTTCGTGGACTTTGTAGAGATTCATTTGTTTTTCCTTGAAGTGAAAATATGTTAATAAATTTTCAATCTATGACTTTGTATGCAGTCTTAAAGTTACTCAGCCCAATCTTGGAGAACTTGGAATTCACACACAGTTGTTTTAAAGAGTGGCTCAAAAACAATTTACAGGTGGTACCACCTACATGATGATGCCTTAATCCACATTAAAGACCAGAAAAGGCACTTCTAAAGCACCTTCTCTGGCTTTTTTATGTGGATTGGAGGTAGGATGGCCACATGATACCAGCTCTATGCCCCATTTGAGCTGCTTTTTGTAATGTGTGCAGACCTACCCTGGGTTGTTTTGCTTGTGCATGGGAACAACTTTTACTAGTCCTCTTAGCCCAGACACAAACAACAACATACCTGTTTCTCACAGTATTTGCAGCCCTGGGATACTTAGCAGGGTCATGGGCTTCTCTAAAATTACTGTATTCCAGTATAGTGCAAGACTTAGCACTCCTCTGGACCTCTCGCTTTCACACTCTGGTGTGGATTAGGCAGGTCCAGTCTCCTGGTGAGCCACTGTGTGCTCATTGGCCACCTATACCAGGATCGGGAAACCTGCTTTAACCTATCTTCCTGTGGTCCAGGGGCCTATATTGACCCAAGGAGGCATGTGGAAGGGGTCATGCCTCTGTATGTCAGTTTAGTAGGGGGATCCATTTTGGTGGTGCACCAAATTGCATCACTGAAATGGGTTCTCCTGGAGTTCTAAGGCTAGAGTCCTTAGTTCCTGACTATTGGAGCCCTCACAACAGGCTCCAAAGTGCATGCAGGCCTACCCTAGAACAGGCCATCCAAATGCATATAACTTTATTCTGGATCTCCTGGACTACTGCTGGGAACTGCTCTACTTGGAGTGGTTCCACTTAGACTACTCCACTCTCTACAAGTGAGGAAGTGGTTATGAATCCATAGACCCTAACTGACTATATCCAAAGGTGGTAAGAAAAGGGGATCAGAGCTGGAGATCACTCCTGTGTTGAATGTTATTATTGGCCTTTTTTTAAAAGTGCCAGCTCCAAAGCAGGTCACAACAAATGATAATATAAACACTAAAACCTGTTTGAAATATAACCCATCCAACCTCTCTCCTACCTGCTCTGGCAGGACTACATTCAGAGGAACTAGGAACCAAAGGCCCAGTTGAAGAGGTGCATTTTAACCAGTCACAGAAAACCATATAAAGATGGTGCCAGGTGTACCTTCTCCAGAGACCATTTCAAAGCTGGGGGCCACTAAGGAGAAGGCCCTTTCACATGTCACAGCCCTTCGTACCGCTGTGGATAGCAGAACTACAAGGCGGCCCTCACTTTGTGATCTTAAAGCACGTCTTGTTGTCAGCAGAACTTGCAGGGCCACTTAATGAGGAGAGTGAGACTGTGGCCTCAGTTATCTCCACCTGGCTAGGGTGAAATGTGGACCAGTTGTGGCCTATTGCTTTAGCAGGCAGCACTAGAGCTCACTTTGAATCAAGGTCAGCTTGACATACGCGTTCGTTAAACTGTTTTTAAAAACCTTTATATGTACCACAGCAATTATTTGTGACATGAGGGGGCATTGCACCATTTAATTACCACTTTGCAGTCAATGGGATTGATCAGCTGCTATAAGAACTCACTCTAATTTCTTTTTCTATCAAGATCTTGTTAGCAGGCAACCTTCATTAATTGTTCTGTGGGGGAAGCCACATCTAAATTAAACATTCATGCATAATGGCTTTTATTTATTGCTTTTAGTTGTATGTCATACAAACTTAACACGTAAGACACAACTCATAACAACAAACCCCACACCCCACCCCTTAATTTTCATAGGGCACAGGGAAGTATGTCCATAATTTCTGTAGTCCGTCTTTCACCTCCATTGGTAGGGTATCATTAATGAATGCTGCATATAATTTACTCCAAGCATTCTGTAAGCATCAATGAGGATGTTCTCCTGTCTAAGAACATCAAATTTATACATATCAAGGATATTACTATACCATTTCTCACAGGTCCATTTCATTTTGTCTTTCCAACTCCCAGCTATGACTAGTAAAGCCGCGCAAAGGAGTCTGTCCGCTATGTATTTATTTAGCAGTAATGGCGAGTGATCCCTGTAAACTTGCAATAGATACAATCCCAGATGGGGGCAACTATTGGGTGTTTCCACACTGGCCCTTAAAATCCCATTAAGCACACACTAAGGACACATATGGCACACATGTGCAAGGTACCTTCCGCACAGCAGGACAAATTAGGGTCCCTTCAAGGACACCGCTTCCACACAGCATCTGTCTCTAATGATGTCTAGAGGTTGCCAAAACTGGTTTCTGGGAAGACCTGAAAAATTAGGTCTTCAAACTGTTCCTGCTCACAAAGTCCGCATCAAAGGAAGATGCTTCCGCACAGGGACAGGAGAGGGAATACATGTGGGTGGGACAGGAAGTCGCCATGTTGAGTGAGGCAGAAGGAAGTCACCATATTGAGTGAGGCAGCACCACTACGGCAGCCACAGGATCTCAGGCATGCCACTGATTTTTGGGGAAATGAGCGGTGACTGACAGCTGAGTGCTCCAATCACGTGGCTCCTTGGGCTGCAGGGAAGCCTGATTCTTCTGGATATCGGTGCTGTGGCGTCCGCATAGCAAACACATATCTGTGCTTCCCATGTGAGTGCAGAAGTGTTAGACCTCATTTGGATCCATCCCTTTTTCAGACAGAACTTCCCAGGGATAGATTTCAGAAATCTGGATTTCTTTAATCCGGATTTCAAGTGGTAAGTGCGGAAACACCCATTGATTCCAAAACCATTTTGCATTTCCAGTGTCACTTCATCCCAACACTTTGCAACTTCAAAACATGTCTACCACATATGGAAGTTCGTTCCCCGTTGCCACACAAGTGGCAGCAGAAGGGCGGAAATGTTGGGAAAATGTGGGACAACTGAGTCGGGGTCCTGTACCTTCTATATAAAATTTTCATGTTCAATTCCTTCATCTGTACAAACTGAAAACGGGTTGCGTATGGGATAACTACGGGATGCATACGGAGGTGTACGGAGGTGTATGGACCTGAGGAAGATGTGTACAGGAATCTATGAATGTTGTTGACATTCATAAGTGCAAATTTAAATGAAAAATTCAAACGAATAGATTCGAATTTGCTTCAAATTGAATTTGGTTAAATTTGAATTTAACAGGTTTGAATCAAATCAAATTTTTGAGTGTTCTATTCTAATCAAACTCTGAAAATTGCATTCTTGCACACCCCTAGTTATTATCTCACAAGCAATTGTTATTATCTCACAATTCCATACTGACCAGTATAACAAGTCAACAAACTTCCCTTAGACCACACCAGCACGTAGCAGGGAGCCTCTAACTCCACTTGCTAGTCTGGCTTGCACAGCCTCCCCACATTTACTTTCTGACCAGTTTAGCAAATTCTTATGAAGGAAAGAGTTTGGTTTTTAATATTCCTTGTGTTTTAGATCCTTTGGTACAGACAGTAGTTGAATTTTTAAAAGATACATTTATCCCTATGAAGTTGGAAAATAGGCAAGTAATATGTTGCCACACATTAAACAATACTGCATAGTTGTTTCAGGAGAGAGAGAGACGTGCTGAAGAAGGAACAGCACCTTCTCCCAAAGGCCCAATAAAATACCAAGGATAATTCAAAGGATAATTCTTACCCTTATTGTCAACAACCGCAACTACTTCCAAAAATGACAGTGTGCTACATCATTTATTTTTCCCCATTCCAAAACAGGTAATAGCTTCTATGAAAGCATTTTTATTGCTTCTTTAATTTTAAAGTTCTTTTAACTATTTATTTATTTATGCCTTTGAAGGTCCTCACAGCTTCCCTTCCAGTTTCTGTATTCAAGGGGGGGGGGGTAGGAGTCAAACCTGGAGTTTCTCCTGAACCCGGAGACAGTAGCCTCAAGGCCTTCTGGGAATGGTGGGAGAAAAATCATAGGGATTTCTGTTCTTATCTGTCCCATTAGAAAAAAGAAAACAGCCCCAGAAGCCTTTGCTTCCAGTAGCAAATTGACCTGCATGTTATTTTTCCCAGCTGAAAACAGTTTAGTGATGGGAGAGGTAGAGGGGTGGACCTTCCTGATAAGATGGGATGAAATTTGTGGAGGTACTTCTCAACTGCATCTCTAATGGTCTCTTTGGCTATATAGTACATAGAGTAGCATCCAAAAGCCTTAGCATTACTCTTTTCATCCTCCCACCTCCTTTTCATCCTCCCACCTCCCTCCTCCTTTAATTTTGGCTTTTAAAGACTTGTCCCTATGCCTTCCACTTTCCATAGACTTCTATGACCTAGGCCATGGTCACGCCTTCACTTTAAACCTTCTTCATTCCATGTTCAGATCTATCCTGCTCACACCTTTCTATTTCTCCCAGGAAGAACAAAAGGAGAGTGCTTTAACAACAAAAAATCCACAAAAATCCACTTATAAAAAGAGCTGTAACCAGACTTCCTACCCTCTTCTTAATTCAGCTAGCTCTTCCCCCTCTGAGGGTAGAGGACTTCAAAGGAGGAGGGAAAAGCATTTGGTTCCTTGTGCTTTTGGGCTAACTCCTCAACCAGCTGTTTAAACAAAATAGGGAGGTAAGCTCCTTTCTCCACAGATACTTCTGTGCACCTTTGATATTTCCTTTGAGTAAACCTCTTTCTGGGTGCGGCCAAACATGGCTTTTTTCATTTGTCCATTTTAGAAAATGTGCCCTCTCTGTAGATGAGTCCCCAAACAGGTATTCAAAGAGGAGAAAGAATAATCTACTTCATGTTTCCAGAGGTTGCTGTTTCTTTACCTCAAACTCTGTCAGCGCATCCCTAACAACAAGTACTCACCACTTATTGGCCACTGCCAGCCCAACTCTCCACAGCCCTGACTGGTCAGCCACTTGTAGCAGCTGTTCACAGGTCAGGATTGGCTAAGTAGCATCCTACCCAATCCAACCCAAACAGTAAGTCGCTCTCAGATAATCTCAAGTCTGAGAAAGAGGTCACATTAAGATGCTTTGGGATGTGTTAAGTCAATGTTTTGTTTCTTATGTCTGTTCCTTGAGCCTCAAATGACCAAGGAGCACCAAACTTAACCACAACTGATCACACCTTCTCCTTCACTCACTCAGTTTTTGCACATGTACACACAGAGTTTCCTTTCCAATTTTAGGTCTGCTCAGCTCTTTCTCTTCTGGGGAAAGAGGGATTCAAGGAGGATGGAAATGCATTTGCTCCATCTTGCTTTGAGGCCTACTTCCAAGCAAATTGTCTAAGTAAAAATTATGTGTGGGAGGAAGACAAGAGAGAGAAACTTGCTCAACTTCAAAGGTGAGCAGAAGTATTTGTGTTGTGCAAGGTGTTAAACAGATATGAGGGTGTGGTTGTCCTTACAACTGAATAAGAGCAACAGCGGCCATGTCTTCACGGCAACCTTATCTTGGATTCAAAACGTTTTCAATCTTTGGAGTCCGCACGGCAGTTTGGCTTAACACACTTTTCCCGTGTTAAACTACCCCAAAGCATGGTGAATCTCAATCCTGATTTCAACAGGTCTCACTCCGAATCGTTCACTTGAAACATTTTACATTTTTTACTGTGTGGACAGTACCGTTTTAAGGGATGAGAATCCATGTTTAGGGTTCCCCTCCCCCAATAGCTTGCTTCCAAAGACAGTGATTTCAGTGTAAAAATCCAACTAACAGGGATCGCTACACTGTAGCGATGGAACCACTTCACACCTTGATGGTTGGAATAACAATGTTGCAATTTTGTGCAATTCTAGCTCTTTGGAGTTCTGACTTTAGAAAGGGAAAGGGAGGAAAGCAGCTGAATGTGAATGTTTAAAGCAAAGGGGCTTTAGTTGCCACTGCTGCTGTGTGCCCTGAGCAATGGGGAGAGGAGGGGAAAGAATCGCTGGCTGGCTGGCTCCCCGCTGCCATTTTTCCTCCATCCAGGCAAGCGGCAGCCACCCAGACACCCAGTTAGGCTCGGTGAAGGGATCCCTTATGGGTGGCGCGTCCATGCCAGGAGGAAGAGGGCAGGGCAGCCCCGAAAAGCGGCTTTTAAAAAGTAGCCACTTGAGTCCTACCTTGAGTCACGTATGCCACGTACGATCCTCAGAATCCGGATGGAACGCGATTAACTTAAAAGTAATGGGAACAGGTAAATTCGTGTTTGCATCCGGTTCTATTATTTCGGTTTAGGGAAAGCGAAATAAGCTTGCTGTGGGGATTCGCCCAGCAATGGTATTGTGTATGTTGGTAGATTCCAGCAAAGCGATTCCAGTGAATCCATGGTGACCAACTATTTTTGCATTCATAGAACTTGTGAAAACTCTTTAGTAAAAATAACATACATTTTTAGCAAAAATGTCACAGCCTGAGAAGTTGATATTTTTATGCTCAGGAATGCAGGGAAGGCTTCTTCTTCTTTCTCTCAGCTTCAATCTCTGTTCCAACGTAATATTAAAAAGGGAGGGAAAGCCCATGCACTGGTCTGTCTCTCCCCCTCTCCTGAACATTTTAGACAGGAAAAGGTGGATTCAAGATGGAATGAAGGCACCACTGCCACATGCTACCATCTTTAAAGGGCTTCTTGACTGGACTCATATGTGAACACAACTCTATGGATGAACCCCCCCCCCAAATGAAGGAACAATGGATATACTATGTCATTGAGGTAATCTCTAGCTAGTTCCCATATAAATTATCCATTTTTAATCAGGGTGCCCTGGAAAACAAGAAAGTGCAATGCAACTCAGAAATACCAGTTAAGATGTACCACTCCCAGGGAAACTTTTATAAAATGAATAGAATTTTACAACATTAATTTGACTTTTCAATAGCTGTTGTTCTAAATCATTTTTATTGCATCTGTGTATTGAATGCTTTTTAGAAATTCACTGAAATTGCCAACTTCAATTTATGCTCAGCAAAGTCAGTGTAGCTTAATGAGGGCAGATTTTATTGGGTACAAAGAGGAGAAGGAGGAGGACAAGAAGAAGAATTGGCTTTTCTGCCCCACTGTTCTTACCCAATTAAGGGGATTCAAAATGGCTGACAAAGCTTCTACTCCCCACAAAAGACACCCTGTGATGTATATGGGGTTGAGAGCCCAGAAAGAGAGCTGTGACTAGCCAAAGGTCACCCAGCTGGCTTCACAGAGGAGTGCAGAATCAAACTGGTGACTATGTGACCAGAGTCCAGCACTCTAACTACAAGACCAAACTGGCTCCCAGTCTGAGCCTCTTCTTTTGAGTTCTTTAGTATAGGAGTGCAGTTTTGGATTTGTTTTAATTTAGCTATACTGGAACTGGATATTGGAAGAACCAGATATTCTTCTTTGGGAGGCCTGATTGATTTTTGAGCTAAAAATTGTACACCAAATATAAAAATAGCACTCATCACTTCTGAATGCAGACTTCAGTCAAGTACACAGTGTGGCCTCTACTTGTTTTCTTTCCGTGTGACCTAACGAGAGGAGCGCACGAATACAATTTTTGACATTCAATTCAATTTGAATTGAATATTCAAATGTTCAAATTTGTACAAATAGAGAAAAAATGAATGTATTAAATTTTGAATCGATTTGAATACCTTCATATCTATTCATACAAATAGTCAATACGAATTTGATGATATGAATGTCGCCAACTTTTGTATATATCCATACGCATCCCATTTTTATCCCATATGTATCCTGTTTTCATCCTGTACTGATGCGTATGGATACGAATAAGATGTGCATGGATATGTATGTAATGCTCATGTATCCGTATGCATACAAACGTCCAAATTATTCAAACAAATGATTCAAAATATTGGTGTTTGTTTGAATATTAAAAAACGAATTCGGCTGAATTTGATAGAATAACAAATATTTTGAATATTCTTGGACATCCCTAGACCTAATCCTCTCATTTCACCCTTCAGGCAGCCAACAGTATCACATGAAGTACTTCCAAGTAGTGTCAGCTCATACCAAACTCTCACTGTACTTCCTGCACAGTAATCCAGAGAGAAGTGAAATTATGGAATAACAGGATATTGTACTATAGTAGATAATTTTACTGGAATAACTATAACGCGGTAAATCGGGTCTATATTCTGGGACTGTATCAGGAACACTGTGTTTACAACCACATCCATGCTTTATTCCAAATATAGTGGAAGAAGTAATCAACATCTTGGATGCAGGCCACATCTGGCAAATCAGATACAATTACAAAATAATTTCAGATTTTTGACCCTGTCTGGATGCAGCCTTTCCTGCATCATAGAAGGTTCTCTGAGTTTGATCTTTTTCAGCGTAAACCTTTCACCACATGGCTAGGTAGTATCCTTACTGTGGCAAAAGACCTGCCATGAAACAGATCAAGCTCAGAGAACCAGTTTGGTTTAGTGGTTAGAGAGCAGAGATCTTTTCGCATTATAGCCGGAACGGCTGTAATGCACTTTGGCTAAGTCAGTTTGAGATGCTTTCCCCATTCACACATAGGCAGGAAAGAACGTGTTTACACATGTTCCTACCTGCCTATGTGCGAATGGGGAAAGCGTCCCAAACTGACTTAGCTGGGAAAGGCCAGCCAGGGATGAGGGTGCCTCCCCCAGGCCTTCCCACCATTGGGTGGGAGCACCCAGGGACAGGTAGCCCTGTCAGGCAGCTTCCCCCTGTTTCTGCCAGCTGTACAGGCCCTGATGTCCACAAATGGTTTTTTTGGCATTTGATTCGTAATGAATTGAATGTTAGAAAATTTGTATTCATTCAAATAGCTCCCCTTTGAATGTGGAGGGATTCTATTTGATATGGATGTATTTATACAAATTTGTACAAATATCCGATACAAATGCATACAGATCCTGGATACGCATCCTATACGAACACATACATATCAGATACGTATCCTATACTAACACATACATATTGTTTCCGTATCATATACATATCCTATACGAACGCGTATGTATCGACACATATCTAATACATATCCCCACTTTAACTAATGTATCAACTATTTCTACGAATGTTCTGAAACATTCATATTTGTACAAATGTTAATGTACGAATGCCGTAACATTCGATTCATGTACGAATGTCTGAATTTGTATGAATTTGTACAAATAATGAATATTACTAATATTTGTGCACATTCCTACAGGCCAGTGGACGTAGCAGGGATGCCACCATTCATCGCACAGTGGCAGGATCCACACAACAAAGGGATGGAATGCTTTAACCGTTCTGCCTCCTCCATCTCCACAAACAGTACTGTTCTTAATGTGGTGCCATGGTATCTGCGTGTCACCAGCCCTGTTTGTCAAGATAAAAATGAGAGATAACCCAGTTTTGAACATGACAGGACAAGAAGACCCTTCACTGTCATGATCATAATGAGGGCACTCCCAGCTTGGATCATGGTAGGTAGAGGCAAGGGCAGTCCTCCCACTGCAGTCAGTGGCAAAGTGACCTCAATGCTAGGAATGTTGCAGAGAGGACCAGTAAGGCCCTGGTCACACCTATCTAAGACAGGTCACCCTATTAATAATACAAACTGAGGTTGTACCAGTCCTGGTCACACCTAGATCATTCTCAGGCTGCCCTGGCTTTGGTCCGCATCGCTCACAGCTTTCTCCACGATCGATCTGAGCCTCCTCCATGGATCTCTTGGCTTTCCACCTCTTTTGCTGCATCAAATCTATCTCCTTTCTTAATGGATGCTGTTGCGTCACTCAAGGGAGGCGGCAGTGCGTGTTTGCAGATCTTTTTTAAGCCTGCTCCCCCCTCCACACACACCCTTCCTTTTTTATGTCCTTTTCTTCTCCATGCGATTAATTGAAAAAATGATAAATTTGCGGAAAACTGCTAGATAGAGGAATCAGACATATAAACTGAGGAGAGAGGGGGAGGTGCCTCACGAATTCCATGTGTGTACATCAGCTGAAAGGAAAGACTGGACCCCACCCACCACAGCACAGTTCAGCCTCCTTTAGTCCATCCCCCCACTCACACTGAGGAAGCAAAGACAGCTTGAGATGCCAGGAAGGGATGAGTCCTGTAAAAATGAGGACTCCGGTTAGAATGGTTTAGCGAGGGAAGGCCGACTTGGAAAATAATGTGAGTAACATGACTTGAGGACAACCTGAAGTCATCCTGATGGCGGAAGAGTGCAGCAATCATACGGATACCATGAGATGGGACAGAATCATGTTTTCATGGTGCATAATGTTGGAATGGACAACTTCGTATGCCTGGACTTTGGGACATTTCTTCAAATTGTTTCACTCTCTCTTTATCTGGGCCTGGGGTCTACCCACTAACTGCTTCACTTGGCTCCTCCCTCTTCCTGCTGTACAACAACCTGCACTGAATTAAGAAGCTGCTGTTTGCTCTTGAGTTCTTTCTTGCACACACGTGATGGCACACCAGGTACTCATTTGCATAGGGAAGTTAAGCCTTTAGAGCAGGGTCTATTTCAAGTATTTTTTCCTACTGCAACAGATGAAATGTAAGTTGAGTTTTGTTTGAATAAAATGTAAGCTTTGCTTTTAACTCTTGCAAGCTCATTTTCTTTCCCTAAATGTGCTCAGAACAGCCAGGATAACTTGATTCAGTAACAATTTTCTAACACAATAAACATGCCATACAGGCACCATGTGGACAATACCAGTCCTGTACACAGTATATTAATAGTTTTGTAAAATATGCTGGTAGAATCAGACTTTTTGAATAAACCTTATCCTTCAAAAGTCCAGGAAATATTATTTCACTGGCACTAATAACATGAGATGGTCATCCATTACTGCGTGCCAGTCCTAGAAACCATCTAGATAAATATTAATACCTCATACAGAGATGCCTGGAAACCATTTTATGGATGATGTCAAAGGTATTTTTTAAAATCTGTCTCCATAATGACATGTTGATGATTTGTCAGTATCAGTCAATGTGAAATCCCTGAAGATCAATGGCTTTTAATATATGCATTGCTTTTAAAACTATCAGAAGCTCCAAGTTTTTAATCAATAAACTAGTTCCAGGAGCTGAGTTAAACATTGTTAGTCAAACATAAAGAGGAGATTAGAGAAAAGAAACTTCATTTGTTCTTGTGTCAGAGACGGTTTTAATAAAAGTATACTGCCCCAAATAAATTAAGGGAATACTTAAGGATCATAGTATAACCTAAAGCAGTGATGGTGAACCTTTTGAGCTCAGTGTGTCAAAATTCGCAAGAAAACCTAGCTTAACTCAGTTGCTGTGTCACATCTAGAAATATCCATAATTTTGTGATATTTGTAGCTCTAGTAAAAGTTATATTTTTGATATATGTATTATATCAAAAGCAAAAACAAATAATTCTTTACATTAGTGACTTTTGTTGCTAAATCTTCAATGGAAAGTTGGCATTTTGTACATTTCAAGAACAAGCAAGCACTACAGTACACGCCCAGGTGCCAGGGTGACCATGTGTGTGACACCCAAAAGGGCTTGGGATGTCACCTGTGACACGCATGTCATAGGTTGGCCATCACTGACCTAAAGTGTACGGATGCAGGAAAGATGTGGATCTTCAAGTACACATCGTGTGCTAACCCATACACATATGAATGTCGGAATAATTCAAATGAATAGATCCAAAATTCAAATCGAATCTTTAAATTTAAGGACATTTGAAATATTAAGTTGAAATATTTTCAACTTGAGCCTTTTATTCATCAAGATCCAATGTGTGATTTCCAATTATGTGTTCCCATCTTTTTTTTAAGCAGTGCCTGTTGTTAAAGTTCATGGTCTTAAGACCTTTGAAAGAAAAAAGACAGAATTTAAATGCTCAGTATTGCAAAGGCAATGGCAACCTGCTTGCTGGCTGAATGTAACAGTGTGCAGTAGAGTCTTCATTAGTGAAGGTTGGATCTTATGCTTTAAAAAAGCTTACACCTTTGACAGATGTATAAAACATACTTACTTACGTACGCATACATTTGCTGATTATTGATGAAATATCATTGGTTCTTACTGTATGAACATCTTCAATTGTCATAAAGGTTTTTAAAATCATTCCTGCAATGCACAACCACAAGAGAGAAATTTATAGGAAAAGGAGACAAAGAAAATAAAGGCTCCATCTCCAGAGGTTCCCAAACTTTTTTTTCTCGTAGACCACTTTCAAAATTTTCCTGATTTTGGTGGACCCTCTGCTGCTACATTTCTACCATACTCCCAAAACTCGTCAAAAAAATATAAAGATTAGATCTAACGATGGGAATTTGCGTTGCGGCTGATTTCCAACCCTAAATTTGGAGTGGTAAAAATAAAAATAAAAATAGTATATTTTCCTGTGTTATATTTATTAAAATAATATGATTACAGACTTAATAGAATTAAAATTAAACATTGAATATGCAAGTTTTTACAAGTAACAGTTGCTGACCTTCTTAAAATATTATCTGCCTACATTGATAGGTAAAGCCAAGCCAACATTTTTGTTCTTTACTATCAAAACCAGATAAATTTTCGTGGACCCCCACTTACAACTTGTGAGGCCCCATTTTTTTTCACACCAACGTAGACCCCCGTCAAGTCTTCCGTGGACCCCTGGGGGTCAACCTGGACCACCGATCTACACCATTCCTACACTGAAAGGCCACAGTCTAAAGCAGTGGGTCTGAACCAGCAAGGTCAACTGGTTTGGACCATGGCCAGGTGCACAATGGTGCTGGTCTAGACTGTGCGTTCTAGTAGACCAGTCTGCAGTTCAGAAGCCGCATTCCTCATGACCTCTTAGAAGTCGCAGCCTGTGTTACCACAGGATGTTTTCTGTTTTTCAGGGAACCTTTATTAGAACATAGAGCCACGGTTGCTGCATCTTTAATGCAATTCACACTCTCAGCAAACCACCGTCTTCAAGAATAACTCTTTTGAGTTCCTTACAGGTGAGCCTGATTCCCTAGGAGAAATGGTGGACATTTTGCAAATGCCAGTGTATCTTCCTGCTCAGTGAAAGGAAGCAGAAGTAAAGTCACACTTCATTCTTTGGCTTGCTCAAGGGACAATAGAAATGTAGCTTGCCTCTCATTCTAGGAAGATTAACACTTCCTGCAAGCTGCTGACTTCACTAAGGAATTTTAAAGTTGCCTTCATTCCTCCCAGTGGTCTATCCATCCTCTGTGTTCCGAATGTCATCTTTGGCAGCACAAATCCCAAGAAGAGCAAAATACTGTGCAAGTGTTAGAAGATTTCCCAGGTTCTGAAATCTTTTCTCCTATGGGCATCTGAGTTATGCCTCCTGATACATTCTGCTGGATGGAAGAAAACCTGTGCCATGCCAAAGAGCAAAATCAAACCGGACCCATACAGTATGCAACATCTTAGAGCAGTAATTAAAGTAGATAGGCAAAAGGTATTTCCCTTCTGGTAAACAGAAAAGGCATGGAATCAAAGACATGTGCTAAAAAATTAAAATGGTCACTTTCAGAAATGAAATTTGAATTTTTTAGCACATGTCTCCTCTTCTCCGGGACATTCTGTGCTAGAAAATGTGAATTAGGGAAGGTTCAAAGACACAAAAGCCACACACTATATCTCTGAGGCACCTCTGAGGAGCTCCTTTTGTTACGTCTGAAGATCAGTTCTTTGGGCACATTTTTCTTTTTCTTCCTTTTGTTTTTTAAAAACAATCCCCCCCCCTTTTGGAGGGAGGGGGATCTCCAATCTTGAGCTATGATAGGGTACAGAACTCATGCTTGGTTCAGAAGACAGACAGATCTGGCCCATCCAGTGTCCAGGACAGGTCCACCAAACCCCTTCAGTTGTGGGAAGAAGATTGCGGAGATTTTGCTGGAACACATATGCCTTTTCTATCTCATGCAAGGAAGTGGCTGTAGTTTAGGATGTGGCCCACGTCACTGGTTATGCTGCTGTAGTTAAAGTAGATCCAGGTTCATCAGCCTGAACTATCATTCAAAAGCTTAATCATACAATTCAGGTTGCAGGTTTTGTTTGCTCTCTTTGGAAGCAAGATTGTATATTCCACTCCCGTCGCTAGGGCTGGGAGACAGCGCTTGTCAAATGTATTTGTGCAAGATCCAAGAGTTTCTACTGATCTGGAAATGTCAATTGAATGGAATTGGGGGTGAGCTCCATAAAATGTCAGAGGGCCTTTCTCCCTCCTCCTTCCTCTGGGCAGCTAAAATTACAATGGAATTTAATCAAAGAATTGGCCATTATTAAAACAGCTGTGGCAGATGGATTCACAGATGATTTGCACAATGCTCTCAATTCCCATTGTCCTGAACCTTTGAGCAAGATGTCTGTGCTATGCTGACCGGAACTTCTGCCAAAAAACAAAACAAAAAACTAGTTCTCTCACCAAAATCCGAAGAAAAGCTGAAAAATTTGCACAGTTACCTAATCAAATATAATCAAGCCAGAGCTGAAAGATTTGACCTTTTCTGGAGGGACTTAAAGGCCATAAAGGTTTATTATGGTCACAGGAACAACCATCTGCGGTTAACCTGAATTATGGTTAAATAAGCCAGCACTGTTAACTGTGGTTAGGAAGATTTTGTTTTTGCTTTTTTTAAGGGAATCTGAATCCAGATGCAAGCAAATATGGAAGCAGAAGTTTCTTGGTGAATCTGCAGGTGGTAGAGAAAAGAAGGAGTCATGGGAAAACCTGAAGCTCATTAGACTGTATCCATTGTGGGCTGTCATGGCGTCCACCAGCAGGCAGTGCGGACAAATGGCCATGTCCCAGATGTGGCTTCTTTCCTCTTCTGAAACAACTTAACCTTAGAGCAATAAAAAATCTAAAGTCATTCCAGAAAGACTATTTGGCATGGGGAAGACAATGTCTTGCCCCCATGCTGAATGAAAACTAGCCCATTTCGAGGGCACGCCTTGTTGTGTCACTGAAATGGGTTCCCTGTGGTATACCAAACCACAGAGGCAAGTTGATCCTGCCACCCCCATGGCCCAGTATGCCACCCCTTAGTGAGCCAGTAAACCTTGGGAAAGGATGTCATTTGGGTACCCTAGTCTGGTCTATGGTCTGTCCTGTGCAAATGGAATATACTAGGAGGGGCTTCTCTGTTCCACTCTAAGGTGCCAGTGAAAGATGGCCAGGAGTGGACCGTGATCCAGAACAATGGCGAGTGCAGAAATGGCTCCAGTAGCTTTCAGCTAAAACTACTGAATTCCATCCTTGGACCTTGGGTAAAATAACCCTGGCTTTGGTATATTTTCTGATTCATTGCTACCTTCCCTGTGTTTCAGGAAAATTAGTTTCTCATCCTTCTCCTCATCCTTTTCTGGAAAAAACGTCTGCTTTGCACAAAATATTCTAAGGTCCAGATGGATGCATGCTTAATTTAGATGTCTGAAAGAGCCATGGGGTGCTTAAGTTATAAAAGCTGGGCAAAATCAGGTGTGTGTTTTTTTGGGGGGGAGAGTATCACTCTGTGCTTGGAATGAAAAAAAGAATCTCTGACACTCCTTCCAATTGCTAAGTATTAAATGCTGCAGTTTGTGTTATAAAATCTACCAAGAGTTATCAGTGAGGTCTCAGTTTTATTCAGTTGCAATTGTTGCACAATTTATACCATACATTTTATAGCTTTGTGAATATTTATTATTCCTCTTCTTACAATCTGCCCTGGGATTCTTTTGGAATGAAGAGCAATTTTAAATGAGACGGATTTCTCTTCAGCATCTATGAGCATGGCTGAGCCTATATAAGCACTCCTGAGCCAGCTTTTTTTCACTGGAAGCAAATGTTGAAACCCCTTATATTTAAAATAGGATTCCCCAGGGTCTTGAATTTAACTTGATCCACCTTATATATGTCTATCTCTACTTCAGCTGTTTAGCATTACAGCCAGGAAAAATAAATAGGAATAAACTGGCTTCCCCAAGATGCTCAGGCAAGATCAGCATACCTGTGAGAGCAGGATCCAGGCCATACCGCAGCAGATGCACCAAGGTTGTCTACAAACTGTGAGGCTCTGAGAGAGCTCCTCAAAGCTAGAGAAGGCTGCTACAGCAGTTTCAAAATGGAGATAGATTTGCTGCCAGGGTCCAAAAGAGCCAGCAAGGTCCGCTCCTCCCCAGTAATTTTGGCTGCATTGCCAGCCATACATTCGGGTCCCGGTCACTGATTATTTACATAGTGACCCAGAGTACATAGGACAATGTCCATCATCCACCCCAGCCACCTGGAGGAAAATTTTACATGCATGTGGATGCATTCATGCTCTTTTCACATGTTGCAGTGGCCTATGTTATTGTTTTAATGATGTTTGATTTTAGACGTTGTTACCCGCCCAGAGACCTCCGGGTATAGGGTGGGATAAAAATGTAAAATTAAAAAAAGAAGCTAAAAGGGCCTTCACTCTCTCATCCCATATCTGATCTACCTTTTTCTAACTTAGAATTTTAATTGGGGGTGGTGGTGGTTGCAAACAATCTCTAAGCCACCCCTAAGCCAAGTCAGGCTGTGATCAATGACATAACAAAAGGGATATTTCAGAATTTCATAAGAGAAGAAGTGGACAAATTTGCACTTTCACTTACCAGGGAAATTGTCCCAGGGAAGTAAAAATGGGGGATGGATTGGGCATTTGCACTTTGCAAAACCCAATTTATCTCAAACTTACCCGACACTTCACTAAGTGCTGAGTAAGTGAGATACTAGAGGTAGTTGCTTCAGTGCACCAATAGTCATGCACAATGGCTGTTGCTGCACCCCCGCCCCCCACCCCACATATCCATCACCTGGAAAAGGGGCAAATGAATGCATGCTTGTACTAGCCAATGGGTAGTATCATGGTGGAACACTTGATAGTGCTGTACTGCTATCAGGCCATGGAATGCACAGGGCTGCTTCTGGGATGGAAGTGACTCCAAGCAGTGTTTACACTCCATATGGGAGCGTACCCGGACTTCCCCTTTTTGCCAATTAGAAAAAGGCCCAGTGTGTGGCCCTCATGTTCTCAAGCTTTCTCTACTCCACCTTTTCTAGAACAGAATGTTTACGAGAGGGGAGAGGGGCAGACTGAACAAACCCAGCCAGAAGCCTTCTTGAAGCCTCCTCACAGCCTCAGAGGTGATTTTTTAAAAACTGTACCTGAACTCAGCCTTTGAGTGATTCAGCAGTGGCCAATATACCAACCAGGAAACATGCTAGGATTCTGGGCATGGTGTTCCTTAGACCACACCAGTATGTGGAAAGGGGGCTCCCAGTACATACTAGGGATGTGCACAAATATTCAAAATACTCTTTATTCATATGAATTTGGACAAATTCAAACTTTCGTACATGAATCTAATGTCCAGACATTTGTACTTTAGTATTTGTATGAATACAAATATTTTGAGTTCTTTGTATGAATAATCTGGACATTCGTATGTGTATGTATCCATACGCATCGCGTATATATCCGTACGCATCTTTTGCATATCCATACATATCCGTATGGATGTATACAGATACGCACAAGATGTATACGGATATATATCAGTATGGATGTGTACGGGATGAAGACAGGATGCGTATGGGATGCGTACAAGATTCATATCATTGGATACGTATTGAATATTCATAAGAATAGAAACAAATTTATTCCTATCGGTTTTTCTTTATTAGTACGAATTCAGATTTTTGAATATTCGATTTGTTATGAATTGAATGTTGAAAATTGCATTCATGCACACCCCTACCTAGTATGCTTGCTGATCAAGTATACCAGTCAGTGCAGAATAGCCCTCCTGAGCCGCATCCCCATTATAAGCTTAATCCAGTTCCCCTAAACTGAAATAATAGAATAGGATGCAAACACAAATTTGCCTGATCCCATTACTTTCAACTCAATTGCGTTCGATCTGGATTCTGAGGATCGTACGTGGCGTATGTGACTCAAGGGGGGACTCAAGTGGCTACTTTTTAAAAGCCGCTTTTCGGGGCTTCCCTGCCCTCTTCCTCCTGGCGTGAATGGGCCACCCATAACGGATCCCTTCATGGAGCCTGGCTGGGTGGCTGCTGCTTGCCTGGATGGAGGAAAACCGGCAGCGGGCAGCCAGCGATTCTCCCCGTTGCCCAGGGCACACAGCGGCAGCGGCAACTCAAGCAAGTGGGCTTTAAACATGCACACATCTCCCCGAACCTTTCCCTGTTTTCTTTTTCCACTTAAAGGTCAGAACTCCAAAGAGCTGGAATTGTGCAAAATTGCAACATTGTTCTCAGGTGTGAAGTGCCTGGATTGCTACAGTGTAGCGGCTGCTGTGAAGGTTGGATTTTTACACTGAAATCGCTGTCTTTGGAAGCAAGCTATTGGGAGAGGGAAACCCTAAACATGGATTCTCATCCTTTAAAACGGTAGGGTCCCCGCAGTAAAAAATGTAACACGTATCAAGCGCACGATCCGGAGTGAGACCTGTTGAAATGAGGGTTAACATTTACAATGCTTTGGGGCGATTTAACACATGGAAAGCGTGTTAAACCAAACTGACATGGGGTCTGCGAGGATTGAAAACGGTTTGAAACCGAAATAAGCTTGTAATAGGGATGCGGCAAGAGATTGCTGCCCAATGTGCATTACTGGAATTAGGTTCTACTTTGAAATGTGACTATTCTACAGGGAACTGAACTTTTCATATGTCCAACTTCAGCTAAATTCTACCCAATTATTCTAACAGTGAGCAAATATCAGGGACAACACAGCAAAGACAGGTTGCCTAATGGGCGATCGCTGCTCAGTGACTCACTGACTGACTCGCGCCGTGACAGGAACGCAGGCGCCAACTATTTAAGCGTTGTGGTGTTGAATATTTTATCAAGGCTGCTCACGGTGATTGTTGGCTGAAAAAAAGAATCAAAGATGCAGCCTTTAAAATTTCATGAAATGTATACTTGAGATTAAATGTGAACTTTCAAATTAATTAGATGGAGCAGGCAGAGCCTCGTAGAATTTACATTCCCCAAGGGCCGCAAAAAGAATAACAAACAGATTGTTTGGCTGAGGCAATATAAACAGCTCATTTCAGAAGATGACCACAAATTTTAAAAAATGTTTCATAGGCCATATTATGTGTCCTGTTGCTGACAATCTCCCTCTCCATGCCCCCTTCCTCTTGCCCTGACCTTCTTCTGTCCTGTTGCTGCTGCCTCACCCCGATCTCCTTCCTCCCACCCCACCTGCCACATCGCCCCCCCTTACCCTCCCAGAGCATTTCCTCCTCCCACTCACCAGCTGAAGGTTACCAGCGAGAGCTGCAGGAAGGTGTGACCAAGGCGTTCTAGGCTGAAAACGGCTTGGATTTAGCTGCCTTCATGATGCGGATTAAAACAGTAAACCTTAGAAATAACAGAAATCATACTAATCATTGGGAAGAAAGGATCAAACAGAGGAAAGAGCAGACAGATGTGGAAAAAGAACAAAACATTTCTGATGATCAGCTATTGGTGCGCTCATTTTCCAAATGGTTTGAGGATCACAGGTTTTCCAGGGACACCAGATGGATCTCCTCAAGCGACAGTAGCAAGTCACTTTAATGAGTGCTTACAGCTTTATGGTGGCTGAATGAGTGAGGGTCCATAAGTCCATGCTTACTCAGTGCACCCAAATGCCCATGAGGAAGCTGGACGTAAAAGAAGTCCTGCTAGATGCAACGCAGTCCATCTAATCCAGCATTCTGTCTCACACAGTGACCCACTAATTACTTCTAGGCATTTTCAAGCAGAACATGTGATCTCCACATGCTAATGATGCATTCATGTTGCCACTAAAGGTGCCTAAATCTCCTTCAATTAGTTTATCCCTAAGGAAGCACCCATATAGCATTACCACCTTAAGCTGTTGGAGGCTGTGTCCAGATACATTTATACTGAGCATTGGAATGCACAGTCCTGATCGAGCAGTCACACACAACAATCAATTGATCGTCATGGTGTTGCCTTATACGATCTGGGCTGCACACTTACCTTAATGCAGGATCGACGACACTCACTGTGCAGCATAAAGAAAATCTTGAGCTTCAAACCAATGCAGGCAGGAGCGCGAGAAAAGGAGACGAGATGCTGGCAAAGCAGGAAGGGCAGCTCACAATTTGATTGGCTGCTTCAACCCATGTGATGACATGCGCCTCCTCATCTCTCACAGCTCCGATGGGGAAGCTATGGAGCTGCCTTTCCAGTCAGAATGTCCAGTCGTCACTGCATTTAACTGTGGATTTAACAGTCATTACCTTTAACTGTGGATTTATTCCACTCGTCTGGAGGCAGCCACTTTTTCATCTTGGGAAAGTTTCATCTGAAGATTGCCTCAGGTTAAAACAAACAAAACGCAACTGTACCACAGCAGTGCATCTTCATGAAACATAAGAGTAAAGAACACAAATAGGCTCAAATCCCAACAGGATTTGTTGCTTTCTACTAGTCAGAGGCCTCCTACAATAGCATAATAACTGTCAGTGGAGAAGCCTACTGTTATTAATTAACGTTGTAGCTTCTTTTTATTCTTCTTTACCGAAATAAAATCTGCAGTTTATGATTCAAAAGTTATGACTGAAAGAAAATCCCAGTGTGGCATTTTGAGAAGATCTAAAACACATGAACAGCTTGGACCCCTAATGAGTTCTTATTCTAGAGGCAATTTAGGGCATTCATATACCATATCCACACACTGCGGATGTTAGTCCTTGTAGAGTTTCCTCTGCACCAGAACTACTATTTTTATCATCAAGCATTATGATTACAATAAACGGAGCTGCAGACAATGTTTCCCCAAACATCAAACAGAAGAGCCTGGAGGGAAATATATGAGCAATTAACCAAAGAAGAAAATGGGCAGTAAGCACAAGACAGAAAATGTATTGCTTGCCTGGAAGATGGATGATAGGGGATCACTAGTTTTCATTGTAAAAATTCTGACCCTCAGGGCCTTTCGGCATTCACCTTTGAGATGATCTACCATGTGGACTACAAGCCTCCTTTCTGCATTGTAGACCAGTCCAAAGCAAGCCATGCCCACCAGTGGTATGCTTTCGGCATAGGACAGCGTATAATCCAGATCAAGGAGGCACTTGGTCTGCATTGCTGGTCTACTGGAAGACTGGTGGGTCCCAGTTCGAAACACAGAGAACCCATTTCAGCAATGCAACATAGAGTGCCAACAATATGCGTTCCTTTGGGGTTCTGAATCTAGAAACCTTTGTTCCTAGCCCTTCAAAGAAGAAGAAGAGTTGGTTTTTCTACCCCGCCTTTCTCACGCATTTAAGGGGACTCAAAGTAGCTGACAAAGCAGATCCAGAGTGCTTTCTACATAAATCGAGAGTGGATTAAAAGTGGATTCAGGTCAGATTTGACACTTTCAAAGAAGATGTGTTACAGGATACATATCGGGTATGTATTGAATACGTATTAGTTCATATCAGATATTCATATGAATACATATGAATACATTTGTATCAAATAGAATCCTACCACATTCGAAGGGGATCTATTCAAACGAATATGAATTCTCTAACATTCGATTCATTACAAATTGAATGCCCCAAAACCCATTTGTGCACATCCCTACTTGTTATCCTTCCCATCCCTTGTAACACAATATAAGTACTCTGTCTCAATGAAAGAAAATGATCTCTTTCAGAAGCTTGAGTTGCTTAAATCCTGTGGAATCCACTGAAATTTAATCAAGCCATTGCATTCTGGGTAGTGTCCAATGCTTGTTTCTACAAGTGCTTGTTTCTACAAGGTGTGATAGAACAGAATATCGCTTCAAATGACAAGCAAGTGAAGGAAAATAATTTATCATCCCAAAGAGGAGCTGTCATAATTTTAAATGACTTGCCATTACTGTCTAACAAAACCCATGTTAGACCAACAGTCTGAAATTGCATTAAAAAAAAAAAGACAGCTATTAGGGAAGTGTCAAATTCTTCCTCAAGTAAACAGAAAAGTATGGATTTGATGTAAAGAACACATCAAAGCTCTTTAGTGAATATTTTTCTGTAGTTAATTCAAGAAAACTGAAAATTGGTACAGGCTAAGATACCATCTGTAAGTTCAAAAATGGCCAGCATAGGGCGCATGCTAGCTGACACTGGCCACGACTCAGAGGCAGCTAATATAGCTGTGGAGCATTGCTGTGCTCTACCACTCTCCAGCCAGGCTCAATCCAGTGCACGGGGCACATAGGGCTGTGCATGAATGTTTAAGACACTTGAAATTCAATCGAATCCATTCAAATTTGGGCATTCAAATTCAAATAAAATATCCATAAATTTGAATTTAAACATTCAAATGAATCTTGAATTTTAGAATCCATCCATGCGAATTATTTGGATATTTGTATGCGTATGATACATACATGGTGCATACTTGCCCGGACGCATCTTTCCTGCATCTTCATGTATTTGCAGTGATCCGTACAGGACAAAACTGCTTGTAATCAGTTTGTGAGATCTTCTTGCAGCAGCTGAAAGAAAAGCACACTAAAAACGAAGCGCACATGGAGGTGGGGGAGCAGGCTTAAAAAGGCACCACACACACACACCCTTGCCTCCCTTGAGGGACACAACAGCATCCAATAAGAAAGGAGCTAGATTTGACCCTGCAAAACGGGTGGAGTTCTGTGGAGGAGCATCAGGTTGGTCATGGAAAAAGGGGTGAGCAATGGAGCCCAGAGCAAGGGTGGCCTGAGGACGCGCCTATATAATCTACGTGTAAACAGAACTGGTACGACCTCAGTTCGAACTTTGAACCAGGACATCCTGTCTCACATAGGTGTGATCAGTGCCATGGTGAAGGGGGCCTATGAATTATCAAAACTTAAAATTTGATTACAAATTTGAAGCTGGCAAATATTTTTCGCTTACTTATAAGTGATAACTATGACGATGTGGTCACTGACCTAAAGTCAGACATCCTGGAAAGTTCAGTCAAATGGACCTTAGGAAGCATTGTTAACAACGAGGCTAGGAGATGTGACAGAATTCCAGCTAAATTATTTAAAATCCTGAAAGGAGATGCTGTTAAAGTACTGCAGTCAATAAGTCAGAACATTCAGCAATGGCCAACGGATTGGAAAAGATCCATTTATATTTATGCTTCAGTCCCAAAGAAG
Source organism: Aspidoscelis tigris stejnegeri (assembly GCA_023333525.1). NCBI lineage: Eukaryota > Metazoa > Chordata > Lepidosauria > Squamata > Teiidae > Aspidoscelis > Aspidoscelis tigris. The sequence goes on from JALMGA010000008.1 coordinate 21,633,501, forward strand.
GGCAATGCCAAGGAATGATCAAACTGCAGAACAATTGCACTCATTTCACACATTAAAAGGGTTATGCTCAAGATTCTGCAAGCTGGGTTCAGCAATACGTGAACCAAGAACTACCAGACCTGTGAGCCAATTTTTCAAGAGGCAGAGGACCTAGAGAACAAATCACCAACATTTGCTGGATTATGGAAAAAGCAAGGAAGAACCAGAAAAACTTCTCCTTTCTTCTTCATTGATTTTTTAAAAGCCTTTGACTGTGTGGATGACAAGAAATTTTAGCAAGTTCTTAAAGAGATGAGGCCTGGTGCACTTGGAAATCATGCAAAGTCTCACACAATTTCCCATAACTCCTGGGAAACCCCATGACATTTCCCAGTGTCTCAAATATCCAGTTTCCTGTAATCACAGTAGGAGCCCAAAGCTATCCTCCACAGATACGGGGACACACCTGTAATCCAGAAAAAGCCCAGTGCAGAAAGGGTCTTTATTATTTGTGTCACCACATGAGCCAGGAAGACCTTGATAAGTCCAAGAGAAAACCGTGGTTCTTATTACATAGTGCACAAGAACACATCAGATATTTTTAAAGCGATGTGAATACCCAATTCAGGTCTGGTGCTGTAACCAAGAGGAACACATCTTCTCTCAAGCTCATCACAAATTGCTTATACGGAAACACAGATCTAGACTTCTTTTTCTTTTTAAAAAAAATCTTTTCAGAGCCAACCTCCCGGGATAATAAAAAGCTGAAAGATTACAAGATTCAATCTGATGGAGACTGAAACTCCTAGCTGAGCATCTTTCATCAGTTTTAATAGTCTCAGAAACCATCTGTCAAGGTACAGAGATCACCATACAGCCCACCTGTTTGTCTTTCACACGATGCCTAGGAGGCAGAAATGCAATGTTGCTTAAAAGAGAAAAAAAAGTAATTAATGTTCTTATATTAACAATGTCTAAACATAGTTTAGTACTCTTGGTTAAGTGCCTTTTTTGTCTTTCTTGAGCCACTGTGCTGGGCTATGGTCCAAGTATGCTTATTATACAATACAAATAATTACTCTTGGAGTGATTTAAAGAACAAATTGGTACAGTATCATATCCCACACACTGAGACTCCCAAACAATATCACACTAAACAATTGTGTTTTATGAAGGTAGAACACAGATGAAAATCTGAAGGACCTTATTGAATTGAATCCATTGCTGCTGGAAGATCTCTGCAACAGAAGATGCAATTTATAATTTAATTTACAGATATTCATTGCTCTAGTTTATATTGTGTTTTTTTCCTGAAATTTCAAAAATAGCAGCAGCATGTACTTCATGGTTTTCCCATTTAGAAAGCTCTTATTTTAGATCCTCTTTAAATGAATGTAAATATCCACATACAACCAAAAAAATGCAGCACGTGAATGTGAGAAATCAGTCTTTGGGACCAAAGTAGACACAAATGTACAGGTACAGAGATAGATGGACAGGAAACACTCTGGTTGGATCAGCCCTTTGTGGTCACACCAATATGAAACAAGTTACCTAGTGAGCTCAGTAAGCCATAAGTGTGAACAGGTCCCCAGACTCCAGCTCTAGAAAGTGCTACTTACTTCCCAGAAAGGAACTATACCAGCATCAGGGCTAGTGTAGGAGGAGGAGGAAGGAGGAGGAGGAGTTGGCTTTTCTACCCCACTTTTCTCACCCATTTAAGGGGACTCAAAGCAGCTGACAAACCTCCTGTTCTTCCCACAACAGAACACCCTATGACAGTGATGGCGAACCTTTTGAGCTCGGTGTGTCAAAATTTGCAAAAAAACCTAGCTTAACTCGGGTGCTGCGTCACACCTAGAAATATCCATAATTTTGTGATATTTGTGGCTCTAGTAAAAAAGTTATATTTTTGATATATGTATTTTATTAAAAGCAAAAACAAATAATTCTTTACATTAGTGACTTTTGTTGCTAAATCTTCAGTTGAAAGTTGGTATTTCGTACACTCCAAGAACAAGCAAGCACTACACGTCCAGGTGCCAGGGTGACCATGCGTGTCACCCAAAAGGGCTTGGCGTGTCACCTGTGACACGCGTGTCATAGGTTGGCCATCACCGCCCTATGAAGTGGGTGGGGCCGTGAAGCTCAGAAGAGAGCTTTGACTAGTCCACGGTCACCCAGCTGGCTTCATTGGGGAGAGTGGAATCAAACCTAGTATTCCCAGATATGAGTCTGGCTCCCTAACCACTAGACCAAACTGGCTCAGGGCCTAGGTCTCTGGTAATTTGAGATCAGAATGTAGCTCCATCTTGCCCTTGAGTTTCCTGCAATTAGGAAAAGTCAGAAATCCAAGGTATTTTGCATAAGCAAGGGAAGTTGTCAGAGAAAGCAAGCTATAAATTGCCATAAAATTCTTAGGCAGTGATGGAAGTAAATTCCACCAATCTATGTCCATCAGTCTGTGTGTGTCATTTTTCACTTAACAGGAAAAAATATTATTTGCTAGTAGAACACAGGAACAGTACAGAAATCGTTGTCAAAGTTGACACTGATATACAGTATCTGTTCTCTGGCTTCCTTAGAACTCTGGAGAAATGTGGAGAATTGCTTACGATTATACATCAGGTTGCGCAGCCTTAAGAGGAAACACGCATGTTCTTTAAAAACTATTCATAATTTGAGAACTTCTTGGAATCATTTTGCTGCCCCCTTCTTAAGATATCACTATCTAGCTCAGTAGATACTTGTACATAATATATATATTTTGCTCTGGGCACAATTCTGTTTCATCTTCCTCTTAGAGAAATTGCATTCTAATTCTAAAGAATTGCCAGTGATTCAGTGTCTCAAAAATTTTCCAAAACAACTGCAATTCAATTTATTTTTTATCTTCATGAATTATACCCTGTTAAAAGAAGATGGAGACCATCAGACTTCCTTCCGGAAGGTCACCTCATGTAGGACTACGTGACCCCTTCGCTTCATTACATTCTCAAATAGACTGCCTGGTTTTCCTGTAACGCATTTGAGAGAGCGTTAAATGTCAAGGAAAATTTTATATCTCTGACCAAACATAAAATAAAATAATATCACAATGAATATTGATAAAGTACATTTTGAAATCATTCCAATTCAGACATATGAAGAAAATATAGAAAATCACCACTTTTGGATTGACAGCTACCACAAGTTCACAGGAACAAACAGCACTTCATCAAATAATATTTTCTTGCTGTTAACAAAGGTAGCCTGGTTTGGTTTGGTTTGGTTTTACATCTTGTACTCAATCTCCTATTTGGAAAGTTGTTTGTATTTCATTAAAGAAATATGGGTAAATATCCATACTGGTATTTATAATGAATTGCCTACTTTTCTGTGGTAACAGCTACCAGCCTAGACAAATTTATGGATGACAGATGTATCAATGGCTACTACAATGGATGCCTAAGTACATCTTTCAGGCCCTGGGGACAACAAGGATGCTTCTAAGGCTATTTGCTGGGATTCGAGAGCAGGAGGAGGTTTGCCCTTGTTTCAGCTTGAGATGCCCATGGGCAATTGGTGAGTCACTGTGTGCAACAGGATGCTGGACTAGATGGGCTGTGGCCTGATCCAGCAGGGCTCCTCTTATATTCTTATGTTCTTTCTCAAGTAAAATGCTAATGCTTTTTACCTAGAAGTAAATAACACTAGGAATGTGTTTGTGGAATATAAAGTGAATCCTATAAGCAGGTACACTTGCTAAGACAGGATTTTGTCCTATAATATTGATCTCTGGACAACCAAAAAACATAATAAAACAAAGTATGGCACCATCTCCGTAGGTGGCTAAGACATTCCTCCAGGTGCCCAGGGGGCAGGATATCCAAACACCTGGGCACTGAGAGGGCCAGATGTTCAGACACGTCTAGTCCACAAACCATCCAACCTTCAAAGTACTCTGGGGACATTTTGTGAAGATTTGGTTCCTTCCCTTATGAGGCAGAGGTGACTTGAGGGTCAGAAAAGACCTCTGTGGACCACAGTCCATATCCTGGACTACAAAGAGAATGCAGACAGCACATCCCTGCAGACCATAATAGCCTGAGGGACCTGTCAGTAGAACTCTAGAAAGTGCCATTGGAAGCACTGCTGGGAGGTCGCATGCTTCCAAAGCAGCCTTTCCCAACACGCTTCCAAAACAGACTCTGCTGTTTTGGAAGGCCAGGAACATTTGTTCCTGACCTTCATATGGTCCACAGTGGCTTCAAAGACAGCAGCTGGGACCGGGCCTTGGCAGGCTGTCCAAATGCAGACAACCCTTCAAACAGCCTACTACTAGCCTGCTCCAATGGTGCTGGAGCCTACTGGCCTGCACTACATGGGCCAGAACAAAAGTGTGGAAGGGGATCATGACATGAGCAGAGGCACATATAAGGAAACATGAGCCACATCCCATACATCTAGTCCAGAATTCTGTCTCCCATAATGACCCACCAATTACTCCTGGGCATCTCAAGGAGAAGACAAAGGCAAAGCCTTCACCTACTGTGAATTTCCTCCAAATGGCCTTTAGAGGCAATGTGCCTGTCTTCTGCTCAGAGCTTGAATCTACACTACCTTTCTCCTTCATGTATGTTTCAGTTCAAGATTGGCTAATTGTGTCTAATCCATTATGTTCAGTAGAGGCAGCATTCACATGGATTTCTACAGAACTGCCAGCTGGATGACCTAGGGCTAGTCACAGCCCTCTTTCTGAGCCCTCACAGCCCCCCACCTCACAAGGAGTTCTGTTGTGTGGAGAAAGCTTTGTCAGTTGCTTTGAGTCCCCTTAAATGGGTGAGAAAAGCAAGGTAGAAAAGCCAAATCTTCTTCTTAAGTTTGACCGCAACCTAGGAGCAATCTAATGCTCCTGGTAAATATGTAGACTGCTTTTTAGTAACCTAACCCTGGCTCAAGGGGGGCCTGCAGCAACTTCTGGTGAATTCCCACAGCTCTCTGGTGCATATAGACCCATCTAGTGAGCTCACGAAGCCATAAATGTGAACAACCTGTCAAGACATTAAAACTTAGAGAAGTATTTGGGGATCTCTCTGACCCCAACTGATTATGATTAAGTACAGCAGGGATACGTTAAACACAGCTGCCTTGAGTCAGCTAGGATTGGTCAGTCTTGTGCTCATCTTCTGTATAATTACTGGTGTCTTGGAACTCATCTTTGCTGTTATGCCATTTTCTTGTTTAATGTTATATGCCTTATTCCTAGTTCCTGTGTAAGAGTGTATTATAAGGAACCTAAGGAAGGTACTGTTTATTTGTTTAGCATTACCTGATATTTGGTAAGCCTGTATTATTGTTTTCTTACTTCCATCCACCTCTCTCATGTTGTTTGTTAGTTAGTGCTTCCTTTGCATGCACTGAAATAAACCTTTATGTTTGAGAATTGACCTGCAGCCTCCTCCAGCTTATGATTTCACTGATTCTGTGCATCTTCACTGAAAAAAAACTGTGGTCAAACCATTTTTTCCTGACACAACCCCCCCCCCGACTTTAAGTCTAGGAAATGTTTATTTCCCAGAAATCAACTACACCAGCATCAGTGCTCTTCTTTTACAGAAAAATAAAGCTGCCCTCTCTTTGAGAATATTCTGGGCTGTTCTGTGCAAATACATAGAGAGGCAATAAATATGAGCTGCACATCATTCTATTCATAGGAATTCAGGAATGGGCAATGGCTGCCATTATCTCATTGTATCCTTTGTGCCTTATTTTAAAATGGCATAGTTGATCAGACGGGGAGAGGAAGCGTGCTGCATCCAAAATAAATTGCCAATTCTGCCACGTGGATTTCAGTAACAAAGTGGCATTATTATGTATAAATTGTCCTGGTTTCTGGATTAGTTCAAATAATTTTGTTTCTTGCCAGTCATGGTGTAAACAGCAAATGGTGATACAAAAGAGTCTTAATGGCAGGTTTCAGAGTGATCTGGTTGCAACGGGACAATTATAATTAAATAAAATGAATAAAATGAAGGAGCGGAGTTAATGAGGTTTTTATTGTTCATCCATTTTTTAAAAAAAGTTTGGAGAATAATGGAAAGATTTGAACCTGCACTGCTGGGGTCAGAGTTCCACTCTGTGAGCGCCTTCTAAGTGTGGCTTTAGGGGAAGCCCCATGGGTAGAGGAAGCGCCCGACAAGCAGACGGCCACAGCAGATGATCTATGGCATCTTCTCCAAATAAGAGTATTAGCCAGGAAAAGTACATGGGTGTGTGTTGGAAAATAAAGATACAGCGCTGTACTTCTGTGCCAGAGTACAATAGCAATCTGGTTACCAAAAAATAGAGTCCACAAAGTTTGTTAGCTTCAAAACTTATAGGCCGCATCCCCACGACGTCGTTATCTCGAATTCAAAACGTTTTGATTTCGGGCCGTGTACACGTCACTTCGGCTTAATACGGTATTTCCGTGTTAAACGACGTTATCCCGATTTGAAATAAATCCTGATCTCAACAGGTCTCACTCCAGAACATGCCCTTGACACGTGTTTAATTTTTTACTGTGTGGACAGTATCATTCCGGGATGAGATTCCGTGTTAAGGCTGTCCCGCCCCCCCAATCGCACTGTAACCAATGGCTGAACGTATTAGAAGCACGTCATGTTTAGGGTTTCCTTCATTGAAAAAATCCACCCTCAAACACCCACTATAAACTTCCAGTCCTTAAAGATACACTGTATCAATGTAAGCACTTCACACCTTAAAAACAATGTTGCAGTTTTGCGCAATTTCAGGACTTTGAAGGTTCGGAACTTTAAAACAGGGAAAGGAAAGCCCTGGAGCCTGTATTTTAAAAGCTGTGGCCCTCCTCCCCCCTTCTTTGCCATTGCTGCTGCTCCTGTGCATCAGCAAAGTGACCATTCATTTTCTTTATCAGCTGCTTTGAGCCCCCTTTAACAGGTGATTACAGAAGGTTTCTCAGCTGCTTTAAGCCCCCTTAAGGGTGAGAACCGGTTTGTCAGTCGCTTTGAGCCCCCTTAAGGGTGAGAAGGCTTGTCAGCCGCTTTGAGTCCCCTGAAGGGTGAGAACAGAAGGTTTGTCAGCCGCTTTGAGCCCCCTTCAGAGGCTACTTTGCCTCTGCCTGTGGTTACATCTAAGGTTTAATCCAGTTTCAGTTCACTTTCAGAGTGAGAGAATACACCAGCAAACTGACAAGCTGGTTTTCTTTCAGGGTTAATAACTCAGAAAATCCACCTTTAGACTAGATAATGTGGAAAGAAAACTGGTCACTTTGCTGATGTGTTCTCTTACTCTGAAGGTGGAGTGAAGCTAGATTAAACCTTAGGTGTGACCACAAGCCAAGGTTTTAATCCAGCTTCGGTCCCTGTGAGGTGGGGGGGCGGCGGCTGTGAGAGCTCAGAAGGGAACTGTGACTAGCCCAAGGTTACCCATCTGCAGCAAGTCGAAGTTTCACTTTTGCGCAGTTCTGAACTTTCAAAATGAAAGGAATAGGGAGTCCCCGGGGAACTTTCCACGCTCTCGGAGTTCCCTCCCGGCCACGGGGGGAAGAGCAAGCGAGGAGCCCCCTTCGCCCTCTTGTCCACCCCTTGGCTCTCCTCCTCTGCGGGGCAAAGTGGCGGCAAAGCGGGGGAAAAGCGGCAGCGGAGCCCCAGGGAGAAGCCGCCAGCGCCACAGCGCCTGGATGGATGGATGGATGGATGGATGGATGGATGCCACCGCTGCCGCCTCTTCCGCCGGCTGGTCTTCCCTCGGCACGAGGCTGGAAGAGGAGGAGAGCCGAGGGGCGGGCGAGAGGCCAGGCGGGCTCAGTGTGCCCACCTGGATGGATGGATGGATGGATGGATGGATGGATGGATGGATGGATGGATGGATGGATGGATGGATGGATGGATGGATGGATGGATGGATGGATGGATGCTGCTGCTGCTGCTGCTGCTGCTGCTGCTGGGAAGGGGGAGGGTGGATTGGGCAGGGAATTCCCGGCGGAGCATGACGCAAAGAGAAGGGAGGGTGGGATCCTGGCAAGGAAAACCAATCATAGGAGAGAGTGTGGGCAATGGGCGGGAGGACAATGCTGCCATGTGGACTCCGAGTATTGATCCCGCGTTAAGGCTGCCATCGGAACCGGATCAACTTGCAAGTCGTGTGGACAGCTTTGTTCCGTTTCTTTTATTTCGAATTCTTTAAACTGAAATAACACATGCCATGAAGACGCGCCCATAGTTTACTAAGTCTAAGTCTGCTGAGGATATGAGCTCTCATTACGAATGTACAGCATTTTCCTTTCAATGCACTACATCTGCAGAGCCATTCTTCCAGTATTCACTATGGAGAACTTCTTTCATGCATTGCTTTTCTTCTGTGTATTGTGGATGTGTATAGAAGGAAGACTTGAGCATTCCAGAGGAGGAGGAATTGTGGACATAGATCTATCCACGGAAAGCATAACACGGCATTTGCATTGGTGGGGGGAGGATTTTTGCACAGGTGACAGCCCTCCTGGAGGGGTTACACTTTCCTCACCTTCTCTACCCCCAAAGAGAGCGACAATTCTTCCTTGCCTCCTTCTCGCTTTGCCACCGCCGAGCCTACTGCGGTTTAGCCATGTGTGTCTTGGGAGAAAAGCTCTGTTTGCCTTAGATATGCATCCCATCACTCTTGGGTTCCTCTTTCAGCCCTGAAGGAGCATCTTGAACATCCCACAAATTTGTGAATGCAAAAGTTTGAAACAAAACAGCCCCACTGGGTAAGGGCTCCCAGCCTAACCACACAGTTTGCCCACCCATACCTCACGCTCATACCTCTGCCTTCTATGGGGTCCTGGCAGAGATAGGCTCAAAGTTTAAGGTCTGCTGGAGGGGGCTTCTCCGTGCCCCACCAATTAGAGAAATCCACTGTGTTGAGACATGGGGAGGGACTTCTCAGCTGTGGCACCTCCCCTATGGCATGCCCTTCCTTTGGAGGTCTGATTAGTGCCAACTCTGCTAACTTTTAGGCACCACATAAAATCCTGGCTTTTTATTAAAGCATTTGGGCACTAATTCACTCAGCACTATTTTAACTTTTAATGGGGCGTGTATTTAATGTTCTGATTTTATATGGGTTTTTACTGTAAGCTGCCCAGAGATCTTGGGATATAAACAAGCAACAAACAAACAAACCTGGGAACCTAAAAGATCATTTCCGCCCTTCCCCTCCCAGCCCCAGCCCCTCATCTCCTGGCCCACCCCAACTGAAGCAATGGATTTGTCGGCTGTTGCTCCATGAGGAGGCAACTTGAGTCTGCCACTGGCAAGCGAGAAGTTGGCACACCAAGCGGATGGTCAATCCTGGCTCACACTGGCGGATGGCGCCAGGACCGATCAATAGGGGGAGGGCAGATGAGTGTGCCAGATGGGATGAGGCGGGTGGGCCATCCTGGCTGCCAGGCAGTTCGCTCAGATGTTCTTTCCTTCATCCTCCTGTCCTGCTGCAACCTGTTTGGAAAGGGAGTGATTCCCTAGCTGTCCAAAGACAAGTTACAGTCCTGGCTTGTCAGAAACCCAAGAGAGCAGGATCCACGTAAACCAGTGGTCTGAGACTGTGCCAGGTGTTTTCTTCTGCTCTCAGAAGGCACTGGCTCTTCAAAAGCTTCTGGATAGGTAAACTTATTCCATGGCCACACCTTCACAATAAACCTTCTTCAGTCCACCCTCAGGTCTGACTGCTTGCACCTTTTAATTTCTATCCCTTTTATTTGTGGACTTTCCACTCTCCATTTGGACCTTCTTGAATGGAAAGTCCGCACCACAAAGAAAACAGATAGAAATGAAAAGGTGTGAGCAGTCAACCCTAAGTGAAGCTGTGACCACCTTAGGCTGCGATCAGAAGCAGCAAAATAGAAGCACTGCTGAAAATGCCCCAGAGGACTATCTGAGGTGGGACTGTTCACACAGATGTCTGTTCCTTCCACTCACCTGAACATCCTGCTCTTGAAAAGGTGGATTAGAGAAGGCCTGGGAACACGAGGGCCACCCACTGTCTCTTTGAGGCACCTCTGAGGCACCTATTTTGTTATGTCTGAATACAACCCTAGTTAGTGGGACTTTCTGCAGTCATTACTCAACACTGCTTACAATCTAGCTTAGCGCTGCTGAAGGCTCAATGGTTTGTTTCCACTTCTTCAGTCAAGGTGGTAAAAGCAAACCAGTAGATCTTCTAGACATATCAAGTGGAAACAGAAAAGGGTGGGGAAAGTGTTTTTCCCCCTGAGATTTGTGTTGGAAATACAGCATTTCATGTGTGTGTGTGTGTGTGTGAGAGAGAGAGAGAGAGAGAAGTCAGCCTAACTTGCTAAAGGGGGGAGGCGGAGCTTAGACCTCAGTTAGTTTAGTTCTTCCTATTAAGATCAGTCTGTACCAAGTTGTTCCTGTTGTGTTTTAAGTAACGTTAACTTTTATTTCCACTAATCTTTTGAGTGGTGCATTTCTGGGATCATTGCAGAATCTCACACTGCAAACTCTGGGAAAATCACACAAGCCTGATTTTCCAACAATTTGTTTATCTACAGCCCATCTAGTCCAGCATCCTGTCACACACAGTGGCCCATGGGCATCTCAAGCAGAGACAAGGGCAAACCTTTTCCTGCTCTCAAATCCCAGGAAATGGCCTTAGAATCATCCTGCTTTTCCCCCAGTCTGAAAGATGTACTTAGGCATCCATTCTAATAGCCACTGATACCTCTGTCCTCCATAAATTTGCCTAACTCTTCCTTATAGCCATCTAGGCTGGTTGCTGTCACCACCTCTTTTGGCAACAAATTCCACAGACCGATGACCCTCTGGGTGAAGAAATGTTTCCCCTTGTCCAATCCAACTCTCCTGCCCATCAGCTTCATAGAGTGTCCCCTGGTTCTAGTGGTGTGTGATAGAGAAAAGACATTTTCTCTATCCACCTTTTCTATACCGTGCATGATTTTATACACTTCAAACAAGTCCCTTCTTAAAAGCCGTCTTTCCAGGCTGAAGAGGTAAATAGGAAATTGTTTTCTTCCCTAAGTCAAGGAACTTTGATACTATTGCACTTTGTGCTCTTTGGAGATGCTTCTCAGACTCATATACTATGTTTAGATCGCATAAGTCTCACTATGAAAGAGGCAACGACGTGAAAAGGTTGACAAATTAGAGGAGGAAATGATCCCCACTCCTTTCAAATGTCCAAATAATATTTGCTCGTTTACAATTGATTTTAGAAATTTAATTTGAATGTACATTCAATACAAAGGCCTGCATTTGAATAGGGTTTAGGTCATGAACCAAATGGGGAAAAAAATCAAATTGTCTTGACTTGCCTCAACATTTCCTTAAAAAAAAAGAAAGAAAGCATTATTGAATTCTTCACACATTAAGTGCTTTCACAGATCACTGATCCACAAAATTAGGGGTTTTGTTACTTTTAGTTTTCATTGGAATAAATGGGATTTTTGTCAAATTATGGGCAAGATTTCCTTAGAACCAGTCCCTAGAACTACAAAGAATCAACTCTACTTAAACAACCTGGGCCATGGTGACTAGGAATGTGCATGGATATTCAAAGGTATTCGAAATTCAATCAATCTGGCCAAATTTTGACATTCAAATTCAAATCGAATGTCCATAGATTTGAATTTAAAGATTCAAATGAATTTTGAATTTTGGATCTATTTGTTCAAATTATCCAGACATTCTCATGTGTACAGGTTAAGGCACAATGCGTACTTGCAGATTCACATCTTTCCTGCATCCATACCCATTTGTATGGATCCATATGGGACAAAAACAGGTTGCCTACAGGATAACTACAGGATGTGTACGGACATGTACAGATGTGGGGAAGAGGAGTATGGGCATCTATGAATGTTGCTGACATTCATAAGTGCAAATTCAAATTGAAAATTCAAACTAATAGATTCAAATTTGCAATAGATTCGAATTGAATTTGGTTTAATTCAGATTTTAAAGATTCGAATCGAATCCCAAAAATTGCACTTGTGCACACCCCTAATGGTGACCAATATTTATTGATACTTCTCAGTTTAAGCTTGCCCAGTGGTAGCCAGAAAAGGTCCAGTGTGGTCTGTTGGCTGTTTACTGTCTCTCTGGAATGATAAAGCGAGGGTGAGAAGCCGTCAAGCCACATGGCAGCTACTAAGGTGTCATGTTCAGCTTGAACACTGTAGAGGATTTTGAATTGGCATCTGTGATGTCAGAACCAGAATAAGGCAAACATTTTGGGTGTTATTGAGGTCTTGATCACATCTAAGGTTTAATCCAGCTTCAGTCCACTCTCAGAGTGAGAGAACCCATCAGCAAAGTGACCGGTGATTTTCCAAAGATGAACTTTCTGAGTTACTTAACACTGAAAGAAAGCAGCTTGTCACCGTGCTGATGGGTTCTCTCGCTCTGAAAGTGGACTGAAGCTGGATTAAACCTTAGATGTAACCACACAGCCTATGCTGCAACTGATTTCCAAAACCCCACACATCCCAGCAATGGTCCAGGAGGACAGTTGTTGAAGGTCGAGTTCCCGGCCCATGTCCATGAGTCCAATCTTCCTATTTTTCCTCAAATGGACACCCTGGTCCCACACCGCCCCAGGAACATCACCAGACAGAAGTGTGTGCTACAGAAAGAAAGTCCAACTACAGGGGAGGGGGGAGGGAGGGAGGGAGAGGGGCTTAAAGACCAGAGCATCTGCTTTTCCTCCTCCCTCTCCCCCATCCCAACATGAGTGAATTGGCTCCAGCCCTGTGCCTGGAGCAAGTGGTGCTCCCACGTGGCGTCAGACCTGTGCAAACAAACGGCACTCCTCCAAGCACAGCGCTAGAGTATTTAAGGGGCAGGTTTTTAAGGGCTGAGCTACAAGCTCAGAGCCGCTCCTGGTGCTGCTTCTCTTTTGCCTGCCTTACAGCAGCAGTCTACACTTCAGAAAAGGTAGGCTAGGAGGATTTAAGGGAGGGGAGGGAAAGGAAAGGAAACAGCTCGCATTTGGCTTTATCATTCTTTCTCATTGTTAGGATTTCTCTCTGATTGTGCCATTTCTCTTTTTAAAAAGCAGCTGGCATGTCCAGCACTGTGGAAGGCAGTACTGCTATGTGCCCCATCTAAACCCTGTCCCTGCACCATTATCACTGATGGATAGAGAGTTCATTCATTTCACCCTAAGGAAGTATTGCAGGATGTTCCTTTTACCAGCATCATCAACATCATCTCAGGCTCTAGTTTTTAAGTGAGACCCAGTATTGTGCAATATAATCTGTGTAACATCCGGTAGCTAGCATTGAATTTTTGCCTGAAGGCAAAGCCACTGCTAACTTTTTTTAACCTATAGATCAAGTTACAGTTTTGAAATCCCATCTGAAATCCGTTGGGAGAGTTCCTTAGCTGGGTTCGGTAACATTGATGTGCAATTTCTGACTGTTGAATTCCTTCTGCTTACAATATGGGTGGTATTATAGTCATGTAGTTGGATTTAGCTTTTTGGGGGTACTTAATTTGTCAGCTTTCAGCCAGTAAAGAGATACTGGATGGAGGCTTAAATACTATTGCCCTGTTTCTTTGCTGGTTGTCGTAACTGCAGTGCCTGTAATGAACCAACATTTTAAAAAAAACATATATTGAATAAAAGGGGCTGTATCCAAATTTAATGCACAACGAACACCGTTTAAAAAATACTTAAATACTCATGTTCCACTCCTTGGTGTGTGTGTGTGTTTTAAAAACCTGTAATTGAGGTTTTTGTACAAAACCAGACTTTACTCCTCTGAAAACAAGTGTTTTCAGATGTATACTTTTTTAAATTTCTTTTTTATTATTATTTTATAATACAAGCAGATGTAAATTTCTTGCTCTCAGCACTTTCTCTGACAGACAGTAGAAACACTAAGGCTGTGGTCACACTTAAGGTTTAATCCAGCTTCAGTCCACTTTCAGAGCGAGAGAACACAATTGGCAAGGTGACAAGCTGATTTCTTTCAGTGTTAAATAGCTCAGAAAATTCCCCTTTGGAATAAATAATGTGGAGAGAAAATTGCTGGTCACTTTGATGATGTGTTTTCTCGCTCTGAAGGTGGACTGAAGCTGGATTAAACCTTAGGTGTGAACGCGGCCTAACTGTATTTCGCATAAATATGTTTGAAAGTGATATATCTGATGCTACTGAAAGTGTACTAGGGGGATTTTCAGAAGATAGCTTTAAGGAAGACTGTAACTTTTTACAGCGCAGACTTGTGCATGGCTACCCAGAAGTAAATCCCACTTGATACAATGGGAGTTAATTCCATTTATTGTTGGTATTTGATAGCACTGAGTTGTGTGACTTGTGGTTGACTGCATGGGCACCTGCCTGGTACCTCTGGGTAGAGGTACAAAGACCCTTGCCCTTTCCTAACTTCCAGAGAGAGATTGGAGACTGAATGGGCAACTCTCTGCTTTCCAGGCAGTTGGCTCTAACACTGAGTGAGAGCCCCTTCTCTTAATCCCATATGAGTGTGAAAAGCATAGCTAACCTGCACAATTTACAAGCAGAAGGATGGTTCAAGATGTTCATTCTTGTGAATGAACTGAACATTTATACCAGTGGATTTTTAAACCTGGAACAGAAGAAATTGAAATACTCACTTCAATGGGACTAACACCATGTACAAAGGGCATGGTCTTGCTAGACTGCATAACATTTTGATCTTCACAGAGTGTTGCTCTGGAAAGAATTTGACACCTTTGAGTTTACTAGGCTGCAGCAATGCTACTCAGTAATAAATGGAAAGTGCAAATGTTCTAAAATAAACCCTACTGTTTCGTGTTTTGGTTTTTTTACAAGAATGACTCTCGGTGGGAAATGGCTTTACCCCAATGTCACTATGCTTAGAAAGTTCAGAAAAGCGGAAAGCTGTAGTTTCCATACCCTGTCACCAAGTCGTGATCTTTGGAATGATCTTTGTCCATGCAGTCAATATCAGAGAAATAGCTGTGTTAATCTAATTCGAAAAGTCCAGCAAGGTAGTTAGTAGCACTTGGAGACTAACAGGAGAAGGGTTGGTGGCATGAGCTTTCATAGACACGTAGCCATGTCTACGAAAGCTCATGCCACCAACCCTTCTCCTGTTGGTCTCCAAGTGCTACTAACTACCTTGCTGGATTAGTCGATGCAGGACTCTGAATTTTAGGATACCTGTTCATTCTTAGCCTGCAATACTGTTTCTCCCTTGTACAATTGGCCCATCTAGGGAAAAAAACCACCGCTTTGGAAAAAGCAGAAGGGTTTTGTGAAAAATGACCTGGGGTCCTTGACGACATCTTTTTCTTCCTTCCCAGCTATGTACTGTGGAAGCTGTATCTGCCTGCTCCTGGCTGTGCTGTCCATGGTTTCCTCAGGGCAACAGACGTCAGGCTCCCAGAGTGCCAGTCCTACGGCTGTTCATCTTGAGCAGAGTTTGCTAGAAAACCACCGGCATGCCCGCAGCCCAGTCTCCGGGAAATCGATCCAGCGGGTAGATGACCCAAAAAGTAACCTTGGAGCTCTGTTGGCTAAATACCTCCAGCAAGCCCGAAGAGGTATGTTCTGAGTAAAGCCAAGACTGTCTTTTTTTCAGCCAAGCCGCAACTTGTTATACCAGCTAGGGAAAAGGGCAAGGTTTGGTTAGAGGGGCTTATCATTCAAATGTATATAAAGTTTTCTCATGCTCTTGAGAAGGAAGGGAAGATAAAACAAATCTCATCTACTCTGCTAAGCTGTGCCAGATCTTTTTTCAGCTACATCCACCAAAAGAGGACTTGGACAGTCTTGGTGTGGTAGCCTCAAATGCATATTTTTCTGGTCCCTTTTATTTACTTAGTGATTTCATTTATTAACTTCCCTATTGCCATGGAGGCTCAGAGCAGATTGCAACAATTAAAATACAGAATAGCCAAAGCAAAACTAAAAATAGTTAAAACCAGGGCAGTATAAAGGAAGAAGACCCCCCCTCTTTAGCCAAAAGCCCAAGTAAAGAGGTGTGTCATTATCAAGCACTTGTACCTTCACCTGCATTATGTGTCAGGCACCTTCACGGTACATGTTTAGGATGGCGGTGGAGACGCACCTCTTTCACCTTGACCTTGGTTAAATGGGGATTGTTCTCACACTAGTCTGCGTCTCCCACTTTCCTGAACATTCTGTGCTGGAATAGGTGGATTAGGGGTGTCTTGGGGACATCAGGGACCCACACTGTGTCTCTGAGGAGCTGCTTTTTGTGGCGTCTGAACACAGCCTCAGTTACAAGCAACTATACTAAGCGTGGGGACAAATCACCACCTGCTAAATTGAAAGGTTTTAGGCTGTGGTCACACTTAAGGTTTAATCTAGCTTCAGCACACTTTCAGAGAAGAGGAAGAAGAAGAACTGGCTTTTCTTCCCTGCTTTTCTAACTCATTTCAGGGGACACAAAGCGGATTACAAACCTTGTGTTCATCTCCCCACAACAAAACACCCTGTGAGGTAGGTGGGGCTGTGAGAGCTCAGAAGAGAACTGTGACTAGCCCAAGGTCACCCAGCTGGCTTGATGGAGGAGGGTGGAATCAAACCGGGTATTCCCAGATAAGAGTCTGGCTCCCTAACCACTAGACCAAACTGGTTCAGAGTGAGAGAATACATCTGAAAAGTGACAAGCTGCTTAATTTCAGTGTTAAATATCTCAGAAAATTTATCTTTGGGACAGATAATGTGGAAAGAAAATTACTGGTCACTTTGCTGATGTGTTCTCTCACCCTGGAGCTAGATTAAACCTTAGGTGTGACCACAGCCTTAATCTTTTGTACTACAACTGATGGCTTCACAAAACTTGGTTGAAGAGAGGTATGGGGCTTTGTTTAGAAGCCTTGCTTTGATTTTACAGGACTGTTTTGATGTACAGTCATCATGAGATCACTCTTCCAGCCAGAATCTTCCCTTTTCCCGTGTCTTACAGTTCAAGCCCATGAGCCAAGCACTGTAGATTAAGCACTTACAGAGGCTGGGCCTCTTAGCCATCACAGCTCAGTGATCATTTTTGACTCTGGACTTCACTGACCCATTTGGGACCTCTTCTTTACATGAAACATAATGTGATAACCTGACTCTTCTGCACCTGGAACTTTCCTGCTTCTTCTGCTGAGATGAGCTGGGAAACCTGTATGTCCAATGGTACCATAGATTAATGCCTTCTTAGTGCCAACTAAAGAAATGAACTTCAAGCTCTTATCTTCCATCCGGCTATAGCTCTGTGGCTCTAGGCTGTGGCAACCACAGCACCATCTTCTGAAATCTAAAAGTCATAAGAGAAAACACAATCTATCTAGGAAGAAACTCATTCCACCTAGCAAGGCTGCCCATGTTGATTATCCAGGGTCCCTGTTTCCCTGCCTGTCCTTGAAGAATAATGACAGAGGTGGAACGATGTTCTCTCACTCTTTCTCTGTGAACCCATTACAGTACCTGTGCTGGAACATTAGCATCAGCATTCATTGCTAGGGCAGGAGGTTTTGCCTAGCAAGCATTGAGAAGAGTGCCTTTTAGGTATTCTACCTTCTCCTCCGCCATAATCACCATGTCAGCAAGGCCTGAGAATAAACAAACACTTATGTAAGATTAGTAATATGAATGCTTCTGAGAGAATAATGCTGGATCTAAGTTATTTATTTGGTGCGTATAGCTTTCTGAGAGGCTTGCAGAGTTGCATGCTGAGGACTGCCTTAAGTACTTATCCAGCACTTATCTTTTTATTTATACTCTAAAAATGGAATATTACTGTCAAGACACTTTTAGTAATACACTAAGAGGATTTGTAGAATTAAATTAATAATGTAGTATCCATAAAAACTTATTGAGGCTGTGGTCAGACCCAGCAAAGGAAAAAATGAGGCACTTCTAAGAAGCTTCACAGTGAGGTTGTTTACACACCAGTCTGCCTGAACATCCTGTGCTAGAAAAGGTGGATCAAAGGAGGCCTGAGAACGTGAGGGACACACATTGTTACTCTGAGGTACTTCTGAGGTTCCCCTTGTGGTATGTCTGAATACTGCATAGGTGACCTCAGGCCAGTATTCGGATGAATGAATCTTATTGATTAGTCAGTTGACCATATCAAGTTTACAAAAGTTAAAATCATATAAAACATACAAGGATAAAATTGAGAAACAAAACAAAATAAAAATATCATTATTTGTCCCCATCACCCTTACAAAACACCCCATTCAACTCAATGAATGATTTCCTAAGTCTTAAAGAAAAACAAGGCTGCCCTATGCGTCACTTTTCTCCCCGCAAAAGGCAAGTCACTTTATGTTCTCCATTCCAGTGGGACATATTAGGGTTGTGCACGGATATTCAAAAATCTGATTCGAATCCGTCGAATATCGACATTTGAATTCAAATTGGATTTTCAAAAATCCAATACAGATTTTCAAATAATTCAAATGAACAGATCCGCATATATCGCATATGAATACCATTCGCATTTGCGCTTATAATGCGGGATGAAAATGGGACGCATACGGGATGAAAACGAGATGCATGCAAATTCAAAAATGGATACAAATGCTGCCGACATTCTTACTGACAGATTTGAATTGGATTTTCGAATGTACGGAGTCGGATAATCCGGATTTGAATTGGATTTTCAAAAATCCGGATTTTAAATTCAAATTGAATTGAATTTTTGAATATCCAAATCGACTCGAATTCGAATGCAATAAATGCATTTGCACACACCCCTAGGACACATTTTGTAAAAGGGGGCCCAAACAAGTTGTTCTTATTGAAGAATACAAGGGACAGGTAAACAAGATATGAGAAAGATCTTCCGGCCAGTATCTGCCTCCCAGCCTGATCCATCTTACAGGGTTGTAATG
The DNA here is from genome assembly GCA_023333525.1 of Aspidoscelis tigris stejnegeri. Lineage (NCBI taxonomy): Eukaryota > Metazoa > Chordata > Lepidosauria > Squamata > Teiidae > Aspidoscelis > Aspidoscelis tigris. The sequence goes on from JALMGA010000008.1 coordinate 21,652,364, forward strand.
TGTGCTCCCTTGAACATTTTGAAAGAAAGACAAGGTAAACATGCCAAAATGAAATAAAATAACCCACTGGGTGCAGCTGGCCTTACAGGAGAGAAGTATTATTTTATTCACTTAAAATGTTTGTATACTACTTTCCTGAAGCACTTTACAAAAATGAAGATTAAAAAAAAAGAGTGTAAACATGTCTCAAGCTTTACTTAAATTTCTTAATTCGAAATTCAGATTCCTTGGGCAATGTAACAATGTAGCAATGTAACTCAGGGGTTCCCAATATTTTTGTAAGCATTTAGATACATATAAGACCATGATCTAGTGTCAGTCACAAAATGTTTATAATAGAAAATGTTAGCATTGGATGAAGAGCATGTTCTATTATAAACATTTTGTGACTGACACTAGATCATGGTCTTATATATATCTAGACGCTTTAGTATTGGGAAAGAAAGAAAGGGATATTCAGTCAGAGGGCTAGGGGAAATCTTTAATGTCTAGTTAGGGCATAACTGTCACAGGCACTGAAGAGGGCACACATGTGCCAAATTAGGGACCCATGTCTTTTATACAGATATTCATAGGATTCTTGTTTACCTGATGCATGTATGACCCTGCAAAGTTAAGCACCAAATATTTCTGCCTTTTGTAACATTCTGTCTTAGAATGCTACTGCAATATTCATTCATTCATTCATTCCATTTCTACTCCATCCCACTGCCCAAAGGTCTTGGGGGAGCTTACATATCCAAACCAGAAAAACAAATCCAATATATAAAAGAGTCAAAGTCAGAGACAGAAAAATAAGCCCTAAGGGATAATATAGTACAACTCCATATTGATAATGGAGGATGTATTGGCTTGCCCTGTGGCCCTTGGCAGCTTTCTGGCTTCTCCCTCTCAGACTGAGGGGAGAGTCACTGCTGTGGGCAGGCTTGGAGGCTCCCAGTGGCTGGTAGCATCAGTGTGGTGGGGCCAGTTTTTGAACCTCAGTGACAGTTGGGGGCACTGTGCAAGCACTAGCAACCACTTTGATTCTACTTAAAATGGTCTATGGACCACTGCAGTCTCACTAAACCAGATTCAGCTGATTTATTAATTTGCAAGCTGCTGAGTTAGGCTTTTGTTTTTATTTAGTTTTCAGTTATCTGTGATTATAATCTGTAAAAGAACATTTGCTATACGACCTTTCTCAACCTGTGAGGAAATCCAAAAGGCCCACTTGAAGCAACTGGCAAATTACAATGCATTCTATTCACTGCTTTCCTGCACCAAAAGAAATGATTGTGCCACTTTGGTCTAGTGGTTAGGGAGCTGGACTCTTATCTGGGAATACTGGGTTTGATTCCACACTCCTCCATGAAGCCAGCTGGGTGACCTTGGGCTAGTCACAACTCTTCTGAGCTCTCACAACTCCACCTACTTCACAGGATGGTCTGTTGTGGGGAGAATATAAAGCTTTGTCAGCCACTTTGGCCGCGTCTTCACGGCAACCTTATTTCGCTTTCCCTAAACCGAGATAACAGAACCAGATGCAAACGCGAATTTGCCTGTTCCCATTACTTTCAGCTTAATCGCGTTCAGTCCGGATTCTGAGGACGTACGTGACTCAAGGGGGGACTCCAGTGGCTACCTTTTAAAAGCCGCTTTTTGGGGCTGCCCTGTCCTCTTCCTCCTGGCGTGAACGTACCACCCATAACAGACCCCTTCACGGAGCCTAGCTGGGTGGCTGCCTTGCCTGGATGGAGGAAAAACGGCACCGGGCAGGCAGCGATTCTTTTCCCTCCTCTCCCGATTGCTCAGGGTGCGCAGCAGCAGTGGCAAGTCAAGCCCCTTTCGTCCGTTACAGCTAAACATTCATACATCTCTCCAAACAGCAGTTGCTTTAGTTTCTTTTCCCTTTTTAGAAGGTCAGCACTTTCAATGGCAAGATGGTTATCAGGTGTGAATTGCTTGTTTGCTACAGTGGATTGCTTGATTGCTATTTGGGCTGCTGCTGCTGCTTTTACAGCTTGCTTTGGAAGCAAGCTATTGGGGGAGGGAAACTCTTATCCCTTAACACGGAAGGGTTCCCACAGTAAAAAATGTAAAACGTTTCAAGCGCACGAACCGGAGTGAGACCTGTTGAAATCAGGATTGAGATTCATCACGCTTTGGGGTGGTTTAACACGGGGAAATCATGTTAAGCCAAACTGCCATCTGGACTCTGAGGATTCAAAACATTTTGAAACTGAGATAAGGTTGCCATGAAGACACGGCCTTTGAATCTTCTTAAATGGGTGAGAAAAGCAGGGTAGGAAAGCCAACTCTTCTTCTTAATCTCTCTCACACACGAACTCACATACATGAATACTGATTTTGAGAAATGTCTATGACATACTGCAGTAAATGTTAGTATTTGAAGTTTCATGGAATTTTGTTAATTCTCAAACTTTCCACTTTCCCCTAATCCTTAGGTACTACTGGAAAGATCTCTGTCATGGGACTACAGAATTTTGACCCTACACACAGGATAAAAGACAGAGACTACATGGGCTGGATGGACTTTGGACGCCGTAGTGCTGAAGAATATGAATAAATCTTCCTAAAGATTATCAAATGATACCTAAAAAAAATAATCATCAACCCCCATTTCCGTACAGAAAAAAAGTCATCCTTTTCAGATCAGTGTTCTCAAAACATATATACTTGATGTAAATTGTTCTGTAAAACTATACAATGCAATATATGGTATATAAACATATGCAGAATTTTCCAGAAAAAATATATTCTTTCTCCTATAGTTTCTTACCACCTGCTGTTGACATATTAAAAGTATTTCACTCATCCTTCTACTGTGCAGTCACTATAAATGGTGTTGTGTGTCACAATCTATTATGGAAGGGTTTCTTCTACACAATTGTTAAATTGAACAAAGTAGTGCATTTAAAATAGAATTAAAACATAAGAACATAAGGGGAGCCCTGCTGGATCAGGCCACAGCCCATCTAGTCCAACATCCTGTCTCACACAGTGGCCCACCAATTGCCCATGGACATCTTAAGCAAGGGACAAAAGCAAAACCTTCACCCTGCAAATGGTCTTTAGGGGCATTCTACTTATCTTCACTACCAAGAGGAAATACCTAGGCATCCATTCTAGAACCATTGATACACCTACCACTCCATGAATTTGTCTAACCCTTTGTTAAAGCTATCCAGACTAGTTGCTGCCATCACCTCTTCTGGTAGTAAATTTCATAGACTGATGACCCTCTGAGTGAAAAAATGTTTCCCCTTGTTGGTAATAACTCTACTGTCCATCAGCCCTCAGGTTCTAGTGTTGTGTGACCAAGAAAATATTTTTTTCTCAAATCATGTTTTCCATACTATGGATGATTTTACGGTATATACTCAAATCAAGTCACCTCTTCAAGGCTATTTTTCAAAGCTGAAGAGGCTCAGCCTGATTTTGTAAGAGAAATGTTCAAAGCTCTCTGATCATTCTGGTTGCCCCTTTTTTGCACTTTTTCACAGTTCCACAATATCCTTTCTGAGACCTGGTGACCAGACAGTAAACGGAATCTATTCAGAAAAGCACATGAGAGGAATCTTATAAAATAAATTTTCCATCTCCACTTTTAGATTCAGTTATTTTCTTATGTAATATAAATTTGAAAGTTCTCTTAAAATGATTAATTCTGGGGTAATTGGAATGTTTCTGTCTTTCTGATGAAGCATTTCTTTTTCTCATCTTCAAATACAATGCAGGGTGTATTTTGCAATGGATGCAAGAAATACAGTGTGGCTAACACTAATGCGAAGGTCAAATTATAGTAGAAGAAATTTAAATGCAGAATAAGGTTAGTCTATCCTCAATGTGTAGACATTCATAAACAGCTATCATAAAGAGTAAATTCTGTAGGGAAACTGAACATGGTAGAACGTGCATATTACTTCTAAAAAGTTGAATAATGATATTTTTTAAAAAATAGAAAATAATAATTTGAGAGAAGAAATTTAGGAGTAATCAAAAGGAAACCAGGACAAATGCTGGAGCTAACCAGGAATATTTTGACGGACTGTCAAAGTGAGGCAATTTCCATTTGTTTTTAGGAGTTGTGTACCTGTTATCCTACAAACAGCATAACCACAAAGATCAAGCCCTCTAGTTCTCTTCCGTTAGATAGAACTGAGTAAAGCATGTAGCCATTGGACCAACTGAACAATGCAAAACCGTCCTGTTAAATGCATCTTGCCTTGTGAATCAGATGACGCTCTGATACTAAGAACTTGTTTCCTCAAAATTATAAGCATCATGTCCAGTTAAGGCTATAATTTCCTATTATATAACAAGAACCCAAGGCTAGTATGTTTGTCTCTTCAGTCCTTATGAATGACAAATTCTAAGAAACAGAAATACTACTGTGACCCTTCCAGTTTCTGGAGACAACAAGGGTGGAGCCATGCAGTGTTTTGTTTTGTTTTTGGCAACAACACAAAAGGGGTTGACAATAGTCCCTTCCAGGATAAGTTTTGATGATAATTTATGGCCCAGAGGTCCTGATCCTGTTTGGCTTCCAAAACCAACAATGCAGCAAGTCTGCCAGCCTTGCCTTCCTTAAAGATTTTGAGGGACATTTCCATCCCTTTCATCAAACCTTATGTCCTTTTGGGCTACAGGACTGGCCTTTAGCATCTTTCCCCCCAAACCTTCCGTTTCCTTATTCTCTTATTTCTCTTGCCTTCCAAGTACAACCAAACACTTCTGTTTGTCCAGAGGCAGGACCCAGTATATTCTCAAAGCCCACCTGCAGCCCTTGCAAGGGACAAGAGGGAAAGCAGGGGATGGGAGGCTGTAGGCAGACCATGTTGCAATGATGAAGGTCCTTACACCTCAAGCTCTGTCTCTTCACAGCTTTATGTCCTTCCCAGGGATAGAGGGAACGTTCACCCAACATTCTTCACCTTCTTTTCCTTCAGGACAGCATTGTGGTGACCTCCCCAATCACACCCAAAATTGGCACTGAAATTAAGTTTATATCACATATAATAAAACAAGGTAATACAAAATTGTTAACACAGATATTGTGCCATAAAGTATGTTATGGTATAAGTTGACCTACAACCATCTGCTGTTTTGCAGCAGTGAAGTTTAATGCAGCTTCCCTTCTTGAAAACAATAGGCAAACATTTTTGAGAGGTTTTCAAATGGCTTCATCACTGTCCTTTTACTATCCTTTCAGTGTTTTTGGTGAAAGATCATTTGGGTCTGGGATTCAAGAAAAATAAGGACTTAACCATCCATTTGCTCTTTATATTTAACTGGAACTGTGCAACATTCTCTAGCTTTAGAAGATTTGAATTACAGCACACCATATTCAGCACTGAAAATGACAGGTTTGTTTCTTGCCTAAAGAGCACCCCTTCATGGTTACGGAAAGGTATTCAGGTAGGGATGTGCACGAATATTCATAACATTTTGTTATTCATACAGATTCGTACACAAATCAAATGTTAGGACATTCATACATTAACATTCATATGAATAGTTTGGACATTCATTAAACTGGGGAGATGGGAAAGCGGCTGCGCCAGTCACATCTGCAACGGCTCTAGATTGCATTCATGGGTCAAGAGCAGATTAAAAATGGATTTAGGTTAGATTTGATGCTTTCAGGGCAGATATGTTACGGGATGCATATATCAGCTACATATCAGATATGTATGTGTTCGATTGGATACATATCAGATATCCATACAAATTTGTACAAATACATTCGTATTGAATAGAATCCTACCACGTTTGAAGGGGATCTATTCAAATGAATATGGATTTTCTAAAATTCTATTTGTTATGAACTGAATGCCAAAAAACCCATTTGTGTACATCCTTACATTCAGGAAATCAAGTACTGTATGTAGAAAATGAGAGGACTTCTCAAAGCTTACTGCAGAGAAAATGAGATCAGTACCATGGACAGCAGATTATGCTTAAACAAAGGCTCCTATCATCTTTTATATTAACGTGTTTTCACATATTTTACTTCTTTTTTTCTTTTCCATATTTCCTCTCATTCCTGTGTCTCTTCCCTTGAAGCCAAGGTAGCAGACCTGGAGAAGGAGATAGAGAGCAACAGGACTGAGGGTGAGGCCTTCAGGGATGCAGTAGGAGCATCCCACTCCTTGATGAACAGCCCTCCACCAGCTGCCCTCCTTGGAGAGTGGAGGCCTCAAGCAGGGAGGACATCAAGCTGAGGAAGAGGGACAGGTTCCCTTAGCTGGGACCCCTTCCTCAATGAATGTGCCCGTATCCTCTTGCAACAAGGATACTGCTCCACAGGGAGCAGGAGGAGGGCTTCTTGTAGTGGGCGAATCAATTATTAGAAACATAGAGAGGCGGGTTTCTGATGGGTGCATTGATCACATAGTGACTTGCATGCCAGGTGCAAAGGTTGCGGACATCATGTGGCATCTAGATAAGTTGGTAGACAGTGCTGGAGAGAAGTCAGTGGTCATGGTGCATGTTGGTACCAATGATGTTGGGAAGGCGAGGCAAGGCGGGGCATCCTGGAAGCCAAATTTAGGTCATTATGTAGAAGACTGAAGCCCCGGACTTCCAGGGTTGCCTTCTCAGAAATGTTATCTGTTCCACATGCAGGACCAGCTAGACAGGCAGGCCTCAGGAGCCTCAATGTGTGGATGAGGCAGTGGTGTTGGGAGGAGGGGTGTAGATTTGTTAGGAACTGGGGAACATTTTGGGGCAAGCCAAACCAGTACAAGAGGGATGGGTTAAACTTGAACCAAGATGAAACCAGACCGCCGGCATTTATCATTAAAAAGGTCACAGAGCAGCTTTTAAACTGATCCGTGGGGGAAAGCCGACCAAAGCTGGGCAGCACCCGGTTCAGGAGGGTGTATCCTTGAATGAGGACAGATAGAACTATGCACATAATACTGAGCCAAGTGGGGAACTAGTCAATAATATGCAAGCAGAATGCTGCAAGGGCCAGTATAAGGATCCATGCATTCCTAGAGTGCAGAACTTGTACCAGAGGAGTGAATGCAAATGTATTATGAAAATACCAGAAGCCTTTGAGCTAAAATAAGGGAGCTAGAAAGGTTAGTGATGGATAATAAAATTGATATTATTGGTATCATGGAAACCTGGCAAACCAATGAAAATCAATGGGATACAGTCATCCTAGGTTACAAACTGTACAGGAAAGACAGGGAAGGGCAAATGGAGGTGATGTAGCCTTGTACAGTATATTAAGGAAGAGATAAAATCTTATCAACTGGAATGTCTAGGTGAGTCTGACTCATCCACAGAAGCAGAATACCAGGCCAAAAAGGAAGCCTAACATTAGGGACATGCTATTGCCCTCCCAGCCTAACTCCTGAAGGAGATCAACAACTGGAAAATTAGGCAAAGAAGGTATCCCAGAAAGATAGGGTAGTTATAATGGAAGACTTTAATTATCCTCACATAGACTGGGTGAACTCCTGTTTAACTCAGGAAAGAGAGAGAAAATTCCTAGACCTGCTAAATGACTGTTACATATTGCAAATGATCATGGTACTAACCAGGGGAAAGGCAGTCCTGGACTTGATCCTAAGTAATGCTCAGGACCTGGTAAAGGACATCATTGTGGCTGATCCAATTGGGAACGGTGACCATAATGCAATTAGCTTCAACTTAATTACAAGGAGTAAGTTGTTAGTAAAGTGTAACGCTCTGCCTAACCTTAAACTTTCATAAGGGAAACTTCCCCAAAATGAGGAAACTAGTAAAAAGGAAATTGAAAGGGAAAGTTAGAAAAGTTCAATACTCCAGATCGCATAGAGACTATCTGAAAACACAATAACAGAAGCACAACAAGAATGCATACCTAAAAGAAGAAAGGGAACTTCCAGTTCCAAGAAGAAACCAATGTAGCTCACAAATGCAGTGGGGGAACTCATTAAAAACAAGAAAATTTCATTTAGAAAACAGAAGGCTTGTCCTAATGAGAACAGGAGGGAACATAGACACTGGCAACACAAATGCAAGATGACCATTAGGAAAGCTAAGAAAGACTTTGAGGAGCACATTGCTAAAAACATCAAAAGAAATAACAAGAACTTCTACAAGTAGATCAGAAGTAGAAATCCAACCAGGAAAGCAGCTGGACCATTAGATGATAAGGGACAGAAAGGGATCATTAAAGAAGACATGGAGATAGCAGAGACTAAATGAATTATTTGCTTCCATATTTACTGTAGCATAAGAATAATAACTGAATAAATTTTATTGCAGTGCTACTGAATGTTTTCCACACTTAGCTGTGGAGTTCCACAACAAGGCAGCCCCCCCCCCATCCTGAAACAAACAGCCAAGCTGGGGTATGTTGCTGCTGGAGTTTGACACAGTTGTCTGCTTTCAGGGGCCCATCCTGCTCCAAACCTTGCAGCTGTCTCTGAAGAGCGCCCAGAAGCAGTGCCAAGACTCCCAGCCTTTGTTACCAGCCTTTGACGTTTCTGGCCTGGTGGGCAGGAGAGTGGAAGCACTTCCTGGCATGCACTAAGAAGCATCTCCAGTAGTATACCGGGCCACAGAAACATACCATCTACATGTCTCCCTGGTCCACTATACTAACCCCTGGTCCAGTTATAGACCGTGATCTCAGGTTCTACAACTACACTGGGACAGGGTGACATTTTTGCACCCTTATCCAAGCCACACTTCATGCAGCGCAGACAAAGGATGACAGAGGAGGTTCTGCTGTCTCACACTAGCACGTAGATGGCAGAGGCCTGGATTAGACTATGGTCCAGCCTACCATCAGGTGTGGAAAAGCCCTAACAGTCTCAGCCTGTTGATTGGGAGTATCTGAGAGGAAGAAACTTGTAGAAAACATGCAAACTGTCTTTATGAACTGAAGTTCCACTTTGCATATTTGCCGCCTTCAGACCTTCCTCTTCAAATAGACTGCACGGAGATAGGAAGGGGACATCTCCATGATGGCTGTGATAAATATATAACCTTTTGGTCTCTTTCAATGTGGGAAGATTAAGATGCATTTGTTCATCAATCCTCCTATAAGCTTATGTAGTTAAAAACTGTCACTTAGTAGGCAATTTTATTTTATTTTATTTATTATATTTCTATCCCACCCTATACCTGAAGGTCTCAAGGCGGGTAGCAACCTGTGACGGAATATTACCTATTCGTACATTTATCCACCCATCCACCCATTCCTTTAAATTAAAGACTCTGAATTATGTCTAACCACTATGATGAACAGCCATAATTGCCTAAGCAAGAATATGCAGGGTGATGCTGTTAGTTTTAACCTTTACTTGTCCAACAGTGCCCTCTTCTGGCAGATGCCATCTATACAAAAATGTAATATCTGTATACAGTAACTGACAGCTTATTTCCTTGAAGCTTATAGCCATATAATAGAATTGCAAATTCTCCTTTAAATCAAAATAGAAGGGAAAAATTCATTGGCTGATTCTTGCACAATAAAATACACTTAGGTAATACAGAATTTCTGCAATGCACTTGACTCCCCCAGTTTGGTCTAGTGGTTAGGGAGTCAGACTCTTATCTGGGAATACTGGTTTGATTCTGCACTCCTCCACGAAGCCAGCTGGGCTTTTCTGAGCCCCACCACCACCACCTCACAGGGTATTCTGTTGTGAGGAGGATAGAAAGCTTTGTCAGCCGCTCTGAGTTCCCTTAAATGGGTGAGAAAAGTGGGGTAGAAAAGCAAACTACTCTTCTTCTACACACAACACAGTTTTATGTGCTTCCTGTTGGCAGTGAGGAGAAGGCACTTTGCCAGTATCTGTCTGGTAAATCTCACAAAAGTTCTTAAGTAGTGAAAACACTAGAAATTTTATAAGGTCAGGGAAGATTAAGGCCTGTGTGTAGAGCTGGGTCCAAGAATTCTGCAAGAGGAGAGGGGCGGGGCATGTGGCAGAGCAGCACCTAAAATCACACTGGCTGCCCCCCTCCAACACAGAGAATTATTAAAGACTCTGATCACAACCGCAAAAGCAGAGGTTGCTTTATTTTGGAAATTCCCAGGACGTTTTTCTCAAAGCAATTGGATTTCACAAGTTTGGTCCCAACTTACCAACGATCTGTTAACAGCACAAAAAGAGAAGATGCAAGCAATGGAAGTACAAAGCAAATTTATTGGTAAATGGTTGCCATGTATCAAGAAAGCACAATCTCTAGACATTACCAATGCTGGGACATCACTTCCCTTTTGTATCTTGCCTCTTTAGATTGTAAGCCTGAGGGCAGGGACCTGTCTAAGATTAATATAATATTGTAACCCACCCTGAGACCTTCGGGTATAGGGCGGGATAGAAATACAAATAAATAAATAAATAAATAATTCAAGCTATAGGATTGCTGACTCTTATTCTTTGCAATTCTCGAAGAACTCTATCTCCAGAGATAACTTGGGAGCAAAACATTGAATTGTCATCAAATGGAGCAAGAGGTTGTACTAGTTTTGTTATGACTGAGGTGTAGGCTATATGGTTAAGTTATGTTATGTTTGGATGATTGATGGAAAATCCAATGGTTGAAATGTTTAGATGTTAATTATAAGTTGTTTAAAAAAAAAATAAAAAAAATTGCAAGACCAGGGAAGTTGAATTGTTCATCTTCAACCCTGAAAGCTGATAACAAACAGCTAATCACCCAGAGCCAATGTGATTTACAAGAAAAAACTACGCTGCCAGATTACCTGCTTTTCATCCCAAATAAAAGGGTTATCTTTTGCTTACAGAGCAAGCTTCTCATGTGATGGAATTCAGGATCAGAGGGAAACTTTTCAGGTCATGTATAACCCCCTCTTCATGGAACAGTTGCAGGGCAAATAATAAAATAAAGACAGATCTCACCCATAAACCATGATTTTAAAAAGTTCTAAATGTAAGACAAACACAGATTAAAACAGTGCCCCCTCCCTTTTAAGAACAGTAAACAACAAACTTGAAAGTGCAGCACAAGAAGACAGGGAGTGAGGAAACTTCACATTTAAAGGCTTGAACCAAAAGATAACTCTTAACCAGGCCACTAATGATAGTACCCGAGACATCTCAGAGTGAGATTGCTTCCAAGGCCCTCTTTCTTGACACTGCCTGTTGAACTTCAAAGAACTGCACTACATGAAATACCAAAATCAATGTGTCCTGAAGAAGTGACCGTTTTTAGATGGTGATGATCCTGCCGTGCTGCTGCAAAGGACAATCAATCATCCCACTTCAGATCATCTGACAGAGGCAGAAGCAAGTTAAGAAAAACCAGGTCAGTGACCAAGCTCACCAATTCAGAACAAGCCAGGCAGCAGCAGCCTCAACAACTCATGGTCTAGTATACCACGGGCAACCACTTCTTGTAATGAGAGAGCCTACTAGTCCCATTTTGGCCATAGAGGATTAACATCAGAAGTAAAAATCTCCTCAAGGGAAAAATCAGCTTGTTAACTTTTGAAGAAGGCATACTTGGTCTTGAAGCAGTACCATCCACAAACGTTTGCACCTGGGAGCTTGCTCCATAATAGATAAGACTAACAGGCTGCAAAGACGGAATGTGCAACTTATTCACACTACATGATGGGGGGGCTTATTCCCTTACCTTCTAGAAAGGCCTGTGTTTGTGGGCATTTTATTGGTTATTGCGTAATATGTGATGTATTCATGATTTAGGATAGAGGAATGCCTGTATTAGCATTAGTTTCTGACTTTGGTCCTGATTCTGAGTCATTCTGTTCTATTTTATTATGACCTTGACGCTGTCCTTGTGAACTGTGATGGAACTGTGATGCTGAACCCCCCCATTTGCATGGAGAAATCTTTTTATTTGAACTATTTTGATTTTTTTTTTTTTGCAGTTTTTATGTATTTGCTCAATTTTTGCCTTTTTATGTTAATAAACCAAAGTATCCTACAATTTCCCTCTGGTTCTTTATGCAATTAGAAACCAGAAGGGGTATTTTGGAAGGGAAAGCCTCGCACCGACAAAACGAGACCCTTGGGAGCAAGGCAAGGTGGTCCTGGAGCATTTGAAGACACTTTGCACTGGCTCTGATGCTGGCATGCATTTAGAAGTTTATGTGGAGGTTGGCACGGAACAGGCCACCCCAAAGCATCTCAGCTTGGGATGGATTGCTTTTGTCCAGGAAATCCTACTCTGATCCAAGATACTGAGAGAGAATGTGGAAATCTCCCATGTGTTACTACTAACTCCCAGTATCTTGCAGCATCTTAAAGACTACAGAACTTAAACATCATTTCAGGAGAGATGCACATGAACCTATTATGCACATACATATTAATTCATCAGTCCAGAGAGAAATCAAGAGGATTACTGCCTGCTCACACTTTTGCATGCTGTGTCTTGTGTATCTGACTTCAGATAATAAACCTTGCCCTGCGGTGTCCCCCTGTGCATCATACCAGTTACGGTTGTCCTGAAACATGTGGAAAAAAATGTGAAAACAGCCCATTCAGATGAGCAGATAAACTATCAAGGGCCAGTCTACTAACTTAAATGGCATTATGGGACTTCCAGTGTATATCTGAACAGCGGATATTAAAGAGAAAAATGGAATTTATTGCTGGACTGAAATGTCCAAATTGAAGGCAGAGCTAAAGGAGGATCTTAAAAATGTGGTCTAAGAAATTGGAGATGTAAACCACACTCAAAATAAAGTGGTAAAACAAAGGAAGAAATCTGATAATTTGATATTATTATAGCAGAGAGAAAAATAATTCTGTTTGAAGTTCAAGGCAATTCCGGAGGAACCTGAGGAAGAAATTAGAAAAAAAGATTACTCAAGACACCAGTGGATTTTTTCTACTAGAATATTGTACAAAAAGGAGAAATTCAAGCTGATAGTGATCCTATTTGGATGGGACAGACAGGAAGGAGTAACCTATACCTTCAATTTCAACTAGGCTTCATGAGCAACTATGAGGCTGAGAGACAGAAGAAACTTAATTGTAGTGAAAAATAACAGGTAGAATTGCTACAAAACTGCAAGAGATAAAGGATTCTAAAGGCTAATATTTTGGGGCTTGATGAATCCATTATCGTACACAATTATGACTGAGTTGCTTCATGCATAAAAATAGAAGAATTCAGCATTACCTACCATGGAAGATTGGCTAGCATGGATGGAGAAATTGTCATATTTCTTTTAAGAAAGAGCATTAGTGGAGTTTTTTAATAATAATAATAATAATAATAATAATAATAATAATAATAATAATAATAATAATAATAATAATAATAATAATAATAATAATAATAATAATAATAATAATAATAATAATAATGGGGACCCATACTTAAGGGGGAAATGATTAGTTTTGAAATTTGATGAGTAGGAAGCATGAACTGCCAACACTTAGGGTGAGATATAAGAATGGATATGCATTTAGTCATCAGAAGGATAACTGGAAGTTATTTTCTCTCGTTTTCTTTATGTGATCATGTAAGGGATGATTATTTAACTCCTCTCCTAATGAATGCCAACTTACTCAACACCAAAGCTAAAATACACAAACTACTCCAATGCTAAGGTCAACATACAACAACCAGGATAGCTTTATACATCTTGAAAGGTAGTAGTATCCGAGCTGATTTTCTTATGTTGGGTTGATTGTCACGGAGATAAGCTTATATAATTATTTTATATAAACATTTTATAGAATGATATTTTTTATTCTAGTCTTATACATCTAACAAACTCTCACACATACACTCTTACATTGTTTTTATTAAGCAAATGGATATTTATTCCAAAAGCTAATTCTGGAACTGTGTTGCAAAAAAACCAAAATATGATGCTTCCTAGGTATGTCAGAAAGCTACTCACCTCGTACAATAGAGCACTGCATTCCACTTATCTGCAATCTCTTATGTTCACTGTGACCACCAAAGCCACAAGTTGTCAGATTAGAGAAACACTAAAATTCTTGGAAACATCAGGAAAAAAAACCAACAAAACCTTTCATTTATTTTCATTTATTTGTGAAGAAAACATAATTGCTATTATTCATTTTGTTAGGATTTCGTTTGTCAGCACTTGGCAATTATCTTTTTTTTTAAAAAAAAGTAAACAATACATTCCATTGTATTGATTTGTTTTTGCCTTTTTTTATTTCACAAATGAAATTATGGTCTCTCGGTACACAAAAAGGTCCTGATACATTAGTGATCTGCAGCTATTCAAAATTGTTAATTTATTGGTTGTCCTTAAGATACATTCAGATAAAAAGATTAAGTAACATACTTGCAAACTGGAACTAAGTGCACACATATGAACAGCAAGTTGAGCCAATGACAATGTGCTAAAATGGTTGTAGAACAGAAATCTGAACACACGTGCAATGACCAGCAAATGCGCCCCCCTCCTTTCTTGCTTCCCAATAACTCTTGATATTCATAGCAGCATTGTGGCTACCTACTTCATTTAAGGACCCCTGGCTCATCCTCCACGCATTCAAAAGAAAGAAAGAAAAAAGTAAAAACAGTTCCACTAATACAATTAATTGTCAGTGCTAATGGTACAGTAACAGTCTGACACAAGGGCAAAGTACAGCAATATTACATAGTGCAGTACTGGCATCAAATAAATAAATTTGGTTGGTTTTTAAATTAGCCCAGACTAGCCACCCACTCAACCCATGCATGCCAAGTGCTTCACAATGCGAAATATTGATAAAAAGCACCATCCATATGTAGAACAAGCCCTAATGAACCAAACCAGAATTGTATAAGACTTGTCCAGAGTACTTGCTTTTGTCCATTTTACACATACCTTGGCAAGAAAAAGAACAATCCAAAATTTGTAGTATCCTTTGCAGATATCATCATTTCAAGTTTCTATATATATTCAGCTCTTTCAGACGCAACACTAAACTACAATTTAGCATTATGTAAATGAACTTTGAATGTGTAACTCACCTCACCTCCTGAGACACAACTAGAAGAACAGAAATAGCTACTTCCAACTGTACAGAGTTCCCTGCTATGCCTGGCCATTAATTTATTCAAAATTGAAAGCAAGGAAAGATCACAAATCTCATTTGGATTCTTGGCTTGTTTGGATTAAACATTGTTTTGACAGGCAATGGTATATAATAATTTAGTGTTGTACCCCAAAAGAGCCATTGCCCCTCTGGGGAAAGAGAACTATTCAAATACTGTAAGGTTTCCAAAGGGTATGAGAACAGGTGAAGAAAAAAGATTTTCAGGTGAATCATTTGTGTATTATAGATAACAGATATGCAAGAAAGACAAGTAGGATGCTAACAAATTAGCAATAAAGTTGACCTTCTTCTAGAGTGGTTTTGCCATGAAATTTTGTTCTTGTACAGACTGCATATTAAAAATGTCCTTCCTGGGACCACCACAGAAAGTAAAATTGCAGTGCTAGCAATGGAAAGCTAATAGTTTGGGGAACTGGCAATTCTTTAATGTTTCACTTAGTGGGATTTATGCAGCATGGCCATTTGCTAAAATCAAACCATCGTAGCGCTTTAGGAAAACTATATTGTAGCCCTTCCTACAAAATGATGCACATAATTTCTGTTAGGCATTTCACAGTCTGGACAGAAGTGGCAAACATATGCGACAGTATTTTCTCTTCACTTGAACTAATTGGCTATGTTAGTAAGACAGTATTTTTGGAAGTATTTCTGAGGACTCATCTTTTGGCAAGATTAAGATTTTTGGAAACACGCAGGTAACTGTTTTGAGTAACTTTGGCTCCCAAGAAGAAACCCTGAAAGAAATAATGCTAAAGATTTTTTTTTTCTCCAGGGATAGGTGTGTACTATCAGTGTTGGTAAGGTAACACAGTTTAAAGCATTTTTCCTTCCACGCTCCAGTGCATTGTTTAAAATAAACTGAACACAGAAGATGAATGAACTGAGGCGACGGTGTAGCAGAGGTGTATATTCTTTCCAGGCACCAAGTAGGCTTAGCAATCATTCTCCCACAGATATTATTACTTCAAGTTTGTTGTGTAAGGAAAAAAAAGCATTTTAAACCAGGCATTCAAGCAATGAGCTACAGTGTTACCCCTCCTCTAGAAAGGCAAAACAAAATTGGCAACAACTCA
The DNA here is from genome assembly GCA_023333525.1 of Aspidoscelis tigris stejnegeri. Lineage (NCBI taxonomy): Eukaryota > Metazoa > Chordata > Lepidosauria > Squamata > Teiidae > Aspidoscelis > Aspidoscelis tigris. The sequence continues at coordinate 21,668,472 of JALMGA010000008.1, forward strand.
CTTTGATGGGAACTTCAAAACTTAGAAAAATTAATGTCAATGAGCATTATCCTCTGTGTGCTGATATTCCACTGTTCTGACAGAAGTATCAGAAACCCTTACTATAGGATGTGGTTCTCAATTTCAACAGGCCTAACTAGAGGATTCACTTTTTTTCTACTTAAGGATTGTTTTTTTTTTTTAATATCAGTGCAGAGAAAAGCAAAACACCCTTTCAAAAGGTTAGCATGTTAAATTGTCAAAACAGTGTCATGATTCACTTTTAATACATCTGGTACGTATTTACATACTATACAAAGTTTATACTCATTTTCCCAGTAGGCACAAAGTTGATTTGTCAAACTAATTTTGAAATGGAAGAAAAACTTGTTTTTGTTTTTTTAAAAAAGTCATCTGAAGAACAATTCTTGGAAATATATTTTTAGAACAGCCATATTCTTCACTCATCGCAAGCTAGTTTGTTTGGGAAGCTTAGCCCCCATTAAGATGCCAGGGGTTAAAGTTGAGGGCCCTTTCATCTGCATGCTGGAGCCCACCATGGTAGGAAAGCTTCTATTCCTTCTAATGCCACTATTCAACTGAATGCCCCCAATAGCGCTTGTCACAGTAGGACAACCCAAGGGAAGGCCTTCCGGTACCAGGCCTCCAGGAACAAAAGGCTTCACTGGCCTTTGTATCCCAGGCAGAAGAGGTCCTTGTTCAGCAGCTAACACAGGAGCTTGTGTTTGTCCCGAGCTAACTACTTTTGCAATTCCAAACTTTTTCACTTTGTCCACCAAGTTAAGGTTAGAGACAGACACATCAGTTTGACTCTCACTGTTCCTGATGTTCTTTTTATCTCTCACTTCTTTCAGAATGGAACTGGCCGGTTTGGAAGCCAGAAAATTGTCATAAGGGGGGCTCGTGCACTTGAATTCAAAAGACGGCGGGGAAGAAGAAGGTGTCTGCATAGGAGAGTTTGGAGGAGTGGAAGGAATGGTGGCCATTTTGGGAGAATATGTACTCAGGAGGGTGCTCCTGCCGGCCCTGTCCCAGCTATGCGGGTTGTACACTGCGGCCGATATCCCACGTTCCTTTAGCAACCACACAAGCCCCAGGGATGTGCTCATTGTGGTTGTGGATTCACGAAGGTTAGTGAAAGATTCCACCAGACTCAGACGCCGAGGAGTGCATGGAGTGGCCACCGGGGTGCCTTTCAAATTGCCAACGCTGCTACAAGCTGGAGTAGGTGCTGCGTTAAGGCTGAAAAAAGAAGCAGGACACAGAGTTAACGTACGTGCTGGAAATCCCGACTTAAAGAGTTTTTGAAGACTCGGTTGAAATAATAGTTGGCAGCTTTAGGTATCCTGCTCAGTAGACAAAGGGGAATGACTGTAACGTGCCAAAATGTCAGGAATAGGGGATCCCTCAGCAGCATTTTTCAGGAACATTTGGACGTAGTGCGCTCTTTTAGTTAAGCGTGTTCCTGTGAAGTCATTTTGTCCAATAAGAAAAGTGACCGGAATAAATATTTTACTAATTAATTTTATTTGGGGGAGAATCTGAGATGAACCAGGAGCTTTCTTCATGCAAAGCTGACACTCTGCCTTTGAGATATCCCAGTTCCCCAACATGCGGCAAATATTAAAAAATCCATAAAATGTGTGCATAAGGAATTCAAAAGAGTTAAGAGTCCGAAGCTTAAGATTTGGTACTTAAAAGTCTCCAGCTTTCATCTGCTTTCATTAGCAAGCCTTCAGTTTTCAGTTTTGTACACACAAAAGTGCAATTTGATCAAGTTCTGATTAGTGGGGGAATATAGCAACTCTCAAGAATCCATTCTCTTCAAGCAAACTCCAAGAAATGGGTTAGAAAAAATACCAGTCAGATGTCAATTCTGTTAAATATGAAACAAGCTTTGTACGCTCTAAAAATACATGCATGTTTATCTAGATGCTTGGTCAACTGTACAACTAAAGAACTAATGCTATTTCCCCCAAATCGCTGATCCTATCAAATTCAGACTTAATAAACACTTGACTATCAATACAACACTATGACAGCAAAACAGCAACAACACCCAACTCACTGTTTTTCTTTTGGCAAGATATCGAATCTCACGTTCACAAATCACATCAAACCTGTACTGTAAAACAAATTCCCAGTGAAATCAGTAGCAACAGTGCTATTGATTGCAATGATTTTCTCACTGGATTTCTTAAGATGAATGGAATTTCCAACTATAGACACAAAAACTGTACTCTAAGAATGTGTAAATGACGGTGTAAGTAAAGCTTTCTCTTTTACACAGAGCTACTTCACTAGCTAGAACAATGCGAAGAAATTTTAGAGGGATCAGACAATGCCCTGACAGTACCCACAAGTAACAGTCTTTGAGTACAGAAAGAATAAAAAAGACACCCTGCCTGGATAAAGACCCAGTGTCAACCTTCTTGGAAAAGAATTGCCAGTGTTGCATTAACAAAGAGCTGAGTATCTAGCCCCCAAAATGTTAGAACAATCTTTCCCACTTTTGTCTTAGAGCAGCAGAAAGCTTCCTCCAAATACATATAAAATTACTGTTTTAAAAAAACAAGGCTGCAAACATTACCTGGATAAATAAGTGGAGAAAGACAAAATACAGAGACTGAGAGAGAAAGTAACTGATCAGCGCTGTCTATTCTACAAGGGGTCATAACAAACCAGGAAACAGTTCTTATAGTACGCACATATGATCCTGGCCAAAAGCAAAATATCTCGTTGCACAAAGGTGACAGAACTAACCCTCGCAGTTGTAGTTTATCAACTGCAACTAAAAGAGGCATCTTCTTAGCATGGCTTATAGCACCTGCATGGAATTATGCTATATATGCTGACATTTACAGTCAGGTGGGATGATGCTGTGCAGATGTACGTTCCACTCATAATGTAAGCGCATCTGCTTATGAAAGGGCTAGAATGAATAGAATTTACTGTGACATCTAAAGTTTAATTATTAAGTACTGTAGGTATGGAGTAATTTATGCAAATGCACATATGTGTCCTGATCATTCTATTTTGTTTGCTGCCATACTCAGAGATTTCAGATATTTTCAGCCTGCTCTGAAGAAAAAAAAACTTGATAAACTGCCAACAGATGAACTAATTTATGTTCACTGGCATGTGCTTAATAATTAAAAAAACTTTAAAAACTTAACATAACCATCAGCTAAATCAGTAAAGACACACTTGTCCAATTTAGCAAAACTAGGAACTGTCTTTAGGAGAGTGCAATCCAATTAAGAATAGAGTATCGTTCTATAAGGTATGTGCACATATTTTTATTTTGATTGATTTGCATCATGTGAATTGCTCCTCTGTGAATGTCTCCTTTTATACAGTCCTTTGAGTTCCCACTTCTCATGAAGGAGTCTACAATCTAAAACTATCTCTTTCCCTGGCAACAAAAGATAAACAATAGTAAAATAGGTAACCAATAAGCTATACAAGCTATACAAACTCCAGTCACGAATCGCAGAGGACAAGATAAAATCTGTTTGTTAAAAACTACCATCACAGAGGATGCAAAAAAAAGAAGAAGAAGAAGAATACAGGCCTTCTAAAATGGCAATGCCTTGATGAAACTGCCACTTTTTTGCTTCACAAGCAAAAGTCAATTAATGGTCACATTCGTCTTTGCATGGGAAGGTGTGAACACCCCAGCTGTCCCCGCTTCTGGGCACCCAGCTAGCAATTTCAGAGGACAAAGACCTCTGTTCCTGGCTTTCAGAGTTCGGCTATGCTGCACTGCTGTAATGTGGAGAGGCGTTGGTATTGGCCCAGATCATACGATGCAGCCATGACCAGCCTCCACCAAGGTGTGCCATACAGAAATTAACATAGTATGGTCAGTTGCAAAGAACCTGAAGGCAACAGTTCAGTAGCTATCATAGTGTGTATTATAGTCTCTATATAATCCTGCATTTGGAGAGTTTTGAAAGCGTTTCTTCCCTAAAAGAAGCAAGCAGTAAGACTTAGAATGCTGGAACTACCATTCTCTCTCAAAATCCGGGACTTGCAAAATCTGCCTGGACACCTGGTGCTTTGTACAATTTCATGAACTATTTGACAGTAAGTAGCCAATAGGGAGCTGTGTTTCTCCAAGTGCCTAGGATATGAATCACTGGATGTGAATTTTATAGAAGAGGAAACAGAACAGTGTCTCTTATAGGTGTGGAAAATATTGTTATAATAAGGGTGCAGCTGTTTGGTCCTGGTATTCAGTTCCAGGTATATCTTTTATTTTGACCATCAGGAAACAGCTGTGTAAGATGGGGAGGACAGGGAATCACTTGCTCCAATACCCGCAAAACTCTATACTCACCACTAAAGCCTCACAGTTGCACGAGATATAAACATTCTTTCTAGCTCTATTGTATTTTCCTGCCTCGGACCCAAAAAGGTATGTTTACAGAGCAACAAATACTTGCAATTTTGTATGTGTGCTTCCTCTCACTACCAAGGACTCAAAACAACTTTGGTCATCCGTTCCCCATAATCTTTCAACAATGCATTGTACTGTTTTTGCTTTCAATAAGCATACTTTGTATTTCTTGACGTTCACCCATCCCAGTTCCCTTTCTACAGGCCAAATCCATCAAAGCTGCTGGCTAATTTTAAATTGTGATCAGCATCTCCAAAACTTGCTCCTCTGAGAATGTCTCCTTTCATACCGTCCTTTGAGTTCCTACTTCTCATCATGTAGGAGTCTACAGTCTAAAAATACCTGTGAGTGTGATGAGCAGACAAGATACTAGCATTTTCTAAGGTTCCAGCAGGCCCTTGACTTATAAACATGGCCTTATTACTTATGGAGAAAGACACGGTCTCCAAAATTTGTCCTGAAAACAACCCCAAAAAGATCTCTCCTAGAGTCTTGTCTCTCCATGTCAACATTAGCACTTGCCTACATGGTATTTAGAATTTTGGTTAGATCATCTTGTGTTAGCATGTTAGCTTGAATGAAAGTGGGGAAGGGTAGTTGAGGGTTGACATCTGAGTTAGCTGGTGCCACAAACACTACCATTCCTTCTATATGACTTTACCAGCATAAAAAGCTGCTGGTAGTATTGCTCACCCCCTGTAACGCTGGTCATACTGCATGCCCTACCTCTCCTCCCAGCATAAGGTGGAATAAAGCAGTGTCATCGTCTTCCTCACATGACCTGTGAAGAAGCATCATTCATCATTTAAGGAGTTCTCTTCTCAAATCCCTGCATTGATAACATTTTGGTTCCTAATGAACTGCATGCTTAAGAAGCCCCTGATTATCAGCTGGTGCTAAGGACAGCTATTAGGTCACCTAAGTTTAGTAACAATGGCATTTTATAGAGAGATTTAACATCTCATGAGGGTCCCACCAAACTCATAACAGTGATGGGATAAAGAAGTATCAGCAAGATTTGCTGTATATTTTACTTGTTTATTTAAGCACTTCACACAGCTTTTGGGGCATACCACCACCACCACCACCCCGGCCGTATTAGACTGAAGCAAGAAAAGCGTAACAACAGGATTTAGGTCCAGTCTCCAGCATCTCAAAAAAAAAGTGCCTTCCTTCTGGAAGTTTAAAGAAGTGGACTTCGTCATGGTCTTCATAATTTATTCTTCATTGCAGCACAGAAAGTTTTTAAAAGGTTGCACAAGTATACTTTGTAACAAGCAGCAGTGGTTTACTGAAATGCCTGATGGACTTCTATATCAGCTGTCCAACTAACTGTCAAAGCAAGATGAACTGACAAATTATTTGGACAAGTGACAGCAAGGTAGATAGTGCTTGCCAGCCTCCAATAGCCATCACTGGAAGGTCTATGATTAACTAGATCCAATCACTCACAGTCAATTTTTGTAGTATAGGATAGCCTTGTTTGATTTGTTCCAATATATCAGGCCTTCTTGCAAGAAACTGCAATCTATTCTATTTTTCTTACCCAGCATTTAGTGTTAACTATTTTCTGTATTTACAAACTTTTCAGTGGGGTATTGCTACCCTTTTAGAAATTACACTGGTTTTTCTGCTCCAGAGTGCATTTATTTCTTTATTTCCTCATATATTTGCCTTTCTACACTTGGTAGTGGGGCATATTTTATCCTGTTTATTGATATATTTTGGCAGAACCCTTTTGTTTGGTTTTTAAACTATTTTCACACACCACCACTAGCTTTCTTAGAAGGGTTTTGCTCTTTAGGCTCTTCATAAGCACCCGTGCTTTACTTCTGCAAGCTTTAAACTTCTCAGAGCATGTCAGAAATAGGATACATCTAGGCAACTAGTGCTGCTTCCAGGCTTAAGTTGCAATGAGCAGTCTTGCTGACACAGCTTCCCATTGGTCAGACTCAATGACTGGAAGCCGCTTGAGGACAATGCAGTTGCTTCCGGTCAACCTGACAGGGCGACCGAAAACTGTGCTGTCCTGTCTATGGGGCTTCCCGTCGGTCAGGTGTGACACCCATTGCCCGCAATGGGGTGCAGCATGTCCCCAAAAAAGCGAAGTACAAAGACGCTGATTGATCAGGATCCTTTTACTTCACACCCTTTGATTGGATGCTGTGCCACTGCTGTGGGAATCCAGCCTGGACACAGCCTTGGATGCAAAATTGCTAACAGTGAATGGTAATGCCAAACACTGTAAGGACTTCAACATGCTTAAAATAATTTCTGCAAGAATAGCTAACATATGTTAAATAATTTCCATTCAATCCTCATCATTATAGGTGGAATATCTTTGTACCCCAGCCAAGTCAAAGTGTACATATATTTTTAAAAGATTACGAAATAGAGTTTCACAGTTTTGCAAGATATAACCTTGGGGAAATTCCCTAAAGAAATCTAGTCAATACCATGTATGATTTGCTGCAGGGATTTAAAAGCAAAGCAGTGGGATACAAAGATACCCACACAACCCACACAGCCTATAATTTCTCTTCCATACTGATGAACATTAAACCCCCAACATCTACAGAGAAAAATGCTGATATCTCACACATATAATGATAGATTAAATTATCCGGTACTCTCTCAATAATACTTTTATATTCAGTACTCTTTTTAAAATAGTGATTCTCCATTCCTCTAGACAAAAATACACCCACCTATTTATTAACCTTTATAAGCTTCCCCTGAGTACCTAAGAATTCCCAAAACTGTCAAAAGACTATTGTTGTTAGCCTATTTAAGATGGGGCTGGAAAAACATACAACTAAGGAAAAGAGATTAGCTTATTTGTGATTGGTCACACACTTCACCGAAGTTAGCACCTGGGTAAATGGACCAAACAGACTACTTCAAGGTGATACGAGTTTCTCTGCTATAAAAGGAGCTAGCAAGAGCAGAGTGGGACTGTCAGAGCAGCAAGCAGTATTTCTAGTAAACGCCTCCAGGAACTATACACAGACTACAGACCAAATTTCAGTGAACCTTCCCACAATATCATGAAAGAATATTTCTACCTTTATTTGCTAGCCATGCTCAAAGTTCAGCTGCGGTCAGGATTGTAGCCAGGGGTGGGGGAAGGGAGTGGGCGAACACCCCAATTTTTGCCCCAAATTTGTGACAGCCACCCCCATATATAAAGAGAGCTGGTTACGAGCCTGGCTGCAGCCCTCCTGACAAATGTCAGCCATTGGGTATGAACCACCTTCATCCAGCTAAGGCATCCTGCCCTAAGAAGTGTTATTGTCATTCTTTTCGTTCAGTCTGAGACATTTTTTTTTGAAGAGGCCCCCTTTTAAATCCAGGGATTAGGAATTAAACAATTTCTGTCTAAAGGAATGGGGGTGTCTCTTAAATCCCACTTCATTTTCTGTAATATTAATTCACTAAGTAGCTCATTTTAGTCTTGTGATTATGATGTGTGGGAGGATTTCTGTTTTCAATTGTTTAAAATTTCACACTCTCAGAGCATTTTTTAAAAATCACATTGACTAGGGCAATTATAACCTCAGCACAGCTAAATGTTCCAATATAGGGCAGTCTAAAGTCCACAGTTAACCTTTTCACTGACTAGTACTGCACTGAACATGAACTGGCAAAACAAAATTCAGAAAGTCTACTACCTTTATATCATTCCTGTAGGATCACAAGAAAGATCATAATCAAGACTGTGCAGGAAAGACCATGAGATTTAGTAATAGGGCTGATTCTGTCATTCAAAAACAATCTGCTCCCGAAAACACTGGACTCTCACATGGTGTGCCAATTCTGGGAACACACAAATGGAGCATAAGTAGCATTTCCTGGTCTTTCTGGAACAGCAGATAGTCATTTCGGCCAGGAATGGTAGGCTCTCTTGAAAACCAAGGTGAATCATGATACAGGGAAGCAAACCAAAATACAGAAATGATTGCTGGTACAGAAAATTACCAGTCCTGAGAGGTATGGGATTTCAGGGGCAAATACTTTTTTTCCCCCTTTACAGTAAACAGTTAACTCTTCCCCCCCCCCCCCCACGAAAGAATGAGGTGACTCAGCTTAGAAAAGGTTCTGTGGTGGGATTTTCACACACAATTTTGCTCCCTCCCCTCTCATAAACATTCTGAGCTTGAAAAGGTGGATTAGAGAAGGGTTGACCACTCACTACTGTCTTTGAGGTGTCCCTTTGGTTATGTCTGAGCAAAGTCTAATTCAAGGTTACTGTGGATTCTTTTAAGTACATTCACTATTTTTCCATGATGCTTTTTTTTTAATGCTGTTACACAATGGAAATATAAACTATTTGAATCTTACTGATTATCTAATACCATTCTTGTTGATGAGTCAGGTGGGTTCTTTTAGGGAACTTCACTCTATTCACAGAATAGCGGACAGATAATATGAGGATTTCATATCGGGTCTGTAGACCGTATAAATAAACTACTACTACTACTATGAGGATTTCTGGTTTCTGAAACTGAAACAAAACAAGAATTTCCAGCCTTACGTTCATCTGTGTATGAGCAAATTTGGGGAGAGGAAGAGCCAGCTGATGTATAAACACATTTTGGGAGAATTAAATAATTCTTTTGTTAAGGACACATTTCTGTAGCCATTATTATTACTATTATTTACAAATAAGTTGCTTAATGGTTTTTATGGATTGTATTGATTGCCTGCACTACTCCTATCATACAGTACATTGTAATTAATTAAGTATACATCTTTCTATACTATCCTGGAATTTAACCTGATGAAGGAAAGTTTAATTTGCGTTAAAGGTGCTAGTTTCTCTGAATAATCATTTGATATTACAGTGTCCAAAATACTAATATTCATCCTAAGGAGCCTAAAGGATGCTGATTAGATAATTCCTTTCAAGAGATTCCTGCAGCATTTTTCTCATTGGTCTTTCATTGTACGTGGCTTATTTATATCTCCCCCAATAATATTTTCAACACACTGCAAAAAACGCAATACTTTCCATTTTCTCAAAGATTTAACTATTAGTGTATTTGCTTAATTCTACCTACTCTGGTTCTTAATCAAGTCTTCTCGTGGATCTGACTTTAATAACTTGCAATAGCAGGGAAACAATTTATTAGATAAATCACAAACTGAGTTAACGGAAACAAACTTCTAATTTTTAACTTGTACCAACAAGCAATTATGGCAAACAGATTCTGAATTCGTAGGGTCAATAAACAGGTGCGACATATGGTTTGGTGATGTGATCTGATGGGGATTTTAGTGAATGCAGAAACTTCAGGTGGAGAGTTACCAGAATCTCTTCAGCTACTACAACATCATTAGGCATCCCTGCTCCAGGAAGCTACAACAGCTTTCTGGAACCCTTACCTTGGAGTGACCCGTGTGAGTTCATCAGAAGGGTGTAGAATGCGGCAGGTGGTGAAGGTGAAGGTGGAGTTGGTTTGTGACATGCACTTCCCAGGATGATGTACTACATTAAAAAGAATAAAATATTCTTTGTGTTTATATATAAAAAGAAAAAATCAGTGTACTCAAACAGATGGAAGAGTGATGTGATACTCCAAAGGGGATCTGTGCAAGGAAGGTGAAATGTGCCATGTTTCTGAACCTCTTCATTTTCTAAGCGGTGTGAATGCTTCTCAGCTATGATCATATCCTATTCTGCTCAACCAGAGTGTTCTGATGGGCTTGTTCAATAAGTCAACTTTTCTCATTTATTTTGAGGCTTTAGTATTATCAGGCTGTCCAAGGGGCATCAAACTCTGTCATTTTCCTAATATGGAAGCCTGGCTCTAATATTCTTTTCTACACTAGCATTTCCTGGAGGCTTACCATGTTTGGTTGATAAATATACAAGACTGCTCTGCAGGAAGGCTGTTAACTGAAATTTGAAAATAAATAGCAAAATCCAAATGTGCCCACTTTTCAGCTTCCTCCATACCGATCCAGGCAAAAGTATCTCATCACCTTTTGTTTCAGTAATGGATCCTTAGTAGAGCAGCAGCAGTAAATTCCATATTTTAAAATACCCACACAACCATTTTGGATCCACTACTGTCCATCTGTAACATGTTGTTGCCTCCCGCAACTTTCCCCCATTAAAGACAGAATCTGCAGGTGCACCAAACAGCAATTATGTCATATTCAATTCATAAATCTATTCTGACACATTATGCAGAACAAGAAATAATGCCTTCTTTTACAATATGTACTTGCAGGACATTTAGTTGCTAGTACCATGGATCATAAAACTGCATTACAATTTTCTTAATGGACAATTAACTTGTGTTCAGACATCGCTATAGAGTGCATCCGCAGAATGTAAATTGAAACTAGCCATAAAGTATGTCATGATGTTCAAGATTCTCTTAAGATTACTGTGTACTCCAACAACATGAGGGGAGTGACAAATGAAAATACTGTGGAAATTGCCATTATCTGATCTGAAGATGGATTGGATTGGATTGAAAATTACATTCAAATAACAGGACAACTTTCGTAGAGTGCTACAGGAAGAGTCTGAGGAAATGTCTCCCTTCTGCACACTCATATATATTTCATTTCTGCAAATGAAAGAAGCCATTCTCATTATTGACAACTACAACACATGTGTGGAAGTCTTCACCCAGCCTTGGGTCCTCAGAAGTAAGTCAGACTGCAACAAATAATTACCAGCTTGTGTACCCAGGAGCAGAGATGCTGGTCATTTTTCTCCAACAACATCTGGAGAACAGCAAGCTTGGGGAAAACATACATGAGAAAATCTACAAATCTCCCAGGTAACTGTTTGGAGAGCATTCTACCCAAAGAACCAATATGGAATATCAGTCTCTATGATTCCTGGGTTTCAATTCTAAAAATTTTAGATAAGCCTCTGTTAGGACAAAGAAGTCCTGGTTTCAGATATGCTCTACATCAGTTTCTGACTATGCAAAAGAGAGCAGATGGCTATTGAGAAAGGATTGCCAACTACTTTTATGTACTGTAACATGCAGCACGAGTTGAAAATTATCTTCTCACACATTTTAATTTGTCCTATGTAATTTATGGCAATTGTTTTTATATTAGAATGTATTTTATTTTTGTTTCTTCTAATTACTTTCCCACTGTTCTTTTAATTTTTTTGTCATAATTTTTAATATATATATGTGTGTGTGTGTGTATACTAATTTTTTTGGGGGGGAGGGGTTGTATTTTTATACCACACTATACTCAATGATTTCAGAGGCATGTTTTTACAGCATAAAAGCACAATTAAAATGAACCCACTAAAATCAATAGTCCCTGAAAATGAGGAGGGAAAACTTGTTTCCTCAGCCAGAGGCCAGAGTGAATAGATGTTTTAAATTGCTGGCAGTTTACTGAAGGGCATGGTGTTACAAGGTTAAATGCATTGTAACAAGCTCCCACACATAGAGTAGCATAGAAAATCATTTAGTGTATGTTTCTAGGCCAGTTCTTAATAGAGAATAGATAAAATGAATTCAAGATCCCTGAAGCACAGGAGCTTATAAAATATAATTAATAAATGTAACACACAGCAGGAGTAAGGACAATTTATGTGAAGTAGAACAGGCAGAATGAAAAGAGCAGAAATGAATCTGCTGCCACCTTGTGATCCTGAGATTGTAGGGAAGAAACAATTGCAAGAAGGCATAAATTTGGTCAAGACTATTTCCTGCACTCTGACCAAATGTGATTGGGCTAACAATTTCTGATCCAATACATGACATACTTTATGGATAACCCCTGCATTGCAAAGCAAACGATAGATTCAAAGGCCATGCATCCAAAGTGTTCCTTGAAGTATAAGTTAATTATATCATCAAAGACATCATGATTGCATAGGTTTTTGCATTTAGTAAACAAGCAGTAATAAGTTAGTACTGTTAAAACATGCAAAAAAAAAACAAACCCAAAAACAAAACCATGCTGGTGTAGTTCTGGGTGACTTTTTTCTTTTCTTTGCACACCCAACATTCAGCACATTCCCAAAAGTATGCGTTGTAGGTTAGTTTGACAGCACATATCCAGTTATGTGACACATTGCTTTGGACAGAGACATCATACCCACATGCCACTCTGAACTTTCTTGAAGAGGCAGAGAAACGCACAGTGTCCTTTCCTTGTGACTACATTTCCTTTGAGACAATACCTCTAACAGTGCAGCTGTGTGGCTATTTAGAGTTCAGAGTGTAACTTCACATATAATTGTGGAAAATCCTCACAAGTTAAGTTGTCTATGCAAGTGAAAAGTGAGTCCAAATTGAATGGATTTTTCCCTCTCCTAATAACCCCAACAGAGTGCTGTGCATTCTCTTACTTGTTTACACGCCATCAGTAAAAAATTTAAATTTAAAAGTCTCCTTACGGCCTCAAGGACTGATGATATTGATGTTTCAACCATTAGCGTAAGCAATGTAGCTTAGTTAATACACAACAGACCAGAGAGACAGGCCTAGCAATCATGATTCTCTGTATAACATGGACAATCAGCGCAAGGTTAAAGCACCAGTGAGAATTTCAAAGAACATGAAAAAAATGCCAACTGAAGGAAATTATCTGAGAATTTGAGATGTAAAAGAAACTAAGAAATGACAATTTAGTGCTGACTGTCAAATCAAACAGAGTAGAGAGCAGAAGTTTTATATTATGGAGACATTAGACAACGGAATGTAAGATTTTTTGTCATTCTTTTCTGTGTCTGCAACATCCAAATTTATAAGGACACCAGTTTTGCTTTTCTGTAGAATGGGAAGAAATCCAACTGGATTAAGCAAAGAGGAAAAACCATTGTTATCAATGAATGTGCAAGATATGAAAAGGCTGCTAAAAGCGACAATTGAGCCCAGTAGGAGTATAATTTCAAGAACCCACAATAATTTTCTATAGTTGAAAAGGACTGATCCTGTAACAATACCACTATGGAAACGCGGACAAACAGCATCCTCCAAGGTTCAACATGGAATGTTTCATATGGCTGTAATATTCTCTGTTGTTTGAACACAACAAGAAAGCAAGAGATCAGTGTTTCCTGCCACTGAAAAAAGACCAAGCTTTCCAGTTCCATGCAATCCCTTTAAAGAAACCAACAGCTTTCACAGTCAAATACACAACAGGGATAAAAATAGAATGAAGTTCTTACCATTGCCAAGTTAAATGATAAGATTGAGGAGAGAGATCTAAAGATGTCTTGCTCTCTAGAAAGTATTTGTATGATAATCATACAACTGGTACTGAATAGAACAGGGCGCCAATTGTTACTTTCCTATATTATAAAAATATTCACTTATTCCACATTTTTATTTATTGTGCTATTGTTGATTCTGTTCTTTAAGGAAGGCAAGATACTTCAAATTATCTTCTACTTTTGCAAGTGCCAAGTTTCCTACATGCAGAGGCAAATTTACTCTGGTTTCATGCCAAACAAGACACACCTATAATTTGTCAAGGAATAGTTAGGAAAGATACATTTTAAAAGTAGGATGCAGAGTGATTTTAGGTGAAATTATTTTTGGGGAAATGTGAGTCTTATATGGCAAAGAACACAGAATTCAGGGAATCTTGGGCTTCATAAACCGACATTCAAGAGACTTCAGGTTTAATGACTCACTACATGGAGACACCCATGAAAGCTTTTCTTCTTTATTTTTTAAAATATGATTTCTTATGTTCTTATAAACTTGAAAGGATTTCTCACAATTTCTGGACACCACTACATGCCTCTTCTTCCTCGAGAAGGACACACAGTAGTGTTCTGAAGCCAGGGAAACTTGTCAAGAATAAGCATCCTGGATTCCACACATGGCACGAGGAACAGGGAGCCAGAAAGGGCAGGAGTCGGGATATGCACTTTTTTTCCCGCCATTCGCTTCACTCTGCATTGAAGTAAACAGGATGGAATTTTGCATTTGCGCAAACGGAGCCACTTCAAATGCGCTAGGCTTTGAAGTCACTTCAAATCCTTGCCGCCACCAGCCGCACCTCCGTACTGGTTCCAAATCTGCTCTGAAGCTTCAAACGAAGGTACAAGAAGCTTTCGCTTCACATGCAAGGTCAATCTTCAAATGTAACCCATATTTGATTTAAATATGAAGTTTTGAACCTTTGCAAGTTGTACAAATTGGAAAGGTGACAATCATTTTTCATCCATTCCAAGGCAACAGGCAAGAAAATGATTTAAAGTCACAGTCTGTCTCTTTGAGAAAGAAAGAAAGAAAGAAAGAAGACATCTGGATGTCTCCTAGAGCAAAACAAGAGAATTCCTAGTTCCTCTTTTAATTAATCTGGGTGGACTATAGGACACAGGTAGGAATACTAATTATAGTTATATGGGTACTTGTAACTGATCACCTATGTGTTCCTAGGTGATCTCAGAGATCTCAAGATACTAAGAAGTCATTAGACTTCTCCACATCCCTTGTTCTTTTCCTCCAAGATTACCAGAAACTTCAACATGAACCTTTGTGATTTTATGTATGTTTTTTTCTTTGTGCATATACTATTCATTTGATGCAAAAAAACACCCCTCTCTCCAAGATTATCTGCTCATATATACATTAATACTTCATTGCTTAATTATATGATTTTATGATTTCTAGATCTGACATTCTCGTGCAGACTTACTAGCTCTATCTTTTGCTAAAGTGAGAAAATTAATAGTTCAGGTTGTGTTTCTCCTTTCACATATCTTTGCTTGCGAAGTAACATATAACAGAAATGAAAATGCTCGGTGTCCCCATACATAAAAGCTAAAGTAAGATAAATCTGGCACCACTTCTTTCTCGAAGGTACTTTTTGGGGCAATGGCCCAAGGTCATACCAGAATTAAGCTATCGATATTGTATTAAACAGGTTTTGATTTGAGAAAGATACACTAGTGTGCTTTAGTTACTTTAACTCATTTTGTATTTTTTTAAAATGTTCTTTGTCTCACAAAACTATAAAAAATCTTGCTAAAGATTCAGAGGCATAGGCATGCAAATTCTGATCCAATCCCAGTTCCTTCCTAGAGTAGCTAAAATGGTACCTTCTTGCATTCCCTCTGATGGGAAAAAGCTGCTAGGAAAGGAGTTTCTTGCCTAGCAAAGAAAAACATCACTGAACCTGCGTTATTATAAGGTGACTGTGATGGGTAGAGGGCAGAAAAATAATTCTATAGGACTAAAATTATGATTTATTTATCTGATGATATGTCTTTCATGCCCCATACCAAATGATATAAGCGTAGATTGAAATTTTTTTGCTATGGAAGAAAACACGTTTTCGTAGCAGCAGCTATTAAAAACATCATAAACACTCAGTATCTAAAAATGCATTAAAGCCTGGCTTAAAAAGCAGCTAATTTCAATTTACTCATCAATATCCAAAGCAACAATTCAGAGATAGAATAAAAATATTCATCTTTAGTAAAATCAGAAATTATGGCCTCCATGGGCACACACGTTAATAAAATTGCTTTTGTTTTTCCTCTCAGGGCCTAAATGAATCAAATCCTCTTAGCAGCCTTCTCTTATCAAATTAAGAAAAATATGAACTGTGCAGGTTTGTTAAAAATAAATAAATAAATAAAAGTACAACGGTAACGGTGATTTGTTAGAAGTGGTGGCTTTAAAAACTGGCTCATGTTAATTCTTGTATGCAGTATCTTGCAGAAGCTACACACAAAGCAACACTGTGGATGCTGGTCTGGAGAGAAGTGAATATGGACCAATAATCAACATCCTGCAGACATGGCAGTGGTGCTGGACTTAATGAGGTTCCCTCACCAGACCCCTCATCATCGTCAGTCGTGGGTTCCTGCATCTCCTCTGGGAAAGCCTGAGAGCGACTTGGGGGATTCTCGCTGTCTGAAACAGTCACTTGTGCTTGGGACCTCTCACCTGAGGTCTCTGTGTGCTGAATCGGCGTCGAGGTAGTTAGGCCCTTGTATGTAACGTCACCTGACTCGTCTTCTTCAAAATCATTAAGGCAATATACTTCATCCATGTCAAGGTCAAGAGTCCGGAAGCCCTTAGTGACAACCCCGGGCCGTGGGTCAAGGATTCCCCCCAGATGCGGTTGAGCAAGTTGCTGCCAATGGTGCAAAGTAGCTGAACCTTCAAGAGTAATAGAACAAAATACAAAAGTTAACATGCCTGGAGAAGACATCTCAAAACTAGGTTCATGAAGTCTTTATATAGCCATATTCTTGTTTACTAAAAGTAGCATCATGATATGCTTCATACAACACAATTTCAATTTATACTTTTGTTTTACGTTATCTCCACAAGAAGAAAAAGGAAATTAAGCCAGTTGCTTTTAAACACTAGTGAGTAAGAGGAAGAGAATATTTTTAGAACTCCTGGTTTGGAAGACGGTAGTGTCTAAGGCTCCAATGTTGGTGGTTTTGTTTTTAATTTCTGGGGCCCTTGACACAAAAGCAGCATATAAATCAATAGCAACCTAACATACATCATGCTAGGTTTTAAAATCATGCTAACATCCACATTGGTGAAGCCTAGGGAGCAATATCTTAAAGTACTTCTTGATTAGCTTTGAAAACTGAGTGTTAAAGAAGCCAAGGAGTATGCAGTGAATACAGTCTATGACTGGGAGACTAAGAGAAGGATTGAAATGATGCAAACTAGAACAGCTCTATAAACAGTCTTTTTAAAAAGCAGTTAAAATTGATGTACTATTTGCACAGTAGCCAAGCAAGCCTACAAAGAACTTGCTAATACAAAGAATACGTTCTACTATACCTGTAATTTTGTCCTTGGATTAGAAATATTTGCGGTGACAAAAATGTACAATCCAAAAAAAAAGACCATTAACACATGAAGCACAAGCTAAAAATGTAAATTGTAAAATGTTCATTATAGTCTACTCATAATTTCTAATGCAAGACCAAAAATCCTGAGTATATGTGACCAAAGATTACCTCTCTAAAAATAAATCCTTCACATTACAGTATACAGAATCTAAACCACATTCCTAAACTGAATTTTTAAATAAACAAAACAAAACAAAACATGGAAGCTATTTTAGATTTAGCAGTAATGGCAGTGATGGAGGAAGAAAAGGAAGAAAAGGAAATAAAAGTGTTCTTCAACATTAAGTACAGCCTTGGAAGAGCATAATACTGATGTAGTACAATTCTATGCTTATTTGGAGATAAAGCAACCAAGTTCAATATAATTAACACTCACACATACATAGAATACAAAAGATATTGTGAAGTGCTATTGTGAACAGGAAGTTTTCATGGAGCATTACCCATAAATTCATCTGAGCTGCATACAAAACTGAAAGAACTGAGGGAAATGAGAAACAGCGTGCAACTTAAAACCCTATTGCTGTGGGTTACCACCACTGAGTCATGTTGGACTCTTGAGGCCTATTCACACTACAGTCGGCAGTGCATGAGTAGTGAACTTCTGGGGAAGGGCATCTGCACTTGGAGGAGGCTGCTCCAGCATCCTAGTGCCCCCTGCCTTCCCAGAAGTTCACTAATTGATTAGGTTTGGAGGCCATGGCCAAGAGTGCTTA
Source organism: Aspidoscelis tigris stejnegeri (assembly GCA_023333525.1). Lineage (NCBI taxonomy): Eukaryota > Metazoa > Chordata > Lepidosauria > Squamata > Teiidae > Aspidoscelis > Aspidoscelis tigris. Next base: position 21,686,422 of record JALMGA010000008.1, read on the forward strand.
TTCCCAACTACGGTTGATGCATCAGTTGAAGCCCTTTCTGGACAAAGATGACGTGGCCACAATTATCCATGCTCTGGTAACCTCCAGATTGGACTATTGTAATGCACTCTACATGGGGCTGCCCTTGAAGATGGTTCAGAAGCTGCAGGTGGTGCAGAATGCAGCTGCTAGACTGCTGACTGGGACAGCTGGTTGGACGCACATCATTCCAATCTTAAGAGAGTTGCACAGGCTGCCAGTTCGCTACTGAGCCCTATTCAAGGTGTTAAATTTTACTTATAAGGCCCTAAATGACTTGGGCCCCAAATAGCTAAAGGAATGCCTTCTCCCATATCAACTTGCCCATGCATTAAGATCTGGAGGGGAGGCCCTCCTGGTTGTCCCACCACCTTCAGTGGTAAAAGGAGTGGGCACCCAGGAGAGGGCCTTCTTAGTGATGGCCCCCAGGCTATGGAATAGTCTCGCCTTTGCGATGCATCAGGCTCCTTCATTGTATATGCTTAGGAGGGCAGTGAAGACACACCTCTTTGCCCTGGCCTTCAGTTAAATGGGAATATACTGTCTCTTCCCACTTTAAAGATACTGTTGTTTTAATATATACTGTTTTAATATATGTCTGATTTTAAATGTTGTTAATGCCCTGAGACCTTCGAATATAAGGTGGGATAGAAAATAAAATAAAAATAAAAGCAACTGTTTTATGTTTTCCATTTGGAACAAAGTGTTAGAAACTTGACAGACCTCAAGTTTAAGATGATTAACTTACTGTAGTTAAAAAATCCAAGTATATAATGATCCATGCTCATAAGGCTATATCCTATTTGACGCTATCTACTTTATGTTTCTGCTGCTATAAGAATACAAGCCTCTTTGGCTTGCAAAGCACCAGAAAGAAGATTAAAATTAGTGTAATTAGGAAGACAAGATTGTGAATGAGAAACCCTTAAAACTATACTCTCAAGCTGTAAGTATAAAGTAACCACCAATCTGTATAGTTTCAGATACTCCTCGTTGATCTATAACTATCTCTAGATGCATTTAGAAGTAACTTAGCAAGTAATTTATTTGCTTTTAAGTCCTACTGTATTTTTTTTTAAAAAAGAACAGAGTATTGACACTTTATGCATAACACAATAACTCAGTGATGGCAAACCTTTTGAGCTTCCTGTGTCAAAATTCACAAGAAAACTTAGTTTAACTCTGGTGCTGAGTCACATCTAGAAATATCCATAATTTTGTGATATTTGTAGCTCTAGTAAAAAAATTAAAATTTTGATATATGTATGTTTTTAAAGCAAAAACAAATAATTCTTTACATTAGTGACTTTTGTTGCTGAATTTCATTTGCTCAATCTTCAATTGAAAGTTGGTATTTCGCACACTTCAAGAACAAGCAAGCACTACACGCCCAGGTGCCAGGGTGACCAGGTGTGTCACCCAAAAGGGCTTGGCGTGTCACCTGTGGCACGCGGGTCATAGGTTGGCCATCACTGCAATAACTTGTAGATGGATAGGAAATGCTACACCCATATGCGCTCGAGTTTGTTATGAAGCTTTAGAAACAATTATTGTAAAATAAACATTCTTTTAAACGTCACAACCCCAATTTTTCTTCACCGCTAAATGCCCAGCAAACATTTTAAAATTTGCAAAGTAGCCAGAACAGTGAAAGAACTTTAGAAACGGTGGAGTGGGGAAATCAAGAATCAAAGAAAAAAACTGAAAAAAATGAAAAATCAAGAGAGACAGAGAAAATGGAGATTGAGAAGTTTATTAAAGAAGAAAGCAGAAAGATAACTGGTGACAGAGACCTATTACAGTGCTAATGACCAATAAAGGAAGACTAATATTTCTCCAAAGCAATTTAAGAATTCTTAGTGGCCACTTTAAAAAAAAGTCAGAAAGGATATTACTAGGAACTGGCCCTATTTTCATACAATTTTCATATTTTTAAAAAAACTAGTATAAGATAGCACTCAGGATGTTATGTCTGTCCTGCATAGTTTATGGACTGAGAAAAAAAACCCTAGAGCTGGGCATCTGTTTATGTTAAAAATCCCACTAATCAAATCCAAACTCACAAATAAGGAGATCTACTCTGATATGGGGCTGCATTATGAACAGTCTTCAATCTCTTGCAAAAGAAAAAAATGATGAGAGAGAGAGAGAGGCAGAAATTATATAGGATTGTTCTCTACATATCTTCTGGCAACCCCACTGCAAGTTAAGCAGCCTGAACCAAATTTCATGAAAATAAATTGCATCATACATGTTAAAAAATTAATGTATTACTCAGTTCTATAGTTCCTATGAAGACTGATATGTTAACTTTCCTCACCTGGTTCTACAATGTTCTGTGAATATATGAATGAACTAAGAATTCAAACAAAATTCAGCAAACTATCAGAGTATTTTGTTTCATTGTTTTAAGACATCCACACACACTGTCAGAAAAGTTCAAACAAGCAACGTGGATGGCTATCTCTAAAGTAAAATGAATATGTGTTACAAAGATTTCCTGGGTCCTGTTGATGAAGAAGAGACCACAGGCAGTCACTAAGGAGAACAGATAAAGGTCGAGGGGCTTTATTATCACCTTCTAAGGGCTTCACAATCTGAAGCTTCTCTGGGAGGTATGAGCGACTGCTGAATGACATTCCTGAATATCCTGTGAATTCAGAAAACCTTGAATGAGTTCCCAACGACATGATACTCTCTGTGGGAGTAATGGAGCCACTGTGAAGTTCTCCCTTCTCTGCTAGCTCTCTCAACTTTCTTTCCTGCTCTTCTTCAAAAAACTTCCTCTCTGACAAGTAGTTCTCTCTCCGAAGTGACAGCCTTCGAAGGGCGGTTTCCAGGTCACTAGATCCAGGAGTTCCTGGCATGCCAGGTTTTTTGTTCTTCTCTTCATTTCTAAAAATTAAACAGCAAACATATATTAATTTCTTTACCTTAAATGTCAGGGCCTGAGTCACAACAAAACTATTTCTAAGATTTGTAAACTACTTTAGCCAATTACTTTATCAACCCCAAGGTCTGGAAAAAATATTAACTGAAATGAAATGGTATTAAATTCTTTCAGCTTGAGTTAACAATTTTGATATGTGAATAAAAAGGGCAGAAAGAAGAAAGCGATAGTGTTCTTTTGCTTTTGTCTGGGATATTGGATCACCTCCTCACCGTTCCCCCAAAATCACCAAATGACAAGGAAAGCAAAGATAGGATACTTCTACAGTACTGATTACTAAACAGAAAGTAGTTGCCATTATGGGTAAAATACAATACAAAAGCTCTGCAACTTTGTCAGGCAGATGCAAAACTGCATGTACCATATTTCACAAGTCACCAACCAAGTTTCATGCAAAGTTTCATGGTGTTTAAAATTGGTTATCAATCAGAATGGGAATAATGGTAAAATAATTAATGGAGGAAAAATTCCCAGTTAAGAGGAGTCAAACCCAAAAACTGATTTCTACAATCATCTTACCAAAAGAAGGATGGATCCTTAGTAAATAATTAATCACTGGAGTGGAAAGAGGTTATATATGCATCAACATCAAAATAATGTAGCCAAATCATACCACTCAGCTGTTAGATGAACGAAATTTAGGCACCCGATTTTGAAGATGCCTAATATTCTAGAAAGCCTGATATGACAACACGTGCAAGTAAGGAAATGTTAAAGGACTTCATTACAATAATGACACAGCAACTCAGATATCCTCATAATGAAAAACTGGCATGGCAGCTAAGACAAATAAAACATAAATCATTAAAAGTAAGGAAGGGTCCGCGTTTGAGATACTACAAACATTCAGTTATAGAAAACTGACCCCAGGTCAGTAGATTCAGTTTCTAGGATGATGCTATTGGTCTTGTTGTCAATCTCAATATTGGAGATGTCTCCTCCATAGAAGCTGGATCTTGGTGTGCTGACACAGCTTGACATGAGTGAATTCATGGCTGACGACTGGTTAGATCCTGGGATGTTCATAGGGGAAGGTGTCAGGGATCTTTGCTTTACCACCTGGTTGACATTGCGGACTGTATCAAAGACTCTCTTGTGATGACTGACAAAGACACAGACAGTTAGTAACAATCAGACTGATATCTGTAACAAATAAATGTTTCAATTTTTAATAGTGGAATTCTATCACAGGGTTTTTTTGGAAAAAAGATATGGCCCTATAAACGAGCCTGTTCTTTGGCCACATATTGCTATTTGTGGATAGCAGTTTTCTTCCCCCAAATGCTTTCCATTTTCCATTACACATTACAAATGTAATCAAAACTTTATCTAGGAATGATGCTCAATAACACTTCTCAGCCCAACACAGTCACCTCAACCTCAGTTCCAGAAGCAAGGAACAACTGAACCAGAAGATCCCATATTGAACAATGGGTCTATCTTACTCAACAAGATAAACCTGAAGATACTTTGTAACTGAAGATACAAGAAAATAAAAGATACTTTGCCATTTGACCAGCCAGGCAAATTATCCATTGAAATTAAGCACAGGGATTACCCAGTACATTCTCTGCAGTAAGTCCAGTATCTGCTTCTTAGACAATTACGTTTTAAAATGCTCCTGAAATGGAGCTACCTACAAACTGATGCAGTGATTTCCACATGGAAAACTAGTGCATAAACTGACAGATGTGGTAGCATTACCTTTTCTCAGAGAGAGGTAAAACAAATGTTATAACTGCAATGCCTTTAAATTTCTCAAAGGGGACAGCTAATATATAGTAAGCATTTGTATGGATCTCAGAAATTGCATCATCTGTATACAACTACTTATCGTGCCTCTTAAGCCAATTTCCTTAGGGCTTTTACAAGTTTTTATTTGGGGTGGTGGTGGAAATGCCAGTGAATCAGACAAATTCAACCTGCCAGACCAGTGAAACACTCTGCAAACCATATAGGGCTATATTATGTGACCCCGATGTAATACATATGCAGAAGCTCTCATGTACTTTAGCGTTTTCCTTGCTAATTTCCTCCAGGAAATTCAAGGCAGAATATACACAATTCCTAGGTAGTTTTCTATCCAGGCACTAACTAGATCCACACATGCTTAACATCAGCAAACATGGCTACATTATATTTATTATTTAATAAAGTTATATCCCGCCTTTCACCAAATGGTCCCAGGGTGGGTTACAATAAGAATAAAACATATCAAATAATAAAATGTAATAAAAATATATCCCCTCCCTCCCTCCCCAACAGAACAGCACCCTGAGGAAGCTATTTAAATGGCAAAAGACTGGTTGAAAATATACGTCTTCACCAGGCAGTGAAAACTATACAGTGTAGGTTCCTGGTGAACCTCATGATGGAGGCTGTTCCAAAGTCTAGGGACCACACATCAATGATTATTTAACGACAACAGGGCACTTAAGTTTATACTCCATTCCATTAACATGGAGCATTAATATGTTCATCTCATACAAAGAGTGCTTATAGAAAAACAGAACATGGAGAAGGTACTATTACACGGTAGGCTCCTTGCAATAAATTAAGTACTCATTTATCTACCTTCTCAATGTTGAAGTAGATCTTTAAAAATTTAAATGATAATATTGCCGAGAAAAAAATCTTGAACATAATAGCTGTAGAACAGGCATGTCAAACATACGGCCCGCGGGCCGGATGCGGCCCGTGGAGCGTTTTAATACGGCCCGCAGCCGCCCACCGCCGCAGCCCGCCTGCCACCATGGGACGTGCGCCGCCGCCGCGCGGCTCGTAGCGGGCCGCCCGCGGCGGGCCGCCGCACACCGACGACATGGCCCGCCTGCCAACGTGGCCTGCTTGCCGACGAAGGCGCCGCGCGCCGGCGATGACAACACGGGCCGCGCGCCGCCCCCCGCCGCCGCGCGCCGCCCTCCTTGGGCCGGAAGGAGGCGAGGCGAGGCGAGGCGAGGCGAGCGAGCGGGCGGGCGGGTGGGCGCCGCCATGGACATCCAGCCCCTCCCCAGCCACGCCCCAGCCACGCCCCAACCCTCCTCTTTGCCCTAGCCACGCCCCCGGCCACGCCCCCAGCCCCTCCTCTGTGCCCCAGTCACGCCCCCCGCTGCGCCCCCCGGCCCTCACTTTTTTTTTTTTAAATCTGGCCCTCGGCCGGATTGAGTTTGACACCTCTGCTGTAGAAGCTTCTACAAAGTGCCTTCTGAATTGCTTTTACCACCAATATAAAAATTGTTCTAAATAAGAGTCTTGGAGAAAGATCAATGATTAAAACAGGGGGAATTGAGGGATTTAAAGACTACGTCTTGCCACACCCATCAGACACAGCAGGTAATCATCTCTTGCCATCCTCACCAGATGCAGGAGTCAATTGCAGTCCTACCTGTGTCTCTGCTGGCTTGTTTTGTTACAGTCCCACTTGTAGCTACCCAGAAGCCAACCAAGCATATGGCCACTTTCCTGCTTGGATGACTTCCAGGTACTCACAAGCAGGATTACAACAAAATGAGCCAGCAGGCACAAGTAAGCATCTCTGTTACTGGAAACCTGGCTTCAATGTTGGATGGCCTATAACAGCAGCATTTCAGCTATTGCCACTCTACCCCAGCTGCTAGAATACTGTGATCAGGGGTGTTTTCCCACTGTCACTAGAAGCAGTGACAGTGGAAAAACACCCCATGTCTGACATTCCCCAATATAGTCCTGGGAGAATTATGAGTTTTAGTCCACATCAGGAGGCACCAATAATTTCTATCCCATGAAGTATTACTTATAGAACTGTAGGTTTTCCTATCAAAACACCACAGTGCATCAGTCCATACGTGAAATCTGGGCAATCAGGGTCATCCAGATGAAGTTCTTTTCGCATTGATCCCTCAATTTCTGCTGCCAGAGAATCCTGTTAAACATAATGTACAAATATATATATTGGTCACCACGTTTACCTCTTTAACCTGCTACTTCCAAACCAAGATAATTCTGGTAACCGGTAAGATGCCCTTCCAGACTACTAGATAAAAATCCACAGTTAGTAGAAAACTTGCAGATAACCTGGCTGCGAAATCATGATGCCTTGTCCCCACTTGAAACAGAGGTCCGCAGCTTCCTCCTCAGCAGCTGCGGGACTTCCGAGGTGCCCAGCACGTGGAATTGGGCAGCCAATGGGAGCTGAGCTTCAGGCTAAGCTCCCATCGGATGGCGGGAAACTTCGAATTTACTTGATACTGTGGAGCAAGCGTTGATCGTTCCGCAGCAGGCAAATGCATAGTAGTGGCAGCATAATGCACCACCACTATCGGGCATTAGGTGTGACACCCACGCACCAACTGCACATCAGAATGCATAGTATCCCCCAGTCTGGACACACGTAACTCTGCACACCCATTAAATACTGTATAAAGTGTTACCTCAAATATTTTCTTAGAATTAGTATCAACCATGCAGTATTCAAGATATAATTGTTTTACAGGATCCAGAAGATTTTTATCTTTCCTATAAACACTGTATTGGATCCACACATTGTGGGTACAATGAAGACTCTGATTGTGGGGGCGGGGGGGGGGAAGCCTTCTGAAATTTGATACTGGGATTCATCTTACCCTGTTTGCCAACAAAGGGTTAAAGAGGTGTCTGATTCTAGCCCAGCTGCACACATTTTAAACATCTGCATCATGACCTGGCCTGCACTTTAGCATATACCCGATACTACAATTGTTTAAAATTTTCTAAATAACTTTAAAATCACTAAAATGACTAGCACGAATGAAATCTATTTTCCAACTCGAAAAATATTTAAGGCAACAATTTACTTATGCATGTTTTGAACTGATTGACTCCATGGGGAAATATGGGAGATATCATCAGGTACCTTATCATGAAAGATTGTATGTTTGTGGCACAGCAATGGTTGAAGATCTTTGTCATCTCTTGTTTACCTATCCCTTGTATTTTTCAACAAGAACAAATTGTTTGGGGTCCCTTTTACAAAATGTGTCCCACTGGAATGCAGAACATAAATTGATTTACCTTCTGCAGGGAGAGAACATCCAGGTGGCACACAGGGTAGCTTTGTTTTTTGTTAAGGCTGCTGGACTTAGGAAATCATTCATTGAGTTGAATGGGGTGTCTTGAAGAGTGATGGGGACAAATAATGTCATTTTACCTTTGTTTTTATCCTTCTATGTTTTATATGATTTTATCTTTTGTAAGTTTGATACGGCCATATGACTAATCAATAAAGTTCATTCATTCATTCTAAATAGCTTATGTGCCCTCCAGCCCTCTTTATTTAACAGGCAATGCAAAACAATGATTCAGCTGCTGCTGCTTCTTCTCTCTTTTACTGAAAACACTTTTAGATGGATTCCACTTCCGAGCAATAATCAGAAGTGCCCCAGCAGTGAGATTTAGAGAAAGCGCATTTCTGGTTATGCTCCTCACCATGGGGAAAAGGCCTAATGAGTGATAGCGGCGTGATATGGCGTTCGGCATCGTCTTATTCCGAAGGTTCTTCAGCTCTTCCTGCGCCTCGTGAAGCATTTCCATGCACTCTGCATATTTGTCTTCCAGCTCTCGTAACTGCAGTGCAGCAATAACAGAAATAATATATAACTATATCTTTGCCCATCTAGGAACCACATTCCTTATTGTATAGGAAAACGATTTTAATAAAGCAGTTATGAATTAGGGGTGAGCATGAATGCAATTTCCAGGATTCAATTTGAATTGAATTGGATATCCAAAAATTGGATTTGCTTCAAAGCTTTAAAATTCAAATTTAACCAAATTCGGTTCAAATTAAGCAAATTCAAATCTATTCGTTCAAATTTTCACTTCAAATTTTCACTTAGGAATGTCAACAACATTCGTAGGTGCTCATGTACATTGTTACACATCCCATACGCATCTGTACACATCCGTATGCATCCTGGAGTTATCCCGTAAGCAACCTGTTTTTGTCCCATACAGATCCGTACAAATGCAGGAACCATACTGATCAAACGAATAGATCCGAAATTCAAAATTCATGCATATCTTTAAATTCAAATTCGTAGACATTAGATTTGAATTCAAATGTTGAAATTTGGACAAATTCGATTGAACTTCTAATATCTTTGAATATTTGTGCATACCCGTATATATAATCCAAAGCCTGTTCGAAATGTACTGTATTTTTATTGCTACCCTGTTTCCCCGAAAATAAGACCTACCCTGAAAATAAGCCCTAGCATGATTTTTCAGGATGCTCAAAATATAAGCCCTATATAACTAGGTTTTGCAGGTATTGTCCATGTCTTATTATGTTGTAATTTGATCTCTTCCCCTCTATTTCTTCTTCCTTGAAAAAGATTCTAGTCCTCATTGCCTTGTAACTCCTTGCGGATTTTATGGGCAAAGTCTCATGACATCACATGTAGTGGGTCACATAGAATTCTGCAGGTCCCTGTGCTAAAATATTACCTATCTATATGCCACAGAGCCTTTATCTTTTTCCTCTGTTAGGCAAGTGGCGTACATTTCAAAGATATAGATAACAATATAATTTACATAATTTATTTACTTTTGAGGAATTAACAGAATCTCCATCTCTTCCTTGGTATTTTGTTAGCATGTCACTGAATGAGAACTACCATGTTTCCCTGAAAATAAGACAGGGTCTTATATTAATTTTTGCTCCTAAAGATGCACTAGGGCTTATTTTATATAAAAAAAACATCCCCTGAAAATAAGCCCTAGTGCATCTTTAGGAGCAAAAATTAATATAAGACCCTGTCTTATTTTCAGGGAAACATGGTAGTTCTCATTCAGTGACATGCTAACAAAATACCAAGGAAGAGATGGAGATTCTGTTAATTCCTCAAAAGTAAATAAATTATGTAAATTATATTGTTATCTATATCTTTGAAATGTACGCCACTTGCCTAACAGAGGAAAAAGATAAAGGCTCTGTGGCATATAGATAGGTAATATTTTAGCACAGGGACCTGCAGAATTCTATGTGATCCACTACATGTGATGTCATGAGACTTTGCCCATAAAATCCGCAAGGAGTTACAAGGCAATGAGGACTAGAATCTTTTTCAAGGAAGAAGAAATAGAGGGGAAGAGATCAAATTACAACATAATAAGACATGGACAATACCTGCAAAACCTAGTTTTGAGATCTTCTAGGAAAACACTGTAAAAACTTAAAAATATGTCCACCATAATTTTTTAAAAACAATTTAACTGTCAGGTAAACTAACATCCTGACAGTAGGCAGAGTTAATTTTGCCTAAATAAGTTTAGCAACGTCAAGTCTGCACAGAACCAAATTATATACTATGCTACGTAAGTTAAAGCTGTTAACATAACTTGTGTTTAACATAATTTATTCCAAGTTAAATGTGCTCCTGTTTAATTTATTGTGGAGATGAGCCTTATGTAATCTACTGAAAAGCAGGCAGCTTCAATTACTGGATTCATAGCAAAACCACTGTTTTGCTTCCTAAGTATGGATAAGCTGATTGGATTGTTTTGAGGAAACTTGCCCTCAAACGCCCTCTCTTTGTTAAGTTTGAAGGACTGACCTAAGTGCGCAAGAGGCTACTTTTTCATTGGGGCTACCCAACTTCTCCCTCTGGAACTAAAGGTCCCAGCAGATCGTTCCTGCTGCATGCTTTGGTGCCTCCTCCTCTTCTAGGGAGGCCTCTAAGCTAGATGGTCCCAACAAGCAGATGACCAGCACTGTTTTGCAGCCTGTGACTGCAGCATGGTGCTGGTCTTGGACTCAGCATGATCTTCTCTTTGAGGTCTTCTCAGAACATGAAGTGGCACTAAGCACACATCCTGTGAAGTCTTCTGGGAAGTCAGCAAGTGGTTGTAGAAGGCAGCCACAATGAAATACAGTGAAGACAAAGTTAGCAGCTTGAAAAAAGGTGGCCACTGTGAGCAGTGTTAGATAAACACAAGCCGAATGGGGAACACTATAGCAGGTGGCAGCCAAGGGGTGAAGGACGTGAACTGGGGCAAAATGAAGTTTTTGAGCAGATGAACCTGAGCCAGCTGGACACCTGAACTTAAACTGAGCCAGCTGGACATCTCAGTGAGGCACTCTAGATGTCTTGTGATAATAATGCTTGGCTCAATGCAGTCAAGCCCCAAACGTGGGTCTCATGCATAGATCTGCTCCCAAGTAAAGAAACCCTCTTTTGATAAAAGCCAGATAAAATATTTTTATTGCAGACGCTAAAACTGAAGGTTAAGTTGAAAAATCTTTACTTTTCATATTCTAAGTAATAATTAGAGCATTTTTATTCTCATACACACTGAAATCACAGTGGACTAACTTGTGGAATTTGAAGATGAAGATGAGTACATGCTCGCATATTCAGAGCTAATTCAAATTATGGTTCTCCCATGAGACCATTTGCAAGCAGGAAAATATAAGGTTGCTGTGATACTGATTTTCAAATTGCCACACTCACTTCCGCTGTGAGCTGCCTTTGAGCATCTTTAGCTGCCCCCAGATGTTGGACAAGCTCTTCATTTTCTACTGTGCACTGAAAAAAAGGCAAACATTACAAGGTTATTACTTTGAATATTTATAAGGGGAAAAAAAACAACCAGTTCTGAATTGTGTTTCATGTGTTTCATCAGCTCTTCTGCTTATTGTGTCAATCTTACCGCTTTTGCCTTTTTCTGCAAATCCACTATCTGAGAAAGAAGATGTGTGATTTCTTCCTGCTGTCGGGCAGCATCTTCAGTTTTCTTGGCTAACTCTTCAGAAATACTGGCAATCTGGATGTTTGCATCCCCTTGAGAAACAAAAGAGCAATCACTTAGAAAGGAAAAAAATGGTCTGCCAACTGTTTGCTCAGACAAAAGGAAGCCTCTCTGAGTTTTTCATTTTAAAGAGAATCACCATGGAAAACAATTCAAAAGTTCTACAGCTGCTGCTGAGCTACACAGAATAAGAAAAGCCCATAAAGGTTGGCAAATAGAGAATTTGGACCCATAGGCGAGAAATGAGCAGCACCCTAAGCAAACACAGTAGTTCTGAGCTCAAATGTGCTCTTCACTTTCAGGGAGATCATTTCCCTGGGAATTTCAACAGAATTTCAGCTGCAACAGGTCTCATCTATCCATCCACCCACCCCTCCATCTAATTCAAGTGGAATTTGGAACCTAAGAAAACAGCAGTTCTGAAACTGAAAACTAATATGTTAGAACACTTCAGAAGCCCTGCTAAAACAGGCCACAACCATCCTATCCAGCATGCTGTCTCACATAGTGGTCCACAAGTTAGCTCTGGGCATTCTCATGCAGAAGACAAAGGCAAGACCCTGGAATGATCTGCTGGGACCCTTGCTAATGTCCTTTAGATGCATCCCGCCTGTCTCTTCAGCCTGGAGGATGTACCTAGGCATCCATCCCAGTAGCTACGGATACGCTTGCCATCCATGAATTTATCTAATCCTTTTTTAAAAGTGCTCAGGGTGCTTACTGTCACAACCCCTATTCTATTCTCAGCTTGTGGGAAGAGCTGAATAATCATTTTAAAACAGTATAAAGTAGCCAGGTAACATTGATTTTGTGTCAATAACCCCCCAAATGACAGAAAAACCACAGTAAAACTATTAGTTGGTTTGCTGTTGCTTTTTAGCAGAGTCGCTATTTTTCAAAGAAAAGAGAAACATACTGAGCTCTTTCACACAGTCATTTACAAGTTGTTGTTCTTTCTCTTCATAAGTAATGGTTTCAGTCTTCAGCTGGCAAGCCTGCATAAAAAGTTCAAAATCAAGGTTGTATTATCTTCCAGCAGGGAAGAAGAGTTCTATGCACACAATTTCAGAACAGTCAACAATTTCCTTTCTCTCTAGTTCTATGAATTCAAGAACAATGACAGTTCATCACCACTAGGTGTCACTATTTAAAACCAGAAGGGAAAGCCTAATAGAGTTTTACAATTGCATTGGTTTCAATGAAAAACACATACAACTGTTGTATTCTAGTTGTTAACTAGAAGAAACAACACCCAGTGCTGCTTAAAAAGAAAAAAAAAGCTGAAGAGACTGTCAGCATAGAATAATTCTGGTGCAGAAATTTGTGGCAATCTATAGCTGCTGGACAAGAAAGTTCCCAAACTGGCTCTGCCTTGTTTGTACCACTATAAAGTACCAGCTGGGAGTTCAGAGGACCAAAATTTCCCATAGAAAGAAGGAAAGAAGATGACAGAAGAAAGGTCTCCCATACATGGGAAAGAAGGTGACAAGAAAAGAATTTAGGCCATCATTCCTTATACAGTACACACCAGTACTGTATTTTCAATAGTTGATTTATTTCCTTTTTCTTTTCATTATAGATTTTGCAGATTTATAGTTTTTTATTTTATCCTGTAAACCACCCTGGGACTTTAGAGAAGGATATATAAAAATTATTTAAAAGAAAATAAATTATACCTAATAATGAGGAGAATGTTTCGAGTTTATTTATTTGCATTTTACCCTGCCTTATACCAGAGGCATCAGGCAGCAATAAAAACAAAATATAAAATGAACCCACTAAAAACAACAACAGGGTTAGGGGGAAGCTGTTCCCTCAGTTGAAGGGTAAATAGGTGGGTCTTCACTGATCACTTTGGTCTTGTGGTTAAAAGTGCCAGACTTATATCACATAGTCACCAGGTTTGATTCTGCAGTTCTCCACAAAGCCAGTTGACTGACCTTGGGCTGTTCACAGCTGTCTTTCTGACCTCTCACAGCCTCACCTATCTCACAGGATGCTCATTGTGGCGAATCATAAAATCATAGATTTGGAAGGGACCTCTAGGGTTATCAACTCCCTGCTCAATGCAGGGGGAAGAGCAGGAAGCCTTGTCAGTCACTTTGAGTCCCCTCAAATGGGTGAAAAAAGCAAGGTATAAAAGCCAACTCTTCTTCAACAGAAAATGTGAAGGCACCTGACACACCTCAATGGGGAGGCTATGTGACTATCACTACCTACGGCCTGTGGTCCAGTAAGTCTCACCACATCTACTATTAGACATTAACTACTACAGTCAAGCACTCCTAGCAAAAATTCGTTGAAGAAAGGAAACAGATAATAGACTTGTATAAATCTGCAGAGATTTGACAACATAAATCATGAACTTGCAGCACTAGTTGTCATGGGGCTGGGGGATCTACATTATGATAATCAAATACTCAGTGTTTTACCTCTGATCTCAATACAACATTCTCTTCCTCAAGATCCTTAAGTTTCTTTTGAAGGGAATCTAAGTGAAAGTAGTTCTGGACAGATGAAGATGACTCATTCCTCTTCAGCCTGATAAGGAGTACATTAACACATTTGTTAATATATTTACTTATTTTACGCTTACAATATTTGTGAGTAAATTAACCAGATTATCTTGAAATAACTAGAAACAAGAAAGAACTCAATATTTTCACAAGCTGTTGGAAATGTTAAAAACAAAAAATAAAAGGTGGCAATTATTTTTAGCCTCTTTGGAGAGAGATTAGGCAGCAAAACATCAAAAAAAGAAACCAACTTTTACTCCCCGCAGGGAACAGTTTAGTAGGGGGGGAAGCAATCACACAGTTTTGTAACTGAAACAGCATGAGGAAGGATAAAAAGATTACAACTTAATGGATAAAGGACAAGCTCAAGTAATTTCCATGAAAGCTGTTATGTTGCCAGTATAGTTTACTGTCTGCAAGACAAGGTTTTTCGTTTTCAGTCAGGCAGCTGAAGAATTCATTAAACACACAATCTGTCCTACCAACATGAATTTCTGAAACAATGATGGCTTACATTCTTCAAAATGACCTTACTCAGCTCAAATGTAGCCATTCTTAGAAGAGTGAAGTAAAAGATACATAACCGAAAGGTGCCAGAATTTTCCTGTAGTGTATATTTGCAATTAGGTTCTAAATCAAATTTGAATGATACACATTTGCACAAAGCTACTTCTATGTAGCATTGCCACACAGTGCTAAATGCTAACAATTGAACAACTTACTATATAACCTTCTGCTTGGAGCTATGGAACACACTCCATTGCCATTCTTTAATGAAAACAATGACTGCAAATAGGACTCTTCATTATAGCACAATCTAAGGGTTTGATCACACGGGTGTTTGGGGACATCCCCAAGGCGAATCTCAGATGAATGAGTCAAATATAAAATATAAATGAACGCTTCACCTCATTCTAAAGACCCTCCTTGTGCACCCCTTTTGCAGCAGTGTGGAATGGATGGGGTGGGGGGCTACAAAACTCATGCAGCTGACAGAATCCTGCTCTGCTGCTGACCAATCAGGTTCCAGAGAATTTCGGGCTAGCAGAAGCCAATCCAGTTAGAAGACGAGGACGTGAGGCAGGGAAGGCAAGAGGTATTAATTTTAAAATCTGGGTGACAAACTGATTTTTAGTGGATCTGCAAATGGAGCATGCCTTGATCAAAATACATCCAAGAACTGCTCTGTGTGACAAGTCTTTTAGCCCAGACTTACGGAGTAGAACAAATGGATTCTGGCTCGCTCTCTTCAGCAGCACTGGTATAAAACTGAAGCAGCTCATCTTTCATGGACAGCTCATGACGTAACTGAGAAACCTGAATGAATTAAGGCAGCAAAACCTTTAGAAACATCTTTCACACACATCATGGATAACAAGAAAGTGAGTGTAGGCCTCTGTATACTCCAGATAATAAATCAGTGTACAAAGAAAAGAGATTTGGAAAAAATAACATTAAGTATTAAAAATAACTGCTCTGTTTAAAGAAGGATTATTCATCCATCACTTATTTTTAGAAGTGTTATAAACATTAACTTTATAACAGCAAATCAATTAATAACTGCAAAAAAGAAAAAAAGGTGAGCAGTCATACCTGAAGGTCATAACTACTTCAAGCTAAATATTACAATATAGTCTATCCATGCCTACATGGTGTTCCAAGTGTCAGTAAAAAATGAGGAAAACTGCCACATCCAAAACTACACATGCTATAATAAAGCAGTGTATAGTTGGATTTTAGCAGACTTAATTTAAGTGGGACCAGCCCTCAAAATTATTCTTTTTAGTTCATTGCTTCACTTAAAGGCTCTTTAAAAAACAACAACACCACAGATTCCTAAACACATAGCACATAAACAGATCTACTAATCTTACCAAGCATGAAGTATTTTTTTAAGTACTCTGAAAAATAAAGGCAGGGACTGGGCAACCTATCAAAATGTCTTCCCCTGTATCTGTCAAGCTGCAAACTATATTAAGACTTGCACCAGAAGGGGCTTTGAGATATGTTTGGAACTGAGGACCTCCTGTGGCCGTCTGCTTCAACCAATGAAAATGGCACTCAAAAGGCTTACAGGCACCAGGGAAACACTTGGGGGAATCGCCATTATCTAGGGCGCTACACTGGCAGGCCCTAATCTAAATACAGTAAACCTCAGCTGCAATTTACCCCTATGGGGTTCCAGAGGATTCATATGTCACAATTCAATAAATTTTCTATTAAGGACATCTGCTGTTTTGAGGTACAGGGGCAATTTTTAACTAAACATGTTTGTCAGCATTAGGCAAACAACCCAATTCATGATTTAAGAGCAAGATTTGCATTAACTTTTACTCAGTTGTCAGGATATAGTATTGTTTTATTAAAAACAGTTTAATATTTTGCCTTCACCAATTCCATTAGTAAATAAAACAAAAATACTGTTATGCCTCAGCAGACATAACAGGGTTAAGAGACTAAGTAGAATGATATTGATTTTGTGAGGGGAAAAAGAGGTTAATTATTGATTTTTCTCTGCCTTCATTACTTGTATTTTCCACTACTATAAAAGCAGAAGAAATTAAAGTTTTGTTCCAAAACTTTCATAGTAGACCCCTGAAATTCAAACCAAACCTTGTCTCACACACAGTGTTGAGCTTCAGGTTTTTATCTGAAGCCAACTCCTCAAATGTTGAAATGTTCAAAGCAAAGTAACTTGGTAATTTAAAATGCATCCTGATAGATTAACCATTTTCCCCCGATTAAAATTTCAGGTGTGGGCAAGCATTTGCAGGTATTTGCAGATATTATTCAGTGACCAAAAATTGGTTTGGCATAACCCCTGACCTGCTAAACAATACTGCATATCATTAAGAAGGTGCTTTTGTTGTATCACAAGGAGGCATAAGGAAGAAGAAAAACTCAGAGCTATTAGGTGCATGCAAGCACGTAGAAAACAGAAGTTATGCTCAGCATAGCCAAAACTGCTGCAACCTGAGATAATGTATTGGCAGAAGGCCTCTTTCTCTCTTCTATGCACATAGGGAATTACTAGATGGTAACTTTTATCATTCAGAGCACTATAAAAGAACAAAATCCTATATCTTCTGACATACAAAACCAGAATGTGATTTCACGGTCACTCACAGATCAGATTTCTAAAGAATCAGGATAATGTTTCACGAACCAGTGGCACACCCTACCAAGAAGCATAAGGTTTCCTCTTATATACTGTAACATAGCAAAGTTTGGCAGTATTTATAAGATGGTACAGCCAGAAACTTAACTTTTTTCCCCATATGCAATTTACACGCAATAATAATAATAATAATAATCACACTCCACAATCCAGACTACGTCTGAAGCAGGTGGATATACAGAAAAGTATATCCAGTGCACTCACCTCATTTTCTTTAGTGCCTTACAATCGTCTGAGTCTCAGTTTTCATAATTTAGTACTACTGGAAAGAGTTGCACAGGGTAGAAGTTAGTAGGAATTATTTGAAGCTAGGAAAGGGGAAAGCTCTGTCCTCAAGACAGAAGGAAAATTTATGCTTCAAAGGGGTTGAAAAGTATGAATTCACAAATTAAAAAGACACTTAGGATTTCTGAAGACCAAAGACAGAAAAGTATACAGAGAATCAGAATTGCATTTCTGATAAAGCAGAAAGGAAAGTTTCGTAGCTTTATGAAGGTTAAAATAATGTAAGTCCTTTCATGTGCTGCAGAACTACTACTCTCACCTGCCAAACAGCATGATCAATAAGCATAATAGGAGTGGCAATTTATAAAGAATGTGCCGTATTAGTCAATTTAGCAAGGAAGACCAGATCAAGCAGGACAGAGATCAGGAAACAAACAGTTTCTAAGGTAGCCTTCTATTTCCAGATTTTGTTTGCATGGTAAAACATGATTCATTTTAGTATCTTTCATATGCTGCAATGTTTTAGGAGTTCACACCATCAAAGAAAATTTTGATTATGAAGGTAACAACCGAAAGCAACAACAATTTGACTAGTAAACCAATGAAGAAAATGCAGGAAAAAGGAAAACAACAGCCAGAGTTAACATACAGCTAAAACAAATAAAATGTCTTGGGAATGCTTCAATGTAGGAAAAAAGCATAAGAGTAGAACAGCATGAAAGCCAGATGTTCCACTTGGATCCAATTGGACTTCTCTGCTTAGTACCAGAACTAGGGTTCATCAATACACAGAATGCACAATTATTGGAATATGGATAAAGATGATCTTTGGTATTTTGATCCATTTTCCTGTTTACAATTCTGGTTGCTAATGCTTAGAATTCTGTTAAAGAATTATAATTAAAAATCAAAAAACATATAGTGATTGTCCCTGAAGAACAAGAAACCAAAGAAGGCTGGAAGTTTTTACATAACGTTCAGAATTTCAATTTAAACAATGTTTCAAACTGCAGTTATAAGGGACATGTTTAAAACATGAATGCCAGCCATTTAGATGCAAACATTCCCCATTATTTGCAAATATTTCAATTTCATGGCATCAAATACAGAAAGCCTAGATTTGGATGTACTTCAAGCTCCACTCAGTTTTTGCTTGTTTTTATGTATAGGTCTGTAAACAAAAAATTTGTATTAAATGAGAAGCAGCATAAAAATTGTTTAAACATATAATATTTGGAAGTTCCTAAGATAATCAGAATTCAAACAATTGTAAAGTAAGAAAAATTATCCAAGGTAAACAGATAAAGGTTCTAGAAACTGCTCACCATGCTAGCTGCCTATTAAACTAATGTGCAAACACAGGAAGTATATCTTTACTTGTGTTACTTCTTTCTGCATTTCAGAGGTATGCTGGAAATGGTTCCGTTCAACAATCCTCCCGGTTTACTAGCCCTGGAAATTCAGCAACAGCTTGGCACTGCATCAAACTCTTACTTGAAAGCTTATGACGGAACATAGTGCCGCTTCCCAGCAGTGCGTTTTAGGCTTATCGAGCCCTACTGTCACACCCTTATTTATAGATTTGCCTATAAAGACTTCCTCTCTATTTCAAACACACACAGAGAAAAGTGTTATTCTGAAAAGTCAAATCCCACACAAATTGTGGTTTTCTAATCTAAAGCATTATTCTGTTTTGCCCAGTCAGAAAAAGGTACCTCAGTTCTTAAAACATGGGCCCCTTCTGCATTGGGCTTTATTCCAGTTTATATTCCAGTATAGGGACATGCCAGCCATATGCTAGGCTGCATTCAGATGTCAGTTACTTATTTTGATTCATTTGGATGTTCCAGATTATCCAGGCTTTATTCTGGAATATCCAAATATAGCGGAATAAGTAGTTGAAGTCTAGAAGCAGCCCTCATGCAGACTATGGTAGGACCAGCCCACAGATGGTAGGCTCCTATTCCATCTGGAGTAAATCCCAATGCAGAAAGTGCGGTAGTTTCTTTTTATCATAAGCAAACTATTAAAATGACTATGGCCAAAAGATACCAGTACAGTGCCATTTACTTTGCTTTAAGCAGACCTCTACCCTAGTTTTTATAACATGATTGTTTTGAGAAGCAAACCGCCACATTATAGAAGGGCCAATTGTACATGTAGACTTCAACAGTTCTACAGCTTCCTAAAGGTGAAAAAAAATCAGAATTAAACCTGTACCAAAAAAAAGTCTTCATAGCTTACACTAACCTAAATCGACAAAATTACTATGTGAATGTTGTTTTAGAGCCACATAGGAATAAAAAACCCTTTTGTTTACCAGCAGTGCCTTGGCAGAGCTGCTTCAACTGTTCAGAATCACAGTGCAACTAATGAAAGGGAAAGACCCCATGCTACAGGGATCTATCTGTAGAACAGTGATGGCTAACCTTTTGAGCTCGGTGTGTCAAAATTCGCAAGAAAACCTAGCTTAACTCGGGTGCTGTGTCACTTCTAGAAATATCCATAATGTGATATTTGTAGCTCTAGTAAAGAAGTTATATTTTTGATATACGTATTTTATTAAAAGCAAAAACAAATAATTTTTTACATTAGTAACTTTTGTTGCTGAATTTAGTTTGCTAAATCTTCAACTGAAAGTTGGTATTTAGTACACTTCAAGAACATGCAAGCACTACACGCCCAGGTGCCAGGGTGGCCAGGTGTGTCACCCAAAAGGACTTGGTGTGTCACCTGTGACACGCGTGTCATAGGTTGGCCATCACCGCTGTAGAACTACCATAGCAGAACTACCATGCCACTAAAACCACGTGCTAAAATAATCCAAAGAACTCCGACAGGGAGTGTGGAAGTGTGAGCACATAACAGCCAATGCTAAAAAGTGCTAGAAAGTGAAAAGTAATAAGAGAAAATAGAAACAAATGTGATAAAGAAACACCGTTGTGAATAACAGCGCTAATGTGGAATGCAAGGATTTTTTATGTGGGCTTGCCTAGAGGAATCAGGGTTAGCTCAGGGTTGTTTTCAATATTCTGTCTCAAGCTCAGACTGCAAGGATAGTTAACATGATGCCCTCAGGATATTGTTGGAGCGCCTCTCCAGTAGGGGTGATATGGCTGTAATTCAACATCATCTAGACAGTAGCATGTTAGCAACATTGCGCTGCAGAACTGTAAAGCATGAAACAAGGGGAATAAAACCCAACACCCTGCAAGTTCATCTTCTGAAGATTCCTAAACTGAACACATTTCTCTATTAGTCACATGTGAATGCCCTCACCTCTTCCCTGATATGTTCCACTTGCTCTTCAAGGAGTTCATTTCTCTCAGTAAGTGATTTATTCTTTTTTAACAATGACTGGCCAATCCGAGCAGCTAATTCTAAATCTCGTTCTTTCTGTAAAAAGAAAAAATAAATGTTTTCAATCACTGCCTTATTCAGTTAATGACTATATTCTGAAAAAAGTAGAAAGGCTGAGAAAACTAAGACATTTGTTTTCTCTTATATATACTGCATAGAAGACAGCCATGCAACTTGATATGTAGGCATATAATAGTAGAGCCTTTTATGTAATTGTGGAAAAACCTAGTAAAATCCAGATTTATAGTAGCTTAAAAGACTAACAGATGCTCTCACCCAGAACTAATCAGATGAGGCTACTAAGCAAACAAACACTAATGAAATCACTCCAAACGAGCATGAGATACTTGCCTCTTCAAGCAGACGTGTAACAGCATCAATGTCATTGTATGTTTTAGTCATCTGGCCCACTCTTTCAGCACATAAAACTAGAAGAAAATAGTAGGGAAAATCATTTATTTTCCTCATTGTCACAGCAACAAAAAATGATTGATTAATAAGATGATGATGGAGTATCACTTCATGTAACTGCTTATAATCTGATCCTGAATATGCTCAAACTGAGCTTGATCCTATGCATGCACTGAATGCTGACTTGTACATCCAATATTATTATTTTGATATACTTGGGCCCCAAGTATCTAAAGGAACACCTTTATATTGACTGGCCCGTGCCTTAAGATCTGGAGGGGAGACCCTCCTGGTTGTCCCACCACCCTCAGCAGCAAAAGAGATGGGCATCCAGGAGAGAGCCTTCTCAGTGATGGCCCCTAGGCTGTGGAGTGGTCTCCCACTTGAGATGCGTCAATCACCTTCCCTATACACATTTCGGAAGGCAGTGGAGATGCGCCTTTTTGCCCTTGCTTTTGGTCAAATGGGGATACTTTTCCTTTCCCACTTGCAGATGCTGTTGTGTTAATACATACTGTTGTTTTAATAATGTTTGATTTTAAATGTTGTTACCCACCTGGAGACCCCCTGGCATAGTTAGTTAGACAGTCAGTCAGTCAGTCAGTCAGTCAGTCAGTCAGTCAGTCAGTCAGTCTATCAAGGCATATACTACCATTACAATTAACTAACTTCTTTACAGCTAGCGCTTAGCCATAAGGCAGTGTAGTACTTGCTTTCAACACTTCTGAAGAAATTTAAGTCTAAAGTATGGAAGTTTGCAGAAGGACATACTAGAGCAGTGATGGCGAACCTTTTGAGCTCGGTGTATCAAAATTCGCAAGAAAACCTAGCTTAACTTGGGTGCTATGTCACTTCTAGAAATATCCATAATTTTGTGATATTTGTGGCTCTAGTAAAAAAGTTATATTTTTGATATATGTATTTTATTAAAAGCAAAAACAAATAATTCTTTACATTAGTGACTTTTGTTGCTAAATCTTCAATTGAAAGTTGGTATTTCGTACACTTCAAGAACAAGCAAGCACTACACGTCCAAATGCCAGGGTGGCCATGTGTGTCACCCGAAAGGGCTTGGCGTGTCACTTGTGACACGCGTGTCATAGGTTGGCCATCACCGTACTAGAGAGTGAGGAATAGCCAAAAAGTGAGCAAAATTCCACAATAGTTGAAAGGGTGTGTGCAGCTGGGAACCATTGCCAGAGACAAATATCCACAAATTGAAATCAAGTATCTGCTGTGAGGGACTGTGATGCTTTGGGAACTGTTACTGGTGCAGTTCCAAAAGAACTGGAGCAATATCTTAACACCTTGGACATTGATTAATGCTGCATCCAAACATCATCTACTTATTCTGCTATTTTTGGATATTTGAGAATAAAGCATGGATATTCCAGAATGAAGCAGTCCTAGGAGTGCTTTTATAGCAGAATATAAAAAAAGCAGAATAAGTAAATGATGTCTGTCCTACCCATCAGCTACAAAAGATAACATAAAACTGGTTACAATGCACATTCTGCACCAGTACCTCTGATTATGCTAGCAATTATTGAAGGGCCTAATTGCACAAGTTACAAATGGGTTATAAACATCTCTTAGACTTTTCATAATAATACTATGATAACACAGACCTGACAACATAATTCAAAATAGAGTGATAATACTGAGGACAAGATAAGCTATAAAACAGTCTTAAGAACATTATGCCCTAAATTAAAATGGCAACATCTTCATGGATAACTCTTCACTTATTTTCATGGCCTTGGCCAAGCATTCTGCAGTAGCTACAATCACACTGGGATATTATCAAATAGTAAATGCCATATTTTGCTAAGGATTGTCCCGATAATGCTTTAAATACAGGGGTATTCATATCTTGCTGGGCTCCCAAAAGCAACCAAGAAATGCAGTCTTTCCTTGGTAAAAGCTTCACTGAGCTTACTAAAGGGAATGCCAGAGGATGTGCTAATTATTGAACAACCTCACTAAGGCTTCAGGTAAGGCAAAGAGCAGGTTCAAAAGAAAGTCGTGTGGCAACCACATTTTTGGGGGTGGTGGTGGTTTTGCTTCCAGGATAACCCTTTCCAGGGCAGACAGATCTTTTAAATCTTTTTAATCCTCCTCTAGGTTGAGGTCAGACAGAAGCAAGAGTTTGACCCTGGAAAGACAGGAAATGCCCTCAGACAGATAACTCAGGATGTCATTCTCACTTGTCACTTTGATCTTCTCAACAAAGCACCAAATATGCTCAGCTTCAACAAAAGCAAGTTTCACCACAGCGGAATCATGAACAGGAGCCGCCATTTTCCATCAGGAGGAAAGCCATTGCCAGCACTTGCATTCCACTCACTTCCCTCCCACACGATCCAGAACAAAAGGAAGGTGCATAGGAAGCAAAGAGTCCTTCTTCCCAGGAAGGCACAATCAGTGAAAAGTGTTGCTCTTTTCTGCACTCTACAGGGCAGACAGAAGGAATATGTGCTGCCACTCCCACTGTGTGCAAAACTTTCTTTTTGCTGTACTAGGCAATGTGAGGCAGACCATCTCCTCCTTCCTCCCATTCAATCCAAAGCAGAGAAACTACTGCATATTATTTGGCATTGTATTGATAAGCAGCAAAGACTTTCTTTAGACAGGCAAATATTCTGGTTGGAAGAAAAGGGTGTTTTGGGGTGTATGTATGTGTGTGCACCTCCAGTGCTTCCAAGGGCATTAAAAAGGAATACTTCCTTCCAGGTGACAAAGCTATTTGCCTGACAAGGTCTAATTTATAACAGACTGAAGGACATACCTAACTCAACTTGGCTAATGGAAAGAGGAAGAAATCATGAGAATCAAGGCTTCTGACTGCATAGATTTTATCAGAATATGGGACATATTAAGATTAATGGTGCGCCAGAACACTTCACTATTCTTTTGTGAAATATTTACAATGAACCAGAATACGCTAGACTTGAATTTTGAAGAGACAAAGTCACATATAGTTCCCACATCTGCAAAATCTGCAAAATCTGAGTTTACATTACATGTTAAGATAAAAGTAATGTCAGCCTGCATTCTTGATCAATCTATAGATCATTTGTCCTCCTTGGCTCCAGATCAAACAACAATGAATAATGAGCTGGAGAACTGAGGGGGAGGTTAATCTAAAGAGGAAAGGAATAACAAACTTGAAGATGCAAGATAGACATGCCATGGACCACAATTCAGAGTTGTTGAAGCAACAAACTTTCCTGTGGCAATGTACAGCTGTGAAAGCTAGAGTGGGAGGAAGAACACAAATGCTCTTGAATTACAGATTTGGAAACAGTTTCAAAGGCAGTTGATCTGAAATATGAACCAACCAATTAGTCTTGGAACAAAACAAAAAGGATCTGCATCTTGTGAAAAAAGGCTAGGAAAAATTTTTCAGGGTCAGGACAGCACATGAATAGATCAAAGAAGTTAATGAAATATACCATTAGAAAAGCTGCAAGGAGAAAGGGTGAACTAGTTTTGATGTGCCTTTCAAAGAAATGCAACGCTACCATATACTAAGGCTCTCTACATTATGTTCCATTATAACTTAGATTTTCCAGTGGGGGCTGAAAGAGAATGTAATGTAAAGTTATTGACCCTTTCTGCCTTGGCCCTTATTCCGTATAGTATCCTGGACTATTTATTTATATATTTATATTTATTTTATTTATATTCTGCCCTATACCAGAAGGTCTCAGGCTGGGTAATAACATTTAAAATCAGACATAAAAACAACAACAGTATACGTTATATCCACATGCTACCCTGCATCCTGGTGGGGCCTGTCATAATCTGCACTAACTTATGGGTGGCAGATTCCTATTCCAGGATATAATCCAGAGTAATCCCAGTGCAGAAATGGCCATTGTTTTCCTTCCGTTTCTCCCTACTGAGTTAGTTGCTAAGTGCATAGAGCTGAATAGCCTAACATTACTACATAGAGAAGCTGTGACACTGTACAATGGAGTCATGTTAACAGCCCTGTTCTTTATGCTTGTTTTCATGTTGCTTGTCCTTCACTTTATATTGACATTACATTTTATATGTGAAAGAACCAAAGTCATTTCTTAAGAACTGATTATGCAAACAGAAAAAGGAGCAACACATACCAAATCTTATCAATTTTCTCCCAGGCAAATGACCTTGCTCTGCTCATGGGAGTGGCATTTCTCTATTCTAATTATTCGGGCTGCAACTATAAATGATTATAGCCTTGTGTTTGCAAACAGAACTTTAGTTGTCACAGTGAGGCTGTGCCATGGCTTGAAGGAGGAGGAGAAGGAGAAGGAGAAGAAAAGGAGGAGGAGGAAGCTTTTCTACCCCACTTTTCTCACCCACTTAAGGGGACTCAAAGCAGCTGACAAAGCTTTCTGTTCTTCTCCCCACAGAGAACACCCTGTGAGGCAAGTGGAGCTGTGAGAGCTCAGAAGAGACTTGTGATGAGCAAAGGTCACTCAGCTGGCTTCATAGAGGAGTGTGGAATCAAACCTGGTATTCCCAGATCAGAGTCTGGCTCCCTAACCACCAGACCAAACATTTTTTTGTGATTTGGATTACATAAATATTATATTTTAATCACTCAAATACTGTGACGGTATCTGAAGCAGGTCCAAATGTGAGTCTATATCTAAAGGACAATGCACAGTTAAACTCATTTAAATAAGAGAATAAATGCCACAGTAACATTGCTTCTATTAATTTATCATTAACACATTGATGTCCAAATACCACTCTAACTCACTTAAGTAGAAAACCACTGAGCTGGTCCTGGTCACAAACAATGTATGCAACAGACTACATTAAAACAGCCCAAAAAGAATAGGCTATGCTCATTAGGGAAACAATAATCTTTTCAGGTAAATAATGCAGTATTTTACTTGTCAACTTAGATGTTTGCTATGTTCAGTAGAGCTTACCCCCAAGAACAAACAGAATGACAAATGTTCAACAGATCATTGGCTTCTTGAAGAAAGCTATATTAGGATGTGATCAGACACATCTAAAGAGACACTCTCTGGGTGAAATTGAGCCTGAAATGATATTTTCTCCCCTGCATTTATCTTACCCATCCTGAAGCTTGAGAAAGGTTAGCTCTTCATCATTCAAGATTTCATAGCTCTGAAGGCATCTCTTTCTTTAAGCCATGTTAGATGGGAAAATACATAAGCAAAAAGGATCCCATCCAAGGAATGAAGGCAAAGAGTAGCTTAACCATGCTCCCAAGCTTCATTCCAAGGGTCTAGTAGAACACAGAGTACATATGAAGCATTCTATTCTCACTTTGTTCCCACATCCCCAGAATAATTTTGAATGCTCAAAACTAGGAGTTTACTCCTACCAGCAACTTATGCAGAGATTAACCACAACACAAGGGGAAAGCAGTGTCTGTGATGAAAGCTAACAGAGATGGCTGGGTCTGAGAAACGGACAAAGGTGGCAGTGCAGTGGACAAGTTGGCAGTACTGATATAGGTAAGCCTATATATATCATTTTAAATTAGCGTATTAGTATAATAAAATGCAGGCACCATATCGATGACAAATGTCCATATCATCAAAGCTATGATTTTCCCAGCAGTAATATATTTATGTGAGAGTTGGACTACAAGGAAGACTGAGTGCCAAAGAACTGATGCTTCCAACCTGTGGTGCTGGAGAAGACTTTTGAGAGTCTCTTGGTCTGCATGGAGATCAAATGGAAGACAACGGGTAGATCTGGTGTGCTGTGGTCCACGAGATCACAAAGTGTCAGACTTGACTAAGTGACTATACAGCAACAAAAGTTATAATTTATTCTGTACGTTCAAATTTGTCAATCAATGAAACGTTCCAAGGATGACTAGTGGCTTCAATTACAGACATTATCTGCCCTGGGATCTTCAGGTGAAGGGCAGGATAGAAATGGAATAAATACACACAATGGCTTTTGAGGAATATTGCTAGGCAATTCCACTCAATGGCTTTGCTCTTCATGCACTCTTTTAAAATGTCCTTTCAGTATCTGGAATCTGTTCTTGATATGATGACGTCTGTGCAGTATGTAATAAGCCATTCCCCTTTGACTTTTACAAGGTAGAGATTATCGGTGCATCCAGACTACTTAATACTGCGCATCAGAATGTGCAGCTGAGATCGAGCCATCACACATGATGGCCGATACTTAGCAGTGGTGTCACATTATAGCAACAGTACTGCAAATTTATTTAATGCTGATATATCAGCATTTTGTGCATAGAATTTAGAACATTCAAAGTTTCCTGCTGGTCCAGACAGGACAATGAGAACAGCTAACAAGAGCTGGGAGAGCAGCTCAACTCCCATTGGCTGCCCCATCCCACGTGATGTGCGTGCAAACACAAACTCTCACAGCTTCCAAAGAGGAAGCTATGGGGAGGCTGTACTCTGGATGGCGGAACGTCGCCTCACAGCAGGTAAGCTGTGCATTTTCCTCCAGCTGCGGATTTTATTCCACTAGTCTAGAGGGGGCCTCAAGTTTCCAGCACACAAAGTCTCATCTACTGTCTCTGGCCCCAACCATCAAGATATACTCATTCTCTTATGGCTTGGCTGAGGAGCCGTGTATCTCTACTGCTGGAAAGGGTTCTGTTCAATTACATTCCTGTTTCACAGAGATTTTCTGTCTCAACTTTTTAACCGTTTTGTCATCATATTCGACCCCATTTCAAACACAACTGGCAATGAAATGAAAAATAACCCATTCCTCTATAAATCAAAGTATATCAAAGAGAAGTTACCTATGTGTTTCAGTCCTCATTACAGGTTCCAAATAACGGAAGGCATAAGAATTGTAGTCTTAGCACTTAGGATATAGAGCTCCCCAAGAATAGGGGATCAGGCCAATCCCTCTGCCTGTACCCTCCAATATTGCCTGAAAATCTTTTAACAAGCAAATCCCTAAGAAATGTGCACTTCCTTTTTTTTATAACAGCTCTTTTCCTGTTTTTTAATCTTACTGTCTTACTGCTTTTCTCTTTTTTCCTTTAATTTTTAAAAACTATTTATAGCCTGTGAGGCACCTTCTGTTCTAGAACAGATGAGATATAAAGGTTATAACAAAATAATGTAATCTAGCTCCAACAGCAATAATTGGGAGACAACTTGTGGGTAACAATTCAACCCATAAGGTAAGGTGGGAAGAATTAATGAAAAGCTACTTAATTGTAAAAATATTTTGGTCACAAAGGACATATGTTCCTGATCTTCATTATATAACAGAATGTTCCCTGACAGTGACAGTTCAAAAAGGGAAAAATCCACTGTAGCAGAGCAGAGCAATATCATGAGAACAGAAACTCTTACCAATATGCAGCATAAATATTTTCCCATCACTGCATTTCCCCCACCCAGCAAACTGCAGCAGAGTATCCCCTTTTCCATAACTGATAAACAGCAACATAAAAATGGGCTAGTATCCATAGAGAGACACAAAACATGAAAGGTGTTTATTACAAGATTGCTGGGAAATTAAATCTACCTGAGCTGAAAAACAGCATATTGCTCCGATATTCATATTTCATTTGTATCTTTTAAAATCCCACTAGGCACTACAATTATGCAATTAATATTTGTAAAAACCTAAATTTGTTTTTAAGAATATGGTTTTATTACTAATGTTTTATTACACGTATAATTTTTCCTCTCAAAAGTCTTAGTAGCATACAAAAAAATATTGTTTTTATTTGTGTCCTGCCCTATCACTTCATAGGGCTCAATTAAAACACATGAAACAAATTTCAATGTGGCGTATCCGGCTTACGCCACGAAATGCGAGGGCTCCGGGGAATGGGGAACAACAGCAGCTTGCTGCAGCTCCTGAACGCCAGATGTTGCGAAAGTCTTCAAATTACCTGACTGGCCCAGATAATTTGGGAATCAGGCCCATGTGTTTGGCCTGACCCTGAGAGCTAGGAAATTGGGGAGGGGGAGAGAAGAGGCAGGACGCAGAGATCAGCTGGAAGAGAGAGCGTTTATTTCTGTGCAGGGCTTTAAATAACCCGCCACAGAGGGGCGGGGAAGGAAGTGACCTCAGGAGAAAATCCCGGGAGCTGATAGGTGGAGTGCATCAGCTGAGCAGGTCAGACGCCCCTCCTATGTCACATCCTGTGGCAGGCAGGAAGAGAAGGCTGTTTTCTGCGGGGAGCACACAGCCAGCGTCCATTAAGCCCTTAGACTACGAGTCCAGCCCCTGCTGGTGTTGAGGGTGCACTGCACGCTTGTAGAGACAGGGCGATTCCTTTTACTCTGAGGCTTGATGAATGGCAGGCTGAAGCCAGGAGAAAACCCATGCAAACCTTTGCGATTACTACATTTCAAATAGATTATTTAGGAGCTCAAAGGGGTGGTTCACAGAGGAACAGCAGAGTGAATTGAAACGTTTTCAGCTATCTTCTAAAAACTGTTAAGAGATGTCCCCTACACAAAGTGGAAGTTTGTTCCACAAGATTCATGCTACTAAAGAGAAGGCCCACAGAACATGTGGACAGATGGAATTGTTAGCAAGCGAAGTCTAGATGACCTGAGACTCAAGCTTGGCTGGAAAAACAATTTCTAGGTGTCCCAGTCAAAAGCAGTATTGGTTAGAACCAACACCTTGAATATCATCCCATCCATTACCACATCTGCAGCATTCTGTACTAGCTGTAGTCTCCAGACTACTTTTAAGGGCAGCTGCATGGACAAAAGGTTATTAGTGTGCGTACTGCTAATAGCAGACTTTCTCTATCCAGGAATGGATGGACCTGGCGAACTGGCTAAAACTGGGCTTAAGTTGTCCTAGTAGTGAGATACCTGTGATTCCAGGGATAGCTTGGAATCCAGAAGCACCTAAACAATACTCCATGGAACTGAGCAAAAAAACATTCAATGCTACTTTCCACAAATAGCACCAAACATAATAGTTGAAGCTATGTTCCTCAGTCCCAGTGTCAAATGACAGAGTTAAAAGGAATCATCAGGGTTATACTTCAAACACCAAAACTGAACCTGAGCCAAGCTGAAGCATATTGAGATAAAGTACAGCAACACTTTTGAGGACTTTGTCCCAGAGAGTTGGCAAGTGTTGACAACAACCAGAATGAAAAGTTGTACACTGTTCTCTTTTGAGGGCAGGACTTTCTCCCCCTTACATATAAACAACAAAAAAAGTATGATTTCTGGGCCCACTTGAGAAGTCTCAGCCAGCCAGATCTAACAAGTCACAAGTCTGTATTCTACATCCTTCAGCTTTAGTCATTAAAACAGATAATGGGACCAAATGGCCTTCTAGGAATCATCCTAATGGACATCAACATCTTAAAGGACGTAAATGACTATCCATAAAGAGCCTTACAAACTATCATACTCTTAGTAAAACAATCTAAAATTAAGGGCATAAAATTGCCAAGAGAACAGCAAGGATCTTGATTCCTAAATGTTTTGGGATAAGGTCCTGAAAAACAGCCATATGAATTGTGCCCTTAATTTCTTACTACTGCCACCAAAACAGCACCATATTTTAAGGCTACAAACTATAAACATGCTGACAATGTTGCTTGCAAGACCTTCCCACAAAAGAGAATAAATTCTTTAAAGACTTTGCATGCCTTTGCTCTCTAATCTTAAAAGAATGCTACAGTACAATATTAATTTGGGGAGACACTAAGACAAGATATCATCTACAATCAGAAGAGTTTGGCAACAAACACAGGATGGTATAAGCCAGTTATAAATCTCAGGGTATCTATTTCAAGATTTGTGTGTGGGGTGTGTGTGTGTAATATATTTAAGCCAAATAAATTCTTAAAAGCAAAATGTAAGATGCCTCTTATGTTCTGCTCTCCTAGCTCAAACACAGTCAATTCCAAAATAATCTGCCAATTACTGAACTGGCATCTTGCATAAGAAATCCAAGGAGGCAAAGATTAACAGAGTGATACAGATTACAAAACTGGAACATCAAAAGAAGCCATTCTGCCAGCAGTTCTGCTCTTTGTACCATATAAAGTACAAATCCAACAAGCCAGTTGTTATGTATTGCATCTATAGCAACAGAAGCCCACAATATATACACAGAGAAATGTCAAGATGAGAAAGTAAATGTGTGAAACTTTCCAAAATTTTGGTAGGATGATCATTTAAAAAAAACCAGATCATTTTAACCCCAAATTTCATTTACATAAGAACATAAGAGAAGCCCTGCTGGATCAGGCCACAGCCCATCTTGTCCAGCATCCTGTCGCACACAGTGGCCCGCCAAATGCTCATGTGCATCTCAAACAGAGACAAGGACAAACCTTTTCCTGCTCTTGAATCCCAGCAAATGGCATTAGAAGCGTCCTGCTTCCGCTCCCCCCCCCCAGCCTGAAAGATGTACTTAGGCATTTGTTCTAGTAGCCATTGATACATCCGGCATCCATAGATTTGTCTAACCCTACCTTGAAGCGATCTAGACTGGTAGCTGTCACCACCTCTTCCGGCAGCACATTCCATAAACCGATGATCCTTTGGGTGAAGAAATACTTCCCCTTGTCGGATCAGAATCTCCTACCCAACAGCTTCATAGAGTGCCCCCTGCTTCTAGTGTTGTGCGATAGAGAAAAGAAATTTTCTCTATCCATCTTTTCTATACCATGCATAATTTTATATACTTCAATCAGGTCCCCTCTTAAATGCCATCTCTCCAGACTGAAGAGGCCTAGACTTTGCAGCCTGGTTTCGTAAGACCTTTAATCATTCTGGTTGTCCTTTTCTGCCCCTTCTCTAGTTCCACAAAATCCTTTTTGAGGTGTGGTGACCAGAACTGTACACAATATTCCAAATGTGGCCTCACCATAGATTTATAAAGAGGCAAAATGATACTTGCTGACTTATTTTCTATTCCTTTCCTAATTATTCCCAGCATTGAATTTGCTTTTTTTTTTATTTTTGCTGCTGCTGCTGCTGCTTCGCACTGGGTTGACACCTTCATTGAACTGTCCACCAAAACCCCGAGATCCCTTTCGTGGTGTGTTGCAGAAAGCTCAGACCCCATCAGTTTATAGACATAATTTGGATTTTTGGTTCATTTGTTTCCTTAGCACATGGTAAACAACTGCTTTCCTGATTTGCTCAAAGAGACAAAGAGAATCATACTGACTGATTGTATTTGATCTGTGTGATAGCTTATATAATATCTAAAGAGTATAATCAGAAAGTTCAATCCTCTATTAAAATCACAATAAGATGTGCCAACTGCAGGCCTTAATATGAGGCAACAACCTCTGTAATTTTGTTTGCCACCTTTCAAGTTCTGAGTAATCCAAAAATTTGCATAGAGTTTTAGGATACTGTATTTTAATTGGCTAAATATAAGACATAAAAGCACGAGTTTAGGCAAATTTTGATGGACAGTGGAGGACAGAATGGCTGGCATGCTGTTGTTCCTGGGGCTACAGAGAGTCAGACACAATGCCTTAAATGCAGGATTTTAAAAATTTATTTTATTGACCACAAGAACCTAAGAGGAACCGTGCTGGATCGGGCCATGGGTCATCTAGTCCAGCACCCTAACTTACACAGTGACCCACCAGTTGTTTTATGCTTGAGAATGCCCAGAAGCAAAGGCAAAACCACCTACACTAGAATCCATGCAAATAGCTTTTACAAGTATCTTGCCTGCTTCTCCAACCTGGAGGCAGCACCTAGCCATCCTTTTTAGTAGCCACTGATACCTCTTTTCTCCAGGAAAAGAGGACAGGTTCTGTCCTGGATTGGCCAATAGTTTTACGTGAAAAAATATTTTTAATTAAGTAGACCCAAAACCAACAAAAAGAGAACGTTTTGACAGGAATGACTCCCACAACACCAGAGTCAAATGCTGGCACCCACCTACCAACTTTAGTCTGTTTTAGAAACCCAGAAAGCCAACGAGGAGGAGCATGTGGGGGAAAGGACTCTTCTGAGTGGAGGTACAAGTTGCTTCAAAGAAGTGACATTCCCAGGGTGATGCACCATGCCTAAAAAGGTCCCACCCATCCCCAAGTTGACCAACACCGGTGACATGCCCTTCCCAAAGACACTGGGGAGGTGCAGGATTATGTATCTATGCTGCGATGCAGTACACATGGTTCTGTTGCTCCTACTGCGATAGGAGAAATTCATAGCACTGTTCTTTGGAACATAAACAGTACATTTGTGGGTCAACTGTGGCTTCTGGATCACAGTTTCCGAGACAGTAAGATAAAAAATAATGCTTGGAGCTAGGAGCAAACATTCATTGCATAAGAAACACTAAAAATAAATTTCTTATGAGCAGAACAAAATATGTAAGAGAAGCTCTTCTCTGTGCATAACTGTTAATGTTTCTAACTCAGATAATCATTCTTTATTGAAAGAAAAGTTTCAGGTTATCGGTGTTTTCTTCTGACTTGGGGCAACACTGTATTTGAAGTTATTATATTATTTGCAGTTACTCTGAGAGTTCAACTGCACTTCTACTCTTGTGTATCAGAATCTATAGAGCTATCAGTATTCATGTATGTAAGTTTGTGTGTGAGAGAGAATGAGAGAGATTAAGAAGAGGAGTTGGCTTTTCTACCCCGCTTTTCTCACCCATTTAAGGGGACTCAAAGTGGTAGGTGGGGCTGTGAGAGCTCAGAAGAGAGCTGTGACTAGTCCAAGGTTACCCAGCTGGCTCTGTGGGGAAGTACAGAATCAACCCTGGTATTGCCTGACAGGAGTCCGGCTCCCTAAACACTAGACCAAACTGGCTGGCTGTTCTGTAGCCTCACATGGGGATAGGCAGAGAAAGTGGTACAACACATTTAGCCTTATTCATTCCTTCGATAAAGACTTAGTAGTCTTCATGAAAGAAGGGGTTGGGATCTGGTGAACTATCAGTAGTAAAAGTAACTTTCCAAAGAAAGATAGTTTCCAATACAGTTTGTGGTAGGTCTAATGCTAACCCCTTTTTCTTTGTGACTTTTACCATCCATGCTTCATATTTTAATCAAGAAAATTTACACAAGTCACCTTCCACTATGATTAGCTTATCTCCCTCTTCCCATCCTATCATAATTATGAACACACAAAAATCATTCTCTGAAGGGTTATGATTTTGCTAGCAGTGACATTTTAAAGGGCATGGCACAATGCCATGCAACTTCATTTTCAAAGTGCATCCACAAACTGTACAAACATTCTACAAACAATGCAAGCAGAAACTAGAAAAAACTATTTATTCTTTCCCTACCCCCAAATGTTATAAATCATTATAGGCCTCCTCACCAAAGGAATGTTTTTATTTTCTGTATACCCAGGAATTATGTACCTCAAGCGCTAAGGAGCATATGTGAGGCTCTCATGCTGTCTGAAACAAGTTTAAGAGTAAAGATCAGCCGCTCCTAAACAGAAACCACCCACTCTTGTTTCAGTACAGAAAGGACAGAAATACTTCTACTCCTCTCATAATCAAGAAGGAAAAACTAACATGGTCTAAATATTCAGTTATACGCTATTATTACTCATTGGAGTACCAAAACTCAAACATCAGTAACATTGCTTGTTTCAAAGAATTAAGAAATTCCATCTTGATGAAAGCACACAGTGTTTCACCAATTGTAAAAAACTACAGGAAAACATGAATAATTATTTGAAAATATATAATGTCATAATCAACAATATTATTTTTATCTGTAATATTGCTTCTCTTGTATTTCTTGTAAACCATGAAATGACTCTGAAAATCCACAATATATGTCTAATTCATAAATAAATATCTAATTTTAAAAAGCAAAATCTATATAGCAGATAAGATCAAGTACCTTCTTCCAAGATATCAAGGTTTTCACAGCATCTGGGACTATATTCTTTTTTATGTTCATATTCAAAGCTTTCTTCTTCACTTATTGACTCAGTCACTGACATAGTTAAATCATCCTTATGCTGGAATCCTGAAGTCTAATGCCCTGAAAGGAACAAACCATCTTCACGGAAATCACTTCTGTAAAGCTGCTCAGGTAAACGGTCTGAACAGCAGCAACGCATCTTCTCTTTCAACATACTTAAACAAGAATGGCTGGTAGTTTGCATGCAATCATCAACACAACACAGCCAGAAAAAAAAATACGGGGGGGGGGGAGGTAGAAGAGCCATCTGTCGAATAATCACTCAGAATAATCCATGTACTGTTTACAATTCCAGATTAGACTTCACTTACTTTGCTCTGGAGCCATTCCACACAGTTATGTAAAATACTAGAGACGTTTTCCCTTTACAGCAAAAATCTGTTTAAACATGCATTATTATCTCCCCATACTACATTCCATGTGGTAGTTTCCTACGAGTTTCATAGCAACCGTACCAGGAAACACACATAGAGAGAAAGAACATTACACCTTGCTGAAGGTAGAGTGTGTAAGGAAATTACTTCTGTCATCTATTGCCTAACTTTTAAATTGCAGATTTC
Organism: Aspidoscelis tigris stejnegeri; assembly: GCA_023333525.1. Lineage (NCBI taxonomy): Eukaryota > Metazoa > Chordata > Lepidosauria > Squamata > Teiidae > Aspidoscelis > Aspidoscelis tigris. The sequence continues at coordinate 21,722,303 of JALMGA010000008.1, forward strand.
TAAAGCAGAAATTAAGGACAAAGCACAGGTGCAATTTGGGAATGTAGTATGATGCACAGCACTGTTTCAGAATAGCCAGAAACTGAAACCAGTACTTTAAAATAATGCACCCTTAAAAGCATGACATGATACAAATCCAGCAAATAAGCAACTCTGGAATTTACCGTGCCCCCAAATAAGTCATTTACTGCCACATATTACTCATAAAACGACACACGCCTTTTTTTTTTTTAATTCCCCAACTGTTTGCTTCCTCTGACTGGGAAACTGTGAGGTCAGCACTCCAAACAAGCCGTAAAATGGAAAGAATCCTTGAGAGAAAACTCACCTCTACAGTTCAACAGGTTGTTAAACAGGAAGGTGATAGACATTTGGAATGTGCTCATGGGAGCAAAACCTTTTCCCTCAAAAAAAAAAAAAAAGTATAGCCAGAAAAGGCAAAAGAGCATCATGCTTTCATGCATAATAAGCCAGTGCATGTTTTCAAGCATAATAAGTCAGTGCAACCAATACAGGAATACTTTATCACTGATACAAAATCTTTCTATGTGCTACTGTCAAGTTATTCCAAAAGGTTTAACATTGTACTGCAAGATAAGAAAGATGCTAAGCTAACCTAAAAGCTATGCATTTACTATAAGCTAATTAGGGATGTGCACGAATATTCGTAACATTCAAAATTTGTGTAAATTTGGCCACATTCAAACATTCAAATTCGAATCAAAACTTTTGACACATTCATATGATGCTTCATATGGGATTTGTATGGGACTGAACATTTATATCAGATACAAATCCTACCATATTTGAAGTGGATCTGTTTGAACTAGTTCAAATTTTCTTGCATTTGATTCAATTCAAATATGAATCAAATACAAAAAAAATGTGCACATCCCTAAAGCTAATCCATTCAGGTATCTGAATTCCTGTTCAGATATCATCTCATGAACCACAGTTATTGCAAAATGAGTTGTTCCTACACATATCATATGGTTGACGATAAACATGATTATTCCAGATGAACAAAGCAACCAAGCATGTAGAAGCAGAAATCTTATTTGGTATGTCTTTAAAAAGAAATTATTATGAGGACTTGGATCCACAAGAACTTTTTAGGAAATACAAAGACTTAGGGTAAGCCCTGAGAGATTTTTGCTTTTAACATAAGACTCCTATGCATCACAATCTGCTTTGGGAATTTCCTCCAGATAAAATAAAAATGGTTTCATATATGGCTTCGCAATCCATTTCAGGGCTCTGAATTCCTGAAGTTGCATGATTTTTTTGGATCTAGCTCTTAATTTCAAAATTAACTGTTCAGATTTTATTAATATTGTTCTTAGTTTTCTGACATTTTAAAACCAAGACAAATCTAGCAATGTATGCCTTAAAAGTAACATTGGGATAATCTTCAAAAGCAGCCTATGTACTTTTTAAAAAATCATTTTCTTCAGAAGCTCAAACTAGTTGACAGAAAAGAAATTCAAAAAGATGATAAAAATATCCAATAGTATAATAACATCAACACTTAAAGGACCCAATATTTACCTGAGAGAATTAGATCTTTGCAACAGATAGCTGTATTATCAGTTTTGAAAGATTTTAGCAAATACCAAGTAAACATCAGTAAAACTCAACTCCACAGAACCAGTTTATCAGAAAAACAACATGAGTTACACACTGCTTGAAAAAATGAGGAAGTGAGAGAAACAAACTTTTCAAACAATGAGTAAAGTGTATTTTTGATACAGCTATCCAGATCCTCTTATAAGCATATAAAGGAATGGTTGTTTCACTTTTTGTCACTCCCTCATCGCTGTATAGGGGGCATTGTTTAATCAATACTTTTTCCAATGCCTATTCCCAAGCAGGAGGACAGAGAGACATTATTCATAAAACTAAACATTTTAATCTCATTTTCATTCTGCTGTTTGTAAAGAACTCAGTAGGCATGAAATTGCACCATTTTATTTTCTCAGAAAGATGGAGAGACTCTTGTGAAAGGGAACCTCAAAAACATCCTCATGATTTTGAAAACAGAGTGTACTGGATCACATACTGGTGGTGAAGACGCACCTCTCTGCCTAGGCCTTTGGCTAAATGCTGGTTATGTTTGACCCCACTGCAGTATTTTAACTGATATTGTGCTGTTTTTTAACGTGTCAGTTTTAAATTTTAATATTGTTTCTTTTGATATGCTGGTTTTAAAAGTCATTACCCAGCCTGAGATCTTCAGGTATAGGGCAGGATAGAAATATAAATTTAAATAAATAAATAGTCTCCCTGTTCCTTCCCACACCATTTTCCTTTTGTATCTTGTCTGTTTTGATCGGCAGGGAGCTGTCTCAAGATTTTTATATTGTAACCCGCCCTGAGAGCTCCAGGTATAGGGCAGGATAGAAATACAAATAAATAAATATGTAGGTCTATTGTTCCTCTTCTACCAGTTCTTTACCCCTGCAGAATTAAGAACAAATCTTACTACTAAATTATTGCACTGAAAGACTCTCCAAAACAATGCCATTGAGGATGCCATAACTAGATTAACAACCAGGCCTAATAGAGAACATCAATCTTCTTATGTTATTAAGATTCTGTCAGAAAATGTTTGTCCCAACTGTAGAAAGAAACAAAAAGTGATAGGTGGAAAATGCACCACCCTGAGGGTCTCTATTTGCAACTTCACCATATAGCATGTCAAAATTTAGGTTGCATCCAGTCAGGATCATAAACCCATAAGTATATCTGATTTGCCAGATGTGATTATGCTGTTTCTGATACAATCTCCAAATATAAACCTGATTTACCAAGTCATTGTTATTCTGGTAAAATTGACTGTCCTAATTGCAGCTCTGTCTGGATTACTGCAGAAGGAGGACAATGAAAGTTCAAAATGGTCAGAACCCAGAAAAACTTCACGCCATACTACTGGGAGGCTTAGTTCTCAAGGAAAGAAAATCTCATAGCTGTAACATCACTCTGCTGCTGGGAAAATACTACAACCTGGACTATCGGTTTAATATATAGAAAATGTGTGATAGTTCCTGGTGTGCTTTCAATCAGTAAAGTGAGGAATTGAGGAATAAATAAGTGATGTCTGGAGGAAGCCTTACTCAGATAACTCCACTAAGCAAGACTGTCATTTACTAAGTAGTCAGAAGTTCTAAATATGAAAGTCCTGTTTCCACATTTTATAACAGAGCAGGCCTTGAAGACATGCAATAAAAAATGTGCAAAATTACCCTTCAAGTCTACTGGCACTTGACCCCTCCCTGTGAAATCTCACAGCACCCACCCAAGATTTCAGTAAATGCAAGCTAGCTTTTAAGAGGAGCAGACCCCTAAATGAAAATGAGGGGCTTTTTTTGATAGTTCCGCACCCTACTTTGCATGCATCTAATCATACCGTATCAATCCACACGATAGTAGAGATTCTTAGGCAATATGGCAGTATAATTACTTATAAATCAATCATGTCCTTTTTGGCTAGTGCATTAAAGCATAACATGCACAAATTTACTATTTCACTACATCTTGAGTGTCTCTGAATCAAAACTTAGTAGACAACATAACCAAACAGCAAAACATCTGAATAAAAATGCCATTTTCAGTATCTGTATTTATGCTAACAGGAAAAGAAAACTACGGTCATATGACATGTCTTGAAATAAAAGGAAAGAGGTATAAAATAAAGACAGAATGAGCTTGTCACTTGGGGAAGAGTCCTGAACTATATACCAACAAAGACTTACGGTTTCATACTATGAAATCTTGGTAATATGTCAGTGAATCAAATCAAGTATTTCTGAGTGTGAGATGGTCCACATAAAGGAAGAGGAGATATAACACAACACAATACAGCTGTTTGAAGGATGGCAACCTTACAGCTGTCAAGCAACAGTGCCAAATCTCACACCAAAAGATAACATTGTATATACTGCTTTTGGTCAGACAAACCTTATTCTGAAGCCTCAAAGCCCGATTTAATTAAGGAACTTAGAAGCATCTAGCTTTCTCTTGCCCATGCAATTCTGAATTTATTATACACATTTCATGTTAGATTTCAAGTTGAAAAGCAAAAAGATTTATACAATCTGAAGAGACATTGGTTAAACAAGTATTTTTTACTGACTCACCCCTTTCAATTCAAAGAAAGTTTATATTACTCATAGGGTGTTTTTCCACCGCGCTCCTTTAATCCGGATCTAAGAAGATCCGGATCTAGGGAATGGGTACTTACCTTAATCCGGACCTAGTAGATCCAGATTAAGGGAAGCACCCAATGTGTTTCCATGGGTGGTCTAGCACCCAATAACAATGTGTGCTGGCCTCCCTGCTGTGGAGACACCGGAGCACCCATTTGGAAATCTGGATCTACCCACGAGGCATCTGCCTGTCACCCCAGGTGTCACTTCGAAGTCCCGTGGTGGAAATGGGGTCATCCGGCTCTCACCCAAATGGGTCCTTAATGGGTGCTAAATGGGTAGTAAGTGACCGTGGAAAAACACCCATAGTGTTTTTCTTTTAAAAAATGAGTATACCTAATTTTGAGTTTAATTGTTTTGCATACATCTTTTGAACCTCAAGCCAATGGTGGCAGTCTCCTTTTCTGTGAGGCCACAGGGCTCACTATCTATTCAAAATTATTTAAGAAAAAGGTAAATCTGTTGCACTCATTCAGCCAACATAGGCCTGCTCAGCACCCTTCATGGTAGAAGAGTTGGCTTTTATAACACACTTTTCTCAACCTTAAGGAGGCTCAAAGCAGTTGATAAATCTTCTGTCCTTCTCCCCAAAACAGAATCCCTGTGACATAGGTAGGGTTGTGGGAGCTCAAAAGAGAGAGCTGTGACTAGCCCAAGATCTCCCAGCTAGCTTCGTGTAGAAACACAGAATCAAAACAGGACATTACCAGATTAGATTCTGGCACTTTAATCACAAGATCAGAATGGCTAGCTCTAGCCTAAATACAATTTAGAATGGAACACATATCCCAGCATCAGAAGGCCAGACCTTCCATGTCCTATTCCTCAGGCTAATGATGGTAGAACTATGGGCAGATCTGCAGTGAGGTTAGGAGCCGATATGTCTTCCACCATATCTCCTGTGAATCAATTGTAGAATTCTGGTGGAGGAAATTAAAAGATCCAGATAAATGTCACACACACCCAAATCTTCCTCAAATAACTGAAAATGTTGCCAAATACCCCCTTCTCATGAAAGGTGTTGGTTGCTATGTAGCTTTAGGAGTTCTTGAAAAAACTCAAATGTCTAGATCCATTTCAGTCTGGGGTCAGAAATGGTTTTGGGACAGAATTGACTGAAGGATGATGTCCTGAGTGAGACAGACAGAGGTAGTACAACTTCGTTGATCCTTTTTGATATCTCAGTGGCCTTTGATACCATCAGTGAATCCATCTGAATCAGCTCTGAGAGTTGGGAGTAGAGGGCACTGTGTTAACAGCGGTTCTCCTCCTACCTGCAGGAGCAATCCTATAGAGTAGCATTGAGTGACTATAACTCTGGCTTGGAGGCTGGGTTATGGGGTACCGCAGGACACCATCTTGTTATCAACGCTATTTTACATCTATATGAAGCTGCTGGGAGTGGTTATCAAGAGCTTTTGGACTAGATGTCATAAATATGCTCAGGTCCATTGTTTCACAACATCTCTGTCAGGAGAAGTTCTGACTGCCCTACAGTTTGGTCTAGTGGTTAGGGAGCCGGACTCTTATCTGGGAATACTGGGTTCGATTCTGCCCTCCCCCACAAAGCCAGCTGGGTGACTCTGGGCTAGTCACAGCTCTCTTCTGAGTTCTGACAGCCCCACCTACCTCACAGGGTGTCTGTTGTGGGGAGAAGAATAGAAAAGCTTTGTCAGCTGCTTTGAGTCCCCTTAAATGGGTGAGAAAAACGGGGTAGAAAAGCCAACTCTTCTTCTTCTTCTCTTAGAGGAGGGCCAATAAAATGAAGTAGAACCCTGGCAAGATGGAGAATTTGCAGGTAGGAAGGTCCAAGGTCCAAGGGCTGGGGATTTTGCTTGTTCTCAATGGGGCTGCACTCCCTCAGAAGCAATGGGTAAGTAGTTTAGGGGTATCATTGGAGCCATCCTTGCTTCTAGAGGCTCAAATGACCTCCTTGGCCAAAAGTGCCTATCACCAGCTTTGGCCAGTAAATCAGTTACACCCTTATCTGGACAAGACTATGGTTTGATAACTCCACATTTCAGGCTACCGTAATATGCTCTATGTAGGGTCAAATGCAGCAGTCAGGTTGTTTCGTGGATGACTGATTGAGCACACATCACACCTGTATTTGCACTCTGTTAGCTACCCGGCCAGGTTCAAGATTTTAAGCCTGACATAACCATGATGCCTTAAGGAACACCCCACTCATTTAAACTTTGGAAGAGCCCTGAGATCATCCAGAGAGTTCTTACTGGAGGTCCAATATATATAATGCATTGAAACCAGGCCTTCTCGGTGGTAGCACCTTCCACTTGCAAAGCCCTTCCCTCTGCTGATGCAAGACATTTGCAGCCAACAGGCATTCCCTGTGTGAAAGTTTCCTTTTACCTGGCCCACCCAGTTTTTAATGTCTTAATTGGTTTGTTTTTACCTTTCTTTTTAATGTTTTAAAATGAAAAGCAGTATAAAATGCCTTAATTAATTTTTTTAAAATAGTGCTAAATCCCTAGTTTTTGTAAGTTCTTAAGTGAATCCAGTCAGAAAATAATGTCCTTGTGTTTGATTATGAGAACAGTTGGCAAACTAATTACAATATTGAAAATTATTTTATGTGAATGTTTTCTTGGACTGCTATAACTGGAAGCAGTCTGCAGCATCCCCTTAATTGTATTGGCTCCTTCCAAAAAGCCAAACTTAGTTCCAAAGAGAAGGGTTTGTCTACTCATTTTTAATTTTCTTTACACAGACACACAAAAATTCCTATAATTTTTTTAAAATTTGTATTTATGTCTCACATAAATAGGATAAAAAACACATATGAAAATTAATTTCAGCCAGTGCACTAACGCCTAAGAATAAAACATAATCACTGGCTTATTTCTGAACATAATTATTAAATTTATGCCAACTTATAAAGAGAATCCTCGTACTATAACCTCTTATTCTTTCTTTATGCATCAGTGTTATACAGCCCCTCACTTTTTGCAGCTTTGTAAAACACAAATGTTATGTTTTTAGCACTTCAAAACTCATCTATGAGCCAGATAACAATTTCTTACGTCATACTATTTTCTTGCGCCAACTGTTGTGATATGTGGCTGAATTCTTTGAAAATTTTTATCTAAATTGCCTTCATAGCGCCCTTAAAATTAAGCCAAAATTCTGTTCTTGGTAGATGCAATGGAGCCAAGAATAGATAGAAACTAACGCTTTCACTTTTCCCTCTCCCATTAACTTTTTTGCATCAGTGCTAATGTTTGGATATACATTATATATATTTACAGTGTATGAATTTTGGATCGCTCACTAACAGAAAGTATGGGCTCACCAAAAATTTATTGAATGGCAACAAAACCTCATTCCTGGGCAGAGGGAAATCTTGAACTGAGAACAGATCTGAGTGCTACGCTTTGCCTTTGCCAGCATTGCCAAAAAGCAAGCCCATGTTTGCCAGCATCACTACTGGAATCCACTGCTACCAATGGTAACTATGGAAACAGTGTGTACTAGGGTTCCCAAACTCATTCAAGCTGACTAGGCCCAGTTGTTCCACTGGCAGTCCTTCCCATACAGAAAAGGGAGGGACTTTTTTTTATCGTCTCATCAAGTCATTTCCCAACCCAAACAGGGAACAGGTGCTATTCAGAAGTTTCAGAAGTACTGCTGCCACCAGTTTCAGGCATATGCTGTCAGTGATAATCCTATTAGCTCTCCGCCCTGTAGTTAAACAATATATATATATATTGCACAGTATTCTTGGGCCTCACTGAACAGTTAACTTTCACAATCACAAGTTCCAAGATATATAATCAGTGTAATCTCAGTCATTTAAATGAGATTCAAAGCATGCCAATCCACTATCATCAGAATTTATAAGAAAATCTCTCAGGCCTATCCTCAAGAGGAGCTTGCCAATTTAGACACAAAGCACAGATTTCTGAGCTCCTAAGCATTTTAAATGGCAGCAGTCTACCTCAAAATATTGTACTGTGCAAATGAAGCAAGTGCTGTGGCCATTCCAAGGGTGAGTTACAAGTGACAGGATATAACATGCAAATCATATACTCAAAAAAAAGTATTCTCGGTGCAGAATACCTGAAAATCTCTTTTAAACATGGAATACAAACCAGATTCCCAAGGCTGAAAGAAACTGCAGTTTCTTTCATTCTAATACTACAGGTATGTATTCTACCTTTCATCCCAAGTCACTTTAAATTCCTTCCTACAAAGATTCACATCCAAGCTGAACAAAGCCATAGTTTTACAGTATCTTTACCCCTGCTCTATTTTATATCTTTTTGGTAAGGTCTGTGATTCAAACATACAATTTGAATTTCCCGCAAATTGGATGGTGCAGTTTCTGTCACACCTCCGGACACTTTCATCACGAGACTCATGGTCACATCCAGGTCTGGGGGGGGGGGGGGGGAGGGGGAATTGTCAACCTGGCAGGAAACAGAAAGTTCGAGAGGGACACATTCCCAAAACGTAACCAGAATAACTAGTCTGTGAAAATTCTCCAGGTAGAACTCCACTGTCTAAGAGCTGTTTATATATGCTGTCAATCTTGACATGTTTTATATGATGATACCTATTGGTTATTTCATAGCTTTTCCATTCCAAGCTGAATACTCCCATCGGCAGTGCGAGCAGAATACGCTTTTCAACAGTACAATCACGAGTCAGTGTAGCAGCCATTAGCAGTAAGCATTTCATTCTGCAGAAAACATCTTCTAGTACATATGTACGGCAGCCACTCCCACTGGCCAAAGCCCTACAGATCCCCCCATAGCACATCGAGAACATTGTTAAGAAATGGAAAATGCACAAGCTACAGCTATTCCCCCGCCCTTCCTTTCTAGAAAAGACAGAAATCCTTATAACTGGAAGCTACAATCACAGGTATACGGCAAAGGAGCACAATTACCATCTGTACATTCTTCATAATACCAGTCCAGCTCGTAGTAATCCGCTTCAATGAATTTCTGCATAGTCTGTTATCTCCTTGGGCAATGTAGAAGGGGAGATTTTATAGAAATGCCACAGAGGTCAAGTGAAACGCAGCCATGTCTCCCTGCCTTTGTAGAACACCAAGCTGCAAAGAAACTCCAAGGCTGCCACTGATAAACTCAACATCTTCAGTTAGAAACAGGAGCCAAAAATGAAAAAAAGGCAGAAAACGACTGGAAGAAAATCAAACTTCAAAAGGGAGAGGTTGTTGCAGCAACTGCACCAGTGGCTGTGCTAATAAAGGAGCTCTACACAGAAGCTGGGGATGGGAGTTAACAAAACCATCCTATCAAAAGGCTCAGGCTGTGACGTTGGAGACACACACCACCACTTGGGGATTTCTAATTCCTTCTTTTTTCACTCTGGTCCTTGCATCTCTTTCAGTCCAATATGTTGTCATGGAGACTGGCTGGCTCCAAAAGACATGCAGAGATGGAGGGAGGTTATATATTTTGCTGCCTGTGTTTTACTAGAAGAGGCATGCTAGCGAAGAATGCTTTCTATTACTGCACTACAATACACATTAAGCATCAGCTTGCAATGTTTTCTGTTACCGCACTAAAATACAATTATATACTCATGAAGCACCAACGTGCGACGTTTTCTAATACTGCACTAAAATGCATATATATACGCATTAAGCATCAGCTTACTGCTTCAGTTTTTAATCATTTTCACACCACCACATTTTAAAAGCACGACTAATGTAACCTTCTTATTCCCATGGGGATGACATTCCCAAACGAGAAATGCAGATAAAAAGAAACTAAGCTACTGTTTTGCTTTTATTGCATTAGCATAATCAAAATGCCTCCACTCATTCCTTAGAAACTCTTGTACTTTCAACCTCTTTGACTAAAGCACTTTTCTGCTTCGCCTTTCCTGTGAACCAGTGACCCAATTTTCCTCCAGATTATTGTGTACTGTGACAGCAGACAAGGGATTTACAGCCAACTACATCCATTTGCACTTATCTGCTCCAGCCCTATCCTTCGCTCCAGAAACATTTTCAAAAATAAGGCCTCTGCATTTCAGAGTTGAAATTCAAATTAACACACATCTTTTTGGTTAAGTAACTTTAGAAAAAAAATCCTAATTTAAAGCAGTGATCTGTACCAGAAAGGTTATTCCAACCAATGAACAAATCTGTTTGATGGGCAACAAATTCATAATTCATTGTTTCAAGTCTTCCCTTAAATCATTATTAAAGGGAGGTGTGACGTCTCCTTCTGCCACCAGGTCACTAGTTGTCCTGCAATAAGTAGCCTCCTAGCTTTCTGATGGCAAGGGAGTGCCCAATTCCGAGTGTCCACAGTGTTTCGGATGGAAGGTTATTTAGCCAAAACACCCCTCCTCTACCTGACTGATATCCAGACAAATTGTTTACAAGAACCAAAACAATTCAGAACAAGGATTATTACTAAAGAATTGTTTAAATCGTTCTCAGTCCAGTTAACTTAAATGTAACAAATATAAGCTTCCCTCCTGGCCAGCTAAATTGGCTGTAGAGGCTCTTATTCCCCCCTTCAGGGTTAATAAATTATCTTTAAAGTCCCCAGGCTTTTGACCCTGCTTGACTTTTCACACTCTGGAACAGTCTCAGGCTCCAGGCTAGAGCCCTGTCCCCACCTAGGCTAGAAAACAGACAGCTTTCTCAGCCCTGAACCGACGGGCAGACTTTGCCTGTAGCCCTTTGCTTTATATCCCAGCTGGGATACAAGCCCTTACAGAGAAAAGACTCCTGTCTCTCTCTCTCTCTGTCCAGCCCTCCCTCTCCTGAGAGGCTGCCAATGGTCCTTTTCTCAGTTCTCTGACTAGAAAGGACCTGGAATGGTAAGCAGAAGCTCTGCAAACTTCCTCACTCGCTCACTGCTACATCCACCAACCCCCAGAATTACCTCAGAAGCTTGCTATTTTATAGGAGCTTTCCCCCTTCCCACTCCAATTGGCTGGGGAGAGTCAGCAGACTCTCCTTCTGGGTTGCGGCCACGGCCCCAGGCCTTCCTGGGTTGCGCAAGGTCCTAAACAGACACCAATTCGGCGCAAAAAAGGGGTGTTTTAAATAAGCTAAGGCTGCAGCCTGACTCCATGGCTGTAGCTGCCTTGTGAACGCCACAGGAGGATATCCAACAATTATATTAATTATCTTTCTTAAATGCATGGTGATGCATATGTACGTATAAAACATGAAAGTGAAAAATCAGAAAAGTTACCAATTTCATAATAAAATACAATACCTCACCGAAAAGCCCAGAGATACATTACTCCCAAATTCACCAAATTTAGAACAATATCCCCGACACTGGTTTTTAATTCATTACAACTCTGTGAGAAGAAGCACCTCTGTCTGAAAGGTAAACTTCCATGAGAAGAGATTTCCATAAAAGGGGAACAACCACGGCGGAGGCCTCGTTCCTGATAACCAAGGGATACAAGGAGCCCCTGACTAGGGGTGTGCATGAATAACTTTTTTGCATTTGAATTCAAGTCCATTCAAATATTTGAGTTGATTTGAAATTCAAAAATCCAGATTTTTCAAAAATCCAGATTTTTCAAAAATCTGTCTTGAATCCAGATTATCCAAATCCGTATTTTCGGAAATTTAATTCAAACTCAAATATACAACTGTCAGCCACATTCGTAACCTATTTTCGGAATTGCACGCATCCCGTTTTTATCACTTTTGCATCCCATATTATAAGAGCAAATAAAATATTCAGATGCGATACACAACGTTCTTTTCAGCTGAATTACTCAAAAATCCATATCGCATTTTCGAAAATCCAAAACCCATTCGAATTCAAAAATTCAGATTTTTGAAAATCTAATTCAAATTTGAATTCCTAATATTGCAATATAGGTGGCAATCAAGAAGGAAATGTGCTATATTTTCCAAGACAGAACCCCAAAGACACAAGGCCAAATTTCATCACTATGTACTGGGCTAGTCAAATCTGGCTTTTATAACACTTTATAGACGTACACTGGCATGGGTAAACGATGGGTATTTCTCTAAATTTACTGCTGTTTAGAAGCGGGAAGGGAAGGTAAGAGATGGCACTGGTACAGGAAACATATGTCAAATCATTTTGAAAATCTCTTTGATTATGAACTGTCATGGATTTATGTCCCAAACGACTCAAGTGTCATAGAGGCAGTCCAGGGATAGAGTATACACAAATAAATTAGATAGGCTATTGAGAGATTTTGCTTGCTTTTCTAAGCAAAGAGGCAGCCTATCATAGCTCAACTGGGTTGATTTTAAACCTGTAATTAAACTGCCTGCTTTAAATTGGTGCACTTTAAGGGAAGCATACCTAGTTCTGACCACACAGAAAAGCGAGATTGGTCTACTCCTAAAAGTATCTGGATGTGCCACAGCTGCAAGCCCTCAAGCACTATAAATCCTCAGAACTCTGCCCTGTAAAGGGGTTTGGGAGCATCTTTAACCTTAAAATCCTTGAGAACTGGTCTGATAAAATTATGAAGCAGAAAAAGCTTTTAAGACACAGGTGTTCAGGTGTTGAATTGCATCACTCTGCTTTAAAACTGTGTTTGTGAGTGCAGCAATTTGAGTAGGATTGAAACTGCCTTCTCAGCCTTTTATCTTGAAAAATCTCCCCGGTGTGCATAAACCCAAAATTTTACTATCAATTTGTAGAAATTGATAGAATCAATTACTTGAAGATACTCTCTTCCAAACAAACTACAGTTAAAAATTAATAATATTTTCTAGAAGCTTCCAGTTTGTTCTAGTGGTTAGGGAGCTGGACTCTTATCTGGGAATACTGGTTGTGATTCCATCCTCCTCCACGAAGCCAGCTGGGTGACCTTGGGCTAGTCACAGCTCTCTTCTGAGCTCTCACAGCCCCACCTACCTCACAGGGTGTCCTGGTGTGGGGTGAAGAATAGAAAGCTTTGTCAGCCGCTTTGAATCCTCTTAAATGGGTGAGAAAAACAGGTTAGAAAAACCAACTCTTCTTCTTCATGCAAGAAGCTACATTAGTTCTGGAATGTTTTCCTGACAAGGGCACCCCTTTCTCCATTATATCAATCTAAATGTAGTTTGAGGGCTGGCAAGGATTAATTTTCCAGACTTTCCGTCAGTCCATCCAATTACCTACCTCCCTGTGCACACTGAGATCGACCCATGATCAAGCAAACACAAAACAAATCTCATGCAACCACCACCACCCCCGGAAAACTGAATGTAACGATGGAAAGGAACCCACACTTTGGCCTTTAGATTCATTGAGATATTATTAATGGTCAGCTGTTAATAACATCAATATACCTGCATACTAGTTATTTCCAGTTTAGGTATTTTTCTCAAACCAACGAGTTAAAACAACTTGCTAAGTGCACTGGCCAGCTACCTCGCACATGTCTGCTCTCTACATAGCAGTCCCTCAAAACTCGCTATGGTACCTGGAATAATAAAAGCCGATAATAAAAACCTTTGGGAATGGTGTGTGCTAGGGCTAGCCGAAGTTTCACTGGGGTGCTTAAAAAAAGGCAGCATCCCAGAAGCCCTTGTGCTGGAGCTCTCTCTTTCCCTATTTGCTTTCCCAGCATTCTCTCTTTCCCTCTGCCCCTTTCTCAGCAGCCAGCAGATTTCCTCAAGTTTTCAACTAGAACTCAAAGAAAACAGCTTGCGTCTAAAGTGAAGATTTTCTGCCTCCCTCCCTCCAGCCAAATGCTGATTTCTTCATTTTTTGAACTGTGAAGGTTAAAAACAACAACAACAGTATTATATTAGAGGGAAAGAGGCAAGAAGAAGCCGAAACTCATTTTTCTCTAAGAAACCAGATGAATTCTTCAGGTTTCATCTGAAAACCTGAAGCAGCCATCCAATTCCTGAAAGAAGTGGAAGTTCCATGTGCTCTCCACTTCTCTCCCTCCCAACAGCAATAACATCTGGGGTCCACGATGCACCAAAGTGCTGTTTTCCATTTCATCCACTTCATACCTCCACCACAACCCCACTCCATGAGCCACGCCAACATTTTACAGCCACATTCTCCAAAGATGGATGAAACAAGTTGGATAGGTCTATACAATGATTTTGTGCAGCTATAGATGTGTGACAAGGGGATGGGAAATGTGGTGTTATCAATCCCAACTGTCCACTAAGTAGTTAAGAGCTCCAAACCAGACAAGCCATCAAGTCAGACAAAGAGCCACTTAGTGAAAACTAAAGTCAATATACCAAGCTTACTTTCCATCTCAGTACTCATCCAAAATCTCATGAATTGCAATGGTTCAGGTGCAGGCAAACCAGCCCACTTTGCATACTTAGTGCCAAGTTCTGCTTATACCATTTCACAATTGAATATTATTATTCTAAGAGACACAGATGGTCCAACTGAATCAACAGAATGTTTGCAAGGTATACAGCTGACAATTTAGGACAGGATGAAAGATGTTGTTTACCTCACTCTTGTCAGGCTGATTTGATATTTAAGGTATGAAAGACTGCCACCGTATCTATTCAGGTCTAAGCAAACAGAAGTGAACCTCTTTGGTCATCTCATTTTAATAGCAATTTAACATTCACATTTACAAAGTACTCTTTATCGAAAGGATTTCATCCTTTCTATCATAAAGGATAGAAAAAACAATTACCGAGTCACAAGGGTGGTTCCAGTTACAATAGAAAGCTACCCGAGAGGCCAAAAAGCAAAAAAGTTACAGGAGTCCTTACTTCAACCTGACATTGTATACAGAACTACATTTAGATGTAGAATATAACAATTTGTCAGTTCTTTGAGGTGGCATGAAAGGTAGCAAGGAAAGATAATCTCCCGGGAAAGCATCACAAATTTCACGTTTAAGTTCTTCTGAACAACTAGCACAATGCTATGATTTAGCCAAAGAGTTTGGTCTGCCTCATTACCCCATTGTTAAGGTCTGAATTCTTCACTGTACACATTTTCATTACCTGCATTAGAGATACTGTAGAGCATTTTTAACATTCTTATCTCTGTTGTATAGGGACATATAAAGTGAATAGTCCAATCAGTTTTATAATAGTAATAACACCAGCAGTATAAATAGTTTGGGTAACTATTTTTCATAAAAAAGACAACTTTCAAAATCAGAGGAGGGGGGGAATCTTTTAAGATACAGAACTTTTGGGTATACACAAATTAGAAATGCAGTGTTATTCTGTTATAGCTGTCCAATAAATTTTTCAACAGCTTTCTCACTGTCAAACACAAAGAAAATAGTTATTTTATCAATCAAAAAATCATGAAACCATGGAAAGCAGTCTTCCACCCAGCTCCGCAGGTACAAAATTATATTATTTATGTGCTTAGTAAAGCAACATTTCCATAGCAAAAATGTGACCTTGAGCAGAAATGAATACAGTGCTTCAAAGCCAAGCAATTCACATTTATAATTGTGTACATGTAGGCATGGGGGGACAGATAATACAACTGTTCAACATTGTTATGTGACCTTTTTTGGCTGTAAATTTAACTGACCTATTTGAAGAAGGCTAGGAGACTATTTTTAAATTGTATTGATAGTTAAGATTTTTCTCAGTGTAACAAGATAAATTAACTCAGTTATTTCACGCAATACTGCTTAACTGCTCCTTCTATAAAGTAGCTTTATTAGTTGTTTTGAAAAACATTTCCTCTTTTTAAATAACTGAGTTCTTACTCGCAAATGTGACTACATGCAAGATTACTGTTTATTAGGCTGTTTTCCCATCAAACCAAGATAAGCAGCTCATATGAGGACTAAAGTGTTAGTTTTCTACTGTGAGACTGTAACATATGCAAAGAGAAAACCAGTCTAGGTAGAAAGTAGACATATGAAACTCCAATGCAAAATTTCAAAATTTTGCAAAAAATGTAATATACTATATATAAGTCCTACATTATTTTTTCTGCCTGCTTTCAAACCAAGATTGGGTTATTTATAAAACACAAATTTCAATTGCTAGTGCATATATTATATTATTTTCTCTTTAAAGAAAAACAAATGAATATTCATACTTACGGAAGTATTTCAGTGTTTCTTCTATCTGTTCAGTTGTTAAGTCAATATTAGCATCAGGGGAAATGAGAGGAGTATGTAGCCAGTCGTCGTGGTCATAACCATAGATTGTATCTGCTCTTAGCTTGTAATGGGGCAGCTGCTCTTCCAGTAGGCTGATGATTTCAACTTCAGGAAGATCAATACTATTGCACACATCTGAAAGGAAGAAAGGGGACAGGATATCAAGGAACTGGGTTACATTGCATTTTAGATAAAAATAGGGCACTAGTGATTTCACAGAAGACACTTCAGCAATATTCCATCCAATATGTTACTTTGGCCTGGGGAGAAACATCTGCATTAAGAAGAAGCAAAAAACCATTCCTTGCAAGCCATGATAGCAAAAATCAATTAAAAATCTGAGGAAGATTAAGAGTTTTGACACAAATAGAGCATTTCACTTCTAGTGAGCCAATTATCTCAGAGTTCATTCACATTAAGGTAAAGTTTCACCCATAAAGAAACCCATTTCTGAAACAATACAGGAACTATCAATAGAATGACTAGTAACTACATAATCTGCCAACTTCACCCCTAGATATTTCTTGATTCTGACTGCTTAAAATACAATTTAAAACTTTCAGGATAGCATGCAATGCATTTCATGCTCTCTCTATTTTAACCAATGCACCAATGCTCCTGGGCGCTACTCCATATAGTGATTCTTTCTGTAGTTCTCTATATCCAGAAATTTTTATTCACATTTCTATCTTTCTAGTGAACTTTATTGATTAGTCATTTGACTAGACTTCTATCTTCATTTTTATTTTTGTTCCGTTTACTGTCAAATTTATTGATTAGTCATGTAACCATATGATGAACAGAAACAAAGCAAAATAAAACAGAAAGCAAAACACATAACAGAATAAGACCAGTACAAATTCATTTTAAGCAAATTAATATCTTGTTGTGGTTTAAGGGGTATTAACTGTTTCTGTTCCGCTTTTATGTGCTTTCCTGAATGTTAAAGGTCTATTACTCACTTAACACAAGTTTTGCTTTAAAACACAACTTGCTGGAATGGAATTGTTGCATTAAATGGGGCCGTACTGTAATCAGTAATCCTTATCCTTGTTATTTAATTTGTTTACTTTTCCATTTCGTGTAATTGGTTTTTATTGTGCACCACCCTAAGACTATGTGATAAATGTATAGTACAGAGTACCAACAAATACAATAAATAAAAGATAATTAATGCAATTGTAAAGAAACTACAGCTGCTAAAATACCTTAATGGTTTTAAAAACCAGACTCCATGTACCATCTTTTTTTTAAAGTATACTGAATTCCTATATAACAGGATTGGTGTTCTTCCTTGAGGAGGACCAGAAATACTCATCTAGCAATACTATTTGCCTCTGTATGAACCAGCATTTAGACTGAAAGCTGAAAATATGTGAACATAAGGAAAGCATGGGTTAGTTCTAACCACACACACTTAAGGTCTCATTTTCTTCCCATAAGAACAAGCCAAGGGGTGTTTCTGCACAAGCAACGAAGATCCCATTTAGACCCCATTAGGAACCCAACTGGTACCTGACTGGTACCAATCTGGCATGTCCTCTTCGCACACAGGACCCCAACAGGACCCCATTTGTTTGCACTAGCAAAAGTGAAATCTGGATTTAATGGGATCTTCAAGCCCTTAAATCCAAATTTATGGTATACACCTTTAATGGGGTCTTCAATCCGGTCTTCAGACATGAAGACCACATCAGAGGACATGCATTTGCACTGTGACCGGGACAATGGGGTCCAGGGGCAGGCTTAGTGGCTGCCATTTGCAGCAGGGGTCCGGCTCTGCCCCACCCCTTACAGCTACATAGGCCTCCACATCCTTTGTAGCTGGATTTTGCAAGTTAGCTAAGCAGTCTAGTTGCTGCAAAGGCAGCTCCAAAACCATGTCACTCCACCATTGGCTACTGCTGATGGAATTGTGCCTTGACTGATGTCCATGCTGGCCAATCACACCATGCTGCCAGCAGCCCTTCTGCTTCGTCCCAAACAGATCCTCCAGATCAGTCCTTCTGCGTTCACACTGCAACCCTGTTTAGCACCCATTGCAATCGGGTGCTAGATGGCCAGTGTGAACATATGGGGTTCTTGCCAAGATTGAGATCTTCAAGAACCAGATTCAGCAAAGACCCATTTCAAAGATCCAGTGCAGAAACATCCAAAGACTCTTAGTTCCACTTCCTAATTGTATGGTGCCTTACCAAGTTTGCACTGAAAGCCCACAAATTTGTATCTACTTCTCCCACAAGAGAACATTAATCTCTTTCTCAAAACGAATTCAAGAGGAAACCTGTTATGAAAGTTCTCATGTTTAGGACCCTTCCAGCTCTACAAAACCTACATTAATAGTAGTATTTCCCTCAGATTTAAAATAGTTCTTCATCTGCAGCTTAAGGATAACCTATTATGTCTTCTTTATTCAATTTTTATTCCACTAGTGAAAAGAAAAATTAAGCTGAATTCACATTTGGCTAAACAGCATCAGATAAACCACAACACGAATCTTGGTCCCTCTATCACGATCCAATACTTAACTCTGTACCTCCTTGGCTCTCCTACCGAGATTAATCCTATATGACTAATTGAATAAGATAAGAATTACATGGCAGCAAATACAAAACAGTATAAAGACATTCCAGAATAAATCACAGTCATACTGTCATTACTGTACTTTGACTTCATAACTGAACTCTGGCCTGATAATCATCCTAACAGCAAAACAGGGTGTTACCCTATTTGCAGACTTTAGCAAATATTTCCAGTGAACTTTGTTAATGCATACTATTTAAATTTCCTTTAACTTTTATTAGTCAACATTGAAACTTATCTGCCTTACCCAAGACACACATGTATACCGAACACTTACCAGTAAAAATCCCTAATTAAAAATATTGCAATACATGTTGGAAAGGGTATTGCCAGAAAAGAATCAAGAATGTTGTCTTTTAAAGCTAACAGCTGCTAAATATGGCAGAGACATGCAAACATTCTATGCCCTATAGTCTGAGCAGACATTTTGGCACAACGCGTCTTTTAATTGAAAAAACAAACAATAGATGGCATTTGTCAGAAGCAAAGAACACTAGAAAAAAGCTTTGGTCATTGGACGAGATAGTTGCTTTTTCATTAATGTAGCTTTTTCATTAATCTTAAACATGTTAGCCAGTACAAATCCTACTGAAAATATTGTCAGCATGAGTAGTTAAGTAACCAGATTGTTACAAATTGTTTTAAGTTTCATTTCCAAGTTGCCTTGTATCATTCAGTTTTCTCCAGATACAAAGTCTCCATGGAGACATTAAACACTTCTTTATGTCCCACCCATCAAACAGTGGTACCATAAATTTACAAATAGCTCAGCGCATTCATACACAATGGTAAATCAAACCATAGTTTACCATGGATGAGCAACAAAAACATTGTTTACTTTTCAGAAGCTGGAGTTAACTAATCATGTACCTCAAGCACTGTATACTAGATCTAAATAAAAATTTGTAATAGATCCATATCATGAAAAAATCTAATAGCATGAGCAGTTCTACAGCGAACACAAGTTCACAGAGGCAGTGACCCCACCCCGAGAAGTGTTTTGATCTCAATTCCTGCGTGTAACAAGGGGTGAGATTGAGGCTTCAGTGCGGTGAAGGAAGGTCTATAAACAACAATTATAAAGCAAGGTTTATCTTTTTGTGTGTGTGTGTGTGAGAATCTCCTATTGCTACTTTGCCCATCAGCCAAAATGTTATGGTCAAAGGTCAATACATGTTGAAGTTCCCCTTCCTCCTGGTCCAGGAAAAATGAAATGAAATTTATTCATGTATTGATCTCTTACTCCCAACAAGATCATGGTAAGTAAAAGCTTTAAAAGCCACGTTAAGGTAATAAACGAGAAAAGGGAAACATGAATTGTCCTCAAAACCGAGGTGTGGGTGACTGCATGTCCACAACTATGCAGAAGTTTGCTGGCAGGTGGTTTGCTTTGCCTTCTTCCATAGAGATGCAAAGCATCCAGTTTGTGTCCCTCTGATTTACAGGCAGCCAATACCATGCTCAGTTTATTTTGACAGATAAAAGGTGCATAAAAAGAGCTCAAAAGGAACAATATAGAAACATGGAAGAATATAGGGGGAAATATATGCAAGGTCATAGCATGCCCATAATAACCTGCCATTTCTTTCCATTTCAGTGCACCCCCTTCTCTTCTGTAGGGAGTACAGGAGTGTGACATGGCCACACCTATCCCTGGCATATCGCTTTTCAGGGGCCGAAGTAAAGACACAAGCCCTGAACCAACAGAGTTAAGCCACTCCTGTATTAAAGAAGCTTAAACTAACTACAGCCTTTACATGGCAAGTTTCTCAATTCATTAAACAGTAATTAGTGTAAGTATATACACATACCTTTGTTTATACTTAAAATAGCATAACACACATCAAATCATCTTGTAACAGAGTTACAGAGAATCAGAAGAGATTCAGAGAACAAGAAGAGAGAAGGAAGAGAAGAACCATCCTGTTAAGTACAACTCTGTCCAACAACTCCTCCATCCTTCTCCCATATTGACGTCCCATGCCTTAAGATCTGGAGGGGAGTCCCTCTTGGTTGTACCACCACCTGCAGTAATAAAAAGGGTGGGCAAGCCGGGAGAAGGCCTTCTCAGTGATGGCCCCCAGGCTACGGAATAGTCTCTCCCTTGAGGTGCGTCGGGTCCCTTCACTGTATACATTTAGGAGGGCAGCGAAGACGCACCTCTTTGCCCTGGCATTTGGTTAAATGGGAATATACTTTCTCTTCCCAATTTACAGACACTGTTATTGTTTTAATATATACTGTTCTTGTTCTAATATGGCTAATTTTAAATATTGCTACCCACCCTGAGACCTTCAGGTATAGTGGAAGATAGAAATACAAATAATAAAATAATAATAATAATAATTTAAAAACCACATCAGAAAAGCCTGGGGTATGTTCAGGCGAGAATTTACACCTCCAACTGAATATCTTATGCTGTTACTTGGGTAACTTAGCACCACCTGAGGGATTTTCGCACTGCAACGCGTTCCAAACGGAACGCATGCAGGCGGGCAGCTTAAGACACTTCCGGGCGCTTTCACCGTTCACACACAGGCGCTCCGGCCGCTCGGCTGTGCGGAGGACAAAGGGAGAGTCCTTCAGCAGCCGGGAGGCTTCTGCAGGGACCAGATGCTGGGAACGTGTGTCAGCAGCTCTGGGACCCTTGAGAGGGCAGGATCTGAGGTGCCCACACACCTTCTCTTCCTCTCTCCGTCCAGGTGGCTCACGGCTGCTGACGGACTCTCCCTTCGTCCTCCGCACAGCCGATCAGCTGGTGGTGCCGGGCGGGCGGCGAGCGGGCTGGGAATGTGACCTGCCACTGGCCCAGCTCACCCAGCTGGCTCCGTGGGGAGATGGGAGAGATGGAGGAGGCAGAGGAGAGGAGTTGGCTTCTGTGTGCCGCTATTCCCACCCACGTAAGGGGACTCAAAGCTGCAGACGAAACTTCTGTTCCTCTCTCCGCAGCAGAGTACCCCGTGAGGTGGGCAGGGATGCGAGAGCTCAGAAAAAGCTCTGTCTGGCTCAGGATCACCCCGACAGCTTCGTGGGGGGGGGGGAGAGAATGCAACCCAGCATTCCCCCATAACAGAAGGCTGAGAGGTGCCTGAGGATGTGCGCACTGTCAAATGGCTCCTTGGCGGGGGGGGGGGGAGGAGGAGAAGGGGCGGTCGGATAGGCTTTCCTAGCCCACTGCACACGCCCCGGAGCAAGCCAGGACGGGGCTGCGGGTGCCCTGGCCTCCCTATTCCAGGGGGGGCACTTTTGCGCCTCCATGGAATAGGCAGAGGACTGAAACCTCTGCCATTTGCCCGGCACGTCTGGCCGGCAGAAAGAGCCGCTTTCGTCTCGCTTCCACTTCGGAAGCGGAGTAAGGCGTTCTGCGGCCGGCTCGCAGGGTGGGAGGGCCCCGGGGGCCCGTCCCTCCTGCTCCTGGCGGGCCCCGGGGGGGCCCTCCTGAGGCAGAGGGGAGGGCTCGCCCCCCCCCCCACTGCACCCTGCGATCTGGTGGCCAGACAGAGTGGCTTTCCTCGCGGTTCCGAAGTGGAACCGCAGGAAAGGCTTCTCCACGCCAGATCGCGGAGGGGGGAGGGGCAGGGGGCTCGTCCCTCCTGCTCCTGGCGGGCACTGGCAGTGCCCTCCTGAGGCAGGGGGGAGGGCTCCCCCCTCCCGCAGCAGCCTCCGATCTGGGCGAGAGAAGCAGTTGCTTTCCTCCCGGTTCCGAAGTGGAACCGCAGGAAAGGCTTCTCCACGCCAGATCACGGAGCGGGGAGGGGCAGGGGGGCTCGTCCCTCCTGCTCCTGGCGGGCACTGGCAGTGCCCTCCTGAGGCAGGGGGGAGGGCTCCCCCCTCCCGCAGCAGCCTCCGATCTGGGCGAGAGAAGCAGTCGCTTTCCTCCCGGTTCCGAAGTGGAACGGCAGCAAAGCGTTCTCCACGCCAGATCGCGGAGGGGGGGGAGGGAAGGGGTCCAGCGCCATCACCACCACCCCCGACCCAATCACCCCGACCCCGACTCCCACCGTGGGCGCGCGCAGGGGACCTACCTTCCCGGGCTTCCGATGGGAGAGGGGAGGTGGGCGCGCGGTTCCCGTGTGCGCGCAGCGGCTCCCTAGTGGATGAGCAGTTCACGTGAACTGCTCGTCCAGTAGGGGGCCTCGGCGCGCTGGGTGCTGCGCGATCCCGGCATTCCCTCCCTCATTCGGACAGCGGACGGCGACGAGGTAAGTCCTCTGTCGCGCGCGCGTCCTCCCGGGGCCCTGGGGGAGGGGGGGAACATCTTCGCCATGTCGGTGCCTCAATGCAGGCACCCACACAGTGAAGATGGGCCCGATCCGGCGCGGAGGGTGGTTGGGGGTGGCGGATCCGGGGGGTGGGAGCGGGGGGGTCCTTGGGCAGCCGGAGCGACGCGCTGCGGTTGCCGAAGGGGTTCATCGGCCCCAGCCTGCCGGGCATCGGCCTCCTGCTGCCCCGGAAAGGGGCTAGAGGAACCCGATGCTCCCATCTCCCTGACTCCGGCAGCCACCATGGGGCTGCCGGGGTCGGGAAGGGCCTAGCTTGCCCCCCCCGCCCCCCCGCAAAAGGCTGTCAGCCTCTTTGCCGGGCTGCGGGGATGATCCGCAGCCCGGCAAGGCAGGCAATCAGCCCGACCGCCATCAGCTGCTGGGCCGAAATCCGGCCCATGCTGACTGCGGAGGCGTGGCCGCGGCTGTCAGGGAGAGAAGCATGAGCGGCGCCTCGTACGCGTTGGAACGGATGCAGAGCACTTGCAGAACGCGTGGAAGACAGCTCCGGACACGAGGCGGCGCAAGCCCCGCTCGGGCAATGCGAATGCCTCGTCCGGAGCTGTCTTCCACGCGTACCGGAAAGGCCTGTGCGAAAAGGCCTCTGGTGTTCAGTCACCTTGCTGAGAAAAAATTCAGATACAAAAACAGATTCATAAAGTTACACCCTGGACAGTAAAAGAAGTCCTAAATCATAGCAGCTGCTAAATTGTGGAGTCAGCTACGCTGTGCATATTACACTGATGCTCAAAAGTCTCCATGGATTCAGTTTGCCAATTCACCACAAGGCCAATCATCACAAGCCAGGTACTGCCACTCAGTGGGGCTTATGGGAACTGTTGTTCAGCAACACATAGTGCAGCAAAATATGTATTGTATAATAAAAAAAACACAGCAATACTATAAATAATAACTGAATCATAAATCAGTATGTACACAGAGCCTCTAGGATGTGTACTATTCATACTGATATAATAATAAACTGGAAAAATACTCTAATATATGCTGTAGTTTAATACTTTAACAGAATTAGCCCATGTATATATTTTTTCTTGACTTTTGTTTTTACATTGCTAGATGACTATAGTTTAACCACATCACTCTATTTTGGGGCCTTCACATCCCCAAGCAGTTCTATACCAGCAGCAATTCATAATGTGGACCCAACACTGAACATTTTCCATATTTAGAGCTCATCAGGCAGTAGAGAAGATATTTGCCCTTAGCAATGATTAGTGGACAATAACCTTCAGCAACCTCGCCTGTAATTCGGAAAGATTCCCATTTTGATCACTAAAGAGTTTTTGAAAGATAATAACTTTTGACAAATAGCAATACTGGGGGGGGTGGGGGTTGAAAAAGACCTTTCATAAACTGTGTTTGGGATAGTGTGGCTAAATGTGCTACTTCATAAGAACTAATCTATTTTTAAAGTCTCTTTTCCTTGAGAAGGCAAAGTCTATAACCAGCTGGATAGAATAGTCAACAAATATGTACATGAGAGAACTCATGTGCTGACTAAAACTCAGTTGGCATCTACATCTGGGAATAGAAGGTCCACATCATAGCCAACTTTAGGACCTTGCACCTGCACTGGGGTGGCAGGTCTTTGATTTGTATTCTGTGCCCATAAGATCACAGCCCTGGTCAACATGAAACAAAGGCCCAAGCCTTGTAGAGACCAGCCCCCTGCCTCCACTGTCCTGCAGGCAAAGTAATCTGCCCACTTTTCTCCAAATCTTAGGCTCACATTCTCCTGGGCTGGAGATGAGAAAGGGGATATCAAAGTGGCAATAGGGGTGGTCCATCTGAGAGAGCATCAGCATGCCTTCCACACTCTGGCCAGGGAGGGCATCTTTTTCCCATTAGTGTCAACATTCCACTCCTAATTAATGATCTCCTTTGAGCGCACAGGTAAGAACAACACTACTCATGTTGGACCTTCAGCACATCAGAGGTAAAAAAAAACCATCCACAGCAAGCTGGTTCATTTGACTCTTTAGGAAGGAAATAATCTCTTTTTGACATTCATAAGGATTCAGAGGCCACCTGTGTTACCTTTTTAAAAAGTGGACTCAGTTTCATTTTCTGTTGACTTGGCACTGGAGAAGGACTTGGAATGGTCACTGTCTGATTTTAGCTGATGCCACAGTAGTCATGGCTTAACTTTTAGACAAGGCCCTAGCCCTTATGGCAGTGGTTCAATGGGCCATTTGGCTCAAATATTGACAGGCAGGTCAGTATTCCTTTGTTTGGGAAGGAGAATTAGCAGAAGTCCTGGTAGAATTTAAAAAGAAGAAACAGCTGATACCCTCTTTGACATCCAAAGACAAGAGGCCCTTTCAGTACCCCTTTAATAAGCAAGGGAGTCAGCCCTTTTATTTCAAGAATTCCTCCTATAAGGACGAGCATAAGAGTAGCTCTCTCACAAAATATACATCACCCCAGTTTCCCAAGTCAGGGCAATCTGCTGGGACCGATTCCAATGAGGCAAAGGGGCTATTTACCAGAGGAATTGCCAGATCTAGTGAGGAAGAGCAGCTGATCTCCTTTAGGTGTGCCGGTGAGGGCACCATGACTCATGCAGAGCCCATTAGTCCATTTTTGCTCTGGACATGTTGTGAGCTATTATGGTCTAGTTGTTAGGGACCCGAACACTTATCTGAGAATACCAGGTTTTATTCCGGTCTCTTCCACAAAGCTAGTTGGGTGACCTTGAGCTAGTTGCAGCTCTCTTCTGAGCTCTCACAGGGTTCTGATGGGGGGAGAAGAATAGAAAGCTTTGTCTGCCATTTTGAGTCCCCTTAAATGGGTGAGAAAAGTGGGGTAGAAAAGCCAACTCTTCTTCAGGGAAGCATTTAATCTCCTTTCTATTCTGCATTTTTATATGCTGCAGTATTTGCAAATGGGTCACATTGTAAAAGCAAGACTAAAGCAAAGTTCCTGCCAACCCCAAAGGTGACTGTGTACGTGTGGCTCCCTGAGCTTGCCTATACCTTCCAGTTCTGGAAAGGGGTGTGTGCTCAAGGAAGTTAATCATGCTTCAATCATCAAAGGAACAGAGCAGGCCTCTTACTTTGTATTTTCCTTGTCCACTTTCACAGCAAGTCCATATACTTCAACTTCCTTTTTAAAAATCAATAATTTCCATGCCCAGTGGAAGGAAGGAAGGAAGGAAGGAAGGAAGGAAGGAAGGAAGGAAGGAAGGAAGGAAGGAAGGAAGGAAGGAAGGAAGGAAGGAAGGAAGGAAGGAAGGAAGGAAGGAAGGAAGGAAGGAAGGAAGGAAGGAAGAGAATTTATCATTATAGCCTGGATCTATACGGGTAAATTGATAGTGAAGGAATTTTTTCTAAGCTTCAAATATACATGCCTTTAAATGATGCTCCACAATATACTGTATTAAGCATTCTGAAATAACTATGATTTTATAAAGAGACCTTTATCTTTCAATGTCATAAGTAACACTTTTAAGACTATTAATTATCTTAAATGAAAAGGAAAGGCACATTGAGAACAGCATCCAGAAGAAAAGTCTCAAAGAACATTCCTCCTTGGCTTAGCTATAATCACATCAACTATAGGAACGAATTGCCAAACCATGAAAAAAATATTTTTTTTAATTTACTCATGTTTCTACAGCCTACACTGTCTAGACATGTGGCAGGAGATGCTAAGAAAGCAAAGACAGTATTCATAAAAGGCAATTGACAATGACTCTATTGTTCACTTGCAACTCTAACTCGAAATTTCAGTTAGACTTCAAAACATAACATAAAGCATTTAATAAGTACATTAGGAGACCACAGGAAAAGTTAATTATGAACTCTTTAAAACCATTTCAACAAAAGCTGACATATAAGGATAAGAAAAATCAGAGAAATCTATTAGCCTTCAATGAACTATTTGTTTAATATGAGTACACTAGGACTACTCAACTTTCAAGGATTTCACGGTGAAAAGCACTATTTTAGTAGACCTTGCTTTCAAGGGGAACAAAGGAGCACTTTCACCTTTTGATGTTATGTGTACTTCCAATGACACTTGCATTTGCAGTAATACTTCCCTCCTGGGATGCCCCACAAGATTTTTGGTGGAAGCCGAAAGACCACTAGGTGGTGGTATACTTTCAGCTGTGGCAACGCACAAGAACTGAGGCATCAAGTTTCCAAAACGTAAAAAAAAGAGCAAGGGAGGAGAATGCCTAGCGCCATCATTGTAAAAATAAGGCAAGCATTTCATTTGGCCCACTCAGTCGCGCTCATTAGACATATCAAAACTGTAAAACAAATCACTAATGCATAACTGCGTATTACTACTACACTGAAAGCTTACTAGAAAGCTTTCTGTGCTTCTCCCCATAACAGACACCCTGTGAGGTAGGTGAGGCTGTGAGAGCTCAGAAGAGAGCTGTGACTAGCCCAAGGCCACCCAGCTGGCTTCAAGGAAGAGTGTGGAATCAAACCCAGTATTCCCAGATAAGAGTCTGGCTCCCTAACCACTATACCAAACATTTTCATTATAAGGAGAAACAGAAGGTGCCAGCTAGCAACATCTTGTTGAGAAAAATCCTTGTCCTAAAACATTTTACAGGACAATATTGCCAAAGTTTACAGCCTTTTGTTTATGCGCACTGTCGTTCAATGAGGACACGTTTCTCTCTTAGGAAACCAAAGATGATGCTTCTCACATTTCTCGCTTCTGCCACATAACCTGTGCTCTACTGACCTATCATTTCCTCGCTCAGTAAAATTGCTCTTTTATTTTTACATGACCTTTTGGTACAGAGATTAATGGCCATTCTGAACCTACAAAGCAGTTATAAAGGTGCCCTTAACAGGGCCTCACTAGATGTGTCACATATCCTCATCTATATGAGGTTGCTTGGAGGAGGGGAAACTTTTAGGAGTTCTTTGTAATACTAATTACCTGACAGACTATTCCCAAGAGGAATGAGACAGTGAATATGAGAGTGAAGAGGCAGCAAAAGGCCAGATAAGATGAAGATTAAAGGATCCAGAAGCCTTTAGGAAAGTAAAGGGCCTTGTGCAGAGACTGAAAGGAAAACCTGATCAACCCTTCCCACCCCAAAGTAAAACCTGATCCTGGCATGCTGAGCAGGAAACCAAAGATACAGTCATGCTGTAGATTGAAGCTGAACCATCTAGCAACAAGATATACCATATGGAAGCGCTGATTAGGCACTATGGCATCATAAATAATTGAGGATCGTTAGAACGAGAAGTAAGACAATTATTTGAAAAGTATCACAAAGCCAGTGAAAAGCTAAAGAGTGGTAATAACAGCAGCAACAACAAAAAAGGCACAGGAAAACAGGGTTGGGGGAAGAATGATCCAATAATGAGAGTTTGAATATATAGAAGCTACATTTTGCCTGCTTCAGGATTTCTGCAGCTGTCATAATACTGATATGCAAAGATTTTGCAAAAAGTACCAGCAATGTAGCTGCATCTTAATACAGACATCTGGGTGAGGCAAAGCATCACAAGTTAAGTCAGAAGAAAGGATGGAACATTTCAGTGACAGCCTTGCGATTCATCACACCAGTAGGCATTTTTAACTAGAAAGATACAAAATTCAAAATACCAGCCATTTCAAAGCACCTTTGTAATTTTTATAAACCTGAATATCTGCTGAATTGTTGACGTAAATAGGCAGCCCAGTGTAGCCTTGCCTGCGCACTTTTCCAATTTTGGGCAATCTCAGCAGTAAAGACTGTACATATACCTGAATCCTGTTAACACAAATGTCAGGAAAATACATAAAATGATGCATGCCAAAGAAAACTCATGTCTACAGCGTATTAGAGGAGTTCTGTTCGTTTCTTTCTGGGGGACATTATCAAAAGATCATCAGTGATGAGTTGGACTGTTCTTGCATGCACACAGGAAAGGGAGATGACATTAGATTCTTCTGGCCTCAAGGGAAATATTTAAAAAGAGGACTCATGCTCACAGCTTAATTACAACATGACCAAACCAGATGCAATTTGGTCAAAGAAAAACAAACACAATTCTTTGAGAAATTCTGTTTATCTATATGCAAGACTGGAATGCCTTTATAATTATAAAATGTGCAGAATGTTCATAATCCTAAACCCTTACCTGACCCACGTATCCTGCATAGAATACTCGGTTCCAGAGCAGATACTTCCTAACCTTTCAGTGTTTTATCTAATGTCTACAACAAAGCAACTGCAATTACAAGAATTAACTACGGCTTTTCCAATAACAGACTGTGACTTAAACTCCAAAATTAAAATCACTCCTGTATTCTAAAGCACAGTTCTACAAACTTGGATGGCAGAGAAAATACTGGAGGAAAAATAATCTGTTTTCTGAAGCTGATAAAATTAGGAAGAAAAAAAAATCTAGAGGTAACATTTTACAGATGTTTAAAGAGCTATTTCAAAACACCTGAAAGAGCTCTGCATCATTATCAAAGAGCCCAGGGCTTGTTAGCACACATTTATTGGGCTTTTAGGAAGGAGAACAGCATTGACATCCATTAACCTGGCACTCAAGAACTTTCAAGGAAGGTAAAGCACCAACAGGCACATCATGACAGACCAGTTACATCATCCAACCGTATCATACCTATTAGTATTTTGCCCCAGATCTGGAATCTCAGGTGAGCACAAGTAAATGCCTCTCCTTCCCCAAGAAACACAGTTAAGTGCTCAGTAGCTCATGCAAACACAAGATTTCCTAACAATACTAAACATGAAAAATAGCCTGTTACATATCTGCAATAGTTTATCTCACCTTTTACAATGGAAAGAGAACACAAAAGATATGCTGTCTGATGAAAACAAAACTTTAGAGCAAGGACAGGAACAGGTATTTGTACTTGCATAGATGAAAGAAGAGGAAGGCCAGATATGGACCTCATGAATCTTAATGGTCTGCATGCAATTAGAATATAGAGAAAGTAAGACAAGGATGTACGCTATCACCATATCTAATTTAATTATATGCAGAATATATACGGTAATTAACGGGCGCTCCCCTCATACTGCAGCTCAGAGACGCTGCTGCCCCCCTTGGAGCTCCTGAGTCCTTTCCAGCCCACATTCCCACTCTTTGCAAGCTGCCTCCAGACTTAGAATATACTTTGCCCTCCCTCCAAAGCCGCTTCCCGTCAGTCAGACCCAATGATCAGGAGCCATGCAGGAACAGCGCAGTCGCTTTGGGTACACCTGACAGGGGCACAGCGTTTCTCTGAAAAAGTGCAGTGAAAAGATACTGACTGATCAGCATCTTTTTTTCTTTGCACTCTTAAATTGGATGCTGCGTTGCTGCTGCGGGCAGAAGAAAGCTGCGCTGCTTTGACACAAGTCTGGACGCAGACTTAGTCACAATACCCATTTTGGTATCTTCCAGAAGCTAACTGTTCTCTTAAGATTTGTGCCTGTTGGCTTGGCTTGACAATGAAGTCTCATATTTCAGTTGGGGCTCAGCACTCAGCCAGCTCCCCACCCTTTACCCCTACCTGCTGTTTCAAAATGCACATGTGGCTTGTGTTGGTTAAGCAGCTACCAAATATACCACCCAGATGCTCTGCAAATGTGTGCTGGCAAAAAAAGAAGCAGCTTCTTCTGTGTAGTCTGAAGCAGCACTTTGTTAGCTCCACCGTTCCAAGACTTGGCACAGTGTCAATCCCTGTCAAACTGGGAGCTTGAGCACACTGTCAAACTTCCCTTGCACACACTCAGCAATTATCCTATATAATTCCACAGCTACAGTACGCAGTACTGCCAGCTGCTAACTTCCATATGGGCTAATTGTCACCACCAGCAGGAAAAGAGATGAAGCGGCAGAACAACAGCTTACCAGTAATGGTGCCGGCATCTCTATACTCCCTGGAGTCCGATGCATCGTTCTCCACGGCTTCACTTACATAATGCTCTTCAGGAATGCCTGGATTACAGGCTAGGACTGCATGGTTGGATGATTCCGAACTGGGCACAGGGGCAGCTGAAGTGCAGTCGTTCAAAGCTGTGGCGTCCAGCTTGGCAGGTTTCACAGGGAAGTGCCAAGTGCCATCAGGGGAGCCAGCGCAGTGGAGACTGGGTGTGATGGAGGCAGAAAATGTGTCTGTTCGTCTCTGCAGCTCTTAGCTGCTTTGAGAAATCTGGAAAACATAAACCACAAAGCAACTTACGTTACTTCAGATCACTGCAACTGGTTTGGTCTTTTCTTTTCTTTTCTTCAGATTTCTACAACGTCATTCCAAGATACATGGTAGCTGTCAGACCTTGTTCTTCACTAGAACGATGGATCTGAATATAAGGTTAGAGAGGAAACAGAGGAACCAAGCCACCGGTTTCTTGTTACACATCTAAACGGACAGGAAAATTCAGTAAAGAGCTTAAGAACAAATACTACATGATAGTATAATCTGTGACAACCATACAACCATTCCGGATTTATATTCATTTCAAGAGAGACAAAATATCAGTAGATTAACCAGGAAGACGAAAGAAGAGGGAAATTAAAAAAAAAAACTACCATGGCTGGAACTCAAAGAACAGAAAATTCTGTCAATATCTAATTCTTTCATTTCAAGAAACAAGCACTACAAACGCTTTGTCTTTTCCTTGTTCTACTTTGTGTACTCTGCTCCAAAATAGTTCTATCCACCTACATTGATACGGCACCTGTCCACAACCAGAGAGAAGAAAAAAGAAATGGTAGCAGAGATATGCTGTCTAGAAATAGTGAGTGTCTGTGAATATAAATTTAAATCTCCACATTTGCATTGACCTTAAGCTGTTCCTTTTCTGGCTAGGTCTGCCTTTCTCATGGTAATTAACTAAGGAAAGGCTTTGACTGCACCCAGAATCAGTTATTTCTCTGCTAGATTTGGATACTCTGGAATAAAGCATTTCAATGAATACAAGATAAACCCAAGTCCTTTCCTTATATGTATTTTATTGAAACATATATTTTATAAAGTGCAAATCTCTCCATTAGGATTTAAGAGTAAGATCATGTTATTACCAGCACCAAGTGGCATTAACATGATTCTCAAAGGTATTTGAAGGTTGTCTGGAAAGAAAAAAATAGTATCAAAAACATGTATGCAATGTTACTAATGGAAACCTTAAACTAAACTTTAAAAAAACAAATTAAGCAGCGGATATCACCATAGCTCATGAGGCACACCAATATAATGAAATCGCATCAATGCTGACCCTTCTTTCACCCCAATAGAAATCAATTACAGACTGAAGGTTTCCAATTGATCCTGTGGTTCCCTACCTAGTGGATAAATAAATGACACTAATTAGAGGTCCATTTTGGTGCTCATAGTATGTATCAGAGGCAAGGCTATTGAGTTTGGCTTAGGCCTCAGACTCAAAAACAGGCTGCTTAAGTTTAGGCATAGTTAGTTGTGACTTTGCACATAAACTTCTATAAACGTTTTTGAGAGAAAAGTGTTTAAATAAAATATATTCAAATTATACTTCACTCTTTTGTTGCTCTTTAAATTTTTACTATGCTAAGGAACCTCAAAAGCTTGAGCTGGCCTAAGTGTTCTCTGAACATTTTGTTTCAAAAATGTCAAAGTAGCAACCTTTTTCACAATTCGAGAGTATTTATGACCCAAAGTATGGAGTGGATGGCAACAATATTGGAACAAGCATAACTTTGATTTATTTTGAATCTGCAGTAGCCTCTGAGTTAAACATGAAACACACAACTCTGAAGAAAAACAAGATGACACCCTTACTTCAGTGAGTTAAAATTGCAAAATGGCACTTCCTGTGTTTCCTCCTGCAAATTACACTTCCTTATTCTCTCTAAAATCCTGTCCAAGGATCCCTTTCAGAATAGATGTGGTACACTTGAAAGAAGAAATCAGAATCCTCTTCCATTAATTCACTTTACTAATGCTAAGTTCTGAGGTATTAAGAGAGATGCCAGGACCTATTACAGGTGTTGCACCCAGGCAAAACTTCAAACCATGACACAATGTAACATGGTCTTCTTGGTGGTGGCTTAAGTTTATTTAATATCACCCTGCACTGAAGACAGAGTTGTGAAATGGCCTCCCCTCTCAGGAAAATCAGTGATACAGAGCAAGCATGTGTTAGCACCATGATAGAGGCAGAGCCTTACTCTGAACCAAGTATGGTGTTGGCTTTAGCTAGGTGAGAATAAAGCACCATTCAAACGTGTGTCTGGCTATTAGTTCACTGCACTCCTGCTGAGAAAAACAGGGTCATAATCCAAGGGTCACTGGTCTGCTTTTACATACATTTTATGAGGTTATGAAAATCAGGACTCTATGTCAATTAGGTACAGCTGGCCAATATGAACAATTATGCCAGATGTTTCACAAGCTACAGTAGATTACTCATTGGTCTCTGAGCACAAATCAAACATCATTAATCTTTAGGCATTTCAGGGGGCTGTTTTCCTTTCGTTATTCAAAAGAAAGGCTCTCACCTCAGTTCAGCAAACAAATGTGGTCAAGCAGGTTGCTGCTAGAGAAAGTATCTTTTCAGCAGCAACACTTTGGTGCTGGAATTCCACCTCTGAGAATTTATACCCTGTATAAATGCTACTTAAATGATACCTATAGTTTGTATTTCACTGTGCAATCAATATGGCGATTCAAAATGTAGTTGAGAACCTATGCAGCTTCCCTTCCTATGCGATTTCCACATATCCTATTGATGATTTACAGAATCCAAATGGCTTTAATGCAGGTGGTTATGGTACACGGTTTTCTTGACAGGCAAATCCAAACATTTGTAACTGTCACCTGGGACTGCAGAAATGGAGCTTCCCCTACAGAGCCTGCAGTCAACATTGAATCCACGTAGTCAGCACTTTTGACAGTGTTCCATTGATATTATTGTTGTTAATTTGAACAACCATAGCACACAGATGAACCCTGGCAAAGCTCCCTTTCAAATTGTAAGGAAATGTTCTCTGGAGTGTTTCCTTTTTCAGTAACCCAAAATAGGAACAAGCCTTGTCTGCTAGACATGTATCTTGGGCTTAAAGAACAGTCATCCGACACATGAGCTTTGTGCAACAGCAGCAACCTTAGTCAATATGGTTTTACATTCAAATTCATCAGCCAAGTTCTTGAATCATGTTTTACATAATGTTAGTAACATTCAAGGTGCATATGCGTGGGAAAATACTGAGACAAAAAGACACAATATATCACATAAGAGCTCACTACTATATTTTCCTAAAAGATTTACATTTTGCATAACTCTGACTGCACATACAAATCCAATGAAAAATATAAGTAATGGCTTTTTGATATCTGCTTTTCAGGTCACTGTATATCAGTGTGCCAAATATTAGCACAGATGATAAACAGCTAATTCTTAAGCAAGGAATGGGCCTCTGGTTGCTATTTTTCTCTTTTGCTTTGTTCAAATTGCTCTTGGTCTCAAAACCCTTTAAAAGTACTGTTGAAAACGGAAGCCATTAAAACTGTTCCCAAGTAAGTTTGTAATTTGCTGTGCTTAACATTTTTTGGGATTATCCTCAAGGGAACCCCCATGTAGAACAGATAACAGTAGTGTAGCTTGGAAGTTACAGGAGTATGGGTGACTCTGTCCAGATGATCCCTGTCCAAGACGAGTTTTAAGTGTCAAAGTAGTTTAAGATGGAAAGGAATACGCTTGTCCACTAATGCTATCTAAAGTCCAAAAGACAAATGTGGGTCCAGGAGAACACCTGAATTCCAGGGAAGAGGCAGTAACGTGAAACTTGGAAGTAGAACACCATTTGCTTCAAAGGATGTTTTCCCCATGTAGTTCAGTAAACCAAAATAATCAAGGTATCAATAACTACATTTTACTCCACATATATTCAGCTCATGAGAACATCCATAACCCAATGATAGAGCAAAAGCCTGGAAAGCAGATGATCAAAAGTTCCTAGCAGCTCTCTGGATGAAGAAGATGACAAATCACTTGTGTATCTTTAGAAAGAAAACTATACGGATGTATCTGAGTAATCAATGGAAGTTGTCGAACTCATCTAACAGCATGTGTGTGACGGTTTCAGGGTACAGGCTGCAAACTGCTTTGCTTTTCTGGCCTTGCAGGCTTCTAGCTAGCTGCAATAGCCAGCCTTTGTGCAAACAGCTTGTTGCAAGCCCTAGGTTTTAGGCTGCAAAAAGGGCGGGAAATCCTGTGCGGGCCCTGCTGCAATGATTGGTTGCAGCTGCTTTTTGGAGGGAAAAGCTGTCCGGGGATCTGAGTGCTGGAGGGGGCTAGTAGGAGGAGTTCCCACCAATCAGGAGTTTCTAGCAGGAGTTTCCAGCAGCATTTTATTGCAGCAATCTTCCCCAGGAAGTGACAGCCAATCAAGGCCGCAGAATAAGGTATAAAGGAACTCAGAACACAGCAGACTATGTCTTCATGCTGGGACAAGAGCTGAAAGGAACAGAAGAGCTGAATCCTGAAGGAGCCGGATCAGTAGTTGACCAGGGGTCTTCGTGCTGGGACAAGAGCTGAAGGGAACAGAAGAGAGCTGAATCCTGAGGGAGCTGGACCAGTAGCTGACCATTGGTCTTTTGGCTGAGTGATTTCTGAAGGAGGCAATCGTGAGGATTGTGGCTCTGAGGGAGACTTCACTAGCAACTGACCAGGCTGGATGATCGGACAAGCAAGGACGGACTGGGCCTTGTGATCATCTAGGGCCACGTTCTGGTACACTGGCTTGGCCTGAGCTGCGGCAGAGCAAGCCAGAGGGGGAGGAACGTGGAGAGGTTTGTCTTTTAAAAAGGGAACTATTTTCCTTTAGAGAAAGGGGAGCCGATAGGCTGGAAAGCTGGTAACCTTAAGAGACTCATAGACTTAAACCAACAACTACCTGAATCTTATTTTCTTTCTAGTATTGCTTGTGTATAATAATAAACTTGTTTTAATTTACTGTTGAAACGCTTGCTACCAGTGTTTTGTGTCCACAATGTAGTATTCACTTGGCCATTGCACGAACTCAGCATCCTAACAGGGCCAAGCTACTCCTAGAGAGGGCAGGCACTTACTGGAACGCTGGGCATCGTGACAATGTGCTTCTAAACGTCTACTCTAGGAACACGTTCATCAGAAAATATCTGAAAACACAAAAGTGGAAACTAGAACCCAAAAATTAATGTCACGGGAGGGAACACAGGTCAGGTTCCGGGAAGATAAAATCACCGAGGCTTCTACTCTAAGAAATATAATAGCAACAAGCCTCAAATTTTCAATTTAGGTGTGATATACACAAACATGGTAGCAGGAGCTGAGAACGCAGAGTAACAGTTTTATATTATTGCAGCTTTCTGTGAGCAACAATGAGGAACAACTTTAGAACAGAAGCAATGCTACTCCACATTGTTAGAATATCATTAAATACTGTGCCTTTATTTTTTTCCAGAATGACTTGAAAAATGCCATATGTACATATGTGGAAGTGTCACACCATGACTAAGCCAGAAGATACATCCCCCCACATGCACCAGCTACTCTCACACATGTTGCAGCATTGAAAACAAAATGGGCACAGACTTGCTTCAGGCATTTCAAGAATGAAAATCTCATTCATTGTGTGCTAAACACTGAAAGTTGTAATAACTAGTAGTTTCAAGAAGCTTCTATTATAATAGTCAGCTTCACACTAAAGAACTCCTACAATGGTTGAATAATCATATTTGGAGATAGTGGCCATATCTTACAGATTATGTTTCTGACATGTTTTATCTTTTAACATGCATGTGTATACAAACTTATCATGCAATACTTCCAGGCACATTTCAGCTTGGCCTGGATTGTGTAACAAGAAGCAATAGCTCTGTACTGAATATGCAGAGCTTTGGATAGTTTGTCATTGTTGGGATTTCTGAGTGAGCATTTCCTATGCAGTTTGCTTGGCAGAAACACAGAAGTGGTTTGATAGTGCCCACTCCCAGGGAGATGCTGGGTACCGAACTCCCAACTCTCTCCTTTCCAGACAGTTTGCTACACCAATAAACTACAGTCACTCCCTGGAAAAAAAAGCTTATTTCTATTCAAGAGAAATAGATATTTTTCCCCATTGGGACAAACAGATAAATACAAAGAATCTGGATAGTTATAACTAAAAAAAAACCAATATTTGTTTTAGATGCACTGCAGCAAGCATCATGTTAGAAATACCTTCAGTCACGTGAAATCATCTCTGATCTAGTATTTGCAACTCAATCGTGATAAATATATCAAATTTATTTGGTCTGAGTTGATAATTTAAAATACAATGCCAAATCATTCAGAAGCAACCTTTTAGTCTATCAAAGAGGACTTATATGACAAGACTAATCAAATGACCAACAATGTAGGTCTAAAAAAGGAAATAAGTACAAAAGTGAATGATTGGCAATGTCAATTCAGAATTGGGTTGTAGGGAAAGCACTGGATGGTAAGATTGCCGTTGATTTTGTAAGAGACACTGTTACTTTCCAAGCTTCCTAAACAAAAGTATCTAGTGCCCTTGGAGGTACAGTAAACTTGACTTTCATTCCATCTGCACTGGTGCCTACAGCTTCATCTGTGCCAACATTTTGTCCCTCTGTGACTCGAGGAAAGAGGCAGACTCCAATCTTGCTAAAAATAGAAGATTGCAATAACAGCATGGACATTATCAGCAAGCAGCAGTCCTGCTAATTTAAGTACAGCAGGCCTAGCTGAAAGCCCACACGTGGGCTGAAGGAGGAAGATGAACAGGTATCTCATATTAGCTGCAGGAATTCAGAGTACAACTAAGTATGAATACAGAATTTCAAATTTTTAAAAATGTTTAGAAAACTGTTTCTCTCTTCCATGTCAAATATGCTCAAAGACCATATTAGAATACAAATATGTATTACCCTTGGAAAAATATTATTTCTTCAATGTAAATAAATAAGAACAAATACATAATTTAAAATCCAAGGAAGGATGTAGAAGAGGAAAGAAAGTGTGCAGAGTACCCTTATTCCCTTCCAGATTATTATTTTCCCATGACATTTGTATTAGAGGGCAAGAAACATTAAAAATATGCTGAACTTTCTCCTAGTGTTGTGTTAATGACAATTCCAGGAATAAATTTCCAGTTCTTAACCCATGTTCTCAATTCAGTGTTAGCACAAAGGGAAAATTAAATACAATAGGAACAAGATTATTCGCTTAACATCCTCCAAAAGAATATTCTCTGAAAATAATGTACTATATTCAACCATTTATATTATATTCAAATTCTCAAGGATATTCTCCAAAGTTTTATTCTTGAGATTTTTACAGCACTAAATACAATGTTGCATATGTTTTATTTTCATAAAATTTACTAGACTAACTGGCCAGCATCCTAAGACCACAGGGCAGGTTATAATAAGGCTTAAAAATTACGGATGACAGAGGTCTCTGATGCAGGAAGAAAATTTGACAACGAATAAAAAGTTAGGAAAGCATGCCAAGAGGCAAAAATAAACACAGATTCCTTTACATTAATAATACATGCCGAAATTGGATTTTCCACATGACACCTCAGCTGTCTATATTAAGCTGCTCTCATTCCAACTAAATTAAGATCTTAGATGTCTTATACTTCATCTGATTTTTAGAGCTGTTTTTTTTATCTTCTCTTTAGAAACTTTCCTACCAGTGTTACATATTCCAGCTATTTTAATCTGCTTTTTAATCTATAATATCCACTGAAACAACACTCCCATCGTGACTGAGGGATTATAGCAATCCTAACCAAGTGATAAAGTCCAGAAGGATACTTCCCACTTCTATGACTTTCATAAAAGTAAATCTGGATCTCAGAGTAAAAGCTCATAGCATTGACTAGAATCTCCTTTCTGGAATATTCCAGCTGTAAAAAGATCTAGTCCAGCTATGGACATAGGGTTCTCTATTTTAAAAAAAGCAAGATATATACTGCAAAGTTTTAAAATCTTTGAAGAGTGAATGTTAGTTGCTGTCCTGTTCATTTCTACACTATACACTTACTGAATAACTTGCCCTAAAAGCTGTGTAAAACAATGTATTTCATCTGTAATATTTTGACCAAGATATTGCAGCCAACATTAGAAACAGAAGATTATTGGAAAACCTAAAAGAATTATTGCTATATGAGACAGAATGCTTTGAACATGTGTTTTCCACCAGCATTTTTTTCCTGTTAGTTCAATGACCAAGAACTCAAGGAGAACAAAATATTGGAGAGAAAAATGAATTTTTCAGCTATCATAGAAGATAATATTCTGTATTACATTAGCACTAATATAACGAAGTATATTTTTCTCCATTAGCATCACTGCAGAATGATTCTTACTCAGGCATAGGTCCATAAGATCCAGATCACAAGATCCAATCTAGAAGATTCAAAGAAGCAAAACTAATTGTGCCCTTGAGCTATGCATGATGTCTGGACTCATGGGCAAGCCTGTGAAGTTATCTTAGTAACAACACACAACCGAATGGGTCTGACTTTGCCTTCTTTCAAAGTGCCTTATTCAAGTTCAACCCTACTTAAACCAAATTCAGTTACCTGTTGAAACAATATGAAGAAAGATGATCAAGATAGCACCTGGATCATAAGCCCAACTGGATTAAAACTAAATAAGTCCAACAGCTTCCAGATTTTTTGTTGTTGTGAACTAATCTATTCAACATACAGTGACTGTATGGCCAAATGCACACTATGATTGCAATCACACCTGGGGCACTCTGGGATCACTTGAGATTCAAGAGCAAGACAGAATTAAAAATACCACTTACCTTGTTTCAGAGCCTGTGATTATCCATCCCCTCCACAGATAGGTACTATTAACCCTCAAGGCAATGTGCTGTTTAGGAAGGACCATAACCAACAGAAATGGCTGCTACACATGGTGGACCTATCAGATCCCAGGCAGGGGCAATGAGGGATTCTCCATTAAAAAGGTCACAGATCTTTGTAGCACAATGGCAAAAATTCTAGGGAAATTCCCCCCACACGTTTTGCGCTGAAAAACTGCTCAGAAGAGCAAATACATTGCTGGGGAACACTGGCATTGTAACTGTCTGTCAGGAAAACAGCTCAGACTGGGAGTGGAATTCAGTTCATTGTTCAAGTGTAGGGAGATGCTCACCTCAGGACCAGGCATGGTGAGTCACCAGGTGCTTGGGAGACAGGAGGCTGTGGAAGTTGTAGCCAATCCACAGACTGGATGTGCCTGTGATTTCAATTTTTTACTTTGATTGTCAGGGTGATCTGGATTGTAGCCCCCAGTTGGTTGATGATTGATATCGCATTTTGTTCTCAACAAATTACACAATTTATAAAGATTTTCAACTTGAACCTTTTATTTATCGAGATCCGATACGTGATTTAAGTGTTCCTTTAACTGTTTTTATCAGTGTACTTTAAAAACTGATTTGCTGATTTTCTATCAACATGACACCCCCTTAGACCTATTTTTTGTTTTCCAAAAGCCCACTGTTTTAACAGCAGCAGTAAAAATGCAGGTGGAATGCTCACTGTAGATATGATTATATCAGGTTTTGCATCAGAATCTCTTGCCTGTGTGCACAGACATATGTTCCACTGAGTTCATGTGGAGATGTGACTGCACATATCTTTATATATTTTGACTCACACCATGCACTACTTTGCTGCATTCTGAATTTTTTTAATTTTTTTACTGTATGCAGCTCATGCATTATTTAACTTTGACCTACATTTGGCAAGAAGAGACTTTTAGGTTTAGCATTACTGTATATTTTAGAATCACTGGCATAGCTTTCACACACAGAATATCCTTCCAAATGTGATAAATCATCAGGCTGAACACATCCATACTCACTACAGCTTGTACACACTACACTATCACATTTTAAAAGTAATGTGCCCGCCTTTTTATCAGATTACTTTACAGGACCTGAATATTGAGGTTCACAATTGTCATGAATATTTTGGTTTCTCCTGCAGTCCTAAATGAAAATGTATGTTAAACTGGATTTTGATACAGAAAGCAATCTGTATATTCAAGTCCACAGGTGCAGAGCTTCAAAACCATAATTCAATGGTCTATTCTGCAATGAGCCCCAAAAGCTTACTTTCAAACCTTAGTTGCAAAAACCTGAAAGGGGCTGTCCCCAAGGAATAAAAAGTCTGCCAAGACTCTCCTTTTGCCTCTGAGCGCCCCCAAGCCAGGGTTTTTAACGAGGTTCCAGCGCTACAAAACGTGGAAATCGCACGACAAAATACATGCACTTTAAACAACTCTTCCAGCGCTCTTTCTGTAAGTCGCAGGTTTTCCTCGCTACATTTACCTTGAGGACGCTCCGTGGCAAAAGGGGCGGGGATTGCCGCCTGCACACACAGCAGAAACACAAACAGCTTCACTTTCTAAAGCTCAGAACTAAAGAGCCAGAATCACGCAGAATTGCAACATTGTTGCAATCGCTGTGAGGTGTGAAATGGGTGGATTATTGCTAAGGGTGGATTTTAAAGCGATAACAGGGAAAGTGATGAGTGAATGAGCGATCGTGCGCTGGACAGGGTGGATTTTTGAAAGTAATAACAGGGAAAGTGGTGAGAGTGAATGTTTTCCAGCACGAGAAGCCATTTCGGGGGGGGGGGGGAGATCTGGGAAACGAACAGAGAGCCGATCGCTGTTTCTCCTTTGCACTTGTCAGGGACTGTCAGCGCTCGTGCGCTGGGCAGGGTGGATTTTTGAAAGCAATTACAGGGAAAGTGGTGAGAGTGAATGTTTTCCAGCACGAGAAGCCATTTCGGGGGGTGGGGGAGATCTGGGAAACGAATAGAGAGCCGATCGCTGTTTCTCCTTTGCACTTGTCAGGGATTGTCAGCGATCGTGTGCTGGGCAGGGTGGATTTTTGAAAGCAAAAACAGGGAAAGTGGTGAGAGTGAATGTTTTCCAGCACGAGAAGCCATTTCGGGGGGGGGGAGATCTGGGAGACGAACAGAGAGCCAATCGCTGTTTCTCCTTTGCACTTGTCAGGGATTGTCTTCCTGGTTGTGGCCACACCGAGCGCAGTCCCTCCCCATTCCCGCTGGCACCCTATGAACAAGAGCAGGGGCGGGGAGAAAAAGATGCGCGCAAAGAAAACAGGGATCCTATGGGGACGGAAGGTGCGTTAAAAACACGCATTTTCCTGAGCCTCATGCGGATGCTTATTCCTGATTTGCATGGCACTTTTAAAGTCCACTTCAATAGAGTGACAGTAGAGTGACAGTGGAGAAGTAAATAAGTCTTTTGGGGATGCAGCCAAAGTCAGTTATATTGAGAGTATGTACAACTGATATGACATTGCTGCCTAATGTCAATAGGTGGTTGACAACAGAGCAGCAGATTTTTGTGCAAAACCTTTTAAAAAGGAACCTAGATCAAACTAAACAGTAGCAGAGCATATGCTCATGTAGAAATTCTTAACAGCTTTGTATGGAAGGTATGTTAAGCCACTTTTGAATTTTTGCCAAGAAAATAGTAGGAATATGTCTATATAGGCATCGAGAGCCAAACAACTTTAGGGTGACTTTGCTTTAATACAGATTAATAATATCTAGAAGCCATGTAATATGAACCAGGGGAAAAGATTTTAAAGCTGATACAAAACTTGGAATGCTCTAATAAAGGTTTACTTATATGGTAAACAATTAAATTATGGAATGAACTACAAGGAAAAGTACTGAAGGTCCCTAACCAAGGTGGCTTTGAAAGAGACTCAGAAATTACTAAAGAAGAGACTGCTGGGCTAAAGGGACCACTGATCCAAACCAGCAGAATATTTCCATGTTCTTAATAAAGTGTATGAAATCCAGCTTATCCTAACAGCATTC
This sequence comes from Aspidoscelis tigris stejnegeri, assembly GCA_023333525.1. Lineage (NCBI taxonomy): Eukaryota > Metazoa > Chordata > Lepidosauria > Squamata > Teiidae > Aspidoscelis > Aspidoscelis tigris. The sequence continues at coordinate 21,765,260 of JALMGA010000008.1, forward strand.
CAGATAGACATTTTAATAGTATACCAGAATGAAGCACAAGATTAAGGAAAAGGGTATCCATGTACCATAAAAGCTGCTGAAAAACTTTTTTTTCCAAGGCAAATGGAGTTAAGAGTAGGGAACATTTAATTTGGCTTTTTAAAAATATGTAGTAGTAATTAAGCACAAGTTTGATAGGCAACACTCAACAGCCTGCAGAAACTTCCCAAGACTGTTGAAAATAAAAATTTTAAGGCTTAAGCTTAAGTACAGTTGAACCTTGCACAGGGAGGTTATTGGGAAACGGTGCATTGTATGAAAACACACAATAGAAAATAATAGTAATCCGGAGGTTAGGACAGCAACTGCCAAAAAATGCAGCTGCTCCATGAGTGATCTCACCTTTAGTAAAAGCACGCAAGGCAACAGAGACAATTCCACTGCGGAGGAAGCAGCAGGATTAAAAGCTAAGGCACAGAGAAAGCAGTCTGCATGCCAGACGCCACGGCGCATTGTAGACTCCCTGCTTGGCCCTTCGGGAGTAAGGCTTGTTGAGTCACCACTAAGGATGTACACTGATGGGGTTTTTTGGCATTCAATTCATAATGAATCAAATGTTAGAAAATCGGTATTCATTTGAATAGGTCCCCTTCAAATGCGGTATAATTCTATTTGATAGGAATGTATCCATACGAATTCGGATGAATATCCAAAATGTATCCTCATGAATGCATATGTATCTGATATGTATCCAATATACGTATCCCATAACGTATCTGCTCTGAAAGGATCAAATCCGACCTGAATCTACTTTTAATCCGCTCTCAATCTATGTCAAATGCAATCTGGATCCATTGCAAATGTGACTGGTGCAGCTGCTTTCCCATCTCCCTGGTTTAATGAATGTCTGAACTATTTGTATTCATATGAATGTTAATATATGAACGTCCTAACATTCAGTTCGTGTTCGAATGTCCAAATTTGGATGAATCTGCACAAATAACAAATGTTACAAATATTTGTGCACATTCCTACTCACCATTGCAACCACAGCTGCATCTGAAAATTCCTAATTATTTCAGAATAATATTTGCCAGATGTGATCAAGGAGCTCCTGATACAGTTCCAGAATACAGAGCTGTTATCCTGGGTTTAAGTGTTCAGGAGAAAAATTATCATGCCAGAATATCCCTTTATTCAGTAATTGCAAGAACTAGAGTGAGAAGACCAACAAGAACTGAGGGTGAGCAGCAGCCACCTGGAAATCCTCCTCAACATACTGTTGGATATTTCCTCAATACAATTAGCCAATCACATGAAAAACCACTCACAAGGTGCCAAGGTATGCACCCCAAGAATGAATGCCTTTGCTCTGGGAATAATGGTGGGCTCTGGTGCCACTCAGAAACAACAGGAAGGAATATTGGCTGACCAACTGTGAACAAGAGAACCCAGAGGTGGATGGAATAGGCATGTAGTGTGGCATGCTAAAATGTGGAATATTGACCTAATATCTGGGGATAGTAAAGTAAGCAAAGTGCCTTGTTTCAGATTATCCAAAAATAGTGGAAGAGGTAAGTAACATCTGAAGGCAGCCAGAGTCTGCAGCATTCTGGGCAAAAGAGTGACCTCTACTCTGTCTTTGCTTTTAAGCCTGCTTCCTCCTCCACAATGGAATTGCTGCTGCCTCTACTTCCCTTTGCTTCCTCCATTTTTACTAAAGATGAGATAGGCCTAGAGAAGCTGCAGTTTTCCTCCTCCGTGCCTCTTTGCATTCAAATCCATTTCCAAGAAGGTGCCAAAACAATAGCAAAAAGGAGACCACCTTATAAGATTGGATCACAATTTGCAAATCATGTAGCATTAAAAATGTATAACCTAACATTTTGCTATTGTTAGCTTAAGCACCACGGAAGTTGAGCATAAGCCAACAAGTTAAGAAATAATAACTCAAGACTTTTCCTAACAATTTCATCCAAACGGTCAGATACTTCTTTCCAAGTCATCATTAATTCTCTGAGTTGTCATTAATTCTCTGCATCTGATTTTTTCAACCCAGGTTTTTTCCATTGTTTGTTACCTACTATAACTAATGTGCCAACCAAATGTTCTGAACTTTTTCATTCTATATATATATGCTTTATATTGGACAAGCCAACCATATTAGTAAAAGCAGTAAACCAAAGCAAGAGCATGGCAGAATGGTTTTCATTCTTCACAAAAGAAGCTTTGTCTGTTACAGACATAATCACATATTCTTTTGTAGCAGCGCTGAACAAAATGCTAACATTCAGCATCTGGATAATTACTGTGGCTATGTCCTCAAATTACAGACTTCAAACAACAAATAACAGCTGCACATACTACTGACAACCAACACAAAGAACATGATAGCATTCTGACAACTAATCGTTTGGGCAATCCCTTCATGTTGTACTTTCACACAATACAGCCTAACTCTTTGACCATTTTGAAGGTGAGCTACAGTGTCAGATAATAGGAAATGGTATATACCTAAAAGCCTTACTTAAAAGACAAATTAAGTATCATGAATACTGAATATACATTCCTACTGGCTCTGCTGATGCAACTATCTGTATGTTTATTTGAACATCTAATTAGATCCTTAGGTACAATGTATAGATAGCTTGCATAGATGTGTATTGTCTTGAAAAACAGAACAAAGTGATAAGCACATAACCTCATTCTCTGGAGCTTATGTAAAAATATGCCTCGTGGAAAAGATCAAAGTATTTTTTTTTATTCTGTTGAGAGAGCGAAGAGGAATTTCTGAAAACTGTCATTAATGCCACCTCGTAATATATACTGTATATTCCGGCGTATAAGACTGGGCGTATAAGACGACCCCCAACTTTCCAGTTAAAATACAGAGTTTGGGATATACTCGCCGTATAAGATGACAACCGGTGTACTGTGTAAGACGACCCCAACTTTTCAGAAGATTTTCCTGGGTTAAAAAGTAGTCTTATACGCCAGAATATACAGTACATCCAAGTTCCACATTATCATTTTTTAATCCTCATTGAATTTACAGACGATAGAAATGTTGTCCTTTAGCCATCTTGAACTAAACCACAAGTTGACTAACAGAAGTTAAATAGTACCCTAATTCAGTTTTCATCTCTAAAAGAATGTACCTACCCAAGCCAATGATTTCACACACATTCTTACAACAGTGAGACCTTCTACAATGTTTTCAAGTTAGAGAAAAACAGTGATTTAAGTCCCCCTCCAGACAAGGCCTAAAACCCAGGATTATCCCAAGGCTATATTGGGATTGCCACATGTGTCTGTGGCAATCATAATATAGATCAGGGATAGTAGCGTAATATCCCTCAATAGCATTATTGCAGGAAAATCAACTCCCAACCCAGGTTTTACATAAAAAGTGGAAGAACTTTTTCATGAGTTCTGTTATCTTGGAGCAGAACCCCATGCATGTGCAATGCTAAAGCCAGCTAGAAAACAGCAGCCACAGATGCGCGAATTCAGACTGTAGCATCAGAATACCCAGATCACCACTGTCGGAGCAAACAGCAGACCATTAAGTACCCACACTAGGCCCGGAGTGTTGCCCTGCCATCTGTCAGTAAGAGGCAATTGCAGGATCCAAACAAGATCCCACATTTTCCAATTGTTATCTGGAGGCAGCCTAAGAAAAACAAACAACTACTAAATAATAAGCTTGTCCCACAGCTCAGAAAAGATAAAGGTAGATGGGGCCTCTCATTAACTCCGGTTTTGAGAAGCTAAAAAAAAGTTTAAATGAACAGTCAGGTTTTTTATTCTCCAAATTGCTAGGATTCAAAAGGTACTGTAACTTTTATTTTGCCCCATCTAGTAGTAAACCTGGCATGGAATTGGATTCTACTGGCACTCTCACTCCCTGTGTCGCTGGCTGAATGGTGCAAATTCTGACCATTTGCCCTCCTTTAATGCAGCCTTGCCAATTAAAACACTGCCTAATTCAGTTGATACAAAAACATTTTAATTATTAATCAGATCATCACTGAGAGAGAAGAGACCAATTAACCAGTTGCTCAAGAATTAACACAGCCTTGTTAGGCTTGAATACATTCACTGTACCAGATGAGTAATGAATCAAAAGTGAATTATTAATGGGATCCTGGAATGCAGCAGCTTCCACTTTATAGCCTGTAACAAGTTCGCTTTTGAGGACTTGGCAATTAAACAAATGCATAAGCACATTGCAGATATGAAGGTTGAAATAGTTCAACAGGTCTCTCCAAAATGTCCACGCAGTAAAGGGATTTTTTTTTTTAGTTACCTTAACTTGGGCCACTGTATTATTTTTCATTTACTGTTAATTAACTTATTAATGCCTTACCCCTTTTGGGTGACAGTAGACTAGGACACAGTCCACTTCTTGGTCACTTTCACCTAGACCAAACAGACAGGCCCCTCCCCCTCAGTAGTTTCATCCACACAGGACAGAGAGGAGACTGGGTTAGGTGACCCGAGATCTACCAGCATACTAAGGGGGGGGGGTTACCACAAATATACCACAGGGGACCCATGTCAGAGGCTCCAAGTTGACATAAGTTTCAAAGCTGACACAGGGAACACGTCAGCTTTGTTCTACTCCTGGAGCAATCAGTACCAGCATAGACTGGAGTATCCCCTCTGGTCCAGACTACTAAACCCCACTCAAAACTCAACTTTTAACACTAACCCAAATACTAAGGGCTTTATATCAAGTCACATTACTGGGTATATTGTTATATTTATAAGCAGAATTAATTGGTGCACATTATGGCTTAAAAATCAGAAGTAGAAACCATTGTTCATAAGCACAAAAACTTCTCCCCCTGCCACCTGCTGATTTGTGAGCTCCATTTGATGTCCACGGCTCACTGACCCATTTCTGGTGCCTTGTGGGGTTCAAATCAAGTTGTCAAACTGGCACAAAGGACTTCACAGGTGCCGGTTTCCATGAGCTGCTAATGGTCAGTGGGTAAGGCAGCTAAAAAGGAGGCGACAACTGATAGAACTAACAGTATGTTAAGACACTGTAAAGTTGCAGATCCATGCAAATTCATACAAAAATGCATTCCACCTAGCCCAGTGGTTCTCAAACCTTCCTAATGCCGCCACCCTTTAGTACAGTTCCTCATGTTGTGGTGACCCCCAACCCTACTCTAACCCCCAACCATAAAATTATTTTCATTGCTACATAACAACCCCTGTGAAAGAGTAGATTGACTCTCAAAGAGGTTGTGACCCACAGGTTGAAAACCACTGCCAAAGCTGCACTGAAACTGAAGGAGAAAGGCATAGGGAACTTGGGACTTGGGCTAGGACAGAGGTAGGCAAACCACGGCTTGGGAGCCACATGCGGCTCTTTGGCCCCTTGAGTGTGGCTCTTCCAGCTTAGGAAAACCCTAATTAAGTTAATAACAATGTACCTATCTATATAGTTTAAGTTTTTAAAATTTAGCTCTCAAAAGAAATTTTAATCGTTGTACTGTTGATATTTGGCTCTTCTGACTAATGGGTTTGCCGACCACTGGGCTAGGGGGCATGGTGAGACAGTACCACTTTGCACTTGTAGTCCAACAACCCTGTTTATAACCTCCCTTCGTCAGATGTTCCCAAGAGGAGTAACATGTTTTTTTAAAAAATAAAATCCATTAAAAAATTATAACATTTAACACATAAAAGTTTAAAAGCAGTAAAATGAACAAATGAATAAAACAAATGAATAAAACACAGAAAAACAGCATTACTTATGTTGTCCCTAATATTAGTGGTTCTCCAAGGTAAAATTGTTCCCGAGACCTATCTGGCAAGGACTAGCACTGGTACCTTTTTCCTGCTAAACATGTATTCTACTAGTAAACTATACCATTGTTTTTTCTTACAAGACTATTCTGTGCTCCTCTGACTACAGAATTTTCTTCTAACTCTTTATATTTTTGGAACTGTTCAGTACTTCACTAAGACCAGCAGTAATAGTTTAGCATTGTTCATGTTTGGAATCAGCAGGGAAAGCAGTCAACACAGACGCAAAGGGTGTTTTTCCACTGTCACTAGAAGTAGCCATTAAGTACCCGTTAATGGGTACAAAAATGCCATTTAGTGACAGTGGAAAAACACCAATAGTTTATGGTATTATCGAACAAACCAGAATGGACTCATTCAGTTACACAGGGAAAATATTGACTCCAAACTGTGGCAGCAAATCCTTAGGAGAGATAAGACCAGGACTGGTGACTCCACTTTTCCTACCAGGATGTTTGCAGTGAGTATGAAGGCTTGGGTCTTGTTGCCAAGGTAACACTTCTTGGCCTGGGCAGTGATTGAAAGAAGCACAATACATAAGTGCCTATCCCTGCCAGTAGAGCCAATTAAATTCAGAAAAGTTTTAGCTCTTGTTTTGGGCATAAGGGTTTTTTCCCCTTTTACCATTAGTTTAGATTTGAATTTGGTAGCTATACAATCAGTTTGAATCAGTGAAAACAAGGAGGCTTACCATAAGGCATCTTAATACCATGCTAATTGTTACTAGTTTTTGTCAAGATATTTACATTTTTTTCATTTAACTATTATGATTTTAGCTGTTTATTCTTTGGATACCACTTCAGTTGCTTAGATATCTTACAGCAAGCCCCTCCACACTGAAAGAGGACCTACACTTTGGACTTCACCACCACCATACCTATTCCATCTCAGGACTACAGTATACAGTATTAAGACTTGTTGGCAAAGAACTTCATAGGACATGCGCCTCTCTACTTCTTATCTCCTGACAACTCTGTTTCCTAATGTGCTCTACCTAGCAGAGGAAGGGTTAGGATTAGAAGCAAACCATCAAACTACACTTGTGTTTTGATTTTTTTTGTCTACCTATCTCAAATGCTAACAGGCAAAAGGTCAGTACAAAAAAATTAAAGCAATCAGTAACTTTAAAGAAACTATTCCTCCATTTAAAAAAATAAATAAATTTGTTAGCTGTCTGAATTAAGGCTTATTTGACTTGAAAGATCTGTTCATGAACACATGTGTGTCTTTTGTTTTGAAGCATGGCTGTTTCCAGACTTGCGATATACTTCACTGTTCCTGCACAGCTGCTTCCTGTTGGTCAGACCAGATGACCGGAAGTCATGCAGTGGCAGCGCAGTTGCTTCTGGTGATCCTGACCAGGTTATCGGAAGCTGCGCTGTCCTGGTGAAGCAACTTCCCATCAGCCAGATGGGATGCACCACTTCCCCAATCAGATGCTGCACTAGACGGAAGCCGTGCTGCGTTGATGCAAGTCTGGACGCAGCCCATCTCTTTGTCAGCTCATCTCAATTCACCACTGGGGAAGTGAGCACAAGATGCCTCTCCATATTTACATGAACTGTGTCTCATTACAAGTCTCAACAGTACTTTGAGCTAGGATGTAAAATATAGTTAGTCCAACTGTGGCACTGCGCAGATCATAAAAAGCATGATCTTTTCCCATCCATTGTGGCCTACTGTCCTTGAAGCCACGAAAGGATTAGCTTTTGCATTCAGATCAAAAAGCAGGACAGAACTGTACCTGTCCTCAAATAAATTGGTCCTGCGAATTAAAAGCGGTTTTACAATTCCCCCTTTCCTCACCTTTAAAATATCTCAAAGCATGCTTAATTTACCTGGCTCTGTTATTCTCAAATAAAAACAGAAAATTGTGTTTCTTACTTCACAAGTAATAGAAGCTTTAATAAGGTTCTATGTTTTTCATTTTGCCAGCAGAATAATCTTCAGAAACACTTTCCAGTTAAGTAGACAAGCTTAACTCAATGCTCAGTGACTAATCCTCTTAAACTTTCCTGGCTCCCATGTTTAAATCTCAACGGTAGGCAAGATGGTTGGGCGGTATTGTTCTTTTCACAGGGAAGAGGAGGTGGAACACATTCTAACTCAGAAATGAGAATTTAGGCAGTAAAAAGAACTCTATGCTTTTCAGGGACCTCAGAGTCTCACCAGCTAAGCCTGAAAAATTAGTAACAGAGTATTTTATTTTTTAAAAACCAAATTTAACATAAAAAGATAACTAAAAATTAGTCAGCTCTACTGTTTTAGGTCATTTTAGTTATAAAATGAATGATACTATAAACTTTGCTCTCGCTCTCTCTAGTCAAACAGATGCAGCAGATAACCTTTCTGGGTTCTTAGGTATATCTGGAATTTTGAGGGTATGTCATGTCTACTACTTTGGTTGTTTCTTCAGCATTCACTCAGATGTTTTATAAGCACACTAGTATGTTCAGTTGCAGGACACAATATCCTCAGGGGCTAGGATAACACATAACTCAAAGACCATAAAGAAACTGCATGCAAATATGAGTATACAATGAATATGCAAGCTTGATATTTGGGCTTACTGGGAATGAATTAATTCTGTACCACGAGACATAGTTCTTCTGGCTTAGCTCTCAAAATGGAGCACCCAACCTTTAATCATACAAACATTGCTGAACTGCAGTTCATATTGATCTCAGCTGGCACAGCCAGGAGTCACAAATGTCAGGACTTGTAATACTTGGAGGGTCACAGATTGTCCTTTCGTGCTGCTCTGAAGCAATACTTTAAAATGCTATGCCGAAGTCACCAACCATATAGAACAATACTTTACCAGGGTTTCCCAAACTGTGGGTCGGGACCCACCTCTAGAAAATTTAACTGTATTTGAAATAACTTTTTTGATGTAATTATTTAATTAAGTAATAAAAAAATGTATTAAAACTTTGTTATTTGAAAAGTCCTTTATTCATATTGGTAACAGTTAAATTTCCTAGAGGTGGGTCCCGAGTTGGTAAACTTATATTAGATGGGTCGTAGCCCAGACAACTTTGGGAACCACTGCTTTATACTGTATGCTAAGGGAGTAACTATACACAGGTTTTACCACGGATTGAAGCAGATTCAGCTGAAATTACATCATAATGCATTGCTTTGTTAGAAGTACAGTATTTTAGAATTATGCAGTAATTTCTGCAGTATTTGAATAATGAGTTTTTCAGCAATCCAAGGTATGTTCCCTCCTCCAATGTGGTTTTTATTTTATTTTTTCTGTTTGTTTCTTTTAGGTCTGCCTAAATAACTGGGCATGAGTGTTCCAATGAAAGGTAAGAGGACATTACTTCAGAATTTATCCTTGTGGGGAAGTCAATCATTTACAGCATCACAAGCACTCTAGTCCTTCAGAGGTCTATAAGAGGGATATCGCTTTACACAAAGCTTTTGCTGAGAGTTAAGTTAAGAGAGCCAGGGTGGGTCCAGCAAAAGGGGTATATCAGAGTTGAGGGGCAAATAATTGCTGCTGCTTGTTTTCTCAGTCTTCTGTGCAGCCCAGAGCAATTGGAGGGGGGTTACACTGGGCTTGTGTGCAACATTACTGTGCATGCACAGTTATTTTGCTTTTCTGGGATTTCCAGGTCTCTGTCCAGTACCAAATTTGCAGGGTAACATCACAGTCAAGCCCAGCCCTCAACTTCCTCACCTGCCCCTTAGTTTGCCATAGATGTCATATAGGGTCAGGCTTGCTCAGTATGGCACCTAGCAACTACATTGTGCAAGCAGCTTTGGGTGGTTTGCTAACAGCAAAGCGCAGTTCAGCACAAGCCTACTGCAGAATTCCTGCGAAGGGATCTAAACTGAACGAGTTCTTTGGTTCTGCTTTTTTTGTTGTTGTTCTAGTTCCATGGTTGCACGTGATTTCAAAATTGATTTCTTAATTCATTTTAGGCTTATGGAGGAGACCTCCCAGTGACTGACTGGTTATGCTGATCAATCAGTGTAGCTGTAGGGAGAAATTTCAAGCAGGGAGTAGTAGGTGCAGAGCAAACAGTGCCCTAGCAACAATAACTCATTTGGTATGTCGTAGGAAGAAGCACATTAAATCCTCTACTTAATACAATGCTCATAAAGGCTTGTGTGTAGCTAAGGACTAAAAGTCACCAATCTTTTAGGGCCAATGAATGCATTTGCAATTTTGACCACATAACATAGGATCCACACTCATTCAGTGATTTCTTTTTTCATAGCTATAAAGCGGGGAGGAAATCAGAGCCTTTGAAAATGGCAGGAAAAATTCTCAGTACAAATGCCATCTGGCAATCCCTGGTTTAGGCTATTTACATGGTACTGACTTTGCTTTAAATTGGCTTCCCAGTGAGCCTTTGAAATATACGTAGATTTCAGATTGATTGGGGACTGAAGGAAGTTACTAAGATTTTCTTATTAGGAAGGATCTAAATTCTCCAAGAATAAAAATCAAAGCAGAAAAAGGAAGACCAAGGAAATCTGATTCATGGAAAAGCAATTTGGCAGACATTTCTTATTTTCCATAGATTCCACAACACAATATGCAAGAAGTCTGGAAAAATGCCTAAAAACATTCAAGACAGACATGAAAATCCCTTAGTAATAGTGCAGCTGGTGCTCCCTGTAGAGTGATTTCACCATATCATGTGACTACTCCTTAACACAGCAGAGCACAGAGAAGAAACTGAAGTCTTCATTCATTCTTATACAACTTAGTTTGAAAAGCTAAGCTACTTTTGTGGACAGACAAATTAGCACAAGCAATTGGAATAGGAAGACATTTCTTCCTAACCTTTCTATCTTAAAAAACTTGTATTGTTTTATAATTAAATAGCTCTCTAAAGTCTAAGCTTACACTACTACTAATATTATTGAAATGGTCACCCTGAAGTCAGAGGTTCCAAAAAAGTCTGCCAAAAATTATTACAATTCTCTTCACTTGAAGAAGGGGGGAAAGGTGTAGAAATTTGCAGAACCAGTAGATTTTTATCACTACAAAATGAAATGTTCTCTAGTATTAAGAGTATTAAACACAAAAGCTTCACTAACACTTCATGCTTTTTACTACAACTATGCTACCAATGATTTGGGACGCAGCGTAATTACTGAAGACTATTTGGCAAGAAAAGTAGGGGAAAGAACTTTAAAGAAATAACTATTTTGCTATTAGGTTTGAATGCAGTTTCTTGCTAAGACAGAAACCATGACCCCAAGTTTAAGATTTTCAGTCTGAGGACTCAAGGAACCTCAATTAATAACATACCTAATAGAGAAGACTGGGTTTTTTTTCAATGTGCAGCCTTGTAACAAAGAACAAAGAAATCACTGTTGGCCAAGAAACTGTTTCCACAGCAACTTAGGATACACACATTTCTGGTTGAATTCTCTTTAAAGGATCATCAGACTTAAACTTTTTAATAAACCTGAATGCCTTCTTAATTCTCAATTAAATGAAAATATATTCCGGAAAGAAGGAAAATATGGAATTGAATGAATATGTGACGTCTCTTTCAAGAGAGAGGGGGTACCACAGATGCCTTTAAAATTCACTGTGTTTCTAGCAGTATTTTGTGGCTGTGCCTTCACATGGCAGCTGCTGCCTAAAACTTCTTACACACTTTGGGACTATTTTGTGGAAAGAAAGAAATATAGTAACAGAATTCAATTATACATTCCAGGAAAGGATTAAAACATGTTGTAAGAAAAAATTAAATACATTAAATCATTTCCATAGATGCATGGAGCTTTAAATGCAACCAACATGTCACCCGTACACCTTCGGTGGAAGGCGAATGAAAACAATGGGGCTAAATAGCCATGAAATGCAAGGGCTGTCAAGTCATTGTAAACAAAAGGTACGGTGGCTCTTCACATCACAAGTAATGTGGAATGGTAATTAGTCCTTAACGCAGCACAAAGTCATTAACCGATAAATGTATATGCACGTGTTGTCAGAATTCAGTTCCAAAAAGCTGAACTGTGCATAGCATTCATGCATGTGGGTCACAAAGCCATGTGAAGCTGAATCAACATTCCTTCAGAACTACTAATGAGAACTGCACAGTGGCTTGTTGGATAAAATGTATGCAGTTTATGGCAGTTTCAGTGGTGCAACCTTTAAGAAAATAAATGTAATCATAATGAAGCAGGTCAATTTCATATTGCTGAAATCTTAGTCTTTTAAAAATAAGTTATGCAATAATTCAGGCACTACTATTTGTTGAGCCAACTTCACTGCTAAAGCCTATTCTTTACTTCTCCCTTTTACAATCCAATCGTTCCATTCCCTAAAACTAAAGTATTATACCAACTGCATAAGTAGAGCCAGTGAAATCACTAAGGCTTTGATCACACATAGCAGTTTTTAGGCATTCTTTAATCAAGGAGTGCCCCATCTGCAGACACACAAAATATCAGTCCATCACATACTTTTAAAAACAAGCCTCTTTTCTCCCCTTGTCACCTTCCGTGCCTCATGTCCTCATGTTCTAATTGGATTGGAGGCCTTCAGCCGCATTTTCCTGAACCAGATTGGTCAGCCTCATAAGCAGGCTCCTATTGGGTAGCTTTCCATCCTTATCCTTCCGAAACTGCAACTTGGCCCAAGAGTCCTTTAGTCACACTGCTGCTCAAATCACAAAGGAAGAACTTGTTCTTTTTCCTGTATCTCAACTTCCTGGTAGGAATGACTGTTTTTATGTAGCATATTGCTTAATTGATACACTGCCATTTTTTCCCTGTCAGGCTGCTCAGTTTTTCTACATCACCTCATATAGCTGAAACACCATCATGGAATGTTCCTTTTCTATCCCTTTCATCTGAATCCTGGTTACTACTTTCCTTTTTTACAGCTATTTTTCTGTACTTGTTTGCCAGGGTTCTTCTCCTATCATGATATCTAGCAAATAATGGCTCTCCTAATTTATGCTCAGTGCTGATTTGTTTTTTCTTCCTGATCAAGGGCTGGACACATTATTGGGAAACTATACTAATAAATGAAATCCTTATAAAGCTAGACTCTATACATATTTGTTTTCAAATAAATGTCATTAAACACAGCTGAGTACACTTTGAAGAGTGGAAAGCAACTAAAGCTTAAGGAAAAAGAATTTAGCAGCATTTTGCTTTCTAAGCTAAATATTCAAACATATATTCTTAAAAAAAGAAGCATACAAAAGCATACAAAGCTTCCTAATCTAATTTTTCTTACAAGGGACAGAATTTTACGAAGCAAGCAAGCATCCTAATACTTAAATGATATATTGCAATACCTATTTTGTTCAAAATCCATGACTGATATGACTGACCTATGTGCTAGAGCCTTCTTGGGGAAATCCCCACAGCAAGCTTATTTCGCGTTCCCTAAACCGAAATAATAGAACCGGATGCAAACGCGAATTTGCCTATTCCCATTACTTTTAACTTAATCGCATTTGATCTGGATTCTGAGGATCGTACGTGGCGTACGTGACTCAAGGGGGGACTCAAGTGGCTACTTTTTAAAAGCCGCTTTGCAGCGCTGCCCTGCCCTCTTCCTCCTGGCATGGATGTGCCACCCATAACAGACCCCTTCACGGAGCCTAGCAGGGTGGCTGGCTGCCGCTTGCCTGGATGGATGAAAAACAGGCACCGGCAGCCAGCGATTCTTTCCCCTCCTCTCCCCATTTCCCAGGGCACACAGCAGCAGCAGCAACTCAAACCCCCTTCACAGCCACAGCCTTTAAAACAGAACCTCCAGGGCTTTCCTTTCCTTTCCCTTTTTTAAAGGTCAGAACTTTCAAAGAGCTAGAATTGTGCAAAACTGCAACATTGTTATTAAGGTGTGAAGAGGCTAGATCACTACAGTGTAGCTTTAAGGACTGGATTTTTATAGTGGCTGTTTTGAGGGTGGATTTTTTTCAATGAAATCACTATCTTTGGAAGCAAGCTATTGGGGGAGGGAAACCCTAAACGGATTCTCATCCCTTAACACGGTAGGGTCCCCACAGTAAAAAATGTAAAACGTTTCAAGCACACGATTCAGAGTGAGACCTGTTGAAATCAGGATTGAGATTCACCACGCTTTGGGGTGGTTTAACACGGAGAAAGAGTGTTAAGCCAAACTGCCATGCGGACTCCGAGGATTGAAAACGTTTTGAATCCGAGATAAGGTTGCCGTGAAAACACGGCCTTTGAGAACAGAAAATCTGAAATTTAAAGAATCACATGTGTACCTTGTGTTAGCTATACACGGAGTATACTGTTTATTTTCCAGCAGGTAGCACAGTATTTTCTAGTTCATTTATTATTTGTCTAATTTACTATTTATAGCTCTAAACTTGAATAAACTACCTCTCCACTGCCCCCTTTTTTATTTAAAGCATCATATATTAATTTCCAAAAAGAGCAGCAAGTAGGGTTGTAGTTCCAAATGAGTAGCAAGAGAAGTTTCCTCACAATTTCTAAATTGCTGTCCTAATGGTTCTGCAACTAGACTCCATCAATTTTGATAAGAACCAACAGTCCAAGATCATATTTCTCAACAAAAAGAATGGAGGAGAAATGTTTTTCACTGGGGTTTCAAATATGTCACTTCCCTGTGCAGTGTGTGTATATGAAGCTTTTGCAAAAACAACAACCCTGAAACAGAAACTTTAAATTGATATTCCTCCTATATAGTTCTCACCTTTATTGCACCTATTCAACTAAACTCATACTAACTTTATTTTGTAAGAATAGTCTCTTTTGAGAGTTACTGTGGTCAAACAATAGAATTGTAATCACAGAATTAGTTGGAAGGGACCTTCAGGGTCACTGAGTCCAACTCCAAGCTCAAAGAAGGATTCACTAAGCCATCCTAGCTTGATAGTTGCCCATAGTTAAAGCCTTGCCTTCAAGAAGAAGAAGAGTTGCCTTTTCTACCCCACTTTCCTCACCCATTTAAGGGGACACAGAGCAGCTGACAAAGCTTTCTGTTATTCTCCTCACAACAGACACCCTGTGAGGTAGGTGGGGCTGTGAGAGCTCAGAAGAGAGCTGTGACTCGCCCAAGGTCACCCAGCTGGCTTCATGGGGGAGTGCAGAATCAAACCCGGTATTTCCAGATAAGAGTACAGCTCCGAAATCAGTAGACCAAACTGGATCACATAATAACTTGATGCAATTTCAATTAAATTCACTAAGAGCCTCACAGTACAGTAGAGGATGGTGGCTAGGGATGAGGAGGAAGGGAAGTGAGCAGACACTATGGCTACTGAGGACAACCATAGATTATTCAGACATTACCCATGATTCTCCATTGCTCTATGACATGAGAAAATGAGGAATCATTTTAACCCAAAAGGGTATCTTACCTTAGAACATCCTGAAACAATTACCTCCCATTCCGAGAGGGCACATACCTTACGTGAGATGTGGTCTCTACAGGTACTCAATAGTTAGCAATTTCTTTCCTTTCTATTAGTGAGATTCTGCTTGCACTAAGGCTGCCCCACATGCAGTAAAAAAATAAACTCAAAAGTGGATTAGAGGTAGCAGCATCCACGTGGTAGTGCCTTGATCGACATTAGAGTACAGAAGATGCATTTCCAAAATGCATTATCTGTCCACGAATGTAGGTTAGGGGTAGGACAGGAACACTAGCATCTACATGATATCACTTTTAACCACTATGCAGCCAAAATGCTACTTTGGTTTCATTAGTTATTGTGTTCTTAGAGTATGACAACAATGAAGGAAAAAAGGAAACTTTGGTAAAGAAAAAAAAGTAAAGAAAAATATTCCATAGGAAAAAAACAAATATTTGGGGAAATGCCTGCCTCGTTCAAAATGTCACTGAGAAAAACTTTCTCACTTATTCTAGTACTTATCCAGTTAAGAGGCTTATTGATCTGGGAGAGATTAGCATTGAGATAATGCCTACAGTTAACTATTTTGGCAGATTAGTCTCTGTAACTTAGCAGAGATTACTTAGCTTGCTTTGCCTTAGCCTGAAAAAATCTTCCAATTTCTTTGCCAAAGAAATTCAGCCAAAACAACATAAATACTTGTTACCAGACACACAGTGTAACATCTTTTTGCATATGGAAAAATTAGCTTGAATGGCCCAAATGGTGATTGTCTAGATTCTGCTGAATGATCAAGAACACTAATGAACCTAGGGCAGTTGTGAAAAATTATGAGAACTGTGGTTCAATGATATCTTGAGGGAAACCTTGGGAAAAACTTTTGATTTTGCTCTACACTTTAAAACAAAGGACAAAAACCATTTATCTATAATTTTTCTTTTTCTCACACAGAAGGCAAGTTGTTCCAGGAAATATTGTAGTTTTACATTATCTGGTGAAGTTGTAGTCCATGATGGAGAAACAATATATGAGAACTGCAGCTGACAGATGGGCTGCTCCCCAGCATCTACATGATATCACTTTTAACCACTATGCAGCCATAGTGCAATCATACAAAGCTTGTTTTTTTAAAAAATAAAAATAAAAAGTAATGTATATTTTTAAAAAATTAAAAAGGAAAGATGAGCAAAGAGAAATCCCTACCTTATAAGCTCTACAAAATAGCTGGATGGGGAGGATGGTGACGGAGGAAAGTGGTTTTACTCTCCCTGACAAGCCAAAATTTGACTGGTTCAGTCATACACAGGGGAGGATGAAGGAAGTGGCAACTCTCTTCTTCTTATGGCACTATCCCATTCTCTTGAAATTCTTAATGTAGTACAGTATAAAGCTGCAAGTACATTGCATTTTACCAATATTAAATCAAAAAGAACTAACACTCAAAGCTTCAGCTACTAGATCTGTGATTCTAACTATAAGAATTAACTCATGTTGCTCAAGTGCCAATGAATGTATTGCCTGGACAGCTGAACTCTCATTATTAGTCCCAACACACAGCAGCTTAAGTTGCCAGATATGAAGGGAACCAGAGTTGGTAAAATGCAATAAATAAAAAAATTCACAGAGCTGCCATGAATTCCATTTTGTGGGCTAAAAACTGCTAAATGTGAAGGTTATTTATTAATTTCTGTTCTTTACAACCAATTTTATCACTCTCTCAAGTTGTTATATTCTTTCTCTAACAAGTTTACATGAAGGATAACTTATATTGTTAGGCAAACACAACACAGAACAAATTTATTTATTTATTTATTTATTTGTCTTTCTATCCCGCCCTATAGTCTTCTATAGAATCACCTCCCCTATAAACGCAACAACATGCATTTTCAACCAGCTGTTTTCAAATGCTGCAGAATCTGAAGCTCTCAATATGCCAATATTTTCCTCTTATTTACCACTAGTCTGACTGTGGATCCTACACTTACCTGAGTTCACAATCACGGGAAATTAATATTAATAAAATTAATATCAAATATAGTGGGATAAAATTTGACGTGAGTGTGGCCAATGCCTACAGAAAGACTTCTGATTATCTCTTTGCCACTTCTTACTGCTTACAATTCTTATTTCTTTCTGCACCAGCAGGAATTCAGAAGTTTTTCTTTATATCTAATTTTTGCTTAGCTTACACTATGCTTTCCAGAAAACACTAGTTACACAGCAGCTTTCACATAGAGATGACTGAATTATAATGTGATTGTACTAGGCATGCATTGCGGTCCAGTGAGCCATGTTTAAGAACATAAGAACATAAGAGAAGCCTTGCTGGATCAGGCCACAGCCCATCTAGTCCAGCATCCTGTCGCACACAGTGGCCCACCAAATGCTCATGGGCATCTCAAGCAGAGACAAGGACAAACCTTCTCCTGCTCTCGAGTCCCAGCAGATGGCCTTTGAAGCACCCCAGTTCCTCCCCCCCCCCCAGCCTGGAAGATGCATCTAGGCATTCGTTCTAGTAGCCATTGATACATCTGTCATCCATAAATTTGTCTAACCCTACCTTAAAGCCATCCAGACTGGTAGCTGTCACCACCTCTTCTGGCAGCACATTCCATAAGCCAATGACCCTCTGGGTGAAGAAATACTTCCCCCTGTCAGACCTTATTCTCCTACCCATCAGCTTCATAGAGTGCCCCCTGGTTCTAGTTTATCAGTTTATAGACGTAATTTGGATTCTTGGCCCCAATGTGCATTACTTTACACTTGTTAAGATTAAAGCACATTTGCCACTTGGTTGCCCACTCACCCAATGCTAAGAGATCCCTCTGGAGCTCTTGGCAATCTCTTTCAGATTTTACTACCCTAAATAATTTAGTATCATCAGCAAACTTTGCTATTTTACTATGTACCCCTTCTTCTAGATCATTGATGAATAAATTGAAAAGCATTGGTCCCAGTACTGAGCCTTGAGGGACCCCACTTTTTACTTCTTTCCACCCTGAGAATTTGCCGTTTATTACTACTCTCTGCTTTCTGCCCTTAAGCCAGTCACAAATCCAGGACAGAACTTGTCCTTTTATTCCATGGCTGATGAGTTTACTCAGTAGCCTTTGATGTGTGACTTTGTCAAAAGCCTTCTGAAAGTCCAGATAGACAATGTCTACTGGTTCACCTTTATCCACGTGTTTATTGACACTCTCAAAGAATTCCAATAAATTTGTGAGGCATGATTTACCTTTGCAGAAGCCATGCTGGCTTTTGTTCAGCAATGCTTGCTCCTCCATATGCCCACTAATTTTGTCTTTAATAATGGTTTCCATCACCTTACATGGAACTGACGTTAAGCTAACTGGTCTGTAATTGCCTGGATCACCCCTGGATCCTTTTTTGAAGATTGGTGTTTTTGAAAATTCACACTGCAGACATAAGGTTTAATCCAGCTTCAGTCCACTTTCAGAGTGAGAGAATCCATCAACAAAGTGACAATCTATTTTCTTTCAGTGTTAAATAATGCAAAAAAAAAAATCACCGTTGGGAGAGACAATATGGAAAGAATATTACTGGTCACTTTGCTGATGCATTATCTCACTCTGAAGGTGGATTAAACAGCCCTAGTGGATGAGAAGTGAGTTATAAAGCAAATAGCCAAAGGAACCACAGGAGAAATATGGCCACAGAAGGGACAGAAGGTGCTAACTATGCTTCGTCTTCCATAACTGAAAATTCCTTAAACCATTCCATGCACATGCCGCTGAATAAGTAAGATAGGATTCTGTGGTTCATGGCAAGTCCCTGCCCTTCCCTTCCCCAGCAATGCCGATGTGATTCAGAATGTCAGCCTACAAAAGCAAGACTGCCCACGGTCAACATGCCTCGAGTTCCCTTCCTTTCATTCACACTAGCCCAGTTTGACCTCTGGTAAGAATTCAAGTAATTTCATCAAGGCTTCATCATCTTTCCATATTGCAAGTTATTTTACATTTTATCATAACCTACCTGTTCCTCACAGTGTAATGAAACTCCTTAAGGAGAATGCAATCCAGTACTTGGAAACTATTTTGTGCAGGATGTTAGCTAACCACAATATGCACCACATGCCTAATCCATACCTACACATTAAAAAATGTATAGTTACAACAAACAGAAGCTAGTAGTGTCAGAAATAGCAATACTACCTGCAACTGAGATTTTACTTCCACTGGCACTCATGTGATTGTGATATAGAGTTTAATCTCACAATCAAAATAAACTGTGTAATTAGGCATCAAGGCCTACCAGAGCTGCTGGAGTAATTTGGGCAGGTGGCTATTGTGATGTCAATAGTCACAGCTCACCAGTAACCTCTGGACTGACAAGGCAGCCAACAGTTCTGACACAAAACCAACAGAGCTAATTGACTGACAAGACTGATGCAACCACAAAAACATGGCTATTATTTGCCAGTAAGAGTGTGTCAGCAGAGCCTTGTGCACAAAGGGCCCTGGGCAATGGAGTCTGCCTTACATTTTCTTCTCTCTGAATAAGGAGATCCTGGTCAGTAGCCTGTGGACCACATTACCCCCATCTGATGTTGGGCCAACACAGCAATGTTATTACATATGTGGGAGCAGTACATAAATTTCCAGCATCTGTTCTCTGCAGGATCCATAGGGAGTCACTAACTGCAGAGAACTCGCGCAAATCTCATGACTGATTTGATAGAAGGTGTTAGTTTATCAAGGCTCACACTCACAAATTGCATTTCCAGTTATTGTGACAATATGGCTCCCCTGGCTTCCTGGGGAAGTACTCACACATATTTAAAGTACTGTTAGATCAACTGGTTTGTACTGGTTTGGGAAATGTAGCTCCCAGTTCACTAAATGTGATTTTTAGCATGAAACAGGATCGGTTGAACAAAATGCAGTTTGCTAGTGTGGGGGTCTTGAAAGATAGAATTTAAAATGTTGGAAGTTCCAAAATGGGGTATTTTATATTGAACAATATGGTTAGGATTTGTGCTCTGAGACACTGGTTTTAGTAGGGAAAAGCTTTACCCAGACAAAAGATTCCAGCAGGAGTCTTTCAGCTACCAAAAACAGGTAAAAGGCAAATTAAGCTGTGCCTATAGGTCTCTGCGAACACAAACGTGTGAACTGGGTACAAATGGGTGGCATCCAATAAAACAAAGCTAATCCTGGTCTAAATCCTATTGCCTATGCCTAGCATTCCTGATTATTATCTTCCAGATGTCCGTTAAGGTACCGTATATTCTGGCGTATAAGATGACTGGGCGTATAAGATGACCCCCAACTTTTCCAGTTAAAATATAGAGTTTGGATATACTCGTTGTATAAGAAGACGACACCTGCCATATAAGATGACCCCCGACTTTTGAGAAGATTTTCCTGGGTTAAAAAGTAGTCTTATACGCCAGAATATACTGTACATCCTGTAATAAAGGGTTGTCTGAGACGCCAAATAGTTTCACAATGTATCTTTTTAGACTCTGCCCAAAGCATACATCAGCTACCACCACCAAGCCATTAAATGTATTATACTAGCTTGAGTGGAACCTCCTTCTCCTCTTACGCAAATGCCTTTGCTTTTAGCCAACGGAATGTTCTGCATTCTATTTCCTTGTGTACATTTTAAAATCAGCCTTGACTTTTCCAATGTGGATTCTCTTGGACAAAGATGGATTCTGGGTCTAATATAGGGGCTTCAGGTAACTGTGAGAATTATAATACCAATCAAAGGTCTAATACTTGCATTGCAGGTGTCTGTACCTAGGCAGCTCCCTTTCTGTGGAGTCATAGCACTGTATCTGAGGGGCATGTATGGCAATAATTCTTAGACAATTAGTAGTATATAGCAACATAGTCAGACCTATCTCACACACATGGAATACAGTAGAGAAGCAAGCTCCAATTATATTCTAACAAGCTAATAAGGCACTAAAAGTATTATCAAATTGAGTTTTATAGACTTCTGCAATACTTAAGCTAGCAGTTTCCCTTTTATAGTAGCTGCAAGGCAATTTTTTTTATTGCAGTAAGATTTCTAAGGTCTTAGAATCTGAGCAGTTTCTCACTGAAGCTAGTTTTCTAGGAGCTAAATTCTCCCTTCATTCCAGTTGACGCCTGCCAATCCAACCTGATTTGATACATTCCTTCCAAGCACTGACCCTAGTTAAATCTCTGGATTCCATATGCTCACCTCCCCACTTTTACTGGAAGCTTACCCAAAGTGCTTTCCTAAGCCACCAAAAAACCCAACAACAATAACCACAAAGGAAGAGTAGAAGTAAAAGATTCTCACCCTCCAGTGATTCACCCCATGTCAGCAGAGCCATGAGGGAGAAAAGGTGAGAGAAGGGATCTCACTCACAAAATCTCTACTTCATGCAGAGCTAATTTACTACCCATTTTCAAATGGTGCTCCTGTTCCATTACAGGAGGGCCCATGGAGGGCACAGATCAGAGGTCCCCAATAGCAAAATCTACCCTGGACAAAACAATGAGGTAAACTCATTTTACCTCATTAGCAATGGAGCGAAAAGTCTGGTCAGGCAACAAGATTTTGGCAACAGGTGAGCAGTGATTTCAGCAAAAAGGAAGGGTTTGTACCAGCTGATGCCAAATGCTGACACCAGACTGAACTGGGTTTTGAAAAAGAAACTCTTTGAGAAGTAAAGACAGGAAGTATCAATGATATTGCTACAAAAGTATACTGAAAATGAAACTCTTTGACAAGTCAGGAAGTATCAATGATATTGCTACAAAAGTCCAGGTCTTGTGTTTCTTCTAGGCACTTAATCTTTTAATTAAGGGTATATCCAGACAAGGTTTACAGTAAAATGTGTCCAGAATGCACATCAGCTTTCTATTTACCAGACAAGTTTAAAAAGATTATCCACCGCAGTTGTGCATTATAATCTGATACCCCGGGTTTAAATAATACTTTTTAGGACTTTCTCCGAAGAGTATTCCATTACTCCATATTTTTCCATGTGTTTGGGCAAATGACACAGAACATCATCTTCATCCAAGAACACATGGACCTATCAGTGCTGAGCATGCAGAGAGGGGATGAGCATGTGAACAGAAGAACCCTCCCTGCTGTGACACCTAAAATGCTGAGTATGAGAGTATGTGGAGGCACTTTACTTCAAATTATAGGTAAACCACACATTTTTAACAAGTGCAGAGGTACCCTAAATCTCTACAAGCCAGCAATTACTAAATATGAAGAGAAACAGTGTTTCCTCCTCCAGCCAACAACTGCTCAACTTCTTCTTTTACTGCCAGCTACTACATTTATTTTCATTCAAGGCATATATACACATACATATATATATACATATATACATACATATATATATATATATTTTTCTTGGCTTCCCATTACCCTGGCACATTGGTTCATGTTTAAGGCTCAAATGTGCCCCCCCCCTTGTGCCTTCAGCTTTTCAGACAGTCTGATACAGTTTGGCAGCTTCATGCACCACACATCACATCAAACTTAGATTAAGACGAAATAAGAATTTCACTTGGCCCACAACATTTAAGGTCTCACAACTCTTTAGTTTCAGTGCCTTGCCAGACTGGTATGCATAGGAGACATTTTCAATCATTTAAGAGTCTCAGAGACTGCTGTGAAATCAGTGGCAGTTTTTCATGCGTAGTTCAAATCAGATGTGATGATCAACAAAGCAAAGATGTGGGGCTAATATCATTTATGTTCAAATCACAACTAGTTTGTGAATTTGCTTGATTTTCTGACAAAGCCATAACACTGCTGCCAAACAAGCATCAAGAGCAGCAGCAAAATCTGAATATACAGCTGTGCATGTACTTCTCTCAATGTGGTATAAAATGCAGAGAGACACCAAAGTCTGCTACAAGCCTTGATGTTATCCTTACAAGGCTGATTTCAAGAGACTGCCTTACAGGACTGGCCTGTAACCATGTATAGGAGCTAACTTTGAGCCTGACTTTCATAATGCACGTCAGAGCAGTTTTTACAGCTTAGTGATCATACATAAATCTGCATTGGGTACTGGTTAATCAGCAGCATTTACTAGATGCTTTCTTTGTAGTTGTAATGGGCACTGTAAGGCGTAAAGTGCATTTGTTTCTCTGGTGTGGCCATCTTTCACTGTAGTAAAAGTGGGACAAGGGCACGTAAGGCAAACAAGTAGGCATGGATTTACAAGTATTTCAATCAGGATCAATGGCCTGATAAGCAGTGTCAGCCAATTGGAATCCAATGCCATCTCCCATTTGGTGTGCAGCTTTTTTCTCTAAATGTGAGTTTAAACGCTCATTGAATATAATCGTTTTTGTACTTAAGTAGATTCTGCACAGCACTTGAGCACTTGAGCACATAACCTTTTTAAAAAATACAACAGAGAAAACAAAATCTGACTGACAAGCTTGTGTATACCAATCCCTGTATTTTTCAGGAAAACAGTTTCCAAAGGATGGAACATTCAGTGTGAAATTCTCTTCCTGTGTGACTAACAGACAAGCATACTGACTTTACTATTGTTACTTCCTGTATGGTCTCCCTTAAACATGCATGACAAGCGGATAGACTTTAAAAAAATACATCTATCCCAACATATGCCACCAGTTTAACTAGGGTTGTCCTCTCAGAACTAGCTCTTTTGAGTTCAAATTTCTTCAAAGTATTCAGAACAGTTCAATCTGCTAAAAAAGGTTTTCATGTCTCTTGCTATAACCTTAGTTTTCAGAGCTTTGATTATTATCAGGATAAAGTTGTAACAGACCTCCAGCTAAGATGGCTACTCCTAGAAATTGACATCTGACATCTGACATCTGTGAAACCACAGCAGCTTTCTCATTAGGTATCTGCCATCTGTTTCCACTAATTTTTATTTGCTTTCATATGGTAGGTTACCACAGATAAACTTGTTGTGATGTCTGCAATGTAGTTTTTTTTTTAATACCATTGATGCAGTTTTGACTTCTATCAGCCATAGACTACGTAAAAAAATCAATTTAAATCACCTTCCATGTGGTCTGGTGCATAAACACTTTTGATGACACTCTAGTCTAACAAAGAAAAGACCTCAAGAACCAGGAGTGTATAATCAAAGTTATTCTGAGGCCAAAGATCAAGGTAAGGGTCCCAACCTTTTTGAAAATAAGATGACTTACACCTGAGCACACAAAAAAAGTTAGACAATGTGCCAGGGTAACATAGTTGCTGTTAAATACTAGTAAATGAGGGTTAAGTACTGGTGACTATCATGAGAGTAGCAACCAGACAGGACTTTTTGAAGTTGTCCCCTTAGTGAAAAAACTTCCAGTCCACAGCTGCACAAAAAAAATCTGTGAATTCCTTTTATGGCTGCTCCTAAACGCCACAATGCAACTGCCCACTGCAGCAAATCTCTAACATGCCTTCCGGTTGCTTCCTCCTACATGCAAAGAGCAAGCAAACATCTCAGGATGGGAAACTCTCACCTGTGGCTTACACAGGTTTGCCACAAACCCTGACTTTAAAAACAGGAAATTCTGGTGCTCAGAAATCCCACCCATCAATGAACTGGCTTTTTTGAGGCTTTAAGACCCAGGCAGCCACATGCTGAAAATTGATGTCTGATCACTTCCGTGGAGTACCTTCAGATGCCCACTATTCATAATGTATGCAAAACTGAACAATGTTCAAAACATTAAGCTATATTGTACACACATATGCTACAGGATGTACTATTAAATTCATGCTTTTAATTTCATGCAACAAAACTCCAGCAAATTTTATGGGTGCCTCCAGACACCATCATACCTGTGCAGCAGCTTCAGTGTCCATGCACAGGTATTTCCAGCCCACTAGACTGGCAGATCGGAAGTTTTGCAGGTAAACTGTACTGGGTGCCATTCCACCAGACTGGTGGATTGGATGCATTGGCAGAACAGCTTCCCATCTGCCAGACGGGAAGTTCTATCACTCGCAGTGGCAACAGAGCATTGAAAGGTTAAGTGCATATTTAAAAAGATGCTGACAATGACAAATCAGCATCTTTTTAATGCACAGGGGGGTAGAATACTGGAGGTGACAGAAGCAGCAGAGAAGCAGTTTGGTCTAGTGGTCAGGCAGCTGGACTTTTATCTGGGAATATCAGGTTTGATTCTGCACTCCTCCACAAAGCCAGCTGGGTGACTTTGGGCGAGTCACAGCTCTCTCCTGAGCTCTCACTCACCCACCTACCTCACAGGGTTTTCTGTTGTGGGGGGAAGAACAGAAAGCTTTGTCAGCCACTTTGAGACCCTTCAATGGGTGAGAAAAGCAGGGTAGAAAAGCCAACTCTTCTTCTTCTGTCCTTGTCTGGAGGCACCCAATGTCAAGTAACAGCACTGTACTTTCCTTGTAACCTTTCAGTGATGAGTATTTATGTTCACATACAGGTCAGTTCTTACTAAAGCCTATCTGAACACAAATAACTTCATGGATAGGCTCAGTGTGATCATATAAACTACAACACAGGATGACGGAAGACCTCCATGCCTTCAACATCTCCAGTTGGAAGTTATTAAAAAATGAGTTACTGCTTGTGAGATGAAATCTAGCAGGTTTTGCAAGCATTTTCAGAAACTTAGCCTTTATCATCCTTATATTTAAAATACTAAATTTTACAAAAAATGCTGCATTTTACAGCTGCTTTCCTCCGGTAACTCAGGAATAACTGATTCCCACGCTGACATATTGGTCAAAAAGTTATAAAACTCTGAAATGATTTCAGAAATCCTGCATTCCAATGAACACAAATCCAAATCACTTACATTTTTAATCTTCTAAATATGGATGCAATGTCAGGCTATGTTTATGAAAAAGAAAACCTGGAACACAAAGGGTACACCCTCACATTGTCATGGACCGAAATGGGTTGATTCAGTTACCTGACTTACACTTCGCTGTACCTACTTTTTGTCTCATTGGTGCATGAGAAGGTCATGATTACTAGGTCTGTTTAAAGCAGAAAGCCAATCCCCAAAAGGCTTCAGGAAACAATAGCCAGGGCTGCAGCTATGACTAAAATTGAATGAGGTCATGGATTATGATCAAACAAAACTGTTTATGGTACTGGGACCATGACAAGGCTGTGGCTACATAAACTTGTAAGGGGTGCAACCCAGAGGTGAAAACAGACCAGTGATATGTACTCTGTTTCACCATGGAAATAATTTTGCAAACTGCTGTAAAATCACTGATACGCTTAGTGATTCTCTAAATCAGAGAGATCAACATCAGCAGCAATAGAAAATAGTTGTGTTGGAAAGATTTAATCAGCAAACACATGCTTAAAACCTTCTCAGTGCTCTTGCTCTCCAACAATATGCAATTACACAGAAAAAGAAGAAACTGGCAAAACACAGGTAAAGTATGCACAATCATTTATATGGGCACATTCTGCATGAACTAAGAACAGAGCAAGGCTAGGGACAAAAAAGCAAAAGGGCCAGTTTGTACCACAGTTCTACAGCAGCGGTAGGAGATCCAGTTGCTCATTTATCTCAACATGCTTGATTTGAAAAGATGTTGCCAATAAAACACTTAGCTGTCATCAATACAGTGAGTAAAACTTGTTTTTAAAAGGAGACGCAGAGCATGGGTTTACTTCTGCTTGGACCCGATTATGGACATGATCACTTCGGCTTGGATCGGATTGTGGACCTGATCAGACTGACCAGTAAAAGCAGTCACGATCCATCACTAAAGCTACAGACGTTTCCTGAAGCCCATCATACATCCTGGTGGCATCAGGTGAGCACACTACATGGCATTTTATAGCTGGGTGGCATGATTTACAGCTACAAACAGCATTGATTGTTTCAATACTATGCCAATGCACGGCATCAGGCAGACACCCTACCCAGTACAGAAAGGTGAGAATACTGCCAAAAACCCCAGTGTGAAATGCTACACTCTCTATTTCCATGCCTTCCTGTGTCTCCTCAACAGAACAGAGGACAGGGCTATGTGCTCAGGCAATTCATCAGCCGTGAGTGTCCATCTGTCGCTTTAACAAGGTTGCCTGACCATCAGTCCATTATCTTATTTATGCAGAACCCAATTTTGACACTTTTGGCATGGACTATAAAAGGAAATCTTTTATACTCTGCCACTAATCTTTATTGCAGATCTATACTGGATTTAAAATTTGTGGAACGTCAAAGGGAGAAGGACTACCACTGCATTGTAAAAGCTCTCCAAGCTGTAGCATTCTAATCCTGGCCTACAGATATTCTTTTCTACTCTGTGCCCAAGGAAGTGGTCTGACTGTCCATTCTCTATGGCCTATTTAAATGCTCTGCTCACACTGCAGCCTAAGAACACCTGTTGACTATCTTTATGTTGGACTAGCTGACAAATGGTCCAGCAGCTGCCTTGATCAGCTGGGATATCTTTGTTTCACCATCCCACCTACTAGCAGAGTCTAAGCACTTCTCATTCCCTAGAGACAGGGGTATATAAATTGGTAAACAAATAAAATCCAAGAGCAAACACTGTGTTAGATTTCAAACTTTAAAACATGACCAATAAATCTGAGATGTCCTTTGAGTCCACTCCCATCTGCGCAAATAATGAGAAGACCAATAGGCCCCAACACAGTATTAATACTCAGAGAAATTTTATGTTGTGGCTGTTCAAGCATTCATAATATCGTATTCAAATTACTTTCTGTGGATACCAAACATATTGGGAAAAGCAATGGGATACCTACATGTTAGGATGCTCAAGCATCAGTAACATGCTTGTTCCATTCAGTAACCGCAGCAGACTATATAAAAATATATCCTGAGATTTAATATGCCTGGCTCATCGTCATGTGCTAACTAATCTCAAAGTTATTTTTGCATGATCTACGAAAAAATCTTCCAGGATTCTGGCTGCAACAACCCTCCAGACTAGACTTCTGTAATGTACCCTACATGGGACTAGCCTCAAAGATGCTCCAAAAGCTGAAACTAGCACAGAATGCACCAGGCTGATTATTGACTGGACATGTACCACATATGTCTTGAAAGATTTGCACTGGTTGTATTTTCACTACCGAGCCAAACTAAATGATCAGCTTGGCCCCTAATATTTGGAGTACCTTCTCCTATACAAACTCCTCCAGGTATGAAGAGCACAAGGAGGGGGCCAGGTACCAACAATATATGGCTTTCAGTACCTGGTTAAAACATACCTGTCCGTCCATGCCTTTGATATCTAACTTTCTCTGAATGTTGTCTGCAATATTTTATGTTTTATTTTTGCTAAATATTGTGAGTCACCCTGGAACCTTTGAAGGGGAGGACATAAATACTTGAAAAAACAAAAAACAAACAAACATGCAGTTTCCTGTGTTCTGGAAGTCTCCATGCATTTTCAAAAATAAGTTCAGAAGGTGAAGCAATTAATCTTATTAAGGGGTGTTTATATTTATGACCACAATTTCTAGCAGTATGCTTAAGAAGCCCAAAAGTATTGACACAATACAGTATGAGACTTCATTAGACCGATATGCATTAATCTATTCTATAGATACATAAAAAATTAGTTTATATGAACGTATACACCAGCATCATCCAAGTTCTAACCTGAAAGCTTGAACATTCCTCTAATACTAGGTTGGCTCATTAATACCCAGCCGCCCCTATCAATCTATTTATCATACTTCTTAAGACCACTGCTTTACCATTATGTACCATTGTAAAATTGTCCTCCTAGTTATTACACTAAACGCTTTCATGCAGTTCAAACATATTCACACAGTGCTCTTGACAAATTCAAAAGTGGCTCGCCGTGACCTTTTTCTGGGGAGGTATTGAGGACTGAACCTGAAACCCTCCACTTTAGAAGGCGATGCTCTACTACTGTGACATATATAGCCATTCCTTCCTCTAACATTGTGGAAGCAGAAAAAACAAAACTGTTCCTAGAGTCGAGATAATATAACATGAGCAAGATAAGGAAGATCTGTGATCTTAATAAGACCCAGCTGCAGCTTGAAAAGGCATACAGGTTTTGGGAATCTAATTGGAAATAATCAGTTTATCTTAAAAGTACTTCCCCTTCACAGGAGATCCCAAACTGAAGCCTGCTTCAGCTCCCATGTCAAGACAACTGCAGAACAACACATTTAGAGGTCATAAGTACACTTAGGTCAAGTGCAATATGAATTTATACCACTGGAAACATAAAGACCCTCATCCTGAGAGCATGCCCTCCGGAGGCCTTGTCCTGACCGAACTTTACACACAAGCAATGCTGCAGGAACTTCCAGAGCCGCTTAGCAATGCAAAACCCATCCACAATTCAGCAGAATCAAAAGCAGAAAGCTTCTAGAATTGGGGGGGGGGCGGGGGGTGGAAGTGAGCAACAGATACAGAGTTGGGAGGGGGAAAAATGCCCAAGGGCCGCTTCTGCAAGCGAACAAGCTTCACGTGAACGGAGGTTTCAAAGGAAGGGGGTTAAAAAGCTAAAGAAGAAGGTAAAAAAACCAAAACCCCGCGGCAGAGTTTATTGGGCCGCTTTCCGAGCAGGTCTCCTGAAGGTCACCCACCGTCAGGCGCTATTGCTGAGGGAGAAAATGTAGGCAGAAAATGCCCTTGTTGCGCAGCTCCTGGCAGCGGCGTTCGGTAAACAGAGGCAGCCCCCGAAGTCGAGGATTCGGAATGGGGCGCAGCTGCCCGTGGGAAGGGCCCGCCTGCGCCTCCCGGCTCACCCTCCCGGCCTCCCCCGTTACCTGAAGAAGAGCTGGCTTGGCCGCCCCGCTTTGCTCACTCGTTCCAGGGGGACTCGAAGCGGCTGACAAACCTTCTTTTCTTCTCCCCACAACAGACCACCCTGTGAGGTAGGTGGGGCTGCGAGAGCTCGGAAGGAGTGCTGTGACTAGCCCAAGGCCGCCCAGCTGGCTTCGTGGAGGAAGAAGAGTCGGCTTTTCTGCCCCGCTTTTCTCGCCCATTTAAGGGGACTCAAAGCGGCTGACAAACCTTCTGTTCTCCCCACAACAGCACACCCCGTGAGGTAGGTGGGGGCTGCGAGAGCACGGAAGGAGAGCTCTGACTAGCCCAAGGTCCCCCAACTGGCTTTGTGGAGAGGAGAGGAATCAATCCCGGTCTTCCCAGAGAAGAGTCCGGCTCTCCGACCCACGAGACCCGTCCGCAGAGCCCCCAAGCGAGGCGGAGGCGAGGCGGGGAGGATGTCGCTAAGCGAAGCGAAGCAAGCCCGGACAACCGCCCCCCGCCCGGCTGTATTTAGATGGGGGGAAAGCGCGCCGCGCCCGCCCCGACCGAAGCAGCGAGGAAAGCAAAGCAAAGCAAACCCGCAGCGCGAGTGGCGACTCCCGCGATAAGTCAGGACCCCCCGTATCAATCAATGGCAACTCACCACCAGGCGCAGCAGCGGCGGCGCGCCCGAAAACCACAACCGGCCGGCAGCGAAGAGCAGCGCACCTCCACGGGCCACGGCGGTGACGCGCTCGCAGGCTGCTGCCGCTGCCCGCCCTGAGCCCAGAGAGCCCCTCCGCCCGACTTGGGCTCTTGGGCTAACGGATGGAGGGGTGCCGGTACGCGGGCAGGAGCGGGGCCGACGGGGTGGTGGCGCCGGCGTCTGGGGGGGGCGCTCCTCCTCTTCCTCCTCCTCCCCTGCTGCTCTGCCTCCCGCAGCGACGCCCGGCCCGTCCGCTTCAGCAGCGCTGTCGATGCAGATCTTCTTTCAGCGGTTCGGCCGCCCGTCGCCTTCGGTGCGCGCAGCGGGTTTGGATCCGGAGGGCAAAGAGAGGACGGAAGCGCCTTCAAAGCCGGCTAACTTTCCACTCGCTCCTTCGGGCGGCATCCAGCGGCCGGCGGCGGCCGGTCCACACGTGGGCGAAGAGATCAAAAGGGGAACGAGCCTCCTGCCAGCGATCGGGCCGGGATGGCGCTGCTCCGCCCGCCGCTGCCTCGCAGCCTTCGCCTGGCGCTACGTGCCGGGATCCCACGCCCTGAGGCTGCGAGGAGGGGGAGGGAAAAAAGCCGCGACGTTCAATCTCCGCTTTAAGGCCCGGCCAGGGCTTTCCCAGATGCCGCCGCCGCCGCTGCCGCCTCGCTTCCCCCGCGGCTTGAAATCGCGCCCGCCGCCCGCCTCGGCCGCTTAAGTTCTACCGTTAGGAGTCGGCTCGGCCTGGCCCCGCTCCAGAGGGGTTAACCCGCTAGAGGCCGCCACTCACGCCGCGGCTGCTCTTCTTGCCGCCCGGCGCCAAGCCTTTCTCTTTGCCGGCGGGAGGGAGGGAGGGAAGGTGGGGCGGGCCTCTGGCTTGTCCCTTCCCCAGACGCCGCCGGGCCTGCCTGCCTGCCTCCCCTCCCTCTGCACCCGCTAATATATTACCTCATCGCCCAAGCCCCGTTGCCGCCGCCGCCGCTGCTGGGGCTGCTGGTGTAGTAGTGGGGAGAGCAGGCCCGAGGGCCCCGCGGTTCCTAGGCAACGGGCTCCGACACACCAACACCAGCTGATGCCGCTCACGGTGTCATTCGAAGGCTGCCAAACTTAAAAATAAAACGTCGACCTTCAGGCGGATGCCCTTTCCCTTGCAGGCCCTGAGGGAGCCAAATAGGCCTCCTCCTAGGAACGGTTTCTGAACCTCAGCCTTTCCGAGGAACGTTTAAAGCACGAAACGGTGGGAAGACGCAATGTGAGGTGAAGAGAGAAGGTGATCATGAAGAAAACAAAAGAGAGAAGGGGTGTCCCTCACATGTTGGGAGATGTTTCTCAAAAAGCAGGTTTATTAGCAAAGTGGCCACCAGGCCCAGGGTTAGGGTTAGGACTTGCATGGGATATCCTGCAAAAAGCTCAGCTCCAGTCTTGCTCAGCTCCTTACTCCTTGGTTTAGTACTTTCCTTTACTCCCAGGAACTTGGAGGCTTCTATGTGCCAAGAAGATGTTAACCTCTACACCAGTGGTTCTCAACCTTCCTAATGCCACAGCCCTTTAATACAGTTCATCATGTTGTGGTGACACCCCCCCCCAAACCTAACCCTAAACCCCAGCAATAAAATTATTTTCGTTGCTACTTCATAACGACCCCTGTGAAAGAGGAGATTGACCCCCCAAAGGGCTCGCGACCCACAGGTTGAGAACCACTGCTCTACACCATTAGCTGTCCCCAGAGATGGGAGGCCACAGGAAATCCAAGGGCTGCTGACCAGGAACTTGAAAAAGAAGCCAGTTGAAAATCATCGCCATATTGTGCCAAGCAACTTTGTGAAAGTGTTGGTGTAGACATCAAAAGGAGATTTGGGTGTTCTACCCTGCTTTTCTCACCCATTTAAGGGGACTCAAAGTAGCTGACAAAGCTTTCTGTTCTTCCCACAACAGACACCCTGTGAAGTAGGTGGGGCTGTGAGAGCTCAGAAGAGACCTGTGACTAGCCCAAGGTCACCCAGCTGGCTTCATGGGGGAGGGCAGAATCGAACCGGGTATTCCCAGATAAGAGTCTGGATCTATAACCACTAGACCAAACTGGTTCACAGGGGCCTATTTGCACTTTGGCTGGTAGTCAACAATTAGGCAACATCTGGGGAAGAGCATCCGCACTTAGAGGAGGCTATTACAGCCTCCCAGTGCCCCCTGCCTTCTCAGAAATTGCCTTATTGTTGATTAGGTGTGGAGCACGATTTCGCATCGTTAACCTAAAGCCTACCTAGGGTGTTTTTCCACTGTCACTAGAAGTACCCCTTAATGGGTAGAAAAATGCCATTTTGTACCCATTAATGGGTACTTAATGGGTACTTTTAGTGACAGTGGAAAAACACCGCTAGTTAACCTAGTCACTTGAATTGGGCTCTTAGCAAATTGATGGTCCCTTTAGGACTGGTATGTGTGCCTGGCCTGAAGTGACCAGCAACAATGTTGCAGGTGCATCATGCAGAAGTTAGAGTTTCAAGACTATCTTCCAAAACTGCCCAACATAGAGCTCATTGCAGTTGGAGGCTACCACAGTACCAATCACAGTAGCCAAGCTATCTCTGTCCAGAAAGAGCTGTAGTTGGTGAATGAGCCTGAAGCCTTGTCCAGACAGGATAAATATAGTGCCATTATTTGTAGTCAGAGCTCCACTACCATGGTCACTGTACATGGGCTAGGACGGAAAAAGATGTCAATGCATGCATGTAGTACACTTCTGGGTATTTTGCACACTGGTGAAATGCCCACACATGTGAATCGCTTAAAAGCACACAGACAACCCTGGCCCCATGCTGTCTAGTCAGCAATTGATAATTCCAGAGGGTCTATACAGAATATCACATCTTAGTGATATATTTAGCTGGTGTCTGAAGCCAGGCTGATGCTCCTGATCACTACCACCACCTGGGCTATTTCTGCACTGGACTTTATTCCAGATTACCTTCCAAAACAGGGAGCTGCCATCTGCATGCACCACCTGCGTCTTGCACTAGCATGTTGATGGCAGGTTCCTGTTCTGAGATATAATCCATATTAAGGCCCCATATGGAAAGGGCCCTAACTGTAGTATCAATGACTGATCCAGAAATATCACCAGATTATACAAAAGTATCCTCAGACTATACACCTGTTCCTTGCAGGGTAGAACAGACCCTGTTTTCCTTCTTCATGGAGTCAAGAACCCCTGACACAGATTCTCTCTGCCTTTCCTGGTGTCTTTCTGCATTTACTTTAAACCTAGATTAAGAGTGCATTTAGGACACATTCTGGACCTCTCATCTACACATTGTAGAACAAGGAAGCACCATCTCCCATTGGTCCGGCTCTGCCTGCACTAGACAAAGCAATTCCAACCTTCAAGGGGGTAAAACAAGGCTGTATTCTCACCCCTGTGTTATTCAATTTGTATGTGAATGCCATTACAAAGGCCTTGCAGTTCCCTGGGGCCCACGGACCCAAAGTTTTAGACAGACATGTTAATATATTACTTTATGCTGATGACATAGTCTTATTCTCTCAGACTAAGGTTGGGCTTAGAAGACTTTTACAAAAACTTAATCTTTATTGTAGGAACAACTTCCTCCATATAAACAAAAATAAATCAAAGGTGGTTGTGTTTGGGAGAAAGAAAACAAGACATAACTGGCATCTGGATAGGGATATCATTGAGCAAGTTAGTTCTTATCATTACCTGGGGGTTGATTTTTCCAAGACTGGCTCCTGGTCCTTGCATCTGAAGAATTGTGTATTAAGAGCCACAGCAGGTTTGAATTCTCAATATTACCTGTTTAATTACAGGCATCCAGGCTCTCTGATCCCCATCATTACCGCATACAGGGCAAAACTCATCCTAATGCTGACCTATGGGGTAAAAATCTGGGGTTTCTCGAACACCTCTGTTAGAACAAACCCAGACCCGCTTTTTAAAACCAATGCTAGGTATCAACAATACCATACCAGCCCCTGCTGTTAGAGCAGAACTTGGTATTCAAGCTATCCAATGCTCCATCAATATCAAAATTTAACTTTTGGATACGCTTAGTCTCTTTGCTGGGAAAAAGATTACCAACATGGGTCCATAAAATACATGGTGAAAATTTCTTGCTGTGGTCTGTCCCTGCAAACACTAGGGCATACCAGTCAGATAGGAAAAGAACGCTTTAAGCTGCAAGTAAAGGACATCAGTGCCCAAAATGATATTGCAAGCCTTTCCAACATAAAATCATTAAAATGGTTGACACGTACAAAATCTATTTTCCGAATTGAAAAATACCTGGTTTATAAAATACCCCATCTGTTAAGACAACAACTCACTTATGCACAATTTGAATTAACTGATTCCATGATGAAGTATGGTAGATACCTTCAGATACCTTATGAAGATAGACTGTGCATCTGTGGGGCAACAGAGGCTGAAAATCTCTCACACATTTTGTTTACCTGTCCCCTGTACTTCCAATTAAGAACAACATGTCTGGATCCCCTTCTGCAAAATATGGCATACTGGAGTTCAGAGCAAAAAGTGAACTACCTTTTGCAGGGAGAAAACACTCAGGCTACTTATAAGGTAGCTTTGTGCTTGGTTAAGGCAGCCCGTCTCAGGAAACTTTTCATTGAGTCTAATGGAGTGCCTTGTAAGGGTGATGAGGATATGTAACGATAACATATGTACAGACCTGATCTTACTCTTGTTTATACTGATTTTATTCTTGTATGGTTTTATTTTTGTACACTTGATACTTGATACGGTCAAGCGACTAATTAATAAAGTTTATTCTTATTCATTAGACAAAGCAAGAACAGATCTCTGGAGCATGAGTTAATGTGGACCAGTTCTTTCAGTGCAGAAAGCATCAATCCTACCCATGCTGCCCCAGAGTCCAGATCACTGGGTCTGGTTATTCTGGATCCACTGATTCAGATTAAAGCCAGGTAAGTGCAGAAAGCACCATTGCTGCCTTCACCCAATTTCCAAACTCCTGAAGCACCTCTTTGGGCAACAGAGAGAGGGGAAGGTGTCATCAGTGCAATGATGGCACCTCACTCCATTTATGAGAACCCCTTTGAGTCAGATGCATGTGCTTACATTCCCATAGGAATGTGGATCTTTTAACTGAGAGCTTGGTTTCATGCACAATTTATGAGCTAAACCCAAGAGAAAATCTTAAGCACAACGGAAACAATATCTAAGGTAAGCACTGTCAGAGTTAAAAAGATGTTTGACTGCAGGAATAACTTGTGTACCAGTGACAAAGTACTACAGCTGTCCATACTGTACAATAAGAGCAGCTTTTGAGATGGATCAACAAAATATCCTGGTCCTTTCCCTGGCTGACAGAAAAAGGAATTCCTTGGCAGAGAAAGGGGAGTTCAGCACTGCAGGACAGATTACTCAAAAGCAACCTGAGAACCTAAATTGAACGTGCCATGTTGATGGAAACCATCCAGAATGATAGATTATTATTGAGGAAGAAATCAAGAGGTGAAATAGAGCTTCGATCATAGGCACATTCCTGGGAGTGGAAAAAATTGTGATCAAAGGGTTTACCCCAGTAACCAACTCTCCAACAAGATCTTAGCCTCCTTATTGAATTTGCAATCCCAGCACTGCACATCTGACAGGATTCCCTCACATCTGGCAAGAATGTCTTATAGTCATCCCTGGATCTTTGTAATGTTCAATCTGCATGTCCATGGCAGGACTAGACACAAGCCAGTAAGTGTCCAATAAGGAGTAATAGAGAGTTAAATTTAAAGTAGTCAAAATTACTTTTGCCCAGGTCTCCCCTTTCTCTGACCCTGAGCAACTCATTCAGTTTTGCTAAGGCAGTCCTCATTCATCAGACTCTAGTCAAAGGTGGTGGAACTTGTATGATATGCCCAAGTACATTGCGCAAACTTTTATGGTGATATTTATATGTTTATTTGTGTATTTTTGTCAGAAGAACTCAAGATAGTGTGCATTATTTTCTTCCCTGCTGTTTTATGTTTCTAATGATTCTGTGTGGACTGTGAGCCAGTGACTGGCACTTGGGGAGTTCTGCCAGGGCCCTCAAAAGGCCTGCTTGCACCTGGTTTACATGGAGCTCTGGTCTGCTCACTGGTAATGCCCATCTCCACCTGGGAGCTGTGGCAACTCACCGAAGTTGCCACAGGCTCTGGCAATCCAGTGGTGGACTTCTAAAAAGCAGCTCACATGCTTACCAGGAGTAGCTAGATTGCTCCTGGATGCTTTGTCCACATGTTCTTCCAGGTGCAGTGAACAGGTGTGGCTGCATAACCGTGGCTGCACAGTCACATGCAGCGTCCAGATCACTATGGAAACATCAGAGTCCATATCAGATGTTTGCTCGGACATTGCCCTGGTGGTTCTGGGCTACTTTAGCACTGCTGGGGCCTATCTGCACTATTGCTGGTAATGCATGATTAGTGAACTTCTGGTGAAGAGCATCTGACTTCAAGGAGGCTGCTACAACCTCCAAGCATGCCCTGCCTTCCAAGAAGTTCACTAATAGTTGATTAGGCCTGGAGCATGAAATCATTCTCCACACATTAACCAACACTGGCCAATACCTTACCTGGAGCATCCACGCAGCGGCCATCTGCACCTCTTCCAGTGCTCTGGGGTCATCTGAGGTGGCGCGCAAACACGCCTACACCACGGACAACCATAGACACGACTGCTTGTGTGCACAGCGTCAGCATTATTATGGTGATAGTACTGATGGGGGGGTGACTGCTAAAGTTGACTAGAGCTCTAAGTGTGAGTGCCAGTCAACATTGGTTAATTGCGCTCCTCGTGAAAAAGGCTACCTCCCCAATTGGATTTTTACCACTCTGATATAGTATTATTATATCATACCAGAAGAGCAAGTCTGAAGAAGCCCTTATTCTGGAACTCTTAGTCTATCTGGATCCATCGTGCATGAATCTTGGTTAGGTAGCACAAAATCAAGTGTACATACTGCAGATTGTTTCCTGCTTTAATTTGCCAAGGTGAAACACAGCTGTGCAATGATCTTAGGAATTACTAAATCTGGAAAATGAGCTCAGAGATCACTTGGGATTACTGCAACTATTTGTGCAAAGTTTGAGCAAACAAAATGCAACACAATGCCGTATAGAGTCCAAGCAAAATCTGCGTAAAATGTGTTAAATGGGTTCAGACCTGGTGAAAACTCTTGGGGCAGGAGGAAACT
Source organism: Aspidoscelis tigris stejnegeri (assembly GCA_023333525.1). Classification (NCBI taxonomy): domain Eukaryota; kingdom Metazoa; phylum Chordata; class Lepidosauria; order Squamata; family Teiidae; genus Aspidoscelis; species Aspidoscelis tigris. The sequence goes on from JALMGA010000008.1 coordinate 21,803,040, forward strand.
GCTTCTGTACAAAGAGTGATGAGCAACTATTTCTAGCAGATTCTAGAGTTAATAATGTAAAACAGTCCCCAGAAGAAAGCTTAATTGCACACTAGTCCTTAACAGCTGAGCAACTATGCAAAGAATGAAGCTGCACAGAGATTGGCCAGGTTCCTGCAATTACTTAAGTCTTAAGTGCAGCACTTCTATGAAACCTTGGTTGTTTGCTTGCGTGCTAGAAATCTGACAAGATTTTTTAAAAAATTATTATTCTAAAGTTTTCAAATCGGGATGGTTCCTAAAACCAAATTATTACTCAGGTCTTACCAAAATGTCACCAAATCAGCTGGCATTTCTTTCCTTTTTCTGCTGAAATATGCTTATATGCAGCTAAATTGAAGCTAAAAATGCTTGTTCCGCTATGTCTTCCAAACCAGTTATTAGGCATTTTGACGCCGGTGAGTCATCAGTGTTATTTGTCTTTCAGATCTTTTCTAAACACAGAGTAAATTTTCCTTAAGTAAATTGGTAACAACCAGTCAGTTAATAAAGATAACGTAGAATTCCAACTTTACTGTGCAAAAGCAAAAACACCAAACAAAGAAACTCCCAAAGAAATGTGCATGTACTTAAAGAGGAGTTAACAGAAAGCAAACATAGGTGAAGAGAAAATCCATGCTGTTTCTGTGTCACCATCCAAGGGAAAAGTCTTAAAGGAAATTAATAAAAACAGCAGTGTCCCAGTTTTCCACACACCAGAACTAGCATCTTTATCAGCATTTGAGGTTGGGAATAGGAATATTCAAAACAAGAATAAGATTAAGCTAATGCTAGTGACAGCTAGATTATATATAACTTCAAAGTGAAAAGAGTCTAGAACAGTGGTTCCAAACCCTTTTCACTTGCATATCCCTTCACAGCCCATTTCCATAATTTGTACTCATCATATTAGCAAGATGAAGTATTAATATACTTGCCTTTCACTGGTAACATTTTGCTACCACGATACCTCTTTTTTTACATACCCCTAAATATCTTGGCTAGTAACTACTGGGTTTTTATGTACCACAGCTTGAGAATCTCTGGTCTAGAGCAATGAAACTCCAAATTGATTGTCAACTTCTCCATCAGACCAATGAGGGTTTAGGGCACAGTATGCCTTGCAAGAAAACCTGAGAAGGTTTCATTGATTGTTAAAACTTATTGGGAAGAAAAGGTGTTTTAAGTAATCAATGGTCTAGTTTTAATGTAACGATACTGAGCATATCTGGGTGTTTGAAGAGGAAATAGTGCTCATAGGTTTTGGATATGAATAATAATTTTAGTTAGAAAGCTTTCATATTTAAAATCCAGAATTTTAGTACATTTTAGTTTATGGGTTTTGACTGTAATAGGTTTTTGTAAAAAAAAAAAAAATAATGAAAAGGCTTAGGGACACAGCAAGCTTGGAGAGCACTCCAAAATCACAAAGCAGTTCGGGAGCTCAACAGCTGCAGTGAAACTGGTCAGCATGTGATGCTTGCGGTTTTGTGGACCCTTACCATGTAAAGGCAGATACATTTTTTAAGGTAGAATGAAGGGGCCTATTTTCACTTTCTTTTATTCTGGAATATATCCTGGAATAGGGGCCAGCTGCCCACATGCTAGTGCAGTTCACAGCAGGCCCCAGGTGAGACCTCCCAGAATCTGTATTAACATGCAGAAAACAGACCTCTACCCTGAGATACATTTGAAAAATATGGCAAAGTGCGAACATGCCCAAGGTTTTACAGAGGTTTTCCTGATCATAGGTAGGGCAGAATGTTCTACAAAGTAGAGACTGATATTTGTGGACACATCTAACAGAATACAGAGGTAGCCATAGACACCTCTTTGGTGGACAGAACAGAGAGTTGCACCTCCCTATTCTATTTCTCCTATGTATCCTTGGCTGTTTATTTTCTTTCCATTGTATTTTTAATTGCTTCCCCCCTTCCTCTTTAAAATACTCAGTGAAACACATACCTGGGGCCTATTCGCACTTGGCTTTTTTATGAAACATATCCTGGAATAGGAGCCGGCTGTCCACATGCTAGTGCAGGGTATAACAGGCCCCAAGTGAGACCTGCCAGAGTCTGCATTAGCCTGCACACCACAGACCCCTACCCTGAGATATATTCTAGGAAAAGTCCAAGTGCGAACAGGCCCCTGCTGTTTGTAGGTGCTCATATTGCATTCTGCAATGCTGGTATAGGTGTGCATGTAGAGGTACATATTTCCAACTTTGGTGGGAATGTGCTAGTATTAGAAATTTCTGGAGAATCATCCAAAATCAAATTAACATTTTAAATATAAATGTGGATTTAACAGCCGAAACAGCATTGTTCAATGCTGCAATGGGGAGATTAAGAGCAGATAAACAATATTTGACCAAATGATATATGCTGCACAATCTACAGTAGTATTAGGATGGAAGGATAGTACAAAGCCACAGTCACTATTAATGCAGTGTACTGTTTTAAATTTGTTGAATTCTCTTAAAGTGTTTTTAATCTGTATCTTGTTTAAATCTGTTACCCGCCCAGAGACCTTCGGGTATGGGGTGGGATAGAAATGTAAACAAATAAATAAAACGGTCAATAGAAAATTGGTGTAAATATTAAATGGAACAATATAGATTTGAAAAAAAAATACAGGAAAAAAAAGATTTAAAAGTCAAGGCTTGAAACTGCATTCCAGGGTGGAGGACAACTGGAAAGACTTATTGTACTACTCAATGAGTATTATTTAAAGAAGAAATAACAAGACTATCTCTTTGGTCCAACTAAAGAAGAAGGGGAAAAAAGAGAAAATTATAAAGAGGTTGTCTTTGGGTGGTGGGATGTACGTATGTCACAGTTTTGTGTGTATATTATTGTTATTTTTGTAATATGTGCTTATAATAAGATTTTTTAAAAGTTTAAAAAAGCAAGTCACTGCAGAATGCAGTGTTAAGATTTACCAGTTTGGTCTCTTGACTCTTCCATACCGTAACTCTACTTCCTCTCACACATTTTGTTTACATGCCTCCTATATTCCCTAATAAGAATAACATGTCTGGATCCCTTTCTGCAAATTATAGCTCATTGGAATACAGAGCATGAAGGGTGTTTTTCCACTCAGCACTAAAGGACCCATTAAGAGTCTTTAATGGGTCCTTAAAGGGTACTCTAGTGCTACATGGAAAAACACCCCAAGTGACTTATCTTTTACAGGAGAGAACGCTCAGGCAACATACAAAGTAGCCTTGTATTTGGCTGCAGCAGCTCGACTTAGGAAATCTTGTATCCAGCTCGATGGAGTGCTTTGTAAGTGTGATGAGGTTGAGTAATAATGATTTATACACAGACTTGATTTTATTTTTGTATATCTTGATTTTATTCTTGTATGTTTTTATCCTGGTATATTTATAACTTGATATGATCAGGAGACTAATCAATAAAGATTATTCATCCAACCCTACTTGCACATCAGCTTGTTTCTTCATGCTCTAAAGTAGCTCTTAATCAAATTTTCCTTGCCTGCCATCCGAAATAATTGGCACACTTTGAAGTATCTGCAGTCAGAACGAATGCAATTCCACTGGCCATTCAATTGACAAGAATGGGAATGAACCAAGGGTGTTTTTCCGCTTAGCACTAGAGTACCCATTAAGAACCCATTAAGGACCCATTAAGGGAATAGGAAAATTCCAGCAATAGAAAATGAACAGAAGAATTGGAAGGGAAGATCTCAAGTGCTTTCTTTTTGCTGTTCCCTCCCACACCCATTTTCCTTTTGTTTCTTGTCTCTTTAGATTGTAAGCCTGAGGGCAGGGACCTGTAGAAGATTAATTTAGTATTGTAAGCCGCCCTGAGACCTTCGGGTATAGGGCGGGATAGAAATACAAACAAACAAACAAATAAACAAATAAATAAATAAATAAATGTCCTTAATGGGTACTCTAGTTTGTTTGTTTGTTTGTTTGTTTGTTTGTATTTCTATCCCGCCCTATACTTAGTGCTAGCGGAAAAACTCCCCAAGACTTTAAGAGAACCTGAGAAGTGAATTGATACTGGTTTGGTAGACCGTATCTAACAGCCTTAACAAATGAGATGATCTCACTCCATCCACTTCGCTATGGGTGCGCGTGGGGCGCATCTCCACGAACCACCAACAATGGGAGGAGGCTGGGGGCACCCACGAGCCAACATCGTGCACTTGCGCGTGCGTAACAGGTGATAAGGAAAGAGCCCCGCCTCCACAGTCCGCCGTTTTTCCGGCGTCCTGCGTCGTATCTAAGATACCGAGAGGCGCTGACCGGGCTGGTTTAAACCATAATCTTGAAAAAAAGGGGTGCGTGCTGCTAGAGGCGCAGTAGCTGTCGAAGTACTAAGAAGGAACCCTATAGAAGCCTACTGCTCATAGCTTGCTGCTTTGTTTGTTCACGAGTCCCGAGTCTTTACTTATCGCGTTTCTGTTTCCTAAAAAGCACAGACACCCCTACGCGTCTGGATGAATGGGCAAACCCAAAAGGCGGAGCTGGGTCGTGGTGGCCGTTGACTGGGGTGGCGGTCCAGAGAGCTGCTGCTGCTGCTGCTGCTGCTGCTGCTGCTCTGTGGTGTCGCCGCTATTGTCAGGTGTAGCAGGGGAGGTAACGTCTGTAGCCTGTCTTGGGCGGGTGGTGTTCCCCTTCTGGCTTTGGATGGGGTGGGAAACAGCGCTTTCTATTCGCGCCCAGGTCGTTGAGGAAGCCTTGGCTTACCAAACGGTGCATCTAAAACGTTAGGTAGCAGTTGTCGTTTTAAATATTTTAATAGAGACTTAGTGCTTTAAGCAGACTTTAGCCGACTGAAACTGCCCTCCCTGTTGCTCCGTTTGAAGCGGGTGGGGGGAAGCTTGGCCCTTTCGTACATTGATTTTTCTCATATTATATAGCCCGTCAGTTGGAGAAGCTTCAAAGCAAATGGCTGTTGGGTGTTGCTTTGATCTTCTTTTGCTAAAAGATGGGGAAAGTATTCCTCCGAGTACCCTTGAATTATAGGGCAGTTGGGTCTTGTTTTTTTGTGTGTGATGCTTGCACACACACTGCTTTAATAGGTTGTTGGTTTCAGTCTGTTCATTTTATATGTTGTGACCTGCCCTGAGACCCTTGGGTGTAGGATGGGATAGAAAGCAATGATCAGTGTATATGAAACAGTAATACAAAGTCTAAATTTATTTATTCATGACATTTGTATGCCATCCATCCATCCATCCATCCATCCATCCATCATCTGTCTGTCTGTCATCTCTCTCTCTGTCTCTCTGTCTGTCTGTCATCTGTCTGTCTGTCTGTCCGTCCGTTCATCCATCCTGCCCTATACCTGAAGGTCTCAGGGCAGGTTACCATATTATGTTAATCTTAGACAGGTCCCTGCCTTCAGGCTTACAGTCTAAAATCATTTTAAAAATCTCAAAATGGTTTATAGAAAACTTTTAGGCGGCAAGTGTATTTTTCACTTTTCTGGGAATAAGCTTATTTAAACAAAATGATCCTTGCTGTTTGGAATGAGACTCGTGCAAAGCGTATGAAGTGCTCCTCTAGATCACAAGTAGTATGTAAAATCAGAGTAGTTGCGTTCCAGATGCCTCTAGAGATCTGAGGGAGCACCTTCCCCCATATAGACCTGCCTGTGCACTGAGATCTCAAGAGCCCTTGTAGAGGTATGGGGCATAGGGACATGCAAGTAGGCCTTTTCCATGGTGGCTCCTGGACTTTGGAACAGTCTCCCTATTGAGGTTCACCAGGTGCCTACACTGTATAGTTTTTGGAGTCTGATGAAAACATGTCTTTTCACCCAGGGTGCTGTCCTGTTAGGGAAGGAGGAAGGGATGGTGGGAGTGATATTTTTAAATTATGTTTTAATATTTGATATGTTTGATTCTTATTATAACCCGCTCTGGGATCATTTGGAGAAATGCGGGATATAAATTTCTTAAATAAAGTAATAAATAAGATAGGCATAGGTAGTAAAAAAAATAGCTTCATAGTAGTACCATCCTATTATGGCACTCTTTAGTAATTTGGTTTCTCGTGTAGACTGTTATCCAAACTTATTTCAACCCTTATTTTCTCATATTTGAATGCAATTTATTATATATACTGTGCTGCAAAGTGGTATTATAAAAATGTGCAGGAGACATAGCTTCTGTGCTATTCTCAAGACTCATTATAGGACTACATACACAGGTATAACTTAAGCACTGTCTGTATTCTTTTCAGAGCAGAAGTAAAGATGTTTATAAAAATTGTCTCTTAAAAATTGTCTATTTTGAAATACAAAATATAACAAACACAGAACATCTCATTGTTTTTTAAAATTCTAAATACAAGAGAATGAGAAGACATGTGTAAAGATCAATATGACAAGGTATATCCTTGCTAACCATCTAAACTTGTAAATTGATGGAACATGATGCATCTAATAGGGGAGGCCATTCCGTCATTTGGCAGCTATCCTAGAGAAAGCTCTTTAATGAATCCCCGTTCCATTAGCTTTCAAATGTCATGGAATTTTGAACACCTTTTTGCCATGTGATATAGCCAAAAATGCTGATCATTCCTAGTTTAAATGAGAGTGAACAGGATCCTCTCATGAGTTACTTTAAATTAGTGAGTATTTGAATTAAACAAGGGGTTTAAGGATTTATGGTAAAACTAATAGGTGAACATATTATATGTATTCCATACAGCTTTCATTATGGAGAACTTTATTTTGTATGAAGAGATTGGAAGAGGGAACAAAACAGTTGTCTATAAAGGCAGAAGGAAAGGAACTATTAATTTTGTGGCAATTTTATGCACTGATAAAAGCAAGAGGGCTGAAATAACAAACTGGGTAAGAATAACATTGATTAACATTTGGGATGTACATTCTAAAGATTTTGGAGCTTATTTTAAGATAAATAATGTTTATATAAACACATCTGTATTTTTCACTGGGTACTGTGTCAGTACAGAAGTTTTTCATAATTTTTTTTATAAAAACCCTGTTTATTGTGCTTCTCATTATTTTGGGGCAAGTTTATATTGTTACACTTTCAATTCTGGGTAGAATATTTGTATCATGCTGTTTTGTGTATTGGTGAGAAATAATGAGTACTCTGGAAAGATATGTTCTAAATTTTTTGAATTTGTATTATGATCTCCCAGAATTTCTTGCTAATCTGGGAAATTCTCTGTTAGTGTAATTACCATGTAGTTGAAAGAAAGAGGAAAAGTTGGCTTTTCTACCCCACTTTTCTCACCCATTTAATGGGACTGAAAGTGGCTGACAAAGCTTTCTATTCTTCTCTCCACCACAGAACACCCTGTGAGGTAGGTGGGGCTGTGAGAGCTCAGAAGAGAGCTGTGACTAGCTCAAGGTCATCCAGCTGGCTTTGTGGAGGAATGCAGAATCAAACCCGGTATTCCCAGATAAGAGTCCTGCTCCCTAACCACTAGACCAGTGATGGTGAACCTTTTGAGCTTGGTGTGTCAAAATTCGCAAGAAAACCTAGCTTAACTCGGGTGCTGTGTCACATCTAGAAATATCTATAATTTTGTGATATTTGTAGCTCTAGTAAAAAAGTTATATTTTTGATATATGTATTTTATTAAAAGCAAAAACAAATAATTCTTTACATTAGTGACTTTTGTTGCTAAATCTTCAATTGAAAGTTGGTATTTCATACACTTTAAGAGCAAGCAAGCACTACACACACAGGTGCCAGGGTGACCATGTGTGTCACCCAAAAGGGCTTGGTGTGTCATCTGTGACACACGTGTCGTAGGTTGGCCATCACCGCACTAGACCTAACTGGCTCAGAAAGACATGACATTTACATAGATTACTCAAATCTTACAATATCATGTCCTTCTGAAATGGTGAAAAATATGCAGCATCAAAGGCCCTTATGATTTTTTAGTTGGGGAAGAAATAATAAAACCTTACAACTTTTAAATGTTGTAATTTAAAAACTTGCATTTTAAAAGTTTAATTGAAAAACGTCCTTTTTAATTAGAAGAGCAAAGTTGCTGTCTCAGACAAACTTCAGATTTAAGAAATTAAGTTTCATTTCTTGTTCCATATTGAGTTTTGAACAGCTTTTGTAGGAGCAGAAGGATGGGCTATATCCCAAATGATCAGTACAGTGGTACCTCGACATACGAGTGCCCCAACATACGAGTTTTTTGAGATACGAGCCACCGAGTGAGTGATATTTTGCTTTGAGATGAGAGCAAGATTTGAGATACGAGGAATCCGTCTCTCCCCCTTCCCCTTCCGTCTCTCATCCTCAAGCGCACGCACACCACTCGTCGCTCGCCTTGGGATGCCGCCCTGCGTCTGTTTTCCCTTCCGTCTCTCATCCTCAAGCGCTCGAGGGGCCCGGCCCGGCCTCGGCTTCGGCCACCAGCATCCAGCCCGCCCCATCGCAGCTGCCACGGCCGCTTCCTCACACCTGCGCCGAGGTCTCCCGGGGCCCTACAGGCGAGAGGTAGAGGGCGCTTCCCCTTCCCCTTCCCCTTCCCCTCCTTTGGGTCCTGTCAGCTGCCTGGGTTCAAGGGAAATGTGGAACAGGCACGCATAGAAAGAGGAAAGAAGGGATGAGGGGGTGTTTTGGGAGCTGGAACGGATTAATGGCATTTCATTTAATTTCAATGGGGAAATTTGCTTTGAGATAGGAGCAATTTGACATACGAGCAAGGTTACAGAACGAATTAAACTCGTATGTCAAGGTACCACTGTATTCAGCTAGGCTTTAAGATTTCCTATTGATAATGTGGATTTCAATCAATTTTAAAATTCTATTTTACTAGCAACAAATCTTGAACATTGTGCTGAATCTTGACAACTAAAACAATAATTGTGCTTTGCCTACTGGCAAGGTTCTTCTTCCCCTGGAGTTATATTTATATCTTGCCTTTCTACAAAATCTCAGGGTGGTGCATGTTGTTTCTTCCTCCCCAGTTTATTCTCGTAACAATCCTGGGAAATAAGTTTGACTGGGAGATAATGACTGGCCCAAGATCATTCAGTGTTTTTCCATGGCTGACTGGGAAGCTTAACTCTTGGAAACCTGTCCTGCCACTCTAGTCATTACACAATTTCTCAGTGGCCTAAATACTAATACATTATCTGAAAAAGTATTTTGAAAGGTTTAAGGGTGTTTTTCCACTGTCACTAGAAGTACCCATTAAGTACCCATTAATGGGTACAAAAATGCCATTACGTACCCATTAATGGGTACTTAATGGGTACTTCTAGTGACAGTGGAAAAACACCGTAAATCTGTTTTCATTTCCTCCTGCATTTTCATAGCATGAAAAAAGAGGTTCAATTCTACTTCTTTCATCAATTAATACTCCTAAAGAACAAGGGGCACTCTGGTAATGCTCAAAAGGCACAGTGAATAACTTTGTGATAATCTGTTACAGGTCCGTCTAACCCATGAAATTAGACATAAAAACATAGTAACATTTCATGAATGGTATGAAACAAGCAATCATCTCTGGCTTGTGGTGGAATTATGTACAGGTAAGAGGGAGTCAAACCAAATTTTGAACAACTGCTTCTGAGGGAAGTTTTTAAATAAACCGTTCTAGACTCCAAATATGAAAGCTAGACTCAAAAGGCCTCCTGTAATATTAAAATCCTAACCCACTGGTGTTTTAGACCTTTTTGTTGACAAACACTTGTCTTTTTGATCCACGATCTCCTTATCCTTTTCTGTTCATTGTCCAATGGTTCAACTACTGATATCTTGGAGTTTGATTGAATTTTACACATCTATCCTTGGTATAACAAACCTATCATTTATTTAAAGGCACAAAAGAACTAATATCAGATTTTATACTTGTTTTATCCTTGGCCATAGCTTTAAGAAAAAACAAACTTGTTTATGTTCTGTAGAAATTATCTGTTAGATTCTGGACAGAAATATGAAAAAGTGTAAATAGTAAATGCATGTATCTTTCTCTTCCTTTGTACCCACCGCAAACTATTCCCCTCTAGAGATATTTTCAGTTCCCAATTAAGATTTATATAAATCTTTATTCATTTTATAATATCTATGGTTGTCTTTTGAGCAACTTAGTATACTATATATCAAGGTGTGATGAGTACAAACATTCCCTTAGCCCTCACGTACTTGCTATCTAGAGATAATAGATTCTGACATACAGTATATAATTATAGTTGAGTGCATATAACATGAAAGAATCTTAATCTTTTTCTGCACTTACCTCAGTAGATCTGGATCAGCTAAATCCAGATCAGCATGTCCATGCTAAATAGATCTGGATTAGACAGATTTGGATCTACAGGAGAATCTACAGTATCTGCATTGCACAGATGCTCTGGCAGCTTAAGCCCTGTTCTGCAGCCACAGATGTGTGCTGCCTCTGTACAAGTGCCCATTGTGTGCTGTGATTGGTGCATAGCACTACCAACACTCAGTGCAATTGGCCACTTCCCCATCAGTCAAAAAGTACATCAGGATGGGGGGAGCTCCTTCCAAGTCACCTTGAAGATGCCATTGCTTTCAATGTGGAGGTGCTTTGGAGATATCTTGGCAGTTGTGACTCTGCATGTGTTCCATCGTCATGCCCACAAACTTTCTGCATCTGCTTTATGTGTGGATGGCTCTTCCTTGATCCAGATTGCAGTATGCTAGCATGGATTGTAAACCCCATTTATCAGGTCTATCATTAATTCAGATCTATAAGCCCTTAGCACACACATGATCTGGATCTACTCTATTCCCATGCAGACAATGTGTATTAAGAAGCTCCTTGATCCTGACTGCGGTGCAAACAATGTGTTCTTAGCAGTTACTAGATATAGATTAACAAGTAAGTGCAGAAGGGACCTTAGAAATTTCACTGAAAAATGAATACTGTGGGATCCATAGTTCAAAGACATGAATGATTATCCAAATAATTTCCAAATATTTTACAGGTGGCTCACTGGAAATGGTGATAGCCCAAGATGAACATCTACCCGAGGAAGTTGTAAGAGAATTTGGAATTGACTTGGTTACTGCACTCCATCATATTCATGATCTTGGAATTCTCTTTTGTGACCTTAGTCCTGGAAAAGTAAGAAGGAATGATTTCTAGAAATACTTAAATCCTTCAGTTTTTAATACTCAAAAGCCACTGATTGATTTTTAATGCTGCAGATTCTTCTGGAAGGACCTGGTACCTTGAAATTCAGCAACTTCAGCTTGGCCAGAATAGAAGGTGAAAACTTGGAAGAATTCTTTTCTTTCATTGGAAATGAAGAAGGGGGAGGTGATAGTACTGAAAAAGAAGGACAAAATCTGAAGAACAAACTCAAAGGTTTGTTGAAATATTTATTACAGTTATGGCCCATCTTTCAAGTTTTAGTTTCTTGCAAAGCAACTTTCAAGAAATATAATATCTTTTATATTGGAGAGCATAACATTAACCAACGTGTCTTTGAAAAATTGAACATTGCAAAGTCAAATCAACCAAGTCCCAGAGTCCTTAAATGATTATTCTGTGTTTACCGATTTTTCAAGTTAGGATAGCTACTCATATTTTTGTATGCTCTCCTCTGCAGTATTTGAATTCCTGGGCATCTCCCCTTATAGTTATAAGATGTGGGACCAGGTAAATAAGGATGTTTTTCCATTAGCACTATGTACCTATTAAGGATCCATTAAGGACCCATTTGGCTCAGAGCAGGAAGACCCCATTCCCACCCAGACCCCATTAGAGCCACATTTGTTACCACCAGTTCTAGAGAAATCTGGATCATATGGGTCCTTCAGGTCCTATAATCCGGATTTCCTATAGACACCATTAAAGGGGTTTACAATGGGGTCTTCAGCCATCAGATCTGGATTATACAGAACCTGTTTCCACCACAATTGGACAGTGGGGTCTAGGGGAGGCTCAGCCCCAAAACTCAAAACTTTGAAGCCTGTGCACATTCTCTGAAGCCAGCTCTGAAGTCCCTTTGAAGATGCCTTTGAAGATTAGCCCAGGCTCCGAAGAGGACCCCATGCGCGAGCGATGCCTTTGTCAAAGGCTCCAGAAAATCTTCAAAGTTTGTGGCAGATCGCTCCAGAGGTTCTCCAGAGCCGCTCCAGAAGATCTTCGAAGAATCTCTGGAGCATCTACGGAGATTGTACCCCCTGTCCTCCAAAACACCTGAGGTGACAGGCGGGGCCAAGGTGGGTAGATCTGGATTCACCACATGGGTGCTCCAGCGTTTCCACTGCAAGCAAGGTAGCACCCATTGCTATTGGGTGCTAGACCACCCGTGGAAATGCATTGGGTACTTCCTTTAATCTGGATCTACTAGATCGGGATTAAGGGAAGTACCCATTCCTTAGATCCGGATCATCTTGGATCTGGATTAAGGGAGGTCAGTGGAAAAACACCCTAAGAGAAAGCATTTGGGATTTATGTTTATGGTCATCACCAGATGATGGCCAGTTATCGCACTAAGAAGTGATAAATTGGGGTATTGCTCTCCTGCTGTTATCACTTTTTAGCCAGACAGCAATGTGACTGCCTTTATGATTTTTAAATTACTAGTGCATATGGGCATCCAGAATGCCTGGATGTGCACACTGCTACCACTGCATGTGCATGGCTGGCTATTTTGACTTCCGCTCCTGTGTGCTGGATAGAGCAACGATCACTGTTTTGTCTTAAATAAGAAAAAGCACCATTATCGGAAAAAACGTGACCAGCACTAGATTTTCAGCAATAAGGGTGTTTTTTTTTGCTTTTGAGATTGGAAGAACCAGGACTGTGCTGGGGTCAACACAGATATGTGTGGCAACCCCACCATAGCAGGGCCATATTGGTCTGGATGGGGCCTATCCGTTTCATTGTATAGATGTTTATACCGTTCTGTAAACTTTCTTCAGTATTTGAGCTAGCCTTAGGAATATCGGTACAGGTTTACTGTATAGGACTTTGTAACGTATCTCATTGTAATATTTTCCTGTTAACGTGACAGTTAAAAAAAGTCAACGCTAGATATACATAATTTTTTTTTTAAAAAGCATGAAGTTTTCCAGTTGATTGAGCTTTAAAGACTTACAACGCATGCAAGCCATCCTATGCATTTTTTTAGCCTTTATGTTTGAGTTAAATGATTTCATATAAAGGTGTGTCATGATATCAAGAAAGATATTTGGGATACTCAGAAAAAAGTGATTATATATAATTAACACATAGAAGCGTAGTGTCAGTACATGTGTCAACTACTTGGCACTTCAAAAATCCATGGTTGCTATTAGTGGATTAGAAATTAGAAGAATATCAATGAGTAAGGTCTTTTCACTTTAATTCAGGAGTTGTTTCTCAGATAGGAGAAATCTGCTCCAGTTCGTCAGCTGGAGTTACATAAAAATACTTCTGTACTTTTCAAGTGTGACCCCAGATATATGGTATATTTGATTGCTACATTTTGGGAATTGTCAAGGCAGTTTTGACCACAGGTTTTAAGCACATCTCTCTTCAGTCTGAAACCGTTCTTCTAGTGACCTTTGTCTACTAGATGGACAAATACAGTTGAGGAAGTTGAAGGGTTGTGTTTATATTACAAAAGAAAATCAAATGGCTTTTTTTCCCTTTCAGGTTCACTGAAGTATGTTGCTCCAGAGGTGATTCAGGGATCTGACTTTTCTGTAGCCAGTGATCTTTGGTCATTAGGCTGTTTGCTGTATGAAATGTTTTCAGGTATTAAGGCTAATACTATTAAATTGTATTATAGTAATTTAAATACTAGTTGTATTCAAGAACGTTAAAGTTGGTTGTTCCTAAATGTGTTCTTTTGCCATTGGTGTTACTAATATCTGATTGGAGTGTTTTGGTATTACACTTTAACATCTATTGAAATAAACAGCTATCTTCATTACATGAAGATAGAAAAAATAGCATGAATATCTCATACTGTCATGTAACTCCTGCCCCCAATTCACTGGTCTAAGGTGGCTTGGAGAAACCTGAGTTGTAGATGCTAGGCTTCTGTAGGCTTCTGCACAACCACCAGGAGCCTGCTTACTGGTGGTTGTGTAGATATTAAAATTGGCTATAATTTCTATTGCTGGTAGCTTGTGCCCCAAGTACTTTTGCTGCCCAAGTCTGTGCCAACTCAGCATCTGCTGAACTCTAGGTGCCAGGTGGTGCAAGTAACCTATTTTGTGATAGTAGCCTTGTTCCTCTCTGCTATTAATTCAGTGGCTTATGTTCTTGAACATCTAGGTGGATTGTTTTTGTGCAGCTGTCCTTGCTTTAATTCCTCCTCAGTTCTTTTTATGTTAGAATAAACCAATGCTCCATTTAGTCAAGCAGATTGTTTTCAGAGTAGCTTTCCATTTCTGGATGCCCTCTCTTCCTTGCTGTAATAGGCTCCGCTCATCTTGATTCCACATTCCCAAAATACATAGCCCTAGGAAGCAATTATGAACAGGTAGACCCTGTAGTTTTGTGGTCTACTGAAGTCTAAGAAGGGTTGACTTTTCTACCCATTTAAGGGGACTCAAAGTGGCTGACAAAGCTTTCTGTTCTTCCCACAACAGACACCCTGTGAGGTAGGTGGGGCTGTGAGAGCTCAGAAAGAGAGCTGTGACTAGCCCAAGGTCACCCAGCTAGCTTCATGAAAGAGGGCTGTGGAATCAAACCCAGTGACTACAAGATATGAGTCTGGCACTCAAACCATAAGACCAAACTGGGCTCACAGACCTTCATGTGCCTGTCTGTAGTGGCCAGTCATGGACACTTAGCTGAAATCCAGCCAGCACCAGTATCTACATCCTCTCCCTACTTTTCAATATGTAGTGAGATATGAACTGAATAGTAAGGCCAGGTTAAGAGGGGTATGGTTCTCAGGTTCAGTTAACTGACATTTTTTGTGGGTGTTATCAAAGGTGAAATAGGGCTTTGTGTTTGTGCTGATAAATTAATTTTTATATCAACTGAATCCTAAGAACATAGAAAAGCAAAAATTCTTTGCCAAAAAATTGGGTGAGAGGCTTATGTCAAGATTTCATTAAGGAGAAGAAAATTAATCTCTTGCAAACTATTGTGGGACAGACAAGCTTTAAGATCTGTCACCCAGTACTGTGAAAGAAAAAATGGTGATTAACTGTGAAAAAACAAAAGGCATAGCCATTTATAAGAAGCTTATAAGTATGCATAACTGGGCTACTAAGGGGAATAAAATAGCTCAGGATAAATACTTGTGTTTGGGAATAATTGTTCATTGAGTTGGCAGAAAATGTACACAGTACTGAGTAGCAGTTGGTTGAATGGAAAATACCTGAAGAGGGTAAGGGATTCCATTTCACATTTGTGGCTTTCAGAGAAGGGAGGAGAGTACAGATGAGTGATAGTGGGATTGCTATAGGGATCATTCCAGGAGCACGTTTTGTGGATTTCTCGAAAATAGCAATATAGTGACACCTGGAGGCACCCTTACAGATTCAAAATTTGCACTTTCAGGTTTGTTTAGAGCTGATTTGGCATATCTCTGTAGTTCTAATAAAGGCTGGTGCAGGTTTCTAATGGGGCCCAAGTTCAGTTCAATGTAAACTGAATCTACCAGAAACAACTTGTACACATATCTACAACTTAGGGCTCTCTGGGGCTGTTTATTTTATTGATTTATTTTCTTGTTGTAGGGACTGGATAGTTGGATTTCTTTTTTTCCTGTGAGAAGTCAATAAAGCATTTTCACATGCATCTTTCTAGAATAGATAATAAAGCAGTGATGTTTTAGACAGAACACAGTCTTGTATCAGAACAAAAATATATCAGAGACACCTAGAATAAAAGACTGGTTCTTTCTTCTTATAGTCAAAGACTTATGAGAGAAAAAAAGGGAAGCAGTTTGCTGATTTCTTCTTTTATGTGCTATCCCTAAGCATTCCTGTGAATGTGGCCATAATTAAACTAAAGTATTATAGTAAAATACAATTGATTTTATCAAGGTTTCTAGTCATTTGAGTTTGTGATATTAAAATTGATATTAACCATCAAGAAACATTTTTTAAATGCTGTCATATGTGTTAAGAGATCAGTTCAGTTTAAGTACTATTAATATGCCTGTTCTTTACTCAGATGTTCTAAATGTTTTTTAAAAATTTATAGGAAGGCCGCCGTTCTTCTCAGAAAGTGTAACAGAACTAGCAGAACAAATCTTATATGGAGATCCCTTTTCACCTATATTGCAAGGTATTATTTTGCAACTGAATTATATTCATATGATATGACAAAAATATGCATGAATTTTGTCACTTGTAAAAATAATACCAGGGAAATTATTTTTAGAAACTTTAGATCTACAACATGGAATATGTTTACAAGATTTAGAGTGCTACATCTTTAGACAGTGTGGCAGTTTTTTATTCTATTTTAATGGACTTTGCTAGTTCCTAAAATCACTCTTGCCACCCACAAACAGAATATAATATTATCTTGCAGGAACACCAGCTGTAAAACCATCTTCAGACTTCCTTAACTTGCTTGAGTCTTTGCTTCAGAAAGATCCCCAGAAGAGGTAACTTGGAGTTAGAAAGATTAAGAATGTCATTCTGTAGCTGATGATAGTTACAAAGTATTAGCTGTTTGTAACCTTGACTCAGCCTATTCTCACCAAAGTAGGGAGGGAATTAAATGAAATTACTTGCACCTGTTTTCAGCAGGAACTAGGTGCCAGTGATATCACTGGCGTTAATAAGCTATGCAGGATTCCTTTTTGTTTCATCTACATCAGCTAATAGCCAGCTGTTATACTCTCAATCAGTGCTATCATTTTCAAATGGCTGCTTATTGAGCTACAATCTGAAGATAGGAAAGATCTACTCTCCCTCTCTCTTTCTCACTCACTCACTCTCGCACACATACTATGTCTGTCTGTCTCTCAGAAACGGAGTGGGACTGCATTGCTTCATCTTCCAGAAGGACCACACATATAGTAAGACTAACTGTTTGTCTTGGAACGTACAGATGAAGCAGTGCAGACCACTGGATGTAACCCAATAGTCCCAAAGAGAGCAGGTCTAAAAGGAAAAGGCTCTTACAACCAATTTCTCATTTTTGTTTTTGTTTTTTATTGTTTTAACAGGTTGAGTTGGGTGAAACTTTTACAGCATCCTTTTTGGAAAGATGTTTTTATCCAAACTCCCAGTGAATTTGTCTCCATTAAAGACATTCAATCCGGGTAGAGTATATTTTCATTGACAAGAGTACATTTCATTGGATGCATGTAAGAGAATGAATGCATCTCTTGGCTTGTGAAAGTGCTTGCTGCATAAATTTGAAAATCTTTATTGTTTTTTGCAGCAACAAACATTGCAGCAGGTTTTCACTTTTAATTGCAACATGGTTTTTTAGAGAAACATTGTACCATTTTCTAAAGATGTGTGACATGGCTGGCTTATCCATGGCAGTTGACAAAGGGTGTTTTGCACTGTAAATTCCAAGTGTAGGCTCTGCCCCCTCAGTATTTTCTCTGCTGTATCAAAGAATATTTAGGAAACATGCATTTAAAAAGGATGAAGATTGATTTTACAGGAAATTATTTTGAAAAAAATGTGAGTTTGATATGGCAAAAAAATACTATAGCTCTTCCGTGCTAATTATTACTAGCACTAAGTATCCATTACGTACCCATTAGGGACCCGTTAACGTACCCATTAGGCTCAGAGCAAGAAGATCCCATTTCCACTGCAGACCCCATTAGAGCCACATTTGTTTCCACCAGTTCTGGGGAAATCTGGATTGAATGGGTCCTTCAAGATTTATAATCCAGATTTCTTGTAGGCCCCATTAAAAGAGTCTGCAGTGTGGTCTTCAGGCATCAAATCCGGATTATACAGAGTGTGTTTACACCGTGATTGGGCAGTGGGGTCTAGGAGAAAAACTGTCCCATCATCATGTACTGTGAGGAAGACATACTGTAATATGTTTTGACCACTTTCTGTCTCCACTCTTAGAATTCAGTATGCAGTAGGATTCTGTTCCAGCAAGTTGTTAAAGTAAAATCCAATGGACCTTTAATGCTAGGAGAAGCATGTTGACATGAAACAGGAATGCTTAATACCACTTAATAACAAAACAAGGTCTCAATTAGAAAATCATATAATATTGGAACTGAAGAATTGGAGTTTGTTTAAAATGGGCCCTTGCTGTATATATTCATATTGTTGGGACTATTTAATTATAAGTTTGAGGTGTCTGCTTCTCACAGTTACCTAGATCAAAACATTTCCAATAGATGATTATCCTGGCTTTGATTGGAACATACTATTGATGATGGAACATGAGACAGGAGCTACAGATTTTACTTCTATAAATACAGAATTATTAATTTCTTCAGAAATGTATTAAATTCTGTTTCAAATTATGATAAATGTCTCAATATATTTCTGATATATTTCATTGATTTTAATTTATTTTACTCCCAATTTGTTTCTAGAAATTCTGAGATTCTCACACAAAGTGAAAAGCTCCCAAACACATTGTCTCCAGTATCAGAAAGCAAGCAACTTAACAGATCTTTCAGAATTGGTAAGACTGCAACTTATCAGTGGAAGGGTTACTTAAAATCACCAGCATTTTGATGTATGCATAAATACATATAGATATTTGAGAACGCACAATGAGCACTACCATGTTTTATTTTGTCCTTTCGTCCTAATTACTTTCCATGTGCATGCACATCTGTAAATGCACTTCTTCTATATAAGGGTGAAAAGAGCAGTTGAAATATGGAAGATGCAGGAACCCTTGAGAGCACCAGGAAAAATTCTAAAGAAATCTTTTGTACCTCCTGGCATTGTGTTGACAATCCAATGTAATATGCAGAAATAAAATGCGTATTTGATATGCTACAATCCAATACAGGGAATAGAATACAAGTTGTGTTTTCTTCAGCAGAAAGTCCTGAAGAATTGCGCCCTAAAAGTGCTCGTGATGGCGAATCAAACGAATCTTTATTTCTTCTCAGGTATGTAAAGCACAGCAGGTGACAACCAGATCTTTTCATTAGCAGAATACCAAGTTTGAAGCTTTATTCCCAGAATGGGCAGAGCTTGTGGAGGGGGGTACCTTGGGCTGGGCTTAGCATCACTCTGAAATATATTGAATTTAATTCTGAGCTGGAGCAAAACTCTTAAGTATGCCATCCATGGATGTTAAATGAGCTAATGAGATTAAGTGCTATTCACAAGCAGCACAATATGAAGTTTGTACTGCATACCGTATAATTTGTGAATGAGTGTTGATGTTAGTATTCTTTGTATCTTAGTTTTTAACATCCTTTATTTGCTTTAAGGATAAGAATTAAACATTTTAACGTGTTGTCTCAAATATAGGGAGAATAGAATCAATTCTTCAGAGTATTTTGATACTTGAGTGTTCTGTTTTGCTGGGTTTTAGATACATATTTTTCCTTTCAGTTCTCGCCCAACCCCTAGAACTAGCACTGCAGTTGAAATAAATGGGGCAGCTGCTGTTCATTCTTCAAATTGTCTACAGTGTTCTTCAGCAAAGGTGAGTACAGCAAGAAGCCAGAGACTAATGCCTAGGTGTTTGCTTCAGAGAAACAAATGAGAGGTAGAGAAGACAATGCTTAACATAAGCCAAGGGACAGAGATAGCGTCAAAAGAAACAGAGATTTGAAAGAATGAGGATGAAGGTAAGGTCCTTATGTTTGACTTGAAGACTGTGGAAGGTTGGTAAAGCTAGCTTGGTGAAATGAAATAAAAGATATTTGAAGAGCAACACATAAGGAATTCTGTCTCTTCCAAGAAACCTAGACTTAGAGGCTCCAGATATAGTATTAACTCTTATTCCACAACAACATGGGCTGAACCAAAGATTTAAAAGGGTTGCCATTTATGTTGCTAGTTTCTCCTCAGCCACTTTCTTGAGATCCTCATCCACCTCTTTGCTATATCTTTCATGTGGTCTTTTCCTCCCCTGTTTCTAGACCTTTTCAGCTTATTGTTTTTATTGATGCTTTTTGAACCTGGGCCTCCCTTCACTGCGTCCATTTTAGGCCTCCCATGACTCTTTTAAAACATTTTAAAATCCTCCTTTCTCTTCATTGTTTGCTTTCTCCTGACTTCATTCCGCTTCTCTGTTTCCACCTCTCCTCTTCTGATAGACGGGATGTGCTGGAGGCTTGGCATTCACTGTGAGAAGCCCCACAGCTCCGAAAGTGGTGAGAAGAAAGTGCTACATCTGTGAGACCTGGAAGCTCTTTCTCAGTTGGGTGGATCCTGCCTGGGATAGTTGTGCCAGAAAAACATGGCCTGCCTGAAGATAGATCCTGCCTGGGGTAGTTGTGCCAGAGAAACATGGCCCACCTGCTTTCAGCAAGCAGTTTTCTTTTGAGGAACTAGCCAGTCTTCTCTCAACCTAGTCACCATGTGTACTTAGCCTGAGAAACCACCTTTAACTGAATGTGGTGCTGAGGACAGCTGAACATAGTGGTTGAAACTTCTAGGGATATCACTATCTTGCCAGCATGCTTGTTCCCCTGGTATCAGATACAGAGCTGTCCCTAGCCGCCACCCAGGATGATGACCTATTGACAGTTAATTGTGATCCTTTCCAGGTCCTGGGATAGCTGTAATTCTTTATGAGTTCATAAGCTTTCAGAAAGAATCTTGAAAGCTATGAATTGGGGACTTGCAGTCAGTGTCCCAAAGGACAAATACAGATGATGACCCCACCCCTTCATTCTAAGTTGTAGGCAGGGGACAGAACCAGTCATTAGTTATTAGTAAAAACAAGATATTTTCTCCATGCTTACAACCACGTGTATAGTGCTTTCTGTGCAAAATAAAGTAAAACTATTTGTAAAGAACTCACTAATCCTCTTTAGAAGTACAACACAAATATTGAAGGTCTTAACTAAAAAAAAATTAAGCTTCTTTTTTGTTTATAATCTCGGCCAGGATGGTGGTATGATTCTCACAGTAGAAGTGGGGGATCCTGCCATGAAGCTTGTGTGAGCTTTGTGGCCATGACCTTGGGCATGTTAAGGGAAGCAAACATGGTTCCCTTAGGTGTTTTAGGTAGCTGGTTAAGTCTCACACTGCTAGGCCAAGAATTGAGCATTTTGGGAGTCGTATCCAACAAAGAACATTCCAATTATTTTGGATTATCTCTGCATGAACATGAGTTTCAGTGGTCTGTAGATATCATTTCTAAGAACAGAAATGAATTATATTTACTGGGATGATAATAATAGGCTTCCAAACAAAAAATTGAAAGACTGTTTCATGAATGAAATCATATCATACAATATTTTTTAAAAAGTTAAATTTAAGGAGAAAAAAGTTGAAAAATTAATGCAAACGTATCACCTGATCCATGGCTCTTATTTTTTTAAAAAAGGCATTTTAAACTTTTTTTCGGTGTGAACTGCCGTAAATTCATTATTACTACAGGGTAGACGTGTTTTATAGAAGTCAAACAGTAAGCCAAGGCTATAATTCACAGTCCTGAAGATGAGCTGTCTCTGAGAAAGCAAGGCTAAGGGCAAGTCGCAGAATTGGTTTGAGGATAAAATAGATAGTAGAAGAATAATGTGTAGTGCTTTGAACTCTTTAGAAGAATGGTGAGATAGGAGTATCATAAATAAATCTAATCAATTAAAGAATGCCACTTTAGTCCTTTATCCTATCAAAGCACTTTGTTTTGAGTGTTTGTGTACAGCTTATAGCAGCGGTGAAGGACAATCCAATTAAATATTGTAGCATGAGCTTGAAGTATATATGGCTATCCCATTCTATACCTTGAAGCTCTCAAGAATGACATAATCAAATTAAAACAGGTAAAATAAGTTGGTTAAAATGGTGATAATGCCTATATTGGGAGGGGATGCTGTTACCTCAGCCAAAGTTTACAGCGGTCTTGCTGTATAGTTTAGCAGAACTAATGCATTTAGGAACAACTGTGCAGCTAGACCATTAAAAACAGAATACTGAGGTAATTTCAAGCATATTTAAAAATTTGGAGCTACATTTCCACTGTTCTTGAACAGAGGTACAGTCTTAATCTCACTTGGGAGTAAGTACAACTGAACCCAGTGGAACTTATTTCTGAACAGACTGTGGAGTATTTGTTGGGGCTTTTCAGCTTGTAGCAAAATGTTAATCTAGTTAAACAATGTCTATCCAGCACAAATTTAACTCTGCTTTCTTTTCTGGGTGGGTATCTCAGGCCCTTGAAAACTCTTGCACTCTCATATGCAACTCTTTTTGTGAACTGCTATTTAGTATAAAACAAACTTGTTAACCATTCTCATTCAAAAAGCCCCAAGACTTTTTAGCAGGGAGACTGAAAAACATAGGCAGGTCCTGAATTTTTTTTCTCTGGCAGCTTGAAGACAAAAATAATAGATGAGGCTTGAACTTAGAAAGGAGAGAAGGAAAGGACAAACCAGTGACCCTGGATATGATTGTGGGATCGATATTTTCAGTTTAGACTTTTATCCTTTAATAGTCCATATGAGGAAAACATTGTTTTTTAACTCATGAGTTCATTCAATGAAAAGTTTCCAACCCCTTCTATGTTTGCTATATATAGTTTTATGTATACACACACATACACTTTAAGCACAACTGGTACTTTAAGATTCATATATCTCCCTGATGTGTTGGAATGTATGTTTTCTGACTTTTAAAAGCTCTTTTGCATGAAAAAAAGACTGCGATCCTGCAGTTGTGATGCCACATGCATGTCCTTGAAGGTTTTTAACGCCCAACCCAAGCTCGCAATAGGGTTGTGTCAGACACTGGTCTTGGTAATGGGCAACATCCATGTTGTCTGTGGGGCCTGGTGCTTAGGTACAGAGGATGCATGTCAGTTCCAAAAATTCAGAGCAGTGCTTTGAGGACCCCTATCACTCAGCTGATTCTGATGCTGTATAAGCTGAAACGGTAAAGGTAGGCTTTATTTTTTACAATAGGGCCAAGTTTCCACTTGGGAATTTAATCTGGTTTTAAACTTTTTTTAAAAAAAAATCAGCAGTGAGGTCTGGTTTTTTTCTGTTCCCATTGTTGCCTTATAATGCGGACTCTCTAGTAACGAATTAGGACTCAGACGCAGGATGGTTGCCAAGTAAAAGAAGTAAGCCCTCTTTATTAACACATGCCAAGGCTTTTATACAGTTTCTCTGAACAATGGAAAAGTACACTCAGGAAACCCATATTTGGTTACAACAGGAGAACTGGACTGAACCAGTATATAACCAGATATAACAGCCTAAATGCAAGGATAGTGCTACGTAGTAAACACCATATATGGTGTTATGGTGAGGAAGCTTCAGGAACCAATAGAAGCCTGTCTCTGGGGATTGCTTATGCATGTGTACAGCTCGTGTCAGCATCCTTGGATGCTGCTTATTGTTTACATGTACTGTAGATATTATGACTTCTTGAGACTTTCTTTGAGAGATATAGCAAAGTTACTGTGACCTAGGAATTTCTCCTTTGGCCTAGTAGCTAGTAACTTTTCTTTAGCTGAAATGGGCAAAATCTCTACCACAGGGCTCAATCTACAGGGAAGAAACCTCCTCCCCTCAGTGTAATCCCCTCCCCATGCAATCAGAAATTGGACAATGTAATACGTTGACTTCATTGGGGTGGGCAATTCAAACCCTGCCCTCTGTACAAACCTGCCTCTGCATCAGATCATGGAGCCCATTGGCAGCAGCTTTTGTTCACTGCTTGTCCTCCCCCCATCTTGTATCCATTGTAGCACAACTTCTTTCTTGTGTTAACAAGAACATTAAATATAATTTCCCCTTTTTTCTTATAATGGAGCTTTGTGCTGGATCGTTACAGCAGATCAGCGCAAAATGACAGGGAGTGAGGCTTTTACACAAGAGCCGACACACTACACAACCTCAGGACAGGAGCCACTAAAGTGTTTGATCGCTGCCAGAGAGTCCTTCTTAGTAAAATCAGACACTTTGACTCACTCCCTGCTATATGGTCTGATCTCTTGTTGCATTGTTAGCTACTGCAGGCTCTGTTCATTCTTGCCCTCCTTCCCCTCCCCTATCAGCCAGCCCAATCTCCTTAGTATGTAATGGCAGAGAGCCCAGAGAAGAGGGGACTATGGCAGAGGAAATCACAGCTTATCATTGGATATGGGGAAACTGAGGAGAACACCCTTAGAGCATGGCTCCCTCCCCAAAAACTGCTTGCATCCCATTTTGCTAAATAAAGTGGTGTGTTTCTAAATCCAGCACCGAGACCTCTTTTGATCCAAATACAGATAATCCATGTTTTGGGAACTTTAATCCTGGATTCTTTAAAAACTTTAGGAATGGTGAACACTCAAAATGGTTTCAAAGCTCATTATATTTTGTTTCAGATCTTTGTTAGCAGGCATGTGCTAAATTTCACTACTGAACCCAAAATAAACATGGATGCTTTTGTTCATTCAGGAAGTTTGGGGTAAGTGAAACTACTTAAGTTCAGGTGGAGAGCAGAGTCCTTGTAACTGACCCTTTCCGTTATTAGCTGGTTTCAGTGGATGCTGGAAAGGCAAAGATCCAAAGCAGTTCAGTGCTCTGAACTGGCTCAGAAAGTGCGATCCCAGCAGTTTGGGGTGGTGGTTCAGATCTTTTTCTTCACAGTGCCTGTTTTGTAGAGTCGCCTAGTGTTGGCAGATTTTGGTTGCAGTGACTTTGTTCTCCATGTAGATGTCAGTAGTTTCACTTTCTCTGTACTCCCCGAAAGAAGAAAACCATTGTTAACTGTGTGTTTATTTGGGTAGTCAGGTGGGTATGTCACAGGAATTAGATGTAGAGAAATAAAAGTTCTCGGACGGATTCCGCATACTACGGATGGGTAATATCTAGGTGTATTACTGGCAGACGACCGCTAGATGGCTTAATTTTAGGAGTATAAGACCCCCAATCCCGTCATCCTCTCCAGTCTTTCTACGGTCGTTAACTAGGCAGACGCATCGCTTTGGAAAGAACTGGTGCCACGCACCAGTATTCAGAACGACAATGTCCTCAGCTCTATCCGCTTCGGAACAGGACGGGGGTGAGCCACCTTTACAGGGAGTCCCAGTGGGTGGGAGTTACCCTGGCGAATCCTAATCTGTTGGCCCCCCCATTTTTAGGCGCGCTCCCGCTAACCGCCCCTGACCACCCCCTTTGGCGATCTGAGGACGAAGAGTCCGATTTCTACGGGTTTTTACCCACGGCGTCCGATCGGGGTGTCCATCGGGCCTCTCTCCCCGCAGTGGGAGATGAGTCCCGGACATTTTCCTCCCACCCCGCGCCACTGCGCACAGGTAAGCGCCGGGAAAATAGCCCCCCCCTTCATTAGCTCGGAGGGGGATAGGAAGGAGGCTTTCGGAGCCCTTAACTGACGCCTTCCCCGGTGTGTTTTTTCCCTTCTATAGATTCACACTCCCCTGATGGGGATTCTTCTCCCTCCCAAGCCCTACGGGAGATTGAATCAACAAGAGCAGCCGCCCTTGCTACTCTTACCAGGCAGCCGGCACCCGTCCCAAAGCCTAAGAAAGTACGCCACGCCGCGCCTGAAGAAGTCCCCGCGTGTGACGCAGTTACACAGCGGGGCTCGCACGGACGCCGCAGCCAGTCTCCTGGAGCGGAAGTAGTCCCGGCACAGAGGGGAAGCCGTGGCCGCCACCATAGAGCTAGGCGCAGCATGGGGGAAGAGGATCCCTCCGCGGAGGCGTCCAGGATTCCCCAAGCCCGCGAAAAACGGCGCCAAACTAAGAGACGGAGGCGCGGAAAGAAACGCTCCCGCAGCCCTTCCTCCTCAGAAACAGAAAAAAGGGACCACCTGGCTATCCTCCTGGATCTTGCCCGCACCATTGCTCAAGGGGGGGCTAAAAAGAAGAAGAAAAGGCGCAGATCACCCACTCCACCTTCTTCCTCATCCTCTTCTTCTTCGGATTCCCCCCCGCCCCCCCCCTAAGAGAAGCAGGAAAAGGCACCATACCTCTGCTGCTGCTGGCTCCGCTGAGCAAAGGGAAATTACACAGCGCTCTTCTGAAAATATTGCGCAGTATACCCCCTCCACACAGCGCTCTTCTGAAAATAATCCTTCATGTGCCCCCCCTATACAGCGCTCTTCTGAAAATGATCCTACCTCTGGCAGGTCCCTCACACAGCGCTCTTCTGAAAATGATCCTACCTCTGGCAGGTCCCTCACACAGCGCTCTTCTGAATATCCAACCAAGAGGCTTGTTCAACCCACTCAGCGCTCTTCTGATATATTGGCTGACAGCTCCCTTCAGGACTCTGGAACTGCTCTGCCTATCCAACCCACTATATCTCACCTGGAATCTAATGTGATTGTGCATAATGTACCTGATGTTATATCTGCTGATGATGTTAATGTGGATGTTGGCAATGCTGGGAGGCGGGTTCCCACCCCCACTCCTGATACCCCTTCTAACCCCTTTCCCTCCCCAATGGAGGAGGAGGGAACGGGCCAGGAGGAGACCCCCCAGACCACACCCAGACTATTCCAGTATGACTCTATGCCCGCAGTGGTCCAATATGTCACTTCCTACCTGAAGATCCCTAAGGATCCTAATGTTTCAGAGGAACAAATCCAGCAGGCCAAGGACTTGCTAATGCCTCCGCCTCAACAAGAACTTATAATTCCCATACCAGACCTTATGAAAAATATTCTAATTAGGGAATGGGCGGAGCCAGGCACATCCAAGCGCCTCCCTGGGCCACCTAGGAAGCTCTTCTTACCAGCTGGCCATGCGGAATCTATCTGGGCCCTCCCCTCTATTGATGGCCCCATAGTCCAACTGGTGTCCAATCAGGTGGTCCCAGGTCAAGGGGAAAATATTTTGAGAGACTCAAATGATAAGAAACTTGAAAGTTTATTGAAAAAAGTTTACGAATCAGGATCGTTAAGTTCTCGTTGCTCAGCTTCCTGTTCGGTCCTAGCCAGGGCCATTCTCAAGGGAGTAGAGGAAATCCTTGCCTCTCCTTCCCTGCATACAGACCTGAAACCTAAGTTGCTGGAAATCAAGAAGCCGCTCTCTCTCATTGCGGATGCCAGTCTGGATGCCCTCCAGCTGTCAGCCCGTAGTACTGGGGCAGCGGTGGCAGCACGCAGGATGGTGTGGTTAAGAACATGGCAGGTGGACTTTAACTCCAAAGTCCAGCTGGTGACAGCCCCATACTCCGGGAACCTTCTCTTTGGGGAACCAAATTTAAAAGATGTCCTCATTGAACGGAACAAGAGGAAGGTGATGCCCACAGCTCCACCCTCGACATCTGCCACGCCCACTTCCAGACCCAAAGGTAACCGTAAACCATTTGGGGGAAGCTATGGCTCAGGTTTTAATTATTCATATGGGTACAGGAAACAGCCCTTTCGATCCAAGCCCCCAGGTTCCCGGTTTCCCTGGGGGCGAGGATCCTCGGCCAACAAGCAACCCCTCGGTAGGGGCAGGGGCAGGCAGTTTTCCTTCAACAACCCCAGCATGTGAATACCCAGTTCCAAAAGACAGTCACCCTCCGCCTGTAGGAGCATGTTTGACTGATTTTGTTTATGTTTGGTCCCGCACTGTTAAGGACAGATGGGTTTTGAATGTGGTAAGAGAAGGGTATAAGTTGGAGTTCAAGTACACTCCCATACCCAGACACATGGTGGTTCCGGTTCCAGTTAATAAAGTTAAGAGATTGGCCCTGTATCAAGTTATCCAGGAACTTATTGAAATGAAGGCTATTGAAGAAGTCCCTGCACCTGAACAGGGACAAGGGATATATTCCATTATATTTCTAGTCCCAAAGAAAGGGGGCACATGGAGGGGCGTACTGGATCTTAAGTATCTTAACCAATTTATGCAAACCAAATATTATAAGATGGAAGGCCTCTCGGCCATAAGGGGACAGTTGGAGGAGAACATGTTTCTGACCTCCATTGACTTAATGCACGCTTTTTTGCACATCCCGGTCCACGAGGATTATAGAAGGTTCCTTCGTTTCCAGATTGGAGAGGCGCATTACCAGTATAGAGCCCTCCCATTTGGGTTAAATCAAAGCCCGCGCGTCTTCTCCAAAACCCTCTTGGGCCCTATAGAGGCATTAAGAAGGCGGGGCATCAGAGTGTACCCTTTTTTGGATGACTTGCTCATTGCTGGAATATCCAAAAGGGAAACAGAACGGGACACACACACTACTATCTCCTTCTTGGCCGCACATGGTTTTAAGATCAACTACCCTAAGAGTAGTTTGACCCCTTCTCAAACACTTGTGCATTTAGGGGCTCAAATTGACACCAGCCCTTTCACCATCAAGCCCTCAGCAGAGCGCATCAACAGTCTTGTCAACATGGCCAGGGACGTTTCGGCCTCCCCATCTGCCAAGCTTTCCACACTCACTTCCCTACTGGGGAAGATGATTTCTATTATTGACTTACACCATTGGGCTAGGTTTCATACCAGACCCCTTCAGAGGCTGCTAAGACCATATGCTGCACTCATCTCACAGGGCCACGACAGAACCCTTCCCATCACTACGGACGTGCAACGCTCGCTGCAGCGCTGGAGCGATCCAGGTTATGTAGCCAAGGGGGTTCCTATCATCTCCCCCACAGAAGCCATAGTGCACACTGACGCTAGCCTTCACGGGTGGGGAGGTACCTACCTCTCTCACTCAGCACAGGGCACGTGGACACCCTCTGAATTATCGCACCACATTAACTGGCTCGAATTAAAGGCCATTCTCTTAGTTCTACAAACTTTTGAACCTCTATTGAAAGGGAAACATGTCCTTGTCTTCACTGACAATATGACAGCTAAAGCTCACGTGGCCAGGCAAGGAGGGACCAGATCCCGCTCACTTATGTCTCTCTCTGCACAATTGTTTATATGGGCTGAACCAGTCTTAGCATCCCTCACAGCGCTACACATCAGTGGGGAATCTAATGTTCTAGCAGACTCACTGAGTAGAACAAAATTATTAGAATCAGAATGGATGCTACACACAGATGTATTTGATGCCTTGAATGACAAGTTTGGTCCTTTTCAGGCGGATCTATTTGCAACGAGGCACAACAGACAACTACCTCTATTCTACTCAAGGTACAAGGACAGCCAGGCCCTAGCCACGGACGCCCTCACGTCCCCCTGGCCTCCAGGGATCCTATACGCTTTCCCTCCGATTCCCCTAATAGGCAGAATATTGAGGAGGATCAGGGTCGAGAGAGCTCAAGTAGTCCTCATAGCCCCATTCTGGCCTCGCAGACCATGGTTCCCTCTCCTGAGGGCCATGTCAGCCTCGGATCCGTTCACCCTACCATCCCGAAGAGACCTGCTCTCCCAACAAGGGATCCTCCATCCCAATCCCAAGTGGCTGGCGTTAGCGGCATGGAGTTTAAAAGGTTAAGACTCAAGGAAGCAGGGCTGCATGATGAAGTCATAAACACTATGTTAGCAGCACGAAGGGACTCCACTTGGAGAATATATAACAGCACATGGAAAGTGTTTTGCTCTTGGTGCGTTAGTAAAAATATTGACCCAGCACATCCCCTGATAGGGGACATCCTATTATTTTTACAAGATGGGTGTGTTAAAGGTTTAAAATACAACACCATCCGCAAGCAAATTGCCGCATTGTCTACATTTGTTCATATTAAAGATGTTCCATCCTTATCTAGACATGAGTACGTGGTTTCCTTCCTGGCGGGTTTGAAAGCTAAAACCCCTCCAACTATCCACAGATTCCCTACGTGGGATTTACAAATGGTCCTAGAAGCCATCACTAAACCACCGTTTGAACCTTTAGAACAGGTAGACCTAAAGTTCCTATCCTATAAGGCATTGTTTCTCGTAGCAATGACATCAGCCAGAAGAGTATCGGAATTAGCGGCTTTATCTATTGAACCCTCACTTTGTAAGTTTCAAGAGGAATCAGTCACACTCAGACTGGACCCATTCTTCAGACCTAAGGTTGACTCCAATTTCCACAGAAACCAAGAGATCCACCTTCCAGCGCTTTCCCCTGCAGATACGGGGGAAGCTGACTACAACGTTTTGTTATTGGACGTCAAAAGAGCACTACAGATTTACATAGACAAGACCAAGGATTTTAGGAAAACAAACTCTTTATTTGTTTGCTACCATCCAAACTATTTGGGGAACAAAGCTTCACCGAAGATTCTCTCTTCCTGGATCAGGAGTTGCATTACCCAAGCATACGAAGCTAGGCAACTTACTCCACCCGATGGTATAGTCGCACACTCAACCAGGTCATCGGCCTCCTCCACAGCCTACGACGCTTCAGTGTCAGTAGCAGAGATATGCAGAGCAGCTTCATGGTCCTCTCCATCGACCTTCACCAGGCATTACAAACTCGACGAATTCAAGAGACAGGAGGCCAGTTTTGGTAGAAAAATCCTGCACCAGGCATCCACTACCTCGGTAAGACAGGGGTAAGAGGGTTCCTATTATCATTATGGGTTAACTGTTCTCCTCTTTGACCTAGTGTGCAAGAGGCAGGTGGTGATGGGATCACAAGAGACCCGCCCTTTTTTGGGAGCTCTGGTACGTCCCATCCGTAGTATGCGGAATCCGTCCGAGAACGGGAGGTTGATTACCTCGAGAAGTATCCGTTCTGGACGGATGAAGCATACTACGCACCCACCCATTTATTGTATTTGCTAACTTCTACTGTTTTTCTTTATAGAAACCCGCTCCCGCGAAAGAGCATTGAGATCATGGACTCCCTCCGAAAGACTGGAGAGGATGACGGGATTGGGGGTCTTATACTCCTAAAATTAAGCCATCTAGCGGTCGTCTGCCAGTAATACACCTAGATATTACCCATCCGTAGTATGCTTCATCCGTCCAGAACGGATACTTCTCGAGGTAATCAACCTCCCGATTTGGGAGAAGTGACCAGAAGTTATGAAACACTGCTGATCAATTAATCTATATAAAGAGACTGAAGCTTAAAGTTCCTTTTAAGAACTAGGAATAATAGTTTCCAAGGAAAGCTTTTGTGTTCTATTTATAAATAAAACAAATATAGAGGAGAAAAACACAGTGATAGTATTTGCTTACATTCTAGGATGAAAAGTTGCACTGCAGTCAGCAGGATATAGAGCTGAAAGTGAAAGAGCTCATCTTCACAGAATCTGATCTAACGATTACTCCTATTATTGACAATCCAAAGGTAGTATAACAATGTATTTAATACTTCTAAATATTTATTTCCATTATCACATTGCAGAGCTAAATGCTGCTTAACTCTTATACTTCCACTTAGTGTCCATACCAGATATCTTCAGTGTTCTTTGATGATTTTATACAGTGTTACTAAAATGAAATACATTTGTGTGCCTCATGTTAATTGACATTATTGATCTAGGGACATGGAATTTGTGTTTCCAGGTTATTTGGTGTGCTGTGAAATGAGTTTAATGTATTAGATTGTGTGGTATGCTTTTTGTGGCTATTGCCTCCTTTTGAACTTCTGGTTGTTTTGCAGTTTTGTTACTAGTTTGTATCTACTCTACGGTGCTCACTGGTTTGTTCGAGTAGAAGGACTTTTCAAGATCCAGTACTGTGATCTCTTTCCTTTCCTGGATCAAATACTCAGGATTGCTTCACTATGTTCATTTTTA
Source organism: Aspidoscelis tigris stejnegeri (assembly GCA_023333525.1). Lineage (NCBI taxonomy): Eukaryota > Metazoa > Chordata > Lepidosauria > Squamata > Teiidae > Aspidoscelis > Aspidoscelis tigris. The sequence goes on from JALMGA010000008.1 coordinate 21,834,687, forward strand.
TTTCCTCTCAGATAGTGAAACAATCACCTGTGAGATTTGAAGTGAAAATTTTGCATGTGCCAGCACATTCAGGTAAACTCAGCTAAAGTATTTTAGAAGTTTAAAATGGTCTCTTGTTCTTATCTGACTGGCATCTATATTCTGCTTTTCCTTCTTTGTGTGGTGGAAAACAATGGGTCTTTTTGACTGCACACATTCCAATGCTTCTGTATGAATTCATCTTTAGGCCTCTGAGTCATCCTTCTCAACCTGAGGTATTCCTCTCAAATCTGTGACCTAATTTATGGCACAGTATTTTAATTGTTCATTTAGTTTATTTATAGCATCTATCCTTCACCTGAAGGTCTAAGGGAAGGTCACACCATATGACAAAACATTAAACATATTTTAAATATAACTTACTCATTCTTGTGGATTGAACTCAATACGTGTAAAGTATTTGTAGTAACTACAAAGGCTGCACAGCTTTTCCCCTGGCTTCCTTTTCTTCAGCCTTCCATTTCTCAAGCCTCAGAATAAAAAGAGCAACTGTTTTCCTGTCCCATACACTCACCACCACCAGGGTGTTGGACTCTTTCTACTCCATGCAGTTGTCCTTGAGCATTATGGCATCTGCAAAGCACATGGCTTTTAAAAGGACAACTCTTCTTTCCCCGCGTCCTACCACAGGATGTGACATCAGAAGGATCTCTGACCTGCCTGCCTGACCCAGCTCCACCAATCACTTCCCTGGATTGTGCCTTTACATCACTTCCCCCACGCCCCCTTTTGGAGGGTTATTTAAATCGCTGCAAAAGAATAAATCGCTCTCTCTGTTCCAGCTGATCCTGTCTCCTGCCTGATCTTTCTCCCCTGTGCTTCTGTCTTTAACTTCGCTATTTAAGCACGTGGCGAGTCCCTGATCTCATACCAGTTGAGATTAAGGGATTTACTATCATAACACCCGGTGATCGTACCAGCAACAGCTGATACCCACATTGTTGCAGCCCCCGGGTTATAACCTGCATCACTGTGGTTTTTAGAACTGCAGCCAAGAGGTAGCCGTGAGCCATGATTTTAGGTTGCAGTTTGCGACTGCGACGAGTATTTATTTTGGCTAACTACAAAACAGTAGATTCAAACATTGGCTCTCAATGCACTTCTTTGTGATTTTGGCCTTTTCAAATATGCCATTTAGTTCAAACATGTTCTTGGAATTTTTAAAAAACTAACTATAGTTCTTAATTATTTGCTTATTTTACACTTTTGGGCTTCTTGGCTTCTTTTTTCCTAGTGTCTTTTATTTTTGGGACACTTGTTTGGCTGATGTTTAGAAAAAACAAATGTTTGCTCTCATCTGTTCCAGCATGGCAGGGCCAGAGAAAAGCATATAGTAGTGAGATTGCTGTGAGATGTGTGATGAAATAGTGAGATTGCTGTGAGATGTTTCCTTCCAGCTGCAAAGGACATTCTATTGTAATTATTTTGTGAATGTACATGTTTTAAGAATGATATTTAGCTTTAGCATACTGGGCTACAAGATATGCCTCACCTTCTAAAAAGGCCTGCTTTCTGCCCGTCTGCTCTATTTTTCTCAGGGACATTACTGTATTTTGTAACATAATGCACTAGTTGCTGTCTGAACCCCAAATAGCTGTCATACAGTGCTCCCCCATGTGCCTATACTGAAACTAGAAAAAATTATTTGCTAACAAATTGCAGCATGTAGTTTTAAGGACACACTCTACATTCTCCTTTAGCAGCAAGGTACATAGAATAGTGATGCTGTTCTAGGAGCTTTTACGAGATATTTTTAGTACATAATGAGCTCAGCTTTGTAAAAACAAAGGGATCTCTATCAGCATGCAGAATTTCTTCCTGTAGAGCACTTCCTCGAGTACTGCGTAGAAACAGCTACTCTGAACATTTCACTCTGTGCTCCAAAGGTGCCTTTTTTTCCTGACAGGACTGGATCCTGTTCCCATGATTTACACAGCCCTATCTGAGAGCACTTCTGGGCTCTTTGTGGTGTTTTATAAATATCCAAGCCATCCCAAGAGGTTTTTTTTATATCATTTTAGGATTTTTTTTTCTCCAGGCAGTGGTGGAATGTTTTCTGTGCTTTAAAAAAAATGTTTTGAGAGTGAGCTAAGAATCTGGGGAGATCCCAAAATAGTCTTTTGATGGATCGAGAATGTTCAAATGAATACAAGCAAAGTGGGTTTTGGAGTGTTTTAGAGGGAAAGTATTAGATATTAACTTTTGGGGGAAGTAGGATGTAAATAATTTGTCTGGGGATGATGAGATATCCTTATCCTAACACAAAGAGTAACCAAAGTCTTTCACATTTATTTTTCTACAATTATCATTTACTTCTCCTTAGCCTTATTCCAAATTCTCATCACAGGCCTCTTTCTTGTATTCAGATTTGTCTCTAATCCATAGGAGTTGTTCATACTCTTGTCTTTGGGCTTTGCTGTAGACAAAAAGTGGGAGAATAACAGGAAGTGAGGGTATGCCCAGTGCTCAGTCACCATGATTTGCCAACACTGGATTGACGGAGGAATTAATATATTCATAAATGGATGTCTCGCTCTTTTAGCAATCCCCTTTTCCCTTTCGTGTTTAGAGATGTTCAGTATGCTTCTCTAAGTAATGCTAAACTGAAGTGTTGGTCATTAGAGGGTGTACTCGGGCCTTGAGAGACCCCTGCAGTCTGGCAAGGGCATGTCAGCTTGCAATATTTTATGTGTTCATCCCCTCAAGTTCAGAGAAGGCCAGAGGGCTGCAGACATAACAGATATATCTAGGCAAGGGCTGCTTCTGACATCTTGAGGGCTGGTGTACTTCCGCACTGACCCATGTTTGAGATGATGTGAGACTATTCCTAGTTACTCAGAACATTGTTCTGTATACCTCCAAATTCTATTTTATGCTTTTGCTTAACAACTGTGAAGCTCATATTAAAACTGAAAAAAGATTAATTTGCTTTTGTTTGCAGAATAATATTGTAACTGTTCCTTGAAGTATTTTTGTTTTCTTTGCAGCTGATAAACTGTCAATGCTGAAAGAAGAAGAATGGAATGACTTTTTACAACAGGTCTGTCAGCTGACTGATTCTCCGGAGAAGAGCACAGGGGCAGCCAGAGTTAAGCTGAATTTGCTTTGCTACCTTTGCACAGTTATCGGCAATAGGGAGGTAGCAACCAGATTAATCCACACGCAACTGGTAAGTTGGATTGCTTTTCAGCAGGCAGCATTTTGATATGCCACATAACCTCATTACAGCAGTCAGTTTTGTCTACTTTTTTGAAAAAGAAACTAAGTCAGTATCCTTGCCTATAGGCAGGAAAGTTAGAATTGACAAGGGGAGGGTTTTTTAATGCAATGGGTCATTGGTCTATGAAATTTGCTACCAGAGGAGGTGGTGACAACCAGTAGCCTGGATAACTTGAGGAAAGGATTGACAAATTCATAGAGGATGGGCGTGTCAATGGCTACTAGAAGGTATGGATAGGTACTGCCTCCAGGTTGGAGAGCCAGTTGGGACTCCTCTAAAGACCATTAGTAGGGAATCAAGAACAGGTGAAGGTTTTGCCTTTGTGTTCTGCTTCAGAACACCCAGAAGCAATTGGCAAGCTACTATGTCATACAGGATGCTGGTGTTGATGGGTTGTGGTCTGATCCAGCAGGGCATCTCTTATGTACATGGAAATAATACAGTATAATTTATTTTTGAATTAATTTTCATAAGATGGCCCATAAGAGCAGTCACTGATTATCAATAATAAAGTAGGGATCTGCACAAATATTCGTGACATCTAGAATTTGTACGAATATGTGCATATTTGTAGATTTGTCCACAAGTTGGATTATTTGTAGAAGCTATGGTTGAAGCTTTGATTGATACTGGGTGCCGCTGGGCCTCCCACATGCTTCCTTACCGGTTGGGGTGCGTCCCAAGGGCGTCCTGAGCCTTTTTTTTTTTGGTGGTCTCTGGAGGCCAAAATAGGGCTTCTGGGGCCCATAAAAGGGACTTCTGGTTTTAGGGGCAGGCAACCCCAGAACTGGAAGGCCTTTTCTGGGCGCTGGAAGACCTATTTTGGCCTCCAGAGATTGTGGAAACTGGCCCAGGATGCCACTGGATTGGCCCTGCCCGCCTCCCACGAACCCATGTATCTCCACAACGCCCACTATAACCAGAAGTGATCCCTGATTGATGGCTATGAGGGCTAGTTGCTCTGCACCGCTGGCAGACCTTCCTACTTGGGCCTAATCGGGCCTAATTGGAGGCTTAGGATGGGTGCTATGACATCACACGGCAGGTCTGGATCCTGATCTTTATCTGGATTAAGAGAGGTACGTGTAAAAAAAAACCCTGACACTTATTTTAATGGAGCCACTATCAACTTTTTTGTTTAGTGGTTTCTGTGTGTGTGCAGCAGTAATACATATTAAGAATTAGCGGACTTATGATAATATACAGTATTTAGTTGTATGAGTTTGCATAGATACATTTCTGTTTTTCTTGTTATTTATTTGTATTTCTATCCCGCCCTATACCTGGAGGTCTCAGTTATGCCTAAATACAGTTATTTCTGTACAAGTCCTATTGAAAACCTGTTACCAAAATCTGTGTTGGACCTTATTACAGTATAGCAAGTGAGAATGGTGGTGATTTGGAAAGAAACTACATTGGGATACCTCCTTCCATTAATAAACTTGAAAGCCAATAATAAAATCAGAGATCTCCAAATTTATTCCGGAAATTCAAATACACACATATTAGGTGACTCATCTCAGGCAGTATATATATATCACTATGCAACTAGATATAACAAATTGAAACCCATAGTGTTTGTTGCTGGAATTTTTTGCTAGACTTACAAAATTTGATGGCAATTTCTTCTTCGTAATGAAATTACAATGAATATTTGTTTTATTCATTTATTTATTGCAATTACAGTTCCCTCTTCTGATACAGCAATTACGGACAGCTCCAAACTGGGACATGTAAGTAATAAGTAAAATTTAGCCATTCATATATTTTTAAAGAGATATTTTGTAAAGATGAATAAGCTGAAGAAGATTTATACCTGTTACAAGGGCTGGAGTGTACATTTGCCCCAGTCTGGTCTCTGCAAATTCTAACATGGATAAAAAAGTGCCAGCAGCCTAGAATACAACATTCTTAGCCTGCAGAACTTTAGACTCTTCTATGTGGGTGATTTCTTGAATGGAGCAAGAAAATAACTCATTTGAGGCAAGGTTTTGTCTGGTTCCTGGTGAGGCTTCTCTGCATGTACCACCATCCCAGAGTTCAATCCATCCCCAGTCCTAACTAGCTGTGGGCAACTCAGATGTTGTCCATGGTTTGATTAGGAGCAGTTGGGAATTCCAAAGCAGCATCATTTGCACCCCATTATGAGTGTGATGTTACAAGTGGGTGTGGTGGCATGGCTGTGCCTGCAGAGTTGCATGCTGCATCCTGATTGCCATGGCAGCATCCAGATGTGTGCCCGATGTTGTCATGGCTATTGCCATGGCAATCTGGCATGCCTGGCCAGGCCATTCACATTTCAAGTACTGGTGGTCTGGTTCAGGACTTCACTAGCTATTAAAAGTGCAGATGGTTCCCCCTGTACTTTATCTTTTTCTTACTAGAATGGTATTGTTTCACTGTTCCACTGAGGGAAATGGCAACAGGCCTTGGCTGTAACTCATCAGCGCTGGGGTAATTGCCAGTTGGGAAGAGTGGTATTATGTTCAGCGTTTCCTTATCCAGTTCTGATGGCTATGCAAATCATACTGTGAAAACTAGCGGCTGAACTATGTGGCTGTTGGCATGATACACAAGGGTTTGCCTTCTTTTTTTCATGTTGTAAATATATTTTAATATGAATATCTGTTTTCTGAAACCAGCCTGCTTAGCAAAAAAGTTTCCCATTTCAGAATACATGTAATGGTACTGAGTGGAACTGTGCTCTCATGCTCACTATTTTTAAGGCAATTCCATCAGTTCATTTAATTTGGTTTTAGGATGCAGTGATATTGCTCAGTTATAATTTGATGCCAATCTATTAAGAATTCATAATTAAGTTTATTTCATGATATTGGCCAATCGTATCTATTTAAATAATCTAAACTTAATAGCTCTTGGATTTGCACTATTGTAGCTTTCATGAAGTTAATAATACACCACATTTAATTACAGACGTGCTAAAGCAGCCCGAGTGATTGGTTTAATGGCACTGCACACAGCTGAACTTAAAGAGAATGTTCCAGTGGCAGAGGTAATAATCCTTTTTTTAGGCAATTGTTGAGGGTTTTCTGAAACACGGAAGGAGCAGAGTGATAGAATTTTGAGAACAAGGACTTCAATTTCAAGTCTGTATTTTACTGTAAATCACTAATTTATTAGTACCCCACCTTCTGTTTAGGGGCTCAAAGAACTGTAAAAGATCTTTGTCCTCTTTGCCTTTAAAACAACCTTGTATATTAATAGGGCTGGGAGGAAATATTCCAGGAAGCAGCATAACCGAGTGACGAATTGAAACTTGCTTCTGTAGCTAACCCATATTGTCCCAACATTATATTGGAAATGCCAGACATAATTCTGACAGTCCCAATATCATCTCAGAATAGCGAAATGGTAGCATGTAATATTACTGCCATGGGAAAGTCCCATAATAGCAAAGTTTACCTTCCTGTCTGGCAGCCTGTTTAAGAATGAGGTTGCTTAGGCTACCAGAAATGGCCAAATGTGTGAAATAACAAAAGGAAGTGAACTGGTACTTGGCTGAGGTGTGGTAGGCCCAAAGCAAGTTCATTATGAAACTGGCTGACAGACACAAAGGTAAGCCTGGTACTGTCCTTGTGCCTAGCAAGGGGCAGCAACATGTAGTTACATGAATATTTTTAGATCCTACATTGCCTCTTGTTTTCTGGATGCAGGCCTCATGAAGTTGACTTTGAATACAAGTACAGTGATTGTCTAATCAAGACAAGAAAAGGTGGTAAATTTCTTAATGGAGCAGTCTAATATGTTAAGGAGAGCAAGCAACGTTCTTGAATATTTTGTAGCTTGTGCAAATACAATCTTTGAATCAATGGGGATCAGTTTAACAATAAATGCAACAAAGGAAAAATCCAGCCGTGTGTGTTCCACTTTACAGTAAGATCATAAGTTTTGAGACCCCGTTATCTCATGGGTTATATATGTTAATATCTGTAGTGTTAAATTGAGTTTATTAATAAAAGCTTTTTTTAAAAAAATGAATGGAGAATAAAAGCTTTGCAGCAGTGCTATCACATGACCGTTGGACTTGTATGTATGTTCTTGTTGTTGTTTGGGATATCATTAAGTTGTGTCTGACTCCTGGTTGACTACATAGGTACCTCCATGGGCCCTTCTGTGTAGTTTTTTTGGCAGAGATACCAAAGTGCCTACTTTCAGGGAGAAACTGGGGATTGAACTGGCACCCCTTTGCCTTCCTTGCAGTTTGCTGTGCCACTGAGCTATAGTCACTCCCATATACTACTCTCTTACTTTTAATGGAGATACAGACCCTTGGCGATTAGATAAAGCCAACACAATTCTGTTTTGCTATTTGAAGCCATGAAATTGTGGCCTTTGGTTTTCTAGACATAAGAAAACAGCTCCATTGTAGGGAAAAAAGGTGTTTGTGGATAGTAAAACAGCAGTGAGTGGGTGGGTGCTAGTCCTTAATGTCTAGAATGTTTTTGATAGCTTTTGTACTGTAATAATTGGGTTCTTCAGCATCATTTGGACAGAGTAATTTACCATTATAGAAATCTCCAGCAGAGGTCACTTGGATATAAAAATTAAACATGCAGGAGCTTGAATTGCTTTTGCATCTGTTAACAGAGATAGACTAAGCAGAGGTGAAATTACAGAATATGAATTTGTCTTCACTGTGCTCTTATAATTTGGAAGTATTCTGTGGTTACACATTTTCCAAATGATATTTATTTACTGTATTTATATGCTCCTTCTGAACCTCTGATATCCCACCGCTGCCATGGAATAGTAGTTAGATTGTCTCCTTAAAAGTCAAGAATTATCAGCTTAAGCACACTGACTTGTATCTTTAGAGAATATTAATGCCTTCTGAGTAATGACTTGGTATTATCCTTAAAGTGCCTGCAATTTTATAGTGAAACTGTTGGATGACTTGTAATAAAGTTTCTGGGAGAAATTATACAACGGGAATATTGCTAACTTCTTGATCGGAACACAATTATGTGATTTATTCCTGGGCAAAAATCTATGACAGTTATTTCCCAGGAATGCTGGTTTTCACTACTAAATGCAAGAGAGCTTCAGTTCCCAGGGATGATGGTGGTAGGAAAGGTGATGGGAGGCAGCTCCGTCAAGGTATCTGTTGCAAGAATGCTGAGTGTAATTAAATTAGCTGTTTGAGAGAACAGAGACAGAATTAGCTCTGATCTGGATGTTTCTGCAGCATCCTGTCTTGGTCAGGGCAATGGGGATAAGAAGACACATACAAAGCTGGTCTTTTTCCCTGAAGGTCCTGGTGAGAGACATAGCTGGCTGTGTCTCTTGCTTCATTTTGTGTCAGCGACACATGGCTTAAGCATCCTATGCTGTATAAACAACCTTGAAGATTTTTTTCTTTTGGTTGAAAAATAAGCAAAATTGTTCCATATGAGTATGTCAGTGTGGTGTTAAGGTAAAAATCTGGTATTGACCATGATGTAATGGAATGGTTCTTTATTTTTTCATGCTTTTAATATGATTAGATGAGATTTACTTTCCCTTTTATGAAAGAAATATGTGGTATGAACATATAATTGCTTCTTATATCTGTCAGATATTGAAGTGCTGCTTGTGTTAAGAGAGTTGGGGTGCGTTCCCATAGGTGTTAAATCTGAATATGAATCTGAATTCGGTATCCAGCGTTCCCACTCAATTTTTTATTCCCAGATTTTATGAGGACTATCCTGCGAAAATTTGGAGAAAATATCCTGAGGAAAACTGGACTTTCCCCCCCTTTTGGAGCCAAGTCCACTCCCCCCCCAAAAAATGTTCCCGGACTATTTGGGGCAGAGATCTAGCCTTCTGGCCAATGCCTGCCAGGTGTGGGTGGGATTTCACAGATGCAAAAGTCCTCTCCCTCCCTTGCCATGCCCGCAATGCTAGAGCCCTGATCAAGAAAAGGCAAAGGCTTGGATTTCCCCTGGATTGTGTGTGTGGGGGGGAAGAGAACAGCTCAAATCTCTCATAGCTACATTTCTAGTGGCTGCTAACAATCATCAGAAAGATATATATGTATCAATAAAAAAAGGTTTTAAAAACAAAAACGTGATTCAAGCCGTTGTCTCCCCCGCACGAGCTTCTGATTGTGCTCTGCTCCTTCGCTGATCTACTTGAGCGCAAATGCACTCGTCCTGGTAAGATGGATCGAGGTAATGTTACTGGGAACGTCCAATCTGAAAGGGAGAGTGTGAAGAGGGGAAAGTGTGATTGCCCTGTGTGTCTGTTCTTCTGCTCAGCTGCTTGACCAGGGCAGGCTTACAGGCTGAGATTAAAAGGTCCTGTTTCTCTATGATGGGGATTTCGGGTTCAGTCTGGTTTACCATCAGGTAAATGGAAACAGCCAGAAATGTGGACTTGGTCCTGTTTCTGGATTGAAATAATCCAACAGGGACTAAAATAGTCCAACCAGGACTAAAAAAAAAGTCAAGTGGAAACGCACCCTTGGGGTCTGTGCTTTTGAGGTGGAGATGAACAAAAGATCAACCCTATCAATCATCATTGGAAACTTAACTTTTATTGTTTACTTGTTATAACAATGGCTGATTATAATTCTTTTCTTCGTTATATTCAATTTTTTCTAATCAAACTCTCTGATGTTGGTATTTCAGGCAGTTACTCTCCTAACTGAACTGATCAGAGAGAATTTCAGAAACAGCAAAGTAAAACAGTGCCTTTTACCTACCCTTGGAGAGTTGCTTTATCTTGTGGCCAACCAGGTAAGATATACCACTTCAGCAAAATCTTCTTAATTACATATGCAGTCATCTGAGTCTGCGTTTTTGCATAGTATGGACAGAGTTTGTCCCTGCTGAGCCGTGCAAATCTTCATATGTTGGCTGTAGGTGGTTGGCAGCTGAGAGAGTTGAGCTGCAGGTAACACAGAGGCAGAAACTTTGATTGTCAAGCACTGCAAAAGAATGAAAAAAACTAGATGCCTAGGCCGGGGCTAGGGGAATGGCTAGCCTTTGGATTTGAGCTTGGCTAAGCTTCCTTATGAAAGCTCAGGAATGTTTAGCACACAAGTGAGCCAAATGCATAATCTTTTAGTCCAGTTGGCTTAAGAACGAGGTGAGTGAATCATATTTTTTTTCAGGGCAAGCCACGTCAATGTAAGTGGTTCAGCACATCTCAAATATTTTATTCTTCCTTTCTCTCATCTGAAAGACAAACTATGACATAGTAAACAGTTGTTAAATATGCCTTATGTATTTCAAGAGCTTACATTTGAAATTACCTTCCTGCATATCTTTCTTTGTTATGAAGAAAGGGAAAGGTTAGTGCCTGGAAATGTAAGGGTGTAAAACAGGATTTCTTTGCACTTGTTCTAAATAGGCACACTGAGTTTTGTATGTTCATTCTTGTAAGTAGCTTTGAAATGTTCTGTTAAAATACAGTAAAGCAAATATCACCTTCCTGAATTTATGGATTTGGTTTGTTTAAAATTAATTCTCTTGGTGAAAGATGTTGAAAATTCCGGTGCCTTTACCCAAAATTATGCAAATCATTTTTGAGCATTTATTTGTAGGGGTTTTTTTTCTGCCCTGTTCAATCTTGGCAAGGGCTGGTGAAAACATGGGAATTGTAGGATCACTGTAGGCTGCATGGTGATGCTATTGTGAGCCCCATGCGGCCCTGCTCTCTCCTGGCTTCAAATCGGGCTAGGAGAGGAGTAAGGACAGCAGTGTTAAGAGATCTTTAAATTTCACTGTGCTCTCCCGCCCCTTCCACTTGTCTCAGCTTTCATCTTCATAGAAGGCAAGGCTTATGAGGCACATACCCTCATGATCCTGACCTCTTTGACAGGTGTTCCTATGCTATAAACTAGCATACAGACATGTTTATGCTTATGCCTGTATGGTATAGCCTTAGGGCAGTGAGAATGATTATAATTTTTTTAAAAAAATGCTGTGGGAGCTCTGTTGGCAATGTCAGCCAGATATTTATGGTGGGATTATCATGTTCCCTTTTCATAAATTGTTCCTGGATACTGTATTTGAAAATTTTAATTTGATAGATTTTATGACTATCTAGGAATCATGCTTTTTTTACTTTTGAAAAAAAAAATTATTTGGAGGTTTTCATAATTTATTTTACATTGTTCTACCCAGAAGTATTCTGACTTGGAGCCCAATATTTGAGATGAGCCTGGTAACCAATTTTGATGGATGATTGTTGATTTTGGAATTGTGCTGCTGCTAAGTTATTAATTTAAATCTTAAATAAGGATGAGGCCAAATTACAGCCCTGCTTCACTAAAACTAGAGGTCTCCTTGGAAAGCTGATCTTAATGGTTAAACCTAACTCTAAGGCATGAGTTTTTATGTAATTTAAGTGAAGATCAGTGGAAGATTGTTGTAACTGTAATCAAAACTTGTCTCAAGATATATCGAAAGGAAAACAAATGCCTGCAAAAAATGCATAAAGTGGTGAGTGGAGCTTCTGTGGCTACTTTTCAGACAAAAAAGTGAAATATAACGTAATGCTCTAAGGTTGATCTTCTTTCTTTAAAACCAGCTTGCTGAACAGCCAGATAACCGGTTTCTTCTAGTGAATTTATTAACTTTAAATTGAAATGGCATTCATGTTTATTTTTTATTTTAAACACTTATATCATTTTTCATTTTTAAAAAATAGTAAAATAGTATACAGAAAATATGTATAATGGGTAATTCTATCTCTGGAATCTCTTTTTATTACAGCTGTGCCTCAATTGGAAGGGATATTGGTGAAGGAATTAACATAAGTAAATAGTGAGCCTAGAATAGGTTTGACCCATTCTGGTTTTTAAAAAACATTAAGTTGGAAATGTAGTTGCTAACATGTACTTTCCCATGTTTTAAGTACTTGATCAACTTAGCTGTTTCATCCATTCAGACTGGGGCCCAATCAGAGAGAGGGCCTTTAGCTGATACTCAGCAGAACTTTGAGTAATCTGTGCAAAAGAATGGGAGGAATGATTTCCAGGCTCTTGCATCTGTTGGAAAAATAATTGTTGATGGTGTGCATGGTAATTTAAATGAAACTAAAATACTTTTATTAGAGCTCTTTTGTCATCAAATGTATGTATAATAGTGAAAGAATTTCAAACAAACATAAAAATTTAATATGTTCCTTTAAGCACCATTTAGAGAGGGAAAATAATATGCTTGTTTGGAAACCTGACTGTGGATATCTGCAAAGTCTACCTAAAGCAGAACTGAGTGACCTGATTAAGTTCTCGGACGGATTCCAGCATACTACGGCTGGGTATATCCAAGGCAGCTTGCTGGCAGACGACCGTTAAGTGGCTCTCTCTCTTAGAGCTTAACTGCCCATGTCACATGACCAGAGCCAGTCTTTCCTACGGTCGCTGTTCAAGGCAGACACCGCAATTCTGAGGGAGATTTGCGTTTGCTTTTTTTGTTATTAATATTCATCATAATGTCATCTGCCTACTCGGCTTCTGAAGATGAGAGGGGTGAGCTTTCAGAGGTTTATTTTCACCCCCTGGAGCGAGAGGAAACCAGGTCTAAAAGGTGTTTGAAGGGTTCACTTTTCGTGGTGCCCCTTTCAGCCTCAGAGAATCCTTTATGGCTGCCAGAAGAGTTTTCGGATTTCGCCGGTTTCCTCTCGGCGGCTAGCGAGTCTTGTCCCCAATCTAGCCGTGCGGCCTCTCTCCCCGAAGTGGGGGATGAGTCCGGCTCCCTACCCCCCAGCCATCTTATATCAAGGAAAGGTAAGGGTTTCGGCTTCAATTAGGAAGCCGAAGTAGCTGGGGGTGGGGGGTGGGGAGCTCTGTAGCCTCTATCTTTTAGTCAATTCTATTATCCCCTTGTGTATTTCAGATCCCCAGACTGCTTCAGGGGGCCCTGATGTTCCCAATAAGCCCCCCCTAACGGGGGCCAGGGTGTTTTTCCAGCGGGGAAGCCGTTAACTGGCGCAACAGTCTTTCCTGAGAATTCTCGCTGCCCGCGCCATTCCCCACTGAAAGAAGGCCCGGATGCTGTCTCTGCCCATAGTACTAAGCAGCCCAGACACCGTAGCAGCTGTTCTGAGGCGGAGGGATCCCTGGTGGATTCTGAGAGGCACAGCTGGCATCATCACAAGGCTTCCAAGCGTAGCCGGAGGGATTCTTCCACGGAAGAAGGAGCCGCCTCGCAGAAACATAGATCGCGCAAGCGCAAGGACAAGCGCCGCGCTAGGAATGAGTCGTGGAAGGAGACACTCTAGGAGTCCTTCCTCTTCTGACTCTGGAAGCAGGAGCCAGATGTCCTTGTTGTTAGAGCTTGCGTGATCCCTAGCGAAGGGCTCTTTGAAGGGAAAGAAGAGGTGCAGGTCCCCATCCTCTTCCTCATCTACAGCCTCCTCTTCCTCCGCTTCTCCTGCTTCTAGAAGGGGGGATCACAGGACCCGTTCGAGTCTTTCCAGCCGCAAGAGGCGTGGAACAGCAACGAACCGGGGTCCTTTGCTAGCAGAAAAGCATCATTCACAGTGCTCTTCTGAGAGTGGAGCTTATATTGTTGAGGCTAGTTCACAGCGCACTTCTGAGAATGGAGCTGGTGGTAATGAGGCTGGTACACTGTGCTCTTCTGAATTTGGAGCTGATGTTCTCAAGGCTAGTGTTCTCGAGGCTAGTATGCAGCGCTCTTCTGAAAATCGTGCTGACAGCTCCTTTCATGACTATGGATCTGCTCAGCAATCTGTTCCTACAGTGCCCTCTACTGGTGGGGACTTGATGGATCATCCTACCAATGTTCAAGCTTTAAGTTCTTCTGTTAATATGAATGTTAATACTGCTTCTGGTGTTGCTTCTGATAATGTGCCTCTCAGTGATGCTGATATTAAGACTGTGCCTTCTTCAGGTGCAAGTGGCCTTTCCCCTTTGGTTGGCCCAACGGAGGATGATAGCAATGCTCAAGAGGAGGCCTCTCAGGCCACTCCTAGGCTTTTCCAATATGACCTGATGGCTTCAGTGGTTCAATATGTGACATCCTCCCTTAAAATTCCCAAGGGCCCTAATGTGACTTACTGATGCTACCTCCTCAGCAGGAACTTATCATTCCGATCCCAAACCTTCTGGAACAGATTTTGCTTAGAGAATGGGCCGACCCAGTAACATCTAAGCAGCTCCCAGGCCCCCTAGGAAATTGTTCTTGCCCGCGGGCCATGCAGAATCGATTTGGGTGGTCCCAAGTGTGGATGGACCCATAGCCCAACTAGTTTCAAATCAGGTCATCCCAGGACAGGGGGAGAATGTACTTAGGGATGCCAATGATAAGAAACTTGAAAGCCTTTTACGGAAGGTTTTTGAATCTAGGTCTTTAAGTTCTAGGTGTTCAGCAACCAGCTCGATTGTATTGCAAGCAGTTCTTAAGGGGGTAGAACAGTTGCTCACGGCCCCTTCACTTCCCCAGGAATTCAAATCTAAATTGGGTGATATTAAGAAAGTGTTATCTTTAGCAGCAGACGCTAGTTTGGATGCGATTCAGCTTTCAGCTCGGAGTACAGGAGCAGCTGTTGCTGCAAGGAGGATGGTATGGTTGAGAAACTTGGCAAGTCGATTTCAATTCCAAGGTCCAGTTGGTTACTGCCCCCTTTTCCGGCCGTATGCTCTTTGGAGACCAAAATTTCCCTCAAATCCTGCTGCGAGTACCAGAAATAAAGGTAATAGAAGCTCATATTCGGGCTCTTATAGCTCTAATTATAGCTACAGGAAACAGCCGTTTCGGTCCAAGCCCCCAGGAGCTCGCAATTCCTGGGGGTGGGGTTCATCTGCCAATAAGCAACCATTGGGCAGGGGCAGACAGTTCTCCTTTGGAGGAGCCAACAATTGAGTCTCAAGCCCCAGCGGCTGCTTCAGAGGTTCCTAAGGTGGGGGCCTGTTTAAAGGATTTCTTTTCTGTTTGGTCTAGAAATGTTAGGGATCGTTGGTTTTGAATGTTGTTCGGGATGGTTATAAGTTAGAATTTAAGTATAATCCCCATTTTAGATGGATTTCTCTTCCTATTCCTACTAATAAAGAAAAAAGGCAAGCTCTCTATAACGCTGTTGAGGAGCTCATTGCTATGAATACCATAGAAGAGGTTCCTGTTGTGGAACAAGGTCAAGGTTGTTCTATTATTCTATTCTATTATTCTTCTAGTTCTTAAAAAGGGAGGCACTTGGAGGGCGGTTCTTGACTTAAAGTACGTGAACCAGTTCATGCACACTAAATATTATAAGATGGAAGGGCTTCCAGCAATAAGAGTACAGTTAGAAGAGGGCATGCATATGGTCTCAATAGACCTGAGGCATGTTTTTTATTTTTTTTGCATATCCCTGTGCATGAGGATTCCAGGAAATTTCTCCGTTTTCAGATTGGCAATCGCCATTTTCAATATAAAGCACTTCCTTTCGGGTTAAATCAAAGCCCTCGTGTGTTTTCCAAAGTTTTAATTTGTCCAATAGAAAATTTAAGATTGCAAGGGGTCTGAATTTATCCCTTCTGGATGACCTCTTGACTGTTGGTTTGTCTAAACAGGAAACGGAGAAAGCAGAGTCCAAAACTATTAAGGTACTTTCTGCCCACAGTTTTAAAATCAATTATAAGAAGAATTTTTTAGTACCTACCCAGAGGTTGGTTCATTTGGGGGCGCTCATAGATACTGGAGATTTTTCTATCAGGCCCTCTAAGGAATGAGTGGATAGTCTGACCGGTTTGGCTAAACAGTTGGTTACTTCGACCTCTGCAAAGTTGTCCTCTTTAACATCATTATTGGGGAAAATGGTTTCCATTATGGATTTGCACCCGTGGGCTAGGTTTCATTCTCGACCTTGGCAGCAGCTGCTCAGGCCTTACACTAGTAAGATTTTAGAAGGTAAGAATTGTACTGTTTCTGTCTCACGCAGTGTTCGGCAGTCCCTCCTGAGATGGGCAGACCCTCAGTATATTAATAAGGGAGTACCGATAGTAAGGCCGGTGGAGGCATCACTTTACACAGACGCTAGTCTTCATGGTTGAGGAGGCACTTACCTCTCACATAATGCTCAGGGCACGTGGTCCAAGGAGGACTTAAGTCATCATATCAACTGGTTGGAGCTTAAGGCTATTGTTTTGGTTTTAGAGGCCTTCCGTATTTATCTTTATGGGAAGCATATTACTGTATTCACGGGCAATATGACTGCAAAGGCGCATGTCGCTAGACAGGGTGGGACACGCTCCCATTCCCTGATGGGTTTGGCAAATCACTTGTTTGTGTGGGCAGAATGTAATCTAGCCTCGTTAATGGCTGTTCATATTAGTGGGGAATCTAATAAGTTAGCAGATTCCTTGAGTAGAGAGGTGCTTTTGCAATCAGAGTGGATGTTACATAAGGATGTTTTTGCATCTTTGTATGATCGCTTTGGTCCTTTTCAGGTCGATCTATTTGCCACGAGGTACAACAATCAACTTCCTCAGTTTATGTTGAGATACAAGGGCATCAAAGCGGTAGCGACGGATACACTCACGGCCCCATGGCCGAGGGGGATATTGTACACTTTTTCACCTTATCCATTGATAGGGAAGGTATTAAGGAAAATCAAACTAGAGAGGGCTCAGGTAATCATGGTAGCCCCATATTGGCCGCGTCGACCATGGTTTCCTCAATTGAAAGCCATGTCGGTGGGACAACCTCTCAGGTTGCTGTATCGCAAGGACTTGTTATCTCAGGAAGGGGTTCTGCATCCCAATCCCAATTGGCTAGCGCTAGCGGCTTGGAGCTTAAGAGGTTAAGCCTAGAAGAGACTGGTCTCCACAATGCTAGCGGCCAGGCGGGACTCCACTTGGAGGATCTGTAATAGTACTTAGAAGGTATATTCTTCTTGGTGTGCTTGTAAAAGTGTGGACCCTGTTCATCCTTTAATTAATAATAATAATAATAATATTTATTTGTATACCGCCCTATGGCAAACCAATCCGGGCAGTTAACAACAGTAAAATGTAAAATATAACAATTAAAAACACCTTATCCCTCCCCCCCTTAAGACAGTATTAAACAGTATAACATATTAAAACACAATATCAATGCATAAAACAATAATTTAAAAACTAAAAACCCTGATGTCCCTCTGTTGATCCTCAACCATCACTAAGATGGGGCCACGGGAGGAATCAGGGAATCAGGGAATCAGGAAATTGGTGATGTACTACTATTTTTGTAAGAAGGTTACTCTAAAGGGCTTAAGTATAACACAATATGTAAGCAGATTTCAGCTTTGTCCACCTTTATAAAGATTAAAGATGTTCCAACTTTATCAAAGCATGAATATATTGTTTCTTTTTTGGCTGGACTGAAGTCTAAAGCACCACCAGTGTCTCATCGGTTCCCTACATGGGACTTGCATTTGGTGGCTAGAGCTTTAACAGAGGCTCCCTTTTGAGCCATTGGAAGATGTGCCCTTGAGGTATTTGTCTTTTAAAGTTCTCTTTTTGGTAGCAATAACATCAGCAAGACGGGTATCTGAAATGGCTGCGTTATCCATTGAGCCATCCCTTTGTATTTTTAATGAGGACTCGGTGACCTTAAGGCTAAATCTGTTCTTCAAGCCGAAGGTAGACACTACTTTCCATAGAAGTCAAGAGATTTACTTACCAGCACTTACCACATCCTCAGACGAAGTCCTCGGTGGGAACCTGCACTTTTTAGATTTTAAAAGAGCCCTGAAGGTGTACATGGATAGGACCAGTGTGTTTAGGAGGTCTAATGCCTTGTTTGTATGCTACCATCCTAGCTATTTGGGCAAGAAAGCCTCTTCTAGGATATTATCTTCGTGGATTAGGAGCTGTATCATCCAGGCTTACAAGGCAAAGAGCCTAACGCCGCCAGATGGAATAATAGCGCATTCTACCAGATCGTCTGCTTCCTCATTGGCATTCGCTGGGTCAGTGTCCATTGCGGACATCTGCAGAGCAGCCTCCTGGTCAACGCCGTCCATCGTTACGAGGCACTACAAGTTGGATGGCTACAAGAAGGACGATGCCCTTTTTGGTAGGACTGTCTTACACCGGGCTACTTCCTCCACAGTAAGGCTTGAGTGGTAGGAAGATTGGTTATATGTTTGTCTAGCAGCATAAGGCTGCAGTGGGGGGACTGCTTGAGTATACCCACCCTTTTGGGAGCTCTGGTACGTCCCAGCCGTAGTATGCTGGAATCCGTCCGAGAACGGGAGGTTGATTACCTCGTGAAGTATCCGTTCTGGACGGATGAAAGCATACTACGCACCCACCCTATTTGAGTTCGGTTAACTGATTCTTGTTCTGTTTTCCAGATTTCGGCTACCGCAGTGTAGTACCGATTCGAACAAACTCCCTCCAGAAGACTGGCTCTGGTCATGTGACATGGGCAGTTAAGTTCTAAGAGAGAGAGCCACTTAACGGTCGTCTGCCAGCAAGCTGCCTTGGATATACCCAGCCGTAGTATGCTTTCATCCGTCCAGAACGGATACTTCACGAGGTAATCAACCTCCCGTTCTAATGTGTTCTCAGTGCACAAGTGTGAAAGAGAAATCGGCAACAAAATTAAAATGTCCTTTTCCTTCAGTTCATCTCAGCTTATTTGTTGGCTTTTCCAGGAGGGTAATACTGTAGATCCATTCTATAAAATGAGCACAAGAGATTTATGGACAGTGTAGGCAAGCCACAAGGAGTGGGATCATTGGAGAGGCAGGCCAGGATGCTTCTAAAGATCGTTTAGCAAGACTTCTGGAGCAAGCAAAGGTTTTGCCACGATTTTCTGCTTCAGAATGCCCAGAAGCAACTGGTGGACTGCTGTGTGAGACAAGATGCTGAACTAGATGGGCTGTGGCCCAATCCAGCAGGGCTCCTTTTATGCTCTTATGAAGCTCATTGAAAAGAATGACGAGATTAGGCCTGGTCTGTCTTTATTGGGCTCCTTCATTAAAGGGAATGGAGTCGTTACCTGTCTTGTGGAAGCAGCTAGAGGGTTTAGTGTCAACGAGTAAACATAGGTAACTCATCTTCTGCTTTTTCAGGGCTCTTTCAAGGGATTCAACATGCCAGTATCCATGCCTCTACAAGAAGTGCATTTTCATGTTCAAGATAAAGGTGGCAGGGTTTAAATGGAGACTTGCCATGGAAGAGCCATAGGCATTCAGAGTTTGGGGACATTTCCTAATCATAGTGTTTAACTATTTGAAATGCCATGCCTTTTCCAGAATTTATGATAACTTCTGTGATCTCTGTAAGGCTGCAGTGCTTATGACGACAGAGTGGTTGAGCCTTGTCACTGGTACTCTTATTAAATTGCCATAAGGAAAAATAAAGCAGAACCTTGGCAAGCAAAATAACATCACTGTGGGCTCCAAAACTTAAGTTTCATATAGCAAAAAAGGAGGTTCAGAATAAGGCAAAGACAAAAGCAGAACACTGCACTCATTTCCTACACAATTAAGTAGAAAGTTGAATAGGATATCAGGTGACCCCTAAATATTCAATAGCATATTAACAAAGTGAGAAAATTCTTGAAGATGAGCAATTTGTTCCCCCCTGTCTGGTGGTGATGAGAATATTGCCCATCCCAACTGAAAAGGCCAATTAGTGTTATTTCCCTCTTGCTCCTTCCTGGCTGCAACTCTTTTAGGATGGTACAGCTTCAAAGAGCTCCAAGGTCAGTTAGGCCTGCAGTGACAAGAACCTACTGAGACACCTGCTTTCCCAAGACAGAAAAATCATTCAGAGATGTTAACCCTTAGAATAAATTATGGAGTAAGTAAGGCCACTTATGCTACAGTGTTACATGGCACTCATTGGGTATTTGGCTGCAGATAAAATTATTTGGGTTTTGGAAACGAAGGAAACAGTTGTTGTGAAGACTGCTGGTCCATTAAATTATATTCAGTTATAGATCTTTTAATGTACATTGATTCCATGCTCCAATGGCCCCTTTGTACATTTAAAGCTCTGAAGATCCCCCCCTCTCGTTCGATACTTGGGTTCATAGCATGAAACATCTCTATTGCTGATCATATTCTTGGCTTCATAAGCTTCCAGAACATCAGAAATTATTTATATAGGTAGGAATCCTGATTAATAATTTTATTTTGCTTGATAACGATTTACATGACTTCTATTTGACATAGATGGAAATTTACTGAGAGCAGAAGAAGAAGCTGTTCTGCTTTCCCAGGAGACGTACCCATTAACTGTCATTTCCAGAAGTTTTAAGTTTTACTGAATTAGTTTTCTAGTCAGTTCCTAAGGTCACTAGCTGAGGACAGTAAGTCTGAATAAAAATGAAGCAATACCATGAGTGGCAGAGAAATGTGTTTTGAGCATGTTTCAGTTGCGTTCCAAATGTCGTATCTGTAGCTCCAAGTGTGTGTTTTATATGTAATATAAAATACAATAAAATTGAATTGATCAATGTGATGTCTGTGTCACTAAGGTAAGGTAGTATTAAGGAATTTAGTCCCCAATATATATACACTGGAAGGTGGCTAGTGGGAGTGGCTGGCAGCAGCTCCCTGGGAGAGCCAATCAGGGCAGGCCAGCACCCTGTTGGAAGACTATATAAAGCCTTCCAGCTGAGGATTGTGGTTCTTTCCTGGGATAACTCACGGAGGGTGGGCAGGGAGAAACAGGCTCAAGCTGACCATTTACCCGAGGGGAGAGTAGTTAGAGAGTCCTGAGGTTAATAATTACTGAGAGACTTATTTAGCAAATAGATACATGCTTACCACATGACTATATATATAACGTGCAAGTGTTCTGATTCTTGT
Source organism: Aspidoscelis tigris stejnegeri (assembly GCA_023333525.1). Lineage (NCBI taxonomy): Eukaryota > Metazoa > Chordata > Lepidosauria > Squamata > Teiidae > Aspidoscelis > Aspidoscelis tigris. The sequence continues at coordinate 21,855,703 of JALMGA010000008.1, forward strand.
ACACATGAATATTACCTCAGTTTTCCATCATTGAAGTTCAAGTCTGTTGCATGTTATTTTGAAAGTTGTAACAATGAATTATTCTGTTCTCCTTAAAGGGTGTCTGAGTGCTTGTTTAGTGTCGAACCTTTAACTAAGTAACCAGTAAAAGGGCACAGTGATTTTAAGAGGGAAAGAATCTTTTTGGCAGAAATCCAGCAGCTAGCTGGAAGGGAGGCTTCTTGTTGGTATCCAAGGAAACAAGAAAGGGAGTGTGTGGGGGTGATTCCTGCCAAGTCTGAGCTAAGGCATTTAGAATCAGAGTGATTCAGGAACAGGGACAATCTTGGGCAGTGGGTCACCACAATCAAGCTGGTTTGTCTCAGTCCAAAATGCATCCTGCATACGTAGTTTTGGGGGACATGATACGGTGTTTTTTTTAATGGATGTGTTAAATCTTTAGCCATCTTCATAAACTAGTTAATCCATTGTGCAAATTGCAGTCTGAAGACAATTGAAAACACCTTGACTTTGATGATAAAGCCCTAAATGGTTTGGGCCCCAAATATATAAAGAAGTGCTTTCTGCCATATTAACGTGTTTGTGCCTTAAGATCTGCAGATTAAGTCCTGGTTGTTTCCACTACCTTCTGGAGCTAGAGGGTAGGTACTCAGAATAGGGCTGTCTTGGTAGTGGGTTCTTTGTACTAGCAAAGATAGACACCTTTGTACTTTGGCCTTTGGCTGAAGAACACCTTCTGCTTCTAGCTTTCAGGTACCATTATGTTTTTAATGCGTTCTTTTAATTTGTTTTTAGTGTTGTAACCCTCTCTGAGACATTCTGATATAGAGCGAGATAAAAATGCAAACTAATAAAGTGTTCTTATTCTACAATAGATATTTAGAGCTGTGATTGTGGCATTTTCAGTTTAATGCACTTGTAGAAGCTGAATACAAAGTTCAGCCAAAATAACTTCTGGCTTTAGCTACATATATGAGCCGAAATCTGCCACTCATCATAGAAGGGTCAGATGAAATAAACATTCACTTAGGTTAGCAGGAGTATGGGTGTTTTTCCACTAGCACTAAGTACCCATTGAAGCACCCATTAAGGCCCCATTTAGCTGAGAGCCGGATGACCCCATTTCCACTACAGACCCCATTAGAGACACATCTGTTTCCACCACAACTAGGGAAATCTGGATCATATGGGTCCTTCAGGACCTATAATCAGGAGTTCCTGTAGACTCCATTAAAGGGGTCTACAATGGGGTCTTCAGATATCAAATCCAGATTATAGGGAGCCTGTTTCCACTAGAATTGGGCAATGGGGTCTAGAGGAGGCTCATGGGGGGGAGGCACCCATGGGTGTGTGTTCCCCAAAGTCAAGACTTTGAAGTCCCTCCAATGTTGCCTTCGGAGCCTGCACTAATCTCCAAAGGCAACTTCAGAGATTGCACCTCCTGTCCCCAAAACACCTGGGGTGACAGGCAGACCCCTTGTTGGTAGATCCGGATTTGCAGACCCCTTGTGGGTAGATCTGGATTTGCAGATCTGGGTTAAGGGAAGTACCCATTCCTTAGATCCACCCTATGTTTCTTTATGGTGATGACTCTTTCCAGCTGCCATTTAAGTGTAAGGGTATACTTAGGGCTGCTACAGATCCTGCAATAGACTTAATGTAAAGTTAGACAAGGAACATTATCTTCATGAAGAACTGACGTAGTGATTATTTAAATGTAAGCTGTTGCCCATGAACCTATTTGATAGTGAAAGAAGAACCCATCTAATACAAATCGTTCATAGGTGCGTCTATCTCCACTGTACATATTTAGGAAGGCAGTGAAGACGCACCTCTTTGATCTGGCCTCTGGTTAAATGGGGATACGCTTTCCCTTCCCACTTGCAGATGCTACTGTTTTAATATATAGTGTCATTTTAATGATGTTTGATTTTAGGTGTTGTTACCTGCCCAGAGATCTTCAAGCATTGGGTGGGATAAAAATGTAAATAAATAAATAAAGGCTTCAGTCTCAAAACAGATTCATCAAATCTAAATACTTTTATAAAATTAAACTGAAAAGCAAACATTCAGAATTACCTTTGATTAAGAGCTTTCAAAATTAATTTAGCAGTTACCAAAGTTACAGTTTGTCTTCAAGAAGAAATTTTATTACATCACCATTTGACCTACCAGGAAATTGATTAATTAGTGAACTAATCCATTCATTCTGAGACCCAGAGGGTTTTTCCACTTACCTCCCTTAATCCGGATCTAGGATGATCCAGATCTAAGAAATGGGTCCTTCAGCTGATCTGGATTTAGAAGATCCAGATCTAAGGAAGTACCTGATGCGTCTCCATGGGTAGTGTAGCACCCAATAGCAATGGGTGCTAGGCAAGCTCGCAGTGGGAACGCCGGAGCACCCATGTGGAGCATCCATCTGTACCCAAGTGGGAGACGTCTGTCACACTACGTTTTGGGGTGGGTGGGTGATGTGTCTAATCTGGATTTGATGCCTGGACACCGGATTGTAGACTCCTTTAATGGGGTCCACAGGAAATCCAGATTATAGGTCCTGAAGGACCCATTTAATCAGGATTTCCCTAGTACAGGTGTGAACAAATCAGGTTCTAATGGGGTCTGCAGTGGAAATGGGGTCTTCCTGCTCTTAGCCTAATGGGTTCTTGATGGGTCCCTAATGGGTACTTAGTGCTAGTGGACACTCCCCACCCCCACCCCAGTTTAGAAATAAGATCTTAGTAAAATATATTCAGCAGGTTCTGGTTCAAATTCACATGGATAAAATCTTAAGTTATATGTGATGCCTTTCAATCTGTCAGCAAATGTCTGGGTTGGGGGAACATTCAACTGTCTGTAGTGGTGATTGATTATTATATTTAAATCAGGCACCATTTCAGAATTGGGATATGATAGTCCAAAAGAATTGAGCAGCAATATCTGTCAGGTTTTGGTTTGTTTTAGTAAGTGCAAAGTTAAATCCCATTTGAAATAGGTCCAGAATTATACCAACAAGGGTATGTTTTTTGGCAGTTTATTCTGAGAACTGACATATTTATTTATTTATTTATTTATTTATTTATTTATTTATTTATTTATTTATTTATTTATTTACATTTCTATCCCACCCCATACCCAAAACTCTCTGGGCGGGTAACAACAGATTAAAACAGGATACAATTAAAACAGATACAGATATAAAATGAAATACAGATTAAAACTTGGGTGGGCAAGGGGTCATGGGTGACATGAATAATGTATATAGAAGAACTGTCTATAGTGCATTATAGACTATTGTACTTGCACAAAAAATTAATAAAGATATAAAAAAAATACAGATTAAAACAAGATGCAAGTTAACACCTGAAAAATTCAACAAATTAAAAACCGTGCACTCCCTGGTGAATTAATAGTGATGTCGTTGGACATATGGATTTTTACTGATTCAGAGGGAAGCCTTTTAGATTATGAAAAACATAAATTTTGATCCAGAGTCAGGACTTGGATGGCACATACATATTCTGACTTATTAGTTGCCTTAGGCTTGCCAGTATTTCTCAGCTTTATCCTAGCTAAGTATTTTGTAAAACTGAAATTTAGAAGAAGAGAATAATGTTCACTTGAGGTTTTTGGAAGAAAGGCTGATGTATATTTAGGTTGATAAGTTGAAGTTTTGTGGTTGATAGATTTAAAATGGGAAACATTTTGTAGAGGCAGTTAATTGAGAAGAAGGAAAAGTTTGTAATGGCAAAAGGCATAAGCTAGTAGTGAAACGCGTAAGACTCAAAGCAATAAAATTGCACACAATTATTTTAAGTTGAGCCTTTGAAAGAGTGGTACGCTGAGCTTTTCTTCCTAGTTGATATTAGGGGTGTGTATGAATGCAATTTTCAGGATTCACTATGATTCAAATCAAATAGAATATCCAAAGATTCGATTCAAATGTTTAAAATTTAAATGTATTCACATTCAATTTGAATTGAATATATTCAACTCTATTCATACAAATGTTCTATTCATATTTGAAGATATGAATGTCGACAAAATTAATCTGTACGCATTCGGAGCCAAGTTTGTTGGGGACAAATTATTGTAGCTTATTCTTGGATTTGAGCTGGATTTCAGTGTCCTGATTCAATTCTAGAAATTTAACATGGAAGCATTAATTGATATTCACATTGTCATATCTAAGATTTAAATGCAGGCCTTATCTTTTTTTTCTGAAAAACTGCCATCTGGGGAAATGGGGTTTTCAAAAACCTGTAAAATAGTCTCTCTGTTTTTCTCTAGTGCTAGACTTCTGGGGTGCAGATTTTTAAATGCAACATCTGTTTGGATCACTGATAAACATACTTGTATTCTGTTTCTCTGTAGATAAATTTCCAAGAGAAATTTGGAGTTCAATAAGATCTTTTTAAGATTATGGAATATTTAAATCTCTGTCAAATTTAGCTTCAAGTGTTGCAGGGAGTTATGTACAGATATGGAAGTAGATTGATTTATCATAGTCAGTGCTGTTTGTTTATCTTTCCTGCAGAAAATAAAAAAGATTTTACCTATACAGTGATCATGCAGACTTTCTCAACTGTGGTAGGATGATTACACACTGGAAGTATACAACTGTACTGAAGGTTCATATTAGAAATTCTTCCTTGGCAAAAGACAATGGTTTTCTGTGTTTTTTTAATATACTAGATGAAGCTTCTACGCAGTTGTTCTACACAAGTCTTCAGCAGTGCTGATATTGTATGTTTGATAACAGTTTTAGAATCTCTTGTTTATAGTTCAGAGATACAGATAATAAATAAAATAAACAAACAGTTGCATCCTACAAAAAATCCAGGTATACAGCAAGTGGCCAACCTTGATGTAACTGTAATAGATAATATATAAAGCTGGAGAATTGAAGCGTATTGTAAACCACTTTTGAAATATTCCTTGACAGAATTTTGTAGTAGTAGCTTACGGATGCATGGTGGTTTGTTCTCTGACAATGTGTCTTATTACAGTACATTCCTCATTTTCCTTTTTCATTATTCTCTTACAAATCTCTGTAGAACACTGGTCTGTTTCACTCACATTGTGTTTGCAAATCTAATAATAAAGGAGAAGATGTGAATAAATGCCTTGAGGCAGAGCGGGAGGGAAATCTAAACATATTTAACCTATAAGTGAGACACTTAGCAGTTCAAAATATTATGATCAGCTTCAGCCCATTTCCACATGTTCTCTCAAAAAGTATACTATGCCATTTTATTTCAAAAATATACAACTGCTATTTTCCTACTCATAGAAAAGTTGACAGTTATCAAAATCAATCCATACTGCAATTTGCTATGGCATGAAATGTATTGCTTAAAAAGAAAAAAAAAGATTTATAAAGAAAGCTGCTTGGAATTAATACATTTTTTCTCTAAACACTTAAAGCAAATGGTACAAATTATGCTTCTGGTCCTTCCATATTGTTTTCAGGAAGAGAAAAAAGAGCACCCCAGAGAGTGCTGGGTCCTTCCTTCAGCTGCTTACACTGTGCTAATGAGGTGCCTTCGGGAAGGGGTAAGGTTCTTTGTTGTTTTCAGTAGAATTGTGGGAGAATTGTAGCCTGCAGCACTTCAGTGCCTTATCAACCAAGGATTGCTCCTGAATTTAAATAATCATATGACCCAAAGAAGAAGAAGAAAAATAAAGCATGGATTTTCCTATATGATTGTCATTTATAAGTTTCCTATATGATTGTCATTTATAAGAATTAAGATTAAAAACATTAGTGCTTTGTTTAAAGTATTTAATTCTTATAAGGTGTTTGACAGTGTTACTTTGTTCATTTTTTAAAATTTCAACTGAAAATGCCTTTTGTTATGGGATCAGCTTGTTGTATCTTGAAGATTTTTATTTATTTAGAATAGTTATATCCCACCTCATATCCTAAGCCAGCGGTTCTCAACCTTCCTAATGCCGCGACCCCTTAATGGAGTTCCTCACGTTGTGGAGACCCCCAATCATGGGGGCATAGCAGTTGGAAGGTGGGAGGGAGGGGAGGTGGGAGACTCATAGCGACCCCTCTGAAAGGGTAGTTCGACCCCCAAAGGGGCCCTGACCCCCAGGTTGAGAACCACTGTCCTAAGCATTCTGGCGGCTTACAATAAAAACCCAAAATAAAAAAACCCTGAAGATGTCATATTTAAGTTGACCAAAAGTACTAGATAATACATAGAGGACAGAAAACCAAAATTATTGTTGTAGAGGAAGTTTTGATCTAAAGTGAAAAAAAAAGTGAAGAGGGAAAGAGTAGATTAATGCCACAAAGGCAAGTGTATTTACTATTTACATGAGACCAGTAACATTACTGTTGCCCAGGGCACAGCTGAAGCCCTCTTGTTTCTACCCCACCTTCCAATCCCAAAACAGGGCATCAGTCTTTAAATGGAGGCTGTCATGGTTGTTTCAGAAAATAAAAACAATTCAAGAAATTCTCAATAGAATGAACACTGTTCTGCATGGTCCAGTGCGCCTTCCAGCCCTACCCTACCTACAGTTTTCACTGTATTGATCTGATACCTGAGACATTTTCTAATGTTAATAAGGGGGGCATGGCACTACCTATGGTTTTTCTCCCTTTTACCAGTCTGGTTACTGATTCTGAGCTGAGTTTAAGTCATACATACATGCTAGGCCTGGAGCTTTGGTAAAGATTGTTCCTATTCTGTTTTCCCTTCCATGATTTGAGTGGTATTAATACACAGTAAATTTTAATTCATGTAAACTATTTGTTTGTTCTCACGATATGCCAGAGGGCCTGAATTTATAAGCATTTCTTACAGCATTTAAGAGTCTTACTACTATTTTAAAAGAAACAGGGATTCTCTTCTTGTTTTTTTAAAAATTATTTTGGCTGAAGGGAAAATATGCAATTATTCACACACTGACATCTTTTTATATGATTACTGTTTTGAATATACAAACTTTGGCTTAAGTACAGTAATTGAAGTTTGGTAGTTCCTGAAGTCTATTGTTTTGGTGTAAATTTTATACAAAGGATATTCTCTTAGATTCCAATTTTAGTGTAAAATGTAGTTCTTACAGTCTGGGAGGGGGGCATCCTGTTTTCTGAGTAGCCCCTTACTTCCCTGAGCCATCTAATATGATCTGCCAGCAGAGAAGGATTCACCACTCAGCTATAATTTTATCAAGCTGCAGGAGAGAGATGCCACACTTCCATGGATTCTATCTGCCCTGTTTTTCTTCCCTCTCAATTCTTCTTTCATCTTATATCTTTCCTATTACATTACTAAGCTAAAGGATAGAGACCTGTGATAAGATTATTGGCAATTTATAATGCTCTAGGAGCATTTTATAGGAAAAAAGGAAAGGATAAAAATTCAATAAACAAACAAATCTGTTTAGATATATAACAGACTAAGGGAGGACAGAAGAATTCTTTTTGGTTGAAGAATCTCATTTGTGCTTTGCCGGCTCTCTGCAGATCCATACTGTAGTTGTGTGGTGAGACTGTACCACATTGTATTGCCTTTCGTTGATGACGAAATGATCAATCCAAAACAGAAAAGCTGCTAAGTACATTCCCTTTAGTGAGTTATTTAGAGGGAAATTATTTGGTTGTTTTGGTTGACTTCTTCATACCAAAATTAGTGGAGTATTTTAGGCCAGAAGAGTTTACTTGGAATACTGCATTGAACCCTGGATGAGAGGTTGCTCATTTTGGACTAACGGTGTAATGAAGTTGTATAATAATTCTTGCAGATTAATTTTTGTCAACTGGTATTACTTTTGTGCTCATGATAGGATAAAAGTCATTCTTCAGTGTGATGCCAAATATTAGTTTAGTTCAGGCTTCCTTTCCAGAGAGCTAATTAAGCAGAAAATGGCACAATCTTCCTGCTTTTATATTGTTTGATAATAGATCCCAGTGGGGCTTAAGAAAGCCCATCTCAGGTGGCAGCAAATTGAATTAGTTTGACAGCCTCATTGAGTTTATGGAACACTCTGCCAATCCATGACCCTTTTCCAGCCAAGATGGTTTGGTTATGTGGCCCAGGGCATGCTTCATCTCATTACTGGCTGCCATATGCAAGCTAAAGAAAACCTTAAGGGAGATGTTTGACTGAAGGTAACTAAAATTAAGGCTGTATGTTGATATAGATTTGTTACCAACCATAATAATTGCTGTCTGCTGAAATTATACTTTGGTTTTGATTACACATGGAATATAGTTTTAATTTGATGCGCTGGGTATAGAACTATACTGGAACTCCAATAAGTGATTGGTATTATTATAACATTACCAAATTATTTAGCATATTAATCATTGCCAAATGAAACATAAAATTAGAACCAGAAATTCTACTTAATTTTCCTGCTTTGTCTTAAAAACCTGTAAGATTTATATATCAGCTTCTGGAAATGCTATGAAATACATGATTCAGCCAAACAGAACTTGTTAAATTTTTTATTTTAAAAAAAATTATATATCGCCCTTCACCACATGGTCTCAGGGCAGGTAACAAAAAAACAAAACAAGTAAAATTTTAAAACATAATTAAAATTAAAACTTAAGAACATAAGAACATAAGAGAGGCCCTGCTAGATCAGGCCACAGCCTGTCTAGCCCAGCAGCCCGTCGCACACAGTGGCCCACCAAATGCTCATGGGCATCTCAAACAGAGACAAGGACAAATCTCCTGCTCTAGAATCCCAGCAAGTGGCATTAGAAGTGTCCTGCTTCTGCCCCCCCCCACCCCAGCCTGAAAGATGTACTTAGGCATTCATTCTAGTAGCCATTGATACATCTGTCATCCATAAATTTGTCTAATCCTACCTTGAAGTGCTCTAGACTGGTACCTGTCACCACCTCTTCTGGCAGCACATTCCATAAACCGATGACCCTCTGGTGAAGAAATACTTCCCCTTGTCGGATCAGAATCTCCTACCCAACAGCTTCATAGAGTGCCCCCTGCTTCTAGTGTTGTGCGATACAGAAAAGAAATTTTCTCTATCCACTTTTTCTATACCATGCATAATTTTATATACTTCAATCAGGTCCCCTCTTAAACGCCGTCTCTCCAGACTGAAGAGGCCTAGACTTTGCAGCCTGGTTTCGTAAGACCTTTAATCATTCTGGTTGCCCTTTTCTGCACCTTTTCCAGTTCCACAATATCCTTTTTGAGGTGTGGTGACCAGAATTGTACACAATATTCCAAATGTGGTCTCACCATATATTTGTAAAGAGGCAAAATGACACTTGCTGACTTATTTTCTATTCCCTTCCTAATTATTCCCAGCACTGAATTTGCTTTTTTCGCTGCTGCTGTGCACTGGGTTGACACATTCATTGAACTGTCCACCAAAACCCCAAGATCCCTTTCCTGGTGTGTTGCAGAAAGCTCAGACCCCATCAGTTTATAGACATAATTTGGATTTTTGGTCCCGATGTGCATTACTTTGCACTTGTTAAGATTAAAGCACATGTGCCACTTGGTTGCCCACTCTCCCAATGCTAAGAGATCCCTCTGGAGCTCTTGGCAATCTCTTTTGGTTTTTACTACCATAAATAATTTAGTATCATCAGCAAACTTTGCTATTTTACTACGTACCCCTTCTTCTAGATCATTGATGAATAAATTAAAAAGCATTGGTCCCAACACTGAGTGTTGAGGGACCCCACTTTTTACCTCTTTCCACCCTGAGAATTTGCCGTTTATTTCTACTCTCTGCTTCCTGCCCTTAAGCCAGTCACAAATCCAGGACAGAACCTGTCCTTTTATTCCATGGCTGATGAGTTTACTCAGTAGCCTTTGATGTGGAACTTTGTCAAAAGCCTTCTGGAAGTTCAGATGGACAATGTCTACTGGTTCACCTTTACCCACATGTTTATTGACACTCTCAAAGAATTCCAACAAGTTTGTGAGGCATGATTTACCTTTGCAAAAGCTATGCTGGCTTTTGTTTAGCAATGCTTGCTCCTCCATGTGTACACTAATTCTGTCTTTCATGATGGTTTCCATCACCTTACATGGAACCGAAGTTAAGCTAACTGGTCTGTAATTGCCTGGATCACCCCTGGATCCTTTTTTGAAGATTGGTGTTACATTTGCTACCCTCCAGTCCTCAGGTACGGAGCCTGATGTTAGGGAAAGATTATATATTTTTGCTAGAAGGTTGGCAAGTTCACATTTGAGTTCCTTAAGGACTCTTGGATAAATACCATCTGGTCCTGGTGACTTGTTAACTTAAAAACTAACTTAGGGGTTAAATTTCTCAGTCACATTTGTCCTGCAGACTTTATTGTTACCAGAAATAATTACAGTATATCATCATGAAATCAGTATGAGATCATTGTTAATGTGTTCAAATTCATTAGATGTAGCTTTATGCTAACAAGAAATTTGCATACAGAATTGGTTTGCTGCTGTGTTTTGATAAATCCATGTGTTTATGCTATATACACATATTCCAATATCCTAAAGGTCACTAGAAACTGGAGTTGAATAATTCATGTAGTTATTAGTATACATCTTCATTATTAAGCTTTATGGAGATACGACCACCATAACTGAAAGAATATTTCAGTACTTTCCTGTTAAATGCTGTGTTTCCTAAAATGAGTAGGTAAAGGAGATATTTTAGCATAGATATACTGTATAACTTTCTACCCTAGCTTCAGATCATTCAACAAAAACAGCACATTAATCTTCATTTACATTTAGGACATAAACATAGGACATTGTCAGATGCCCCTTGCCTTAAGCAAACACTGTAGAAATAGCTTTTTAGAATATGTGTGTTTTTTCCCCATGAGTAACACATTGATTACCCTGCAATGGATGTTAGTGTTGCAATCCGGCTTTGCAACCTGAATCCTTGGCTCTGGGAAACCTGAGGGGGAGGCAGCTTATGGCTACCTCGATCGTGGCTGCAGTCCTGAGAACCACAGCGATACGTGGTTACAACCCAAGGGCTGTAATGATACTTGGTACCAGTAGTTACTGGTTCGATCACCGGGTGTTGAGAAAGTAACTCCATTACAAGCCACCGGCATGCTTATAAGAGGTCACCATATGCTCCTATGGTGAGTTAAAGGTAGAGCGCACAGGGGAAAGAAGTTAGGCAGGAGACGAGATGAGCTGGAAAGAGCGCTTTATTTCTCTGCAGAGCTTTTTATAGCCCCCACAAGAAGGCGGGGAAGGAAGTGACCTCAGAATAAAATCCAGGGAGGTGATAGGTGGAGTGCATCAGCTGGGCAGGTCAGAAGTCCTTCTGATGTCAGATCCTGTGGCATGCAGGAAGGGGAAGTTGTTGTCTGCGTAGACCATGCGGCTGAGCAGCCATTCTGTCCCCAGGCTAAGAGTCCAGCCCCTGCTGGTGTCGAGTGTGCACTGCAAGCTTGTGGAAGCAGGGAGATTCCTTTTACCCTGAGGCATGAGAAGCTGGTGGAAAAACCTGGGCAAACTTGCAATTGCTACATGTTAGCTGGAAAAATGCTGCCCAAAAGTTATACTATGTTCAAATAGATATGTGGCTGCCCCTCATTCATTCATTCATTCGTTTGTTTGTTTGTTTGTTTGTTTGTTCATTCATTCATGCTGGGAGCCAAACCATGCATTCTCAATCTGATTTCTGTGGTTTCTTTGGGGAGTGACTGTAGTTTAGTGGTGGAGCAAACTACCTAGAAGGTAGCTTGATTCCTCAGCCTCTCCTTGGAAATACCAGTGGCAAACCACTTCTGTATCATCGTCAAGAAAGCTGCATAGAGGTGGCCATGCAGTCAGCAAGATGTTAGTCACGGTGGTATCCAACAACAACCCAATAAGTGCTTATTTGAGACCTTCCTTATGAGATACCTATTTGTTATGTAGGTCTGGGTCCATCCGGAAGTCAGCCACTTGATGAGCTTCATTAGTAGCTTGACAAGTCAATTTTGAGAAGGTGCTACAGTAATTTTTTTAGACATGCTGGCTCTGTAGGACAATGCATCTCAGCAGGGCCACCTTTTTGGAGTCTTGTGCAATGAAGCATTTTTAATGCTTTATATCATTGTTACCAGATCAACTTTGGATGTCCAAGTATCATCAGAAATGTTAACTATAAAACCGGAATTTGGAAATATACAGGGTTTTGACATATGAATTTGGCTTTATGATTGGCATAATTGGAAAAGCTAAAGGCAGACCATGAAACGTGGAAAGGCCTTAAAATAGCAAGACTACAAGCCTGGAGTTTAAAAAAGGACACAGTTTTTCTCTTAAGTTACAAGCTGGCTGTTTGCAAAAGATTAAAAGTCTACATGCAAGAGACAATGCTTGGGCTTTAATCGTGATTAAGTCAGGAAGGAATGCTGACATCTCGATGACCTTTGTTTTCTCTCTTTTTGGGGGTAACAGATTTTTTTTAGAATAATGAAGGGGAAATAAAACCATGGAATATGGAACAGAGATGGGTTTGTCTCATTTTAATAAAAATAATTAAGAATAAAATGGAATGGATTTTTGGAAAAGATTTGGTGAAATAATATATACAGGAATTGGAATTACTACCTAAATGGAAGAAGTCACCAGTGCTAGGATGTAAGGTTTCATATTGAATGTGGCTGGGTTTACATTTCAACAGAGTTTGCTAGGAGTTAGGTTAGTCAGGAGAGGTGCTAATTGGAAACCTTAAAGTAAGGTATACAAGATAAATAACTTTTGCAGAGACATGATAGCAGAACCATGATCTTTACATTAAGAAAAGTTGAGTTCTCCCTTATTTTCTGAAGGAGAAACAGAGATTTAATGGGGTTTCTTTTCAGTAGGAAATTATTTAGCCTTATTTTGAAATAAGAGGGTTTTTAAATATCCTATTTATTTCTTCTTTTTCTGTGGAGCTTCACTGAGGGGCATTTCCATTGTGGAAAAGGGCAATGAGTAACCAGTGTCCCCTAAGAGAATCTCTGTTAGCCAAGAGGAAGAGAGAGATAATCCGTGTAAACTCAGGACAAGGGAAATAAGACATTTGAGTTTCAGATATCTTTCCTGTTTACCAGTTTTGTTTGCTTCATTAGGAAATGTTAAGTTTGGGTTAATTAGTATTCTTTTTGGGAGAAGCTATGAGAAGAGACTGGAGTCACGTACATATTTTTATTCATTAACAAGGAAAGAACAAATCAGCAGTTTAAGGTTCCAATTTTTGCTATAAAAAATGGCAGAGTAGAGATGGTTTTAGAGGTCTTCTTCTTCTTGTCATCTGAAGAGGGAGGTCTCCACTACCATCACCATCATCTTCTTCGTCTTCTTGTCATCATGGGAGGCTAGAGAGACCCAGAGAAATTTTTCTCCCCCCCCCTTTCTTCTTTCTGCTACACAGAAAGTGGGCGGAGTTTTTCTGCAGGAGCTGCATTTTAAAACTTTTGCATTTTGAATTTGGTCTTTGGTAAAAGCAGTTACAAAGACTATTTTTTTTAATTTTCTTTTAATTTTTATTCCTTTTGGGGATCAGTCTGACTGAGACTGAAGGCCTTCCCAATTTTTAGTCATTTTTGGGTTCCTGAAAATGATGCAGTTTGCTGAAATCCTACGCATCTTCAGTTCTGAACTTCTGAGCGTGAAGAAGATGGGATCGTTGGTGAGAACTATGGAAGATGGCTTTCGATTCACTTTTCGCCCATATTTTTATTAAAGGTTTAGAGTTAGGGAACTTTTTCTAGAATTAGAGCTAATTTTAATTTTAATTTTGGGCTTTTATATGTTTCTGTAAGGTTTGGAATTGGTCTTATGGGAGCCTTATCCTCATTTTTAGGGCTCTTAATCACAAAAGGCAATTTTATTATGTTTTGGGGATTTTTCTTTGCTGCATAAGTTCATTTCTGGGTCTCAGGAAAATGGGGTAAACTTAGTTTAATGCATAGAGAGGTGTTAAGGGGATTTAGTCATGTTTGGATTTTTGGGCATGTCTATCTCAACTCTTCTAATGTCTAATATGGTCACATCTCATTTCAACTTCTCTTCTGTATTTCTAATAAATTCTTTGCATTGGTTTAACAAGAAACATTGACTTTTGAGTCTGAAATGGGTCTTGTCTCTGTTTTCTGGTTATTCCTCGTTATTAAATCCTATGTAAATGATCTATAACGCTACCTATTCCCCTAAAAAGGAGTTAAATTCGGTGTTCTTTGGGCTTCAAAAATAATCCAAATTATCCAAATTTTACTCCTTCCATATTCGCTTACAGTCTAGACTGGAGCAATATTGGATTTGGTATCATCATGTTTATTCTTTCAAAGTAAGTTCACTCTTTCCTGGTGCTTCTAGAATTTCTCCACAGAATTAAAAGTATGTGCCTCTTATCTGAAGGTTATAAATTAAGAATTAATAGTTTGTGTCTGGGTTATTTGCTTGGGTGAGGGTGGACAAGTATACAGATATCTCTCAAAACATATTTATTTGTGACCCATGGGTTGAAATTGTGATTTTTCTATCTATATCAATTGAGGTTAATGAAAGGAATTAATGAGATTCTTCTTAGAATATGTTCTATTTCTGGAAAAGCCGATAAATGAAGGAATACAATTATAAATGCAAGTTAACTTTCAGCCCTCAGAAGGATTTTCATCCCAAAAATGATGCAAATACGATCAGTTCTTAGCTAGTTGCTGCTGATCAGACAAAGCCAGACTGGGATGCATCCAGCCATAACTTAATTTATTAAGCTGAGATATGCACAAGAATTGTTGTCTTTGCATACATCACCTTTACCCTTTCTTTTTCCACAGTGAAAGAACTCTCTAATTAATCACAGTTTCATGTTTTAATTAAACTGATTTCCTGCTTAAGAACAAACTAGGTTGCATGGAACACAAGAATTTGACTAATTAAAATCTTCCTAGTTTGTATGCTTGCCAAGTGAAAGTGTAGGTGTATTATGTGGTGATGTAGAACAATTTTACAGTTTAATGCACCACCCAGGAAAGAAAATCTCTGCAGAAATCAAGTAGAAGTGGTTTGGCTGCAGGGTTTATAAGAAGCAGGATACTAGAAAGCTCCACTACCTGCAGATTGCATAATTCTTTATGTCTGCTGGTAGTATACCTCAGATATAATTGCCTGGACTTGGTTGATCTTATGTTTTGTGCTTGCAATCTTGAAAGAAACATACAGATTGTAATGAAGAAACAACTAATGGTATTTTAGTTACATAAATATCAGTTTAAATGTTGATAGGCAGAAATCATTTTACTACAGAAAGTGTAGTTGTGAACAGACAACTTTTAAGATAGTCTCAGTCAGTCCCAGGTTCCTAGGGATTGCCCCCAAAAATGCCCTTCCAGTTTTCCAATGCATCCAGTATTTTGATTTTTCCAGCACTGAGACCATTTTTGTGCCATAGTCTGGGTTGGAATTTTGGGCGGGCATAAGGAGGGTTTTAATTCCTCTCTCTAGCTAATGCCTGACCTTGTTGGTATTTCAGAAGCGCAGTGACATTGTCCCCACTCTCTTCTTCCTCTTCTTCCTTTTGTTTTTACACCAGAAGTTACTACTTTCAGACATTAGGAGAAACATGCAGGCATGAATGCAGTGAAAAGGGACCATGCCACCATTCATCCTTTATTTTTAAAAAATCAAAACAGAGATCAACGCAACTTCAGCTCTAACATGCCTCCACTAGTTTCAGGAGAACCCAGATATGTTTGCTGCTGCTGCTGCTTTTTCTTATGTAAACCTTCCTCAAAGTAGTGCCCCTTGATCCACTCCTGCAGCGAGCAGGCCTCTAAATCCTTTTGTAGAGATTTATATATATATACCCACTTATGGGAAGAGAACTGAAGTGAAAAAGGAAAACGCAACACTTGGTGGAGGAGTCTGACAGCAAGAGTAGTTGGGAACTTGGAAGGACCAGGGGAAGGAGGAAACTTAATTGCTGTACGAAATAAGGAAATCTACCTTCTTTCCTGGAATGTTGTCTGAAGCAGGATTTTTTCCTCACTGCTTGTTAAGGGCAGAGTCATGTTGTATGTACCCCCCCTCAATTTTCCCCTTCTGCATCCCTGTCCCTTTGACATTTAAATGAGTACAGAATACAGTCTGGAAACTATCCATTTTACTGTTATCAACCATAGGTCGCATCCCCATTATAAGCTTAATTCGGTTTCCCTAAACCAAAATAATAGAACTGGATGCAAATGCGAATTTGCCTGTTCCCATTACTTTAAACTTAATCGCGTTTGATCCGGATTCTGAGGATTGTACATGACTCAAGTGGCTACTTTTTAAAAGCCGCTTTTCGGTGCTGCCCTGCCCTCTTCCTCCTGGCGTGAACGTGCCACCCATAATGGACCCCTTCACCAAGCCTGGCTGGGTGGCTGCCACTTGCCTGGATGGAGGAAAACTGGCAGTGGGCAGCCAGTGATTCTCCCCATTGCCCAGGGCACACAGCAGCAGCGGCAACTCAAGCAAGGGGGCTTTAAACATTCACACATCTCCCAGAACCTGCCCCTGCTTTCCTTTCCCCTTTAAAGGTCAGAACTCCAAAGAGCTAGAATTGCTCAAAATTGCAACATTGTTATCAGGTATGAAGTGGCTAGATTGCTACAGTGTAGCGGCTGCTGTGAAGGTTGGATTTTTACACTGAAATCACTGTCTTTGGAAGCAAGCTATTGGGAGAGGGAAACCCTAAACATGGATTCTCATCCCTTAAAATAGTAGGGTCCCCACAGTAAAAAATGTAACACGTATCAAGCGCATGATCTGGAGTGAGACCTGTTGAAATGAGGATTAACATTCACAATGCTTTGGGGCAATTTAACACGCGGAAAGCGTGTTAAGCCAAACTGACGTGCGGTCTGCGAGGATTGAAAACGGTTTGAAACCAAGATAAGGTTGTAATGGGGATGCGGCCATAGACTGAACTGTGATTGTGTAGCTTGCTAGAAACAACCATACCGAACTACAGTGAATTCCAAAGCCAAATCTGTCCCCACTTGTAAGTTCCCCTTTTCCCCACATCTTCAACCTTCTTTAGAAACATCCAACCTCAGGAGGAGTTATTTAATTTTAAAATAGAAGATATTGAATTACATAATACATAGATATAGGATCATGCACTTTAATAATAAAAATTAAATATAGTGAAAAAAGGAAATATATTTGGAGACAAGATCCAAGAATATTAATGAAAGAGGAAACATATTAAAAATAAGGAATGAAATAATGAATTATTTTGATGTAGATGATAATGTGAATGTGTCACAAGACATTGAGTGAGCACTATTTCATGGGTGCGATTAAGCTAAAACCAGACTTGGAGCCCAATGTGCAATAAAATAGAATATACAGATAAGATGTGACCCAGACCCTAGGAGTTTTTCAAAGAGTGGTCCCTCCGCATATCTGCGAACAACTACAGGTTAGATTTTTCTGGTTTTATAAGTAGTAATTAATAAAAATGTTTTTTCTTTCCAGGAAGAACGAGTTATAAACCACATGGCAGCAAAGATAGTTGAAAACGTCTGCTCCACTTTCTCATCTTATGCACAAGGTTTTGTCACTGGAGAAATTGGTCCAGTATTGTGGTACCTCTTTACGCATTCAACCATAGATTCTTTGAGAATAACTGCTGTTTCGGTAAAATTATTTTGTTTTGAAAAATCTTATCCATATTCCTAACTTTTACTGTTTTTCTTGTATTTTAAAAATGAGGCTAGTATTAGAAATGCTGATGTGAAAAATTAAAGCTCCATGTTAAATATTAGTAATGCAGTAGGTTTCCATTTTTCAAGACCAAGAATTTAAGAATACATGAAACAAGAGGAAGCTGTTAACTGAAGACATCCTCGGGTCTTTTCTTATGCAAATCAGGCAGAAATTTGCTAATCTGACTGCAGTCTGTTGCTTATTCTCTCAAATTAGTTTGTTGTTTACACATCCATGTTTGGTACTTCCTTGTTTTTGTTCGTTTTTAATCATATTTTTTTTCATTTTTGTTACAAAGATTAAGATGCTTTGAACAACATGATGGGATGGGATATCTTACATCCAGCTTATCTCCAGTGATTATTTTTTTAAAAAATTGAGACATTTTTGTATTTTTTCCACAAAAAAAAAGAGTTTGTATTCTTTCAAAAATGGGTCATCGTGACTCCTTCCTTTCATATCCAAGATTTGTAGCAGGCTAGAAGTTAAAGAATACAGAACAAGCCAAACTCCATTTTGCCAAGGTTGAGTAAGGTTTGCATTTTCTTACTTACAGTGGAGGCCACAGTGCTGGCCTTTTGTTGGCAGTAGCAAACTGTCACCTTCCTAACCATGAGTTTCTAGCTTTTACATTTTTTTTTGAAAATCCAAAGATCCAATCTCTTGGATTTGCTACTGTCTCTAACCTTCTTAAAATAAAAATAAAGATACTTATGTTCCCAATGGTTCTCTGTGGCTGGCATTATATTAACCAGTGGGTATTCTGGGCCTGTTCACTAAGCCCTGTCATAGCTGTTCTTTGTGTGACTTGCCCAGTCTTACTTGGTCACTTCAGCTGAAAGGTTGCATGGGAGCATGCAGAGTGCAATATTTCATTTTTGTGTTTAACATACTGCTTTTTCTTCTTAACTTTGATTATGGAGAAGGGTAGGCAGTTGTAAAGTTTGAGTTTACTGGGGGATTTGCGAGCTCTGACTTTAATTAATTAATTTATAATTTATATTTCTATCCCGCCCTATACCCGAAGGTCTCCGAGTTGGTAACATTTAAAATCAAATATATTAAAACAGATAAAAGCATATATTAAAACAACCGTGTCTGCAAGTGGGAAGGGAAAGTGTGTCCTCATTTAACTAAAGACCAGAGTAAAGCACATTTTAAGATGTCCGCGATCTCCCCCTTCAGCTCTGAGATTTGAATGCCCAAATGGGATCAAGACTGCATTCAGAAAATGGTTCCTGGCTGGGGCATACACTATCTCCATTGTGTTCAGTAAAGGCATCAAAGTGACAACACTATGTTCAACTGCCAACCATTTCTTGGGCCTTTTTTGCACTTACTTGTCTGGTATGTAATAATTCCATACCACTCAGGTAAAGTCATTGCAGTGGCCATCTGCACAAGTGCTGGAACAGCAGCCTACCAGGTCAGCAGTACTTGAAGTGTGGATAGCCAGGGTGGATCACCATGGCAAAGTCCACAGCGGTATCTGGTGTGTTCCCAGATATTGCCATGGTGATTTGGATGGTGCATGCAATTCTGCAGCCACACTCACACCACCATGCCCCACTTGCCACACCATGCCCAGAAGAGGGTGGGGATGCTGCGGTCTGGGGGACTGCTTTTAACCATTCTACAGCTAGTTTGCTATGGGGAATGGTTAGCCAACTCTGAAGTGGCAGCTGTGACATTCAGGCACACTTCACTGGCGAGTAGAGAGCCTTGGCAGAACTTGGAGTCAAAATATTCCACTTCTTTCATATATTGAAGAATTATTAAAGTAAGCTGTATTCAAAATTATAGTATCCATAACATAGGGTAATGGTCTTTGCTGAAAGTGCATCTTAGTACATTGCAACTGAGTATACAGTTCTCCTTCCCCAATGCCTGAATGGGATCAAGGCAGGCCTGTTTCTCCTTCTGTCAAATAAAAACTTTTTCAGCTTAACAGTCAACCTTGGGAAGATTCACACGTCTCACTTCTCTTCCTCTCAGTCTCTTTCATAGGTAGCCCAGATATGTCTTTGATTCTACAAGCTGTGCATGCTATAGATTTATAACATATGCTTTGCTGCACAAAGGTTATACAAAGCATGCAGGCTACCTGATACATGACATCACAGTACAATACTTCTATTAATCCCATAAATGTCATGACATGCATATCTCAGGCCTGGCAGTTTCCTTCCATGTAGATATGTTAGAACTGTACTTTATTGTAGATATTAGGCTTTGGGCATTTAAAGTACATTTTCAGAATTTTTTGTCAATGTGCTTTAGTAACTTCCTTGGCAGAAGCACAGACTATAACGTATTAGGGTCTTGACCATCCTAGGGGTGATCATATTTTTAAAAATCAGTTTAAAAAAATGCACTATATTAAGGAAAGGCTTTGTTTATGGCAGAAATATCAGCCTGCTAGACTCCTAGTAAATATCACTGCCCTGTATGCAGCCTCCAGGGCTTCTCATAAATATCACTGCCCTCTGTGGTGTCCTCTGTCATGGATGATAAACCAAAGCTGGATCACAACATTTTCAGTTTGCCTTGGGGAGTGAGCTGCCAGAATTATGTGTCACTGGTTTATCATCATTTGTATTGTCAAAACAGGAAAGAATTCTTATTAAATTTCACAATCAAAATAAGTTCATTTCTATAAGCTTTATCGACTAAAATCTATTGTAATTGAATAGCATGCATTTGCCTTTTAAAATAATTATAGAAATATTAATAGCTACTGATGCTTAAGCATTAGGCCACTGAAATGCCAAGTTCTCTTTACTTCTCTTGAAGGTTAAATTAACTAACTCCCTTCCGTACTAGAAAAGCAGTCTTTTATGTGTGAATTGTGCATAATTAAGTAGGGGAGATGTCATTAGTTCCAAGTGGGATTGTCAAAAGAACACTCTTATAGAAATATTATATTTTAATACAGGTGGTAAGGATGGGCAGGCAGTTCTCACTTTCTCTCTAAATACTGTGAATCAGCTTTCAAAAAACAAGTACTAGCTAGATTCCATTGAAATTGGGCACTGCGGTCTGAATCAGTTTGTGGTCTTGAATAGTTTCAGGAATCCTTTATCTGATATGGATATCTGAATTCAGATGAGATCTAAGTATAAATTAAAATACCATGGCATAGTATCCTCTGCAGTTGCTGCATATGAATGCCCTTTTTGGACATTCTTAAGTTAGTTTGGGAAGCTTTCTTGCTAAAGCTCAGTTTCAACTAAAAAAGCATCCCCCCCCCTATGCTAACTCAAGAGGTTTGTTACTACTGGTTTACAGAGGCAAATGCTTGTCTGAGGCAAAGCAAGTAGATGAATAAATGTTGGCATGACAGCAATGAAAATCTCTCTGGCAGATATAAGAAAGATTGTCAAAGACTAATCTGGAGGAGGTCAAACCAAGAGTCAGCTACAACTAGATTGTAGCAAGCAGGCAATCGTGAAGTAGTTTGTTAGGGTATAAAGTTTCATTCTAAAGTTCTGAATTTTTGTAACTTTGTATATTACACTACTTTTCTATTTTTCTCTAATGTGACTGCAAAGAGGAGATTTTACCCCTGCTTTTATCTGCTGCCCTCCGTTTAAATTTGCCTTCTGCTCTCTTTGCCTTTCCCTATAAAATAACAGTTACATCAAACTGATCAAACAAATATAATGTGCATTGCTCCACAATGGGATAAAGTTTTCAAACAAAAATCTGTAATTGTCTGAACTGGAGTAAAAATTACATAGAACAGAGTTGTGGTTCTTTATCTGTCCTAAGTGGAGTAAATCTACAAAAGGAAGGCGAGTTACACTTTGATATCTGCACTGGAGATGGATGTCACTGATTTGCCAAAACATTTTTTGTCACTAGACATTCTTCAGTGGAATCAAAATGCAACTATATTAAGCTGATAGGGACTTATTTGTTTTTACAGGCATTGTGCAAAATTACTCGTCATTCCCCTAGTGCTTTTCAAAGTGTGATTGAAAAGGTGGGATTAACAGCTGTGATACACTCGCTGGCAACAGGAATATGCAAAGTCCAACAGTATATGATGACCATGTTCTCTGCTATGTTGTCATATGGAATCCATTTACAAAGGCTGGTTCAAGAAAAGGTTTGATTTATTTACTTAAGAGTTTGTATACTGCTTCTCATGTGGAAATTGCTAAGTAGTTTACATAAAACGCTGTTGAAACAATCAGTTGAAGTTTAAAAGTATAGTGTATGCAGAAAACTGAATTGGATCTGTGTTCTTAATCTTCCCAAGAGCTCCAGCAAATATTGCAAAACACATTCAACTGTGCAGGAATCAGTCATTTTTATATGCCTGACAAATCACTGAGTCCTGAGTTGTTTCAGCATATCACTTCTGAATGCTGTTTCAATGCCCCTCATAGAGCCAGAGATACTAGCATGAAATAGGGGTGGTCTGTTATCAGCTTCAGAGACTTCGTGTCTCCAAACCACCTAAGAGGTGGCACGGGCAAGTTAGTAGTCCAAGTCTGGCAGGAGTTGTCATGGCAGTTGGGCAGGAGAAGAGACACAAGTGTGATGAGGTACGGTAAGCCAGGTGAGTTTACAAGGTAGTCACTGTGGTTTCGACTTCTATATGGTCTTCCTCAGTCGATCCATTATTCAAGTTCAAAATCATGCTGTGAAATAAAACCAATATGGAAGTCAAAAGAAAATGTTAGCAATTGCAAGAAAAAATGAATAACTATTTACATGAAGATAGTCCAGTGTTCTTGACTCACTGACCACTGAAGGTTTCCACCTATGTGCTTCCCTTTAGTGGTACACATAGTGCAAAGTAACTTGATTACTGAAGTAACTCGCTGGGTGTTAATGGCCAATTTCTCCTCTGCACAGCAAGTCAGGTTGTGCAGGAAACTCACTGGCTTGTTTGCTGAAAATAGCTCAGTGTCAACACATACAAAAATTAATCATTACAGAAAAATACATGAAATGCACACAATACATCTGCAACAGATGTATAGTATCTCTCCTACTTCTGATTCTAAAGGAAACTAATTGGAGAATAAACTAATTCTTTGACATGGGGTCTCCTGGATTAACCGACTGAAGGTATCTGAGATGCCCTATTCTTTAAATATCTGTTTCACTGTCAGATAAGTTTAGAAATTTTTTGGTCTTTAATCCACATTAGGCACTAGTGGTCTGAGCCACTTTTAAACCATTACTGTATTTTCTAGCGTGTAAGACTACTTTTTAACCCAGGAAAATCTTCTCAAAAGTCGGGGGTCGTCTTATACTCTGGGGTTTGTCTTCTTATATGGCGAGTATATCCCAAACTCTATATTTTGGAAAGTTGGGGGTCGTCTTATACGCTGGAAAATACGGTATTTTAACTTGTGTGGATGCAGCACTTATTTTAAACAATGTACTTTTATTTTTATTTTCCATTCCAGGACTTTGTGACTACGGTTATTCGACTGTTTGAAAGTCCGTCCACTTCAATTCGAGCAAAAGCATTTTTGGTTCTGTTACAGGTTTTAATGAATAATAAAGATATACTGCCTTTGAGCTGCCAAGCAAGGTAAAGTTATCATGGAAGTTCAAAAGTGATATGAAAGTTAAAATCTGTTTTGTAGATTGCATTGTGCTTATATCAATGTAATACTAGGACCATGGTGGATAGTGTAATCAATTTACAAATCAGAATTGGAAGTTCATCGTTGATATGTGCCAAACTGGTTCAGGTATTCCACAACAAGCCAGGTGGTTTGTTTGGTTTGCATGTGAACCAAACTCCCTTCTTGTTGAAAAAAGGTTTGAATCTAACCTAAACCAAGGGTATTTGGTTCACTTCAAATCAAACCACTAAATTTTAGTTCTTGTGCATCCCTTGTTCATAGTGCAGCTGGTATTTTTTAACTGTTCAGAACATAGGCTTTGTGAAACCCTGGCAGTTTATAATTGGAATACAGTAGTCCCTTGATTTATGAAGGTTTGATTTGAACTGATTTTGCTATAACTCTGAAATCAGATGGTTACCTTCTGTAATGTACACTGCCTTGTAGTTTTGACCTTGTTGTAGGACTTTAGAGGGCAGGACAGAGAAAGAGGCAATTTCAGCAATAGAGGCTATTGCTGCTGAGAGAGAACTTCCCCTAGGAAAAGCTCCAGAAATGTGAATTGTGCCTTGGTGTTGACACCATGCAACACTCCATTTTACCATTGGCCCATGTTAGTACTCTTGTACAAAACAGTAACTTTATCTCTCAAAAGAAAGCTGGCAACCCTTCAGAACTGGACCTACAAGATTCTCGGGTCCTTATGGAAGAGCCTACTGATCTGAAAAGGTCATCAAACACCATGTAGAAAATGTGAGGCTGCCACCTCAACCAGAGAGTTAATAGAATGGAGGAAGCAGACTTCCCAGCTATGTGGGGCTGTGAAGAATGTGAAAAGATGAAGCTTCCGGCCTTTAACCTCTCTCACCTTTGCCTTCTGTCCAACGTATGGCAAAATTTGAGGGTTGGGGAGGCAGAATCGCTGTGGCTTATCGGGATGGGATTGCTTGTACCAGATACCCTGTGGCCTTGTGGGATGGGGTCCCTTATATTAGATATCCTAGAAGGTGGGTGGATGTTTTTAAAATTATTATTTTAACCCTGCCACTGTTTCTTTTTTCTTTTCTTTTGCTTGTTGTGGGGAGGGAATCATGTGCTTAGTCCAGGCAAGAGGGGGAGAGATATACCAGGGGGCAACCATCACTATGTTATCGGGCAGGGGGAGATACAGCATTGGGAGGCAGAAGTGACAGGTTAGGGGAAGGGATGTTAGATATCTTGAAGCTGTCACCCCTTCTATTCTGCCTCCCAGCCAGCAGAATTTGGGGAGGCCTACCAACCGAAAGCCTCCTACTCTAACAGTGTTGTTTCTGAATGCCAGATCAGTCATTAGTTAAGACATTAGTTATCCAGGACTTAACTCTTGAGGGAAAGGGCTGATCTGGCATGTATAACTGAGACCTGGATGGATGAACTGGGTGAGCCTTGTCTCACCCAGCTTTGTCCTCCAGGTTATTCAGTGCAACAGTGTTCTAGACCCGGGGGAGGGAGGGGGTGTCGCTGTAGGCCATTAGATTTCCATCTCTCTCACCAGGCGGCCAATTCACTCTGTAATGGGGGTTGAGGGACTGTTTCTTTTGTTGGGCCAGAGAGACAGAATAGGGATGCTGCTGGTGTACCATTCACCCCACTGCCCAGCATCCTCCCTGAGCTGGTTGAGGTAGTCTCAGATGTGGTGTTGGAGGCCCCTGCCACAGGCGGTGTTAGGGGATTTCAACATCTATGCTGAGGCTACGCTCAGTGGACCAGCTCAGTTCTTCATGGCTTCTGTGACAAACATGGGGCTGTCTCTGTTTGTATCTGACCGAACCCATACAGCAGGCCACACCCTTGATTTGGTTTTTGCCTGAGAGCGGACTGGTGAGTATCCGTTAATAGGAGGGCTGGCTGTCAACCCGTTGTCATGGACAGATCATTTGCTGGTGAGGTTTGGACTTGCAGTGGCAGCTCCCCTCTGTGGGGAAGTGGGATTTATTGACATGGTCTGCCCTCGGAGACTTATGGAATCCAAGCAATTCCTGAATTCTTTAGAGGATTTTCTGGTTGCCATGACTAGGCGCTCCTGTTGAAGCCCTGGGTTCTCTCTGGAACTAGGAGATGAGCAGGGCTATTGACACAATCGTTCACAAGTGCCCTCAGTGAGCTTGTAGAGCCCCAAAAGCTCCTTGGTATTCCATGGAGCTACAGGCTATGAAACAAAGGTTGATGGCTAGAACACAGGTGGCGTAAATCCGACTGTGTGTCTGACCGAATATGGGTCAGAGCACACTATCATGCCTATCATGTGGCAGTTGTGGTGGCGAAGAGTTTAATAGCCGCCACGTTATGGAATAGTCTCCCCCTTGAGATGCATCATGCCCCTTCTCTGTATATATTCAGAAAGGAGGTTAAGATACACCTCTTTGCCCTGGCCTTTGGCTGATGTGAGGATGTGATTATACTTCCCCCCCACCCCCACGGCAGATATTATTATTTTAATATTTTAATATGCAGAATCTTTTCAATGTTTTTATGTATATTATTAGTTTTAATATTAGTTTTAGGGTGTTTTTCCACTGCAGCCCTTAGTTCCGGATCTAAGAAGATCCGGATCTAAAGAATGGGTACATTCCTTAATCTGGATCTAGTAGATCCGGATTAAGGGAAGCACCCAATGTTTTTCCACGGGAGGTGTAGCACCCATTAGCAATGGGTGGTAATACCCCTGCTGTGGAAACAGCTTTGCACCCATGTGGGGAATCCGGATCGACCCCCAGGGGGTCAGTCCTTTACCCCAGGTGTTTTGGGGGGCGGGGGGGGGGGCAGTCTTCAAAGCCACTTCGAATTGACTTCGAAGTCATTTCAAAGTCATCTCTAAGTCTGTGCAAAAGTTCCGGAGTGCCTTTGAAGTCTGTGCTGATCTTCGGAGTGAACTTCGAAATGACTTCGGAGTCACTCCAAATTTTACTTCGAAAGGCACTCCGGAGCTATTTTGCACAGACTTTGAAATGACTTTGAAATGACTTCGAAGTGGCTTCGAAGTGACTTTGGGGCCTAGGTTTAGGGGGGGGCAGTGGGTGCATCCCCTCCCCCTAGCCTCCTTTGGACCCCATTGCCTGTTTCCAGTGGAAACAGGGTCCCTTTAATCCAGATTTTCTGGCAGAAGACTACATTGTATGACTTGCTCTGCTAAAATGACTAAGAAATAGAAGTGGCACATATAGAAACAAAACCCTCTGGATACTTTCATCTCTGGACTGGTGAATAGTTCTGTGATTTGAAAGACATAACTCAGAAAATTAAGCATTGGCTTCTTGATTAGTCTCCTTATGTTGCTGGAATCCTTCCAATATTAAAATTGATAATAAATAGTATTGTAGGAAGAAGAACTATCCAAATGGAAAAAGATGTAATATCATTATCACTTGTGTCACCCCTTCTCTGCCCCCACATTTTTCATTCTGTCATTCTGTGTATTAATCTCTCCTCTTGTTTCTGCTGGCAAAGCTATTCAGTTGGAAAACACAATTTTGTGGGAAACCATAGAAGCACAGTTAATAATAGGCTTGTTGATCAATTCCTAGTCATGGGGTAGTGATATTTTTGTTCATTTGGTTTTGTTTTACACATCAATATAATATGTCAATTGGTCAAAAAGCCTTCAATCCTTTCTGTATACTAGAATTGCAACAAATATTGGGGATTCTTTCTTGTGCGTGGAGGATGCCCTTTGGACTAAATAAAGGAGGACGTTTGGAAAACTGAAATTGATAATACAAGGAACATGGACTCATTATATTTGATAGCAGATGTACATGTTCGCAGTATCCTCTTCTTTCTGACAACAGCATGGACATATTGGTTCTTTCTTCAGATACAGTTAACCAGAAATCTGCAAACACTAGCTTTATGTTACAATAACATATTTATTTTTGACATTAATATACATAATATAGTGAAGTTTTAGTAAGAGGTGCCAGAAGACTGCAAAGTCTTGACTATTACTTCTAAGCATATAACAATAGATCTTAGGATGTGACTTGATAAAATACGCATATAGATCCAGATATTGCACTGCTAATTAGAAAAATATTAGAGAACTGCCAATGACAGATTCCAATTCTGGTCCAGGTTTCCCATCTTTATCTTTACCAATGTTTCCCTTCTCTCCACTGCTTTTCACTGTGTCATGTGGCAGATCAGTGACTCATTCTTGCTGACCTTTTTTCTGTAGACCAGAATTGCAGATAAGAGTCCTATAGAATCTTAGGGACAATCAAATGTCATTTGATTTTGAAAATCTGTAAATAATGATGGACATAAACCCCTGCAGTTTCAATAAAAGGTGTTGTGAAAAAAGTAGAGAAGTGTCATTACCCTTGAATATGAGGATTATACTGACCATGAATGCGAAATCCCAAATATTTGGCAGTTGTGAAAACTGAATCATAAGTATTACATATGTATAATAAGTGCCACTGAACTCAAGACTAAACACTTTTAGTCTTTCTGAAACACACAACAAAGACAATTCTGCTGTTTTGATATATTTTTTTTTACTTCACTAGTTTTGTGCTGTAACTCAAAGACAGGAATATGCAAGTAATTGCAAGGATAAGCCTGTACTTTGTGTATATATTTTTAAAAAATAAAGGCAGAAAAACCTGTTTTTCCTGAATCTCATTCTTTGCACTCATGGACTTGAGTAGCAGTGAGAAGTTTATAACTAAAGTGGAGGAAGAAAAATGAACATTTTATATTGAGGTATAATATCAGATTTTGAGAAGATGAAATACCATAATTCACTGATTTATTGGAATTCAGGTGTTGACCTTTCAAATTGGAATCTTTTTCAAAGGAAAAGTTTGTAAATTGACTACTGAATTATTGAAACATCATCTGGCTTACACTGATGCATTATGCAAATGCTTATCTCAGCAGTCTTTTGAAATAAATGTTACTTTTATTGGTTATATGTGGTAATTTTTCACCTTGTTTGCACATAGATTGGTGATGTACATTGAGAGAGACAGTAGAAAAGTCATGCCTGCAAAAGAGCAGCAAAGCACTGGTGAATACCTGTCAAGATGCCTGGATCTTCTCATCTGTCACATTGTGCAGGAACTGCCACAGATTCTAGGTAAATTGCACTCCCTCAGTACAAAAAAGAGTTCTTTTTGTCTCCAACTACTTGTGCAAAACCAGATCATTTCTGCCTCAAAGAACTCACAGTCTGAGAATGAAAGTCACATGAGTAACAGCAAGAAAGACACAATGAACATAATATTGTATGTATTAATTTATTACTCTGATATCAGACTAACAGTGTGCCCTATCACTCTATTTCTCACCTTTTTTGGAAGCATAGGACAGTATGAACAGTTCAAGTTGGCAAAGTCATTTAATTGTTCATACTGTATTTCCTATATGTTTATAATGATGATATATTTGTAAACAGCATTGAAATCTTACTCCCTTCCAGCAGATGTAGCTGTAATCCATAGTTATGAAATGATTTAATAAAAATAGTAGCAATACATCCCAAAGGTACATTTTTTCTAGTCTAGACTCATAAACTCTGGAAATACTTGTTAGAAAATAGTTAGTTTGGGTGTCACCAGTACAAATTAAGCAATTTTGTTTAAATTTATATTTATGTTTAAAAAAATTAGCCATGTATTCATTACTATGTGGAGCATAGTTGGTAATATTTTTATAGATGTCAAAAATCAGTGCAAGGAGGTCAGGAGAATTCCCATTGCTGTATGACATCAATGGAAAGAAATTCTTCAGTAGCAATGGACAAAGGATTTCTGTGTTAGAAAACTATATTGAACACAGTTGTCTCTTACATAGCACAATTATTGCTTAGCACAATTTTGGTTCTAACAGCTCCACAAAATGTGGCTTCTCCGAAATAACGTGAAGGACTACATCATTAAAGTTCTTGATGGCTATTAAAAGCTGGAAGTTAAGAGAAGCTGGTGATTTCATGGTTTCCTCTAACAATTTGCATTATGTTGTTATTTTCAGAAACTGGAAAGTTTGGAAATCAGACACTTAAACTGGTGCTAGGCAAACTAGTTTGTCTAATTTTAGTCGTAGAGCATTCCTCACAGTGTTAAATGCTGAAATCTTGAAAAAGAAATGTCTTTGTTTGGAATTTGTTAGCTGTATTAAAGATTCAGTCACATAATTTATTAATAGACATGTCTTGATGGCATTACATAACTAGAACAGTCCTTTGCGGCAAACTTCTTTCTTTGTTGTTTTGTGAACAGCTTACTGTGAGAGATGCTAATTCCATTTGTTATCTGAAAAGAACAGTTCTAAGATTCTGTAAATCCAGAATAGGTCTAGAGTGATGCCCGAAAAAAACCCACCTCCTGTGTTCTGGTATAATCAAAGAAGCTTGCTTTCAAGAGAACTATAAGGCATGACATAGGCTCAGCTCTATTCCATTTGCACATAAGATAATATGCTGAAGCTAGACATCACTGGGAAATCAGAAAAGTGTTCCTAGACTCAGGAGAAAGCAGTGATCTCCTGTCCAAAACTTATTCTGTTTGGGAAGTATAAAGGAAGATCTGGGGAGGCTTTTTATAGCCCTTTTTTCTGGTATTCTGAGTGGAAAAATAAAGTATAAGCAGACAGGAATAATTAAGATTCAGTATGTGGTTTCAAACAGAATTTTAAGTATAGACTATAGGGGCAGATTTGGAAGGAGAGGCACATCTTTATTCTGAGAATCAACAAAATAGCATTAAGTACCATATTTTCCGGTGTATAAGACGACTGGGCGTATAAGACGACCCCCAACTTTCCAGTTAAAATATAGAGTTTGGGATATACTCGCCGTATAAGAAGATGACACCCAGCGTATAAGATGACCCCTGACTTTTGAGAAGATTTTCCTGGGTTAAAAAGTAATCTTATACGCCAGAAAATACAGTAATACTATTGCTTTGTTTTGTACATGCAGGTAGACACACACTTGATCAAGTGGGGTCTTATCTTTCATGCAAGGTGGAACCAGCTGAGAGAGACATTCTTCCAAACTTTATTAACGGTTTGGTGTACTCTTTCTAGCATTCATAGTGAACTTGCTTAAAATATATATGCTTCCAGCTGTACCCGTAAAATCCAAAAGAAGCTTGATTTTTCCTTCCCAAGCCTTGAGAACAGATTTAGCTACCACAGCTCATTTTGGAGAGAGATTCCGCTCTCAGTGATCATTGCTGGCATATCTCCTGTTGGAGAAGAGGTTTGCCTCCTTTCCATCTGTCCAGGTGCTGCGGTGCGTGCAGTTAGTATAGGCTGTGGCAGCTGGGGAGTAGGAACAGGGAGTGGACAGGCAGCATGATTTTCCCTTTACACTTTACATTTTTTAGTAACTCGTTTGTGCTCTTCCTTTGTATCTAGAGTTCTACATCATCCCTTTAAATGTCAGGATGCTTTGTGGCAAAAATCAACCTTTGTTGTGCAGACTATTAGTCATGTAATCCTTAGATTCTGATTTCCATACTAGGAAATGTTTTCCCCAAGGTGTCATGACAGGATTCTAGATGGGAAGAGCATGAAGCTTATGAGATAGAAACTAATAATGTAAAATTGCTATGAAAATGCATTAAAAGAGTTAAATAATTACGATAATAAGATAGTACAAATAAAACAGAAACAGACAGTGATATTCAGGAGTACAGATATATTAAATTGAAAAAGTGGAGGCATTGTGCA
This sequence comes from Aspidoscelis tigris stejnegeri, assembly GCA_023333525.1. NCBI lineage: Eukaryota > Metazoa > Chordata > Lepidosauria > Squamata > Teiidae > Aspidoscelis > Aspidoscelis tigris. Next base: position 21,886,691 of record JALMGA010000008.1, read on the forward strand.
GGTGTTTCGGGGATCACTGCCTTGCAGTACTGAAACTAAATAAGCAGAGTAAAAATACTGAGACTAGCTACCAGGTGTGAGGTGTATCTCACTAAGTTTGCAGCACTGTGTTGAGAATGAAGGACATTCCCTTGGCATTTCCAATATAGTGCCACTTTAAGGGGCCAAAATCCTGTAATGATTCTGAAAGCCACCAATAGATATGAAGATAAGCTCATGATTGTTCCTCTTGTCTGTCAAGGGGCATCAGGAGGCAGCCTTGGTTGAGATAGGATTGCCTTAACAAGTCTTGTGAAGTGTAAAGCTTGAACCTACTAATTCTTGTGCTTTGCAGGTGATCTTCTTTCAGCTTTAGCCAGTGTATCAGGGCGTAAGCATCCCTCAACAATACAAGCCAAACAACTGAAAGGATGCCTTCCAATGATGCCTGTGGTGCTTCATCTTGTGACATCTCAGGTACGGTCAAAGAAACACCATGTGCAGAATATTGCTATATTGTAGTTTAACAGGGGAAGCCCAGAACCTCACGGAGCTAGTAACTTACAGAATGGCAAGGTTTTTTTCTTTCCTTTGTTTCTTCATGGCATTGCTATCAAATCATCTTTATAGTGGCTGAGTACTGAGACAAAAGGAGAACATTAGAAAGACTTGTGCCCCTCAAGACATATAGTGATCTGATATAAGTTAGGTCTGTTAAAAAATAAAAGTCAGGTTTGAAGGGAAAATGTACCTTATGTGAGGAGGACTGAATTGTGTGGCCTGACTGAATTGTATAAAGTCATGCATGGTGTGAGAAATTATTTTCTCTATCACACAACACTAGAACTGGGGGCACTCTGTGAAGCTGATGGGCAGGAAAAGGGAAGTATTTTTTCCACTCAGAGGGGCATTGATGTATGGAGATTGCTACCATAAGAAGCTGTGATGGTAACCAGTCTGACCATCTCCACCTCGAGTCGGAAGAGAGAGGCAGGGTGCTTGTAAAGGCCATTTGCAGTAAGTCCTGAGAAGGTGAAGGTTTTGCCTTTGTCTTCTGCTTGAGAATGTCCAGAAGCAATTGGTGGGGCCACACGTAAGACAGGATACTGAACCAGATGGGCTGTCACCTGATCCAGTAGAGCTCCTCTTAATGATCACAACTTCTTAAAAGTAGTGAGTTTCATTGTTAACTCAAATTGTAAAGTCTGGCTTGAAATCTGTCCTGATTCAGCATAGTTAGATCAGGAGGAAGGAAGAAAAACTTCTACCAGATACAATCCTACAAACCTCTACCATCCCCATCCTTATTATTTCGCAAACTCGGTTGTTATAATCTGTTTCTGCTAGTTGCTTATACATCAACAAGCGCTGTATCTTCTGTTTACTTTTATTTACTTTCTAAATTTATAGGTGTTTCGTTCCCAAATAGTGACTGAGGAGTTTCTTTGCAGCTATGGAACTTTACTGGTGAGTAACAGTTTCAAGCAATATTTTGAAAACATGGATGTGTTCTAGTAAGGTAAAAACATTATCAAAACCCCACCATCTTGTATCCTGATTTCTGTTAAAAACACTCAGTATCAGCCAAACTGGTATGATGAAGACCTTAGGGATCATCCATTCTCTCCGGCCCGTCAATTTGTGTACAGTGGGTTATTCCTGCTCCGCTAACCCTCCACGACCGCTAGATGGCGCAGTTTTTTGCCCCTTTATATAGCCCTGCACCATCATCTGTTTCCCAGTATCACCTGGAGCGAACGACGCTTCACCAGAACTAGTCTGTAACACAAAACAACAACATTAGTCTTCCTGGGAGGGCCCAATTGACGGGCCGGAGAGAATGGATGATCCCTAAGGTCTTCATCATACCATTCTCCAACCGGCCCTTACAATTGGTGTACAGTGGGATATACCCAAGCAACCCCACCGGGCGGGAATAAGACTCCTCCCAAACCAAACCACCATTCCAGGGGCCCCATATCCTACCACCTCTGGAACCATGGGAGCGAGAACCTGGCGGCCAAACTGTTCATCTGCCGCTCAGGCAGAGTCCAGCCGGTAGTGCCTCGCAACTGTTGACGGAGAGCTCCTTGCCACCGCCCGACAGATTTCTTCTAACGAGGCCTCCCAACCAAGCACCGTACTCACTGCCTGGGAACCTGTAGAATGTGCCAATACATGTCCCGGCATCTCTTCCCCCTCCAGCTGATAACAGAGGAGAACACAAGCCCGCACCCAAGCCGCCAGAACCTTAGCCGAAGCCTTGATCCCTTTTTTGCTCGGTGCACAGCAAACCAACATACTCGGGGGACTTCCTCTAGGATGAAGTCTGCTCCAAATACACTCTCACCACTCTGCAGGCATCCACATCAGGCCAATCCCAACCGGTCTCCACCAGAGATGAGTTGTCCAAGGCTGGCAGATGAATCTCTCAATCCCAGTGAGAAAACAGAGTCCACCCTTGTCCAAAAAGAAGGAGTAAACCTGCAGAGACCTGATTCAATAGAGAAGACGGAAAGTTCCGCCACCCTCCTAGCTGAACACATGGCCACAGGAAAGGCCACCTAGTAGGAAAGAAATTTTAATTCAATGGAAGCAAAAATTCAAACAGATCTTTCTGTAACACAGTCAAAACTAAATGTAAATCCCAACTTGGGTAGCAGTGGAACACCAGTGGATCCACCGCCCATGGCCCTCCACAAAAACCCATCTGAGAGGGTCCTCGAAGAGTCTAGGCTCCCTCGTGAACTCCAAACCTGCCGAGATTGCAGAGAATCAGCTTCCATAGGGTGTTGAGCTTCAAACCCCTTCCGCAGTCCAGCTTGAAGGAAGGCCACTAGAGAGCCAATCTGCGAACACCTCAGTATGCCGACACTTCTCCTCTGACATTCCAGGCTGTCAAGGCTAACAAGGAAGGGTCGGAATGAGTCAGGTCCCCCTGGGACCGAAGGTCATGCCCCAACGGGAGACTCCTGGGCGGGAGCCCTGACAAGGAAAGCCGATGTGGGAACCAGGGACATTAGGGCCAAAAAGGGTGAAATCACCACCACCTGCACCACCACCCCAGTTCTCGATCAAGTGTACCACCCTGGGGAGAGATGTAGAGGGGGGAAAGCAAAAACAGGACCCTCCAGCCAGTCTGCCGCAGGGCGTCCACTGCCCAAGCCTCAAGACCAATATCATGTCAAGAAAACCTCCACTTGAGCATTTTCCAGAGTGGCGACGAGGTCCACCACAGGGCCCCCCCACAAGTCCACCCACTTCAGGAACACTTCCTTTTTCAGCATCCATTCAGAATGGGGGGTCAGGGCTCTGGACAGCTGGACAGCTACCCCATTGGACTTTCCCTGCACATGTGCCAAGAAAGGAGAAAGGTTATTTTCAGGCCAAGATAGAAAATCAAAGGTCAACAAACATAAGAGACTTTAAGCGAGTCCAGTCTGACTATTAACGTGTGCCTAAGAACATAAGAATATAAGAGAAGCCTTGCTGGATCAGGCCACAGTCCATCTAGTCCAGCATCCTGTCGCACACGGTGGCCCACCAAATGCTCATGGCATCTCAAGCAGAGACAAGGACAAACCTCCTGCTTTCAAATCCCAGCAGATGGCCTTAGAAGTGCCTTGGTGGTCATCTTGTTGGTGGTCACCAATCTAAGTTTACCCTGTACCAGTGGGAGGAAAGCAACCAGGGATTTCCAAACTGCCATGAGTTCCAGCCAATTGATGGGATGTCAGGAATCCTCCTTATCCCATAACCCTTGGGCCCTCCTCCCTTCACAGTGGCCACCCCAGCCAGAGCGGCTGAAGTCTGTGGTAACCAGAACTCCGCGTAGATCTCTAATTGGGACCCAAACTTCCAGATTGGGCCTTACCGCCCACCAAGTTAGGGAGGCATGAACCTTGGGTGGGAGGGACAGCAACAAACTATGGCAAGAGGTAATGCAGCCATTATAGGGAAGAAGAAGCCACTGGAACTCCCTAAATTGTAGCCTTGCCCAGGGCAAACATCCTTAAAAGAAATCTTGCTGCCCGGCAAGGAGGCCAAGGTGAGAACATTAGCCCTCACTGAAGAGGACACCAGTCCCACCAGGGCTAACACTGTTTCCACCCTCTCGGGAGAGGGCCTAATCACATACAGACGGGAATCCATGAGGGCTCCTAGGAGTACCCAGGAGGTAAAAGGGATGAGAGGGCTTTTCTCCCTGTTAACCCAGAAACCAAACCCCTCAGGGTAGTGGGGATAGCAGACCCTGCCTCCCCAACAGAACAATCCACCAGGCAAAGGTCCTCCAGGAAGGCCTAGAGCTACACCCCCAGCAACCTAAGGTGGCAAACCACCTCCTAGAGCAGTGTTGTAAAGACTCGAGGTGAATCATCGTGGATCAGAATATGGCTGTAGGCAGAGCCAAATTCCAGATCCAGCAACCCCCTGATGCTGGAAAGAGATTCTAGCTTGAACCTCTTTCCCTAATGGGTTTATTAACTGACTTCTGGTCCAAAATAGCACTAAGCAAGCTGTCCTTCCTTTTAAACCAAAGGCAAACAACCAAACAGAAAACAAGACACCAAGATTGAATAAACTCCCAAGCCCTGTTGAGAGTCAGGAACAGGCTCAATTACATTATCCTCCAACAATTTCTGTTTTGCCTCCACCACCCTCGTTCTATACAGGGTCAGAGGAGAGGGACAAAACCACTAGTCTGTCACTGGGTAGCTGCATAAACTCAATCTTGTAACTCTGGGCTACCACCGACAGTGCCCAGGGGTCCAAACAATTTTGGGCCCAAACTGATAGAGGACCAGGTGACCCCCTTACTCAGGGCACCTGTCCAGAGTTGGTTCTCTTGGTCTGAGAGCTTGGTCGGGCGAGAGGGGTCCTTCCCCTGCTGTTGTTTGGGGTGGAAGCTGGAGTTCCAGGCTTCTGCCTGTCCTCCTGTTGGTAGCTCAGTCTTCGAAGGGAAGGGCCAAGACTTTCATCTTTGAGTTGGCACTGGCATTCCAAGGCCGCAACTACAGGGCCCCGGCGAACGGCCGGCCCCGCCTCTGAGGAACTGCCGCACATCTGAAGTGCATCCAGTGTGGCATCAGCCGAGAAGGCAAGCACTGCCCTGATGTTCCGGATTGCAAGGCTGGAGAGATTAGGGATACTAGAGATACCCATCAAATCATCAGCCCACTCAAGGCCGGCCCTCAAGGCCATTGAGGCACTTGCAGAAGCTCGAACGGCCTCAAACCTCCATTCGAGCAAAACTTCCTTGCATTTCTTAATAGGGCCTTTGAGAGACACATCAGGTATAATAACCTGGTTCACAACCAGGGAGGAAGTACTGAGTCAACACTTGGGACAGCTCTCATGGGAGAGACAGCGTCAGGTTCCCCAAAATATCTCCTAGTCAACTGGGAGAGCTTCTTGCTAGAGCAGGGAAGGGACCACTGCCCCTTGCCTATATTAGCCAGAGTGGCAGGAGGACCCTATGGGCACTAGGCAGAGCCATCATGAGAAGCTGCTCCTGCCTGAAGGTTGGGCGTATCAGGCGGGGTGGGAGGGAGGGTGTCACTAGAAATAATTCTGTCAGAATATTCAGGAAGGGAGGATAGTCATCACTGGGGAAGAGTCTGTTTGCAAGGCTACAGATTCCTCCTGAATCTCTATGTCTTCCCACTCTGGGTCTTGCTCAGAGTCCGCAATCTCCCCCTCTTCCGCCTGAAATAGGGAATGGGCAGGCCAAGCCAGGCCCAGTGTGCCCGCCTCCTGGTCAGTGCCCCCAGAAGGGGCTGAACAGCAGAAGCAGGGAGGGTAGAGATACAGTAATGGAAGGAGAAGAGATAGCATGAAGCAGTGAAGGACCATATACAACAGTAGCCCTTCTTGGGGTAGACTGCACTGAGGCAGAGGAGGCTCTACTAAAGGATGAGCTACTCCTGCCCCTCTCCCCAAGTCTATGTTTCCTCCTATTTCTACTTCTTCCTCCTCCTCTCCTTACTGTGTGAGGAGGAAGATGAGTAGGAGGAGGGAGAGCGAGGAGCGGCCTGCTCCCTGGGGTGCTTGGGTCCATATTAGAATGGCACTCCGCCATGGAGAGGAATATCTTTTCCACATCCCTCCTGGGAAAAACCCAGTCTGTATGGGACTTGTAGCCACTGCCTCCTGTCCCTGTCCTTCCTATGGGCCTACTGGGCTCCAGAGCTCCCCGTGGGACCAGATACCAAGGTCACAGACTCCCTGCAAGGGAAGGAGAGGAAAGAAGGGGGGGGGGGAAGGGAAGAAAAAGCCATATGCACACCTTGTCCCTCGGAGATACCCTAAGGGATCCCTCTGAAGGAAAGGAAAGCCTATCTGCTGGCTGCAATGGCCAGTCGTCCGTCTGAGGAAACCTAAAGGACCCCCATGCACAAGCCTCCCTGCTGCTAAAGGCTGGGGAAGGCCGTTTCTTTCTCTGAGTGAAAAGGGCCCCCGGGAGAGCTGCTAAAGGCTTCTTTCTCGGAGAGAGAAGGGTAGAGGGAGGGAGGAAAAGGGCAGCACTGACTCCCAGCAGGGACGGGCGTCCACTTCTCACCTCAAATCTTCAATGCTGCTGGAAGGTAAGGCTGATGGAGGCTCCTTGTTAGGCCGGACAACGTTCTGAGCACGTGGCCGCCTGGTGCAGCTTGCTTTCGCTTTTGCAGCACTGAGCCTGGAGGCCTTCCCCGGCCTTTGGGCAGCCGCCTGAGTTATCCACTGAGGGAAAGAGCTCCAGGGGTGTCCCAATGCAGCACTGTATGAAGTGCTGAAAGGCTTGTGCCTCCTCCCAGCAGGGAGAGGCAAGCAAAGCCACTTCTAGGCCAGCTGGCACTAGAAAATCCAACTGAGGCAACCTGCCTCTTGAAGTAATCTTCAGGGCTCGCTTCCAGAAGCGCAGCCCTAGTCGTGAAGGAGTTGAGCGACCGAAGATACTGGGAAACAGATGATGGTGCAGGGCTATATAAAGGGGCAAAAAACTGCGCCATCTAGCGGTCGTGGAGGGTTAGCGGAGCAGGAATAACCCACTGTACACCAATTGTAAGGGCCGGTTGGAGAATCTACTTATCCCTTGAAGTTGTAGCAAGTGATAATTCTTCAACAACTGTCTTCTTTGTTATTAACAGGTATATAATTCTGCGCATTCACTGCGTCTTTGATAGCTGTTTAGTCAGTGTGAGGCTTCAAGAAATTCTTTGTAGTGGTTCCATTTCTGCTTGTCGAGTTACTAGAAATCACTGTTGCTGTTACACCAGATTCCACAAAGCTGAAAGCTAACGTTGTATTAAATGTGTAGAGTTGATATTAAATGTGCTGATCAATATTCTACTTATAGCTCCTGTTCATCCACTGAATTTAATCAATCTCTGCTGATTAAACATAAATATTATCCATTCAGGCGAGTCCCAAAGGGAATTTTCTTTTAGTTTAGCAGATCGCTCAGTGGGGCATAATCTTTTCTCTTTTGCAGAATTCTAGATGACAATTCTTTCATCAGAGCCACAGGAACTTGATTTGCAGTTAATGAATTTTCATAATGCCATTGCAGTACTGTATCTCTTTGTTTGTTTCCTCACAAAGTGAACTAATGTGTCCCTTGGTCTTTATTTACTCTCACATATTTGGAATTCACTCTGTACACCCTGTGTATTTCTGCTATCATCTCCTCTTCCTCATATTGCAATAATTATGATAGTCTTTGTATTATCAAAGTTCCAGTGTCTTCATCCTGCTCCTCAGATATATCTCTAAATTAAGTCCAACTCTTCCTTTTGAAATTCCAAAAGGGCTTGTGAATCTAAAACTTTCTCAATTGCAGTCTCATGCAGTGTTAATTTCAGTTGATTAGAATAAATTCTGGCTTCCATTTTTCCTGAATCAGTTTTCAGTTTTACCATTGTAATTGCTCCCTCAGACTATTTGCTATAATTACTCTATCTTTGTCATCAGAATATTCACTGGATCTGGATTAGAAGGCCTTCGATGCTTAACTGCTTTCTAGTTCTGGACTACTTCCATACTAGGGGGTGGTATACTGGACAGTGGAGGTTTGTGGCTGACACACCTCCATGAAGTGCTTTACCACAGTATACTATTTGGAGGCATACTATGCTGGCTCCAAAAAGTTTTCCCAGGGCTGATGTAGAACAGGCCATCCTAATGCAGACTATCTTGTTCTGGTCCAGGAGTAATCCCAGTTTAGGAAGATTGCCTATCCTAGACAGAAATGCCCCACTTCGGGCCAGTATTACCTGGTGGTGGGGGGTGCCAAAGTGACCATATTTAATTAGTGATTGGTTTAATTAATGCTTTACTTGTTGATAAGTCTTAATGGTAACAGAGTGGTTCCCCAGTGGATGGAGCAGACTCACTGTGGGTTACCTCCGGTGGCTATAGCTGACCATGACCGCCAGGGGAGCACTGCAGAATTTTCTCTCTCTCCAACTGTCAACTGCAGGGCTCCTCAGTTCTTCCGCAGTCGTGCAGATGGCCACACTGTTGAGATATCTCTCAGGCATCATGTCCACCGTTTATTCATCTGATGAGCAAGCTTCAGATTTCAGGGGTATGATTGCTGCATCCCCTACCTTCTCCTTGGGCTGTATAGTGGGAGGCAGCCCCTATAGATCAGTTGACCCCACAGAAAACCTTCTGGCCAAGTCAAGCTTCAGCTCCTTTGGGGGGTTTTCTATGTCCCAAAGCCTGGCTGACTTAGCTTTCCCCTCAGGGACTTGAGAGCGGGTCAGTAAACGGGACTATAGCCGTTTATATTGGGAGGAGATATCTGGTAAGGACATTCCCTTTAAATCCACTTAGCTGGGGCTTAGTTAGTCTTTTCCCCAACAGTCAGTAAGAGCAGTCTTTCCCCATCTGTCCCTGTTATGGAATCTGGGGAGGTTAGCGAGGTTTCACTATCCCCCCGCCCCCACCAAGGCCACTGAGGCCCCAGGCTGAGGAGACTTCATTGCCTCTGCATGGAATTCGCCACATGGAGTAGTCCGTGTCCCCGTCTCCTTCCAGATTGCCTTCCAGAAGTGAATGGGGAACACTTTCCCCTCATGCCGGAGGAGCGAAAATGCCTGCTTCCAGTCATGCCGGCCGCAGTCCCAAACATGTCATGGCTGCAACGCCTTCATTGCGGAGAAAGAAGCTTTATTCCTCCTTCCCCTCACAGCCAGGAGATGCTAGCCGCGCATCCCCGAGCCTCTGCCAGCTCAAATGGGAGAAGGAGGGATGTTTGCAGTGATTGCCACAAAGACAGCAGCTTCAGTGCCAGCTCCAACCTCAGAATTAAGAGAAAGAGTGCCAGCTGCAGCCGTAGCTGCAAGAGGCTGTTTTACTCTAACAAGGAAAGGGCCCATTGCTGTTTCCCTGCCCTCAGATCTCCTCAGTCAAGTACCAGCACAGAGTTGCTGTCTTATGCTCTGGCTAGCGCAGCTGAGGGTTAGGAGCCCTCCCGTTCTCCTTCACACAGGCTCATTGACTCTCATAGATCACCCTGTGCTGTAGCCAACATTCTTACCTCAGAGAGGGAAAATGTTATAGAACCTATTTGACAGGGTGCATGCCCAGTGAGGGCCATAGATCTCCCTGTTCTAATGCTGGAAACCTTACCTCAAGAGAGGAAGGTTATCGGAGCTATTTGACAGGGTGCATGCCCAGTGAATGTCATAGATCTCTCTATTCTAAAGGTGAAATTCTTACCTCAAGAGAGGTTGTAGGAGCTATTTGATATCTCCAAAGAAGGATGAGGTTCCTGATCCTAAACATCCTTTTCTGGAGAAGAGCAAAACGAAAACAGTTAAGTATTTGCGTGACTGTTACTCACCTCCCAGTTCTTCTTCTACTGCTTTGGAAGATGAGCTACTTATGATGCTTGCTTCATCACTGGCTAAGAAACGAGCTAAAAAGAGAAAGTACACACACTCTCATCATCTTCAGGAGAAAGCGCACAACTGAGACAGCGTGCAACCTATGCTCACTTACCTGATCAGTCACAGTCAGCTGTGGACCCTAAGTTGCAACAGCAGCCAGATAAGGTTGTGGATCCTAACCCTCAGCAACACATGGATGTTGCAGCAGGACAAAATCAAGGTTCAGGCAATGAGGTGGATGGACAGCAAGTGGCTTCTTCAGCATCTCAGCAAACTCCAAGGCTGTTCTCCTATGATTATATTTCACAAGTGATTACTACTATTACCACTGCACTCCACATTTCGATTGACACCAAATCTACAGGCGACAAGGCTTGTCAAGCTAAGGATTTGCTATTGAACCCACCCCATCAGGAATAGGTTCTTCCAATTCCACCATTAATGCAGGAAATGCTTTTGGCTGAGTGGGCAGAGCCTCTTTCAACCAAAAGACTGCCTTCTATGCTTAAGAAGCTGTTCTTACCTTCAGATCACACTTCTTCCATCTGGGCCATGCCAACTGTGGATGTTCCTGTGTTACAGTTGTCCTTGGATCATCTTCTTCCCCATGACTCTGAGGTCAAAGTCAAGGACATTATTGATAACAAATTGGAAGTTCTTATGAAAAAATCTTTTGAATTAGGTTTGTTGTGCACCAGGGCTGCTGCCTCTTTCTCTTTAGCTAATAGAGTGGTGCTAAAATGGGTCAGGGAGCTTTTGGCCAATACCCCATTGCCCACTGACTTACCATGAGTCTTTCTTGCATGTTCCATGCAGACAGAGGAGCGTCCTAAGGAATGTTCCTGCCCCAACAACTGGCCAGATCTCCTTCTGTATCCCCAAGAAAATCATGCAGGAGAAACTGTAATTTTTAAAAGCGTAAAAAAAATTAAATCAAGTGATTGTATGTAATTCTTCCTTGGCTTACCTCCTTGGGGCCTGAGGCAGCTGTCTCTCTCTCTGTGATTGTAGAATGGTAGCTAAAGGCTACATGCAAGCTTAGACAAGCCCTAACCTTGGTTTTAGCTGTTAGCCAATGCCTCCATCCAAATTTTTAGGGGGCAGCAGGCAGGCAATCATAATACTTCCTGAACAACACTCTGTTGCTGCAATGGGAAATAACCTCAGTAAGAAAGTGAGGTGATAGTTCTCTCCTGCCAGCTGCTGAAAATCAGAGACCAAGTAGTTTGTGCTCTGAATGCCCTCTAATTTTACACCTAGATTCAGACAACTTTTTTCTTTTTTGTAGTTTTGTCAAAGTGCCAAAGGAGAAAAAAAATCTCTTATTGGTGCAGGCACAACAGGGGCAACAGAGCCTGTGGAAATTGCAGCCAATAAATACTGCTGCCAAAATACAATTTTCTAACAAAATAACAACAATCCTGACAAACAGCCTAATTTCAGCTTTCACAGAAAGGCTATGAATGGAGCAATAAAATGGTTAGTGCAGAATAAAGAGGCTGCATCTCAATCTTCTGTGGCTCCCAAAAATATGGAAGTGGGGAAACAACAATAAAGAAACCACCAGTAAAAAGTAGGAAAAGCAAGCCCAAGGTACTGGATTCCAATTCAGTCCCCAAACTGAGGAACAAATCTTTATTTCAGACTCAAGTCTCATCCAACCAACGTTGCCGTTATTGGTCAGTTCCAAGCATGCCAAAAATCTTCTTCCAATGAGGTTATGTCTTCCATAACTATTGATTCTGATCCATCTTCTGAAGAAGAGTTTGGGGCATTCTGATCATGAAATAGCTATAGGGTTTAGGGCTACAGCCACAGTATGGAAGGGGCTTCCTCTCATCACATTTGGAAGTCCCAGGTAAGTTCCTTATTGCCCTTTCCCACCTCAGCTGTCATATTTGGTTAGTAAGAGTTTCCTTCATCTAAGAAGGGTCAATTTAAGAGTAAATGAATTAGTTGTATAACTTTGATAAAACCACAGAGGCCATGTTGACAGCCTCGCAAGTGAATGTGCCTGTACTCTTGGTTGCATCCTATTTTTTGGTGCAAAAACATGGTGAATACTTGCACATTGATTTATTCACATGACAATGCTCTGGTCTGTGGAGGTGGCAAATGCCTAGCTGTTTGTCAAGGCTGAAACTAAAGCCTTAAAAATGGCTAAGGCCTGGGCCTTCACTGCTGATACATCAGCAAATGTAATTTATCTGGCTACCAGATCAATGGCATATCTGCCAGAAGACCCCTGTGGCTAACATTCTAGGTGGAGGGTCAGGTATCAAAAGCAAATCTAATAGAAAGGCCTTTTTAAGGGCACAAATAATGTCTTTTTATTAGCATTTTTGCTTTTGCAAATGGGGTTAAAGTTATGTTAAAATAGACTGGAATTGATTATTTAATTATCGAAGTTTGCCAGAATTAAATTTAAGACTGGAGAATTTCTGACCAATTTTTGTTTCTGCATGTCCCTGGGTCCCCCTCCCCTGAATGCCAGGTCAACCATTTTGCAGGGGTAGGAAGGTTAAAGCCCTTTTCATTTTTTACATCATTTATATCGCTCAGGGCAAGCCATAACAACTAAAAAACATTACAGAACAAGTTAAAAAAAGAATGAAACAGATTTAAAATAAAAAGTAAATTCAACTTAAAGGGAAGGATAAGCTGTTTGGTTTAGCTAGAGCTTTTAGTAAAGGGTGAATCTTCACCAGGCGTGTAAATGTATGCAATGAAAGGTGCCTGACACACCTCAGAGTGTCACCTTTTCCATCATTTAGAACAGCGGTTCTCAACCTTCCTAATGCCGCGACCCCTTAATGGAGTTCCTCATGTTGTGGAGACCCCCAACCACAGGGGCGGAGCAGCTGGGAGGTGGGAGGGAAGGGCTGTGGGAGACCCATCGTGACGCCTCTGAAAGGGTAGTTCGACCCCCAAAGGGGTCTTGACCCCCAGGTTGAGAACCAGGTTGAGAACCACTGATTTAGAGGCTATCACTGAAAAGGCTTCCTCATAGATCCTTACCCATTTGTTGTTGAATTATAAATGTATTATTTTAAACTAATACATTATTAATATGATGTTAGGATTTTTAAATCTGATAGTTTTGCTTTCACTGCTCAGTTTTGAAAAGTTATCCTATCTTCAAGACCTGATGCAAGATAAGATGTATAGATTTCAGTTGTGCAGTGGGGTTACTGTCTTTGTGGCATATAAGCATCAATGCCATATTTTTAAATATTACTTATAACTTGTCTTCAGTGCATAAAATTGCATTAGCGAAATGGAAATAAATTAAGTGGCACAAGAGCAGTGGGAATAATAGTGAGGTATTTACTTATCCCAGAGCATTAATATTTCATTTTTACTGCTCCTCAGAAGGATGATTTATTTAGGTTATCCTTAAAATCTAGGAGGGTGTAGTTCTCGCTACTATTTCCACATGTAAGTGAATCCAAAAAGTATGCATTATGTGAAGAAATTAGATAAGAAAAAAAGTGCTTTCTTGGAGACTTGTGAACTATGTATCTGTGAATTAAAATATAAAATTCCATCTTAACATACTTGTTTGATTTTTTTTTCCTGGAAAGTTACTTTTGCTTGTGTGCAGTACACACAAATACTTTTCATGCAAGCTAGAACAAGGCAAATGCAAAGCTATGTGAAGAAACAGTTCAGTTTGAACCATGAATGCTGCAGTTCTTCACACCTTATTGAGGAATAAAGCCCTTTAAACTAACAGTCATATTTTTCAGTAGAATTGGATAGAATTGTGTGTTAATGTGTTAAAATTGTTGCGCCAAAAGAAATGTTCTTTTTCTGTATGTATGTTGGCATGTTTGAGGATATTAGCTTGAATTATTACTTATATATGAACATCTTGTCATATTAACAAACGTGATAAATATTTAAAAGGAAAAAAGTCCTGATTTTTTCTTTGTTTATGCACTTTCCTCCTAGAATTTTGTCAAATTAATAGATTCAGGAGAAACTAATTTAGACACAGCAATAGGTAAGTACCTGTGGGATATTTGTATAAAGAACCAGATTTTCTTGTCTAGTGCAATAAAAAACCCTATGATTTTTCCTCCAATAGGTCAAACAGCTTCAGAAGAGCTAATTAAAACTGCCTTATCACTATTTGAAGCAATAATACAGCATCCTGTATTGTTAATGCGTTTCCACAGCACAGTAAGTACTGGCACCACATGAAGAATCTGCACATGCTCTGGTCGTACTGTGATTGCTAAGTGGACACCAAAATTCTAATCATACCTATTCAGAAGTATGCCCCGTTATGTTCAGTGGTGCTTACTCTCAGGGAAACTATTATAATTGCTTTTAGTGTAATCAGTATTTGTTAGGGCCATAGCTTTATGTAATTAAATTTAAGCAGTAACAGCATGCTGGCCCCTATTCAGTGAATACATTGCATACAATTGATGTAGTAATATGAAGAAAACAGTAACTACATATTGTCTGGAGGGCATAGCTTGGCACATGTGACTCAGTCTGGACTGCCTCCCAGACAAATCTGTAAAGTTGATTGGGACAAGCACTCACTGAAGCCATGGTGCCTCTTTCACCCAAAGGTTCCAGGGCAGGGCACAACAGTAAAAAGATAAACCACAAAACAGTGTAAAATGTACATTAAAATATAGATTGTATGCTTGCCTGTTTCGTGGGGTAGAATCAGCTTTGTGAAGCAGGCTTAACCCACAAGGTTTGGGAGCATGTCTGCAGAGCTGGACCAGGAGTGGCATACTGAAAGATGGATTGGCATCCTGAGAGACAGAGGCAGAAGGGGGTTGGCATTGCAGGTGGGACTCTAGGCCATGACGCTTCTGAGGACAGTGGGCAGGATCAGGTCTCCTTGGCATTTAGGATTCCACAGTGAAATCAGGCAGAAGACTAGATTTTCTGCAAAGCAAGTAAATGACAGTGGAGCTTGGCAGCTGAGTGCAGGTGCTATATTTCCCATAGTATCATTTGTTGAAGCCAGCGATGATGATAACGATGATGGAAATTGCCAGCAGGGACTGGTTCCCACAAAACATCATGGGTATAAACCTTTGTGGGTGAGGGGGAAAGAGTGGTCCTGTCTTTAGTTGGAGTTACAAAAACTCCTCCTCTCCTTAGTCATGCATCTCCTTCCTCCTCCTCCTCCTCTGAGCTTGAGCTGGATTAGAGAATTGCTGTCTGGTTGCTACTTGCCTTCTAAGAATCCTCATTAGTCCTGATTGCTGCTCAGGCTTTACTGTGCTTTTGGGTTCTTCTGGCACTTCAAGAAGGCACACAGTGTAGGTTGCTGGGCTGCAGCATTGTAGTGATGAGTTGAATTTCATTTTTTCTTTCTTTATTTTTAATAACACCTTTATTAATTATATCAACAATTTATAACTTAATACATAAAGTATACATATAATAAAAAAAACTAATAAACAGTATCAACTATTACAAAACTTAGGTTGTGTTACAGATACCATTAACAAATATACAGTTCTTGATTTGGCACTGGCAGTAATTTATGGGTGTTTTTCCACTGTGTTCCTTTAATCCGGATCTAGGAAGATCTGGATCTAAGGAATGGGTACTTTCCTTAAATCTAGTAGATCTGAATGAGATATTCACAAATAAAATGGGTAGAAAAGAAAAGGTGTGGCCAATCAGAACTGAAGAAGGTTTGAAGTGAAGGTGTGACCACAGCCGCAGAGTCTTCCTGCCTGAGACTTGACTAGATCATCTTAGTGTAGAACTAGTCATGCAGTTTGATTTTGGGAAAATGCGCTAGCAAGAACACATGCGTGGGAGGGGAATTAATGATCAAATCCAGGTATATCACTTAAATCCGTTTACTTGGTAAAACAGAGGGGAGGCTTCATATAAATTTACTTTCTTCTTAGTGATTTAAGATTTAATACATATTTGAAATATTTTATTATTTATTAGAATAAACATGCTGTTGAAAGTATTTGAGTGCAGTTGGGTTTTCCTTGTATATTTGAATTTTATTATGAATTAAATATTATTACAATAACTTATTACACTGTTTGAATTAAAATATTTGAATTTTCCGTTTAGTCTTAAATACAGCGATTGGAAAATATAGATGCCAAGCTCTTTTTTTGTTTTAATGACTAAATGATCTAAGCTGGATCTTTATCATGTTTTTTCTTTAGGTTATGGATTATGTTCTCCCCCCGTTAGTTTCTTTGGTCTCTAGTCAAAATGGTAAATATACAGCCACAACTGAAATACACATTTTGTTTAAATTAGACATCAATGGAGTTAAGTTCTTTGCACACTTTTTCTTTTTAGTGGAATGGAGACTCTTCAGTTTGCGGTTGTTCTCCGAAGCCACATCACTGCTTGCGAGCCACGAGGTCACGGCAGAAGAGAAAGAGAAGCCTAAGTCGATCAGCAAACTTCTGTTTCTCATTAGAGATTCATTGCTCCCTCAGTAAGTATGGAACAGTTTTCTCTAATTAAAATTAATTCTTTAACCGATCTGTTTTGACTTCACATTTCTTAAATGCGGTTGACTTTAAATAATAGAAGAAAGACACTCATGATTAATGATGAGTAGCATCACACAGTCCTCTGCCAGAAATCTTCGTGTAAGGATTTTTATGCAGTCTTTTATACATTCTTTCCCCATTTTTCTTTCTCATGCTCCACAGCTTCAGGATGTCCAAGTTTGCCTTACAGTTTTGCTTCTTCTGCTGATTTTTTTCTGGAATTCTTCTGCCTTTATAACTATGCATGCGAGTTGGCCCTAGAAAGGCAACTGTTTTGCACTGAAAAGTTTTTCTTACAGGAGTTTTGTTCACGTACTCTTTTTTTTTGTTGTTCATGCATGTAACAGCAAAGTACAATTACATATTTTTGACCTGAAGGTAGGAGGTTAAAACAGTATTTGAAAGGGTGGAGAGTAAAGATTAAAATGAATTTTGAAATTTCTGTAGTTTAGTGAAGAAAATAAAATGGCTTGTAGGAAGAGTAGTTGTCTAAGACCATGATATAGCTCAGAATGTAGAAGTATCTAATTTCTGTTTGGGGACAAATGCACTGCTACTTTCCCCTCCCTTTTAAGGAAAAACTGCAAGTGTGCCCTTCTGAAAAATATGATGCTAAATCTGCTGCCTTAATTTTCCATGTTAACTTGAGACTCTGTTCCCTAGAGGTCTGTGAGATTGCTTCCAGTGTGTGTAGATTTGGTTTGGGTTTTGCTGAATGTCAAAATGTCTGAATACGGGAAATTTGTTCTAAGAATTTATATCCCACCCTTCACCCAAAGGTCCTAGGACAGGACACAACAATAAAAATATAAAATGTGTACACTATACTTAAAACGTACTCTTCTCTCTCTTCCTGGCAGGGCAACATTCAGAAGAAGTGGGCACCTAGTATTGCTTTTTAATATTTCTTTGTGCATAATGCACTTTTTATAAAAATTTTATTATTATTTCTTGAATGTGCTAAAAATCAGAATTGCAGAAACATTGTTGAAGTAATAGAAGAGAAGTAGATTAAGTCATGAAATGAAGCATGGATAACAAAATAGATGAATTTCTTCATATTATGGCTGTACAGTGCATTGAGTAAGCCTGGTTTCCGCCTACAAACAAGCAAAGAGATCATGATTTGCATTAGGATATGCTGTTTGCTTTTCTCTTTTGCCTCTGACAATATGTGCCTATCTTGAACGTTAACCAAAGGAGACTAATATAGCTTCTCTTGGTCACCATTCCTTTTATTCCTGCATGGAATAGAAAGTACTCTAGGCATCTTGAGCCAAACAAACCTAAAAGTTTTCTTCCCTTTGTTTTTAGACAAATCCTGTAAAGGATTGCTCCTTTTATTTTTTTAACCTTTCAGATCCTTGGTCCCAAATCCCCATTAAAAAGAGACTGAGCTGCAATAAGACTTTGGCCCAGTAATGGCCTGTAATATTGGACCATAGGGTTGTGTAAGTGAGGTTTCTTTTGGAGACTTTATCTTATTCAGTTATGCTTTGATCTCTCCTGTTTTCTTGATGTGGGTTATTACTGCTTAGTTCTACAGCCCCTTGGACAATTAAACATTCTGGTCCTAGTTCTGGATGGAGTTACTTCAGCTGTCCAGGTACTGATGAGATGGGAAAGCTTGTGACCATTGTTGTCCCAGTCAACTTAAACTACAAAATGGAATGCGAACTTTAGCAACACAGAAGGGGGAAGGTTATGGAGTCTAGGCTGAGTAGCAAAGCCATATATAAACAAGACTAGAATTTTGGAAAAAGTAGAACTTTTAATTTGGTCGTTGTGTATTTCAGTTGTCTATACTTAGAGGTTAGCGTTGTGATCAAACAAGATGAGTACTGGGTTGTTTCAAAGGCTTCTTAGAAGTTGTGGCTTAAAGGGGGAGTTCAGTGAAGAAAGTGATGATATCGTAAAAGTATTTAGGAAGCAATTAGCAGGAACATGGAACAGCAAGAGATAAATTTGATCGGTCTAGGATGAGAATATAGGAGATCATGAACAAATATGCATTAGGTTAGAAGAAGCAAGACCTGGAAGACTTTAAATAGAGTGAAGAGGACAAGCCTTATGGAATTGGTGTTACATTATCAAATATGAACATCTTTTCACCTATAAGAACACAGCTAATTTTTTTATAATTCTTTTTTCACAAGATGCTTTTCTCTTTTCCCAGGTTTGAGCAAATTCTGTTGGCACCTGATCCAGTACCAGCTTATGCCTTGAAGTTGCTTGTTGCTCTTATAGAGTATAACCCTGATTTCACAAGGTAATATAGTTATATATTTATTAGTTTCATAGGATACAGGCCATGAACATTTTGACTTCTTTCCCCTAGAACATTTGACAACTCCCAATACTGTATTCTGTGTAGTTAGGGATGTGCATGATTTTTTCGCTGTTCGCTTTCGCATGCAAAGGTCAGTCTTTGAATATATCCCATATTCAAATTGAACGTGAAGTTTCAAACCTTCTCAATTCATACGATTTGTGAAGGTGACAAACATTTTTTGCCCATTCCTTCTGTGTAGTAGAACAATCTAAAGGGAAAATGGTCACCAAGAACCATCAGATCACTCAGTCCTCATCTCTGGAAGGATCTACTCCACATTGAGATCAGCACTATATCAGAATTGCCAGCAGCATCTTCTCACACAATAAATTGAAAGGAACTATACCAATCAAAAAAATTCCCACAGATGCTGAAATGCAGGACCAAATTATTTCACTTTTATTTTTATTTTTTCAGCAGTATCCCCTTTCCCATATATAAAACCATGTTAGAAACAGACTGCATTTTCAGCCTTCTTATATATAGCAATGGGATCAGGATTAT
Source organism: Aspidoscelis tigris stejnegeri (assembly GCA_023333525.1). Classification (NCBI taxonomy): domain Eukaryota; kingdom Metazoa; phylum Chordata; class Lepidosauria; order Squamata; family Teiidae; genus Aspidoscelis; species Aspidoscelis tigris. The sequence goes on from JALMGA010000008.1 coordinate 21,905,893, forward strand.
GCTGCCATGTATTGGGATCATATATGTTGTAAAGTATGGGTAAAGAAATCTAGTCTTCCAATTTAACCCCTCCCCCCCCCCATATGATATATGCTGGGGGAGACCCTAATGTATTTTCAGTGGTTCCAGCCCAAATAGTACTTGTGGAACTATTTACGTTCTTAATACCTATTTAAAATTAACTTCTAAGCATTGCAGAAATAGACACACTGTACACAAACTACACTCAAATGCAGCCTAGATGGGTAAATTGTGATTGAGTTTTCTTTCCTAAGTTGCAGTATAGCACAGAAGGCTAGGCACATGTGAAGCAAAGTGAAAGAAAAATAACACAGAAAAAGAGTGAAGTTAGAAACCTGCATGAGGTTGATTAGGCTTGCAAATTTAAACAGTACCATGTTTTAAAAACAGTTCTCTGTCATAATAAAGTTACACATCCCCTTATCTGAAACCTGCTAGTTAATCACTTTTCAGATACAGAGGATGTGGCTCTAATATAGTAAAATGTGTTAATGCAGAGAAGATAAAGTAGTTAATGAACCATGCATAGAGTGCTGCTTCAGAGAATGTGTTAATTTCAGCATATCCACGGCTGCCTATTAGTTTAAATTCTTTTACTGCCTCCATTGCCCATTTGATGGACTTAATCATATTTCTGAATTTTAATGTTGGCCTTTTAAAAGTATTAATTTACTTGCTGTTCCACTCACTTACTTCACATCAGTAAGACAGAACAAGGAGTAATTTTCAAAGTGTTATTCCCCTCACCCTGTTTTGGCAGAACGTATTTAAGTGAGGGGGAAGTCAAGGACTTAGGATTTAGGTCACAGAGTTTTGCAACCACATCACTTTGTTTACTTATTTACAGACTTGTTGAAGAAAACCATCTTATTCCAACTATTTTTCAAGTTATCCTGGTAAGAATAACCTTAAAAATAATTTGTCAGCTATTGTCTTAGGGCTAATGATCCTGAAGACAGTACATGAAAGAGAAAAGGATTGAGAAAAAATGAATAAATTCAGAGTAATACCATATGGCAAAGGTTAAGCCAGATATAAAAGGCAAGCCAGTTTTTGCCCCTCCTTGTGGATCTTCAGACATGCATAGGGCTTCCCCAGCATGCATGAGATTACTGGTCATCTGACAAAGTCTTTAGCATAGTGTCAGAAGTGACTTCCTGGAGTTTTTGTTTTTGGACACTATGCTAGAGAACCTAGTCCGGCAGCCATAAGTCGATTTATATGCCATGTAAGTGCAAATAGTGCTAGATCTGCTAGCACTATCTTTAGTAGCTGGAAGAAGTTTGGGCAGTTGTATATTTAAGAAGTTATTTTTGTTGTTACTTATATGAATCTGGGGCTGCGTTCACACTTAAGTTCTAATCCAGTTTCAGTGCACTTTCAGAGTGAGATAATACATCAGCAAAGTCTCAAGCTGTTTTCTTTTTGCATTATCTAACTTGGAAAAGCCATCTTTGGATTAGATAAAGAGGACAGAAAATGATTATTCACTTTGCTGATACATTCTCTCACTTGGAAAGTGGTCTCAAACTGGATTAAAACTCAGGTGTGGACACAGCCCAACAGCTTATTTTCAAACATCTGTGGTTGTAGTCAACCCAACGCAGGCCTTAAAGATTCTTCTGCTTTTGCTGCCAACTTTAACTACTGATCTCTAAGGAGGTCCTAGCCATCAGAGTGAGTATTGTGCGAGGAAGGATGGTGGACTAGGTGGGCTATGGCCTGATCCAGTAGGGCTCCCCTTATGTTTTTATTGCTGTTTTGCGATTCTTTCACTAGCAATTTTCTGCTGCAAATCCTGTGGTACTTGATAAGCCAATATGTGAGTGTGGACATGCATGCAGAAAAACAGGTTTATGTTATTCATTCCATGAGTTGAGTTCAGTTTCATGCATAAATTATTTTCTTTATCTGGTTCTTTTATCTTTTTGCACCCTGGACCCTGCCCCAGTGACCTGTGGGGCCCCGCCCCAGTGACCTCTGGCGCCAAATATCGTGAAATTATGGTTTTTTTCTCGAAGTGACATACCACCCGAGTTATGCTTGGTTTTTTGGCGAATTTTGACACACCAAGCTCAAAAGGTTGCCCATCACTGGTATAAAGTATACAATGCAAAAAATGAGAGAGAGTACAAAACCGAGTCTTAAATATGGTAGCAGATTTTGCATACTTTTATACTCCATAAAGTATTTTTGTATTTTATAGCCACAGGCATATTCTCAAGAGTTTCAAAAACCAATGTTTCTTTTTGAGCCAGTTCTCCCTGAACTTTGCTGGTTCGCTAGGCTTATAAGAAAGTCCAACTGGGCTTGAAGATTTACATTTGCTAATGACAGATTGGTCTGCCAAGTTCCCCCCACTTTCCCCTTGGCATCAAGAAAATTATATATTTTTAAAATAGATATATTCTGAACTGCTTTGGGATCCTTAGGTAGAAAGCAGTATATAGTTCATCTATCTATGTACACATCCATCTATGCATGTATATATTGGGGCACCACAGCAGCAGAGTCTGTCAAGATTTGTTATGCCCTGACACCACCATTCTATTCCTGCTGATTGAAATTATTTTGACAACTTCCTGTGTACAAATACTCAACAATTATGCTGGTGCTCTCTCAAGTGAAAAGAAGAAGCTGAGGAATAATTCATATATTCATGTAAAGTTCAAGTTCTATACAGGCAACAATGCTGCTTCTAACACCTTATTGATTCAGTGCTGGGGCTGAATAAGTACTACAGCATTAGGAAGCTATAATTTCCAAAACTTGGGGAACTAGAAGTAACTGATAAGAACACAATGAGCAATATTTATTTATTTAAATTACCCTTCTATGGGTTATAACTTATAATCCTTTACCGGTGTTATGATTTTGGAAAAAAAATTAAGGCTTAGTTGAACTTTTTTAAACTGCTTGAGGGTGCTATCTTTAAATGCAGTGGAATAGGCCAGGAGGGGGGATTTTGAATAATGTATAATTCCAGTGGCTTCTAACTGCAGAGCTTTCCATACACAGCTCGTAGGCAAAAATTGCTCCATGAATGAGAATGAGGGGAGTGGTACCACTACAAATCTCCTGACGTTAGAACATGCTTATATTTAGATGTACGCCCAGAAGACACACTTCCTGGTTCTTGTGCTGGGAAGCAATATCCTGATTTTTTTGTTGTATGGTGGAACTTTGTGGTTGGGGAATCTACACAAACAGTAAATACAGACCCATAATTCCCTATGAGAAGGGGAAACAATTGCCAAATTTTGGGTGAAGCCAAAATCCATCCTGTCTGAATATAAGTTAAATGAGGGATTAATGTCCACTAACACCAGTGTGAAGCAACAACCAAATGCAACTCTGTCATGTTAGGACTGCAGTTTAAGAGTACTGTTATAAATAATGTCCGTTCCTTGAGCAGCAGAATTCTATTATGACTTGGTCAGTGCTCAATGGTTCCTTAACCGTTGTAAAATTACAATGACTTTCTCATTTCATGGATATTTGGCAATTTTTCTTGTTTCTCTGAGGAGGCTGGAAGAGTGGTGATGAAAGTAGCAGGAATAATTATTCCAAAGTTAATTATATTTTCAAATTAAACTACATCCTTGGGGGACTGTCTTTCAAATCTCTAATTTAATACTATGTCTGTGGAAGGGTTGTAACATGGTAAATTAAATGTTGAAAATGTGAACTGTTCATTTTCCTCCCATATGCCTCATCAGAACCTGAATTTAACTTGTAGCCACTTCCAAGCTCAGATTGTTGTTGGAGAAGAATTGTTCCTTTCTGTCTTAATAAAATCCACTTTTAAACTTCAGTATCTCCTCTGTCAGCCTGAGGGGTGTTAGGAAAGGTGCAGGTCCTGCTAACTGCTCAGTTGAGGTTTCTGAATTTGTAGTTGCTCTGAAGGGTCAGCTGATTGTGGTAGCAACATTTTGGAGGTGTGCCTAGCCAACCACCTCACACTATTTGTCTGTACATATATATTTAATTTGTTTTTATTGTCTCATTGTAAATCATTTTATCTCTTTTTATGTATTAGCTTTTGAGTCTTTAGACTGAACTAAAATTGACTGACTGACTGACTGATCGATTGACTATCTGTCTGCTTGGGCCAGTAATTTGGCAGCTTTTTGACTGTCCTTTTTCAGTAGCAGCAGTGGCAGCAGCAGTTTTAAGGTGTAACAATATGCATTGACTACTTAGGCTATTTATTTGTTTATATTTATATCCTGCTCCATACCCTAGGGTCTCTGGGTGGCTAACAATCTGTAAAAACAGACATATCAAAACTATCAAAAACAATAATAAACTAGTACAGCATTTAAAATCCAGTATGATAAAAGCGATACAAAAACAGTTAAAAACAGTAATGTTTGCAGGTAAAAAACAATAGTGTTTGCAGTGTGGGAAGCATAGGCTATGATCACAGCAAAAAAAAAAAAGAAGCATCCTGAGATGGTTTAGAGAAGGTTCTGAGAGGTGTGGTTTTCACATACTGCCATGCCTCTTCTCACCTGAGGCAATAAACCTCTCTTCCCCAGCTTCAGTAGCCTCTATGGGGTTTTATTTATTTGGACCCAACCTTCTATCTAACAAAATAAAAAGGCTGCTTTAACTGTCTTCAATTGTTAACATAGGCCGGACTATCCCCTGTCCAATTCAGATACTTTGTAATCAGTCCTGTTGCTAAGGCAACCACAGTCTGAGGCACACCGTTGAAGTTAAGAATTGCTTTTATTAACACACTTTAAAAACAGGTAACTGTCCAGGAAAGCTGCCAGCACACTCACAAGCACACAGCTGACAGATTGCTCAGCAAAGGTACAGCCCAAACGACATCCGAAAAGAAGAAATCCAGAAACAGTCCAAGTCCAGGGTTAACGAGAGTCATACAAACAGTCCAGTCCGAGGTCAGGGCAGCCAGAAGGATGGTCAACAGGTATGTTCCAAGGTCTAGGGTTTCCAAGCAGTTCAGGAATCAGATACAGCAGCTTTCTCTTAAGGTAAACAAATAGTTTCTGACAAGGGCTTGGGCATCTGCCCAGCCCTTTGCAGATTGAGCTCGCAGCTGCAGGTGATCTGCATGTCTCTGGGCAAGTCTTTTTGATTGTCTTAACCCTTCCTTCTCTGCTCTCCTTTGCTTAAAGCTGGGGATCTCTAGGCTCTGCTGTTCCATGTCTCCCACATCCTGCACTTCTGCTGTGGTAAGGCTGGGCTGTTGAACCCCAGGCTCCAATGGGGCTGGGGGGTCAGAACTGGGTCCTGGCATCACCTCAGGTTCCTCCTGTACCTGAGGAAGTGAGTCCTCCTCATCCTCCTCATCCTCCTCCTGGCTGACCATGACAGTAACAAGTTTCAACTTATGAACTTTCCTCTTCCATACTAAAACCCTTCATTCAGTCTTTCTGCTTCCTTTCAGGATCCCACCCCTTAATTCTCTCTTTAAGGGCTTTTTCTAGGGACCTGGCCACTATCAATCCAACCCCCTTAGTTGATAAGATAGTGAACAAAACTGTCACTTCTGCCCTCTCTATTTAAACCTTCTCCCCCACTGTTATCAGTCTCTCATTGGTCAAGCTGCTAGAGCTTGCTCGCCCCACTCCTTTCGTAGGACCTGTAAGCTCCGCCCCTTACAGGCTTGCACTCTCAACTAATTTACTATACAATACCTACCAAACTTACCTACTGCTTCAGCTTAGCTGTCACACATACCAATCTGCTCCTCCCTCCTCTCATTTGGGCTGCCCCCTTGCTTTCTTCATCCATCTGTTGCTTCTTTCATGTCTGCTTTACCCCCCTATCCTTATAACCACTGCCTCCTCTCCTTTGCTCTCAGGTCTTGTAACTCTTCTTTTTTCATCATCTCTTGCTGTTCCTACCACTCCTCCCCATTCTACATCCCTAGGGCTTTAACCTTTCTTTTTCACCGCATTTCTGCCGCCACCGTTCTCATCTCCTTTTCGCCTTCCATAGATTATGAATCTTTGCTATCCATCATCCCTTATGTCCATCAGAAGCAGGAAAAATAACTTTTTGGCTTTCTACCAGGCTGTTCCCTTAATCCCAGCTTTTTTTTATTATTTCTGAAACTGCAGTTTATAGGGCTTTGAAATGCCTAACCCTTATGAGTATGGAAAAACCAACTGTAGAGACTTACATAATATGTATGATGCTGTTCAGGTCACAACCTAGCTTTCCACATCTATCCTACAAACTTTCTAAGTTTCTTATTGGAACAGGGAATGTTAGCACTATGCATTTCTTTCACTTTTACTTGCAAAAGGCATTTTGAAAATCAGAAGAATTTGAATGTCTGTTGTCTCCTTACTTGAATGGGAATAGCTTGTTTGGGATTCTCATGTCCTGGAATGTCTCTTTAGACTGCTGCAAATACATTCTATGAGAAGCTGCCCTGTCAAAAATATGAGAAAATCACAGCGAGTCCAGATGAGGGCCATAAGGTTGCTCTAGGGACTGGACATTTTGAGGACATCATGCTCATGTTCGTCCACTACACTAGATTCCTGTTTGCCTCTGGATCCAGTTTAAAATAATGACTGTGATCTCTAAAGCCCCAGACTCTTGAGGTCCAGTGTACCTGACAGGAAGCTTTGTTCTAGGTATCCTTATCTAAAATCTGGTTCAGAAGCCATTCTTTGTTTGCCCCTAGCAAATTAGGGCCCTGTTTGCAGTGTAACTCAGGATAGGGGTCTGTGGTCCACATGCTAATGCAGACTCTGGAAGGCCTCACCTGGAGCCTGTTGTAACCTGCACTGGCAAATGGACAGCAGGCCCCTATTCCAGGATGTATTCCAGAATAAAGCCAAGTGTGAACACACCCTAGGTAAAATGTAGGACTGTGCAGTGTTTTGTCTTCTGTAGTCAGTAATGATTCAGTGGCTTTCAAAAAAGTCACAGAAGTCCAGCTAATGAAAATAACAAGGGAAATAGAAAATAAACAGGAGCTTCAGTAGTCAAGATCTAAGGTTGGCTCAGTAATCCAAGGCAGTTCAAGGATCCCGTATCCAAATCACTTCAGGTTAGAACATAAGAGGAACCCTGCTGGATCTGGCCACAACCATCTAGTTCAACATTTTGTCTCACACAGTGGCCCACAAATTGCTTCAAAACCTTCAGCTGCTCTCAACTCCCTGCAGATGGCCTTTAGAGGCATCTTTTAGGGTTGCTGAGTCAGTTTATGGTGTCTGCTTTTAGTGTAATCTTGTCAGCTCGACTGCTGGCATGAGGCTCAGGTCGCACTCATATCATGCCAGTCTTAAAGAATCTGCATTGGTTACCTATTCACTACCGAGCCCAATTCAAGCTCTTGACACTAACATATAAAGCCCTAAATGGCTTGGGCCCTGGGTATCTGAAAGAACGCCTTCTCCTATATAGACTTGCCAGTGCATTGAGATCTGAAGAAGACCTTCTTGTAATTCCTTCTGTTCCAGAGGTACGAGGCACAGGGATATGGAAGAGGGCTTTTTCTGTAGTGGCCCTAGACTCTGGAACAGCCTTCCTCTTGAGGTTAGCCAGATGCCTAGGCTGTATAGTTTTTGGCACCTGGTGAAAACTTTTCTCCCAGGCTTTTGCCAGTTAAATAGTTTCCTCAGAATCCTGTCCTGTTAGGAAGGGAGGCGTGGGAGGGAGGGGGTTATATTTTTAATTATGTTTTAATATTTGACATGTTTTATTTTTATCGTAACCCGCCCTGGGACCATTTGATGAAGGGCGGGATATGAATTCCTTAAATAAATAAATAGCACCAGCAGGAAGCCTCAGTGCTTGTTTTCTCCTTCTGTACCATTGTTTCATAGTGGCCACAATGGATACTCCCCCCCCCCCACTGGTCGTAACCTGTTCACAGTGAGATCCACTTTGCATTATCAGGCATTACATGAAGGCATTTTGTATATGTATTTTCCCTTTGTTTTTAAGTGTTTTAACATGGGTATATTTGTAAGCTACCTAGAGAACTTTATTTGACAACTGTATAAATAAAATAGGTAATTATTTCTTTCTTCCACTCAAGTCTAAGGCTTTGTGTGGGTACAGCGTCTCTCCCCTTTCCATGGCTGAGTCAGACTTACACCATTCATTCCTTAGCAGAAACTTGAATTTTTCAACACAGGTTAGACCAGCATCTCTCCCCAAAATATGAATTTCTAGGTAGGAGGAGCCACTTTCCACTGACTCCAGACCTTCCCCATTTTCCACCCTTCATTGTATAACATAGTACAGTGGTACCTCGACATACAAGTGCCCTGACATACAAGTGTTTTGAGATACAAGCCGCCGAGCGAGTGATAGTTTGCTTTGAGATGAGAGCAAGATTTGAGATACGAGTATGTAAATACAGTACAGTACATAACAAAAACAACTGAGGTGGTGTTTTGGGAGCTGGAATGGATTAATGGGAAAATTGCTTTGAGATACGAGCGATTTGACATAAGAGCAAGGTTACGGAACGAATTAAACGCGTTTGTCAAGGTACCACTGTAACAACAAACGTCAGTGTAGCATACCAGAAGGCAAATGAAACAGAGTAAAACTATTTTGTGCACTGTTCCCTTTCTGGTTTCTCCCATATACTTGATCTTTGATGAATCACTGAGGTTAGCACTAGTTTATAATTCCAGTAATCTATAAAGATTGGTTTAAACTGTTACTTTGCTTAACAAACTAATTCATAATTTTATTTGGTTGTGTCTGAACTTTTATATACGGTACTATGCCCAAATTAATGTAATTCTATATTGGTTCCAATATTTACAGTAACCATACTGCTGCTGTTATGACACTGCATAATAACCTTCCTATATTCAAAATAATATCTTTAAAAATATGTTAATAAAGGTATTTTTCATCTACAGTTATATTAACTGCTGGAGTAATGTTAATTATTGCTACTCTTCCAGAATCTATTATCTTCTGGGCAAAGCCTTGAACAATATTAAAAATCTGCTCTCTTAAGTCCCATATTTCCAACAATTACATCCATCATGTTATACATTTTCCCAATATTTTGGAGTTATTTCCTAATATGTATGCTGAGAATCTGCATCTATGTATATTTAATAGACTTAAGAGTCCTAATGGTAGCTTTTTGCCAGGAGGTTTTGCATCAGAAATGGTCTCTTGCTGCATTTTTTTAAAGAATTTAATTTCTTTTGGACAAGATTTCTTGCATTGTTCTCAAATTATGTTTTATAACCTGAATTGATAATTATATTTTCTTGGCCAGTTTCTTAAATAATCAGTTATTTTAAGGTGCTGTTAAAATATTCATTTCTGTATATACCTTAATATGATTCTCCTTTTCAAAAAAACTAATTTTTCTAGCATGTTCAAACTGTACATAATGCTGCTTTTGAATCCACTTTGACTTGTGGTGACCATATATATTTTTTGGGCAGTGAGTCTTTTTTTAAAATACTTTTTGAAGTTACCACTTCAGCCGATAGCTCTGGAATTTAAGAGGCAAGACCCAAAATCCTTAACCTAAAAGTGAAATGAAAAACAGTTCAACCACTTTCTTCTGGAATATTCTGAATTTTAGCTCAATGTGGCAAAAATGCATCTAGCACTTTACTCAAGGGAGCATCCTCAGGTGTACTGAGCTCAAGCATGTCTGATCTTGGCTGCACCCAAAGTAAAAATTATATTTTCCCTCCAATAAAGAACATTTTTCTTCTGTTTATTGTCCTGGTAGGGATTACAGAATACTTACAGGCAATGCAATGCTGCAAAACAGATTACACCCTTTTGGGGTGATCACAGGAATAGTCAGAGGATTAATACATTACAGCCTATTATAAATAATTTTTTAATTCTCTTACTTCATGGGTGTTTCTCCACTGTCACTAGAAGTACCCATTAAGTACCCATTAATGGGTACTAAATGGCATTAACTACCCATTAATGGGTACTTTTAGTGATAGTGGAAAAACACCCTGTGTCAAAGCATTATTATAATAGTTTAACAAAATATTGCTCTGGTTTAGTTATAGATATACTTGTTATATGTGAGCAAGCTACACTTGCTTTGAGTTTCATCAAAGTTTTAAGAAGTGTTTATTTAGGGATGAAACTAACTTTGTGTGACTTGGAAGAAATCAGAAACTATCAGACAAGTGATTTACTTTGTTTTAAAGATGTTTTAAAATATTTTTATGGCTTTTCTTGAATGGCTCACAAATATTGCTATGTATGTTGTTTTCCCCTTTCTCACTAATTGCTTATGACTCCAAACCTGACATCAGAGATACTCAAAAGGGCAAGATATAATTAGAATTATTATTATTTTTTTAAAAGGCTACTAGTTTAATTGCTAATTCGTTAAAACAGGGATAATGAAATTTTTATATTGTATTAACCCACAAGCTTTTATTTTTGAAGAGGATTCTGATATGTTCTTTAAAATATTTTATTTTATCTTCTATAATATATAATACTTATCTGCATTTTACATTTCTGAAGAAAAATATATTCTGTTTGGGTGACTATTTTTTATTTTACACATAATGAGAAATTATTGTGGAGAAAAATCTAAATTTTTAAAAGATGTTTATTCTGTATTTAATTTTTTAATCCCTTTAAAATTTCACTTTATAAACATTTATGGAAGATTAGCTATGCAGCAAATGTATCAGCATACCACAAATCTTAAGTAGCATTTTAGAACGGAATGTTTTCAATTCTGAGAAAACTCACATATTAATAGTTTTGAAGAATTTGCATCATCTTGGGAATTTCCCTTCTTGCTTATTCTGTATTGATTTTTTAAAAAGAGTGTAACCTGTTATTAGAGTATAACAGATAAAACAAACAATAAATTTCAAGTGTTCATATCCTCACATATATCAGTCACTTGTCTTCCATTACTTTTATATGTAGCAGTATTATTTAGATGGGAAAGATATAGCTAATTGCTAGCATAAATCCATCCACTAAATTTGTGATAGTATTCATATTAGAGTACATGGCTTTCTTATATCTATACTATGAAGTATTCAAATGGGAACAGACATTTCAGTTTAGGAAAAATTGTGAACTAATTATAAGTGTTTCAATCCCTTTAAAAGTTCTGGCTTTAAATAAAATCTAGGATGATCATGGCTAATCGGAAAAGGTTTCTGCATTATGTTTCATTTAATTATCTTTATTCTGAAGCCTATAGAATCAAATTGTATATGTGACTCTAAATATATTGCATATAGAATTTAATAAGAGGGAGGATTTCAGTTTTTTTAAGGTTGAGTATATACCAGGTAAATACAGAGTGTTTTTGCACTGAGCTCCTTTGATCCGGATCTAAGGAATGGGTACTTCCCATTGTAGGAAATCCAGATTATAGGTCCTGAAGGACCCATATCATCCGGTTTTCCGTAGCTGTGGTGGAAACAGATGTGACTGTAATGGGGTCTGTAGTGGAAATGGGGTCATCCAGCTCTCAGCCAAATAGGTCCTTAATTGGTGCTTCAATGGGTACTTAGTGCTAGTGGAAAAACACTCACACATACACACACAAATATTTGCACAAATGACTATGTGCTTTCTATTCCACTGATGGAAAAAAACCTACTTTAATAAAAAGTAAATTAGAAAGCTGAGTTATTGTTTTCTAAGGTAGCAAGTTTGTATATTTCTGCACTAAGGCTTAACGTGTGACGATATGCAGCATCGGCATTTCTTCCCACTCACCCCTTAGTGTAATAATAGCATGAAGGAGATGAGAAGATGAAAGCATGAAACCTTCCTTCTCCAGCTTTACTTTGCACAAATTCTGTTTCCTTGCACCCCTTGACATAAGTTTTCATTAGTGCTTGGGGAAGTTTCTTGCAACATTGCTTCCATAGCTCTGCCTACCAATTCTTCATGTAATCTGGTGCAAATACTCAGATGTTAGCATGGTGGAAAAAACCCAAAACGACGGGGATTGGCAGTTGCTAATGTACAGATTATATAAAAAGCCTGCAGATGAGCGGGGAGCCAGGTATTTTCCCAGGATTGTCTCCTGCTGTCTGGCAGGGGCAACAAGAGGCAATCTCAGGATTTAAAGACGATCCCATAATTTCCTCTTGCCATCTGGAGGCACACTTAGGGTCAGTGTCCAAGGTTAGGTCAACACACTGCAATTATATACATTGTATTTTACTATGGCCTCTCATTCTTAAAGATTCTGTTTTATGTTGCGTGGAGGGTGGTGTCCGCAAGAAAAACGATGCAGAATGGTTATGTTGGGATTTAGTAATGAAAGTTGCCCAGGTAAAATATCAAAATGAAAGTTGGTATCTGCAGGTAACAATTTCATAGCATGTTAAAATTTTCTTCCTGGTCCCCTTGAACATTTTTCTTAAGATGCAGAAAATTGCTTTGTATGTGTAGTCCAATGTACATTCTGATTTTCAGAAAATTACACTATACTGCCTTATGTCTTTTGGGGCTCTTTTGAAATTAAGTACTATATGTTGATACAGTACGTTTTCTCTGAGTTGTTTAATAAACTTACTTCTGATAACTTTTTATTTAACAAGAACTGTAAGCTTATAGACAAACTCAAAGTCATTTTTGCTTGGCCAGTGAGTAAAATGTAACTATATGCTATCTGAATTGTATTCCTGCACTTTCTTTTAAAGCACCAATCCTCCTCCCCCCCACCCCAAACAATTATGCAGGATGTTAGCTCCTTTTGCTACCACTCCATTTGAATCACAGCATACATTTTACTGATCTGTAAAGAAGCGTAATTTCTTTTTCTCCTTCTTTTGAAAGGATGTACTTTGACAGTATGTCAGTCATGGCTTCTATCTGGTCAATGAAGCTTTGAAAACAAATTGGGAACTCAAATGTAGTTGCTAGGGATGCATACTCTTATCTGTCCTGCATAATGAGTCAGAAAATGTATTCCTACTCACATAGTATGACTAAGATTTGTTGTATCTTGATATATATTTGCTTTCAGTATTCTTACTCAAACAAGACAAGAACTCACAGCCGCTTGCTTTGGCATGTGTGTCGCATGTAATCAGGACACCTTGAATGTTTTCCTTACAGTAATTCTGACTTGGATTCTGTTGACAAAATGGGAGTTTTTGCCTCTTTTGTACGCCAATAGCCATTTCTTGACAGACCACACATACGAAAAGACCACTTACAGAAGTTTCTCCCATTGTGCCAGGAAAGACCCTTTAAGTGTGTAAGTTGCTCCTTCTGCTATTGTAGCACCAAGAATGAGTGAAAGCTGCAGGTGCTCTTAGAACAGTCAAATCTAGAATGGATGCCTAGGTACATCTTTCAGGCTGTGGGAACAAGGAGGACATTTTTAAGGTCATTTGCTGGGATTTGAGAGTAGGAGGTTTGCCCTTGTCTCTGCTTGACATGCCCATGGGCAATTAGTGGGCCACTGTGTGAGACAGGATGCTGGACTAGATGGGCTGTGGCCTGATCCAGCAGGACCCCTCTTATGTTCTTATGAGGAAAAATGCTGTGGAGGGCATCACGAAACCCTCCAGTTTCATTCTATTGTGGCAGGTGCCTCTGGCATTTGATCTCATTGCCTTCAGGGGTTCCTCAGAACATTGATTTCTGTAGAAGCAGAAGTAGCCTTAATTTTGGAATTGTACCTGATTTCTAACTAGGTCAGTCAGGTATCCAGGCAAGTAAGCACAGGTAAATTCCAGTATTTTTGGAAGTAAAAATGCACTATTGTTCTGAATTGCTCCAAGCATAATTATCTGTTTACCTTGCCATCCCTTGAGTATCATAAACCCACTGCTTGGGGACAGCTGGTTGATCCCAGCCAATTGCATCACTTATGCCATATCCCCCCACCCCCACCCCGTGATAGCACCTGATGAGAGTTCTTCCCATGTCTTTTGAGGAGGGAGAAAACACAATGCAGTTCATGCTTCTTCACTGAAGATTTTTGCTTTGCCTCTTTGGATTCAAGCAGGCATTGAAAAAAGGGGCCAGAAAGGAGGAAAAGCCCATAATATTACTTTTTGCTCTCCTTCCCCCCCCCCTTTATAGTTCCACAGTTACTGTTTTGGTAATGATTGTGATCTAGGAGAAAATGGTGCGTCAGTTGAAGCCCTTTTGGACAGTGATGACTTGGCCACAGTTTCCTTGCTCTGGTAACCTCCATATTGGACTGTTGTAATATACTTCTACATGGGGCTGTTAGGCTGGAAAAGCCCATATAAAGAAAATGTAGAGATGTGTGCAGAAAGGTAACTAAGTGTCACAAGAATCACCAGACTATCACCAGACTGCTGAAGGCTGAATGAAGTAAGGATTGCAACAGGCTTGTGCAATACAAAGGAAGTGAGTCACCTTCTTGTGATAAAGGAAGTGTATAAAAGTGATCACACACGGCTGTGTGTTGTTGATTGTTCGAGACTGGAGAGGGAGAGAGATGTAACCGCTACGAATAAACCTCTACGGAGAAATCTGCCTCAGTCTGTTTGCTTAAACTGTGGGCAGAGAAAGGGGGGCGAACCTCCTGAAATATTGGACAGTGCAGCAAACGCCTGCAAGCCTTTCCCGGGAAGGCAGAAGTTACTCTTTCAGCACGGACGTGCAACTCTGCGAAGATTTATTACCAATGGGGGTACCTGACACCCCAATATCCCCTGACAGGGGCTGCTCTTGAAGATGGTTCAGAAGATGAAGCTGGTTGACTGCTGACTGGGACAGCTGGCTGGATGAACATCAGAAGCATTACGCTGGCTGCTGATTCACTACTGAGCCCAATTCAAGGTGTTAACTTTAATTTATAAGGCCCTAAATCACTTGGGCCCCAAATATCTGAAGAAACACGTTCTCCCACACTGACCTGCCTGCACATTAAGATCTGGAGGAGAGGGCCTTCTCAGTGATGGCCCCTAGGCTATGGAATAGTTTCCCCCTTGAGGTGTGTCAGGCACCTTCAGTGTACATGTTTAAGAAGGCAGTGAAGATGCACCTCTTTGCCCTGTCATTTGGTAAAATGGGAATACATGTTCTCTTCCCACTTTGGGGCACTTTTGTTTTAATATATACTGGTATTATTTTAATATGTTTGAATTTAAATGTTGTTACCCACCCTGAGACCTTTGGGTATAGGGTGGGATAGAAATAAAATAAAATAAATAAATAAATAAAAATGGTTTCATTTCAGTGAAAATGCCTAGAAGACTTGCATGTTTATTTGCAACCACAGTCTTCTCAATTTTGACATATTCCTGTATCCTTACTAATGTGTAAATTCCTTCTTACTCTTGTTTTCTATTTTGTCCTTGACTTCTGATATCCTCTTTGGTCCTGATTTCTGGTTTGCTTCTCAACCTTCTAATTTGTCCCTCTGCTCTTGCCTTCATGATCCTAAAACTACATATTTGTTTTACTTATTTTCATTTTCAACTATTGGCTCATATGTGAGTAACAAGAACAGCCCATTACTGAGGCACAGCTGAAAGAATGAATTGGGGTGTTTTTCCACTTAGCACTAGAGTACCCTTTAAGGACCCATTAAAGAGCCATTAAGGACCCTTAATGGGTACTCTAGTGCTAGGTTTTTCCTCCCCTTAATGGGTCCTTTAGTGCTAAGTGGAAAAACACCCTTGGAGAGCATGTCTCGTGCAAAAGTAAAAATGTTATTTTGTTATGCTATTCTCACCTTAAGTTCCTCAGTTTAACAGTAACCACTTGCATTCATAATTACATGAGTTTAATCAGTTTGTACACAAATCCTATTCCTGTGAAGGCTATATTATTTTGTCCTGAAATGGCACCTCTCCCATGCATCTATCACGTTAGCTACGTAACTGTCACATCTGTCCAGCTCTGACCTGTTTTGGTCAGTTTGTACCTTTTCAGCATCAGCTATTGAAGCTGGAGGGACCATCAACCCTGGATTTCTGACTTAAAAAAATCAGAACTTCATTTTGTCACAAAATAAAATGCAAAACATATTTCATTACAACTTAATGCAGCTTGGTATCTGTCCCCTCTTCTCTACCCACTACCATACATAGCATATTAGAGAAGGATGGCATTTTATGACTTATCGCCATTTTTGCCTGCTTAACCTATGCTGCCCAGTTAGTAGCAGGGGGAAAAGTCTAGCCATTGTTGTAGGTATTTTTCAAAAGTGACAGTATTTGGGCATTCCCACCACATATGGAAATACGTTGGTTTATCTGCACATCATCAAAGGCCTAAGTGCTTCGTTGAATTTGAGCTTGAATTTACTCTTTTATGTGAGATGGAGCTTTTTCAAGTCCATCTGAGTCTCTTGTCCCCTAGGGACTGAGAGGCCAACCATTATCATGACATATATCCAGATTGTTTTATAAAACAACCTACTTATCCTACAGAAGAATTAAAAGTTTGAATCCTAATTACACTGATACATTTTCTCCTAGTACTGTTTTGTGGCAAGAAGGCAGTGTTGAGTTTTAAAGATAAGCCCTACATGTTCTTTATCTTGTCTCCGAAAAAGCTAAGAGTTATTTTTAAATAGACTGGCTTGTCTTTTCTGTACAGCATAAGTTCAGTGTTTGTGTGTGTTGTGTTGTGTTGTGTTGTGTTGTGATGTGATGTGATGTGTTTCAGACAGGGCTGGATTAAAATTCACCACACGTAGTAGTTGTTAGGACTCACATCTGGATGGCAGTGCTGCAGCATATTGCTGAAAGCAAATAGTCTGGCAATTTTGATCGATAATAATGGAGTCTGAGAAAACACTGGAGGCATGAATAAGATTCCATTAATAACAAAAAAGGGGAAAGAGATGTCTAGTGCAGTTCATTTAATGCAGAACTCTCCAAGGACTGAAGTGGGAATTATGCCTACTGCCCTTCATATTAGACACAGGTCCAGAGGAGGCTGATAAGATGACTGGTCTCTCCATAGCAAGCATGCTCACACTCATGAATAAGAGTCTAATTATATCTTAATGATCTCCGCTGCAAATAGAAAAACAAAATCTTCGCCTCTGCAAGTTGTTACCTTAGTATAGCTGCAAGTCTGGAGAAATTTAAATTATCCTTCTCTAATCCCGGGAGGGCGGGGGGGGGGGGTTCATTGTAAAAATGATGCTTGTTTATAGTTGAAAATTAAATTGCTGTAAAAGCTTATTTCAATAGATAGTAGAAGAACCATAATAAAATAATTTTGTAAAATGGAGTAGAGAGCAGGCTTAATGAAACATGATTAGATTTAATTTTTATGCTTTCTCAATCATTAGTGTATTATTCTTCCTTGTACTTAGTTTTGGCTCTTTGTAAACGTCTGAGTTAGTTTCCAAGAGCTTCTGACATGTTAGTCTGCACTATAAAATTGAAAAATAATGCAGTATTGATATTTCCTCTTGGAACCATGCTTGCAGGTCTTAAACTGGAACTATTCTGAAGGGCAGCACAGTTTCATGAACAAATGTTTATAGAGAAATAGAATTTTATGGAAAATATGAAATTTAGTGCTGGAGAAATTGGAGGTTATTATTGCAACTTTTTCTCTCAAAGTAGTTCTTAATATAGTGTACTTGCTCACAGATAACAGTAGTTACTCTCATCGATTTTCTCTTTACTTTGCTGATTTGCAAAATCTGTTCTCAAGGTAAGGAAAAAGAATGCGTAAACTGAAGTTGTGCTGCCAGTTATCATGCTGCCTCTCATTTTAAACTCTGGTTTCAAGTAGATAATCAACTTACTAGGTGAGAATTTACTATATCCTAAAATCATCCTACAACCACTTTGCATCCTTTTTTTGTTTTTAAAATACAGGTGTGTTTTATGTGCTGGTGCAACATAAGGTGTGAAATGCAACAGTTTGAGTTTTGCTTTTTTTTTAAGCAGCTAACTTTCTATGTGCTATGTGAGATAATTGAGGGTTTGTGTTATCTTAAGCTATTGTTGAAGGGTTTTGTTTGTTTGTTTTAAAGAAAATTATTCCGGTAAAGAAAAATAATCACCTGCATACATTAGCTTATATCTTAAATCATCAGATGAAAACATTGGGAAAAAAATCTACGCTTAGTGCATTTTGTGAAGGGAAAGTACTGTAACCATGTTTTCTGAACATTGCCTTTTCTTTTTTTCTTTTTTTTCTTTTTCTTCTTTTTTTGTTAATTTATAAACACTGCTTTGCATTTGAAAGAGCTCCTGGCATCTGATTCTCCTAGACTGCCTCCCAAATTCTTTGCTTTATCAAGCTATTTAGCAATTTTCCAGAGTAGGCTACTCCTGGAATTATTGTTTGTTGCTCAAATAGCAGGGCAATGGTGTGAGGAAAGCAGAGGCACTTACTGTTCAGTCAATGTTGCTGCTGCAATGCACAATGTGGCCACTGTTTTCAACTAGGTTGGCCCCAAACATGCACAAGCATCAACCCAGACAAGTAAGTGCTCTTACTTTTTATATAAACCTGGGCTGGAAGTTGATTATCCCTCAGCAACATTATTGTGGGGTGTCACTCAAATATCCTGGGGCAAGGTTGGGATTGCCATAGACACAGATAGCAATCCCACCATAACCCCAGGATGCTGCCAGGTTTTACACTCTGCTTAGAAGCAGCTTTAACTTCTCAGTCTTATCCTCACAACAGCCCTGTAGCATACCTTGAGCTGAGAGACAGTTAATGGTCCAAAATCCAATACTGAGTCTGCATCTCCATGAGCTTTTAAAAGCACCTTAATCAGAGCAGCTGGTTTCCACGGGGAGTCTTGGAAACTGCCCTCACTTAGGGCATGGCCTCAGTTGAGATTTGAACTCGATCTTGTAGTCTAATACTCTTATCACTACGCTGTAAGGCACAAGAATATAAGAGGAACTGTGCTGAATCAGGCCATGACCCATCTAGTTCAGTATCATGTCTCATTCAGCAGCCCACTATCTGCTTCTGGGCATCTCAAAGAAAGGACAAAGACAAAACCTAGCCAGCAAGGTATCACTGGGTGGATCCAGGAGGTAGTGAATGCCTAAGGGATGGGGTGGTTCCACTGGCCATGAAACAGGCTGTGGTGCGCCCCTTCTGAGGCCTCCCTGGACCCAGAGGTGGCCAACATACCTTTTTTAGGCAAGGTTCTGGAGAGAGCTGTGGCTGTTCAACTGTGGCCATGCTTGGAAGAAGCTGATTATCTAGACCCATTTCAATCTGGCTTCAGGCCCAATTATGGCACAGAAACCGCCTTGGTCACCCTGGTTGATGCCCTCTTAAAGGAGAGAGACAGGGGGAATGCTACCCTGCTGGTTCTCCTGGACCTCTCAGTGGCTTTTGATACCATTGATCACGGTGTCTTTTTTGAGAGACTACAGAGTTTAGGAGTGGGAGGCAGTGCTTGGCCCTGGTTCCGCTCCTATCTCCAGAGCAGAACCCAGATAGTGGCTGTAGAAGACACTTATTTGACACCCTGGGAACTCACTTGTGGGGTCCCTCAGCAGTCGATCTTGTCTCCCATGCTATTTATCATCTATATGAAGCAGTTGGGAGAGGTCATCAGAAGATTTGGAGTGAGGTGTCATTGGTATGCAGATGATATCCAGCTCTATCTCTCTGTACCATCTGAATCAGGAGAGGCGGTTGAAGTGCTTGACATGTGTCTGGAGGCAGTAATGGGCTGGATGAGGGCCAGTAAATTGAAGTTGAATCCATACAAGACAGAGGTGGAGTGTATCACAGGGTCTTGGATCCTTGTAGTTGGGAGATACCCTGTCCTTGAAGGGGTTGCAATGCCCTGGAAGGGACAGGTGCGTAACTTGGGGTACTCCTGGATTCCGCACTGACACTTGAAGCTCAGGTGGAGCCAGGAACGCCTACTCCCAGTTAAAGCTGGTACGTCAACTGAAGTGTTTCTGGATAGAGGCGACTTGTCCATAGTCATCCATGCTCTGGTAACCTCTAGATCAGACTACTGTAACACACTCTACATGGGGCTGCCCTTGAAGACAGTCTGGAAGTTGCAGCTTGTGCAAAATGCAGCTGCTAGAGTCCTGACCGGAACAGCTAGCCAGACGCACATCACACCAGTTTTAAAAGAGCTGCATTGGCTGCCAATTTACTACCGAGCCCAATTCAAGGTACTGACTCTGACTTATAAGGCCCTAAATGACTTGGGCTCCAAATATCTAAAGGAACGCCTTCTTCCTTTCTAACCTACCCATGCCTTAAGATCAAGCGGTGAGGCCATCCTTATCATCCCACCACCTTCAGTAGTGAGGTTGGTGGGCACCGGGGACAGAGCCTTTTTGGTGATGGCCCCCAGACTATGGAATAGTCTCCCCCTCGAGGTGCGTCATGCCCCTTCCTTACATATATTTAGGAAAGCATTGAAGACGTACCTCTTTACCCTGGCCTTTGGCTGAGATGATTATATTTCCCATCCCAGCACAGATACCATCATTTTAAACATGCTGTGTATTGTTTTAAATTTGCTGAATTTTTTAAAAACTGTTCTTAATGTATATGCTTTTTTAATCTGTTGTTTTAACAAAAATGTAAATAAATAATAAATAAATAAATAAAACAACTGCTCAAGGCATCCCGCTTGTCTCTCCAACGTCGAGGCAATACCTAGGCATCAATTCAAGGTGTTAACTTTAACTGATAAGGCTCTAAATGGTTTAGGCCTAAATATCTAATGGAAGGTTTTTTCAAATATTGGCCTACCTGTGTCTTGAGACCTGCAGGGCCCTCCTGGTTGTACCATTTCCTTCAGTAGTTGACGGGGTGAGGACCTTGGTTGTGACCCCCAGATTGTGGAATAGTCGTGTTCCCCCCCCCCCCCCCGAGACATGCCAAGCATCTTTAGTTAACACTTTCAAAAAAACTGTTAGCCTTTGGTTGCTCTTCCCCTCCCCACATTCAGTTATCATTTTAGTATCTTAATATTTTAATTTGTTTTAAAGTTTTTTATTTTTGTCACCTGCCCAGAGATCTTTGGGTATATAGTGAGATAAAAATGCAAACAAATCAACAAATAAATTTCAGTACCTGTTGATAACAACCTATCATCCTGAATCTGTCTAACCCAGTGGTTCTCAACCTGGGGGTCGGGACCCCTTTGGGGGTCAAACTACCCTTCCAGGGGGGTCGCGACGAGTCTCCCACCGCCCTTCCCTCCCATCTCCCAGCTGCTCGACTCCCATTGTTGAGGGTCTCCACAACATGAGGAACTCCATTAAGGGGTCACGGCATTAGGAAGGTTGAGAACCTCTGGTCTAACCCTTTCTTAAAGCTGTCCAGGCTGGTTGTAGTCACCACCTCTTATGGCAGCAAAATCCTAGACTGGAATTTCTGGGTGAAAGAATATTTCCTAACTCTTCTGATCATCACCTTCATAGAGTGCCCCACGATTCTAGTGTTGTGTGACAGGGAAAATAATTTTTCTCTACTCCACAGCATGATTTTTATATGCAGCCATTTCTATGCTTAGGAAAACAAATTGTTAATTTTTTCCCATAATATACTGTAACAATCAAGAAGTTCAGTATATATGAAATTCAACAGATTTGCATGCCAAATAGGTCCTTGAACCTGGTGATGGCTATAAGTTGAAGTGATGGGCTTATTTTGTATATAAAGCTGCGGTCTGGACAGATTTGTTGGCAGAGCAAACTGCTCCACCCATTGCAATTTAGTTGTGAGTAGGTAGGGAATTTACTAATTTTTCTTACCAGTGCTATCTCTGCTACATCAGGTTTTTTGTTCTCCTGCTTTCTCTGTTGGTAGGACAGAAATGTATTTTTGCCCTGAGTCTCCTTAGCTGTCATCCATGGAGGTTTGGAACTCTTGTTGTTAGAATATGAAATTCAGAAAGTTCCTTTTTTCCCTACACAAAAAGTGAACTATTTAAACAACTTTTCTGTCTTGCTGCAAAGCTTATTTTTGTCCCTGTCTTGTTTTGTTTTACTTTAAGAGCTAATTAGATATTGCATATCAGTATCTAGGACAGAGTACCAATGTAGTTACAAAAAGAAAAGTAAGTTCAGGAAGTGGAAGAATTAGAGAGGTAATAGAAATCCTTTAAAGCTGTGCTTAAAATAAAGAAGAAATAAGTTTTCTCTTCTGCAGATGTAGAATAGGGATGGCACTGTTTGTTCCCAGGTAGAACAAAATAAAATAGTTCTTCATGCAAGACAGAAGATGTGAAAGCTACTAGCTTTGGATACAACTGTCCCTCTTGATTTGCAGGTTCTATGCGCGTGATGGTTGATATATTCACGGCTTGAACAAACTTTATTAATGAACTCACACATTCACAATTTCTGGACATGAAATTCAGTTCTCCCCATCTTGTAAATATTTATGGTTGCACCAAGGGGATGACAAGAAAATGTTTTGCCAGGTAGAGAAATCAGGAGGCAGACAGCATGTCAGGTGGTGAGAGGGAGAAAGACCTGTGGTAGGGCAGGGCAGTGGGTGTGGCTTCTGGAACCAGAAGAGGTATGCCTTTGGTTTCTGATGAGCAGTCTCCCTGCCAGCACCTGTGGGTGGAAGAAAAGGGAAAGGCTAATCTTTTATTTGAAGCTTCTGCATTCCCTCATTTCAAGAAATGGCCCTAACATAAGAGAAGCACTCCTGTTAAGATAGAAACCATGCATCACCTTCAGCTGAGAGTTTGGGTACTGGGAAAGAAAGATAAAAGGTGCCTGTATATATCTCCCAGCTCCACAAATAGGACCAGAACCAGCTCATCCTCCCAGTCCCCTCCCGCTCTGCATTCTGTTTTCATTATACCTGATTTTTCACAGTAACTTAAAACTGTACCTATCTTGGGGATGTGTTGAGCTGACTTCTCATGACCTTGGCTTGGTGGGAACAAGTTCAGCTTGCTTCATCTCATGAGTCAAATTGGGTTGAAAAAAATATGGGCTTGATTCATGTTTGGGGCAAATCTTCCATGCTTTAACAGCCCAGCTCCATTGATCTTGAATGTGGTGGCTTCCAGTTGGCTGCGTATTCTCTCGACCTCAGTTACCTCTATCAATGGAAAACAGACCAAAATGCTGTATATTTATGTCTAGAACAGTTTTAGGAGGGAAGACTCAAGAAGATAGTTGCTGAGGGCTGCAAGCAAAGATTCTTTTCTGCAACTACTTTGTTCCACTCATTTACAAGTAATATGTAGTTTGATCCCTACCTATAACAAAATCTCCATAAATTAATCTTTCTTACAATATTTCAAGTTATTATTTTGACATTAATGCATGTAAGAGGGGAGCACCTCCAAATGGAAGCTTTTTCAGATTGTTAATCACAAACAAAATTATTATAATGAGCTTTGCCTTCCTGTAGGTTGACATTCCTGTTGACTTGCTTCAGGATTTTTAACGAGAAGTGATATATAAATGTTTTAAACATTTTTTAAAAAAGTAAATGTTTTTGAAGACCTGAATGATTGAAAGACTGGTCACCATAATAATTGGCCTGCACGTGAAGTAAATATTGTTAAAATGTATAGTATTTGCAATTCTAATCAGAAATCTGAAGAATGTTTAGAGCTTATTGTATGGAAGATGTTCCTCAGAACTGTAGTTGAAAAGCATATTTTATGATGCCTGAATTTAGTCTTTCTCAACTGCTGTTTCCAGATGTTTTGAACCTCTGACTCTGATGATCCCCAGCCTATTCGGGATGATGCCAGGGTTGAGGATAATAGTCCAAACACCTGCTTGTGCATCACTGTGGCTGATTGCATTTATCCTTTGAGGGAGACCCTCTTGCTCCAATTATTAACTAATGTTGCATCTGTAAATAGCTCTGATGCTAAAAGGCAGTGTCACTGCTGTTCATTGTTGTAATGTTCCGTGTACGCACATATCTCCAGCTCATATGAACAGGTTCCCAAAGTTCTCCACTGTGATACTTCAAAAAAGGCAGTTTCATAGTGGTTGCATAATGCTTTTCCGAAAGTGGTCAGTTGCACTTGGACCTGTACGGGCTTCACAGCATGTCCCTAATGCTACTCTTCCTTTTTGTTCTGGTGGTCTTCCCTTGACTGCTTCTCTGGATACGTCAGACTCACCTAGACATTCCAGTTCATAAGATTCTGTCTCATCTTTTATCTACAAAGCTGCACCAGCTCTGTTTCACCATTTCCTGTCTTTCCTATATAGTTTCTAACATGGAATAACTATATCCCATTGGTTCTCTTTGGTCCACTAGGGGTGTTTTTCCACTGTCAAAAGTACCCATTTTTGTACCCATTTAGGACCCATTTGGGTGTGAGCTGGATGACCCTATTTCCACTACGGCACCCATTTGGGACCTGATTGTTTCCACTGCCATTGGGGAAATCCGGATCTAATGGGTACATTTTGGCCTTTAATCTGGATTTTCTGTAGACCCCATTAAAGGGGTCTACAATGGGGTCTTCTGCCAGAAAATCCAGATTAAAGGAAGCCTGTTTTCACTGGGAACAGGCAATGGGGTCCAGAGGAGGCTAAGGGGAGGGGATGCACCTTTGGGATCCCCACCCCCAACATTGGCTTCGAAGTCACTTCGAAGTTGACTTCACATTCACTTCGAAGTGACTTCGAAGTCAGCTTTGAAGTCACTTTGAAGCATGAGCTCAACTTTGAAAGTTGACCTCATGCTTCGAAGTGACTTCGAAGTCACTTCGAAATCACTCCGAAGTTGCTTCGAAGACTGCACCCCCCTGCCCTCAAAAACACCTGGGGTAATGGACCGACCCCTTGTGGGTTGATCCGGATTCCCCAGATGGGTGCAAAGCTGTTTCCACAGCAGGGGTGTTAGCACCCATTCCTAATGGGTGCTACACCTCCTGTGGAAACACATTGGGTGCTTCCCTTAATCCGGATCTACTAGATCCGGATTAAGAAATGTACCCATTCCTTAGATCTGGATCTTCTTAGATCCAGATCTAAGGGCTGCAGTGGAAAAACACCCTAGGTTTCAGGTATGCCAGTAATATCTATTTTATTATCCACCACTAAGCTTTCCAGCTCACCTATTTTGACTCAAAGGCCTAGCATGATGATGATGGTGAAAAGGTTGAATAAAAACAAAAGTGATAGCTAACAAAAACAGATGATCAACAGGAATGCATTACAGTACTTGGTGGGAAGGGGACAGAATGGGCTGAGCTGCTTGGAATGAGTCGAGGCAATATCTGCAACTTGTGTCCCGGAAAGAAATGCGAGAAATGCAAGCTTAAGGTGGGCTAATTTGTGTATAGTTGAGCCCTTAGTGAACCATGCATATATTCAAGATAAATGTTATTTGTGTTGAATACAAGCTAGAAGGTTAACTATATTTTAAATATGTTTTTGGTACAGCCCTTTCTTAAACCCTGAATTGTAGTGTTGTTCTCCCATTTTCCCTACAAAATGTAATACAAAAATATCTAAAGAAATGCATAATTATTAAAGAAATGCATAATATGTTTGTTTATGGATATTAAGGAGTGTTTGGGTGTTTTTCCACTGTCACTAGAAGTACCCATCAAGTACCCATTTGTCATGGTCAGCCAAGAGGAGGACTCAGAGGATGAGGAGGACTCACTTCCTCAGGTACAGGAGGAACCTGAGGTGATGCCAGGACCCAGTTCTGACCCCCCAGCCCCATTGGAGCCTGGGGTTCAGCAGCCCAGCCCTACCACAGCAAAAGTGCAGGATGTGGGAGACATGGAACAGCAGAGCCCAGAGATCCCTAGCTTTAAGCAAAGGAGAGCAGAGAAGGAAGGGTTAAGAAGATCAAAAAGACTTGCCCAGAGACATGCGGATCACCTGCAGCTGTGAATTCAACTTGTAAAGATAAAACACCGGGCAGATGCCCAAGCCCTTTGTCAGAAACTATTTGTCTACCTCAAGAGAAAGCTGCTGTATTTGACTCCTGGACTGTGTGGAAACCCTAGACCTTGGAACGTACCTGGTGACCATCCTTCTGGCTGCCCTGACCTCGGACTGGACTGTTTGTATGACTCTCGTTAACCCTGGACTTGGACTGTTTCTGGATTTCTTCTTTTTGGACGTCGTTTGGGGCTGTGCCTTTGCTGAGCAACCTCTTGTCAGCTGTGTGCTTGTGAGTGTGCTGGCAGCTTTCCCGGACATCATTAATGGATACGTAATGGCATTTTTGTACACATTAATGGGTACTTAATGGGTACTTCTAGTGGAAAAACACCCTTTGTCTACTTGGAACCATGATGTACGCACTGCTCATCCCATGTTTTATCTTGGCTAGTTTCAACTCATAAAATTCATCGCAATTCCAGCAGATAATAAAGTGGATTTTTTTTTCTTTTAAACTCAACAGGAATACAATTGAACCAAAATAGATAAGCTGAAAACTGAAAAGAAGAATTGTATAATATTGAAATCAAAGGGAAATGTTGGATTGTAGATGAATAAAGTAAAAAGTAAATAGTGACTTGGGCATTTCTTTGTTCATTGCAAATCATCAGAGAATGACAGGACAAAGTGGAAAGGGAAAGGCATTCTTACAAAGTCCCTCCAAAACTAGGCCATTGTCACCCATACCACATTGATGAACAACATAATAAGCCTTAACTAAGTGCAGGCTAATATCTAATAACACACAGTTAATTGTATCTTATCATTATCTACAATGGTATAAAATACTCAAGAGTTCTGTTTTTAGCAATCCTTTCCGTTGTGTCTTGAATAAGATCAGCTTCTTACTTTCCTCTCCCCTCTCTTCCCTCTCCTGCACCCAAACCCAGTGCCCTGTTCAAATTAGCAAATAAATGAGGCAAGGCAAGCTCTCGATTTCCTGAGTTGTGAATAACCAAGGCCTCTGAATGGAAAGATAATATAGATTCATTGTAATATATAAGAACAATTTATATACAGAGTAACCATGTCATTTTGAGAGTATGCCTTTGGTCCACTAGTTTTGATAGGAATAAATTACAGTGGATACATTATGTCATTGTAAACTTTTGTATAGGCAGATACCATCTTGAACTAATAATCCTTCACTACTTGGCAAGGTTTTATTGAGTAAAATATGACTATATTTTGCTTCTGTTCATTTTACAGAAGATGGTGTGAAAGCATTTTTCCTTTTACAGTAATTATCTTGTTTGTTAGCAAGGGTCACATCAAAGCCGAGAGAGAGAGAGTTGGCCCAAGTAATTGCAATTTAACCAGTGTAATTTCATTAAGTGGTATAAAATTACTGTGTGAAATGTCATGGCACCTGGTGCCTTAGTTATACCATGTAGCTAAAATTAACCCTTACAGCGTGTGTTAATTTTTCAAAGTAGAAAAATAAACATCTTTATGCTTACTTATTTTGAAAGTTAATGTTGATGAATGTAAAGATTTAGTTTTTAAAGATGACTGCATAGTATGATTTCCATCAAAATGCATTTGTTCCTATTTGCCAGGCTAGCTTCAAACACTCAAAAAAAAAATCTTCCACCATTGTACATTGCTTAAAATGTGAATTTAAGCCCCCGTGTCCTAGAAAGGGCTGTAATCCAGTCCTTTAATTATTTATTTATTTTCCTTTCCTTGTTATACCCTTGGTATTTCATAGCTGGCCTGTTTAAGCACTGAAGCAATTAGTTTTGAGAAGGCTGATTCTTCAGGGTCCAGTGCTTTCTTGCCTTTCATTTGCTGAAGCTGTACATTTTAATGAAGTTGTTTCATCTGTGTTGCCAAACACTAGAATTTTGCTGCTTCAGTTCTAATTATCTCTGCTGGCAAATGCTATGTTTTATTAAAGCTGTCAAGAATACTGTTCATTAAATGCCCACAGTTTGTGGTGTCGTACACACAAATTAGATCAGTTTTTCTTATTGATGGACTGTGTAAAACTTAAATACTTTCTACATAAGTCTTAGAAATCCAAAGTAATTGCCACCAGCAACCAGTATTACTTACACACACATATAGATACAACTATGGGTGTTTTTCCACTGTCACTAGAAGTACCCATTAAGTACCCATTAATGGGTACAAAAATGCCATTACGTACCCATTTATGTACATTACGTACCCCTTTTAGTGACAGTGGAAAAACACCCTATGATATACTCATCACTTCATGAGAATAGCAGACAATGTTGACACAAACTAATGTGAAACTATTAAAATACTGTGATGGCCCAGATTGTTTCCAGACGTTTTTCTATTGCTCTTAGTGGCTGTGGATAGTTTCATCTGGGTTTTATGTCCCCCCTAAATGCCTCAATATACAGTAGCTGAATAGAATAAAGTATTTTCCCATGGCATGTCATTTCAGCTGTTCACCACATTCATAGGCAGAACATTTTTGGAAAAAAATGTAAATGGAGCAATATACAGTTATCTAGCCTGAGATAAAGTTGTTAATGTGATCTTCTTACAGTAACACTTAGACAAAACTGTTTCATTAAGGCTTTAGCGTACTTGGTAATTGATTTCTTCTCAAAATATATTGATGGCTGTTACTGGACAAAAGAATTACAGTGTTACTCCTGTTATATTGATATATTGGATTTTATTGTCTTTTTTACAGTAAATAATAAACTGGCAGATTTATTTCACTGAAATGGAAATTATATGTTAGTTTTATCTCAGTGATCATTCTGATAGCTTTGCAATAAGTATTTGACATAGGACAGTAGTTAATTTTATCGTAGCTTTTTCTTGCATTGGTGCTAATTTGGGTTGAAATGCTTTAGTGATAGCATTTTGAACTGGCAAACTTTTTTAGTTCATTTTAGTTCAAACATTTTCAGGGAAAATCTCAAACTTGCAGGAGTGGTAAAAAGCACAAAACATTGAACATTCCCACTTGCAAGTCTGAGTAAATGGAAAGCTATTTGGGGAGCATCTTGAAATATTTCTCAGAAGGTTACAAATGTTGTATTTGATCATTATGGGATTTTAATTTTATTTTAAATGTATGTCTTGCTATTTCGAGAAACTTCTATCCAGAAAAGCACTCACAGATTAGTGAAAGGATGAGAAAGTCAGTTGCAGTGATGGTATAGCAATAACTGATCACAAAGCAGGTTTAATGTATCTAAAATATCTGGGTAAAAACACATTGGGGTCCCTTGTGGGAAGGAAGCCTGCAAAAGTTGATGAAATTGCAATAGAGGTCTTATAGGAAGTGAAAGAAGAATCAGCTAACGCTCTACTTAGTATTTGCCAGCAAGTTTGGAAAACCACTCAGTGACCATTGGATTGAAGCATTCTGTGTATGTACAATACTCAAGAAAGGGAATCTGAATATTGTTCCAGATACAGTACTGTCTCTTATGTCACATTCTAGTAAGCTATGCTAAAGATAATTAAAAAGAACTTGCTGTCTTATATAGAAAGAGAACTACTGAGTACACAGGAGGGTTTTAGGAGACACAGGAAAACTGAGATATCATTGTTGATGTAAGATGGATTCTAGAGAAAACAAAGGAATTTCATAAATGTTTATGTATTTCATCACTTACAGGAAAGCTTTTGGCCATGTCCCCATGCAAGTTGTTTGGTGTTGTTTGGGTGCTGATTGGGCTCGCATGGGACCAGGTGCAGGACCGAGATCGAATCTCGGGCATCCCCATGCCATTCACCATAACGTGGGCTGGGAGAGGATTCAGCCGTCCTCAAGTAAACCATGCAAGGTTCGTGATTTTGCTCCATTTCCCAGGCAAGCTGCTTGCTTGCCTCGAAAGGGGAGTAAAAGCAAGGGAGTAAGGGGGTGCAGAGGCTTGAATTTTCTCTCTTTTCCAGGGAGGGAACCTTATTGCCCCCCTGGAAAAGAGAAAAATCTGAAGGCTCTGCACCCCCTTTTTCCGATCTACTGACAGAAAGAGGCTTGGCTTTACTACCAAAGTAGAGGATCACTTATTGCCCCCCTGGAAAAGTGAGAAATCTCAAGCCTTTGCAACCCCCTCTTCCCATCTCGGCTGACAGGAAAGACGCTTCACTTCACTTCGGGAGTAGTTTTCACTCCCAAAGTGAAGTGAAGCGTCTTTTGTGTCAGCTGAGATGGGAATAGGGGGTTCAGAGGCTTGAGATTTCTCACTTTTCCAGGGGAGCAACCTTATCTCGGCTGACAGGACAGAGATTTGGCTTTAAAACTCAAACCTCTTTCCTGTCAGCCGAGATCATGAAGTCCGGCACCGTCCCCATGCGCTGTCTTGACTCTCTTGGTAATGCGTGCTGGAACCCCAAACTGTGCCGAGACTTGCTTTTTCACATACCAAATTTGGCCCTGGTCTAGAACAGTTTGGGGCTCCCCTGCAGACTCAAAGAAGCCCCACCAGAATCCAACTCAAAGCTGGAATTTGCTATCAGTGTAGTTTGTCACTTAGGGATATCTTCTTGGGCGATACATGCCTAGGCAACTAGTACAAGTATGGTTGCTGCTCATCCATTCAAGCTTTCCTTCTGCTGCTGATGCTTTCTTCTATTGGATGATGCTGTGGGAGAAGGGGTGGAGGGAATCACCATTAGTTCCCCTAGCTCACATTTTCCCATAGAAGCCTACCTCTCATAAGTATTTAGAGTACAAACTCTTTCTCTGTTTGCCTCTTGCTTCTTTCTGTCATCGTGCCGTACCAAGTTTTTAGATTATAAAATACTCTGTTGTTTTATAAAATGCTGTGCACATGACATAGTACCATTTCAATGAGGAGTCACAATCTTCATAATTTTATTGCTGGTACCAGCTGCTAAAAATGATTAAACTCATACTGTTTGGCTTTACTACTGTTATTAATGTGTTTATTTTGCTGCTGATATGCCAGGAAATTGGGCAAAAGTGAGTGCAAAGTACACAATTGAAGTATGTACGTTGCCAGAAGTCTGTCAGCAGCCTTTCCTCTCATGGGGCACTCAGAAAACCACAAGGGAAGAGGCTTTGAAGGGCAGAATAAAGATATTTCTCTGGAACTATTCAAGAAATGATTCAAAGGTATCTTTGTTCCGTGTGTCAGCTGTTTGGCCACATTTTCCCTTCTTCTCTCCATCCCCCCTGGCCTGACAGATAGGAAAGTAGATCGTCAGAGCTAGATATGCAAGCAGTTGCTCTATCAAATTCAAATAAATAGAATTATTTCTGGATGAACCTGACTGTAATCCAAACACAGAAAGAACATTATTTAACCCTCCCACCAGCACTGTACAGGTGGCCAACAGTATTACATGGGGTATTTTCAGGTAGTGACTTCTCACGCCACAAGGCTCACCTTGACTCTTGCTGTATTTCTTGTGCAGCCATCCAGACAGAGCTGGACTGTGCACAGTCAGTGTTTGTTTCCAAATTGTTAATGTTATTAAGTTGCAGATGTCTGTGAAGTTTTTTTATAGAAATATTTATGTGGCTCCCTTCTGATTGTTATTTTTCAGAGTCAGATACCTTTCCCCTTTACAAATAAATTGGGGTAGAAAAACTAACCCTTTTTTTGTTTTGTTTTTGACAGGAACACCAGAATGCACTTTTGGGAAACACAGTACAGAATGCAGTAGCAGTCATAAATAATATGGTTTCTTACAAAAATGTGGACATGGTGGAACTTTATGAACATGGTATGTATGTCTGACATGGTGCAGGATTTCCTTTAAAAATTTTTGTGTTGAAGCCAGTTAGATATACAGAACTGCAAATCACATAAAAATTTGGAATCTGTGCCCTCAGTAATCTGCATATACTTGCATTAACATTGGAAATGGCACTTTTTCATTTTTTCATGTGAGGGTTTTATTGTTTTTGTTTTGGAATTTTTTGGGACAATAGTTGTGTTTTAAACTGCTGGGTTTCTGCCTCCCTTGTTATTTGTGAGTTTATCTATTTGCGGAATTATTCTGGCACAACAACCTTGCAAATAATGAGGGGCAACTAGGCCTGAGAAGAAGGTGTTTCAAAATGACTTCAAAAGTGCAAGTCTAGTGAGATACCCAGAGCACTCTTTTGGCTGACATGGTTATAGCATCATCTGTCAGAATTTCAGTTGTTCTGCTGTCTTTATTGTTAGGTATTTCTGCAGTCATAGGTCAGGCACGTAATATTAACAAGTCAGTTACTTTAAACTAGGGATGTACACAGATGTTTTTTGGGCATTCAATTCAAAATGAATCGAATATTCAAAAATCCATATTCCTATCAATAGAATGCATTTGAATGTGTTAAAATTCTGTTGGATACAATTTTTTTTGTCTGTATTCATACAACTATTCCATATGTAACCTATTCAAAGTTGTAATCCAAAGTATCTAGTAGACACTAGGCTGGGCAGGCATATCCTGATATCACAACAGCAGAGTTGCATGTAAAGGAACAGGGGGTGTGAGGTCTCTTAGAAAATCAAGAAAGTATTTATGTGAACAGCACTGTGCATTCTTTCAGTTGGAGGAAGAAGAAGAGTCAGCTTTTCTACCCCACTTTCCTCACCCATTTAAGGGGAGTCAAAGTGGCTGACAAAGCTTTTCTATTCTTCTCCCCACTACAGAACACCCTGTGAGGTAGGTGGGGCTGTGAGAGCTCAGAAGAGAGCTGTGACTAGCCCAGGGTCACCCAGCTGGCTTCATGGGGAAGGGTAGAATCGAACCCGGTACTCCCAGATAAGAGTCCGGCTCCCTAACCACTAGACCAAATTGGCTCACTGGAAATGTTTGCTGAGTTCCGTTTTACTTCAAGGATCAAAATGCCCCAGTTCTTGGCAGAGTTGTGCCACCAAAGGCAGACACAGTAACAGAAACAGAAAGCTCCTAGTTCAGATAGTTCTTCATGGCCATGTTGTCCACAGTCTTGACTCTATTCCTTCTCCAACTCAAGAAAGTTTCAGAAGATCAGACATCTGTAAAATGATTTTTCTGGTTCCCAACTTGCTAAGACACCTAGACCCAATAAAAGATTGATATCTTCCCACCGTTAAAATATGTTTCATAGAAAGCAGTAGTGCTTGCAAATTGTTGGACCTATTTACTATGAGCCTTTAATATTAACAAGTTTTTTTTAAAAAAATCTAAGTCCTTAACATTATCCCAAAGACTAATTTCCTCTGCAGCAGGTCCAGGAATTTTATTTTCTGTCAATTTGTTCCATATAGAATCATAGAATCATAGAATGGTAGAGTTGGAGGGGACCTCCTGGGTCATCGAGTCCAACCCCCTGCTCAAGGCAGGATCTCCTAAACCATCTCAGACAGATGGCCGTCCAGTCTCTGCTTGAAGACCTCCATCGAAGGGGAACCAACCACCTCCCGTGGCAGCCTGTTCCACTGGTTGATCACTCTTACTGTTAGAAATTTTTTCCTAACATCTAAACTAAATCTTTTCCCCTGCAGTTTCACCCCATTGTTTCTAGTCCTTCCTTGAGAGAGTGAGAACAGGGCTGATCCCTCTGCCTTGTGACAACCCTTGAGGTATTTGTAGACAGCTATCATGTCTCCTCTCAGTCTTCTTTTTGTTAGACTAAACATTCCTAGTTCCTTAAGCCGTTCCTCATAGGACATGGTTTGCAGACCGTTCACCATCTTGGTAGCTCTCCTTTGAACCTGCTCCAGCTTGTCAGTGTCTTTTTTAAACTGGGGTGACCAGAACTGGACACAGTACTCCAGATGAGGTCTGACCAAGGTAGAGTAGAGGGGGATAATAACTTCACGTGATCTGGACTCTATGCTTCTCCTAATACACCCCAGGATTGCGTTTGCCTTTTTTGCAGCTGCCTCGCACTGTTGACTCATGTTCAGTTGATGATCTACCAGGACACCCAAGTCTTTTTCACATGTGCTGCTGCTCAGCCGAATTCCTCCCATTGTATATGTGCTTTTTTCATTTTTCTTGCCCAGGTGCAGAACCTTGCATTTTTCTTTGTTAAATACCATTTTATTAGTTGCAGCCCATTGTTCGAGTTTCTCTAAATCTTTTTGAATCCTCTCTCTCTCTTCTCTGGTGTTTGCAATCCCCCCTAGCTTTGTGTCATCAGCAAATTTGATCAGTTTCCCTTCAACTCCCTCGTCCAGATCGTTTATAAAAACATTAAACATAACTGGGCCCAGGACAGAACCTTGTGGTACTCCACTTGACACTTCCTTCCATTTGGATGTGCAGCCATTTAAAGCCACTCTTTGAGTACGATTACTAAGCCAGTTTTGAACCCACCTTATAGTTGCCTTGTCAAACCCATATTTGATCAATTTTTCAATGAGGATCGCATGAGATACTTTGTCAAATGCTTTGCTGAAATCAAGAAATACTATGTCTACTGCATTTCCTTGATCAACCCATTCAGTGATTTTGTCATAAAATGAAATCAAGTTAGTCTGACACGACTTGTTTGATACAAACCCATGTTGACTACTGTTAATTATTGAATTCCTATCCAAATGCTGACATATGTGTTGTTTAATAATTTGTTCGAGAATCTTTCCTGGTATTGAAGTCAGGCTAACAGGCCTGTAGTTCCCTGGGTCTACCTTCTTCCCTTTTTTGAAGATAGGAACAACGTTTGCCCTTCTCCAATCGTCTGGGACTTCTCCTGTTCTCCATGATTTCTCAAAGATTACAACAAGTGGTTCAGCAATTACCTCTGCTAATTCCTTCAGTACCCTAGGATGTAATCCATCTGGACCCGGGGACTTAAATTCGTTTAAGTTAGCTAAGCATTCCCTTACTCTCTCAGTGTTGATTTTGTGTCTTGTTTCTCCTAGTCCTTCATCAGTACAGTGAAGGACTGTTGCATGTACATTATCCCTCTTGGAAAAAACAGACGCAAAATAGGAGTTCAGAATCTCTGCCTTCTCAAGATCACTTTCGATCACTTCTCCATTCTCTCCCTGCAGACTTCCCAAAACCTCTTTGACTTTTCTTTTGCTGTTGACATATCCCCAAAACCCTTTTTTATTGTTTTTAGTCTCTCTTGCAAGCCTCAGTTCATTTTTAGCTTTAGCTTTTCTGATACTTGCCCTGCAGATTGTACTGATTTCATTATATTCCTCCTTAGATATGTATCCCTCCTTCCATTTCTTAAACATTTCTTTTTTCTTTTTTATCAAGTTTTTAAGTTCTAGGTTTATCCACCCTGGTCTCTTTAGATGTTTTCCATTCTTCCTTCTTTGAGGAACTGTTAATGATTGCGCTTCTAATATTGCATTTCTCAAAATATCCCATCCTTCTTGGACATTTCTATCCTTTAGTACATTTAACCATTTGATCCCTCCTAACCTCCTCTGGAGTCCATCAAAATCCGCCCTTCTGAAGTCCAACTTTGAAGTCTGAGTCCTCTCATGCTTTCCTTCCCTTATTATCCAGAATTCAAGGATAACATGATCGCTGCCTCCTAATGCCCCAGAAACTCTGATATCCTCCACCATTTCCTCTCTGTTGGTAAGAATTAGATCAAGGATAGCCAATCCTCTTGTTTCCTCCACCACCTTTTGGTACATGAAATTGTCAGCGAGAGAGGATAAGAACTTATTAGACTTGTGACTTTTTCCTGAGCGAGATTCCCAACAAATGTCTGGGTAGTTAAAGTCTCCCATAATCACTATGTCATGCTTTCGTGAAAGTTTAGCCATCTGGTCTAGGAAGAGGTCATCCATATCTTCTGTTTGTCCAGGGGGCCTGTAATAGACTCCTACAATGGTATCCTTTCTGTTGCTCTCTCCTTGAATTCTTACCCATACCGATTCTACTGAGGTTCCACTCTCTGAAACTTGAACCTCTGAGGAGACAATTTCTTTTTTAACATACAGCGCAACACCCCCTCCTCTTTTGTTAAGTCTGTTTCGCAGAAACAAGTTGTAGCCTTCGATGTTTGTGTTCCATTCATGTGTGTTATCCCACCAGGTTTCTGTAATACCTATGACATCATATTTATCTACCTGGGTCAGGATCTCCAGCTCCTCTTTTTTATTTCTCATGCTTTGGGCATTGGTGTAGAGGCATTTTAGTTTGTAATTGCTATCTATTGCGAGCTTGCCTCCTCTGTTTTCCTTACAAAATTTATGCGTTTGTTCATTGGTACTATTTTTGGGGGTAAGAATATCGCCTGGTTTGATTGACTGAGTATTTTTGCTTGACTTTTTGTTACCCTTCCCCTTTTGTTTTAGTTTAAAGCTCTCCTAATAACCGAAGCAAGGCGCTTCCCGAATACATTCTTTCCTGTCCCTGTAAGGTGCAACCCATCTCTTGCAAGGAGTCCGTCATATAGGTAGTTTTCTCCATGGTTTAGAAATCCAAATCCTTGCTGCCGGCACCACCGACGTAGCCACTTGTTCACCTCAAGAATCCTATCCCTTCTACTTTTATCGTGACCATCCACCGGAAGGATAGATGAAAAGACTACTTGTGCTCCCAGTTCCTTTACTTTTCTGCCAAGGTCTTCAAAGTCTCTGTAGATGTTTTCAAAGTGCTTTTTTGCCGTATCATTTGTGCCCACATGTATGAGTAATAATGGGTAGTAGTCTGTAGGTCTGAATAGCCTCGATATGCTGTCAGTTACATCTTTGATCCGGGCCCCTGGGAGACAGCACACCTCTCGTGAGTTTCTGTCAGGTCTGCAGATAGTTGCCTCTGTTCCTCTTAAAAGTGAATCTCCCATGACCACTACTCTCCTCTTTTTCTTTGCATTACAATTTCTTCCTCTCCATTCCAGAGATTTCTCCGTGCCTATTGGAGTAATATTTGTGGACCTTGTCGTCGACTCTTCAGATGTGTTGTTCTCCTGACTGAGTATCTGGAACTGGTTGTTTAATTGCAAGGGTTCCGAATGTCTCCTGTTCTTCCTGCTCCTTTGGGTCACATGCTTCCATAACTCAGTTTCTGCAACTACAGAACGATGTTCTTCTATCCCTTCATTTTGAAGTGTTTCCTCCATGCTGTCGAGGAAGTTCTCTTCTTCTCTAATCTGCTTCAGTGTCTTGACTCTCTCTTCTAGACTTTTAACCCTTTCCTCCAGGAGCGCCACAAGCTTGCATTTGTGGCAAGTAAAATGTGGCATCTGTTGTGGTAGGGTCATAAACATGCCGCATACATTGCATGTGACAATACAGGTGTTCTCGCCTTCCATATTGCTTTTAGGGTAAGGATTTTAAAGATGTGATGCTAAGGTATGAATGAATTTTTTTTTTATCCCACTGTACCTTTTTTCAGTTTTTTTGTGGTTTTTTTTTTGTGTGTTTTTTTTAAAATTTTTTTTTTAAATTTCGGCGCGCGGGCCGTTTCTATTTAAGCCCTGCTGAGCAGAGTAACTCCTCCTCCCTGAGGGTGTGGCTAATTCCTATTGGTCCGCTGCTCTGATTGGTCTGAGAAAGCTTCTACCTCACGCCGTGTGCTCTTAGAAAAACTTCCTGTTTCTATCTCACGCCGTGTGCTCTGAGAAAAACTTCCTGTTTCTATCTCACGCCGTGTGCTCTGAGAAAAACTTCCTGTTTCTATCTCTCGCCGTGTGCTCTGAGAAAAGCTCCTGCTTTCACTTCACCCAAAGAATCATTTCCTTCCAAAGAATACAGCTGGTTGAAACTAGGTAAATGTTGCACACTCACTCTGTGTAGGCAGCATGACAGATAGTTGGAGGCACTTTCTCTCTCTTTTGTTCCAAAAACCAAGGGGTGGAGATGCCCAAAGCAACCCTTTCCAGGTGGATGAAAGAGTGCATATATCTATCATACAAGTCTGTCGTTAAGTAAATTCCACTAGAGGTTACCATTGCTTATTATCACAGGAGAGCATTAGCTTCAGTAGCTTTTACGAACAATTTTTATCTATTTGTACAGTGGCAAAGCAGACAAATGCCCAACAATTCTAAATAGTGCAAGATCTGTGATTCTTCCTCTGCAGAGAAGGATTTGATTGCAGGCTGTTTTAGAGTGTGTGGAAACAGCGGGTTCTGGTCCTTCAGATTGCCTATCCTGGAACTATCTACATTGTTAAGCTCTGAGGATCAGGAATCCCCTTCAGGAGTCTGAAGAAAAAAATAAGTTTCTTACAATAAACTTCTATTTTTAGAATCTCCCTGAGGACATTCAGAGCACTATTGTTCTGGGACTAACTGCAGATTTTTGCTAAGAGTTCAATTACTCTATCTGCCAACATA
This sequence comes from Aspidoscelis tigris stejnegeri, assembly GCA_023333525.1. Lineage (NCBI taxonomy): Eukaryota > Metazoa > Chordata > Lepidosauria > Squamata > Teiidae > Aspidoscelis > Aspidoscelis tigris. Next base: position 21,943,912 of record JALMGA010000008.1, read on the forward strand.
GTACAAATGGGGGACGTAGTAAGAATTCTTGAGCTGAGTTCCCTGCCTAGACACTCTTTGTACCTCTTTCATAGTTAAAGTAACAAGTTTTTATTTGAGGTAATCCATGTTTCAATTTGTGTAGATTTTATTTTATTTTTTCTTGTCAGCTTGTTCTTTCAGTCCAGCCTAGGAGTCCTGCCCCCAGAGAAGCAATTATATCAGCTCTTTCTATCGACTCTAGAGAGTGATGCAATCTCAAGGATTAAGAATACCCTTCGAAAGAATCTGAGAATAATAATTCATTAAAATTTAGGTGGTGATGGTAGTTAAGCGATTGGAGAGGAGGTACTGAGAAACTCTTTTTTCACCCTTAACCATAAAGCTTTGATTGGAATACATATCTGAGAATAAATTTAGTGAACACTATTCAAAGAAATAGAATATGAAGCTTGAGTACAAGGAGAGACTATGGAAGGTGTACAGTCTGAAGTCTTCTAGATTAGCTCCCATGTTTTGGGAGAAAACCCATCCTGGACTAAAGGGACAAAGGAGATAGGTGCAGACTGCATGGAAGTACCCGAAGAGTTAAACTACTCATTTGTTGATGAAAAAGAACAATAGCAAGTCGGAATTGCAGCATGATTAGGTATCTGATACTGCTACTGATTCTGCAATCACCTCTCAGCACAGTTGCCAAATAGCTGAAGAAAATCCCGGACTCTTACCTCATCTGCTGGCTGCATAATCATTACTCTTGCAAAATACCTGTATATTAGCAAGTGCCCACTCCCTTCCCTTTATTAGTTTTGCCATCTGGGTATTTCTCAAGAGCAACTGCTGGCAGACAGAAGTAAGAAAGTGATATTATGAAACTGATGTCATTGCTGGATTTCCTGTATTATTGATATTTTGTGATTTCACCTCTATATCCTAGCACTACATTGGGTCTGGTATGGATGTATGTGGCAGTCTGAAAAAAAGCTCCAGGAGATTTGCAGGTTTTTATCAACATCTGGAGGCACCTTAAGTTAATATAGTTCATTCACAAAATCATCTCTAAATTACTGTGTAATAAAAGTGACAAAGGACCAAATTATTGCTTAATAAATGCAGGTGCCACAGGATAATGATGTTTAAATCCATCTCTGTTATTTCTGAAAGCCTAGTACTAGTCTTTGATTATTTTCCAAACTCATAGTGTGAGACCTATTTCAGTCATCGGTTACTGGAAGGGATACATCCTCCCACTTGATCTTGCAGATAATTGAGCCTATTTATTTGTATTTAATTTGTTCTCTGTACTTATTTGAATGCCTTGATAAACAAAAATAAAAATAAAAATACTTTTCAAATACTGAAAACAAAGCAACTTAAATATAGATTTTTTAAAAAAACAAAGTAATGAAATTCTTGATAATTAATAGCCGGGTTTAAATTTTTTAAATATTTGCTTTGAGGCTAAAAATCATAAATCAAAGGTTGCTGAGGCAAAGGAGAGAACTTAATATAATGTGAATAGTAACTTAAACTTTAGTTTTTATATTTAGGAATTGCTGCTACAAAGAATAAATGACCTAGTGGTTTTTCCTTTATATTACCTGCTCAATACTGGACAGTAAAATGGGATTTAATTTCTAGGTCATAATTTCACCTGTCAGAACTAGTGCCTAGTTTGAAAAATGCTCTTGTAAACCAGCACTGTACAGATTATATAATGTTACCAGTGGCAACTTTCAATAGAAATACCTTGTTGGAGCTGTAAGTACACACACAAAAGATCTACCGTAGAATCACAAAATGAAAGCTTGCAGCCATTGTTATATCCAAGACTATATTAAGAAGAAACAATAGGCCCTTAATGCATGGATAGTTATTAAAAAGAAGATTAGGTTTGCAATAAACTTTGGTAGAAGACACTTAATAACTCATTTACACCTCATGAAAGAAAGATAATAGGAGTCAACCTTCACGGGTGATGTGCTCTGTTCATCTTATAGTCCACTGCTTTGACTTTTAGTCAAATGTCAAGAGATTAATTAGATTTCAAATGTCTTTGTGCCTCTCGTATTGTAGAAGTGTTTGGAATCTTGCATTCGTAAAGTTACTCCTCTGAGAACAGTAACCCAGCTTTAATGCTTTTAATCAAAAAAGGTCATGTGTCATCCTTTAATATTTTTAATATATAATGGGCAATTTTCAAAAGGTTGTAAGATTCTGATAAGCCCCAAAGAGAGCACAACAGATCTAAATTCTTGCAGGACCCTTTCTATACACATCAGTAATTGTAAAGCAAACCCTGTCCCTAGAGTAAACTTTTTTTCTTTTCTCAGCCTTTAGCCCACGTTCTGCATTACACAGACACTGTAAAATAGATTTTGAATCCCTTATGGCTTCTGTTACTTTCCCTTTCTTTCTGTTATTTCCTTCTCTTTAATTGTGTTATTCACTCAGAAAAAAGCATTTCCTCTTTCTTTTGTTACTGTAAGTAATTTCTTCCAAAGACTAACCTGCAACTTATTGCAAGGGAAGGTGAAAGAGTTGGAGGAGGGAATGGCCATACACTAGCCAGCAGTGGTATAAGAATATTACTGAAAACTAGGGGTGTGCACAAAACACATTCCCCCCCCCTCTTTGATTCAATTTGAATCAGATCAAAAGGGGGGCATTACTGATTTCATGTGAAGCCCTCCTGTAAATGTGGAGGGCTTCACCTTCATGCATGGATATCATGATGTGCTTGCATATGAAGGGAACCCTCCATCCCTTTCATCCCCTTGCCCGCCTACTCACCTTTTGCCACAGCACCCTCCTCAGTGGGTCAACTAGGACTTCTGGAGATGGGCACACAGCTGGAGGGGCCACACACAGGAACTGCGTCTGGATTTACTGATAAGGGGTGTGTGGCTAGGGGTGGGCAGATTCACCCTTCACTGTAGCTTCTATGAAGCTTTGATGAAGGCCGGATACATTTGATTTGTGAGTAAAGGGGGACCCACAAATATTTGAATTTGCACAAATTCATATGAATTGAGAGTGCGACAAATATTTTCACCCATCCCTACCAAAAACATGGACAGCAGCAAGTCTTACGTACTTGTTAAATAGAGGAATATAAGTTAATGGGCAATTTGTAATGAACAGAGGTAAGGGAAACTGGTTTTACTAAAGTTTTCACTAGCTGAATCAAGGCCTGTTTACACGCGGGGAGAGGGGAAATGTTTATATTCCTGTCTGGTCCTATACACAATGTAAACATAATTAAAAACGAACTGACTAAAACAGCACCTAACTGTGTTTGAAAAGGGAGGGGAAGCTGTTTCTTTAGCAAAAGGTTGGGTTAAAGAGGTGTGTCAGAGAAGAGGCTGGTCCACAGCCTGTGGGCTACAATAGAAAAGGCCCTCTTGCATACTCTTGCACCTTTAACTGTTGATAGAGGTGGCATTACCAAGAAGGCATTTCCTGTTGATGTTAACTGGCAGGCAGGTCTGTTTGGGAGCAAGTGCTCTATTACATATTTGAGGACAAATTTAAATAGAGCTCAGTAGCAAATTGGCAGCCACTGCAGTTCCTTCTGGACTGACTTATATGCATCTAGCTTGGAATGCCTATCTATATTCTGCAATAGTTGCAGCTTCTGAACTGTCTTTGTGGCAGTCTAACACAGCACATTTCAGTTGTCCAGCCTGGAGATTACTAGTGCACAGGCCATTTTGTGGTCAAGCTATCTCCATCCAAAAAGCGGTGTAGGCAGATGAGTTTGAATTGGAAGTAAGAACTCTTGTCCACCACTCCTACCTGACCTCCAGCTGTTCCTATGCAGCTGTTCCTTCCAGAACAAGTCTACCAGCAACAGGATAGGGCTTCTTATTACATAAGAGAACATAAGAGAAGCCTTGCTGGATCAGGCCACAGCCCATCTAGTCCAGCATCCCGTAGCACACAGTGGCCCACCAAATGCTCATGGACATCTCAAGCAGAGACAAGGACAAACCTATTCCTCCTCTAGAATCCCAGCAAATGGACTTAGAAGCACCTTGCTGCCCCCCCAGCCTGAAAGATGCACCTAGGCATTCATTCTAGTAGCCACTGATACATCTGTCATCCATAAATTTGTCTAACCCTACCATAAAGCCCTCTAGACTGGTAGCTGTCACCATCTCTTCCGACAGCACATTCCATAATCCGATGACCCTCTGGGTGAAGAAATACTTCCCTTTGTCGGATCCGACTCTCCTACCCATCAGCTTCATAGAGTGCCCCCTGGTTCTAGTGGTGGTTTCCATCTCCTTACATGGAACTGACATTAAACTAACTGGTCTGTAATTGCTTGGATCACCCCTGGATCCTTTTTTGAAGATTGGTGTTACATTTGCTACCCTCCAGTCCTCAGGTACAGAGCCACTCAACATCTGTAGCCTTCACCACTAATGTAGCTGTACAGGAGATCTGTGAAGTGACTATGTGGAGGATGCTGCCCTCTGTTACTAGATATTACAACTAGGTCAATATATGTGCAGAAGGAACGTTTGGCAGATGCGTGCTACAGCAAGTGATAAACACAGGCATCCCTTAGATCTCCCAGGATACAAGTTTGATATGTCCTGTGGTACTTTTCAACTCTGTTTTCTAAAAACATAACATTGGGTACCTACTATGAATGGAAGTTCTAGAAATTGTAGAAGGCTACATCCATATCCGTGGTCTAGAGGATGCGGTGGGTAGAATGGAGAAGTAACTTTTAAATTGCCCCTTCCCTAATCTGTTAACCAACCAGTATCATTGATTTCCAAATGTGTACAGCTAGCAGCTTCTATCTGCAACAATACCGGAAAGTTCCACTCTCCTAAACTTAGCTTTTAGGAACTGGGGTGTGGGGATGACTCTGTATTAGAGATTCAAGGGAGTGTACCCCTGTCATTTCTCCTAAAATGGAACAGAAATATTATCCATGGTCCTTCACAGTTCTCCTATTGGTCTTTTAGAGTGTTCATTTCCAAGCCCATGAGGGGCTTCTGCATAATGTACATAATAAAATTCAATGTGGTCCTGAATTTCATGATTGGTGCTAGATTGCAAGCAACATATTGCTGCATATAGTTCAAACCCTGTTTTTTTTCAAGTGTTATATCTGTACAGCTTACACATCTGTTCATTAATGTGCAGCAAGAATATCAGGAACAGGTATGGGGTTTCCTCACCATGTATTGTTGGGATGTTCATTAAACTTCCTCTACCATGACAAAGATTCAACTGTATGATATTTCAGTGCTGGTACTGTATCAAATATTATTACAGCTTCCAGGAACATTCACTGTCCTTCTCCTGTTCCCACGTTCTCTGTAACATGTCACAACTGAATTGTTTCAAAGCTAATAATCAGAGCCCCTTATTCGGATAGTTAATGGCAGATTTGGAATAACTAACAGGAGATTTATTCAGTCATATTGAAAAAGGAGGAGGGAAGCAACTCTGCCTGGAAATGAAGTTTGTTCATTTTTTAGCATATGTGTTTATCTGAACTGGACCAGTGTAAAGTATTATGTTAATCTGACAGAACTTGGATTCCCATTTTCATTTATTTTGATTGCTCTGGAACACATTTTCTAAGGATCAGTTTATACTGTAGTGTTCATAAATAACTTTATTGAGCATTTTCTTAGATCTGTGCACATACAGAATCATTTCTTATTAGATAGTGCCTGTTCAGATGTGCATAAATTCTTCCATATTAATTATATATATCTGGTTGAGAAATGCAGTCATGAGGTGAAAGCAACATCTTGCCTTCTTTATTTCTGAATACAATTATTGCTTTCGAGCAAGCAATTACATGAACACAGTGAAACGGAACTTTCACATGGCATGTTGCATTTTTGCAAACTTTTGATATTTTTTCTATATACTTCTTTCCCAGGGCTGTGCACATCACTCCACATTATATATCACAGATGCAAATATCTACATTCTTTATAAAAAATTCTTGCTTCTGCTAAAATACCCTTCAACAAAGCAATGATATTACTGATTCTAGACTAGGTTTGTACAATATATAAACTTTAGTTTTAGGTAAGGTAGTCCATATGTCCCAATGGACAAGTTGCAGCCTAGTTTTATCTTTCTTTTAACTTCCTTGTGCAGCAGAAAGGGACATTTGAGTTGCTTTCCAGTTGCTTGTAGAATATGCTTCGGCTAAATCAGATGCTAAAGATGATCCTTTTTCATATTTTCTGTGTTCTGCTTTACCGGTAGTTCTTGCTTCTTGTGTTAAATAAACTTCAGTGTAAGAAATAGACTTAAGTTTTACTAGTGGAGCCCTTCAATATATGTTCTCTAATGACAGCTATGGTAATCTGCACTTGTGAGAACCTGGATTGGTGTTACCAAGTTTTGTGTTCATAGCAAGATATAACAAAATTCAGATGTGCTTTGTGCAAAAATCAGGAAAACTCATATCTATATAGTAGGAACATCCTCTGGAGGTCCTAGGTTTGGGAAAGGATCTTGTCTGAATCTCTGGAAAACAGCTTCTAGTCACTGATTAAAACAATGAACCAATTAGACTAGTTAGATTCATTAGCTGAGTAGCAGTACAGGATCTTTATATATTTGAGGGCTGGGAGGCAGGAGGATTACCAATAGATTGTGTTTTCTCTCCCTTTGTCCTCCAAAAATACATCAGATTCATATGTAGAGAACATTCCCAGAGAGAATCACCATCACTACGGTATACACATTCATTTATTCTAGACCTCTGGAGGAGTTCTGTAAAAGCTTCAAGCTATCCAGTACAAAAGGGACTGCGCTGTGTACATGATTTTGTTTTATGTGACTGCTGTCTATTGGAGAGTATTCACAATGAGTTTGGGGAAGAATACATGTGAAGATGTTCTCATAGATACAGAGTTGTCATTTTAAGCATGTCCTACTAGCACGAAGCAGCAGCAATTATCAGTGATGACAATGACACTGTAATTTGTCAGATCCAATTATAAAAACATGGGAGAGTTTGCTAGAGAATAAGATTCAAAATATGGTTCTGAACATGTCCAGTACAATCTTTTGTAATACTTGACAGACTGAATTTATAGTGATATTTGTCTAAAAGGCACTAAATCCAAGATCAATGTGTCAGAAAGCAATTAAGTTTTGCACAGAACTTTGAAGATGAAAGGTATTAGACGTAGTAAGAATTAAGTACTGTTAATTACTGTTCTCCCATTCTACCTAAAATCTTTATCCTGTGATATTTAATTGGCTCCACTGGAATTAGTACATTTTGAAAATCATTGAATTCTGCTATCATTTAGAAGAGGCAGATTATTTCAATAGTTAGGCAGTCTTTTTATCCTGTCCTTGCATATTTATTATCTGAACTTGATTATAGTAAATGCTTCATTCCTAGAAAAAGAGATGTTCTGACATATAACTTATTGGAACACAAATTTATCTTGAACATTGCCCTCTAATTTAATGGGATTTTCTCCAGTTCCTTGTCTGTGATAAATTCTCCATGCTATCTTCCCAAATAAATCCCCTCTCAGAAACTTCAAGATCTTATTTTTCTAAAAAAAAAAAAAAGCATTTAATTTTATTCTTATAAGTTCTTAAATACTTTAATGAGTAAATGGTTTTCATCTGGTATCCCAAAGGCTATGATAACACTAGGTAGACTTTGCTATAGGGGCTATTTTGTTACACCTAAGTTTTAATCCAGCTTTAGTCCACTTTCAGAGCATGGCAATATATCAGCAAAGTGGCCAGTCATTTTCATTCCACATTATCAAACTCAAAGGTGGATTTTCTGAGTTAGATAATGCCAAAAGCAAACAGCCTGTTATTTTGCCAGTGCTTTATCTCAATCTGAACATGGACTGAAGCTGAATTAAAACTTAGGTGTGAATGCAACCTGAGTGCCAACAGAGAGAAGATCCTTTCTCTTATAGTGTCCTGGAAAGCTGCCAGCACATGCACAAACACACGGCTGATAAGAGATTGCTTGGCGAAAGTACCTGCCAAGCTGCCCAGTCAGCTCCTTCAGCAGCACAGCCCAAACGAAGTCCAAAGAGAAGAAGTCAAGAGACAGTCCAAAGTCCAAGGTTAATGAGAGCAATACAAACAGTCCAGTCTGAGGTTAGGGCAGCGAGAAGGGTTGGTCAGCAAATCCGTTCTGAAGTCTGGGAATTCCAATCAGTCAAAGGTGTAGGAGTCAGATACAGCAGCCTTCTCTTAAGAAAAACAAATAGTCTCTAACGAGAGGCCTGGGTGTCTTCCAGGTTTTTTATAGCTAAGTCCCTGATCACAGCTGCTGATTGCCTAATAAGCATCTTTGTGTAAGTCTTTTAGAACACCTCAGACCTTCCCTTTCTGCTCACCTCTGCTTATTTTATTTATTTATTTATTTATTTATTTATTTATTTATTTTACATTTATATCCCACCCCATACCTGAAGGTCTCTGGGCGGGTTACAACCTTCAAGCAACAGATTAAAACAGAGTGTACATTAAAAGACTTTAAAAATTCAACAACTTTAAAACAATACACATTGTGTTTAAAATGATAGTGTGTGTCCTGGGTGGGAAACATAGTCAACTCAGCCAAAGGTAACGATCTCAGTGCTTTGCTGCTCTGTGTCTCCTAAGTCTTGCACTTCTGCTGTGGTAAGGCTAGGCTGCTGAACCTCATGCTCCACTGGAGCTGGGAGATCAGAACTGGATCTTGGCACGACCTCAGGTTCCTCCTGCACCTGAGGAAGTGAGTCCTTCTTATCCTCTGAGTCCTCCTCCTGGCTGACCATGACATATAGCAGTTTTCTCATTTCAGTGCCAACTTTCTGAAACAATGTAAATTACATTAAATCATAGTGCTAAGATTAATTTTTTGAGATGCAGACTAGTCACACAAAATGAGAGTAGTTGACATATTGTCCATATAGTCTGGAGAGAAATTAGAAAGCTCTAATTTACACTTGAGTTAATCATACCTAACTTCATCATACTAACCAGTAACTATGATCAATGTTAACTGCCCCAAATATAGATATTTGCCCGTGCCTTAAGATCTGGAGGGGAGGCCCTCCTTGTTGTCCCACCACCTTCAGTGGTAAAAGGAGTGGTCACCTGAGAGAGGGCCTTCTCAGTGATGCCCCCCAGGCTATGGAATAGTCTCCCCCTTGAGGTGAGTCAGGCCCCTTCATTGTACATGTTTCGGAGGACAGTGAAGACACACTTCTTTGCCATGGCCTTTGGCTAAATGGGAACATATTATCTCTTCCCACTTTATAGACACTGTTATTGTTTTAATATATGCTGCTGTTTTAATACATGTCTGATTTTAAATGTTGCTACCCGCCCTGAGACTTTCGGGTATAGGGCGGGATAGAAATGCAAATAATAAATAAGTACATACATACATGAATTTATATTGAGCAAAGCAATTTTATGATTTGTACTGTGAAATTAACTTATTCAGAATCATTTTACTTTCCCTACAGTTCTGAAAACAAAGGCTTCCAACTGCCTTGACTTTGCTTTTGGAAGCATATGAACCATGAAGGAGTTTGTACATTGGCGTTATGCTAAAGTGTACTTTATCATGATGTGTCTCTCATCCTAATCTGTTTTTCTGCTTTGGTGGGTAGAGAGAAGGGAAGAACCTTATCAGGTTTTTTTTTTTTACACACATATTTTTAGTATAGTCATCCCTTAATATGTATAGTTTTAACTTCTGGGTCCCTCAGCGTTTATGAGTTTCTGTATTTGGATCATTTTGGCAGAATAGAACCCTTGCTAATGTTGAGGAATGGTTGCATTTTCTGTTCAACTTCTTATTCTTCTTATTTTCATTAGCATGTACACAATTCAAATCTATCCACTACCATGTATTCAATTAGTGGAATTATGTATGAATTATTTGCCTGTCTACATTTGCAATATAGTACTTATATATGCAAATAACTCATTATGTATGTATGCAAATATACATATATGCAAATAAATAATTGGGAATTGTGTTTATATCCATTTAAAAATGGAAGTTGGTACAAACTAAAAGCTTCACAAATCTTATTGTAGCCAGGATAGATCTTTGAAATCTATTCAAAATTGAGCAGGCAGCAGATTTCTCGGGCTTCTTTAATTATGAGAATAAAATGAATGTAGAGAGGACCATACATGCCACACTTTATTTCTTGAAGGAGCCATGAAGTAAAGATATAATAATAAATAAACCTCCAGAAAAGATTATAAATACTGTTTTAATCTATTTTACATATTGTTAGTGCAACGAGATTATTCCAACCACTCTGATCAGCAGCCAGATTTGTGGCTTCATCCCATTTTACGTTAATCTGTTCAAGATCTTTTAGAAATGTTTGACACCAGGCGTTACATGGCCTTCCTCTTTTCCTGCAACCACCTGGTGGTACCCACATCATTGCCGTTTGGGGAATTTTCTCATTCCCCATCCGTAGAGCATGGCCTGCAAATCGTAGTTATATTTCAGCGATGATTTTGCATATTATTGGCAGGTAGTAAGTGTATGTTTCAGAGATGCCTTAAAGAGGAGCTTACTTTTTAGTAGGGATCTGCTTGGCTGGTTTGAAACATGCCGGCTTTCCATACTCACCCCATTTGCCAGGGTCCCTAGTAAACTAAGCCAGCTTAATGTCTGAAGTCCATTTCAAATGGAAGCCTGATCTCAAGGAAGCTTGCAATGTGACTTATCCTGGCTTGCTAAATTTCTGCTGCTACCATGTCTCCTCCCTTTGGCCAGAACTCCATCTAACCCAAGCCCACCTCTTTCTGGATGCATAAGTTGCCTTGTGGCCCCTGCAAACTGGCCAACCTATTGAGCCAGGCCTGAGCTGGCTCAGAGATGTTAAGTCCTGGCTTGATGCCAGCTGAGGCCTAGATTCTAACCTCAGCATTTCTACTGTTTAGCATCATTATAAAATGTATCTAATCTGACATGGATTAAGTTCTTGTTGGAAGAGTCGAGGCACAGGTTAGTTGATAAATATTGTTACGATTTCTGTCAGCTTTAAATTTATTGTAACTTTTTTAACAGTCCAGTACAATTGTATCCAGTCCTGATTTAGAAGCACAGTTAATTTGCAGACTACAGCAGAAAGACAAGCAATTAAAAATAAAATATGCTGCATTATAAAACTGCTCTTTTAGCATTTTTTTTGCAAATGGATCATTGAATCCATTCACATTACTGCCCATTCACATGTTTTCCATGTTTATTTTGTGCAAAATGTTTGTAGGCAATTCATTCCCTTGTTTTAAATAGTTCAACTGGAGCTTCATCTTGTTTGGTTTATATGTACAGCTCTAAATAACAGAGTTAACTAGAACAGTCCTCATGTTTTTCTGATTATAACAAGGTTAATTAAGGCATGGGATTAGCATGTACTCTGATCTGTGGCATATATGTAAAGTTTGAGAATAAGCTGGATAAATTGGTCATAAAGTAGGCAAATTATATAAAAATTTAGAACATCATGGTAGAGGTTGTGACAGTAGTGCAATTGAGTTGTTCAAAATGTCTTAATGGAAGGGGTGAGAATCATCTGGCAAATGGCATCTTTCAGTATATGTCTTCTGAAACTGAAGACAGTATGGTGTTCAAATGTGCTAAATCAAACAGATTCTGAACTTTGTCTTTAGGGATTTGTAAACATAGTGGTATTGTGTGGTCAAGTTTAGGTTGTTCTGAAATTTCACATCTACACCACATTGTTTGAATGTATTTTTATCTTGTTCATATCCAAATGTAAATAGGAATCTCAGTTTATTTCCCACTGCTTTTTTCCAGTTTGTATAAAATCTGGCAGTTAATATTGAGGGACATTTCATGTATGCATATAACTGATTTTCAGCCAACAGTTAATAATATAGTACTAAGCCAAACTCTTCATTCCATCCTTTGGAATCTCATCTAGATCTGCAGTTCATCATTGAAAACACATTGAGCAAACTGAACCTTCAGAAATTTCAATCATTCAAATTCATGGCTGGTGTTGCTAGAGTAAAGCCCAAGCTGTGCACAGTATAGCATTTGGGCTAATATTCTGGCCTCAGACTGCTTTAAGTAAAAAGAGTATAACTCTGAAGGGAATAGTGGTTAAGCGATTTTGGACATTCTGTACTATGTACCAGACTGCCCGGGAAATGATAGTTTCTCTGGGAAAACTGGTGTTGCAGTAGCAAACCCATCCTGATGCCTGTAGCACACAGACACTCAGGGTGTTTTTCCACGGTCATTTAGTACCCATTTTAGCACCCATTAAGGACCCATTTAGATAAGAGCTGGATGACCCCATTTCCGTCACAACACCCATTAGGGACACATTTGTTTCCACCGCGCCTCAAGAAATCTGGATCATATGGGTACTTTTTGGCCTTTAATCTGGATTTTCTGTACAATGGGGTCTTCAGCCAGAAAATCTGGATTAAAGGGAGCCTGTTTCCACATTAGTTTGGCAATGGGGTCTAGAGGAGGCTAGGGAGAGGGTGCACCCTTGGGGGGGGGCGCCCCAAAACCTCAGCTTCAAAGTCATTTCGAATTTAGTATTCTTTAGAATTTTCTTTTTTTCACTTAATTTCTATAATCCATTTTAAGATAGCAGCCATTAACATTTTTTTCTGTTGGTTAATTTTATAATTTTGTACCTGAGAACATAAGAGGAGGCCTGCTTAGGGATGTGCACAAATGGGTTTTTTGATATTCACGTCATAATGAATCGAATGTTAGAAAATCCGTATTCGTTCAAATAGATCCCCTTCAAGTGTGGTAGGATTCTTTTCAATACGAATGTATTCAGACGAACTCGTACGAATATCCGATACGTATCCAATAAGAACGGATACGCATCTGATGCGTATTTGTAACATATTCGCGCTCTGAAAGCATCAAATCTGACTTGAATGCACTTTTAATCTGCTCTAGATCCATGTCAAATGCAATCTGGATTGGTTGCAGATGTGACTGGCACTCTGCTTTCCCACCTCCCCAGTTTAACAGATGTCCAGACTATTTATACAAATGTTAATGTACGAATGTTATAACATTCAATTCATGTATGAATGTTTGAATTTGTATGAGTAAGGAATGTTTTGAATTTTCACGCACATCCCTAGTCCTGTATTGGGCCATAGCCTATCTAGTCCAGCATCCCATCTCACACAATGGCCACCAATTGCTTCTGGGCATTTGCAAGCAGAAGACAAAGACAAAACCTTTACCTGTCCTCCACTCCTTGCAAATGGCCTTTAGAGGCATTAATTTATACAATCTGAAGAGAAACTAGAGGCATTAATTAATTTCTTACAGAATTAATTTCTTGATAAACAAATATTACATTAAGGACTCTTGGTTTTTTGTTTTAGTAGTTGTTAGCTCTATCTCCCTCTTTTGTTGACTGAGTATGTTCTTTTATTCAGCTGGAGAACAATAGCCAAACAGTGTTTAAGGCATCACTGAAAGAAACCATTAAAAGCATTGTATTACAACATAATGGATAGTTTTACAAGAAATAAGCATCTTTCAAAATTCAGAATGAGAAAATGTTCCTCAGATACAAGTTCTCAGGTGGGAATGCTTTCTGGAGACAAGCCCTTTTGAACCTTGGTGGCAAAGGCCATGAATCACCTGCCAAGCAAGAACAAACCCCAGTTACCTTCTTTGAGTTTTATCTTGAGGAGAGGCTAAGATGTTACCTGTAGTGGCAGCTTTTAAAGCTCAGCGCAGTTGTATAGGATAATCTCCACAGGAGCATTTGGGGAGGCAAGCTGTTAAGCCATAAACTTTAAATTCACAACTTTTTGACAAGTTTATGGTGCTTGTGGACTCAGGATACAAGGTATCTGCTTTATGAGAATCAAGCGACCTTGACTAGAGATACCCTGAATAAATGAAAATTATTCTTGATCATATATATTTTAATTTATTTTTTATTGTCTCTCATTGTAAATTGTTTTAGCTGTTTTAATGTATTACCTTTTGAGTCTTTAGATTGAAATAAATTTGATTTGATTTGAACTTTTTGACAAGTTTATGGTGCTTGTAGATTCAGAATACGAGGTAAAAACTGCTTTATGAGGAACTGTTTTTAACTTTTTCAGTGTTTTTAACCAGGAAATGAAGTCTTTGCAGTAATTGACACTCAGGAAAGCATATGTAGCTAATGAACCCGTCTCCATAAAAGAGTTAGTGTTTTTATGAAAAGTGATTATAAGGCACGTAACATTCTCTCCCCATCTCCAGGGGAAAAAAAGCAGGTTGTATGCACCATGAACTGGGATTAGGAGCAGCTGAGAATAATGTATGTCAAGGCTGGTAAAATTTCATGAAAATAAAGAGCAGCCATTACTACCCAAGATGTTTAATTAAGGTCTCTGAGCTACATTGGGCCTCATTTTAGGATGGCCAAGTGCCCATCATTACATCTAGAATTATTGCTTTGTGTCTGTTCTCCGTCCTCTTCAGCTACCTGACAAGCCACTCCATCTACCACTTAATCTGTTCTACAGCAGGGAGCAGAGATGAGTGCAGTAAAAGCTGTAAAGTGCTTGAGCTGAAATATATCATCATCATCATCGTCATCATCTTCAGATGAAAATGACTACCAGCAGTCAGCAAAAAGAAAGTGCAAAGTTTGCTAAGACAAAAAGGGAATGGGAGGAGGTAACTGGGTCTTTCTGTATGTCCTGATTTGGCCACCTTTATTTTGGGGTATGCTTCTTCCCTCCCACTGGGCATAGTTTTGCTGCTGCTCCTCTAATAGCTTTTCTGTGGAGCACTGTTCAATCTTGTGCTATGGCTGGAAAAAAAAGTCACAAACTGGATGCCTCCAGGTGATAGAAGGGGGCAATCTTGGGATCTTCTGTTTGTTAGTTTCTTCTGTTATTGTTATTGTTCCAAATGCCTGGATGTTAGTCATGCACCTACCCACTTCCCTAATATCTGAGTATTTGGGAAAAGAAGAGTAACGCAAGGAGCCATCAGATGGAGTTAAGCAACCATGGTTGCACTAAATCTGCCATTTTGAATTTTTCTCATGATAGCAGTATTTCAGGATATTGTCTCAGTATCCTAAGAGTATATTGAGAATGCCACAGATATGCGTGGCATTCCCAGTATAGTCCCACAAGACTTTATAGTCCCATGTTTGGAGGCATATACCCAGGCAGAGTCCATTACTTCAACATGCCCAAAATATTTTTCATTTTTTTGTTCTTTTAGATGTTTCTATACTGTTTCTTCATTTTAAAATCCTGAAACAGTGAACTATCAGTGAAAATGTTTTAAAACATTCTAAAATGATTTTAAAATAGTACTTAAAAACAACATTAAGAATTGCATATGATCAACAAAACATTTTATAATTATCACATTTCAATCATATTTCAAAATAATGAGTGTAGTAATTATTAGGGTCATAGCTGTGAACGCTTGGCTACCACAAGCCAGTTATCACTCTGGTAACTTTTCTAACACCTCCTGCTTAAAACCCAAAAAGTCAGAAGGTTCGTGAGGACATCATCTTAGACTGTAGAGTAAAAATAACCAGTCTCACAATGGTCTAATCCCAGCTCATGTCCCCTATTAGTAGGTGAACAATCCAACGCTTAGCAAATTCTGTCTCACAATGATAGGAAGAGCCGACATCGAAGGATCAAAAAGCAATATTTCTATGAATGCTAAGAACTGTATATGATTAACAAGACACTGAAATGTGATAATTATAAAATCACATTTCAAAAATAATTAGGATAGTAATAATCAGGGCAAAACTGATTTCTTAAATTATAGTATTGTGGTGGCCTGTGATCTATGGACTAACCAAATAAACAATATAAAAAACTGGGAGAGATAGGGAAACTTACTGCATATTCAAACGTGTATACCTGGATGAAGAGAGACATCTTTAAAATAAAAGATCTTAAAAGATAAAGATAAAACATCAGTGGGGAGAGCATTCCAAAGGGGAGATGCCATGAGAGAGAAGGCCCAGCTGAAAGCTATCACATAATATGCAGTAATTTTTTAAGCTAGTAACTCTTCCAGGTCCATAATAGGAAAGATAATCTCTTAAGTATTCTAGTCCCAACTTGTTTAGGGCCTTACTGTATATGCCAAGCATTAAACCTTAGTTGCTTAAGGTGGAATGTTGCTTAGGTCAGGTGGAATGTATGTGTGAACCAAGTGCTGTACTTGATAGCAGTTGTAGCCCTACATGGTGCATTATTACAGTGCATGTTCCCAGCATAGTTTTTTAAATTATGTAATGTATTATTCATCTTGCTATATTATGTATTCCTTGTTGTTGTTGTTTGTCTGCTGTAACCAATTTGAGTAACTTATTAGACAGGTGGTATAAAAATAAATTGAAATCAATGAAAATGAAAAAAAGTGCCTCTTACAGTTTCACAACCACAGAGGCAGGAAGTTCATAGTTATCAAAACTGAATAATGAAGGATGATTGTAGATAAAAACTGAGTTTTTAGTTGAATTTGACATTGTTTTGGTTGTGGAGGAGGATATGTGTAGCTCAGTTGTTGTATTCCATTGTAGAAGCTTCTCTGAGCTTGATCATTTTCTCTGCAGACATTTCACAGGTTCTTCCTGTTGATTATCTGTCTTCTTGGGTGATAATTTATTGCCGGAGAGGTGCTAGCCTGAGGTGAAATTGTCTGAGAAGTGTTAAGCTGAGGCGTTAATCCTTCATGGTTAGAGTGATGTTGTGGGACTTCCTTTTTTGCTGGAGGGTTGGAGGGAAAAATATCCCTAATAGCACTGCATGCAGATGAACACTAATCTCAGGCAATAAGAAGACAGAACGAACCTTCATCCAAACAAAATCACCCAAACAAAGAAACGAAGAGTTATAACTAGCAAACAGAATCACAACCAATCACAGTCGATAACTGCAACAGACTACTGTAAATACTATTTATACCAGTGATGGGCAACCTTTTGAGCTTGGTGTGTCAAGATTCACCAAAAAACTGAGCATAACTCGGGTGGTGTGTGACTTTGAGAAAAAACAACAACATCATAATTTTGCGATATTTGGCCCCAGAGGTCAAACTACCCCTTCCTTTCCTCTCTTTTACACCCCTCCACAAGCAACCCCCTCAAACAAGTAATTATTTAACACACCAAAATCAAGCAGTATTGTTTACTAAATTGAATTATAAGCAATTAATTATTAAAACAAATTCAAACACATAAGCAAGCAACAATTTTAAAGCAAAAGAGAGAGAGAGATTGAGAGTGTGACGATGAAGGGAAGGATGGAACTTCTCTTAGCAGAACTTCTTCTCCCCAGCCTGCTGGTGACCTAGTCCCACCCTGGGAAGGAAAAGCAGTTTACACATATGCATACACAGACATAACATGGATTTCCACATAGTCCCACCCTGGGAAGGAAAAGCTGCCTTCTTTCAGTACCCTCACAATGTCAAGGGCGACAGACAACATTGTTTTTCGGAGCTTAGTTTTTCCATACTGAAAAGGACAGTGATAGTGCATAGGATCATCTTTCCACAAACAGTTTGCAGAACTTTGTCTGAAACAGTTTCTGCTTGTTAAATTTTAGCTTTACAAGAAGAAAACTGCCTGATGACAGGCTTGAAGTAGTAAGCATATATAATTACATCTGCGTGTACTTTCTTTTGCGGAGAGTGGTGGCATCACCTAAAAATATCTCTGTATAGTCTGTTATTCTAAATACTAACAGAAACACTATCTGCCAAGGAAGGAAAAGCAACTAGCAAATTATTTAAACATTCTGAGATTTAGGTTGTGGGGAAGACAAGTCAAAAAATTGACTTTATTTTATTTTTTTACTGCTGCAACCTGCCCTGAGCAGAATGCAAATACAAGTAAATAAATAGTAAATACTTTGCAACCGATAAGAGATTGGCATCCATGGTGGATTTGTGGTAGAAAATGTGGCACTGAACAGATTTACTTATTTATGGTTCAGTGTAAATAAGATTTCTTCTATCTGAAGAAAGTGATGCTTGTATAATAGGGGCATGTTTGCCTATTAAAGCATATTTGGGAATATTACTAAAGACCCTGATTAATGGAATTTTTAAATGATAATTTAAAAATTGAATTGAATAAACCAGGAAGAGACTTATAATTTGTTAGAATTAAATTTCTTCATTTTGATGGCAACTTCCTCTCCTAGAGTGTTTGCTATTCCACTATGCAACATATGTTAATTCTCTCTGCCTTTCTGTTTAGGTCTAGTTCATCACATTGGTAATCTGCTAATGGAAACTGCAGCTTTATGCACTGATGCAGATGACAAAAGAAACAGCAAAACAGCAAATGCATTGCTCCTATCCTTGCTCGACATTTTGCAGCACATGCTGATGTATACAGCTAATATTGTCCGACTGACACTACAGGTATAGAGTCTATTTTCTCATAGAATGGACACCATTATGCTAATTTTAATCTCCTTTCTGTTTTCTTTGTTGGATTTCACACTCCACACTCAATTAAAATGTCTGAAAAGTTTTCACCAGCAATGACTGACTCATTACCTACACAGAAGTTTCAAAAAATTGTACACTAATTTTTTGTAGCTAATATCAGAATCTCTTACATTGTATATCCCTCAGTTTTATCAATATCCCCAAATATGTGAAACCTTATGTTACGTTGATATGAATGTATGTTTATTTATGCATTGGTCAGATTATATTTCTTTTATAAAATGTGACCTACAGTGGAATCCTGAAACTGGTGGTAAAAGTTCTAACTAGTCTTCCAAGTGTTACCCTAGGCCGCCTACAGACAGTGGCTGAATATTGTGCTAAAAAAACAATAAAATGGGATATAGCTCCCTTGCCATTATCATTTCCTGGCTCGATTAATGCTGTGGCTGGTACTATCTTTGTATGTTTTAGGTCACACTTATATCTGGGCATCTGGTATTGCCTGGATGTACTCAAATATGTGGATTCCTATTTTGACCTCCATGCATGTTCAGTGGATGAGCTTAAAAAGCACTATTACGTGAAAACCCACACCCAGTGCTGGGATTTCCAGTAATAGTTCTGTGCACTTTTCTTTGGAGAAATAGCAGGGCTGTGGGGGTAGTGCCACAGATACGTGAGGCAACTCCACCATAGTGCCTGGCTCTGTTGTCCCTTGCTAGCAGAATATTTGGCTACCATCTGGATGCAGCCTACTACAGATCTCCCAACCTGAAAGACCCACCATGTCCAATGTTCTTCCAATTAGGAGGAAAAAATTGCATAGTTAATCATTTATTTATTAATGATTTGTGAAGGTATCCCATATGGATATTTTTTAAAAATCTAAATGGTTTCTTCTTTTTTCATGCCTATCAAACTGTTTAAGCAAGAACAGGCTTAAATTTAAATTGTTTCATTTGTCCCTGTTTGAAATGCAAATACTATGAGAGGTAGTATATTTAATGCTCTAACAACTCTGATGGAAAGTTGAATGAACAGTTAAAAAGAAAGTTGTTTTAAAAAACTAAAAGTGTGTTTTGTGAAGAATAACACCGGAGAATAGTAAACCAGTAATCAGCAAAGTATATAGTGCATTGAATATATATGTATTTTATATTCCTGAAGGCACAGAAATCTGATGCTTGCAGTGACACCCAAATGGCTGAAAGTCTTCTACTTACCAACAGACCTCTAATAGATCTAATTAGCTTGCTTATTCAGATGGTAAGTACTTTCTCACATATAATGAGAATGACTGAATGTTTAAATTTATCTTATTTGTCTTGGCACCTGATGTGTTCCTCAGATGTTTTAATTGTATTTCTTGTATCATTCCTATATTATCATTATTTTATGTTCTCCAGTTGAGCAGTCTCCTGTTTAATCCAATCTAACCCTTTTGCATTGGGACTAACAGATTGAATGCTCCTTCTGCTCCTTCTTAGAAGCGATTTTCTTTGCTCCTATTAACCTGGATAGATATTTTGTCGGTTCATAATTCCAAACTTACTTTCCGGAAACCCTTAAGCATCAGGGCTGGCCACACTACAGCCCTTCCATTCTTCTTGAATTATAGTTTCATCCAACATAGCCAATTTGACCAATGGGAAGAAACAATGAGAAGTTCTGTTCATCCCTGTAGATGTTTTCTGCTAGACTCTACTTTGCTACAGTGAATGAAACATCTTTAATTCGGGTTGCCCTGTTTGTTTAGAACAGCATTAAACATTGAAAGTAAAAATCTTCATTTAAACCTGGAAATTTGTTCATCCCATAGCTTAGTTTATTCAGTAATGCAAATCTTAAGGGGAAAAGACAAAACTTGTAAGAGATAATAATGCACTGTTGAATCTTTCAGTGCAAAACCTGTACATATTGGTCTTGTTAGTTTAGCTTTAACTTAATGTCAACTTCTTTAAAAGGCCTCTTTTAAATTTAATAGTTTTTAAAGTGTTTATGTCCTTCCAGCTCAATGCTGTTCTGGCAGATTATCTTTGAACCATTATCTTTGTTTGTAACTGTTTATATTTTTTCAGTTACTTTGTTTCTAAGTAACCAGTATATATTTCTTATCAGTCACTGTTACATTGCATAGAGACTCAGTTTTGACCAGGATCACAACCCTTTGTTATTTGCAACTTCATTAGTTGTGGGTTTCCCTTATTTGTGGTTTAGCAATTGTCATTGTTCCTCAGTATTCATGATCAAGGGTCTCATGTATTTTCAAGGAAAATACATCAGGAAATGGCCTTCCAGAAGAGAAAGGGAACTGTACATGCTACTGAGGTGTGCAAAACATTTTGAAAGAAAATGTTTCAACACCTAAGCAGTTAATTTCAAGTGGTTTGAACTCAGAACAAAACCAAGTCTTGCTCTATTGAAATGTTCCAGATGTTTTGATTTTTCCAACTAACGTAATGGCATTTTTGTACGCATTAATGGGTACTTAATGGGTACTTCTTGTGACAGTGGGAAAACACCCATGGAGAGCTGCATTTTCTGATCTCTAGTCAGTATGCCCCTTTGAGGCTTGGAGTGGGAACATGGCTGCCTCTCCCAACCACTGTGTAACAAAAGTATCACCCTTATTTCTGCATGTAGATGCAGCTTAACATAATGGAAGGGCATCAAAAATGTAATATCTAATTATGAAACATTAATTATATATTTAAAAAACTAAAATAGCAATGCATTAAGTTATGCTTTAAGTGCATTACTGATTCCTAAGACAAGCTAAATGGAAACGTCTGCCATCTAAGTATCCATGTATATTTTAAAGATCTTTTCAGTTCTTCTAAAAGGTGGGGAGAATTTTTAAAAATGCAGTAATATTAATGAAAATTTCCTTTGGCGTTTTGTAGAATCTCTGTTAAGCTTGTTCTGTGATTCCATTCTTGATGTAACAAATATCTTTCTCTGTTATAAACTCTCTTGTGTTTGCAGCCTCATTAATGCACTGCGTAGTCTTCCCTCTGGCTATTTGATACGTCAGCAATTCCATCAGTATAAAAATGCTACTTCAGCTCAAATTAGCATACACACCTTACAGTGGATTGCTAGTCACAATTGCTGTGAAACTGAAATCCAAACAAAGCATGCTTATTGGTCCTAAGTTACAAATGTATGATGACGACAAACTTTTTCCTCATAATCTTTTATTGTATAGCTGTTGTGAATGACTCCAGAACTAGGGATCATCTAATGAAAGTAAATCTTGTAAGAATCAAAACTGACAAAAGGAAAGACTTTTCCATATAGTTAATAGGTGGAAGTAAGCAGCATAAGAAACGCAGCATTGTTGCCAGATTTCTTTGCAATAGCCATGTTTCAGGATATCATCTCTGTGCCCCAGGACTATATGGGGAATGCTATAGATATGTATGGGATTCCCAATAGAGTCCTTGGAGAATCACAGATTTTAACCCATGTCTGGAAGTACCCTGAGATGGTTAAAAGATGTTAGCTGCATTTTCTAGCCTTTTATGTGGTTTCAGGCAGGATGAACGCACCAATGTCAGTCTACCCAGAAACCACCTGTTTTTTGGACAGTTTTTAAACTGTGTTGGATGTATCTTTTGTTTGAATATCAGGATGCTTGAAATTAGGGATGGACACAAATATTTGTAATATTCAAAATTTGTACGGATTTGTACAAATTCAGACATTCGAATTCGAGCTGAATGTTGGCACATTCAAAGATTGATATTTGACTTCAAATTGAATATTTTGATACATTCGTATGAAGCTTTGAAAGGGATTTATATGGGATTCATATGCATTCGTATGGGATTGAACATTCGTATCGAATATGAATCCTACCACATTTGAAGGGGATCTATTCGAAAAAATATGAATTTTCTTGCATTCAAGTCAAATACAGATCAAATACCAAAAAAAAAAAAATGTGCACATCCCTACTTGAAATGGATTGTCTGAGATCCAAACATTTTACCCTTAGAATGTTTTGCACCTCTGTAGCTGCTGTTTCAGAAATCACCAACAGAGGCTTTTCTGTAAAGCGACTGATTTCTGACATCTGGGGATTTTAATTCTTGCCCCTTATGTAAACTCTCTACTTGGCATTCATCCAAGGTAAGAGATAGTCAAGCATCTGTGACCTTGAGCCTGACTCTTGCACTCTCTGCTTGAATGGAATGGCTCATCAGGGAAAAGATCGCTTCTGAATGCTAGGAGTGAAATTGTCAAACGGAGGGTACTCTGTCTCAGAGTACCACTCAACAGAGAAGTTGTCAGTATTAAAAAAGTGGTTTGGATGCTGTTTGCAAACATGTGCAAGACAAAAAGATCTCTGGTTATGTCATTGCGGAAAGGTTTTTGTACTTGAGAGAAATTCAGCTGAAAGAATAAAGCTTATGCTCCTGAAGTGTTTTAAACATTGAAGTTGTATTTTATTATTTCACATGGAAACTGTGAGAGTCACAACCATTTCAAGTAACAGAAAGAGAGGAAATTGCTTTATACTGAATTTAAACCATTTATTTGTCTGGTCCAATATTGCCTAAACTGAGGGTGCAATCAGTCACTGTTAAAGGGTGTTTTCCCACTGTCACTAGAAGTACCCATTAAGTACCCATTAATGGGTACAAAAATGTCATTGAGTACCTATTAATGGGTACTTAATGGGTACTTCTAGTGACAGTGGAAAAACACCCAAAGAGTCACCTTCTTAGCAACATTTATTCTTATCTAATAGACATTAATTCTTAGCATATGATTCTCGAAGTCTCAGAAAGGTCAGCTCATTGATGACTGAGATTTCTGAGCAGCAGAGTTGTCTTTTTTCAAGCTTCACTGATGTCCTGTTCTGCATAACATTGGGCAGGTGTTTCCAACCCTGAAAGATACAAGTGAGGTAACCTCTTCCTATTTGTATATGTAAAAATACAAAACAGTGGAAAACTATGATTGGTTGCTCTATGCATGCAGGAAGAGGCAACGAGAAGGGCTCTCTAAAACTTGCAACAATTGGCAATGAGGAGCAGTTGTAAAAACAGAAATTCACAGATATGCCAATAATCTTATATCCAGATATTCAAAGTTCAGAAGTTTTGGATTTCTGGAAATCTGGAATTAAGGATATAAGAGCAAGCAGGTAGTGGGAAATGTAGCCAATTATAAAATGGAAAGCATTGCTATGATCATTTTACTATTCATGGGGCAGAGTGAAATTAAATTGGTAAGCATAAATAATGCTTTATTTAAAATCCAACAAAACTGACAGTCATGACATTTGAGTTTTATTTTTAGCTTCCAGGTGATGATACCGAAATATTTGATAGTGCATCACGATGCTTATCTTTGTTAGTCCAACTCTATGGTGGGGCCAACATGGACAGTATGTCTCCAGAAAATATGGAGAGTTTTGCTGAAGCTTTGGAATTGAAAAAGGAAGTGAAAGATCAGAAGCTTTTATTGAGAGTCATTAAAAGATTGGTAAGTTAATTCCTCCATGACATTTGTATTTCATGTTTCCAAATATGCATGGTGTCTTGTTTTCAGAGTAGGCACTAAGTACTTCACCATACTGGTGTATATGGATAATTGCCACGAATAGGACTTTCTCTATGATGCCTCCCTTTATGAAACAGCCTACCAGGGCAGATCCTCCAAGTGTCTACTGCTGATTCTTTCAAGTGGAAATGGCATTTGCCCACCTAGGCATTTTGGGATTATTTTTGTTTGGCCTTTAAAAAAAAATAGAACAATGAAATGAAAGTAAAACTATAAACTGAACCCAAAAAAGAAGCAAATTAAAAATCTATGTTTTTACTTGCTTCTTTTTCTGGTTCAGTTTTATTGTTCTGCTATTTTGTATTGTATGCATTGTGGATATTGTAAAGAAATATATAAAATGCAGAAATATATGCCCTTGCAAATGCACACACACACACACACACACATGACTTAAAAATAAGTAAGGCAGGGCCACAGGTAATAAAGGAACAGATTCTGAGTTTGTTCCAAAACAGAACTAAAAAAAAATCAGAGTATCCTGCTCATAGAGACCAATGAAAAACTGGTTCCAACTTCCCTATTCCATATAGGTCATATGGACCCCTAAGTGGATGGGGAAATAATTGGCTGATTGCAGGATTAAAAAAAAATCCCTGGTTGGCCAAAGGTAGTGATGGAAATACAACATGCCTTGCTTGTTACTGCTAGAAACTGAGGAGCTATGTAGAAAACAAGGAAGGAAGCTGGTAATGGCAAGAGGAGGAGGATAGAAAGCAGAGGGTACCAAAACTGGCTTTAAAGGGTTGGGGGATATGGAGGAGTGTGATGAAAGCAATTTAAGAGGTTCAGGGGACCTGGGGGAGCAAGAGGAGGGCAAGTGATAAAGTACGGGTTTAAGGTGGGAGGAATGGGAAAGAAAAATATAAAATTGTGACAGAAACTCAATTGTTATTTTGTTTTGAATTTGAAATAAGCCCTTTTTATAAAGTCTTGTTTTATTTAGGGCACTCAGAACACACCATTCTAAATCAGTGCGGTCCAGAGATGGAGAGTTTTGCACTTTTGTAGTTCAGACTTAGCAAAAAGCCTTGAGTTGTTTTTATGTTGAAATCCACAGCACCCAATACACTAACATCTGATACTACAATCTGAAGCAGGTTTACAAACTAAAATATGCAATAATTAACGCAGTTTAGAAATCCTTGATCAAAACAGAAGTATCGCTTAGCAAATGGAATGAATGGATGTTGGAACATCTGCAGACTTGCAAAGCCCAACTGTCACTCACATCTACATGATACATCTGTGGATGGGGCAGAAATTCAATTATTGCTTAATCTCAAGCGTATTTTTGGGGCACTGCTGAGTGGATTTCCATTTGAAAAGACTTTCCCAATATTACTGAATTCTGTTTATGTGAATTTCTGTTTTTCAGTTCTGTTTGAACTTGGGAATGCGAATAAATGCATTTTTGCTAACTGTCCCTGTATACTCTGGGAGCAGAAAGGGGCTTTTGGAAGCTAGCATTACTTTGTAATTGTGAAGTCTAGTAGTCCATTGACACACAAACTTCAAGGTGACACTAGGCATTTCCGCACTGAATCGCGTTCCAGACGGAACGCGTTCAGGCGGAAAGCTTAAGCCAGCTTCGGGCGCTTTCCCCGTTCACACACAGACGCGCCAGAACGCGTGTAAACGCGTTCCGGAGCGTCTGGGTGCGAATGGTCAAAGCGCCCGAAGCTGCCTTAGCCGGCAAACGCCGGCCAGGGGTGCGCCGGCAGCCGCGGAGGCAGATCGACAATCAGCTGCTTGAAAAACAGCTGATTGTCAAAGCCGCGCGGCGTCGGAGGCGCGCCGGCAGCCGTTCGGGAGACAGAAGAAGCGCGAACGCTTCTTCTCCCGAACGGCTGCCGGCGGCTCGTCCGCGTTGGAACGCGTGTAGAGCACTTCGAAGTGCTGTACATTTCGAACGCGGAAAAGACAGGTGAGGACACGTCGGAACGCAAGCCGCGCGCGGCCAATGCGGATGACGTGTCCTCACCTGTCTTTTCCGCGTTCCGTTCAGCCCCGTGCGAAAACGCCTACTGATTAAGTTGATGAATTAGCTTCGGGTGACGAGGCACACAAGAAATCAGTTGTAACACAAGTGGAGTAGGGATGCAGTAAGGATGGGCATGCATACATGGAAATTTATAATTGTGCTTCCTCTGTGGCAGAAAAGAAGGTATACTTTGCTTCTTTAATTGCAATTTAACTGCACTTGTTCGATTAATTCTGTAACTGACCCACCCCTGAGAATCACAGGGGGAAGTTTCAAAAAAACCCTCCAGGTTTGTTCATCTCCATGCTGAAACTAGTGCTGGTGTTGAGACACAATGTGTCCTATTTCACAGGAGCCATTTTAGTTTTTCAGGAAGTTTGTGATCCTTGCAGTTGTGTGATGTATGATATGCTCACTCAACCTTGCCCATCATAACTTCTTCAAGCTAACCAGATTTATTTTTTTCTTGAATTTATTTAGCTTGATAGTCTTGCATTGACAAGCCATCTCAGGAAAATTGAAATCTGTAAAATACAGCTGGCCTTCTCTACTTGCAATTTCTATTCCTGGGAAATTCATAACTGGTTTCTCTACTTGTGAAATGTATAATGGAGTACTTGATAAGCATTCTGTAAAGCTTCTAGAAAGAATTGTCCTTTTCCCTGTCCTCTCCTATAGGCTTCCAGTTTGGGTGCCAAATAGGAGCAAGAAGCAGAGAGCAGTGCAGTGATTTCAGAAGTGTGGGCGCAAATGAAGAGATTTCAGGCAGAAGCTGAGGGAAAGGAAGCCTCCCTTCCAGATAGTCTGACTCTCTCTGGAAAGCCCCTCCTTTTATTAGAGTTTAGAATAATAGAAAACTTACTACCTCGATTCAGGAATCACTTGACATCACTTAATCACACACACATTGCAGCTGCATTCAGCTGTGCCAACACCCACTCAGCTAGTGTTTTCAGCTGCACCATTTACTCTTATCAGGATTTCCTCCTGGATCTTGATGTTAGTTAACTCTCACATACAAAAACATCTCCTTTTAACAGTTTAGGTCAATTACCAGCCAAAATGGCTACACACAGAAGTGCTTCAGAAACCTGTCTCTCCAATCAAATAAACAAACCTTAAAGGTACCCATCACTCCATTGTGCTCTCCAGGGAAAGTCCAAATGGAGGGTGGAAAATCAACAAATAAAATGGGTAGAAATGAAAAGTTGTGACTGTTGCAATCAGAAGGTGGACTGGAGATGGTTTAAAGTGAAGGTGTGACAATGGCCAAAGAGATCTTTTTAAATGTATTACGCGATGCAAAATACTTTCTGTCTTCTTGTAGTTCTCTTGTACTGGAAAAATATAGATAGCTGATTTATCAAGAACTACAAGCATTAATGGTAAAGGAATTAAAAACATGTCTTAACAATTGGTGAAATAATTCTAGCACCAACCTAGCTTCTTTAAAAAAGATTGAACATAACAGGTCTCATAAATATGCACATCTAGGGTGTTTTTCCACTTAGCACTTAATGGGTCCTTAGTGTGTGCTTAATGAGTCTTTAATAGGTACTCTAGTGCTAGTGGAAATAAACCCTAGCACTAGAGTACCCATTAAGGACCTATTAAGGATTCATTAAGGGTCCTTAATGGGTTCTTAATGGATCCTTAAAGGGTACTCTAGTGCTAAGTGGAAAAACACCCCTAGTGTATATTATATCAGTTTAGGAAGATGCTTTAGCTAGATTTCGAGGTGATTGGGTCTCTCTCTGTAGCATCAACCATCTGTTTTGTGATGACAAGGGCCTTCATTCTCTGGATTTGCCTTGTGAAGGAACTTCCTCAGGCCATGTGAGAATTGAAGCTGGGTCTGTGAATTAAAAAGGTGCCAAATAATAATTTAGAGCCATAAGTCTTATCTTGGCATATACATACTATTATTTTATAGAGCAGCCATTCTTCTCAGTGAAACTCTTGTCATATAAAACTTGATATATATTGTAATGGTGTAAAGCCTTTGCTACTTCACGGGCTAACAGAATTTGTTGTGTTGTGAGCTCTGATATGTGCCCTGGTAGATAAGTATTAAAAAAAAATGTAGGGATGCTACTCTTTCTACTTCAAAACATTTTCTCCATGAAGTCCTGTAGGAATGCTAATTGTCTTCATTAATATACTCTTATTCTGCTTTCTTGACTATTTATAGTGCTTTACTCATTCAAAGTCCTTTTTTTATCCTAACATTTTCAATTGTCCAGTGAGCACTAGCAGTCCAAAATATTGTTTGCATGTGCTTGTGTGTCACAACTCAACAAACAGAATTTGAAGTTTGGCACGATGCAGCCTGTTTTAGCTATTCTCCTTGCTTTCTTATCACTACTCCCTATCATAGGAAGGTATATTCTGACTCCATCAATGTGATCACTGTGACATATATTTATTTGCTTGTATTATCCTGCCCTATATTAAAGGTCTAATGATGGGTTGCAGAAGATAGAAGCAATACAAATTAAAAACAGATTAAAACTACACATAAATAGCAATTAATGTTTACAATTAAAATTACAGTCCTCATGAGGGGAACGTAGACTAGTTTGGCAAAGGCTTGAGCAAAGAGATGGTCCTTCACCAACATGTATGTACAATAAAAGTGCCTGGTGAATTTCAGTGGGAAGGTGATTTATTCCCCAGCCTGAGAACTATCACAGAGAAAACCCTCTCACATGTTGCTACCCCTAAGTAGTTCAACCTGGAGACAGTTTGGAGAATACTAAAAAATAGGACAGCTTACCGTGCATGATGGTATTAATTATTTTGATTGTAATTACTTCTGTTGCAATATTGTTTATATGTATTTTACCTGCAAAAATCCATCTCTTCTTAAATGCAAGGTATTCCAAAATTGCAAGTACTATAAACCCATATTTGCAGTTGGAGCATTAGATCTTCTATGCATATCAGCAATGAGAAATTCTTTACACCAATACTGAAAGGCCAGCATCACTGTGGAAATTGTGTCATTCATACAGTAATGGTAGGATTTATCATTTAAAATATTTCTTTACATGTAACATTTCAGATAACACCATTATCATTCAGTGCTCTTGCTCTCTCCTTGTTGTTGTTGAATGTGCCTGGAAGAGCAATATAGGAACGAGACCACCTGTTCTGGGGTCCATAAATTACATGGTATAATCTCTCACTGCGGTCTGTCTTTGCAAACATTAGGGCACACCAGCCAGTTAGCAAAAGAAAGCTTTAAGCAGCATGTAAGGGACATCAGTGCACAAAATGGTATCGCGAGCCTTTCAGACATAAAATCATTAAATGGCTGACACGAACGAAATCTATTTTCCAACTTGAAAGTATCTAGTTTATATAATTCCCCATCTGTTAAGACAACAATTTACTTATGCACTATTCAAGTTAACTGACTCCATGGTGAAGTATGGCAGATGCCATCAGGTACCTTATGAAGAAAGAGTGTGTGTCTGCGGTGCGCCAGAGGTTGAAAATCTTCCTCATATTTTGTTCACCTGCCCCCTGTATTCTCCATTTTCAATCACATTTTGCGAAACGTGTCTCATTGGAATACAGATCATAAAGTGACTTACCTTTTGCAGGGACAGAATGTCCCAGTGACATACAGGGTAGCTTTGCATTTGGTTAAGGCTGCCTGACTGAATGGGGTGCTTTGTAAGGGTGATGGGGACAAATAATGATGACATATATACAGATTTTGATTTTATTTGTGTATGTGTTGTCTCTGTGTGTTCACATGATTTTATCCTTTGTACATTTGAACCTTGATATGGTCGAACGACTAATCAATAAAGTTCGTTTCATTTCATTTCATTAATGGTAGGATTTTTCATTTAAAATATTTCTTTACATGTAACATTTCAGATGTCACCATTATCATTCAGTGCTCTTGCCCTCTCCTTTATTTGTTGTTGTTGTTTTTAATGGTGTAATGACAATGAAATAGGTTAAAATTAGGATATCTGAAACACAGGAGCTATATAAAGAATCACAAAATGGTTAAACATGTCTGTGAGTTGAAATGTAATGTAGAACAGTTAACAAAGTAATACAAAAAGGGTTTTACTGAAAAGAGAATTATTCCAGATTTATACGTTAAAAACGATCTCTCTTTTCAGTTTGATTGAAAAATTAATTGGTACCTTTTATATTTAGTTTTAGGCTTTATTTTTAATTGTTAGTCTTATTTTTCAGCTCAATAACCATTGTTCTGCTTCCCTGTTTTGCTTACTTTTGTATATGTTTTTACTGGGTTATAGCAATTTCTCTCTATATTAATGACCTCTCTATCTTGTTAGAAGAGATACATGTATACCAAAAGAGTCTTGCATACAATTTATTTCAAAATTGATATTGATTTAAGTTATCTAACAACAACTTGAATAAACTTCTTGAAATTAAAGCAATAAAAAAACTACAGAACTTCAAAAGAGATAATGTCATTTTTAAGGGCATTGTTTCTTTAGAGGAGATTTTCTGTTTTTTTCATTTGTTCTGAATACCTTCTTTCTCTCTAGGATTCTGTTGTTTGACATTAAAAACCACAAACCATACAAAGTAAGAGTAGGAGCACTGAAATCATTTACTATTGCTTATTATTGAGACAGCAAACTGAGCAGATATACAGATTACCTGATACAACCCTGCTTGGAGAAAAATCATTTCTATTTATAGCGCAGTAGGTATTTTTGGAACCGCATCAATTTAGATAAATGTATTAGCACATGCATTTTTCTGTTTTCCTTTTTTATTCTGGTGGTGTTGACCCTCTTTGTGTAGCAAAGCACAGAAATCCTTACAGCTGGCATCTGTCACACCTGGGGCCCTCCCATTCCCAAAATCCTTTTCACCAAGCCCAGTAGCCATTCGGAATGCTTCTCCCTCTTAGTGTGGCCCAGGAGAAGAAAAACTATAAAAGCATGTGATGTTTGAAAAAGTGGTCTCTTGTAGGAGTGTGCATGAATGCAATTTTTGATATTCGATTTGATTCAAATTGAATATCCGAATGTCTGAATGACATGTATTAAAATTTGAACCAATTTGAATACATTTGTATCTGTTCATATGAGTATTTGAATGCATTAAAATTTGAACCAATTTGAATACATTTGTATCTGTTCATATGAGTATTTGATACGTATCTGATGATACGAATGTCGACAACCTTTGTATGTATCCGTACGCATTCTGTTTTTATCCCTTATGTATCCCGTTTTCAACCCATACATATCTGTACAACTGCATACAGATACGAATAAGATGTGTACAGATGCGTATGGATACGTATGCAATGCAATACATATACAAATGTCCAGATAATTTGTACAAATAGTTCAAAATATTCATATTCATTCGAATAATAAAAAACATGTCTAGACATTCATTTCAAATTTGAATGTCCAAATTCACTTTAATAACGAATATTTTGAATATTCTTGCACATCCCTAGTCTCTTGTTCCCTGGATCTACTGCATATGATTTCTTTTTCTACCATCCTTTCTTTGTTTCCCCGCTTCCCTCCCCTTGCTCCTTTAGTTTTCTTCTTCTTTTCTCTTCAGGATGGATAATATATATATATATCTTTAGGAAAGGAAAGCAGCTTAGCTAAGTAATTTAAAGATTGGGTTGGGCTGTGCGTTTTGTGCTTTTTCTTCTTTTTACTACTGAAAGATAGCATAAGACATTGGCTGTGGTCGCACCTAAGGGTTAATCCCAAGCGAGAGCACACATCAGCAAAAAATTTTCTTTCCACGTTATCTATCCCGAAGGTGAATTTTCTGAGTTACTTAACACTGAAGGTAACTGCTTGTCACTTTATTCTCACTCTGAAAGTGGAGTGAAACGGGATTAAACCTTAAGTGTGACCTCAGCCATTAGTTTAGTGTTTGTTTTTAGTTCAGAGATACACAAGAAACATTTGTTGCTGGATCTCTCTAGCCTGGTTTAAAGTGTGAAACCTTTTTCCTCACTTTGCTCTAAGATGATTCAAACCACATTTCATTGCTGCTGCCTGGTTTTGCTCTGCTGCCACTTTTCTCGTGCTTTTAATAAAGAAATAATTATATTGTTATAATAATACTGTATATTCTGGTGTATAAGACTACTTTTTAACCCAGGAAAATCTTCTCAAAAGTCAGGGGTCGTCTTATACGCCAGTATCGTCTTCTTATACGGCGAGTATATCCCAAACTCTATATTTTAACTGGAAAGTTGGGGGTCATCTTATACGCCCAGTCGTCTTATATGCCGGAAAATATGGGTAGTTATTTTATTGTCCATTGTTAAAGCCAGTAGCCTAAAAGGGTCTGCTTTTAGAGGGTAACTGGAAGACACCCCACCCCGAACCATTTCTGAGTTTATTCCTCTTACTGAATGACTGAATGACAGGTCTGGATTTATAGCATTCAGGTGCTTAATATTCTTGAAGGTTTCTGTAAAAGACAATAATTGTCTTATGATGCCTCCAGGCAGCAAGAAGCAATGTCAAATCTCAAGTTCCCACTGATGCCTTTTGCTGGGTGCAGTCAGACATGTGGATCAATCCTCTGCTTACCTCAATGGCCGGCGAACACCTTTGCTGTTAGAGTGACTGGGGCTACCAGAATCACCCCAAGCACCTATCTACTTCCTTTTGTTTCTTGTACAGCTGGCTTCTGGTAGCTCCAGTCGACCCAGTTGCAAAAGGTTCTTGCTAGTCATTGAGGTGAGTGGAACTATTATAGGAAACCTGGCATTAATGCTACCAATGTATCAAGTTTTCAACCAACTAAGTCATGATTATATCGGGAATACCTCTGATATGTTTGGCATTCCCAGTATAGCACCAAGACAATTTTACTGTACACCTGGAAATGCTCTTAGTTTGATTAATATAATTGCAAATTATATTTTGCATTTATAACGGAAGAACATTAATTTTAAAAAAGGGATCAACACATAGTAAACATGTATATTCCACTCTTAGTGTGGGTCACAGCTCTTGACAAGTTTTAATAAGAGAGCTAATCTGAAACTGATTTCCAAGTGATCTTTTTTTAAAAAATAGCACTTGGAATAAGGCTATGTTTTCAGGTTATTTCACAGTAATTGACTTTTTTAGGTTTACATGATGATGTAATTCACATTTTCAGGGATGAAATGTAAACATTTTGAATTATGAAAGATATCATAGTTAAACATTTATACCTATACTCACTGCTGTCATTTCTTCAAACTATTAAAAAATAATGTTTTATATGAACACCATTATAAATTTATAGCGAATGCAATTTGTAGTGGTATGTGGCTTTGAATTACAATATTAAATCTCATGCTTCGGAATTTAATATTCTCTTGATTAGGAAAAACAAGCATTAGGTTGATATAAATTATTATTAAATAGAATTCTTGATCTTGGTCATTTATCTTTTTAATTCTCTTTTGATTTAGATTATATTTGTTTCTTTTACTTTCCCATCTCCTCTGTTTTACTACTAGTTGTAATTAAGAAAGATAATTGTATATTGTCCTTACAAAATGTTTTCAGGGACACTTTCCTATTATTATGTTGCTTTAGAATAATAGTAAAAAGAAAGCAAAGCAGCAGTTTTAGAGATAGTGACAGCAGCTTTCTGGGCAATCCTCCCTGTAAGAGATAGACTTCTGTGTCCTAGACTCTGTTGTCTCCTGAAGTCACCTGGTGTTTTTCCTTTTGTTCTTATTCTAATAAAGGCTGTCAATTTGTATTATTCTTGCCTCAGAGCCCCTGGCTTAGCCTTCCTATCCGTGTGAGTACGTATCACCCAATTGCAATCATTAAACCTACCTCTTACCTTAAAGATCCCCAGGGTGAAATGGGAAAAGTAATTCCCCAGACCAGTGAATCCCAGTTTATTCTGTAACACAAGCTGGGGCAGCACTTGAAAGAGACAAGATCATTTTGGCAAATGTATGAGAACAAGGGAATAAGATAGAAGAGCAGCTTGCTTCCTTGAGAAGGTAGATTCTTCATAGACACACTTTCCAACTATAATTGGGAGGAAGTGGAAAATAGGAAGTTGTGCTGTGGGCTGTGTCATTCAAGGGGAAAATGGGAATGTGCTGGGGGCTGTGTCATTCTTAGAGGAAGTTTACACTTTGCTTCCCATCCATAGGAAGCAAAGCATGAACTTGCCCGTCTGCATACTAAGCATTCGCACTGACAAATACTTCGTCTGGATACTAAATGTAGATGGTCTCCACGCACTCCCATCATCCTTCTCTGATTGACACCAGCATGTATGCACCATCACCATCACCAGAGCAACTGTGATACATAAAGATTTGCCGCTAATTCCAAAGCTCCTCCGGAGCCTTTGACAAAGGTCTATAGGAGTGGCATTGCTCTTGCGTGGGGTCCTCTTCAAAACCTGTGCTATTCTTCGGAGCTGGCTTCGGAGCCAGCTTTGGAGATTGTGCATAGCTTCAGAACTTTGGGTTTGGGGGCACCCCCCATGGTTGTGCCCCCCCTAGACCCCAGTGCCCAGTTGTGGTGGAAACAGGCTCCATATAATCCGGATTCGATGCCTGAAGACCCCATTGTAGACCCCTTTAATGGAGTCTACAGGAAATCTGGATTATAGGTCCTGAAGGACCCATATGATCCGGATTTCCCTAGAACAGGTGGAAACAAATGTGGTTCTAATGGAGTCTGCAGTGGAAATGTGGTCTTCCTGCTCTGAGCCTAATGAGTCCTTAATGGATCCATAATGAGTACTTAATGGGTACTTAGTGCTAGTGGAAAAACACCCATAGCCACCTCGTGGTGAGCTCCGGCATGAAAAGAGCTGTTTCTGGATTGGAAACAGTTCCTTTCCATGTGAGTGCTTCATCTTGGAGTTCACTGTGAGGTGACTACCGGGCCAAGTGTGGAAAGGCTGCTAGAGTCTGATATTTGAGGAAAGAAAACTGGACAGAACTTCTGTTAGTACTTTCTTTAATGTGCTACATATTTATTTACACATTTATTTATTTATATTTTGCCCTTCACCTAAAGGTCTCAGGAGAGCTCACAATAATAAAAAGATAAAAAATAAAGTGTTCTTAAAACATATTTAAAATATAATCCTCCCTCTCTCCCTTACAGCACTACATCTGTTCTTAATTATATTTTAATTTGTTTGGGGAATCTTGAACATTTTAAAAGGGAAAAAAAGTGTAAAATTTATTTCATCATGAGACAAGCAAAGTGTGAAAATGTTTTCATCTTCAGAAAGGGTCCTTTCACATAAAATAGTATGTTTGCCATAGTATTCTGGGCAAAGATCTAGCAAATTATTTCAACCATACTCCTTTTCCAGGCTCCATACTGCAACCTTCTTTAATGGTAAGCTATAAAATAATTCTTTCTTCTGGAAAACTTGGTAGTATAATGTCATTTAATTTTAGTGTTGTAAAGCTTGATTATACTCTCCGATCAGATCAAAACCTCCCTATATATAATATCATTCTACACCTATTGAATTGAAATATCATAACTTATTAACGAAATCATTGTCACACTTGCACAATTTTTGAAATAATTGATCAGAAAACGATTTCTCATCTGCTCCAGTGGCCGTGAAGAAGCTCAGAAACCCACAAGGGGGCCCCATAACTGTAATAGCATGTTTCCTTGCATAGAATGGAATTGCACCTTTCCTAACAAGTTAGCAACTGAAACAGACAGAATAAATGCTTGAATGTATTTTTGAGTGAGAAGGACTTGGGTTGACCTCTACTGCCATCTTTGTGTCACTCAGAATACACTAAATTAAATGTTCATTCTAATATCTTCATAGCTAGTTGTAATAGTTCTTTTATAACCTAAATCATTGGTTATCCGTAGAATAATAATAATGTGTGTGTGGGGGGGGGAGTGTATGAGAGAAAATTAGTAATACCATGTTCATCCCAAATATTCAAGATTTTATTCTTTATTATTTTGAGGAATAATAAATTATACTTAGTTAATACTTTTGCTTTTTTTAAAAAAAATCAGTTGTTAATTTGGCAAGTAATCAATGAATAAGGCTGCTTATCTGTGAGAAGACTACAAATTCTATTTTGTTATATTCAAAAGGTAGAAAACATTCCTTCTTCCTCACTGCTCCAGGATCAAAATGAATCCCAGCATGTAATAGTTTGGCCGAATTCTAAAACTACCGCAATAAATCCTGTAAGTCACAATAATGCTGCTACATTACTACATTATACTGTCAACATACATTGTTCCTCTATGCAGCATTATTGTGACCTACAGGATTTACTGTGGTAGTTTTAGAATTTGGCCAAAATATTATACATACCACACCACACTCCACCTCCTAATTTAAACTTAATGGGGATGCAGATTTTGATTTGAATATCCAAAATAATTCCCTTCACTGAAGTACTGTGTTCTGAATAACACCTTTTCCTGTGATCAAATATTTTCTGTGCCTACAGAAAATCTATAAAGTGATGTCCCATTTCTATGGAATACTTTCTTGGTTAAGGCTGCATTCACTCCCTGTGGATGAATTTTATTCTTCTGTGATTCTCTGGCCTATTTGTACCTACATATGTTTTGCTAGAAGAGCAAATCACAACATATACGACTCCAAACAACGTGTATTCAGATGTTGAAAGAACTTTTGTTTTAATATTGTTTCAGTCAAAGCAATTTAAAATGAATACATGGGTTTCTATAATGTTCCCTTTTATCCATTATATAAAAGGTTGTGGAGAACATCCAATATAATATAACTGTAGTGAAGTTTGTAGCATCATTTCTTTCATACATGTTAAGAAAGGAGTCAATATATTCAGCCATGAATTTGAAAATAAAGCAACTTGTCTGCAAAATAGGATCTCTAGGAAGAGGATTTATGTTTCTGTGTATTTGAGGTAGGTTGAATGTAAAATGGCAGTACTCTCTCTTCTGGTTCTACTAAGAAATAACAGTCATTTTTATTATCCTAAATTAAAAAACAAGGGCCCTTCTACTAGATACATTGCTTGCTTTTTTACCTCATGAGTAGAATCTGGCATATAGCAGCAGTGTGCATGTTCCTAATGTGTGCAGTCTAAAGCAAGAACATCAGATTGCGTGAAGCATGAAACACAAAATGCTTTACCACTTTTCTGTTATAGTTAATTCAAGCTCTTGTGTAGCTTGTTCTGTTGGAAAATAACAACAGAATAGATCTTAGATCATGGATTAAATAGTCATATATAATGTTTATTTCTTAAATTGTGAAGTACCTTATTAATATTTTTTTCTTCCAAACATTTGCATACTACTTGTGTGATACAAAGACCACTATGATGAGAAGTTGTGAGAATGTACTTGAAAGGCCTAAACTATGAAGAATGTAAGAGGAGCCCTGCTGGATCAGGCCGCTGCCCATCTAATCCAGTATCCTGTCTCATACAGTGGCCTACCAATTACTTCTGAACAAAACCTTCACCTGCTCTGAATTCACTGCAAATGGCTTTTAGAAGCATCTTGCCTGTCTCTCTCATCTGGAAGCAGTACTTAGATGACCATTCTAGTAGCCATTGAAATGCCTTTTCTCCAAGAATGTATTGAATCTTTTCCCAAAGCTTTCCAGATTGGTTGTTGTCACCACCTCTTCTGGCAGTAAATTCCATAGACCAATGATCCTCTGGGTGAAAAAAATACATCCCCATCATCAGTTCTTCCTCTCCTGCCCATCAGATGCATAGAGTGCCCTCTTGTTCTAGTGTTGTATGACAGAGAAAATTTTTCTCTATCCAACTTTTCCACACTGTACACAAGTATATATACTTAAGTAAGGTTGCCTTTTAAAGAACATCTTTCAAGTCTGAAGAGGCCTAGACATCACAGGCTGATTTCGTGAGGAAGGTGTTTCTACTCTTGATCATTCTAGTTGCTTCATTCTGCACCTTTCCCAACTCTACAAAATCCTATCTGAAATAGGATAAGCAGAATTATGCAAAAGTGTCTGGAACATACTTACAAATATATGTATACAGGATTACACTAATATCATAAGTCACAGAAATCACATGTAGCTCATATATGCATAATCTTTATGTATGGAAGCACTTTCCTCTGTTTTCCCATGTACAGTCTCAGCACTTATAAGTAGCATCTTTATAAGACTAAATAAATTAAGGTGACTAGGTTTTATGCAAACTTTTCTAAAACTGTGGAACATAAACTGTTACTTTTTCTTCTCTGCTATGCTTTATGGCAAACAGTAAGTACTCTGAGGAGTTGTGGTAAAGAGAATTCTGGGTTGTCAAGTTTCCCCTCCCCCACCCCCAGAAGTCTGAATATCAAAAACTACTCGAAAACTCACAGACTAGCAAATTGAAGTGGCATGATTTTCTTTAGGACATGCTAAGATATCCACTGTTAAAAGAATCAAATACAAAGGAAAGAATAGATATTATTCAAGACATATATAGATATCCCAATACAACAACCAGTATGAAAAATTCATTTACAAAAGTAGTGGCAAAGTGCTGCAGTATCTAAAGATGTTCTATCATTGTTGTGGAGGTAAGTTTAGTTACATACTATTTCCAGTCAGAAGGTGCCCAAGACAGTGAATAATGCATTCAAACAATAGAGAACATATGCTTCAAATAATTCCTATAAATCAATCAGGAAATGGAACTTCCCAACATGACTTACATAGTAACTATCATAAGAAAGTCCAGCTTCAGTCGTACAGTCTAATCTCAGCCTTACAGTTTAAAACACATGACAAAAAAGGAAAAAGCATTGAGAAGGAAGAAGAGAAATGTAAGCTTAGATACCTTTTCTTCTTTACAGATTTAGTACAGGTGACTTCTAGAATAGATGCCTAGATATTGCCTTCAGGTTGGAAAAACAGGCATGATGCCTCTAAAGGCCATTTTTGGGAACTGAGAGAAGGTGAAGGTTTTGCCTTCATCTTCTGCTTGAGAAGACCCAGGAGCCATTGTTGGGCTGTCATGTAAGACAAGATGCTGATGGAATATGGCCTGATCCAGCTGGACTCCTCTTATGTTCTTATATGTCAGAAAGAACAAAGTAAATGGGCCATATGAAGCAGATTTCTCAGTAAAATCATAGATTGATCTCCCATAATGATTTTTTTGCCTATGATTTTACCGTGAAATTTGCTTCATCTGGCCCATGCTTTAGGAAACGAACCCTATTGAATAAATGTGCTAGGGATTAGGCTATTAGGATATTAAGACATTATTTCCTTCAGCTTGGATGAATAATTAATATCCAACCTTTCTTTAGCGATAGCTAACACTTTTTGAACCCAAAGTAAGCAAGGATTGCCTGTTTACTGAGATGAGGCAATGTTAGAAAATATAGTCCTGTTTTTTGCTGTGATTCTTATAATTCAGAACATACTTTTTAAAGTAAACATGACAGATCCAAAAATAAAAGTGTACTTCTTAAAATGGCACAGTCAACGGAGCATTGTTGCTTTATTATATTAAGTAAGATTTAAGAGGAATTATCCTGTGAAGAAACTCAATGAACAAATCACTGCTTGGAAGGAAAGAAAAAGTAATTCCTCATTCTCACCCCCTAGGTATACTCCCTATGATTACTCATCAAAGTCCCTTGCTGACCCCTCTTTTTCTTGTATTTATCTTCCTCCTCTTTACCTCAGTATAAGCAAGGACCGAAGGCCTGGGTCCTTTCTCAAAATAAAACATAATGTTGTCTGAAACATTGCTTCTGTCGCAAGAAATTGAGCCTTTTTTTAACCATCAGTGCATCAACAACAAAAGTATTCTTCTAAGCCCTGCCATTCTTCAGCCTTGATCATGACTGACACTGAATGGGAGAAGAAGTGGACAAAAACAGTACAAAGAGAGGCAGCAGTAATATGGCATCTTATTTCAGACAGCCGAGGCTCTTAGACCAGCCCTGATGACCCTTTGCCTTTTCATTTGTGTATGCTGTTTGTTGCTTGATGGATGAAGTCACACAATTTGATGTACTCCCCCATTATGTGCTGGGAAAGGAAATTACCTCCCTGAATCCTGGCCAAATTGGCAGCACAATTTGTGCCATATATTAACTTCCTTAGGTGGGCTTGCCTTCCAGTTTCCCATGTCAGAGGGAAACTGCACTGTGAATAGTGCTGCATTCCCTCCAACATCCCCCGACTTTCTCTTTTGGAAAGTTTTGCCCAAAAGTGTGAGGGAGAAGAGAATGAGGAGAACAGAACATCAAGGTCTGCATGGCCTTTGTCATAGGGTGTTGACTTGTGCAACTGTGCGCAAACAAGAAGTGTATTCAAAGAAAGCATTGAATCCAGTGCCACTCCTGGTGGCTAAATAGAGACCATCTTCACAGTAGTATGGAAGTTGCTAGCCATTGCCTTCTTCCAGAGTGATGCCAGGCATTGAAACTGGCACCTTCTGTATGCCAGGTAGATGCCTTACTTCTGAGCAATGGCCCTTCCTTCTGTTAACCTCCCTCTGTTCTAAATGGTGCTCTGTTGTTTACCTCACAACTTGTCTCCTTTCCTTCATTCTTCTCTTAAAATCCAAACTGAAAAAGAGTTTGCTGCTTTGCAGCTTACTTGCTTTTAATCAATGAAGGTACGAAGCTATATTTGGGTTCCCACAGCAACCCCTACAATCCCCTATGGGCTAATATAGCTATGTACTTGTATTCCTCTTGCTTCCTTTATCACTTGGGTGAGATGTGGTTATTGTTCTTGGAATCCAGGCTTCACCAGGTGCATAGTGCTGACTTATCAATTCTGTCTGTTCAATAATGTGCCGTTAAGTTTTCTTGCAAGGGCATTAATGATAAAATGGCCTAGAAAATTTTAAAAATAGCCCTTGCATTGCCTTGGGTTATGGCTACAACTAGAAAAGCTCTTAGTGTGTTCTCTTCCTCCCCACCCCTTCCATTTTTGTCTGTTAGACTTTTTATCTCCTTTTTGTTCTCTCCTCATCCTATATTTTTATTTCTTCCACCCACATTTTCTGGATTCTTCTCTCATTCTTTGTCCCAGAGGTATCTGACAACTTCCCACAGTTCAACTTCTACAAAAAGAGGCTGACAACCTGTATAAAAATGGTAATAACAGCAACATCCTGAATGCTAATGTGCGCCTCTTACATTCTACTGTGACCAGCATCGGTTTCATCTGATATTTCCCCTAAAGCATAGTGCTTAAACATGCATGGTCTTAAAAACATATAATAACTGTTGCATAGGATATGGATATGGGTGAATACAATATTTCGTAGTCAGTTGTTTCATGAAAAATTTAAGCATGGGTAAATTCCCTGTATTTTCTGATCTACTGGTTTCAAGCATACAAATTGTCTTTTTGTGGTGACCTGTAGTTTTAGGTACTCTGCAGAGGACTGATTTCAGCGGCTGATTCTCTGTCATGAATTATGTGTATATAAAGTTGTGCTGTGCTGTTTTTGACAGTGTAAACAAATTAAGTTATTAAGGAGTCATTTCACATACGTGAGGAGCGGTTTCAGATGCACCAATATAGATTTACCAGTTAACTCATAATTCTGATAAAATAATTTTACTGCTGTCTAACCCTCTCACCAAGAACTACCCAAAGTGCAAGGTGAGTCTAAGCTTGATCAGACTTCAGGAGACATAGAAGGATTGAGGGTATCTGCATGGTGTGGTATGTGGTTTTACAAAGAGACAATCACAATTGCGTGACTGAAGAACAACTCTGTTATGAAATATTGGTGTTCAGGAGAATTACATAGCACAAATGACTTCTTCCATCTCCTGTTATTCCCATGTTCCTTTAATTTAATTTGGAAGGAACAAAATGAGGTTTCATAATGGACCTGAGTTCAGAATTCAAATGCTTCTTCACAAAAGTACTTGGAGCATAGAGGTAGTACTGTAATTAATTATACTAACACTGCTTTTAAAAAGCAGTGCTACTATAACTAGCACCAGGGCTAGTATAACTAGCACCAGGGCTAGTATAACTAGCACCAGGGCTTTGGGCAGCAGCAGTTGCTTGGAAGGCAGATCCGAATGGAATTACATGTTTTTCACGTGTTAGTTTCTTCGAACCTTTTGTGCCCCTCTGTGCCTACTACAAAGAAAGCCTGGCAAACCCTCCTGCTGAGGTAGGAGAATCTGGGGCAGATGGGGATATGTTAGCAGGCAGGAGAGAGGCCTGAGGAGAACTCCTTGCCTTTGCTCTTGGGGTCTTCTTGCAGGATGTGGTGCAGCTAAAGAAAGTCAGTGCTGGAATTATCCTAATGCAAAATAGTCCCGATCAGGCGACTTTAGTCCAGAAAAGGAATCACAAATTGGG
Organism: Aspidoscelis tigris stejnegeri; assembly: GCA_023333525.1. NCBI lineage: Eukaryota > Metazoa > Chordata > Lepidosauria > Squamata > Teiidae > Aspidoscelis > Aspidoscelis tigris. The sequence goes on from JALMGA010000008.1 coordinate 21,986,247, forward strand.
GAGGGGGGAGGATTTGTCAGAAATCTCAGACCTGAAACTGGCCTGGAATCTGATTAAAAGTCGTGTCTGACCCTTGCCTTTTTCTTTTTCCTTAAAACCTGATGAAGAAATACTGGTTATATTTTTCCAAAAAAGAAGAAGGTATCTCATGATTTTAAATCACACTTCTACTTCTTAGCTAGCTTATGTAGTTCATTATTTTCATTCTGTATTCTTGTCTTTTATCTTTCGTTTCAAGATATACTATTAGAAGTATAATAATCAGCATTAGACTTCACGGAAAGGTAGTAATTACTGTTGGAACCTTATTCATTACTGTGTATATTTAATGTGTGTTGTAAGTTCCTGAGAAGTCAATTTAAAACAAGATTACTAGTTGCTGGTAGTTTTTTTTTACCTGCCTTTTTATTAGGTCTGACTTGCTTCCCTGCTTTATGTGACTTATGCTATAATAATAGTAATAGTGTCTTTATCAGTAGTTGCAATCTAAACCGGTTTTATAATGAGTTACAGCAGGGAAAGGAGTGTTCCCTGTTAATGAGCTGAACCATAGAAAGAGAAAATGGTAAGCAAACATTGTTATTTATAAAGAGAATATTGTGGTTGATAGAGATCATTGTATTCACAAGATCTTGGTGTCCAAATTGTTACTGTCAAAAAAGACCTGAAAAGACTGGTAGAAATTCCAGAGCATGCTATGGTGTAGAATTTTTTGTTTGGAGACATTGGTAATGATAAGATTTGCTTCTGTCTATCTATTTATTCATATATCAGAAAATGAAATACATCTTAGGGACTAACAACCTCAACTATTCATTTTCAAGTCCTGAAAAGAGTATCATTGTCTTTCCAAGCGATATCCAAGATGTTTTCTTCAGCCGATCATGTATCTCAGTGTTCTTCTGTATTATATTACTCGCCCAGTCTTATTCATTTGTCACAGCAGTTTATATGCAGTGGTTTACATGTACACTAAAAACATATTAAACCCCAAGAAACCATTAAAAGCAACAATAAACTAAAATGGTAAAGTAAAGCAATCACAGAAAACATCAGTTGATATTTAGAATGAAAAATAAAGATTTCAACCTAGGACAGTATAAACTGTGTACCAGGTGCACTCCTTTAGCAAGAATGTTCCATACATCGTCAGGAAAGACTCCCAAGCCACATTTGACCGGGAGGATTACCTCTGATGAGCTTAGGGATCATGTAAGAGTAGATGGAAAAAGGTTCATCCTTCAAGTAAGTGGGTCCCATACTATTTTAGGGACATTAATTCTAACGCTTTGAAATGAGTTTGGAAACAAAGTGATAGTCATTGTAAACTTATGGATATGCTAATATCACCTTCGGTATTGTACATACGAGTGCCATAAATTTGTTTAGCTGAGATGTTACTTATGCGTAGGTAACAGTGGTTGGGCTTCAGTCACCAGATGTGAGTAGTGATTCCTGCCCGTAGTGGTTGGTGGTTAAGGGCAAGGTTTGGTCTAGTGGTTAGGGAGCCAGATGGTTATCTGGAAATACCAGGTTTGATTCTGCCCTCCTCCATGAAACCAGCTGGTTGACCTTGGCCAATCACAGCTCTCTTCTGAGCTCTCACAGCCTTACCTACCTCACAGGGTGTTCTGTTGTGGGAAGAAGAATAGAAAGCTTTGTCAGCCACTTTGAATCCCTTTAAATGGGTGAGAAAAGCAGGGTAGAAAAGCCAACTCTTCTTCCTCTAAAATGGAGTGATACCCTGCGTTACAATAACTTGTGCTTAAGGTAGGCAAGGCATTAATAAAGTGACAGTTCTGTCCAAATCAGCATGAAATCTGACCTCCTTGGATTCTTCACACATTAGCCCACTTAGAACTGAGCCATGTTTCAAAGAGAGAGAATGAACTTGGCTGTTGAGTGTGGTGCAGTGTAGCCCATTTTTGCCAGTACAGTGTAGCCACAGGTGCCAGGCACTTACAAAAAGTACTAAAAGCGTAAAATAAAAAATAGGGAAGCAATTGTTTGACATGCCTATTTATAGTAACGTTTTGTCTTCAACTGGCTCATTCAAGCTCTGAAAAATTATATGACATAATAAGTTGCTATTGAAATAGAAATTGTTAGCAGTATGTCAGTACAGTTTCTTTGGTTACTTGAAACTTAGCCACATTGTTCATATAAAACAGCAAAACAATGAGCAGTAATAATGCTGTGCTAACAACAGTTTACAAATACTGAACAAGGTATGTGGATAATTTTGAAAAGGGGGAAAATAATACATTGAAGTTGTTTTAAACTCATTTTTCATCATTGTGGACTGTGGCATTTTCCTTATGCAAATGTCTCGTAATAGTGCAGAAGTTGTCTTCCTGGCAGATATTATAGTTATGCTTGTGTCTTGAACAACCAAGAAATCAACCTGAGAATTAATTAATCAATTTGAGAAATGCAGAAGTGATTTTTAAGCTGTTTTTGCCTGTAATCTTTCTTTTACATATAGAATTAATCTTATGATTTTTGAAACAATGTAGTGAAACTAGGGGTAAAACAGAAGCTGAATTGCCGCACAGTGTGGGGTCTTGGATAAATGTCAAGGGAGGAAGTCACCAAAGTTCTCCTGAAAGCAGCTGTTTTAGATCTGCCACGGTGCTTGTACAGCCAAGTTTACATCTTGCCACCCAAAAGCATTTTTGAAGGAAGTTGACATTTAGTTACTCTTCTTTAGCTTACTTGCATATTAGCTTTAGATATAGAACAGTCTTCATTCATTTTTGAAAACGCACTGACATTTCCTCCTTTCATGGTCTTGAATTTCTCAGCATGATTTGTAGCTTTGTAGCTTACAGAGAAGCATGATTTCAGTTGCTTTTTGGGAGGCATCTTTTGCTTTGTTAAATCACTGTTTCTGATGAACCACATCTGGGTTGAACCTTCCTGGAGTTCGTCAAGTTTCCAGTTACATGCGTGTTTTGATGAAGATGGGCTTCTCTCCTCAACCAGGCCTTCTCTAGCATACCCTGAAAGGGTCCAGTTCTCTTCCTGAGTTATTACTCGACTTATTGGTGGAAAGCACCGTCTTATGTTTCTTTGCAAGTAATGCTAGCTGAATGAACCCAAGAGGACATGCTTGGTGTGCAGAAAGTATAAAAGTGGGAAGCGGAAGTGTAGGTATGTGTCACAGGAAAGATTGCAGTGCAGATGTGTCAGGTAGGCAGCTGCATGTCAAAGCACACACACACAGATTAGCAAGGCTTGGTGTTGAGCCAGGTTCTGCAACAGCACTGGCAAATGTTGCTCCCCAAAACGGGAGGTTGATTTACCTCGTGAAGTATCCGTTCTGGACGGATGAAAGCATACTACGGCTGGGTATATCCGAGGCGCGAGCCTGGCAGTCGACCGTTGGCTCCTCATTTAAATACCCTCACGCGGGCACCTGAGCCAGTCTTCCGAAGGGAGTAAATTCATTGGCGTGTCACCGCAGAGGCGGTAACCTGAAAGACAAACAGAACCGTTAGTCCTGAAGCCAAGAAGGGAGGGCGCGTAGTATGCTTTCATCCGTCCAGAACGGATACTTCACGAGGTAAATCAACCTCCCGTTCTCGGACGGATTCCAGCATACTACGGCTGGGACGTACCACAGCTCCCAACAGGGCGGGACATCCTCAAACCCTCTAGACTATATATTAGACTAAGAAAGCTTACCGTACTCGAGGAAGCCATCTGTAAGACAGTCCTACCGAACCAGGAATCATCCGATCTCTGGACGTCCAGCTTGTAATGCCTGGTAAAGGTCGATGGAGTGGACCAAGAGGCTGCTCTGCAAATGTCCGCCACCGAAACAGATCCTGCGTAGGCTGCTGACGAAGCCGCTGACCTCGTAGAATGGGCCAAAATACCCTCTGGTGGAATGAGACCGCTTTTCTCATAAGCAGTAATGATGCAATTCCTAATCCAGGAAGACAGCACCCTCGAAGAAGCTTTCTTACCCAAATACATTGGATGGAAACAAACGAATAAAGCATTAGTCTTTCTAACTTCCTTGGTTCTGTGTATATATATCGATAGAGCTCTCTTAACATCCAATAAATGACACTTCACATCTCTATCAGGACCTTCAAATACAGTACTTGGACAGAGTCCAGGTAAGTAAATCTCCTGTGCCCTGTGAAACCTAGAGTCCACCTTGGGCTTAAACAAAGGATCCAACCTCAGCGTAACTGAGTCTCCAAAAAACTGACATAAGGATGGTTCCACCGATAGTGCTGCCATCTCAGAAACCCTTCTAGCTGAAGTAATTGCTACCAAAAACAGTACCTTGAAGGACAAGTATTTCAAGGGAACTTCCTCTAAAGGCTCAAAAGGATCCGATGTGAACGCATCTGTTACCAAATGTAAATCCCAAGTTGGAAAACGGTGCGCAGTAGGTATATTCTTAGATTTCAAACCTGCTAAAAATGTCATAACATATTCATGCTTTGTTAATGAAGCAACATCCTTAACTTTAATGAATGTGTTTAAGGCATTAACCTGTTTACGTATAGTGTTGAATTTTAAACCCTTTGAAACTCCATCCTGAAGGAAAAGCAGAATATCATTTATTGAAGGAGAAATAGGATTAACATTCTTTCCGAGACACCAATTACAAAAAACTTTCCAGGTACTGTTATAAATTCTCCAAGTTGAATCTCTCTTAGAGGCTAACATAGTGTTGATCACAGAGTCATGTAAACCGGATTTCTTGAGGCATCCCCGCTTAAAAGCCAAGCCATCAAGCATAACCATTTTGGGTTCGGGTGGAGCATGCCATCCTGGGCCAACATGTTCTTCCGGTAAGGAAGCTTCTGTGGTGGAGCTATGGCCATTGCCCTGAGCTGTGGAAACCACGGGCGACGCGGCCAAAATGGAGCTATCAACAACACTGTGGCTTTCTCCCTCTTGATTTTTCTTAGTACTTTGGATATCAGGGGAAAGGGAGGAAATGCGTACAATGTCCCCTTCGGCCAAGGAGCGGTGAGCGCATCTGTCCCTATCGCTAATGGATCCCTGTAGCGTGACATGAAGTGTTGCAACTTGGCGTTGGTCTTGGTCGCGAACAGATCCACCTGTAAAGGGCCAAACTGTTTATTCAAGGCTACAAAAAGATTCTCATTCAGTGACCATTCTGATTGAGAAATGAGCTTCCTGCTGAGAAAATCAGCTTCTAAGTTAGCCTCACCACTTATGTGCACAGCCGTCAAAGAAGCCAATGACCTCTCTGCCCACTCAAAAAGGCCTTCAGTGAGTGCCATCAGAGAACGGGAGCGTGTACCACCTTGGCGGGCAACATACGCCTTCGCAGTCATGTTGTCCGTCATGATGGTGACATGTGCACCAAAAAGCAAATCCTCAAAGGTGCGTAAAACTAGGACTATTGCCTTAAGCTCCAGCCAGTTAATATGGTGCTTAAGGTCATGCTGATCCCACACTCCTTGTGCTTTGTGATCCTTGTAAGTACCACCCCAGCCAGTGAAAACAATAGCACCTGAAGGGCGAACTATAGGAACCCCTTTTCCGATGTAAGAAGCATCAGACCATAACCGTAGGGAATCTGCAACCTTCCTGGTTAATGATATAGTAAGATTAGACTTCCTTGCAATGTCCGCAGTAAAAGGCCTAAGCAGACTCTGCAAGGGTCTTGAGTGAAACCTTGCCCAAGGATGCAGCTCTATGAAAGACACCATCTTCCCCATCAATGAGGCAGCCGATGCCAAAGAAATAGTTGTACTCTTTGCAAGATCCCTAGCTAGAGTTGACAAACTCTGAATCCGGTCATCTGAAGGCTGAACTATGAACCTAGATGTATCAATAAAAGCTCCTAAATGCACCAATCTTTGTATTGGGATCAAGGAACTCTTCTCATAGTTAACATTATAGCCATGACATGTCAAAAAATTAATCGTCTGACGCACCGCTTCAGCCGCTTCTGCTTCAGAAGGCCCGGCCAATAGAATATCATCTAAAAAAGGGTAAATTCTTACCCCCCTTACCCTGAGGCACTCTACCAAAGCTATTAAAGTTTTTGAGAAGACCCTCGGGCTTTGATTTAACCCGAACGGAAGTGCGCGATACTGGTAGTGCTTCTCCCCTACCTGAAAACGCAAGAACTTTCTGGATAAACTATGCACCTTAATATGTAGAAAAGCATGCATCAGATCAATGGATGCTAAAAACATCCCCTCTTCTAGTTGCTGTCTGATGACAGACAAACCTTCCATTTTATAATACTTAGTACACATGAACTCATTTACAAATTTGAGGTCCAATACGGCTCTCCAAGTGCCTCCCTTTTTAGGTACTAAGAAAATTATTGAGTAAATTCCTTTACCCCTTTCGTCTACTGGAACCTCCTCTATGGCATTCATTTGAATAAGCTCTTGCACAGCGTTATAAAGAGCTTGCCTCTTGTCTTTATTACTTGGAATAGGAACCTTAATATAACGGGAACGAGGAACATATTTGAACTCCAACTTGTAACCATTCCATATAACATTCAAAACCCAATTATCTTTAACATTTTTTGACCAAACATTGTAATATTTTGAAAGACAACCTCCCATCCTGGGAACCTTTCCTGGATTTAAACCATTGAGAGGATCAATTGTTATTACTCGCATAGCTGAACTGTCTCCCTTTGCCTCTTCCCAGAGGTTGTTTATTTGCTGATGATCCACGCCCCCAGGATGAGTGCCCTCCTGAGGGCCTTGAACGAAAGGGTTGCTTTTTGCTAAAATTTCCTCCATAAGAGGAGTTGTAGTTATTTCCAAAGGCATTAGCGTAGGGTCTTTTATTACCTTTATTTCTAGCGTTAGCAAAGGAATTTCCTGCAGTGGGTGGAGCCATTGGCAACACTTTCCTCTTGTTCCTTTCAATTAAAATGTCCCGAAGACATTTTTCTCCAAAGAGAAGTTTCCCTTCAAATGGTGCTCCAATGAGCTGGGACTTGGAGGTGAAGTCAACCTGCCAGTGGCGGAGCCACAAGGCCCTCCTTGCTGCTATGGCTGCTCCCGTGCTGCGCCCAGTCAGCTGTAGAGCATCCAAACTAGCATCTGCACTCAAGGCCAGAACTTTTTTCATATCTACCAACTTGGGTTTTAGCTCTTCGGGAAGTAATGGGTTACTCAGTAACTCCTCCACACCCCTAAGAACTGCCCTTGCAAGGATTGAATTAGAAGCCGAACACCTCCCACTTAAAAACCCACTTTCAAAACATTTCCTCAATAAATTTTCTAATTTCTTATCATTTAAATCTTTCAAAACATGTTCACTCTGAGCTGGGATCACTTGATTAGATGACAATTGAATAATGGGGCCATCGACAGCAGGGACCGCCCAAATTGATTCTGCATGATTAGCAGGCATAAAGAGCTTTTTCGGAGGACCAGGAAGCCTCTTGGTCCCAGCTGGGTCTGACCATTCTCTAATCAAAATTTGTTGTAATAAGTCAGGAATCTGAATTATTAATTCCTGCTGAGGAGGAGGCATCATCAAGTCCTTCGCCTGTTGAATCTGTTGCTCTGTAGCACTAGTCCCTTTGGGGATTTTCAATGCTGCAGTAACATACTGGACAACTGCACCTATGTGCTCATACATGAATAACCTCGGAGTGGCATGAGAGGCAGAATCGTCTGCTGCACTAGCATCCTCATCCCCTGGAGGATTAGCCTGAACAGGAATAGGGATAGGGTCCTTATAACTACTTTCAGTCGTAGGAGCATGTGGAGCCCTTGGTGCTGACATCTCAGCTTCAATAACAGCCTTAGTTGAAACAGATGGCTTAGGGTCATTCTTATTAGATCTAGAGCTAAGCACCTCCCTTGGGGTCTGAATAGGAGCATCTGTAGCAGAACCCTTTGGAACAGCATCAGTATTGGAGGAGACCTCCCCTTTTGAAGCATTGGTGTCAAAAACCTCTTTTTGCCCCTCAACCAAATCAACAAGCTGAACAGTATCAGTTCCAGAAATCTTTCCCTTAGACACATTAGAATTGTGTGTCTGTGCAGACTGACAAGGTCCAGCATTAGAACGAGGTAATTTGGGGCTGTCATTTCTGTGCATTTGCTCCGGGGATCTAGCCTTCACGGGAGCGTTAGCACCATGCTGGCTTTTGCCTTTAAATTTTCTTCTGCGGCGGCTTCTGCCAGAAGAAGAGGAGGCTGTAGAAGAAGAAGAAGACGGAGATCGATGTCTCTTCCTCCGTCTAGAATCCCTAGCCAGGGACCGCGGCAGCTTTAACAGAAGATACATTTTATCCTGGCCGGCTGACTCCGAGGATGAGCTAGCGTGACGCTTCCTAGAGCGACCACGCTCCCGGGACTCTTTCCCCTTCCTAGAAGGGCGATTTCTTTTATTACGAGGGGAAGCAGGCTCATCGGCAGAAGAACCGCTCTTCTGGCCGCCTTTCTTTTTGCGGAGCCGCCTCACCACGCTTGTAAATTCCTCCGCAGAGGATTCCTCCGCCTCCGAACGCCGGGGCTCTCGGCGCACGGCTTGAGGGAAGGCGGACAAAGCCGGATCTTTCGGGCTGCGAAAATGGCGTTTGCTGGCCGCAGAACGTTGGGAAGGTACGTTAACGGCCGATCCGGGGCTCCCTTGCGATGGACCAAAGGCAGGACTCCGCTCTTCCCCCGACTGTTTATCGGGGTGACCACCTCCTAAAAGGAGAGGAAATTGCTTGCTTAATACAGACTCCTTAAGAGTCCAGAGAAGTCCTCCCCAGTAGCTAGTATAAAAAAAAGGAGAACGCAGCTGCGTCTTACCTAAAACACAGGGAGGAAAGGAACCAGGAGACCCGTCCAGGGAAAAGGAGCTTAATGGATCCTCTCCCGGAGAACCCAATAAATCAGGGGAGAAACCAAATCCCTCAAAACAGGAAAATTCCCCATCCGATACCCACAAGGGGTTAGTAGGGAATGTCAGGGGTAGATCGAACAAAGCCTTCTCACCCCCATGAGAGTAGAGATTGTTGTCAGAGGCAGAGCAAGCAGATGACATCTTAAGAAAGTTAAAATTGTGTAAAAATTAAGCAAAATAAAACAGTAAAATCTCCCTCCGGTAAACGGTAAACTGCCACTTGACACGGCCGCCGGAAGACTGGCTCAGGTGCCCGCGTGAGGGTATTTAAATGAGGAGCCAACGGTCGACTGCCAGGCTCGCGCCTCGGATATACCCAGCCGTAGTATGCTGGAATCCGTCCGAGAACTAGATGGCAGTAAATCTGGGTGACATATTCAGAGTATTGATCACATTTCATGTGTCCTGATCAAGATGCTCTTCCCGCCATTTTCTCCTGGTGGAGGATGGGGAACATCTCATTCATTAATCTCTCCAGAGAAGACGATAAGCAGAACCGAGAATCTTGATCACAGCTGACCTTTACAGAACAAGGCTAGGGTAGTCTGGAAAATACAGGCAAACCAGCTCCAAGAGAAGTATCAAAGTTGGTGGCAAATCACCCAATAGAAATAAAAGCCCTGAACAGCGAGCTTTTGGAGAAGATAATGTTTCTACTTCTCTCAGAGATGGATATCCTATATGTGGGGATTCTCTGCTCACAGAATAGCTCCAGGGCCCTCCTTGGACATACTGGCACATGCATGGCAATTGTCTTCAGTTAGAGACATCTTGAACTGTTTTTCAGAGGCCTCAGGTGTTATAACCACAAAAAGGAAGAGAGTTTTTCAGCATGCTGGCTGTAGGTTGCAGCAGCCACTGCTTCTTGGAATGCATTGCAGTTCAGGCAGTGGTGACAGCCAACCAATGAAGTACCCCAAAACCACTTGGAATGCCCAGGCAGCAAAGACTGAAGAAAGTGGAAGCGGAATAATAAAAAGCTGGCTTTTCTTTTTCACATTTTTCACAATAGCAGTGTAGTAGTACCTCTGTTTTTTAAAAAGAGGTATCATGATTTATAAGAATCTAAGAGTAGCTTCACATCAGCATAAGACTGTGTTGAGCATCATAAAAGTTACATCACTCTTTCAAGAACATAAAACATTTAAACCATCCAGAAAGCATAAATAGCTGCTATGAAACCATATTCCTGTTAAATTGAAAGTACGCCATGAAATTATTTTTGTTGAATTTTTCATGCAGTCTAGTGCTTTAGTGATAAACGCTATGTTCCAACAGTTTCTCATTCCTTCTGGAAAAAGAGAAGGATTGTTTTCTTACCATTACTACTCTAATTAACACTCCATGTCTATTTTCAAGTAACCCTGCAGGAGTGCTAATGGAACTGTGGGAGCCTTTATGGGAAAATTGCCCCCTGAGCATGGATGTAGCATAGAAGAAAAGAGATGGAGAAGATCAAGATATGAGATGAACCTCGTTTAATTGGCCAGAAATCTAAAACTGGCCAGAATTCGAAAAAGATAAATGCTGTTAATTGTAGAGGTCAAATATTTAGTGAGCTTAGCTGAAAATAGGATGCTTGAACTGGTGAAACTAATTTGAGGCAGTATCCAAATTTGTTATAAAAATGACATTACAATGATGGAATGATGTCATCAAATGTGTTTGTTCTGCTGCCCAACAGTCACAACAACAGCAAAAGTCTCCAAAGGGGGAGCAATATTTATTGCATTAATCTGGAACCCAAGAAGATGGGATTCCTGCTCTCAACTGCACACTTCTGTTCTGCCCTTCACTCTGGATTCTTTGGAATGTTTCAGTGACCCACCAATTGGAGTGTATATACTGCATCTGACTAAGCAGGAAAGTTGGTCACCTGTTTTTTTCTCTCCTCTCATGTACCACTTCTTGGTTCCATTTTTATGGACTTGAAAACTATTCCTTTGACACTTCATGGTATGTGTGCATGGAGTTTGGGAGAAAGAAATTGAATTTTTAACATTTAAGTTTGGCAGTAGCTCTTCTCGCTCCTTCCTTCAGTGGTTGGAACAGAGGCAGGACTGGATGGACAACCAGAAAATTCCTGCATGGCATCAGCAGAGAAGAAAGTGAGGCAGGGATAAAAGGGGCAGGGGCTGCATTCCCACTTGACTTTTTAAATCTGGATTCAGGACTGAGTGCGCATTCTGGATGTTCCCATTTCCTTGAGGATAACATGGGCTGAATGTGAATACTGGTGTTCCCACTCAAACTGCAAAAAAACAAACAAACCACAACCCAGCACGGAGAAGCAGAACCTTTTAATCTCCGCCCCTGTCCAACCCCTGTCCAACCCCTGTTAAGCCTGCCCTGCAGAATCGGCTCCCTCCCTGCCAGTTCTCTCTGTGCTTAAACAGGAGAACTGACAGTGCAAATTCCCTTTCAAAACTGAGGCTGGCAGCTCACACACAGTGGGGGAGAGAGAGGCTACTCTTCCTTCAGTTTCCCTCTGTTTCCCTCTGAAAAATGCAGGCTCTCAGCTTATCTACCCCTGCTGTGCCAGCCTTGCAACAATGTAGCATTTGAGGCTTGAGTTTTAAAAAACCTTTCCTGCTGCCAAATCTCTCCTAATTGCAAGAATTTCCTTGCTACAATTATAACTTTTGAAGCTGGCTGGTGCCTTAAAACGTTCCTCTTACGATTGTGTTCAGAGCAGGTATGGCAAGGGGAGGAGCGAGACCTTCACAGCTGTGAAATCCCACCCACATCTGGCAGGCACTGGCCAGAAGGATAGATCCCCATCCCACATAGTTTGGTAGCATTCCCGAAGGCAAAAAAATAATGCGGGCTGGGCTCCAAAAGGGGACTGAAAACAGTTTTTGTGAGGACTTTTTTTCTGTGGATTTTTGCAGGATAATCCTCATAAAGTCTGGGAATAAAAAAGTTAATGGGATCTTCCGATCCTGAAAAATTATTAGATTCGGATTTAAACTTGAATGGGAACACACCCAGGAATGTGCTGAAAACATTGTAGGTTGCTGTTGGCAAAAACATATCATGGGTACAATCTTTCTCATATTCAAATAATTATTTTTAATATGTAAAGCAGTTTGCTTTTACTGAAACTTTGATGTATTGATGGTACTTTTGGATCCGCAATTATTTTCTCTAATTTATATTCCACTTTTTATACTTCATGACATCCAAGACCGTTAAACCTTTTCCCAAGTGGTCCTCAGTCCAAGTATTAGTGAGACTGAAAACTTCTTAACTTAAGCAAGGTGATGATGCTGGCCTCCTGAGCTTTCAAACACTCAGGCTACAGCCTGGGAAGAATTATGTTCGGTAAGAATCTGACCCTATCAGTCTTCCTTCTAAGAACAGGAGATATGAAGAGCTTTGGTGGAAATGCAACTACTGGCAACAGGAATAGTGCTATAAGTTCATACTTTCTAAAAACTTTACAGTCTAGGCTAGAATGATGCATGCTGGGAGAGTACCTTATAACTACATTATGTAATTATTTTTTTATCACAGTAAGTAAATGAGCCAAAAGTCAGCAGCACAAGCCTAGTTTTCTTCAGTGTAGTTTGTATTAGTCATATTTCTTATTAATGAGATACTAATGTTCTGTAAGTTTGAAAAGTACCATAAATGGCTTCCTTTTCTATAAACAATTTAGAAGATATTCTTGAAAGTAGAGATTATAGTGTCTGATGAATATAACCAAGGAATTTGTGAAGCAGTTAATAATAAGCTATGGTATGTAACTCAGGGTCTCTCCACCACCACCACCACCACCACCTTTGTTCTCTAGTTATTTTGGATCAGTGTCATTTATTGCAGCCAGAGGATGTAGACAATCTTCTTGCTAGGTTTCGCTCTCTGGATCCTTGCCTATCTTGCAAAGTGCAACAAATGTGTACTCACTAGAGCAGAAATCTCAAACTGTGGCCTTCCGTGTTGCTGAATGGTTGATGTGAGGTGTTGTTCGGGAACATTTTGAGGGCCACAATTTGCAATCCTGGCACTAGACACCATACCACTTCAGCAAGCCATCCCATACTGCTGATAGTGTGCAACAAGGAGGTTCTTAGTGTTATAATTATTCAAAATAAGCAGAATAATCCAGGATTATTAATCTTTTTAAAAAATATATGCAGCAATAACAAGAAGTAATAGTACTTCTCAGCTATTGTCTCATTCCGCTTGATCCAAATTCTACTGAAGAAATCACTGCCAATTTGAATGAAATTTAACACCGGTTGGGAATATTAAGCTATAATAAAAGCTGTACCTTGAGGCAAGCCAGTACGTCTTATTTTTATGAGCCATTGTTGAACAAGTCCTTGATAAGGAGACAAAGAAAAGATTGCCGTATTATTGACATTTCCTGAGATTTGAGTGTTTGCTATTTTAGTCATGCATGTTGTTCATTAAGAACTGTCAGTAGAGTTTAGTCAATCTTTTAATATAGCAATAATATGCTGTGCAAATCTTAATGAAGAGCTAAGCTCTGTGTGCATGCGTGCCTGTGTGTGTGTGTCCCTGTGTGCGTGCGTGGGTTTTATAAACCGCAACTTATGCTATGGTAACCTCAGTTGTTAGTTTCCTAGGAAGCAGAAGGAGGTTGGTGTGAAATTGGGCTGCTCTCATAAGCAGCTTATTATTATCCATTAACAGTCTATACAAGTTAAAGGACAAACTATGCATTTTCCCATGTGAAAATATTTTTTTAAAAAAAAATTGAATCACTATAAAATGAAAGCTGAAATAATTAAAATCTACATCCATTAGCCCTAAATGAGAAAATAAGTGTGTGAGAGAGAAAGAGGAGAGAGAAAATGTACCTGTATTTTCTGGCGTATAAGATGACTGGGCGTATAAGACGACCCCCAACTTTCCAGTTAACATTTAGAGTTTGGGATATACTCGCCGTATAAGAAGACGACACCCGGCGTATAAGACGACCCCCGACTTTTGGGAAGATTTTCCTGGGTTAAAAAGTAGTCTTATACGCCAGAAAATACAGTACATATGTATTCTTGAATGTTCCATAACTGAGGACATTGGATATTTCAAAGTGGCAATAAGCAGAAATGGATTAGTTGTTTTGCATCAAACTATTTTGTCCAATGTCCCATCAAAAAAATATTTTTAAAGGGGGGTTTAGTAACACTGTCAGAGCGAAGAAGGTGTGGCATGAGATTTCACAGACTAAGCCTCCTTCATCGGATGCCTTTCTGTGCCTACGATTACTTAACGATGAGAACATAGGTTGCTGCAGTTGACTACTTTTTGTATGGAAAGAGTATACAGTTGATAGCAGTATACTATATCACCTTTTCCCCATTCCATATCCATCCTACATTTTGTTTTCCTAATATGGTTATAATATTAGAGGATAAAAATGAAACCTTCAATGTTTATGGCTTTTCCTGCCAAGTATTCCACCTAGTGTCACAGTGTGTTGGCGTGTTTTCAAGCTGTTATAGTGTATGAGTTATCTTCATGCCAAAGGCTCGTTGAAAGGAGAGTAAAACTTAGGTGAATGTGAGCTGTGAGGCTGAATCCTGTTAAAAAAAGAAATACTCTGAGTGGGCAAGTTTCAACTTTAGAAAATGGCCTCAAACCCGGCACTGGATAGAGTAGCACTCCCACTACAAGATCAATTACCAGATTTGGAGGATGAAATGCCATCTCCATTCAGTTCTAGGTGGAGGCAGCTAAATCCTGCACTAACATAAATTCATTAGCAGTACATACACTAACAACTGCTCAGTTGGACTACTGCAATGTAGTCTGCATGGGGTTGCCCTTGAAGGTGGTCTCTAGTCTCCATCTAGTGCAGAACACTGCAGCATGAGTGATTGTGGGCTTGAAGGACAGGATAACATTATCATTATTCTGCAAGCACTGCACTGGTTAGCAACAAGGTACCAGTTGAAAGGGTCCTTCTGTCAAACACCACATGACTCTAGAGAACCTCACCGAGAACTGCCCATCTCAATGTTTCTTAGGCCGTGTCCCCATGCAAGCCGGTTGAGTTGCTTGGGGTGATTGAAAGCACACATGCCTGTCCCCATGCAAGCTGTTTTTTGTGAACCCACATCTTTTTCTTCCCACCCCCTCTCCCGTGATAGGAAGCCAGTTTGACGTCACGATACCCCATCCCACCCACTGCAGCAACAGCAAGAATGACAGTGGGCACCTCCCACTCGCAACCGGCTACAGTGATGCATGAGAAATCAAAGCACACACAAACACAGACAGGGGGGCTCTGACAGGGATTCCACCCTGTCTGTGTGTGTGTGTGTGTGTGTGTGTGTGTGTGTATGATGAGGGACAGAGAGGGGGGAAAGGAGGAAGCTGATCCATGCACAGACAGGGGGGCTCTGACAGGGATTCCAACCTGTCTGTGCGTGTTCATGCGCATGTGTGTATGATAAGGAGGGACAGAGCTGGGTGAAAGGAGGAAGACAATCCAATTCCCTCCCCTCCTCTCTGTCCCTCCTTATCATACACATATATCCACGCACACACAGAGAGAGACAGGGTGGAATCCCTGTCAGAGCCCCCCTGTCTGTGCATGGATTATTTTCCTCCTCCCCCCCGTCCCTCCTTATGTGTTGTGTTTGTGAAGGTGCAACTGAGGTGTTTGCCTGTCATCGCTGCAGCAGCTACATCAAGCAGCGTGCATGGCAGGAACAGGGCTGCCAAGCTCCACCCCAAATAACCCGGGAGCATCCCCATGACCCCTGGGCAATATGTGTTAGCTTCCTATTTCACACAGAAAACACTTGTGAAGGGTTTTTTTAAAAAACAGGTATTGCCTCATATTAGGGCTTTTCATGTGGACGCTCCCGAGGCGACCGTGCAATCACCTCACAGATTTTCAGCATGAGGATGCCTCCTTAGTGGGCTTTCTCTGTAGCAGAACCACTTTGTGGAATGAGGTTCCATTTGGTTTGAAGCTGATTCCCCTGAGGTGGTGAACCAAGATGGATGGATGAATGGACAGATGGACAGATAATCTGATTGTTTTCCTTTGGTATGCAGGTTGTTTTTTGTTATTGCGAACATAAATCAGGCATAGATATTATAACGTTAGGTTGGTACTATTTAAGCACTGAGACATGCTAAAAGAGAGGAAAAATTGGAAAAGTCATATGAACATTAGCAGCAGGTATAGTATACTGAATAAAAATACAATCCTGAAGCTAAAATTGTCCCTGCTGTCAGTTGCAAATATACACACTGAATAGAGGTCATACTATTCTTTCTAGAAATCTGGAGAAGGCTTATATTTTTATTATAGCAGTTATGGAACTGTCAATTCTCTTCAGCAGAAAGTCTGAAATTGCTGAGGACATAGACATTTCCTTGTCATAGCTTAAAGGCTGAGTTATTTTTGTACTTCATTTCCTGTGGATTTTTCTTTCGGCTCTTCAACCAAAATCTTGACACTAGTATTTCTCTAATATGGTTTAACTGACCATAATTATATCCAGTAATCAGTTGTGTTTCTTATTCTAAAATAATTTGTATCTGTTCTGTGTAATGGAATGTTAAACATTTTCAGTTCCGATTCCTGACATCACTGGTCTCTTGTGCCATTTGTAAACTGGGATAGCAAATCAGGAAGCCACAATCATAATCAACTTGGCAGATACACATGGATACATTGTGGACTGAGGAATTTGGGGCACAGGGCTTCCATTCACATCTAGCTTTGTCTGATCCAGTTGGAGGAGCTTCTGCCATGATCAAGTGAAATCAGTAAATCTGGGAGTTTTCAGAGCTTCATTTGCCAGGTATGCACAGGGAACTTTTCTGTGGTCGGAGTATAGGCAATGTTTCTAAGCCAGTTAAGAATGACTTTTAAAAGAATTTTTTGCTCAATTCCTATCCTGGCAGACTGCTCTGAACCTGGTGTACCTTAAACCCAGAGCTTTAGAAGCTCCTACTGCTGTAGGATATAGCATGTGGTTTAGGAATTAAGATGTAGATCCTGTTAAGAAGAACAGGCTGTACATTTGTCAAGGTGCACATAATTCATTTAGGCGGCCCACATAGTCATGCAAGTGGGGGAAGTTCTTATTCTAATGGATTGCTCAGAAAGGATCTACTGCTATTGAAGGCGAATCCCTAGCAGAGCTTTAAAGTGTGATAACTTGTAGTTATTGATTTTAAAGAAATCAAATCATTCCTATGAAATTGTGATTTTTATAGGGCTTAGTGATCCTCATGGTACCATTGATATTGACAATGTGAACCTCCGATTAGCCCCCTAAACTACATGAAGTGGTCTTTCTGGTCCATCTTTGTTTGCCATAATATGTTCAAAATGGAAAGGGAAGGGTTCAGAATGAAGTGCTTGCCTGGAGTTGTTGAAGACAGCAGTTAGTGTTTTAAAACAGATTTTCAGTGACACTTGTATTAAGCTCCATTAAAACAGATTTGATCTTCATTTGATAACTTTAAATTTTCCTTATTGTTGTAATTCTCACCTTGCTTATTTTAATTTCAACTTTGTAATTTTAAACTTTGCTTATTGTTGTACAGCGCTATGAACACTGATAGCGCTATAATAATAATAATTACTACTGCTACTACTACTACTATTACTACTACTACTACTGAAAGTGAAGGCACTGAAATGCCAAATGGTCAAACCGTCAGGTCCCACCAGCCAGAAACCTACAAATACCTGGGCATTTTGCAACTGGATAACATTAAGCATGGCCATGTGAAATCTGTGGTCAGTAAATAGTACATCCAAAGGACTAGAAAAATGTTGGCCATAAACACCTGGGCCACACCAGTCATTAGATACACTGCGGGAATTGTGAACTGGACTCAGTTGGAGTTGGACAACTTAGAAGAACCAGAAAACTGATGACAATCCACCATTCACCTCGTAGTGATGTCGACAGGCTGTACTTGCCCAGGAAAGCAAGCGGTAGAGGACTTTTGCAGGTGAAGCAAACAGTGGAAGAAGTATGCATTAGCAGATTACGTGGCAGAAAGCAAAGAATCAGCATTGATTGAAGTCAACAGCCAGAAGCTTCTCAAAGTGCAGCAAACCAAGAACCAGTACCAGAAAACTGCAGTTCAATGCTGAATGGACAGCTGGTGCAATAAAGCACTGAATGGATAGTTCTTGGAGAAAATCGAAGGCAAAGTGGACATGGAAAAGACCTGGTCTTGGCTTACGAATGGAACATTGAAAAAGGAAACAGAAGGACTAATTCTTGCTGCACAAGAACAAGCAATAAGAACAAATGCCATCAAAGCCAGAATTGAAAAATCAGTAGAAGACCCAAAGTGCTGACTTTGCAAAGAAGTGGATGAAGCAATTGACCATATACTCAGCTGCTGCAAGAAGAACGCACAAACTGTTTACAAGCAGAGACATAATGCTGTAGCACAAATGGTCCACTGGAACTTGTGCCAAAAGTATCATCTGCCAGTGGCAAAGAACTGGTGGGATCACAAGCCAGAAACAGTTGTTGAAAATGAACAGGCAAAACTACTTTGGGACTTCAGGCTTCAGACTGACCGAGAATTGGAACATAGCACCCCTGATATTACAATCGTTGAGAAAGAGAAGGTGTGGATCATTGATGTTGCTATTCCAGATAACAACAGAATTGAGGAGAAACAGTTGGAGAAGTTCACAAGATATGATGACCTGAGAATGATGACCTTCAGTGACTCTGGCGAAAACCAGTGAAAGTGGTCCCAGTCATCCTCGGCACACTGGGCGCGGTGCCAAAACATCTCAGCGGGCACCTAAAAACCATTGGCATTGACAAGATATCCATCTGCCAACTACAAAAAGCCACTTTACTGGGGTCTGCTTGCATAATTCGCCGATACATCACGCAGTCCTAGGTGCCTGGGAAGTGCCCGACTGGTGATATAATACAAACCTGAAGTTAGTGGTGGTGCAACATTTATTTATTTTTATTATTATTATAAATGTTGCACCACCACTAACTTCAGATTTATAGTGTGCTTTTTGTGTGTGCGTGTTTTAATATTAACAATCAATATGTTTTGGGCAGTCTGCCAAGTTTTATTCCTGTTAGCAAGTGGGGCACCAATCCGAGCCTTTGGGCACACCTGATAGAGAAAAGCAGAATCCATACCTGTGTTTATTGTAAAATATTATTATTTAACAACAACAATAAAAGTATCTTTGTATGAAAACATATTTGCAAATGGCTAATAGAATTTCATATGTTAATTGGTTTGCAGAATATTTGATAATTGAACTTTGATGTTTAGGTAATATAATTTGGCTTAATGTTGAGGAATGGAATGGATAGGAAATGAATTTGGGGAACATTTTTGTCAGTGTTTGTGTTTAATAGGTTGTTGTACTGTACCATACCGAAGGCAGCTCACTGTTGCTAAAAGACCTACTATGTTGTATCCCCAGATAGTCTCGATCTCCTAATTGTATGGTACAGTAATATATATCTATGTGTATCTATTAATGTAATGTAAATCCTGCTTTCAGAATTATGGAATAGCCTCAAAGAATCAATTTCTGGCCTAAAGTATAATTTCTTATCTCTCCCTCTCTTATAGCATACTGTACAGTAATTATTCTGGCAGACTCTAACCCTAAGGCCTTATACCAAAAGTGAGCCAAGAACAGAAAAATGTATTTATTACTCGATCTTTTAATCAATTTGTATACCACTTTTCACCCAAAATACCAAGTAGTAGCTGGCATCAGACTTTTAAAAAACAATCTCTTTTATTATAGTTGATTAAATTTATCCTCTTTCCTTATAAAAGAAAGCCTGTACCTAAGCTCCCTAATGAGAACAATCCTTTAATATAGTTTGAGTCCACGACCACCAGAAATATGATTCTAAAAATGTCCATCCATCTCTTCCAAGTTCAGCACAGTCAAATATCTTCCATATTATTAAAAAAAATAATAATAATATTATGGCCGAGCACATTTTGTGCTCCTTAACGTGATGACATTTTTAGAGGTTTGGATGTCTTTTTAACCTTAAATACTTGAACATTTATTTATGCATTGTTAATTTCTGTTTCTGTGTTGTTTATTCCAAATGTTTATCAATGCTGCTTATGCAGCCCACTAAGCAGCCGTACACGCAGAAGCATGCCCACAGTAATGTTTGGAAATCAAACCATTTGATAGGATCTCCTATTTTTGCTGCTGAGAAGTTGTTAAACTGTGAACTAGAAATGAACATAAGAACATAAGAGAAGCCCTGCTGGATCAGGCCACAGCCCATCTGGTCCAGCATCCTGTTGCACACAGTGGCCCACCAAATGCTCATGGGCAGCTCAAGCAGAGACCAGGACAAACCCTCTCCTGCTCTCGAATCCCAGCAAATGGCCTTAAAAGCATCCTGCAGGGTGGGTAGAGGAAAACAAGCATGTGTCAGGGAGACACAACTGGTGGGTCAGAGGAAACTCCAGACAAAAGCAGACCAAGCCACTAGCTCAAGAGAAGACGTTGGTGTCCATAGCAGTGAGAAAACAGTATAAACATGTCTGTTTATAAACAAATAAACATGTCCTTCCTTCCTTCCTTCCTTCCTTCCTTCCTTCCTTCCTTCCTTCCTTCCTTCCTTCCTTCCTTCCTTCCTTCCTTCCTTCCTTCCTTCCTTCCTGCTGAAGAGATGTTTTCAGTGTACCCCATCCCATGCCCCACCCGGGTCTTCTTTTATGTCATTTTGTGAGGATTAGAGCACAATAGGAGCATTTTTACATGGAAGAATGGTAGAAATATTACCTCCTAAATATAAGATTAAAAAAAATTGAAAAGGTTAAAGAAGTCTACATAGTTTTATCAGACATCTCTAGGAAAAAAAATGTCATCTTTTTTATCTTAAATCTGTCATCCATCTTCATGGAATTAAAGCACCTCAAAGTTCCTTTTTGTGAGGTTAAAAATAATCTCGCACATTAAAGAGCAGTTTTGTAAAAACAAGTCTAAATGTTAACTTCAATCCAATTTGGCCGAGAGTTCCATTTCTGAAGACATGAGATCCCAACATGAAAGTTGGATTACTTTCTGGCAAACTAACAGACATATGAAAACAGCATCTAAAATTACTACTTACATTTTTTTAAAAAACCTTCTATGATCAAAGCTTAATATTTTTCTGAAATTTATTGAACAACTGACAGTAGTGCCTTATATCAAAGATATAGTTAAATCCAGGTGTTTAAAGAAAAGCTACGACTAGGTTCCTTTTTAAAAAAGAACTTTCCTTTTTCCTCCAGGTGCTTCAAGCAATTGATAACAAGAGAACAAACCTTTTCACCTTACTATGATTTTTCCAAACCCAGCAGTTATCCCTGAACTGGTATATTAGAAAATATACCCTGGATCTTATCAATATTCTGGAAACACTGCTTTTTTCAGTGCTGTCTGAAAAAAGAAATCATAGGATGCATCCACACATGTGAAAATATGCATTTTATCTGTGTATTTGGATGTTGTCTTTGACATATATAGGTGAAACTAAAATGAAATCTGTGGATATTATTTTTTAGCTCCAACCTAATAATCACTAGTCAGTGAGTTAACTTGCCACTAGTAGGATATACAAAGTCATTATTAGATAGATGATTTAAAGAAAAAAATTTCCCAGATGTTAATTACCATGATTTTAGTGCTAACAATGCTAATACTATGTTAAAGTGAGGCCCCATCCAGATGGGATGAATATAGTGCCATTACAGCACTGCTCTGCTAGGATTTATTTATTTATTCTTTATTATTTGTACTTCTCTCCTGCCCTGTACTCAGTTGTCTCAGGCCGGGTAACAACATTTAAAATCAAAAACATTAAAACAATAACAATATATATCAAAACAGCAGTGTCTGCAAGTGAGAAGGGAAAGTGTATCCCCATTTAACTGAGGGCCAAGGCAAAGAGGTGCATCTCCACTGTCTTCCTAAACGTGTACAGTGAAGGAGATAGACGCACCTCAAGGGGGAGATTATTCCATGGCCTAGGGGCCATCACTGAGAAGGCTCTCTCCCAGGTGCCCACCCCTTTTGCTTTTTAGGGTGGTGGGAAAACCAGGAGCCCCCCCTCCATATCTTAAGTCTCATGTATCATAAGCAACCACATCACAGCTCCACTTTTTCACCCTTAAAATGTGTTTTTAACTGTTGCTGGAACCCCAACACTGGTTGCAGGTTTTCCAGTGGTAGCACTTTTTAGGGAGTCCCTTACCTTTCTGACAGAGCAACAATCGTAGCTCCATCCAATGTTTATGTGCAGAGAAGGAAACAGCCAACCAGCACATGCTAAGATGGTGATGCATCCATCTGGAAATCCATTGGCAGCCAAATTGCGCTAATTACAGGCCATCAGAACACACAAAGATGGTATTGTGGCCAGCATTGTCAAGGCAGGAAGCTAGTGCTACATCTGGCCATCATCTGGGGGCAGCCTGATTCAGTTAAAATGTGTTTTTAAAAAAATATACTTAACAAGATCCCAGTGTCACTGAAGCTGAAACTACAAAGAGATACCAGAATTTAATGAGATGCTTTCTTGAGAAAAATAAACTTGAACAATTTTCTGCATTTTTATACTAATAGTTACATAATGTGTTTTCTTGTTAAGGAGGGTAGCCCCCTATTTGAAAGTGAACTCCTAAGATTGTCCACATTATTTAAAATTTGGTGGGAGGGAGAATAGAGGTCTTTAAGTTGCAAGTAATATTAGCATCTGGGCTTTTATTTTTCAAATGAATTATCAAAGGTGCAAAATGTTGATTCATGGTGTTAGCCAGATACCATCAAAAGTGAAGATTGTGGAGATTGAGAAATAATCTCAAGGGGAATGGTAGATTCAAATATTCCAGTTAAGTAACCTGAAGAGATTGTAGGCTTTTTTGCACTACAGCCGTTAAGGCTAGGACACGCGGGGACGGATTCCCCATTCACACCTAGGCAGGTAAGGGATGCGTGGTCACGCCTACATGTGAATGGGGAATCCACCCCCACATGTCCTAGCCCAAAACGGCTGGCACAGGGGCGTGATACTGCTCCCAGGTCTGCAGCCATTGGGCCATGTTGGTGCTCCTGTCCCTGGGGTCCTGCGGGCTATAGCCTTAATGGCCCAGGTACAAGATCTACCAGTATTCCTGATTTAAACTGAACCGTTAGGCCATTTTGTACCTCCCATTCTGGATTACACACCATCTTATGCAGGATGTGGACTAAAGAGACCCAGAAGATGAATGCCATCCAAACTAGAGATAAGAGCAGCAAGTGCCAAAAAAAGAAAATACAAAGTGCAATAGTCAACATAATAAAAACAATGTGATTCCAAGTTAGTAATCCTCAGCCTCCCTACAACCCTATACTAAAAATGTTTTTTCTGTGGCATGAAGCCTTTGCAAAAAATAAGGTAATCCTACTTGCTACCTGGGAGTTTGCTTCCTGTGGAAGATAGAGCTAATACTGATGTCACCATAAGAATGTTGAGACATGTGCGTCCTCTCTGGTTGGAAGACTGCTTAAGAAAGGAAGACAAATACTTTGTACCTTGGGTATGGAAATCTCTTTGCAGTATTAGCTTTGGCCCTCTTCTTTTGTGATGAAATGGAAATTCCTCTGGCCTTTGGTGTGCTGAAGTGGCTGAAGTGCGTAGGTATGTAATTGTGGCTTTATGCAAATATGCAATTCCACAATTTTCTCTAAAAAAAAAAATATTTCTGTCTTTCCCAAGAGCGTCTCAGCTTATTTTAAATAGTTCCCTAGAAAAGTGTTGTCACAACCCTTGACTAGTTGTGTTGGGAGTATACAAGTGAATCTCTGACCATAATTTGGTAGATAGAGAATCCCCACAACATTTAAGAGAGTTTCCTTCACTATTTGTACATGGAAAATGTGCCTATAGTACATTAATCTATATTATGCAAGTAAATATTTGAAAATGTTTTGAATGCAACCAGTTCACGCTTTGCGAGTATTACTTAAGATTATATAGGATATAACAAGAAAAAAATAAGAAGAGTTATTTTTGCAGTTGGCCTATTTAATGAGGGAAGATGTATTTTCCATTAGAGATGTAAAATGCTGGAAAATATCTGGGGAAAAACCCACTTCTCTTCCATTCCCTCTCCCTGTTTCATTTTTTGGCTCCTTCTCAGAGTTCAGAATCTTTGAATATCTTTTTGTACATTTTATACCTGCTTTCAACAATCAGATTCTTGTAATAACTAACTTACTGCGATTCAAATAACAGTATCATTTCAATGAAAATCCTTTTAAAAAATATTTCCCAGCAACTAAAGGGAGGTCACATATGAACAACTTCTTCTAAAATAGGCTTTAAACACTGTAGATGTGAACAGTGTTTCTTATAGAGAACAGACATATCTTCTTTAAACTTGCTCAGGTGCAACTGTCATGGAAGGATATTGAACAGGGGAACTCCACAGAGGCAAGATCTGCAGTATGCAAAATTGCACCGTGGCCATGAAGATCACACTGTCCCACGCTCATTTAAGCAGTCTGCCACAGAGGGGTTGGATGTAGAGGGGTTGGATGTGCACTCAATTTTTGGCATTGAATTCGTAACAAATCAAATGTTAGAAAATTAGTATTTGTTTGAATAGATCCCCTTCAAATGTGGTAGGATTCTATTTGATATAAGTGTATTTGTATGAATTTGTACAAATATATGATACAAACAAATATCTATCCCATACATATCCACTCTGAAAGCATCAAATTCGACCTGAATCCACTTGTAATCCGCTCTTGATCCCTGTTGAATGCAATCTGGGGTGTTTTTCCACCGCACACCTTTAATCTGGATCTAAGAAGATCCGGATCTAAGGAATGGGTACATTCCTTAATCCGGATCTAGTAGATCCGGATTAAGGGAAGTACCAATGTGTTTCCATGGGTGGTCTAGCACCCAATAGCAATGGGTGTAGCCTCCCTGCCTTGGAAACACCAGAGCACCCATTTGGAAATCTGGATCTACCCATGAGGGGTCTGCTTGTCATCCCAGGTGTTTGGGAGGACAGGGGGTGCGATCTCCAAAGTGGCTTCGAAGTCATTTTGAAGTCACTTCGAAGTCTGTGCAAAACAGCTCCATTGAAGTCTGTGCTGATCTTCGGAGTGAACTTCCAAGTGACTTTGAAGCTACTTCAGAGACACTTCGGAGTCACTTCAAAGTTCACTCTGAATATCAGCACAGACTTCAGTCACAGACTTCAAAGTGACTTTGAAAGGACTTTGAAGTGACTTCGAAGCTTAGGTTTTGGGGCTCCCCCCCCATGGGTGCCCCCTTCCCCTAGCCTCCTCTAGACCCCATTGCCACACAAGCATGGAAACAGGCTCCCTTTAATCCGGATTTTCTGGCAGAAGACCCGAAGATCAGCACAGACTTCAGTGGAGCTGTTTTGCACAGACTTCGAAGTGACTTCGAAATGACTTCGAAGCCACTTCGGAGATCGCACCCCCTGTCCTCCCAAACACCTGGGATGACATTAATGGGGTCTACAGAAAATCCGGATTAAAAGCCAGAAAATACTCATTTGATCCGGATTTCCCCAGTGGCAGTCAAAACAATCGGGTCCCAAATGGGTGCCGTGGTGGAAATGGGGTCATCCGGCTCACACCCAAATGGGTCCTTAATGGGTGCAAAAATGGGTACTTTCTGACAGTGGAAAAACACCCCTGGATCCATTGCAGATGTGACTGGCGCAGTTGCTTTCCCATTTTAATGAATTTCTGAACTATTCATAGGAATGTCCAAAACATTTGTATTCATATGAATGTTAATGTACGCATGTCCTAACATTCATGTAGGAATGTCCAAATTCGCACAAATAACAAATGTCACGAATATTCATGCACGTCCCTAGTGGGATTTGCTTCCCTGCAGACCAAGAGAAACCCCTCTGA
This sequence comes from Aspidoscelis tigris stejnegeri, assembly GCA_023333525.1. Taxonomy (NCBI): domain Eukaryota; kingdom Metazoa; phylum Chordata; class Lepidosauria; order Squamata; family Teiidae; genus Aspidoscelis; species Aspidoscelis tigris. The sequence goes on from JALMGA010000008.1 coordinate 22,012,042, forward strand.
TAGAGCTTCTCACTGAGGTTTAGACAGCAAGGGCCTGAGTTGTAAGGCACAGGAAATAGCCGTCTTCCTTAACCACTTCTTGTGCCTTCCATCCAAAATATTCCTGGGAAGAAAAATCAAAGCTGGGGGATTTTCATTCCTAGCCTTAACGTTTGTGCCGTCGAGGACAGGAAGGAGGGCTTGCAGACAGCACATTTCCTACTTTTACAGTTGGAACGAGCACTAACCTTAGAAGTAACAGGAATTACTGGATCAGCAGGTCCAGATCACGCAATTTGCCTAAAACGCTGCATGCCTTGTATGTTTGATAGCACTAATGCGTGATGTAGAACCTCCTCAGTGCTCCCAAGTTTTGATGAGTGCATAGTGGAAAAATATATGTGTGTGTTCAAATTTAGATTTCGATCTAAACAGCGGTGAGGATACTTGATAATGCATTTCCTTGAAAGTTGACGTTATTGTGGTACCTTGTCTGCCTGCAGTTTGCAAATGCTTTGAAAAGACAGGCCATGGCTAATACAGTCCAAAGCATCCAAAGCTATTGCTAAAGGATGCAAGATAATAATTAGGGAATTTCTTTCACTGACTATTGTCAGCTGTTATAATCAAGCTGGTTTCTTGACTAAGGCCCTGGTCAGACGAGTCCGAAAGAGATCGGCCTATAAATGAGTTTGTATTGAGATAATACCAGTGCTGGTCAGACGTGGATCAATATTGGCTGTTCTGAGGCCATCCTCACCTTGGGCTGGGTTGGTCACGCAGTTCTGCAGAGTTCAGCCTGGGATTCCTCCATGGAGCTCTTCTCTCTCCACCCCTTTTGCTACATCACATCTATCTCATTTCCTATAGGATGCCATTCTTTTCACTCAAGGCAGGTGTTTCCAATTGGATGCCATTCATGTCATTCAAGGGAGGCAAGGGTGTGTGTTTGCAGTTCTTTTTAAAGCCTGCTTCCCTACCTCCACACACACACCCTTCCTTTTTTATGTGCTTTTATTCTCCTTGCAATTAATATTTTTTAATAATAAAAATAAATTTGTGTAAAAACACTACGGAGAAGAATCATACACATAAACTGAGAAGACGGGCAGGTGCCTCACAAACTCCGTGCATGCTGATTGGCTGAAAGGGAAGACTGGGCACCACCTACAACAGCACAGTTCTGCCTCCTGTAGGCTGTCTCCTCACTCACACAAGAGGAGCAAAAGACGGGTCGGAATGCCAGGACGGCTGGAGTTCATGTCAGTCCTGTTTAAACAGGACTACATTTTAGGACAGTCTAATGGCTGTAGGCCAGCTTGGAATTTGGATTAGCTTATATTAATGTGACCAACACATCCTGCAGGATGACTCAGGTCGAATTAAAACTCACATGTGACCATGGCCCCAGATAATACACTTAATAATAAACTAGTAAGGCACTTCCCCTGAAAGTCTAATCTTTCAAGTTTAGTCAAGAAGTTTCTCTTCTTGAGTTAGAACTTGAAAACGTAACTAATCATTAAGGGTTTGATAACTCTGAAACCTATATTACAAATTAATGTGAAAGAGGAAAGCATCTTTGGGCCTTTCTGTGTTTACTGGTGGTCCAGATCTAGATGGGAAGTGCAGGCCTCCTTCTGCTTGTTACTGTGGTTTAAGCAAGGACCTGCCCTCTCTTAGTACATTCTGTCTGTCTAACAAGATGTGCTGCCAGTATGAGTCCCCTGTGGGTGCCAAGGCCAGGCACATTGATGCTGGTTATTGGAGCTTTGGGGCCAGCACAGAGGTTAGACTGGAACAGTTGTGACCTGGACCAGCTGATCTGGATCATTGTCAGGTAAGTTCAGAAAGCCCTTAGTTTCTAGGCCAAAAGGTTTCATATTATGTCTTGTATGAAATTATACAAGTAAATTACATCAAACAAACAACAGATCTCAGTTTTAATTAGCATAGGCACTTGAATGATAGCAAACAGGTTGAAGCGTGCTATCTATTTGAAAAGGAAAGAAAAGTTTCTTGACTGCTATTGTCCCAGTCCAAAAATATATAGGAGTATATAAGAAATAAGGAATATCAGGATGTAAAGCTGCAGGTATTCATTTCATATGTTGCCATAAACATTCTTTTGTAAACCTGTTTCTACAGTTTCTACGGAAAGGTCACCTCAGTAACATTCAAAGTGAAATTAGTGGTTTCTCCTCAGGCAATAAATAATTTTTTAAGAAAGCCAAAATAATTTGAAGAGTAGCCAGGTTTCTCATGGGAGGTCCAGAGTCATCTGTCACTGGGTTACATCTTCAGATATTGAAGATTCTTTCCTTAGCTTAAATCTTAACAAAACTTAAATGGAAACAAAAGATAAGCCAAAAGGCAACATTCCCTGAGGTGTGGAAAGGGAATGGTTCACATTTCCTCTCTTAATCCTCCCAAAAAACAAATATGATTACCAACTTCTGCAAAATAAAAGGAACATTTTGAATTTTGAGAGTGTGCCCTGGTCTTCATCTGCTGTAGGTCTTTCTATCACTAGGCAGTAAATGGGTGAACTCAGAAGTTTTCCAGGCACCAAAGAATATCCCAAGAAATCCCATTGTTACCTTGGTCACCACATGGATCGCCCTTCTGCATCTGGTCCAGGGCAAGAAGAATGCCACATCTTTGAAGCTTATGTAAGCTTCCAAAGGTTATTTTTGAAACCCCAGCATGAAGGTAGGCTTACTACCTTCAAAGACTGTTCTGTTCAGCTTTGCTCTTGGGTTCTAGACAGAACATAAGAACCTAAGAGGAGCCCTGCTGGATCAGGCCACAGCCCATCTAGTCTAGCATCCTGTCACACACAGGGCATCTCAAGCAGAGACAAGGGCAAACCTTCTCCTGCTCTCGAAGCCCAGCAAATGGCCTTAGAGGCATCCTGCTTGTGCCCCCAGCCTGAAGTACACAGTTAGGCATCCATTCTAGTAGCCATTGATACATCTGTTGTCCATAAATTTGTCTAACCCTTCCTTGAAGCCATCTATGAACGACAGGGCCTGGGCCAATTGCTAGCAGGGGTGGGCGGTACCTTGGGTGGGGAGTAAGTTGCATGGGTTGGAACAGCTATGGTGCATCCACACTGCTACCCTTTTTAGTCTGGGACAGAGCACGTGCCCATCCTCACAATGCAGACAGCACCTCACCTCTTACACCAGAACAGAGTGGGGTAGGATAGTTACACCTCTCCAAGAGGTCTGTGTGCTAGAAGGACCTACTCTGCTATAAAATCAGCAATAATGTCTGGCTCAGTTCATTGCCTGAAGGCAACATGGGCAGTCTCTCTGGGAGGATGCTATTTTGTAGGTTTTACATTCTTGTATCTGTTTTGTTAGCCACCTTGGAAATAATTTCGAAGAAAAAGGACCTCCTCCTTTTCTTCTAGGTCATCGGTTCTCAACCTGTGCGTCGGGACCCCTTTGGGGGTCGAACTACCCTTTCAGAGGGGTTGCGACAAGTCTCCCGCGGCCCCTCCTTCCCCCCTCCCGGCTGCCCCACCCCCATGGTTGGGGTTCTCCACAACATTAAGGGGTCGTGGCATTAGGAAGATTGGGAGCCGCTGTTCTAGGTAGTTTGGAATTCATAGTTTAAAACCTCTTTGATTTATGCCTTGAAATGAGTAGAAACTCAGATATGTTTTTCATGGCTGGTACTGGTAAAAAAATGTAGCTACCACATTCTGCAGCACTTGAAAGCTCTTTTAATCCTCAAAGACATTTCTGTGTATAACATATTGTATTAGTCCAAACTAGAGCTTGCCACTGCATGGCCCGTAGTGGCTAGACTGTCTCTGAGTGAGAAAAGCTGCAGCTAGAAGAACTGGCAGCAAAAATAAACACCATCAGTTTCATCCTTGAGTGGCCACTAGTGAAGCTAAACCCAACAGTATAACAATCAGCAGACTTGATCTTACTGGCATACCCCCTTTTGGGCTATGTTAATACAGTTTTCTCTAGATTAGGTAATTGTTTTATGCAGCTATAATGAACCTATGGAAAATTAACTTTTTCAAAATCTGCTGTGTACTCCCTGACAATTTTTGCTTACCTGTGTAGGTATCCATATCCCATTTTGGCTAAACCTGTTTTAATAGATTAAAACCAATCACCATCCTCAGTCGGAAGTACAATTTTGTTGCATAACCAGTTTCCACCTGTCGGATCCCCCAGAATACCTCCTTTAGAATGCAGGCTAAAGCTGATGAAGGAGCCAGCAAAATCCTCTGGTTGGTGAAGGTTGCACTGCAGACATACGGAAGTGGTTTGCCATTAGGGATCTGGAAGAATATTCAAAACATTCAAAATTTGATCAAATTCATTCGAATTTGGACCTTCAAATTCATATCGAATGTCTACACACTCATTTTTTAACATTCAAAAGAATTCAGATGTTTTGAATTATTTCTACAAATTATTGGGACATTCATATGTGCGTGGATATGAACGCATCACATACATATCTGTACGCATCTTTTCCGTATCCATATGCATCTGTACAGATACGTATGGTATGAAAACAGGATGCATACAGGATGTGTATGGATGCTTACGGACACATAGAAATGTTGTTGACATTCACATAATCAAATACGAATCAGATATTTGTATGAATAGGTACAAATGTATTCAAATTGGTTTGAATTTTTAATACATTCGTATTTTCTCTGTTTGTATGAGTTTGGACATTCAAATATTCTGTTCAGATTGAATGTCAAAAATTTCATTTGTGCACACCCCTATTGGCCATTGTTTGCTTTCAGGGACAGGCTGAGGATAGAACCATCCACCCTCTCCTTAACCACTGAGTTACAGCCACTCCATAACGCACAGTGGCTGAAGACACTTGGTGGTGCATGGTTTGCTTTCCAGTAGTAAATGCCTTGTCCAGGCAGGTGCATAAATATCTTTGAACTCCTAAAAGGGCACATCCTCTAATAAAGGAAAGGGAAATTAAGTTCAGTGTTTGAAATATAAGCTTTTCTGTGTTAGCTTCTATCCTTTTCTTTTCATTTTAATTGCGGAAGGTACTTTCTTGTTCTAACATGTACGGTTGAAATCTGTAGCATACAAATCTTCTTCGTGGGTCTGAGAATACATGTCTGTAATATCACATGCCAAAAAGCCACCTGGAGTATTCAGACTTTGCTTGTTTCCACAAGTCTCTTGGAGTCTCATTTGAACTTGCTCAGCTTCTTTTGAGCTTGCCGGACATGTTGCAGTAATTATAGCCACCTGTCCCTTCAAAACGTTACAGAGGCAACATTCTAGCCTTGGCAATCCGGTGTATGAAAGGAGCTCCTTGTGGCTTAAATTATGAGAGGAGGCGTGAGTGAGTCAAAAGAATTCTGTTTCAATTTGTAAGCACAGATTCCATCCTGTCCAAAGTATGGAGTTTGGGAAGGAAGACTAAGAATGCACAAAACTTCATACCTTTGTATTTTCAGTGGTTAGGGTTCAGTTCAGATGAGCGAAGGCAGATGTGTAAAGACACAGGCCCTGCAGAAACCACATTGTTTCTTTACTTCACCTTTCTGGACCAATAAATTGAGGATGACATACTTTTCTTTGGACCTTTATTTTCAGCACAGGGGCTCTCGTTCACTTTCATTATGCCCAGTATGTAAAATAAATGCATAGTCAAGTGATGGCTGCTGTCAGAAGCAAAAATGCAAGGATATTGTATCTGGAATTCTGTTCAGACAGACGACCTGAAATTCCTCTCCAGATGAAGAGGCCTAAAATCCTGACCCATCCTCAAATGACTTTTTGAGTTACTTCATAGTTTCTTTTCTTGGTTTAGAATTGAACACTGGCTATCCTGTTTCCATTTGTGGATTAAAGTGTCCCAATATACTTTGTGAACACTTATTTTACCTATCCAAACTGTATGCTGAAAGAAATGCTGAGTAATAAAATTGTTGCTTTCCTTATTGAAAGACAAGGAGGATGGCCATGTTTCTACAGTCAGAGCATGATTCCGCCATGTACCGTTAAAAGGATGACATACTGTATATTCTGGCGTATAAGACTACTTTTTAACCCAGGAAAATCTTCTCAAAAGTTGGGGGTCATCTTATATGCTGGGGGTCGTCTTCTTATACACCGAGTATAAGAAGACTCTGTATTTTAACTGGAAAGTTGGGGGTCGCCTTATACGCCCAGTCGTCTTATACGCAGGAATATACGGTATGTAACATTTAAGTATGGGTTCTTTTTAATGTAACCAGTTGCAAGGTGATGATGGGGGAGCATGAGTCCGTGGAAGCTTGAATTTAGTGCTACATGTAAATAATGTAAGTATTGAGAACGGCTCCTTAATCAGGACTCATAAGGCAGTGCGGATGAATCAAAGCCAACCTGAGTTTATCAGGAACAGAAATACTACAGCTTGCAAAATCAAAGAGAAGCTTTCTCCATGAATATTGATCCACGCTGCTGCGGTTCTCAGAAGCCTACATGGCTCGCCACTGCAAACAGCCATTTTTAATTTGTGTCTCATTTCTAGAGATGGGAACTCCTCAATAAAAATGATTAAATCTGAACAAATTAACGTTCTCATGAACAAGGCAGAGACTTAATTACCAGTTGCATGTTGCCATATTTGCTGTTTGAAAATAAAGCTTCTAAACTGGTCTGGCAAGACCTTTTCAGAAGTGGGTGTGATCGTGTTAAGAGAAAAAGCACATTGAGCTTGAGTGTTGTTAATAATGTAATTACATAGATGTGTGGAATTAACACACATGCACACATACCCACACACGAGAAAGTGTTTTGAATATTCAAGGAAAACTTTTATATGTAGGGATAAATTTACAGAGGACTCCAAGGAATTCACAGAACAATAGACATGTGGAAAACCGTAATTATCTCTGAAAGCAGCCCCTCTGCTTTTGCGTAGTGTTGTTATTCAATCACATAATTGCTCTACAGTGCAGTTAAAAGTGGTCTGCAAATGAATTCTAGGGCATAGCTAGAAAAGCAAGCCAGATCAGTCCTTTATAGCACGCACTCTGCAATCCAAAACATAGAGTGCAGTAACAAATAAGCACCAAACTCCAGAACCTGCCAAGTGCTCTTATCGCCACCACCCTACACACCTCTTTGCTTCCTCAGTCCTTGAAAAATGCTGGACTTGCCCAGTGATGGTTCTGCCCGTATTAATGGAACTGTGTCTCCAGCATGTCAGCGCTCACTGTGCACCTCTAACTTAAAGCTCGTACTAACAGCTGTCTAACTGGAACAGCCAATTACCACATGCTGCTGTGGCAGGGGAAAAGCAACTGAAATCCTGAACTTGGGATCCTTCTTCTGAACTTGGGCTCCTCCCAGTTTGTTCTAGTTTTAGGGGCCGAACTCTTATCTGGGGATACTGGGTTTGATTCTGCTCTCCCCCATGAAGTCAGCTGGGTGGCCTTGGGCTAGTCACAGCTCTCTTCTGAGCCCTCAGAGCCCCACCCACCTCACAGGGTGTCTGGTGTGGGGAGAAGAATCGAAGCTTTGTCAGGCGCTTTGAGTCCCCTTAAACGGGTGAGGAAAGCAGGGTAGAAAAGCCAACTCTCCTTCATCTAACACTTGAACTGTGCTTTTATCCATTATGAATCAAGTCCCGGTTCACTGGGATGAATTGTGCCTCTCTGATTGCCACTCACTTCTTCAACCCACACCACCTGATTCCAGTTTGCTGGCTGGTACTTCAGTGAAGACCAGTATTGTGTTCTTCTTACTAAGAAACCAAAACATTGTGGGTTTTACACAGTTGCAATGTGTTTTGGGGCTGTGCGGCAAAGTGGTTCCATGACCAGAAACCTATCCCTCCAAACTGGTTACCACTATGAACTTAGAGCGCGCCCAAGCCCATCCTGCTGTCTTTTGCTATTTTGTCAGAATAGCACGCCAAAAGAATTCACTCATCAACAGAAGTACGGCAGAGAGGGCTTCACTTGATTGAACTGATAGCGAAAGACAGCAGGATGCGCTTTGCAGTGCTCTAAGAACTCTTATCGCCTGGCTTTCAAGGCCAGGCCAGACCTGAGAAAGTCTTAAACAACTATGTTCATTGCTAAGGGAACGCTGGGTCTGGTTACTCTCACACCTATTCCTCTGCAGTAAGTTAAGCCAGGCAGCCCCATAGTTGAACCCCAGTCTCCCATGTCGCTCTTGATCTATGAGCTGTAGATTTTACCCAGAACATCTACAGGAGCGGCACGGATACCAAAGGAGTGTATGTCTGCACACTTGTGCAGGCCCATGCATAAGTGCAAAAACAAAGGGCATTTTTAATCATTTCCCCAAAGCCTTTTTCTGTCTTCATCGCTTTTGCGTTATGTAAAATGTTTATTGTAGAACTCAGCATTAGCTTCTGACCATACGTGCTGCTCTTGTCCTTTCCTCATTCATGTCTTCTGTATCTTTTCTAGCGTAGTTTCGCTTAAAAACCTGCAGTTTTGTGTAGCACCTTGGAAACGTCTCCTGCTATTAATGTTATTTATATTAGGACAATTGCTGTGCTCAGTGCAAAATGTTGGTCTTACATTTCAAAGCCTATCACAGCCCAGGATGACAGGATTTCCAAGACAGCTGACTTGACATCCTGCTTGGCCTTCAGCATGGGGCAGCAGGGATGAGCATGAATGGGTTTTTTTTGGCATTCGATGCAAAACAAATTGAGTGTTCAAAAATCCATATTTGTACAAATAGAACGCATTCGAATGTGTTAAAATTCTATTCGATACAAATCTATTTGTATGTATTCATATGAATACTTGATACGTAACTGCATATGAACAGATACATATCTGCTATGAATAGATACGTATCTGATACTTTTCCCCAGCATAACGAATGTCCAGACTATTCATACGAATGTCCGGAAACATTCATATTCATTAGAATATTTAGTATATGAATATTGTAACATTCAATTCAAGCCAAATTTCAAATATTACAAATATTTGTGCACATCCCTACTGGGCAATGTTAGCTTTGCTCCTTCCTCAATGTCACTCAAGCAACCTTCTCTGTGGTTGAATTGAAGGTTGATGGAGCAGTAGTCGTGGCTCTTGCTTGGCAGCCAAGAGTTCGTGGATGAATCCCTCACCTCTTTGTCTCGCCTACATGTAGCATGCAAGCACAGAAGGGCTGTAAGGTACAGCAGTCCAGGACCCAAAGCAGAATCTGCCTCCTTCAACCCAGAGCTGAAATGGCTAGACGTGCAGATGGGTGGAGGAGATGCCTCATTTGACAGGACTGGCAAGGCCACTTGGCCCTCAGAATGCAGAATATGGAGGGAACGGTGAGGAGTAGACATCACTGGCCAGTGGGGACAAACTCAGAAGCTGTGCAAAACTACATGCCATTTTTGGGCAACTATCATAACCTCTGAGCTGAGGGAAATGGGAACCTGCGGCCATCACCCTGCTCGACTTGCATGGAATAGGCCAGTGATGGCGAACCTTTTGAGCTCGGTGTGTCAAAATTCGCAAGAAAACCTAGCTTAACTCGGGTGCTGTGTCACATCTAGAAATATCCATAATTTTGTGATATTTGTTGCTCTAGTAAAAAAGTTATATTTTTGATATATGTATTTTATTAAAAGGAAAAACAAATAATTCTTTACATTAGCGACTTTTGTTGCTGAATTTTGTTTGCTCAATCTTCAATTGGAAGTTGGTATTTCGTACACTTCAAGAACAAGCAAGCACTACATGCCCAGGTGCCACGGTGACCATGTGTGTCACCCAAAAGGGTTTGGCGTGTCACCTGTGACACACGTGTCATAGGTTGGCCATCACTGGAACAGACCTAAGAACTCTCTGTGCTGGCCACCACCCACGCCTTCAGGTGTACGCTTTGCATCTGGTAGCAGCCCAGGCCACCCAACCACCCTCGCCCATAGATCATTTGCCAATGATTGTATTTGAGCCGTGCGGAATAGAAAGACGCCAGTCAAAAGTGCTCCTGTTTTCATCTCTGCCTTTTGTGCAGCTTGAAAGCATCACTCAGTTTTCTTAAACAAGAAAGCAAACTTCCAACTTAACTGAACTTATGGTGAGGTAGGAGAGAAGAGAGCAATTCATTTTAAAAGCACGGAGGGAATTCATTCTTCAGGTTAATTGATTTTGATTTGTCATAAATGGCAAATAGCAAAGTGTGATGGGGAGGATGAATTCTGCACTGTTGAGATGTAAACCTTAAAAAGTTAATAGATTACAGGGCAGTATTTATTGGCTAATACCACTGGAATAATAAGCTACTGTTTACAAATTTCCTCTTATTTAAATGTTTCAATATACGTGAAATTTTATTTTCTTACAAAAATTATGTGTTGTTTGCACAATGATGCAGTACTTGAAGACACAGCTAGGATATACCTGTGTCAGTAATGTAGTTTTCACAACTCATCTTTATTTAAACACATTAAATGAACCAAAGATTTATTGGTTTATAAAGAGAAATAATTTCAGAGTTCTTATTGCATAGTGGTAAATGGATACTACACTGAGATTTAATTACATATTTTAATTATAAAGGAACAGCTCCTGACTAATGAATTCTGCATGTGTTTCTATTACACCATCATTACTTGTCATCAGAGGAATACATTAGATATTCTTCCAGGTGAGCTGGCAAGGTGATGAAAGAAGGTATATTCCGTGCAAGAGAATGGCAAAGCTTTGCTCACAGTAACTCTTGTTTTTAGGGTTGTGCACAAATATTCGAGGGTATCCAGAATTCCATCAAATTTGTCCAAGTTTTCGATATTAGAATAGAATGTCCATAAATTCAAATTTAAAAATAGAAATAATTTTCAAATTTCAGATCTATTTGTTCGAATTATCCAGACATTTGCATGTGTATGGTTTTGTACATGATGCATATTTGCGCATATGCATCTTTCCCACATCCGTATGCATTTGTACGGATCTGTACGGGAGGAAAATGGGTTGCGTATAGGACAGTGATGGTCAACCTATGACACGCGTGTCACAGGTGACACACCAAGCCCTTTTGGGTGACACACCTGGTCACCCTGGCACCTGGGCGTGTAGTGCTTGCTTGTTCTTGAACTGTATGAAATACCAACTTTCAATTGAAGATTTAGCAAATGTAAAGGATTATTTGCTTTTTCTTTTAATAAAATACATATATCAAAAATATAACCTTTTTACTAGAGCTACAAATATCACAAAATTATGGATATTTCTGGATGTGACACAGCACCCGAGTTAAGCGAGGTTTTCTTGTGAATTTTGACACACCGAGCTCAAAAGGTTCTCCATCACTGGTCTAGGATAACTATGGGATGCAAATGCATCTGTACAGATGCGTATGGGATACATAACAATGTGTATAGGCACATACGAATGCTGTTGACATTTGTAAGTGCAAATTCAAATTGAAAGTTTGAGTGAATAGATTCGAATTTGCTTAATTTGAATCGAATTTGGTTAAATTCGAATTTTAAAGATTTGATTTGAATTGAATTTTTGGATATTCAGTTCGAATCGAATCCCTAAAATTGCATTCGTGCACACCCCTATTTGTTTTCATTCAAAAAGTTTCAGTACACCATCAGGCACTGGGTGGAAGGAGAGCTCTCTGTGTGCTGGAGGTTTATCCAGTCAACAAACATGTGTTTTAATTCAAACTGAAGAAATTGGTGTTTATGTTCCTTAGCAAAATCCTGATTGCTACATTTGGATAACTCATGGGTAACCTTTTAAGAAGCTACCTTTGTAATATCAAAATTATAAATGAATGATTTTTGTTTGGTCTTGGTGATGGTGGTGAAGGCCACTAAGCGCACTCTGAAATACTGTGTTATGTCTTAAGAATATGGAAACAGTAACCCAAGTAATGCAACTATGTTAAACACTTTAGACTCCTTCTAAAGTCTAAAATAAATCAATAAGCATTTGTGCACCTTTCTTTTCAAAAGCCATTTGCCCTGATGACTGAAATTGAGATATAATCGTCCTATTTTCTCTAGCAAACCAAGAAGAATACTATATGCTCTTATAACAACCTGCCTAGAGAGATTTAGTGTGTCACATGAGAGCCAACTGGTTAAATAAGCTACAGTGTGACCAAAACAAACCAGCATTTTAAGTTTAGAGGCCTAACCAGGCAGTGTGTCAGTCTAGGAGTCATTGCTGGCTGTGCTGTGGCCAGTAAGTTAGGGACTCCTTAATGTTGTGCTGGAGCATTGGGCAGAAGGTGGTTCTCCCATTATGGCTGGAAAATCAGCTGTCTGGCTTGGGTTGACTTCTGCGCTACTAGAGAAGAATGTTTGTCAAAAATCTTTAATGACTCCTCTTCCGATTGTAGATAACTTCCGATGAAAAGCACGTTGAAAGCTTGAAAAATGGAGAAATCCTTGTCCGTACGCTAGAAAGATTGGTCCAAACTGCCAGGTGAGTTCCCCGAGGCTTTCAGGAATTTCCAAGCTGTGTGAACATTCTTGCCTTTTCATCTGCTTGTGATCACCTCTGAGCGGCCAGGTTCTTGGGTTACTGCAGTTTCAGCCCCATCCCCAATCCTATAATCAAAACTCTTTCTAGTCAAATCTTTCCAGCCTTCCTTGTTTGCTCTCAGACTTTTCTTTGTTTCCATGCTGATGTGGAAGACCAGGGTTAAGAAGTAATTTTTCTTTCTTCACTTTCAACATCTCAGCTTGTAACCCGATACGAGCCCCCTGTCCTTGTTTTGTAGCAACAAAACACTCTCTACTTTCTCGCCAGGTAATCATACTTGAGACGCTAAAATCCTTTCAGCCAGAGTGGGGAAGATGTGATTCAAAGGCTTTTTTGGAGGGAAGAAATCTTCCAAATCTTGTGGTCTGGGTTGAACTTATGCTACAGCTAGTATATAACTCCTTCTGTCCACATATAGCAATCACTGTCCACAAAAGCTTGATTCCATATCTGGACACAAAATGGGGCTAATTAGGTTGTGGCATAGGGTAACAATCAGTCACCCGTGAGATCTCTTTAGCAAGCTAAACACAAAAGCAAATAATCCAGTAAGGTATAGCAGATGCTGAGCATGGGCGAGTGTGGATGTAATTCTGTAGGAGACCTTTTCGTTGGATCAAGCTGCAAGACATATTTGGTTAAGCTCCCTGGGTTAGATAATGTGGAAGGACTAGTCCCTTTGCTGATGAGTTTTCTCAGACGGTGGACTGAAGCTGGATGAAAACTTGGCAATGAAAGCAGCTGTCAGTTGCCTCCTGCGTAATTTTTTTAGTGTCAACTGCAGTATTGTCAGCCTTTCATTTTCTTAGCATGGTTTTGATTTACCAAGGGAAACAACTCTTGATGCTGATGCATGAGGATCGAGCAACGAGCACTCTTAAGAGAACTTCTAGTACCATGATAGTGGCTGAATTAATTGCATATTGTACTGGATGCCTAAAACTCCATTTAGGCTTTGAGGGTGTCATATTTGCTTTCCTATCTGCACAATTACTAGATTACTCAACTGTACTTGTTTCAACTTGTTTTTTAAAATGTTTTCTATTGTGAGTGTATGGCTGCATCCACACAATGTCTAAAGTGGCCTTCTGGATGATCATGGGGCAGCAAGAGTTCATATATACACTCGCTACTTGTCCTCAAGCACCTTTACCTTAATTCCATTGGAACTGCTCCTGGGAGTAGGGATTTGCCCAAATATTTGTAACATGCAAAATGCGTACGAATGTGATTGAATTCAGACATTCGTATTTGAATTGAATGTTAGCACATTTGAAGATTGACTTTCAAAATGTTTCTGTACATCTGTATGAAGCTTCATACGGGATTCGTATGTAATTCCACTACATTCGAAGGGGACCTATTCACATGAATACAAATTTTCTTGCATTCAATTCAATATGAATATAATAATAATTTGTGCACATCCCTACCTGGAACACTGTCTGTGGACAGCTTTGTCTTCTTTTCTCTATTTGAATGCACAGGAGGAGGGAGGAGAAGGCTGAGTAGGTAAAAATTACTGTGAGAAATTGTTATGGAGGACACAAAATGTCTGACTTTCATTCTCCGTGAACTCTTCTGGCCAGGATTTTTCCTGCTGCTAGTAGAGTTTTACACAGCCAAACCCCAATAGCATTCTAAGCCTTCTGATCTTTTCCACAGCTTGGTAACACACTTCATGGTACATCAACAGATCCAATTTTATGGTAGCTCCATTCTGGTTTTGCATGTGCATAGATTTTGACATTCGCTTTTGCCCTGAAGTTGGGTGATCTACAGCTTTTGTGGGCCTGTGGACACACATGAAGTTCTGAGAAAGCCTGCTGGACAACAGGCCCAGAGTAATTGCTGAGAAGTATGGCAAGAAAACATAAAAATCGGGTCTAAAATGGAGTCTCCTCTGAGTGGCACTGAGAAGGAAGTGTCCACTCAAAGAACTGAGTAGAGCGTATTTCCTAGAGATGTGCAAATAATTTCAGTGCTTGGCCTTGAAATTTGAGTCTCCTGTTGGCAACTTCTTATGTAGTTGGCAAAGGGCACCAGTCATGCTGTACCCTAAGCCACTTCAGTGCCCCCGAGACTGCCGTGTGGAACTCAGCAAATTGAAATGGTTTTGAGTGGTAGGCTATGGCTGAACATTCAGAAGCATTTGAAATGTTCCAGTGTTTTTTTCCCCCAGTTTAGAAGAAAACATGTTATCTGATTCATGCACATGCTTGAGGCAGTGGGTTTGGAGTGAAGATAAATCCTTGGTTGGATACGCTGTTTCAGTGAACTTGGGAACGCTTGAAGGCCTTGGAGGCTGTGTGTGTCCATGGGTTCCACACTGGGGATTTATCACTTAAGCTACTGAGAATCTTGTTTTCCAGCACCTAAGTCAGTCTTTCCCCATTGAATAAATATTGACCAAGCTGTTCCTAACAGCTTTAATTCTATGCTCAGAGGAGCTTTGGACAGAGAAGGAAACTGGACAATGGCTGAAGCATAAAGAAAAATTCCTATGAAGTTGACCAAACACACACTGAGCACATAATCAGACCTACTCTATGGCAGTGAAAGCATCAAAAGATTTTTTTCAACTTGATCGCCTTTTCATATAGTCATCCAGAAGAACCAGCAACTTTTGGAACCCTACTGTGACACATTTGCAAGAAACTTTGAGGATAGTCATACACTTTGTTTAGGTGCTATGGCTTTTAACGAGTCTACATGAGGCTTGGTGGGATCACTTGAGCTTCTGAAAACAGGAAGTGGTATAAGGCACTTGAAGCTGTTGATTCAATCACATTCCCTATCTCTAGGGCAGCAATCCTCAAACTGACCACCAGAGCCCCACTGGCACCCCAAAATAGATGCACTTACCTAACTTCCAGGACATGACAATGGTGTGAACTGCTAAGGCACGGCCAATAATCTAGGTCAGGGTCTATTGACATTTCACACAGGTGCTTCTGAGATAAAGGTTCAAAACAATTTAGCATATCAAGCCAGTTTGAATCCTTGCTTTGGTAGCAACCATGGGCTTTTCTGCACTTGGCCGTAATCTGGAATATATCCCAGAACAGGGACCTGCTATCTGCATGCTAGTGCAGACTATGGAAGGCCCCATGAGAGCCCTGCCATGATCTGCATTAGGTTGTGGCCAGTAGACCACTATCCTGAGATACATTCCAAAATAAGAACCCAAGTGCAGAAAGGGCCCATGGCTAATACTATCTAGGATTTAAGTGCTTTACAGCATTACCATTAATTTTCCCTGAATGGTAAGAAAAGCCTATGAAATGTGCCTCTTTTTGGGAGGGGATACATCTCTGCCCATATCTACTGAAGAGTTATAGGTGGCATTTCTATACTGTGATACTTCTAGTTTCTTCCGATTTCTCATGGCATTCCCTTTATCTGGGAGAATGGCTGCTCTTTACTAGAACATCTTGCTGTTCTTGTTTAAACTGTCATTTCCCTTGAAGTATTTTCCCTAGAGAAGGATGGATTTTGCTTGATGTCACAGCAGTTAAGACACAACTGGCAGTTAAGATGTCAGAAATGTACAAGTCCCCTCAGGAACTTGATCATAACTAGAATCTAGCACATATGGGTTTGTGGCGCTGATGCCTTTCCTTAGTTTCATAGCATACTGTGCTGCTTGAAAGGTACCAAATGTGAACTGAACCCAAACCAAAGGGTGTTGTAACAACCGGAGTGAAACAAGGTTGGTTTGCTTGATTTGAATGCAAACTGAACCACATGTTGCTCAAAAAAAAAAAGTTTGAATATAACACTATTAAGTTTAATTTTGTGCATATCCTCGCATTGATGCAGCTTCACAATTTTTCTATTCTTTAAACTGAGATGTATAATAATTTAGAGATCAATGATCATAATAAAGACCATGTAAGGCTCTGGCTTTCCTTAATGAGCAGAGAATACAATTTCTCTTCCTACCTATTCTAACTGGGACATGAAGGTAATCTTAGGCACATCACTGCTCCAAACCTTTCTCTTGCTGTATTATGCTAACTACAGTTTTTTTCTCCTTCTTTTGATAGTTCCCATGCTGACATTGTAATTGTTTCCTTGGCTTCTGAAATCCTCAAGAAAATTGGACGTGAACAAGCTTCATTTAAATGACAGTTTCTTCATTAATCCATTGTTTTACATCTATATCGTTTTGAAATGAAAACCTCCTTTTCCCATTGTCGCCATTTTTTTAGCATCCATATTTTAAAGAGAGAAATTTGCATCAGCCTGGCATTAACGGAGTTGCATGAGTTGAATCAGAGAATCCTATCAAGCATGTCATCGGAATTAAGCATTCTGACTTTTGCCACATCATTCCTCTGTGGCAGTAACACCAGGCCGTCCTGCACTTGCTTCCAGTGAGCTCCCAGGTGGAGAATCTGCTCTGGAAGGGGCCGCTTCCAACACAGAAATGGCCCATTCCATGCAAGAGCGCGCCGGAAGCAAACTACGTTGGGAGCAGTTTCATGCTCCACACATTGGCTTACCTTATCCAGTTCCGTGCACTGGCGAGTCCATCTCCACGGTGCATGGAGTGGCACATGACACAGTGAAAGCGCAATGTGTCATGGTGTGCTTGCGCCAGTGCATGTGGTGTCCCTGTGATGGCGTCCCTTTCGACTAGAGCAAACTTTTAAGCAAATTAGGCAACTCTGTTTTCGGAAGGGAACATTCCTTTGCTGTCCATTATTTATTTATTTGCATTTTTATCCTGCCCTATATATACCTTGACCCCTCTGGGTAGGTTGCAAAAATAAAAAGACCAAAGTTTGCACATTTAAGGTCAGCATTTTCCTGTTCTCTGGTCGTTCTTTTGAATGAGGGGGTTGAAGGACGGTGACTTCTAGTTAGCAGTTACTAGTTAAGAGTTATGTTACCATTAAACATCACACTATATAGTGCAATACTGCAAAGCGCTCTCAGAACATCCTTTCAAACTGCAAGCCCTGCATGGCCAGAAATAAGAGCACCAACAGGGGAAAGGCGTGGTTAAAACACTTTTTTTGCCAGTTGATTTCTACAAAGACAACTAATGCACGGCACGGGTCTGCCTGTGGAAAATGCAGCATGAACACAGAGTGCCACAAGGGAAAATAAGAGATCAGACCTGGCTTGCTGAGCAAGGTGGTGCATTCCCTACTGTGCTAGTACTCTGCAAGACAGTGGGGAAGGAGTGAGGCTCACTGATGGCTAAGTTGCTCTTCGGTTGCCTCCAAACCATATTTCGTTGTAGATCATACAGTCTGGGGGAGATTTATGGTGTTTATATCCAACCTTTTTTCCAAAGCGTTCCAACTATATATTGTGCTCTCTCCTTCTCTATTTTATTTTCTCATGTAAATTCTATGAAGTATTGCAAAGCTGGAAGGCAGTGAGAGGCCAAAGTTGCTGCTTCATTAGCAAGTGGTGGACTGAAGGCCCAGTGATTCCTAAGTCCCAGCCTGACAAAGCAGGCATTAAACTATCACCCTGTGTAAATGCAGCTTTCAAAGCAGCTTAGAAGCACTCTGAGGTCAGCCTGTCTTACGTGGAGCAACTTTAACCAGATCTCTCAAAGTTACAGCTATTGGTAACATTTTTGACCCCCTGAAGCTATAGAAGACAACCAGGCTTCTCGCCATCAGTTTCCTCCCCAAGTGGGCCTGGACAAAACTGTCAGAATCTGGAATAACTTCTCCTGAGGAATGCATGGATCTACTAGAACTTCAGATTCCTCATATTCTGGGGCTGCTTGTTAATTCAGGCTTTAATGTCAAGGATCTGTATTGTCATCCAAATCCCTGTTCAGAAAAGCTTAGCTGGGGCTTTAAATGAGAAAATTCAGCATCCCTGAGTCTTCAGAGAAACAACAAAAGTCCATCAGCACATGTTTCCTTCCAATGCCCACAGTTACACTAGCTTCATCATCCAATTCCCAACCTTAGCCATGCCAAAGACACGTAACATAACAGATCCGAGTGGGAAGGATTTCCTGGTCCCTATTTTAGTCAGTGACGTCTGCATGTGTGTGCATACCAATGGGATATTTTGACCCAGGAATAAACACCAAAGATGACAGGCCATTTGATTATTTTCTATTGTTCATTTCTTACCCCTTAACAGTAAATAGCAATTCCCTACTGACAAAGTTTATTTAGACTGCCTTTAGAAGCAACAGACACCATCCCTTAAAAGCCATATTCTTTCCTTGCCCTGAAAATGCTATCTAAGAGCCACATCGATAAGGAAATCTGAATTAAACCATTTGTACTGGAACTTACGTTTAATTGTTAAATACGTGACTGTAAAAAACGTGGGAGACAGTAAGGCCGCAAGCCCTAATGAACTAAATATACACATATAAGACTCACAATATCTAAAATATCTAAATTATTTTAATATCTAAAATAAATTTGCCCCTCCCCTTATGCCCTTTAACCACCATATTCTGGAGTTTCTCCACAAGCTAAACTGAAGAGCCAAAATAACTTGACACACGGAAATGAATTAAAAGTTTACTTTAATTCTGAACCATTGGTATAACTGTTCTCATGAAGCATCTGTATCACAGCAGGCTACAATGACTTTGGATAAAAGGCAACTGGTAAACTGTCCAATACAAGGTTCCATACACAGTTCTTACTGGCCCCTCCCCAGACATCTCCAGATAAAGTTTTTAATCAAAAACATGAAATAGATCCACCTGCTTATTTTAAGCATATTAAAAAGGAAACTAATTGGACCATTTCTATTTGTCTAATTTTTATACAAAAAGGCTACACAATGTTACACTTTTCAGAATACGATTAAAGTGATTATGAATTAGTGTTCTACACCATTACTCAATCCTTAAAAATCAGAAGTTGCTGTAGCAGGTTCACTATAACTTAAAACACAGAGACTTAAAAACCCTACAGTTACTGCAAAAAAGAAACTACTTTGAAAGCAAGCAAGGTCAGTACCATTACAGAGATTTAAAAATTAAAAAAAAAGTTTTAAACAAGCAAGGCTAGGGTTGATAAATTCCATCTTGTGATTCATTCTTGTGCATTCTTCGTCTCGTGAGTCACTCCCCAAATCCATTTTGTTACTCCTCGACCAAAAGGACCAGAACAAAAAGTTTACTTCGGTTGTTCCCATAGGAAACTCAGCTTGGTTAGTGTGTCAGGCACTTTCTGAGATACTAGCCCACCCCTCGAGCCCTCTCAGCAACTCTACAGGCCAATCACAATGCAAGATCATTCAGACAATACAGCTGTGTAGGAGGAAAAAATAAAAAAAAATCAGGTTAAACAAAAGACACAGTTACTCATGTGAAGAGTTGCATCAAGCACGACACGCCCAAATTAATCATTTTCACAGACACACCGTGAGTCAGTTTGAAGCTTTAATGCCGATCCTGCAAAGTTGAAACTCACATCTAGCCAACGCAAACCAACCCAAAGCAGTTCCCTCCCTGCCAGCCAAGTTCTCAGATTGGTAGGTACGTGGAGCTTCTTACCTAAAGGATGGTTTACAGGTCAGTATCGAACCAGGCCAACTGATTACTGTCACCTGGAGGCAGCCCATCCATAAGGTCCTGGGCATGTCCTAGATCTGGAAGCCCATCAACTGGGTAGTCAGCACCAGGGTGGTGGCCACCCATTTCATGTTCCATCATTGGGTCCATACCCAAGGCATCCTGACCGTATCCTCCAGAGTGGAAAGAACGGTAGCTAGGATCTAAGGAAGTTAAGGGTGGCAGAGGGGAGAAGGGGAAAAGCATGTTAACATGTTAGATGCTTCAAAAGCTCCAAATATCAGTGTGTGAGATTCCATAATAAAGCCACACGGAAGTCACATTTTCTAGACTGGACTTATACGGACAAAATGGCAAATAATTAATGTGTTGTGCGGCTGAGCTGATAAAGCATGCTGCTATCAGAAGCACAGGTAAATCCCAGCCAAGCCATTAGTCTGCATACTGCTGAAAACCCAGGGCACCAGTGCTATTATCAACGCACACGACTGAAATGCAGACATGAAATATGCAGCTAGAAAGGCTTAAAAGCTTGCCGTCCTCCATCCCCCCACTGCCTTTGGAACAATATATTTACATAACTAGCACATCCCAAACAAAAGCTACACATCAGGCATTTTTCCAATGTGAGAACACAAGCAATGTCTTGGTGGGATCCTCCCACCAAGGCTGTTCGGCACAGACTGAGTGCTGCTGTTCCACGGAACAGAGCAAGCACGAGACTCAATCAGAACGGGTGCTTCCACCCTTAAAAGTTGAATATACTTGTAGAGCTCCATTAAGAGCCTTTTGAGCATAATGGGTTTCCTGCAATTCATACATACCATCTGGGCGATAACTGAGAGGCTCTCCCTGGGCACCAATATCCAGTCCCAGATCGGCAGTCTGTAGGGAGTCATGATTAAAAGAAACTGAGCACTGCAGCACACATGGGGCATTCATTACAAAAATCGTACATGCCCCTCATTTATGCATTGGTTCCAAGGGCGCCTTTACCTTTAAAAATTACATGTATAATTTGAAGTATAATAGGGTTTGTGGCTACAGGCAGAAAAAGTCAGCTCCAGCTAATATTTAAATGTGTGACAGTTTTTGCATATCCAAGCAAGGGATGTGCATGAATTTTATTTTTTTTTGCATTCAAATTCGAGCTGAATGTCAAAACATTTGATTCGAAGGTTTAGAATCCGAATGCAACAAAATCCGAATTGAATACATTCAAAACTATTCATTTGAGTGTTAGATCTGAATCTGAAGGTATGAATGTCGACAACATTTGTATGTGTTATACCTCTCTGTATGCGTTACGTACACATCCCCTTCTACCCCATATGCAATCCGTTTTGTCCTGTATTATAAGGGCAAATCTGCACTTTCCAGTGTTTTGAATCATTCCAATGAATGTTCTGGAACATTCAAAATTCGTTCAAATGTTTACGTTCAAATTGGAAGAAATTCTTTTTGAATTTGAATGTCCACATTTGATTAAATTTTGAATGTTTAGAACATTCATGCACGTCCCTAATCCGAGCTGACATGCTAATAAAGGTCTGCATTTCGTTTTCCTAGATACAGAATTATTCTGCAACAGTTACGCTATAGCGCTATACCATAAACTACGTATTCTGTAAGACAGATCTAGTCAGTGTGGTTTGCACAAGCACTGCTTGGCACTAGGAATCTGCACTTTTTTTGTATTCAATTCGTACTGAATCGAATGCAAGAAAATTCGTATTTGTTTAAATAGATCCTCGTTGAATGTTCAATCCCATACGAATCCCAACAAATCCCACATGAAGCTCTGTATGAATGTATTGAACCATTCGATTCAAATACGAACGTCTGAATTCAGCCAAATTAGTACGAATTTTGAATGTTATGAATTTTCATGCACATCCCTACTTGGCCCAATTCTCAATCGACCAACTCTTCCCCACAGCATATTCCTGTGGCAACAGTACCTCGTGTACTAAAGCTTATTTCCACAAGGCTACACAAGAGAGTCAATCCAACAGTAGCAAACCCAGTAGCATCCTGTTCTCATCATTCTCCATAGCCAGCCCCCGCCCCCTCACATCATGCTCCCTCCCTGTGTGTCTCTGAACAAGGAAGCGTGAGGGGCCTTGTTCCTCATCACCCACAGAATGGCTCTGGTGACTCTACAATCTTCTCAAATTGCAACTTTACAACATCCAGATCTGGTTTTGCCAGCAGAAGCGCTGCAGAAGTGGCCCAAGCCAAGAGCACAACCCACCTCATTCCAAGCCATTGGTTCAGTCCTGAAGAGTGAGCTCGTGAGTTCGACAGACAGCCGTTTCTTATAGTCCTGTGGTTTGTCCTCAGACATTCTAAACAATACCGCAGCTGCGTATGTTGCTGTTCGAGAGGGAAAGATTTAGTCGATGAACCCAAAATCGAACCAACCCCCTTTGCCCTCTGTCACTTACCCACACCCTCATTCCTAGAATGAAGGAGTTCAGTCAGCGGTGCTGTAGCGCCTTCGGCCTCAATAGCTTCTGCCGCCTCTTTGTCTTGAGCCAGTTCACACAAGACGCCTGCAGCAACTCTCTGTATGTTCTCAATAGGGGAGTACAGCAACTGGGAGAAACACAGGTCGGACACACACGCCTGAGCATATTTTAAGAACCCATAGTTTAAGACTTCTAACCAACACTGACATTTCCAATGCGCATCTCTTCAACCTCATGGTGCAGTGTTAAAAAGACCTCCTTTATTTGTGCAGTGAAAATGTTCAATTATAAAAAGCAACAAAACTCCAAGTACTGATGTCTTTTAAGGCTTCTGCTATAAGTGTTGGGAAGGATTTCAAATGAGGGAGGTGGCTATATGAAGAAAGCACTGTACAGCCAAGCATTGATCACGACATACATGTTGAGACATCTGCTGTTTTGTTGCTTTTTGTGAATTTTCTTGCACAAAAATAATTTTATCACCACCACTACAAACTTGTTAAACACATTTTATATAAAATGAGGAAGCCAGGCATACAAGGATACAAGTTCCATAACCAGAGAGCCAGAAGACAAGAGTCCTGAGGACCACAGCTCCCCACTGATTATTTTATTTAAGAAATGTATATCCTGCCGTTCACCCAAGGGTCCCAGGGCGAGTTACAATAAGCAAACCCCCCCCCATATATAAAATATTAAAACATAATTAAATATGTAACCGCCTCCGTAACAGGACAGCACCCCGGAGAAGCTATTTAAGCCTCAAAAGCACCACCTCTTTCAAAGAATACCTGGGCCAAGGATTTCAGACACAACTTCATACACATTACTGCATCCTGTGCTGGCAAATTCAGTAATGATCACCAACCCCAGCATGTTGAAAACGAGAACCTGCAGACTAAAACTGCCATTTCTGTGCTGTAATGGCTACATCACAACAGTCATTGGGAACTTAAGGGTTCAAAACTCTGCTCCCTTCACTCATCCAGAGAAGGACAACTGTTCCTATTGCTAGTATTCCTGTGCTAAGAAAGTTTAACCTACCTGCACAAATAGTGGAATAGTGTTTAGACCCCTAATTACAATTCGATTGTGGACATCTCTCGCAAGGATATGAAGGGCTCCAGTGCATCCTTCAACTATTTCCTCCATGCGCACGCCCTCCTGTAAGGAAACACAATAGAGAATAAACACATTACCATTGTCCTTTGGTGGTAGGAAACCAGAGCCAAGAATGTTTTTAGTATTCTAGCTTTGGCAGAAAACCACCTGATTTGCATCTGGCTGGAAATTCTCATCTCTATGGCGTAGTGCTTCCTACAAGAGGTTCACCTAAGTAAGAGCGCAACCCAATCAGGAATTGCGAGAAGTTTCGGTGGGCTGTGATAACTTCATCTTCTCAATTTTTTGTAAATTTGGCATTATAAAAACTATTTCCTGAAACATGAGTGCAGGAGGAAGTGGGTTGCCAAATCCTCAATAGGTAAACTGCAAGTTACCAAAGCTTGAGGATCCCTAGAAAATCTCTGCAGAATACTTTCCATAAATTTCCACTGGCAGCAATATATACAGTGAGTATACAGGGCAGGATAGGCATTTTCTGCCGCGCCAAGAAGACAGTTTTTCAACAAAATCACACAGGATGACATGATTAACGCAGATGTATCAAACTGAGAAAACTGGGGTTCAGCTCACTTTGAACTGAACCCTGGCACAAGCAAAACAGATTCAGTGTGTCTCAGTTCAGTACAAGGTAGCAGGAGGAGTTAAAGACAATGGCAGCCGCAGGAGCAAGGTGGGGCTCAGCTTTACGGAGCACAGCACCCTGTAAGCCCTCTTTATGACCCTTTACACTTCCCATAAATGCCTGTCAGGACTACTACAGAAAAGAGCTGCCACGTCACTGCCATGCTTTATAAAAGATAAGGGTGGGCTGCTTCACATCCTCCCCACTGTGGCTGTGTGAAGGTCCACCATGGTTACAAAAGTCTGCAGTGATCATTTTGCAAAGCCTCAAGAAGCTGAGGAATAAACACAGCAAGTCTTGTCTTGTCCCCAAACTGAACCTAAAACTTAAAGTCAGGCTGAGCCCTTGTAAACCCAATCAACAGGATCCAGCACAACTGGATATAGTCAAGCTAACTATAAGGTTAAGCTAACTGTAAAGTCTAGAAGGACTTAAAAACCACTTGGTTTACAGTAAAAGTAAATAGCCCAACTAGGAATTAAAAATACATACATACATACATACATACATACATACATACATACATACATACATACATACATACATACATACATACATACATACATACATACATACATATATTGCTAACACTGTAAGTCACTGACTTGCCAAGTGAGGTCCTGAACTGTCTGCAATTTTTCACAAACAACTACATACCACAAACTGTTGCTGTGTGCCACCCATAGAGGTGCGACGCTGGGTATCCTGATGGGCTCTAACCAGAAGTTGGACTAGTCTTGGAATGGCACCTTGTTCACGCAAAGGGGCATGATTTGCAGGACAGAGAGCAAGATTGCGGATCAGGCCAACAGTTGCCTGCAATTGATGGCAAGATGTTAGAAAGGTTGCCACTTAAAAGAGTTTGAAGCACTACTCTTCCCCAACCATCCTAAATGACCTCAAGCAATTCTCAGGTAACCTTACCTTGATAAGAGGCCAGTGAGATGGCGGGTGCAACAGTTTAACCACTACTGGAAGTCCATAATGGAGACGCACAGCATTCTGAGCCATTTCGGCTTCTTGATGCCGACTAGTGAGATGGCGGAGGGCACAAATAGCTGGTTCAGTGATGTCTTCTCTGTCTCCTGCTCGGAGAACTGTACGCACAAGAGCCTCAATGCCACCGACTTGGCAGACCATCATCTTATTCTTGTAGTTGTTGCAAGTAAGGTTGGAAAGGATGCCAGCAGCACAGGTTACAACATTGATATCATCTGATCCTAAAAGTTGCACAAGGGTTCCCAGAAGACCCTCCATGCCCTCCTGTAAAGAAGTGCATTCAACATTAGTTCCTCAGTATCAGACTTGTTTTGACTGCAAACCGTTACATATAGCTTATTAACATCTCCAACAGACAATGTATTCTGCTATGTATTTCTGTTATTTCATCTGCACCTATAGATTTTCTGAAGGACTGACAGTAGCTGAAATGCAAGCTGTATTCAAGGACAGAGAAGAGACAATTCAGTAGTGCAATCACAAGGAATGCTGGAAATGCTACATTAATGAATACTTCAGCTATGGCAGAAATTTGAAGGGATATAAATGAACTCTTAAGTGCTTTGGTGTACAATTTCCTTTTTTTTTTTAAAGTAGGCAACTTGCCTAAAACACAAAACTGAATAAGTGATTAAATCAATAGTAAACAAGTCCAAAATATTCTATTTAAATATATGTCAATTTCTGAATAACCACAGAAGGTGCTCCTGAGTGACAGCAATACAATTCTGAAGGCAAAACAAAAGTGGGGAAAAGTGTATGTGTCGCAGCAACAAGTGTATGCAGCTTATGTTTCTTACCCCTTTCTGGGTTATTGCTACAAGTACATCTTGGGCATTTACGTGCGTGTTACTCTCTTAACACAAGGTCCAAACACCACTGCTATCACCAATTTTATCAACCCAACATGGTCTTCCAGGTTTTCTTGTTTTCTTATGAAGAGCCTTTCAGTTTATGTTCTTCTTCCCTTGTAATACTTCTTCCTATTCCTTACCTGTTTAGTTGCAGCATCTGAGAGATTTCTAAGAGTCCAGAGACAGTTCTGAACAAGACGCTGACTTGGATCTGTAAGGTGAAGTCCCAAAGCCTGCATTCCGCCTAAAAAGTCAATTAGTTATTTTAGGCACCACATCACCATAGACCTTCTTCCAACCTCTAAAGTACTTGTATACTCTACAAAATTCACAAAGATGTTCATTTGGACTGGCGCGGTTCTATATACTGGCCTTTTGGATCATATACCTAAACTTCGCCCATTCAAGAAGCATGGTATTTCAAATCTAAGCTACTTAGAATACAGAGCAGTATATATGCTACATTGTATCCAACTTGATTACACTAAAGACAAACCATAGCCTGTCTGTACCTCTTCAACCCACCATGTATCAAATCACTGACTTCAATCTAGCTCCCAAAAAGATATGTGAGTAAACCATACAAAGGGTCAGAAGCCCCAACAGCTACACAAAACCTACTGTAGTTCTAATTTTAGTACCCTTTAGTACTCAATTATTACTTTGACACTCATGAAGTCCCTAATTAAGACACTGGACATATAATGTTTAAGATCAGTGGTCTAAAATACCTCCCATATAGCAGATCCCAATTCTCAATCACATTATAAGCAGAAACACCTCAACTACTATGAAAGGAAGTTATATTAATAAAAGATACTTACCAGCCTCGACAATAGCTGGTTTATTACTAGAGCAGACTGACAGGACCTTCAGTACTCTGCTTGTGGTCCACAGTAGTTTCTCATAGGTGTAAGTCCTCATTATGTTTACCAGAGCCTGAGGTCCTCCACTTGCCAAAATGATAAGCTAGAAATAGGGAGCACAAAGCCATGAGTTTCCCTGTGAGGCAGTGTTCAGGTATTAGGCCTCTAGGAACAAAGGGAAGCCCTTACCCAGGTGCATCTAAGCCCCCTCTCCCACCCTCCAAATACAGGAATGGGTGACTCCGACATTCAGACCTGCTGGCTTTCCCCCTAGGCTAACACTTGCCCCAGAAACAGAACGGCAGAAGGTCTGCCAGGTGCAAAATAGTGTCTCATGGAGCAGAGGATTGGAAAAGAGCACTAGGATGCAGAGGCGGCCAGATAAGGCTTTTTCTCTGCACATGAAGCCCTGGTAAAGATATGCAAGCATGACTAAATTCTGGGTACTGTAGCAAAGGTGCCTGGCTGCTTCAAACACTTAACCAAAAGGAACATCTGCACTAGTAAGCAGATTCTTGCCCTTCCCCATCAGTCTTGGTTGTCTACAATTAATTTACACAAGACAAGTTGATTCTAAGAAGCATCACCTGTTGACTGAGCCTGAGTGATACACAATAATTAATTTTACCAGGCAAATCCTAATTGTTTCTTGTGATGTGTTCGGATCTGTTTGCCCTCAGCTGGCAGACCAGATCAGCACGCCATTCGAACAGCTTATCCATACCACAGACCAATACATAATCTGCACGGCAAGGTGTTGGACTGGACTATTCTGTGAAAATGACACCATATCCCATGCAAACAGTGGACCACTTGTAAGCAATCATTCTAGGGTGGTATACAGGACCAGCCACTCATTTGCAATGGCTCCACAAAGTGGGCTGTTTCTGGGCAACCAGCAAAACAGCCCCAGCCTGCAACTTGCAGGGAACTTTGATGGGTCGTTCACAATGCAGCCCTTGTCATGGGCCACCAGCTAATGTGGACCTGATACTCCACCTAGCTAAGGATCAACACAGCAAAGCACCGAGTAACACACGCTGTACAGAAACGACCTCTGATACTAATCCTATGACTGTCTTCAATATATATGTCTGAAATGTTGAAACTTCTTCTAGCGTGCCAAAATACAGTGATTGTTACCTTGCTTTCTTGATTCCCGTAAGCAAGAATCTGAAGGCAGTCTGTTGTGATGGCCAAAAATTTAACATTTGTCTTGTTGAGCAAGGCAACCATTTTCTGCAGACCCCCAGCCAGGCGCACGGCCATTTTGGCACCCTCTTGATGAAGCAGAAGATTGTGCAGAGTAGTGATGGCGTAGAAGAGTACAGAATCCACTGGAGAACTATATAAAAGGAGGTTAGGTTAGCAAATACTGAATGCAATACTGACTAATCTTAGAAGGGTATTTCATCAATGAGCTACGTACCCAAGCATTTTAACCAAAGCAGGAATGCCTCCTGACTTGAAAATTGCCAGCAAGCCTTCACGATGATGGGAAAGGTTATGTAGTGTGCCTGCAGTGCACCGGGCTGTTTCAACATCGTTTGTGTTCTGCATAGTCCGCACAATGGCAGAAACCATTTGAGGAGAACGCATGATAGCATGGCGAGAAGCTTCTTTCTTGGACAACTGATGGACCATAACTGCAGCCTTGTTCACCACCACCTAGAGATCACACAACAAGTACTGAATTTCAAATGTGTAACATCCAAGGAAGTTTTCAAAGTGCAGACGGACTTCTAACATACAAAACATGGGTACTGACTATGCCTTGAACATGAACAGAACAGTTCATAACATAGTACTGTCTCTTAGGTATTCATATAAATATTCCTGACTGATGTTTTGATAACCTACGTACCTGGTCCTCGTCATTCAAAAGTTTGGTCAGTTCTGGGATGGCACGAGTTGCAAGTTCTGCATCGTCCTGGTAATTTATCAAGTTAACCACAGCATGTTTCAACATCTGAGATGGTTCTGCCAGACGCTGCACATTTGTTGGGTGAGCAGCATCGAACTGTGTGGATGGTATCTGCATGCCTTCATCCAGTGTTTCTGGAAACATGGCGGCTCTCACCCTCTGGGCTCGGGTCATAGCATACTGCCCATCGATATCTGGAAAAGAAGCAGCAACTTTTTACAATTTAACTGACAAACCGGTGGGCTGGTTAAGTCACAACATTATACTTACCAGCAACCTGCTCTTGAGTAAAGGACTGAGAAAATCCTTGTTCCCATTCATATAGAACTTGGGTGGTATCAACATCCTCCTCTTCAGGGTTTCCTTTACCACTCAGAGAGGGCGCTGTAGTTGTGGCACCAGAGTGGATACCAGAATCCAAGTACGACTGTTGTTGCCAGTGGCTGACCGCTGCTTTTCTGTCTGGCTCCATTGCCATGTCTAACTCCATCAAGTCAGCTGAAATGACCAGTATTTAAAAATTAGTTTGCATGAATGCTAGATGCCATTTCAGCAAATTCCAACTCTCTTGTCAGAGGCACAAGTCATTTACACAAATCAGCTACCCTTCTTCTTAACACAGTTTGAACAGTTTTTTCTGCGCCCCAACACTATGGTATTATGAATATGAGCATTAGACATAAGTGCTTTTTCTGTGGTCTGCACCCAACTACGGAACCTCTTTTGAGAAGTTCATCTTAATCTCTGTAATCCCAATGCCGTACTACTTTGTCATGTTTGTCTTCCAACATGACTTCAGGACATTAAAACATCAGATTTCTCAGCTTTGTCTGCTGCCATTATAAACTGCCAATTCCCTGCCTTCCAGCAGTTCTAAAACATGCACTAACGCCTTACTGTCATCACTATATTTAGTACTTTAGTTTACTTTGATTCTTTCAGCAAAAATGCTATAAGCACTCAGTTTACAGAATAGCCAAAATGATTTCCAGAAATCTAAGATGAACAGACAGGGATCAGACAAAGAGATATGATTTGAACTGGGCAGTTACATGTGGCAAGGCAATCTGCTTAGAAGTTTGCACTTGTTTTCCATGTCCCCCAGCAGAGGAAAGTCTGGATAGTCAGTAAGGGAAAACTCTATAGTGAAGCTACTATAAGGATGCCCACATAAGTTCTTAAAATGGCTTCCGTTGTGTAAGAGTCTTCCGAGACAGGAGTTGTAGTTTGCTATCTCTCATCACCATTTTCCATGCTTCAAACATACACACTGCAGAACAAGAGATGTTGTGATGACAACCTACAGCCTATGTATTACATGAAGGTTCCAGAATCCTAGAATCCCATTAAAACATTGCCATCTTATGGTCTGATAATTACCATTATGCTTCTCCTTCCTTGTAAAATCCCACCCTTCTGTTCTCCAAACTCATCTCATCCCATTAACAACTGTGCTCTGGATATTCTCCCAATCACCTCTGCTGGTTGTTAATGCCTAGGTGGCCCTCTCCCCCACAGTCTGAAAAGTTATTTACATTTGGTCTAATCAAACACAAACTGGCTCATCAACAAGCTTATTAAGTCAACTATATACCTTGAGTTGCCATGTTCCTTGTTGTACTCCCAGATCTGTGCTGTGCTGCGCTTCAGACCCTAAAAGCAACAATTTAATATATAGTTTAGGTATTTGTCAACTTTAGTCTTTAGCAGTAATAAGGATTATTTCATTAAGCACTGTTTTCTATCAATCACAGCTTCATTAAAAAGTAAAATAATTTATAAAAATCCATTGTTTATATTTATACTGCGTATCTGTAAATACCAGCAAATACCACTGAATGCCAGTAAATCTCCAGTTACTTTCCTCAAAAAGGAATCAATCAATCCTAGTGCTTATCATGTCTTTGGAATCTCTTAATTGCTCAAAATAGTTAGGAAACCATAATAGTGATGTCAGAATCATTTTTCCTCGGAGAAAGATGGAATAAGCCAGGAGATAGGAATAGCAGCATTCCTAGCCCCAGGGGTGCGCACGAATGTTTTTTCTGCATTCAAGCTTGATTCGATACAAATGTTTAAAATCCAAATGCAGCAAAAGCTGATTTGAATCCGATACATTTGAATCTATTCATTCGAATGTTAGATACGAATTTAAAGATACGAATGTCGACGACATTCGCACGTGGTATACATATCTGTATGCATTTCGTACGATTCCTGTTTTCGTTCCATATTATAAGCGCAAATGCGTAGATACATATGA
This sequence comes from Aspidoscelis tigris stejnegeri, assembly GCA_023333525.1. Lineage (NCBI taxonomy): Eukaryota > Metazoa > Chordata > Lepidosauria > Squamata > Teiidae > Aspidoscelis > Aspidoscelis tigris. The sequence goes on from JALMGA010000008.1 coordinate 22,043,169, forward strand.
TATTCATACAGAAATGTATGCAATACATACATATCTGTACATTCAAATGATTTGAATCACTCAAACCAATGTTTTGGAACATTCGAAATTTGTTCAAATGTCTAAACTTGAATGTCCACACTCAAATGAATTCGATTGGATTTCAAATATCTGTGCACATCCCTACTTGCCATAGCAGCAGTAATGTCAGGCAGAATGTTTTTCAGTAAGTTTCAACGGGATATCTTCAATGTCATAAACGAGTGATAAATGGACGCTAACTGTAAATACTATGTTCACTATGAATGCTGAACCATTTCAAAGTAGTCATTAATATTTCTCATATTATAAGGGTCCCTAACAAATCACAGAGAATACAGTAGACATGCCACTGATGTATAGACAGGATAATAAAAGATAAAATAGTTCTCAAAATATGGGTGTTTTTCCACTGTCACTAGAAGTACCCATTAATGGGTACAAAAATGCCATTATGTACCCATTAATGGGTACTTTTAGTGACAGAGGAAAAACACCCCATATTTACAATTAAAGCACGTATTAATACATACTAAAACATAATAAAACCCTGTATGTGCAAAATGTTTCGATAGGAAGGCAGAGCCTGTTTCTTAGGAATTATTCCATGACTTGTCAGAACAGGACCTTCAGGTAGGTTCTGTGATGCAAATCGCAAAGACCAGACCTTGTTGACTGCACAACAGACACCCAATCCTGGTTGGTTTCCAAGCTGTGGAACAAAAGTCCTACAGCTGGTGAAACTGGAGGCCAGGGAGAGTAGAGGAGCACACCTGGAAACAAGTGGGTCATTTCTGGAGTCCAGTGAAATGTGGCTGGGCGCTTCCTGCCACCGCCTATCTACATAGAAGTGACTGGAATGGCATCCAGCCTAGGCCAAAAGGAAGACAATTATCTCCAAATACATGAAATTTTCTTTTTTCTTTTTTTGCAATGGGATAGTATATACAGACTGGCAATCCACTTATTCACGACCTATGTTGTGAAAGCCATTCTGTCCCTCCACTTGAATTTTTTTGTTTTTGTGTGCCTATACTTTTTCCTTTCCTCCCTGCTGCCTGTACTACCACTTTGATGGATACTTTGGAGTCAATGTTCTGGGAGTGCCAGTGGTTAACAACTGTTGCAACCCTCCCCTCCTTGCTAGTCCCCTCATGGGTTTTTTTTCACCATTCTTCACTGCCACGAGCAAACAGACTTTTCTGGCTGTTTACCAAACTATCCTCAGCCTCCCTGCATACTTTCCCATTACTTCAAGTATGCAAATACACAATCCACCCGAATTTTGAAGAATCCAACCCTCATGAATATGGAGTGGTGACCTTATCTTTATGCAATTCCTGCTAACTGTGCATTAATTATTTTAAATCAAACTTATGTAACAAAATCCAGCAAAAGGAATTATTTTTAAAACTTTTGTTTACTGATATCTGGGATATCAAAAGGTTTTCCTATGCAAACTGAACATATTTCAACTCAAATTAGGCTTACTAGCACAGGATGATTTTCCAATTCAATTTTTGCAGAAAATCCACAAGGATAACAATGCTTGGAGTTCTAAGATCTAAAAACTAGTTGCCAAGCACAAGCCAGGTGACTGAAGTAGAATGGAATGACTAGTCAACTCTTAACCTGTTTTTAGTGTAAGTTATGGTGTTTTATATACTTTTATGGTATTTTATGGTTTTTATTCACATTGTATTACTGGTTTATAGATATGGGTAGTTTTAATTTTATATATTATTGTATTGCTGTTTAATTATGTATACCACCTTGAGTCCGTCTGGAAAAAAGGCAGGATATAAATAAAATTAATTAATTAATTAATTAATTGAGCTACAAAAGTAAGTATAAATGCTATGTGTCCATTTCAACATTAATGACTTCTCAAAACACCTTTCTAAGTGATGGACAACATTATATCATTCAGCTTTACTCATCAATGCAGACTTGGGGCTGTGACATGCTGTGACTTATGCCTATTTTGTGACATCTTTGCAACTATGCTATTTAAAAGGAGCCAATATGGGCTTGAGCCCCACATATCAAAAGGAACACCTTCTCCTTTATCAATATTGACCATACTTTTTCAGTAATTAAAGCAGTGGGAACCCAGGGAAGGGCTTTCTCAGTTGTAGCCCCAGATTATGTAATAGTGCCCCCCCCCCCCCGGTGAGATATGGCACTTTCACTTTATACATTCAGAAGATCAGCAAAGACAGACCTATTTACCCAGGTCTTTGGCAGTTTCCTCTCCCTTCTTTCAGACTCTGATATTAATTTAAGTGTGTTCATTTTATATTTTGTTTTTAGTGCTGTAACTCACCCGCGATCTTGGCTTTGGATATAGCAGGGGGTAAAAATGCAAATAAATAAAATATGTAAGAACTTTGGAAATATAAGGGCAACTCAGTTAATGCCAGCATATGTCGTAAGTTAGGCTTTATTTTCAGAAACAAGCATTTCCTTGCTGATCAGTTTTCTTCTGCAGTTTTCCTGCTCGAGATCAAGCAAACTGTGTCTCCTGTAACTGCTGTAGAACTGGTTTTACAGATATATAATTAAATGCTGAACAGATCTTTTCTTATTTTAAAACTTAACGATACAACAGGTAAAGTCCCACGCACACAAATAAATTGCTTAATGAAATGTTTCCATGCACATAAATGAGGTTAACATGGAAGATGCAATGTACAAACTCAATATGGCTAGGACAATTTCATGGACAATAGCACATCCTTCAGACTTCTTTTATACTGTTTTGCAGTGTAGTAAAGGCAGAATACAACTGGCCTTGAAATGTGAATAACCATTAAGGGTGGGCAGGGGTGCTCTGCAGAGTTGTTGTGCCCTCTGCACATCTACTAGGATGAATTGTGCTATCCTAGCACAAATAAAGTTAAATGCTTTATGTTAATATAGGGTGTTTTTCCACTGTCACTAGAAGTTCCCATTAAGTACCCATTAATGGCATTTTTTTACCCATTAATGGGTACTTAATGGGTACTTCTAGTGATAGTGGAAAAACACCCATAGTCCTGTCAAGGGGATGAAATATTTCTATATTCAATTCAGTCAGTAATGACAATTTTGCTTTAATCTAGGCATAGCTGTTATCGGATGATATTGAGCCGCCTTCTCTACCCTGAAACGCAGCCCCTAAACCAACTGCACACCATGCAAAACTAGACACAGCAATCCAAATCAGATTTGGACAAGATCTATTTAGTTCCTGAAAATTTAATACAGTTTTTAATTCCTATTTCCTGATAAAAACAAAGACTGTCTCTTTTTGTTTCCAAAATGAAGTGTTACAAATTTGACATAATTCAATCAATTCAAAGGTCCTATGGGTAACTTTAGTTACTGTTTTAGTTTATCAAAAGGCTCATTTAAGCACACAATTGTATTTGAACCCTCTGGCAACCGTCAAGTTACTGTTACAAACCCTGAACAGCAACTAAGTATAAAGTCTACATTTTGTTTGCTGCACATTTCTACATTTGAAATTCTTTCCCACACAATATTTTACAGCAAGTTAGACACAGATTCACAGCCACAAAATTTGTCTGGATGCTAGCATACTGCATTCATGCTTCAGTACATAAATGTTCTCTCCTCCTCCCCCCCATTTATTTGCAAACTCAAAATACATGATAGATATTGGAGGAAATAGGTCTAAGAGTGCATCCTCTGGATAACTTTAGATAAAATTGTTCAGAACAGAAGATCCAAAGATTAACGAATCAACAAAATTACCCTAATTCTTGATCAGATAAATTATCCAGGAACGTTAACTAAGAGCTTTTCAGCAGTGACAATAAATTTGTTCTACCCTTGAAGAACTACCCTTGAAGACTATTTGAACTTCTGAAATAGTCTATTTTATAAGATGTCAAATTTGTTTCTATGAGTAACAATTCAACCCAAAACACTTGATTAGTGTAGAAAATCTACATAAACACAGCCAACACAAAAGTACAATAAGCAATGATTTGAGGCTTTTACCAGATCTGGAAATACCACTGGTTCTTAATGTGGGGGTCGGGACCCCTTTGGGGGTCAAACTACCCTTTCAGAGGGGTCACGACAAGTCCCCTACTGCCCTTCCCTCCCATTTCCCAGCTGCTCTACCCCCGTGGTTGGGGGTCTCCACAACATGAGGAACTCCATAAAGGGGTCACAGCATTAGGAAGGTTGAGAACCACTGACCTATAGCAAATGATATGGAGGAAAACTAATCAAATAGAAGCCCTGTTCCGCAAGCCAGAAAGGCTACATCTAGGAGGCCATATCCTACATCTTTAATATAGGAAGGGGAATTCTAGCAGATGTAGCTCAACATACACTGCAGACATTGAGCAGACTACATCTGCTCAGATTCCAACTTCTAAGAAACAAAGATAGAAATCCTGTTGTGCTTACTGATAATTTGGAATGATGTATTGAGCTATACAGATGCCCCCTTACATAACACAGCACTTTCAATTCTTGCAACTCACTGCATTATACGAACTGCTGTGAGGGGAACCTGCAGGATCACCACTTTCCTTTACAGCTGCAGCCAGCAATTATTAATAGTAGTTTTGAAAGTGCACATTTTACCAACCACTTATAACAAAACTGAATTATTTGAAGGATGACTGAGGTCATAGAATCATAGAATGGTAGAGTTGGAGGGGACCTCCTGGATCATTGAGTCCAACCCCCTGCTCAAGGCAGGATCTCCTAAACCATCTCAGACAAATGGCTGTCCAGTCTCTGCTTGAAGACCTCCATCGAAGGGGAACCAACCACCTCCCGTGGCAGCCTGTTCCACTGGTTGATCACTCTTACTGTTAGAAATTTTTTCCTAACATCTAAACTAAATCTTTTCCCCTGCAGTTTCACCCCATTGTTTCTAGTCCTTCCTTGAGAGAGTGAGAACAGGGCTGATCCATCTGCCCTGTGACAACCCTTGAGGTATTTGTAGACAGCTATCATGTCTCCTCTCAGTCTCCTTTTTGATAGACTAAACATTCCTAGTTCCTTAAGCCGTTCCTCATAGGACATGGTTTGCAGACCGTTCACCATCTTGGTAGCTCTCCTTTGAACCTGCTCCAGCTTGTCAGTGTCTCTTTTAAACTGGGGTGACCAGAACTGGACACAGTACTCCAGATGAGGTCTGACCAAGGTAGAGTAGAGGGGGATAATAACTTCACGTGATCTGGACTCTATGCTTCTCCTAATACACCCCCCCAGGATTGCGTTTGCCTTTTTTGCAGCTGCCTCGCACTGTTGACTCATGTTCAGTTGATGATCTACCAGGACACCCAAGTCTTTTTCACATGTGCTGCTGCTCAGCCGAATTCCTCCCATTGTATATGTGCTTTTTTCATTTTTCTTGCCCAGGTGCAGAACCTTGCATTTTTCTTTGTTAAATACCATTTTATTAGTTGCAGCCCATTGTTCGAGTTTCTCTAAATCTTTTTGAATCCTCTCTCTCTCTTCTCTGGTGTTTGCAATCCCCCCCTAGCTTTGTGTCATCAGCAAATTTGATCAGTTTCCCTTCAACTCCCTCGTCCAGATCGTTTATAAAAACATTAAACATAGCTTAACTGGGCCCAGGACAGAACCTTGTGGTACTCCACTTGACACTTCCCTCCATTTGGATGTGCAGCCATTTAAAGCCACTCTTTGAGTACGATTGCTAAGCCAGTTTTGAATCCACCTTATAGTTGCCTTGTCAAACCCATATTTGATCAATTTTTCAATGAGGATTGCATGAGATACTTTGTCAAATGCTTTGCTGAAATCAAGAAATACTATGTCTACTGCATTTCCTTGATCAACCCATTCAGTGATTTTGTCATAAAATGAAATCAAGTTGGTCTGACACAACTTGTTTGATACAAACCCATGTTGACTACTGTTAATTATTGAATTCCTATCCAAATGCTGACATATGTGTTGTTTAATAATTTGTTCAAGAATCTTTCCTGGTATTGAAGTCAGGCTAACAGGCCTGTAGTTCCCTGGATCTACCTTCTTCCCTTTTTTGAAGATAGGAACAACGTTTGCCCTTCTCCAATCGTCTGGGACTTCTCCTGTTCTCCATGACTTCAGGTGATCATCTCATTTTACATCATTAATTTATTACAGTGGTACCTCGACATACAAGTGTTTTGAGATACAAGCCGCCGAGCAGGTGATATTTTGCTTTGAGATGAGAGCAAGATTTGAGATACGAGTATGTAAATACAGTACAGTACATAACAAAAACAACTGAGGTGGTGTTTTGGGAGCTGGAATGGATTAATGGGAAAACTGCTTTGAGATACGAGCGATTTGACATAAGAGCAAGGTTACGGAATGAATTAAACTCGTATGTCAAGGTACCACTGTATTTGCATTTGTATAAACAAACAACTTGGAAGAAAGAATGGAGTGCAAGATATCCTGAATGTACTGGGAAGTATTTTTACCAAACAAGACCAGAAGCATATCTGGACTACTGATTTAAACTGCATCCTGAGGCACTTCAGCTGATAATCAGATTCTTAAGTAAAAAACAGAACAAAAAACCCTATAACTGCACTCTGCTCAATTTTTATATAGCTTCATAAACAAAAAGTATTATTAGAAGGCAGTACTAATATTGATCCCTACTTCAAAACCCATTACTTCTTACTACTGGTCAGAATGGCTGGGTCCCTTGTGACCTGTAGCTCGGCATCATTTGAAGGAGCATGGTTTGTACAACTCAGAACCGTTCTGAAGTTAGCACTGCACTGCATCCTGCAGACTAGACAACAAAGTCAAACAGTTCACAGAAAAGCTGAGATCAGTCTTGTGAACTAAGTGCTGAATCTCTGTAGCACTATACTCTACTAACTCTATAAGACAGGCTAAATCCATGTATGCTTCAGTAAATGCATTTATTCACAACATGAAGGTTCAAACTTGAAATATTTAACAACTTTCTGTTCCTAAGAGCAACATTTTTCATAAGTATATTACTATTACGGTAATGTTTAGTTTTCAGTTTAGGTATGATGGAAACAATCTCTTATTGTTTCCTATACTATGAAAATAGTTTATGGTTTTTTAGGTCAGTCTACAGGTACACAGAAAATACTTTCAGTTGTTGCAATAAGATAATCTACAGTGGCTTATCTTTCTTCTTCCTGGTCTTCCACCTATAAAATTTTAAGTTACAAGGCTGCAAATACATTATAAATCAGTGGTTCTCAACCTTCCTAATGCCGCGACCCCTTAATGGAGTTCCTCATGTTGTGGAGACCCCCAACCACGGGGGCGGAGCAGCTGGGAGGTGGGAGGGAAGGGCAGTGGGAGACTCGTCACGACCCCTCTGAAAGGGTAGTTCAATCCCCAAAGGGGTCCTGACCCCCAGGTTGTGAACCACTGCTATAAATATATGCACTTCTGCTTATTTTATTTCCAGTCTAACTGTGGTCAAGTCTAATCAGTTTTGCAACAGATTATCTCAGGTACCACAAGGTAGCTGAGTACAGTACCAATATGCATTTGAACACACACATTCATAAACATTCAAGAGCTTATATATCCACACCTATTTCCAGTCAAAGTAAACTCAGGCTGACTAAGCTTTTTCTAATTCTTTGTTGACTTGGACTAGAGCATTCATTTCAACTCCAGCCCAATGTACCTCACAGAAATTTCCAAGGCAGGAGATCTTCTAAAATGAAAGCATGGTCAAGCATAGATTCTCTTATTTATATAGGAACTAATCTTCCTTTCAAATCTTCAAACTTTATTTTCAAACCATTCATGGAATGTTACTGGTGTGACCAGCAAAGGGGGGGGGGGGGAGAAAACCGAAGCGCTTTCTAGTATGGAAGTTGGAAGGTGTTTTGTTACATGGTATTTGTTTTTATTCTTTTAAAAGCAAAAGAAAAACCTAAAACTAAATTTACATCTTTTTTCTCTTTTGATCAGAGAAAACAACCAATATAACCCAGTCTGCCCAATGTTAACTTGTAGACCTTCTTACAGGTAAATCAACTTCTTTTCTTAAGGGAGCCTAATACAAATTATGTAGATGATTAATGTGCAGTTTGCTTTATTTAACTGCCTTAAGACAGTCTTGGAATTAATTCAATATTCAGATGAACTGAAAATTTACCTTAAACCTTTAAACAATCCATACTGCAAAACTGAATCTGATCTGATCCACTCCATTTGAATGTATCCTGTTATTAGCCTGTTACTATTCTAAATTTGCTGAACTTTTAAGTGTTTTTAATCTATATTTAATGCCTATATTGTTTTTAATCTACTTTTCATTTTTAATGTGTATCTTGTGATTAAATTGCTGTGACCCGCCCAGAGACCTTAGGGTATGGGACGGGATAGAAATGTAAACAAACAAACAAATAATTAAATATTCATTTCTAAAGTCAGCTCCAGGTAATTACAATGCACAAAAACAAAACCTAAGACTGTTCTATTGTTATAAAACTTAGATCCAGTCTTATTACCTCTTGATTTTATTTATTCTGCTATTGTGGACCTAAACATTTTACTAATCAATTTACATAATTTCTTTATAATTTGCTGATGGGGTTTAAACAGGCTGTGGACTAATTTATTTTCATGATTTGTTGACTGCAATTAAAGTAATTTATGCATGTAACTTACAATGCCTTCCTCTTAATTAAAACTTGCATTATTTATTATTTATTTCTCCTCACTATTACAAGGTTTAAGCTTTCCATAGCTTTTGCTCAGTTACAGAAGAAATAAGACAGGTTTCTGCTTTACCTCAGTATTTGGCAGGTTAACCTGAAAACTTTTTTCAGACTGAGAAGAATTAAAGGATCCTTTCCAAGCAGCTTACTTATGGTTATTTTCCCTCTTGAAATGAAGTTACTACTTGAAAAATATTGATCACATGGTTTTGCTAATGAAGTTCATGCTTGCCACTCATATTTCACCTCCCCTGCTTCAGCATCACTATCAAACCCACCTTTTCTCTATGTTCACAGTATACCATTTTACAATCTCTCCTATTAACTGAAAACTGCAATCTCCAATGCTGCTGTATTTGTTTAAAAACAAAATTTAAAGTCCTAAATGCAATTTTTCCCTAAAAAAACCCACAACCGCCTGCTTCTTCATATCTGCAGCTCTTCATACAGTGAACTGCTAGCTCAAAAAAGATCCTCAACATTAGCAATCAGCGAGCATGTGAAAGCACCATTAAGATACGTCCACAGTAAAGACAATGGCCAGAAACATTCTCCAATTTTAAAAACTTTCAGAAGGTTCAGTTACTCACAAAGTACAACTGGAAAAGACACCCCCAAAGAAAGTGCACATCATTTAACCACAACTATTAATGTTTTAATAGAAAATTCAAACAAGTTAGAAAGTTAAACCATCAAGCCTTGGTTCTGAATTGAGCTGTGCAAAAGTTGTACCATTAAGTCTACAAGTATCCCAATCTACTTCTTCTCAGAAAAAACATTCTATTCAAAGAATTCCGTGTTCACTGGTCTCTAAGTTATTTCTTTAAACAGATTCAATAACCAGTTTTCTGTAGAGGCCACTAACTGTAGTACTTAGTTTGTATGCAACAAGAAGCTATGGGTAGCTTCAAATTCCTAGTTTGTTTTCCAGCTCATACAAGGACTGCTTGTGAGCTTCTGAATTTTCTGCATGATTTAGCTTAGGTCACAATTTGTGTAAACTTGGTTCCTGCCTTCTTGTAGAAGAGGAGCTAAGCCAGCAAGCTGAGTGAAGGTTCTGAGATTGCGAAAAAAGATCTTGGTCAGGAAAGCTCATATGCACCCTGTTTTAGCCAATACCATACATCTAAAAATAGTCCTGTGAATCTCTAAAGGTTCTGATTAGAAAGGCAGTTTTTCAGGAAAAAGTTACAATTATATTCAGGCTAATACAGTAAATGACAGCTGGCATTCTCCTAAGTACTGATAGTACATAAAGTCATCAATATACTGTATGTAAAATTTATGACAAGCAAGAGAGCCAATTAAGTTGCAATAACCTGCCCTTCATGGAAAAATGGTTGAACAAACACAAGCAGTATGTAAAATGAAGCCAACAGAGCAGTTAATGCTGTATTTTGCAAGCCTGTTATTCCAAGAGGGGCAATAATCAGTAATGCCTCAATACTAAAGCACAAGACCATGAAGTCTCCTCTACTTCATAAGCTGGCATATTAACATCAAATACTCCAGCTACAACTTTTGAACTCGAGTCTGCTAAAATTTTACATTAGCAGTCAGTTTTCCTAAAGACAGCTAACATTTCTCACTGTACAGAATATGTATAAAATTAATTTTTAAAGTTCAAGGTGTCATATTATTCAAATCATTTTCTGAACGTTGTTCCACACATCAGCATTCAGTGAGCATCCTTCCTTAGTCTGTTCTGAAACAGGTGAGGTTCTAATATTGCATGTGCCTGTAGTGCTGTATCATGAATATCCCACAAGCATATTTTGAGATATGTTACTGTTGTATAGCTTTCTGGAATTCACTGCCACTCCCTCAGGTCATAATATGTGGAGTTAAATCTGCAGCTATATGCTTAAGTCAGTTACAGGATATAAGGTTTTTTTCACCCCTAATATAAACCACGCCAAGGCTTTAACAGTGTTCTATTGAACCTATCACACTTGCACTACTGTGAACACCTGTTCTCTTCTCTTTTAGGTCTTTCAGTGACAGAATCTCCTGTTCAAGTCAAGTCTTGAATATTATAGTTCTGCTTACATCCTTTAATTACTGACCTTCCCAGTCTAACATGCAACTGCTTGCCAAAGGCATCAAAGTCATTTTGGAAAAGCAACTACACCCTTCATTTTATGTCACTAGTATCCAGGCTTTCATAAAAATACTTGTAACATCATCATCTTCCTTTAACTTACTGTTGAAATTTGTTTAAACCACATAAACATTTGACTGTACTCAGAAGAATAAGAACAGAATTCCAAAACAAGTGAGAAACCTAGATATTCTTGTCTGACTGCTAAAAACATAAAACGATACTTGTTTAAGTTCTGAGATTAATTAGTGAACATTATCCTCAAAACAGTACCCAAAATCTGCTTTTTAGTTTCCTTTAAGTTTCTTAAGCTCTATCTGTTATGCTGTCTTTTAGATCAATTTTCTTGGGTCCTTTCTACACTGAGCCTTATTCCACATTCTACCCTGGAATAAGGGCCTGTTATCCACACACGTGCTGTAGACTGCATTAGAAGGTGGATGGAAGGCCTGTTTGCATCTTTGCTGTATTTCAAGTCATAATATTGTGACTTCTAGTACTTTAAACTACTGACCTATAAAAACCTAATTATTATCTCAGTGTTACACATTAAATTATCTTACCCTTAAAATGAACAAAAATGCATTATTCTATTCTCAAATTTGACAATTCTTTGTCAACTATATCTGCACAGACCCTTCCCACCTGACCAATACAGGTATTAATCATCTGTTCAAAAGTAACATGGATCTCTAAAATTACACTATTGTGGACTACAATTCACACTGGGGCAGCCTGTTCTACGCCAGCCCCCACACCAGCTCCAAAGCTGGCACAAACTTTGAAGCTAGCACAGGAGGCTTCTGGATGCTCTAAAAGCTAGGAACTGGATCCATTTAAGCAGCAAGCCTTCCTGTACCAGACCACAGAGGTGTACTGCTCACACGTCTCCATGTTCTGGTATATCACTCCTTAGTATACTGACAGACTTCAAAAAAGGTCTACTGGTAGACTGGAACAGGATGCCATTTTGGATGCCCTAGCTAATCTTGCACTCTGCCTGGTGTGCACAAAGCATACTAGGTGGGAGATGGGGCTCCTTTAAACTGCACCAGCATGTGGAAGGAAGGCCACTGGACACCTTCTTATTCCATACTAGTAGCAAGTGCAGAAAGGCCCCTAGTGAATTCTCATATTAAATGCAAACTGTTTATAAAGATTTTATACATATAGTCTCTAATCCAGTCCCCCAAAAAACAACAGGACTGCAAAGGAACTGTTATGCTGCCCAATCTCATGCAAACAAAATATGCCTGATTTTTTTCAAACAAGACCTACCACTTTAAACAGAACTGATTTATTTTTTTGAAAAGCCTAAGGTAGGCAATAGTTTAAAAAACACAAAACTTTGTTTGGGATTCATACTGAATCTCTGCTTAACAAAGTGAAAGAAATTATTTATATGTACATTGTGATCCTCAAAAACCATACAGCTTTCTAAAGCATCCTGTTTCAGGGATGTTCAGCTTTATTTCTTCCAGAAACCAACTTTATAAGATTCCTAAATTAACTGAGTTTCAGTAATAATGCTATCCAACAGAACTGCAATTACTAGGGTACTCATTCAGATGCTCAGCATTTTCACTGCACATTTTTGAAATGATAAAGACTAAAAATAGCTATATCTATAAAAAATTATTTACACTGCAATTATAATCTTGCCTATTCAGAAGTCCTACAAGTGCTCAGTGATTTTTACTAAGAAAATGTTTGTATTTCTTGTAAAATGACAGTTAAGTTGCCTAAGAAATAGCTCATGTTAGGGCAAACACGTCAAGACATTTTAAAATTTATACTAGATTTATAATTCCTCACATGCAAGACTTAACAGTACATATTTATAGACGTTTATATCCACAGCCATTAAAATGCTGTAATTCATTCTCATTTTACACAAACAAGATGGAACTTAGAAGACTGCATGCACTCTAACCTTGTCTGTCACTAAAGTTCTTTTCACAAAAGTTCCCAAGGCAATTTTCTAGATTCTTATTTTACCAACTGCTCCTCTTCCAACCACTACTAGATGCAGGGGAAGCTACATGGCAGGGGAAGCTATTACTTAACTTGCACTGATGAAAATCTTCACAAAATCTACAGAAGTAAGAGTATAGGTTTAGATCAATAATTTTACCCAAAACATTTAAGTTAAATCTCCACCACACATTCAAGCGGGGGGGGGGGGGGGAGATCTGGACAGTATGGAAGTCTAGGCCATTTCCTCACTAAATGTAACAGCACCATCATTCCCTTGAAATACAAAGTCACCCCCTTCCCTGGAAGAACTTTTGTGCCAACCTTCTCCTATCAACCCAAATCTTTCTGATTTCTTTTCACATACAAACAAAGCAAGGGAAATTTAAGCGCGCGCCCCACCACCACCACCACACACACACACTTCCAGGTCTAGGGAATGTTTAAAAAAAAGCCTGGGCTGCAAAAAAAATAAATAAATTACCCAAACTTAAACAAACAAAAACCCCCCACAATGCAACAGATTATCTGGTGCTGGTGACTGCAGGAGGGAGGCTGCGGAGTTAATTACATACAATCCAAACAAACCTGACCCTCTCCCCCTCCCCACTTCCTCCACCCCTCCCTTGGGCAGAACTGTGTGGATGGAAGCCCGCCACCAAGTCGGGACGAAACCGCTACAGTATCTCTCCACCCACCCATCCACTACTGCCGGAGGGGAATCTTTTGCAAGGAGGAGGGATCCCCCATCTTCCCCCGACCCCTCACTGTTCAGGACCTACGGGGGCGGCGGCGGCGGCGGCGGCGACTGCTCTCCCACATCCTGCCTGCCCAGCTCGACCGCGAGCCTGGCTCCGCCGCCTGAGGGAGACCACCGCGCGCAGCAGCAGCAGCAGGACCCCGCCTAGCATCGCCGCCGCCGCCGCCGCCGGGGCTCACGGGCAGGTCCCTCCCGACGGCCGGGCTCCGTCCGGAGCTCGTCCCCGCATAAAGCTTGGACTCAGCTCCCCGCGCAAGGAGCCCCGCCGACCGAGAACTCGCCTTCCGCCCACTCGCGGCACAGGGGCGAGGAGGGGGAAAGGGGAAAGCCTCGGTCTCCCTTCGCGAGCCCACCCTGAGCCCCATCGGGGGGGGGCTCCGCCATCCGTCCCCCCCACACACGGCTCACGGAGTCCACCCAAATGGGGTGGGGGGCGAGGTCTGGAGGGGGCGCCCCAAACCGCCTCTCTCCAGCTCCCCTCCCCACTTCTACTTTACCTCAGAAACTCGCTGTTCCTGAGACGTCCCCCCCCCCAGCCCTAGGCTCTCTGCCCCCTCACTTTCGGAGAAAGCGTGTAAACCTCTCTCCCCCCCGCCCCTGAATGTCTTGCCCCCACAAGGCACGAAAATAACAACCGCCGGCGACGAAAGTGCTGAGGAAACGCGCCGCCCGCCCGCCCGCCCGCCCCGTCCCGAAAGCGCTCCAGGAACGACGAAGCCCAGCAAGTTTCTGCGCCGAGGGAAAGAAAAAGAAGAGCCAAAGGGGAAGCCGGAATTAAGGAGCCCCGGAACGGCACTAACACTCTTGGGATGGCGAGAGCGCAGGCAGGGTCCCCCCTCGGCCCCCTGGTCGTAGCCGCCGCCCGCCGCCGCCGCTGCTGCTGATTTCTGCCCCTCAGAAGAGCCGCAGCACGGGCTACGCAGGCGCCCTCGCCTCCTCACCGCGCCCGGAATGATCTCTCCCCCGCCGCCAGCCAGCGAGCCGCCACAGAGAGAGGCTTAAAATGGCGTCGCTCACAAGGAGGTTCTTATAGCGCGAGTGCAAGGACTCGACTGTATCCTGCCGCCGCCGCCTCTTCGGGCCGTGCGTGTGCGCGCAAGCATTCCACACACAAGAGACAACCCACCCAACAGCGCGCGCCGCACTCAGAGCACTACAAAAAAAAAAAAAGGAGGGGTGAATAAATAGTGCCTGTCCACTATCCCTTGCGCGTGCGCGCACTCAGTCAGTGAGCCAGCCCGCCAGCCCGCCCCAGCGACACCAAGGCGGAGGGAGACGCAGCTGCTAGGCAATGGGAGTGGAGTTTCGAAGTAAGACGGAGGGATTGTGGGAAATCGAGGAGATGGGGAGGAAGGGGGCGGAGGGTGTAAGGATCCAGCAGAGCGTGTGAGGTGTGATGAGGCGGGAGACGGGACGGGAGGGGGAGGGGGGGGAGGGGGGGGGGAGGGGGGGGGGAGGGGGGGGGGGAGGGGGAGGGGGTGCCTTTTGGGGGAAACTGGAAGGACCAGTTCTCGTAGCCTCGCTGAGGAGAAGTTGCGGCTTGGGAGGCGCGAGAGCAGACGGGCAGCTGCTGCACAAAAGCACACGGGGCTTCTCCCTTAAATGTGTAGGAAGCCTCTTGTCACAGAGTAGGCAGGGATCCCCCTTTTCGCCGCCCGCCACCTTCTCGCACCGAAGGCGCCATGAATCCCTCTGCTCCGTCCCCCTTGTGTTTCCAGAGCGAGTCAAGGCGAAGGAGCGTCGCCCCCTCTCCCAGTCAGGACCAGACTCCGGGCTTGGGGGCTGCAGGGCCATCAGCATCCCGCTGTCTTGCAGTCTTGCTCTGGGGTCGTCGCCCAAGAGGGCGGGAAAAAGCGGGTCCCAGCAATGGTTTGCAAAGCAAGCTGCCCTTCTCTCTAGCCGGATGCAGAGATTGGGTCCCATTCAACCTCCCGCTGCAGCTCCTTAAAACTTGCAACTATTACCAGCTACTGGACGACTGTGGAGAAAGTGGCTGTGGAAACTTCGCGTCGTCTCTACTCAAGGGCTCTTTGCTATCCCCGTTCCCTCCCCACTGAATATTTGCCACGAAGCTGATGACTTAAACAAATATATACCTTTCCAGGGCTTTGGCTGAGCAGAAATCAATCTTTATTATTATTATTTGAATCCAAGGCGTTGGACTGGGAAGTTCTGCTCATCAGACCCAATTTTAATGACTTTTTTTTTTTTTGCAAAGCGGCAAAACTCCCAGCCTTAGGTTTGGCAAAGTTTCATGAATGCTAGGAACACCTCGGTATGTGTATATACTGTACACCTAACTAGAAGACTCGTGTTCGCCTTGCAATGCACTACACGCCTGGACGTGAGCACCATTAATTACAGTGGGACGATACTTAGAGGTCATAGGATTTCATTGTGAACGGAAGAAGGAGAAGAAGAAGAGTTGGCTTTTCTACCCCGCTTTTCTCACCCATTTAAGGGGACTCAAAGCGGCTGGCAAAGCTTTTCTATTCTTCTCCCCACAACCGACACCCTGTGAGGTGAGTGGGGCTGTGAGAACTCAGAAGAGAGCTGTGACTAGCCCAAGGTCACCCAGTTGGCTTCATGGAGGAGTGCGGAATCAAACCTGGTATTCCCAGATAAGAGTCCAACTCCTAACTACTAGACCGAACTGGCTCACAGTAAGCATATTGTGTATTATTATCAATAAACAACAATTTTGGGTTCCTCCTGCCTGGAGTTTCACACCAGCCCCCGTCGTGTGTGCGTGTGTTTTGTAGCGGATACAGTTAAGATATATTCTTAACGGTGATACTGAATGACAATCTTGAGACAATATAACCTGACCCTAGTGAAATCGAAGGGTTTTTTTGTGTTTAACCTAGTAGTTTTCTTTCCAGAGTTGGTTTTATGTATTGGAAGTGGCGCGAAATAATAAGTTGCGTGCGAGGATCGCCGGCGCTTGCCTCTTTGCAAGCTGCTCGATAACACACGCGACGAGGTTCGTGGGAAATGGGTGACGAGGTTTTCCTTCCGGTCCGCCACGTAACTGCAAGCGTTGCTGCTGGAAGTCTTGCTGGACGCAACCTGTAGTTATGTTGCTGGATCCGAATTAAGGATCCGAATTAAAGCGACATCGTCAGCGGCGCGTTTCCCCTGCAAGACAGACTCAATTGCAAAGCCTCTGGGGCTGGAGGCGAAGCGGAATCAGCCACCGATTGCCGTTCCCACTTGGCAACTCCGGATTGCCAGAGACCCTCGAACCGGTCCGGCCGATTTCCTCGCTTGATGCTTGGGTTGTGGCTGCTGCTGCTGCTGCTCCCGGTTTCGCTCCGCCTCCATCTTTCTCCACATTGGGAGGAGTTCAAAGCTGGGGCTGAAGGAAAGAGTCGCCAGGGACGACCTGCGAGTCTCCCGAGGAGGCCACGTGGGGAAGCGACATTCTTCCCCCAATGCACGCCAACGCGGCTCCCTGTTATCCGTCCCATCTGATCGTGTGGAGAGGCTGCGGGGATTTTAGGAGAATTCCGCGATCGCCTTAAGTCTTCTAATAGGCGAGCCCGCTTGTTTTGTTTCATTCCGAGTAGGCAGTGCAGCACTTGAATGAAGTCTTGTGGAGTGAAGACTTGCTGCGGAATAAGCATGCATAGGAAACTGGGGCGCTGGGTGCTTATGGTGAGTGAGCCACATCACACCCCGGGGGGGGGGAGGGTTAGTTGCGATAAAATCTTTCGCAGGGTTTAACACTATTATCTTTTGCCAGCTTCAGGTAGCATTAGGGCTGAGCATTATTTTCATAAAGGAATTTGTAGGGTGTTAAGCTTCAACAGGGTTCCGTTTACCCCTTTTGGCTGCCAACTTTCCTCGGTTCCTTCCATGGTGCTGAAGATGTTCTTCTGCCAACTATTCAAGCATCAGAACCCATAGGCTTATTAAGGTGCAACCAGAGGTGAAGACCTTGAACCTGCTGAAATACCAAACCTCGGAAAGCATAAGAGACTGAAGAATAAGTGACCATTAATATGACTGTAGAATCTGTTGCCGTGCAGCTCACAGCTTTATACACAGGTTGCAAGGGGAGGAAAACCAAGAAGATCCAAATATGAAATTTGTTGAAAGCTTGTGCCCGTTTGAAGTTGTCAAATGCTATAGTACAGAGCTACTAATTACTGCCATCTCTGATGTACAATTTGGCCCTAAGCATCTCTGCTCCAAGGTAATCCAACAGGGATTCTTTCCCTGGAACTATGCTGAGAACTGCAGATGTAATTGCACCATTCCCAAAACAGTCCTGAGTTAGTGAAAGTGATAACCCATAAATATCACTATTATGAGAAATCCAGCAGTGATGCATGGTTTCCCATAATAGTGATGCTGAACGTCTGCTGGTTCGTTTCATGGTAATCTGTGTTGGTGCTACTAGAAGACCTCGAAGGGTATGATAAACAGCAAAAAGAATCAAGTGGGCAGCTGTCTTCCAGTTGCAGATAGCACTTGCTGTATACAAGCAGATGTAGGGTATTTTTCAACTTAGCACTAGAGTACTTAATGGGTACTCTACTGCTAGTGGAAAAACACCCATATATTCATTTTGTTGGAGTTCACAACATGAAGGCATCTCTCTTTAGGCTACACAGTTATGATACAAACTTTTAGTGGAGAGCAGAAACCTTGAAATATCCTTGAATATCTCCATCCCAAACTCATACTGAACAGTAAGAATGTAATAAAGGCTGTAGAGATCTTCCCAAGGTAGATTTGGAAGGCAGGCTGGAAAATAATGGAACATAACACAGTGAGCAATGGGTCGCCACTCCTGCCCATCCACACCTTTATTTATGTCATCTTAACATGCAATCCGTTTTACAAAACTCCACTAGCGTCAGGCAACAATAATTAAAATAAGAAAATCCTGTTAATGTTAGCAGAATAGATTCTGTAAATAAATAACTGTGTTCTCCCTGAAGAGACTAGTTTGATTAACCCACAAAGAAATTGTGTGGGATGTTAAAGGAGAGCATTTTCAAATCTGGAGTCTTCCATTTAACCTTAGACTTTCGTTTTGGTAGAAGAGGTACCTATGTAACTCTTTTAACACCATCACACCACTCTTTGGGCAAGTGCAAATGAGCATAGGCTCTCAGCTTTAGGCCTACTTTCCCCCCTTAGTAAAATGGGAATCAGGGCACTGACTTTCGCAGAGATGTGTTATTAATTCCACGGGGTATTTGATCACAACAGGAGCATCGTCTCCTGCCCGTGAAGCATTTCATGGTTGCTGATACCTTTCAGAGCGTCTTTGTATGCTATCCCACCCTCAGAGGATTGAAGAGCTGGGGCCATTGAGGGCTGGATATTGCTGATGCAGGAGGAATCTTCCAGTCTCTCGTTCTCTAGCCCTTGAAGGATGGCACACACTGACCGAGGAAGACTTCTTGAACTGGGCCTGTATACAAGTAGGTTTCTATACTTCTGTATCAAATATCCTGTACTTCAAGTGGCCCTGATTCTTTTTCTTTTATTTCCTGTATCGTCTAATCTTCATCTAGCCCTGCATGTAAACAATATGCATGTGAAATGCTGTGTTGATTTCATTCATAGTATTATGTTCAATTATGATACCACAGTGGTTACGATTAGCTATCAGTGACTGTTCTTTATAATTGTGTTACTCAACACCACAATGTAACACTGTTGTTTTTTTGTGCCTATCATTAGGAAGCAAGGCCTGAGTGCATTGATTTACACATAGTTTTATTTATTTAGTTATAAACAATCAAATGCATGCAAAAGCAATTTACATATTTATTATATCTTATATCAACAGAACAACAATCAGACTATAACCACTTATAATACCTATAGTTTAGACTATAATAGTTTCTGCTTATTATGTATTTCTGTTAATGTTCATGATTTACAAACCTCCAAGTTTGCCGTTTGGAGGAGAGAGATGTTTGTAAAAATAGTTTTAAAAGTTTCCTCAGAGTTTGACAGGTTTATTGTGGTATCTTAAATATACTATAAGCTTATCATCCCCTTCTCTGTATCTTCCCTGAAGAAAAGTGGAACTACCTTGTGGTATTATCTAAAATAAGAATTTTTCTTATAAAAAGTAGGTTTTGTCATTATGATACAATAAAGTACCATAAATGTTTTTTGTAGGATTTTTTTGCCCTATTTTTATGATAAAACTGCTTCGGGGCAAAAAAACAGATAAAACGCGAAAAGAAAATAGAGGTAAACAGAATCTATTCTGACTTAAGCTCAAAATATTAAATTCAAGATACGCATATTTCAGAGATGAATAGATTAATTAAACAGCAGCGTCCGTGATAGAATAAAACTCCTGTAAAAGAAACATCAAAACATTGGGCCTTACCTTTCAATGCAGGACTGTGAAAGATATGTATAATTAAATTCTAACGCTCTGTATCTAGGAACAGGTTTCAAAATTAATTATGCAAATAGGTTAAAAAAAAACCACTTTGGATGTGACTTAATAGTATACAAAACCTTTCCATGCCTACAGTAGTAAACCTATTATACAGGTGATATCCTCTAGGTATTCTAATGAAATGTTCTATATAAAAAGAAGTAAATGCAAAATATGTAGAAGTTTGGTATTCTGCTTCAACCTGTATGAGTTATGGGTCTTCTATGCAGCTAAAATGTATATTTGAACCTAAGCCAGAGGTTTGCCATGACAGCTGAATTCTGATTAGGTAAAAAGTTTACAAATGTTACCAGAAAAAGCAAAAGAAACCCCACAGCTTTTTGTTTACTGTAATTTTTGCTGGCATTCTTTCTAATCTTATTCAGTAAACCTCCAGTAAACATTTATACTTAAAAACATACATATAAGATATACCTTTACAGTTCTATATAAATATTATGGTTGATTTTTTTTTCTGTGACTATTGATGATCTCAGGTGAATTTTCAGAATTTCCGTAGAATTTGCATTTCCATAGTTGAGAAATAACATTTATTTCTTCAGGTTGGTTGATCTGGCAGTGTCCTCATTCAAATATAACAATCAACATTCACCAATATTTTATAATGAATCCCGAAATATCCTTGTGTACGTTAGTGCTTTATCAGATACCTAAATCAGAAGCTTAGTAAATGTTCACAATGTATTTTTCTGAAATAATTGTTACTTACTTGTAAGCACATTTTTTTGGCTAGAGAGAGATGAAGTCGTTCCAGTTGCTAGCATGAGTTTATGTGAATATCTTCAAAATTACATTTTCTCATTTTTGTGCAGTTTAGCGACTCTGTGTTTCCTTTGTGACTTGGCAGGAGACATGATAGTCCTGACAATCTCTCATGAAACAGGAAGCGTGTGTCAGTAGGAGGCTACCCCTTAAAAATATCCATATGGTAAACTAAACATGTAAATATAAGGAATGTTGACAGTTGATTTCATCTTATACAAAAGGGGGAACTCAAGGTGTGTTTACTCTGATAATGCTGCACTGAAGTCATGGTATTGATAACACTGTATGTGGTCATTTAGACACATTTTAGTTGGGAGAAGGAATAGTTGGTCTTTTTCTCCTTTAACACATGCTCTGACAAGGACCTTACGGACCCAGAATTTTAGCTACATTTTGTCAGATTAGTCGTAATGGGATTTTTGTGTTTATCCAATGTCACAGAAGGAAGGGAACCAGTGGACAAACAAAACCCAATTTAGCAGCAGCATTTATCTCGCCCCACAATTCAATGTACCTTGTCACATTATTTGTTAATAATGATTCCTTAAATTCTGGAAATGTGCCAAAAATAAGAAATCCAGAATTATGAGGTGATAGCCTGCTTCAAAAACATTTTAATTTGGCTTTCCTTGTTTTTTACCCGATTTCCACCATTTCCTTCATCAACGGACCCTTTAGATGAATGGCTAATTTGACAGCAGGGATGTAGTTTTTATTTAACACACCTCATATCATGAATCTGCTTTTTAGTCCTTAGGACTGTATATGAACTTAGTTAAATAATTTTATAATGTTCTTTAATAGATGCACAATTGTGCAAGCAAGGTAAGAGGTTTAATACAGAGTATCTATTAAAAGCAAAGAGTCTAAAACTGTTTTGCATCTAGTTTACAAGTACTAATGTTGCACTTACTATTGAGTACACCCATTAATCACAGAAGGACAAACATGGATTGGATTTTGCTCTCCTAACGACGACACAGGTTCACCGTACAAGTGCTGCATATATCTCAAACCTTAGCTTTTGATTCCCTAAGCGTACGCTAACATGATTACAGTTTTATGCTGTAAGCGCACATTGGTCTGGCATCCATAGATGGAAGACGACATGCAATGGAGACAACAGCTAGAACCCCCCAAAACATAAAACGCTTACAGTACATTTTCCCTTCCATTTGTTTCACTGTTGAGTTAGTATCATTCCAGCTCTTAGAGTTCATCAGTCTTTCCTTCCTTTCTTACATTTCAAAATGGGTGCAGGTTTTTTTTATTCACGAAAAGGTTAAAGGCGTTTCCCCTTCGAAAGGAGGATTATCTTACCAAAGGATTCTGGGACTGCAGATGTATACTGCGGCAAAATCCTAAATTCATCGGTTAAAGAAAAAAAAATCATTTCCAAACCCCAGCTGCTAAAAATAATAGTACATCATTGATAAGATTAAAATGTAAAGCCATTTTACACTACAAAGCATCCTAAAACACTGGGCTTTTCTCTTATTTCATTTCTTAAATAATGCAAATTTTAAAGTAGCTTTTCTATCCCAAGCACGCAGCGCCATGAAATCGATAATTTTTGATCTTTTGGTTAGGAGGCAACATGGTGAGCTATTGCGGTGACTGCAGGCAGCAGCCATGTTCTTGTCGGCTCAAAATTTTCATATTGTTTTTTAATCCATGGAGACTTGTCGATGGGATACAGAGTCAGTTATATCTTCAAGCTTCCTACGTTGCTGTAGGGATATATATATATTTTCCTTTTTCAGCAAGGAAGGACACCGTTTTGTATTCTCTTTACAAATATAGATCTATATTTTTTTAAAAAAAATCAGGATAATTTAGAGGAATTTTCAACAAAAGAAATATGTAAAAAGAATGGCTGGTGTGATTATAATCACATCATGCAGGGTCCACGGTTTCCATTTAGTGAAGTTTCAGAGAGGGCAACTTCTTAAGAACATCCCTGCTGTGCAGAGTGAAAAGCATGAACAAACCAAAGACAGAATTCATCTGTGTTTATATTTTACAGACAATGAAAAAACCTACTCTTTGTATGCCTTTTTTTCTCCATCTTATTATTTCATGGAAACTGCAGCATTTTCCCCGCCCCCTATCAGAACACGCACCACCCCAGCATTGCAGTGTTTGGTAAGACTTTCTCCCACCCCCACCCCTTTTTTCCTCTCGCAAATTCTGCACGCGCCATCTTTGTCCATTGTTATCCTTTTTCTGAATCCGGTTGCCCAATCTCTTTCAACCTAGTTAATAAACAGAAGCTGAAATGCCCAAGTAAAGCATACGTGCTTTTGTTTATTTCACCGGATGTGGACCCCAGAAGATGAGGGAAAGACCCACCTCAAGAATTTTCTGAGGGAGTCGTAACCTGTTGTAGACAGTGGTGCTGGAAATATTAACATAATAGCAACAGCTGCAGCCTAAATAGAAGCTATGGGATAATTTATGTGCTACAACAAATTAATTTGCTGCAGGTGTGTGAGATGTGAACTGCCTAACCCAAGCCATTTCCTCTTTGAATATAATTATGTCCCCCACCTTTACATCACACCAAGAAATGAAATGCAGATTGAGGTGTCTAATTATTAATATCTCATGCCTTTTATCAGGGACCATCTCCCCTGAATGGTTTCCTCATTGGCAGGGAAGGACAAAATGGGAGTATTTTTGACCACAGGAGAAGAGGTTGGAATTTTAAAAGTAGATGACGGAAAGCCCAGCCTTGGAGATAAAATACCTCTTATGTGTTCCTATTTTTAAAGGCTTTATTGGCAGGGCAGTTCTTTTGATGCAAAATAAGGTCATTTAACTGTAAACAACTGATGCAAATATCCATGTTTTGGAAACATGGAAAGGACATCCTCACCGCAGGGTGAAGCAACAATGACTGACTAAGAACATAAGAAAATACAAGGGGCCCTGCTTAGACTGGGCCACAGCTCATCAGGGCCAGCATCCTGTTTCATGTAGCGGCCCATCAATTGTTTCTGGGCACCACAAGCAGAAGACAAAGGCAAAACCTTCACCTGCTCTTGAATCCCTACGAATGGCCTTCAGAGGCATCCTCCCAGTCTCTCCAAACCTAGAGGCAGTACCTAGGCATCCATTCCAGGAACCATTGATACACCTGTCCTCCATAAATTTTTTTAATCGTTTTCTAAAGCTATCCAGACTGGTTGCAACTACCACTTCTTCTGATGGTAGTCCCACTGAACACTGTGAATCTGGATGCAGTATTAACTCATTTTGGATTGACTTGGAAGTAGTATTCATCAGGAAGAATATGCAAGTGAGCCAGAAGGTATAGAATCCCTGCCTCTAGTCAAAGCTGATTGATGAAGAGGCTGGTTTCTATATAATTACCTTATGGGCCTGTGCCTGTAAAACAACACAGCACTAAAAACCTTACAGAGGCTAGAGGTGAAGGGAAGCCAGAATCATCAATCGTCAGAAGCAACATTCACTTTTCGTTCTCATGCTTTGCCTATGAAACAATCAGCCCAACTTACAATTGGTAATGCTGTGTGTCCCAATACAAGAGTTGTAATGGCTTTAGTGAGGAGTCTTCCATGGTAAGGGGGTGCCGGATTGGAGCTTCGTTTCAGTGCACTGTTGAGATAAGGCTAATTGCATCCTCAGAAGTAGGAGGCTAAAATCCTGATTTTTCTTTGAGAGTCTGACAGCCTCCAAACTTGTGGAATAAATCCAGGGTTAAAGATTAAAGCACAGCTTACCTGCTGCAGAGTGGCGACTAGCCATCCCGACTCAAGCAGCTCCATAGCTTCCCTTAGGAAGCACCGAGAGCTGAGTTGGTGCACATGGTCACATGGGTTGAAGCAGCCAATCCCATTTGAGCTGCCCTTGTGCTCTTGTCCTGTTCTTCTCACCATTCTGTTTGGATTGGCAGGAAAATTCAAAGTTTGTTTCTACTGTGCTGTGAGTGTACTTAGATCAGCACTAAGGTAAGTGTGCAGCAGCGATCTGATAAGGAGATGCCACAGTGATGCATTAGTTGTCGTGTATGACACCCCGATCACAACTGTGCATTCCGCTGCACAGTATAAACAAGTCTGGACACAGCCTTTTGTCTTTTAATTTTGCTGCTGCTTTAAACTATTCAAAAAACAGGTCATTCCTTTAAAGCAAACAGATTTGCACCATAGATTTTAAAAGGTTGCTCTGCTTGACTAAGGTAGCCTTGAAATTTGTTGTGTGATCAAAACCCCCAAGCTGTGCTTGTTCAAGAAGGTGTTATGAAAAATGGGTTTTTTTGGAGCTCAATTTGGGCTCATTAGTGTTAGGGTTCAGTTTCATGGTAATCTGCAGATCTGTGGGAGAGTAATACTGGGCATCTCAGTGAACCTGGTGGTTAGGGTTAGGGTGTTTGATCCCAAACCATTCAGTTGCTCAGATTCCATTCCATTCCATTTTTATTTGTATACTGCCTTTCCAAAAGATAAAATACATTATAAAAATTGCCCATCATACAAAACACTGCAAAAGAAGGAAAAGAAAGAAAAAAATGCTCAAGGCAGATAAAAAGTAAAAATACAATACAAAATGATTCATTATAAAATTACCTATAAAAATACATAGTAACATTCCATACATTATACAATAGTACATTACAAAATCCCCCTATACTGTGGGGAAAAGGTAGCAAGCACCTCAGTGAAGCAAGGAAGTCAAATGCTCAGGTGCAGCAAGCTAGCCATCAGATGACGGGTAGAATGCATTGGAAGCTTGCTGTGGTTTCTCCCAATATTGCATATACAGTATCTTGAACTGGTCCAGATTTGGTGTGCTGCCGGTCCTTAACTGACGTATGTGCCTGGTTGATGCTTTTCACCACGTTGTGAGCAGCCTAGCTGAACGGTGAGTCTGGAGGGCAGATGTTTGGTGGCATGATTAAACTGCAGGCTTAAACTCAAAACTCTTGCTGAAGGATATATATATCCTGTTAAAGCTTCTCCTTGTGCTCCAGCACAGCTCTGAGGAGGGATGTGCAGGAATGGGGTTTTTTGCATTCAGTTTGTAACAAATCGAATGTAAGAAATTTGGTATTTGTTCAAATAGATCTCCTTCGAATGTGGTAGGATTCTATTTGATACAAATACATTCATATGAATTCGTATGAATATCCGATATGAACTCATATGCACCCGGTACGTATCCGATAAGTATCCCGTAATATATCCACTCTGAATGTGTCAAATCTGCCCTGAATCCACTTTGAATCCACTCTCAAACCATGTTGAATTCACTCTGGATCCATTGAAGATGGACTGCTGCAGCTGCTTTCCCACCTCCCCATTTCACACATTTTCCAAAGCTTCGTACAAATGTTCCGAAACGTTCATATTCACTACGAATGTCAATGTACGAATGTTGTAACATTAGTTTTGTATATGAACGTCCAAATTTGTACGAATTCATACGAATAATGAATGCAAGTAGAAACTGCAAGTAGGAGCATGAAAACAACCCCACTGAGCAAACAGCAGGAGGAGGAGGAGGAGGAGGAGGAGGAGGAGGAGGAGGAGGAGGAGAAGGAGAAGGAGAAGGAGAAGGAGAAGGAGAATTGACTTTTCTACCCTGCTTCTCTCACCCATTTAAGGGGACCCAAAACAGCTGACAAAGCTTTCTATCCTTCTCCCCGCAACAGACACCCTGTTAGGTAGGCGGGGCTGTGAGAGCTCAAAAGAGGGCTGTGACTAGCCCAAGGTCACCCAGCTAGCTTTGTGGGGGAGTGCAGAATCGAACCCGGCTCCCTAACCACTACGCCAAACTGGCTCAAGAACATAAGAGGAGGACTACTGGATTAGGCCACAGCCCATCTAAGGCAGCATTCTATCCCACAAAGTGGACGGCCATTTGCTTCTGGGCATTTGCAAGCAAAAGATAACTCCTAACCCTGCCAATAGGCTTTAGAGGCATCCTGCTTTTGCCAACCAGAGGCTGTACCTATACATTCATTCCTGTAGCTGTCAATACATCTACTCTCCTCTGAGAATTGGTCTGTTCCCTTATCCAGGCTGGTGGCTCTCACTACCCCCTCTGGTCATAAATTTCATAGACCAAGGACCTGCTGGTTAAAAGCATACTTTCACTTGTCAGTCGTAATTTTCTTGCCTATCAGCTTCATCGAGTGACACATATATCCTCCCAGCTCTGTATAAATATTTTTTTTCTTTTGCTAAGCAGATGGATTTTGCTGTTACAAATTTAGTAATGTGCGATTTTGCCGGTTTAATACAAGCCTAGAAGCTTTTAGTAACACAGTGGGCCTCTGTGGTTGCCCTGATCATAGTGATGGCAATTATTTTTCCAGTTTAGTTCTGCCATTACACAGTGGCTTGTGGGAACCAAACCACAGTGTTACAGAAGAAATGAAGGCACTGATGGGGCTGTGGCCAGATGCTGTCTGAAATTTGTGCTTTTAAGCAATGATCTGGAATAAAGCCCCTCTGAAATAATTATTTGTTGCCTACAATAGTATGGGGGCTGGCATTTCCTTGTACAATAGTGACACACACACACACGAGAGAGAGAGGTATTTTGGCAGCATGGAATACCTGGAAGTGCACAATTGCTACCATTGTGCACATGTGGCCATGCTTTTTTGGACCCTATGATGGCCATGTTCAAGACAGTATCTCCCAGTAGCAGTGTCCTGATGGGTAGGGTAGAGTACTATTTTGGGAAGACTTGCATCGAGAGGCAGGTTTTGCTGAAATGGGATATAGCAGTTTTTCCCTGCGGTATAGTAAGGTTATGTCGAGGTCACCACAGATACATGTGGCAATCCCAGCACAGCCAAGTCATAGATTATCCCCCATCTGAATGTGACTTGGGTTTTCCAAAAATCTAGCAATGTGGTGCCAAAGGGAAAGCAAACACTGAATAACATTTTGAGGCTTTTTATTGTATGGCATCCAATTCAAATATGATCGGAGCAGATGCATTTTAAAAGATACGAATCTGCCATTGTCAAGTAATATTTTTGAGTTGGTGCAAGGGTATTCAGGAGGTTTTTAGAACTCCTGTTATATCTTCCTGCCCCTAGAATAGGCTTTGAAAGCACACCAAGACATGCTCATACGGAATATCATTTGGCTTGACAGATTAAGGCATCACACAGCTCTGAAATGCTTTGGAGGCAGATAATTTTGGAATTTTTATCTTGGCATTTCCAGGCAGAGTTGGGAAGTAACTGCTCTTTCAAAAGCTGTTGCAAGTCTGTACAGACGGTGCCACCAGTGTTTTATTCAAGCATTAAGCAATTTCTATTTGTTTCCTGTACTGCAATGATACTGAAAAAAGACAAACAGGTTGGAGGATGGAGGAAGGTATCTTTTAAAACTATACGCCTATATAGCATGGAGTCCAAATATTATTTTGCATGCAGGAGTCATCTAAGAAAAAATTACTCTTTCAAAGCATACAATTTCATGAAATACTGGAACAAGCAAAGATATGAATTAACACTTTTTGAGTCTCACTCCTAATACGCAGCCCTATTTTTTGAAAAATTGCATTGGATAATTTTGGGGGCTCTTCTAACTTGTTCCATCTTTTTTTTAACAGTAACTGCCCTATTTCCAGTGCAAAACACAAAACGTTTTTGCACACCTCTAGAAATAAATCTAGGAATAAACAATCAATCAAGATGGTTATTCATTCCCTTACTGTGCCGTCTGTACAATTTCCAGAGTCTTCCTAGATAGCAGAGTTTTCCCACAGAGTGTTTCTGTGGGGGTATTCCTGTCTCCTGACTGGAAAGTTTTTCCTATAGCCATTTTGATGCCAAACACGAGAAATATTTTGTGAACATTCAGGTTTTATAGGAAAATCCAAGATTTCCACTCTTCTCTGCTCAAGGCACTCTGCCTGGCTTTAGGTGCCGATTCTCTTGCCGGGTTGGAGCTCCATTTTCGAATCAGCTATTGACTAATCCTTGCTTGTCCCTGCCTTTTTGTATTTCTTCTGCTTCTTCATGCCATTCTGCCGGCCTAATCCTTAAGCCCCTTAATCGGACCAAACTTTCATTGATGTCAGCAACTCTTTTGTCTGGGTAACAACTGCCAAACCATTCCCCAAAGCCGCATCACTCTGGTAAGGCTTGTAACACTTTACTATAAGGTCTGCATTAATTTTTTTTTAAAAAAAGTCTTAAGTACGGCTATGAGAAAAATCATACTAGAAGCACATCCGGCACATGCAGAGATTCCCCCCCGTCCCTTTTTGCTTCTGAAACAATCACAAGTTTTTACAGTTAAGCAATGTGTCTCTCAGCAAAAGAAAAGACCATGATTTTACTTTTCATTGATCAAAGTGGTTTTGTAGACTATTTGCTAGAACAAGAGAATTCATGTATTCTGTTATTCTGAAAGTTATATTAGAATATACCTTTATGTTGAGCTCTGAAAACTGTTATGCTTTTAAATGCACAGCCATATTATTCAAGGATTAACAGTACTGGTTCATTAACTAAATTATGATATGTGTCTGCTGTTTGTACACCAGTCAAAACCAGTTAGTTTTAGTGTACCAGCTCTGCAACCAGAACCAGTTACTGTCAGTGTTCTTGTTTTAGTGTTTTTGTTTTGAGATGTCTAACTCGTATCACAATTGATAGTTTATATTTAAAAAAGAAAGAAAAAAGAATTACACTGAAAAACAGATTTAAGGATAGAAAATTAAAACATGTCTGTTGCATTCTGTTTCTACATTACAAGGCATATGTATATGCAAGGCATTCATTCTATTTCCCCTGTTTATAATTCAACACTCTTGGAAAATGACTGTTTAAAATAATCAAAAGCAAGAGTCCTTTTTATTAGGTGTGTATTATTGACACAAACTAAGATAATTATGTATTTTTGCTGTTGGTGACAGCAGGAGCTACAGGGCATTTCACGACATAAGAAAGCCAAAATGTATTTTTGGAAAATTCTGCATATTAAAATATTGCCATCATTCTTCACAGATTGTACAGTTGTTCCTAGCCGGATTTTTATTGTTCCTAAGCTGCATCTAGGCATCAGTTACTTATTCCGCTATATTTCTAAAATAAAACATGGATATTCCAGAATGTCCAGATGCAGTAAAATGAACAACCACTTTCTGGATGCAACCCTATTGAATTTTTAAGACAATTAAAGCTGAACTTAACATAGCTTCATCAACCCCTAGCTCTGCCTGCCGTTCTCCTTGTTAGCTTGGGAATAAGGCCCATTGAATAAAGTGGCATCTCCTTTCCAATTGACAGTCATATCATGTCACCTGATCACTGACGCTAGAGCCACATAGATGATTTGAACCTATCAGGCAAGGTTAGTAATATTAAAAGAACAAAGAGCAATTCTGCACGGCGTGGTATACCAGACTAGCAAGTGTAACAGAAACCTTCCTTCCATGTTCTGGTGCAATCTAATGGAGGCCGTGGGCAGGACCCTGCTTAGACTACACAAGCATGCAGAAGGGACACTCCTAGTGTGTTTGCTGGTTCAGCGTACCAGCCGGTGCAGAACCACAAGTCCAGATCTTTTGTCTTCAAAATCTTTACAACTAGGTTTGTTTGTGTTACAGTCATAAACTCAGATACATTTATAATTCCTTTTTCATCACTTCTTCCCATTTGTTTTCCCACTACGGATGCATACTAATCTAGGACAATGTATCATGGCTTTCTATCCCGTTTTGTGATTTCTTATGGCAAGAGAAAAATCAACCAGAATTGACCTATGCTAACAGTTAATAATAGCATAAATCTGTTAACCTTTTGTGTAGGTGGATGTCTATATTCCACTTTTAGAGACTTTTAGTGTGTTTAAAGCATCTTTCAGTAGGATCCTAAATCTCTCCGATCTTCTGGAGAGAGGAAGGGGAAAGAATGGTTAGGATTCAGATTGCTCATATTGACCAGTTTGAAAAGGTTGCATTTGAAGTGAACACCCTGCCCATATGAAAATAGTTTGAATTCAGATCGAACAAAGGGATGTTCTAGCAGGGATGTACAGGGATATTTGTATTATTCATTATTTGTATGAATTCAGACATTCGGATTTGAATTGAATGTTTTAGAACATTCATACAAAGCTTCGTTACATTCACGAACTGGGAGATGGGAAAGCGGCTGCCCCAGTCGCATCTGCAATGGATCCAGAGTGGATTCAAAGTGGATTGAGAGTGGATTTGAAGTGGATTCAGGGTGGATTTGATGTGTTCCAAGTGGATATGTATGGTATACTTAATGAAACATGGCGGATACGTACGGGAATCATATCTAACATTCGTATCAAATTCATATAGAACTTCTGTATCGAATTAAATCCTACCACATTTGAAGGCAATCTATTCAAATGAATATGAATTTCTTGCATTCAATTTGATACACGCCCATCCCTATGTTCTATTGTACCTAGTGAACACACTCTGTTTCATCTGAAGTTTGAAGGTGTTTAAATTGAACCAAGCACCCTACTGTTTGAAGAAAAAAAGTTTACATTCTAGCCAAACACAGTGGTGTTGGCTTCAATTCGATCTTAACAACAAATTGAAGTTTATGCCCATCTCTAGAATTGTGATCTTCCTTTCCTAGCAGCACTGCGATTAAGTTCCACAGCTGCGAAGGGACTTTGGCAGCATTATGGAAAGGATAGCTACAATAACTTCTGAGGGTGCTTTCTTCCAAAAACTGGTTAATAATCCCACAAATGTTGCACTCTCAATAGGGCTGATTTTTATAATGAAACGGTAGAGAAGAATGTTGATTTCTTTCCAATTGCACTGTGGTCCTTCTCTGGTTCTCCTTTGTTTCCTGTAACAGGCACAATGGTGGTGGTGATGGCGGGTTTAAGGGGGATGGTCTGTAGCTCTGGTCAAAGAGTCACTGTCTGAAAAGCAGAGGATCCTGGGTTCAGTTCCCGATAACTTCCTGGAAGAAGATAGTGGCCAACAGCTCCTGGACTTGGCAAGAAAATTACATGGGTGTGTCCATGTAGCCCAGGGAATGACCCTGGTTTGATGTCATCTAACAAAAGTGTGGAGAAAGAAATGGCTGGTGGAAACTGCATGCTCTTGGCTCTTTTATGAGTTTGTGGCTAATGCAGAATTACTCATCTTGGAAACTTCCTGTGTGATGTTGTTACACATCATTTTGTAACAGCTCTCATTCACTTCCCTTTGCTCTTGTCAACATTCAAACTTAACTTTGCACTCTGCTATTCTACTGCCGGTGAAATTCCTGAGCAGTTACAGGAATGGCAGATCTGTGGCTCTGATGATTTGGGGGCTCCTGTCAGTATGGGGTAGTATAAGTAATGTGATCCTAGTTTAGAATAACATTTGCCCATGGTGGCTTACTAGTTGATATTGTACTAGTCACTGTCTCCTAGGCTAGGTTACCTTGCATTGTTGTTATGAAGATAGCTTGACACTGGGGAGAATTATGTTTGAAATAAAAGCAGGTTAAAAATGCAAAGGTAGACAAACAATAAATTATCAGGTAAGTGGAAGTGGAAGAACTTTGACCAAGATAATAGCTCTCCCTTCACGCTTTCAGATAAGAAATCATAACTCCGAAGGCATCTCAAACTTTAAGCTGGTTGGGCAGGAAACTGCACAGGCAAAGAGATGGTGATTTCCCACCCAGTGGCCAATCAGTAGGGTAGCACTCTTGTTATCAAATTAGATTGCCTGACTTGGATGCAAAAATAGTCTGAAGTGTGGAGGTAAGATTGATCCATTTATTAGGGACAACTTTCTTGAAGAGATTCATTTGGCAATTTGGGGATGGGACGCTTATACTTAAAGAGTCATTAAAAAAAAAAAGCCCTGTCTGATCACTCCTTTAGAGGCTATGAAAGTGTAGTGGCGCAGTCAAACCTTATATTTAAGAAGGCTGTCTTCAGTCCTTGCACACCAGATGACAAAGTGCCTTTCTAAAGGCCTTCATGCCTTGAAATTGGATAATCCCAGCATTGAAGAAGACACGGGGAAAGGGCTGCCAACAAACTGTAAACATCCAGATACCCCCACCATGGCTCTGGCAGGCACCCAGATACTCCCCCCATCGATACTCCCTGCTGCCACCACTAGAGACAACTTACCTTTTACCAGTGCTTTGTCATGGTAGATGTGACCAGGCCATTTTAGTCCAGAAATGGCCTGACTTCCCTGTCCATCCCTGAGACAGACTATCACTTTGGAGTATGACTACAGCCTGAGTCACAGTGACTGAGTCTCTATTCAGGAAGGTCCAAGGATTGTAAACCAATTGGAGGTGTGAGTAAGCACTCCTGGCCATTGCTGCCATCTGAGCCTCACTTGACAGTGATGATCCCAAGAGCACCCTTAAATTTTAACATTTGTTCCTTTCAGGGGTGTGTAAGCCAGACTAGAGTTCTTTACTTTTTGGATATGAGATTTTGTATCACATAGTAATATCTCACTTGTCACAGTTTTGGGTTGTTATGAGCCTAATGGGTCCTTAATGAGTCCCTAATGGGTACTAAATGAGTATTTAGTGCTTGTGGAAACCTCCCCCCCCCATTATGGAGGACAAACTGTTCCTTGTAGAACACTAGATATGAGTTCCCAAGATGTCAAGCAAAAGTCCCCCAAAGTTTCTCTTTTGATCTACCTCCAGAGATGTACAGAAGTAAAGTACCCCCAAACTCTAGATCTCAAAGTCACGTCAATAAGATACCATGGTCAGTGGTCCCAAAGGCCCATGAGAGAGCAAGAACTAACAGGCATTCCTGTTTCCTCTTCTGATGTGGGGCAAGCAAGACAGATTCCGTTCTATGGCCAGACCTGAAGCCAGACTGAAACTGATCTAGATTCAAGATTGATGATGATGATTGAATTTTTTAAAAAAATATCTCGAAGTATGAAACTACCACATTATACTGAGATTTATCTTGACATTGGGAAAAGCTACAACTTAAAATGAGTATCACTTTCTCTGTGGAACAACTATGGCTCACCCTTGCTTGATGTTTACCCATATAATTTTGAGTTCAAAGGGGATCTGAACCCAGATCTCTTTTCTGTGGTAACTAGCCTGCCAACCTTTTTTTTGACCTCAGTAGTTGTGCCTTTCACTGTGACACAATATGCAAATATTAGCAGGTGATGGGGCTTATCCGCCTGCCATGAAAATCTTTTTGTGGGGTGTGTACATTGTGCCCAGTGCACCTATGTATACTGAGGCTGCTGCTGCTCCATCATAGTGATGCAGAATATAGTTCAGGGCTGCCACATAAATTATGCAGCAAGGCCTCTCAATTTGATGTGGCACTGAGTACAAGAGGCCTTGAATATGGCTAAGCTCATACCACAGACGAAAGGGATGGCCAATTAGGAGTCCTGTCAAGAGGAGGGGCTGCTTTTGTATACGGAAAAGCATCCAAGCAGAATGCTAATCAAGCTCTCTGATAACAACGTTTGGGGGGCAGGAGCGAGGGCCAAGGAAATAGATGGAAAAAGATGTCCGTGTGTGCAGGAACAATTTATGCCACCTGTTAAAAAGTGAGTTCATTGAACCGTGTATGGAGAGCCGCCACCACCACCACCACCACAAAAAAAAAGCCCTGTAAAATAAAAATGTGTGCTATGGACGCACAAATAAAACAGGAACAAACATAGCAATTGCAGCAGCAACAACAAAAGTACACACATTAGGGTCCAAAGCTTGGAAAGAACTTTACTTCAAAAAAATCTAAACGCATACAACAGTCATGTTTTTAGATTGTGGGTGTGTATCCTAGGTGAGAGACCTTTCTATGTGTATATCCTGGTTTCTGAAAAGCAAGGGGGAGCAAGGAGAAATCTTGTCTGACACTAAAAACACCCTGACAAAACACGCACACCCAGGCATTTGATATCCCCAGGCTGCCACAAATGAATGCAGCCCGTGCCTCAGTGCTTTTGGGAGTGATCAGGAGTGTAAGAGGGGAGGTTTGTCTGCCCTAAGTCCTCTAAGTTTTTTAAAGATGAATACAGACATTAAGAATGAAGATCAGAAATGAACTAGAAGTTAATATAATGATAAAGTGCAGTACAGGTACATTACCATAGCTGTTTGCCCCATTCCTACAGTTTCTTTTTGGACCTTATCTTATGTATTACTGTAATCCACATGCCAAGAATATTTAAAGCAAAAAAGGTTGCCCCACACAGACAAGGTTGGCAAACCCATTGTGAAAAGTACAATTTATCATTTAGCTTCTGGATCTCTAATGTAGGAAGAGTAAGGAGGCTGCAGTATATTTTAGAAGGTGGGACTTTTTCAAAGCTCTGTTTGGAAATATGTGTTACAGTTCATGCGCCGTAATGTCCAGACGGAGGCCAGGTTTCCTTTCTTTTTGCAGGATAGGGAGGTGAGGTGTTTGTTTGAAGAAGAAGAAGAACATAAGAGAGGCCCTGCTGGATCAGCCATGGCCCATCTAGTCCAGCAACCCATCACACACAGTGACCTGCCAAATGCTCATGGGCATCTCAAACAGAGACAAGGACGAACCTTTGCCTGCTCTCGAATCCCAGCAAATGGCCTTAGAAGCACCCCACTCCCCCCCCCCAGCCTGAAAGATGCAACTAGGCATTCATTCTAGTAGCCATTGATACATCTGTCATCCATACATTTGTCTAACCCTATCTTAAAGCCGTCTAGACTGGTAGCTGTCACCACCTGCAGCCTGATTTCGTAAGGGAGGTGTTCCAGCCCCTTAATAATTCTGGTTGCCCTTTTCTGCACCTTTTCCAGTTCCACAATATCCTTTCTGAGGTGTGTTGACCAGAATTGTACACAATATTCCAAATGTGGCCTCACCATAGATTTATAAAGAGGCAAAATGACACTTGCTGACTTATTTTCTATTCCCTTCCTAATTATTCCCAGCATTGAATTAGGTTTTTTTTCATTGCTGACACGCACTGAATTGACACCTCCATTGAACTGTCCACCAAAACCTCGAGATCCCTTTCCTGGTGTGTTGCAGAAAGCTCAGACCCCATCAGTTTATAGACGTAATTTGGATTTTTGGTCCCGATGTGCATTACTTTACACTTGTTAAGATTAAAGCACATTTGCCACTTGGTTGCCCAGTCACCCAATGCTAAGAGATCCCTCTGGAGATCTTGGCAATCTCTTTCGGTTTTTACTACCCTAAATAATTTAGTATCATCAGCAAACTTTGCTATTTTATTATGTACCCCTTCCTCTAGATCATTAGTTCTAACACTGAGCCTTAAGGGACCTTACTTTTTACGCTGAGAATTTGTCATTTATTGCTACTCTCTGCCTTCTGCCCTTAAGCCAGTCACAAATCCAGGACAGAACTTGTCCTTTTATTCCATGGCCGATGGGTTTACTCAGCAGCCTCTGATGTGGAACTTTGTCAAACGCCTTCTGGAAGTCCAGATAGACAATGTCTACTGGTTTGCCTTTATCTACATGTTTATTGACATTCTCAAAGAATTCCAACAAGTTTGTGAGGCATGATTTACCTTTGCAAAAGCCATGCTGGCTTTTGTTTAGCAATGCTTGCTCCTCCATGTGCACACTAATTGTGTCTTTTATGATGGTTTCCATCACCTTACATGGAACCGACGTTAAGCTAACTGGTCTGTAATTGCCTGGAACACCCCTGGATCCCTTTTTGAAGATTGGCGTTATATTTGCTACCCTCCAGTCCTCAGGTACAGAGCCTGATGTTAGGGAAAGATTATATATTTTTGCTAGAAGGTTGGCAAGTTTGCATTTGAGTTCCTTAAGGACTCTTGGATGAATACCATCTGGTCCATGTGACTTGTTAACATTTAGTTTGTTAAGACATACAAGAAGAAGAGTTGGCTTTTCTATCCTGCTTTTCTCACCCATTTTAGGGGACTCAAAATGGCGGAAAAAGCTTTTCTATTCTTCTCCCCACAACAGAACACCCTGTGAGGTAGGTAGGGCTGTGAGAGCTCAAAAGAGAGCTATGCCTAGCTCAAGGTCACCCAGCTTCATGGGGGAGTGTGGAATCAAACCCGGAACTGCCAGATAAGAGTCCAGCTCCTTAACCACTAGACCAAACTGGTGCACTTGCTGTCACAGGTCTCTAGGTTTGTTATATCTGAAACAAATATAGAGTTGGGAGGACTATGAATGAGATAAGGCTTCTGTCAGACTGTATTTTTCATAGAATCATAGAATCATAGAATGGTAGAGTTGGAGGGGACCTCCTGGGTCATCGAGTCCAACCCCCTGCTCAAGGCAGGATCTCCTAAACCATCTCAGACAGATGGCCGTCCAGTCTCTGCTTGAAGACCTCCATCGAAGGGGAACCAACCACCTCCCGTGGCAGCCTGTTCCACTGGTTGATCACTCTTACTGTTAGAAATTTTTTCCTAACATCTAAACTAAATCTTTTCCCCTGCAGTTTCACCCCATTGTTTCTAGTCCTTCCTTGAGAGAGTGAGAACAGGGCTGATCCCTCTGCCTTGTGACAACCCTTGAGGTATTTGTAGACAGCTATCATGTCTCCTCTCAGTCTTCTTTTTGGTAGACTAAACATTCCTAGTTCCTTAAGCCGTTCCTCATAGGGCATGGTTTGCAGACCGTTCACCATCTTGGTAGCTCTCCTTTGAACCTGCTCCAGCTTGTCAGTGTCTCTTTTAAACTGGGGTGACCAGAACTGGACACAGTACTCCAGATGAGGTCTAACCAAGGTAGAGTAGAGGGGGATAATAACTTCACGTGATCTGGACTCTATGCTTCTCCTAATACACCCCAGGATTGCGTTTGCCTTTTTTGCAGCTGCCTCGCACTGTTGACTCATGTTCAGTTGATGATCTACCAGGACACCCAAGTCTTTTTCACATGTGCTGCTGCTCAGCCGAATTCCTCCCATTGTATATGTGCTTTTTTCATTTTTCTTGCCCAGGTGCAGAACCTTGCATTTTTCTTTGTTAAATATCATTTTATTAGTTGCAGCCCATTGTTCGAGTTTCTCTAAATCTTTTTGAATCCTCTCTCTCTCTTCTCTGGTGTTTGCAATCCCCCCCTAGCTTTGTGTCATCAGCAAATTTGATCAGTTTCCCTTCAACTCTCTCGTCCAGATCGTTTATAAAAACATTAAACATAACTGGGCCCAGGACAGAACCTTGTGGTACTCCACTTGACACTTCCCTCCATTTGGATGTGCAGCCATTTAAAGCCACTCTTTGAGTACGATTACTAAGCCAGTTTTGAACCCACCTTATAGTTGCCTTGTCAAACCCATATTTGATCAATTTTTCAATGAGGATCGCATTACCTGAGTTAATTGTGGTAAACTGCTGCTTAACAGTATTTCTGGGATCTTTTGCTCTTCAAAGACACCTGCATGGAGGAAAAGCAATGGCTGGCATTTAGACTGGGGGAGTGTCCAATTGTCAATGCCAGTAGAGGCTGGCAATTTAATGCCAGTATGAGTGATGCCTAAAATCTGCCCCATTAAGCGTCAATTCAGTGCAGCAAGTCTGACCATTCTCCTCCTTCTGTTCCAATAAGAATAAGGATCAATGCATGCAAATCATATCATTAGCTGCAGTAAATTTGGGCTATTGTTTTCTGAAATTCCAGGGAAGTCCAGCATGCAAGGGATTTTGTTCTGAATGCATTTTATTTTCTCAGAGTCTTAATAAGATACTGTTCCTGAGGTCTGGCTATATTAAGGATTATATGAAAATGTAACTAAAGGGGTAATAAACCATATTATCAAAAATACCATGATTGTTACCAAAGCCGATATCCGAAGAAAATAGCTCTACATTACAAGGGGAGAGGAGAGGGAGAAATCAAAGACAAGGCTTTGATAATATTTTTGTCCTCTTTATAGGTGAAAAACCCCTTAGTCTGTTTGAAGGGGAAAAACACGGACATTATGGAAAGGGTGGGGTGGGGTTCCTAATGCACAGTAAATGCATTCCTTTCTTTACATTCAAATTGCATCACATTCTTTTTGAAGAGTTTGAAGCAGGCTTTTGATTAAGAGAAGGTTTGTTCAATATTGGTCATAGTTGTGTGGGTTTAGATGAAAGTCACAGCACTGGTTGAACCTGACAAAGGAGGGGAGGGGGATGAATGTGGCCCAAGGGGAAAGTTGAGAACAAGGCAAAGCCCAGCATGCAGCTTTTCCTGAAAATGAGAAGTCAGTCCAAGGCCCCAGCAACTCAGACGTTGATGTGCTAATAGGCTAGATTCTACAGCTTGCAGGAATGTTGCAAATTTGCATAGTTGGGTAGGTTGTTTCTGGGTTGCCAGCTGTAAGGCGGAAACGATGGTTCAGGTGATACCCCATTTTCTACAAACTACCAATACTGACAACTCACGCACTGAAAGAATGGTTCTTCATATAGAGATTTATCATTTGCTTCCAGAACTGCATTCCCAATGTTGGAGTTCTCAGTCTTTGCTCTAATAGGGGTGTGCACGAATGCAATTTTCAAGATTCAATTCTATTCAAATCGAATACCCAAAAATTCATTTTGATTCAAATCTTTAAAATTTGGATTTAATCAATTTGGATTTGAATTAAGCAAATTTGAATTTGTTTGAATTTTCAATTCAAATTTGCACTTACGAATGTCGACAACATTCGTATGTTCCCGTACGCATTCGTACAAATGCGTACAGATGTGGGAAAGATGGGTATCTTCAAGTACACTTCATATACTGACCCGTACACATGCCAATGTCCGGATAATTCTAACAAATAGATCCAAAATCTGAAATTCGTTGAAATCTTTAAATTTGAATTTATGGACATTTGATTTAAATTCAAATGTTGAAATTTGGGCAGAATCAATCAAATTTTGAATACCTTTGAATATTCATGTACACCTCTACTCTCTAGTAGATAGAATATTGCAAGCAGCCAGGATAGGAGGTATTCTTGGCTTAAACCGTGAAGGACAGTTAATGCTAGGCTCAACCTATCACTAGTTCCACCTGAAGAATTAGGTTCACATTTCCCTTTCCAGGGAATGTGAAAAACTTATAAAAGGCTTGTTGTTGTTTTTGGGTGCCATGAGATATGAACAACTCCTGTTTGACTGCATGGACACCTCTCTGCAGTTTTCTTGGCAGAGATATAGAACTGGTTTGCCATTCCTACTTCCAGGGAGAGGGTGGAGATTGAATCAGCAACCATCTGCTTTCCAGACAGTTTGCTCTACCACTGAGATACAGCCATTCCCTAAAATGAGGCTACCGCTATCAGAAAAGGAACTTCTTTCCTCAGTACTTGACTTCTGTAATTCTTCAAAGGGATACTGAAAGGCAAACTTCCTATAACTCTTCAAGATAAAGGCTTGTAGAGATAGGGGTGTGGACGAATATTCAAAACACGCAAAATTTGATAGAATTTGATTTAATTCAGACATTCAAATTCAAATTGAATGTCTATACATTCAAATTCAAACATTTGAATGAATTTTGAATCATTTGTACGAATTATTCAGACATTCGTATGTGTACAGATAAGTACACATTACGTACATATCCGTATGCATCTTATTCGTATCCGTACGTGTTTATATAAGAACATAAGAACATAAGAGAAGCCCTGCTGGATCAGGCCACAGCCCATCTAGTCCAGCATCCTGTCACACACAGTGGCCCACCAAATGCTCATGGGCATCTCAAGCAGAGACAAGGACAAACCTCCTGCTCTCGAATCCCAGCAAATGGCCTTAGAAGCATCCTGCTTGTCGCCCCAGCCTGAAAGATGCACCTAGGCATTCATTCTAGTAGCCATTGATACATCTGTCATCCATAAATTTGTCTAACTCTACCTTAAAGCCATCTAGACTGGTAGCTGTCACCACCTCTTCTGGCGGCACATTCCATAAGCCAATGACCCTCTGGGTGAAGAAATACTTTCCCCTGTCAGACTTGACTCTCCTACCCATCAGCTTCATAGAGTGCCCCCTGGTTCTAGTGTTGTGCGATAGAGAAAAGAAATATTCTCTATCCACCTTTTCTATACCATGCATAATTTTATATACTTCAATCAGGCCCCCTCTTAAACGCTGTCTCTCCAGACTGAAGAGGCCTGGACGTTGCAGCCTGGTTTCTTAAGGGAGGTGTTCCAGACCCTTAATCATTCTAGTTGCCCTTCTCTGCACCTTCTCTATGGATATGTATGGGATGAAAACGGGATGCATATGGGATAAAAACGGGATGTGAACAAATGCGCATGGACACATACAAATGTCAACATTTGTATTTTCAAATATGAATTGAAAATTCATACAAATAGATTCAAATGTATTCAAATTGAATTGAATGTGAATACATTCAAATTTTAAACATTCAAATCAATCCGAATCTTCGGATATTCTATTTGAATCAAATCAAATGCCAAAAATCACATTCATGCACACCCCTATGCAAAGAGTTAGGAATCTCATCTATTGAAGGATATCTCAACTACACAATGCTCTCCAAGACAAGCAGCCTAGAAAACAATTCCTGTTGAAATCCTTCTAGTATCCAAAGGCACCCCTATGCTGCTCTGGGAGAAGAGATTTCCACAGACTGAATTCGCTGTTATTGCTTTGACAAATAAGATAATCCCTTGGAGCTAGTTCCTGCATAATCATTTTGGCATGTTTGCCACTGACCTTAGAAACAGAGATAAGAGCATTTGAGTAGATTGAAGGCAGCTTGCTTAGACCTTCCTTTGCCTCTGGACCTGAAAGCTTTTGAAAAATCTCACAGAGTTTTTTTTTTAAAAAACAAACAAACCAGGCATAAAAGAATCCTGCAGACAAAATTTTGAAATTTTGTAGTTGGATTGAATTATGCTAGATTAAAAACCAGCAAAAGTATTAACATTTAATAACATTTTGCAGAAGTTAAAATTAGGGTTACCCTAAGGAGGACAGGGTTTTTGCTCCTTTAAGAGTTGCATAAAATAGGGCATTCCAGCAGGTATAGCTTGTCAGGCCGGAAACATCTCCTAAAATTTTCTCTTCTGTACAGTTATTGAACAAACAGGAACTACATCTTCATTTTCATGCGGTACTCCTATTAAAATGCTTCATGAGGAGGTAGGACAATGGAAGAAGTAGATAATCCAAAGTCTCCATAATGGCATGTGAGGAATAGTTGCATGGGATTATTCACCTTTACCCCCCAAACACTTGCACGCACTTGCATGAGTTGCATTTGTGAACCAGGAATCTGATGATATGCAGCATTATTCAAGTGATTGTGAACACCAGCCTTCAGTGGGAAATGTTTAGCGGAACTGTGGCACACACAACACGTAATGAAATCTGCATGTGCCTTCTCCATCCAACAAAATGTGGATGTAGAGAGCAGACTGCACAGGCCTGTACAAAAAGCATGCGGTGTACACGAAATCTATATCACTTAGTAGGCTTGTGCAAACTATTCATTCAGACTTGATTGAAGGGGTGTAGAGAGAAGCCTGGGGCTGTTAAGTGAAACACCTAGAAATCCTAGACTACCCCTTGGCACAGTGGAGCAACCTAAGAACAGGCAAGTGCCACAAAAACCAAAAAGGAACTTGCTTGATTCTTGCTGGTGTGGGCACTGCCATTTCTTCTACCTCTATGGATGGGGCATCATCATGCTTGTGCAAGAATACTAGGCCAAATCAACGACAAAAATACAAAAAGCGTATAGACTTAGACCCCATGTATGGACCTCTCAAAAGACACAGTTTATGAGGGCTGGTGTTGTCCCTCCCCCTCCTGCGTAGATGTTTGGCATAAAGGCGGGCGGATTGTCACACCTGGGCTTTCTCTTGCTGGAGCAAACTTGGCTCTGGGCGCGGGCCAGTGCCTGCTTGTGAACTCTCTCTGTTGGAGAGGACAGAAGCAGGTTCTAGGGTGGACCCCTGTGGCGTGGATCTGCATCTGGGATTGCAGGAGGAGTGAACTCCTTGTCTGAGAAGTCAGATAGGACATAAGACATAACACACTACTTTGATGTAAGTCTGGACACAGCCATTCTGACCTTGCACTACGGATATCCACTATTACAGCACCACTGAATTCAGTGATATTTATGTCCTGACAGGTTATTAGAGAAATCATTGGAGATGCAAGCTTGAGAGTGATGCAAACATGCCCTCAAACCGCATGATAGCAGGGTGCAAATTTCAATGTTATGTAGACAAAAATGCATATTTTACATAAAATGCAGTGCAGAATTTGGGTATCCTATAGATTTTGCTTACAATTATGCATTATTTATATGAATAAATATATGATAAAATAGTAGATTTTTATGTATGCTTTCCATCATGTGAGTATGCACACAGATGTAGTGATGAATACCAATGAAATGTAAATGGAGGAGAGTTAAAACAGTCAGCATATACAGTGTCAAACAATGGTAAAAAGATCATCTGAACAGCAAATTCACATTAAATACTAAGCCACCCTGAGCATTCCTCAGTAAAGTTGGGATCATGAAATAAAATTATAACAATGCAAGGCTTTGGGGTCTGTCTGTCTGGCTCACATTTCCATATTGCTTCCCATAAAAATTTCAAAGTGATTTACAAAAACAAATGTTAAGAACAAGGACAATTTTTTTTTAAAGTACAAGAACACTTAAAATAATGCAATTGATTAAAACATATTCAAGTTAGATAGGATAAGTAAACTTAACACTCACTGACATAGGAAACGCCTGGATGAAGAGATAAGTCTTCACTAGACACCTGAATAATTTTAGGTGCCTCATTAATATCATAGGGGCGGGCATTCCACAAAGTAGGTGCTAAAACTGTCCTAGGAATGTAAATCTCCTCGATTCCTAAAAATAACCCAACAACAACAACACAGAATATCAAGGAAAAAGAAATAGGAGATGGAACACTGATAGTAGTAGTAGTCTTCAAGGGCGGAGAGACAAACAGAGGTATGTTCACAGAAGAAGGCTGCATTCATGAGTAGCAAAAAGCCAGTCTCAAAAACACCTTAGAGATGGCAGCATGTGGCAATCAGGTTCTCATTCCACCTCTAATTCACTGTTTCCAGCCTAGGCTGCATCCAGATGTCACTTACTTATTCCGCTATACTTGGATATTCTGAAATACAGATGGGGGCAGACCATCTCAATAGGTCCCACTTCCCCACAGAGGAGAGTTGCCGTAGTAAGTCCAAACCTCACCAGCGAATGATCCATCCATGACAACGGGTTATGATCTGCCCTGAGACCTTTTGGTGAAGGGCAGGATATAAATTATCAAATCAAATAAAAATCAACTGTCCCACCTGCCAACTATCTCCAAACCACCTTTGAGCAGCCTCAGAGGGGCATTTTCATTACATGGGCTACGTCCAGACATGTTTTATATTGCACATGGAATGCGCAGTCCTGATCATCCTGTCACTGAGGACGACTGATCTTCCATTCCCCCTCTGCTTTAAAGAACCGTTACCGCGCACTTACCTGAGTATGGGAGAAAGGACTCCCCCTGCACAATATCTCGTTAAACCAGAGTATCATGTAATGCAGGTGGAAGGATGCGAACCTCCCCACGAGAAACTGCCTAACCAGGAAATGGAGCTCAAAACCTGATTGGCTGCCTGAACCTATGCGACATTAAACTCTCGTAGCTCCATAGGTCAGCGGTTCTCAACCTTCCTAATGCCGCGACCCCTTAATGGAGTTCCTCATGCTGTGGAGACCCCCAACCACGGGGGGTGGAGCAGCTGGGAAGTGGGAGGGAAGGGAGGTGGGAGACTCGTCTCGACCCCTCTGAAAGGGTAATTCGACCCCCAAAGGGGTCCCGGCCCTCAGGTTGAGAACCACAGCCATAGGTGAAAGTACAGAGCTGTATGGACTATCTGTTTTCCTTTCACAGTAAGTTTACTGCACTTTTTAAATTTAACTACGGATTTGTATGGCCAGTCTGGAAGGAGCCATTGTGTGAATACAGTCTTAACCATGTCATTGTTCAAACTGGCTGTTCCTTAGTTCACAGGAAGGAATGATTTTATAATGACCTCAAGGACATTATAATTAAGGCCCAATTGCCCATAGAGTCTGGAATTGCTAACTTTTGATTTTGAAAAAGTCCTGATTCCTTGCAGAAAATGAATGTGCAGAACTGCAGTTTATGTGAAATGAACCATGCGGTGAGGTCTGGGAATGTCCAGCAATTGGCAGTTTCAGGTCT
The DNA here is from genome assembly GCA_023333525.1 of Aspidoscelis tigris stejnegeri. NCBI lineage: Eukaryota > Metazoa > Chordata > Lepidosauria > Squamata > Teiidae > Aspidoscelis > Aspidoscelis tigris. The sequence continues at coordinate 22,088,143 of JALMGA010000008.1, forward strand.
CTCTGAGTGATTCATTTCATATTGACTGTGGTTCAGCATATCCCTATTTGGTATAGGGCTGGATAGAAATACAAATAATAAATAAACAGGCCATGTTGTGAGGTTCTGAATGCATTCAAATCAATCTGAATGTTTGAAATTCAAATGTATTCACATTCAGTTTGATTCAAATACATCCATCCATACGCATCCCGTTTTTATCTCGTATGCATCTCGTTTTCTTCCCGTATGTTTCTGTACAAATGTGTACGGATGCAAATAAGATGTGTACAGATATGTAGGTAATGCACAGCCTCTGTTGGCTGTGAGCACACACCACCATGAAGATTTTGTTTATTCCTATTTCTATCCCACCCTATATCCAGAAGTCTCAGGGTGGGTCTACATATTGCCAAGATGCCAGTAATCACAACTTGGGGTCACAACGAGTGGTTGGTCTGCAATTTCCAAAGTGAGAATGATATCCTGTCGGTACACATACTGATGTCCAAATAATTTGTACCAATGATTCAAAAGATTCAAAATTCATCTGAACGTTTAAATTTGAATGTATAGACCGATTCAAATTGGAATGTACAAATTCGTCAACTTTTGAAGATTTGTGCACATCCCTAATACCTAAATGTCTCAGGGTGGGTAACAACATTTAAAATCAACATATTAAAACACTAACAGTATATGTTAAAACAGCAGTGACCGCACGCGGGTAGCAGGGCAACATTCCACACATTTTAGGCATGTCCCCTGAAAATCTTGTGTTGTCTGTCTTTTGAAATTGCTTTGAATGGAGATGTTTCAATGTATTCCATCTGCGTGTGTCTTTTCCAGCTGTTTATTTGTGAGCACGCAACCACAGCCAGCTCTAAGAGCCTTACAGGAAAAAATGTACATAGTGTTTAAAAGGGTTCTAAACAGCTGTGATTTCCAGTTCATTTCACAGTTGTACATTTATCATCTATAGCTGTATGTATACTACAAATGGTCTTTACCCTATAAGGGATTTCTGAAGAAGAGAGTCATAATTTCCTGCATTTCTCAACTTGCTTAGCAATACTGTGCTATTTAAACCTATGACTCTGATCTGTAGTCATTACTGATAAAGATGTGCTTGTCATTTCCACCTCACTAGCTGCAAATGTACATACATTTATGTTAAAATAAATGCCACTAATGTTAATGAGAGTGATGACTCAAAGCCGAAGTGGCTTGTAGGCTTAAGATTCTGTTTCTTTACACAGAGTGGGTGTCCGTATCTCCATACAGGACTTAAAATGCTGTGGAGGCACACCCATCTTAAACATCATTCTATACCAAAAGGGTGTGAGGGTTTTTGGAGGGACTCCAAACTCACCCCAAATGTTTTGGTGTGCAAAAAGCATCTCCAAAGTTGCTTCTCATGCACTAAGCTGAGCCCTTGTACCTGCCTCTGGGCAGGCTTTCTGGGCATGTGGAACATGGGCAAAGAGATCCTTCATGTGCAGGCATGAAGACTTTGGAATGTCAGCTTGGGGGATGGCAGTGGAGCCATCAAACCTCTTTCTAAGCCTACCTGAAGTCTGTGAAGCCTGGCAAGAAGTCTGATCCAGCAGTATTAAGACATGCTCAACACTACCTTTTCTATACAGTATCTTCTTATTTTAGGGCTGTGATCAGAGGCAGAAAAATAAAATAAAATAATTCTCCAAGGTGCCTCTGAGGCAGATCAGAGAAGGTTTAGAGATGAGATTGTTCTTTCCCCTTTCCTAAACATTCTGTGCTACAAAAGGTGGATGAGAGAAGGCCTGGGAATGTGAGAGACACACTCTGAGGTACCTTTTGTCGTTTCTAAACACATCCTAAGATTTGATGATTCCCTGCCACCTCTAAATCCACCATCTTCACAAACTTGTCAGAGGGCTATTTGGCCTCTGTTGGCTGTGAGCACACACCACCATGAAGATTTTGTTTATTCCTATTTCTATCCTACCCTATATCCAGAAGTCTCAGGGTGGGTCTACATATTGCCAAGATGCCAGTAATCACAACTTGGGGTCACAACGAGTGGTTGGTCTGCAATTTCCAAAGTGAGAATGATATCCTGTCGGTTGCACACTTTGTCACCAAACTATTACAGAGTGTGCTATATATTCTAATAAACGTGTGCTCTTGATAACAATATGAAATAGTATTCTTCCCCCCCATTTTCACTTTCTGTTTCCATCTCATTTATTCTTCCCCTACTTAGTATTAAAAGACTGACCTCAACATACAGTTTTTACTCAGATGCCATATTCCCACCTGAGCTGTTTAAAATGGTTCTAAAAACGAAACAACAAAACCCGTTGCAAACACGCATCTGGCAATTACTGTCAACCCTGAATTGTGTTCCCACAGAAAACACTTCCAAAAAACTCATTGGGGAAAGCTATTCTTTTTCCTCCCCACCCTTTGCCCACCCCTCTCTCCTCATTGGATTTGATCCGATGACGTGGCCAAGGGTGGGGAATCCCAGCTCACCCTCCCTCCTGCTTTTGCTGCCTGTTTGATTCCCAAAGACCTCCATGGTTGTCCTTCTTATTTTAATCATGATTTGTAAAAAAGGGAGTAAGATGGAACCCCCTCAGTTTTGACCCCCATGTCCTTCCGATTACTGGAGCCCCCTCGATTTTGACCCCTTGTCCTTCCTCCCAATAACAGGCTTGCTTTCTCATAAAGAAGGGAAAATAAAAGGGAACCAAGTGTTCCTGCACATGTGTGCATGTGTGCGCGCGCACACACACACACACACACACACTTGTGCACTCCCCCGCGGGACTCTTGAGGCTCTGCCTCTGGCTGCCTACCCTGGAGAACTCTGATGCCCTTATAAAAATACTCCTCCTAAAAGAGAGCAGGCAGCCAAGAATTTTAAAAATCTTTCTGAACAAGTGGTGGAGGCGAGAAGCAGACACTGCTGAAGCCTTTCCTGCCTGCTCTGGGTCTCATCTTGTGGAGATGCAAAAAAGCAAAATTCTTTCAGCAGAAAAAGGACAAAGTGAGGGGAACCGTAGGTGGGAAATGAAACATTGTCATCAGTGTGGAGGGTGAATTGTTACTTGTTATCAGTGAGTGTGAAGTGGCTGAAAATGAAACTATTGTGTGAAGTGCTCTGTGAGAGAAAAAGGCTTTAGGCTTTCTGGCACTTTAAAAATCTGGCAAGGGGCTGTCCTGTGCAGGGTGAAACTCCGCCCGTTTGATGACACATCTGCCCCAATGCTGCGTACTGTTCCCAAAGGAATAAAGAAAAAGCTTTTTAGAAGCAAAAATGGGGGGGAAACACAAGGTTTTTTTTTTTGTCATTTTTAGTAATTTACTCCTCATAAAACACGGGAACCATATTGGTAATGGGGACAAAGAAAGTTCAGATCGTTTTGAAATTGTTTTTTTAGCATGAGTGGGAATGCAGCCATAATATTATTTATAGTCTGCCCTTCACTGTGGGGTCCCTGGACAGAATACTCAATAACATTGTTTGTTTCATTTTAATTCCTTTCATGCCCTTTGCCCAGGGTTTCAAGTTGGGTAACAGTAAAGATCAATAAAAATACCACAATTAAAACGTAACTGTTAAAAACACGGCTGTTAAAAGCAGAATGCCTAGAGGAAGAACTAGGTCTTTAGATGATACAGAAAGCTTCAAAATATTGACTCCTGCTACAAGGTGCCATCCTCAATTCATTTTCATGCAGAATTCTTGCTGTTTTAGTGATGTTTGTTCTTAGATGATGCTACAGGGGCAGAAAGGTCATGTTCCACCAGGGTTTTCTGTGGTAGAATGCTCTCTCCTCTGATATTTCGGAGGCTTCAACTATTACATCTTTCAGGTACCTAAGGAAGAGCTTTCTTTTTGAACATGTTTCCCCCTGTATGAATGGAGGACTATTTGGTTTCTTCCTTCATCCCTCCTGCTTTTTTTGGTTTTAATATTATTCTTAGCACTGTTTTCAGCATTGCTTTAACCTTATTTTTGTGCTAGTTTGTAAACTGCCTTGAGAGGTTTTATGGGAAATTATAAGGAAATGTGCTTTTTGGGAAATAAATAAATAAATATGCCCAGGAGGTGAAAAATGTGAAAGTGACACAAACAAGATTTCTAGAAACCTTGCTTTTGCCCAGAATTCAATGATTATTTTAACAACTGCTGGAAGTTCTCCAGTGGTCAGGAATCTTCATGCACCTCCTACCTCCCACTTCAAAATACAATTCACGTGAATTCCACAACGGGAGACAAAAGCCTAGAAATAATGTACATCCAGTAAGTCTGTTTTCTTGACATACCAAGTGAGGTACTGTGTCTTAACACGCATGGGATTTTTCTACCCCCATAGCTCTTTGCCAACAACTTTTCTCTGCCACTGAAAATGATTGGTTCATTCAGTCTGTTGATCTTTTTTTTCTGCCCTTCCTTCCTCAAGAAATTGTGGTTTACTTTTGCAAACATGTTCCTCAAAGCTAATGTGGGAGGCAGTACATAGGTTATGAGGAGCAGCAAAGCAACAGCTCACCATTTCTTTTAAAATAAATCAATGCAGAGAGCGTATCAATTTAGCTGCTAAATTTCGTGGTGTGTGAAAATGTATCTGTCTGGGACCTTAAGAATGCACCAAAGATTTCTCACTCAGTGTACCAGTCAAGGTTCTTAGGACTGCTCCTGTGCAAGATCTGAAACAGGACCCCCTAAAAGTGGCTGAAGGTAGGAATCCTGCAGTACGGTAAATATTTTGTTGATACAACAGGGATGAAAAAAAGAAAGGAATGTCCCCTGGAATGCCCATGTCCAGTCTCTATAAATTTACCAAAAAGAAAAACAAAATCTCAGTCTATGGGAGCAATGTGCTTTCGATGCACAAAAAAATCACTATGCAGAAACAGCAGATTGGAAGGGAACTACTGCATATTAGTCATGAGAACTCACATTTATGTATGATTTCTCTGAAGAGGAAGTTGATTTAATACATAGTAAAAACTTGGGTGTAGCTACCCTGTAAGATCTGTTAAAATAGTAACAAGTCTGAATAAATCTTTAGTCTGATTCTATACTCTGGATGGGACAGCCTCTGAAAAACAGCCCATTAATTACATTTGGTGTCCCAGTTTTCAGATGAATTAACTAACTCTTCATGTGTATTTATTTTAGAGTGCAAAGTGGAAAGCCATACATGAGTATACCAAATAGTGCATTGCTACTATAGGGAAAGCTAATCAGTATCTATTGGAGCTTGTTGCACATGTATTCCAAAAGCCTAATTGAAGTGATAAACTAAAAATTCAGCATTTTGCATAGTACCACTAATAGCATTTGACAGGAAGCTAAATAAACTCCTATCATGTATCACTAATTTATAACAATGCACACATAGCATAGAGAACCAATTGCCCGAAATCAATAAAGATTTAATGATCTGCAGAGGGGAAAATAAAACATTCTGCCAAAATGCAGAAGGTGCTAATGAAGTATATTGGAACATCAGACAGGAGAAAGAAATTATAGGTGAATGCATCTTTTATGAAAAAAAATATACTGATCCATTCAAGGAGGAACATATTTTGGCCAATAAGCTCAACCATGTAACAATATAATTAAAGTCTTCTGATTTATCTTCTATTGGGTTGGGAAAAAATATAGCTTCCTTCAAGTCATATTGATTTCACAAGTCACAATTCTGCCCACATTTATTTATTTCAGTTTATTATCCTTTGGGTTTATAAACAGTTTGTGATATACGTCATAAAGTTACAAATCATAGCTTTTAAAAAATTATTATTGTTGTCGTTGTTGTTGCTGTTGTTAGCCAAAATTGTGTTTATATGTCTATCATTTAATGTGTACTCCATCTGAGATAAAAATAAAAATACACCTTCCCAGTGATTTCTTGATCCACTTTCCCAGCTTCCAAACCAGAATATCAAAAGGAAAATTTACAGAAACCGTTATCTAGATCGCTTAGAAGGACTCAAGTCACTTGTTCCAAATGATTAACGTCTTTCCTGGATTATGTTGATCTTCACATACCACTTGGTAATGTCTTTTTTCAGCCACAGGGGGAAGCCAAAATGAGTAATGATATCTAAAATTTCTGCAAAATCTCTAGAACATTCCCCTCCTCTTATTATTTGGTGTGTTTTAAAATTATTTTATTTTTCTTCCCATGCCAGCCAACATTTTAGCAGAGCATTTGCCAATTAAGGCATAAATTCTGCCACATGTGAGGTTTTGAAGCATACAAGCAAATAATTAATTCTTTTCTGTTTGGTTGCACAAAATGATGACTGTAAGGAAATCTGTGTTTTGTATACAAAATGAAATTAAACAATCACCACAAGCCACTCTTCGTCCTAGCTAGAACATAAGAGGAGCCATGCATGATTGGGCCACAATACATCCAGTCCAACACAATGTCTCTCACAGTGGCCCACCAATTGCTTCTGGGTATCTCAAGCAGAAAACAAAGGCAAAACCTTCACCTGCTCTTAAATTCCTGCAAATGGCCTTGAGAGGCATCCCACCTGTCTTTCCAACCTGGAGTACCTAGTAGGGGTGTGCGCAAATGCAATTTTGAGGATTTGATTCGAATAGAATATCTAAAGATTCAAATCGATTTGAATACATTCGTATCGATTCGTACAAATATTTGATTTCCATTTGAAGATACAGATGTCGACAACATTCATATGTGCCTGTGCACATATGTACACATACATACACATTCCATTTTTATCCTGTATGCATCCCGTTTTTGTCCCATACTTATTTGTACAAATGCATACGGATACGAATAAGATGTGTACTGATACATATGTAATGCGTACGTATCTGTACACATACAAATTTGTACGAATGATTCGAAAGATTCAAAAATTCATTTGAATGTTAAATTTGAATGTATAGACATTCTATTCAAATTTGAGTGTCCAGATTTGATCGAATTTGATCAAATTTTGAATGTTTTGAATATTCATGGATATCCCTAGTACCTAGGCAATCATTCTAGTAGCTATTGATGCACCTAACCTCCATGGATTTGTCTGATACTTTCTTATAGCTATCCAGGCTGGTTGCTGTCACCACCTCTTCTGGTAGCAAATTTCATAGACCAATGACCCTCTCGGTGAAAAAATACTTCCCCTTGTTGGTCCTAACTTTCTTGCTTATCTGCTTTACAGAGTGCCTTGAGTTTTGTGCTGCCTTGAGGCAGGTGAGTCTATAAGAAAACTTAAAAGTGATTAAAGCATGGTGTTTCTGAAGGGACCAAACAGAAGACTGAGCTTATGCCTACAATGATCCCTCCCAATTCTTATAATCTTGTGCTTGGATGCCTGTAGGGGCCATATACACTCTGCACATAACATGTATATTAGCTAATCCTTTGTTTCCAAACCCAAATTAAAGTTTTGGTTGGTTCAGTATACTACCCCTACCACCATGTAGAGGTCTTCCAGTAAACTGGGCTAGGACACCATTTTGGGCACCCTAGCCTGGTCTATACACCATCCTGACCATGCTAGATGGGATGGGAACTCCTATTTTGCACACTAGTGTGTAGAAGGGAGGCCTATAGATTCCTTCTTAACACAGGACAATATCCTAAGCAGAAAATCCTGGGGTTTGTCCATTCAGCCTGTTTCAGAGCATCTTTGATATGAACACTGAACATTTTCTCTTCTAGTCTATGTTTTCATTAAGGTTTGCTATGAGTTTACTGTTTATTTTTGTTTGTCTTTAATTTAAGAGTAGTACTGGGTTTTGTTTTGAACTATCATGGCCAAGTTTGTGTAATTGTTGTCAGATGGTTAGCAGGAAAAGGACTATGATTGTTTTAAATTATATTTGTTTTTCGTTGAGTTATTGTAAGCCATTTTGGAAGCATGCCTTAAAATTGGGATAGAAACAAATGCATAAAACCATTGGTAACTGTTGTTTTCTTTCTCACTCAAAAAACTACACTAATAGCAGAGAGCATGTTAAAGAACAGACTTGAAGCATACAACTTATTGATTTGTTTTGAATTATTATGGTTACTTATCTACAACTTGTGAGTCTTATAACTTATTTACATCAAATATACATGTCTGGAGATGGTAGGGTCTATCTATTCTACTAGCCTGAAGAGAACGAGCGAGCATGTGATATACAAACTGTTACAACAGAGTTATCCAATCAAAAGTTCCCATCCTGCAACAGTAACATACTTGAAAATTAACCTCTTTCTGGCTGAAGTGATGTACGCTTGTAATAATATACCAACAGTAACCCACACATATCAAACATCTTATAAGCTGAAGCAACCAAATCTTCCATTGTCAAGGTTGGAACGGAGTCTGATTAACTCCAGGATCTGTTTATCACATACTCTTCTATATAAAGAAAAGAGAGAGAAGCATTTGGATTCCGATTCAAATTTACAAATATTTTTACTTAGCCATCATTAAGGCGGCAAGTCCAAAGGGACTGTGGAGTCCACTGCATGGCATTTATAGCTGCACAACATGCTCATGGCCCAACATTCAGTCAATCACTCTACTGCTGCGCTGGTAAAAAGTGTACCCTGAGCACAGGGAGTGCCCCAATGAGCACAGGAAGGGAGAGTTTGCAGGAGTGCTTGAAGAGTGCTTTCACTATCCCCTCCCATGCCTTTCTGCGTCTCCACAACATAGTATGGATGGCAGGTGCCCTCAACTGTGTGATGAGAGACCATCTGGTCACAGCCTAACTTTATGGCCTTTATTAAATAAACCTCGGATATATTTATTTGTTATAGCATTTATGCAGAAAGTGGCTGTAGCTCTCTGGCAGAGCAAACTGTTTGGAAAGCAGAGGGTCACCGGTTTGATCCCCAGCCTCTTCTTGAAAGTAGGCAATGGGAAGAGATACTTCTGCATCTACAGTACTCAAAAGAAAACTGCACAGACGTTCCTGTGCCAGTGAACCAGGAGCTGGTCATGACTCAGTGGTAATCATCAACAGGTACATTTGTGTCTCACCTTTCTTCAGAAGAGAACACACTATTCTCCTCTCCTCCCTTTTGTTCTCACAAGTAATCTGTAAAAAAGGTTAGGCTGACAGGGAGTGACTAGTCCATGGTCACTCAGTGCATTTTCATGACCCAAGTGGTGACTCAAAGCCAAGGTTTCGGCCTGACATTCAAGCCGCTGCACTTCACAGATATCCTGGGAAAATTTGGGATGCATCCAGGCTTGCTAATACTGTGCAGTGGAATGCACAGTCATTATTGGGGCATCACACATCACAATTGATAGATCATAGTGGCGACACATCATCTGATAGCTAATGCCCATTTACATTAATGCTGATTTAACAGCACTCAAGACTGCAGTATTAAGAAACTTTGAATCTTCCTGCCAGTCTGGACAGAACAGCGAGAAAAGCCAATGAGAACAGGGAGGGCAGCTCAATTACGATTGGCTGCCTCATCCCATGTGACCGCATGTGCTGATTCAAGCTCTTGCAGCTTCCAATGAGGAAGCTACAGAAGGCTGCTCTAGTCTGGACACCCAGATACTCCTTCAAAACAGGCAAGCTGTGATTTTTCCCCTTAACTGCGGATTTATTCCGCTAGTCTGGAAGGGGTCATAGTTAAAACATAATTATGTCCTTTGTGTGAGGCTTTTCCATCATGGGAACTGGATACTTGGTTGAATCCACCTCGACAGAGATGGCAACTGACAGTATCCACATAGTCCCTTTGGACCATGTCAGTTGCTTGGTTGGTCCATTGGGTCCACCCACTAGAATCTTCACTAGGAAGCATGGCTAGCTGCATGATTCTGTCTTCTGGAATGCTCTAGAGGGAGAAAATGCATCAGGAAATTGCACCTCATGTTCCCAGGCTTTACTCCACTCCAGCTGCCACCATGCAGACAGGCTCTGGTAGTTGCAGCAGACTGCATGGCGCATGGAGCCCTGTGCCATTGTGCCAGGCTCCAGAAAGAGCCCACATCTGGGGTGTGCCACAGAATTCCTCCTTGTCTGCAATTCCAGAAGCCAGCATAAGCAGCTGCCCTGTGGACAGCTGCCAGCATACTCTCTGGTGCCTGAGACCATCCATAGTGTGATTAGAGCAGAAGTTACCACTGAGACTTAAGTCTTTAGCATGACTACTCTAACCAGGCCACTGAAGGGTCCCTATTCCAGAACAGGCGTGTGCACAAATGTTATTTTTGGGATTCGATTCAATTCAAATGGAATATCCGAAAATTCAAATCTATTCGAATCTTTAAAATTTGAATGTATTCACATTCTATTCAAATTTGCAAATATGAATGTCTACAACATTCGTATGTGCCCGTACGCATCCCATACATATCGTATGCATCCATACACATCCGTACACATCCCGTATTTATCCTGTATGCAACCCGGATTTGTCCCATACAGATCCGTACAAATGCGTACGGATACGGGAAAGATGTGTACAGGTAAGTATGCATTGTGTAGGTATCCATGCACATATGAATGTCTGAATAATTCGCACAAATAGATTCAAAAATTCAAAATTCATTCAAATGTTTAAATTCCAATTTATAGACATTTGATTCAAATTCGAATGTCCAAATTTGAACGAATTCAATCAAAAATCAAATGTTTTGAATATTCATGCACATCCCTATTCCAGAATATAACCTAGAATAGAGCCCAGTGCAGAAAGAGCCTATGACTAACTCTGCATTCAATCCGCTATTCAAATTATTTGCAGTACAAAAGGACTGAGGGTTCCCAGAAGACAAAATAGTTTCATATCTTCATTTCATCTGCTCAGAGATCATCAGGGTAGAAAAGATTGATTTGACAAAATAAATACATTTATGTTGGTGGCTTTTGACATAATCACATAAGGTGCTTTGAAGAATTTTCATTGAGGTATTGGTAATGTTGCTCCAGGGCTCAGACGAAGTACCTCCATCTCAAGGCCTCAGTGTTTTTGCTACTACAATTTATCCTGATCAGCAGACTTGCTTGATACAAGGAGAGAAATTTTAAGACCTTATTATCTATTGCCAAACTGAAACAGAACTAGGAATCCTGAAAGTAATGAGTGATACTACAGGAAATAATTTCTTGACCTGCCCTCCAAAACTGTATTATCCACCTTAATTAGCTCATGCAGTGTGAGGTATCTCTAACACCACCTGCAATGGGGATCTTGATAATAAAGGTTAACGATTCGATGCAAACCTTTAAACCAACACAGTTAATGCCAAGTGCTGTAACTAATTCACTGAGATGGTACATCTTGTTTTCAATGCTGAGAAATGCTGTAAACTACATGTTCTGTGGCCTATCTGCAGCCATCTCCGCTTTTAATCCCCCCCCAACTGATTCTTATAACTTTCTTGAGAATTAAAAGGGTGTTTTTTGTTTGTTTGTTTGTTTGTTTTTTGATGAACCATATATGATACAGGACTTGGTCTTGAATTTCACTCTCTCTTGTGCGGTGTTACCAAGCTATCACCTTTTCCCCACGTCTGCCATGAGTTTTTCAAATCCTTGACATCCTTATTAGTGCATGGAAAACCCCAACCACACCACACAAGCCTGAGAGGAGGAGAGCCTTGCCATCCCTCCAGGGGTGGTGGTCTAGTGGTGGCAGCCTAGACCCCTCTGCCCTCTGGATGACTCTCCAGCCTGGATGGGCCCTGATAATTTGGAGCTACTTCCTTGCAGGACTGGGTCCCTCTTGTCAGCTGATCTGGACTCCACCTGGTCTCAGCTACTCCAGGGACCACAAAGGACAGCTGCTTATGCCATCCCTCCTGGAAGTGGTCGAGGGTAGACCACTCTACCCTCTGGATGACTCTCCAACCTGGCTGGGCACTGATATCTTGGTGGAGATGATTCTTTGTGGGACTAGGGCCTTTTGCCAGCTGCTTTAGACTTCACTTGGCCTCAGCTGCATCAGGTTTTTTTTGTGTGTGTGTGTTTGTCTTTTGGCTTATTTTCCAATATTTTGTATGACATACAATTTTTATAATGTATTTTTATTATAATGTTTTTATTATTACCTTGCATTGTATATTTTCTATTTGCTGTAAACTGCCTTGGCCAAATTTCTTTTGGAAAGGCGGTATACAAATAAATTGGAAATGAAAATGAAAATGAATTGAGCAGGGGGTTGGACTTGATGACCCTAGAGATCTCTTCCAATACTATCTCTGCCATAGAGGCACCCATGGAGTTGTCCACGGCTTGGTGATACCCAACAAAAAATTCAGGATTCAGCTACATATATGCCGTATTTTAATGAGACCTGATTTACTCCACTGACTTTTGTTTTGTCTTTGAGGACTGTTGAAAGACATAGTAAGTGTGACTCATATGTGTTTAGGAGGAAATTTGATTACAATAGCCAGGATAAATATAACTAAAAATAGAAAATGGAGCTTTGCTTGGTTAAATTAGGAACCAAGGGTATGAATACCTTGACTACTTTGACACTCAGAATGGGGGCAGCTCTTAAAAACTTCTTTCTTTGAAAAAAAAGTGAGGACAGACTTCAGTATTTTAGTGTTGCAGTGTTGTTATTTGCATTTCTCCTTAAATTGCTGGTACCAGGAAGTGTTGTGCCGTTACAGAGTCTTCCCGGTTTGTGTGCAAAGGCAAAGGATGTGATCTTATCCTATCTTGCCTGGAAACAAGAAAAATAAAGAGCTGGGAGCACCCACCGAAAGGCTGAGAAGTGCTGTCAAATAGTTCCTTGTACTTTTGTTATCAGCCCAGCCCAACACATTTCAAACAATAGTGGCTTTGCGCAGGGGCTGTAATGAATGCTGTTCTAGAATTCTTCAGAAACTAGGCAGAATTTTCTTTGTACATAAGATTTTACCTGATTCACAACATAAAGGAGATCATCATTCATTTATGCAAGCCTTAATAAAGGCCTCTATTGGCTGTACTGTTTTGTTGTGTTGATTATAAAAGCAATGGGTTATTTGACCACAGTGCGTTCACAATTAAGTTTCTCTCTGCACTTTATCTAACCCAAAGGTAGATTTTTCTTAGTTAAATCATACTGAAAGAAATCAGCTTGTCACTTTGCTAATGAAAGTGAACTGAAGCTGGAATAAGATTTAGGGGTGACCCTGAGGCGCTGAGGCTGATTTGCACTTTGGCCCCATAGTTCACGATAGGTGAACATCTGGACAAGTGCATCTGCCTGCACTTGCTGCCTGCAAGTGCCTCCTGCCTTCCCAGATGTTTGTTTATCATGAACTACCTGTGGTGCACAAAATTGTGCACCACAAGCTCACCAACCCTTACCCCACACGACCAGAACTTACCTGACAGCATCCAGCTTTTGCACCTTTGCCGGTGGCGCCCTGCAGAGCAACAGCCCAGTGACTGAACACAGGTGAGTGATGGATCATGCAGGGGATGGGTTGTCAGCAACTAGCGCTCACAGAATGGGAAGGGAAGTGCAAATTTCCTCCTGGTGTGTCTTCTTGTATTTCTCAAACCTGGGAATAAGCTTCCCTTAACTCAGCTGGACTTACATCTCCATAGATGTTTTTAAGTGTGTGCTCTTGTCAGATTGCACTTTTCTGGATGTGCATCTTCTTCACCTTAATATGCTTTTGCATCTTAACTGTACATATATAAGATTCTATTGAAAAACAAACAGCAGGATCAAAACCTTATCTTCTAATACTATACTAATGGCACTACCTGGGAATCACTTGACACTTTGCATTACTCACTGATTAATCCCAATCAGCCAGGAGGTAATTGGTGTCTGAAGTTAATTGCTGTCCAGATGTGGATAAATCACCATGATTCTCCTGGGACTATATTGGGACCGGCACACATAGTCATGGCATTCCTAATATAGCCCTTGATAAGTTGATGGAAAATCTGATATATCAGTGTTAAAGGAAAACCACCAATGATGCCAGCTTTTTAGTAATCTCATTTCCTTACCTCTGTCTGGTGACTGTTCATGTTATTGTTGCTGTTCCAAAATACCAGGATGTTGGCAAGCATGCAGGGACTTGCTGACATCCAGATTTTTGGACAGGAATGATAATGAAAAGAGCCACTAAGGTCACATCCCCAAGCAAGCTGGTTGCTTCGCTTGTGATGCGTGTCATAAAAATCCACGTTGTAAATCGCAATAAAGTGTCCCCATGTGGTTCGGGGCAACGCGGATTCAAATCATACGTGCCTGTCCCCATGCAAGCCGCAGCGTGAACTCACATCTTTTTCTCCCCACCCACCCTCTCCCCTGATATGAAGCCAGGTTGACGTCACCATAACCCATCCCTCCATTGCAGCGATGACAGGCAAACACCTCAGTTGCACCTCCTCAATCACAACACACTAAGATCATTTCTTTCCTTGGCTGCCACAGTTAAAAGCATAACCAAAAGTTATAATATATAGTTAAAAGCATAACTAAAAGCAGACCATTCCTTTCCTTGGCCTCACAGGTTAGCGGAGGTGCGCACATCCGCATGACAGCGGGCATGACAGTGGGCACCCCGACTCACAACTGGCTCAAAATTACTCATGCATAGCTTGCTATCAGGGAAGGGGGATGTAATAAATGTAGCCAGAAAGACACTTTATTAAAGAAATCCCCAAGTGGCTGCTGACCACTGTGTGCACAGCAGGAACAGGGAGCAGAGGCAAAACCCTGCCCGCTAATACTGCGGCCACCAAATAACCCAGGAGGGAGCCTCCCCATGACCACAGGACAATATGTGCTAGCCCCCTATTTTGGAATGAGAACACTTGCTAAGGGTTTTTTTTTTTTTTTGACACATATTATCTCACATGTAGCCTGTATTAGGGCTTTGCATGGAGATGCTCCCAAGGTCATCTCAGACTATTACGCACACTAAGTGTGGTAAGAGGCTGGGATTGTCCCAGGGTTGTCTCCTTCCACCTGGCAGTAGTGGTGGGAAGAGGGAGAGGAAGAGAAGATTTCAATGGGGAGGTAGTAGAAAGAGCAAGAAACTTGACTCTTTTTGCATCTCCCACATCTCTGCTGGTTCTGCTCCAGCAACTCTAAGGCTGTGGTCTCACTTAAGGTTTAATCCAGCTTCAGTCCACTTTCAGAATGAGGGAATACACCAGCAAAGTGACAAGCTGGTTTTTTACAGTGTTGAATAACTCAGAAAAATCACCTGTGGGATAGATAATCTGGAAAGACAATTACTGGTCACTTTGCTGATGTGTTCTCTCACTCTGAAGGTGGACTGAAGCTGGATTAAACCTTAGGTGTGACCACAGCCATAGATCCCAAGGAAACACTTAGAACATATTTTTAAGAACATAAGAACATAAGAGAAGCCTTGCTGGATCAGGCCACAGCCCATCTAGTCCAGCATCCTGTCGCACACAGTGGCCCACCAAATGCTCATGGGCATCTCAAGCAGAGACAAGGACAAACCTTCTCCTGCTCTCGAGTCCCAGCAGATGGCCCTAGAAGCGCCCCATTTCCTCCCCCCCCTCAGCCTGAAAGATGCACCTAGGCATTCGTTCTAGTAGCCATTGATACATCTGTCATCCATAAATTTGTCTAACCCTACCTTAAAGCCATCCAGACTGGTAGCTGTCACCACCTCTTCTGGCAGCACATTCCATAGGCCGATGACCCTCTGTGTGAAGAAATACTTCCCCCTGTCAGACCTTACGCTCCTACCCATCAGCTTCATAGAGTGCCCCCTGGTTCTAGTGTTGTGCGATAGAGAAAAGAAATTTTCTCTATCCACCTTTTCTATGCCGTGCATAATTTTATATACTTCAATCAGGTCCCCTCTCAAACGCCGTCTCTCCAGACTGAAGAGGCCTAGACGTTGCAGCCTGGTTTCGTAAGGGAGGTGTTCCAGACCCTTAATCATTCTGGTTGCCCTTCTCTGCACCTTCTCTAGTTCCACAATATCCTTTTTGAGGTGTGGTGACCAGAATTGTACACAGTATTCCAAATGTGGCCTCACTATAGATTTATAAAGGGGCAAAATGACACTTGCTGACTTATTTTCTATTCCCTTCCTAATTATTCCCAGCATTGAATTTGCTTTTTTCGCTGCTGCCGCACACTGGGTTGACACCTTCATTGAACTGTCCACCAAAACCCCGAGATCCCTTTCCTGGCGTGTTGCAGAAAGCTCAGACCCCATCAGTTTATAGACGTAATTTGGATTCTTGGCCCCAATGTGCATTACTTTACACTTGTTAAGATTAAAGCACATTTGCCACTTGGTTGCCCACTCACCCAATGCTAAGAGATCCCTCTGGAGCTCTTGGCAATCTCTTTCAGATTTTACTACCCTAAATAATTTAGTATCATCAGCAAACTTTGCTATTTTACTATGTACCCCCTTTTTCTAGATCATTGATGAATAAATTAAAAAGCATTGGTCCCAGTACTGAGCCTTGAGGGACCCCACTTTTTACTTCTTTCCACCCTGAGAAATTGCCGTTTACTACTACTCTCTGCTTTCTGCCCTTAAGCCAGTCACAAATCCAGGACAGAACCTGTCCTTTTATTCCATGGCTGGTGAGTTTACTCAGTAGCCTTTGATGTGGGACTTTGTCAAAAGCCTTCTGAAAGTCCAGATAGACAATGTCTACTGGTTCACCTTTATCCACGTGTTTATTGACACTCTCAAAGAATTCCAACAAATTTGTGAGGCATGATTTACCTTTGCAGAAGCCATGCTGGCTTTTGTTCAGCAATGCCTGCTGCTCCATATGCACACTAATTTTGTCTTTAATAATGGTTTCCATCACCTTACACGGAACTGACGTTAAGCTAACCGGTCTGTAGTTGCCTGGATCACCCCTGGATCCTTTTTTGAATTTTTGTAGATGGTCTCTATATAATTTTTAAAATAATCCCCACATTGGCCAGTGTATTTAAAATTATAGTTTGTCTTACTCCTCAGCAGATAAGAATAATAATTTGTGACCTGTCACCTTCATATATTTTATCTTACGCTTTTATCATGAAGAAAAAAAAGACACATGATTAAAACAGAAGAAAAGAGATGTTGTCATTGTGCTCTACAAAGGGCAAGGAATTAAAACAAGACTTGGCATTTCAGCTAATCTGCTTTTGCACCAGTCTGACATTAACTGTACCTAGTTTTAAATGGTTGCATCATAAAATTGCTTCTTATTACCAATGTTACATATCATTAAGGGCACTTCTCCATGGTCTCTTTTTGCTTCTCTCTTGTGTCGGATTTTTAAAATGCGGGTTGTAATTTGAAATAAAGCATCCCCATGTGGCTTGGGGCAACGTGGATTTAAAACGTACTTTCCTATCTCCATGCAAACCGCTTTTTGTGAGCCCGCATCTTTTTCTGCCCACTGCAGAGATGAAAGGCAAAAACCTCAATTGAACCTCCAGAATACAAAATCATCCCTTTACTTGGCTGCCAAGAGTTAAAAGCAGTTACTGAAAGCAGCTCACTCTCTCCATAACTAATGCTTGCAACATAGTTACAAGCAAAACTGAAAGCAGGCTCCCTTCAGCTGTCAAATTCAGCTGCCTGCATTCAGCAAAACCAGACCTGCAAAGTGAAACTTAGTTTCACTTTGGAGGCTGCCTTTTTAGGAGGGGGAGGGAGAGATTTGCTTGCTGAGAAACAATCTCCATGGTAATGATAATGATAACTAGTATCACCTTCCCCTGTCAGCAAGCACAAAATCTCTCTCCCCCTCCAAAGTGAAACAGTGTGACAGTTCGGAGCTCTGCTTGCCCGCTGAAAGAGCTGAATGCAGCTGATTCTGACAGCCAATTCTTCTGCAGAGATCAAAAATGCCTAAAAATTCAGTGGAATATGGGAGAAAATGTGGAGAAAATGTCTCCATGCTCCCAGGAAAACCCGCAGCTTCCCAAAAGTGTGGAGGTAGTCTTGTTTAAAAGGGGTTTTGTCTGCCGCGGATTTTCCTCCTTTGTGGCTCTGGAAGCCCGGAGTAAAGCTCTGCATGCAGACGCTCAGAAGCAAAAGCTTTTTAACGGATTGTTCTTTGCATGTAGACAGGGCCTAAGTTAATTAAACCAAAAACAAACATTTTATGGAGAATTTATCATCAAAAGTCACTGCAACTGGATTTTTTTGGGGGGGGTTAAGGGTTTATATTAAGCAATCTGTCTGTCCCCGTGCATGCCAGTTGGCACTCTTTGGGTGCTGTTTGGGCACGCATGGGCCAGGCGCAGGACCAGGAACACATCTTGGGCATCCCCATGTCATTCCTGGCAACAGGGGACAGGTACAGGTTGGGCATGGATGGAGCTGTCCCCATGAGGACTGTGCTGAACCCTGGTACAGGGAAGAAGCACCACCTCCTCTCTGCCTCGTCTCTCCTCATTGAAAGGCAGACTGACATCAGCCCACCCCTATGCCGCATCTGCCCCACCCTTAGCAGCACTGAAAGCCAGGACTGGGGTGGGAGGCACTGAAACAAGTTAAAATAAAGTCTAATTCATAATAACTTTTAATTTTTTTTAAAAACACCGCTATGAGGTTTAGTGGCAGTAGGTGCTTGAGCAGTTTTGCGCTCCTCTGCTCCACCTGGGACTGCTAGAACACCCATCAACTTTAAAAGGCAGAAAATCAAACCTTTATGTATGATTGCCTTGACAATTGGGGACACGGGGGTTGCAAATGGAACAAAAACCAAGCCATTACGCAGCCTGCCTTGGCATTCGTGAAACGGGGTTGGAATTACCTCTGTGGAAATGGCAGCAAATTAAAAAACCAAGCCGTTCTGCAGACTTCCTTTGCAATCAGCATTTTAAAAAGACAGGGGAGGGACAGCAAGCAAACCCCACCTCCCAATGACGTGAGCACCAATCTCCTCCCCATTAGCCCGCGATCATCCCCATATGCATTCCCAGCTTGCTGAGCAATATGTGCTGGTCCCCCAAACCGTACTGAGACTTCTTTTTTCAGGTATCAAATTTGGGACCTTTTTGGCATGGTTTGGGGGGATTTGGCACACTTTTAGCATGCCAAATCCAAAACGCATGGGGACGCGCCGTGCCAATCCCGCATTCGGAACCATACCAAAGTGCCATGGGGACACAGCCTGTGACCACTGCATCATTGTCTGTTTGAGCTGATGATGCTACTGCCGAGGTCCAGAAGAACCACCTTTTGTAACTACACGTTAGGAGTCTCAAAGAAAAGAAGGGGATGGGTGACCATCCAAAAATAAAAGCTAAAAACATAATGCTGTGCAGTGGAGGATCTGAATGCACTCATAATGTTGTTTGTTATACCTAAAATGTATGACTATTTGGGGAGTCACCATAGTTCAATGTCTGCTTTTCATGCAGAAGATCTCAGATTCAGCCACTGCTTCCATAGTATCACGATGAAAACTATATGGATCATCAGAATTTGAACTTGACCTGAGGGCATTTTTACCTGACCTGTATCTTATGTGTTCATCAGATCCATTCCCTCTTGATCCCTTTAATCAGTTTTCAGAGTTTTGCTACAAATCCTGCCAGATACTTCTAGCTATTTTCAACAAAGCCAGCTGAGATCGCAGCTAGGAGTGTGCAAGAATATTTGAGACATTCAAAAGTCAATTGAATTCATTCAAATTCGGACATTCAAATTTAAACAGAATGTCTATACATTCATTTTTTAACATTCGAATGGATTTTGAATCTTTTGAATCATTCGTATGAATTATTTGGACATTCGTATGTGTATGGATACGTACATATTACGTATGCATCCGTACACATCTTATTTTAATCCATATGCATTTTATGGATACATAAGCCGCATCCCCATTATAAGCTTAATCCAGTTCCCCTAAACCGAAATAATAGAACTGGATGCAAACGCGAATTTGCCTGATCCCATTACTTTCAAATCAATTGCGTTGGATCCGGATTCTGGCATACGTGACTCAAGGGGGGACTCAAGTGGCTACTTTTTAAAATCTGCTTTTTGGGGCTGCCCTGCCCTCTTCCTCCTGGCATGAATGCCCCCCCCCCATAAGGGACCCCTTCACGGAGCCTAGCTGGGTGGCTGCCGCTTGCCTGGATGGAGTAAAAACGGCAGCAGGCAGCCAGTGATTCTTTCCCCTCCTCTCCCCTATGCCCAGGGCACACAGCAGCAGCGGCAACTGATGCCCCCTTGCTTTAAACATTCACACATCTCCCAGAACCTGCAGCTGCTTTCCTTTCCCTTTCTAAAGGTCAGAACTTCAAAGAGCTAGAATTGCGCAAAATTGCAACATTGTTATCAGGTGTGAAGTGCATGGATTGCTACAGTGTAGCGGCTGCTGTAAAGGGTGGATTTTTACACTGAAATCACTATCTTTGGAAGCAAGCTATTGGGGGAGGGAAACCCTAAACATGGATTCTCATCCCTTAAAATGGTATGGTCCCCAGAGTAAAAAATGTAACATGTATCAAGCGCATGAACAAGAGTGAGACCTGTTGAAATGAGGGTTAACAATTACAATGCTTTGGGGCGATTTAACACGCAGAAAGCGTGTTAAGCCAAATGGACTTGGGGTCTGCGAGGATTGAAACCATATCGAAACCGAATTAAGCTTGTAATGGGGATGCGGCCATAGGGGATGAAGACAGAATGTCAGAATTGATTCAAATTTTTCGATATTCAAAACAAATGCCAAAATTGCATTCCCGCACACCCCTAATCACAGGAAGCTCCACTCCATACTCATCTACTGTATGTTCTTTTTATGGTCTAAACTGAGCTCTTGCACATATAAATAAAGGTGCATATTTCAGTCTCCACACTCCCTGAATTCACTCTGCATTGTGCAGAAATATACAGTATGTATTCATTTTCCTCACTGGGAAATGAATACATACATGCATGGTTTCTTCCTCTCTCATGCACATTTCTAGAACATGTAGCTGGCTGTCTTAAAAGGGTCATTGTGTTGTTGGACATCACCAAATCATGATATTTATAGGATAAAAATACAAGCTTACAACAACTAACTTACTTCAGCATCTCATAATCAGTGAAACACTCTTCCAATATTCATTCTTTATTGGAAAGAAGAAGAAGAGGTAGCTTTCCTATCCTGCTTTTCTCACTCATTTAAAGGGACTCAAAGCGGCTCACAAAGCTTTCTGTTCTTCTCCCCACAACAGCCACCCTGTGAGGTAGGTGGGGCTGTGAGAACTCAGAAGAAAGCTGTGACTAGCCCAAGGTCACCCAGCTGGCTTCATGGAGAAATGCAGAATAGGAGGAAACCTAGGAGGCCATGAAAAAAGAGGAACAGTTTGGAAACTCATGATCAACTTCACGATCTCCTTGTAGTCATGACCTAGGAAGATCTTTCCTTCCAGGGCCACTGGGCCACTCTTGACAGCGTCACAAGACCGTATTGCTCTGTCTTACTCTTTATCCAAAACAGTGATTGAAGAAAGAATTTATCCTTTAGAGGAAGAAGGAGAGAAAGTGCCACAATTCCACACCTGCTGTCTTGTTTTCATTTGCAGGGATAAGGAGGGTATCTGCTCCAGCGTTTTGATGTTTGTGGCTGTTCCTCCACCACTTAGGACAATATGAATGGTAAAGCCATCAAAGAAGGGCTGTGTGCATCTTAATAACACTTAGCTTTCATTGGAATTCCCTGCCTTTGAGCACCAGATTGTAAACACTTGCTCCTCACATGACATCCTCTTGACTCTAACAGGAAACTCCTTGTGGAGGCAGCTGACACAAGAGGAAATTCTAGCCCTGGCTATATGAAACTCATTTATATATTTCATGCAAAATATCTCGAGGAAATTTCAGGTTCCTTTTCCAGAATACAATACCAACATGACATTACCTGGGTTTCACACTAAAGTTATACTATTTTGAAGGACCTCTAGATTCACATTGGCTTGGAAGTACCTATGAAAATCCTTACCTATGTAGATAGATTGTGCCATGAAGGGCTTTTACTCACATGTCCAACTAATTGTATGTAGGCTTTGTAAATCATGAACAAGCCACTACAATGTGTGATATTTTCCAAAACATCATCATAAAAGTAACAGATCTTGAATTACTCTGATAGGATGACATTATTAATAAATATTATGCACTGTGAGGTCGGGACTAAAATTCAGACTGGATTCGGACTCGGCATCCAGGGTTCCCATTAAATTCACCAGTAGTCTGAATCCGGGAAGGGCCGTTCCCATTCCAGTTCTTTCCCCCCAGATTTTCTGCAGAACCCCCTGCAGAAATCCGGGGGAGAAAAACCCTGGTGAAAAGAGAATTTTCCAGTCCAGTCTTGATTTTTGTGTCAGAGAAGGTGAACAAAGGAGAGCTGGCCGCCAGGGTGAGCGAGAGACCGAGGGGTGTGGGGAGGGGAGGCCACCCCTCGGATGCAGTGGCATCAGGCGGCAGTCAGGTGTGCATTGGAGCGGCGGGGGGAGAAGTCAGGAGGGAAAAGGAAGGAAGGCAGCTGAGGACAGGACTTTGTTGGTCTCATTAGTTGCAGGATTGGAGGAGGAGGAGGAGGAAGAGGACGGTGGCGGCAGCTCCTGTCCTCAAAAACTGCCATGCTGTGCTGTTCACAGGTGTGCTTCTGCACACTTGTGGGTTCATTTGGGAACAGCCTGATGCATGCTCGGTGCTGTCCCCAGCCTCCAACTAAACCTGCAGCAGAGCCCAGATTACTCCAGACCAGAGTAATCCAGGTTCGCAGTAGGTGGGAACATGTCCTGAGAAGACCGGTTAATAGGGATTTTAGTTTTTCCTTGTGCAGGCCTTCAATACTGTATTAATAGATCAGAAAATAAACCAAGGCCATAATTGCCCTGGAGACTGGTAGGCTAGACCAGAGCAGGATGGTTTGCTCCAGAATAAGCAAGTCAGCCCAAGCTGGCACGCTCATGGAGTGGAACAAGATCTGATCCACACCAGTCTCTGTACTGGTTCCAGAGCATATGCTTCTGAGGCTGCATCCTGACACTAGTTATTTATTCTGCTATATTTAGATATTCTACAATAAAGTATGGATGTTCCAGAATATCCATACTTTATTCCACAATTTTCCAAATACAGTGGAATAAGTAACTGACATCTGGATGCAGGCTGAATATTCTGAACACCATAAAAGAATGTTCTGGGCTTTCAGAGCTCCTGGGTGAGGATTTCAGCATGACTCCCTGGTATATCAGATCATGGAGACATGTTATCTGCATGCTTCCATGGTTTGGAATGTCTCACCTCCCAACCCCCAGCATTCCAGTAGATCTTGAAAAAGAGGTACCCTAGTCCAATTTCCACTCCATCCTGTGCGGATGGAGAGCACTAGGAAAGAGCAGATCCTTTCTGGTCCACTTTTAGTTGTGGACAAAAGTGGCCCAGAAGTTGTGGACAAGAAGTGACACAGTCTACCAGCAATTGTAGAAATGCCCCAAGACTGCTCAGCTACAGTCCTCCACCTGTTCCTGAACTCAAGCTCCCATCATTCCATTCTAACCCCATGGGGTTGTAGTCCAGAGACCTGTGAAGGACTGCAGTTGAGCACCCCAAAGCAGACTTTCACACCAGTTTCCTAAGGCTACCAAAGCCCTGGACACACAAGTAGTTTAGGATGACCTAAGGTTGTGTTACTCTCATTATTTTAATTTAATTCATTTTCCTATCCCCGTTAGATCATCTTAATTGTAGTCCTCATTTTTACAGGACTGACAAGGGGCCTGTTCGCACTTGGCCCTTTTCTGGAGTATATCTCAGGATAGGGATGTGTGGCCCACATGCTAATGCAGACTCTGGTAGGCCTCACTTGGGGCCTGCTGTAGCCTGCACTAGCATGTGGACAGCAAGCCCCTGTTTCAGGATATATTCCAGAATAAAGCCAAGTGTGAATAGGCCCCATGACTCAGCCCATCCTAGCATTCCAGGTCGCCTTTGCTTTCTTAAGTGTGAGTGGGGGTGGGTGGGCTAAAGGAGGATGAACTGTGCTGTGGTGGGTGGAGTCCAAGTCTTTCCTTCAGCATTCTTATGCAAATTTATTATTATTATTTTAAAAATTAACTGCAAGGAGAAGAAAAGCACATAAAAAAGGAGTACATGGAGGTGGGGGAGCAGGCTTAAAAAAGAACCACAAACACAAACCCTCACCTCCCTTGAGTGACAGAACACCATCCAATCAGAAAGGGGATAGATTTGATTATTATTATTATTATTAGTTTATTTCTACAGCGCTGTCCATGTACTCAGCGCTTTACAGATGCGAAACAATATATATATATATATATAAATTTATATATATATATATATATATATAAAATATAAAAACCTGCCGAGGGCGTGCAGGAAAAGGGGGTAGGGGCCAAGAGTTCCGTGGAGGAGGCTCAGGTCGATTTCAGAGAAAGGTGTGACCAATGCAGCCCAAGGTGTTGATGGCCTGAGGATGACCAATAACGATCAATAGTAGTTGTGACCAGCACTGATATGACCTCAGATTGAATTAATGAATAGGCTGTCCTGTCTTAGACTTGTGTGGCTATGGTCTAAATCCCTGCCCACCTACTTGAGAGAAGAATCTGGATGTAAAGACTTGTTAGGAAAATGTGGTGTTCTTCAGTGAGCCGGTTTGGTCTAGTGGTTAGGGAGCTGGACTCTTATCTGGGAATACCGGATTTGATTCTGCCCTCCCCCATGAAGCCAGCTGGGTGACCTTGGGCTGGTCACAGCTCTTCTGAGCTCTCGCAGCCTCACACACCTCACAGGGAGTTCTGTTGTGGGGAGAAGAATAGAAAAGCTTTGTCAGCCGCTTTGAGTCCCCTTAACTGGGTGAGAAAAGCGGGGTAGAACAGCCAACTCTTCTTCTTCTTCAGATATAAAATAAAGCCAGAGAAAGGCATTCTATATGGATAAAAGCAGCATTGTAGGTTGTCTTGAACACACTGTCCATCCAGGAGAGGAAGAAATGATCTCTCATTTACATTTCTGCTGGGATTTTGATAGATATTTGGTCAGCTAGAGCTTGTCTGATCTAGTGGAACTGATAAAAATAGAACTGCCTAGCCACAGGTAACTCCCCTGCTAGAGATCTTGAAGGAGATGAATGGCACTTAGACAACACAAAGCCCATGAAATCAAACCATTACAAACAATCTCAACTCACTATCTGACAGTCCAGTTTCTTTCCTCTCCTTTGCACTATGTAAAAGGAAACCAAAGAGTGGTTCTGAATGTTTCCTTTTGTTCTGCACAGAAGGGAGAGGTGGAAGTCCTCATAACATTTACTGGGTGTCAAGGGGAAAAACGACTTCCATTTTTCAGGCATGAGTCTTTCTTCCACCCTTTAGCTATTATTAGAGTGGAGAGCCTTTGAGTTCTGATAGGGAGGGCTGGGTTTGGAGGTCTTAAACCTAATGAAGCAACACAGCCAGCTCCCAGCTGGATGCTGGAGAGCTAAGAAGATCCAGAGGGAAGGGAGAAATCCCCTTCCAATTGTTCTTTTAGTTTCAATCTGGGCAAAATTGGAAGGAGAGTTATTATTCCTAATAATTATTCCTAATAAGCTCTTACAAAATTGCAGTAGTAATTCTTCAGTAAAACATCTTCAATAAGCAAAAGAAATATTCTTCCAATGCACTGTTTCTGTTTCAGTTCTGCTTAGGTTTGCCCTCAGAAGTCATAAGAACCCAAGAACCTGATCCTAGGGGCATAGTCAGTTTACCACCATGTTGAAGCTAAGCAAGCCTGATCTGTACCTGGATCATTGACCACCTGGGATTACTTACTTACCTATGTACTTACTTACTGCCTTTCTTCCAAAGAGCTCAACCCAGCACCCATTATTTCCCTGCCTCCCATTAGCATTAGCATTTGTTAGTAGACCCATCTCTCTGGTTGGGAGGGAGGGGTAGGACAATCCAACCCTCATCAGTGCTTCATTGATGGCATATCCCATTCCATGTGTTTCTTGCCCTCACCTCATGGCTAAAGGTGTTTGAAACCCTAAAGCCAGCACTGCCTCTCAAGTCTTGGACTTCCCCCAGAAATGGTACATAGCTCCAACTTGCTCCTTCAGGTGGCTTTTGGATTCAGCAAGTACAGGGCCACCCTGCCTGGTGTTACGAACTGGAGAACTTCAGGGGTGCCCTGAGCCAGAGCGTCAGAGTACAGTGGTTTGCAGTTCAGTCTGGTGAGTGAAAGGTGGTGGGGAGGTGACCTGAAGCATGCTAGCCTGTTCTGGCCTGGCCAAGACAACAAAAATGCAATTGCACTCCAAGCTAGTGGTATCCCTGGCATGCTAGTGGCCAAATCCTTGGCCACAGGGGATATAAAAACTGAGGAACTTCAAGGTCTTAAACCAACTTTCTAACTGCTATACCAGATGTGATCAAAAGTTTTTGTATGTGGGGGGAGCAGCGCCTGACTGGTGAAGGTCTGATGGCAGTGAATCAATTTTTCTTCTTCTATACAGAGAATATAATCCACACAGATGCACCCAAAACTTGGCAGGCCATGGGGACCCCGTGTCCCCCAGACGGCATTTTGTGCACTCCTGTACTATGTTAAGCTGGTATGTCTGGCACTCCCAAAATAGTCCTGAGACAATGGCAGGGTTTTTATCTGTGTCTGGGGACACCGCAGGTCTTGCCAGAGAGGGAAAATCAAGCTCTCCGAAGCAAGGAAGGACACGTCACCTTCCCCCTTGCCTGAAGAAACAAAACTTTTCTGTCTGTGGTTGCCTCCAGACTTGCAGAATAAATCTGCAGTTAAATGTTAAAGCGCAGAATACTTACTGCGCAGCAGCGATGACTGGCCGTCCCAACTCAAAAGGCATCTCCATAGCTTACCCTATGGAGCTTTGAGAGTTGAGGAGGTATGCGCCATCATGCTGGTTGGGGCAGGCAATCAGATCTGAGCTGCCCTTCCTGCTCTTGTTCCTCTGTTCTCACTGTTCTGCCTGCACTGAAGCCCTGTCCCCATGCAATTTAAAGTCTGCCAAAAATCTTCTTTTGCATCTGAGCACCCCCACGCCAGGCTTTTCAACGAGCTTCCAGCGCTACAAAATGAGGAAAATCAGCGACAAAATACATGCCCTTTAAAGAAGAATTTCAGCACTCTATTTGGAAGTCGCGGATTTTCCTCGCCACATTTACCTTGGGGACACTCCATGGCAAAAGGGGTGGTGATTGCTGCCTGCACACACAGCCAAAAAGCATTCACACATCTCAGAAATGCATCAGGTTCCCTTCCTTTCCTTTGTAAAAAGAGCCAGAATTGCTCAGAATTGCAACATTATCAGGTGATCTGTGAAAGTGTTAAAAGAGTGAATGAGTGAAGGATCACGCTGCTGATGGCTGCAGCTGCTGAAATTTGCAGGGACGGGAAGCCTTTTCTAACAGAGAACAGAGTGAAAGTAAGTGTCGAAAGTGAATGAGTGAGCGATCACTGCCTTTGCCGGGACGGGAAGCCATTTCAGGGGACAGAGATCTGGCTATTTTTCCTTTGAACAAGAGGGGGGGGGGGGGAAGATGCGGGGAAAGAAAACAGGCTTCCGTGGGGACGGAAGGTGCGTTAAAAATACGTGTTTTGCTGAGCCTCGTGGGGCCGCTTATTACAGAATTGCATGGCACTTTTAAAGTCCGCTTGATTAGAGTGACAGCAGAGGGAACTCAGAGAGGCAAATAAGTCTTTGGGGGATTCAGCCTGAGGGAAACTTCAGATTTGTGTTGCTACTGCACAGCAAGTGTCCTCTTACCAGCATTAAGGTAACTGCACAGTTCTGATTGGATAATGCAATGCCACGACAATCCATCAATCATCGTGTGTGACACCTTGATTATGTCTTCAGAAACATTCATGTGAAGGGGAGACTTCCATTCCAGGGGGCAACAGCAAATTTTAATAAGCCAGTTTTAACAAAGAAGTAAACAAAAAAAAAGTCCCATGTCCACAACACACCATGTGCCCTCAAGCCAAAGATCTCACCATTATGAACCAAATCAGACCTGTCCTTATCCTCTATATCCGTTGATAGGAGGGCTGGCTGTCTATGGGTTGTCATGGACGGACCATTCGCTGGTGAGGTTTGGACTTGCAACGGCAGTTCCCCTCTGTGGGGAAGTAGGACCTATTGAGATGGTCCGCCCTCGGAGACTTATGGAATCCGAGAGATTCCTGAATGCTTTGGGGGATTTTCCGGTTGGCATGACTGGTGCTCCTGTTGAAGCCCTGGTTTCTCTCTGGAATCGAGAGATGAGCAGGGCTATTGACACGATCGCTCCCAAGTGTCCTCGGCATGCTTGTAGAGCCCGCAAAGCTCCTTGGTATTCCATGGAGCTGCGGGCTATGAAACAGGAAGGCCGACAGCTAGAGCGCAGGTGGCGTAAATCTGGCAGTGAGTCTGACCGAACACGGGTCAGAGCACACTATTGTGCCTACCATGTGGCGGTGATGGCGGCAAAAAAGGGATTTTTCTCCGCCACAATTGCGTCCTCGAGTAGCCGTCCAGCAGAGCTCTTCAGAGTGGTAAATGGCCTTATTAAACCAAGCTCAAAGAAACATGAGCCAGGGCCAAGTAATATCTGCTGTGACAAATTTGCGAAGCACTTTGAGGACAAAGTTGTTCAGATTCACAGGGGATTAGATGTCACAATTGAGCATAGTCCAAATGAGGTGTCCAGAGAACTGTCTGGTCCAGTTTGCTTGGATCAGTTTCAATTATTGCGGCCTGAGGATGTGGACAAACTACTTGCAGGGGTGCGGCCGACTACGTGCTCTCTAGATCCTTGCCCCTCCTGGCTGATCAAAACTAGCCGGCAAGGTATGACCGGGTGGATCCAGGGAGTAGTGAATGCCTCTCTGAGGGATGGGGTGGTTCCACCAGCCCTGAAACAGGCTGTGGTGCGCCCCCTCTTGAAGAGGGCCTCCCTGGATCCAGAAGATTTGAACAACTATCGCCCGGTGGCTAACATACCTTTTCTAGGCAAGGTTCTGGAGAGAGCTGTCGCTGTTCAACTGCAGGCATGTTTGGAAGAAGCTGATTATCTAGACCCATTTCAATCTAGCTTCAGGCCCGGTCATGGCACAGAAACTGTCTTGGTCGCCCTGGTTGATGACCTACTCCAGGAGAGAGACAAGGGGAATGCCACCCTGTTGATTCTCCTGGACCTCTCAGCGGCTTTTGATACCATTGACCATGGTATCCTCCTGGAAAGGCTACGGAGTCTAGGAGTTGGAGGCAATGCTTGGCATTGGTTCCACTCTTATCTCCAAAGCCGATCCCAGATAGTGTCTGTGGGAGGTGTGGATTCGACACCCTGGGAACTCACTTGTGGGGTTCCTCAGGGGTCGATCTTATCTCCCATGCTTTTTAACATCTACATGAAGCCGCTGGGAGAGGTCATCCGGAGATTTGGAGTGAGGTGTCATCAGTATGCAGATGATACCCAGCTCTATCTCTCTGTACCATCTGAATCAGGAGAGGCGGTGGAAGTACTTGACAGGTGTCTGGAGGCAGTAATGGGCTGGATGAGGGCCAATAAATTGAAGCTGAATCCAGACAAGACAGAGGTGCTGTGTGTCACAGGGTCTTGGGTCCATGTAGTCGGGAGATACCCTGTCCTTGACGGGGTTGTTATGCCCTGGAAGGGACAGGTGCGCAATTTGGGGGTACTCCTGGACTCCGCGCTAACACTTGAATCTCAGGTGGAGGCCGTGGCCAGGAGTGCCTACTCCCATCTACGGCTGGTGCGCCAACTGAAGCCTTTTTTGGATAGAGACGACTTGGCCACAGTTATCCATGCTCTGGTAACCTCTAGATTGGACTATTGTAATGCACTCTACATGGGGCTGCCCTTGAAGACGGTCCGGAAGTTGCAGCTAGTGCAAAATGCAGCAGCCAGAGTGCTGACTGGTACAGCTAACCGGATACATATTACGCCGGTTTTAAAATAATTGCACTGGCTGCCTATTCACTACCGGGCCCAATTCAAGGTGTTAACACTGACTTATAAGGCCCTAAATGGCTTGGGCCCCAAATATCTAAAGGAACGCCTTCTCCCATACCGACCTGCCCGTGCCTTAAGATCCAACAATGAGGCCCTCCTGGTCATCCCGCCACCTTCAGTAATGAGGTTGGTGGGCACCCAGGAGAGAGCTTTTTCGGTGGTGGCCCCGAGACTATGGAATGGCCTCCCCCTTGAGGTACGCCATGCCCCTTCCTTGTATTTATTTAGGAGGGCTGTAAAGACTTACCTTTTTGCCTTGGCCTTTGGGTGAGGCTCTGTTCTCCCTCCCCAGTTATAATGATACCATTATTAACGTCCTAGGGAATGCCTGGTTTTAATTTGTTGAATTTTTAAGGGTTTTAACCGTGCATCTTGCTTTTAATCTGTATTTTCATTTTAATCTGTATCTGTTTGAATTTGTATCCTGTTTTAATTTGTTTTAATCTGTTGTTACCCGCCCAGAGACCTTCGGGTATGGGGCGGGATAGAAATGTAAATAAATAAATAAATATGAAATCCAACAACATTCCATGTTTTCCAAATTATGAGAATCAAGGTTGAGAAACGAAGTAGCTTGTTTTTAGGATGCTTTCCTGAGTGCTTTCTGAATGTCTGCTGGCACACATAAATCCTCTTAATTGCACCTTTAAAGCACAGGGGGAAATGATCAAGGTTAAGGAGCATACTTGCTACTTTAACGCTGATCTCTACGGGAGGGAAAACAATTTTGACCGCACACTTGGTTTATTCTCCACTGCCTGTTCCAGCGTTCCAATAAGTGCTCCACAGAAAGCCAAAGCAAACACAGGAGAACAGAAGAAGCCAGCAGAACCAAAACAAATGATGCCCTTAAACTCCAGTACAAACCCTTTGTGAAACTATGGCTACGTTTTAAAATGCGTGATGTTGGGTTTTCTTCTGACTTCATCTTCATTTTCCAAACAATACAGCTGCTGATTGTTCTTTTGTGCCCTGATCTTCTGCAGCTTGAATAAACAGCGTTATTAAATTAAGGGATATGGCTGGAACAATTGGAGCCACTGCATTTATTATATGAAGGTGAATGAGGATTTGGCGCAGAATATATGCTCAGCAAGAGTGCTGTTGTAGCTCTCCTGCTGATAAGTATGCCTGATGATTCACATGTTTGCAGATTTGTCATAATCACACTTCACATTTGTGGGTGTGCATGAAAATGAATCTATTTATGTCTTCTTTTTTTCTCCACAGGTTCCCTATCTCATTTTATCTGCACTACAGCTTCATGAAGTTGCCAGCCCTGAAAGACAGCAACTGGCCCAAGTTTCACACAGCAAGCTTCCTGGTTAAGCAGAGTTTTGAACCTGTTCCTAATCCAATATTCTCTGGGCTCAGTCATATTTACCTGTGGTCTGCGTGCATCTTGCTCAAAGCCAGCCTGTTACAATCTTCCTCCTGTCATAAAACATGGCAAGAGGAGACCTCACACAGATTTCCTGAGGACAACATTGGCGGGGAGGGGGGGGGGGCGGCTGGCAAATAAGATGTAACAGAATTACAGAAACTGCACTCAGTGAAATGTGAACAGAAGGCAATGATTCTTCTGTAAGCCTTGGGTAAATTATGTGCGACTCTGGGCAAATTTGTGCTTTACTAGAGATGTGCATGAATGTTTTTTTGACATTCTATTTGAACTGAATCGAATACCCAAAAATCCAATTCGATTCAAGTCTTTTAAATTTGAATTTAACAAGATTCGATTCATATTTACCAAATTCAAATCTATTTGTTTGAATTTTTTATTCAAACAGAGGTATGCACCTTCCCCACATCCGTACACATCCGTACGCATCCCGTAATTATCCCATATGCAACCCATTTTCATCCCGTACATATCAGTACAAATCTTCAAGTACACATTGGCTGCATTCCCATACGGATGAAAATCTGGATTGGATTCGGACTCTGCACCAGCGTTCCCATTAAACTGGCCAGAAGTCCGGATCTGGGAAGCCCCATTCCCATGCCAGTTCTTTTGCCCCAGATTTTCTGCAAAAACTGTGCAGAAATCCAGGGGGAAAAAACCCTGGTGAATAGAGGACTTTCCAATCCAGTCTGGATTTTAGAGAAGGTGAGCAAAGGAGGAGAGCCGGCAGCCAGGGCAAGCGAGTGAGCGAGCAAGCTTGGGGTGTGGGAGGGGAGGCCACCCCTTGGATGCAGTGGCGTTGGGCTGCAGGCAGGTGTGCGTAGTGCAAATGAGTGGGGGGAGAAGCAAGGAGGGAAAAGGAAGGAAGGCAGCCGAGGATGGTTGCAGGATCGGAAGAGGAGGAGGAGGCCGGCAGCGGTGGCGGCGGCTCCTGTGCTCAAAAACCGCCACGGTGCACCGTTTGCAGGTGTGCTTCTGTGCACTTGTGGCTTCGGTTTGGGAACAGCCCAACACATGCTCGGTGCTGTTCCTGGACTCTAACTCGAACCTGTGGCAGAACCTGGATTGTTCCAGACCACAGTAATCTGAATTCACAGTAGGTGGGAATGCGCCCATTGTGTATGAACCCATACACATACGAATGGCCGGATAATTCGAACAAATAGATCTGAAACTCAAAATTAAATTCAAATCTTTACATTCAAATTTTGGGACATTCTATTCGAGTTCAGATGTCAAAATTCAGCACATTCTATCGGGTTTTGAATGCCTATGAATATTTGTGCACATCCCTACGCTTTACCTCCCTTCTTGGGAAGTGGAGCACTAGGGCTGCGTCCAGACACCTTTATACTGCCATTGGAATGCACAGTCCTGATCACACACAATGACCAATTGATTGTCATGGTGTGGCATTATATAATCAGGACTGCGCACTTACCTTAATGCTGGTTCAATGATACTCACTGCACAGTATAAAGAAAATCTGGACCTTTAAGCGAATGCAGGCAGGATGGCGAGAAAAGCAGAAGAGATG
This sequence comes from Aspidoscelis tigris stejnegeri, assembly GCA_023333525.1. Lineage (NCBI taxonomy): Eukaryota > Metazoa > Chordata > Lepidosauria > Squamata > Teiidae > Aspidoscelis > Aspidoscelis tigris. The sequence continues at coordinate 22,121,051 of JALMGA010000008.1, forward strand.
CCAGCAAAGCAGGAAGGGCAACTCAAAATTTGATTGGCTGCCTCAAACCACATGACGGCATGTACCTCCTCAGCTCTCACAGCTCCTACAGGGGAAGCGACAGGACTGCCTTTGCAGTTGGGATGCCCAGTCGTCACTGTGCAGCAAGCATGCTGTGCTTTTAGATTTAACTGTGGATTTATTCTGCTAGTCTGGATGCAGCCTAGAATGCTTTCGGTGTCTGGACAGCATTTTAACTTAGCCAGTGTTTTACGAAGCGCGAATGGCCCACCATTACTGCAGCCAATGTGGAGCCCCAGTAATGATGCCAGCGGGCCTGTGTGGTACCATTGCTGGTGCGACCTGGTGACGCAGCATGTAATCGCATTGGTGCAGCTGGTCACGTGCTCCCCTTGAACTTCTTCCACTTTACTAGCCCTGCCACAAGTGTAGACATGGAGTAGTTTTAGCTGCTCCATGTCTGTATGGTGCAGGGAATGCTCTGGAATTCATGGAACCATTTATGGTAAATAAATGGCTCTGTGAAGTTCAGACACTCCGTGCCAGGGCATCCCCTGTGTGCACTTACATTGTATACTACTTGCAGCTGCACTTACTGCTTGCAGATAGACTTGGGAGCTTTATCTTACAAGAAGACAAGCACATCTGCACCCTATGTGAGATGGCTATTTTGGCCAGCTTGTCCTTTAGCTGGTATTCTCCCACCCTGTGAAGTAAGAGTCACTTGTCCCTCTGCCATTGGCATTGGTGCTTCAGTGGAAACAGCCACTAGACTGCAGTATTTATTTATTGTTTGTATTTCTATCCCACCCTATACCCAAAGGTTTCAGGGCTTGTAACAACCTTTAAAACAGCAAATTACAAATCAATATGTATCAAAACAATAAAATACATAAAAAACACTTTAAAAATCAAAATAAATTCAGGATATTTAAAAGAATAGCCTAAAAGAATAGTATCTACGGTGGAGGGAAAAGTACAGTAGCTGTTTCTTGATCCTTATAGATGTAAAATGTGATGTAAAATGTTAAGTAGTACAGGACAAGGAATAAAATTGGGAGGAGGGATCCCTGCAGAAAGCTAATTCAATTTAAAAGCACTTTGCTTTCTCTGTGCTGCCACAAGGAAACCTCTTTTCATCCTAGGTTGTGTTCTGACATGACAATAGGGGTGCCTCAGAGACAGTAGTCTGTGGCGCTCGTGGCACCAACTCTTCCCTAACCCACTTTTTCTAGCCTGGAATGTTCAGGAGATGGGGAAGGGACAGGCTGGTGTCTGAACAATCCCATCTCAAAGCCTTTGCTAAGCTGCCTTGGAAGTCCTCAGAGATGTTTCCACTTTTTTCTTTTTTTTACTGTGTCTGATCACAGCCCTGGGGTAGGTAGAGAGTTGTTCGCCTACCTCTTCTCTGCAACATTACTGCCACAGCCTGACTTCTTAGCTGACTTCTTGGATCAATTCCCGATCGTCTTCTTTTCAAACATAAAATATTTCTCTCTCACATACAGACTTAATTCTGAATGCTTTATGTGTGTGAGAGCAGGAGGGAGGGCGAGATAATTTCTTGCATTATATGCAGGAAAATGGTTATGTGACTGCCTGCGAAACTGGATAATTTTGTTATGGTGTTTGGAGTTCTTTTCCTTCTCTCCGATAAAGCAGACACTCGGAAATCTTTTCTCAAATTTAAGAAATTTTACTGCTGATCCTCCACTGGGTGATTTTCTGTTTGAGTGAGAGGCTGCTTTTCTTCAGTTGTCTCTTGCAGCACTCATCCAGCACTCTGTCTCTCTCTTTTTGAAGGCAAGGTGGCTGTCCTTCCTTCCTCCCTTCCTTCTCTCTCTCCCCCAATAGAAGAGCAAGGAGAGGGGAGGAAAATGCTTAAGTACTTTCTGCCTCTGCTGAGATTTTTTTAAAAATATGTTTCTGTGCAAGTCAGCATATTTAGCTTGGAGTGGGAAAGGATCAAAGTTGTGTGACTGCTGAATGATGTTGCTGACTTGTTCCTAAATAGGATGGGTGTATAGATAGGAAGAATGTTAACAAATACAAAAAGAACCAACTAACCAACCAACCAACCAACCAAACCAACCAACCTTCCTTCCTTCCTTCGTATCCCTATCATTCTCTCCCCCCAGTCCCAACAGGAAGGATGTGCAAGGAAAGAGAAGAAAAGCAGACTATAAAGATGTACTTAGGCATCCATTCTAGTAGCCATCTTTCAGGTTGGGGGCACAAGCAACATGCATCTAAGGCCATTTGCTGGGATTCAACAGCAGGAGAAGTTTTGCCCTTGTCGCTGCTTGAGATGTCAATGGGCAATTGGTGAGAGACAGGATGCTGGGCTAGATCAGCTCTGGCCTGATCAAGCAGGGCTCCTCTTGCATTTTCATGAGGTGGGCAGTATGAGTGGTGATGGAATGGACTATGGCCTCTTCATGGGAAAACAGAGGGGTGTGATAAATATTCCCTGTACTTAGTGTGTCCCATAAACTCTGGTTTTGGTCAAGATCCCCTGGACCGAACACTGCTTACGGTTTAAAGGGCTTCCTCAAATTTGTGTGCAGGCTAAACTGTCAGCATTTTGGCTGCCCCTTTCTTTTCAGGATTGCTAGGCCTGCTAAGGAATTTCCCCCAGAATTAATGGGAATCTAAGAATATATATAAGGGTCAAACTGTTTTATAGTATACTACAGGAAAAGGATCAGATTATATAAGGGCCGATATTTTCATTTCAGATATCAGATAGAGGTGGGTTGTATATCACTTTATGGCACATAGTTGAAATGTTAAATAGAAGCAAACAAAGATATGATCTGCTGTCCATCTTTCTTGGCTTTGCAACAAACAATAAAGCACCAGCTAGATGCTCCTTGGCAGTAAACATTGATGCTGAAAATGCAATATTTATAGCCATGTATCTTATCTTATTGTACATGTGAACCAAAAAGTTATCTTAAAACTGAATAGCACAGCTGCTGAAATGAGTGTGCAGCAAAGAGTGAGAATGTTTTAAAATCAGGAAGTGAAATCACCACTGACATTTTAATTGGGGCCCTCTCTCCTTCGTAGTCCAAGAGCTCAGGAAAGGCAATGCTGCACTGGTTTGCTACAAATTACACAACTGTCTTATTTATTTACTATATTATGCAGCTATTGAATAAATAATGTTGTTTCCGTAGCTTACAGAACATGAACTTTTACTCCTAAAACTCAACATATTTTAAATGTCATTTATGATATATACAAATGTGATGATTTCATTCATACTATTCCAACTCACTTTTATAATAAGTCTCTCAGGATTGTTCTGACCTGAGTAGCAGAAGATATCTAATCCTTTCTTTCTGATCAAAGTCTGACATTCAAGTCAACATCAATTACATAGCATTCTCAGGCTACAAACTCAGAATCCTAAGGTCTCTTCACACTTGGCCTCTTAGAGCATAATTAGTGAACATCTGGGAAGGGGCATTTGCACCTGCAGCAGGTGCTTACAAGTGTCTCCTGTTTCCCCAGATGTGTGCTAATCATGCACTAGTGGTAGAGCACAAAGTCATGCTCCACACATGTCCAGATGTGACCAGAAACTTACCTGTTACTTCCAGCCAGCGACCATTCACACCTCAGCCGGCTGGGACGTTTATTGGAGCTGCTGCACACCTTTGGGATAGATAATGTGGAAAGAAAAGTACTGGTCACTTTGCTGATGTGTTCTCTCACTCTGAAGGCAGGCTGAAGCTGGATTAAACTTTAGGTGTGACCACAGACATAGAAGTGATTCATCTTCCCCACAAGGAAAAAAGAGAAGGTGAATGCCAGCTCACCCTCCCAGAGTATCCACATCCAACCTCCATTAATTGGCAATATGAAACCATTAGAAACCATTTCTATACAGAAGAAAACTCTGTAGAAAACCAGATTGAAAGAAAAATATTGCATATTCAACATGAGTTCTCATATTTTGGTGTGATTTCCCTGCAGCAGAAATTGATGTAATATGAGGTAAAACTGATGTGCAGTCAGTCCCTCAGAGAAGATAATTTACCATAGCTGAACTACTAAAATTTGACACTGGTAATTTAGTAAGACTGCAATGGAAAGCTAGCTCAGGCTCTAGAATCTCCCTGGAAATAAGATAATAGCAAACTACTTCCGTATCTGCCAAGAAAACTGCACAGATTCTAACAAGAGGCTTTTTTGCACTAAGGCGAAGACGCCTCAGGATGCTTCAGCCTGAACGCGTTGAGTACAGTTCCTCATCAGCACTGGCAGGCAAAGGGCGCATTCCAAACGCATCCTTTACCTGCCTATGTGCGAATGGGGAAGTGTACTAAACACGTTCTGGCTGAAGATCCTCCCCTGGCCTCTCCCCATTGGCTGCCTTGCAGCCAGGGGTGGGGAGGCCAGTCGGGTCCCTTCCCTGGGGTCCTGCCACCTGCATCAGACAGGATCAGGCCTATGCAAGTGGCAGGACCCCCACCTAGCACCCCCCAACCCACCCTGTGGTCATGCACGCATGTGAATGATGCTTACCTGCTGCTGCTGGCTCAGTTCTGGCTAGAATAGGCTGGGGACATTCTGTGCATACTTGCGAGACAGCCCCTCATTGGCTGGGCACCCATGCCTGTGCAGATGGCCAGCTGAGGCCAGGCTGTTAGACAAATTTATGGACAACAGATGTATCAGTGTCTACTAGAATTAATGCCTGGCACAGGACCCATTGCAGGCCTCAGGCAGGGCTGTCTGATTATGAAAACTTTGAAATAGTAGATTCTTGAGATGGTCAAGTGCCCCCTCCCTTAGGATGTAGAGCCCTTCTGCACTTTCCTGGTATACCAGAACAAGCTGTTCTGGTTTAGCAGTGGTCCTGCTTAAAAAGATTTGCAAGCATACTAACACCAACTGTTCTGAACCAGGCATCAGAACTTCCACACCTGAGGCCTCTTCACACTTAGGCAACTAGTCAGTAATTAGTATAGCTTTGGTGTGAAGAGCACATGGATGCTCACTAGGCTGCTACTTGCTGATCACAGAGATGTACTAATTGCTTCACACTAAATCGTGCTCCACACCTATACCAGTCTTTACCTCAGGTAGGGAGGACATCAAGCCGAGGAAGAGGGACAGGCTCCCTTAGTTGGGACTCCTTCCTTAGTGGATGTGCCTGTATCCTCTTGCACTGAGGATACTCCTCTGTAGGTAGCAGGAGGGGGCTTAAGCAACTTAAGGAGCAACTTATCCCGAGAGTTATTAGTATCTGTCTGTGAAAGGAACAGATAATTACAGCCTCAGAGACATGGTAAGTGTTCTTTAAATTTTATTTTCAGTTTGTCCCTTGAGGCTAAAATTTGCCCCAGAGGCAATCCTAAACACATGGGTGATTGCAACCACATTTTTAAAAAGTGATTGCCTTAAAGACTGCATGCAGACAGCCAACTGAGACCAAACTTCATTCCCAGCTCCTGTTATGAATCACAAATTACAAAAAATATTTCCACACTTGTTCCCACACTGACTTAGATTTATATGATATACCAGCTGGTTAAGAGTTAAGGGTATATACTATTATATTATTCATCAAGTTTGTAAGGATGTTTTATTTTATTTTATTGTTTGATTTAAAAGTTTAATAAAATTTAAAAAAGAAAAAAATTGCATGCAGATTAAAAAGCTGAGATGAGGAACAAATTTAGTTATTTCATATTCAGGTTTTGCACATTTCCTGCAGGATACAGGGCTTAAATCAACATATTGTTTATAAGTGGAAAACTAATGTTTTGATTCCTTTAGGTGACAACATTGGAAACAGAATTATTCATTCATCTAGTTTGCTAACAACAAACCCAATGCGAAATCCTGTTACAATGAAGGAAATGGGCTTGCCCAGGAAATTAGCTATAATATAGAAAACTATCCACATTTTCTCTGTGGTTTGTGTATGTTACGTATGTTTCTCAGGCAATGCTCTTATTTCTTAAAAAGATTTGCATCTTGGTTTAAAACAATTACTGTCGTTCACATAAGGGACTTTAATGCAATGTGGTGGTAGGGATTGAGAATGTATGAATTTGAAGCACAAGATAAATGAGTGCAAATAAAATGTCTCCTTATGCTGCTCTTTGAAGACATGCACAGATTTTCATGGAAGCAAAGGATTTTGTGGCTTTTCCTGCACACCTTCATTTCAAAAACATGGGCTGGATGTAGCCCTCTGTGCCTCATATGATGTATCAGTAACCCTAAATACAACTGATGGGTGCTTGAACTGTGTATGCAGCTTCTGCTGGTATGAAATCTTACCACTCATGCAAATTTAATAAATTGACTATTACTATCTGCTACCAAGAAAGAAGAGAAAAAAAAAGAAGCAGACAAAATACCATAGATCTTTTATAGAAAGATTTAGGGTGCTAGCATTTTTCATTTGGTGTCTTTCCAGGATATCACTCACTTACAGATTCATTCATTCATTCATCCATTCATTGAAGCTATCTTTCTAGGCTATTTATTTATCTATTAAGCTAGGAAAGCAGCATATAGAAATTCAAGTATCCAAGCAATTTTGAACAATGGAATCTTTTCTGAATACTACTGCTGTTCTTTGAAATACTTATTTGCAGGTGGTTTTAAAGGTGAAAACATGATTCTGCTTATAGTCCTGAAGTAAAAAGCACCTCCCCTCTACATATAAACACTTTTTGTTATTGCTGTAGTCTTTGCCAGGCTGCAGAAACAACTTTATTCTAACTAAGGAGGGAGAAAAATCCCTCCATCAGATACCTAGACATCCTGACAACACCCTGGCTGGGCAGGCCTCCTACCTGGCACAGCTGCCAAAGATTGGACCGAGCATTCTTTATTCACCAGAAAGCAGTGCAGACAGAAGTGGTGGGGCCATTCTGGAAACATCTGTGCCCCAAAGATTGGACATTGACCAGACAGCAGAAGGTAAACACTCCCAGAAACGCCCCTAATAGTCCCCTTATGAGATCACATCCTGAAAATAGAATTGGAAGTGGTCTAAGTACTGAGATAATCTGAATATAAAATAGTCCAAATCATGGGAGGGATAGTTCACAAAAGAAACAGAAATACATTTTGGAATGTAATCCCTTGGAACAGAGAATGGCTGGAGTTGGATGAAATGTAAAGTGTGATCACAGCCTCAAGAGGTTTTTAGGAATTGAAGAAATGAAATAAAGTAGATAAATAATGAACTGAGATGGGTGACAACAGATTCAGAACCTATTAGAAAGATTTCACTGAGGAAGAAAAGAATATAACTTTGACAATGATTGTATACTTAGGAGCTAAATTAATTAACATGGAGTGTTAAATGTTAATAACACAATGGAAAAAAGTTTCTTTCTTTTATAGACTATCAGCAATAAAAATAACCTTTCTCTTCTTTATTGGGCATTATAAACTTATTCTGATTCTGTATTCCAAATGTATTTAAAATGTTTTTAAAATTACCTATTAAAATAGATCAGCAACAACCAAAAAATGGCAGCAAATGATGCAAGATTTGTTTGGAAAAAACAAAAGACAAGGGTTGAAGCAAAAAAAGTATTATTGAATGACAAAAAAGAGGTTAGCTATCCAGTATAAAAACTATCTCCTAGTTATTTAAATTCAATAATAGATTGGAATTTTGATCTAGAGTCAGAGATGTTTAAATATAGTGCATATTAGTTAAGAAATCACATATTAGTTAAGAAACCATCTGTGAAGAGATAAGAAAAATCTATGCATCTTGGAAAATAACTTCTTAATTTCAAACTGGTAAAAGTATGAATCAAAGCAGAAAATTATTAAGTGTTAATGAGTCAACATTAAGATCAGTATGGAATGATACAGAATCGGGATGTAAGGGGATTTAAATTATACAGCCACTGTGTTTGATGCATAGATAGAAAGGGCTGATAGATGAAGATGAGATTATGGAATACAAATTAAAAATAAGTACTTCCCTAAAAATAAGTAGCTTCCCCGGTTTCATATTTTTTAAAAGTAATGTCTATAGTATTCTTTGAAAACCAATGAAACAATATAGCTAATTTTTAAAAACAAATAAGAAGCAATGACTTTCTAAAATATGTGATGTGGAATACAGAATCAGAATAAGTTTTATAATGCCCAATAAAGAGGAGGAAGGTTATAGGTCAAAATAGGCCATTGATGCGTGGCAACTGTTATGGAACAAGGCATACAGGTTGTCACTGAATATGAACATTATAGAATATTATTATGTATAGGAGTTGTAAAGTTGTATATAATGCACAGAATTAATAATTATCCAAAAATATTCTGGAAATATGGTAGAAGAAACATAAACTGAAAAAAAAAGTTTAGGTTAGGAAGAAGCAAGAAAAATGTTGTTGTTGTTGTTTAATTTGTATACATTTTAAATACAACTTACAAGACTATTCTTATACTACCAAACAGCATTACATCCAGCATCCAACGATAAACCATTTTAATTCCCTCTCTTTCCCCCACTTTAGCTATTTAACCTACACCTCTAGCCAAACTGCATCTATGGAATCCATACACACTATTTCAGGGGGAAAAAATTCTCAAGAATATCTCAGGCAGTACCTCCAATAGTGGGAACTATTTCTCTACAAATTTACTATTTTTGTCCATATCTTCCATCTTATTTTTTACATGCCAGTATTGATCCACTTATAATCAAATCCCAAATTATTTCATACCAGCGTTTTTATTAACTTTTCCCCAGTCTTCCAATTCCTTAAAATTACTTAGTAGCATACATAAAATAGTGTAATAATTTGACCTTCTGAAGAGTCATTGCTATTGATGTGATATCATGTAACAATCCCATTTTCTGATCTAGTTTTGTATCTTCAGTATGATATTTTTCTCATCCTACTCAGTCTTATCCCCAAACTGTGCAACTTTAGGGCCGTCACACCACAAATTTATATATAATGGTTTTTGGTCACATCCCTTCCAACACTTAGCTTCCTCCCCCCACTTTCATTATTCTTGTGATTGACTTGATGTAAGAAAAATTATGATATATATTAAAGTATCCCAGATAAGGTGCAATGTTTGTTCCATATATATATATAGGAAAGAATACACAATACTTGTGCTTTATATGCTAAAAAAACCAAAATATATGCTGGAAAACAGAGCGAAGGATTCTTAAGTAATGTTTTAGATAAATATGAAGTATGTGCTAATGGCAAAAAATTAGTTACTTGGTCAAAACAAAATGCTAAACAAAAGTTTCAGGGGGGAAATAGATACCATTTATTAACAACTGTGTCATGGCAAACAGTGGGATCCATATGGGAGAGCAAAAGTTGAACTTGGAAGCGGCATTAAATTTCATGTTTAGACCCTTAGTAGAGTAACACAGCAGTCAACACTTTCACAGATCACTCTCAAAATCCACCCAGTAGAGCAGCGGTGACTGTAGCAATCCACCACTTCACACCTGATAACAATTGCAACAATGTTGCAATTCTGCACTATTCTGGCTCTTTGAAAGTTCCGAGCTTTAGAAAGGGAAAGGAAGGAAAGCTGCTGCACTTCTGGGAGATGTGTGAATGTTTTATGACTGTGTGTGCAGGCAGCAATCCCTGCCCCTTTTGCCATGGAGTGTCCCCATGGTAAATGCTGCCAGAAAAACCAGCAACTTCCAAAAAGAGCACTGGAACTCTTCGTTAAAGTGCACTTTTTTTGTTGTGGATTTTCCTCCTTTTGTAGCACTGGAAGCTCGTTGAAAAGCCGGGCATGGGGTTGCTCAGTGGCAAAAGAAGATTTTTAGAAGGCTTTAAATTGCTTGGGGGCAGGGCCATTTTCTTTCTTTTTATTGTTTATTTTGAAATGTACAGCTTAATCTAATAGGCCATTCTCAAATAATACCCCAATAACAATCAAACTTAAAGGTTAGATCCACACACCCCCTTTTCCTCCCAATACTGGTACATTTTATGTTTATCCTCTGGGTGCCGTCCTTCAGCTCAAAAGGTACTGCTTCTGTTTCCACATAATCCATCAATTCTCTCCACTCCTCACTCAATATCCAATGACACCCCTCTCCCCCATAGGATGATCTATAATACAAAGAGGCATCAAATGTATATTGTTCCAGTATATCCACATAACATTTTTCCCAGTGCCTATTTCCATCTCTCTTTCCACCCCTACACAACAGTCAAGAGAGCGGCTCATAGCATTTGATTCAAGAGATACCAAGATTGTTCAGTTGCACTTTGGTTCCTATACACTGGGAAGAGGCATAAGTCCGGATACAATTTAATTGTTGCATTGATGATAGGCCTGACTCTAGTTCCTAATCTCAGTTCAGAATTTGACCACCTCCAGGCACACCCACAAGGGGGACATTTTCTGTGTTTCTCACAAGGGCAGCATGATCAAGTATGTCCACACAGCAGTGGATGGATGGATGGATGGATGGAAATTTGTATTCATTAGAATAGATCCCCTTCGAATGTGGTAAGATTCTATTCGATACAAAATCCAATATGAACGCATACATATCTGATATGTATCTGATACGTGTCCTGTAACATATCCAGTCTGAAAGTGTCAAATCCACCCTGAATCCACTCTCAAACCATGTCGAATGCACTCTGGATCCATTGCAGATGTGACTGGCGTAGCCGCTTTCCCACCTCCCCTTCATGAATTTTCCAAAGCATTCATATAAATGTTCCGAAAGATTCGTATGAATAGGAATGTCAATGTACGAATGTCATAACATTTGATTCATATATGAATGCCTGAATTCATCTGAATTCATACGAATATCAAATGTGACGGATATTCGTGCACATCCCCTGTGCCAACAATATTGCAGAAACATGCCAGAACTTCTGAAACTACAGTACATTCAATCTGGATCCACAAAGGCAGAGAAGGCAGAATTTGAGAATTTAGTTTTAGAGGAAAAGGTGGCAAAAATTGGCTTAGCATACCAAAGATTAACACACTGAATGGAGCCATACTGCAGAAGTACCTAAATCTTCAGTGGCAGTATCACATGCCAAAAATGGAAATTATTCTTTCTGTGGAACGGAAATTTAAGTGCAGTCTAATATACCCAAATCAGGAGAGGGAAAAAGAGATAATCTCCATTTAATAATATTAAAAGCATTAGTGCATGATTTCCCATAAATCAATTAACTCAGAGGAATGCCGCATAATTGAAGAAACAGGTAGCATTGTAACTGCATCCAAGAAAGGAATAATAACAACCCAGTCTTAGGTACCGATCTGTTAAGTTTAACTTCACAGCTAGATAAGGTGCAAGAACAAATACTCTCAGCTGGACTTCTGTTTTGTAAGATAACTATTTTATTCAGCAGCAGAGGAGGGAGGAATTTTGAGCTGAATAACAGGAAGGAATGTGTATACAAAATGTAAATAAGAGTGATGGAACTTTGCCAACAGTGTTCTTTTGAATACACTGAACCAAGTGCATTTTCTTAAATACGCTTTTGCATGTTGTTAGAAAAGAGTTTAGGAAGTGGATTTTCATGGTGGTGAATGTTTATTTCCACAGGGAAATCACATCTCCACTGCAGTTTAGTCAGGATAATGGGTGTTGCCAAAAGTGTGAGTTCAGGCATGCTGGAAACATTTTTTTTGTCTGAGGACCACATTGGACACACCATATGGTTTGTAAGAAAAAGAAAGAGTTGGCTTTTCTACCCCACTTTTCTCACCTATTTGGGGGACTCAAAACAGCTGACAAAGCTTTATATTCTTCTCCCCACAACAGACGCCCTGTGAGATAGGTGGGTCTATGAGAGCTCAGGAGAGAGCTGTGACTAGCCCAAGGTTATCCAGCTGGCTTTGTGGGGGAGTGCGGAATCAAACCCAGTATTCCCAGAAAACAGTCCGGTTCCCTTACCACTAGACCAAACATTATAGTACCTATCTCTTCTGGGAGGTGGACATCGTTGGAAGAGCAATAACGTATGCTGCAGAAATGCCCGCCCCCCCGGGTTTGAGGGTCAAGAAATTGAGACCCACCCACTAGCTGGCATGAGCTTCCAGCCAGTACAGGGGCCAGCGTGGGACAGTCCATTCCAATGTGCACCCCCTTGTTCTATACCAGGAGCAATTTGCCACAGTTTGGGAAGGATTGCCTATTCTGGACTGGAGCATATCACACTGAATTGGGATAGCACTGGAAAGTATGGAAATGGCCTTAGAAATGTGGAGGGGAATAAAAACTGTGGCTGCATCCCCAAATGACTTATTTGCCTCTCTAGTTTCCTTCTACCGTCACTCTATTCAAGCGGACTTTAAAAGTGCCATGCAATTCTGGAATAAGCGTCCGCATGAGGCTCAGCAAAATGCGCATTTAAAATGCACTTTCCGTCCCCACGGAAGCGTGTTTTGCTTGCCCGAATCTTTTTCTCCCCGGCCCCTCTCTTGTTGATAGGGTGCCGGCAGGAACGGAGAGGGAGTGCACTCTGCGTGGCCACAACCAGGAAGAAACCCCCGACAAGTTCAAAGGAAAAATAGCCATCAGTTCTCTGTTCGTCTCCCAGATCTCCGCCCCCTGAAATGGCTTCCTCTGCCGGCAAAGACAGCAGCTGCAGCCATCGGCCGCATGATTGTTCGCTCATTCACTCTCAACACTTTCACAGATCACTGTCAAAATCTACCCGGTAGAGCAGCGATGACTGTAGCAATCCACCACTTCACACCTGATAATAATTGCAACAATGGGTGTTTTCCCACTGTCACTAGAAGTACCCATTAAGTACCCATTAATGGGCACTAAATGGCATTTTTGTACCCATTAATGGGTACTTAATGGGTACTTCTAGTGACAGTGGGAAAAAACCCAATGTTGCAATTCTGCACCATTCTGGCTCTTTGAAAGTTCTGAGCTTTAGAAAGGGAAAGGAAGGGAAGCTGTTGCACTTCTGGGACATGTGTGAATGCTTTATGGCTGTGTGTGCAGGCAGCAATCCCCGCCCCTTTTGCCACAGAGCGTCCCGATGGTAAATGCTGCCAGGAAAACCCACGACTTCCAAAGTCTTTAAAGTGCACTTTTTTGTTGGGGATTTTCTTCCTTTTGTAGCGCTAGAAGCTTGTTGAATAACCGGGCATGGGGGCACTCAGAGGCAAAAGATTTTTAGAGGGCTTTAAACTGCTTGGGGACAGGGCCTGTGTGAGGAAGGATCAGACATGCTGACTGTTATTTGGGGGAAAATAATCCTGTCTAATCTATCTTCTTCGTCCTATCCTACTTTGCAGTGGCAGATATTGACTGTAGTGAAAACTGCAATATTAGCCTCATTTAAGGTGAGCTTTCCCTGAAGCATGTGGAGAAGGAGAGAAGCAGAGAGGGAGGAAAAACTTGCTTTTAACGTAGATACTGGAATGAAGCCACTACATGTAACAAAGCCCTGTGTTTCTTCTCACTGATTCCTAAAATGTAGAGAATGTATACTAATGTGTGAAATGTGGGGATCCCACCCAATTCATTCAGCACCAAATGCTGTTGTTGGAGTTGGAAGCAAGAGTTCCTCTGCAATCGAGGGCTTCAGGGGCTGCTCTGATGCCAATAAAAAGAATGTGCACAGCACTGAAATTGAGAAAGGGTAAACCCAATTGCAGTGCGTACCGGACATAAGGAGGAAGTGCAGAAAGGGAGACATTTTAGCTGCATCTTCACACAGTAAAAAAACAAATAAATGGTTCCTTTATCTCCATTAAAGGCAAGAAAATGCACTTCCAAAATGCATTCTCTAGGGATGTGCACAAATGGAATTTTGGGGATTCGATTCAAATTGAATCAAATATCCGAAGATCTGAATCGATTCGAATGCTTAAAATTTGAATTTAGAGACACTTGATTTTAATTTTAATTTCTGAATTCGATCAAATTCCCTAGCACACATATCCCTAGCATTCTCCTCCTCCTCCTCCCATCAATATGTTCTAAGAGAAATACATCTGATTTCCCCCAGTTATGCCTATAGCATGTGTCTGCAAGCTAGACATATGAATGTACTACTCCTGTGTTGTCTTTTACTTGGAACTGTGCAACATGTTGCTTTTCTTTATGGCTGTGGGTAAAAATAAACCTCAGCTGGGCAACTGGCACCGGCCAGCCACTTGCAGGGAAAGAGCTAGACCAGCAGTTCTCAACCTTCCTAATGCCACGACCCCTTAATGGAGTTCCTCATGTTGTGGTGACCCCCAACCACGGGGGTGGAGCAGCTGGGAGGTGGGAGGGAAGGGCGGTGGGAGGCTCGTCGCGACCCCTCTGAAGGGGTAATTTGACCTCCAAAGGGGTCCCGACCGCCAGGTTGAGAACCACTGAGCTAGACGGTCATGTGCTCTCAGGCATCAATGTCAGAAAACTGCGACAAACTGGGATTTCTTCCACAACATATCAAAACCTGTTTGCCTGTGGCTTTCTATCAGGGAAATGCCTGACAGCCACCCCCCTGGGGCCCATGTGCCAGCTGCTAATGGTATCTGCTTGCATAGGTATTCCTGCTACGTTTTTGTGTGTGTGTGTGCTGGGGTTGTGGTTTTTCTTCACACAAGTTCCAGCAGTTCACAGCTGGGTGAGGAAGGCTTGCAATGAGAGGGGTGGAGAAATGTAGCCCTGCTCCCAAGGAGGTACACATGAGCATCCCATGAACAAGGGCAGGCTTAATTTCAAGGACATGTGAGGGGCAAATCTGTGCCAGCCACATGCACCCTGTGCACTGATTCTCAGAAGAGGGGATCTTGGCCTCGGGCAACCAGGCTGATCATCATTAGCCACCACAGTGCTGAACAGATAACCCTAATTCACACACGAGGCTTTTCAAATCCACTTTGAATTTGTAACACTGGCTCCTTTGCATTTGCACAGGTAAAGTCCAAAATGTTAAAGCCACCTTTTGCTGGGTATGAAAACAATCTCCTTGATTAATTTTTGCTGAAAAAGCCATCAATCCACTTAACTGAGTGCTAGCTTAGTCTGGTGGTTAGAGTGCTGGACTCATATCTCAGTCACTGGGTTTGATTCTTCACTCCTCCATGAAGCCTTGGGCTAATCACAGCTCTCTTCTGAGCTCTCACAGCCCCACCTGCCTCACAGGGTGTCTGTTGTGGGGAGAAGAACAGAAAGCTTTGTCAGCTGCTCTGTGTCTCCTTAAATAGGTGGGGAAAGTGGGGTAGAAAAGCCAACTCTTCTTTTTTTTCCAACACAAAGCCAGCTGGGTGACCTTGGGCTAGTCACAGCTCTCCTAGCTCCACTTACTTCACAGGGTGTTCCATTGTGGGGAGAATAGAAAGCTTTGTCAGCAGCTTTGAGTCTCCTTAAATGGGTGAGAAAAGCGGGGTAGAAAAGCCAATTCTTCTCCTTCTCCTTCTCCTTCTCCTTCTCCTTCTAAGAGGGACAGTAATGATATTGCTTTAAGTGGTACAATATCTATCTACAGGTATGGCAGTGTTTTCACAGTGACTTTGGTGCCGTGAATGCACCTCAAAGATGCAGGGATCACACGTCTCTGCTCTTTCGTGCATTGGGTGTGATGGGTGAGTGCAGCATACGCATGGATCTGCACTTATCCAGCCATCGTCCCACCATTAGCTCTCCCCAGAACCCTTGAAAATCCTTTATTCCCACTCTCCCCTGGCAACCCCACTGTTGCTGTGCTGTTGTTACTTGCATTGGACCTACCTGGTCTGATGCAGTCTCTCCGTCATTGGGAAGAAGGAATTGCTCCCCACCACCCCCATCAGCCATCAACATTACACAGTCAGGGAACGAAACATTAGCACAATTGGAGGCCGTGGGTGGTGAGCAACCAGCACACTGCTCCTTTTGGAAGTCAATTTTGAATTGTCTCAAGAAAAGTAGTTTTGTGCTATGGTAGCAAACACGGAGACACCATTTGGAGGCAATTGGGCCCTGTACAGTTGTGCATTTGTTTGTGATTTCCATTCGAATCAATGGGACTGTTATGCATGAAGCCAGGGCCCTTAGGATATAAGGAAGATTTGCTAACCTTGCTTCATACTGTTCATGCAGATAAGGAGGCCTCTCACTTCGGCTCCAATCAGAAGCTTGTTTTATACAGTACACTCCCAAAGGCCATAATTACTTCCAGAAGCAGAAATTTGAATGACCCAGATAATTAGTTCAGTACAGAGGGTCTAGAAATTATTTACATAAAAGCCAATTTACTTTAAGAAAGTAGGAAAATACCCTAGCCACCCAAAGCAAATGACCCAGTTAGTTCAGTCGTGCAAGAAAAACTCAACAGAGGGTGAGTACTGAAGTAGAAACTTGCAAAGATGTGTGCTGATTGTGTTCCATCTTGTTTCACAATACATTAGTTGAAGATGTGTTCAATTTTCAAGCAGCTTTATAGATGTTAACATTAGTTCCCAGAGGATCACACAACCTGTTTTAATGCAGCAATGCCTTAATAAAAAGAAGGAAAAGAAATATGGGGGGGGGGGGAGATTTTTTTTTTTGGGGGGGGAGCAGTTGAAACTCTTCTCATCTTCCAGGTAGTAAGAGGATCAGAACTGAGGGTACATGTGCCCAGACATTTCTGCTCACGCTTTCAAGGAAGGGGTAGCCCAGGTACCTCTCCAAATTCTACACCTTATCAGGTAAATTGGCTTCTGACTCTGAAGCCATCTCTTTGCAAAAAGCTGAGTACTAAGCGCTTCCTTGCCAATTTGCTCAGGGGCTGGGGGCAAAATAAATCCTGCACCCAAGTTTTTTCTACTGAGATTGCGCTGCATTATCTCGGTTGGTTCCCTCTTTCAGATGGTTCTAGCCGTTGAAAGAGGGAGGACGAAAAGAAGAGTAGCATGTCATTTCTGATCTCCTCTTTCTCTCCATCCCTCACTTTCTATATTTGTTGTCAAGAGACTGGATTGCAAATCTAGAATGGAAGAAACACCTGAGGTCTATTCACACTATGGACTCTAGTGCATAATTAGTGAACGTCTGGTGAAGAGCATCTGCACATGGAGTAGGCTGTTAGAGCCTCCAAGCGTGCCCACGCTCACCAGAAGCTCACTAATTGTTGAGCTTAACCAATCTTACCCAGAGACGTACCTCAAGCATCCAGGGCAGCAACCATTTGCTCTTCTTCCAATGCTCCGGGGTCATCTGAGGTGCTGCGCAAGTGTGCTGGCACCTCAGATTACCATAGACACAACTCCATGGGCACAGAGTGTCAACGTTGTCAGGGCAACGGTGCTGCTGCATGTACAGTTGTGGAGGGTGCTGCAGCCAACATGGCAGTGCCCAGAGGAAGACCGGGCCCCAGATCAAGTATTCAATCATGGGGGGAATGGCCAAAGTTGACTAGCGCTCCAAGTGCGAGTGCTAGTGAATGTTGGTTAATCGCACTCCTTTCCCATCCAGCAGACAGGAAGGGAAGTGATTTGGGGCTGCTTTGTGAGAGAGTCCGAATGCTGCCTTCAGGCAGTTGCACGCTCAGGCTGAGTTCAAAACACACATGTACAGATGCATAACCCTAGCAGGGAAATTTTATCTGTGCAGAATGTTTCTTCCAAAGTGTTATAGCCAGTTGCACACAGAAGACAGATGCTTCAGTGTATGTACTTCTGTTTAAAGCAGGGATTATGAACAAGGTTTCTAAGGGTGCCATTGCTGAGGTTTTAGCAAATGTTCACTCTGCTTCTAAACATTCTCCCCAACCCTGGGAAAGAGGGTACTGCCCACAGCCTTTCTTCAGAATCCCAAATGGACCGCAGGGCCCCCAAAGGGCAAAAAGCTTTGCAAATACAGTATATCAAAGTTTCCATCAACAGATATTGGCTGCATCTCCATGACCCAGGGTGCCTCCAGATGGTGAGAAGAAATTCTGGGATCTTTTTTCAATCCTGAAATTGCCTTGTGCTGCCAGTGTGGAGACAACAGGAGGCAATCATGGCAAAAGATTAGGCTCCTACCTTTGTCTGGAGTTTCCTTGTGGGATCATTTCTCTTGCAAAATACTTGTAGGTAGGCAGTACCTTCCTATCTACAGGTATTTTGCAAGAATACATTACACAAAGAAGCTAAGCAAACAGAATTACAGAAAGCCTGGCAACAGAGCTCAGTTTTCTGAAATGCTGATTTAATGCATTTTTGCTTGACTATCATAAGAACCATAGGAAGAGCCTTGCTGGATCAGGCCACGGCCCATCTAGTCCAACAGTGCTGCACTGGTTGCTTCTGGACATTCTCAGGCGGAAGGCCAAGGCAAAATCTTCACCTTTTCCTAATTCCCTGCAAATGGCCTTCAGAGGCAACCTGTGCTTCTCCAACCTGGAGGCAATATCTAGGCATCAATTCTAGTCCCCATTGGTACACCTGACCTCCATGAATCTGTCCTGGGAATATATTGGGATTGCCATAGATACGTAGGACAAAACAGTCTTAGGAAAAACATGGAGTTCTACTCATGTCTGGAAGCCTCCTCAGTAAAGACACCTTAATTAGAAAGTAATACAAACTGGCCTCATTTGCGGTTCCATTGCTGTTTTAAAGAGACATGGCTATTTTTACCCTTGAGGCAAGGAGCTGACAGGTGATAAGTGTTCACTGGAAATGTGATCTGAGGAAAAAGAGTTAAATTCTTCTCCTTCAGTTCTAATCTGGATTTTCCCATTAATAGCTATTTGCAAAAATGAAATAAAATAAATTAGATTTTTGGTAACACGTAGTTTGGTCCTTAGTGAGGGGAAGTATAATGATCTTCCAACGGACTGTCTTAAAGGATCTTGGCAAAGGAAGTGGAAGAAATGCTAATCTGGAGTGGCAGAATTAATCCACGCCATCTCATGAGCATCTCAAGAGGTTATTTCCTTCTTGCAATGTCTAATATAATTTTAGGTGGCTGAAGAGGCTCACAGGGACTGGGTTATTTGTTTGCCTTGCTTTGGCTGATATTGAAGAGCAGGCATTTCCACAAACACCATTTGATCTTCAGTTTTTTTAAAAATAAATGCAGAGTCCTCTCCATCAAGGAGTCTTTTAAAATGCAAAGCTCTTTCCCCCCACACACAAAGCAATTTTTCTAAGTTGCTTTCTCTGAGTGGGATTCTATTGGCTACTACTTGCTCAAGACTGCTGTTAGAAGAAAATAAATGTCACACATTTACCTTACTTGAAAAAATCTACAAAGTGCCTCATCCTTAAACAGAAATATCTCAAGTTATCTGCACTACCATGTGGACAGCAGGCCCCTATGCTGGGATATACTATATATTCTGGCATATAAGACTACTTTTTAACCCAAGAAAATCTTCTCAAAAGTCAGGGGTCGTCTTGTACGCTGGGGGTCGTCTTCATATACGGCGAATATATCCCAAACAATATATTTTAACTGGAAAGGTTGGGGGTCATCTTATATGCCCAGTCATCTTATACGTCGGAATATACGGTATTCCAGAATAAGGCCCAGTGCAGACAGGGCCCTTGCCTCAAAAACAGATCAAAGCTCCCCAAGATCAGTCTCAGTAGCCCATGTAAAAGAATCAGAATGTCCACTTGCATACACAGCCTGCAAACATATAATGGCATCAGAACAGAAAAACAAAAAGGCTTGTGAAATTTTAAACCCACAAAATAAATGGATTTAATAAAACCAGTGTTCAAACTTCAATACTTTTATTAAGAATACATCTATATAACTGCACAGCTGCAGTCTGTGGGCTGTTGCATATTATACTGTAATTTGTCTCTGTCAAAGACAAGGTGTGAAGCCTCTGTAAGTCACCCTTGTGGTGAGCAGCATGACAAAGAAACGCATCATGCTTCCTGGCCCTGAAAATTCTGCAGCTTCCAGGTTTCCAAGAAGGCTGCTTTCATGCCTGCCTAGAAATGGCTCCAGAGGTCAGTAATTTATAGTCTGGTGTGAAGATAGTGCCCACAAACCAGGCCTTTCAGGTGCAGAAGAAGACACTTTTGGCCTTGACTACGGCTCTGAGTCATTGGAAGAGGCCTACAGATGAGACTCCTGGGGAAGCAGAGAAGCCCAGGAGCCAGATGTGGGGAGGTGTATATAAATACACAGCCTCAGGCACATCGAGATGTTTGGATTAGGGATGTGCATGGATGGGAATTTTGCATTCAATTTGTATCGAATTGAATGTAAAAAAATTCATACTCATTCAAATAGATCCCCTTCAAATGTTGTAGGATTCTATTCAATATGAATGTTTTCATACAAATTTGTACAAATATCCAATATGAATACATACGCATCCAATATGTATCCAATACATATCCGATATGTATCGCATTAACATATCCACTCTGAAAGCATCATCTCCGCCCTGAATCTGCTTTCAATCCTCTTTCAAACCATGTCAAATACACTCGACCTCCTCATCTCACGAATGTTCTGAAGCATTTGTACAAATGTTCTGAAACACTGATATAATTGTCAATGTACAAATGCTGTAACATTTGATTTGTATACGAATGTCCGAATTCATACAAATGTCAGATGTTACAAATATTTGTGCACATCCCTAGTTTGGATACCCTGTTACTGGGACAACTCGGGCGGCACATTACAGCACCTGTGTGGATGCATTTCATGGTCCTGAACTATAGCTGCTGAGAACCCTTGCTATCTTTCCAATGGCAGAAAAATAATGGGAGCTGTGGTTCAGCAAAATCTGGGGGCTAGAGTTTAGCCACCCCTGGGGCATTTTTAGCAAGTATTTGTAGGAGGTGTTTATAGCAGGTTCCATAAAAGATGGTTCAGAGCAGTGGTTCTCAACCTGGGGGTCGGGACCCCTTTGAGGGTCGAATTACCCTTTCAGAGGGGTCGCGATGAGTCTCCCACTGCCCTTCCCTCCCACCTCCCAGCTGCCCCACCCCTGTGGTTGGGGGTCTCCACAACATGAGGAACCCCATTAAGGGGTTGCGGCATTAGGAAGCTTGAGAACCACTGGTTCAGAGGATTGATTTCTCAAAGGAGCGGATTGGAATGGCTTCCCCTCCCTGCCTTTATGATGAACGTGTGTCTTAGCAGATATATAAAAATGCCACTGTGTTTATATTTCTCCTTACATAACAAGGGCTGGTAAGGCTGACATTTCCTTGCTGAACATTCTGTTGTTGCATTTTCACAGCAGGAGGATGGTGAGGAAAAGAAAGCGGGAGGCAGGGAGCTCACATATGCTTTGTATTTATGCTACGGACTGAGAAGAGTGACCACACCCATCTAGCAAGCTTCAGCGCTGCAGGAAGCAAGCAACCTTCTCTTTGTGGTCTAACCTGGCTGCCTTTCAGAGTGACAATTATACCCTCGCACTGTGTATTCCAGAAGTATGCTGGACAACCAGACTGTTTTTCTTACTAGCTGAATGACTTTGACTTTTTTTTTCTTTCCATGCACAGGATTCAAGCCACAAGCCGAGCAGCATTTTCAGAGGGAAATAATGTGCGCTGGAGGTCAAAATAATTTGCAAGCATTTGGACCCTTCTGAAGCATCTCTTGGCTAACTTCAAAGGGCATCTCACCAAAAAGTGGCTTGATAGTTTGTGGGGGAGTTCCCATTACAAGCTTAAAATGGTTTTGAAACTGTTTTGATCCTCGCAGTCCCCACATCAGGTTGGCTTAGCATGCTTTCCACGTGTTAAATCGCCCCAAAGCGTTGTAAATGTTAACACTCATTTCAACAGGTCTTGCTCCGGTTTGTGCGCTTGAAACGTTTTACATTTCTTGCTGTGGGAACGGTACAGTTTTAGTGGGATGAGAATGCATGTTTAGGGTTTCCCTCCCCCAATAGCTTGCTTCCAAAGTTAGTGATTTTACTGTAAAAATCCACCCCTAAGCAGCCGTTACACTGTAGCAATCCACACCTGATAACAATGTTGCAATTTTGCACAATTCTAAAAGTTCTGACTTTTAGAAAGGGAAAAGGGAGGAAAGCAGCTGAAGTTTCGGTCCAGTATCCTGTCTCACATAGTGGCCCACCAATTGCCCAAGGCAAAACTTCTCCAGCTCTCGAAGGTTAAGGTTCAGTAAATGAGGAGGAGAAAGGAAAGCCTGAAAGAACTCTACCCACCCCCTCAGGCTTCAACTACTGTAAGGCTGCATTCACACCTAAGTTTTAATCCTGTTTCAGTCCACTTTCAGAGTGAGAGAACACATCAACAAAATGACTAGCCATCTGCTGTCCACTTTATCAAACCCAAGGGTCAATTTTCTGAAATAATGCTGAAAGAAAACAGGATAACACTTAGCTGATGCGTTCTTGCACTATAAAAGTAGACTGAAACAGGATTAAAACTTAGGCGTGAACCCAGCCTAAGTGATTCCACAATACTTGATCAGATGGTGCCCAGATATCCTGGATTTGCATCAGCTCTAGCACCCAGATCCGTGCAGTCTGCCCAATTTTGTCTGTAGAGTGTGGCTGCATCTGAACACATGATAAAAGCGTCTTGGGAGCAGATCAGAGGTGACAGCATGCACAAACTAATGTTCCCATCCCACTGCCAATCTATATTAAAGGCCTTGAAATGAGGATTTTCTGACCTTTAATTTGGATCAGAGGGATAAATGTACAGGTGCTACCACTCTAAGCCTCTTCTAAGCCATTTTTATTTTACTGTATTTGGGTGTAACTATTGGACCCAAGCAATCCGATTTTATGTCAAAAACGACCTGGAAAAGCTCCGCCTAACAGCTCAGATGCAATAGTGGAGACAGGAAGAACTCCTTACCGCCACTTGATGGGCATGATAATGCATCCTCATCTGTGTTCAGTCGTATTAGCTACAAGCTATGTGCCATCTGTATTCTAGTCTTCTCCTTTCCTATGTCATTGGTTTACAAAAGATTTCTATGAGTTCCATTGGACTGGAATGGGCTCTCTTGGATGTTTCTGCCAACAACACAAGCCATCTCACCCTGTACATCCCATAGTACATAGTAGCAGCAATCATTTCACTGGAAAATCCCCTTTTGGAATGGGATTGCTCCCATTCCAAAAGCTCTAAAGAACTGGACATTCATCAACATAAATCATACCAGGAAGTGATCCAGCTGTGACAATGGAATAATGTCCCTCTGTTAATCTCTGTGAGGCAAAACCAAATAAGTGCTTGACCTATATAATGGGTTGGCTTCTTAATATGGAGATTTCAGTGTGGATGGTACACCAAGAGAATCACTGCATTTCCCTTTATCCCTCAGGCTCTTGGATTGCATACTGATTGGTTTCCTGAGGAAGAGGGTCTAGTCACATGACTGCAAACCGGATGGCCCCTTTCCACCATTCTATCTTGGGGCTGCATTAAAAGAAGAACAAGGGTTTGTTTTTATACCCTGCTTTTTCTCACCCTTTTAAGAGGACTCAGATCAGCTGGCAAAGCTTCCTGTTATTCTTCCCACAAGAGACACCCTGTGAGGGAGGTGAGGCTGTGAGAGCTCAGAGAGCTGTGACTAGCCCAAGGTCACTCAGCTGGCTTCATGGAGGAGTGCGGAATCAAATCCACATAAGAGTTCTGACACTCTAACTACTTCTTGGAAAAGGGTTAGGGTTAGGGACATGGACTGTACACATTTAGGATTTTAAGGGCAAAATCAGTTTCTTTAACCCAATCTAGGAACTAGATTACTTCCCTATAATCCCAGATATGTGTGTAAAACATTGTTCAAAGGTTTTGTGAAACATCTGAAACAGCTTTGTGCCTTGTTACAATCTGATGATGTTTGGACCCATCCTCTTAAGCACTGAGATAGCCAGGAGGAGCAACCTAAAGCCAACCTAAAGCCCTCACAGAGTTCCTAGGGGAGTTTCCAAGATGTTCCACCTAGCAAACTCTAACCCCATTTAGAGGGTGAAAAGCTGTTTAAACATGATATTCACGAAACATGATATTCATAACAGAATTTTGATCACACTGAACCCCAGAGGACCATGACCAAAGGTCCTGCCATAATATGGAACTAGATATACAAGCTTCTTCAGAACAAGTGGCCGTTAGATAAAGCTGAGCATGGAACTCTGAGGAAAGAGGAGAAATGTAACATCGGTGAGGACCAATGAAGAGACCCAGAGGGGAGACAGAAAATGATTTATGAAAAGAACTTCTAGTGCCAAAATAGTTTTAATGTTTTACTATTATTGTGCCTATGAAGGATGTTTTTAGCGCTCTTGAATTTGCTGCTTTAATGTTTTACGGTCCATTTCCCAGCTGTTTCATAGTAATACATCAATAAATATGAATAGTAATAGGACTTCAGTTGGTGTGGAAGCTGTTGTTTTCATGTTTGCCTTAAAAAGCCCCCCCCCCCATAAACAAATTTAAAAAACTTGATGCCCTGAGAACATCTTGGCTTAACTGGACAAACAAGTATTTGAATCACCAACCGTTTCACCCTTTCTCCCACATTAGCTTAGCAGCACTTCCTAAAGCCAGTTTGGTCTAGTGGTTAGGGAGCCAGACTCTTATCTGGGAATACCGGGTTTGATTCCACGCTCCTCCACAAAGCCAGCTGGGTGACCGTGGGCTAGTCACAGCTCTTTTCTGAGTTCTCACAGCCCCATGTACCTCATAGCATGTTCTGTTGTGGAACAGTTTTGCTGCCATTGCTCTTCCTTTTTCATTGGGTGAAAATTTGCAAGGTACCTGCCAACTAGGAACATGTGAAGGGAAGGTTCTTTTCTAAGACATGCCTTTATAAGAAGCTTTATTTGTGGGCCTTTTCACACTTTGTCTTATTCTGGAATATATCCCAAAATAGGGGTCTGCTGTCTGCATCCTAGTGCAAACTATGGCAGGCCCCAGGTGACGACTGCAATAATCTGCATTAACATGTGAACAATAGACTCCTATCCTGAGATATATTCCAGAACAAGTACAGAAAGGGTCAATATTTTGTTAGCAAGGGGATGGCCACAACAAGAAGAAGAAGAGTTGGCTTTTCTCACTCGTTTAAGGAGACTCAAAGTGGAACAATTTCAATTTGTATTGAATTGAAGGAGGGAAATGGCCTTTGTGCAGACCCCTGGTAAGGCTTAGTAGAACATGCCCTGCTAAGATGTGAAGACCTTTGTTATCTTTTACTCTTCTAAACCCATCCAAACTGTAGGCTACTGTAATGTGGACAGGTTCTTTTGCCCCAAATCTTCCAATATTTGACTTTGTTGGGTGACTGTGTCTTCTAGCACTGTGATATTCTAATACTTTCCTGTTATAGTTGTTTTATTTAATCAGGTCCAATTCTTCATGACCTCATGGACACAGCACTTCAGGCCCTTCTCTGCTGTCCTCTGGAGTTTGCCCAAGCTCTGTGACCCTATCTCCCCACCTCAACCACTGCTACCTCTTCTCCTTTTGCCTCCAGTCTTTCCCAGAATCAGAGTATTTTCGAAGGAGTCCTGTTTTCTCATTATATGGTCAAAGTATTTGAGCTTCAGCTTCAGTATTTGTCCTTCCAGTGAACAGTCAGGGTTGATTACTAAACTAGTTTAATACTTTTCTATACTGATCCCCCCCCCAGCCAAAAAACCCTAAATTTGTAAGTGTTCATTAATAAGCAGGTGGTCTGAGGTCATGATGCTACACAAAAGCTTCCATTAAGACCTTAGTGCTGAAGAGAATGAAGTTGTTCTTCGACACTGTACAAGGGAGTAATGGAGAAATCTGCAAAGCCATGGGGGCTGTTGCTAGCATTCAGAGAAAGAATGCTTCCTTTTTAAACAGGAAAAAAACCTATACAGTTAATGCCTGGCCAGATACCTTTCACTGTATTATTAGTTCAAAAAACTCTTGCCCGCCTCTTACAAGAGTCTTTATCTGTCATGTCAAACTCTCTTTGAAAATGCTTAATGGGCCTTTCCCTAGCTTTTGTGTCCTTTGTATCTTTCTAGCCCTTATGATCTGACTCCTACAGACAAGACCAGGCCCAAGGGCTTCCACATTCCATCCTATTGCTGCCTAAAAACCCATGTTTCTGTTTTCATCTGTGAAATGTCAGAGGGTCTTTGACCTCCATGTTTGACACATGAATGGACAGGATCAGCATTTGAAAACACAAGTCTGCTGGAGCCATAGGTGATGTGCTCTTGAGTATATGGAAGAGAATGCCTTCAAAACACAAAACTGAGGTTTTGCCAATACAAAATTTGTGTGCCAGATGAATTCTTTTGCAGTGTAGAAAGGTGAAATGTTGTGGAATTAAACACCAGTAAAATATTCAGTGTTAATAAATATTCGTGGGATCTTATTATCACTTTCTAGAACCTAAAAATTGCCATTCCTTCTCACAGAGCCCAACCTTGATTTCATACATATTGCACTCTGCTAAGTTATTTTCTTAAAAAAAAAAAAAGAAAAAGAAAAAAGAGGGAGATAAAATTCTTGGAAATGTGAAAGTGGTTAAAATAACTGATTTTTAGTTATCTTGTAAGGATTTAATTTTAAACATTAAACCTGATCTAATTTCACTGCCACAATGCAGTATCATACAGAGAAATATGTGTGGTTAGGAAGCTGTAAGCAAAAGCAGAGGACTATCTATTCACTCACAAACTTACACATGTCTCCATGCCAGGAAATCTTTTAGGGATTTAATGGAGCGTAATGGAAAAGATACAAGTTCAGAAGAGCTGTGAAGACACGCCTCTTTGCCCTAGCCTTTGGCTCAATAAGGAAACAGCTTTTCCTTCCCACATTCAGGGACTGTATTGGTTTTTATATGTTCATTGGTTTTTAATGTGGTAACCCACCCTGAGAACTTTGGGTATAGGGTGGGTTAAAAATTCAAATAAATACATAAACACTATCAAACAAAGATGGGAGATCTTCATGGCACCACCACCTCCATTTCACACTACCTTTTGTTCTGCCCCTAGCATCTCAGCAATTCCTTATAAGACAGTCTCTGGAATAACACTTGAGCCAGTTTGGCCTAGTGGTTAGGGAGCCAGACTCTTATGTGGGAATGCCGCTTCTGCACACCTTCACAGAGCCAGCTGGGTGACCTTGGGCTAGTCACAGATCCCTTCTGAGCTCTCACAGTTCCACTTACCTCACAGGATATTCTGTTGTGGGGAGAAGAATATAAAGCTTTGTCAACCATTTTGAGTCCCCTTAAATGGGTGAGAAAAGTGGGGTAGAAAAGCCGACTCTTCTTCTTCATCATCAGGTTGCCTATATTATTTGTTCGTTTATGCATTTTTGCATGCATATCTTCCAAAGAGCTTGAAATGGTGATTCCTTGCCTCCATATCCTCATCATATTCTTGTGAGTTAGGGTTAGACCAAGAAGCAATGACTGGGTCAAGATCACCTTGTGAGCCTCATTCTGTGTTTGATCTCTTTGTTTGATACAGGTTATGATGGACAGTGCACCATCAGTGGTAAATGGCACAGGTCACATTTAGGAGCTTCTAGTGCTGATGTGTTTATCAGCATTATATGAGAACACCCTGTGAAATGAACAGGTGAAATGAACCAAAGACTTGCTGGATTACAGAGGGCTTCATAAAGCTCATTACCTGGACAGCACCAGTACTAGTGAGCCAGTTTGGTCTAGTGGTTAAGAAGCCAGACTCTTGTCTGGGAATACCAGGTTCGATTCTGCCTTCCTCCATGAAGTCAGCTGGGTGACCCTGGGCTAGTTACAGCTCTCTTCTGAGCTCTCGCAGCCCCACCCACCTCACAGGGTGTCTGTTGTGGGGAGAAGAACAGAAAGCTTTGTCAGCCACTTTGAGTCTCCTTAAATGGGTGAGAAAAGTGGGGCAGAAAAGCCAACTCTTCTTCTTCTTCTTCTTCTTCTTCTTCTTCTT
Organism: Aspidoscelis tigris stejnegeri; assembly: GCA_023333525.1. Classification (NCBI taxonomy): domain Eukaryota; kingdom Metazoa; phylum Chordata; class Lepidosauria; order Squamata; family Teiidae; genus Aspidoscelis; species Aspidoscelis tigris. The sequence continues at coordinate 22,148,866 of JALMGA010000008.1, forward strand.
CTTCTTCTTCTTCTTCTTCTTCTTCTTCTTCTTCTTCTTCTTGGAGATTCTAGTGCATCCTTAGGGAATGGGTCTAGCATTGAGAGAGACAAGTGCAAGTGAAATGACTGGACAGAAGGCCAAATGTAATATTCCAAAAGATAATTCCAGAAATGATGTAGCCAATACTTGTCTTTAATGACCCCGTTCCCTCATAGGAACTGGGTGTCCATGCATTGAAACCGATTAGCTCCACCTCTGAATCATCTCTGATCCATTTTTGTGCTGCTTTTCTGATTGCATGTAAATGCAGCCTTGATATGCAAAATGTTGTTCCAATGCCTTAGCTTACTCACAGGAGTTCTATTGCAGGCAAAAGGTCTACTAATTATAATGCCGTGCATTGTATCATCAAGCTTACAAACACTGTGATCTATATTTTCCTAGTATGACTCAGGAAGATAAATTACTCACAGTGAAGTTTCTCCCTTTGCTCCATGATGGTGGTTGTCAGGGGAGGGAGCGCTGGTACTTTTATTGGGGTAGAGCCTCCACATAATTTCATTCAGGAGACTAGTCCTAATGAATAATAAAATGACTCATGTTTGATTCAAGCCCATATTCTGCAAAATCTATATCCAGTATTAGTAAGAATCTGCCAAGTTCTATGTGAGTGAAATGCTTGAATAGTTATTGATGTTTATGCAGGTTTGGTTCAGGTCTTAAATGAAATTGCAGAATTGAAGTTGGGAGCAAAACTGTTGTCACTTCTGAATTTTCTAAAAATGATTTGTGAAGTTACATGTTTTGGGTTGTGTCTGACTTTTGCCCAGTAATGTTCCCAATTAGCTGTGAAGCAAAAGAAAAAGAAAAGATAACTTAGTAGTGGTCATATACAGCCTCATGTTTTGAAAGGATATATGTAGAACACAATTAGAAATATGAACAACTGGGAGAGTTATATGGAAAGCAGGCAGAACTTTAAAAGTTATGTAGAAGAGTGAATTTCAGACAGGGTGGTTTGTAATATCGCCATCACCTGCTGAAATCCAGTGGCACATTAGTGGTGTTGTTATCTGTTTACTAAATTGCTATAACTGCAAATAACCAAAAATTCTCTAAATGTCATATATAAAAGTGTAAGAAAGTGCATATACACAACTTATATATAATTAAAAACATACAATTTTTAAAAGCACTAAAACAAGGTGTGTGTTTTTTAAGCACAAGAGGACATCTAAAATGTGTGGATAACTAAAGATATCTTTATCTGGCACCTAAAGGCAGATAAGGATGGCACCCAAGAAAGCTGTTCCAGAGGTTGGGTGCCACCCACCACAGAGAAGGTCTTTCCCCTTATGCCCACCCACTATACTTTATTTGGATGGGGAAGTCAAATAAGCAGGGCTGATGGAATTACAATGAGGAAAATGAATAGGTAAGGCCACCCATTGCAGTACTTTCTTGTGTTCTACCATTAAAGCATTCTTAAGAATCTTATGGTAGATTGTTTCCTCAGACTCCACAGTCTTTAACCACACTTACAGCATCACTAAGGTGCAATGTAATACCTGCTTTTGATCTGAGCTATAGGTGAGAACTTCCAAGATCAATTTAAAGCTTAGTTTGCCACATTACAAAAACAACAATGGTGAACATCAAAATCACTGTTCAGCTTCACTAATGTGCTCTACGTGTTGGCTGTCCAAGCTGAAATCTTCTCTTCTGTACAAATATGGGAGATTTCTTTTTTTAATGGCAATCTTTTTCAAGACACACAGCCAACAAGTCAATCAAAACCATTATTATAAGCTGGTAAACAAATCACTTTGTAAATATTAAAATAAAAGAAATCACATTCCCACTTCAGAAATTTTTATTTATTTAGAAAATTTATATCCTGCCCTTCACCAAATGGTCCCAGAATGGGCTACAAGGAAATCAAAACATATCAAATAGTAAAACATAATTAAAAATATAACCCTCTTCCTCCCACTTCCATCCTCCCTCCCTAACAGAATTCATGCAGTTTGCTCCCCAATGTTGTGGGAAACATATTTGACAAGGGGCCCAGGAGGATTGTGGGAATGCATTGTCTACACCATGACCTACCTGAAACAATCCCCGTGGCCTCCTGTCAGTTTCTGAGGCTTCTCTGTTGTGTCCACTAGCTGTCCCATTCTCCTGGTGTGGGAGCAGTGTGAATGGGGCAATTCTAGGTGCTGCATCCCAGTCTGGCTCAACTCACTCTCATATAGCATAAGCTCTGTCCTCTGGCCCAATCATAGCTAGAGGCTCCAGGGTCTTCGCCATCTGGATGCAAGGCCTGGAACATGGAATGGCCTCAGCTATTCCAGACATTAACCAGCCTAGATTGGTCTTCAAAGATCATCCATTCAGCTAAGTGTGGATTTGGCCCAAAACTTTTCTCTGTGCTGTTATATTAACCAGGGCTAACTATATCTAGGGGTGTGCACTGAACCATTTTACACATTCTATTTGAGTTGAATAGAATGTGGAAAAATTCGGCTCTGGCCAAATACCCCTCCTCCCACGGATGTGGGGGTTTTCATATCCAAGCACTGATATTCTATAGAATATCCATGCCTGGAATGAATAAACCCTCCCCCTCCCCCTCCCCCACCCCATTCCCACCCCTCCCCCCACTTACCTGAACACCTTGCCACTGCTGCCGCCCCTTCTTCTGGGGTAAGTGGGCCCCAAGGAGGCCGGTGGGAGCGCTGCAGTGGCGGCCTGGGACGCTTCCAGGGTCCTCTGGAACCGGAAAGCCTGTATTTACCTCCCGGGAAGCCTGTTTGTGGTTCCAGAGGGCCCTGGAAAAGGCCCGTGCTGCCACTGGAGCAGGTAAGGAGGGCATGGGGAGGCCACGGAGGGAGGTTTAGGGGTAGGGCTGCTGAAGCTTCGACAGATACTGGATTATCTGGTTCGTGGACAGATAGGGCCCTTTGAATAGGGCCCTATTCAATCCATTCACGAATCTTGTCCGGATTCCAAATGCATGAATAATCTGTGCAGACCCCTAACTATATCCCATGTTATAATTATATACTGCACTTTCTGAAGGAGAGTAATCTAATTTTGTCTTCACAACAGACTCATGAGGTAGGCTATATTGAGGAATCACAATCTGCCCAACGTAAACCAGTGACTTCTATGGCTGAGAGGGGCTTCCGGTCCACTATTAACTGCCTTGTAGCATCATCTCACTACGCTTTCGTGTAGAACTGAGATTTCTGAAATTTACCAATCTAGCTCTGTTTATAGAGGAGGATAAGAAATAATTTTGTTCTGGATGTCCATTTTACTACTTTGTAATACATTTTAATAAATATAGGATCTCCGCCTTCTTTTCCATTCCATGTGTCTCCTTTGTATTGCAAACATATGGTGGGGAGAACAGAGATGGAAAGAGAAAATGCTTGTTGCTAAGCAACATCTGTGCTAACAGAAACCGGTCAATAAAGTACTGGATTAAAACTACAACACTCCAAAACCTATTTAGAGGATTTGTTGAAGAAACAAGAATAGTTATGGTTGCGAGACTCGCTCCTGAAATCCCTTTAGGTTTATATGTCAGATACCTTTTGAAAGAAAGTGTTGGAGACGTGGCTGAGGACTTTTCTGTTTGCAGTGGATGAAGACTCACACACATTCCATGCTTAGGAGAACTATCGCCTAACTTTTTGGGCTATATAAATGCTGGCTAACATGATCATACACTAACACTTTCAAAGTACAGTTGGTCAGCTTTAAAATCAAAAGTCAAGGGATCGGTGTCACAGAAGAAAAGGCATCTCTGGGGTGGCTTAGGGAGAGCTTGGAAATGGCTTGCCGCACACTACCATTTCTAAGGTCCTTTTAAAAGAAAATCTGTGAATACAGCCTTAGAAACAATGGTCTGTTGATGGAAAGTATTATGGGTCAAAATGTGCTTAACCAGATGGTATGATGCATTCTCTAGCTCAGTGGTTCTCAACCTGGGGGTCGGGACCCCTTTGGGGGTTGAACTACCCTTTCAGAGGGGTCGCAACGAGTCTCCTGCCGCCCTTCCCTCCCACCTCCCAGCTGCTCGGCCCCCGTGGTTGGGGGTCTCCACAACACGAGGAACTCCATTAAGGGGCCGCGGCATTAGGAAGGTTGAGAACCGCTGCTCTAGCTGGTACTTATTTGTTTGTTTCATAGTGTTTATATCCTGCCCTACACCTGAAGGTCTCAGGACAGTTCACACAATATGCACTAAAGCATCAAAAACAACTGGCCACAGCTGGGGTGGGAGGCATGGAAACAAATAAAAATAAAGCTTCATTCATGAAAATAATTTTAAAAAAATTAGCACCAAAACCCTTGGAACTGATCACTCTGTTCCTGACCCACTATTACAGATCTGCACAGGTAGAAAGGCGCGCAGGCTGGATTTACAATGAAACACCATCATTGCCCTGTCTCTTGGCCACAGTCACTGAGGCATCTTTGGGCCTCCACTGGCAGTTTTCATGTACTGCTGACCATACTATTAATTGCCAGTATGTTTGGTCCCACTGCGTCATGCAGGTGCATAGTTGTCATGGTACCATGGCATCAGCATTGTGACAACATCTAGGTTCAGTCATAGATAAGAGGATCTTTCTTCCAAAGTGTGGCTGAAAGACTCAGCAGTACAAGAGGTATTTCATTGTTCAAAAGAAGGATATCATATTGTTATGAAGCATATAAATGAAAAGATGAAGTGTAAGAGATCTAATCAAAGGGGGAATGATCTTCTTTCCCACTAGTATTGAATTGACAAAGCAAGATGAATAGCACACTTGAAACACCTAATGGGGAACATTACTTTTTGTCCTACTGTAGTCACTCCTAGTCATTATTGAGCCAAAGTCTGATAACATCCAATCTGCAAGTGAATTCCAGTTCAGCAATTTAATGGGAGTCTTTCCTTGAATCCCCCTTAGTATGGCATTTTTTGCATGCCTTACTGAATTTCTAGACACTTGGAGGCTGCGGTATCACCCTAACTAGAGAGTCTGTCCTGGAATGGCCTGGTCACACCTACCTTGGCTTTACCCCTACCACCGGAGGGGTGGTGGTATTGGATTGGTGGGGCACGGAGTGGTCGTGGGGAGTGGAGTGGGCAGAGGTGAAAAGCCCTCCCCCCAAAAAAACTTATACTAGGCAAAGGGGATCCACAAAGGCATGGTGGCTTTGGGAGAGGTAATGATGTTTGGGGGCGGGGATATTGACATGCCACTGTTGTCTTCAGGGGGATTATTCAGGTGTCATCAGCAGTGTGGTCCAAGTGGTTATCCTCTGGAGGCATAGAGTGAGGAATTTGTGTTTTAACTGTAATTTAATTACAATCATTTTAGTAGGTAGAGGTTTTTGTGATCTGTTCTGTGACCTCTGAGTGAATAATAATAGAAGTGTAATAAATAAGACCTTCCCTTTTCTTCCTCCTCTAAGTCTCCATGACTCAAGGATGCTTGACCAGGGGTGTGTCCAGACTTACAGATACTGTGCATTCCGATGTCCAGTCAGGGCGCGGCCGTCATACCTGATGACGGATACTATGTAGTGGCGGTGCACTATGCCAGCGCTACTTCGAATTTACCTACTGTGGAACGATGACCAGTTGCTCTGCAGTTTCGGGTAAATCTGAATATTCCCACCAGTCTGGACAGGAGGGCAAGAACAGCAAATGAGAGCTGAGCCTACAGCTTGTTGTCACATGCAGACAACAGACCCCTCTCCCGAGATGTATTCCAGAATAAGGCCAAGTGCAGAAAAGGGCCTAGAACATATTTCTGGAGACTTCAGGCTTTTAAAATTTATTCTGCAGGATTTTTGTCCAGGGTAGCACTTGCTTGCTTGCTTTTCAAACAAAGTAGTCTGTAGAAAGTAGAAAGTGCCACGTGGGCAAATTCTCTCCTTCCACTTCCCTCCTGTTGCCGTAAAGAAAAAATGGCAGCACCCATTTTATTTTTTTTATTTGGGTGGGTGGGTGGGGGGACCTGGAAAACATGGGACATTCCATAACTCAGATTATTCATTTTGTTGAATTAGTCGTGAGGGGAAGGCCAAGTGACTTGTTATTTTTCTGTGCCGCATCCCATTGATAGATAGCTGAGCATATATAAACTGCCGCTTGTGGAGCACGGTGTCTCTGTGATTACCAGTGTTGAGGCATGAGATCAGGGAAAAGGCATATTGTCTCGACAGGTCAGATACATAATCTGGAGCTATTGCTCTGAGAGGAACAACTTGTAAAGATGATTGAAAACTCCAGTTTTAATACAAGTGTATCCTAAAGGGGGTGAACTCCATTCAGCATTAAGCGGTTTGCTAATGTCGAAAGAAATATTTGGAGGATTCTGCTGCTAGGCAAACAATCTTTAGGAGGATCCACATGGAACACAGTGGTTTTTCCCCATGGTGGCTGGTGCTCAGGTGCAGCTAATGCGGTCACAAAGGCCCTGTCCATATTGGGGGAGGGGACACTATAGGACCATTACAACACCACAATGGTGGGGTTGCCTCACATATCTGGGGGTTACCCCCTCCATAGCGTCCCCCCCAAAAAAAGCTAAATACTGTTGCTGGAAAACCCGGAGCTGGTTGCAGGTTTTCCAGCAGTAGTGCTTTTTTCTTACCTTCTAGACTGAGCTGCCATCCTATCTGCATCCATCACACACGCTTGGAGGCTGAAGCAGGCATCTGCGCATGTGTGGAGATGCCTCAGTGCACATCCAGACATTTGGGACTCTAAATGCCCAGATAACCTCAACAGTACAACACACAAAAGCAGCGCTAGCTGTGGTGCTGTCTAGGAGATGACCAAAGCTGAACAGCAACTTCCCATTCACCTTGGATATGTTTGTAGCCGCAAACTGAGCTTTGAACTGAGCAGCAATCTGAGCTTTGATCTAGTTGTAAGTACTGGTGAAACACTGTTCAGCTTAGACGCTGTTCCAAGAGCAGGACATTGATACTGGTGTCCATTGTGGCTGATGGGGTGAAGAGCAAAGCAGCTGCAAGGAAGTGATGACAGGGGATATCAGTGGACCAGACTAATGGAAGATGAGGCACTACTGCATCTTCCACAAGGTCCATTCGGACCACGCAAGTGCTGCTCAAGAATGTGGCATCTGCTCACCAGAGTGGTCCTTGAGAGGCATGGGCTCCTATGGCACTCTGGCATGTGAACTTTTTACTTGGAATAAAAGTGCATGTTCACTTGGAAGCCCACATGATCCTTTCAATTCCATGGTATGACAGGTGTCCCAGAGAAGATTCTAATGGGAGACTAGTTAAAACTGGTCTTCTGACCATTCTTAGGCTGTGGGCTGTCAAGCCATCTAATGTGGTCGGCCAGAGCAGCCCATGTGGTGTGTGGAGCCCAGCACCATTTTGCTGGGCTCTAGAAATGGCCTTGGGAGTGAGTCATTTGCAGTGCTCTGCTGAAATCCCCCCAGCTTGCAACTTAGGAGGTGGGGACCTTTTATCCCCCAGTTTCTGAAGGACACACAAGTGAAGCCACTGCAATATGGGCATACAACACTTTGCCCTGACCCATATTTGTCTCATAATGAGCAATCTGGGCTAAGAACAGCCTCCGCCTAGCATGCCAAGGCATGCAGTACAGAAGCTGCCTGAAAGGCTACAATTCTTTATCAACTATTCCTTATATATGAAGTAGAATATGCATCCATTAACCAGCTCTGAACTAAAGAAGCAATGGAACATGGGAGGGGGGTGTTCCACTAGCACAAAGTACCCATTAAGGGCCCATTAGGGACCCATTAGACTCAGAGCAGAAAGACCCCGTTTCCACTGCAGACCTCATTAGAGCCACATTTGTTTCCACCTGTTCTAGGGAAATCTGGATTACATGGGTCCTTCAGGACCTATAATAATAATAATAATAATAATAATAATAATAATAATAATAATAATAATAATAATAATAATAATAATAATAATACCGCCCTGTGGCGAACCAATCTGGGCGGTTAACAAGAATAAATATAATAAGAACATCATATAAGAATAAAACATTATAGTCCCTCCCCCCCTTAAAAAGTATTAAACAATATGACAAATTAAAATACAGTATCAAGAGTATAAAACATAATTAAACGTAATTAAACGGACAAACTGCCCTAGTGTCCCTCTAGAGCTCCTCAACCATCACTAAAGATGGGGCCACGAGAGGAATGAGGGGGTCAGGGAGCCCGAGCAGGGATGATTAATCTGGAAGAATTAATCTGGAAAGGCCTGCCGGAAGAGAACCGTCTTGACAGCTGTAGATCCCATTAAAGGAGTCTACAATGGGGTCTTCAGGCATCAAATCCGGATTATACGGAGCATGTTTCCACTGCAATTGGGCAATGGGGTCTAGGGGTGGGCTCCAGTGGCGCACCCATGGGGGTGGGTGCCCCAAAACCCGAAGCTCCGAAGCCTGTGCATAATCTCCGAAGACGGCTCTGAAGGAAGATGACCCATCAGAGCAATGCCATTTCCATGGAGCTTTGTTTAAAGCTCTGGAGAATCTCCGGAGTGATTTGCCGCAATCTTCGAAGATTCTCTGGAGACGCGCCAGAGGGTCTTCGAACAATCTCAGGAGCATCTACAGAGTTTGCACACACCCCGTGGCAGCCCCCCAAATACATGGGGCGACAGGCGGGTCCCATGTTGGTAGATCCGGATTCGTCACATGGTTGCTCTGGCATTTCCACCTCAAGCATCCTAGCACCCATTGCTATTGGGTGCTACACTGCCCGTGGAAACGCATTGGGTACCTCCTTAGATCCGAATCTACTAAATCCAGATTAGTTGAAGGACCCATTCTTTAGATCCAGATCATCTTAGATTCGTATTAAGGGAGGCAAGTGGAAAACCCCTCATGGACTCCAGCTCTGAGCTACTGGGTATCGTGGATGGCTGCCTACTTTACCCTTACCCTTATTGCTGGTTTTGTCTTTGAGGGAAGAAGCAGTGGACTGAACTTCTGCTGGATTGAATCCTCACTTTTGCAAGACGGTTGCTTCAGCGCAGCCCAATCCGGGTCCACACCCTTAAAGTCTTCTATCACAGTTGGATGTTGGCAAACACTAAATTAGTTACCACTAATGAATAGCAAAAAGCAATTACTGCAGCAGTAATTGCAGAGAGCAGATGGAACTGAAGCAGAGTGATTCCCACAAAAGGAAATGTAATGACTCTAGGAATAAGATAAGTGAGAAGACCATCTGACTTGCCTTGGTGTGCCTTGTAGGTTTTGTTAGTCAGCACACTCGCAAAATGTCATGGTCAAGGGCTCCGTAGTTTCATTTATTGAGAAAACACATTGCATCTCCGACTAGGAATTTAATTTCTGACAAACATGCAAATTGCCTTTCCTGGTCAGCAACATCACATGGCATGTACATAATATATTTTAGTCACCCATCACTATGGTGATGGTGATAATTTAGATTTTGAAAAGCTTTGTATGTGCCACTATAAGGACACGGGCAGAGATTTCTGTGTTGGGGGATGTGGAATGTTAAGGGTGATTGCTAAAGAGAGGATGAAAATATCTCACGCCGTGGTGACAGGGAACCAGTAGCACATCAAATGGCAGAAGTGGACTATGTAGATAACAGCCGCCTGACAAGGGAGTTGCTGGATGTGGCTGGAAGCTATCTCTAAGGAGCAAGGAGAAATGACGACAGGCTCTTTGCTTATTGACCTTGAAAAGAGAAACAGTTTTGAAGATGGCTTCTTCTCGTTTGCCAAAGTTTAAGCACATAAATGAATCTGATTCGACATTGCTCTGGGGAATCCAAAGAAAAACCATCTCCTTTATCCTTGCTCTTGAGGTCAGCTGCATTTCATAAATACATGATCAACTTTCCCTAACTTCATTTTCTCTCTTTTAAAATTTTTTTTGAGATGCATAGTTGACCGGGCACCCTAATGATAAGTGTTTACAGAAATTCATAATTTGGATGGTGTAATCTTTCCTGGTGCATTGATACAGTTGTTGCTTTATGCTCAGTTTCGGTGTGAGGGAATTTCATGAGGGAGAGAAGTTTGTTTGAAGGACGCTAAAGCAGCAGTTCTCAACCTTCCTAATGCCGCGACCCCTTAATGGAGTTCCTCATGTTGTGGAGACCCCCAACCATGGGGGCGGAGCAGCTGGGAGGTGGGAGGGAGGGGTGGTGGGAGACTTGTCGTGGCCCCTCTGAAAAGGTAGTTCAACCCCCAAAGGGGTCCCGACCCCCAGGTTGAGAACCACTGTGCTAAAGCCTTTCTGTTTGCCATTTTTGGTGTGTGGTTGGGGCTTATCAGCTAATCAATTCATGTTGGTTTTGAAATTGACTCAGACGTAGGGCCTTTCCTCTTTGACCTCATAGTCAAGGTAAGAGGAGCTCCCGGATGGTGCTCCATGTGTCCAAGAGCTTCCCACAAGGAGTATAAGTGTGGAGGACTTAAAAGTGCTCCACATTTAGGCTATGGCAGGGCCTGGAAGCTTCTATACACATGTCTTCCTCTTGGAAGACGTGCAGGAGGAGCATGTGACTGGCAGCTCACATGCAATGACACGCTGCGTCATCGGGTTGCCCCCGTGATGGCAACACGTAGCCATGCTGTTGCTGTTGCCAGGGATCCACAATGGCTGCTGTCCAGGTGGCCCTTTGCACTGAAGGTAAGTTTAGAACGCTCTGGCCCTCAGCAAGTGCAGATGGCTAAAGCATTCTAGTGCTTTGCTTCCCAGTGGATCCCACAGCACTGAAAGAAATTTAAATCCTAATGTAAGCACTGCAACAGAGACCTTTTCTGCCCTCATTTAGCATTGCCAAAATGGGCTCTCCTAGAAACTGTGAAAGCTGGGAATGAAAACTCCTGCCCTTCAGAGCCTGCAATGGGTGCTGCCTCCAAGGGCTTGGCCCAGCTTTCACCCAGTGACTGGGGTTGGGACAGTATGGGCTGCCTCAAATCCCCTTTCAGTGGCAACGTGTCCCAGTGGGGGATGGATTGCATATCTTGGCCCAGAGTGTCCCTTGCTAGCCTGGAATATCAAAAGGATGTGTGAAAACAGCCTAAAATTCTATATCTCATGCATCTCAGCTTCAATCCACTTTCAGAGTGGAAGAACGCAGCAGCAAAGTGACTTCTGAATTCCCTTCAGTGTTATCCAGCTCAAACGTCGATTCTGTGAGTTAGATAAAGCCAAAAACAAATGGCTTGCCATTTGCCAATGCGTAATCTGACTCTAAGGCTACATCCCTATTATAAGCTTGCGTAGGGATTCGCCCTAAAGGTGGACTGAAGCTAGATTAAAATGTAGGTGTGACACAGCATTACAGTCCTGAGATTTAAGGCCTCAATATATTTTCCCAGTAAAGAAAAGTTCTACTTATTCTTTTTTAAAAAGAGAAAAGAAAAAAAGCTTGTAGTGGCTGTCAGTCTGAATGTGGAGACATAATGGATTTCAGTGTTATTAATATGGGCTAGAAATAATTACATTAATTCAGTTTTTAAAAACCCATTTGACATAGAGAAACAGCAGCTGGATCGGGACGCTCTGCATTCAGGCTATAGTTTTAGAATCCTCAGTTCTACTTCACATTGTGACCTTTGGTAACCTTTCTGCAAATCTCAGTTTCAAATGAGATGTCAGTGCATACCTTGATAACATTACAGACTAGGGCAGCAAGGCCTTTGTCAAATCCAAGAGGGATGCAGTGCATGGGAAGATGAATAGCTGTCAAAGGAACACAGAGACAACCTGATGGCCTTCTGTTATACAGAACTGTTCCCAAGGCAGTTGTTGCCACTTATTCATGAACTAAATTCTTATCCATAGTGGGAATGCAAGGAATAGCTCAATTCCCCTGGAACCTCTAATGCCAGTCAGCCTGAGGTAAAAGAAGAAGAGTTGGCTTTTCTACCCCTCTTTTCTCACCCATTTAAGGGGACTCAAAGCGGCTGACAAAGCTTTCTGTTCTTCTCCCCACAACAGAACACCCTGTGAGGTAGGTGGGGCTGTGAGAGCTCAGAAGAGAGCTGTGACTAGCCCAAGGTCACCCAGTTGGCTTCATGGGGGAGGGTGGAATCAAAACGGGTATTCCCAGATAAGAGTCTGGCTCCCTGACCACTAGACCAATCTGGCTCATAAAGGACATAACAATGGCTGTGAGATTACAAGGAAAGTTTATTTACACAATGGCTGCCACCATGTAGTGGTGGTACAAACCCTCTTTTGGAGTGAGGTACTTGCTGAGCTCCAGGACCCTCTATCGTAAGAAGCATTTGAGTTTCCCAGAGAAGTAAAAATGGGTGATAGATACACACTATGGGACAGCAGAGGCCAATTTGCAATAAGTTAAAATCTGGGAAGGTGCATTTGCACCTGCAGGAGGCACTTATAGCCTAGAAATGCCCCCTGCCTGTCCAGATGTTAACCTATTGCAAACTAGCAGTGGTGCACAAAATCACGCACCACATGCAAACTAACCTTAACTAAAAGCTTACCTTTCCCATCCAGCTGGTGACCATTCACACCATTTCCAGTGTGAGGGGTTATCTGAGGTGCCACACAAGCACACTGGCAACTCAGGTGACCCTAAACACAACTGTGCGTATGCAGAGCATAATTGTCACCTTGATGACGGCACCAGTGCACACTCAGTAGTGCCAAGCTCAGCAACCAAAATGTTGTCACCCTGTCAGTGATTGGGCACAAAGATAAGTCTCTGCGCACATGGGAGTTAGTTTCCATGTGTGAACACGAGAACATGTTAGTCTGTTATGCATTTTTCCTGTCCAGCGGACAGGAAGCTAAACACAAGGGTGATTTTGCACTTCCCTTCCTGTCCCCTGGATGGGAAAGGAGTGCAATCACCCAGTGTTGCTAGTCACATACAGCTATGCCCCATGTGATCAGTCACTCACCTAGGATTGATCCCAAGGACGGTCCTCTTCAGGGCGCCACCATTTTGTTTGCGCTGCCCTCCATGACTGAGTGTGCATCAGCGCCATTGCTATAACAACGCTGACGCTGAGCACACATGCAGTCACGTCTATGGTTGTGCGGCACCTCTGCTGACCCCAGAGCACTGGCAAAGGTGTGAATGCTTGCTGCTGGATGCACCAAGTAAGTAATTAGTTAAGGTTAGTAAAGATGTGGAGCACAATATTGTGCTCCATACCTGGTGCATGATTAGGGAACTTCTGGGAAGGCACGGGGCACCTGGAGGCTGTAACTGCCTCCTCAAGGTGCGGGTGCTTTTCCCCAGAAGTAGTGCAAATAGGGCCCAGAACTGCCCCAGATCTATCCCAAACCTCACCAGCACTTCCCAAAGTGCAAAAAATGAGGAGAACTCACCTCTCTGAGTATAGAGGCAGCCATGGTAATTTGGTGAGGTCCCGTTGTCTTTTGCACAAGACTTACCTACTCCTGAGAGGCTGTGGCCACATCCCCATTACAAGCTTATTTCAGTTTCAAACCGTTTTCAATCCTCGCAGACCCCACGTCAGTTTGGCTTAACATGCTTTCCGCATGTTAAATCACCCCAAAGTGTTGTAAATGTTAATCCTCATTTCAACAGGTCTCACTCCGGATTGTGCACTTGATACATGTTACATTTTTTACTCTGGGGACCCTACTGTTTTAAGGGATGAGAATCCATGTTTAGGGTTTCCCTCCCCCAATAGCTTCCTCCCAAATACAGTGATTTCAGTGTAAAAATCCACCCCTTACAGCAGCCGCTACACTGTAGCAATCCAGGCACTTCACACCTGATAACAATGTTGCAATTTTGCACAATTCTAGCTCTTTGGAGTTCTGACCTTTAAAGGGGAAAGGAAAGCAGGGCAGGTTTTGGGAGATGTGTGAATGTTTAAAGCCCCCTTGCTTGAGTTGCCGCTGCTGCTGTGTGCCTTGGGCAATGGGGAGAATCGCTGGCTGCCCGCTGCTGGTTTTCCTCCATCCAGGCAAGCGGAAACCACCCAGCCAGGCTCTGTGAAGGAATCCATTATGGGTGGTGCATTCACGCCAGGAGGAAGAGGGCAGGACAGCCCTGAAAAGAAGCTTTTAGAAAGTAGCCACTTGAGTCCCCCCTTGAGTCACCTACACCACCTACGATCCTCAGAATCCGGATCGAACGTGATTAAGCTGAAAGTAATGGGAACAGGCAAATTTGCGTTTGCATCTGGTTCTCTTATTTCGGTTTAGGGAAACTGGATTAAGCTTGTAATGGGGATGCGGCCTGTGGGTGTTATAGAAACCCTGAGACTGTCAGATAAGACACATGATGGTCCTGGGACTCTCTGAGCACTTTGTAAGAAATGAACGGCTTGTAAAATGATGTTTAGCACATCTTTAGCTTGATACCATGGTTGGGGGGGGGGAGCTAGGGGTTTGCAAAGACTGAGCAATAGTTGAGGTTAGAGGAGAAAGAGGAAGGGAAGCAGTAACAAGCAAAAGGGGTGGAATGAACACAAATGGATTATGACATCGTGATAACAATAATAGCAAATGATGAATAGGTAACTTGGATTCTTGTCACATACAGCATGGAGGGAAAATAAATGATAATTAAATTGAATGAATAGAACATTTTATTGATTAGTCCATTAGACCCTATCAAAAATAAAAGTATACATATACCAAAAATACAAAGGAAGACAATACACATCACTATACATAAAATCTAATAAAAGGCCTAGTAGAACAACAGACAACACCCTGAATTCCTTGCTGTATTAAAAATAAAAGTTGAATAAACACAAATAATAATCAATACAGAACTGAGGGGAAAGGCATCGATAATAGGAAAAGCTCTTGAAAATCGGCGCCAAAGGCAATGATGTTCCAATCTTTCAAGTGACAAAATCGAGGTAGATGTTAGCAGTCTTACAGATTAACTTAATAGGGGTTAGTGATGGTCAAGGATGTCAAATGCTTGCTTTAGAGCTCACATGAGACAGCAGCTCCATTCTTGCCTTCAATTTATTTTCACCTTCTTCCATATTGATCTGCCTATGCCCTAAGATCTACAGGGGAGGCCCTCCTGGTTGTACCATCACCCTCAGTAGCAAAAGGAGTAGTCACCTGGGATAGAGCCTTTTCAGTGGTGGCTTCCAGATCATGGAATAGTCTCCCCCATGAGCTGTATCAGGCACCTTCACTGGAGTGCTGTGAAGATGCACCTCTTTGCCCTGGCCTTTGGCTAAATAAGGAGATAGCTTTTCTTCCCCACATTCAGGCACTGTTACAGTTTCAGTATGCTCATTTTATACTTGGCTTTTAATGTTGTAACCCTCTCTGAGACTTTGGATATAGGGCAGGATAAAAATTCAAAGAAAGTAAGAAAAAGAAATAATATTCTGTGAGCGAGGCCCAGATGGTCTGTAGCTGAATGACATTTGCCCCCACAAAACAGTTGGAACATGCAGACCATATCTTTAAAAATGTAAGGTCATACAGGTAGTTTCAGTACTATAATGTTATTTGTAATTTTTATAATGACCTAGAAAAATGCAAAAATGTAATGTTGCTTCCCAAACAAGTCATGCTGAATAGGAGTCCCCCCCCCCCCCGCCCCGATGGTGAGATCTGTACAATGGTGGAACAATCTCCTTAAGGAGGTTATGAGTTTTCCATCTCTGAAGGTTTTCAAGAAGAAGAAGAGTTGGCTTTTCTACCCCGCTTTTCACACCCATTTAAGGGGACTCAAAGCGCTTGACAAAGCCACACCAGACACCCCGTGAGAGCTCAGAAGACAGCTGTGACTAGCCCAAGGTCACCCAGCTGGCTTCATGGAGGAGGGCGGAATCAAACCCGGTATTCCCAGATAAGAGTCTGGCTCCTTAACCACTAGAACAGAGGTGTCAAACTCAATTTTGCAGAGGGCCATATATTAAATTTAGAATGTGTAGGCGGGCCGGATTCAAATAAAAAAAATGTACTGAATTATTATAACATTTTATTTTTTTAATTATATAGTATAGTATATTATATACTCAAAGCAGCTGACAAAGCTTGTGTTCTCTTCTGAGCTCTCACTGGTCCAACTACCACCCTGTGGGGAGAACAGAAGCTTTGTCAGCTGCCTTGAGTCACCTTTAATGGGTGAGAAAAGCAGGTATTAAAGCCAACACTTCTCTCTCTCTCTCTCTCCCTCCCTCTCCTGCCTGCCTGCCTGCCTGCTTCCTTCCTTCATGAAGGAAGCAGGGAGGGAGGGCAGGGAGGGAGGGGAGGCAGGCAGGCTTCATTTCTTCTCCGATCGCGTGGAGATCGGAGAACTTAACTCGCAGCTGCTGCCTCCGCCCCTTGCAAGCAACGCCAGGCCGAGGGGGGCAGCGGCAGCAGCAGCAGCTTCAGCTCTCCGATCTGCACGGAAGGGATCTGCCCCCGCGCTCGGAGAAGAACTGAAGCTGCCGGAGAGAGAGCGAATTTCTACAGGCGCCGGCGCTCGGCTCTGCTGCTGCTGCCGAGAAAACCAACATTAATTCTCTCAGCAGCAGCAGCAGCAGAGCAGAGACGGCGCCTGTAGAAATTCGCTCTTTCTCGGGTCGCTGCCTGCGCGCGGCGGCGCCTCCTCCTCCTTGAAGCCGAGGTGAAGCCCGAGCATATCGGGCCTCGCCTTCGCTTCACGGAGGAGGCGGTGCCGCGCGCAGGCAGCGGCCGAGAAAGAGCGAATTTCTATAGGCGCCGTCTCTGCTCTGCTGCTGCTGCTGCTGCTGCTGCTGCTGCTGCTGCTGCTGCTGAGAGAATTAATGTTGGTTCTCTCGGCAGCAGCAGCAGAGCCGAGCGCCGGCGCCTGTAGAAATTCGCTCTCTCTCCAGCGGCAGCATGCGTGCAGCGCCTCCTCCTCCTGTGCGATCGCGGGCCATATCAAATCAGCCCGCGGGCCGTATGTTTGACATGACTGCACTAGACCAAACTGGTTAGAACAGTGATGGCCAGCCTATGACACACGTGTCACAGGTGACATGCCAAGCCCTTTTGGGTGACACACATGGTTACCCTGGCACCTGGGTGTGTAGTGCTTGCTTGTTCCTGAAGTGTACGAAATACCAACTTTCAATTGAAGATTTAGCAAACAAAATTCAGCAACAGAAGTCACTAATGTAAAGAATTATTTGTTTTTGCTTTTAATAGCGTGTTTTCCCACTGTCACTAGAAGTACCCATTAAGTACCCATTAATCAAGAATATAACTTTTTTACTAGAACTACAAATATCACAAAATTATGGATATTTCTAGGTTTTCTTGCGAATTTTGACACACTGGGCTCAAAAGGTTCACCATCACTGGGCTAGACAGACCAGACAGCAGATTTTCAACAATGGTTTAATTTGCTTTCATGAACTTTGCAAAGGGTTGGATTACGTTGTCCTTCTAGTCCCTTAGAACTCCACAATTCTATAATTCTATGTTAACCAGGGTCAAGATTGATATGATAAGGGAAGCTTCAGTCTTTCAGACACAGGGCTGTTTACTACATTTTTGTTGATTTCCTTCTGAGAAGAAGCTCAGTATTGTCTAGATAGGATCACTCTGTTTTGTCATTCAAACTGGCAGATTTAGCAGACAGATAATTATTTGCCCAAGGACAACTCTGAGTCTCCTGGCTGAGTCAATGTTTGAAACCCCTGCCTGCCACTTCACTGCTATCTGTTCCTCCAGCCTGACTCTTACCTCTCAATGGATTAGACATGAACAAATGCAAGCTATTGTATTGGGTTTATTTGTTTATTGAGGATCGTTCCCAAAGGGTATGCGTGGCTAGGTCTAGCAGAGTTAAGCTCTTATTTCCCAACAGAGAGAATATTCAGCTAATTTATCCATTGATAATCAAATGCTCCCAAACATTTATCAAAGGGTTTGTTTACAAGTATATTGTCCAGGAAGTAAATTCCACAGAGCTGGTATGTCTGGGTGGGTGTCCCTTGCAGGCTCAGAATCTAATTGTTGTTTAATTTAATGTATATTTAGGCAGGAGCGTGACTTCACAGAACTTGTGGCGTTATACGTTTAGGACTAGGATTCATAAATATCACAATAAACAACATGCAAGGATTGCTTTCTTTTGCTTCCTTCTTCCTTCCAGCTTTTGCTTCATTCTCTGTCCCCCGCTCATTAATTTTGATGACAATAAACATTAAACAAGTACATGGCCAAATATCTATAATAAATTAAATTAGCATTTAAAGCTGTACTAGTACCCCATTCTAAAGAAGAAGCAGCGTTGGCTTTTCTACCCCACTTTTCTCACCCATTTAAGGGGACCCAGAGCGGCTGACAAAGCTTTCTATTCTCCCCAAAACAAAATACCCTGTGAGGTAGGTGGGGCTGTGAGACCTCAGAAGAGAGCTGTGACTAGCCCAAGGCCACCCAGCTGGCTTCATGGAGGACAGAAGAATCAAACCCAGTATTCCCAGATGAGAGTCCGGCTCCCTAACCACTAGACAAAACTCTAAAGAGCTCTTTGTAGCAAAAAATTTGGATATTAAGAGTACATCCACTTGGAGAAGAAATTATGTTTGAGTCCAGCACCAGAAAGTTGAAGGATAATAACGTCCACAATTTTGGGGGTGGATTTTTGCCAAACTGTAAAAAATACATCTGATGTTTCTAATCTTATATTTAGGCTGTGATGTATTGGTTCTATGGCAATCTCCCAGATGTTCTGAAACCATAAGACTAAAGATAGATGACTTAATGTGCTCCATTTTGGTGTTATTATGTTTTCCTCACTGGATAAAATTTTATTTATGGATTTTGTGCTGCTTAAATGCTTCAAATGTGCAGAAGAAGGAGGCAATGTAAATGATCTTCCAAAATTTGTCATTGTCAGCACTATGGATGGCTTGCTTCTGTCACCCAGGTTAACTCAGAACCCTTTCAAGGCACAAGCAGAAGATAGGAGTTGGCTAGACTTTTGATTCTGAAAAAATAATTATTCCTGAGCAGGGCAAGAGTAAAACCACAGCATACTGGAGAAAAGCCCGGGGTGGTGTTTCATCAGCATAATTTATGTAACATGCACCTCTTCTCACCCAGTTCAGGGATTTCTCAGATGAACTGGAGTCCTCAGTACAGCTGCAGCGGTTTCTGAAAGTATGGTGTGGCCTAATAGGGACTGACAAACGCAGCAAAGGAAAAGCTACAAAAGTGATTTTAGCACTGAGCAATTATAGCAACGATTAGAGTCAGGGACACTAAGAGGATTTGCACTGGATTATATCTAATATTAACATGATCTAATGCTGCATGAAATACAGCTCAGACTGGACCCGATTCTCAAAGGAAGCTTCTTTATCCCTCCAAGTCAACCAGATTTTGAGCAAATGAAACAACAAAACAGAACAAAACCCAACTTCCCACCCTCCCCTACCAAACGAGAAATCTAGCTGCATTTGATTCTAGCTTTTTCAATCTGTTTAAAAAAATATTAATGTATTTAAGTAATAGAATAATTCCATCGACAGTCACTCTGGCTTGCCAGTCGGAAAATAAAAAAATGCAAATTTGATCCGAGTTCAGTATTCACGGAGCAAGTTATTCAGCAAATTTAGTAAAAATTTCACAGTGTGCATCTCTATATTAAAACCTAATGCTGTGAAATTTGCACGGGGAAGCAGCTAAGACATCAGTCCCAGGCATACTTGTTTGATGTTAAGTCCTGTTGAACTCAGTGACCTCTTTCTTCTTCCTCCAGAAATAGGTAATATTTGGAAGACCCACTTTTTCTGCAACCATACGGAGAAGCAGACGTGCAACAGCAGCCTACACATTATGACACATAAGATGGCAGAGGAGAGATGAGGCACAGCAGAACATTTTGCTCAGATCTTTCTGAACAATGGGTGTTTCTGCACTTACCTTCCTGTCCTCTGGATGGGAAGAGTGTGTTAGAGATTAACATGTACTAGCGTTCGCACTAGGGAACTCTAGTACACTTCAGTCTAAACCTTGCATGATTGGACGCTTAACCTGGGTCTGGTTGCAGGTCTGATCCTCCGCAGGGAGGATCCCTGCACAACACAGGTATGCTCTGTCGCTATGCGCATCACTATGATGATGATGCTCTGCACTTCAGGTGTTTCCTCCCATATAAACCTGCTTGTGCACTGAGATCTCAAGGAGGGGGCTTTCCTGTAGTTCCTTCTCTTTCAGAGGTACAAGGCATAGGGACATGCAAGAGGACCTTTTCTGTGGTGGCCCCTAGACTCTGGAACAGCCTCCCTCTTGAGGTTCGGCAGGCACCTATCTTTTTACCCAGGCTTTTACTGTTTAAATAGCTTCCTCGGGTGCTGTCCTGTTAAGGAGGGAGGATGGGTGTGGAAAGGAGGGTGGGTGTGGGAGGAAGGAGGTTATATTTTTAATTATGTTTTGCCATTTGATATTTTTTAATCTCATTGTAACCCACCCTGGGACCATTTGGTGAAGGGTGGGATGTAAGTTTAACAAACAAACAAACAATAAATAAATAAATAAATAAACATCTTTCTTAAAATGAGGTACTTTCTGAAAGACAAGCAATAGTGGGCGTGGGTCAGCTCTCCACTTACTGGAAAGGTGATGCTTTTGGAGGAACAAAAAGGCATTTAATTTTACATCCCAGAAGGGTCATTCCCAGCAGTGGCCAAGAGCACCTTGGTTCAGGAAGAAAAATGGCACCTCCAATGGCGGTTATGTCCAAAAGTAGGGTAGTGCAGTCATGGTGAAGCACTTTTTATCGCTGTGCATGAATGTGCATGTGAATTGATTTAGGTTATTTTCACACGGCAAAAAAAGAAAGAAAAGTCTTTCCAAAGCACCTTGGAATAGGTAGTGTGTGGCCCTTGTGTTCTCAGTCCATCTCTGATCCACCTTTTCTAGTCTATAATGTTCATAACAGGGGACCGGCAGAATGGCTTGTGAATGATCCCACCTTTGAACCATTTTTTTAAAAATAGTTTTTATTAAATAGATGCAGCTTTCTACAGACTGAATCCAAAACATAAATACAGCAATAGAACTCAACCAACAACCCTCCCATACAACCTGTAACAAAAGAAGAACCACTGCTTAGCACACTTCTGCTACTCTTTAAAAAGATTAGCCTGTGTTGCCAATTAACAAGGGAAAATAATATTTTTCTCATCCAGAGTCAACCTCAACTTGGTGGTACCTGATAACAACTGTACATAAAATTTTGTCAGTAGTGTTCCTAGCATCTGTTGTAATAGTCTTGACAACTTTGTGAACCATCTATAAGCAGTCTCTTTAGACCTGCACTACATATAGCTCATGCAGGGAATGTTCCCACACTGAAGGTGCCATTTCTGGTAAAGAAACGTCTCCTTCAAATGTAGATGCTCTATTTGGGAGCATTCCCTGTGTGACCTACAGGGGACCTATTCACACTATAGCCAGTAGTGCGTGATTACTGAAGTTCTGGTGAATCTGGAGAATCTGCACTTCGAGGAGGCTGCTACAGCCTCCAAGTGTGCCCTGCCTTCCCAGAACTTCACTAATTGTTGATTAGCTGACGTTAACTAAAAGCTTTCCTGGAGCATCAAGGCAGCAGCCATCCGCACGTCTTCCAGTGCTCCAGGGTACAAGGACTCTGGCACCTTGAATGTCCATAGATGTGATTGCGTGTGCACAGAGCAACAGCATCATCATGGTGATGGTATTGACATATGTGCAGTCACGGAGGGCACCACAGCCAAAATGGCAGCGCCCAGAAGAGGACCAGCCTCGCAACTAAATCAGGTAAGTATTCAATTGGGGGGGGGGGGTAAAGTTGACTTGTGCTCCAAGTGTGAGCACTAGTCACTGTTGGTTAATTGCACTTCTTTCCCATCCATCAAATGGGAAAGGAAGTGCGAAAATGCCCTGGGCCAAGTGGGAATTGTCTTGACAACCAAAGCCAACTTTGGTCTTTAGCCGTTTGACTGAGCAAGAGTCTTGGCAAAGCGAATCAGAATTAACCTGATTCAGCACAAGTTCTTAAAAATGGTGCAAGAAAAAAAAGATGGTCTGATACCTAGATGAAACACGTTGGGCGCGTCTTCATGGCATGTGTTATTTCAGTTTAAAGAATTCGAAATAAAAGCAACGGAACAAAGCTGTCCAGACGACTTGCAAGTTGATCCGGTTCCGATGGCAGCCTTAACGCGGGATCAATACTCGGAGTCCACATGGCAGCATTGTCCTCCTGCCCATTGCCCACACTCTCTCCTGTGATTGGTTTTCCCTGCCAGGATCCCACCCTCCCTTCTCTTTGCGTCATGCTCTGCCATGAATTTCCTGCCCAATCCACCCTCCCCCTTCCCAGCAGCAGCAGCAGCAGCAGCATCCATCCATCCATCCATCCATCCATCCTTCCGTCCGTCCATTCTGGCGCTGCAGAGAGCGGGGAGAAAGTTCCCCAGGCTGCGAAAGTTCCCGGGGGACGGGCTTTCCTTTCCGTTACACTGTAGCAAAGGAACCAGCTCACTCTCTTGTTGCGAATTTCCGCAATTTTAATGAAAGGAAGTAATACAGCTGAGGGGCTTTAAATATTAAAGAGGCATATGGCTGTGGTTCCTTCTTTCCTCCCTCCTTCCCTCCCTCCTTCCCTCCTCTCTTCCTGCCTTCCTGCCTGCCTGTCTGCCTGCCTGCCTTCCCCAGATGGTCTCCCCCACCATCCCCAGGCGCCCTTCTGCCGCTCATCAGCTGGGGGTAGACCCCCTCTGCTCCGGGGATTCCTGCCATCGGGGCGCCCAGCAAGCGGGCGCAGAGGGGAAGGCTCTCCATCCATCCATCCATCCATCCATCCATCCATCCATCCATCCATCCATCCATCCATCCATCCATCCTTCCGTCCGTCCGTCCATTCTGGCGCTGCAGAGAGCGGGGAGAAAGTTCCCCAGGTTGCGAAAGTTCCCGGGGGACGGGCTTTCCTTTCCGTTACACTGTAGCGAAGGAACCAGCTCACTCTCTTAAAAAATGTTGTGAATTTCCGCAATTTTAATGAAAGGAAGTAATACAGCTGAGGGGCTTTAAACATTAAAGAGGCATAGGGTGTGACCACAGCCTATATTCTCTCACTCTGAAAGTGGATTAAACCTTAGGTGTGACCACATATTCTCTCATTCTGAAAGTAACAGAGATCAGAAGGTTTGTCAGCAGCTTTGAGCCTCCTTAAATGGGTGAGAAAAGTGGGGTAAAAAAGCCAACTCTTCTTCCTCCTCCTCCGTGAAGCCAGCTCAGTGGCCTTGGGCTAGTCACAGCTCTTACAGGGCCTCTGTTGTGGGGTGAAGAATGGAAGCTTTGTCAGCCTCTTTGAGTCACCTTAAATGGGTGAGAAATGCCAATTCATTCTCCTTCTCCTTCTGGGAGGTTTCGTATGGGGTAGCATTATTATAAAGAGGTATAGAAATCCAAGTCAAGGTTCCTATCTTTTTTTAACAGTTGTGCTAAGCATGGAACTTCAGCAAGTGCATCCTTCCTTCCTTCCTTCCTTCCTTCCTTCCTTCCTTCCTTCCTTCCTTCCTTCCTTCCTTCCTTCCTTCCTTCCTTCCTTCCAGCCTCGCGCCGAGGGAAGAGCAGCCGG
The DNA here is from genome assembly GCA_023333525.1 of Aspidoscelis tigris stejnegeri. Classification (NCBI taxonomy): domain Eukaryota; kingdom Metazoa; phylum Chordata; class Lepidosauria; order Squamata; family Teiidae; genus Aspidoscelis; species Aspidoscelis tigris. The sequence goes on from JALMGA010000008.1 coordinate 22,172,442, forward strand.
CGGTGGAGGCGGCAGCGGTGGCATCCATCCATCCATCCATCCATCCATCCATCCATCCATCCATCCATCCATCCATCCATCCATCCAGGCGCTGCGGCGCTGCGGCGCTAGCGGCTTCTCCCTGGGGCTCCACCGCCGCTTTTCCCCCGCTTTGCCGCCACTTTGCCCCGCAGAGGAGAGCCAAGGGGTGGACAAGAGGGCGAAGGGGGCTCCTCGCTTGCTCTTCCCCCCGTGGCCGGGAGGGAACTCCGCCCCTCCACCTCACAGGGACCGAAGCTGGATTAAAACCTTGGCTTGTGGTCACACCTAAGGTTTAATCTAGCTTCACTCCACCTTCAGAGTGAGAGAACACATCAGCAAAGTGACCAGTAGTTTTCTTTCCACATTATCTAGTCTAAAGGTGGATTTTCTGAGTTATTAACCCTGAAAGAAAACCAGCTTGTCAGTTTGCTGGTGTATTCTCTCACTCTGAAAGTGAACTGAAACTGGATTAAACCTTAGGTGTGACCACAGGCAGAGGCAAAGTAGCTTAGAGGGGGCTCAAAGCGGTTGACATTCTGTTCTCACCCTTCAGGGAACTAAGTGGCTGACAAGCCTCAAGGGGGCTGAAAGCCACTGTTCCGAACCTTCAAAGGTCTGAAATTGCGCAAATTGAACATTGTTTTTAAGGTGTGAAGTGCTTAGATTGATACAGTGTTTCAGCTTTAAGGACTGGAGGTTTATAGTGGGTGTTTGAGGGTGGATTTTTTCAATGAAGGAAACCCTAAACATGACGTGCTTCTAATACGTTCAGCCATTGGTTACAGTGCGATTGGGGGGGCGGGACAGCCTTAACAGGGAATCTCATCCCGGAACGATACTGTCCACACAGTAAAAAATTAAACACGTGTCAAGGGCATGTTCCGGACTGAGACCTGTTGAGATCAGGATTTATTTCAAATCGGGATAACGTGGTTTATCACGGAAATACCGAATTAAGCCGAAGTGACGTGTGCACGGCCCGAAATCAAAACGTTTTGAATTCGAGATAACGACGTCGTGGGGATGCGCCCGTTCACTTATAATTTTAAAACGTGAGTTTCCAGAGAAGGGGGATAATGCCACAGCGTCCAAGAGCGGCATCATCTGGAGTGTGGTACAGCATAAATTTTTCCACCTTAACACACCAACTGTTACAATGTACCTCACAGTGGAGAATCAATAAAGTCAAGGCAATTTCCTTAACATGCCATCTAGAAGAGATTATGGCAGTGGGGGAAGGGTTTCCCTTAATGGCTAATGCCTTGCTAAAGTTCAAATGAGGCAATATATAGTAAAATAAATTCAACCTCTATTTTCACTCCTTGCAGTTTTGGAAAAGACTAAATGAAATGGAACTATGTTGATTCTAACTGGCTCCATATATCCTTGCGTTTTTAATAACCAAGGTCATTTTTACCTTCATGGAAAGAGGAGCCACCTATAAAATACTCATCCATGCTAAAAGGGGGAGAAAAGCTGGATTGATGGGCAATGCACATTATATAATTCATTTCATGGCAGAGCTGATTTTCTTTAATAGATAGTATTTAACCTTGCCAATTTTTTTCCCTTTAAAGGGTGTTCTTTGGAGGTTTTTAAAACAAACCTTCACAAGTTTAAAATTAAAAAGAAGAATATTTAAAAAATACATATGTGTACCACAAACCTAGCATCAAGAGGGGGATTTATCTGGAAAGACAGCAATTATAACATTTTTTTCTTGCTGACTCTGTTATTAACTGGTAGTTGTTATAGCATTAATCAGCAATGCCAGACTGAATGCTTAGCCTGCATTTTGGAATAGCCAGTGAAAGATTCCAAAAATGCCTTGGCAACCTGGAACAAAAGTCTTTTTATCCTGCTAAATGGACTGAAGAACAAGACCAAATAGGTTTTGGGCTATTTTCACACTTACCGTTGCTATTCTGATACAGGATAGGTTGACCTGCAGAGGAAAAAGGTATCTGTCCCAAACTGAGACAGACCATTCCTGATGCTTTTTTGCACTTACCTTGGTAGTGAATCATGCACTAAGGCTGGTACACTCCAGGGACAGGAGGACCATTTGCATTTGCCAGGAGAAAGCCTTCCCCAAAGCATCCATTACCAGCCTGAAGTGCAAATGGTCCTCCCATTGACCAGCCCAAGCTGATGCATCCAGAGCCAGCAGTTGGGCCTCCTCGCTGACACGATTAGCCGCTCGGATGCTGTTGCGAGAGGGGTGTATCCGATCACAGGCTAACCCATGATCGAACGCCCCCTCACGGTTTTATGATCAATAACCACTCCTAGGCATGGGTGTGCAATTGATCTTGACATGGGTGTGCAATCGATCAGCACTGGCAACGCCACTCTGCCTGTGCGGACACTGCATTCCGCACCTGCCAAGCGCAGTGAAGCAGAAATAAAATGGTCACTTTGCCGGGCTGTTGTGTTAAGCCTGGGGTATAGGTTGGGGTAGGTGTGGAGCACGATTTAGTGCTCCATACCTTATCCACAGTTGGTGCAGCTCTGGTGAGAACAGGGATGCTTCTAGGCTGCAGCAGCCTAGGGAGAGTGTGTATGCTCTTTAGCAGAGCTGTCCTACATGCATACCAGAGGCCAAAGTGTGAATAGGCCTCTGGCATAGGACAAGGTTTGCCTTTCCCTCCTGCTGGTGCCTTATTCCTGGTGTCCCTTCAGCGGTTGCCCCAAAGGCGCCTCGGAGAGACAGTGTGTGGCCTTCGCATTTCCAAGCCTTCTCTAATCCCATCATTTCTAGCACAGAATATTCATAAGAGGAGGACAGTGCGGTGTGTGGACAATCCCACGTCAGAGCCCTTCCTGAGGCAGTTCAGAAATGCTTTCTTTGAGGGTGGCTTTGCCTGATCACAACCACTGTCTCTTTGAGGTACCTTTGAGGCACCCCTTTTGTTATGTCTGAACACAGCCTCAGAGACTTCAGCTTGTGGTGAATTTACCACTTAGGCAAAGTCCAGGATACCTTCCAGACTAGCGGATAAAAACCCGCAGTTATATAAAAATCCACAGCTTATCTGGCTGCGAAGCGACGATTCCTTCTCCCCAGTCCAAACAGAGGTCCACACCTTCCTCTTCGGCCACTGTGAGACTTCTGTGGCACACGGGGTGAGCCACATGATACATGGGATGGGGCAGCCACTGGGAGCTGAGCTGCAGGCTGTTTGTCACCATCCTGTCAGGACGATGGGAAACTTCAAATTTACCTGATACTGTGGAGCGAGTGTTGATTGTTCTGTGGCAGGTTAATCTGTGGTAGCGGTGGCATAATGTGCCGCTGCTATGAACTATGGGTGTCAGGTGTGATACCCACTCACCGACTGCGCATCAGAATGCACAGTACCCCCCAGTCTGGACACAACCCCGCTTTGTACACACATGGTCATGGGCATGTCAACTGAATTATACAGCCAATTGTTGTGTTTGATACATAAAAATGGAAACCTATTAATTAAAAGCGCCACCCAAAGACTGTCTTGGAGCTTCACCTTCCCTTGTTTCTGGGAACTGGCTGCCACATTCTCTTTCAATACGCTTAAAATATCCCCATACCCTTAGGAAATAATATATATATATATATAGCTTGATAACAATCCTGCGACTTGTTAGTCTAGCTGAGAGTGCAGCTATTTGCTTTCTTCAGAAGTTGACTATACATAATGAAGAAGAAAAATGTCAGAAGAAGGACCCTTTATAGCAATTTACTGGTTTGAATCAAAACTTTTCAGAAGGAGACTTTTGAATCAGTCGTGAGCTGGATTCTGAAAACAATCCAAAAATTCTGGGAGAAGCCGAGAGTACATTTAACCAGCAAATGGGAATTTTCCATTGCTCAGTGTAGATTCTTTCTGCTGTAAATTAACAGCGTGGTGAAAAACTTTTTCTTTACTGAAAAATAATTGAGATGGTGAAAGGGACAGAAGAATATTTAAGAACGAAGACTCAGGTCTCTTTTTCCTTCTCCTCTTTCCCCTTTCCCATTAGCTTGGCTTAAGCTTGGCTTGCTCAGCTTAAGCTCAGCTTTAAACTTCTAACACCAAAGCTGCTCCTGCCTTCCAAACTGTTAATCATACATTACACTGTGGTATGGGAGCAGAGCCAGCAAAGTAAAAGAAAAACAACACACACACACACACACGCACGCACATAACTTCCTCACATGTTCAATTTGCAGACAAAAACGGCCCATCTGTTTTTGTTTAACAGTAGGTTAGTTGCATCTGTTTCCTGGCCTCTGGGTGAACCATTGCTCCCAAACCTAGACAAGCCTATGCAGTCAAAACAATTGTTTTCACAACTTGAATACAAATTCGTCCAGTCATTATCTCTTCATATTGTTGACAACTGCTCTTTAAAAGGACTCCTAACTCAGGCCAGATTCCATAGGCCTATGCTAGAGTGCATACTAGATTGTGAGTCTCCATCTGGCATTTGGTTCTCTCCATCCTTTCTTGCAAATTTCTAGCCCTCAAGTAGTTATTGGGAGGGAGCTATCGTTATTAGGGATATGCACAAATTTTTTTTTTTTTTTGCATTTGAATTTGAGTCAAATCAAATTTGATTTGATTGGAATGTTTAGAATCCGAATGGAACAAAATCCTATTTGAATTGAATACATTTGAATCTATTCTTTCGAATGTTAGATTCGAATCTGAAGATACGAATGTCGACAGCATTCATACGTGTTATAAGTTTCTGTACGCATTTCATATGCATCCTGTTTTGTCCCCGTATGCATTCCATTTTCATCCCGTATTATAAGTGCAAATGTGTACAGATACATATGAGATTCGTACGTACTTTCGAATCATTTGAACAAATGTTTTGGAACATTTGAATTTCATTTGAATATTTAAATTAAAATGGGAAGATAGTCTATTTGAATTCGAATGTCCACATTCAATCAAATTTGATTTAATTTTGAATGTTTAGTACATTGGTATACATTCCTAATCATTATAACAAGTGCACAGAAAAATGAATGGCTTTCCTCTATTTCTGATTAATTGACAATTCCAGTTTCTGACTGCAAACATTTGGAGAAGAAAAAAAGGGAATGGTAGTTTTGCTTTATATGGTATTCGCTGAACTACATTTTTAGGCCTCATACAAGCCCAATACATTTGTTAATGAAGGTTCAATCAGCTTTTATTGTTTTAAATTATCTCACAGATACATTTCTTGCCTTGTGAATAATTCATTCTGGTGGTATTTCTCACCTATTCTAGTTTACATGCAAATGTTATTTCGAGTAAAAGCAAAACAAAAGCTAAAGCTATTTAGTATTCCAAATACAGAGGGTGCTTGCAGGTAATGTCTTGCAATACACACTACCTGATTCATGCTCTTTACTAAGTGTCTGACGCTTCGCTTCATGACTACATGGGCTACACCATGGGCCAATTCACACTACAGCCCGTAGTTTAGGGAACTTCTGAGGAAATGTTTGACAACCCTTGCACTGTGACATTTGCAACAATGCCAGTTTATCACACACACACCCAATTAATCTGTTTAATGGATTATTTCATTATACTATTAATTTCCCCCTCTCCACAGAAGCACCCTTTCATTAAAAAAACAAACAGAAAAGCACTTAAAAGTAGAAGTTGGAGATTTCATAGAATCATAGAGTTGGAAGGGACCTCTAGGGTCATTGAGGCCAACCCCCTGCTCAATGCAGGATTTCCTAAACAATCCCAGATAGATGTAGGTCCAGCCTCTGCTTGAAGACCTCCAGTGAAGGAGAGCTCACTACCTCCTGTGGCAACCTATTCCATTGATTGATCTCCCTCATTGTCAGGAAGTTTTTCCAAATATCTAATCTGTATCTAATGTGTATATTGACTCCCTTGAAGTTTCACGCCATTGTTTCTAGTCCTTCCATCTTGTGCTAGTGAGAATAGGGAAGATCTCTCTGCACTGTCACAGCCCTTCAGATACTTGAAGACCGTGATCATGTCTCCTCTCAGTCTTCTCTTCTGCAGGCTAAATATTCCTAGATCCTTCAACCTTTCCTCATTGGACATGGTTTCCAGACCACTAACCATTTTGGTAGCCCTCCTTTGGACTTGTTCTAGTTTGTCAATGTCTTTTTTAAATTGTTATTTCTGCTACAGAGATTAAACTCTAACAGAGGCAAACACTGCAGCAAGATACTGAGAACTCAGAGACATTGGGTGGATTGAAAGTGATTGTATGCACTTTTAGGGCCCACACCCTTCCTTCTTCCCTTGGAATGTTTGTAGACAGTAACTCCCTTCCTGAGTCTAAATGAAAACTGTTTTTTGGACACATATTTAACAGGATGGACGGCAAAGCTCCCAGGGTCACCAGTTTTTCTTTGAAAGAGGCTCATAGTTTATTACTTTACAGTACTGGCATTGCGTTTACACACAGGCCTATAGCCAAGTTGGGCTGATGACGAAGAACGGGGAACATTAAATTTCCTTGCTAGACATATCTGGAATTTTTTCTGAAGGTTTTTAGGATTGGCTGCAGTTTAATGTATTCACACATGGATTTTTTTTTTCTTTGCAAAACCTAACTGCAGTATTTATATGTACGTCAGAATTAGACCAAAATCTGCTGGGACAGAAAATTAGTTGCTCTTTAGTCTTGAGGCTTGAGAAATGGAAGGCTGAAGAAAAGGAAGCCAGGGCAAAAGTTGTGCAGCCTTTGTGGTTACCACAAATTCTTGCAGGGTGCACACCATTAATCTTTGAATTAATCCCATTGTATCTGATACCAGGCTCAGGTTTACCTTAACTCCCCAAAAGCATCCAGAAATATCCCATGCTTTATGGAGACATTTTCCCTGTCCAAAGTGGAAGGTTAGGTATTGTGGGTCCATCTGAATTGCTTCAACATGTGCTTTTCCTTTTCTACTAGCATGGTCCCATTGACACAGCAATGCATTCTGCAGCCATCAATGCAAAATAACTAGGACTCATGATTCTGCACATCCAAATGCACACCTCTTTCCTAATAGCCACCCTTTTTCATATCACCCAAGACCAGAAATTGTGGATCACTACTAAGTCTGAAATATAAGAAAACTTTGAATTTCAATTTGAAGCCTCTGGGCTGTAATAAACTTGATTGATTGACTAACTGGTATTTAATCAGCACCGACAGTAATTTATTTGATATATCACATATGCACCACTAAATGAATTAAATTGGGTTCTGCTGTCTCTTCTTACAGCCCTCTTTGAGTCCTGATGTAGAAAAGCAATCTATTTACAGAATGCACACAGGGACAGACACACAAACACAGCCACAGAACATCTTGAATGAATTTACACAGAATTCTGCCAACAGCAACTTTTGCAGAATTCTTCTCTACAAGGTTATCTTGACAAGATCCATGAGCTTGTTAAAAGATAATGTAAAGAAGCCCTATGATGCATTTTCCTTTGCATGACTGACCATGTCAAAATGGTTTAGTCACCTGAATGAAGATATAAATGTTAATATGCAAGAGCATAAGAGAGCCAATTCCACCTCCCTGCTAAGCTCAAAGCTTCTGCTTCCAGCAATATATTTTTGACAAACAGTGCCAGCTCTCCTGTTACAGTATAAGTTAATATCCTTGGATTTTTCTTCCTTAATTTCTAGGCAAAGCATTAACACTTAAGTAATTCTTAATTACATTTGAATATATATACATATAAATTTGCATATATACATAATATTAAGGTTTCTGATGAAAAATGAGAGTGTTTCTCCAGACCAGGAAGATGTGTCTTTAATGATGACATGGAAGGAAGGCTTTGTTACCAATTGTGGAGGAACATGAAATGTGTCAGTGGCCATTCCTAAGGGGTAGTGCAGTCCCCCTACTAAGGTAGTGAAGTGCAGATGGCCAGGCTTGGGCAAGCTGGATTGTTATGGCAACAGCTGGGACAACATCTGGCACACATCCAGACATTCCCATGGTGATTGGGATGTGGTGTGTAACTGCTCAGCTGCCGCTGCACCACCATGGCCACTTGCAGGGCCACTCCTGAGCAAGCTGTGGACAATGTTTTAGTTGTCTACAGCTAATGACAGGGCAGGCTTAGTGAGCTACAGGATGACGGTGTCAAGGGCATGCGGACGGGCCTCCCAAGGGAGCGGCCAGAACTGTAAGTGCAAACAGGCCTTGTGCTTCTGCTGCTTTGCCTCACTGTTTGTGCTCTCTTTGAATCTTAAAGTAGAAAGTTATCCCCTCCCCTTCCCCCCCCCCCCAATCTCCCATTTGTGCTTTCCATGCTACCTGGCTACTAGGGCAGCAAAGTAGGAATGCTAGAACCTTGTGAGCAGATCCAGTCAAATAAGTCTACTTGTCAGCAGCAAGTCAATGATACCTACAGACACCTGGGTTAGTCTCGCCACAAGGGAAGCCTTGAACAACTTGCACCAAACCAAGGAGATGGCACACTGAACTACTGTGATCCTTTGTGTAATACACTAGTTTAATTTCTGCAAACCTCTAGATAACGCAAAACCATGTTGGTCAAGGGAAAGCAGAGGTCAAGTTGATATAAGCCAGGGACACTATGTTTTATTACAAGTCTTTCCCGCCTCTTACTTTCTGGTTTCCACTTATCACTCTGGCCTTATCACTAGTTGTAAAATGCAACTGATTTGCACTTTGGCCCATAGTTCATGATAGGTGAACATCTGGGCAAGTGCATCTATACTTGCAGGAGGCGTTTACAGCTTACAAGTGCCCCTGCCTTCCCAGATGTTCACCTATTGTGAACTAGCTCTGCTAAACAACCTTGTGCACTACAAGCCCATCTACCCTTACCGCACACAACCAGAACTTACCTGACAGTGTCCAGCCAGAAACCATTCACACCTCTGCCAGCTGAGGTCATTGGAGCTGTCGTGCAAGCACACTGGCAGCTCATATGACCCCCCTGACATGACAGTGACTGCGCAGAGCATCAGTGTTGTTGTAGCAATGGCACTGACATATGCGTAGTTGCACAGGGTGCCACACACAAGATAATGGTGCCCTGCGGAGGAGCAGCTGGCAATCAAACACAGGTAAGTGCTCGATCACACTTGGGCTGGGCTGTCACCGACTAGCGCTCACAAACTAGCCAATCAGAGCTGGTGGCACACGCAGACGCACAGCACCACTGGCCGTGCCGGCCACTTTGGAACTTGGCAATCATGAGGTCAGTGCCTCGCATGCGCGCATGTGTCTGGGTAGACTGCGCTCTGGGGGAGTGCCCAGGGGGTTTACTGCAAGCTCTAGGGGACATGATCCAGTCTTCTGGAGCATGCAGGAACCCAGGGAAGGGACAGGACAGGCCTGCCCACCCCTGGGTCTTACCTCACCCAATGGATGGAGGCCTGGGAGGGGCGTCCTTCCCCTACGCCAGCCTTTTCAGGCTAGGATACGTGGGGATGGATTCCCCTTTTGCACGTAGGCAAGTAGGAACGCATGCCCATTCGCTCCTTACCTGCTTAGGTGTGAATGGGGAATCCGTCCCCATGTGTCCTAGCCTTACTGCACTACAGTCGTTCGGCTGTAGTGCGAAAAGGGCTTTGGTGAGGGTTTTACTTTCATCTTTAGCTTGAGAATTTTCAGAAGGAATGGGCAGGATGCTAGACCAGATGGACTATAGCCTCATCCAGAAGTTATATTCTTATATGTCCATGAAATCACTAGAAGTCGAACTCATTTTGGCAGCATCTTTCTTTCCTACACTGTATTGCACTATGCATTGCTCCCATCTTACAACTGCATGAGCAACCTGTGAATCTACTTAACCTGAACTTTATTTTAATTACCAGTCTGGAAAATTATCTCATTGTTGGGTTTCCTGCCCCAAGACCTCTGAGCCAATTGGTTTAGGAAGCTTAGAGGTGTAACTAATTTATGTTTCCACACTTCCAAGATACATGCTTAAATGTCTTCCTTGAATTTAAATGAAGAGATTTTAGGTGCTTAAAAAAACAAAACCACCAATTTATACGCAGCAGCAGTGTTCAGTGAAGAGGGGTGCAAATGGAAGGCTGGTGGGTAGAGATGTGCAAAGGTCAATTTACATTTTTTAAAAAAATCAATCAAACCATTCATGTGCACAGATGTTTGTACTGAACTGAACAGGCAGTAATTCACATATCCATAAATTTAATTGAACTGAATCAGTCCCCATTCAGAAACATGAAGTGTTTGATAAATGGTTCATGTGTGCTGTGTTTTTGTCCTTGAAAAAAGATTGTTGTTGTTTTTTCCAGGGGAAAAATGCTATTTTGTTTTTGTTTTCAAACATGTTTGAAATAAAACAGGAGCTACCCTGGCCTTTGGTTAAACGGGAATATACTGTCTCTTCCCACTTTACAGACACTGTTACTGTTTTAATATATACTGTTGTTTTAATATATGTCCGATTGTAAATGTTGTTACCCACCCTGAGACCTTGGGGTATAGGGTGGGATAGAAATACAACCGACCAACCGACCAACCAATCAATCAATGGTTTGCTGTCAAACCAAAGAAACAAGTATTTGGTTTGATGGTGAATGGTTTGCTCAGGTCCCTAGCAGTGGGCTTTAAAAATAAAAAAGCCTACATTGTAGCAACTCACTTCTTTTTTAAATACCTGTGATATCAACAGTTGTTTAAAAAAGAAAGTGATTTGGGGCAAATTGTTTTATGTACCCAAAGAGGAGGGCTTCTGTTTGTACCCCCTTCATAGTTTGCTTCCAAAGTCAATGGATCTTATTTATTTGTGAAGACGCTCAGTAGACTGCAAGGTTCAAAACAAATCCAAACTTCGACAACATTCCAAAAATGAAATGTGTTTCTAAAAACAGTTTTAAAAGGAACAAAGAAGAAGACAGGCACCTTTTTATGATGGTTATGTCTACTGCTTAAGTCAGGAAAAGAACTGAAATTAACATCCCTACCTTCTGCAATTTCTTAAGACCTTTTCACACTTAACTTCAGAAGGACAGTGGCTGGAGTGCTGAAGGTAACCCCAACTTACCCAGAGCCATTTGAGGTGACCACTGTCCATCCCGGACCTCTGAAGCACCATAGCAACACCCATGACAACTTCCTGCAGGTCCCTGGCTGTTGCTATGGCAAACATGAGGTCGAACAAGACTGTAGAGCACCAGTCACAACTTCTCACAACGTTTACACCTGGAGGTGGTGTGAACATTGCATGCAGGAGTAACTGCTGTGTGCAGGAGTGATCAGTGCACGCAGAATGCTGTGTGCAGGAGTTTTTACTGTTCCATAGCTTTAGAGAATCGGGTAGGTCTCACACGCTTTGGGATGCTCTGGCACAGAGGCTATGCCACAGCATGCATAAGTGCAGAAAAGCCTTTGAATCTTAGTAAAGCTGAGCTGGCTAAAAATATAATTCATCCACTCTATAGTTCATAGAATTAGAGAATCGGAGAGTTGGAAGGGACCTCTAGGGACATTGAGTTCTGGCCAGATACGAAAGGAAAGCTGCCATCTTGTTGTATGGGGGGCGTGATCAGGTGACAAACCCAACTCTGTGTTAGGCCTTTGCCAGAAAAATCCCCCAAAAGGCTGAATCTAAGAAAATGTGGGAATTCCCATGTTTTCCTAGAAAGTCTAAGAGTTTGCTAGGTAGACACAGGCCATGATCTATGTGCCTGGTTCCAATGCATCATTAGAATGATCATCCAGGATTGTTCTGCCTTTTCCCTGGCATAGTGAGATGATTCCAAAGTGCCTATGGGGAAATGCCAGCATTGTTTTTCTCTTTAATCCAGCATTTTCCTCGTGCAGTCTGTTGAGTCCCAAAGTGTACCTTTGTTAGTAGATTTAATTCTTTAGCTGTTCTTACAAGATGCTACGCAGAAGGAAAAAATGACACCAAATTGTCACGTCCCATGGTTTCTTGATTTTCATCTCCTGGTTTGTACCACAACATTTACCAAAGCATTTGAGTTATCCAAATGTCCACGATAAAAGGCTATGCAGCCCAATTTTTCATATTTATTTGCTTCTTTATTTAAACAAAACGTCACACACACACATGCACACACGCTTTTGCTGGTGAACACCACTCACGTACTGCAGCAGTACGGTTCAAGGTTGCCTTGGCAACCAATGGAAAGGGTTTTGAAGAGCTGGCAAGGCCTGTGCTAATGAAAATGAACATTCATGGAGCCTCTTCTCCAGGTGGGTGAAAAGAGACTCCCTGCTGGGTTCACTTGCCCAAGCAGCTTTGAAATAGCTAGCTGTATTTTTTCAGAAAAATAACCCAAGACCATTTCCTCCCTATCCATACTAAAATGCAGCTACTGATTAAAAGTTCTGAGACGATACTTTGAAGTCTCTGATTAATAGGTTCCTTCATGAATTCAAATGAGGAAGTCAACATATATTTCTTTTCACACCCAAAACTACTATTATGAAAATGTTTGTTGTCAGGGCTGCTGCTGGTCGCTTTTACATGTTTAATCTTCCTCATGTGCATCTGTGCCAGATGGCCATGTGAGTGCTAGTGAAGATAATCTCTTTGCCTTGAACAGGAGAAACCTAACACCCACACTGCTGTGGCTGCATGCTGTTACCCCCGATCTGCAGCTCAGGTGAACATACCAGCTTCCTTCTGATGTAGAAATTACTACTGGGCAAACATGAAGTCATTATAACCCATTAAATGTTTGCTTTGCTTTACGGGATACCACAGAATGTACCTTCTTCACTGTGGCAATGTTTGATGATATGCTCACCTTTTCACACAGGTTTATTCACTTCGGCTAGGGGTGTGCACAAATGCAATTTTCAGGATCTGAATTGAATATCCAAACATTCAAATCAATTCAAATGTTTAAAATTTGAATGTATTCACATTCTATTTGATTCAAATACATTTGAATCTATTTGGGCTATTTTTGATCTGTATTTGCAAATACGAAGGTCAACAACATTCGTATGGGTACCATACACATCGTTACATATCTCCTATGCATCAGTACACATCCCACCTTTATCCCATATGCATCCTGTTTTCATCCCGTACGGATCTGTACAAATACGTATGGATGTGGGAAAGCTGTATATGGGCAAGTATACATCGTGTACGTATCCGTACGCATATGAATGTATGAATAATTTGTACGAATGTTTTGAAAATTCAAAATTCGTTTGAATGTTTAAATTTGAATTCGATTCAAATTTGAATGCCCGCATTCAAATGAATATGATCCAAGTTTGAATGTTTCAAATATTTGTGCACATCCCTAGTTTCAGCTAAGCTTGCTATTTTCATCCAACTATCTGCAGAGCTCCCATATATATGACCATGTCAAGTGTTCTGGAAGTCAGCCATTTTTAGAGCTCAATGAAATATTGCTGTTCCTGTCCCTGCCATCTTCCTACAAAGTAGTGGCAGGAACCATGAGCCAACCTGATCTGCGATGAACCTGTAGGTACCTACAGACACATGCTGTGATGTGATGCAGCGGCTTCCAGTCTGCCAGATGGGAGGACTGGAAGCTGTGAAGGGACGGCGTAGCAGCTTCCAGCCCACCAGATAGGATGCACCATTCCCTGGGCCCCTTCCAGGCGAGCAGAATAAATCCACAGTTAAGGGGCAAATTACAGCTTACCTGCTGTGAAGCGATGACCAGGCATCTGGACTAGAGCAGCCTCACATAGCTTGCTCATCAGAAGTTGCAAGAGATTGAGCTGGTGCACACGGTCACATGGTATGAGGCAGCCAATCGGAGTTGAGCTGTGTAATGCCCGCTAGGACCCCTCAATCCCAAAAGTACGTTTTTTAGTTTAAAATGCAAAGTGTGGCGAACACGGTAAGTCCAGACACTTAAAAGTGTCGCCAAAGTGTATTTTCACAAGGGTAAGTAGCCTAAGGGAGGGGCTAGTTGAGCACTCCAAGGGGAGGGGTTGAATTTGCATCCAGGCGGAGCTCAGCCAATAAGGGCGAAGCTAGCCAGCCAGGCCCATATTTAAGGGGGCCTGAGGGAACAATTTCTGTTCTCTGCCTTGGGTCGTTAATCCTGGAGGGAGGATAACGAAGGGGAGAAACGGGCTCTTAGCTGAGGAGGCTAAAGTTAGGGTCCTGAGTCTTTTAGTATATGAATGTTAAGCTTGTGAAGTTATTTAAAAGGAAAGCTAACAAATTCTGAACTGATTGAAGTTTTATTCTTGAACTTGTAGAGTCTTTTGACTTAGTGTGAAAGTGAAAGACTGAACTGCTTGACAGCATAAGTAACTAAGTGTAACTATCTGGAAGAGAAGCTGACTTTAAACTTCATCTGTATTCAATAAAACATTTTCTTGTTGTTTATGAAGACCTCGAGTGGTGCAGTCCGTCGTCATAGGGACTGGAAGATACTGTATCCCAGAGTAGCTAGGCAGAGCTAGTGGGGGAGGGAAGTTTGGTGATTCTAAACTCCATCTTGTTACAATATTATTCAGCCCAAAGGGGCAGAGAAGATATATACTTTTAAAAGGAAGTTCTGACATCATATCCTTGTTTAGGATATCACAACACGCTACCCAAACAATAAAATAACTATTACTGTAACATTAGAACAACAGGTCGTTAACAACTGGTGGCAGCACATTTAACATTGGTGGCAGCAAGCAGCTTTATTATATATATTTGGACTTTAACTGAGGATAAACGCTGGGAATAAAAGTATTTGAGATTTGTGAGTTTATTTTAATCTCTGGCGTTACAAGCTGCCCTCCCTATTTTCATTGGCTCTTCTTGCCATTCTTGTCAGACTGGCAGGAAGATTCACAGTTTCTTAATACTGCACTTTGAGTGCTGTTAAATCGGCACAATGATCCCTCGATCATCATGTGTGACACCCCACAGTGACTGCGCATTCCACTCCACACTATTAATGAGTCTGGACATACCCCTGAACTAGCGGCAGAGCATTCTAAGGCAAGCACGACATTAAAAAATGCTGTTAAATCAGCATCTTTTTACTTCACTGCTGCTGCTGTGGGTCAAAAAAAATTGTGCACAGGTGGTGCGACATGGTACATTTCTGTGTTGTTCACCTCACTCCTGGCACAACACTGGCACAGCCCCCAAAGGATTGTGTGGATGTTAGTGAAACGGATTTATAAAGGGCTCTCACCGGTGTTTGTTTAATTCTGCTTCTACCGCTATTTGATGTATTTTGATTGTTTCTTTTTAAGCTGAACTTTTAAAATTGGAACTGAAATTTTTGGGGTTGTTCATTGTTGCAGGTTAGGCCTCCCTGCCTGCCTGCCTAGAGGAAAAGGGGAAGATCAGCTAGGAAAAGACAGGTCAATCTGCTGAGTTGGATGCCGGAACATAAACAATGAGGAAGATGCTTGAGGTGTTTGCTAAGAGGGCATTCTAATTACAGTGTGCAGCAGCAAAAAGGGGATCAAGGCGGCAGAAAGGATATTTGAAGAAACACGACACTAGCAACTCCAGAGGAAATATTCTGAGGAAGGTGTGAGCGATGTAGCCCAAGGTGGGGATGGTCTGAGGATGACCTATAACTGTCTAGGTGTGACCAGGGGCCTATTTGCACTTAGGTCTCTGGTATGCAATTAGGATAGCTCTGGTAAGAGAGCTGTTCTAATTGCAAACCAGAGGCCTAAATGTGAATAGGCCCCTGCCCTGGTATGACCTCAGATTGAATTAATGAATAGGCTGTCCTATCTTAGACTTGTGTGACCAGGGCCCTGATTTTATCTCTATGACAACTCTGTGAGGGAAAAAATAACAGCTCCAAGGTCCCACACTGAGGCTGTTTCTGCAATGCCACACTCTCCTTCTCTTGTCTGTGACAGGTAATTAGTTCCAAGCTGGGACAAATTGCTCCTGGTATGGAACAAGGCTGTCCACAATGGGATGACCTTTTCTGTGCCATACACCCACAAGCTAAAAAGCTCATGTTAGCTTTGGAGCTGGCATGAGGTCCCTTTACGTGCTTCAAGGACCAGAAATTCCAAAGAGCCTCTGAATGTTCAAGAGGTCAGAAGTGGATTGTCTCCAAAAGCTCTGAAGACAGGTACCTTCAAATGCTCTGAAGGTCAGAAAATCTGAAGGCCAGGAGCTCCTGGCCTTTGGAGTTCCTGGAGGCCCATTCTAGCAACACACCCAGTTGCACTGCTGAAATAGGTCCCCTGTGCATACTGGACCACAGGCATGTCCTGTCTACATGCCTCTGTGGTATGCTATAACTCTCCCTAGTATACTGGTAGGCCTTAAAAAAGAGATCTACCATTAGACTGGACCAGGATGCCATTTGAGGCACCCTAGCCTGGTCTATGCTCCATCCTGTGTAGACAGAGCATATTAGGAGGGGAGGGGCCACTCTTAAACTGCACCAGCATGTGGAAGGGAATCCTATAGAGTCCTTTCTGGTCTGCATTAGTGGTGAGTTAGACTTAGACTCTTAACTATCAGACTGTGCTCTTTTAGTGCTTTCTTCCTGTGTGTTCATGGGTTGTAGTATTTATGAGTAGGAAAATCCCTGGTTCAGATCTAATCTCTGATGGATAATCTCTAGGTGGTGTAAATTAAACTACTGAGTCTTACTATCACTGCTTGCTTATTAATAGTGGCATGCTTATACCTTGTATAGAATGGATGCCTAAGTACATCTTTCAGGCTGAGGGGACAAGCAGGATGCTTCTAGGGCCATTTGCTGGGATTCAAGAGCAGGAGAAGGTTTGCCCTTGTTTCTGCTTGAGATGCCCATGGGCAATTGTTGGGCCACTGTGTGCAAAAGGATGCTGGACTAGATGGGCTCCTCTTATGTTCTTATGCCATGATAGAAATCATGCACTCAGGGAACTCTGAAATGCTCAACATTATGATAATTGTCAGTAAGCAAGCAGTAAGTGCTTCCTCAGCAGGAAGAGTTGGAAGTCATTGCCACTGTTTCAAAGTCAATGTGAGGTCACTGACTTATCAAAACATTTGCAGTGACTCACTTCTTCATGGTGACTGGTGCCCTGCAGTTAGTTAATGTAGAACAGATACCAGGATTTCATCCTTTCATTCTCAACTCTTTTCACACTGTGTCCTCCTTTAGGCTGAAGTTAGCAAAAACAAAACAAAACAAAACAAACCACACAACCTTCCTGACCTTTCCTCTCCTCCTTTCACATTTAGAAACCTATGACTCATAATGGAGACAAGAGTTTCCCGCATGGAGCCATTGTGTAATTCTTTAGGAAGGAAATGAGAGCATAGGTGTTGATCGTTGAAGACCAGCCCCTTAGAGAAGAGAAGAGGTTCTTAGCAAAAAGTTATAATACTGAAGAAAGTTAGGCAAGTGTCTTGTGACAGGAAAACAGTTCTAGAACTGGGGGCACATCACATGCTGCTGCTGGCCGTTCTATCCCTGCATTTGGTGAGGGTCATCAAATGCAGGAAATGACCATGTGGGCCAGCCCCTACATCCTCAAAGACTATACAGGTTGGCGGTGTGCTGTGGAAAGGCCACTAAGAAAGTGCTTACTCCCTCTCCACCATCCAAAGGCTCCAAGGAGCAGGATGGTGGCCAGATGAGACTGCATTCATCTACCATTCCCAATACACCATGTGGCATCACTTCTGCTACTGCCATCTTCATGCACGTTGCTGGCGGGAAAAATCCTGGCCTGATCTGTGTTTCTCCACTCTTCAAATAGAGCACTCCTGAGAACAGATTTCAGTCCCAAGAAAGGGCAGGGCCTGTAATGCGTAGTCAGTCCATGCAAAAAGAAGACAAGGGGCAGGAAATTGTTACTCCATACATGATGTCCAACAAGACCATACAACATCTCCATGAGCTGATATATTTACGTCTGTTTCTCCTAACTCAGTTTTCCTGTGATCTTTAAGATAAAATACAGAGGCATTAGTAACATTCTGAAAATGATGGTCAAATATGGACACGTAGTTATAACTAATGTGGTAGGTTCTCTGTGTTTGGCAGATCAAGATGCTTCTTGTTAGGATAAACGTTCTTGTTTCATTTATGAATCTTGGATGATTTTGCACTTCCCTTTCCGTCCACTGGACAGGAAAGGAGCCTGATGGTTCAATGCTGACTAGCAAGTCACTTACACCCCAAGCCCCACACCATTGGTCAGTCACCTGTGACTGACACAAGATGGTGGCACCTTCCCTGGCTGTGTGTGCATCAGTGCCATC
Source organism: Aspidoscelis tigris stejnegeri (assembly GCA_023333525.1). NCBI lineage: Eukaryota > Metazoa > Chordata > Lepidosauria > Squamata > Teiidae > Aspidoscelis > Aspidoscelis tigris. The sequence continues at coordinate 22,190,636 of JALMGA010000008.1, forward strand.
GTCACGATGCTGCTGACAGTCTGTGCAGTTGCATCAGGAGGGCAGCAGGGCTGCCAGTGTGCTTGTCTTGGAAGCCCTGTTGACCTCCTCATCCAGCAGAAGTGCAAATGCCCCTGGCTGGGCACAACAGGTAGGCCATTGGGGAAGGTTGTGGAGCATGTGGAGGAGGATGTTGTGCTCCAAGGGTAGTGCATGATTAGGGAACTTCTGGGAACCTCTGTGCAGATGCCCTTCCCTAGAAGTTCCCTAATCATGCGCTACGGGCTGCAGTGTGAATTGGCCCCTGGTCATTAATACATAATGATTTTGAGCAATTCTGCACAAAACCTTTAGAAGCCACCAGAATCCAACACAGAAAAAGTAATATCAGTCATTTATAAAAGTGTAATTAATATACATGCTATTTGATTGTAACCACAATATATATCATAGTGTGTGGTTCAGGATTCTGTACAAACTTCTGTTTAAATGCCAGGGTTAGCTATATTGATGTATGTTGCTAAGCAATAACTAATGTAATAATTATGGGGCATCAGAATGATGTTGTACATTTTAAATGTGGTATAAAAATGCAAATTGGATCCACTGAACTTTTTGATGCTTATTAGTTTTATTGTTATATTTATTCTGTTGCATTCTAATGAAATATAGCATGCTGCTCTGGAAAACTTTGGCAGGATGACCATTAATCACGATCATATTTTTCCACCATAATGATTACAGAATCAGCCATCATTCTGAGCATATTTAGAATGTCTCCTTATCATAATTTGGGCTTCAGAGGAGATGCTGTCAAGTTGTAGGTTTTTCACCTTGAGGAGGAGCTACTAAAGTAGAGATCATTGAATCACTGAATCAGCACCTTGAATCAAGCCTTTTCTACATTAGGCCTTATCCCAGAACAGGGACCTGCTACCTGCATGCTACTGCAGACAATGGCAGGGTCCAGGTGGGGTCTGCTGTAATCTGCACCAACATGTAGATGACAGGTGCCAATCCCAGGGTACAACCCTGTGATGCCCATGGGTTTGGTGAGACTTAGCGGGAGTGAGATGTTTAGAATTAATGAATGTGTAGTGAACACAAAACTGTCTACACCAGTTAATGTGGGGTCAAAGTGTTATAAACTGAGCGGTATAGAGGGAAGTGGAGAGAGATTTCTCCCCAGCAACAGTGGGAGGGGGGAATGGAACTCTTGGGCGGAGCCAACCAATCAGGTGGAGGCTAGAGGAGACAGAGCTTATATAAACAAGAGCAGAAAAACCGTTAGTTGTTCTGTATCTGGGGCTTGACTTAGAAAGGAGTTAGACAGTACAGATCCGGGTCCTGAGGAGAATCTAGAATAGGGATTGATCAGGGTCCTGAGTTAAGAAATGAGTTAATATGAACGGCTGGTGTTGTACTTGAACTAACATAAGAGTTGTAAATCAATAAAGTTACTTTTGTTTCAAAAACACTATACTTGAGGCCTGATTCCTGACACAAGACGCTCAAGGGAGAGGGAAGTGTTGTCATGGGGATATAATGGCAACAGTGTAACCTAAGTGTTGGAGCTCAGCTCAGAAGAAGAAAAAGGCCTAGAAACCTACTATTTAAAAGAGGATTTGAAGTCTGTGGCCTTAGTGGCCAGACTGAAGTGAGTTAGACGCCCGGCTGGGGCTTAATATTTGGTGGCTGCCGGCCGTGGGCGTCACAAACCCTGAAAAAGGCCCAGTGTGGAAAAGGTCTTAGTCTGGAAGTCAACATTATGTAATAAATAGAATGGGTTTTAAATATTATTTGTTTTTAGAGGATAGTGGAATGCATGCTATATTCAGTCAAAATTAAAAATTAAATACGTTCTAGGTTTTTATAGCAATGTGATAGTACAGTAAGTTCTGCTAAACCCTTGACTGTGGCTTCAATTGTTGCTTCTAAGCAGGAAATGGCCAAGGAATTATGGCAGTAGAGTTTTTCCCCCCGGTTGTAGGTGACACACCAGGCCCTTTGGAAGAAAGGGCATTAGAAATAAACGTTTTAGATTGGGAAGTAGAGGGTCAGGAACAACCAACAGGGAAAAGGGTGGGTTTGGGAGTGGAACAAAGATGGTTGAGGAACTGTAGAGAAACGGACCAGGAGCCATTCTGCACTTACTGTTAAACTGGAACAGTGTGAGGTTTAGATTCTGTCTGGCTTTGTCTCTTCCACACTCTGGTGTAGACAGAGGACTAAGCCCCCCTGCAAATGTCCTTCGTCAGCCGTGGGTGAATTGCAGCCAGATCTAAGTGGCCCCAAATGGCCTCCTACACTGGGAGAGTAGACTTTTTAAAAGTCTACCACGGTTTACTCACATGTAAACTGGCCCTGGGAGGCATGCAGAAGGGTGCATACCTTCCTGGGCTGATTTAGCAGGGGGGCTCATTTCTGCAGCACACCTGGCCTTCAAAACATTTAGAACAGGCTCTGAAGCTTGCATGAGCTTTGGAGTGGATAACTCTATTCTAGGACAACTAGGCAGCTCCAGTTGGGGACCTTTCCAGTAATAGCAGTTCCAGTCCAGGTCAGCTAAGTGCAAAAAGATCCCAGAGTTGGGACCAGGAATGGTGTTGGAAAATCCTGTTGAGGTCATCTTGTAACCAGAAGCCTTGAGCTGAATCTAGACAGGATCTAAAATGCAGAATTATCCCAGCACTATATTGGGATTGCCACATAATCCTGGGATAGAGAGGTGAAATCCTGGGATATCTGCGTTGCAGGATAAAGAAGAAAATAGAAATAATTACTTAGATTGTCCAGTGCTTGCTCCCTGTTGAAAATACCCAGTGGGAAATCAGGGGCGGGCACCTTTATTTATTTATTTATTTATTTATTTATTTATTTATTTATTTATTTATTTATTTATTTATTTATTTATTTATTTATTTATTTATTTATTTACCCACCCCATACCTGAATGCAATTTTCAAATTCAATTCAAATAGAATATTCGAATATCCAAATTTGTACGAAGAAAGAAAAAATGAATGTCTGGACATTCAAACCAATATGAATACATTTGTATCTGTTCGTATGAATATTCAATGCATATTTGATCTGTACGCATCTGTACGCATCTGTGTGCATCCTCTTTTTATCCTGTACACATCCCATTTTCATCCCATACGTATCCATACGGATGCGTACGGATACAAATAAGATACGTAAGGATATGTACATGACGCGTATGTATCCGTAAATATACGGATGTCTGAATTATTCATATGAATAATTCAAAATCTTTTAATTCATTCAAATATTAAAAAACGGATGTCTGGACATTCAATTCAAATTAGAATGTCCAAATTCATCTGAATTCGATCAAAATAACCAATATCTCAAATATTCATGCACATCCCTTGTTCTGGGCACTTTTGTGATCAAATAATCGCAGGAGAAAAGCCTGTCTCAGGACATCGCCCTGCCATGGTGATGGTGAGAGGCAATTGCAGTATCCAAGCAAGATCCCACATTTTCCTTTCCTCTTGCCATCTGGAAGCATCTTTGCTCCACTCTTGCAACCAAGGGAGGAGGGAGCCTTCCCTTTCTTCTAGTGGTTGCACTGCTTTTTGCCTCTCTTGTAGTGCAGCCCTATTAATTTGTGTAAGAAAATGGTTGCAGCTCCCAGAAAGTAGGAGATGATTTATTTCATCATGAAACTATGTAGGCTTGTAGAGTTTGGCTTACAAAAGAGAGCTTGTTTATGCCCATTAGGGAGAGGCAGAGGGTGTTTTGAGAAAGCAGAAGTTTGAAGAGGTTATTAATTTAATTGAGGTATATAAAATCCTAATGGGCAATGTCATCCAAAAGTTACCATTTTCATTCCACCAGACGAGATAATGGTCCAAAAGAAAAGAAAGGAAAATGAGATCCAAAAACTGTCAGGGATCGCTCTGTTATAGAAGTGGTAACTGACATGTGGAATGACCCTGAAGTCAAAATCAGCCAAAGCAAAATCATTACTGTAATTAAGAAACACTTAGATGTTATAGAGAAGAAATGATCAGTGGCCTATGGCATGAAATGTGTTTGCATTGACCAGTGTAGTAGAGAAGAAAGCTCATAGCAACATTTCAGCTTTAACAACCCTGTCACACAATCTACACACAAAAAAAGGGGGGGCAGCATGGATTCTGATATACAGTCCATTGCTACTAGGTTAACAAAGATAAATGTATCTCATATGATTAAAACGCCTAGAATTATTTTTACTACCCTAAATAATTTAGTATCATCAGCAAACTTTGCTATTTTACTGTGTACCCCTTCTTCTAGATCACTGAAAAAAAAAGTGGTCCCAACACTGAGCCTTGAGGGACCCCACTTTTTCACCCTGAGAATTGGCCATTTATTGCTACTCTCTGCTTCCTGCCCTTAAGCCAGTCACAAATCCAGGACAGAACCTGTCCTTTTATTCCATGGCTGATGAGTTTACTCAGTAGCCCTTGATGTGGGACTATCTGTGGTAGTAGCAACCAGTGTGAGGAATAGGCAGCATTTGAAGGCCACGCAATGCCAGGAAATCTTCCCTTGGTCCATCCCGTTTTGAGTCAAGGAAATGTTTGCTGGCATGGTATGGGGCTTGCAAATGAAGTTTGCAGATGAAGCTTGCAAATGAAGTTTGCACATGAAGCTTGCAAATCAGCATGCAACAAGAAATGGGGCTTCTGTCTGGGCTCATCCACCACCAGACGTCACTTTCTTCTACTATATTTGGATATTCTGGAATAAAGCATGGAATAAGAAAGCAACATCCAGATACAGCCTTGGTCATCAAAGTCAAGTCCTGCCTATGATTTTACCATAGAAATTTTGGTAAAAATTTTTTTAATTAAATGTGTATCAAGTCGAATGCAAGAAAATTTGTATTCATTTGAATAGATCCCCTTCAAATGTGGTAGGATTGATATTCAATACGAATCCCATATGAATCCCATACAAATGCATACAAATGCTATATGAATGGTATACGAATCCCATATGAAGCTTCATTTGAAGCTTCATATAAAAGGTATCAAAACATTCAGTTTGAATTCAGATGTCAATCTTTTGGAATGTGCCAACATTCGATTCAAATTCAAATGACTGAATTTGGCCAAATTTGTACGAATTTTGAATATTATGAATATTCTTACACATCCCTCCCATGCCCTTCCCACTGCCCTGTCAGTCCAGTCCACAGGGTTTTTCTATGTTGGATTAGATCACGGATGTCAAAGATATGGCCCGCGGGCCGGATGCGGCCCGCGGGCTGTATGAATATGGCCCACGGCCACCTCCCGCCACCGCCCGCCACTGCCGCCCGCGGCCGCCACCCGCGGCCGCCCGCCACCGCTGCCGCCACCGCTGTCCTCCTTGGGCGCGAAGGAGGCGAGGTGAGGCGAGGCGAAGCGAGCGAGCGCACGGCGGGACCCTCCACTGCCCGAGTGCGCGGGCGCCGCCATGGACAGCCAGCCCCTCCTCTGTGCCCTAGCCACGCCCCGGCCACACCCCGGCCATGCCCCAGCCCCTCCTCTGTGCCCTGGCCACGCCCCCGGCCATGCCCCCGGCCACGCCCCCTGGCCCTGACAGTACTTTTTTTTTTTTTTTAATCCGGCCCTCTGCAAAATTGAGTTTGACACCTCTGGATTAGATCTTCCCTCTGAAGAAACTTCACTCATTAATATGCTTATTACAGATAGCTCTTGATATGATACAACAATAAAATACAAATGTCAATCATAGCAAGTAGTAATTGTAAGCAGAACAAAAGTCTTGTATTCAATAGATTTTTGAAACTAGTGTCCTTGTAGGTCCTTGGGCTAAACATTGCTCTTCTTATGTTTCTAAAATATAGAGAGGAGGAGGGGAATGAAACAAAATGGGCAGAATTATGATGGTTTGCTTTGCAAACTAATTATGCAGGCATAGAATTTTTGATGACTAAGTACAATATAAAGTTTTTAGCACAACGTACTACTATATATAACCTCACTAAAATTTAGCTTGCAATAAGTCGGCATGCTTCTTTATATTTGAAAGTATAGGTATTCCTTGGTTTCTTCAGAAGAATTATCGATTGGTGAAGGCATCAGTCCTGGAATTAATCATTTAATCAATCCATAGCCTCTGCCTAGCTTGTCAGCATGAAGTCAGCTATGCTAAAGAGGATTTTTTTTGAGTGTGCATCTTGAGTTTTTGCAAAAGAAAAATGCTTGTGCAGTAGAAAAAAAATTAATTAAGAAATGCAGGGAGGCTGCAAAATCAATGTAGTGGTAAGCATAATTTGACTATGGTTGCCATAAACACAGTTTTGAAAATAGTAGAGAAGTAACTTCTGAATGTTTTGCAGAAAATCACAGTATAGAATCAAATTGAATTTTCAGGTATTCAGTTTGAATAGAATGTCAAAAAACATTCATGCACATTCTGGTCATTCTGGTATCATCATATCTAATTTGGACCTCCAAGTATGGTTTTCAGAACAGAACACAAGTTGTATTGCAGAAGCTATATAGTTCTGGCTCTGTGTGATACTTAGACAGAAGGTCATATGCCAGAGCAAGGCATCTTGAACTGTGGTGAAGTGGCAGGATGGCAAATGAATGTTTTGAAGTACTTACTCTAAAATGGTTCTAGTGCACTAAATCTAAGAATTTCTGCCAAGACGCATCAGAGAATACCAAGGTATGGGCTTGCATATTTTAATGTTGAGAAGACGCTGAAAGGAGCATGAAGGACATCTATTACTGGTTGAAAACAGACTGTTTCCCCAAACTTTCTCCCTTACTAAAATATTTAATTATGTAACTGAATTTGAGAGACTGAGGAAACCTTACAATAATATCACTTTTATTTGAGAACTATTTTTATAAGTATGTTGTGCTTCTATTGTAACAAAGTAACTCAAGTAGAATGCTGCTATTTTAGGAGATGCACTGTCATACAGTCTTCCTTCTCGGGTAGAACCTTGAATTAATCCACTTTATGTGCAATAAAGAAAACCATCTGCTTGAATAGAGATGCTTTAGGAGAAGTCATTTTCCCTCTAAGACAAAGTTGGGGAGGGAAGCAAATAATAAAGCTACAAAGTCACAGAGGGTATTTTGGTTTATACAATGAGAAAATCAAAGGCTATCCTGTTATCCTGAATCAACAGACTGTGTATATGATCAAGTAATACCTTCCTGTTTTGTTTTTTAAATAATGTCTCCATATACATTATGGAGGGGTAGGGGTAAGGTCTTGGATGCACATTTCTACATTCACTATCTTAACAGCATACTAGAGAGCAAATGTATGCCCAGAGTAGTGGTGTGCAAGAATGTTTTTTTTGACATTCCATTTGAGTCAATATAAAATTCAATTTGATTCAAATTATTTAAATTCAAATGTAAACAAAATTAAATTCAAATTAAGAAAATCTGAATCCATTCATTCGAATTTTTGATTCGAATTTGCACTCACAAATGTTGACAAGAGGCGTAGATGCCTGTATGCATCTTCCCCACATCTGTACACATCTGTACACATCCGTGCACATCCATACGCATCCCGTAGTTATCCCGTACTCAACCTTTTTTTGTCCTGTACAGATCCGTACGAATGTATATGGATGTGGGAAAAATGCAGATCTTCAAGTACACATCATGTACTAACCCATACACATAGAAAGTTTGAATAATTCAAATGGATGGTCCCAAAGTTCAAAATTTGATCTGAATGTTTAAATTTGAATTTCTGGACATTCTACTCAAATTCGAATTCGGCACATTTGATCTAACTTTGGATGCTTACAAATATTTGTGCACATCCCTAGCCCAAAGCACCTGGGAGTGAGGCTGTTCACCTGAGGGCCTCACCCTCTGCTTCACCAGGTTCTCACCTCACTGGACATGCAGACGAGAGGCCTTTTCGCACTACATCCCGAACAGATGTAGAGATGTAGAGCACGTGGGCTAAGTCATTTCAGGATGCTTTCAGCATTCACACACAGGCAGGCAGGAACGCGTTTACACCTCAATCGGGTGGCTAAGCCCCACAGGGTCCCCTCCCCACCCCTCCCCCAGCTGTTCAGCTGATTTTCGGCCAATGCTATTGGTGGGGGGGCGTGCCCGCAGCTGTCAGGGAGGGAAGCATATGCGAATGCTTCCCTTCCCGGAACGGCCGGGGATGCTTCGTAGACGTGGGAACGGAACGCGCGGAAGACATCCCAGAATGGGCTGGGACGGAAACCCGGCCGTGGCAATGCGAATGCCGCATTCCAGGCTATCTTCCGTGAGTTCCCAAACCGCGTGTACAAAAAGGCCTATGGTTCTTCCACAGGCATATCAGTAAGAGAGAAACTGGCAGTCAACAAAAAAGGTGAGGTGCTGTGAGAAGGCAAGTTAATTAATGCAGGCTGCCACCTTCAGTGTCTTTTTGGTAGACCATCTCACCTTCTGATACTGTCTCTAAGGGTGCCTCCAGACCCGGGCAATTGTGGGGTCTTCTTTAGATCCTGAAACCCATCTTGCTGTTTGGAGGCAGCCTAAGGGATCCAGTCAGTACAGTCGGACTTCCATATCCACTGCGTTGACCAGATTAGTCCACACACACACACACACACACACACACACACACACACACACACACACACACACACACACACACACACACACACACACACACACACACACACACACACACACAGAGGTGCCATTAGGCCTACTTTAAGCTCTTCTGAGGCCTGGGACAGACAGGAAATGGCCCGAATTATCATGTCATATCCCATAATGCCTTTGAAATCCTGTGGGATTTCACAGGAATTATTGGAAATGGCATGCAATATCCCATAATGTCTTTGAAATCCCATGAAATTTCACAGGAATTATTTGAAATTACTGAAAACTTGGAGGAAGCAGAGGCCCTTTCTGTATTGGGCCTTATTGTGGATTACATCCCAAGATAGGGACCTAGAATGCACATGCTGGTGCAGGCTATGGCAGGCCACACCTAAGGCTTGCTCTAGTCCGCACTAACATGCAGATGGCAAATCCCTATTCCAGGATATAATCTACAATAAACCTCAGGGTAGAAAGGCGCAATAATAAATGGAAGAAATGAGTGTAGAAAGGAGGAGGTGAAAAAGTTTAAGAGCAAAATAATCATTTTTAAGAAAAAGAAAACAGGGTGCTGTCATGCATGACATTGCAAAATTACTTTCTGGACAAGCCCACCTAGGACACATGCAGAGCTCAAGGGCTGCTTTTGCACTTACCTCTGTTAATCTAGATTTAGAAGATCCAGATCTTTGAGATGCAGCCCTTGTTGGATTCAGGTCCTTGCAATGAAGACCCTATTAAGACCCCATTAAGAACCCGATAGGCATGCAATTGGTAAGGATCAGATACATACCTTCTGCACACATGATTCCTTAAGGACCTCATTAGACCCCATTCTGAATGTACTGTACCCACGAGCGCTGGCAAAATCAGGATTTAATGGGGTCTTCAGCCCCTTAAATCTGGATTAATGCTAGACTCCTTCAATGGTATCAATCCAGAACCTCGAGATGGGTCTACGGCATCTGCATGGAGGCCCTATTGAACATTCATTGCCATTGTTTGCTAGATGCCCCCTGCACTTGGAGCCCTCACCATGATGCGGAACTTCAAGGTCTGGATTCCAGGAGGACCGGATACCAAAGGTCTGGATCTTCTAAATCCAGATTAAGGGAGGACTGTGCAAAACAGACCCTATATGTCTGCACAGAAGACATCATTGAAGAGGTCTAGAATCAATCCAGATTTAAGGGCCTGAAGACCCCATTAAATCCAGATTTCAGCAGTGCTTATGGGTACAGCACATTCAGAAAGGAGTCCCAACGGGGTCCCTAAGGGGTCTTGTGTGCAGACAGTACGTAAGAGATCCATACCATAAGAGGACCTATTGGGTTCCTAATGTGATCTTCATTGCTAGTACAAAAACAGCCAACAAGTAACAGCTATGTTCCTCATCAAAACTGGTGAGTGAGGAAGCCAAAAATGAGCAAAAAGCACAAAGAATGAACTAGCTGTTCCCTCGATAAGGAATAGCTCAGCTGGTGAGGCAGAGGTAAAACTGTTTGTTTGACCCTCTGTGTACTTAGCAAAAATAAACTTACAGAGGACTGGATAGGGTTTTAAAAACACCAGTTGGAAGGCAAGACTTGTTTTGAAGGGAAATAGAATGGAGCTTATACTGGTTAGACTGTCCTTCTAACTGGCACCACATAAAAGTTGCCTACAGCTTGTGTGTGTTCTTGCTTTGGAGCAGCACAGACCCCGAACTGGAGAGAGCTATCTTCGAATCCCAGCTCAGATATAAAGATCTCTCTGGGTGGCTTTTGGGCAAGCTCTTACACATGTTGCCTTGTGTGCCGCTGGAAGAAGGGTGACAAATGAGATTAAGAACAACAACTGTGTTGCACATTCAGAATAGGAGGGTTTAAAAGAAAAAAGCTAATTCCCAATTTCCATGTGCTTATTTATTTTCTTTCATTTGCATCCTGCCTTTCTTTTTGACTTGGAACCCGAGATGGTATACATGTGGCTTCTATTCCAGATGAATACTCAGTCGTGCAGTGATCATTTGCAGGCCTGTTTATCTTCAGCAAGGTGGTCGCCTCATGAAGCTTCATGCCAAGTTCTGTTTTTTTTAAAACAAACAAACAAACAAACCTTTATTTATCTTGAGTTGAAGGCTTTCACTACTGGACTTCACATTAGGGAGAGGCAAGAATTTTGACAGGTGGTCATATCTGATCATTGGTGGATTCACATGTACTCTGCTGGGCCAGTCGTCACCCTGGTGACAGTGCACAGGCAGTTGCACCAGCATCCAGACCCAAGATGACAGTTTCCGGACCCAAGAGGACAGCAACTGGACATGCGTCTGCACTTGGAATAAGTATCTGGACACGTGTGTGTGGTGGGGGTGTTGGTTCATACTAGCATTCGTGAGCCCAAAGACTATTGTAGACTTATCTTCACTCAGTAATATTGACTGACAGACCCAATGCTATGTTGAGGTACTACCAGCATTTCCCCAATCCACTGCCAAATTTATTTTGCTGGGCTCCTGGAGACTGCCCTCAAAACCACCCATTTCTGGGTGCGTGCTCAAAACAATCCTGGCCATGAGCTTTGGCGGTTGGAAACTTTCAGTCCCACTGCAGGTGGCCCTTAGCACAGCCACCTCCCTCTTTGGTCTTGGTTCAGATTCCTCAATCCAGGCCATGGTGCACATCAACATATGCTATGTGAAGTTACCTTAAAGTTTCAAGTTCAGTTATCAAAAGCTACAGGCACACTTGATATCTATCAGTAGTGTACATGGTTTACCTAACCTTATGTCCCTCACAATGTGTTTGCTAGACCTAATAGTAGTTATAATACCTGAAACACATCTAGTTTGAGATCCCTGAATTAAGCCTAAAGACGGGAAAGTCATGGTGGGGGAGACAGTGCCTTCAGATTACTCTAGCTATGAACATGCCTTAGATAGTTTAGCTTGTCTGTGCCGGCAAATCCTTGGCGGATAGTTTCCAGGTAGCAAGACTTTGTAAAACAAGTCCAGGAGCAGCATAGGAGAATGCAGGTTCTCCTGGCAATGAAGCAAGCCTCACAAAGATAAAAGAGCAAACTCTCCTCTGAGAAAATTCCCCACATGTGGCAAAGGCATTTAGAGCCTGACATCTGGAATTGCGTAAGAGGGGAACTCTATCGTGGGTTATGGGAGAGGCATCAGGAGATCCTGCACTGACTGTCCTTGCTTTAGGCTGCTATGTTTAACAGTTAGCTCCTCCAAAGGGGCATGCATGTGTGCAATTTTCAACATTTGATTTGATTTGAATATCCGAATCCGTACAAATAAAGAAAAAAGAATGTCTCGACATTCAAACCGATACAAATACATTCGTATCTATTCGTTCAAATATTTGATACATATCCAATGATACGAATCTTGTATGCATCCATACACCTCCCATTTTATCCCATATGCATCCCATTTTCATCCTGTACATATCTGTATGGATGTGTATGGATTCGCACAAGATGAGTATGGATACATATGTTACGCATACGAATGTCCGATTTATTCATACGAATAACCCAAAATATTTGTATTTGTACGAATACTAAAAAATGAATGTCTGGACCTTCAATTAGTATACGAATGTCTGAATTCGTCCAAATAACAAATATTTCAAATATTCGTGTATATCCCTACTCTTCCATCCTTCTCTAGAACAGGCATGTAACCACGCTGCAACCACCAGTGAATCTTGAATAGATGCATGATATTTAGAGAGATTTTTGAGCTGAAAATAAATTAAGTTTGTGAAAGAAACTAAATGGGCCTGCCCCTTAGACTGATAATAAATAGCTATGTAGAGGGCACAACAACCCTTGTGCAATAAAGGGATCAGACAGCAGACTTGAAGAAGCATAATACAAGTATTTGGGGTAGGAACCCTGAGCTTGACAATGAAACCCATATCGACCTGCCCGTGCCTTAAGATCAAGTGGTGAAGCCCTCCTGGTCATCCCACCACCCTCATTAGTGAGAGTGGTGGGCACCCGGGTAAGGGCCTTTTCAGCGATAGCTCCCAAATTATGGAATAGCCTCCCCCTGGAGATGCGTCATGCCCCTTCCTTAGAGATATTTAGGAAGGCGGTAAAGACCCACCTCTTTACCCTGGCCTTTGGCTGAGATGAGATGATTATATTCTCTCCCTTCCCTAGTCACAGGCACAACAAACACAATATGGAGTGTACTGTTCTAAATTTTCTGAACTTTTAAGTGTTTTTAATCTACTTTTCGTTTTTAATGTGTATCTTGTGATTAATTTGCTGTGACCCGCCCAGAGACCTTACGGTATGGGGCGGGATAGAAATGTAAACAAACAAACAAATAAAATAAACCCAGTCTAGCCCTGTGTCCTGCATGCTGGCTTACTGTTAGGTGGGGAAAATGGAAGTTGAGGGAGAGCAATGGAACGGAGCAACTTGGGAAAGGTCATGACTGGCTTGAACTTTAAGCATCTCACTTTTCTAAATGTAGGATGTTCGCTGTAGTCCCATGCTGATCAAATTCCCATAACTCCTCACCATTTGCGAGATTGGATTGGTCCCATGGGAGTTGTCGTTCAGCTCTGTGGCAGATAGGGCAAAGCCTGACTATAAATGTTTCTTCTTCCCTTTGTGCTCCTTCTGCAATAAATCCCCCTTGGCTTTCATGTTCCCAAGTACTTCTGTGTTCCATTACCCATGACAGTGCAGTTTTTTCACACTGCTTTTATCAGATGTCCCACATATGCTTCTACAGGTATTAGAGGTCCCTCATTTGATCAATGAAAATGTATAAAAGAAAGCATTAAAGGCTCCAAAGCAGAAGTTTTCAAATCGGAGTGACATTCTTTCCAGACACTCCGTTGAAAAGGTGTGCAAAGTTTTTATCTGGCACTGTATTTGATTATTCACCCATCGCCACCATCACAGAGATACGACTGTTTTGATCAGAATGACTAATTATGTAATTTCCCCCTAAAAATAAGAATTGAAAGGAAACTTTCTCAGAAGACTGAAGGTGCAATCAGACAGGGCTTCTTTCAAACATCCCTTGTAAAAAATGTGTCACTTAAAAAAATATATTCAAACAATGAAACAAATAAGCCTACCTCATATTTCCACACAAGTTAACTAACATTTACCAGACAGTTACCTTAAGCATCTGGGCAGCAGTCATTCTCTCTTCTTCTGGTGTTCTGGGGTTGTTTGAGGTGCCACGCAAGTGCAAAGGTACCTCAGACAACCATAGATGTGACCGCACATGTGCAAAGTGTCAGTGTCGTCAAGGCAATAGTGCTGAGGCACACATAACCAAAATGGTGGCACACAGAGAAGGACCAGTTCCCGGATACCATAAGGTAAGTATTTGATCGCAGGGGGGAAGGAACAGCCAAAGTTGACTAGCACTCCGAGAATGAGTGCTAGTCAATGTTGGTTAATTATGCTTCTTTCCTGTCCAGCGGATGGGAAGGGAAATGCAAAAACAGCCCTGTACTGACCGAATATTCAAGTATAGGTTGCATTCATGTTTTTACTAGTAAAACAAGTCTTTATATTATAGTTTTGAGTTATACCATGTAAAACTGTTCTAAATATTTTTCTTTCAAATATTCTAATCAAAATTAGCATGTGAACCAAATTAAACAGGATTTTAAGTATGGATTCAAACAAGCTTAAGAAGTATGGTTGAACTTTCTCTTCATTTCTATTTGCATTGTTTGTAAAAGCTGAAACACTGGTGGTGGATTTGCACTTCACCTCGGGTTCACTGGGAGCAAAAGTGCTGGAATGATTTATGTGTCTGCATTTGCAGGTACCAAAGCATTCAAAATTTAAGTGCATATGGCCGCCATTACAGCGACCATTGTAGAGCCTGCGTGATCCCATTGGCAGGTTGACCAATACAAAATGTAACTGCACCTGTAATTTGACTGCTCCATGCCAATAGAATACTGGGTATGCTCTGGCATGCATGGGGCTGTTTCTGGTAAAGAAATTGACTCTGTGCAGTGCAGATGATCTGTATCAGAGTGTTCCTTGCGCTCACCTATCAGGTGAGTACAAAAGGCTCTGAGCCTTTCTGCACTTGCCTGTAGTACCAATGGTATTCCTCTTCTGGGCCTTTTTTGCTCACACACTGATGCGGACTAGAGAGGTCCCACCCCCTCTACCTACTGCTGGCATGTTCTGTCTACAGGAGATGGATGGAGAGTAATCCGGATAAGAAAGGACAAAATGGCTTCCTGGTCTGGAATACTGGTAGACCAACAGTTAAGGGGAGGGGGATGGTCCAGACCAAATTGGGACCAGCCACCACCTGATTTGGATTTATTTATTTATATTTATTTATATTTATATCCCACCCCATACCCAAAGGTCTCTGGGCGGCTCACAACATTTAAAAACGAACATATTAAAACTGCATCAGACTATACTAAAACCAGTACATGGTTTTAAATCCATCGTCATCATAATGATACAAAAACAGTTTTAAAAAACAGTAGTGTTTGCAATGGGGGAAGCGTAGGGAGCATTTAGCCAAAGGCCTCAGTGAGGAGGTGTGTCTTCACCGCCTTCCTGAATAGAGAAGGGGCCTGATGCACCTCCAAGGGGAGACCATTCCACAGCCTGGGGGCCACTACTGAGAAGGCCCTCTCCCGGGTGCCCACCCGCCTAACCGCTGAAGGCGGTGGAATAACCAAGAGTGTCTCTCCTGCAGATCTTAAGACGTAGGCAGGTTGATATGGGAGAAGGCGCTCCTTTAGATATCTAGGGCCCAAGTCATTTAGGGCCTTATAAGTCAGAGTTAGCACCTTGAATTGGGCTTGGTAGTGAATTGGCAGCCAGTGCAGTTCTTTTAGAAACGGCATGATATGCGTCCAGCTAGCTGTTCCGGTCAGCACTCTGGCGGCTGCATTTTGCACCAACTGCAACATCCAAACTGTCTTCAAGGGAAGCCCCATGTAGAGGATTAAGGAATTTGAATTGCATGGTACTGTACTGGAACCATTTCTTATAGACGGTTTCACCAGTAGGTGCTGATTACTAATTGTCTTCCAATTCTGCACAATATCTCTGACTTACCTAAATGACCTGGGTTCCAAATATCTAAAAGAGTGCCTTCTCCCATACTGACCTGCCCGTACATTAAGATCTGCAGGGAAGGTCCTCCTGGTTGTCCCCCCACCTTCAGGAGTGAGGTGGGTGGCCACCCGGGAGAGGGCCTTTTCAGTGAAGGCCCCCAGGCTATGGAATAGTCTCCCCCTTGAGATGTGTTGGGCTCCTTATCTGTTTATGTTCTGGAAGGAGGTGAAGACGTGCCTCTTTGCCCAGGCCTTTGGCTAAATGTTGGTCATGTTTCTCCCACTGCAAACGTTATTGTTTTAATTGACATGGTTCTGTTTTTAACATGTTGGACTTTAAGGGCGCGTCTTCATGGCATGTGTTATTTCAGTTTAAAGAATTCGAAATAAAAGAAACGGAACAAAGCTGTCCAGACGACTTGCAAGTTGATCCGGTTCCGATGGCAGCCTTAACGCGGGATCAATACTCGGAGTCCACATGGCAGCATTGTCCTCCTGCCCATTGCCCACACTCTCTCCTGTGATTGGTTTTCCCTGCCAGGATCCCACCCTCCCTTCTCTTTGCGTCATGCTCCGCCGGGAATTCCCTGCCCAGTCCACCCTCCCCCTTCCCAGCAGCAGCAGCAGCAGCAGCAGCAGCAGCAGCAGCAGCATCCATCCATCCACCCACCCATCCACCCACCCACCCACCCACCCACCCATCCACCCACCCACCCACCCACCCATCCATCCATCCATCCATCCATCCATCCATCCATCCATCCATCCATCCATCCATCCATCCATCCATCCATCCATCCATCCATCCATCCATTCATCCAGGCGCTGCGGCGCTGCGGCGCTAGCGGCTTCTCCCTGGGGCTCCGCTGCCGCTTTTCCCCCGCTTTGCCGCCACTTTGCCCCGCAGAGGAGGAGAGCCAAGGGGTGGACAAGAGGGCGAAGGGGGCTCCTTGCTTGCTCTCCCCCCCCCCCCGTGGCCGGGAGGGAACTCCGCCCCCCCACCTCACAGGGACCGAAGCTGGATTAAAACCTTGGCTTGTGGTCACACCTAAGGTTTAATCTAGCTTCACTCCACCTTCAGAGTGAGAGAACACATCAGCAAAGTGACCAGTAGTTTTCTTTCCACATTATCTAGTCTAAAGGTGGATTTTCTGAGTTATTAACCCTGAAAGAAAACCAGCTTGTCAGTTTGCTGGTGTATTCTCTCACTCTGAAAGTGAACTGAAACTGGATTAAACCTTAGGTGTGACCACAGGCAAAGTAGCCTAGAGGGGGCTCAAAGCGGTTGACATTCTGTTTTCACCCTTCAAGGGACTAAGTGGCTGACAAGCCTTCTCACCCTTAAGGGGGCTGAAAGCGACTGTTCCGAACCTTCAAAGGTCTGAAATTGCGCAAAATTGCAACATTGTTTTAAAGGTGTGAAGTGCTTAGATTGATACAGTGTTTCAGCTTTAAGGACTGGAGGTTTATAGTGGGTGTTTGAGGGTGGATTTTTTCAATGAAGGAAACCCTAAACATGACGTGCTTCTAATACGTTCAGCCATTGGTTACAGTGCGATTGGGGGGGCGGGACAGCCTTAACACTGAATCTCATCCCGGAACGATACTGTCCACACAGTTAAAAAGGAAACACGTATCGACGCCCGATCCGGAGTGAGACCTGTTGAGATCAAGATTTATTTCTAATCGGGATAACGTCCTTTAACATGGAAATACCGTGTTAATCCGAAGTGCCGTCTGAACTGCGCAAACTCAAAACGTTTTGAATTCGAGATAACTATGCCGTGAAGACGCACCCTAAATGTTGTTGTAGTTTTTATTGTCTTAATATATATTGTTTCTTGATATTCTTGATTTTAAAGGTTGTTACCTGCCCTGAGACCTGAGGGTATAGGGTGAGATAGAAATATAAATAATAAATAAATAAAAATGTCATCATATGAAATCAGATTGTTCTATTCCTCCCTTGCGCAAGATCCCACAAATGAAACTGTGATAAAAATTCAGATGTAAAGTCCACAATTTATGAGGAATTAAAAGGTAAAGACCCCAAACTACAAAACTACAGTATTTCAATGGGCACATCAACTCTCCACATTTAATTTACCCTGAAAGATTTCCTGCGTGAAGAGTCAATCTGGACTGTGGTGAGTCAATACGTCCTTCTAATGAAGTTTCCTGTGATCTGGTTTCCTAAAGCTCTTTAGACTTGCTTACAAGCATTCCTGAAAACAAATTTTTCGCATGCCCTAAAGATATCTAGATTCCAACATCTGGGAGTAGTTCAGAGAAAGTCATTTTAAATATGCCAAGATGCTATCAAATGCCATGAATATACAACTGTTTCCATTAGTTTATTTGCTGCTTATTGCCAACTTGCAACTGCATTGCTCATATGAGCTGAACAATTCTGAATTTTGTTTCTTTCGGCTATTGTTTATTTCATCATTACAGGCAGCTGATTCCAGATTTATTTATTTGGAAACTGTTACAGCTCTTTTCAAGGAAACATTTCTCCAGATATATTCTTATTGTAATTTTTGTCCACGTTGAGTCTGAAGTTGGGGTTGCTTTCAAGAAGGGTTGCCTAGATTCTTCTTGGAGCTGCCCATAAGCAAACTCTGAGATAACTTCCTCACATGCAGGCATTCTCAGACATTTGGGGATGGGGTAGTTCTAGATGAGGTGGGCTGCTCCATGCTGTTTTCTTGCCTTTATGGGAGGGATTCCCCAGGGAACCTTTCTAGGACAGAGATTGCAACACAGATCATGTCTTCTGCCCCATCTCCTCTTGTGAGCCAGTTTGGTCTAGTGGTTAAGGAGCTGGACTCTTACCTGGGAATACCAGGTTTGATTCTGCACTCCTACATGAAGCGAGCTGGGTGACCTTGGGCTAGTCACAGATCTTCTGAGCTCTCACAGCCCCACCTACCTCAGAGGGTGTCTCTTGTGGGGAGAGGAATGAAGGTTTGTCAGCTGCTTTGAGTCCCCTTAAATGGGTAAGAACAGCAGGGTAGAAAAGCCAACTCTTCTTCTTCCTGCTGGTGTAGCTCAAATTTTGAGTGGTATAACTGAAAGAAGGAGGGGAGGTGAACAGAAGAGCAGAACATCATTTCCACTCTGTTAATTCACTTTCTTCCCTTAAATTCAACATTCTCTCTCAAGGGAGCGAATATAGAGCATGTTGGGGTCTTTCCACGCAGCACAGGCTATCCTGTAGCACATTGACCAAATTATATTGCTCAGCCCACAGTGTTGGTATGGATATGTATGAGACAAAAACAGGATGCATATGGGATAAAAACTGGATGCATACAAATGCGTGCAGATGCATACGAATGTGTACAGACACATTCAAATGTTGTCGATATTTGTATCTTCAAATACAAATTGAAAATTCATATGAATCGATTTGAATGTATTCAATTTGGATTGAATGTGAATACATTTGAATTTTAAACATTCAAATCTATTTGAATATTCAGATACTGTATTTGAATCGAATCCCAAAAATTGCATTTGTGCACATCCCTAGTTCCTTTGTCAAATTGAAGTTCACACACATAGGACCAGGTTACACTTGTCCTGCAGTGCACACTGCACATGTTAGTTTGCAATTTGCTGTCAGATACTAAACTGTGTTGCTGATTATATTCAGAATCTTAAATGGCCTTCTCCTATACCATCCTGCTTGCTTTCTCATATCACAAGGGCCACATCCCCATTACAAGCTTAATTCGGTTTTGATACGGTTTCAATCCTCGCAGACCCCACGCCAGTTTAGCTTAACATGCTTTCCGTGTGTTAAATTGCCCCAAAGCATTGTAAATGTTAACCCTCATTTCAACAGGTCTTACTCCAGTTCATGTGCTTGATACGTGTTACATTTTTTACTGTGGGGACCGTAACGTTTTAAGGGATGAGAATCCAGGTTTAGGGTTTCCCTCCCCCAATAGCTTGCTTCCAAAGATAGTGATTTCAGTGTTAAAATCCACCCTTTACAGCAGCCGCTACACTGTAGCAATCCAGGCACTTCACACCTGATAACAATGTTGCAATTTTGCACAATTCTAGCTCTTTGGAGTTCTGACCTTTAGAAAGGGAAAGGAAAGCAGCTGCAGGTTCTGGGAGATGTGTGAATGTTTAAAGCAAGGGGGCTTGAGTTGCCGCTCCTGCTGTGTGCCCTGGGCAATGGGGAGAGGAGGGGAAAGAATCGCTGGCTGCCCACTGCCGTTTTTCCTCCATCCAGGCAAGCAGCAGCCACCCAGCCACCCAGCTAGGCTCCATGAAGGGGTCCCTTACGGGTGGCACATTCACACCAGGAGGAAGAGGGCAGGGCAGCCCCGAAAAGTGGCTTTTAAAAAGTAGCCACTTGAGTCCCCCCTTGAGTCACGTACGCCACGTACGATCCTCAGAATCCAGATCGAACGCAATTGAGTTGAAAGTAATGGGATCAGGCAAGTTTGCGTTTGCATCCAGTTCTATTATTTCAGTTTGGGGGAACTGGATTAAGCTTATAATGGGGATGTGGCTAAGGATGTCTTCTTTTCAGAAGACAAAGCTGATGTTGATAAGAGGGCCTACTCAATGGCTGCACCAACATTGTGGAGTATTTTGTTCTGTAAAACAAGGCTGGAGTCAGCTGTTTGCAAGTTGTTAGAATGTTTTATTCAAGTAGACCAAACCCTCCTATTTTATTTAAACTTTGTTCTGTTTCTATGGCATTTTCACAAAATGTATTATCCAATGTGATGTAGTAATTTTAGATCCTAAACAACTCTGAGTAGGTCATAAGCACCAGAAATGTGAAACAGAATTACACATAGATGTCAATATAGGATATATTAGTGATTGACCCTTTCTGCGTGGACCCTCGATCCAGATTAATGGTTCAAATAGTATACTTTCTGGGCCTCCATATTCTCACATACCTCTTGCTCGTCCAACTCCACCTGTATTAGATGGTCCCTGATCTGGATTAAGGAGGCCCTTAAAATGGACCTCTCCTAGTGCCATTTAATCAGTACTACCAGAAGGACAAGGAGCTTGATCCAGAACAGGGGAGATGTGCAGAAGGCTGCCTCTCGTCCCATGTCCATGATTTTGGGCTTGTGCTTTTCAACAGTGTACCATAGTGCACCACCAAAATCCCCCCCCCCCACGCACACAGACAATGGAGATATGGGAGTGTGGCTGTGAAGTTTGTGTGAGCTTTGCACCCACAGCATGCGTTCATACAGATCAACATCATCAGTGCAGATAGCGCTGATCTTGCCCATGCCTCCCTGTGATTTGGATCAGTGTGCCAGACTACTGTGGACCCACTGATCCCAGATTAAAGGCAGCTAAGTTCAGAAAGTGCCATAATAGTATAGTCTGAAAGCTGTCCGTATTGGACTAATATCCATCACACCCATCCTTCCCATGGTAATGGGGTGAGAAGCATCCATGTAAATACCTTATAGCTATAAAAGCAAAATGGATGTTTTCGCCATTAGGATGACATCTGTAATAAGTCCAATGTGATGAGATCCTCGTATGCAGGGCGTGTAACCTATTTATTCTGTACTCTAAGGTGGATGCCTACCATTGGGTGATGAATGTTTGCATTCTTTTGCTGCAGTAATATACAGTACATGATTTTCTCTGCAGGGAAGCTGTCCAGATTGAAGCAGATAAGTGTCTTCTTTGTTTACCTGCGAGTGAATTGTGATGCTTGACTGAATTGGTGGTGTGTCTTGAATTTTTAGAGCAAGATTGACAATGCATGAATATTTCCCAACCTGAGTTTCAGCATAAACCTTGCATTTTCCACTTGTGTTGATTACAGGATACATCTGTGTTCTGTTTTCGTGTTTACATTTAATTACTTCAAGAGATCAGTAATAATTCTGTATCCTGAAATGGTAATTCACAGAAACTGAATTGTCTTAGGGGAGCTCTGCACATTTATAGTTCCCCACAATAAACGTGGATGAATATCTCATAGATCAATGTGCATAGTTGTCAAGGATGACATCCTTGCCATGAACTATGGTTGACCTCTTCCTGCAGGCGGGAAGAGTTTAGGCGGGAAACAATTGTTGCCAGGCAGACTTAGCGATATCACTAAGCAGATCTCCTGTTTAGGTGGGAGAATCTGCTTCACTGATTGGATGTTGTGTATAGTGTAAATGTATAAATAGAGGACCTGCACAAGACAAGAGACTTAGTGTATATAAGCTTTGTTGCATTAATTTGTTGTTTCAGCCATTGTCAGCTTCACAATAGTTCCTGAGAACTTTCCAGAAAAACCCAATTTGTGTAATAATGCTTCCAAGAGTGTACAGTATTAATTTTAAAATACAGTAGAATTATATTGTAGGATGCATCAAGAGGATTATAGAATCTAGATCACGAGAAGTAACTATTCCTCTTTACTCTCCCTTGGTCAGACCTCATCTAGAGTACTGTGTCCAGTTCAGGGCACCCCAATTCGAAAAAGACATTGACAAACTAGAACAAGTCCAAAGGAGGGCTACCAAAATGGTTAGCGGCCCAGAAACCATATCCTACAAGGAAAGATTCAAAGATCAAGGAATGTTTAGCCTTCAGAAGACAGAGAGGAGAAATGATAGCAGTCTTCAAGTATCTGAAGGGCTGTCACAGTACAAAGGGATCATCCCTATTCTCACTTGCACAAGATGGGAGGACTAGAAACAACAGTATGAAACTTTAAGGGAGTCAATACAGATTAGATAATAGGAAAACCTCCTGATAGTGAGGGCAATCAGTCAGTGGAATAGGTTGCCATGGGAGGTAGTGAGCTCTCCTTCACTGGAGGTCTTCAAGCAGAAGCTGGACCTACATTTGTCTGGGATGGTTTAGGAAATCCTGCATTGAGCAGGGGGTTGGACTCAATGACCATAGAGGTCCCTTCCAATTCTATGGGTGTTTTTTCCACTGTTAGAAAGTACCCATTTTTGCACCCATTAAGGACCCATTTGGGTGTGAGCCGGATGATCCCATTTCCACCACTGCACCCATTTGGGACCCAATTGTTTTGACTGCCGCTGGGGAAATCCGGATCAAATGGGTACTTTCTGGCCTTTAATCTGGATTTTCTGTAGACCCCATTAATGGGGTCTACAATGGGGTCTTCAGGCAGAAAATCCGGATTAAAGGGAGCCTGTTTCCATGCTTGTGTGGCAATGGGGTCTATAGGAGGCTGGGGGGGGGGCTATCTTTGAAGTCTGTGCTGATCTTCAGGGTGAACTTCAAAGTCACTCCGAAGTCACACAAGATTAAATGCAAATCCAGTCCATTTTCGTGATCATCCGATCCCATTAAAATTTTTGTCCCGGGCTTTACGAGGACTATATTGCTAAAATCCACAGAAAGAAAGTCGTTGGAAAAACTAGAGTCCCAGAGATAAAAAAAAAAGTGTTGGATCTATGAACATAGATTTTCCTTTTCTGCCACTGTAATTATGAGAGATACATTACATGGTAACAGCAATTGGCAGAGGAAATCTTTTTTTAGCCCTGCTCCATTCTGAGCAGCTCATTCAAAGCAAAGAAGAAGGAAGGGAATCCCCTCTTCTTTCTTTGAACTTGTGCAGGATCCAGGATCCTCCATTTTCTTCCCACCCCTTGCTGATTTGAAAGAGGGAGATTGCTTTGCCCTGTCTGTTCTTTTGCTCATCTCATTCTGTACAAAGCTGCTGCCTTCCCGGTAACATAGTGAATGGAGGGAGCATCCAATTTGAAAGGGAGAGTGATCACTTTGCCCTGTCTGTTCATTCGCTAAGCTGATTCTGAGCAGGGCAGGCTTACAAGTTTTGGGCAAGGGGCGGAGATGAAAAGATCCTGTTCCTCTGTGTTGGGGATCTGGGTGGCTCGAACGGGAACTGTGATATTCCAATTGAGCCTGCATTATCGTCAAGCAAATGGGAACAGCCAGAATGCACACTCAGTTCTGAATCTGGATTAAAGTAGTCTAATCCGGTTTTAATTTTCAAGTGGGGTCATAGCCTTGCAGTATTAGTTTTATACTAGCACTGTTTCTGGAAAAGTGATGGTGGTATAGGGTTGCTTGTGGTTTGCAGTGTACCATTTTTGTATCTCAACCCCAGCCTGCATTGGAAGCAATCAGCATCCACCTGGGCTTCTAAAAGAAATCAAGTGCAAAGCTGGACTGGTTCCCAGAACCACCTTATAGATTCTTCCTCCATCTTCTTCACCATATTTATCATGTTAAGAAGCTCTGCAGTGCAATTCAATAAATCTGTCCCCCCACTCCCCTTTCCCAAATCATCTCTGAAATTGGGGGTAACAACTAGTGTTCCTCTCTTGCAGTATATACGGAGTTGCTCAGAAATTGATGTGAGGCTTAATTAATTCTTGTGGAGTTGTTTGGGCTCAGTGACTAGGAAGAATCATGTAATGCTAGTAAATGTGATCATTAAACATAATTCTTTGAAATTGCGATGATGTTGCAGCAACCTCTGATTTGTTAAGACCTTTTCAGATGATCAAATCCATGAAGAAACTAATTTTGTTTGCAACATTGCTTCATTATACCGTTCTTCTGCCTGATTGCCTACTTTTTTTCTTTTTGTTTTTGTGCTTGTGCTTTTGCAATTTTGTTTTTTTAAAAATACTTCCAGCTATAACACATCATCAAACATCAAGGACAAGACGTTAGCATTATGGGGAAAATATGGAATATTGCCTATATCTGTGGAGCAATCCATCATATCCTAAGGAGAACTATGTGGTTGCATGAAGGCAATGTCATTTTGCTCCACTGAAACAGGAAATTATGCAATCAGTACAGCATTCTCTTAAAGTACTGCAGAGTTCTACAGTTTCCCCCTTGTTAGAAATGTTAAGCTGAGAGCTACCCCAGGTCATAGCGCCCATGCAGAGTGCTCATGTTGGACCAAGTTTGTTTTGTGGAAGAATGGGAGAGGAACTAACTAGCTGCTCCTGCAGGTCCCCTGCAATGGATCTTTTCACTGTAAGGGAAGCTTTTTCTAAGGACTTCAAATGGAGTGGTGCTGGATCCCAATAAAGTCTACAGAAAGGAAAGAGTTAAACCCACTTCATTGAATATGATGATAGTTCCTGATCTAACCCTCCATATCCAGAAATTATGCTGCACCAAGTCGTTTAGAAAAAAACAAACAGACCATGGAATAAAAGTTCCATCAGTTAAAACAGAATTAAAAGAAGTAGCCGTGTTAGTCTGGATCAGTAAGCAAGGGGGGTCTAGTAGAACCTCAAGGACATAAGAGGAGCCCTGCTGGGTCAGGCTACAGCCTATCCAGCCTCCTGTCTCACACAGTGGCCCAACACTTGCTTATGGGCATCTCAAGCAGAGAAAAGGCCAAAACTTCTCCTGCTCTTGAATCCCAGCAAATAGCCTTAGAGGCCTCCTGCCTATCCACCCAGCCTGAAAGATGTACCTAGGCATCCATTCTAGTAGCCATTGATGGTTATGGAAGTCCAACATCATCTGAAGGGTCCAATTTTAAACTCACTTTCTTTTCTAATAATCTTACAGAAGAGGACCTGTGGCATGGTGGCCTCAGGGGGCTGCTTCATCTACAATTCCAACTGGACCCAAAGGCCATGGATGATGGGAACTCGGGAGAAGAGAAATCTTTCCAACATGCTTATGATGTCACCTGATTAAGAAGCTGTAAGCATAAGTAACCTTAGAGACAACAGAGGCCCTGTCCCCAAACAATTTAAAGTCTGCTAAAACTCTTCTTTTGCCTCTGAGCGCCCCCATGCCAGGGTTTTTAACGAACTTCCAGAGCTACAAAACAAGGAAAACATGCAACAAAGAAAGTGCCCTTTAAATAAGACTTTCAGCGCTCTTTTTGGAAGTTGCGGGTTTGCCTCGCAACATTTACCTTGGGGACGCTCCATGGCAAAAGGGGCAGGGATTGCCGCCTGCACACACAGCAGTAACACAAGCAGCTTCCCTTTCTAAAGCTCAGAACTAAAGAGCCAGTATTATGCAGAATTGCAACATTGTTGCAATCACTATGAGGTGTGAAATGGGTGGATTATTGCTAGGGGTGGATTTTGACAGCAATAACAGGGAAAATGGTGAGTGAATGAGCGATCGTGTGCTGGACAGGCTGGATTTTGACAGCAATAACAGGAAAAGTGGTGACTGAATGAACGATCGTGTGCTGGACAGGGTGGATTTTGACAGCAATAACAGGGAAAGTGGTGAGTGAATGAGCGATCGTGCGCTGGACAGGGTGGATTTTGACAGCAATAACAGGGAAAGTGGTGAGTGAATGAGCGATCGTGCGCTGGACAGGGTGGATTTTGACAGCGATAACAGGGGAAAGTGGTGAGAGTGAATGTTTGCCGGCACGAGAAGCCATTTCGGGGGGCGGAAGATCTGGGAGACGAACAGAGAAACGATGGCTATTTTTCCTTTGGACTTGTCAGGGGTTGTTTTCCTGGTTGTGGCCGCACCGAGTGCAGTCCCTCCCCATTCCCACTGGCACCCTCTCAACAAGAGCAGGGGCGTGGAGAAAAAGATGCGCGCAAAGAAAACGCGGCTCCCATGGGGATGGAAGGCGCGTTAAAAACACGCATTTTGCTGAGCCTCATGCGGACGCTTATTCCTGATTTGCATGGCACCTTTAAAGTCTGCTTGAGTAGAGGGACAGTAGAGAAGTAAATAAGCCTTTTGGGGATGCAGCCCCAGAGAAAGACGTTGGTAGCATAAGTTTTCTTAGATTATTTTGTAATTATACCTGATTTGCCAGATGGGGGTCAAGTGCTCCCAATGCAGTCCTGAGATATAGACTCAATTTACTGGGTTAGGATTATTCCAGTAAACTATTGTAGTGGAATATCCTGCTATTCCATAATCGCAGCTGTGTCTGGATTACTGCACAAGAAGTGCAGCAAGAGTTCAGCATGAGCTGTTGTACTATTGCTCACCTGCACAGCATGGTGGGAGGGCTAGCTCACATGGAAAGAAAATCTCGTAGCAATAACATCACTCTGCTGCTGCTGTAAATGTTAAAACATGGAAAATCAATCTAATGTCTAGACAATTTGTGATAATTCAGGATGTGCTTGATACCCTTCTCTTGTGAGGGGGAACCTGGGGAAGCCAGCTGCTGGCCTCGCCATGGGCATGTGCCGGCACGGTTTAAGGGGAAAAGCCAGATGTAAGGCCTAATTTTTCAGGTCTTACATCTGGGTTGGATTTAAGAAACCGGTTTTGCACGCCGACATGCGAACGTGGTATCCTCAAAGGGGCTCCAATGCGGAAGCCATGTCCAAATCCCTCCCCAAACAGGCTCTAAATGCATTTTTAGAGCCTGTGCGGAAAGGCCCTAGGTGTCTTCTAAGAACTGCCATAATATTTTGATTGGTTTTTTTTTAATGTGCTTTTTATTGAACCATCTATATACTGTATATTCAAAGCAGTGAATGAGGTTTATAAATCCCTGAATAAAGCAAAATAATCAGTTCTCTGCAAAAAGCAAAGTGGTATAAAAAGGTATGTCAATTTTTAAGCTTTTGAAAAACAAAACAAAACAAAACAAAACACCCCTATTGTTTAAGAGAGTTACTATATTTAAGATAGAACAAATAAGAACAGCCTAAACCAGTGATGGCTAACCTTTTGAGCTTGGTGTGTCAAAATTCACAGGAAAACCTAGCTTAACTCGGGTGCTGTGTCACTTCCAGAAATATCCATAATTTTGTGATATTTGTAGCTTTAGTAAGAAAGTTATATTTTTGATACATGTATTTTATTAAAAGCAAAAATGAATAATTCTTTACATTTGCTAAGTCTTCAATTGAAAGTTGGTATTTTGTACACTTCAAGAACAAGCAAGCACTACATGCCCAGGTGCCAGGGTGACCAGGTGTGTCACCTAAAAGGGCTTGGCGTGTCACCTGTGACACGCGTGTCATAGGTTGGCCATCACCGGCCTAAACCATTAACAAAAGACTAATTTGACACAACCATCACCACCACCCTCAGTGTTTTGAAATAAATTACAGGATGGCAAATGTTTATAGTTTCCTTTTTACTTTACTTTGTTTCCCAAAGCATTATTACAAAAGTAGCAGTTAAATTAAACTTTTGCAACAAGACAGGGCTTTAAATTTGCTTTTTAAAAAATTCATCTTTCTTTGGTCAAAAGTTGAAATTCACTGTCATTGAAGAAATGATAAGAAGCCATTTAGCAACATTCTTTGGGCCTTTCTGCACCAATCTGAATGAATGAAGTAAAAAAAACATAAGAAATGCCCTGCTGGATTGGAGCCGTGGGCCCTTTATCGGAACAGACTCTCCTCACAGTGTAGTCAGTTGTATACATTAGGGATGCGCACAGATATTCGTAGCATTTGAAATTCGGCTGAATTCGGCCAAATTCGGCCATTCAAACTCAAATTGAATGTTATGATATTCGTATACTAACATTTGAACAAATACCAATGTTTCCAGACATTCATACGAATAGTTCAGACACTTGTTAAGCTGAGGAAATGTATCAGATACATATCTATTCATATTAGATATGTATCTATTCATATCAGATATGTATCTATTCGTATCAGATACGTATCGACTGTTTGTATGAATATGTATGAATAGATTCATATCAAATAGAATTTACAACATTCAAATGTCATCTATTCGTACAAATTGTATCTGAATTAGAGATCCTATTATTTCTTGCCCCTGGCTGGATTAACTGCAACAGAACGGGAGCTGTAGAGCCATAATTTGGCTGTCGTGCTCCTGATCTAGAGAGTTCACCTGAGGTAAGATTTGAACCAGGGACTTTCTATGAGTTGGAAAACAAAAACTGAAACAGGTGCTGAGTGTGTTTTTATTAGCCAAGCTTGAATTGTTGATGTCTTGGGTTTGGGTTGCCTTCAGCTACAGAATTAAACATTGTTCCTTTTGTAGTTTCTGCAGAAGAAGTGTGTCAGATCAATTTAACCAAGCCATTGTTTGTAGGGGGTGGTTGCTGCTTGCAAACTTTTTTTTTTCACTTGGGCAAACTTTTTCTTGGCTCAGCTTCTAGGCTCTTGAGCAGTTGCAGGATTGCAAAAATTAAATCAGAGGGGCTTCTTCTTTTTAATTTAGATGCAGCAGTTTGATGTATTGCTAGCTGACGGCAACACAGGAGGCCTATTGCAGTAATGAAATGGCAGCAGAGGGGCAGAGGAGCAATGATGAATATTCTCACCTTTAAGAACTGCTTTTTGGAATGTGATCAGAAAGGGTTTTTTTTAGTCATCCCTTTAAGAAAAAGCATCCCATCCCCAGACACATGCACAGAAATCCTTTCCAAAGAGTTATCTGATGATAAAGCACAGAATCTATCTTTATCATGCTACACTGAAGCCTATAGTTGCATCCAACACAGACAACATCTGACCTGACTATGGGTAATTGTCACTGATGGGTCACTCAGTGGGAACCCTCAGCTCTTTGCTTGTCTGGTTTCTTGCCAATCCCAGCTTAAAGAAAGAGTTACTTGTATACTATTTTTGCAATTTTAAAAACATATTTGCGTGTCATCTGTACTTACTACTAAACACTTAGATTAACTCATGAAATATAAAATAAAAATGAATGTCACCTGTGTATCACCTGAAAACATGTTACACATACCACACTTTGGAAAACACAGGGGTAAGCTAAGCTATTAATTTAGCTGTTATGTGATTAGTGGACGTTTTGCATTAAAAAAATATTTTCTGTAAATTGAGAACTGGAGAGCTGGTGACAAGTAAGGTACCGCAAAATAAATCAAGGCTTTCTTTCTCACTCCCTATTTTGCACTTGCAGAAAACGTTACATCTTACCATGTCATTAACAACAGCCAACACAGGAAATCCATGGTGTCACTAGGGCTCACAGCCCTAATGGATGTGAATGAAGCAGAGCAGCAGCCTGTATCATATTGGAGGATGAAGCAGCTAATTGATCCACTGGCATTCATTCTTCATCAGGGCTCTGTCTGCAGAAACCCTCCAGTCTTGTAATTGGAGAGACAGTAGGGATTAAAGTCTACAGTGATAAGGATGGGTGAAAAGCCAGAGATTGCTGTAATCAATACAGCTTCTCTTCCATTCCTCTGTAGAAGTAACAGAATTAAAGATATGAGATGACAGCTACGGATAACCGTTGCTTTAAAAAGTCACAGTTAAACCTACTTGTTCCAGATGTGATGGCTCTTCAACTAAAAGAAAAACACAAATAATTTGCATTTATCCTTGTATGTTTGAAATGTCGCACAAGTGAAAAGGATCTGGGTGTACTGGTTGATCACAGGATGACATGAGTCAACAACGTGATGCAGCTGCAAAAAAAGGCAAACACCATCCTAGGATGTATCAAGAGGAGTCTAGAGTCTAGATCACAGGAAGTAATTATTCCTCTTTACTCTACCTTGGTCAGACCTCATTTAGAGTACTGTGTCCAGTTCTAGGCACCGCAATTTAAAAAAGGCATTCACAAACTACAACAAGTTCAAAGGAGGGCTACCAAAATGGTTAGTGGTCTGGAAAGCATGTCCTAAGAGGGAAGGTTGAAGGATCTAGGAATGTTTAGCCTGCAGAAGAGAAGACTTGAGAGGAGACATGATAGCGGTCTTCAAGTATTTGAAGGGCTGTCACAGTGCAGAGGGATTGCCCCTATTCTCACTTGCACAAGATGGGAGGACTAGAAACAACGGTATGAAACTTCAAGGGAGTCAATAAAGATTAGATATTAGGAAAAACTTCCTGACAGTGAGGGAAATCAGTCAGTGGAATAGATTGCCATAGGAAGTAATGAGCTCTCCTTCACTGGAGGTCTTCAAGCACAGGCTGGACCTACATCTGTCTGGGATGGTTTACGAAATCCTGCATTGAGCAGGGGGTTGGACTCAGTTATCCTGAGGTCCCTTCTAACTCTATGATTCTATGATTCTATGATCTACTGATATCAGTCACATTCAAAAGCTTGTCTGTCGAGTTATGATAGTCAGACATTCATAATTCACAGTGTGCAATCTTTGCACCAAGGTCTTGCCGTGTTTCACTAATGTCTACACTAGTGCAAAGGGTCGTACCACAGCATCACACTCAGTTATACCAAAGACCTATGGTTGGATGCAATTGAATTAATATTTAAGGGAAAATAAAAACAGAACATAAAGAATGAGCATTCTTAACACATCTTTATTAAAATGTATTCACGTTAAGATACACATGCTAATATACCAGTCTCCACCTTGAAGTTCCACAGTTTACACAGCAAAAACATGTTTCAGCTCAAGAATCCAGATATTTTAGGACTGGGCAGGTTAATGCATATGCACAGTCTTTGTTCCTTGTTGCCTCAATTGCTTTGCATACCAAGCTCCTAGATTCTTTCTCGGATTGGATGTGAGCCAATAAAGTAAAACTGAATCCAGAAAAGGAGGAGGTAATATACTGCCACGTTTCACATTCAGAAGGTAAATAGTCATCCAGTTTGTGATGGCGGTTGCTCTCGTCTAGGAACTTGGGGTAGTGAATGAATGAATAAACTTTATTGATTAGTCGCTTGACCATATCAAGTATAACTTGGGGTAGTGCAGATTCATCTTCATCATTTGAGGTTCAGGTGGCAATGGTGGTCAGGAATATCTGGTTTGCCATTTTCAGCTTTTTCTGTATATGCAGGATTTGGCAACAGCGGTTCGTGCTTGAGTAATCTTTGTATTCAGTTTCTGTGATGATGCTCTCTCCAGGTGGTAGGGTGTGCATGGAGCCAATTTCCACATTCTATTTGAGGTGAATAAATTGTGGAAATATTCAGCTCTGGCCAAACACACGCCCCCACGGATGTGGGGGTATTCACATAGAGTGAATTAATCCCACCTCCATCCCTCCACCTGCCCCCTCCATTCCCACCGTTTCCTCACCTCACTGCCGCCACTTACCTCACCTCACCTCACCTCGCTGACGCCGATGCCGACGCCGATGCCACCTGGAGCCTGGGCCACCACCGGAGCACCCCCACAGGTAAGGAGGCACCGTGGAAGTGTGTAGGAGCACCCCAGTGGCATCCCAGGCCTGTTTCCCAGCCTTTCAGAATGCCAACCAGGCTTTCTGGAAGCTGGAGACAGGGCCTTCCAGGACTGGAAGGCCTCGGGGAATCCAGTGTCCTTAGAAGTTTCAACCAAAGCTTCTACAGATACTGGATTATCTGATTCGTGGACTGATAGGGCCCTACGATAGGGCCGTACGAATTATTTGTGCACATTCCTACCAAGTGGGACTACCTATGGAGATGATCTAGAAGTTGGAATGTGTCAGCTAGACAGTTGATGGGTGTCAGTTGGATGGACATCACATTAGTCTTGAAGGAGATGCACTGGTTGTACATTTGCTACTCAGCCCAATGCAAGGTGTTGACATTTAGGCTGTGTACACTCCTGAGGTTTAAGACAACGGGAGGCTGTCCCAGCCTCTGAGAGTTCACACCCAGAAACGCCTTTCTGATTTTTCTGTGAGCTATTCCCTCCCAGTTCAATCTATTTGGTATTCATGTTCTCCCAGTACTTAGACCATTTCTGCTCCTTAGTCCAAATTATTGGCAGTAGTGCCCACATTTTCCTGGATGGGCAGAGGGAGGGCTTCCCTTCTTCTCTTTGGTCAATGTCCAGCCTCGTGGTGTTGCCATTCTCATTCTCCCCCTCCCACCCATCACGTTGCTGCTCTTCAATCTAAAGGAAAGCAAAGGGCTTCCTCTACAAGGAAGGCATGGATATGCCAGCTGACTAGAGGAGGAGGTGAAGAAAGAGGTACAGACACCATGGAAGATGATGTAGGAATGCATATTTGCTCTAAATTGCCTTTTAATTTTGCTTCCACCTTTCCTTAAAAAAAACCCACTGGGCAGCATCAACACCAAGGGTCTTCTGTGCCACTTTCATCCAGCTCAGTCCTGTCCATCTCCAGCTTGCCCTGGTTGGAGATTATTTTTTGTGGGACTGGGACCTTTTGTCAGCTGCTCTGGACCCCACATGGTCTCAGCTACACCAGAGGACAGATGCTTACGGCTTTCAGTTGCCAAAAGCCCTGCCCAAGGAGGCGAACCTTGCCATCTCTCCTTGGGGTGGTTGAGTGGTGGCAGCCTAGACCACTCTGTCCTCTGGGTGACTCTCCAGCCTGGCTGGGCACGAACATCTTGGAGGAGACAATTCTTTCTGGGATTGGGGCCTTTTGTTCAGCTGCCCTGGGCTCCACTTGGCCTCAGCTGCCTCAATTTATGTGTGTGTGTTTCTGACTTATTTTGCAATGTTTTGTATGATATGCAATTTTTATAACGTATTTTTATGATAATGTTTTGATTATTATTTTGCATTGAGTATTTTCTGTTTACTGTAAACTGCCTCGGACAAATTTCTTTTGGAAAGGTGGCATACAAATAAAATGGAATGAAATACCAAGGAGTTGCACCACCATGACAAACCCCAGATTCAGTCCCATTTCTGAGAAGTAAGAGGAGACTAACTCTTTGTAGGAGTGGGCAAAGATGCTGGAGAGCTGCTGCAGGACCCCTCCACTCCCTGCCACCTGTCTCCACCTACTGTGGCTCCTAAAATATATTTGTTGATGTGAACTGAGGTGAGGATGAGTTTTCTACCTCACATTTCTCACCCATTTAAGGAGACTCAACGTGCCTGATGAAGCTTTCTGTTCTTCTCCCCCAACAGACATCCTGGCTGCATCCCCAAAAGACTTATTTGCCTCTCTACTGTCACTCTACTGTCAGGCTGAATCCCCAAAAGACTTATTAGCCCCTCTCGGATTCCTCTGCAGTCACTCTGTTATAGCTGACTTTAAAAGTCCCCTCCACTTCCAGAATAAGCGTCCCCCTGGCAGCCGCGATCTAAACGGACTTTCCGTCTCCGTGGTAGCAGTTTTCTCTTTCCAGGCATTTCCCCCCCCCGCCCCCTCTCTTGTTAAAAGGAAACATAGCCAGATCTCCGTCTCTTGAAACTGCCTCCCGCCCCTAGCAAAGCAGATGAGCGCTCATTCTGTCAATTTCATTCACTTTCAGCAGTTACTTTCACTTTGTTCTCTGTTAGAAAAGGATTTTCTGCCCCGGTAAAGTCAGCGGCTGCAGGATCGGGAGCGCGATCCTTCGCTCATTCTCTTTTAAGGCTTCACTTGAAAACAATGTTGCCATTCTGAGCAATTCTGGCTCTTTTTACAAAGGAAAGGAAGCGAACCTGCTGCATTTCTCAGATGTGTGAATGCTTTTTGGCTGTGTGTGCAGGCAAGCAATCCCCGCCCCTTTTGCCACGGAGCGTCCTCAAGGCAGATATAGCGAGCAAAACCCGCGAATCGCCGAAAGAGCGCTGGAACTCTTCTTTAAAGTGCACGTATTTTATCGCGGGTGTCTCACTTTGCTAAGCTCCCTAAGCGCCTTGTAAAGCCCGGAATGGGGACGCTCAGAGGCAAAAGGAGTGTCCTGGCACACTTTAAATTCCATGGGGACAGGGCTTCACTCTATTCAAGCGGACTTTAAAAGTGCCATGCAAATCAGGAATAAGGATCCGCATGAGGCTCAGCAAAATGAGCATTTTTAATGCACCTTCTGTCGCCATGGGAGCTGTGTTTTCTTTTTCTCCCCGCCCCTGCTCTTGTTGAGAGGGTGCCAGTGGGAATGGGGAGGGACTGCGCTCGGCGCGGCCACAACCAGGAAGACAACCCCTGACAAGTCCAAAGGAAAAATAGCCATTGGTTCTCTGTTCGTCTCCCAGATCTTCCACCCCCCGAAATGGCTTCTTGTGCCGGCAAAGGCAGTGGCTGCAGCTAGTGGCCACGCAATCGCTCATTCACTCTCACCACTTTCCCTGTTATCGCTGTCAAAATCCACCCTGTAGAGCGCATGATTGCTCATTCGCTCACCACTTTCCCTGTTATCGCTGTCAAAATCCACCCCGTACAGTAGCAATAATCCACCCACAGCGATTGCAACAATGTTGCAATTCTGCGCGATTCTGGCTCTTTAGTTCTGAGCTTTAGAAAGGGAACCTGCTTGTGTTATTGCCGTGTGTGTAGGTGGCAATCCACGCCCCTTTTGCCACGGAGTGTCCCCAAGGTAAATGTTGTGAGGAAAACCTGCAACTTCCAAAAAGAGCGCTGAAAGTCTTATTTAAAGGGCACTTTTTTTGTTGCGGGTTTTCCTCGTTTTGTAGTGCTGGAAGCTCTTTAAAAACCCTGGCATAGGGGCGCTCATAGGCAAAATAAAATTTTTAGCAGACTTTAAATTCCTTGGGGACAGGGTCCCTGTGAGGTAAGTGAGGATGTGAGAGCTCAGTGAGTAGCCCAAGGTCACCCAGCTGGCTTCATGGAGGAAGAAGAGTTGGATTTTCTGACAAACCTTCTTCTCTCCACAACAGACAATCTGTGTGGTAGGTAGGGCTGTGAGAGCTCAGAAGAGAGCTGTGACTAGCCCAAGCTCACCCAGCTGGCTTTGTGGAGGAGTGTGGAATCAAACCCGGTATTCCCAGATAAGCCTCCGGCTCCCTAACCAAACTGGCTCATGAGACCCTTCAAGATGACGGGACAACGGAGGGAGTAAAAAGCAACAACAACTAAAGGCAGCTTTTATTTGTATTAACTTCTTATTATATTTCTATATTCCCTGATCTTCTTTTGTCTCTGTGCATTTATTGATCGAGACTTCATAGTCTGTTCTTAATATTTTCTTTTCTAGAAGAACAAAATGATGTGGTTCAGATAATAATCTGAAACTCGCTAGTAAAATAGTTATGCCCTATTTAAAAAGTGTTCATTTCCAATTACTTGAAGACGATCTTTTCTGCTGCACAGCTAGAGTGCTATCAATCTGCCTTCTGAACCAATTTATTCTGCCCTTGCTATGCATCAGCTACTATAAACAGCTTCTTTGTAGTCGCTACAAAGGTAGAAACAAGCTAGTTAATGAATGAAAATTTGGTCCTGGCTTATTTAACAATAACAACAACAATAAATGCCCAATGGTGCCAACTGATTAGAGGCTGTAAGATTAAAAAGCTAAAATCTAAGGTTTTCGAGGTCTGTTAGAGAAGATGCTGTGACAGTGAAAGCATCCAAAACAGAAGTATCCTTCTTTGTACCATGTCACAAAATTCAAGAGCAAAAAGACACTGCCCTGGATAATTGTTTCCCTTAAAATTCAGAATTTATCTTTGGTATTAAAAACCTGCATGGGTGATTTAAAAGGAAAGAGGCCTAGGATGCCGGCAGTAGAGATAATTTGGCAATATAAAACTGCCATTTTTGTTGCAATTTGATGCAAACTTACATGGAGGTAAACATAATTGAATCCAGGGAGACTTCTAAGCAAGAAGTAGATAGCACTGTTGAAACACTAAGGGATAAACTTTAGTTTTAGATAAAAGAGGACAAGCTTGCTAAATTTGTAATGCATGTGTGGAAGAGTCAGGCTGTTTCCACAGTTACCTTCACTGATGTGGTCCTAGCTGTCTGGCGTGAACAGTCCCACTCAAGGTGAGACAGTTTGCTCCTGAACCAGGACAAGGTCGTCCACACTGGGACAGCCGGTTCAGCTCCCATCCCTGGTCTGGGTCTAAAGTTTCTACCACCTTCAGAGTTGGCATGGTACAGAATGAAACTGGGTTTCAGAATTCTTGCGGGGGAGGCAATTTGGTGGTGTTCTTTGTTGAGCTGCTGAAATGCATCCCCCATGATATACCAGGCCATGGAGGTGTGCTGTCCACAAGCCTACATGGTCTGTGTGACGGTTTCAGGGTTCAGGCTGCAATGGGCAGTAATATTTCTTTACTCCCTTGCAAGCCTCTTTGTAAACTGCATTTGAAAGCTCTGGTTACAAGCTGCAAAAAGGTCGGGAAACCTTGCCCGGGCCCTGTTGCATTGGTTGGCTGCTGGCAAATTGGAGGGAAAACCTGCCCAGGGATCTGGAAGCTTGATAGACAGGCAAGAGGAGTTTCCCTCAGTTGCCAGGGGCAACAGCCAGTTGGAGCACTAGAGGCAGGAGGGTATAATAAGCAGTGAAGGCAGCACACTGTGTCTTTTGACTGGGCAATTTCAGAAGGGGATTGAGAGAGAGGATCTGTTCCTAAAGGAGTCATTGCCAGCAACTGACCATGGGTCTTTCATCTAGAGGGGGAACTGATCAGACTGGTCTTGTTCTGAGGATTTGGGTGGCAGAAGGAGACAGCAGGACTGGCTGATTCTCTGTAGGAGCCCAGGATAGAACTGACCAGGAGCAGGGACCTAGTTGCTGATCTTTGGGGAGGCTTGGATAATACTGAGCGAACCAAAGGGAGGGGGAAGTGGAGAAGATTACCTGCTTGGAAGCAACTGGTTCCTAGGAAGCTTAGAAAGCTAAGAGTTCAGGAAGCTTGCTGTTCTTCTGACTCTTGATTCTTTAACTGGTAACATCTACTCTACCTATTTTTCTCTTCTACCTTTCCCAACCTTATTCTTAATAAACTTGTTTTGGTTTTGCAGTTTAAAACGCTTGCTACCAGTGTTTGTGTTAAAACTGTAGTACTCACTAGGCCTAATGCACACTTCTGGCAACCCATCAGCGCCCGGCTACTTTTTGGAGGGCAGGCACTGATCATTTCGCTAGAAGTCATGACAGTCTGGTATACTGCCTCCAAGTGTGCCGTAGAGGTGTGTGCAAATGCAAATTTCTACATTTGACTTGATTCAAATCAAGTATTTGAATGTCTGGAGTCATGCAAATAGAGAAAAAACAAATGTATTAAAATTCAAACCAATTCAAATACACTCGTATCTATTCGTACGAATATTCAATACGCATTTGATGATACGAATATCAACATTTGTATGTATCCACATGCATCCTGTTTTCATCCCGTACGTATCCATACAGATGCATACGGATACAAATAAGATGTGTATGGATACACATGTAATGTGAATGTCCAAATTATTTGTATGAATGATTCAAGATATTCGTATTCGTTCGAATATTAAAAATGAATGTCTGGACATTTGATTCAAATTCGATGTCCAAATTCGGCTGAATTTGACCGAATAATGGATATTTTGAATATTGTTGCACATCGCTAGTGTGCCGGTAGACCTTGAAATATAGGTCGACAAGTAGACTGGACCAGGATGTCATTTTAGGCATCCTAGGGTGCTTTTCCACTGTCACTAAAAGTACCCATTAAGTACCCATTAATGGGTACGTAATGGCATTTTTGTACCCATTAATGGGTACTTAATGGGTACTTCTAGTGACAGTGGAAAAACACCCCTAGTCTTGTCTGCCCTACAGATGCACATGAAACCAATTTCCTCCCTCTGATCCAATGAATCATACAGGCTTTCTGCCTCTGCACCCTCCCATACCCTCCCATACTATCACAGTCTCTATTCAGTCTCCAAGGCACTAAAATCCTTTGGAAGGATATTTTTTTTAAAGGGAGCTGCCATGGAACAGCAGGAGATGTCTGTCCTTGCATTGCGTAATTAAGAAATCAAGATTACTTTGATTAGCAATGTTAATGTTATTACTGATTCTGAATGAGGTACAGGGAAAACGGAGGTGGTTACTGCAAAAAAAGAGAGGAAAGGCTGGAATTATATGTTAAAACATTTTCTCCATCTAATTTATCAGCATAATCCAGCATCTAAGACAAATAATATTAATTTTCTACTGAAGTTTAGAAAAAGGAAAGGTTTATTTTGAGAATTGTTTGCAGGGCTTCTCCTGGGGAAGCAAAGATGAATACAAATGTCCTTAGCAGCTGTCTTCGATTCCTACTTTATGCTCTGTACCAGCCAGCCCTCCAAACTATATAATCTGTCTGCAGTTTGACTGAATCCAGGCTGTAATATAACACATACCTATGAGTTAGGACACTTTTTCTTGGAGGCAAAATTCTGGTGAGGTTGCTTTCATTTCTTTGCAAGCATATAATATACAGACTTAATCTAATAACCTATTTTGTCATGTAAACTAGAGTCCTTGCAAACAAATTTTTGAGCTGCCCAGTTTTTTTGCCTGGTTGCCACATAAAGAGCTGTGGCTTTTCCAAGGATGAGTTTGTAAGAATAAAAGTGACAGCACATACCCACCCACTCACACACAGAAGCACGGATCTTTAGTTTATTTTCTCTCCCCCCCCCCCCCCCGCCTTCACATATGTTTTAGATCAGGGTTGGTTAACGTGTTCATAATCCATTATGTTCAGCGAGGTCAGTTTTCATATTTCATGTTTGAGCAGAAGTGCAGCCTTAATGCTACCTCACCTACAACTGGCACAATCTTTCCCAAACCTTGGTTCCCCTTTCTTTAAGCTGTATTTGGTTTCTGCTCTACCAGCCCCATGGGAAGAAAGAAGAAGAAGAAGGGTTGGCTTTTCTGGCCTGGTTTTCTCACTCATTTAAGGGGTCTCAAAGCGGCTGACAAAGCTTTCTGTTCTTCTCCCCACAACAGAACACCTTGTGAGGTAGGCGGGGCTGTGAGAGCTCAGAAGAGAGCAGTGGCTAGCCCAAGGTCACCTATCTGGCTTCATGGAGGAAGGCAGAATCAAACCCGGTATTCCCAGATAAGAGTCTGGCTCCTTAAGCACTAGACCAAACTGGCTAGAAAGGAGTAACTAGATGACCTTTAATGTACAAAACCTATGACAAACCAAATTTATTCTGTAACAAAGTCTGGTTTGCTGTTGTTTTCTGACATCAAGGGTTAATTGTAAATAATTGCACAGCCTCTCCCCATGCTCCCTAACCACTAGACCACTCCCTAATAACTAGAAGTAGACCTGCATTCTTGCTTCCTTTCTGCAATGTTTTGCTACCATCCATAAGCTAATTTACATTCCAGACATTTGTATACAGTTCAGAGTGGCTAAGTCCATTGCAACCAATGGAACAGGATACGTCATTGTCTGTGTAGGATCAGGGGAATTGTGCCCTTGAGGCAAAACTACATCAAAGATTGACTGAACTTCAAGACACCCTGCATTACTTTCTCTGATGGTACACCCACCTCCACAGATTGTTCACCACAAGTACAAACCTAGAATTATTTTCTAGCTCTCTCACAGCATTCTACTTTGATCATGAGTCAGAGCATTTACACATAGGGAGAACATTTCGAAATTGGCTCCATATGTGGTGCTTTCAGTGAGAACATTCTCAGACACGGCATTTCTGGTAGTTTTTTAGAAGGCTGCATGGCAGACAAGAGGCTAGGAATATAATATTTAAGTTGGTAAAAATGACAATTTAAACAGTTTGGATGCATACAT
Organism: Aspidoscelis tigris stejnegeri; assembly: GCA_023333525.1. Lineage (NCBI taxonomy): Eukaryota > Metazoa > Chordata > Lepidosauria > Squamata > Teiidae > Aspidoscelis > Aspidoscelis tigris. Next base: position 22,230,622 of record JALMGA010000008.1, read on the forward strand.
GGTCAAACAAATTATTGGGGCAGCGCAAGCAACTAGGGATGTACATGAATGTAATTTTCAGGATTCGATTCAAATGGAATATCCGAAGATTCGAATCTATTTGAATGTTTAAAATTCAAATGTATTCACATTCAAAAATAATTGAATACATTCAAATTTATTTGTACACATTTTCAAGTCGTATTTGAAGATATGGATGTCAACATGCGGGATAAAAACGTATCCATAGAAACAAATTTTGAATGATTTGAATCATTTGTACAAATTATTCAGACATTCATATGCATTACATATGTATCCATATTCATATGAATATGGTATATTATAAGCACACAGTAACGGGAGAAAGGTTTACCAGGAGATTCATCAATAGCTTTTGAACTTAGGAAACTCCTGGGGAACATGCACAGATGTTTCCTGACTCTAAAGGCAAACAAGGGCTCTTTCTGCACTTACAGTGAATCTGGAATGGCCTGGCTCACTGATCCAAAACAAGGGAAGGCTTGGGCAGGATCAGCATCAACTCCACTGATGGGGCTGATCCTGATTGCTCATACACCATTGCCTCGAAGCATGTGCATGCTTTTGCACCAGACATGGAGGTTCTTAGCCTTAAGAACTTCTGGGGGTGGCATTTCAGGGCACACTTTGGCTCAATCTCGAAATTGCTCCCCTGTAATCCTGAACATGGAGGCATTTCTCTGCATGGCACATCTCCTTGTTCGGGATTAGGCTGCTGGCCCACCCAGTAGTCATAATTAATTGTCACTCCCAGTGATTCTGGTCGCAGCTTCCCTGATCAAAATCACAGTCTGCGTATAACAGACTGCATTCCAGCAGTGGACACAGCTAGGAGTGAGCAAGATTATTCGAAACATTCAAAATTTGATTCAATTCGTTCAAAATTGAACATTTGAATTCAAATCAAATGTCTATACATTTATTTTTTAACATCTGAATGAATTTTGAATGTTTTGTATCATTCATACGAATTATTTGGACATTCGTATGTGTATAGATACGTACGTATTGCATATGTATCCATATGCATTTTATTTGTATCCATACACGTTTGTACAGATACATACGGGACAAAAACGGGATGCATATGTGATAAAAATGGGATGCATATGGATGCATACAGACACATATGAATGTTGTCTACATTTACATCTTCAAATACGAATCAAATATTTGTACAAATAGATGCAAACGCATTCGAATCAGTTTGAATTTGAATACAAATTCAAACATTCAAATATTTGATCTGAATCAAATCAAATCCAAAAATTGCATTCATGCACACCCCTAGACATAGCTTGATAGATCTATGCAGCCTAAAACCTTTCTATGAAGGCCTTAATCCTGATTAAGGCTCCATGAGAAAAGGCCAAAAGATCTAGTTAGATTCCTCCCCCACCTACATAATTCCTGCTGTTGGTATTACCCCAGCATACGGAAGTGAGGCTTACAGTACACCTGCTGGTCTGATATACCAGTCAGTGGAAAAACCCATTGAATGCTTCTGTATTGGCCGTTGAAAATCGGATCTAAAAAGACCCGCTTTTCAGTGAACTGTCCTCCCCCTGATCCGTCACAAATAATGACGGATCCAAAGGGCCCTCACGCATCCGCACACACGTGGTGGTGGTGGTGGGTGGATTCCAGAGAACGGATGGAGTGAGTGCTACGCATCAGCACCCATTCCAAAAGTCCTCCGGCCCGTGCATGTTTCCGACTGTGTGTTTCCGGCGGTTCCCGGTGCACAGGGGAAGGGCTTTGGAAGCAGGCAGTCCTGCTTCTGTCCTTCCCAACATGGCGGGCAGAGGGAATCCGTCCCTTCGCCTGGCCATGTGCGGAAGCATCCGGCTTCTGCACACATCCAGGCGAAGAGACGGATTTAAGACCTGATTTTTCAGGTCTTACATTTAATCCGGATTTCGGCAGCAAAACCGGTTTTAAAAACCAGTCTTGCATGCCGAAATGCTGAAGCGGCCTACGCAAAGGGTCGCAGAAGAGGACTCCAATGAAGAAGCCACTTAAAGTAAGTGTTCTTAATCTGGCTTGAGGGGGGGGGGGTTAGAACAGTTTCTGCAGCTAGTGCAGAAACACCCTTACTACAAAAAAAAAAAAAAAAAGGTACAAATCTGGGCTGAGGGGCCAGACAGGGTAAAGGCAATTGGATGGCGTCCTGGGAGGCCAAAACAGGGAAAACAAGGACATTTGCCCTCATCATCTGGAGGATCCCTAGGAAAATCTGGCTTAGTCTTTTGCTTAGTTAATGGATCACTTTGAACCCCAGTCTTTCTTCTTATACACCCTTTCCTTTGACTAGGGATGTGCAAGAATGTTTTTTTGGCATTCTATTTGAGTTGATTCAAATAACCAAGAATTTAATTTGATTTGAATTATTTAAATTTGAATTTAACAAAATTTAATTCGAATAAAGCAAATTTGAATCTATTTGTTCAATTTTTTAAATTTTAATTTGCATTTACAAATGTCAACAATGCATCTTCTCGACATCCGTACACGTGTGTATGCATTCCGTAGTTATCCCTTATACAACCCGTTTTCGTCCTGTACGGATCCATACAAATGTGTACATACGTGGGTAAGGTGCGGATCTTCAAGTATGCATCGTGTACTAACCTATACACATATAAATGTTCAGATAATTCAAACAAATAGTCCTAAAATTTGAAAGTCTATTCTAATGTTTAAATTTGAATTTATGGACATTCTATTTGAATTCGAATGTCAAAATTCAGCACGTTTGATCGAATTTCAAATGCCTACAAATATTCCTGCACATCCCTACCTTTGACAGATAATCCAAAAAGAGGCCAGTTCTTTGTAAATTTGCCCACCTAATGTAGGCCACCATGCCAGTTACACAGGATTCTTGAAAAGAGGCCATTTTCTCCTGCAGTGTTTATTTTTTGGAAATCTCTGCACATTACACCTTTTGGATTTTTACCTAAGTATTAAAACATGCCTTTCCTTCTGAAAGTGGCTTCACTTTATTAAATTGCAGTGGCTGTGGACACATTTAAGGTTCAATCCAGCTTCAGTCCACTTCAGAGTGAGAGAACACTTCAGCAAAGTGACAAGCTGTTTCCTTTCAGTGTTAAATGACTCAGAAAATTCACCTTTGGGATTCATAATGTGGAAAGAAAATTACCGGTCACTTTGCTGATGTGTTATCTTGCTCTGAAGGTGGACTGAAGCTGGATTAAACCTTAGGTGTGACCACAGCAGTTTCTCAAGGGAAAAAAAGGAGGGAAACAGTACCTCTCCTTCAGTTTTCTCAGAAAGCCGTCCTTTTTATTCAGTCTGACTGAGTAAGTTTCAGCACATTGACTGAAATTTAATCAAGCAATTAAAAGTCTGACAGTACGTTAAATAATTAGTTGGCAGGACGAATTCAAACTGCAGAATGTTTCACTTTGGTTTACATACTTAATGACATTCAAAGGAACAATTCTGGAATTTGTGACTTTGAGCCTTGGGCGACACACAAGCATCGAGTTTTAGTTTTTATACCCTCACACGGTGGTCGTGGTCTAATAAAAATGAATGTGTATCTACTCAGAAGGACTATTGAGTCAAATGATGATTTTTTTTGCAGCTATTATAATCTTTTCTCCTTTTCTATTTTTAAAGACCTGCCGTTCCTATAGTCTTCTGCATGATGAAAGCAATGACAACATAGTAAATGGAAGAAGAAAGTGCATTAAATTAAAACTGTTTTAAAGAACAGCAATTAGTTTTGTGTCTCCTGTAAGAACTGAGGAGTGGGAAGATCAAAGATACGTCCCTCAACAGGCTACAGTGGCCTCTCAACCTTCAAACCTCCCAGCCCCTTTGAACATGAAAGCTCCGTGTTAGACTTGCCAACATATGGAAACACTAGATGATGATGGTCAGTCCCAATGTGTGTCCCCTACTGTGAACAAAGGCAAAGAAAATTGGATGCACAAGTGCACACCTGCCTGTAAAATATCACCTGAAAGTTACACCAAGGATATGTCTGAAGGAAAAGAAGAGGAGGAAGTTATTTTCCTACGTTCACCATCATTGTCTTTGTATTTCCCAGTGACTAGGACCATAAGGTTCTCCTGCCGATAGCTTTAGAACAAAGAGCTGGTTCATGCTTGCGGTTTGAAGTGCAAATTCCAGCAACACAGCCCAGGATCTCAAGCATGGGGGGTAGGAAAATGTCATCAAGAAATTTCCAAAGGAAGAAGTTCACACAAATGCTGCACAAACTGCAAGAAACTTCCCCCCTCCCCCCCAAATAATGCTTTAGTTAAATTAAATGATTTCAGTAACAATAATAAAACAGAATTAATAGAATTAACGATAACAATTAACAATAACTAGCATAACTCAATCAAGCATACAAATAAACCTGTAAAGTAGGTTTGCATACAAAATTATTTACCATTTATAATTCAAAATATTCTATTTATTCAACTGTATTAATTACAGAGAAGGGGATTCATTTTCCTCTAAGTTGAGTGATTCTGGTATCAGAAGAGACTGCAAGGTTTTTATACTGATCAGGTGAGGTGTGGACAGCCAAGAGAGTTTGCGTAAACTTTTCGCACACTGTGTTCAGGATGAAAAATCCCCCCATAAGAGGTTTGTTTTGTTTTGTTTTAGAATGTGTGTGTGTGTGTGAGAGAGAGAGAGAGAGAGAGAGAAATACAGTAGCTGGCTCTGAAACAGTGTCTTAGGCTGCCTCTAGATGCAAGGAATAACTCTGATCAATGGAGCCATTTCTATTGGCAATACCCTACATTGTTTTTATTTTTAGTTATGAGGGAATAAAATTAATGCTTTTTTCTATTGCCTCCCATAATAGGTCTCCCAATTTAAAGCTACTTTGAACTTCCTATCGTGTGTGTTGAAGATCAACAACATGTGAAGAATGAAAGCTACAGTTCCATAGAGCCAAGGTTAGAGGCAGAGAGGTAAGAAAGGCGACACTGACTGTGGTTGTGTTAAATCCTTTTCACTTCAACCACACTGAGGGCAGGTTCCCACTGCACAATTAGGTCGGATTTTAATCTGGGTTATTTTAATCAGCAGTGAGATCTGAAATTTCGTGTTCCCACAGGCAGCTTCTTATGCGGACTTGCAGGGGAGAAACACCCTCCCCCCTCTCTTTTCAAACATACCCTGTCTTCATGGGGCAGGGATTCAAACCCCACCCCCTATATAAGCCTACATAGAGATCGCTATGGGGAAGGGAGCAAGGGAGAAGGCACGAAGTAGGCACCAGCTTTGCACAGCATTGCCACAGCATGAAATGGCACGAAAGACAATGCTGCCTTCCTTCCTTCCCTGGCCAGAGAGCAGTCGGTAGTCCAGGAAACAGGCCACTGGCAGACCCTTGCGGGGCTTGGAGGCGGGCTCGGGCACCTACACGCTCTTTCTCTGTCCCCTTTACTTACTGCCTCCAGCTCATCTCCAGGGCACACAGGAAGCATTGAGGGACTTTCTGAGAGGTTTATGGCAAAGGCAACTAACTCTAGCAGACCGCTGCACACCAGGACTAAGGAGAAAGAACCGCCCCCCCCCCCGCCAGCCAGCAAACATCAGGCTTCTTGGGGACACCAATCTGACCAGCTGCCCACTGCCAAGCAGCCCCTGCCCTATCCCTGCAGAGTCACTGCTGCTGTCTCTTTAATATCACCACACTCTTCCTGCTTTTACGTTGTAATGTCTGGTCTCTTGTAACATTGTAAGCTGCTGTGAGCTTTGCTCTTGCCTTAGACAGAGAAAATAGAAGGACATGACGGATTATTTTTGGATCAGGGAAAGTGAAGAGAATGCCCCCAAAGCACTGCTCCCTCCCCCCCCCAAAACCCAGTTGTGTTCCGATTACCAAATAGTGAGGATTATTTCTACATCCTGCAACGAGAATTATTTTTATTCAAATATAGATAATCCATATTTCAGGACCTTTAATACTCAGAAACTGTGGATTCCTCTGATCTTTTGGGAACACTCAGCTCTGAAAACGAATTCAAAGCTCTTTAAATCTTAAATGGGAATGCACCTTGAGAGGTTTAATGTATCCATATTCAGCATCTCTGGGTGTGATCAAACAGAAGAAGGTGTCAGGAAGGGACAACCCTTCCAAGTCTTTGAGGCAAGGCAAGGTGCATGCAGGGGTAAAATGCTTGGTATTCCCACCCCAAATTCAGCCAGAAGGCATCTCTTTCAGGATTTCTGATCACAGCCACAACTGCTCATTTTTAGAAACTTTCATTGGTTTCTTCCGCAAACTAAAGTGCTTCATGATTAACCCCCAGCCTGAGGCCAGGTATGAGTGAAATGCTTATCCTAATATTTGAGGTCTTCCATCTACTGCAAAAACTATTAATTTATTTATTTCAAATTTATTCGTATAAGAATCTATTAGAAGCCTAGTCCTTACGTTCTGGGATTAATTTTATTCACAAGACTTTCATGAGGGAGTCTGTTAAAAGCATTTTCCAAATTCCAGTATAGCAGTACTTTCTGGTATACCTCCAAGTGTACCCATTCTGCCATTCCAGATCGGTTGGTGTCTCTTTGTTCTTATTATCAGTTCAGCTACTCAGAATTATTGAACAGTTCCATGAGATTTGTGCTTCGTTGAAATATTCAGAAATAAGCTGTTAGGTGAAGCAGTTGAATTTAAAATGCAAAGCCATCTCCTCTGACATGGTGAGGATCTTGTCTCTGTAAGACTGGATAAGTACCAATCAGCCTCTGTTCTGAAGTTTATACACATGCCTAGTTCCTTAAATTATTACTTGCAAATGGCTACATATCTAGGTTTAACTACACTGCAAGCTTTTGACAGATGCTCAAGCTGTAAGTTAATAGTTTATGGATGTGGACCAATGTATTGAAACTAGGGATGGCCACAAATGCATTTTTGACATTGGATTTGTAACAAATCAAATGTTTGAAAATCTGTATTCGTACGAATATATCACATTCAAATGTGGTAAAATTCTATTCGATATGAATCTATCCATAAGTATTCGTGCAAATATTTGATACCTACTGGATACAAATGAATATGTATCCGATATGTATCCAATACGAAGAAATGCATATCTGATATGAATGAATATACGATACTCATCCACGCTCTGAAAACATCAAATCCGACCTGAATCTACTTTTAATCTGCTGTCGGTCCATGTTGAATGCAATCTGGATCCATTGCGGATGTGACTGGTGCCCTGTTTTGCCACACCCCCAATCTAACGAATGTCTGAAATATTTGTACAAATGTCTGGAAATATTCATATTCGTACAAATGTTAGCATATGAATATCGTAACATTTGATTTGTGTACAAACGTTTGGATTCGTACAAATAATGACTGTTATGAATATTCATGCACATCCCTAATGAAACTGAATCCAGACAAGACTGTATATCATGACGTCTGGAATCCAGGAAGTTAAAGGGCACCTGATTTTGGATGGGGTCATTTTGCCTCAGAAATAATGGGTGCATGATCTAGGGTGCTTCTGGGTCCATCACCCAGAAGCCCAGGTGTCAGTGGTAGTCAGGAGTGCTCATTTCCACCTCTGAGAAGTTCACCAGCTTTGTTCCTTTTTGGAACAACTTGTGGAGAAGGAGGTCAAAATGACAATCCAGTGTCCAGAAGGTCTACACAGAGACCGGCACTTGGCTTATCGGGCTGCTTAACTTTGTCCAGTTCAAATTTAAGACATTTTGGTTCCAGCTGCAGTTAAGTAAGTACAAATAATTACCCACTGTGTCTATGTCAAATTTGCTCACATTATGAAATAAACATGACTGATACAATTTCTTCTTTGTGATAAATTTTATTTTAGCACTCCGGTGGTGGTAGGGAAATACAACCAACATTTTACAAGGAGTTGCTTTATTTCTCTGTACCTTACTCATGCTTCAGGATGTTCAACAATATTGGTGGTCATCCCTCAGATTTTGAGGGGGTCATGTTGAGAAACGGTATCTTGTTCCTGCAGAGACTCAGGCAGAGACTCAGGTGAAGAAGCAAAGTTAAAATCTGAAGTTACAGACTCAGAAGAGCAAATCTAGCAGGACCTCATCATACTAAATAGCTCTTCTCCTTCATGCATACTTCAGTTCAAGAAGGCTGGCTAACATGTGCATAATATACATAATAATAGTAAAATAGCAATGATATCCACTGGGGGACAGCAGAAGAGCTGTCCTTCCCAAAGCTTCTTAAAGCTGGAAGGGACTGTTACTTAAGACCCAATTCTGCACTGAAGCTGATGACATGGAGATACAGCCCTAATGGTAAGTGAGATGCTACAGAATTGCATTCTTGTGCAAACCCAATTGAAAAAAGGATTCCACTGGGCATAGTAGGGCTTGCACACATTAGACTACTTGCTGTAATGGATCAGTGCTGGGTTTATATGACTGAAGACTCAAACACACCATGCCAATTGCTACTCAACTGACTTGACTTTGATTGATTTAACTCAATGAGAAGTTGTCGGCCTGTGTTGAAAGCAAGAAGGATGAGTTGTGCACTGTATGATTGTGTACTGGCCAGCCCATTGTAACCAGAAGTTCTGATTCCTATACCTGTCTGCTTACTGTAAGAGTTAGGAAAGTAATTCATAACCCTTTGTGAGGGCTACTAACAGCTGGACATTATAGTGTTAGCTTAACCACTGAATTTGAAGATGGGTCTGCAGGACATTCTGCAGAAGAAAATAACCACCTAGACAGACAGGAGTACTGAGGTTTAGCACCAAGCTCAGATATTTCTTCGGTATTAACTTAAAGGAAATGTCACCCACAATGTCAGCAGCTCTGCTTACCAGAACCTCAGTCCCATTCATCAAAGGTCTTACTTTATAGCTTAACCTGACCAGACCTGATCTTACTCAGCCTGCAAGATATAACAGGTTCAATGAGGTGAGGAATGACATAGGAAACAGGCCACACTGTCAAAGTTTAGTCTCTTTATTATCCTGCAGCACAATATTACAATTTCCTCAGGCTGTGCATGGATTCATCACAGGACTGGAAGGGCTGTATTTATGGAATTCCATAGTTTAATTATGAAAATGTGTCCAAGTGACTATTCAGACACGTTTGCTTTACTGATCTGTGCATAGAGCACCTTCTCCCTTCCTCAGCATATGCTTAGTAGGGGGGGGTGTAAATGCAAATTTTGGGATTTGATTTGAATTGAATATCCAAATGTTCAAACTGATTCAAATTTTAAAAATTCCAATGTATTCACATCTGATTCAAATTGAATACATTCAAGTCTATTTGTACAAATTTTCAGTTCATATTTGAAGTTACAACAACATTCAACTGTTTCCATATGCATCCGTATGCATCTGTACTCATCCTGTTTTTGTCCCATGGGCATCCCGTTCTCATCCCGTATGTATCCGTACAAATGCGTACAGACACAAATAAGATGTGTATGGATACGTACATGATGTGTACATATCTGTACACTTACGAATCGCCAGGTAATTCATACGAATGTTTCAAAAGATTCAAAAATTCATTCAAATGTTAAATTTGAATGTATGGACCTTTTTATTCCAATTTGAATGTCCAAATTCAATTGAATTCAATAGAATTTTGAATGTTTTGAATATTTGTGCACATCCCCAAGGCTTACCAATTTAATAGCTGGAGCCGTTTGCCTTAAGATGCTTCACAGGTGAGGCTGTAGATGGGCAAGTAGGTCAACAGCAGCAACTGTAATAGGGACAAAATACGAGGCGGATAAGGTGGAGGAAATACTATGTGCATTTAAAGAGCTTTAAAACACAGAGGGCAACATGTTCGTACTTCATCTTGTCCAAAAGCAGTTGAGTTCATTTTAGATTCCGTACCACATGCTGTACAAAGAAAGTGCAGTCCTCGTGGCTGCAATTTACTTGTACATTATTGTCAATGGCAATTTTTAGGATCGGAAAGTGCAGTGTCCCTGAAGGATTGCAAATTAACTACAACCATGAGGAATGAAGGAAAAAGGGGAGAGAATGAAGGGAATATGTACATATCTTTTGCTGTTGTGGGATTACCATTGTTGTTGGGTTGCTACTATTCAGCTGGGGTCAACTCCTATACGCCCTCACTTTAAACCTTTCTCAATCCATCTTCAGGGCTGACTGTCTACACCTTTTTCATTTCTATTCATTTTATTTGTGGACTTTCCACCCTCTGTTTGATCTTTCCTGAATGGAAAGGCCATAAATGAAACAGATAGAAATGAAATGGTGCTTAGTATGAATTGAATATGGGAAAATTTGGCTTTGGCTGAGTCTCACCCTCATGAATGTGGGGGGCTTCTAATGCAACCCCCCCCTTTACCGGTCCTCACTGCCTATTTCAGCCTCCAGAGACTGCAGAAAGCAGCTCAGGATGCCAGCAGAGCACACCCCACATGGTAAGAGGGCCTGCAAGAGGCAGACAGGACCACTGCGGTGGTATCCCAAGCCTCTTTCCACACTTTCTAGAAATGACAATAGGCCTTCTGGGGGCTGAAATAGGCCTTCAGTTCAGTGTTTGCTTGACCCCAGAACCAGAAGTGCCTTTCTGGGCTTTGGAAGGCCTATTTTGGCCTTCGGCGTGTGTGGAAAGAGGCCTAGGACACCACCAGAGCATGCCCCAAACAGTAAGGCAGTGCATGGGAGGCTTGGGGTGGGGGGATGGGAGGCTTGGGAGGGCGGGAGTTTTCTATGAATACCAGATAATCCAATTGGTGGATGAATAGCTATGTAGGCCCTATTTGATTCGGTCATGAATCTATGAATTCGTACTTATTCATGACTGGTTTAAGGGCAGGAAGCAGAGAGTAGTAATAAATGGCCGATTCTCAGGGTGGAAAGAAGTAAAAAGTGGGGTCCCTCAAGGCTCAGTGTTGGGACCAATGCTTTTTAATTTATTCATCAATGATCTAGAAGAAGGGGTACATAGTAAAATAGCAACGTTCGCTGATGATACTAAATTATTTAGGGTAGTAAAATCCAAAAGAGATTGCCAAGAGCTCCAGAGGGATCTCTTAGCATTGGGTGAGTGGGCAACCAAGTGGCAATGCTGAGAATAATTAGTCAGCACCTACATGGATAAAATGAAGTACTTGTTGGCATGTTGGCATAGGTACTTCATCTGATAAATGTGAGCATTCTTCCTAATACTTACCTTGAAAATTTCATGTTATTTATTGTGCCTTCAAAGAAAGCTGCTCCCTCTCTCCAGGGTGATATTTCAGCCATGACCCAATTTGGGCACCCCAATCTGCTATGGAAAAAAAGTGTCCTCCACCTCTCCAGTTTGGAGCATGGAGGCACCATTTTTAGCAGCATTTCCATGCAAGGCAGGAAGTTGTGCCCTGCAAACAAAATACCTCAGATAACAATCATGCTGGCAAAGAGGTTGGAGAATCACCATGTGGTGCCTGCTATCACCAAGGATCAAGACAATGAAGTAGTAGGTGGCTTCTTTGACAACTATTCTATCTCCAATCAGTCTTCTCTTCTGGAAGCTAAACATCTTCAGCTATTTTGACCACTCTTAAAAGGACCTGGCCTATTTGCTGATCCTCCCAGTTTCTTCTCCAATACTTTATTAACAAATTCAAATAAATGTCATCTCAGATTTAAAATAAATGGAGCCTTGAGAAGCCTTCAACTGACACTCACAAAAAATAGCAGATTCCTACAAAGCATTCAAATATCTGCCAGTAAATATAGATCTTTTCCTCATCTATGCTCAAGAGGATGCTGGAGTGAGAAAGGACCTAATTTGGAATGGGCCAAAGTCAAATTGGACATGAATCCAAAGTCCCACAAATCAGGCCTTTTGAATTATACATCAATTTTCTAAGAAATTACTCAGAGATGAAATTGTACTTGCATTTAGATGCCTCATTATTGGTGCTTTAAAACTTCAGTGCAATTCCAAAACTCTTTAGACAATGGAGTAGAATAGTGCATTATGCATATTGAGCAAGTTATATGATACAAGTTTTTATGTGGTACACTGAGTTTACACAAGTTTATTATCCCCATTTTCAGTATAAGAACTGTCTATCCTGCTTGACAGACACTAGAAAATGGACTGCCAACTAGGGATGTGCAGAAATATTTGAAACATTCAAAATTTGATTGAATTCATTCAAATTTGGACACTCAAATTCGAATCGAATGTCTATCAATTCAAATTTAAACATTCGCACGAATTTTGAATTTTTGAATCTATTTCTTTGAAATATTCAGACATTCTTATGTGTACAGGTACGTACACGATGCGTACTTGCACATATGAATCCTTAAGCGCATCCGTATGCATTTGCATGGAGCTGCATGGGACAAAAACTGGTGGCATACAGGATAAATACGGGATGTGTGCAGATGGGTATGGATGGGTACAGGCACATACGAATGTTGTTTACAATTGTTCATATAGCCTAGACAAAGGGTCTTTCCACACTTGCTCTGGTGGGTCAGCTGGAGGCTTCTCCCATCCAGAGCATATCCACACATGCTGGAACATGCCCTGGGCATTTAGCTGTAGAACACTACGAAGTAGAGACGTGCAAGAATATTCGAAACATTCAAAATTTGATCTCATTCACTCAAATCGGTACATTTGAATTTGAATCGAATGTCTATACATGTGTTTTTTAACGTTTGATCAAATTTGAATGTTTTGAATCATTCATATGGATCATCCAGACATTTGTATGTGTACAGATACATATGCATTACATACGTATCCGTATGTATCTTTTTCATTTGTAATGATATGTACGGGACGATGACGAGATGCATACGTGATAAAAATGGGATGTGTACGGAGACATACAAATGTTGTCAACCTCAGTATCCCCAAATACGAATCAAATATTTGTACAAATAGATATGAATGTATTCAAATCGGTTCAAATTTTAAAACATTTTTTTCTCTATTCGTACGAATTCGGACATTTGAATATTTGATTCAAATTGAATCAAATGCCGAAAATTGCATTTGTGAACACTCCTTCTAAGAAGTGCTCTGCAACTATAATAGCCACTGGCTAGTATATGCAGGCATGGGTCTATCTGCACCTCTTCTGGGCAAACAGAGCCTGGTGAAAGACAGCACAGCCACGGTTGCATGCCATGTTGCCTGGCTGCCATGGTAATGGTGTTGCACATACCCATTGCCACAGTGAAGCAATCCTAGCAATCGCACTTATACAGTATTTGGGGAGGTTCTGGGGTAGTTTCAGGTGCATTGGACATCATAAACTGCAGCTGTCCAATCCACTCCAGAACTCCAGTGACCTCTGCATCTACGTCAGGTGCAAAAAGGCCAATGCTACAGGAATCCAGTATGTCAGTATCTGTTTTCTACACCCAAAATCTGTGCTGCTTGGTTAAAAAAGAAACAAAAAAACCCACCACATTTTTGGACCCCATTCTTCACCTTTCCGTTGTATTCTGAAAGGACGGTTTGATTTGTGTTCACTATATCCAGCAGATTTTTTAAAAAGACAACTGGGAATAAAGTCCCAAAGACCTCAGAGGTTACAGAACAAGCGTATAGCTATCATTTTACTGTTTATAATAACTAAATCATCCATGAAGACAGAGGCAGAAAGGTAGATTTACTTTAATAGCTTAACAAATTGAAATGTCTCTACTCCTACAGGTTTCTTTTCAATGCCAGCTAACTTTGATAGCCCATCCTGAACATAATGATGAGACATGGTTTGAGGGCGTAGATGACTGCTTAGTGTTCGCACCATGTTTGGGGTGGGAAAACAGCATCATTTTAGGCTCAGCAATAATTCAGGACTGATGAAGCCAGTTTTACAGCAGGTTATTTAGATCAGTCATTTATACTGCAACTATTTCTGTCTCCCACTCTAAAAAGAAAGAAAGAAAAATCCAAAATTCAGGAAATTGTTGGGAAAACCTTTAGGTACAACTTAGTTATTCTACTCTGCTGCTGTTTTAAGTTACGAGTAAACATAAAACAACTACAGCCTTGCCAAAATCTATATAATATATCATTTTTAATCTACTCTTGTAGCAGTTGGAAAAACAGAAATTGCATTTGGAAGGCACAGGGGTGTATGATGAATGGTTCTGCTTCCTTTTGCGTTTAGTCCACAAAAACATTCCTGTGATTAAAGTTAATTGCCACTGGAACGATAGATACCAACAAATCATTACCATTTAATGATCTTGAGGTTTTTCACAATAAAAATAATTTTGATGGAAACCTGGCTTTGAAAATTTCCAAGGAGGAAGAACAGGGGTGGAACAGCTAGTTGGTCTAAACGTGTAACTTGATAGCCAAGGTTTATCATCTCTGAAACCTGTGGTTGATGATTTACAATTGAGTCTAATCTACACCGTAGCTATGTAAAGTAGTAGTGAACAGAAATATCTGTCTTGGGGTTTCTGCCAGATATGGTTGCTTCTGAGAGGGCATGTCAAAGTTACATTTTGTTCTGATTTGGGTGCCTCCAGACATAAATTAAAACTATGAAGCTTACCTATAGTGAAGTAAAGAAGCTCCACAGGGAGAACAGAATGTCCCTACGATCTCTCATTACTTCAAAGCAGCATGGAGGCCTCTTTTGATCATGAGGTTGGCCTCCCCCCTTTCTGAGAGGCCTGCTGCTTCTATGAGTGACCTGTTGATTCCCAGGTGGGAGTGAACTCGTGAGATCTCATCCAAACATCCAGGAAAATGCAGAGGTAAGGGAAACTCCGCAGTGGATGCTGATATAAGTAGTTGGTTGTTGTTGTTGTTTACTTTGAAGCATTCTGTCTGGCACTTTGACAGCTGCTCTGCAGTCCCTGTCTAGATGCAGTCTTCTTCCCCCACTGCCACTATAAAGGAATCTTGCTTAGCTACCCTATAGTGTTGTGTTGCTCTTTCCCTATCAAAACATCTCCGAGATGTGCAAACACATTTTTTCTGGTTCAGTTCAGTTTGGGCATTTAAGGTGAGTTTGGTAAAGGTTGGTTAACATGTGGAGCACGATTTTGTGCTCCGCATCTAATCAACTATTTGTGAACTTCTGGGGAGGGCAGGAAGGCTTGGAGGCTGTAGCAGCCTGTTCCCCATACTGATGCTCTTCACCAGAGGTTCACTAATAGCTTACTAGATGCTGTAGTGCAAATAGACCTCTTAATTGTTTCCTGTGGGTGACAGTATGGGGGCTATTCATTATTGTTGTTGTTGTTGTTATTCACATTAAAGTTTATTCTAATCTATATACTACATCTTATTTTAAATAGCACTTTAATATATAAACAAGGTTAAATGAGTCTAAAAGCACTATAAAAATATAAAAATCACGGTGGGAAAATGGTTGCAATCAGGCAATCTAATCATTCATAGAGGAGAAGGTACATAGAAAATTGAGTCTTCGTTAGCCTTTTAAAGGTCAACATGGAAATAATGATTGAGGCTGACCAAGATTTGTACACATGTACCGTTATATAATGATGCATTTAGAAAATAAGATTTTAAAATGTACTTAATGCAACACCTTGTAACATGTTCCATCTTTGTATTTTTCTTTGTTTTCGCTCTGTTCTCAAGAGATGCAATGAACAGTAATCAGGAAGAATGCTTAGTTATTAGATGCACCACTGGGTCCTTTAAATATCACTCAGTGGATCATAAATTTTGATTAACGTAGAGAATCCATCTACAATTGCATGAAAATGAAAATTGATTATAATAAGAGCCTTTTTTTTTTTACTTCAGTTGCCACCCCTTAAATCTTACTTTATATTTACATATAGCAAGTTGATGTTACTTTGCTCCCTCATCTTAATTTCTCGGCCCTGCGTAATATTTAAAGACGGCATGATTCTGTCAAGGAAAGGAAGCCTGCTTCTTTCCATTTTTCATTTTGACTCTTGTGATTTTTATCACTTCTGTGCCTCAATTCCTTCACAAGTCTGCTTTAAGGACAAATTCAGTTCCAGAATCACATTCTCATTCAGAGCAAGAGAACACATCAGCATTTCCACACTATATAACCTCAAAGTGTAGCTTCTGAGTTAAATAATATTAAAGAAAACAGCTCAACACTTTGCTGATATGTGGATGTTGCCCTGTCTGGTGGACGTGTCATGCTATGGAAAATAAAGGCACAAGACTCTTTCCTAAAGAACTCAAAGATGTATATGAAGACACAGTTCAACACTTCAAACAATATAGGTTGACTTTCCAGCACCATAGAATTTAATGTCACCTTTCTCCTGCAGAACTACTAGGGCAGTGTTTCCCAAAATTTGACATATGTGTACCCCTTCTATAATTTTCGTAACACTGAGTACCCCTCATAAAAAACAGCTAAGCACGGTGCAGTGGATATTCCCACATGGTCCCCACCAAACTCCGGTGCAACGCGTATCCCCACCAAACTCTTCCCGTACCCTTGGGGGTACACGTACCACACTTTGGGAAACACTGTACTAGGGGGATGGATGAATGCAATTTTTGGGATTTGATTTAAATTGAATATCCCAAAATTTGAATCGATTAGAATCTTTAAAACTCAAATGTATTCACATTCAATGTGAATCAAATACATTTGAATCTATTCGTGCAAATTTTTAATTCAAATTTGCATATTTGACAACATTCGTATGTGTCCTTACACATCTGTATGCATCCTGTATTTATCCTAAAGGCATCCTGTTTTCGTCCTGTTTGGATCCGTACAAAAGCATACAGATGTGGGAGAGATGTGTACGGGCAAGTACGCATCGTGTACATATGCGTACACATACGAATGTCTGAATAATTCAAATGAATAAATTCAAAATTTCAAAATTTGTTTGAATGTTTAAATTCAAATTTATAGACATTCAATTCAAATTTGAATATCCAAATTCAAACAAATTTGATCAAATTTTGAATGTTTCGAATATTCATGCACATCCCTAGTCACTACCAGATGATTATCTCCTTTTCACACACAAACCTCACTCCAGAACATCTCTCTGGCTATTTACCTCACGTGACTAGCTCTTCAGTTCTTTATATAAGAATCTATTCTCTCAACAAACGGGAATATTGGCCAGAGGCCTATGCTCACTATAGCCTGGGGAAGAGGATCCGCACCTAGAGGAGGTTGTCACAGCCTCCAAGGGCCCCCTGCCTTCCCAGAAATTGCCTAAGTATGCACTAGGTGTGCAGCACAAAACCATGCTCTGCACTTTTACTAAACTTACCCATTACCATACCTGGTGTGTTCTGCACCTTTTCTGGTGCTCCAGGGTTGTCTGAGGTGCTGTACAAGCATGTTGGCACCTCAGACAACAATAGATGCAACTGCGGGTGTGCACAGCACCATCATCATCATAGCAATGGTGCTAATGAACGTGTAGTCATGGAGGTGCCACACACACACATACAAAATGGCATTGCTTTGAAGAGGACCGGCCTCTGGATCAGTCACAGATGAGTGACCAATTGTGTGAGTCTGCGGCTGTAAGTGACTAGCACTCACAAGTGTGACCGCTAGTCAACATTGGGTGATTATGCTCAGTGGACAGGAAGGGAAGTGCGAAATCACCCCAAGGTATCCATTTTACAAACAAAAATAATGAGACCATTTCAACAGTCCTCATTTTCTTTGGGCTTTAAATCTTACAACTGTGAAATCATAAGGGTGGAGGGGATTCCAAGACTGGCTTTGGTCAGTGGCGGCTGGTGGACTTCAGGGCTGGGTGTTCACAGGCAAGGTGGGGAAGGGTCATGGGGGGGTGAGGTCACATGGGCGGGGCCTGCTGAGGTCATGTGGGAGGGGCTGCTGAGGTCACATGGGCGGGGCCAAAGTCATGTGGGTGGGGCCAAGGTCACATGGGAGGGGCCAAGGTCATGTGGGAGAGGCTGTCAAGGTCACATGGGAGGGGTCCAGGGCCAGAAAGATACAGACCCAGATAAATAAAATAATTTATGCATAGAATTGAACTCATGGAATCAATAACAATATAAACCTGCTTTTTCTGCATGCATGTCCACACTTTAAGTGCCATAGGATTTGCAGCAGAAAAATTGGTAGTGAAAGAATCACAAAACAGCAATAAGAATATGGATCAGACTATAGCCCATCTAGTCCAGCATCATATCACACAGTGCTTCTGGGCATCTCAAGCAGAAGACAAAGATAAACCTTCACCCAAAAGATGTACCTAGGCATCCATTCAAGTAGCCATTGATACACCTGTTATCTATGAATTTGTCTACCAACAAGCCACCCAGTCTGGATGCTGTTACCAAGTCTTCTGGCAGCAAATTCCATAGACCCGCTGAGTGAAAAAAACTCCAAATGATGCATTTGGAGGTGCATGTTCTCATTACTACAGCTCCAAAAATAGCCTTGACAGCCTCTATTCTCCAGAAATTCTGGTTTTGCTTCTAGGTTGTGAAACTAGTCTGAGTATCTCTGTATTCTGCAGACTCAAGACTATCCGTTAACAATACCACCACTCTTTCTGTACCTACCCCGTTTCTAATCCTTGTCCTGTTTTTCCTAAGTAGAACTGATAGAATCCCTTCTTTCAAAGAGTATTTGGATTTTGCAGCTTTATGCATAGAACTGCATAAAGCTGCAACATAAAGCAGGCTGTGTTCACACCTGAGTTTTAATCCAGTTTGAGACCACTTTCCAAGTGAGATAATATATCAGCAAAGTGAACAATCATTTTCTGTCCTCTTTATCTAATCTAAAGATGGCTTTTCCAAGTTAGATAATGCAAAAAGAAAACAGCTTGAGATTTTGCTGATGTATTATCTCACTCTGAAAGTGCACTGAAGCTGGATTAAAACAACAAAAATAACTTCTAGAAAGAGCTTCTTAAATATACAGCAGTGCCCAACTGCCCAGACCTCTTCCAGATTACAGAAACAGCCACAGAAAACCACAATAACACATTCCTCATTGAAGCTTCTTCACAAACTTCAACTCAACAAAAATGAAGCAAGAGAAAAAAATATAGTCTAAAAATATAGGACAAGAACAAGGGCATTGCTAGATATCCATAAACGTTCCTTTCATAAAGCATTATTTCACATGCTGTTTGTATGCATGCCACTGCTCTTAATACACTGGCATTACAGCCAGGGAACTTTCTTTCCCCGGTTTCAATTGCTTCAATGGGGGGAGGGGAATGGGCAGCAGCAATATAGAGGTAGGTAATGCTTGCTTCCCCCACCTTAACTATCTCTTCTAAGTAAAGCTCCCTGTGGTGCTGAGATTTCATATTGCACAATAGGCAATGGGTCAAGGTATATTTGCATAGCTTATATCACTGAAAAACAGTAATGTTCTTGCAAATTATGGCCTATACAAACAGGATGGACACATGCAATGTAGTGAAATTCAAGGAACCTGGGATTCAAACTTGGCCTACTCTAAAATCCAGACATATCTCATTGTAATCTTCAAGTCATTGCTTTCCATGCCTGTCTTCCCAACACTGAAATCTTTGCAGAAGCAGCAAACTACCCTGCTTTTCTCACACATTTAAGGGACTCAAAGCAGCTGACAAACCTTCTGTTCCTCCCCACAACGGATCACCCTGTGAGGAAGGTGGGGCTGTGACTAGCCCAAGGTCACCCAGCTGGCTCCATGGAGGAGGGCAGAATCAAAACCTGGTACTCTCAGATAAGTGTCCAACTCCTTAACCACTTGATCAAATAGACCAAATAGTCCATTACTATTTAAATTTCAGGGCATTAATCCTAGCATCTTCGCAGTATGCATACATACACTGGGTCTAGGAATAAAGAAACATCAAGAGAAGATCTAAACAGAAAATAAGGAGGTTTTTTTTCCTCATAAGAGCAGACAGAAAACACTAGTGATATGGTCAGACTTTGAAAAGTTCACCAAGTAAATATCATCAGGTGAGGTAACCCTGACTTATTCCAAATGAAAGAGCAGGAAGTTATCCAAATGCTAAAGCCCCGCTCTCCAGCCCTGCTTCTAGTTCAAACAAATCTCCAAGCAAGGAAGGAGAATCCTTAGCAGAAACTGGAGCAGTCGTTAAAAAGTAATACATTATTTTAAAAGGAAGACAGACAGAAAACACTAGTGATATGGTCAGACTTGGAGAAACAATCTGCCTTCATAAAGGAAGAAGAGAAGTTGGCTTTCTACCTGCTTTT
Organism: Aspidoscelis tigris stejnegeri; assembly: GCA_023333525.1. Classification (NCBI taxonomy): domain Eukaryota; kingdom Metazoa; phylum Chordata; class Lepidosauria; order Squamata; family Teiidae; genus Aspidoscelis; species Aspidoscelis tigris. The sequence continues at coordinate 22,250,830 of JALMGA010000008.1, forward strand.
CTCACCCATTTAAGGGGACTCAAAGTGACTGTCAAAGCTTCTATTCCTCTCCCCACGACAGAACATCCTGTGAGGTAGGTGGGGTTGTGGAAGCTCTGAAGGAAGGGAGGGAAGGAAGGGAAGGAAGGGAAGAGGGAGGGGGAGGGAAGGAACGGAGGGAAAGCGAAGGAAAGAAAGAGGGGGAGGGGGACGAGAGGGATGGGGTAAAGAGAAAGAAAGGGAGGGGGAAGGGGTGAGGGAAGGGGTCGCCAGCGTTAACGGGGAGGGGAGGGATGGAATGGGGAAAGAAATAGAAAGAAAGGGAGGGGGAAGGGACGAGAGAGGAGGCCTCCAGCGTTGACGGGAAGTCGGCCTCGCTGTTAATCCGGGCCTCCCGTCGGGCAAGGCCGGGTTGAAGCGAGCGATGTGAGGCTGGGCTTCCAGTGGCTCTCTGCTTGTGGGCAGAGGCTGGAAATGGAAGGGGGCCACCGCCGCTGTCGCACCGCACCGCTTCCCGTCGCCGGGCAAGGCTGGGTTGAGGGAAGCAATGCGAGGTCAGGCTGCCAGTGGCTTCTCCTCGTGGGGAGCGGCTGGCAATAGAAGGGAGCCGCCGCCATCACTGCGCCGCGCCATGCCGGTTCCCGTCGCCGGGCAAGGCCGGGTTGAGGCGAGCGACAGGAGGCTGGGCTGCCAGTGGCTTCTTCAGTCGCAAAGGAAGCTCTCTCTCTCTCTCTCTCTCCCCCTGCCCAACGGCAGGTAGCAGCCTGATTTCTTCTGCCTGCCTTAGGGCAAACTGGGCTCCTTTACTGACAACAACGCAGGCTGGAGAGAGAGAGAGAGAGAGATTAGAACCGGTCTTCCACATGGCGGCCACGTGGAAAAGGACTACCTACTCCTAGGTAGGGAATGGGGGGGGAGAAAGGAAGGGATGCGACGCACAGAGCGCAGAGGGAGAGGGGGAAGGTAAAGGGAGATAAAAACCTAAGCTTAGGGGCAAAGGGAGGGAGCAACTTACCTTGTCTTCTTCGCTCCTCCAGTCTCTCCAGAAATGGCGGCGGCAACAGGGCCAGGCGCGCACACACAGGAGAAGGAAGGAGGAGCATATCTTGTTCCACCAATCAGCTTTGTCAGAGCGGCGCTCTCTGGCAGCGCTCATCCAGCGATAAAAAATAATGCGCCTTGAACCAATAGAAGGAGTGGAAAGCTGCTGATGGGTGGAACAAGCTATAATGCATTGTATATGCCCTCAGGGCGAGGGTGTGCGCGCGCTCCGCCGCTCAAAAGGCGGAACCGCCCCTGGCTTTGGTATTTTCCTGCTCTCAATCTTTCAAGGTCACAACATGAAACTTGGTACAATTGGAATATGAAGTGGTCCAGGAATCTGCTATCCTCATACTAGTGCAGACTACAGATGTCCCTCCGCACACTGCTCCATCCATGTTAGATGAAACAGTGGAGCAAGATACAGCACCAAAAAGGTGCTGTATCTCAGTCCTGCTGAAGACATCTTTAAAGAGGTCCACAACCGGATCAGCACCTATATTCTCGACTACAGAAAGCATGCAGGTAGAAAGGCTCCCTTTGATTTCATCAAATCACATTTTGGTCAATTATGGTGCAAAACGCAGGTTGGTAAGTTCTAAGTGGAGCACCGCCCTACTTGGACCACCACCACCCTTAATGTCATGACTGGGGATGTGCACGAATATTCAGAACATTCAAAATTCAATGGAATTCATTTGAATTTCGACACTCAAGTTCAAATTGAATGTCTATAAATTCAAATTTAAACATTTGAATTAATTTTGAATTTTTGGATCTATTTGTTCTAATTATTCAGACATTCATATGTGTATGGGTATGTACACAATGTGTACATGTATGCATCTTTCCCACATCCGTATGCATTTGTATGGATCCGTCCAGGATGGAAACGGGTTGCATACAGGATAAATACATACGCATACGGGTGTGTATGGACGCGTACAGATGCGTAAAGGATATGTAGCGATGCGTACAGGCACATACAAATGTTGTTGATATTTGTAAGTACAAATTCAAACTAAAAAGCCCGTACACATCCGAATGCCCAAATCTGAGTCGAATCGAATTTGGTTAAATTTGAATTTGAAAGATTCAAATTGAATTGAATTTTCAAATCGAATCCCAAAAATTGCATTCATGCACCCCCCCCCCCCCCAGTCATGCCCCAGGATATTCAGACAGCAATTTCTGGTCAGACCTTGCAGGCTCATTTCAATAAAGCGGAAAACATCAGAGAAGGGTAGCTATGTGCCTTCCAATCTCTCATGTTACTTCTGATCAATAACAATTTGGAAAGTCCAAAATGTTGCATTGAATTAAAACTCCACATTGTTTAGTGCTTAAGAAATTTCTCAAAGAACCTTGCCGTTTACCTTGTTTTTAAAAAAAGTTAATTAAAGTACACAACAGAAAGCATGCATAAGCAATGTAATTCATTCATTACACAACATGCAGTAATTAATTTGCTGCAAAGAGGCCCTGCAATGGAAAATATCTTTTGAGTTCCCCATTAATGGATTTTCTAAAAAGTAACAATAACAATAATACATTTGGAAATGGAAGCATAGATAGTAGAATTGCCCATTCACTGCAGCTGTGCGGCCTTTTTCGTACATAGGTTTAGCAAGTTAAGTGTGGTGTGCCTGTTTCATTTCAGCTTATTTTGAACCATACTTAAGAACATAATAGGATCCCTGCTGGATCAGGCCCCAGCCCATCTACTCCAGCATTCTGCCTTACAAAGTGGTCTACTAATTGCTTCTGGACATTCTCAAGCAGAAGAAAAAGGCAGATGGATCATGATATAGTCCACATTCTTTCTAGTTTTCCAAACTGGTTCCCTCCAGATATTATGGAGCAAGAAGAAATCCTCTGGTCAGCATCACATAAACTGGCTGGCAGCATCTGTACGCACTTAAAGAGGCACTGAGAAAGCAAAAGCCATTACAAAGGTTTTAGATGAAACAGAACTTTGGTGTTCTCTCACAACTGATCCAGGTGGGTAAGACTGCTGCATGCTCCAACTGCCTCTGCTCCTTTTCCATTGCTTGGATTTACTTTATTTTATTTTTACAATTCAAATTACAAACTAACAATTAAATTGTGTACATTGTGCAACGTCATGTCCTATCACCTGATGAACTCTTACTTTATTTAGAACATTAAATGGTGGAAGAGAAGAAGCCTTTTGCCTAATTTGGTGCCCTAGGCAATCAATTCTAAGGGTGTGCACGGATGTATTTTTGATATTCGATTCATGACGAATTGAATATTTGAAAATCCATATTAGTACGAATAAATCACATTTGAACGTGGTAAAATTCTATTTGATACAAATCTATTTGTATTTATTCATACGAATATTTGATACGTTTTGGATACGAATGAATATGTATCCAATACGAACAAATATGTATCTGATACGAATGAATACGTATCCGATATGTATCCAGTATGAACAAACATGTATCCGATACGTATCTGAAACATATCTATGCTCTGAAAATGACAAATCCGACCTGAATCCACTTTTAATCCACTGCCGATCCATGCTGATTGCAATCTGGGGTGTTTTTCCACTGTCACTAGAAGTACCCATTAATGGGTACAAAAATGCCATTATGTACCCATTAATGGGTACTTAATGGGTACTTCTAGTGACAGTGGAGAAACACCCCTGGATCTATTGTGGATGTGACTGGCACTCTGTTTTTCCACACCCCCAATCTAACAAAAGTCTGAACTATTTGCGCAGATGTCTGGAAACATTTGTCTTCATATGAATGTTAGTATATGAATATTGTAACATTTGATTCATGCACAAATGTCTGAATTCATATATTCGTACAAATAGCTAACATTATGAATATTCGTGCACATCTCTAATCAGTTCACTTGCCTATATGATCCAGTCCTGATTTATGCACAGAAAAGGCAAGTCAGAAACTGTGACAGGCGCCCAGGTTGCACACAGAATAGCATCCCAGGCTCCCATGATATTCTTCAGTTCACACCCAGCAGGTTACAATATGTTATGTCCAGAGTTTGTACATTTCTTACCCGCACTCTGCCTATGGGATGCCAAACAGTCCAGTAAACAAACACCATAATGGATCCATGTTCTCTGGAGACTGTACATATTTTTAACATCACAGAAGCATAGAACATCCTAAAAACTAGGGGAAAGATGATAGATCTCTCTCTCTGAAAAACAGGAATACCGACTCTAGCTCAGATTTCATTTCAGTGGAAGCCACAGTTTTCTGAACAGCTTATTATTTATGTTCACTCAGCCTTGATGTGTGGTTTTAGGTCATGTACTCTTCTTTAATGCTTTGCCCAACAGTATTCATTTGAGACAATTATATTTATATGTGAGATTATATTTGTAGAAACATGCCAGGGTAAAAAGGAATATATTTTTAAAAACCAAACAAACCCTCCCTTCAATCCTATGCACAGCAAAGCAAAACCCTACAAAAGAGATGCAAGTGTGTGTGAACTACATTTGTGTTGTTCACTCATATTGTCGGGGCAAAACCAACAATGCAGGGGTGTGGTGCCCCTTTCTCAGCAAAATCTTCAAAGCTAGACTGAATGGATCAAAGCAGCTACATTCCAGCCTCATACAGAAGTTTCATTGGTAGTTAATTCCTGCTAAGCACCCAATAAAAAGGAACACAATAGCGTCCCAGAGCTTCAAAAGGAGGAGAGAAACAATGAGATCTTCTCATTTAAAGACAAAAACTTATCCGTTCAGAAATGGTTTCTTCCACTGCTGGTGTCCTCAGTTTCAACTCCAATCCATAGGATGAAATAACTATGCTTCTGTTTATTTATTCTTAATGAGCAATGTCTCTAGACACAAGCTAAAATCAGCAATTCTCCTTGGATTATATTGAGAATGCCACATGTAATTGTGGCATTTCCAATATCGTCCATGGGCATTTCTATACTTCCCATCCCGTCCGCTGGACGGGAAAGGAGCGTGATCAACTGATGTTGCCTAGCACTCACACTTGGAGAAAAGTCACCTTTGGCCAATCCCTCCCCCCATAATTGAAAATTTACCTTATTTGACCCAGGGGCCAGTCCTCTTCTGGGCACCACCGTTTTGGCTGTGGAGCCCTCCACAACTGTGCATGCTTCGGCACCATTGCCTTGATGATGCTGACACTCTGCACACATGCAGTTGTGTCTATGGTCATCCAGTGGAAGAGGTGTGGATGGTAGTGCCACTGAATGCTTGAAGGAAGGTTTTGCTAAATGACCATTTCATGCTCCACACCCAATCAACAATTAGGGAACTTCTGGTGAGGTGGGGAACTCTCTGCATGCAGATGCTCTTCACCAGAAGTTCACTAATTCTTCATTAGTGGCCATAGTGCAAATAAACCCCGGGACTATGGAGGTGATATCCTGTAATATCACTATTCTATAAAATCTGGCAATGATGCAGATTTCCTGGTATCAGTCAATTGTGCAGGAAAAGGGGGGGGGTGAAATGGGGCAGTGCTTGACTGAAATTCAGGCATTTGCAAAAGGAACAATCACAAAAGCAACTGGCAGATGGAGGTAAGAGCATGCCGTGCGATTATTTCCTGGCTCAGGCAGGGGTGGTGACAGACAATCATGAGATCTTCTTTAGATTCCACAATTGCCTGCTGGTGTCTGGAAGCACCCTCAGACTCAGTGCTTTCAAGATTTGAACGGCAGCTGCCCATTTCAAATAATATTTTGATAAAACAGTGGTTAGGTAACATGGAACCTAAGGGCCTTTTCACACTTTAGTAAAAAGGCCAGTCCAGGGATGCTTCTGTATGGACCATAGACAATACACAGAGTATCTTCTGTTCTGGACTGTCCCTGGCTAGATAGTGGTGTTCCACAGTTTTTACCCAACTCCAGCTGTGTTCAAGCATAGCAGAAAAAGCAGCTTCAAACTGTCATAGGGGCCTTTTCACACCTAACTTCAGTGGGAAGAAACTGGAAATGAGAATGCTTTTCCTCGCTGCAACTAGGGCCATGGTCACACCTTGCTGAAATTGTCCTCCTTATTAAAAAAATAGGATTCAAAACGCATTAGCTCCAACAACACCCAATGCCTGATAATCCTTCCGCAGTTCGTCATCAGTATGGGTCACACTTATTTGGTCCTGTCCTGAGACTCCTTTATGAGGGTTTTTTTAGAACTCCGCCCTTTCCACCATCACAACAACCCCTGTGCTCTGATAGGATAAAGATTCTGTGATACAACAGTGTATAATTACACACTAGATGAAAGCGAAGGCAAATCCTTGCAGTATCCACCCACTATAGCACAGTTCGGCTGCCTTTAGTCCTCTTCCCGGATCACTCCCAAAAAATGAAAATGGATTAACACTCTGGCTGTGATCACACCCATAGCTCAAGACATCTTCCAGCTGTCCTCTCTTCACATTGCTCACTTTTTTTCACTGGGATCGTCTCAGGGGAAGGCTGTGCTTCCTCAAGCCGGCTTCTCTGGAGTCCACTTGGCTCAATCCATCTTGGGGAGGCAGTCCATTTTCTCTTGTCATGTGTAAGCAGGGAACTGGGCTAGAGAGGCTGAACTGTGCTGGTATGGGCAGATCCAGCCTTCCCTCTTGCCCAATGCCCTCCGATCATGCCCCCCCACAATTCCCCTTTGTTCCGATTGCTAGCTCACGAATTATGTCCATCACTTTAAAATATATATAATCTATTTTGTGCTAGACTGATAATGCAGGAGATTGTATTTCTGACTTGCGAAAAACAGGGAGGGATTTAAAAAAGGAAATGGCCAGAAAAGCACTGCTGGGGAGGGGGAGTGAGGGAAGAGTGGAGCAAGAGTATCAGTGATACAATTCTAAGGATAATGTATCTTCCATTTTCCTTGAGCAATGTACAAGGGAAACAATGTTTTATCTCACTAAAAAGTAAAACCGGGCAGTGAAAACTGAGAAGTGAAAGTGTTTCAGCAGCTTGAGGGAAAAGGGCAGACTACAGTCTCTCAATTTTCCATGGGAATGGCTGAAGAAGTAGAGGTCCATGCCGGCTGGGTTATCCCTCAGCCGCATGTTTGGGGACACAGTCCCCTTACCCCAACAGTACCCTGTGTTAGCACTGAGTTTGCCAGCAGCACTACAAAGCTCCAAACACCAGCCCATTGCCACTATTGATTGACAGAACTTTATCCTGTCAGAATGCAGGCTGTGTTGATGCAGTCAGAGGGGTGGAAAACAAAAGAGTCATGTAAAGGTGATTTGGGGAGATAACATAACAGGTGTGAACATAGCAGCCCAAGCTGAAGATGATCTGAGGAGTGATTATTAGGAATTGGGTGTGAACAGGACTAGGATGGCTTCAGTTCAGTTTCTTAATGGGATAGCCTATTTCAGCCAGGTGTGATCACAGCCGCTATAATGGCTTGAGACCTGTAAAAATCAGGACTCAGGAAAGGATGACTGAAGGGAGGAAAGTCCACAAAGAAAACGGATAGGACTAAAAAGGTGTGAGCATTTGGGACTCTAGATGGACTGAAGAAGGATTAAAGTGAAGGTGTGACCACAGCCTAGGTCACCATTGCTTCCATTTCACTCCCTTCACAAACTGGAACTCTGGTGTATTAGTCTACACAGGAGGAAACAAATCACCTTAAAAAGACAACAGACTAATCAGCACTAGAGATGTACACAATTTTTTTTGATATTCTATTCAAATTGAATCGAACACCCTAAAATCCAATTCAATTTGAATCTTTTAAATTTGAATTTAACAAGATTTGATTCATATTTACCAAATTTGAATCTATTTGTTCGAATTTTTTATTTGAATCTGCACAGATGAATGTCGACAACATTTGTACGTGCACATTCAACGTACGTATCTTCCCCACATCCGTATGCATCTGTACATGTCCGTATGCATCCCATAGTCATCCTGTGTGCAACACATTTTCATCCTGTACAGATCCATACAGATGCGTACAGATGCAGGAAAGATGTAGATTTTCAAGTATGCATCATGTACAAACCTGTACACATACAAATGTCTGGATAATTCAAACAAATAGATCCGAAGTTCAAAATTCAATTTGAATGTTTACATTTGAATTTTGGGACATTCAATTCAAGTTCGAATGTCGAAATCCAGCACACGCGATCGGATTTTGAATGCCTACGAATATTCGTGCACATCCCTGATCAGCACTGAACACCAAAAAATGAAAAACCCACAGTGCTAAGATGCCATTCTGTAATACCAGCCAGGCTTCAACTTCAAAATCTGGAGGGAAGCCAGGTGGAAAGATTTTGATATAAAGATTCAACAAGCCGACATAACAAAAATATCTTTTGTTCCCATGTGCCATATCAAAGAACCCTCTGTATTCAGAGATAAAGGTTGCAAAACATTTTGTGCTGTGGAGTCATTGAGTTCTATTCACTCTTTCCTTCAGCTCTGTGGCCTTTCGTGTTCTCTTTCTGCCAAAGCATTGAGGCTTCCTATTCCCAAAATAGTTACCCACTGCAAGAAATGTTACTGAGTTCTCAGCCTGAGAAATAACAGAGCCTGCTATTGAGCTGAATCACCAAGTGGGATTTTTTCTATTGTGTGTGCGTGTGTGTTGCTGATGGTGATAAAAGAGAGATAGATACCCAGAGAATGCATGAGACAGACTTCTTGCACTAAGCCCTCAGTAGGGTAAGCATAATTTGAGGCCTACAGAATGACCAGCCGCCTGTGAATCATCCATTGCAATTCATATGCTTGCTATAGCTGTGTGCAGTGAAAACTGTGATTAGCTTATCAGCAGAAACCCTTCACATCTGAGGGGAGGCATGAAGGAGTAAGTGAGGGATACATTGCACACAGTGGCAGCTTACCCCAGTAATTCCTTAAGCCACTGGTGTTAACTCACGTGTGATCACATGTACAAGCCGTATAACCGTTTTATTTACTGGAAAAAATTTATACTCTATGTACTTTTTCCCTTTAAGAAAATCCCAAAGGAAAGTAAAATCTTGGCTTACTGCTATCATCTTTGTTGGCTCACGAGAACTCAAGGTCTCACAGCAGACAAACAAGAGGAAGCAGGAACTGAAGCTTCATGGATAACTGAGAACATTCAGGGTTATTTTGATCTGCTTAAGCGCTAAGCGTTATTAGCCTGAAACCAGGTGCACCCTGCGGATTCGCCATTTAGGAATCAAGGGACCAAAGGACTAGTCGGCACCAGTGCCTCATGGAGCAAGTGTCCGATGGGGCGGCCCTGCAGTGGTAATTGTGTTCCATAGGGAGAAGAAGAAAGTTGTAAAGATGTGCAAACCAAAGTTCATGTCTGAAAATTCAGTCAATCGGGGCGATTTTGCACTTCCCTTCCTGTCCGCTGGACGGGAAAGGAAAGCAATCACCCAACGTTGACTAGCACTTATCACTTACAGCCTAAGCTTCGCACAATTGATCACTCACCTGTGCCCGATCCAGGGGCCGGTCCTCTTCGGGGGAACGGTGCCCTCCATGACGGCATGTGCATCAGTGCTGTTGCCATTACAATGCTGACACTCTGCACAGTCACAGTTGCATCAAGAGGGCAGCAGAGCTGTCCGCGCACTTGTGTGGCAGCGCTGTTGACCTCCTTGTCCAACAGGTGAACGAATGCTCCATGGCTGGATGCATCAGGTAAGCTTTTGGGGAAGGTTGGTAAGGCTGTGGAACACGATTTTGTGCTCCACACCTAATGAAAATTAGGCAACTTCTGGGAAGGCAGGGGGCGCCTGGGGCCTGTAACATCCTCCTCTAGGTGCAGATGCTCTTCCCCAGATGTCTATTGTTGACTATGGACTGAAGTGCGAATCGGCCCCATTTCATGTTTGTGTGGATATTCACACTGAGCTTAACAGGCAGTGGTTCACATGCCCAGAGAGTGGATCAAACCAAACCAGCTTCCCATTTGCAAATATTTGAACAGTTAGTTTCTGCTGTGTTTTGATTGTTGGAAAGCGCTCTTTTCAATACAAAAAAGGGTTGTTGTTTTTTAAAAATTCAAACAAGTTCAAAATTGATGCATTCAGCAGTTTCTTCTAATTAAAGGCTTCACCATCAAGGCAAACCAATGGATGTTCAGTTTGGTAGCAAAATAAACATGCAATTTTCATTCATATATAGTTTCAGTACACAAATGCATGGGATACAGCAGGAATAAGCCAGGTGCACTATATGCCTCTGAGAAATGCCCTCATGGATCTTCTTGTAGGGTTTTTACATTCTTCATGGAAAGGGATACCAGTATGAAGAAGCCTTCAGTGATAAACAGGAAGCATTCTTTTAGCACAGAGTACATGTTGCCTTCGGGTTTTATTTATTTGTTTTGAGGGCATTTTGCTCTGACCTTCACTGAGATCTTGGGCTTTATGGTAGCCTAAATAACTATTTCCTTCCATTTCTCTTTCACCTTTCTTCTATTATGGAAACAAACGTGGCAGGTTTAGTCCCCACTCAAATCATAGCATAGGAGCAAATCAATAATTTTTATTTGAAGTTTATTTTTTAGGTATTCTACCATTCAATTACATATTATAGGACTCAAACAGAGGGTGCCAGGTGTGATTTAAAAGTGGCAGCTGTTTGAATGGGGACCTGTGCCAGCTTAAGTTTAAATGCCCAGAAAAGTGGGTATTCTATTGGGGCTGGTGTTTGCCCAGCCCTGCTGGCACAGAGCTGACACAATATTAGCCATATTTGGGGTAGAAAAGGGTGGCATGTGGCTGGAAAAGGTACAAAGCATTTGCACACTGCTGGGGGAGGGTTGGTTAATCAGCATCCCAAGAAAATGAAATAGGAAATGCCAGTCAGGGCACGAAAATGAAACAGGAAATGCCAGTCAGGGCTTCCCCTTGTTGTCTGGGGGTGGGTGGGTCCCAAAGAGGTATATATAATAGGGATGTGTATTTGAGTCGTATCAAATTGAACACTAGAAAATTCATATTCATTTGAATAGAACTTCTTTGAATGCAGTAGGATTCTTATTGATACTAATGTTTAATCGCATATGAATCCCATATGAATGCATACGAATCACATATAAAGCTTCTTACAAATGTATCAAAACATTTGATTTGAATTTGAATGTCAATCTTCAAATGTGTCAACATTATACTCGGATTCAAGTCCAAATTAGGCCAAATCATACAAATTTTGAATGCTACGAATATTCATGCACATCCCTAATATATATATTCCAGTTCAGCCCAATATTTTGAATTACTCATACAAATAATTCGGGCATTCGTATGTGTACAGATACATATGCATCATGTATCTGTACACATCCATACGGATAGGTCTAGGATGAAAACGGGATGCATACGGATGCACATAAAAGGCGGAAGATTCTTGTACCAAAAGGTAATAGTCTTGAATTTAGAATCATTGGATACATATCAAATATTCAAATGAAGAGATAGGAATGTATTTGTATCGGTTTGAATGTCCAGACATTCATTTTTGTTCATCCGTACAAATTCAGAATTTTGAATATTCAAATCATTACAAATCAAATGTCAAAGATTTCATTTGCACACCCCTCTCCTCAGAATCACACTGTCTGGACCAACTGAGGGGTGGGACAGGGAAATGGGCGCTTGCCAGATGTGACTTCCTTCCTTCCCCACTTCCAAAATGGCTAATAGAAGGTTTGGCATAGGGGCAGTTTCTGACTCATGCATTGCTCTCCCGTCAACCCTTAAGCCAAATCTTTGGCCCTTGAAAGGGTATGTGGCCCAACATTTGGATTCACTTCTGGTCCCTGGCCAGGTAATTTGCCTCTATAAGTCATGTTCCATATACAGAAGCATACCAGACAGTGTGGAGCCGTGGGATGGAGCCTTGGCTTTTGGCCAAGGTCTTCTTGCTCTGTGTCAGCTGCTAGAGCTACCAACGTACTCCGATGCCAGTCAGAATTTCATATAGACACAACTTTCCAATGCCTGCAACAAATATATAGGCAAAACAATGAACAAATTTAGTGTCTTCCTTGATCAAATTAATGGGCCATGTAACCTATTACTTTCCTTCTAACAGTAGCCAAATTTCTCTGTTATGACCCTGACCTCTGGAACACTCTACCGTATAAGGTGCATCCAATGTTAACATTATTAATGTTCCAAGGATGAAGGAAGACACCTTTCTTTTTTTGCCAGGCTTCTGAGAATAATGGAGAATCATAATGAACTATCAGCTGTAATTCACTACCTGCTCCGAGATCAGTTGATCCTGGCAATTTGAATAATAATGTTATTAAGTATGTGTGTGCAATTTATTTTTATTGCATTTTTGTTTAATTAGTTATACATTTTTACCCAGGAACTATTTTGCAAAGAGCAGATTACAAATATCTGAACCAAGCTAAATAAACATTTTGTATTGGAAAATGCAGATATAGAGCACAGTAGAATGAATAACTTCCAAAGATCTCTGCAGTATCTCATAACCAGAGGTTTACTCCCCACATCATTATTTCCTAATGAATGACAGTTCCACCTATAATTCACTTTTTTATATAAAATCAGAGATTCTAAAGTCATATTTAAGCTTCCCTGGAAGAATGACCTTAACTATATTCTGAGGTTTAGAAGCTGTAGCAAAGTGTAGATCATTCTTGATGGAAAGTGGTGGAATTGATTTTTGAGCATGTAAGAGTTCCTGTAGGATAAAACTACAAAGAAAGAGTCATGGGGCTTTTTTGCACTTGCTGGTATGGTCTGGCAAAACAATAACACACCAAGTCAGTAAGGATCCAATGTGGTAGTGACCATTCGCACTACAAGCACTAAATTATCCGTGAACTAGGCCAGCACCACTTGTAGAAGGAATGACCACTCCAAGGCTGTCTGGATCACCGTGGCAACATTTAAAGCATCATCTAGTGAGAGACCAAATGTTGCCATGGACACACAACAGCTGTGTGCAGTTCTGTAACTGCAATCACACAGCCATGCCAACTTGCAACACTGCAACCAGAGGAACATGTGAAACTATCACCCTAGGAGTGATACTTTGGCCACATAATGAGAAGGAAGGACTTCTTGGAAAAGACGTAATGCTACGAAAGACTTAAGTTAAAAAGAGAAGGGAGCAGCCGAGGTTGAGAAGACAGTGTCACAGAAGTAAAGAACGTGAGGTTAGGGAAACCTAAAGAGGCAGCAATGGGCAGAAGGGTCTGAAGTGAAATGATCTGTAAATTCATGAAGATTTGGATACACTGAACAACAACAAGTATTTGTCTGGTACTAATATGTCTAGCAACATGCCAAAACTTCTCAGAAAGTATAGGGAATCCCACAATTTGTTCAATTTGAGTACAGGAAATAGATTTAATGCACATTTAATTAATAGGACATGAGCAACCAGCAACTGAGACGTTTTCAACTTTTTTCAACTTTTTTCAGTTTATTCAAATTACCCTTCCGAAGATATGAAACTCATCCTGAATCAATTATTTTCATTGGATTTGATGGGTCCGCCATCAAAAACCCTCACTGAGATTCAAAGATGCAAATGCAACGTGGACATATTTAGGAGGATTTGTGTAACTGGTTTTTAACGCATCAACTTGCAATATAGACGTTCATTCTTCCTGAATTAAATATATGCATGAACTGTCATAGAGACAAAATGGGTAAGTTTTCTAATCAACATCACTTTTGTATTCTTACTCTTATCTTCCACCGACCCAAGAGAGCTAGAGGCATGCTCTGAAAAAAAGAAAGTGAAATTCCTAGACATGTACAGAAATTAGTGTTCAGGCTTACAGAGCAAGCACATGAGAGATGCTGAAATACATCTCTAAAATGGCCAGAAATATGATCAGAAATCCTTAAAAGGCGGAAGATTCTTGTACCAAAAGATAATAGTCTTGAATTTAGAATCAAGATGCACTAAGAGTTTCATTGCTGGGAGATCATTATTGTACCTGAATGTTGACATTGTGGATGCATCTTTGCATAGAACCTGCCATGTGATTTGTTAAAAGTCCCCTGGCTTTCTGCCTGATTTGGCTAGCCCTCCCAGGCAGATCTATCTAATATTAATGAGGCATTTATTCTCAATCAAGGAACTCTCGGAGAATGGGCCTTAACTCCTAATGGGTTGTACCATTAAATTAATTAATGCCATTTAATCTTTATACTTTAGTTAGGTTGATGCATGGCAAGCGCTGTCTCCCCACAACTTACTCCGGATGGCAGTCCATAATGGTGCCAAGGCTTATTGTTTGTACTGCCCAAAAGCCTGCTAATTAGTAAGAGCTTGCATTTTCAAAAAGAAAACAAAAACATAAAATTTTCCGTACGTGAATATGTACCACGGGATAAGAGATGCAGCCATATGAATGCCATAAAATTAATGGCCGGCATCTTTGGAAGCAATAAAAGGAAAGTCAGCTTTGTCCAACCTACAAAATCCTCTTCCACAAAACCATCATACTGTCAAATGCATCAGCTGGGGGATTTTCACGGCCATTACTAATTCTGGAAGCTATTGTGCTAATAAATGATAGTCAAGAGTCGTATTTCTAGGTTTAATTGCCAACCGTTCCTGTGGCAAGATAACAGTTATGAAATCACAAACCTGGAAACGTAGCACACTACCCTGCTGACTCATGCAGGTATCTTGCTGCCAGGGTGACTGAAGGAATTTGAGTAAGGCAGGAGGTAAAGCTAACCTCTGGGGAAAATGGAATCCCTTGGAGATGTATTAGGGATTGCTCAGCAGAAAAAGGCAAGTTTGCTGTAGGAGAACTGGCAACTCCTGGCAGTCATTTATTTATTTATTTATTTATTTATTTATTTATTTATTTATTTATTTATTTATTTATTTAGTAGTAATGCAACCAAAGCAGCCACAGCAGACTTGGCTTTTCTTCCCCACTTTTCTTACCCATTTAAGGGAACCCGAGTGGCTGACAAAGCTTTCTTTTCTTCTCCCCAAAACAAGACACCCTGTGAGGTAGGTGGGGTTGTGAGAGCTCAGAAAGAGAGCTGTGACTAGCCCAAGGTCACCCAGTTTGTTTCATGGAGTTGGCTTCTCTGCCCCGCTTTTCTCACCCATTTAAGGGGACTCAAAGCGGTTAACCCAAAGCTTTCTATTCTTCTCCCCACAACAGAACACCCTGTGAGGTAGGTAGGGCTGTGCGAGCTCAGAAGAGATCTGTGACTAGCCCAAGGTCACCCAGCTGGATTTGTGGAGGAGTGCAGAATCAAACCAGATATTCTCAGATAAGAGTCGGGCTTCCTAACCACTAGACCAAACCTGCCATGTCCTCTTGTCATAAAGTGGTAGCAGCTACAGGGTGACTTTACCAGGAAAACATGTAAGATGTGATACAAAAAAAAACCAAACAAAAAAAACCCAAAATACCCAGGAGTATTCTCCCCTAATCTCTTTTCATTCAAAGATGTAGCCATGTTAGTCTGGATCAGTAAGCAAGGGGGTCTAGAAGCACCTTGGAGTCTAACAGAGAGAAAGAAGTTGGTAGCATAAGCTTCTGTAGTTATACTGTATGTTCCTAAGCTTGGGGCCCTGTGGGGGCAGCATTCCATAGGGCATTTTGCCATGCCACTAAAATATGGCTGAATAAGGCCCAGGGCGCATCTCCATGGGTGCTAATTGCTTCGCTATTGATGTGATTTTAAAAAATCCAGGTTGTAACTTGCAATAAAGTGTCTCCATGAGGTTTGAGGCAATGCGGATTAAAATCACACTTTTCTGTCCCCATGAAACCTGCTTTTTGTAAGCCCACATCCCCCCCCCCCCGCTGGAGTGATGAGAGGCTCCGTTCAGCTGTCAAATTCAGCTGCCGGCATCCACGTAAAGAACGGCCACTGCTTTAATGCAAAAGCAAACCAGCTACCTCCTCTTTCTTTCATAGCGTGTGTGTCTATTTCTTTCCCTGCCTTCCCCCTCTTTCTCTTGATTTCTTCCTCCGTGGGTTTTCTCTTCTGTTTCTACTCCCTCTGTAAGCTTCACACATGTGTGTGTCTGTCTCTTTCCCTGCTTTCCCTCCCTTGCTTCTCCCACCCTGTAAACTTCTCTTGTGTGTGTGTGTGTTTCTTTCCCTGCCTTCCCCCTCTTTCTCTTGATTTCTTCCTCCGTGGGTTTTCCCTTCTGTTTCTACACCCCCTGTAAGCTTCACACGCTGTTTCCTCCTTACCACCGGATCCCACACACAGCAGGAGCAGCCCCGGGGCCTCGGAGGGGAGAACAGCGAAAGGGAGAACAGCCCTACTGCTTCCTCCTTGCTGCCGGATCCCACACGCAGCAGCAGCAACCGGACCAGCCTTTGCCTCCGAGGCTATTCTCCCCTTCGCTGCTGGGGATGTGGAGGCACACGTGGCGGGAAGATGGAGGTCCTGTTCGAGCTCGGAGCCACCCGACGATGGCGCTGGGCAGGAACAGAAGGTGAAGAGATTGCTGGTCTGAGCTGCTTTTTGCTTCTAAGCATGTCCATGCTCCCAGGAAAATCTGTGGCTTCCCACAACTTTGGATGTAGAACTGCTGAAAGGGGCGGGTGGGTGGGTGTTCTGCTGCAGATTTTCCTCCTTTGTGGCTCTGGTAGCCCGGAGTAAAGCTCTGCATGGAGACACTCCGCCAGCATAGAAAAGGACCCAAAATTTGTAGATCGGAGAGAAAAGTCCTTCAAATGGTCAATAATCATTCTCTTGGCTACTTCCCAGGCATGAAGAACCCCATAATTCATAAGAAAAAAGAAAAAGCAATGAATGAAGATAAATCCCTGGGATTATAATCCAAATTATACAGAATCTTTACCTAAATGAGCACTTTCTAAAACCATGTTAACAATTTTATGGATTTCTATCCAAGATAAACAGCAAGATAAGCTGATACCTACTCGTAAGTCAGCATTTGTTTGTTTGTTTATATCCTATAGGTCATAGAGTGGATCACAATAAAATCATGATAAAATAAAAGAGCATGACTAAAACAATAAAAGGGTGAAATTGACAGAAATGAAAAGGTGTGAGCAGTCAGATCCGAAGATGGACTGAAGAAAGTTTAAAGTGAAGGTGGGACCAACACCAGTGAAAAATGAAAGGCAAAAGCATTTCACATGATTGTCACAATAACATAAGAGGAGAGCCCTGCTGGATCAGGCCACAGCCCATCTAGTCCAGCATCTTGTCGCACATAGTGGTCTATCAATTGCCCATGGGCATCTCAAGCACAGACCTATGAACCACATGACAGAATGTGAATTCCCTGGTACATGGAGACAGATATGGCAGGATGTAGAAAAAGAGTGATTAAAAAGCCTGACTCTTCTAATAAGAGTTTATTTTTAAGAAACCAGATAGGGCATACTATAATTACAGTCTTCAACTTGTGCAGGTTAATTTGTTTTTGTTTTTAATTCAGTCTCAGAATTCCAATTTACTTGTATCTGTATTTTTAGCTGCTTAATATTGCTGCAAGCCACTCAGGGATCTCTGGTTTAGAAGCGTGCAAATACAATGAGCTAAATAAATAAATAAGGCGCTTGAGAGAAAAGTCTTGTCTAATCAGTTTGTTGAAATTAGAACGTGCATTCAAGAGAGAAAACTAGTGGAAACAGCCAAGTCTGTTGGATGGTTAGATGGAAGAGCAGAAAGGGCATGTGCACCTTTAATAGATTGATAAATGAAGGTCTTTCAATAAAATGTAGGTTATTGGTCAAGCCAGTTTCTCTTCTGTGAAACTATTAAAGGAGGACTCCATCTTCCCTGCCACCCTAATTGTTCACGGGGGGGGGGGGAATCACTAGATTGTGCACTCATGTGAGCAGCAGAGTCAGACACTAACAGTGGTGGAATTATAATCATGTTACATAATCATATTTACTAAATTTACACAATTCCACTGGATATCATTCAGCTGCTTTTCTTATCTTTATTGTGTATTGTTTTGTAATTCACTGGTATCAGGAGAGCTGTTCAAATTTAATAACCTATGGTAGGAATAGAAAGTAAATGTGGAAGGAACTGCTCAGAACACCCATCTTAGGTTAGATTTGGGGGAGATATAAAAATGGATAGAATGTTAATAGATTATATCTACTGTACTGAGATGCCAAAGTGGTCTGTGAACATAAGAACATCCCTGCTGGATCAGGCCACAACCCTTTCTCACACAGTGGGCCACCAATGGCTTCTGGGCATTCTCAATCAGAAGACAAAGGCAAAACTTTCACCTGCTCTCAAATTTCTCAAATGGCCTTAAGAGGCATCCTGTCTGTCTCTGCAACATCAGTTCTAGTGGCTATTAATACACCTGATCTGCATGAATCCATCAGGATCACAAAGGTGGTGCCAGATTGAAGTTCAGGAAGATGAAAATAAAGTTTTCAATGGCATTTTCAACCCTCCCACCCTCCAAAGTTTCCCCTGCAGAAGTGCTCTTTTGTGAAGACCTCCAGCTTATTTGGATTAAATAATAAAATTAAAATTTCTTTAGATTATGGTA
Organism: Aspidoscelis tigris stejnegeri; assembly: GCA_023333525.1. NCBI lineage: Eukaryota > Metazoa > Chordata > Lepidosauria > Squamata > Teiidae > Aspidoscelis > Aspidoscelis tigris. Next base: position 22,269,367 of record JALMGA010000008.1, read on the forward strand.
AATTGTCACTGTGATACTCAAGAAGAGAATGGCATCATTAATAGGGATGTGCACAAATGGGGATTTTTTGTATCCGGTTCATATCGAATCGAATGTAAGAAATTCATGTTCGGATATATCCCCTTTGAGTGCGGTAGGATTATATTCAATACGAATGTATCCTTATGAATTCGTATGAATATCCGATACAAATGCATACATATACGATACGTATCGGATACGTATCCCATAACATATCTGCTCTGAAAGCGTCAAATCTGCCCTGAATCCACTTTAAATCTGCTCTCAATCCATGTCGAACGCACTCTGGATCTGTTGCAGATGTGATTGGCATTCGTATGAATGTTCCGAAACATTTGAAGGAATACAAACGTTAATGTATGAATGTTGTAACATTTGATTCTTATATGAATGTCTAAATTCATGCAAATTTTGAATGTTATGAATATTCATACACATCCCTAGTCTTTAAGCCTTCTCTCGATGGTCCTTTCTGCACTGGTCCTTACTCTAGATTACATCCCAGAATAGGGACCTGTCCTCCACATGCTTGTGCAGACTACGGTAGGTTCCGCTTGGGACCTGTGGTAGTCTACATTGACATGTGGATGGCAGGTCCCTGTTCCAGAATATAATCCACAATATCACCCAGTGCAGAAAGGGCTGATGGCTACACCATTTATAAGCTCTTTTTACTTACCCATCTGTTGTGTTCTCTTTGTTTTTTGCAGAAATCCTTGCTTTTATGATTTCCACTCTCCCCAGACATTTTCCTTCAAAGCAAAAAATGAATTAATTTTAAATGACAGCAGTGCACAGTGGTTAGACATGTGGTAAGTTGCTTTCTTGCCATAACCATGTACTGCTTGTGGAGGAAACCAATCATTTATGGTACTGCAGGTATTCCAGTGCTTCAGAAGGCTGAAAGAAGCATATCAGTGGACAACTATGAACAGAACTTTGGCTGGAAAAGCCATCTCAACAAATCAGATAGCTAAAGTGGTTCCGAAGTTCTTCAACTCTATTACGAAAAAAGAGCCCAAGGTGGGTGCTGAAGGAAATAGATTCAGCAAGTGGAAAAATTAAGGCATCCCTTGGAACATCCATGTCTGTCCTCTGTAAATCTATAATATGAGTACAAAAGAACACATAGGAACAGTGCAAGAAGGTCTCTCCAAAAATCACAGATTCTTTTGAAAATACTGCACATTTAGCACGCAAACTCATATTAACGTTATGATTTCATTGCTGCTGAATCTGATTTAACACTCAGGAAAACTAGTGTGTAGCTCAGCCCTGTGTATACAAGCTCAAACTTAAAAGGTAATAATACTAGGAGCTGGGGGGGGGGGAATTCTAGTAATCTAATTGTTATTGTTACCAAGCGAGGAAGATTGGAAATGCATAAGAAGGCCTTAAATTCTAGTATCAGTGAGTCTCCCTAAGAGCCACAATTGTTTTCAGTTGCATAGGCACAGTATATTTGACTTGATTCTCTCAGAGCATACAGGTAATTCTTTCAACCGGCGATCTACAATTCCCAGGAGTCAGTCCAAACAAATGAAGTCTTCAGTCACAGCAATATCTTCCTATTAAGCCTCCCAGTCTAACAGCTGGATAGTCAAGCCAATCTGATTAGTTCTCTCCCCCATTTCAACTAATGATCATTCATAGGATTTGAGATGAGTCAGGGAAAGCCTTTGATCATGCCTCAGTCCTACAAACAATCTTGCTGGGTATGATGGGATGTGTGCGAGACCTATGAAAAGTACTCCAATTGCTTGTGAAACTCGAGCCCCTTCAGCTGTAATTATGTCTGTAGCTGTTGCCAGGGGCAACAGGGACAGGTGTTGCAGCTTGGAAGGCTTTTAGGTGTGATAATGGAGGAATGTTAGTCGACATTCAATGTGTTCTGGCTGTTTTGATGCCAACTAAACGTATTTCCCTTCAGTTTAATTGGTTAACTGCATACCTCAGCGGCAGAGCTAAATGCATTGGAAGCCGCATGCGTCTAAAGAGCATGGGATGGAACTGTTTGGGAAATGAAGGCCTATTCCAATGATAGACTCAGCATGCTCCAAAGGTTATAGCTTTAGGCCTAGTTTGAGAAGACCTGGGCTTATAACAACAACAATAACAATTATCTTCATTTGTTCCCTTTTTGCTCTACTGGACTGATGTTGTTTTCTTCCAAGTAGTCCTGAATTCTATCTGCTATGATGTGTGTCAGCAACTTAAACATGGTGGGCAGACATGTTATCACCCTGTAGTTTCCTGGTATTGCCCCTTTTTCTGGGAGGCATTATTATTATTATTATTATTATTATTATTATTATTATTATTATTATTATTATTATTATTATTATTATTATTATTATTATTATTATTATTATTATTATTATTATTATTATTATTATTATTATTATTATTATTATTATTATTAACAGACCTTCATAAAATTACACTTCTAGATCTGCCTCTTTCTTCATTCTCCAGACGGTGGTCAAATAACCCAATAGCAAGGAGAATGCTCACTAAACAGTGCCAGCTATGGTGCTGCCTTTGCACATTTTATATTATGTGGGCATCCTTGAGTCCAGAATGTGCAGATGTGCTCACCATCACCTCCACACATACTTGGGACGCCCATTTCAGCTTCCATACATGCTGGATGGATGGAGCAATCATGTGCCTCTGTTGACAAGGTAAGTAGGCAGGCTAAAAAGCTGCATCCACAATCATATGGTACTTTTTCCCTTTCCCAAAAACAGCCTAATGTTTGCAAGCTGCATGCCTCTAAACTGAGGAGGGTGATCTGCTGAGCTCAGGTTCTCCTTCTGTTGCTCCAGTTAGTATTGATAAGCTTAGTTCTGTTCAGGAATAGCTGGCAGACTGGTAGTTAAAGAATTATGAAGATTGGATAATCTGCCAGCTGGAAGTTTCCAGCTGCTCAGTTCATTGTGAACCAGAGTGTGGTTTGGACAGATGAAAGTGAGACTCCAAATTGGCAACTTAGCCTGTTTCTCCCATCCCATAAGACTCTATCCAAAGCAAAAATTAAAAAAAAAATCTGGTTCTGCTTTAGTTACTGCAGATTACTTTTGAATAGAGATCCCAGAGCAAGAGATCCCAACCATCCCAGGAAGAAGAACTTTTTAAAAAAATTAACTGGAGAGTTTTCAAAAAACCAAAATAGGCCTTGCTTGTGTGTGTTTTAGCAGTTGCTTGGCTGTTAACATTTAAATATGTAAAGCATTTCCTGGCAGGGGGGTGAATGTTGGGAATAGTCCCATTTATTAACATTCTCTGCATTAGACTGTTGTTGGCACAGGAGCCAGACTAGTAATGTTTTTTTCAAAAGAAGGTCAACAAATATTCAGCATTTGAACTTAGGTTTCATATTTGTTTCCTGACTTAATATTTATTCTGAAACCGCTCATCTTTATGCAGAGGACTGCTATAGCACTTGCTTGACTGGAGAGCATTTGATCAACCATGGTCATAATTTTTAATCAAACTAAAAACAAAGGGGGAAAAAAGAATATCCACGTACCATTCCCAGAGTGAGCAAGGACCCAGATTTGCCTCAGGTTTAATCCACCTTTTACTAGCCTTCGGATTGAAGAGAAAGCATCATCAAATTGATTACACATTTTCCTTCCACATTATCTAAAACAAAGGGTCAGGGAGCATTTTTTGTCAGTTTTGGAGGAGCACATAGACAGCTCTGGGGACAAGAGCTCAGATCCAGTCCCAAGAGCACCCCTCCCCTCTGCTCCTTCGACAGCAAGAGCAGGTGAGGTGCAGATCACAGCATCTGGCCCAGCTGCACCATCAAGGGCATGGTGCTGCCTCCCCTACTTAACTAAAGCAGCACACGCTGGGCTGGCATTGCAGAGAAAATGCTTGTGCAACTCCCGTCCATGCCTTTGCCCGTAATGCTGACTCTTGGACCCTGCTGTGACTCTGCCGTACTTCTGGAACCCTGACTTTGGACTGACCTAACTCTTGCTGTGACATTGCCAAACTTCTGGAACCCTGACTTTGGACTGACCTGACACTGACTACTCTTGAGCCCTCAATGGATTGCCGTAAGCATATGCATGTGTTTGCCTCGCAGCCCTTGCCTGCCTGAGACACGACGGCAGCTGAGTACCTCTGCTATATATCAATTTTCATTATTATTATTATAGTTTATTTCTAAAGCACTGTACATGTACTCAGCGCTGTACAGTATTATATTAATCTTAGACAGGTCCCTGCCCTCAGGCTTACAATCTAAAGAGACAAGAAACAAAAGGAAAATGGTGTGGGAGGGAACAGGGAACAGCAAAAAGCAAGCACTTGAGGTCTTCAGCTCCAATTCTTCTGTTCATTGCTTATTGCTGGAATTTTCTTATTCTCTTTACTTTGAATTTTCTCTTCATTGATGACAAACCGGAAAAGGGTAGAGATGGTCAGCCAGCATCTACTCAGCCCCATCTTGCTCGGCCTCAGAACCAGATGTTTCCTCAACTGGTGGATCGGCTGCCATAGTCTCTTTGCCATCTTGTGATGGGAGCAGTTGGAGGAGGGAGGGACACTGCTGGGAGCAAGATGGCAGAGCAGCCCAGAACTGCTGCCTCTTCTCCACTCCTCTCTGGCGAGATGGTTCTCAGCCTTGTGATGGCAGTTGGAGGAGGGAGGGGCACTGCTGGGAGCAAGATGGCAGAGCCCAGCCTGCTGCCTCTTCTGCTTCCACTCCTCTCAGGCAAGATGGTTCCTAGCCTTGTGATGGCAGTTGGAGGAGGGAGTTCCCTAGGATTTGATACATGTCTATTATTTTTGTGTAGCATGTCATCAAAGTCTTGGAGAGTTTTCTGTCTCTCCCAGAATGTGTGGATGGGTTTTGAATTATTGGATCTATTCGTTTGAATTATTCAGACATCTGTGTTTGTACAGATACATACACAATCTTTCCCGCATCCATACAGGATGAAAACGGGATGCATAGGAGATTAGGAATGTGCACGAATATTCAAAAATTCAAAAATTTGATTCGAATCAGACAAATGTGAACATTTGAACTCGAATAGACATTCGAATTTAGACATTTAAATGGATTTTGGATGTTCCGAAACATTCACTCGAATGATTTGTATTACATACGTATCTGTACAAATATTATATGTATCTGTATGCATTTGTGCTTATAATATGGGATGAAAACAGGATGCATACAGGATAAAATGGGATATATACAAGATACGTACAGATATGTATAACACATATGAATGTTGTCGACATTCATATCTTTAAATACAAAACTAACATTTGAACAAATAGATTCGAATGTAACAGATTCGAATTGGGTTTTTTAGAATTCAGATTTTAAACATTAAAATCGAATGTTTTGACATTCAATTCAACTCAAATTTTAATGCAAAAAAAAAAAAAATTGTGCAAGTCCCTGTATGGGATAAATATGGGATGCATACGGGATGTGTAATGTGTATAGGCACATACGAATGTTGTCGACATTCGTATGTGCAAATTCGAATTGAAAATTCAAAAGAATAGATTCAAATTTAAATACATTTAGATATGTTTGAATACTTATCTGAATATTTAAATATCCATACTAACATTTAGTGGATATTAAAGGGCAAAACAACTGAGGGAGAGGATATAGTTTTAATATCTGCAATGCTAGACCTGCAGCACTGCATTCCCTTCACAAGTTACTAGCTGTTGTTTTTTGATGTCAAGTCAGGTTCCAATCCCAATGGCATAGGAAAATGCCCCATTGTGTCCTGCTTACTATAGTATTCTAGGTTGAATTCTAATGTAATCAAACAGGACCAGCCGTATGATTAAGCATCTGGAGGTACCCACCACCTTAGGCAGCCAATTCAAAATAACATAAAATAGCCAGGGATTATTAGATACTTAATTAGTATTGTATTTTCAGTACTAGGGAGGTGGTTGGGTTTATAGGATGTACTGCCTCTGATGCCAAAATTACTTCATTTGCTTTGGTGTATTATGCATATAAACTTGATGGGTGGTGAGCGGGTGTGGAATGTTCTCTTTTGTCTCAAGAAGCAGAGTGTCTTGGGTTGGTCCTGCAATGAAAAATACATGATTTGCTTAGACATTTACAGCCAGACCCCATAGATATTGCCCCGGAGCCTCCTAATTAGTGTGGCTTTCAGGGCTAAGCAAAGAGAGGGGCCATGTTCCCACTACAGCACTGTGGCACGAAGGCTTATGAATAGATACAGTTCTCCGTGACAAGACACTTTTGTAAGGAGACCGAGCTTTCTGTTCCAAAATTAGCCTTGTAACACAACATGTTGGATGTGCAAGGGAACAGAGGAGGAACAGACGAGGAACAGCAAGAAAGCACAGTGCAGACTTAGGAGAAGAAACATTAAATGAAATATAACAAGACTGGGGAGAACAGGCATTTTGTAAGAAGCAGAAGACCTATCTAGATGAATACTATATAAAGCAGCAAGCATGGATAGCAGCAGACAATTTTGGTTGTTTTTCCACTGTCACCAGAAGTACCCATTAATGGGTACAAAAATGCCATTACGTACCCATTAATGCGTACTTAATGGGTACTTTTAGTGACAGCGGAAAAACACCCTATGTCCGCATACAGACACGATGAAAACTTTGCAGGCACTGCGGAGCAGCTTTCAACCTGGTAGGTTTTACGAGGCTCTGCAGGGCCTGCGCATTAAAGTGCAATGCTCCAGAATTTTTTTTAAAATGCTACTTACCTGAGCATTCATGCAAAGTGTTCGTTTCCTCTGCTTTCTCCCAGGTGTTTGGGTGAACTGCATGAGAACTCGCAAGTGTACACCCTCATCCGAGAAGCATCAGAAGCACCTATCTGACAGGGAGGGACAAAGCATATGAGTGAAAGAACCCTCCCTGCTACTTAGAAGGGTGGAAGAACATGGGGAATGACCCAGTCTCCCTGCAGAAGGCCTTTACTGTAAAGCAGTGGTTCTCAACCTGGGGGTCGGGACCCCTTTGGGGGTCAAATTACCCTTTCAGAGGGGTCGTGACGAGTCTCCCGCCACCCTTCCCTCCCACCTCCCTGCTGCTCCACCCCTGTGGTTGGGGGTCTCCACAACATGAGGAACTCGATTATGGGGTTGTGGCATTAGGAAGGTTGAGAACCACTGCTGTAAAGTAAAGGTAAGCTCTTGCTGTCTGGAGAAGGAAGAGCCAATATTTTGAGCATGGAACAGAGATGTGCCTGAACTTTTTGTTTCTGGTTCATTTCATTCCAGTTCAATTCAAACCAAATAGTGCTTCCCTTGGTTCAAATTTGAACTTCATTTTTAATAGGCATGGTGTTCATTTCTATTTGAACACCTTCAAACTAAGAACAAACAGGATGTATTTGATAGGTTGGTTTCAACACCCCTCTGTTAGGTTCAAATTCAAATTTGTTTTTGAACAGGCAGAGTGTTTAGTCTGAAACTGAACCTTTCAAACATCTCCTGTTTGGTTCAAACTGGCTTGAAACTGAATCACTTTGAGTATATAATCTTGTTGTTTGCAAACACGCTGAGGGGTTCCACATAGATAAAGTGCTTCCTAGCTGGGCCCAAGGGGTGGATTTTCAAATAAAAATGAAGTGCTCAAGCAGGAGCTTCGGCTTAAAGTTGAGCTTTGGAATAATCCATCCATTCCAACAACTGCTTTGAGCAGGTGAAACCAAGGTACACCAGGCATTTGTGGTGTCAACTGTTGTATTACCTGCAAAAGAAGTAATTTCACTAAAAAGTGCTAATTTATTCATCTGTGTTGTGACTGCTTCACTGGTGCTCTGAAGTAAGAGCTACAAATGTTGCTGGGTTGGTGGGCGCATTCACACTTTGGGGGGAAGCCATAAGCATTGCTCCCTCTGTGTCACATTGATACCCTCAGATATAAAGGCAACAGTTTTACTCTTGTCAGTGCTGTTGAGTACCACTGACTAGTGGCTTTGGGGTTGAGACTGCCATGGTTGCCTTGACCGACGATCTGCGCATGAGCATCGACAGGGGTAGTGTGACCCTGTTGGTGCTTTTAGACCTCTCAGCGGCTTTCGATACTATAGATCACGGCATCCTCTTGGACCGCCTGAGGGGGTTAGGTATAGGGGGCACTGCTTTGCAGTGGTTCCGGTCCTTCCTCTCGGGTCGGTCCCAGAGGGTGCTGCTTGGGGACTGTAGCTCCAGTAAGAGGAACCTCACTTGTGGGGTTCCTCAGGGGGCTATTCTGTCCCCGATGTTATTTAACATCTATATGAAGCCGCTGGGTGAGATAATACGGAGTTATGGTGCTAGGTGCTATCAGTACGCTGATGACACCCAAATCTATTTCTCCATGTCTCGCTCGTCGGCCTCAAATTCCAATGGCATCTTTTCGCTCAATGAATGTCTTCAAGCGGTAATGAGCTGGATGAGGAAAAACAGATTGAAACTGAATCCAGACAAGACGGAGGTGCTCATGGTAGCGGCCCCGAAACCAAGAATTGGGTTGCAACTTCCAGTCCTGGATGGGGTCACGCTCTCCTCCAGTAACTGTGTTTGCAGTCTGGGGGTACTCCTTGACTCGTCGCTCCTGATGATAAATCAGGTAAATGCAACGGTCAGGAGCGCCTGCTATCAGCTTCGGCTGATACACCAACTGCGCCCTTTCCTGGAAGTAAAGGACCTCGAAACTGTTGTGCACGTACTGGTAACCTCACGCCTGGACTTCTGTAACGCGCTCTACCTGGGGCTACCCCTGTACTTGGTTCGGAAGCTTCAGCTGGTACAAAATATGGCAGCCAGGCTTGTTTCCGGTACATCTAGGAGGGACCACATTACTCCGGTTCTTAGGTCCTTACACTGGCTGCCTATTAGCTTCCGGACCCGGTACAAGGTGTTGGTTATTACCTTTAAAGCCCTAAATGGCTTGGGTCCAAGCTATCTCAGGGACCGCCTCTTCCCGTACAATCCTCCCCGCGCTCTCCGCTCCTCTGGGAGGAACTTACTGCAGCCTTTAAAATCCAGGCTTGCGGCGACCTCCCAGAGGGCGTTCTCTGCTGTCGCCCCCAAACTCTGGAACGACCTGCCGGATGAGATCCGTCAGTTGACATCACTAGACAGCTTTAAAAAAGCTGTCAAGACGGCTCTCTTCCGGCAGGCCTTTCCAGATTAATTTTCCCCAGATCAACCACCCCGGCTCGGGCTTCCTGACCCCCTCATTCCCCTCGTGGACCCATAATAAATGTTGGTTGAGGAGCTCCGGAGGGATATTAGGGCTGTTAGCCCATTTAATTATGTTTTATATTTTGTTTTATATTTTTGATACTGTATTTTAATTTGTCATATTGTTTAATACTTTTTAAGGGGGGGAGGGACCATAATGTTTTATTCTTATATGATGTTTTTATATTTATTGTTGTCAACCACCCGGATTGGTTCGCCACAGGGCGGTATACAAATAAATATTATTATTATTATTATTATTATTATTATTATTATTATTATTATTATTATTATTATTATTATTATTATTATTATTATTATTATTATTATTATTATTATTATTATTCCTGAGGCCTATTTGCACTACAGCTGGTAGTGCACGATTAGTGAACTTCTGGTGAAGAAGAAGAGTTGGCTTTTCTACCCCACTTTTCTCACCCATTTAAGAGTACTCAAAGTGGCTGACAAAGCTTTTCTATCCTTCTCCCCACAGCAGAACACCCTGTGAGGTAGGTGGGGCTGTGATAGCTCAGCAGAGAACTGTCACTAGCCCAAGGTCACCCAGCTGGCTTCATGGGGGAGGGCAGAATTGAACCCGGTATTTCCAGATAAGAGTCCGGCTCCCTAAGCAAACTGGCTCACAGAGCATCTGCACTTTGAGGAAGCTGCTACAGCCTCCAAACATGTCCTGCCTTCCCAGAAGTTCACTAATTGTTGATTAGATGTTGACTAAATTTGACTAGTGCTCCAAGTGCAAGCACTAGTCAACATTGGTTAATTGTGCTCCTTTCCCATCCAGCAGACGTGCAGTGCAAAAACTCCCCAGTTCGACTGCATTGGCTCTATTGGCTCCTCTATGAAGTCTTCTTGGCAGAGATACAGAAGTCCCTTGCCATTGCCTCCTTCTGCAAAGAGACCGGGGATGAAACCAGAAACCCTCTGCATTCCATTTTGTTCTTCCTTTGCCCCATGCTCCTTAGCTGTGTTTACTTTAGAATCCTTATAAAATCCATTATTACCGAAGGTACATCAGATTAAAAACAATATAAAATAGTTTGGCATTCCTAGAATCCATATTATTGAAGAAACCTCCTGTGGCACCCAATAGCACATCATTCACTTTTGCAGGTTTAGGCTTGATTTTCCATCGCCAGCTCCAATAACTTCCTTCCTAAGTAGAACAGGATGGTTATCTCTCCCCCTGCCTGATAATGCACTGACCATTAAATTTTACTTCAGGGCTTGGAATGGAAAAGCAATCTCTGCAGAGGGTAGAGGGTATAAGGCTGGATATGAGGGTTCAAAGTAATGTGTTTTAGCAAAGGAAAACGGTTGTTAGAAGCTGCTGTCATGCTACTGGGACGGTTCCTTCATTTTTTTTTAATGATATACCCCGCTCTAGATTTCCCATGTGTTAATAATGTCCAGCAGTATTGCCTGCTCTTGTTTCAAATGCAGGTGTGTGTGTGTGTGTTTCATTCACTGTGAGCTGCTTGCATAAACCAATCTGTATTACATACCTTTACTTACTTCCCCATGGATGGTACTCAAGTACCCTGTTCACGTAACTGCATTATTCATATTAAAGTAGGTGAATCTGGAGTTCCTCCTTCCCTTCCTACAATCCTGAGATACCAGATACTCTGTTGCTTGCCTGAATTACAGTCTAATCCAGTGATGGTGAACCTTTTGAGCTCGGTGTGTCAAAATTCACACACACACAAAAACCCCTAGCTTAACTCAGGTGCTGTGTCACATCTAGAAATATCCATAATTTTGTGATATTTGTAGCTCTAGTAAAAAAGTTATATTTTTGATATATGTATTTTATTAAAAACAAAACAGATAATTCTTTACATTAGTGACTTTTGTTGCTGAATTTCGTTTGCTAAGTCTTCAATTGAAAGTTGGTATTTCGTACACTTCAAGAACAAGCAAGTACTACATGCCCAGGTGCCAGGGTGACCATGTGTGTCACCCATAAGGGCTTGGCGTGTCACCTGTGACACACATGTCATAGGTTGGCCATCACTGGTCTAATCTATGCTTGGCACAGCATGAGAACGTATAATGGACAGAGCTGCTTCAGACTGAGAAGATGAAGACAATTTGAATGCTCTTCTCTAGTAACCACACACATCAAGTGAGTTTGAAGTCTGCCTCTCAACACATGAATACCATGGTAAATGTCTGTGGGTGAGCATTCAGGAACTGTGTAAGGGACTCCCATATGGGAAGACAACAGGGTTCCCTTGTAAATGGGGCTGTTATACATGAACCTTTTGTCTAGTCAACCACTCAACAGGATATATCCCCAAATGAATACAATTGCTAATGGAACTGTTTGCTCAAAATAAGCCTGCCTCCTATTTTCGCAATGGAATCCTGAATGAAATCCTATCCTTCTTTCCTTAGCTAAAGCTCTGAGTTCAAGAACCAACTAGAGAAAACCCATCCGCTGCACAAATATATAGGGGGCATCCCCATGGTATTTTTTTGTCTCTCTATTGTCCCTTTATTGCAGCAGACTTTAAAAATGCACGTTCAAGTCCGAATTAAGTGTCTCCATGAGGCTCAGTAAAATGCACATTTAAAACGTACCTTCTGTCCCCATGGAAGCCGTGTTTTCTTTGCCCGCATCTTTTTCCCCCCGCCTCCTCTCTGGTTGATAGGGGAGAGGGCGGGAATGGGGAAGGGCTGCGATCTGTGCGGCCACAACCAGAAAGCCTTTACTCTATTGGGAGTCAGCCGGCCAAGCAGCACGACAACCCCCGACACGTCCAAAAGAAAAATATCCATTGTTCACAAGTTCTCCGTCCGCCAAAATGTCTCCCCTGCCAGCAAAGGCAGCCGGGCTGCAGCGACCGCAGCGCTCATATGATCACTTGTGGGCAGAAGCAATTCATTACAATGGATCCTATGTGATTTAAATGTCCACCTACTGTTTTCTTTTATTTGAAGAGAAAATGAAGGAGAAGGCAGAAAAAAAGAGGAAAGATGGGGCAGGAAATGTAGAATTGCAGGAAACCCCCCCCCCCCGCCCGCTAATACTGCAGCCGGCAATCCCCGTCCCCAGTTCTTCTTTTGCCACAGAGCGTCTACATGATCAAAAAACCCGTGGCTTCCAAAAATTGCGCTGGTAGACTGGGGTTTTTTTCTGCCGCGGATTTTCCTCCTTTGTGGCGCTGGAAGCCCGGAGAAAAGCTCTGCATGCTTTTTAACGGGCTTTTTATTGCATGTAGACGGGGCCATAGTAAAGATATTTTAACACTGTTCTACCTTCTGTGGGACAATCCCAACTGTTCAGACATAATGAAAGAATTCCCTCAGGGGCTCTTGTGTTCCCAATCCTTCCCAATCCACCCTTTCTACCACTAATGTTTAGGGCAGCAGGGAAGGGCAGGCTGCTGTGTGAACAGCCCCACCTTGAAGCTTTTTCTAAGGCCACCTACAGACTGTGACTGAATATCCTCCTAGGAGACGATCATACGGGAAATCCTCCCTCAGTCATGACTACTTCTTTGTGCATACATCTGGGCATTCATCCATCCCAAATGCCCACGTGTGCCTGTTGGCACCTCCGTGCACACATGAAGGCCTATTTTGGCCTCCACACAGGTGAGGTGGACAGAGCTATGATAGTGGTTCCATCCAGAAGGTAATTAAAAAGCACTATTGCTGGAAAAACCACAACCAGCACTTTTTTGGGGGGAAACAGCAGCGGCTATGGTGGGGTTGCCTCAAATCTATGAGGCAACCTCACCACAGTGGCACAGTAATGGCACTGTATTTCCCCCATCTGAATGGCGCTTAAGCTGGTGAGCCAGTTTGGTCTTGCGGTTAGAGTGTCAGGCTCTTATTTCGTAGTCACCCAGTTCGATGCCAGACTCTTCCACAAAGCCAGCTGGGTGGCCTTGGACTAGTCACAGCTCACTTTCTGAGCTCTCACAGCCGCACCTACCCACACAAGGGCCGCATCCCCATTACAACCTTATTTCGGTTTCAAACCATTTTCAACCCTCGCAGACCCCACGTCAGTTTGGCTTAACACGCTTTCCATGTGTTAAATCGCCCCAAAGCGTTGTAAATGTTAATCCTCATTTCAACAGGTCTCACTCCGGTTCATGCGCTTGAAACGTTTTCCATTTTTTACTGTGGGAACCCTTCCATGTTAAGGGATGAGAGTTTCCCTCCCCCAATAGCTTGCTTCCAAAGCAAGCTGTAAAATCCACCCCTTAAAGCAGCAGCCGCAATGCTACACTGTAGCAATCCAAGCACTTCACACCTGATAATGATCTTGCCATTTTGAAAGTTCTGACCTTTAGAAAAGGGAAAAGAAAGAAAAGCAGCTGCAGGTTTGGGGAGATGTGTGAATGTTTAAGGCGAAGGGGGCTTGAGTTGCTGCTGCTGCTGCGTGCCCTAAGCAGTGAGGACAGGAGGGGAAAGAATTTCTGGCTGTCCGCTGCTGTTTTTCTTCCATCCAGGCAAGCGGCAGCCACCAAGCCACCCAGCTAGGCTCTGTGAAGGGGTCCCTTATGGGTGGCGCATTCACGCCAGGAGGAAGGGGACAGGGCAGCCCCAAAAAGCAGTTTTTAAAAAGTAGCCACTGGAGTCCCCCCTTGAGTCACGTACGTCCTCAAAATCCGGATTGAATGTGATTCTGGCTGTTTGCATCCGGTTCTGTTATTTTGGTTTAGGGAAACTGGATTAAGCTTCTAATGGGGATGCGGTCAAGGTGTCTGTTGTGGGCACAGGTTTGGCAGTCACTTTGAGTCCCCTCAAAGGATGAAGAAAGTGGGGTAGAAAAGCCAATGTTTCTTCTTCAGCTGCCTCAGAGACGCTTTTTTTTTGCTATGTCTAATCACAGCCTTGTGTAAACTAGTGCATACTGACCTATCACCCCATTGTGCTTGCCTGTGTTCCTAGGTTGCTGTCAGGAAGCTGTGTGGAGCTGTAATGAGTTACTTCATATTGTTTGTTGGGATCTAGCTTTGTCCTGTGATTTTCTAACTACTACAGAAGCTGTAGTCTGTGGAAGCTGGAAGCAATGCTAGAGACCAGCTCTGCCTCTTCTGACAAAACAGATACACGAAAGAGCAATTAAGTTGTCGGTATACCTAAAATGTCAAGAGGGGCAGGTTTTTGACCTCTCCTCTGGCCTGTCTCCAGGAGAACCGGCTGCCTGGGCTGTGAGCTGCCTGCCCCTCCCTTCCCTCAAGCTATAAAACACCAAGCTGAGAGGTAGAAGAAGAAGGAGAACCGGCTGCCTGGGCTGTGAGCTGCCTGCCCCTCCCTTCCCTCAAGCTATAAAACACCAAGCTGAGAGGTAGAAGAAGGAGGAGAACCGGCTGCCTGGGCTGTGAGCTGCCTGCCCCTCCCTTCCCTCAAGCTAACACCAAGCTGGGAGGTTTTGAGCTCTTCCTGGGCTCTACTTGCCAGCCCCTCCTTCCCCTGTAATCCATTTAGGAGTAACAGGGGACAAGAAGCGTAGTGTGGAACGGCTGTGTGCATGGGAGTATACACACACATATATAATTTTAGACTGTACTGTTTTAAAATTTCTTTCATTGTTTAATATTGTTTAAATTTTTGGTACATGTGTGTGTGTGCTTGCATGGCTGTGTGTGAGGGTGGTGGGCTTCTCCCTCCACTTACCCCTATGCCCCAATTATTACTTCTTGTCAATGGCTTTTAGCCTCACCATCATTCCTGAGGCCGGGAATGGGACTGGGTCAGCTATTGGAGTTGTGTTGGGGAATGGGAGGTATGGTGGCAACAGAGGGAACAGATGTTACAAAAGAAGACGGGATCGCTGTCTGAAAGCTATCCCGCCTTCAGTTTCCCCTGTTTCCCAGAATGGCTTGGAGAGCAGACCAACCATTCCACAGAACCTCACCTTACTTCTTTGCAATGCCAGGTCAGTGAAAAATAAGACCCATATCATCCAGGATCTTCTCCTGGATGAGGATGCCGACCTGGCCTGCTTCACAGAGACCTGGCTGGGGGAGGATAGTGCTGCTATATGGGCGCAGGCCCTTCCAGCCGGGTACTCTGTCAGTGAGCAGGTGAGGGGAAGTGGGCAGGGGGGCGGAGTGGCACTGGTTCATAAGAACACCTTGACCTTGGCCAGGATACCTGTTCGGAATACATTCCATTTCGAGGGTATGTACCTTAGCCTGAAGACCAGGGATAGATTGGGGATTTTGCTGGTCTACCGGCCACCCCGTTGTCCAGCAGACTCCCTAACCGAGCTGACACAGCTGGTCTCTGAGCTGATCTTGGAGACCCCCAGGCTTTTAGTTTTGGGGGACTTCAACATCCCGCTCGAGACCAGCCTAACAGGCGCGGCCCGGGAGTTCATGGATACCATGACAAACATGGGCCTATCCCAATTGGTCAACGGGCCTACACATTGTGCGGGTCATACTCTCGATGCGGTGTTTTGTACCGAACAGGCATATCTGTGGGCGGAGGTGGTAAGCACCTCCGCATTGTCATGGACGGATCATTTCCTGGTCAAGATAGAACTAAGAGCCAATTCCTGCTCCTCTGGGGGTGGCGGGCCGATTCGAATGGTCCGCCCTCGAAGGCTGATGGAGCCAATCGGATTTCAGAAAGCCTTAGAGGGTTTAATGGTTGGGAATGCCAGGGATCCTGTCGATGCTCTGGTTAACACCTGGAACACCGATCTTACCAGGGCTATCGACATGATCGCTCCCAAGCGCCCTTGCCATCCCGCTCCTAATCGGAGGCCTTGGTATACGCCAGGGCTGAGGAGGATGAAGCGGTTTGGACAACGGCTAGAGCGCAGGTGGCAGAAGACTCGTCTCTTATCTGACAGAACTCACCATAGGAACTTCCTTTGTTCCTATCGGGAGGCAATACGAGCAGCTAAGAAAGCTTTCTTCTCTGCACGTATTGCGTCTGCAGAGTCTCGTCCAGCAGAACTGTTTAAGGTGGTGAGGGAGATGACACAGGCACCCCCTGCGCCAAATCCCTTACTTAACCCGACGACGGCCTGCTGCGACGCATTTAATAACTTCTTTGCAGACAAAATCTCTCAGATAAGAGCCGACTTAGATGCCACCACTGAAACAGAGTCGATAGACGAGGCGTCCAGTGACTCCGCCGATGTAGTCATACTGGATCAGTGGCAATCTGTGAGTACCGAGGACGTGGACAAGCTACTTGGCAAGATGAGGAAGACGACTTGCCCTCTCGACCCTTGCCCATCATGGCTGGCCATCCAGGGAGGGGATGCATTGATGAGATTCCTTACGGATATCATAGGTGCATCCCTCAGGGAAGGACATGTTCCATCTTGTTTAAAGGAAGCGGCTGTTAGGCCGCTTCTGAAAAAACCTTCCCTGGACCCCCTGGATATGAGAAACTATAGGCCTGTGTCACTGCTGCCATTTTTGAGCAAGGTGGTTGAGAGGGTGGTCGCTCTTCAGCTCCAAGCTGTCTTGGATGAAGCCGATTATCTAGACCCATTTCAAACCGGCTTTAGGACAGGCTTTGGGGTTGAGACTGCTATGGTTGCCTTGACCGACGATCTGCGCCTGAGCATCGACAGGGGTAGTGTGACCCTGTTGGTGCTTTTGGACCTCTCAGCGGCTTTCGATACTATAGATCATGGCATCCTCCTGGACCGCCTGAGGGGGTTAGGTATCGGAGGCACTGCTTTGCAGTGGTTCCGGTCCTTCCTCTCGGGTCGGTCCCAGAGGGTGCTGCTCGGGGACTGTAGCTCCAGTAAGAGGGACCTCACTTGTGGGGTTCCTCAGGGGGCTATTCTGTCCCCGATGTTATTCAACATCTATATGAAGCCGCTAGGTGAGATAATACGGAGTTATGGTGCTGGGTGTTATCAGTACGCTGATGACACCCAAATCTATTTCTCCATGTCTCGCTCGTCGGCCTTGAGTTCCAATGGCATCTCTTCGCTCAATGAATGTCTTCAAGCGGTAATGGGCTGGATGAGGAAAAACAGATTGAAACTGAATCCAGACAAGACGGAGGTGCTCACGGTAGCGGCCCCGAAACCAAGAATTGGGTTACAACCTCCAGTCCTGGATGGAGTCACACTCTCCTCCAGTGACTGCGTTCGCAGTTTGGGGGTGCTCCTTGACTCGTCACTCCTGATGACAAATCAGGTAAATGCGACAGTCAGGAGCGCCTGCTATCAGCTTCGGCTGATACGCCAACTGCGCCCTTTTCTGGAAGTAAGGGACCTCGAAACTGTTGTGCACGCACTGGTAACCTCACGCCTGGACTTCTGTAACGCGCTCTACTTGGGGCTACCCCTGTACTTGGTTCGGAAGCTTCAGCTGGTACAAAATATGGCAGCCAGGCTTGTTTCTGGTACATCTAGGAGGGACCACATTACTCCGGTTCTGAGGTCCTTACACTGGCTGCCTATTAGCTTCCGGTCCCGGTACAAGGTGTTGGTTATTACCTTTAAAGCCCTAAATGGCTTGGGTCCAAGCTATCTCAGGGACCGCCTTCTCCCGTACAATCCTCCCCGCGCTCTCCGCTCCTCTGGGAGGAACTTACTTCAGCCTTTAAAATCCAGGCTTGTGGCGACCTCCCAGAGGGCGTTCTCTGTTGTCGCCCCCAAACTCTGGAACGACCTGCCGGATGAGATCCGTCAGTTGATATCATTAGACAGCTTTAAAAAAGCTGTCAAGACGGATCTCTTCCGGCAGGCCTTTCCAGATTAACTTTTCCAGATTAATCATTCCTGCTCGGGCTCTCTGACCCCCTCACTCCTCCCGTAGCCTCATCTTTAGTGATGGTCGAGGATCTTAGAGGGACACTGGGGCTATTGGTCTGTTTAATTATGTTTTATAGTTTTTGATATTGTATTTTAATTTGTCATATTGTTTAATATACTTTTAAGGGGGGGAGGGACTATAATGTTTTATTTTTATATGATGTTTTTATTATATTTATTGTTGTTAACCGCCCGGATTGGGTTGCCACAGGGCGGTATACAAATAAATATTATTATTATTATTATTATTATTATTATAAGAACCAAAGAAGCCTGAAGTCTGGAAAGTGGAAATCATGGAGACACAAATATATTCTCTCTGTGATGCACCCAATGCAGCAGAGATTTAAGGTTAACACGGCAATTGCACCATCTAATCCTCACTGTGCATGTATGTAAATAAATCTTATTGACAGTACCAGCAGTGCCATCAATTTCTAGTGACTGTCGTTGCATAGAAATAAAAACCTAGGGGTTTTCCACACAATTTTCAGAAAGAGACCCTTTGTTGAAACATCATGAAGCATCCAACATGTGGCGTTTTAAAACTTCCCTTCAGAATTTCCTGGGCAGGAAAGGAGCGCGATTAACCAGCGTTGACTACCACTCGAACTTGGAGCGCTTGTCAACTTTGGCTGTTCCCTCTCCCTGCGATCAAATACTTCAGTTTGCACAGCTGAAAATTGGTCAAAAGAGGAAAAAAGGGAAAACAAGGCAAGTGCGGGGGGGTGGGGGGAGATGAGAAAGCTGTGCAAACTGTACTGGGTTGCTCCAAACTCATGCATAGACACAGAAGAAGAGTTGGCTTTTCTACCCCACATTTCTCACCCATTTAAGGGGACTCAAAGCGGCTGACAAAGCTTTCTATTCTTCTCCCCACAACAAAACACCCTGTGAGGTAGGTTGGGCTGTGAGAGCTCAGAAGAGAGTTGTGACTAGCCCAAGGTCACCCAGCTGGCTTTGAGGAGGAGTGTGGAGTCAAATCCAGTATTCCCAGATAAGAGTCTGGCTCCCTAACCACTAGACCAAATTGGGGAGGGGCTTCCTGTCTAAGGTATGATGGGAGATCAATGTATCTTTAAAAGCATCACCTCATAAGATGGCACACTGGGAGCTCCTTACCCACTTATCCATCTTCTTCTGCCCCTAGAGATTGGGGAGCACTTTGGCAGAGACACACGCAGGAAATCTTGCTCAAAGGCACCCCCCAAAATGACCCCAATGCCCTATCTACAGGAACCTGATAATACAAGCTGCAACCCCTGAATTTCTCACTGATCAGAGACAGAAGTACCATGTTGCAACCTTTTTAATGTACCACTGAGATCACCTGTCTGAATTTTGAATTAAATGGAGACTGCACAAATTTGTCTATGCAGGGATCTTATCATGGGAGTTGAGGCCTCTTCGCACTACAGGCAGAACAGCTGTAGCGAAGGCGGCTATGACACACGGGAAAACTTTATCCATTCACACGGAGGGAAACGCGGCCAACCTCCTCACCCTAGTTACTGCCCAGCACCGGACAGGTAAGCCCCATTCACTCACACATGCCCCTGGGGTGGGGGTGGGGTGGGTCCCACTGGCCCTAGGAGCCCAATCTGAGCCCCAGGAGCAAGTGGGAGCCCCGGGAAGGGAGGCGGCTGGGCTGCCCACCCCTGGCTCAAAGGGAGCCAATGGGGGGAGGCCGGGGGAGGGGCCCAGCTGTCACAGAGGGAGGGTGTGCAAACGCTTCCCCTCTGGTACAGCTGGGAATGCGCCGGGACTGGCCAAATGCGCCGGGATGGTTTCAGAGCACTTTTTTGTGCTCTGAAACCGGAACGTGTGTAGATGCGTTGGGACAGGACAGGGTGGCCCGGAACGGAGCCGCCGGCCCAGAGGAGGAAATGCTCCATCCCAACGTGTTCTACACGCGTTCCAAAACCCCTTGTGTGAAAAGGCCTCTGGTTTAGCACAGTAGTAATATACTGAGCAATGAGTCAGTTTCTAGTTCAAATCTTCCTTCAGGCAAGAATTCAGAAGTGAATGTTTAGGGAGTCTCTCTTTCTGTCACAGAACCACTCCATCTGCACCAAGGGGCGGCATAAGAACGCTTTATCTTCTGGTTATAACTGCCCTGGGACTTACAACTTATTACGGTATAGAAATATCTCAATAAATACATTTTACTACGATTTTTATTTCTTGTCTCTGGGTTCTTTGCTTTGAAGAAGGCCACTTTCTCCTTCTGTCTGTGTCCAGTTTTGTTTTTCCTCATAACACTGAGCTGCCTCCTTTCTGTTTTTAAATTGTTTTGATTTGCTTCCCATTTATGAACCTCCTGCTTTCATATCCCATGTTTTTCTTTGAGGTTGAAGATTCCATCAATTCTACCTCCGTGAACTTGGAAAGAAAACAGCAGTAGGAGGCATTTTAGAAAAGAAATGAAAACGGTATCCTGCTTTCTCTTCCCCTCTCTGTCATTTCCTGGAGCTTCGAGAACTGGGAAGAGAAGAAAGAGGGCTCAGGTAATTCCAGAACCTTACCTCATACTTTAAAATATCCGGTCAGAGCGCGAAAGCCAAAATGAAGGTTTTGTTTTGTTTTGTTTTGTTTCTTTTTTCTTTTTCTTTTTCTTTTTCTTTTTTTTTTTTTGAGCTGGAAAAAATGATTACAGGAGGGCCATTTACACAATCGTGCCCTCCTCCAAAAAAGGGGGAAAGACACAGGCTTGCTTGCTTAGAAGCTGCATATATTGACTATTACATATGGCTGAGTATTTAGCATCTTATTACTGCAGGAAAGAGGAGAGTGCCAGAAGCTCAGTGGCAGAGCAAACTGCCTGGAAAACAAAGGGTTGCCAGTTTGATCCATAGCCTTCCCCCAGAAGTAGGTGATGGCAAACCATTTCTCTATCACTGCCAATAAAACTGCATAGCAGTGTCCATGCAGTCAGCCAGGAACCAGCCACAACTCAGCTGTACCCAAGAACAACAACTGCAGGAAGTTCAATGACAATGGAGCCTGTGTGTGCCCATTCAGTTTGATGTTCAGACCCAGCGTGCTCATGGCTGCCTTCCTCTGCTCTCTTTCCTTTTAATCTTAAACCCAGACTTGGATGGGACAGGACTTCCAATAAAAAAGGTTGTTTTCGGTGAAATAGGGCACATGGCCGCCATACAGTTCACAAGCCTGAGCACAAAAAACTAACTTGTGAGGGTAACCTTGAGTTTGTTAGCTTTGGGCAGGCCGTTCTACCCCCACACCTGGCTAATGTGTTTGCAAGGGTGTATATTTTGGCAGCGAAAAAGATTTCACAAGTTAAGCTGGCAGGTATGCTATGGCGGGAGCTTGAGTTAGGAGGTCAGTGATTAGATAGCACAAGCAAGAAGAATGTGGGTTAAAGTTCCTGTTTTGTTTCTCAGCCTTTAATAGAAAAACTTCAAAGGTCTTTTTTTTTTGAGACTCACATTCTTCTAGCAAGCAAGCAAGCAAAATTGTGTGGAAATGAATTACATTTTTAACTAGTATGAATCCAACTCGCTGAATATGTTCCTTTTTATTTAACATTATGTCAGTTTTCTATCAAAACAAAATAAAATCCATCAGCCTTGAGCATTTTTCAGCAACTTACTCTATTTGATTTATATCCTATTTGTCAGGGCAGCAAAGGAACTACAATGCCACATATAATTCAGTTTAAAACCAACTGAATTAAACATATAAAAGTACAAAATATACAGTTACAGTCGCTAAGGCATTTCCAGGAGGCCTGAGGACATAAATATATTCCTTAACAGAATTTTAAAATTAGGGGTATGATCACCTGATGCTACAGGACTATTAGACCTGAAGAATTAAATTCAGCTTTGTGAGAATGTTTCTTTTTTAGGATCAGAAATAATGCATATCTTTAAATGCGTAAAATAAAATACAGACCAGCATTGCATATTTCTCCCTGCCCTTCCAGCAACCTCGCTCCTCCTAGATGTGGAAAGTTTATGTCTGCACTACAAGAAAGAGCCAAATCCATTTAGTGCCAAGTCACCTTCCTGTTCTGTTGATTGACAGCTGACCTGTGGTTTCCCTAGTCTTGGCAATGCCAGGCCTTCTCATGGACAGAGCTGTGTTTGTCTCAGAAGCATGTTGAACTTGGCAGGTACCAAACATGTAATTCCACTTTCAGCTACCAACTTTAAGGACTAGTATGAAAGAACCAGGGGAAAAAAAGCATCCAGAGAGGAAAAATAAGCTAACCCCTATCTCCAAAAAGCCATTTATTTATATCCTTTTTAAGAACACTACTTTGGTTGTTGCCTCTGTTTCAAAGAAATACATTCATGAACAAAGTGTAACATTGTTTTGCTCACAACAGGTTAGCTTAAGCTAAAATACAAGCCTGTGTGTCACCTTTGGGGGTGGGTGGGAAAATCCTAAATGTCCCATCTGTTTTGGAGTCAGATGAACTGTAGAACATGGTCTTCTCTTTCTTGGCCTACTGGTTTCCTCTGGGGGATCCATCAGTGCCCATTAAACACCTCAAAATAAATATTTAGGCTACATTTTTCTTTAGCATCTTTGTTGAGCTCCCCTCAAATTCACCCTGAAACATTTTGATGGACCAAATCAAGGTGGAGATTTTTCAAGCCCCTCTCTGTGTCTCACAGGACTTGTGAAAATCAAGCCGTTTCCGCATTTACCTCCCGTGGAGCTATTTAACTAGTCTAGGCTGCCCCAGTCCAAACCTAGCAGGTGCTGTCTGTATCGTGTGGCCTGTTATCCTGGTCCAATAGCAGCAGCACTGCAGATGTACCTTTCCTGTCCTGTTCCATGTGAAATGTACTTCCACCACAAGTGTGACCTTGTGACTGGCCTATGTCACAGTCACTTCAATGTTGCATCCGGTGCATGAGGCCAAGCCTGAACTACCTCCATGTTGGGGGTCTGAAGATGATCTTCAAAGGTTGCATGAAGAACAATGGAAAACACCACAGCACTATCTTCAAAACTTATGCAGAATTCAGAACTTGAGCATTTTCACACTACCCTACCCTGGACTGAAAGGGCACGTGATGACCCAACATTGACTAGCGTTCACACTTGAGCCTGTTCCAAACAGGTTCTTCACCACATCACCCCATGCAGCTCCAGGTGTCACACAAGCTTCAGTACCTGATATGAAGGGTCCAACAGCCAGGATTTGTCCTTGAAGGCTTAGGAGGATACAATTCGGTGGTACAGTTTGGTGTGCCATTGAAACAGGTCCATCCCTCTGCTAAACAGACAGGTATAGTGGTCTGCTGATATACTGATCTAAGTGGAAATTATGCTACTGTCAATGCAGACGCAGCAGCCTAACATAGACATGGCCTCTGCTATTCCACACCAAAGGGCCTGCCATGGTCTCCCCTTTCTTTTCGGCTGCTCAAAAGCAAAATGAATTTCTTTGCAATAATTTGCGATGATTTGAATACTAGAGAGAAGGAGGTGGAATTGATCATTCATTCACAGGGATTTAATTCATTCTGATGGCAGCTCAGCTTGCTGACCCCCACCTTCCAGTTGCTAGAGAACTTGAAACTTAGCCTTACATAAGGTAGCAAACTCAGGGCCATTCTCCACTTGGCCTCATTCTGGAATGTATCCTGGGACAGGGGTCTGCTGTCTGCATGTTCACCTGAGGCCTTCTATAGTCTGCACTAGGGGTGTGCACAAATATTTGAAGGTATTCGAAACTCAATCGAATCTGCCCAAATTTCAACATTCAAATTCAAATCGAAAGTCCATAAAATCAAATGAAAGATTCAAGAAAATTTCGAATTTCAGATCTCTCCATTCAAATTATCCTGACATTGGCATGTATATGCGTTCGTACACAATGCATACTTGCAGATATGCATTTGTACGGATTTGTACAGGACGAAAACAGGTTGCATACGGGATAACTACAGGATGCATATGGACATGTACAGATGTATACGGGATGCATAACGATGCGTATGGGCACATATAAATGTTGTTGGCGTTCATAAGTGCAAATTCGAATTGAAAATTCAAACAAATAGATTCGAATTTGCTTAATTCGAATCAAATTTGGTTAAATTTGAATTTTAAAGGTTAGAATCAAATTGAATTTTCAGGTATTCAAATCGAATCCCAAAATTTGCATTCGTGCACACCCCTAGTCTGCACTAGCATGCAAACAGCAGGTCCCTATTCTGGAATGTATCTCAGAATAAGGCCAGGTGTGGAAAGGAACAAGGAGTAGTGATATTGCCTTGTACGCTCATCTCTGGGAAGTCTTCTCAGCTCCATCCCCATTACAAGCTTAATCCAGTTTCCCTAAACCAAAATAATAGAACCGGGTGCAAACGCGAATTTGCCTGTTCCCATTACTTTCAGCTTAATCGCATTCAATCCGGATTCTGAGGATCCTACGTGGCGTACGTGACTCAAGGGGGACTCAAGTGGCTACTTTCTAAAAGCTGCTTTTCGGGGCTGCCCTGCCCTCTTCCTCCTGGCGTGAATGCGCCACCCATAACAGACCCCTTCACAGACCCTGGCTGGGTGGCTGCCACTTGCCTGGATGGAGGAAAGCCAGCAGCCGGCAGCCAGCGATTCTCCCCATTGCCCAGGGCACACGGCAGCAGTGGAAACTCAAGCAAGGGGGCTTTAAACATTTGCACATCTCCCAAAACCTGCCCTGCTTTCCTTATCCCTTATTTCTCTCTGATATTGAATTCGAGAAACTCACACACAGCTATTTGTGTATATATATTTTAATATTGGCCACTGAAGAAGACTTTTCTAGTCGAAACGCGTTTGGCCTATTTCTTTATTGCTTTGATTTTAATACATCCTTTGGCTGTGGCTTGTGGTTTACTTTTATTCCACTGCTTTTCTTACAGTGAGTTTTTTAAATTTGGTGCTTTATATTATATTATTTGATTTAGTTCATCTATTATTTGCATTATTAGTGCATTTATTCTTTACATTATCAGTGGGGTCATTGTAACCCTTTTAGTAAATATCACATATATTTTTTTGGGGGGTATAGAACCCAATTGTTTGTTTGGCCACTCCTTTGTGCAAAATGGCACTATGAAACATGTTAAAGGAAGACTGCTTTATAGCGTAATCCCTGGGGTAGAGCAGACGAGCATCTATCATGCAGACAGCAGAACTGGCCTGTGAGGTGCATGAAATCTGAGGCATTTCCGCACTGCATCGCGTTCGAAACGGAACGCGTTCAGGCGGAAAGCTTAAGACAGCTCCGGGCGCTTTCCCCGTTCACACACAGACGCGCCAGAACGCGTGTAAACGCGTTCCGGAGCGTCTGTGTGCGAAAGGGGAAAGCGCCCGGAGCTGTCTTAGCCGGCAAACGCCGGCAAGGGGCGCGGAGACAGCCGCGGAGGCAGATCGACAATCAGCTGTTTGACAAACAGCTGATTGTCAAAGCCGCGCGGCGTCGGAGGCGAGCCCGCAGCTGTTTGGGAGACAGAAGCAGGCGCGAACGCTTCTCCTCCCGAACGGCTGCGGGCGGCTCGTCCGCGTTGGAACGCATGTAGAGCACTTTAAAGTGCTCTACATTTCGAACGCGGAAAAGACAGCTGCGGACACGTCGGAACGCAAGCCGCGCGCGGGCAATGCGGATGACGTGTCCGCAGCTGTCTTTTCCGCGTTCCGTTCAGCCCCGTGCGAAAACGTCTCTGGTGCCATTTCACTAGGCTCCTGGAAACAGTCCTGGAAATAGTCCCAGCTGGAATCTTCAGAGGCTATGAACTTTTGTTTCTGGCCTCCAGAGTTGGATGGCGGTAAGCTGCATTATAGTGGATAGCCTCTGGTGCAGGCCACTGGCTTCTGCTCTGGTCTTGGCCCAGATTAATCAATCTGGACCAAGACAATACCAACCAGCACACATCTTGTAGAAGCAGTCTTGTTCCCAGCTCTTGGCTCAATCCTCTTACCTTGGGCCAGATGATTTGATCTAGTCCAAGATCAGACCCATATGCTCTGGAATAATGCAGGTCATGCAAATCATTCCATAAGTTAAAAGGTGGTTTGGCCAGAATAAACCAAACAAGCATGTTAGTCAGCTGGTTGCCTCCACAGGAAGGCCCACAGAAAGTGCAGATAGGGTGAGTCACTCAGATGTACTGTAGTCCATTTGTTAGGAGCTCCTCACAGCTGTGGGACTCCTACAAATGATGTTTATGATGGCCACCTCAGTGGTTTCTGGTAGGGGTGGGAAGGATAGGGTTCAGACCACCACCAAATATTCAGATTACAAATTCTTGTTTCTTCTAAAATTACGTTGGAAGTATAAAAAATCAATTGGTTCCCTTTTTCATTTGTGCCAAGAAAATGAAGAGACCCAGAAATATAGGCAGATAGTGTACAGTATTCTGTGATGCAGCAGATTTTGAATATATCTTTGATTACCGCCCTGTATTTTTTATGCTTAGTGTCTTAATAACATGTATTCCTAAACTGCTGACAGAGTTAACATTATATGTGTGACCTTCACGACAAGAATTTGCAAGCACAGAGATGGAAGACTTAGCATACTCCTTGATTAGAATAATGCATATTGAAAATTGGGAATATGCCTTTCCTTATTTGCTGAGCTGAAATATTAGACACTAAATAGTTTTCGGAAGTCTTGAAAAGTGCATATTGACTTAAACTGATAAGAGCGTACTCTACACTTGGTCTTTGCCAAAAGGCTAAGAAGTGAATGAGCTTGCGACGAACTAATGTTGACTAACGCTCGCACTTGGGAGAAGTAATTGTTAGCCTTTACCTCCCACGATCAAATACTTACCTCGGTTTGATCATGGGCCTAGTCCTCTTCAGGGTGCCGCCATCTTGAGTGCAGTGCCCTCCACGACTACACGTGTGTCAATGCCATTGCCATGATGATGCTGACCTTTGTTGAAGTCATGTCAAGAGGGAAGCAGAGGTGCAAATGCTCCTCAGCTGGACACAAAAGGTAAGCTTTTGGGGAAGGCTGGTAAAGTTGCAGAGCACGATTTCGTGCTCCACACCTAGTTGATAATTAGGCAACTTCGGAGAAGGAAGGGGGCACCTGGAGGCTGTAACAATCTCCTCTAGGTGCAGGTGCCAGCCAGGTTTGAGGTGCTCAAAGCTCCCCATGAGATGAGCTACTGGTCCAACTAGCCTATTACCCAGGCCAGCCCTGAGAGTTGGTTACCAGCGGCCTTTCTGCACTTGGCCTTTTTCTGGAATATATCCCACAATAGGGACCTGCTATCTGCATGCTAGTGTAGACTATGAAAGGCCCCATGTGATGTTTGCCATAGTCTGTATTAGCTTGTGGCCAGCAGACCACTATCCCAAGACTTATTCCAGAATAAGTCTATGTGCAGAAAGGACTCAGCTGAAAGCCTTGAGATCAATCATCCCCTCCCTGAAGCCCCTTTCCTTTAACAGTATATTTAATGGAAAGCATTAGCCTGTGCTTTGGCATGTTTTTTCTTGGTTTCTTCTCCAACTGATTTTGCATCTGCCCCCACGGTCATTGTTGTGCCACTTGAAAAAGGACATAGCCCTCTCTTCCGTTGCTAAAGGAGTATTTACCTGTGACAGGGAGCACAAACGGGGGGTCGAATAACATCTCCGCATGCAATATAATCAGTGCTTGTGTCAGCTCAAAGAAAGCGAGGTTTTGCTGTAATTTGTCTTTTTAATCTAGGAAGTAAGTACATGGAATTACTACTGAAGCTTACAGTAATTCTGTTGGCGACTTTAATGGCATCATAATTGGGCCTCCCATTAGTGGCCTGTTTTGTTGTAATGGTTTTAATGACCCTAAATGGATATACTTAGCATCACATATTCAGCACATTACAATCTGCATATGGTCCAGGCCTACAGCATGAATCTAATTTCTAAGCAGCTTCTCCCTGGTGTCACTAAGAGTTACAATAGGAGTGAACGTAGCTCTTATACATCTTTTTTAAAGGAGATGATCTCTTGCTTCTTCCTAACCATTCCACAATATGCCCTTTAATCAACATGACGCTGCAGTAATGGATTTCGTCAAAGAGGACGGTGTGCGTGGTGACTCGGACCATATTAATAGAACAGCATGTTTGGATTGTCTTAAATCCCAGCCACCCCCCAGTCTAATATTTTTCCACAGGAAATGCTATGTGGCTCGTACCCCTTGCATGCTGTGCAAATTTATTCCAGTGAAACTCAGGTTGTGATCTCAACGGACTTTACTTGAGCCGGGCTCAAATGTATTCATTTGGTAGGAGTCAGGAAGTTCTTTAAAGCCACAGTCATTTGTCTCTCCCAGCAAAACTGTGACAGGTTGTTAAGTAGGGCTGCATCCCCATTATAAGCTTAATCCAGTTTCCCTAAACCGAAATAATAGAACTGGATGCAAATGCGAATTTGCGTGATCCCATTACTTTCAACTCAGTTGTGTTGGATCTGGATTCTGAGGATCATAAGTGGCATAAGTGACTCAAGGGGAGACTCAAGTGGCTACTTTCTAAAAGCCGTTTTTCGGGGCTGCCCTGCCCTCTTCCTCCTGGCGTGAACACGCCACCATGGAGCCTGGCTGGGTGGCTGGGTGGCTGCCGCCTGCCTGGATGGAGGAAAAATGGCAGCCGGCAGCCAGTGATTCTTTCCCCTCCTCTCCCCATTGCCCAGGGCAGACAGCAGCAGCTGCAACTCAAGCCCCCTTGCTTTAAACATTCACACAACTCCCAGAATCTGCAGCTGCTTTCCTTTCCCTTTCTAAAGGTCAGAACTCCAAAGAGCTAGAATTGCGCAAAATTGCAACATTGTTATCAGGTGTGAAGTGCTTGGATTGCTACAGTGTAGCAGCTGCTGTAAAGGGTGGATTTTAACACTGAAATCACTATCTTTGAAAGCAAGCTATTGGGGGAGAGAAACCCTAAACATGAATTCTCATCCCTTAAAACGGTATGGTCCCAACAGTAAAAAATGTAACACGTATCAAGCGCACGAATCGGAGTGAGACCTGTTGAAATGAGGGTTAACATTTACAATGCTTTGGGGCAATTTAACACACGGAAAGGTTGTTAAGCCAAACTGACGTGGGGTCTGCGAGGATTGAAACTGTGTCGAAACTGAATTAAGCTTGTAATGGGGATGCGGCCTAGGAGTTTGGAAGAAGAAATAGGCTAAGGAATTCAGGCATGTACTTGTTGGCATCTAAACACAGGGCCTCTTTTGGTGGCATGTGCGTGAATGTTCTGAAACTTTTATTCCTTTGAATGGCATAATTTGCCATAAATCTCTGTTTAAGACTTCTGTCAAGCTTGTGTTAAACTTCCTAATAAATGCTGTTCCTTGCAAACACCAACTATTACAAAGGGAAGGCGCATTGTTCTGATTATTGTCATATTTGTGTGTAGATGGGTGCGCATGCACATATGTATAACTGTTTGTCAAAGCTACAGAATAAATGAAACTGCAAGTATATGAGAACATTGCTGTTTGGAACTGCCGCTCATAAATTTCATCACCTCTTAAAAATATCTTTTTTGCAAAATGGGTGATAAAATTCACAGTAGCTGCAAACCTATCTTGAAACAGATGAGTATGCGCACCTATCTTGAAAGAGGAGAAAGAAGTAATAACTCAGTGGTGGATGTATTACTCATACTGATCCACATTTTTCATTGAAAAGTTCCCATTCATACACCAGGAAGTTGTCAGCCAGGCACTTGAATTCTGAAATCGTGCTTTTTGCCTGTGCGAGTTAGAAGGCACTGCAGTAGAAATTGCTCATTACAGAATCATAGGGCAGGTAAAACTGTTTCAGGCCATTTCCACATTCACTTTTCTTGGAGCAGTCTGTTAGCTAGATGCGGATAAACCACAGGCAGAGGCATCTAGTAATAAGTTTAATGATTGCTCCACTGACCTTATCATAAAATAAAATACAAAAATAAAATCTAAAAAATAAGTGGATACACTTATTGTTAAAATACTGAGTCTAAAACATAGCAGCACGAATTTTGGCGGCCTTGATGATAAACACGGCCACTTGTGTGGTAACACGTTTTTCAGTTCCACAAAGAAACCTGTACATTTTCTCCCTACTGTCTATTAAGTGACAGTTTGCAAGTAAAGGTGAGATAAACTATTCTCTAATATTTTTATAATAAGTGCAGTTTAAAATAACATGCACCGTGTCCTCCACGCCTTTGGCTTCGCACGAGCAGAGTCGGCCTTGTACTGGGATGTTCAGGTACCGCCCTTGGGGCATCCTGATGTCCAGGAGATCAAACCTCGCCCTGGTAAAGGCGAGTCATAAATTTAATGGTAAAGGGTACCTTAGATAACTTTTGTTTGTAGTCAGTTTGGCTTGTATTATGTCATTTTGTCCTTCTATGTCTGTTATATGCTGTTTCAAAACTTCCTTTGCCCTGGGTCCTGCTACTCCCAGATCTTGCAGGGACAGAGGCATCTACATTAAGTAGACTTCAGAACAGCCATTCTTCTCCCGATTGTATTTCTTCTTCCTTCCACTTCTGTGCGTATAATTATCTAGCTGCCATCACCACATACAGGATTGATTTAAACTTTCCATAGAACTATCTACAATCCCTAATAAAACAATTCTGGATTAAACCTAACGTTTCTTTTTAAAATTCTTAACATCAAATTATATATCATATAATTTCTTTCTCTTCTTTTAGCCTTGCTTACTGAGTAACGGTTAAAATGACTGGGGCATAGTTTTTGTACCATTTCTGGGTTTCACTCATCCATTTATTTTTCTGCTGGTTTATCTGTGACTTAATTTTGCTTATTACCTAGAGACTTAAGACTGAGATGGAAAAATAATTTTAATATTTAAAAAAACAAAACAAAAGGGGGAGATTAATGGAAATTATCTGAATGGTTTGTAAAAGAACAGAACTGCAGCTGAAGGACTGCTTGCTCCCCTACTCCCCCTTGAGTTACTGAATGTGCATGCTTTTACCTTAATTTGAAAAAGAGGAAGAGAGCGAGGCAGAATTGCAAATTTGCACACTTCTGGCTTTTTAAAAAGGGAAGGTGGGGGTAAAATGGTTCCAGACATCACAAGCGGTCCTATCACCACACTTTGTGTGGCCTGAACGTTGGGACTAAGACATCCCACAATTTACTTCTCCCAAAGCTGTGTCTTTTTTTTTCTCCCCCTTTTTTATTTTGGATTTAAAGAAATTAACTAATACAATGCAATACATTTTATATTGATTACACTTTCTCTTTGTAAACCAACATGTGGCACTTTCATTTGGGAAATCTCTCATGTGCTGCCCACTGGCATTGGAACAAACTCCCCCCACCCCCCGCAAACTTACTTATCCAAAAGCCATGTATTAATAAACTCCACCAAAGCAAAACTTCAGATCTGAACACCAGCACCACCCCTTCATCATCATCAATTTATAAAGCACCATCAACATACATAGCACTGTATAAAGTAAGACAAATTTTAAAATTGCAACCATAACAAAGGGTGTTTTTCCACCGTCACTAGAAGTACCCCATTAAGTACCCATTAATGGATACTTAATGGGTACTTCTAGTAACAGTGGGAAAACACCCAAAGTTACAATACAACAACAGGAAAAATTTAAAAATTACAATAGTGGGGTGAAAAATAAAAATTCCCTAATTAAAATAAAAAGTATAAGCAACACACAAATTTAAGTAACACAGGGAAAAAAAATCAGCTTGACAATTAGCACTAGAAGATCTCTAAAGTACAACAATATCCCAAAGTTAATGACAATCAAAGGGCCTGGAGAAAAAAAACAATTTTTAACTGTGATTTAAAAGCAATTAAATTCTTCTTCTTCTTCTTCTTCTTCTTCTTCTTCTTCTTCTTCTTCTTCTTCTTCTTCTTCTTCTTGAATATAGGTGCAATGGGACAAGGAGGCCATAGGAACCAGCTGGGTACTTGTTTATGCTGCAAATATAGTCTTTTCTACCCCATCCGCCTCTCAAATGGCTCATCCATTACAGCCTGAATACTGAATTATGCACCAAAAGGGCATATCCTAGTTTCCCATCCATGTAATTCAGCTGTTCTCAACCTTCCTAATGCCGTGACCCCTTAATGCAGTTCCTCATGTTGTGAAGACCCCCAACCACAGAGGTGGGGAAGCTGGGGGGAGGAGGAAAGGGCAGTGGGAGACTCATCGTGACCCCTCTGAAAGGGTAGTTTGACTCCCAAAGGGGTCCCGACCCACAGGATGAGAATTACTGATGTAATCCATGCCATGACACCTCCCCCAGCCTAAGAATGTACAAAATTCAGTTGAAATAACAAAAATGGAGCAAAGGGGCCAGAGTGGAAAGTGTGGGGACAGAGGGTGGTCACTATACCCTCCCTTGGACAAGCCAAAGTGTAATTAACTGGGTGCACCCGATAACTAAGGGAAGAAGGAAAGGAAGGATGATAATGTTAGAGAGGATAAATTTGGTCAGCAAACTGAGGCCAAGGAGACTGAAAAATGTGGAATAAAAATAAACTCAATCTGCATTGGAGCAGATGGGCGTAGGATCAAACTAAAAATGTTCTGTCTCCATCATCTCCTAAGACAGACTGTTCCTGTGGTGGTGTGACTATAGCCTTGATGTTGCACAGGTGGACTCCGATAACAGGACTTATAGGACTGTGCAAACAGTAAGATTTACTTCTGAATGAACAGAGTGTGATCACACTGGCTTTTTTGGGAGTCATCCATTTTCCAAGATCACCACATCTGTGGATAAAGGGGGGGGGATTTCACACAGTTTAAAAAAGCAAGTGGCTTACCTTGTCTTCTTTCCTTAGCATTGCCTTCCTTCCTCACCTCCCATTGATTGTCTGTGGACCTGATTGGTTGACAGCTCTAGCCGGCTGAGAGTGGCTAGGACCATCAATAGCTCCCACCTCATCTGCCTGAAACTGCATGAGTTGGCCTGAGAGGGACATTTTCATGTCTACAAAAGGGACACACAAACAGAAGCTTGAGCATGTGATAAATGTTGTTTTATATTATCCACCTGCTCCCGAAGTGTCAAAAGCACCATAGAAGCATCCACTTTAGTGTGTCTGATCGCGCCCTTAGTCTCCATAATGGGAAAACATATCAGTGCTAAGTCAAAGGCTTGACCTGGACCCTTAATGCCTTGTTCTTTTGCTAAAAAGTAACCACAGAATATCTGGGTCACTGGTAAGGCTTCAAAAGCTCCAGTGTGCTTAGTGGAAAATCTCCACTTGCCAGGGCATCTTGCCAGCCTCTTTTTAACAATCACATAACCAGTCAGAATAGAATAAACTCCATAAACAATAATTTATTTGCTTCTTATTTAGTTTTATAGCCAATCAGCGACAAGGCTGGATGAACTTAAAATAAATCACACATAAAAACAGGACATTAAAACTATGAGAAAATAGCAAGACATTAACAAAATGAAATTTTGGGGGATAAACAACCAACTTGGTATTGACAACCACACTTTCCCCTTCCCATTTGCAGATACTATTGTTTTTATACATACTGTTATTGTTTTAATAATGTTTGATTTTAAATATTGTTACCTGCCTGGAGACCCCTGGGTATAGGGCAGGATAAAAATGTACATACATACATACATACATACATACATACATACATACATACATACATACATGCATGCATGCATGCATATATACATACATACATACATGCATGCATGCATATATACATACATACATACATGCATGCATGCATGCATACATACATACATACATACATACATACATACATACATACATACATACATACATACATACATACATACATACATACATACATACATACATACATACATACATACATACATGAAATATACCGCAGTACAACATCAGTGACCAAATTGAGGTTGCATTTACACTTCAATTTTCCCGTGCACCGGAAAGCGACCCTAACACACTCCTATTATACCTTTCAAAACAAAAAGACAGAGTCTCCATATTTCGTCCCAAAAATCCAATTGGAGCTCGGAAGTCAGAGCTTGGTCTGGTTAGGTGGTCCATTCTAAATCAAATGTGTGTTGACAGAAACAGACTTTTGGAGGTGGCACCAGTGTGGGTGGAGCACTTGTGACTGCTTTCCCTCTTGGTCATTCTCACCTGGCATGTTCTTCTCTACACACCAGGAAGGAGAGGATGGGCATGCCCCCTTTCTGCATGCCAGCATGGGGGACTGAGTTTAGTGTGGACAGGCAGCTCAGCACATGGTGTGCACATTCTTCTAAAGGTGTATCCTTCTAAAGGATAGTGGGGACTGAAACTTCAGAAGGATTCTGTTTGATCCCCACTCCTGATTCAAGGGGTGATTTTTGGTGATGCACTATGGCGTACTGCTGAAAAGCACTCCCTGGTTGATCCAGAACTCCACAGTTGATCCTGTATTCCAGATCCAGGTCCTTAGTCCACTTGTGGACCCAATTAAGTGTGTCCACAAGAGATCTGAACTAACAACCTTTTAATCCAGTTCTGGCTCCATCTGCACTGGACAGAGCCAGACCAGCAGGGGCGGGGCCTCCTTGATCTGCATTAATGTGCAGATGAGGAAGCCTGTGATCTGGATTAAGCAGCCTTTTAATCTGAATCACGAGCGAGTGTAGAAAGGCCCTTGTCAGCTCAACCAACTTTTCCGAGACACGTCTAGCATAGAAGGGCTATGTGAATGCTTGCGTGTGTGCCTGTGTGTGACATTCAAGTTACCTTTTGGAAACAATATTTAATGAAACCACTTTAGCTACTTCATCTCGCGTGGCAGAATCCCCTTGGATTGACAGGCTCATTATTAGTATGAATATTATCTGCACCAATGATGGTCAGGTGAATTATTTCGGCATGCTTGGCGTACAGTGCTAGGAGACAGTAAGTAAGAAAGAAAAAGATGAAGTCATTCAGCTTGTCTTTGAAAAGAGGGGAAAAGGTCAAGTCTTCTATAAGATTGAGGAGAAAGTGCTTTTAAATCATGTGATGAATAATAGTAATCTCAGATGAAGGTAGCTGAGAGGCTGATTGAGTAAATGAAGTGAATTAGTCATATTTAGCTAAGCACCGGTATTTTCCTTGTCCCCCAATTTCTGACTTGTGATATCACTCAGAATCTGTTCTAACACACACACACACACACACACACACACAAATGCTGTAAAGTGCTCAGGGTTTTTGTTTTTGTGTGTGTGTATGTGGAAATAAATGATTAGATAATTTATATTGAAGTACGGTTTAGTAAGAAAAGCCGAGACCATATGCAAAGGTCAATCTCCGAAGCGGCTTCGAAGTCACTTCGAAGTCTACTCCAAAGATCAGTACAGACTTCAAAGACGCTTTGAAGCCACTTCGGAGATTGCACCCCCTGTCCCCCCAAACATGTGGGGTGATAGGCAGACCCCTCGTGGGTAGATCTGGATTTCCAAATGGGTGCTCTGGTTTTTCCTCGGCAGGAAGGCTAGCACCCATTGCTATTGGGTGCTAGACCACCCATGGAAACACATTGGGTACTTACCTTAATCCAGATCTACTAGATCTGGATTAAGGGAAGTACCCATTCCCTAAATCCGGATCTTAGATCCGGATTAAAGGAGTGCAGTGGAAAAACACCCCTTATTTCCATATGTGTTGGGATTGCCCTCCGATTAAATGTTTTCTGGAAAAAAAATACATAGAATTTTGAGGAGAATGTTCCAAATACACATACCACAAACTCCAAAAATATTTTTATTACATGGTTTTTCAGATTTGAATATTGGAACAGAAGAACAAAAACGGTTACATCTTTTAATACTGGTAACCCAACAGTGTATAGTGCATAACTGGAAAGATGCCTTGAATCTGACTAAAGTTGTACGGTATAGAACAGTGTGGAAACCTATGATGAATGAAAATCTTTCAGTCAAATATTTGAGGATGGAGGGAACTGATAACATTCAACAATTCAGACTGATCTGGAGCCCATGCATTGAAGAATTGAACAGGAGATCTTTCCTAGAGTCGTCTGAAAAGATACAGTATTTCTAAACAGATGGATAACATAAGGATGGTGTTTCAGGCTCTAAGATTACTTTTTTAAAAAATAGGGTACAGGTGACCAAGTAGAAGGGGACATTAAATAAGGGTGTTTTTTTTCTTTTCTTTTGTTTGTACTTAGTGATTTGTACGGTTTGTGTATGTCATTGTTGTTTAATATTTGTTAAGTTACTTTTAGAAAATAAAATATATTTAAAAAAGAATTTGCTTACTTCAAATTGAATTTGGTTAAATTTGAATTTTAAAGATTCGAATCGAATGGACTTTTCAGGTATTTTATTTGAATCGAATTGAATCCTGAAAATTACATTCATGCCCACCACTACAGACAACCTACAGAACATTTATAGCCCTGCCAATCCAACAGTTTCAGATAATACCATTCACTGGTTAAGTAACGGCAATGGAGCGTGTCTGCCAAAGTGACGGACCCAGAAGTCCCAAATTCGGATTTCGTATTGCCTGAGCTGTGCCCTTAGGATAAATGTTTAGGCGGGGACTTTGTCATCTGATCATTTTTGTTCTAAAATTCCCATGCAGTTCTCTGCTTTATTGTTTAAAAAATAATCTCCATTCATTTTTGCATTGCATTTTGAGAGAAGTAAAAATGTGAATGTCCAGAGCTTTGTGCTAAAACTGGGAATGTGCAAAGTTCAGTTGCATATGAAAATTTGATCAAACAGTTTGTGTTTATGAATATTTACAGCATACGAAACTTGCAGTTGTTTGGA
Source organism: Aspidoscelis tigris stejnegeri (assembly GCA_023333525.1). Lineage (NCBI taxonomy): Eukaryota > Metazoa > Chordata > Lepidosauria > Squamata > Teiidae > Aspidoscelis > Aspidoscelis tigris. The sequence goes on from JALMGA010000008.1 coordinate 22,306,165, forward strand.
TATCTGGAAATTCAATCAAACCAAACCAGTCTGCCACTCGCAAGCATGAATAATCCAATTGCCAGTGTGTGTTCACTGTGCTTTTGCTATTGAAAACAGTTTTTTAATGGAGAAAATGTATTTTTTTGTTTTTCAACAAGTTCAAAAATGAATTTGAACAATTGTTTGATTAATTGGTTTGCACTGAACAGAACCAATGGGCATTCGGTTCAATGGGAACTGAGCACATGATTTTCATTTGTGCTCATCCGTGATGCTAACTGCTTTAAAACTGCTTTTAAGGAGCACATTTCAAACATCTGCAAAGCCAGGCTAGGTACATTTTCCATATGTAGGTCAGAGAGAGATCTGCATGCACCAGCTCTGCCAATGCAGAGTCATCCTTTACTGGCAGCACTTTAGCACTGCCAGTGTAACCCTGACAGTGGAGATTTGTGAGGGCTTCTCCCCTGGCATCCTGTCCTAGATAGACTGCCTAGGTTGAACATTCTGCTCTTTGAAAATCTGTTCAGGTTTGATCAGGCTGACAACACAGCTGGCAACAAAGCAGAAACCCATTATTTTGCCATTTATGTTCTGTTGGCACAGGGTCCTTTCCACCACCCAAACTGGCCTGGATCTCCTTGAATGCCTCTAGTGCACTACTGCTTATCTTAGAACAGCCCAACAATTGTTCTGTATTAATTATGTTGAAACTAGGGGTGTGAATAAATGGGTTTTTGTGTTCAGTTCATAACAAATTGAATGTTAGAAAATTCATATTTGTTCGAATAGACCCCTTTCAAATATGGTAGGATTCTAATCAACACAAATGTATTCGTACGAATTCGTATGAATATTTGATAAGAACGGATATGTATTCATTTATATCAGATATGTATCCGTATCTGATATAAATCTGATGCAATATCCAATGCATATTCCCAGTTTAATGAATGCCCAAACTACTTGTACAAACGTTCCAAAACATTCATATTCGTATGAATATTATTGTACAAATGTCCTAACATTTTATTTGTGTAGGAATGTCCAAATTTGTATGAATTCCTACAAATAACAAATGTTACAAATATTTGTGCACATTCATAGTTGAAACTAATAAGGCTGAATCCCCAAAAGACTTATTTGCCTCTCTACAGTAGTCTCCCTCTACTGTCACTGTATTCAAGCGGACTTAAAAGTGCCCTGCACTTCCGGAATAAGCATTCGCATGAGGCTCATGAACAAAACGCGTGTTTAAAATGCACCTTCCATCTCCACAGAAGCGTGTTGTCTTTCCTTGCATCTTTTTCTTCCCCCCACCTCTCTTGTTCAAAGGAAAACTAGCCAGATCTCTGTCCCCCGAAATGGCTTCCCGTGCCGGCAAAGGGAATGATCACTCGCTCATCCACTCTCAGCACTTACTTTCACTCTGTTCTCTGTTCGAAATGGCTTGGCTGCAGCCATCGGCCACGCGATCGTGCGCTCATTTGCTCTTAACACTTTCACAGATCACCCACTTCACACCTGATAACATTGTTGCAATTCTGAGCAATTCTGGCTCTTTGAAAGTTCTGACCTTTACAAAGGAAGGGGAGGGAAGCTGCAGCATTTCTGGGAGATGTGTGAATGATTTATGGCTGTGTGTGCAGGCAGCAATCCCCGCCCCTTTTGCCACGGAGCGTCCCCAAGGTAAATGTTGCAAGGAAAACCCGCGACATCCAGAAAGAGCAATGAAACTCTTCTTTAAAGGGCACGTATTTTGTCACAGGTTTTCCTGCTTTTGTAGCGCTGGAAGCTCGTTTAAAACCCTGGCTTGGGGGCACTCAGAGGCAAAAGAAGATTTTTAGTAGACTTTAAATTGCTTGGGGACAGGCCCTAAGAGTATTTATGACTGAAGTGGCAAAATCCTATTTCTCAGCTTTGCTAACTTTCTTTCCTTCTGCCTAAGACAATAGGGTCTCATTTAATGAACACAGTATCACTTCCCTTTGTGTGCCAACTGATGTTTTTCTTGTTACTTGTCCTATATTGTCATTTTAGGGGCATTTCAACCCAGCATGGAGAAATGAAAGATATTCTCCTGCTCCTTACTGCTTTTTATAGCATCACAGAATATTTATAAGACAAATCCAGTATGAAAATCGTTTACTGAGGGCTTAACTGCCTGAGACAAACTTAATTTATGTTAAAATATATTGTCTGTGCAGAATGTTTAGTTTGATTGGTCTTGGGCTCAGTGCTGTAACATGATCATAATAATGAAACTGTCCTTGAAATTTTGCTTTTACCAAGACGCATCATTGGGTCTTGAAGAACGTTGCAGATTTTCTCCAGTTTTACTAAGAATTGATTCATCTCATGGAATATCAAAGTAGAAGAGGATCCCATAAAGTTAACATGCCAGATGTTCCCATGGATGTTGCCAGGATGATTCAGTCTGGCCTGGTCTGGCCATCCATACTTAAAGCACTTCTGGTCTGGTATGGGGCTTTTGTAACATTCAAAGTGTAGACGGTAGGGATGTGCACTAATGATCTAAACATTTGAAATTCAATCATTTTGATCAAATGTGGACATTCAAATCTGAATAGAAAGTCTACACATTCAAATTTAAACATTCGAACAAATTTTGAATGTTCAAAAACATTCATTCAAATAATTCGGATAATAATAATAACGTTTATTTATAACGCCCTTTCCACCAAAGGGCGGTACATAACATCACTAATAAATACAAAATACAACCCATACGTTTAAAATCCCCCTTAAAACCCCATTCAAAATAACCTCCTATTTAATTTTCAGTCCCTTAACTAAATAATAATGGATATATGTCAGTCTATAGGCCAGGGTCCATCAGATATTAAAAAGAACTGTTTTCAAGCCCTTGCGGAATTTGGTCAGGTCCTTTTCAAGCCTTAGGGCAAGGGGCAACCTGTTCCAAAGATATGGGACCAGGTCTTGAAAAGCTCGAAGTCTCGTAGTAGCCATAGGTGTTTGAGGTGCAACCAATAGGGCTTTATCCATCGACTGCAGGTCCCTAGCAGGAGAATACTACGTTAATTTGGCTGCTAAATAACCTGGGGTTTGCTCTCTAACTGCCTTAAATGCCAGGACTAATATTTTAAAATAAGTTCTGGCACGAATTGGGAGCCAGTGTAATGACTTCCTTGCAGATGTGACATGGGCATATCTAGGCAGGTTCATCACCACTCTGACTGCTAAGTTTTGTGTTAAAATTAGAGGCAGTAAGGAGCTATTCGGGAGACCTGCAAGGAGACTATTACAATAATCTAACCTTGAACAAACCAGGGCTTGAACCAATGTTCGAGCTTTGTCCATGGACAAAAATTTCCTAATTTTCCGTATATTGTACAGATGGAAGTTACAAACTTTAGCTGTCTTTTCTATAAATGGACGTAAGGAGAGGTGATCATCAAATATCACTCCAAGGTTTTTAGCTGCTGACGTAGGAGTTAATATGTGGCCTTGAAGATGAATGATTGGGCAGGAAATTGGAGTCCGTGGTCGGTCAGGTTGAACTATCAAGATCTCCGTTTTACCCATGTTAAGTTTTAGCCGATGAGTTGCCATCCACATAGCAATGTTCGTCAGAATTTCCTTAATCGAATCCCATTTGGGAGCACCAAGGGAATCAAAAGATTTGAACACTTGAGTATCATCAGCATACATGTGATATTGGTATCCTCTGTCCGTTAGAAACAACCCAAGTGAGCGGGTATAAAGGGTGAACAACAGTGGGCTCAAGGTTGAGCCTTGTGGGACGCCCACCGGTAGCGAGATTGTCTCTGAGGTTTTCCCTTGGAGATTTACTGAGAACGACTGACCAAACAGGAAGGAGGTAAACCAAGCCAGAGGAGTTCCAGTTATACCTTGCGAAACTAGGCATGACAGCAGAATTTGATGGTCCAATGTATCGAAAGCGGCGGACAAGTCTAGTAGGATCAGCACTGTGGTACGGCCATGGGCTTTAGCTGTTAAAGCTTCATTAATAATATAATTCAGGGCCGTTTCGGTCGAATGACCTTTCCGAAAGCCTGACTGAAAGGGATCAAATGCCTCTTGTAGAACAAGGTAAGAGGACAGCTGGGACAGGACCACTCTTTCCAGTATCTTTGATAAGTAAGGTAATAATGATACTGGTCTAAAGGATCATTCAAATGTACAGATACGTATGTATTCGTATGTATCTGTACATACGTATCTGCATGCATTTGCTCTTATAATACGGAACAAAAATGGGATGCATATGGGATAAAATGGGATGCATACAAAATGCATAGAGATATGTATAACACATACGAATGTTGTTGACATTCGTATCTTCAAATTGGTATCTAACATTTGAACAAATAGATTCAAATGTATTGGATTCAAGTAAGTTTCTGTAACATTCGGATTCTAAACATTCAAATCAAACAGAATGTTTTGACATTCAAATTCAGATGCAAAAAAAAAATTAGTGCACTTCCCTAGTAGATGGTTGCCATTGTGCACTAGCTGGTATTATACCATACCAGTCAGGTAAGTGTGAAAAGGTGCTCTATCATGCTTCTGAAAGGACATCTTGGGTGCTTCCGCACATGCCCTTAAACTCCCATTAAGGACACATGTGGAAACCCACATCTGCACAGCAGCACCATTTTAGGATGTCTTGGCTAACCAGCGTCCGCACAGCAACACCCATTAAGCACACATGTGGGAAACCGCATCCACACAGCGGCACCCATTAAGGACGGAATGGGTAGGCTGCATCCACACAGTGGTACCCATTAGAGACAGATAGGGGAAGCTGCTTCCGCACCTATCTGTCTCTAATGTGTGTTTAATGGGGTTTAAAGAAAGACTACATAGAAGGTAGTCTTAACGGGTGTTTCACTGTGAAAATGTATCCATTTAGGATTTGTCTGCACAGTGAAACCGTGCCTACCCGGGGCCCTCCCCCAGCCCGCCATGATTGGCTCCTTGGAGCTGAGCATGGCGAGCCAGGGGACTCCGCTCTTGCGGTTTGCCCTCACCTCAGAAGCGGCACCTCACTGCTTCTCCAAACCCCTCCCTAGCCCACCCGGGGGAGAGCGTGAGCGATCCCCTCCTTACCTCTTCGTAGTCGCCTCGATTCTGGCTGCGGGGTCCCAGGAGGCTGCGCGCCTGCATCCTGCGCACCTCCTGACTGGCCAGGGCAGCTTCTGGCAGCACCTGCCGTCAGAAGGCTCTCTGCACAAGCGCGCTGCCCTGGCCTGTCAATACGCCTGCACAGAGAGCCTCCTGACGGTCAGTCAGGAGGTGTGCAGGACACAGGCATGCAGCCTCCTGGGACACCACGGCCAGAATCGAGGCGAATACGAAGAGGTAAGGAGGGGATCGCTCATGCTGTCCCCCGGGTAGGCTAGGGAGGGGTTCGGGGAAGCTCCCCCTGGCTCCAGATGCGGCGATCCGCCACTTCTGGGGCGAGGGCGAGCTGTGAGAGTGGAGTCCCCAGGCTCGCCATGCTTGGCTGTGGCAAAGCCAATCACGGCGGGCCGGGGGAGGGTCTCTGGAGCACAGATGTGAGGTGGGTGCTGTCGTCCTTCCACTGCATGTGCGGAAGGAGGGGGGGTTGATAGATCTGTATCTATTAGATATGGATCTACCTTCGTAAATCCGGATCTACCCTGCAGATGCAAAAAAAAATTACCCTCTAAAACAGATCTACTAAATACGGATGAGGTAGATCCGGATTTGCCCTGGTAAGTGTGGAAGCACCCCTTGACAGAATTTCTGTGTGAACAAACCCATTTTAAAAAAACCTTGACAGCATTATATCAATATTCATATTTTGACAAGATTTGCAGTAACAGCAAATCTGAAGTCAACTGAAGTTTGCTACCAAGAGTATTCCTAGACTAAGAGCAATTCAAAGGGTAAATGTTGCACTCATTCATTAATTTTCTTTTGAAGATGAAACATTGCCTTCTTCCACTTTTTTCTCCCTGCGAAGCGTGATCTTCCATCTTGAGCCCATGTGTACTGAAACAAGAGCTTCATGCATTCCTCTTTGATTCAAGTTCTTGTTATTGCTCTGTGGTGGCATAGGCTGTGTTCATGGTTTCAGAACTGCATCATAATGCACGAGGGACGCATATATAGCTTGGCATATGGTGGCCAAATGGCAGGAGAATTCACTGGCATGGCAAGACCTAGCCTTGTGTTCCTTTAACATGTCCATCAGTACAAATTACTAGTATTAATTAGAAGAGGAGCGAACACTCGTGACCTCACCTTTTGTGGGCTAAAACAAATGAGCTGTGTGTGAATTAGGGATATGTATAAATGGTTTTTTTATTTGATTCATATCAAATTGAATGCAAGAACATTCATATTCATTCAAAATAATCCCCTCCAAATGTGGTAGGATTTGTTTTCGATATGAATATTCAATCCCATACGAATGAATACGAATAGCATACACTTCCCATATGAATCCCATACAAAGCTTCATACGAATGTATCAAGACATTTGATTTGAATTCAAATGTCAATCTTTGAATGTGGCAACATTTGATTTGAATCTGAATGTCGAAATTTGGCCAAATTCATACGAATTATGAATGTTACAAATATTCATGCACATCCCTAATGTGAATAACTCTTGGTGACAAGAGAAGAAATTTCTCTAACTGATTTTCTCAGAAATCTCTTCTAATAACTTCTGGCCCTTTCTGCACTAGACCGTATACTGGATTATATCCCAGAATAGGCTAACCTTCCATCCACATACTCTCAGAACCCTCATAGCAGGCTCCGAAGCTTATGCAAGCTTCAGAGGAGCATGAGGGTTGTCCCAGAACACCTGACCCAAGTGTGGATTGTTTTTTTTCTGGGACAGTTGTATTGCTGTATTGCTGCAGCTGGGACCCATTCCAGTAGGAACAGACAAGTTGGAGCAGGCCAAGGCCAGGTAAGTGGATAAACAGTCTTGGAGACAGAACATGCATGTTCAACCTGACTGGTCATCATTGTTAATCTGTCACAAGATTTTTCCGTATAGTTTACTTATTGCCTAAATTTTTCAGGCAAGCAAAGGATTCCATCAGGACTGCAACTAAAGATAATCCTAGAGTCAGTAGTTCTTCCAGAAACAGGTCCTATGCAGAAGGGATGTGGCTTTTCCAGCAGTGACTCAATATGCAGCCACCTCTGAACAGCAATGTAGAAAAGCTTTTTCCTTTCCTGGGAACCACAGTTATTTCCCAACAAGGGTTTGTGATCTATGCTCAGTAGATTTTCTGTAATGCCTGAAAGGATTGTTTATTTATTTTGCCTCGTTTCACTTTTCCATAGCACTTAGAGATTATAGGTGGGTGAGTGTTTCAGCTCCCCTTGACCCTGCCTGACTTCAATTCTCAGGCTTGTAGCAAAGTGATGTTCTTTCTGTGCCCTGCTGGAGGAAAAGGTGCTGTGAATAACTCAGAATGTGTATCCCTGCCCACCTCTTTTCCTAGACACAATAAAACACAATACCATACAAATCACTCTCCTGCTCCCCTCCCCATCTATTCTGAGCAAAGTGCATCTTTGTATTCTCTCTGGAACACAATGGCAGGCAATATACATTGTGAATCCCTGGGTTGCGGTGCAGGGGCTATTACACCAGGAATGAATTAAAGCATTCAGTCATACCAAATCATCAAGAGAGAGGAAAAGGAATTAAAAAGAGAAGGGAGAGACAGAAGCATGAGGTTTAAGAGACACAAATTCAGTAACACACTTTTTTAAATGAAATTCTCTTACCTCCCCGTTCTACAAAAGGTCTGTACTAGCACACTGCTAAGAGGCCTATTAAACAAATAAATTGTGCAGATGAGACAGAGAGACAGACAGTCGGGTGATGATGATAGACAGATAGATAGGTTGGTTCCGCACTGGGTGGTTAAACCGGTTTAACCACCCAGTTAAGACCCATTTAAAACCCTTACCTACTTAGCTTCCGCACCAGAGACCGGATTAGCGACCCTTCCTGGCGGCTGCTTCCGCATTTCGGTGTGCGAGATCCATTTCTCAAATGGGTCACGCCACTGAAAACCGGTTTAAATTGAAGACCTCAAAAATGAGGTCTTCAATCCATCCCTTCGCCTGGATCCGTGTGGAAGCAGGACATTTCCGAACATGGCCAGGCAAAGGGACAGATGTCCCAGTGGCTGCCATCTTGGGGAGGGTGGAAGCAGGACGGTTTGCCGCCTCCTGTCCTCCCCCACACACTGCGTGCCACCGGAAACATGGTGTTTCCACACAGCACCCAGGCAATCCTGCTGCCTGATCCGGCATCCCCGTGTGTGTGTGCACGTGCGAGGGCCCTTTGGATCTGTCCGAAATAGAGACGGATCCTCAGGAGGTTAGATCGCTGAGAAATGGCAAATGGCAAATGTGGAAGCACCCATAAACAGACAGACAGACAGACAGACAGACTGACTGACTCTGAGTGGTTTGCCATTTTCTGCTCCGGTCAGTGGATCACCTTTTGTCAGAACTCTCCACTATGGCCTGCCCATTTTTGGTGCCCCCAGACAGCATACCTCATGGGATCATTGAGCCATGCAATCACCTCCACCATGAAGGCAATGATCCATGAAGGGTGTGGCCGTTAGTAACAGCCTTCAAGAATACTGTAATACCCAAAATATAATACACAAATTGTCTCTGTGTCTTAGCTTAACAGTCCACAAGTTGCCCTTACTTATGCAGGAAAACAGAACGGCAGGAAACTTCAAACTTACCTGCTACTGCAGAGCACGTGCTTATCGTTCCGCAGTAGGTAAATTCATAGTAGCATCGGTATAATGCGCCACCACTATGAAGTATTGGACATTAGGTGTGACTCCCACACCCTGACTGCGCATCAGAATGTGCAGTATTCCCAAGTCTGGATCCAGCCAGAATGATCTAGGTTGAGGCATACTAAAGCAGTCTAGCTCCCCCACCGAGTCAGTCTACTGATCCATTGTGATTCTGAGATTAGAAGCCACTGAGGGAGACCAATCCTAGCTGAAACATGTCTAGATTAGGGTTAGATTATTATTTTTGAACTGAAAGTATATATAGGTTGTCACCACAAAGTTTTGTCTATATACTTTGATTATATTTGTGTCGTACTTGACACATTTGTTTTAAAGATGAAGTAGCCTTTGTTTTTCCTTCCCTAATTATATTTCATATGATTCTTTGTGGCTTAGGATACCAAAACAAAGGACCAAGAATGAGGGAGTATTATAAATATCATTACAGCATATCCATTCAGGAAAATATCTTCCTGTGAGCTATACAGGACTTCTGGCTTCAGCTTTTGTTCATAGAACTTTCACAAACTTCCAGCAATTTGTTACTTACTTCCTTACTGTCAAAATGCTCCATACATTATTTTTTATTGCTTCCACATTGCTAAATAATGTACAGAATATTTTTAAAAATTCCCTAGCTGATAAGAACAATATTTGTGCCAGCAGAGCATGTGTAACATTTCCTGAGATACCACAGCAAAACAAATGATTCAGGAGATGCTACACAATTCCACAAAGTGATGGCCATTGCTCCTTATTATAATAACAAAGGGGATTTTGATAAGTTCTTTGGAATACAGGAAGGAAAACAAAAGAGAAAGGTTTGGATGCCTGTTATACAAGCTGTAAATAAGATTCAATATATTGGTAAATCCAAAGAAATCTATTGCACAAAATTCTGATATAACTTATTATAACTGATAAAAACTATTACTAATATTGCCTCAGAACATTACCTCAGAGGTGGAGAGTCGGATCAGGGAGGGGTGGGGGAGGGGTGGGAGTGGTATAATCTCAAATAATTTTGTATATGTATGTCAGAAAAGTTATTTTGGACAATACCTATGAATTGGGAGCCAGTTTGGTCTAGTGGTTAAGGAGCTGGACTCTTATCTGGGAGTACCGGGTTTGATTCCACCCTTCCTCATGAAACTGGCTGGGTGACCTTGGGCTAATCACAGCTCTCTTCTGAGCTCTCACAGCCCCACCTACCTCACTGGGTATCTGTTGTGGGGAGAAGAATAGAAAAGCTTTGTCAGCCGCTTTGAGTCCCCTTAAATGGGTGAGAAAAGCAGGGTAGAAAAACCAACTCTTCTTCTTCTGTGTATAAGTGAAATGTGTAATGTAGCTAACATGACTAAATTAATGGTTCTTTATTAATGATGATGATGATAATTATATATATGTATGCATTTTGCATACTCATAGTTCAATAGGAGTTACAAAATTCCATAAAACAATGGCCATCAGTTCTTATAATGACAAAGAATATTTGAGTAAGTTCTTTGGAATACAGGAAGGAGAGCAAGAGAGAAATCCTCCCCAGTTGTGCACGTATAAAGGCTCAAATATATGCACCTAAAGAGGCTTTTCAAATTCTGAGAGGCCTGGTAAAATTTTGAAAGGCAGCATGGCCAGGAAGTGAATTACCATGACATTAACATGGTTATGTCCTGCATAGCCAATGAGAATTGATCAAATTTGCTTAGTGATTAAAAATGAGGTCAGACCCGTATTTGTAAAAACCATCCTTTCTTATAAAGAAGAATTCCTTGCTGGCTGAGCTGCTTGGAATCACTTGGAGTTCCTTCCTTTTAGAATGCAGCATTTAGCTTCTTCCTTTAAAATGTTTTTTAAAAAATTAGAGGGAAGCATGTACTGGTGATTGTTTTTGTGGATATTGTCCTATGCGTGTTACAGAGAACAAACAACAAATGGCAGTAAAAGGGATAACAGTCCCTGAATCCACAAAAATGATGGCCTGGAAGGTATCCAAAGCCACAGAGGGCAAAATAGTTAACTTAAATAGGGAATAAAATGAAAGAAGGTACTGTAGCTACCACTGAAAAATGGTAGGATATGTTTCATTGCATTTAATAAGTAATGAATTTAATAAATGAACTAATAAATCAGTATTTGGACTGCCCTATCTGTTTGTCCAACTAATGGGACTCTAGCTACTATGCTATGCTGGTCACTTGCTCTTCTTCCTCTACCTTCAAGGTCACACTTGACCACAGCCTATCATGTCACCCTAGCTCAGTGACCTTAACTATCACCTGATGTTACCTGTGACACCTACTTGTTCATGTTCCCCACTCGTAGAATCATCTCTGCTCTCACCATGAGGCACTCTGTGCCCAATCAAATCACACATTCATAGTTAGTCAAAGCAGAATCACTTGACCTTGGTCTCTGGGCCTCTCTAAGGGACAACATCTCCATTATAGACCTGCCTCAGGCAAGTGTGCTGGGAAATGTTAGATCACTACAGGTGCCTTTTAGTAGAATTTTTTGAGCTGATTTTTTTTTGCTGGATTTGCTCAATTTCTACTCAGAGGAAGATTGCAATGCCATACAAAGAAATTAAATTTGGGCTAATGTGAAATGAAGCCAGACGGCTCTCAACTACAGTAGTCTTCCTCAGTGGCTTTCGAATTGTAGATGATCATTAGGTATATGCACGAATATTCGTAACCTTTGTTATTCGTACGAATTCAGACATTCATACACAAATTGAATGTTACAACATTCATACATTAACTTTCGTACGAATAGTTCATTCATTCATTAAACTGGGGATACATATTGGATATGTATTGATATGTATGCGTTCATATAGGATACATATCCGATACGTATGTGTTCATATAGGATACATATCCAGGATATGTATCCAGGATCCATATGCATTCATGTTGGATATTTCTACGAATTCATACAGATACATTTGTATCAAATAGAGTACTACCACATTTGAAGAGTATCTGTTCGAAGCAATGTGAATTTTCTAACATTTTATTCATTAGGAACTGAATGCCCACAAACCCATTTGTGCACATCCCTAATGCTTATTAATAGATGCCTTTGCATCTGGAGGGTAAAGCTGTGACGCTTTGGAGGATTATCTCCATACTAGAGACGTGCACAATTTTTTTTCTCATTCTCTTCCCATCGAAGCTAATGGGATGGAACTTTGCATTTGTGTAAATTAATCCACTTCAAATGTGCTAGGCTTCAAATATAGGCAATATTTGATACAACTGCAAAGTTTCAATCCTTTGCAATGTGTGCAAATTGCAAAGGCGAAAAACATTTTTTTGGCCATCCCTACTACTATTTGCAAAGACCAGTTTCACACAGCTATATTCTTGCTGAAAATGCACCACCGTATTGTCTCTATTTTATACTGTATTGAGATTTGTGGAAATGCATTTGTAAGTTTACACTTACATTATGTTTATATTTCCCTAGATTTGGCGATAGGAATATCTATACAGAAATATAACTATACAATTGAATTGACCAAGTCCTTCATTTCAGAGTGCTTTAACTATTTACAAATAGATCTTTTGTAACTATCCTTTTCAAGGACTTTTGGTTCATATTCATTATATGTCGGCAGACTTTCTCCAGTAGATAACACAAGAATGGCTAATATATAAAAACCAATCTGTTTTAATGGTACATAAACTTTACAGCACTGTCCTTCCTATCTATTCTCTATTATTCCCATTTACACACACACACACACACACACATCCATACTTCCCTCAAGGTGCCTAGGGCAGCCTCTCAACTGACACAAAGATTCAGCAGTCACACATCTAGGTTCTCTTGGGGCTGTGCAGCCACATATGGACCCTGGTCAGACCTTTAGTTTAAGGTGACTTCAGGTTATCTTCTAGTCATGTTACATTATTTTTATTCAGTTTGTTTTCCAAGCCAGCTTATCCCCATCAGAGAGTTTTAACCAGTGTCCCCTTTTCCAGAGGACTCAGTCTGTCCTGGCATGCCAGTCCGTCTTCTCTTCCTCAGTGTGAGTGGCAGGCCAGGCCAAAGGAGGCTAAACCATGTTGTGGTGGATGGGGTCCAGTCTTCCCTTTCATCCAATGTCTAGAAGAGGGCAGCACATCCTCAATTTATGTGTAAGATTCCTCTATCTAGTGTTTTTCCACAAATTTATTTTTTTTAAAAAACAATAATTGTATGGTGAAGACAAGCACATAAGAAAGGAAGGGGAGCCATGGAGGTGGTGGCGAAGGCCTAAAAAAGGAACCGCAAAGACACACCCTTGCCTCCCTTGAGTGACATAATGGCATCCAATAAGAAAGAAAATAGATTTGATGCAGCAAAAAGGGGTGGAATGCCGAGAGTTCTGTGGAGGAGGCTCAGGTCGATTGCAGAGAAAGGTGTGAGCTATGCAGCCCCAAATGAGGCCGGCCTGAGAAATAGGGTGGTACCACTGGCTCTTAAATAGGCCATGGTGTGTTCCCTCCTTAAGAGGCACTCCCTGGATACAGATGAGTTAAACTCCAGCCCAGTGGCTAATATACACTTCCTGGGAGAGTTGTAGCTGTCCAATTGCAAGCATGTTTGGAGGAAGCTGATTATCTAGACCCATTTGAACCTGACTTCAGGCCCAGTTATGGTATAGAACCCAGCTTGGTCGCCTTGGTTGATTACCATCTCTGGGGAAAAAAAGGCAGGAGGAATGTTACTCTGTTGGCAATCCTGGACTTCTCAGTAGCTTCCGATACCACGCACCTTCTGGAAAGGCTATGGAGCTTGAGAGTTGGAGGTACTGCATCACAGTGGTTCTGCTCCTGTCTCCAAGGTCAATGCCAGAGATGACAAAGGAAGAGTTTTTCTTAATGCACTTGTGGGCTTGCAATGTAAAGCCACTGGGTGAGACCATCAGAAGTTTTAGAGATGTCATTAACATGCAGATGACACACAGCACAGAAGGGAAAGTCAAAGTGCTTGACAGGTACTTAGGGGCATTAGGGTGGAGGACAATGAACTGAAACTGAATCCAAGCAAGATAAATGTGTTCTGTGTTACAGGGTCTTGCGCCCATGAAGAAGGGAGGGAGGTGTCCTGTTTTTGATGGGGTTTCTTTGCCCTGGAAGGGACAGGTGCATACTTTGGGGGTGTTCTTGGACTCTGCACTGACCCCTGAAGATCAGGTTAAGGCAGTAGTCAGGAGTGCCTATTTCCAACTATGGTTAGTTCATCAGCTACAGCCCTTTTTGGACACAAAAGCCTGGCCACAGTAATTCATGCTGTGGTAACTTCTAGACTGAATTACTGTAATGTGCTGAATGTGGGGCTGCCATTGAAGACAGTTCAGAAGCTACAGATGATGCAGAATGCAGCACCTTGACTGCTAACTGGTACAGCTGGCCAGACGCACATCACCAGTCCTAAAAGAACTACACTGGCTTCCTATTTGCAACTGAGCCCAGTCCAAGGTACTAATGTTAACTTATAAGGCCCTAAATTTCTATCTCGCCCTATACCCAAAGGTCTCAGGGCGGGTTACAATATTATATTAATCTTAGACAGGTCCCTGCCCTCAGGCTTACAATCTAAAGAGACAAGAAACAAAAGGAAAATGGTGTGGGAGGGAACAGGGTTTGAGCCCCAAATATCTAAAGGATTGTCTCCTCTCTTATAGACCTGCCCATGCCCTAAGGCCTACAAATTTATGGATGACAGAAGTATCAATGGCTACTAGAATGGATGCCTAAGTACATCTTTCAGGCTGGGGGGACAAGCATGATGCCTCTAAGGCCATTTGCTGGGATTTGAGAGCAGGAGATTTGCCCTTGTCTCAGCTTGAGATGCCCATGGGCAGTTGGTGGGCCACTGTGTGAAACAGGATGCTGGACTAGATGGGCTGTGGCCTGATCCAGCAGGGCTCCTCTAAGGTTCTCATGAACTGGATGGGCTGTGGCCTGATCCAGCAGGGCTCCTCTTATGTTCTTACCTGTGAGGCCCTCTTGACAGGACCACCATCTTCAGTACTTGGAGGCTGGAAACATGTGAGGGCAGTCTTGGCCATAGTCCACAGATTATGGATACTTTCCCCCTCCAAGTTGGGTCTGGTACCATTACTGGCTGCATTCAGCTGGTGAAGACCTTGGCCTTTGCCGAAGTAACAACATCCTCTCCCCATGCAGGCACTGTCAGTGTTTTAAATCATACTTTTGCTTGTTTTTATCATTTCATTTTATCATTTTACTTGCCCTGATACCTTTTGGTATGGGGCAGGATATAAACAATCAAACCCATCAATGTGACCACATTATTGACTTGGATGAAACGGCGCAGCAGATGGCCTTATCATTCTTTCTAGTGGCTTCATTGCTGAATGAAAGTGGTGGAATAATGAGCTGTGAGGGGCTTCCGTGACCAGCAGAGAAACACTGACCTGTTGTCAACAATTGGTCAGGAATGAGTAGAGGCACATTAATTTTGTCCCTATTAAAAGAGAAAGGAGAAAAGAAACAAATGTGCCTTGGGAAAGGGGGTGAAGTCAGCCAAAGTCTATCATGCCACCAGAATAAAAACCTATTCAGCTCATAATAGTTATTCCCATGTTTCTCTTACGTGCCTGAATGTGATATACTTTCCAAATAAATAAAAGCCCTCTATGAATATTTACAGCATGCATTGTGTACTGGCAATGATAAACAAGAAGGAATGCATTTGTGAAGTGAATTGATTTGCTATTTTTCTGTCAATGCCAAGGCAATGTATTCTAAGAGGGTATAGATCATGTGAGTGACTTGTAATGAAAGTGTAGCCTTTGTGAACCTCTTGTTTCACTACCGAAGATTAATTTGAGGCAGAGAGCGACGTGTAGTTACAAACCACTAATGTACAATATATACAAGGGAAAGAAACCCTACACATTTCTAAAGTATTACTTAGTGTCTTCTAAGTGCCCTTTCACCAAGAACTCCCACATATAGAAGGCAAAGAGAGTATTTGGTAAGCACACTCTGAAGAGAAATTTAAGTGGCGTGTATTTATCTGACAAATGAATGAATGGATTGTCAATCCATTTTAAAAGAAGATTTGTTCAGACTAGGGTAGAAATATTCAAAAGCACTTTTATAGGAGCTATCTCCCTCACAGCATCTCTCTGTTCATTACCACACTATTTTCGCTCTTTGTGTTCGACGTCCTTAAATCTCTTGACTTTGCTTTCTCTCTCTATTTCATTCTCTTTCTTGAATTTTATCTCTTTGGAAGTCTCTTTTATGCTGCTGCTTCAGTTTGAGACATGTTTTCATGTCATCTTCCAAAGGTCCTAGGTGTAGTTTTCTTAAACCAATCTAGATTCTCCAGAAATTTTCTTTAGTTTTGCATCAAACACTGTTCCTTTTGTTTCTATTTGACCATTGATTGGCAGAAGAAGAAGAGTTGCCTTTTCTACCCCACTTTTCTCATCCTTAAGAGGAATCAAAGTGATCGACAAACCTTCTGTTCTCCCCACCACAGACACCTGGCGCAAGATAGGTGGGGCTGTGAGAACTCAGAAAGAGAGCTGTGACTAGCCCAAGGTCACCTGGCTGGCTTTGTGTGGGAGTGCAGAATCAAACTGGGAAACCAGTAGTTAAGAGTCTGACACACTAAGCAAAAGAACAAATTTCAAGGCCCTTCAGCATTTATGCCTTACACTGTCTATGTGGACAATGAGTGACTCTTCAGCACTATCTACTGGGGGCTTGAGGACCCCTGGGCAAAAGGGGCATGGTGAGCAAATGTCTTCAGTGCCCAAAAACTGCCCCACCCCCAAAACAATGCGTTCTTTTCTTCAGCTACTTACGGCATGCAACACAGATGCATGGAGTGCTGAATGAGTGACTTGAGGGCCAAAGTCATGACCTGAATCACCACAGTGGCCCAGAACTGCAGCAAACTTCCTGTAACACCATTGATACTTACATGCAGTTGCAATGGTATTTTTGCTGCTGTGGGTGGAAGTTTCTCCCATAGCAGTGTTTATTTATTTTTATTTATTATTTCTATTTCTATCCTGCTCTAAATTTATTATTTATTTATTTACATTTACATCCCACCCTATACCCTAGGGTCTCAGGGCAGGTAACAGCATATTTAAAAGACAAAAATACTTAAAATAAAACCATATATAAAACAGTATAAGACAATACTATGTGCAGTAGGGAAAAACTGTGCCACATTTAGCCAAAGGCCAGAGCAAAGAGGTAGCAACCTTAAAATCCATCATATCAAACAAAATAATATATATTAAAACAATAAAAACCATCACAACATTTAAATCCAACATGTTAAAAACAAAACAATATCAATTAAAACAGTGGTGATTGCAGTGTGGGAAACATGACTGACATATAGCCAAAGGCCTGAGCAAAGAGGTGCGTCTTCACCGCCTTCCTGAAGATAAACAGAGGAGCCCAACGCACCTCAAGAGGGAGACTATTCCACAGCCTGGGGGCCATTACCGAGAAGGCCCTCTCCCAGGTGCCCACCAGCCTCACTACTGAGGGCCTCTCCTGCAGATCTTAGGGCACAGGGAGGTCAGTATGGGAGAAGGAGTTCCTTTGGATAGGCATTCTCTCACAACCAAGGGGCCTTGGTTTGGCTGCAGTTTGGATTTGGAGCTTGGTTTGGAGCCAGTTTCCCTCCTTCGAATTGATGCGAATCAGAGGAGGGAATTTTTGGCTTTGTGCAAATCCACCCCTGATAAGACCCAGCTGAATGTTGCAGTTAGTTGCTATTGTTGACTTTAACTACTGAAAACAAATTATTGCAATTAGTTTGCACCTTGTACTAAAGCTTAGTTTTCAGTGCCTTTGACAGCATGGTCTCCACCAGATTTTTGGGGGGCTGCAGGTGCCATCAGCCCCTACCATGGCATGCCAGAATGTGTGCCTGCTGGAACTTGTGGAAGTTTACTTCAAAATATCACAGGGGATGCGGAACAGCTGTCAAAAATGCCCAGCAGATTTTGCAAAAGTCAAAGATGTTACTTATGGCAGAGCGGAGCCCAGGCTTTCCCACTGAGTCATGAGTCTGCAGAGATATGCAGACCATGTGCATTCATGGTGCATTCACAGTGCACCTGCACCATGCAGATGTTACCTGTGAATAAACTAAGTCATTCCACTCATGTCCTACTCAAAGACTTCCATGTGCAGCTCATTTCTACAGCAGGTCTAGGGACTCAGTTTGCCCAAATATGACACATGCTGGAAGGAAGGAAGGAAGGAAGGAAGGAAGGAAGGAAGGAAGGAAGGAAGGAAGGAAGGAAGGAAGGAAGGAAGGAAGGATCTATCTACCTACCTACCTACCTATCTCCCTTTCTCTGAATTTTTATCCCTCCCTATATCCAAAGGTCTCAGGGCAGGTTACAACATTAAAAACCAGTGAATATATAAAATGAGGATTAAAACCTTAACAATGCCTGAATGTGAGAAGGAAAACCATTTTCTTGTTTACACAAAGGCCAGGGTGGGTCTTCTCCGCTCTCCTGAGTGGAGAACGTGGAGGTGCCTGATGCATCTCAAGAGGGAGACTATTCCACAAACTGGGAGCCACCACTGAAAAAAACCCTATCCTGGGTGCCCACCACTTTTGCTCCTGAGGGTGATGGTACAACCAGGAGGGTCTGCCCTGCAGATCTCAAAGCATGGGCAGATCGATATGGAAGAAAGCATTCCTTTGGATATTTGTGGTCCAAGTCATTTAGGGCCTTATGGAACACTTGATCAAAGTTTTAATAATTGAAGTCTCTAGAGTCCCATTGAAGTAGGCTGGCTCAGCCATTGGGTTCCTTAAGAAATGCTGAATCGAACCAGTGGCTTCTTTAATAAACAATAATAAAACACCATACAATTAATTGAATCTAGAAATCATTAAGACATGAGTGACAGCACCCAGGTTTCTTTATTTGTACTTCATAATGCCCGTGCAAATACGCTGGACTCAACCCAAGGGAGAGCTCCTTTTAAAATCCTAAACTGAGTGCTGTCTAAGTAATGTACACAATAGTCTATGAATACCTGAGGGCAGGAAACAATTACAGTATAACAATCCGTATGTATTATTCAACCTCCTTAAGCTGGATGGACAAAGAGATAAAAAACACTTTCTAATAAAATTAATGGCAATCAAAGCAGCAAAGAGTCATGGAAACACATGTCCGTTATTCTCAAAGACAGCAACAAAAATGGCTTATTGATTGTCATCAGTTTAATGATGTGAGCCTTACTGTCATCATTCCTGTTTTGGCCTTAGTACTTTTGATTTTTATTTACAGTTTGGACGACTGCCAGGACAAGTATAGTTAGTGTGTTATTGAGGAGGTTCACAGATGAAGTTTGCGTGTCCAGGTATGTCCAGACGTAAGAACGCTACACATCAGAATGCGCAGCTGAGGCAAGGGCATCGCACCCGACACCCGGTCCTGTGTAGCGGTGGCGCATTATGCTGCCGCTCCTTCAAATTTACCTGCTATGGAATGAGCAAAACTTGTGCTGCAGTAAATTCAAATGTTCCTGCCAGTCCAAACAGGACTGCGAGAACGGTGTGTGCCAAAAAAAGTCTCACAGCCATACAGGAGGAAGCTGAAGACTTCCATTGGGAGTGGGGACAATGAGTCGCCATCTTGCAGCAGGTAAGCTGCGTATTTTTAAACATCTGCGGATTTAATCCACTAATCTTGAAGCTGCCTTTGTTTCACTGTCAAAGCAAACACCCATTTGTTCATTTTATCATCAAACCACTTCATTAAAAAAAAAAGGTTGTTTGCATTCAATTTCACACTGTTTTGGAAAGAAAAATACTATTTTCCACACTGAAAAAAGCCCTCTTCGTGGTCACAAATGCAACAAAACACAAATGTTTCATTGAATTGTTCATGTTCACAAGCAGAAGGCTGGTTTGATTCACTCAAATTTCTGGTTATGCAAACATCCGCACCTTCATTTTAACAGGAGTATCTGTGAATGCAAACTATTTGATCAAATTTTTGAATATGAATTGGATTTTGCAAACTGTATTATTTTCTATATAGTTTAAGAAAGGCATATCAGTTCCTGAATGACAGAACTGACTAGGTTTGTAGGACGTTCCAGAGAGACAATTCATTACTCATCTTTGGTCTAGCCCACTATTCTAAGTGTGCAAAAGCATTTTGCTTGGGTGTTTGTCTTCCTAGCTTCCTTTTTAAGATTGTTCTGCATGCCAGCTCAAAGATAATTATAAGCTCATATATGCAAATAAGCAAAGGTAATTTCACTCTCTCCAAAACTGATCATGCATTTTACAACAATTTTAAAATGTTGTATTTATTATGCCTACTTATGCCACCCTTCCTTTTCTCATAGCATACATACTGTGGAGGTTCCCAGACTTTATGCTGCCATAGCACATAGCCAAAGATATTAGAACCCATACTTTCCTCTGTATGCCTTCTATATGTGACAGATGCCTTCTCATAATTTCAGAACTTCACTAGTCCATGGTGGCAGGTGACTACCCAAACTAGCGAAGCAGAAGAACTAAAAGAAAGGGGTGCCAGAACTCAAAATAGGTAGTACTAAAATAGTCGAGGCCTGATTAAGGATGCAGTTCTGTGCAAGCTCCCATGAAAAGTGACCTCAAGTTCATTTTTGGTCTGGACCACTTGAAGAGTTCAGTGTTCAGTGTGTAAGCAGACACAATCAGAGGAATTTGACAAATTGTTAAGTTGTTTCATTCCCTACCACCCAGGATCCTTCCCTTCCCCAATTGTGTGATGCCAAACCCCAGGCCATGTTTCACCATTCTCAGATGGGACTCGTGAGTTATTTACCTGGTCACCACAGTACCACAGAGTCGTCCATGAAGACTACTTTCAGTGTGGTCACACTTAGGCTGCGTCCCCATGCGCTATATAGTTCAAATCCAAATTTGGTAAGGAGCATCCCCATGCAAAAACCCCTAACCAGGCTATATGGGGACCAAATCATCCAAATCCATGCTGAATTTAGTCCTCTAGAAAACTGTTCTCACCACGGTTTGGGAGCCAAGTCCACATTAGTTTGGAGGCTGAGTCCACACATGGGGACGCTCCTGGGCTATTTGGGGAGGAGACTGATGCTTGCATCATTAGCAGGCAGGGTTTCATGCCCTGTGCTCGCTGTTCCTGTCCTGTGCATTGGAGATTGCAACCGTATGGGCATTTTTGGCAATAAATGGTGACTGAACAGAAATGAGTCTCTTTCTGCCATCATTATTCCACCACCACCCCTTCACTGACTGCCAAGCCAGGTGAATGTGCAAGACAAATAGCAGCTTCTGAAACATGCATACAATAACTAGGCGTCCCAGTTTTACAGCAGAAGATGCAATCGCTGTCCCATGAGTTTCTTTCCATGACCATTATTCCAACTCCCCTCCCTGATCATCAAGCCAGGCATAATAATTTAATTTAAATTGCACATAAGTGCTAAACTGTGGTTCCGGGTGGAGTGGAGGTGTGCACCTCCAGTAAACTGCCACCAAACCCCTTAGCAGCTTTGTAGAACGATCTGGCTTTTTCTTTTTCTACTACTGGTATTATATTTTTATTGCCTTTCAGCCCTATGTGCCATGATTGGGAAAGGAGGTCTTGGGTGGCATTTCCCTACCATCCCTACAGCAGGCATCACAGGGGGTGGGGATGTCAACCCGGCTTCTTATCAGGAGAAAGGAGGCAGAGAGGAAAAGATGCTGTTTCCCCGTGAAGGGGTTTAACGCAGTTTGCATGGGGACACCTGTATTTGAATTGAGCCCGTGTTATCAGCAAGCGTATGGAGACAGCTCAATTCAAACTTGGCCCTGCATCTGGAAATTCTTCTTTGGGATAGATAACACGGAAAGAAAATTACTGGTCACTTTGCTGATGTGTTCTTTTGCTCTGAAGGTGGACTGAAGCTGGATTAAGCCTTAGGTATGACCACAGCACAGAAGGCATAGTGAATCAATGTAGTGCATTGTGTGTAGTTCCTGCAAAGGCTTCAACCAACCAATCACATTCAAGACCTTTGTGGGAAGTGGCCATCTGCACATCCACTCTCTAGGACATCTAGGTGGACTTGTAGTCCTCCACTCCAGAAGGCCTACTGGGCTCCATAGAACAACACCAGTCACTGCTGCATTCTTCCCTAGACTGTGCTGCTGATGACAGTGGACATAATTCTTACAGACAGCTCTAATAGTCTTTCTCCCTATGGTTTTATTTCAATTATTGTCATAATTTCTAAATATGCAGATCTATCATTTGAATGTAAGTTCCTGCCCTCTATTATTCCTCTTTTTGATTAAAAGCTTCCTATTTCTTTGGCACTGGAGTAGGTGACCACTTGTTCTGAGGATTTTATAATCAGCTACAGCAGGTATTCTCTGTGTGGACAGAACCAAGGAATGTTAAAACCCACTCTGTCTCTGGTTTGCTGAAATTTCCATTTCATCTTTTTAAAAGTGAAGTTTTGTTTACAAAGTTTCTCCTTCAAAGGAAAAAAAAATACCCAAATGTCTTCAAAGAGGTTGTCACAGCAATCTTTTGGCATCTGCAGCTAGAACAGTAGTGAACAGTGGCGAGCCTGTATCAATACCCCCATTCTATTACAATCTTGGAGCCCTTCCAGAAACTAATCTTCCATATTTTGTGATTTCTGTTCTGCCGGCTTGTCAAATACTCTTTATCATACAGCACACGCTTTGACTTCACAAGTGAAATTCTTCTCGCCACCGTTCTGTTGCAGGATTGTCACTGCCAGTCTACAAGAACAGTGTCCCAAACACTTGAATCCCACAACACAGGCGGGCTAAGTATAAACAGCTGTTGCAATCCCCAGTTTGAGGCAGACTGCAATATTTACATCTTGATTTTCTTCCAAAAGGTCCAGAGAAGCGCAGACTGTTCTTCACCTCTGTTTTATCCTTACATCAGCTCTGCAAGGTAGATTAGACAGAGGATCACGACTGATCTATGGTCACCCACTGACGTTTCACAGGCCAAACTGAGACAATCCTGCCTGGATGCTGGCATAGCATTCTAGCCACTGGGCTATACTGCCTTTATACACCCAAGCTTTTCAGACTGGATCCTGAGGCCACGTTGGAAGCTTTTAAACACTTCATACAATGCCAATTAAAATTCCAGTTTAAAAATAGCAATGACATTAGCAGCAGGGTCAGACGCAAGCAAGCACATGCAAAGAGCTAATGCTGATATCTTGTCAAGCCAGCAGTCTTTAGCACTGACCAGCAGTGGGTCAAGTACCACTTGCGCAAGATAACAAGTGAGGGGAAGGCTCTAATTGGAAGACTAAGTTTGAGCTCCATTTGACACCCATTCTCTACTAGAAACAATGCTTAGGTACTGCCTGAAGGTTGGAGAGACAGGCAGGATGCCCCAAGGGCCCTGGTGACACCTTTAGTTTAAGACAACTTCAGGTCATCTTCTGGTCATGTTACTCACATTATTTTTATTCAATTCACTTTCCAAGCTGGTGTATCCCCGCTGAATCATTCTAACTGGAATCCCCCTTTCCAGAGGACTCAGTTCATCCTGGCATGCCAGGCTGCCCCGGGGTGAGAGGGGGGGACTGGCTAAAGGAGGTTGAACCATGCTGTGGTGGGTGGGTCCAGTCTTTCCTTTCAGCCAATGTGTATGCGTGGAGTTTGTGAGGCACCTCCCCTTCTCTCCTCAGTTTATGTGTATGATTCCTCTATCTAGCATTTTCCCGCAAATTTATTATTTTTTTTAATTAATCACAGGAAGAAGAAAAGGACATAAAAAAGGCAAGGGGGCATGGAGGTAGGGGAGCAGGCTTAAAAAAGAACCACACACACCCTCGCCTCCCTTGAGTGACACAACAGCATCCAATAAGAAAGGAAATAGATTTGTCGCAGCAAAAGGGGAGAGCCAAGAGTTCTGTGGAGAAGGCTCAGCTTGATCTCAGAGAAAGGTGTGAGTGTTGCAGCCCAAAGCAAGGACAGCCAGAGGACAACCTATGACAATCAAGGTGTGAACAGAGCTGCTATGACCTCAATTCAGATTATGAATAGGATGCTATAGGTGTGAGCAGGTGCTATAGGTGTGATCAGGTGTGACCATTTGAAAGGAGCCGAGAGCAGATGAATATATTACCTTTGTCTTCTGCTTGAGAATACCCAGAAGCAATTTAGCCACTGTCTGAGACCGAATGCTGGACTAGATGGGCTATCTTGTTATTATTTGATGTTCTTATGCAATAGGTCCCTTTGTCAGCTTGTCCACTGAGCTTCCATCTTTGCTTCTTTCACACACCTAGCCATTTGTCATAGCATTTATTACAGAAGCTACCTATCTCCAATTTGTTGCTGAATTCCAGATGTGCTGATAATATCATTTTGGAAACTATCAGAGTGTTATGGGAACTCCTTCTGCACCCCTTCCATTTTCTGGATCAGAGCCACTAGTCCACTGGTAGTGCTGATTAAACAATACTATCAGTGATCTGGATTACGACCTCCCTAATCCGGATTAGAATCAATCAAATGCAGCCAGAGCTGGGCCAGTGGGGGTGGAGCATCTATGATCCACATTAATGTGTGGATATGGAGGCCTATCAAGACACTATTCCAGGATATATCCCGGAATATGATCCAGTGAGGACTTAGATCACCACTTAGCAATGGAAACTGTCTCTTTGACATGGAACCAACCAACTGCTTCTCAGCCTAACTTCCTTCACAGGAGTGGTCTGAAGGTGAACAAAAAAGTGTGTTCACTGCTTTGAGCTCTTTGGAAAAGAGGAAGAAGGGGGGGGGTTTGCAAATTTTCTCTGGAAATGTCAAGGAGAGAACTTGATTGTTTTGCATAGAAAGGGATCCCTTTAAATTCTCCTACTGAAATTAGGGCATTTTAAATGTGTGCTACCTAAGTAGATCAGGCTGATTACCTACTGCCCGTTGGAGTTTAGGTGAGATGTTTGAGAAATGTCCAGTATCAAGAAATCCAAAGAGTTCAAAAGTGGATAGAAAATAAAGAAAAGGACCCCAGAGGTCCAGTACTCCAAATGTCTGGAGAAATATTCCTGGAGAAAAGTATCTTGACACCTTGAAATAAAATAGATGGCTGCTCCAATGACCAGCAATCAATAGCAGTGATAGAACTTTCCTTTATCTTGCTGACTGGGAATTGAGAACAGATTCTCTCCTTGTTCAGTAATGAACAGTTTTGACAAGGTCAGGAAGAAGGAACATGTATCACCCCCAGCATCTGTCCAGGTTTTCCTAGAGTCATTAAACTCTCCCATCTTTGTTGACCAGTGAACCATGGTGGTTAACAGGATGAGCTGTTAGCTGGGAAATGTTTGCTTTAAATCTTGCCTTTGCCATGAACTTTCTTGGTGGTCTGAGGCAAGTTCTTGACTCTCAGCCTTCCCTGATGCAGGGTAGGGCTAATAATGCTGAACTTCTTGACAGACCTGTTTTAAAGCTCACCATAAATACTTTGGACTTTGAAACAGAGCAAAATTATTAGGCACCTATAGAAACAGGAAAGCCCTGACTCAAAATTCAGTCTAGTGCCACCTAGTGGTCACACTACATAATGATACAACCCACAAAATATTGATAGACTTAGTCTGTGATCAGACACAGCAAAAAAAGCATCTCTCTGAGGCACCATAGGGAAGTCTTCTAGGTGGAATTGTTCTCACACACAGCTACAGAGGATCAGGATGGCCACACATGATCTGGGCCACTCTGGGACAGAGGCAGCACGACGGTGTGCAGACGTTGCATCCCAGAGTGTGCAGAGCCATTCTAAATGTTGAAATGTGATCTTTCAGCTGTACCTCTTGATAACCTCTCTGGCCACGTCTCCAACCTTGATCATCCATTCTTCAACTTTACCTTGAGGGCTCAAGGACCAAAAAATATTAAGGATTTGGAAGGAAAACCCAGAATTGGAATAGGATCCATTGTTTGGCTACCAGAAGAGTCCATCTCTGGGAGTCTCCTTTGGAAAATGTCAGATCCAACTTGAAGCAATAAAGCAGCTGATAATTATGAAAAAGCACATGCTATCTGTGGGAATTTAAAAGTCTCTCCCCCCCACCCCAGACTAGCAGAATAAAATCCGCAATTGTAGGGAAATTTGCAACTTCCCTGCTGTGAAGCGATGTCCCGCTGTCTGGACTAGAACAGCCTCCCGTAGCTTCCTCAACAGAAGCTGCAAGAGTTTGTGTTGGGGTGCGTGTCACGTGGGATGGGGTAGCCAATGGGAGTTGAGCTGTCCTCCCAGCTCTCGTTGGCTGCGAACCAATTTGGTCTAGTGGCTAGGGAGCCAGGGTCTTATCTGGGAATACCGGGTTTGATTCCGCAATCTTCCATGAAGCCAGCTGGGTGACCCTGGGCTAGTCACAGCTCTCTTCTGAGCTCTCACAGCCCCACCTACCTCACTGGGTATCTGTTGTGGGGAGAAGAAAGCTTTGCTGGCCGCTTTGAGTCTTCTTCTTCTTCTTCTTCTTCTTCTTCTTCTTCTTCTTCTTCTTCTTCTTCTTCTTCTTCTTCTTCTTCTTCTTCTTCTTCTTCTTCTCACTGTTCTGTCCAGACTGGTGGGGAAAATTTGAATTTTCTTAATACTGCACAGGGAGTGCTGATATATCAGCATTAAATAAATTTTCAGTAGCATTGGTATAATGCGGCGCCACTACCTAGCTGGCTTGGGCTGATGCATAGTTACCCAAAAAACATCCAAGAGTGCTAGGTTTGTCATAAGATCATAAGAGGATCCCTGATGGATCAGTCCATAATCCATCTAATCCAGCAGCTTGTCTCACATGATGGCCCAACAGTTGCTTCTGGGCATTCTTGAGCACAAGGAAAAGTCAAAACCTTCACCTGTTCCTGATCTCCTGCAAATGGACTATACCTGGGCATCTATTCTAGTAGCCATTGAAGTACCTTTCTTCATTGAATTTATCTAACTCTTTCTTAAAGCCATCTTGGCTAATTTCTGTCATCAACTTTTTCCCTTGTGGTCCTAACCCTGGCTGAATTCGCACTTAGGCCTCTGGTACAGTTCCCTTAAACCAACAAAAGTATTCAGATGAAACATGGTCAGTTTTTAGGTTGTATGAATCCGTCTTCCTCTGTGCTTGTTGATTGTCTTGCAGCAAAAGAAATAGCTTCCAGTCTGGCTTTTTCTTCTAACAGCGCAATCACCTGGGCGCAATAGATAATTCTGCAGGAACAAGAGTAGAATTCAGCCGTAATGCCCTCAGGTTATGGAAAGAAGTGTTGTATTAAACATTTTAACAACTAGGGATGATAAAGTTTGAAATTGATGGCAATGTATGGTGAACTATCTTAAATAATATAAAATGTCCCTTTGGCTGAAAGAGCCAGCCGTTGATAAGTTGTTAAATTACCACCTACGGCTGACTGTTGCTTTTGGAATGGGCAAGATGATAAGGCCACAAGAGATTATTGCACAGAATGGAACTGCTTCCAAAGAAGCTGGTTTTATAAATGAGGGCATATTTATCATGATTAAAAAGATCACATTTATACTCCTCCATGTCTGGCAAGCTAATTCTAAAAAGTACTAAACTATGAATTATATGTTTGTTTGTTTGTTTGTTTAAAGGCTTGATACTTGTTTTAAAACAATGGATTTTTCTTCTGTGAGCCAGTGTGGTCTAGTGGTTAGGGAGCCGGATTCTTATCTGGGAATACCAGGTTTGATTCCACATTCCTCCACAAAGCCAGCTGGGTGACCTTGGGCTAGTCACAACTTTCTTCTGAGCTCTCACAGCCTCACCTGTGGCTGACAGGTGTCTGTTGTGGGGTGAAGAATATATAGCTTTGTCAGCCACTTTAAGTCCCCTTAAATGAGAAAAGCAGGGTAGAAAAGCCAACTCCTACTCCTACTCCTACTTCTTCTTCGTGAAGTACCTGCATGCTTGCCATTCATTTCTCTGGAAAGAAGAGGAGAAATATGGAACTGTCTCCCTCATGGATACAAAGTGGGACATTCTAGCAGCAGTGTCACAACCCCTTCACAGAAAAAGGACTGCTGGAGAAGAGAAATGTGCTTTATAGGCACAGACTATGTACTTCCTTAAAAAATCAATAATGGCTCTAAATGAAGCATGCTATTTGACAGTGACGTAAGGCCATAAGTTACAGAGATAGATGGGGCTCAACTTGGTCTTCTTTAATGCGAGATCAACCCGAAATAAGACTGCCTCAGTACACAACTTAGTGATAAAGGAAGGGGCAGGTCTGGTATATACTGGGCCTTTCTTCACTCAAAGGTTGTGATCCAAACCAGTGGGTCCAAACCCGTGAGGCCTGCTGGTTCTGGCCACAGCACCATCTGCATAACACTGCTGGTCCAGACCAGCCCCCAGAGCTTTGAGGCTTGGCTCCAAGGACTCTGAAGATTTAGAAGCAAGAGATCTAGTGCAATCTATTTCAGCACCTCTGGGGAACCCATTTTGGCTTTGGTGCACCACCAAAAAGGGTCCCCTGGTACTGCAGAACATAAAGGTACGATTTCTGCTCAAATCCATGATTAGGCAACACTGGTCCACTGGTAGACCTCAATATCAAGGTCTACTGATATTTCGGATCCAAGCACCCCTTGATCTGGGTTACACTCTATCCTCTGGAGATGGAGCATACCAGCCATGGGCAGGGCCTCCTATATTCCATATTAATGTGCAGAAGGGAGACCTATAGTCTCCTTATGGAACCAAACTAAAGGTCACAGTGGTTGGGGTAGAGGGTGATGTGGTTCTCTCTGAGATCTGCTCACCAGGCTTCCAAGGGTCTTACCAGCATCATCCAAAGTGGCAGGGAGGTGGTGTCAATGTGGTGATTCGTGATTTCCTTGCAGTGAGCAGCAGTTATTCTCTGCAGGTGGTAGGCTCTAAGTCCCTTTATATAACATTTGGTCAATGCAACAAGCTAGGGTTTGTGCTGCGGAGCAGCTGCCATTCATGAGCTCTTGGAATTGGTTGCATGTCTGGTGGTGGAGTTTCCTAAACTGTTAGTGATGGTAAACTCCAGTTTTTAAGTCCTGGTGAATCATCCAGTTGAAACTCAGGAATCCATGGTCTCATGGGCTTGTCTCAAATTATCTTGGGACCAATGAACAATTGGAAGTCATGCTGTTGACTTGGTTTTACCTTGGAGCAGTGGTGTCATGATCTCATTATGGGTAATATTTAAAAACTCTCCTTTGCCATGGTCAGATCACAACTTCCTTCCTGTGGAAACTGTGGTGGCACCAATCCTCTGTGATGATCCCCAAGTAATTATGAGGGCCCATCCCAAGTGTCAAATGGAAACTTCAGCTTTCCAGGGAGCACTTAAAGAGTCCTCCCTAGCTCCCATATCTTGGTGATAGCACAGTCATCTGCTGCTGTGGTAGCAGTGAATGTTGTTGCCTCCCCCAAATGGCCTTCACTGTGTCCACAGTTCATTCAGCTTCCCAGACTCTGATTTTCCAGAGAGTTCTGAAAGGTGAAGCAATGG
This sequence comes from Aspidoscelis tigris stejnegeri, assembly GCA_023333525.1. NCBI lineage: Eukaryota > Metazoa > Chordata > Lepidosauria > Squamata > Teiidae > Aspidoscelis > Aspidoscelis tigris. The sequence continues at coordinate 22,335,540 of JALMGA010000008.1, forward strand.
AAGAGATGCCTAGAGTGAGGATGAAAGGAAACTCATTTCAAGGACAATGAATACTAAATATTGTTAGTAGCCTTCTTAGAGCAGGACTCTTTGTGGTGATAAAGGTAGTAAAACAAGCTTCTTTCTCTACTTCTGTTGCCTCTACCGAGTCCTGTTCAGCAGCCATCTTTAGGATTACTTGATCCCTGTGCAGAGATCCTTTTTTGCGCTGTGATATTTTTGTGATATTTTTTGCTGAGCTTCTGGCAGATAATATCACTCACCTCCAGATGGATCTTGAAGGCAGAGTCCTCATTAGCAGAGTCCAATGAGACAGCAGAGGTCTTTTGATTTTTAATGAAATAAATATAAACTTGTAGAGACTAAGGATGTGGACAACATGCATGCTGTGGAATCAATGCCCCCCCTTCTTTGGGCAAATGGGAGGGATCTGGGTAGTAGTTCACCCTGATGTAGTGGCATATCTCCATCTTTTAAGGAGGAAGTGATGCATTCTAAAGGAACCATCCCTAGATCCTACCCTTCCAGAAAACTTCAGAGCTATCTCCAACCTTCTCTCTTTAGGGAAGGTTTTGGAGAAGATCATTGAAGCTAAACAGCTCAAAAAACATCCTGGAATAAGGGGATTTTCTAGACCCATACCAATCAGGCTTCAGGTCTGGACACAGCAGTGAAGCAGCAGTGGTCACACTGGTCAAGGTGATTCTGTGGGACAGAGATTCAGGTAATTCAGTCCCTTCAGATTTTGCTAGACTTTTCAGCAGTTTTTGATACTATTGACCTTGGTATCTTTCTTGGAGGTTTAGGAGGTGGAAATTGAGGGCACAATGGTAGTCTGTCAAACTGGCCCTAATCCCAGATTTATGTTTTTTATATATATACACACACAGGCTGCGTTCCCATGCAATAATAAGTCTGCTGAAAATCTTCTTTTGGCATGGAGCGGTCCCATGCACGGCTTTAATCCGGGTTTCCAGCGCCGCTAAAGGGGAAAACCCACTTTAAAAAAATACCTGTTTAAAGCAGTACTTTCTGGAAGACGTGGGTTTTCAGTGCAACATTTTCCATGGGATCGCTCCGTGGCAAAAGGGGCGGGGATTCTCTCCCAGGTGGGAATTGCCGGCCAGAGAGATCATCTCTCTCTCTCTCTGTCTCTCTTTTGCCTGTCATCCAGCCAGCGATCTATGCAAACAGCGATCTAGGCGGGCATTTTCTCCTTGCTGTTTCTCTTTCCAATCCCAAAGATACATTGTGATGAATTGCTTCCGCGAAAGTGAAAGTGTAAAAGAGCTGGCTGGGTGGAGATCTTGTAAAGAGTGCCAGCTGCAGTCTTTGCAAGCAGAGGAGACGAACAGAGAAGTTTTAAATATTTCTTTTGGTCTTTTTGAAGGAAAGGATTGCAGGATCGCTGGCTGGGGGGGAGGCGTTTCGGCAGCTGGAAATTCCTTCCGCCCGATCACCCAATGAAACAGCGAGGGGCGGGGAGAAAAAGATGCAGGTAAACAAAACACGCTTCCTTGGGGACAGTCCATTCATTTTAAATGCGTGTTTTGCTTACCCCCTTGGGAACGCTTAAATCCGGATTGAACCCGCTTTTCTTTAATCCACTTCAGTGGAGGGGCAATAGAGATACAAATTAGTACCATGGGAATGCACCCACACACACACATCCTATACAGTCATCTGGAAAAAAAACTCTATCGTCAATACGAATACCCAAAGAAACAATGATACCTTGGAATATTTTGCTGGCATTAAACTGTTTCTGAGGCTTTGGTCACACCCAAGGTTTCAAACAGCCTGAAGAAGTCTCTAATGCATGGGGACTTCCAATTTTTATCTGAGCCATTTCTTTAAAATGTCGTCTATTCAGTGTAATCAGATTATCTCAGATAGTGTCTTTGAGAAGTGGGAGGAAATGAAGCTGGGATGGAGCAGCTGAGCATGTTCACCCCCACAGGAGACTTGGTCATGCATCATGTTTGGTTTATGCACAGATTGAGAAAGAGAAGAAGAGGGGGCGGCGAAGAAGAAGAAGAAATTCCAGTGGTCTTAGCTTCATGGAAAACAACTTTGGGGGATGAGTTCAGAGAAGGCTGGCCTTTCCCTCCACAAAATTGAGTAACAGGAGTGCCTCTAATCTCAGATAACAAAGGGAGGAAAGGACAGGAGGGGTGGAGAGGAAAAAGTACTCTATCACCCAAGTGAGGATGGGGCAACTGACAGGTGTGAACAAAAAGGAAACAAACTGCGTTTGCACTATCATGGGTGTGATCAAGCCAATATCAAAATCAGATTCCATTGTGCAGTAAGACAGATGAGGAGTGACCAAACCCTAAGTCTAGGGCAGTGGTTCTCAACCTGGGGGTCCGGACCCCTTTGGGGGTCGAACTACCCTTTCAGAGGGGTCACGACAAGTCTCCTGCCACCCTTCCCTCCTACCTCCCAGCTGCTCCACCCCTGTGGTTGGGGGTCTCCACAACATGAGGAACTCCATTAAGGGGTCGCGGCATTAGGAAGGTTGAGAACCGCTGGTCTAGGGACTTACTACCAAGGGGAAAGATACAGCCAGCAGGATGGTGCTCCCAACATCCCATCAAAACTCATAATATGCTTACAATACCCAAAAGGTTAGAGATGCATGGACTGATATCACGAAGGATATGGGATCATATTGAACGTTAAATGATCAGATGATCTGTAGTTCCTGCAGTCAAATTGATACATTATTTTCCAAGTTACTGTTGGATAGGCAATGATGCTGTGAGAAGATATGATTTGGACAATCCTATCTTCTAAACATTACTAAAGATGGAATTTGACTGCAGTAAGGAGTGGGTTTTTTTTTCCAGGTACAAACCAGGCTTCGGTTGAATTTCACTCAATTGTATCCACTGGTGAAAATTTCCTCTATCTCCCCCCCCCTTTCTACTGACATCCTTTTAAATATCTGGGAGCTGTCAGTGTGACTTCTTTTAATCTTCTCTAGGCTAAACACATCTACTGCCTTCAGCCTTCTGTGGCTTACCTTCACCACCTTTTATCATCTTTGCAGTTTCCTCCTGAATGATTGTCAACATTCATCTAGAATTGTGGCATCCAAAAGTGAGTGCAGGACACACACACAAAAAAAGCATCACCAGTACCAAGTAAATATGTATGATGTCCCTTGAAAACTATAGCAAGATGCACACTAACTTCAAAAGAAAATAGGCTTGAGATAGTTTACACATTGTGGCTATTACTGAACAATATTTATATGCTTTGTTTTCGTTACCTTTAAATTATTACCTGAAACTACCATCAAATCTCTTTTAAAAAGAATGTCCATGCCTTTGACTTCTAGAAAATCTGTAGGTTCCACACAACCCCAAAGTTTGTTGTGGAAACTTTAAAGTGTGTCTAAAATGCTGCTGACATTATTATTTTGATACACCTCATTTCATTATAATAATAGCATTTTGAAATATGCCTAATCAATCACTGTTAGAGAAGATACCCAGGGAAGTGTCAGAGCTTGGAGAATCCAAGAAAATGGGAATGCAGACATAATCAGAATACAGAATCATTCTTTCATAGAAATAAAGGAGTCAAAAGTCTGTCAGGGAAGCCAGCTATACAAATTAAATTCCTCTCCAGGCAGATGTACCAATAAATGCCTGGCACATTTGCGGCAGGCAAGCCTAAATTTTCACAGATCTAAACTGTATAACAAGAATAATAGTTTCAACGCTCATGGACAGAAAAGAAGCAAAAATCCCGTGTTCTATTTATGTCTTAATTCCCCTCTGTCTCTCATACGGTAACCTGGGGCAGTGATGTGATAGAATACTGTATTCTGTTCAATAACTATGTCAATTTTATATTATTTCCTTTTGCAGAGTACAGTATAATAGAGTCGCTATTGTGGGGGCTTTGGGAAACATAGATCTGGCCAGGTGTGCAGTAAAAAGGTAAAGGATGAACATGTACCTTCTTAATTTATTTTTGTCTTTTAAAGTGAAGACAGCAGGGGGAACTGAGTAACATTTAGTTTGCTGGCATATACATGAGTAAAACAAATTCAGAGTGAGACACAAAAAATAAGCATATAAATATTTTGGATCTGCTGGAGTCACTTTGCAACAAACAGTGGTCTGATGCCCACAGTATAGGAACCACTTAATTTCCTCTAGCTTAACTGCTACGTACTCGTTAGTGTTGAGTAAATACATAGATAAATTTATGGAGGACGGGTGTATCAATGGCTACTAGAATGGATGCCTAGGTACTGCCTCCAAATCGGAGGGACAGGCAAGATGCCTCTAAAGGACATTTGCAGGGAGTTGAGACCAGGTGAAGGCTTTGCCTTTTACTGCCATTGGTGGGTCACTGTGTGTGATGGGCTGCCTGATGAGATGGATTGTGGTGTGATCCAGCAGGGCTCCTCTTAGGGTTTTATGCATCCCCTTACTGCAAGACATGTCCTCTGTTTTAAAAGGAGTACTTTATGTCCTCTTTTTATAGGAACATATCCTTTGCTTTGGTCCTCAGATATCCATCTGGGGGGTGGGAGGTTTTTCATACAGGCCAAATGCCTGGGATACTCTCCTCTCTCTTTCTAATCTTTGAGCCATGACTCCTTGACTGCTCTCAGTTCTGAGTGGTTGCTTCTTTTTTATTTGCATGTTTGGTAAGTTGGTTTGACTACTACATTTTTTTCAAACTACAAGTGGGAGGTTTATTTGACAAATGGCCCAACCTTGACAAACCTGTAAACCTGTGCAGCACAGGTGCAGTTTAAGCTTAAACAATGCTACCTTGTTTTGAACTGACTGAAGCGTACAAAGCCTAGTGTTAAGAAAAAAAACTTTATTTAAATGTTTGCTTAATGTTTCTTCCACAAAATATTTCTAGCCTTATCCTTGTTTGCTTTTGTTCAGAAAAGGTAAGGAAAACCCCCACATTATCGCTTCCCAGCATGATATACAGCCATTGTCTGGAGATGGCCTTTATCTACTTCAAGTCAAAAGAGAATTAAGCTATTGATCTGCATTTACACGCGCAGCATCTAGTAGCACACACAATATCTGGTTCACATTGATCTTGTCTGATGTGTTGAGGTTGGTCTGGAAAGCCGGACCAATCCCCATCCACCCTCTACTGTGAGTTGATCATGCTTAGAGCACACTTCATCTTAGGCGTGTGAACAGAAGTAAAAACCCCAGTCTTCATCTGATTTAAGGTGGATAAATACACTCTAAACAGATATTCCCTGAGTCACAGGACTATTCTGTTTTGGAAACTCATGTGTAACCCATATTTTACTTGTCAAAACTGACTTACTTTGCAAAAAATCTGAAATGCTTAAAGACTGAAAATTCAAGGTTAGTAGAGTTTGTTTCTTCTCAAACACTGAGCACCAGGGGGAAAGACACCAAAGAAAACAAGAAGGAGGGTAGGGCATAAGCTAAAGGAGTTGCTGAGAGGCAGAAATGCCAGATATACAAGAATTTCACATCGCAGGTCAGGTCTCTGTTTGACTATGGAGCTGGCTTTTGCACCGGTGACTAGTGGGAGATGCCCATGATCACTGTTAATGGGTGTCAGACAACAGTGCATTTTATCACCTTTCTTAATTATGCTGATCATGGATTTTGTTATGAGAAAGGCAATGGCCAGTGATGGCATGGACATCCAAAGGAATGAAGAATCATGCTTTACAGACCTAGATTTTGCATCTGATATTGCCCTTCTAGCAGAAACAACAGCAAGTTTACAACAAATGACCACCGAGCTAGATAGAATGGCCAGTCTGGGGGGGAATTTAAATATAGCTAACCGAATTACAGTGGGACAACATGAGCTAGAAGATGCTGATCACTTTACATATTTTAGCAGCCTCCTCTGCAATACTGGAGATGCAGATGTGGATATGCATTTCAGATTTGGGAAAGCCTCTACAGTCTTCTGAAAAGTGCGTCACATATGGCTATTAAAATCAATCTCCACATCCATTAAGTTAAGGCTCTATGCATCAATCATTTTACCAATGGCTACACATGTATGCAAAACCTGGAAAATGTCAACGAAATCAGCACACAAGCTTAACGTTTTTCATCAACGGTGCCTGAGGCGGAATTTTAAACTAAACTATCACAACCACATGACAAACGAAGAAGTCTTGCAAAGAAGTGGCCCATATAGCCTGCATAAAATTGTCACCAAAAGACTACTATGGTTCACAGGCCATGTTCCATGAACAGACAGTGAGAAAAATCCCCCAAACAGCAATGGCATGGGTACCACCAGGTGGTTTCAGGAAAAGGAGAAGGCCAAGTAATACCTGGCATCAAACATTTCTAAAAGATCTTGAGTACATGAATGTAAAATGGGACGAAGCTGTAAACCTGGCCACTGACCGGAGTTGCTACAATAATCTTGTTGCCCAATATGCTAGTTAGCATGAGAGGAGCTAACTAAACCAACCACACCTGATGTTGTGGTGGCTAAGATGCCTCACAAGGCTACTTTTGACAGTATGTGGAGATGTGGCCTCATAATAGCTTAAAATAAACTCTATGGGTAATTTCTATAATTGAGAGATTTCATAAGCCATCTACTTCATAACACAGTGGGTGTCTATAACTCAACTGTAGCACACAATTGCTGTAGCCTAAGCGCACTCTTTATCTGTCAAATGCACAGAACAATGCCAGAAATAAAGATATATATGTGATGTTTATTCTGGTGTTTTTAATCACACCCTTTTTCCAAAGAGCTCAAGACACGTTCTCGGGTCCTTTTTATCTTCACAACAGCTCTGTGAGGTGTATCATCAGCTTTGCTTTCTCATACAGGGCAAAGCTTTTCTATAGACTGAAAAACAATACTGGACTTTATGGTTCAGCTTGCACTTGCCTTGAGGAAGAATAAAAAGTTTAAAATATTATTTCAGGAATGGGCAGATGTCTTATCAAGATAACACAATCTTTCATTGTTAACTCTGGGTTTTTTCTTCTTCTTCTGAACCTTTACAAAAATACTTTAAATTGTTAGTAACTGAAGAGCCATTCATTTAAGCATTAAATGAGTTTTTCCACAGACCTGGCCATTTTCTGCTATTGGATAACTTCTGTATTTTATTTACATGCTTAGCTTTTTCTGGTTCCGATCCCTCAGAAAATATCAGGTTTTTTTAAAAAAGCCAGTGTCCCTTCTGAGTACCATCAAGTCAAGTCTGAGGGTGTCCAGAGGACAAAGGGAAAGATCTAGAAAGCATGGATCCCAGCAACACCTGAGTTTTAGTCGATCTTCTGACTACTTTCACAATGTAATAAAACATCAGCAAAGTGATGAACAGCTTTCTCAGAGGGAGCCCTCAGAATCACTGAAGGTTTTTGCTGGACTGCTTCAACCTCTATGGCCAACTGATAGCACAGCCTACTCTATATAAATTAATTTGGGCTATCCAGTTTTGTTTGGTCATTCAGGGCCTTTCTGCCCTCATTCTCAATCTTTATCTACCTTTACCAAGCACTATAGGAAGGATGTAGGCGTGTGCACAAATGCCAGGTTTGACATTCTATTTGAATTTTATATTCAAATGTTCATTCGAATTCATACAAATAGAGAAAAAAAATGAATGTATTAAAATTTGAATGCAAATACACGGTGCGAATACAATTCGTGTCTCTCCGTACGAATATTCGATACGTATTTGATGATACGAATGTTGACAACATTCGTATGTATCCATTCGCATCCATATGCATCCCGTTTTCATTCTGTACGTATCTGAACAGATGCGTAGGGATGTGAATAAGATGTGTACGGTATGTAAGTAATGCGTACGGATACGTACACATACAAATGTCTGAATCATTTGTACGAATTATTCAAAATATTTGTATTAGTTCTAATATTTAAAAAAAATGTCCAAATTCAGCCAAATTTGACTGAATAAAGAATCTTTTGAATATTCTTGTGCATCCATAGAAGGAAATATATAGAGCAGCTACTGCTGCCTTTGGCAGAAAAGTTCTGCACCAGGTAGTGGTGGACAGAGCAAAGTTGCTTGATGGTAAGGCTAATTTTTCTCTTTTTCTCATCCCATTCAGGAGAAGGGAAGGCAGGTACATCTCTACAGTGATTCTGAGGACAGCCTCCAAGAAGCGAACATTGCTTCTCCTGTGAAAGGACTTGCTACTTGTTTGTGTTTTTGTGTCCAGGAACACACCACTAAGATTTTCAAGAGTTCCTGGTGAACATATAGGCTTCTTCCACACAGGCTTTGAAGACCCCGTTAGGAACCCAAGAAGATCCCATTAGGAATGGAACTGCCACTTACCTTCTGCATGGAAGACCCTATGAGGACCCCATGAAACCTCCTGAGGAATGCTGCTTACACACAAACACCTCTGGATTCCATTCCTAATAGGGTCTTTGGGCCCTTAGATCTGGATTACTGGAGGACCCCTTTAATGTTGCCTTCAATCCAGTCTTCTCCCATGAAGACTGGATTGCAGAGCGCATTTCCGCCCGCCTGCTGCCCGGATGGAGTCCAAGGCCGGGCCTGGTGGAAGCGACCCCTGAGTGACACATGCACAGGCCAATTGTGCCATCCCACTGGGGTAGAATTTTCTCCTTGGGCCTCATCAGGGCCTCAGAAGGCATGCTGTGGCATCCACACAGCGGCCCTGTTTAGCACCAATTAACCTCGGACCCAGTTCCATGGACCCAGTCCAGCAAGGATCAGATCCTGAAGTTCCAGATCACCTTAATCTAGATTAAGAGAGGTACATACAGAAAACCCCAATGAAATCCTCTTGGGCTCTTTGGATGCAAACACATGCTTGAAAATCCCAATTTATATTTGTGACAAACAGTAAGATGTACATCTCATTCCTCTATCTCCAGGCTATTGGAACACTATGAGATGGGTCTGCAGCCCTTGAACTATTCCAGTTGGCCCAAAGGGTAAACAATAAGATAAAAATCTGCTTCTTACTGTAAACAGTGTTAACCCAGATGGCAATGTGATGTTGTTCTTTTTAAACCAAACCCATAGACACCATTTTCAAACTTCAGATCTTCAAAAAACATGATTTCACAGCCAACTTCATGTTGGTTTTGCTGTTGTGCATGTCAAGGTTGTTGTTGTTGTTGTTGTTAGGAACATGGGGGGGGGGGGACTTGTTTGCCATGCCAGAATCAAAACAAAGGGCTTAATTAAAGCAAAATTAAAACCAGCCTAGAGGCTCTTTGCCTGCAAACCCAAATTCTATAGTCTTTTTTTTACCTCATACAGAATCAGTCTCTAAAGTGTAGCCGGCAGTACGAATTGTTAAAATGGACCATCCGTCTTTGTGTGACAAGCTGTGATAATTGGATTGTCTGGGAAGGGGAAAAAAATAACAATTGGAAGCAAACCTCAGCATAGAATTAAAAGCAAGTCAGTCCCCTGGTTAATAGTGTTATATAAAAAATGTAAAGTGGCTAATGATAAGGAAAGGAAGTTCCATTAAGGCATGTGCCTGATGCAGAGGGTATTATTGACCCCAAGAAAGATATTTAGTGGAATGGTCAAGCAGCAAAAACAGGTGCAGAATTAAAGGCGAAGCGACGAATCATTTTAAAAAGAAAAGCGAAAGGAAAGCTCATCCGTGCAGGTTTAATGACTTTGGGTTAGACAGCCAGGAATAGTAGCTGCATTTTTTTAAAGGTCATTCTTCTCTCTCTCTCCCTCTCTTGTGTTTGTGTGTGTGTGTGAGAGAGAGAGAGATTATGTGTCCAGGAACACACCACCAGCAACCTAGACTTCTCTGGACAGACCATGATTTTGCGATGCCTACCCTTTTCTGAATTTAACCTTCAAAAGTTTATTTGGAGCAGATAAATCACTATCTACTGAAGCCCAATTAAATGAACTGGAAAAGAAACTGGCGATCAGCAAAGTGGGAGAAGGAATGGGGACCCCTCCTCAGTTTGGTAATGAGACATCATCATTATAAGATTAGCTGGTGGAATGAACAACACCTTCTTAATAATGCACACATCTCTATGACAACCACAGAATCTGACACCCCAGAACAACTTTATTGTGCTGTGTCCAAAATATTATACAAGCAGCAGTGCCTTCAAGGCAGTGGCTTTGGATTTAAGCCAATTTTGCACCCCTGTAGTCAGTGGTGCCGAAATTGGCTTAAAGTCAACTACTCTGGCTTAAGGGCTTTGAGGTTCTGAGCCGCAGGTTCACAGATTTTTTTCCTCCCCACCCTTGTTTACATGGGAAGATTGGCCAGAGGGTTTCCTAAGATTGCTAAATTGCTGTCAAGTATTAGTGTTGGAGCATGCTGACATAATTATCCCACTGTACCCTATATAATTAGCAGAGCTAAGCCTAGGCTGTATTAATACCCTGATTAATTATGGCGGAAGGCATAAACAAGGGTATTAATGCTCTGCAAGTATTGGGATAGCTATTTGACAGCCCATATGCTTGTCTGCAGGACCACTAGGGATTGTGTCGAATCGGGAGCCGCACAGTGCCCTGACTGTAATGAGAAATGAGAAAAATGCTGAAAAATTGATGCCGCCTGCTGATTGCACAATCCGCTGAACAGCAGGGGGTCGGCTTCTTACATCTCCTGCTTCTCTGTACAATATGCTAATTTCCCCATGCAGACCGGGTGTTAAAAAAGGGGAAAGAAGAAAAGATTTCACACACACACACACACACACACACACACACACACACAGAAGTTGGGGGGGAATGCAAATGACAACACAGAGATCACTGCAGAGAAATCCATGGGCTTTATATGGATTAACTGTGTTGGAGTGCCCGCGCTCAGTCGTTTTTAACCCTTTCTGCCCCTGACAGCATCAGCTTGTCTCTCCTCTAGAAGCCAGATCTTGTCCGTACTGGGATTCTGTTTTGGAACCACTGTGCAGCCATAACCCACAACGGGAAGCCTCGCGTTGGAGGAAATTGCCAACTGGCTCTGGGTCAGCCTGTGATTTGTGCCACCGTGGTGAAAGCACATCTTGCCGTGGTGACTTAGAGTGCATTTTGCACACTTTCTTCCAAACAGGAGAGGATGGTTGTTGCAACAAACAAATCATTGCATGACAACAGCCCAAAATGGATGGGCGCTGTAAAAATCACCACCCGGGGCCCAGAAAGTCAGTAACAAGACAAGGGTTTGTTCACAGCAGGTTCCTCCATTTATTGTTGATAACAGAAGACAAGTATGCAGGATTGCAGAGCATATATAAAACAAACTACCAGCACAATTGCTCAAGGTTTCTGTAGCAGTACCTTTAGGAAGATAACAGTTTCCCCTGGCTTAATGATCTACGCTGAGACTAAAGAAAACACAGGCACTGTTGGGAATGAAAGCAGGCAAGGCTGAACTTTAGCAAAGGAACAGCACAGATGGGCAGGAGCCCTAGCCAGAACCCACACAGGTCCACAGAGTCAAAGCTCCAGTGTGGAGCAGCAGAGATGGAAAAGGTAAACTCCCCAAACCTTAATTCTGTATTTTCATTGTAAATCTGCAAGGAATACTCTTGCATGGTCCTGTTAGGAAAATCCAGCCTGTTAGGAAAAATTGCTGCTCTATCAGCAAATACCATCCATGGCCGCATCCCCATGGAGGCCAGTTGGCACCCTTTGGGAGCTGTATTGGCACACAGGGGCCGGGCGCTGGGCCGGGCATGCATTTCGGGAGGCATCCTCAAGCAAGCCGTGCCAAGCCCCGGCATGGGGGAGCAGCTCCACCCCCTCTCTGCCCCCTCTCTCCTCAGCCCACCTCTAAGGCATGGACAGCCAGGGTTGGGGTGTGATTTTTGTTTCTTTTGCACCCCCGATCTGCTAGGCGATATAAGGCAGGCTTGATTTTAAGTTGACAGTGTTCCCCGTGATTTTTCACTGGAGCAGCAGTCTATAACTTAATGGTGAAAGCCACAATTTAGCAGCAGTAAGTACTCTTCTTCCTAACCCCATTCAGACTCAGGGAGAACCGCAGACAGATTTTGAATAATTTCAATAATTTTATCTTCCCCCTGCCTTCTTTGGCAACAGTGGGACAATATGTGTGTGTGTATGTGTGTGTATTAAGCCCCCAAATTATGTTCCATCCTCCTTGCTGCCATTCTCTTCCTTTGCACCAATCAGCCTTCCCTGCTGAAGCTCCGCTGTGAACATAAGTTGCCAGTTGTCTCCTCTCTGAAGTGTTTCACCTGCCATTCCAGGATCATCCCTTACACTCCACTGTGACAGCCTTGTGCAATATAATTGATGGTATTTTGTTTCAAACACAATAGGCTCCAGATGGCTCTTGGCTTTTGAAATGCGAATCCGACCATCCTACTAAAAGCAGTGATAGGAACTGCCTTCCACACTGCCAAAATGCTGAGATTCTTCTGTTTAGGTGGGTGTATCCCTCTGCACCATTCTCATGTTTCCTTCTGAAAGGGTGGTGGCAGAAACCACTCTTAGGGCTGCATTCCCACTTAAATTTTAATCCAGCTTCAGTCCACTTTCAGAGTGAGAGAATGCCTTGGCAAAGTAACAAGCTGATTTCTTCCAGCTTTATCTGACGTAGGAAATCTACCTTTGGGTTAGATAATGTGGAAAGAAAATGACTGTCCATTTTGCGGATGTGTTCTCTCGCTCTAAATGTGGACAGAAGCTGGGTTAAAATCTAGGTATGAACGCTGCCTAGAAGCACACTGCTTCTACAGATAAGTAGAAAACAGCAACCTTTCCTTCTATTCTAATTTCTGGTTGTTATCAGTACCACATTAGGAGGTATCAGTGATGAGTATTGCATTCCTAAGAGAACTGTACTAAAGGTCCTGTTACATTTAAATGTCTTGCAACGGCTACTGTGATCATGGAGACACTTATTTAAGGAGATTTTCTCACTTTTTTAGAAGGTCTGTTTCTGACTGTCTGCCGAAAGAAGAAATTGCACAGTGCTTGAGGGAATTAATAAGAGAGACCAAGCAGAAATCAAGGAAAGATGGAGGGAAAACTTAAGAAACAGTAAATACTCAACTCTAGATGCAATCCTAAATGCTGCGTTTATTTCTTTCTGCAGTAGCCTAGTATGTCCAAGCATAGGCAGGCCTTGCCATGAGGGTGGAAGCTACGTTGCAAATAAAAATCACTCTTAAGATGAATGTTTGTTTTCTCGCAATTGATCTCAGAGGTGGCAGTGTGGCTTCAAACAAAGGGAACACAGATGCAAAGAGCAATCCAGGCTTACCTTGATGGAGATCAAGCAACTTTCCAGAATCAGAGCAAAGCCAGCTAAGCACCCACCCACTGGAGAGAGAGATAGAGTTCTTGGCTGGCTTTCAGTAGCCCAGTTGTTCCAATTATGAAAGAGTCAAGGTAAGCATCAAAAAAGTCACTTGCAGGATGGTAACAGCAGACTAAAAGTCAGGGCAGAAGAAGAAGAAGAAGGAGGAGGAGGTCAGCTTTTCTACCCTGCTTTTCTCACCCATTTAAGGGGACTCAAAGTGGCTGACAAAGCTTTCTGTTCTTCTCCCCACAACAGAACACCTTGTGAGGTAGGTGGGGCTGTGAGAGCTCAGAAGAGAGCAGTGTCTAGCCCAAGGTCACCTATCTGGCTTCATGGAGGAAGGCAGAATCAAACCCGGTATTCCCAGATAAGAGTCTGGCTCCTTAAGCACTAGACCAAACTGGCTAGAAAGGAGTAACTAGATGACCTTTAATGTACAAAACCTATGACAAACCAAATTTATTCTGTAACAAAGTCTGGTTTGCTGTTGTTTTCTGACATCAAGGATTAATTGTAAATCATTGCACAGCCTCTCCCCATGCAAGAGGGCCTTGGCGTGTTCAGTTACCTCTTTTCTCAGGGGCACCATGTATTTTTATTATTCTTATCATCCCTCTTTATATATTGTAGTTTGGTTCCTACAATATGACATGTATAGTGAAACTGTATATAGGGAGATATTGGTCCATTTGCTCTTGGTCCAAAAACTGTCAAAACTGGAGAACCAGTCAGAGATGATGGTAGGTTCTCCTGGCTACTACTGTCACTTGAACCTCAAATGACAGTGACAAATGCAGCAGTACCTCCAAATTATGTGTCCTCTCTTTGTGATGTATGTTCCTTTAAGATTGAATCTTCTTGTTTGCCACCTGTATAGCATTGGTTTGTGATCACCTGCATAGGATCTGTGAATGTAACATAAAGGGAGTCAAGAGTCCTGCGTATTCTGTTCTCTTTCCTCTTTTCAATATGCTGAAAGAATAAACCCTGCTTGTGTTTTGAGTCATCATTATATATGGGCTTTCCTGCTGGTGGAAGTCTCATAGAACATTTACTGAGGCAAAACACCTTCATCCAAACTAAGAACCTCATGAGACACCGTATCTCTGTCTTTTTTCTTTTTTTTACCTCTGTCTTGTCCAGATTCAGTTGCAATTAATTGGTCTACATCCAACCCATTATTACCTCCAGGAAATGATCAAGCACCCTGACATAGAGCTGGGTATTATCAGCATACTGGATGGTACCTCACTCCATATCCTTTGATAACCTCTCCCAACAGCTTCATATAGATGTTAGACAGCCTAAGGGACAAAATCAACCCCTGAGGATGTTTCCCACTTCTACTTTTAGGGCAAATCCCCACAGCAAGCTTATTTAGCTTTCCCTAAACCGAAATAACAGAACCGGACACAAACGCGAATTTGCCTGTTCCCATTACTTTCAGCTTAATCGCGTTCGATCCGGATTCTGAGGACGTATGTGACTCAAGGGGGGACACAAGTGGCTACTTTTTAAAAGCCACTTTTCGGGGCTGCTCTGCCCTCTTCCTCCTGGCATGAACGCGCCACCCATAAGGCACCCCTTCACGGAGCCTAGCTGGGTGGCTGCCGCTTGCCTGGATGGAGGAAAAATGGCAGCAGGCAGCCAGCAATTCTTTCCCCTCCTCTCCCCATTGCTCAGGGCACGCAGCAGCGGCGGCAAGTCAAGCCCCTTTACAGCTAAACATTCACACATCTCTCCCAACGGCAGCTGCTTTTGTTTCTTTTCCCTTTTTAGAAGGTCAGCACTTTCAATGGCAAGATAGTTATCAGGTGTGAATTGCTTGTTTGCTACAGTGGATTGCTTGGATTGCTGTTCGGGCTGCTACTGCTTTTACAGCTTGCTTTGGAAGCAAGCTATTGGGGGAGGGAAACTCTCATCCCTTAACACGGAAGGGTTCCCACAGTAAAAAATGTAAAACGTTTCAAGAGCACAAACCGGAATGAGACCTGTTGAAATCAGGATTGAGATTCATCACGCTTTGGGGTGGTTTAACACGGGGAAATCGTGTTGAGCCAAACTGCCGTGTGGACTCCGAGGATTGAAAACATTTTGAATTCGAGATAAGGTTGCCGTGAAGACATGGCCTTACAGTGCCTACTTCAGAGGAAGAAAACCACCGTAAAACTGTCCTTCAACCCCTGGAGTTACTCCAGCAAGATACAATGGTCAAAGGTATCAAAGGCCACTGAGAGATCCAAAAGTGCCAACATGATAAGTTGCCCCCGTTCCTCTCCTGGTAAAGGTCATCCATCAGGGTAACCAAGGCAGCGTCAGTGCCATAGATTAAGTGAAAAATAATGTAACAGAAAGAGCTCTAGGATAATACGATCTGTATTTCAGATTCTGAACAAGAAATTTGTGATCTTTCAACTAAAGATGAGAATGGTGAACATTCTCATCTTAAATGTAAATAAGCTGAGTGACTCTGGCAGTTTTTACAGGACTCTACATTCTGATTTTTACTGATCTTGGGTTAGCTGAAATGGTGTTCTGAACCACTTATATATTGTTTTAGTACTTCCTTTATTTTCTTTGACGTATGTCAGGGTTCTTTTTTATCAATTATATTAGGCCAGATATTCTCTGGCCCCTTTTTCCATGTGCAGTCAAAGATCCAGATCTTCAAGATCCAGACCTTTGAGATGGGTTCCTCCTTGAGATCCAGATCTTAAAGACACCTATAATCAGGTCCTCAGAAAATCCACATTTAAGGGCTTGAAGGACTCATTAAATCCAGATTTCCCCTGTCCTTGTGGGGACAGGGCCTTGCAGATGGGGCCTTCAATGGGGTCCAGGTAGGGACAGGGCCTTCCCAATTGGTACCAATCGGGTTCCTAATGGGTCCTAGAAGGGTTCTAAGCCCTAGTGGAAAAAGACCCTGGGACTGTTTTCTTTAAGTCATTTTCCCATAGCTATTTCAAACCAAACATAAAACTGTAAACAATTGATGTATTTTGGACGTAAGCCCCTTTATTTCACCATTCATATTTATCACAATTTTTTAAAAGAGGATAGAGGTCTGTTGATTACAAATTGTACATCTTTAGGTCTGAATACATTAATTAGCTAAATTCTTTTGAACCACTTACTACCTGTTAGTGGGAGAACTCTGTTTAGTTTTTGTTCGTCTAATATTTTGTTTGGTTTCTCCCCCTCCCACCCCCGAAAAAAGCACCTTGTAGTTTAAATACCTCTCAGCCACAAGATTACACCAGGTATCTTTAGTTAGAAATCTCCAGTTGGCATGTATTTATTATTTCTAATAAAAGAGAAACTATAGTAGATTTGTTTTCCCAATAGCATCATCAGTTAAGCCTCTATCTAATTATTTTGCTCAGAGTGGAAATACATTTCTTTTTGAGATTGTTAATATATGGGACAGTATTAATTCATTAAATTCCACCCTCTCCATTTTGGAATGTATGACCTTGTTTCATGCAGCAACATGGATCCTATCTGCACCTTCACTTCTGTCCCAGAGGAGTGAAGATGTAGGATGGAAGGGGTGTCCACACTGATCCATCTGACACTTCCCTGGCACTTGACTATGTTCAGGGTAAATGCAGTCGCCTCTATGGGTGTTTTTCCACGGTCACTTAGTACCCATTTTAGCACCCATTAAGGACCCATTTGGGTGAGAGCTGGATGACCCCATTTCCACCATGGCACCCATTAGGGATACATTTGTTTCCACCGCGCCTCGGGAAATCTGGATCATATGGGTACTTTTTGGCCTTTAATCCAAATTTTCTGTAGACCCCATTAATGGGGTCTACAATGGGGTCCTCAGGCAGAAAATCCGGATTAAAGGGAGCCTGTTTCCACGCTTGTGTGGCAATGGGATCTAGAGGAGGCTAGTTGGAGGGGGCACCCATGGGGGGAAGCCCCAAAACCTAAGCTTTGAAGTCATTTCGAAGTCACTTTGAAGTCTGTGCAAAATAGCTCCGGAGCATCTTTGAAGTCTGTGCTGATCTTTGGAGTGAACTTCAAAGTGACTCCGAAGTCACTCCAAAGTCACTTTGAAGTTTACTCCGAAGACCAGCACAGACTTCAAAGACGCTCCAGAGCTATTTTGCACAGACTTCAAAGTGACTTCGAAATGACTTCGAAATGACTTCAGAGCCGCTTCAGAGATTGCACCCCCTGTCCCCCCAAACACCTGGGGTGACAGACAGACCCCTTGTGGGTAGGTCCAGATTTCCAAGTGGGTGCTCTGGTGTTCCCATGGCAGGGAGGCTAGCACCCATTGCTATTGGGTGCTAGACCACCCATGGAAACACATTGGGTACTTCCCTTAATTCAGATCTACTAGATCCGGATTAAGGGAAGTACCCATTCCCTAGATCCGGATCTTCTTAGATCTGGATTAAAGGAGTGTGGTGGAAAAAAACCCGTATATTAAAGGGAATTGCCTCACCGCAGCAACAGCCACGCACAGTGCAACTGCACTACCCCACACACCCTTCACCTGGAAGAGGTGCAAAGTGCGCATTCCTGGCTGTGCTAGCTGCGACCCAACCACTAGGAGTGAGCACGAATAGACTTTTCGGGATTGGATTGGATTTGAATACGTGAAGATTTGAATTGATTCAAATGTTTAAAATTTGAATGTGTTCACATTCTATTTGAATTGAATACATTTGAATCTATTCGTATGAATATTCAATTGGTATTTGAAGATACGAATGTCGCCAACCTTCAAATGTGTCCCTACACATCCCGTTTTTATCCTGTATGCATCCTGTTTTCATCCTGTACGTATCCATACGAATGTGCATGTATACGAGTAAGATACATATGGATACAAATGTCTGAATAATTCATACAAATGATTCTAAAGATTTGAAAACTTGTTCGAATGTTAAATTCGAATGCATAGATATTCGATTTGAATTCAAATGTCCAAATTTGATTGAATTTGATGGAATTTTGAATGTTTTGAATATTCATCCCTACCAGAAACAGCTGATATAGCTGTGGAGCACTTTTTAGTGTTCCACAGCTATCCTCCATAGGAACAGTCCAACACGTCTATAGTCACTTCCGTAATGGAAGTAGCTCCATGTGGTGTGTGGATGCTCTGTGTGGGAGCAGCTCCTGGCTATACCCCTGGGGCAAGTTCAAGAAGGCTCAGAGTTATTCAAAATGCATGAAAATCGGTCTTTAGATTTCGGAGTACCCAGCTTCCTGGGACTGATGGTTTTTGAAATAAAGCCTTACTCAATCTTGACCTTTTTGCTTGAAATATGTATTGTAGTAATACTGTATGTCATTCAATTTTTAAAGATCTTCAGGGATGTACCTAACTTTGCTGCAGAGTTGAAAATTACCGAGGGTTTTTGTTTTTGTTTTTGCTTTGCAAAGTGACAGCATCATATTCACAAAATTCAAAATCGGTGCCAAAGCAGCCTGTAAAAGCTGTAGAAATGCATGCAGAAAATGGGAAAGGCCACTAAATTGAGAGCTCTTTGAACTTCTCATATAGAACACTCCATAAATATCTATTTTTAAATACTGAAAATCAAATCTCATGCTCATTTGGCAAAGTGCTGTTTGTAATCTGTAAATAATCAGATGCGGATCTGAAATAAATGTACAACAGATGAGAATTAAAAAGGTGACTGCCAGAAGTTATATCCTAAACGCTCAAAGGTCCCCAACCTAAAAAATAAACCTTCTGTGATATACCAAGCAGAGATTAAGAAAGATGGATGATGGATAGATGATAGAAGCTTCAGGAGCTAGGAAGACAACTTAAAGTGGTCCCCATCTTATCTTTGCCTAACTGTGCCATTTACAGCTATCCATTGCCCCAAATCATACATGAATCATACCTGCAGACTGAGGTCACTTTCTATTCATGCTAATTTGCATTCTCTACACTATGCATGCTGTACCTGCTACAATATCTTCTTCAGGACTCTTAAAAACACAAAAGTCCTGTGGCCTCGCCCCCCCCCCCCATCTTAGCAATAACATCTGGAAGGAGTTAACATCTGGAATGGATCTATAACCATGCGGAAATCCTTCAGAACGAAAAGGTCTGTGCATGTAACCTAAATGCATGTTGCTTTCTAAAGAAGGGAATTTCTATCACTAAATCCAATTCTGCACATGAAATGATGTAAATTAATGCAATTAGAAGATCAACATCTCGTCACCCCTTTGCCTCTCCCATTATTAAGGCTTTCTGACACCGGACCAGCAGCAAGCACAGACTGATCAGAAGGACAGCATGTTTACTGACTTCCTTGCCATGGTATAGCCATTGATCCAGCAGCATCTGCTAGCTCATCAGGACTCATCCTTATCCTTTGCCTCCAGGGTTTTCCCCCTATTCTTCCCTTCAGGCAATTCTTTGAAAGAAAACTCCTTTGACCAGCGTGATGAGTTCTGCCAATTACCAGCCTCTCTCAGCTCCAGTCTCTCAAGTGATCATGACATGAACAGATCTTATTGCCAGAACATTCAACATGGACCTTGGTGGCAACTCAGACACAGCAGACCCACAGATCCTTTGAGAGAGGCTGCTGGGACACTGGGTAACGGCAGATGGCAAGGGAAACATTCAGGATCTTGTTTAGATCCCACAATTGCCTCTCATTGTCCCTGCCAGATGCCAGAGGGGAATCATGGTGCAATCCTGGAGTAAATTGGGGTTCAGTGTTCTTTTTCCTGCAATATTCTGGGATTTTACTCTTTATTCCAGAATTATGCTGAGATTGCCATGTCACAGCTGCACCTCCACACAACATTTTATGGCTGCACAGAGTGATATATGTCCTCAGAGATTTTGAGTAGGGATGGGTTTTCTGGCATTCAATTCATAACAAATTGAATGTTAGAAATCTGTATTCATTCAAATAGATCCCCTTCAAATGAGCTAGGATTCTATTAGAAAGAAATGCATTCGTACAAATTGGTACAAATATCCAATAAGTAATTGACACGAACACATATGTATCTGATATATGTATCCCATATCTGCTCTGAAAGCGTCAAATCTGACCTGAATCCACTTTTAATCTGCTCTCAGTCCATGTTGACTTGCACAGCTGCTTTCCCACCTCCCCAGTTTAACAAATGTCTGAACTATTGATATGATGAATGTCTGAATTCAGACAAATTCATACGAATAACGAATGTTACGGATATTTGTGCATGTCCCTAATTTTGAGCCTTCCAGTCATTTCAGCTGGTGGCTTGAAAAACATTTCAGATTGGATGCTCAAAATGGCTGCCAAGGTTCCCTGAGAGTATGGAATCCCACTTTTCTCTCCCTATGACTTTCTGTGTCTTTCTAACAGATCACAGGGGACAGGAATATATGCACATGTATTTCTGCCACAATAATAACAGCATTCTGATCCAAGTCCTTCCGCCTCCAGTCATATTCAAGCCAGATGTTTTCTGTCACCAATACTTTGGTTGCATCCAGATGTCTATTTCACTATATTTGGATGTTCGAGAATAGAGCAAGGATAAGAGACCCGTGTCTTGATGCAGTCTTTATTTAATAGTCATGGCCAAGCTGAAAAAGCATCATATAGATTGATTTCCTTTTAAGTCCTGGAGAGGTGGAGGTAATTTGAGCTGAATCCCTTTAGGATCCTCATGGCTTCTGAAGCCGAACTTAAAGGCGGTAGCAAAATATTTTCTTCTCAAATCACAGGTAGGTCAGGGAGAGGTGCTTGAAACCTAAGCTGTTCCCTGACCTATTAACATTCCAGGAGCTTTCCAATTTTGATGGCACAGAGTCCAAAGAGGTATACTCCCAAAAGGGCTGTATTACATGCCCTTTGTGAAGTTGTCACTCAGACTTGAACGTTTGGGCAAACAAGGCTGTCTACTTTGTTTCTTCTTAGTGCTGTAATAGGGAGCAGGGATGTTGCACCAATGAAAAATTCACACTTGCTTCACCATCAAAATGACTGTCTGAAAATGTGTTTTGTTGTTGTTGAATCATTTGTTCAAACTTTGGAACTTTCACATTCACAGCTGAACATTTTTCCAGGCTTTTTTCCATTGAAAAAGCCTCTTTCCACCAGTAAAACACCGTGAAAGTGAGAGGGAAAACCCTCAAATGAATGTTTGTGTTCTCAACCTGGCAGCATCATTCGCTTCATTCAAAAAGTGCCGATGTTCGAATGTCTGTGCTTGCCAATTTGAAAATTCAGCCATGCAAAATTCAGCAAGTGTAAATTCATCTGTGCAAATCCCTAATAGGAAATGCCCCCTGTCACCCACCCACCCCTTTCTTCAGACCTGTGGTATTTACTGTCTCTCGCTTTTTGGTTCTTTTCTAGGCACCATGAAGACACACGCCCATGTTATGCTGCCTTCCTCCCCTTCTTTAGTTGCGACAACAAGAAGCAGGTGACAGCACATTTGGCTTCCATCCTTTTGGTCTGGCTGGGCTGCACATGTGACAAGCTTGAGAGAGATCTGTGCCGCACTGTATCAATATCACTGGACGGCTGCATGTGGCCTGCTGGCTGCTCTTTAGTCCCCCTCTGCTGCAGTTTGTGTTGAAAGGAAATGTCAACTGTGCCATTTTATCGTGGACTCAAGATCATCCTGTGAAATCTCAAGCTTGCATTTCATCCAGACAAGCCACTTATGCTATAGCAGATGCTATTGGCATTGCCCGACAGAACTGACGTAACCCAGAAGGCATCTGTCTGCAAATGGGAGCTTTTTCACAGTTCATTGTCCAGTCCCACGATAAAATGTGTGTGAGGGAGGGGAGAAACAGAGCGAGAAGGAGCAGCCGGCACAAGAGAAGTCTGTGAGATGATGTTGTGCCTGATTGCTCTAGTCCTGTTTAGCATCCACACAGTATGCTGTTTATGTACATTGAGGCTGCCGTTACATGCCGTTTCAAAAGAAGACACACCTGAGATTACTGTAGTCTGCATTTACATGTCAATGGCAGACCCTTATTCCCGGATATAATCTAGAATAAGGCGTAATCTAAGAAGGAGCCAAATCTCAGGTGCTTCTGAGCTAAAGCACCCCTCCATATGCCAGAACACAACCTCAGCCCACTATTTGTAGCTCCACACGCGGCAAGTCCCCCTTTGTTCCCCAATTAGACAACTCAAATGGTAAGCCACACTGACTTTCCCAAAAAAGTTTCCCTGTCAACCTTGATATTGTGGGTTTCTTTGGGGGTTACCAAACTATAAATAAGTTCAAAACAATTAGTGTGTAAAAGGAACTCATTTATTTTATTTTATTTTATTTTATTCTCCTTCAGCACCTGGTCTCCTTTGAAAGCTGCAAGGTCCCAGTAGAGCCTCAACTCATGACATCTCTACCTCTCTGTCCCAATTTTTGGCCGGCCTGGCACTCCAAGAATCTCCAGGTACTTGGGTCTACCTCTTGCTCAAATATCCCCACAATGCTCCATAGAGACACTACTTTGAGGGGCTTCGAGAAAGTCCTGATTTTGCTGGTGTTTACTGATATTGTAATAAATATCAGAAATCAAGCTGTAGTCAACATCTACAACTCCAATGGCCAGAAAGAAAGCTTCCTCACCATTGAGCCCCAGGAGAGCCTATGAGGGACCCATTTCAGTAGAGTACCAATAATCCAGAAAAGGAGCCATAGACCATCTGAACACTTCTGTGATTCAGGTATTCTCTCAATAGACCACCAGTAGACTTTGATAACAGCAATCTAGATATAGGGCCTCCAGATCCATATTATGCTCCATCTGGTGCAGACAGAATGTACTAGCAATAGGTAGAGCCTCCACAAGCATGCAGAAGGGAAACAGTCCACGTGCTGGTGCGGAAAACGAGCAAGTGCAGAAGGGCCCCTAATCATCCAAAATTTATCAGGGAAAATTCAGGGAAACTAAACAAGAAAAGACAGACTTGGAAAACAACACACATTTGCTGTAAAAATAAAGCACTGGCTACAAAGATAGGGAAAACACATTGGCACTGATTCAAACAGGAGGTAGAACACATTAGCCCCGTTATCTCGAATTCAAAACGTTTTGAGTCCTCCCAGTTCAGATGGCAGTTCGGCTTAACACGCTTCTTCTGTGTTAAACCACGTTAAACCGTTTTGAAATAAATCCTGATTTCAACAGGTCTCACTCTGGATCACGCACTTGAAATGTGTTTAAGTTTTTACTGTGTGGACAGTACCATTTTCAAGGATGAGATTCCGTGTTCAGGGTGCCCCTCCCCCAATCGCACTGTATCCAATGGCTGTCCGTATTCTGCGGACGTCATGGGGGGGGGGTGTTTCCCTGCCTGATCTGAAGCAAAAACTTTTCTTGGATCGCTTCTTCTCTTGCAAGCCTGAACTTCTTGGAGCAGCCTTCACACAGCAGCGCTACAGCTCCGGAGTGCATGCGGAGAGTTGGGGGGGGGGAGAGACGGAGAGGAGGGGATTGGGCAGGAGGAGGCTATCAGCGTTTTGGATTCCCCTGGGGCGGGCAAGAAGAATTTGGCTGAGGGAGCCCGGCCGGAGAAAGCCTAGCTAGTCTTCCCCTCCTGGGGAGGGAGCGAGCCGGTAGACACACACACACAGGCAGGCTTTCATGACAGCTATAAAATCAGGCACTTTTGCTACTCCCCCCCCCGCCCTCACACAGGAGCTACAGTGTAGCAAGAAAGCCCCTTCACTCCCGATTAACAATGTTGCAAATTTGCGCAGTTTCAGAAGTTCAGACCTTTGAAAGTGAAAGGAGGCGAAGCAGCTGAGATTCTGTTTAAAGGAATGGGGCTTTACTTGCTGCTGCTGCTGCTGCTGCTGTATGCTCTGAGCAATGAAAAAGCCCCTCACTCCCCTCCAGCCCAACCTCTGGGGGCGAGGGAAGCACAGGTGGGAAAGGGGGATCTGCAGACTTCTTCGATGGGGGTGATGAGGGAAGAGCACAAAGCTGGAAGAAAAGGGGGAGGGAAAGGTGGTGCAGAGGAAAGGAGGTGGAGAGCTGCACAGCCATGAGGGAGAGGTCTGATCTCTGTTACTTTGAACTGAGAGGGGCTGATCCTGGGAGGGAACAGCAATCAGAGAGAAGGGGTGGGCTGGCAATGGGCAGGGAGGACTTGCTGTGGGGCCTCCCAAGATTGAATCCGAGATAAGGTTGCCGGCGGGATGCCCTTGACACGGATCAAGTTGAAACCCAGTGGAGACCATTTTGTTCCGGTTCAGTTATTTCGGTTTCCTTAAACCGAATTAAGGCATGCCGTGCGGATGCAGCCATTGTGATGCCTGACATTGTACTGTGATGCATTTATACCCAGAGTCTGTGTGTGGCCCATGGCTGTGAATGGGCAGCTGATGCTCCTCCCTATGCATGTGTCCAAGATGAAGCACAACTCATTAAAATCCAAGCTAAAAGTAGAACATAAAGCATTGTTACTTGTGAAAACAGTGGAGAAATAGTGTGCAATGTGATGCTACCATTGTCTTCCAGAGTTTGAAGCTTTCTAGCAGTTTTCAGGGATGTCACTGTGTTTGCCTGTGTGCCTTTAAAAATGGGCAGCAATTTTATACGCCATTAATTTTCACAGACTGAGGTCCGTTTAATCCATCCATCTCTTTAGTTTCCTTAAATTTTTCAGTTCTTCAATTCAGGATTTCCCACACTTTGGTGATTCACAACCACCAATCAATTATCTTTCATGCTGGGGTTGAGGTGGAGAAGCAGGGCTCTTCTACGGCCAATTTGCTGGGATTCGAGAGCAGGAAAAGGTTCATCCTTGTCTCTGCTTGAGACGCCCATGGGCATTTGGTGGGCCACCATGTGCAACAGGAGGCTGGACTAGATGGGCTGTGGCCTGATCCAGCAGGGCTTCTCTTATGTTCTCTTACGTATACATTGATCCTCCCTGTTCACACAGAGCAGGAAGAGTACAACTTATGGTTCTTTTGAAGGTGTTTTAAAGTGATCTGGAGTCACTTTTAGTCCATGCAAAATCTCAACCGTGCTTTGTCTACTTTCCAGACATAGAATACTCCCACCATGCTTGGCCTTCAGAAAGGCTTAAAGTTGGAGGGACAGTTTATGATTAGTCAACCTGAGACCTGGAGGAGCTGAGTTTGAATCCTCACTTGGCTATGGAAGCTTGCTGAGGCCATTTTGCACTTCGTCCTCTAGTCAACAATTAGTAACATTTTGGGGAAGGTCAAGTGCGTTGGCACCTCAGATGACCATAGATGTAACAACACCCTGAAGAGGACTGGTCCTGCAATCGAATCGCACAAGTATTCAATTGGGCGATGAACAGCTAAAGTTGACTATCACTCCAAGTGCAAGCGCTAGTCAGCATTAGCTCATCATGCCCCTTTCCCGTCCAGCGGTGGGGAAGGGAAGTGCGAAATCAGCTGTGGTGACTTCCTTTCAGCCATAACCTACCTCACAGAGTCGATAAGAGGACAAGATGAAAGAAAGGTGAATAATGTGTCCCAGCTTGTGCTGCCTGGAGTAAAGGTGGCTAAATGAGTGCACAGCTCTCCTTCCTAGTGTTTGGGTAGAGCAGAAAGAGGTTTTTGGTGGGAAGTGGACACAAGGGTGTGTGACCATGTCATTCACATCATCGAGTAGCCAAGATGGATTCTGGTTTGAGCACTCATCCTTTGCTTTCTTTCAGTCCAGATTTCTGCATTCTTGCTATGCATGTCTGATTTTAAATGTGTATCACAATACTGTGGATCAATCTTTCTCATCCATCAGAACCAAACTGCAGCCAGATTGCTAGCTCAGCGAGCCAAAAATTATTCCCAGCCAGAAATCTGGCTGGGAACCAAAAGCACAGATGGAATTTCAGCCATGTGGGCGTCTTTTTGTTGGCATGGCACAGTAAACATCAATTCACAGATAATTTCTTCAGAAATTGAGCCAAGAGAGGGGGATTTCCTGCTCTCTGGCTGAGGCACCTCTTCTGTGTCTTGATGCAGTAACTGGTTACCACTGTTTGGCTGCCCCAAGCATTTATTTATTTATTTATTTATTTATTTATTTATTTATTTATTTATTTATTTATTTATTTATTTATTTATTTATTTATTTATTTATTTATTTACATTTCTATCTCGCCCCATACCTGAAGGTCTCTGGGCAGGTAACAACAGATCAAACAGCATTTAAAAACATATTAAAAACAAGACACAGGTCAAAAACATATTAAAACCAGGTATTAAAAACAAGGCACAGATTAAACTAAGGTACATAATTAAAAGCTCTGATTTAAGCCCTACATCCAGTGGTCTCTTAATAAACTGTGACCGAGGGGGGAATGAGTCAACCTTGGCCAAAGGCTAAGGCAAAAAGATATGCCTTTACAGCCCTCCTAAATGACAACAGGGAAGGGGCATGGCGCACCCTGGAAGGGAGACCATTCCACAATCTAGGGGCCATGGCTGAAAATGCTCTCTCCCGAGTGCCCACCAACCCCGCTATTGAAGGTGGTGGAACAACCAGGAGGGCATCTTCTTTGGATCTTAAGGCACGGGCAGGACAGTATAGGAGAAGGCATTCCTTTACATATTTGGGGTCCAAGTCATTTAGATACAGACTTATATTGGTTGACTAAGGTGCTTTCCAACACAGGATTTACTCAGGCTTGAAGTTGGCTCGAGTTCTCCCCATCATGACAGTTTGCAAGGGATCTCCCATTTCCGGAGATTAAAGGTCCCAAAATGCAGATAATCCCTATTCACATTAAAAGAAGTCTTGCTGCTGGATTTAGAAATAATCCTTACAATTCAGCAATGGGATTGCAATTGGGTTTTGGGGAACCATGCTTTAGGGGTTCTCTTCAGTTTCCCAATCCAATGATAAGCCGTGATTTCCTGTGCCCTAGTCCCCTCCTCTCCCCAACTCTCTGCCGTTATGTGCTAGATCGGGCTCCCTGAAATGGAAAGCGGAGGTGAAGAACCAACTACAGCATCTAACATTGTAACAAGATCAGTGTAACAAATTGGTGCCTTCCATCCTGGGTTTGAAAAAAGTGTTTGTGACAGCTTCTGGGTAAAAGCCTACTTCTTCCCTCCTCCCCCTCCATTTCACGCTGATCCACTGTCACAATCCAGCAAATTCTCAGCTCTTGTGTAAAAGCCTGACTGCCTGCTTCCCTCCCTCCCTCCCTCCTTCCTTCCCTCCTCCCTGCAATTTCACACTGCTTTGATCCATCAATTTTCACAAAACACCAGAAGGGAAGTCATATTTTTAACCTTCTACTGCCTTGTTAACATGAGAAGCTGTGCTACCACAGGGGGAGAAGCGGTGAACAAAAACTGCTGCTCCATGATCTGAATTGGGATGAGGTTTATGTTGGGGTGGGGGTTGAAATGCCCACTCTGATGAAGTCAGGGCATGAGGGAGGAGAGAGAGAAGGGGGTTTCTCCCCTCCAAGTCTGCATTATAAACTAACATCGGGAATGCAAAAAAACAGACCTCACTGCTGATTAAAAAAAAAACCCTGGTTTAAATCTGAATTAAATTGCCCAGTGGAAATCTAGCCTAGGTCTCATCTTTTCATTGACACTGAGTTACATTGGCAGGCTGAGCCTCCATTGTTCCCTAGTTCTCAGTTTTCCATAGACCATAATTAGTTGCCTAACAAAGTCTTGCACTTTGTTGTTGATCTTGAGTAGCACCAAGTGTTGATGAAATTAGGAAAGGAGAACTCTGGCTTTGGTTACACCCTTATTTTAATTCTTCTTGAGCCTGAAATCCAGCCCTTCTCGTTACATCTTTAAATGCCAAGCCAGTTTGTGTGTGTGTGGATTTTCCTCCCTCTATTAGGGTTTCCCTTTATTTGGGCCAACACAACATTAAAGTTTTAATCCCCTTCCAGGAAGCCACCGTTTCAGCTCCCTGGCTGCCCAGAAAATGATACTTATGCAAGCATCTGCTCTGAGTCTTCCCCCTTCCCCCTTCCCCATTCCTCCTCCCCCTTACCATGACAGTGGTTCCTCTGCCTTCCCTGCCCCCTTGCTGTGATTCCCTTTGCTCTGTCATTGGATCTGCCTCCTCACTCCCCCTTGCTGCAGTTCCCTTTGACAGAAGCAGGAAAGTGTGACCAAGCCATTCCAGGCCAAAAACAGCTTGGATTCAGCTGCCTTCCTGATGCGAATTAAAATGCTAAGGTGTAACCACGGCCTCTGCCTGCTACTACGAGCTCCTTGAAAGAAAGATGAAACAGAAGAGCAAAAAGAAATTAAACAGCTTATAAGACAGATTAACTGAAAGGCAGTGACTGTTGATCCAAGGGCAATCAGGGAGATTCATGACTACGGAGAGAGTTGAATCCTGATCTTCTGTGTGTCAGCCCAGCACACCAACCACTATTAAAATGGATTAAATCTCAATACAGTTATTTGGTTTCTACTCTCATTAGTCTTCACATAGGTCATTAAAGTTCATGGCATGGACTACTAAGGGGGTAGGTATATACTAAGGATGTGCATGAATGTTTTTTTGGCATTTGATTCAAAATGAAACGAAATGTTCAAAAATCCGTATTCGTACAAATAGATCACATTCGAATGTGGTAAAATGAATACGTATCTGATACAAATAGATATGTATCTGATACAAATAGATACATATCTGACATGAACAAATATGTATTTGATATGAATAGAGATACGTATCTGATTCGAATGGATACATGTCTGATACAAACAGATATGTATCTTATACTAATAAATACGTACCCAATATGTTTCCAAAGTTTAATGAATGTCCAAACTATTCATTCAAATGTTAGCATATGAATACCATAACATTCAATTCAAGTTTGAATGTCTGAATTCAGCCAAATTTCAAAGGTTATGAATATCCGTGCACATTCCTAGTATATACCTGCTTAAAATGGAGAAACATAAATTTTGCTTTACAAGTAAATATGAAAACAAAACAGAAATATTTGAATCACCACAGGACAATTGTGACATTCAAATGGAGCATTAAACTCAAGTATTAAATTGAAACAGCAAACTTGAAAGCAGAACATGCCCAGATGAAAAAACCATTGCTTTTATATACCAAATGAGCCATTCACAATCCTCATTTGGATTCTGAGAAATGTAATAAAAAATATGTTCACGAATTCTGATTCTTTGTAGGAAAGTCCATTTGTATGAGCATCCAATGAAAACTTGGCTACCAGGTGGATTAGTTGGAGTGGCAGCCCCTCTCCCCCATGTTACACTTCAGGAATTCTGACAGCAAAATAAATGAATTTTACAAAAGGTTTCATCTCACCCATTTCGTTTCTCCACCTAGCTTTCTTAAAGAACCACAAAGCAACGGGGCTATCTATGCCTAACCACAACAATGGCATCGTAGTTCCTGATGTCACATACTTAACAAAGAAACATGTGGGAAAGGAAACTGAAACTCTCCTGGAGCCAGAGACACATTAAATTGCTTCCAACTGAGTGTAAAGAGCTTAGCAGCTAAAGTGCCATAATGGCACCTTACGAGCCGCAATCCCAGTCCATTAAAGTCAATGGGAGCTTTTAACATTCAGGTAGATGGGCTGCCTCTAATGAGTACCCAGTGTTCATGGGTCTTTGGAGAACATAGTAAAAACTCTCTGCTTAATCATCAACAAAAAAGCCAAGGTGTTTTCTTCATGGTATCATATCCATCTATCTGTGCATTCAATTTCACCTTTGGTCAGGCTTTCCACAAATCGGCCAGACTGACCTATCACATATACGCACACATGTACATCCTTGCAAAATAGATGATACTGAGACTGTGTGGTTGCCCAGAACACATTTCTCCAACTCACAAACAGAAGTTGATAAGCCTTATCTATATTTTAACATTTGTTTGCAGGAGGGGGTTGAGCAGGGGGTTGGACTCGATGACCCAGGAGGTCCCCTCCAACTCTACCATTCTATGATTCTATGATTCTATGAATCATGTCAACAAAAGCCCCCTTCACTTTAACCATCTAACATTATTGGAAAAGCTCCTACTATGAATGCAATCTCTAAGGCTGAATCCCCAAAAGACTTATTTGCCTCTCTAGTCTCCCTCTACTGTCACTGTATTCAAGCGGACTTTAAAAGTGCCCTGCACTTCCAGAATAAGCATCTGCATGAGGCTCAGCAAAACCCACAGAAGCGTGTTTTCTTTCCCCGCATATTTTTCTCCCCGCCCCCTCTCTTGTTCAAAGGAAAAATAGCCAGATCTCCATCCCCCAAAATGGCTTCCCGTGCCGGCAAAGAGTGATCGCTCACTCATTCATTCTCAGCACTTAATTTCACTCTGTTCGAAATGGCTTGGCTGCAGCCATCGGCCACGCGATCGTGCGCTCTTTACTCTTAACACTTTCATAGATCACCCACTTCACACCTGATAACAATGTTGCAATTCTGAGCAATTCTGGCTCTTTGAAAGTTCTGACCTTTACAAAGGAAGGGGAGGGAAACTGCAGCATTTCTGGGAGATGTGTGAATGCTTTATGGCTGTGTGTGCAGGCAGCAATCCCTGCCCCTTTTGCCACGGAGTGTCCCCAAGGTAAATGTTGTGAGGAAAATCCGCGACTTCCAGAAAGAGCGATGAAACTCTTCTTTAAAGGGTTTTGTCGTGGGTTTTCCTGCTTTTGTAGCACTGGAAGCTCGTTTAAAACCCTGGCATGGGGACACTCAGAGGCAAAAGAAGAGTTTTAGCATACTTTATATTGCTTGGGGACAGGCCCTAACACTTGTTTTGCTCAGGACCAGCTTAAGGCTTGGGAAGGTAAGAGCAGGGTGTGGTGTTCATGCTGCTTTGTTCCCAGTTAATCATCTGGTCCTGTTTCTGCAAGGTCATTCGAGTAGTCAGAGAACTTCAGTAACCTGTTATCCCAACAGTAAACCTCTGCATTTGGTTAGGCTTTGGGTATGTTCATACACATGCAGTTCAGAAGAAGAGAAAACACTTCCAAGGTGGCTTAAAGAGGGCTTAGAGATGGTTCACGGGTTGGATCATTCATGCCCTCCCCTCTTTCATCAACATTCTAGCTAAGAGAATGTGACTTACAGATGGGATGACAATGCTACCATTTCTATGGTTGTTTTGACATGCTTTTATCGGTTATGTATGAACACAGCCTATGCTATGAAAATGGAATCATATTTTTGACCAAGATACTCCAGCATGTTAGTGCTAGCAATCTTGCGTTGTTATGAGCCATCTGGATTCATTTCCAGTAGGTAGTCCATTGATTTTGTCTGACTTGGGGCCTACAGATGCTTTGAGATCAGATTGATCCATGATTTTGTTTCTCCTCATGAGACAACAATTCCATTCTCATTTCACTATCTTAAAAAGTCTTACCTGTCCATTCCTAAAAATGCTATTTTCATATACCGTCACTGGCAAATTGCCAAATTTTGAATTAAAAAGTTGCTCTGATGACGTGTGAGCCTGAAGCTAGGCAGGTCAAGCCTAGGAAGAAAAGTAGGGTTGAAATGCAGCAAAATTAAATGCTAATGGCTGTCATTAGTTTTTTAATCCCCACCTGCTGTAGCTGGTGTAGACAATATTTTACTATCAAAAGCCATATCTCCCCAGGGCCAGTATGTCAGAGACAGGCAGGGAGCAGCCTGTTCCAGCCATCCCTTTTTCTCTCGTATTGGTCTACGAAATTTACTACCAGAGGGATTTGTTGTGTCAACTAATCTGGATGGCTTTAAGAAGGGGTTGGGCAGATTCATGGAGGTCAGGCGCACTAGGCTACTAGAATGAATACCCTGGTTCCACCTCCAGGCTGGAAAGACAGGCAGGATACCTCTAAAGCCATTTGCAGGGGGTCACGAGCAGGTGAAGGTTTTGCCCTTGTCTTCTGTGTGAGCATGCTCAGATGCAATTGGTGGGCCACTGTGTGAGACAGGATGCTGGACTAGATGGGCTCTGGGTCCTTTCTGGACTTCGCCTTATTCAGGATTCTTTCCCAGAATAGGAACCTGCCATCCACATGCTGGTGCAGATGGCAGAAGACTTGCCGAAGACTTGCCACAATCTGCATTAGCATGTGGATGGCAGGCCCCTATTCTGGGATATAATCTTGAATAAAGTCCAGTGCAGAAAGGGCCTTGGTCTGATCCAGCAGGACTCCTCTTATGTTCCTATATTCCTTGCTACCTAACTCAGACTAGACCAAGGGCTGTATGAGATGTGGACTGAATATACATGGAGGTGCTACAATGAACCATTTCTGCTGAAACTTACCAACACATGGTGCTTTGAACAGCTTCTTATGTTAGCATTGGCTTCAAAGTATTTTTAGAAGGATTGAAAAGAACCAGTTTTTCATTTGCTTGGCAAGTTTGGCCTCTTTTTCATGAGGCATATAAATTAATGGAAGAAAGTGCAAAGTACCTCCTTGCATTGTGTGGATGTTAGTCCTAGGGTTTTCAGACTGATCACCTGTCAGGCAATAAATGCAGTGAAGTTTAAGGGTGTTTTTCCACTGTCACTAAAAGTACCCATTAAGTACCCATTAATGGGTACAAAATGGCATTTTTGTACCCATTAATGTGTACTTAATGGGTACTTCTAGTGACAGTGGAAAAACACCCTAAAATATGCTACTTCTGCTGAAAAGGACCTTAGTGGAATATTTAACCAGATCTGGAGGGGATGCCCTCCTGGTTGCCCCACCACCTTCAGGGGCTAGGCGAGTGGGCACCTGGCAGAACGCCTTCTCAGTAGTGGCCCCCAGGCTATGGAATGGTCTCCCCCTGGAAGTGCGTCAGGCCCCTTCTCTGTTTGTATTCAGGAAGGTGGCGAAAATGCTCCTCTTCACTCAGGTCTTCAGTTAAATGTTGCTTACGTCATTCCCCACACACACACACACACTGCAAACACTACTTTTTTAACCAATTCTGCATTGTTTTTATCATGTTGGTTTTTAAATGTTGTATTGGATATTATTGTTTTGATATAGTTTTGATATGTTCGATTTTAAAGGTTGTTACCTGCCTGGAGACCCTTGGGTATAGGGTGGAATATAAATAAATAAATAAATAAATAAATAAATAAAAATTTCCCAAAGTTGCTCGAAGCAATGCAGTACCCAGGATATCCTAGAATGTTTCGAGGAACAAAAGAAATACTAAAACCATGGAAAATGTATTAAAAGATGACCACATCCATTATTCAAATATAATTGAATTATAGAACAATAAATCACAAATGCCTACGTCTAACTATGACCTCTGCGTAGCTGCCAATCATTAACTCCAATTAAATTTCTTCTAAATATTGAGGAAAGGAAACCACCTACCTGGCTTTTCTTTCGTTCTTTCCTACCTCCACTCCAATTTACTAGTAGCAGCTGTGATTGTCTGAAGATACTGGAGAAAAAGGCTTAAGAAAATCATTCTGTGCCTTGTACCGACACAGTGAATTCCAGGAATATTAGGGGATTATTTTAAAGATGTTCTCCTGTTGTATGCAAGGCTCAAAAATGAAAATAAAAAAAAAGAAACCTAAGAGGATTTTCATGCAGTATATTTGTTATTCATTTTGTTGTTCCCACAGCATGTGGGATTTGTGCACATTTAAGATATCAACGTAACTGTGTACCCGTCACTTTTTCTCCACAGTCGCCTGTTGACGGTATGCCAAAGTGAAGCTGCAAAATCAAAGATGACTTAAAGGAAACTCAGTTTGGAATATAGGCCAGACATTCGGGCTGCAATGAAGAAGAGAAACTGTCACATGACACATTTAATGGAAGGCATATTTTCTAATGGGGGGAATCTGTGTAAAACAAGAAAATCCATCACAGGTATCCCACACGGCAGTGTTCTTTTTGGACTGCCAATATCTGTACTTCTGTTTGCACGAATCCGGTTTTTCGGATTTGATTTGATTTGAATCAGATATCCAGAAATTCAAATCTTTAAAATTCAAATGTATCCACATTCAATTTGAATCAAATACATTCAAATCTATTTGTGCAGATTTTCCATTTGAATTTGCACATACGAAGGTTGTCAATATCCGTACACATCCTGTATGCATCCTGTAGTTATCTCATATGCAACCCGTTTTTGTCCCGTATGGATCCATACAAATGAGTACAGATGTGGGAAAGATGTTTATGGTCAAGTATGCATCATGTACATATCTGTACACACATATGAATGTCCAAATAATTTGAACGAATAGATTCAAAAATTCAAAATTCATTTGAATGTTTAAATTCAAATTGATAGACATTCAATTCGAATCTGGACGTCCAAATTTGAACAAATTTGATCAAATTTCAAATGTTTCAAATATTCATGCACATCCCTACTTCTGTTAGAGGTGGCCTAAACCATTGTTCTTGTAAAGATTGGCTACTGGTTGTAGCTGGCGGATCAGAAGACCTGCAGCTGGAAAAGAATGATACCAGGATAATGGCCAGGATGCAGTTCACTTCAAACCCACAAGAAAAATAACCTTGCTTAACACAATGGATTATGCACACAGTAGGCAACCCTGAACTGTAATATGTACAAAGGGGAAAAGGAGAATAGACTTGTTTTTGGCTACTGCAGCAGAAATCCCATTTTCATGGTTCTTGTATTTTATTTCCCATGGGCAGAGCAGCAGAGCTTTCTTCAAATGATCTGAAGACACAGGTAGCTTCATATCTAAAACAATACCTCTGCATGGTACACCTAGTTCCATCTGCTTAGTAAGTATGCCTTGAAACATGTTAACTGTCAACGAATGATGTAGGACCAATCCAAGCATTTTGTTTCCTGAAGATGTTGTTTCCTAACCAATTTCAGTTACAAGAGGCTGTGATGACCAAGGGTTAAGGTAAGTGGATTAGAGGGAAATTGAGCCATAGGATAGTTGTTTTTTAAAGTTATAGGGGTGTGGCTTACTGTATTCCAAAGGGAGGGGGTAAGCTGGCCCAGAGGCTGAACCAATCAGAGTGGGATGTCATGATTCCAGACTCCATAAAAGGTCATGTAAGAAAGTAAAAGGGTTCTTTGCTTGGGTAAACTCATGGGGTGTGGGGTAGGAAAGGAACTGAGCTCTAGGCTTGCCTGTGGGTGAAGCTGGGAATAGGGTCCTGATAGCTGATTGTGTTGTTATAGGTAAAGAAAGTGTTTTAAGAAGAGAACGTAATCCAAAGCTTGTACACATTAAAAAAATTGTATCTAATAAAAGAGTTTTGTTAATGACAGTTGAAGAGTCAGACTGTAATCTATCTGAAAAGCCGGTAACATTGTGAAGAGAAAATAAGTACTGTGCCTTTAAAAAGTAAAAGAAAAAAGCCTGAAGAACACCACAGCCGGCTGGCAGGTGAAAGTCCTTCTGCTGCAGAGATATTATCAAGTGGACTGATATAATAAAAATGCCCAGACTTATTTGAGATGGAAACTCCAGCTGACATGTTCACTTTAGAATTAATGTGAAAGTTAAATCAAACAGAAAGGCCCCATCTACATGGAACTTTTTTGTCTCTCTATTGTCCCTCCATTGCAGCAGACTTTAAAAATGCGGGTTCAATTCCAAAATAAGTGTCCCCAGTAAAACGCGCATTTTAAATGCACCTTCCGTCCCCATGGAAGCCGTGTTTCCTTTGCCCGCATCTTTCTCTCCCAGCCCCCTCTGGTTGATAGGGTGCCGGCAGGAATGGGGAGGGACTGCGATCTGCACGGCCACAGCCAGAAAGCCTTTAATGCATTAGGAGTCAGCCGGGCAACCAGCACGGCTCCGTCTGCCAAAACGTCTCCCACGCCAGCAAAGGCGGCTGCTTGCCTTCTGCAAGGGAGGGCAAGCAGGCTTTACGCCTGGAACTCCATGGGGTCTTTGTCACTCTGGACTTTCTCCCTCTTTCTTTGGTTGGGAGATTTTTCTGTGCCACAGGTGCTGCCGCTGCACTGCAAGACTAAATGTGAGAGGACACAGCTGTGGT
The DNA here is from genome assembly GCA_023333525.1 of Aspidoscelis tigris stejnegeri. Classification (NCBI taxonomy): domain Eukaryota; kingdom Metazoa; phylum Chordata; class Lepidosauria; order Squamata; family Teiidae; genus Aspidoscelis; species Aspidoscelis tigris. Next base: position 22,371,778 of record JALMGA010000008.1, read on the forward strand.
CACACTTAAGGCTTAATCCAGCTTCAGTCCACTTTCAGAGCGAGAGGACACAGCTGTGGTCACATGTAAGGTTTAATCCAGCTTCAGTCCACTTTCAGAGCGAGAGGACACAGCTGTGGTGTGCAGAGACAGCCCCAGCCATGGTGTCGTCCAGCTAGGAGGCAGTACTTGCATGGGCAGGGGAATGAAGGGGGTCTTTGAGAGTATCACAGGAGGGCTCTCCTCTTTATCCTAGCACAGAACTATGGTTCATAGAGGGGGCCCAGACTTAGTTCTGTTGGAGTTGACTGATAATCAGAATAATCATAATGTAGAAGCCATACTTCAGATGAGTGTGCTGCTCCAGATGATACAGGGAGAACAAGTATACCCCCCCCCAACCCATCCACTAATCCAAAATACTCCGACCATGGTGAAAAGAGGCCTGGGTGTGTGATGTCTACTCGGGGTGTTTTTCCACTAGCACTAAGTACCCATTAGGGACCCATTAAGGACTCATTAGGCTCAGAGCAGGAAGACCCTGTTTCCACTGCAGATCCCATTAGAACCCAATTTGTTCACACCTGTACTAGGAAGTCCAGATTAAATGGGTCCTTCAGGACCTATAATCCGGATTTCCTGTGGACCCCATTAAAGGGGTCTACAACCCAGTCTTCCAGCATCAAATCCAGATCCAACACATTCCCCCCCCAAAAAAAAAACCCATGGTGTGATGGACGCCTCCCACTTGGGTACAGACAGATGCTCCACATGGGTGCAGCATTCCCACTGCGAGCTTGCCTAGCACCCATTGCTATTGGGTGCTATAATGCCCGTGGAGACACATTGGGTACTTCCTTAGATCCAGATCTTCTAAATCTGAATTAGTTGAATGACCCATTTCTTAGATCCAGATCATCTTAGATCCGGATTAAGGGAGGTAAGTGGAAAAACCCTCTCAGTATCATATGCCAAAAGGGGCAGGCCCTTTGTCAGCCCATGGTGACTGGACATCTCTTCTACCCGGCCTACTTCTGGGGGTGAAGCCTGCACCCATGACCACTCTATTTACACACCTACAAACAGAACACAGACCAAGTTAGACCGGACTCCTTCCCACTCCCGAGGAAACACTCAGGAGTAGTTTCCACAGCACAAACAATGGTATATGTTCAGTAGGGATGTAGACTTACCAAATGTTATGACATTCGAACATTGACACTTGTACGAATATGAATGTTTCCAGACATTTGTATGAATAGTTCAGACATTCATTAAACTGGGGAAGTGGGAAAATGGCTGCGCCAGTCACATCTGCAACAGATCTAGAATGCATTCAACATTGATTGAGAGCATATTAAAAGTGGATTCAGGTTGAATTTGATGCTTTCAGACAGGATTTGTTATGGGATATGTATAGGATACATATCTCAAATACATATCGGATATGTATTTGTTCGTATCTGATACGTATTTGTTCATATCCAATACATATTTGTTCATAATTTACCACATTCAAAAGGGTCCATACATACTAATACGAATTTTCTAACATTCAATTTGTTATTAATCAAATGCCAAAAAACACATTTGTGTACCTCCCTAGTGTTCAGAACTTGACATAAATCTTGTCTACTTGCACTCCCTGTTCAGATTCTTTTTACTTCTTCTTTTTAATTTCTTGCCCTCCACCCTACAAGCCATCAGCTACCACTGGTAGAACTTGATTTATGGAATAACCTTTCTGAAGAAACTAGCCTAGCAAATTCAATCAATACATTTTTATCATCAACTTAAACTGGCTTTTCTGCAAGGCCCTCCATGTTTTGGCTTTGTACGCTGTAGTACATTTGTTCTGGAATTTTAATAGCTTTATCTCTATTCTTTTTTCAAAATTGAACATAACAGAGTACAGGTTACTGCATCCTGATACACACAAAACATAGTGCGTGTGCATTCTTTTAATAATCATTCACAAGTAACATATTGGGCCATGGTGTTCCACGTGTGATAGGTTGACTGTGAATTTTTCGAATGCGTTATATAATCAGTGCCAGATAGTATAGTAATTGTTTTCTGCTCTTTCATAATGACTTTTTTGCTTACTCAATTTTTCCATCAAGACTATTTGCCAAGTCTGTTAAAGCAACCATGTGACGGTTAACTTTTCTCCAGTCTGTCCATTTTGAGGATACTAGCAGCTATACGCAAAAAATATAATTGATTCCTTATGTCGAGTATTTCCATTCAGATCATTAAACATGGATAATAAAGGAAGGCTTTCGGGTTCTTGCTGTTTTTTGTCCACTAATAGCTTTTTCCCCTTTGAAGACTTTTTTTTTTCAAAAATGAGTTGATGAATATGCAAGTCTATCGTGACCCTATTTTCCCACTTCCTCTCCAACATAAAGATTGGAGCGAAGAATGGGTGCTCACTTGCCAGCAGGGGCTGGCTAAGAATACTAGAAGTTGTTCAGAAACATCTGGGCAGCCTGGAGTCAATAGGGGCTATCTAAAGCCACACTTTAATCAAGCTTCAGTCCACTTTCAGAGCGGAAGAACACAGCAGCAACGTGACTTATTTTTCTTCCATGTTCTCTAACTCACAGGTAGGTTTTCTGAGTTAGATTGTCACTTTGCCAATGTGTTATTCCCACTCTGAAAGTGGACTCAAACTGGATTAAAATGTAGGTGTGGACACAGCCTCACAAAAGCAGAAGAGAGTACTGGGTGAAGATCCAGCCCCACAGTTTTAAAGGATACATATCATATAATCTTATGATAACACAGATTTTAAAGTTTGATAATCAGTTGTTTCTCCCATGTCCCATGATTCAGATGTTCTGATGAATTTGATGTTATATTTAGTACAGATGCCTGAAATTCTACACTTTGAGGATTTTGTCTAGATGTAATATAAAAATTTCAATATTTCTTAATTACCTTACTTAAAAAAACACTATCAGGAATAATGTGAAATGAAAGGTATGTCCTCAGGTATTAGAATGTCCCTAGAATGATTCTTATCTATTCACCTGTAATGGGCTTTATGCCTTGAAGTAGATGAAGTCCACAATGAAGTCCTTTATTTTCCCATTCTTTGAAGTACTTAATCTTACCTTTATTAAAGAAAATGAGTTTGAAGATAAAAGATTGCAAAGAAGATGGAGATGGTAGTAGAGTTGACCCTTTCAGCACTTCATCAACACTTGCAAGTGTCTAACAAACATGTGACATCTGTGAGTTATCACTAAACACTAGTGTATACTTGCTTTTTTAGCCTTTTTTTTAAACCACTGGGGACAAGAATAGACATTCTCCTGTTCCCTTGCTATTTGTAAGTTTTGAAGTCTGCAGAATCCTGAGGACTGACGTCTCCATTCACCGCTGCACCAATGTGGCTGGGGACACTTGTTCCCCTCTTGGGGGGCAGGGGAAGGGTGTCATTGGGTCAAGGTCGGAGTTTTAGTTCTGAGTAGGGGTGCGCACAAATGGCCTTTTTGCTTTTGATCTGTATCAAATCGAATGTAAGAAAATTCGTATGAATTTATACAAATATCTGATACGAACACATATGCCCTGAACGCGTCAAATCCACCCTGAATCCACTTTGAATCCTCTCTAAAACCATGTTGAATGCACTCTGGATCTGTTGCAGATGTGACTGGCAAAGCCGCTTTCCCACTTCCCTGTTTCATGAATGTTTAGAAGCATTCATACAAATACGAATGTAAATGTACAAATGGTGTAACACTGATTTGTATACAAATGAACAAATTCACACGATTATTGAATATTATGAATATTTGTGCACATTCCTAGTTCTGAGGACAGAAACTTCTGCCTTGATCTCCTAAAGAATTATATAGTGTTTCGGAGGCTGCATTCCCATTATCACTTAAAACTGTTTAAAAACTGTTTAAAAACTGTTTGGATCCTTGGCCTTCCCACCCCCAATCAAGTAAAACAGTTTGGATCCTCATCATCCCCATTGGCAATCAGTTTCGGGGGTATTTGGAGGCTTTAAAACGGAATAAATAAACACTTGATTTTTCAGGTGTTTTTTCTGGGTTTGATTTTTAAAACACTTCTTCCTTACTGTAGTGGGAATGCTAGAGCAGTATTTGGGCAAAGATGTCATGAAATGGATTGGGGTTTCACCCTGCAGGTCAGCCCATTCAGATTAAAGGCCAAGAAGTACCCGTATGATCCGGATTTCCTGAGGTGCGGTGGAAACAAATGTATCCTTAATGGGTGCCATGGTGGAAATGGGGTCATCCGACTCTCACCCAAATGGGTCCTTAATGGGTGCTAAAATGGGTACTAAGTGACCGTGGAAAAACACCCTTTGTTACTTGTGTTTGTGTGTGAGTGTGTGTGGATTTGATTCTTTTTAATTTATTCGTTCATCCCTCTCTGGTATTTATCTACTACCTTTCAGGCAGTAGTTTATGTAAAATTAAATTAGAATGATATCATACATGGAACACGCTGAAGGTAGCAGTCTCAAAGCTACAACACACTTATTTGTCTTCTTCCTATGTACTAGAATTCTGGAATCTTAATTGCTTTTGTGTTTTGGTCTTTCTTTGATATATGGTTTAACGATAGCAATGGCTTTCTGAGAACGAAGTTTTACTTTTAAAAAAAGAAAAGAGAAATTCCAATGATGTGATATAATGAGACAAGAGGCGTTTTCACACTAAGGCGAAGATGCCTCAGGATGCTTCACCCAAACGCATTGAAGCCACTTTCCCATCTGCACTGGCAGGTAAATGACGCATTCTGAACACGTCCTTTCCCTGCCTGCGTGCAAACGGGAAAGTGGCTTCAACGCATTTGGGCTGAAGACCCTCCCCTGGCCTCCCCCAACTGGCTGCCTTGCAGCCAGGGGTGGGGAGGCATGTTGGGTCCCTTCCCAGGGTTTCCACGAGGTGCATAGGACTGGATCAGGCCCATGCAAGTGGCGGTGCCCCCACCCAGCACCCCCCAATCCACCCCGGGGTTGCGCGCATGCATGAACAGCACTTACCTGCTGCTGCCGGCTCAATTCTGGCTGGAATAGGCCAGTGACGTTCTGGGCATGTGTGCAGGGTGGCCCCTCATTGGCTGGGCACCTGCCTGACCTCAACTGGCCATCTGCGGCCACCCCACAAGAGCAAATGCAGTGTCCCAGCATGTCGTAGATGCGTTCCAACCCCCCTCGTGTGAAAAGGCCCAAGTTGTGGAGGGCAGAGCCATAGCAAGCATACAGTCCCTGTATGGGATACCGCAAACCTTTGAGATTCACCTGTGTTCCCAACTGCAGCACCGTAAACAGATGATACTTCAAAGACCTACTCCATTTCTTCATGGGCTTATCACTGCTATAGCAACAAGACAGCATCTTGTTGTGAGACACTTTTAAAGCTGGTCAATATAACTCCCTAGATGTTACACTGCTGTCCACACAGCAGGGTTGTGTCAAGAAATTTTGTTTGGATATTCCATATTTATTAACCTTCTTTGCAAGGTGGTTGACCAAGCTCTGAGCATTTTCTGGCTATAGTGAAAGATTATCTTCTTTTTTTTAAAGCTGACACAGTAGAATTGGTGAAGTTCAGTGTGGACAGTATTCATGTGTGGCTGTGGTTGATTCCACACTAAAACACTTTGACTATGCTTTGAGGGTGCAGTCTTCACATGACACTGCTCCCTCATGACCATGGGGCATTCAGTGTCCATTCATAGTGCATAGCTCTTCAGAGCCTCTTTTTCACTCAAGGCAGCCAGTACTGCTCAAAGGAGCCTAACAGTGACCTTAGCAACATTCCTTGTTATTGGACACTGAAAATGTCCCTTGTACCTATCTCCTGTGTTTGAGGGTTCTGTGTTCACATGACACTGCTCCCTCATGACCACGGGGCATTCAATTTATTTTCTCTACCACACAACTCTAGAACCAGGGGGCATCTATGAAGCTGATGGGTAGGAGAGTCGGGTCCAATAAGGGGAAGTATTTCATCATCCAGAGAGTCATTGGTTTATGGAATTTGCTGCCGGAAGAGTTGGTAACAGCTACCAGTCTAGATGGCTTTAAGGTAGGGTTAGACAAATTTATGGATGACAGATGTATCAATGGCTACTAGAATGAATGCCCAGGTATATCTTTCAGGCTGGGGGGGGGGGAAGCAGGATGCTTCTGAGGCCATTTGCTGAGACTCGAGAGCTGGAAAAGGTTTGTCCTTGTCTCTCCTTGAGATGGCCAGGAGCATTTGGCGGGACACTGGACTAGAAGGGCTGTGGCCTGTTCCAGCAGGGCTTCTCTTATGTTCTTATGATAATACTCCCAGTCTATCAAGGTGGTATGCAAACAGCATGTAACCACATTAAAAATAGCATAATTAGGATGCACTACACTTGTGTGAACATTTCCTCTGTTCGTTCATGACAGAGGCAACTTCCAGATTAGCGGATAAAATCCACAGCTGTATAAAAATATGTATCTTACCTGCTGCAAAGTGACAATTCCTTGTCCCCACTCCAAATGGAGGTCTGCAGCTTCCTCCTCGGGGCTGTGAGACTTCCGTGGTGTGGGCAGTGAGGCATGCATCACAATGGAAGGGGCAGACAATGGGAGCTGAGCTGCAGGCTCAGCTCTCAATGGCCACATCCCCATTATAAGCTTAATCCAGTTTCCTTAAACTAAAATAATAGAACCGGATGCAAACGCGAATTTGCCTGTTCCCATTCGATCCGGATTCTGAGGACCATAAGTGGTGTACGTGACTCAAGGGGGGACTCAAGTGGCAGCTTTTCCAGGCTGCCCTGCCCTCCTTCTCCTGGCATGAATGCGCCACCCATAAGGGACCCCTTCAGGGAGCCTAGCTGGGTGGCTGGGTGGCTGCTGCTTGCCTGAATGGAAGAAAAACGGCAGCGGACAGCCAGCAATTCTTTCCCCTCCTCTCCTCATTGCTCAGGGCATGCAGCAGCAGCAACTCAAGCCCCCTTCACAGCCACAGCCTTTAAAACAGAACTTCCAGCTGCTTTCTTCCTTCCCTTTCCCTTTCTAAAGGTCAAAACTTTCAGAATTGCACAAATTTGCAACATTGTTATAAGGTGTGAAGTGGGTAGATCGCTACAGTGTAGATTTAAGGAGTGGATTTTTATAGTGGCTGTTTTCAGGGGTGGATTTTTTTCAATGAAATCGCTATCTTTGGAAGCAAGCTATTGGGGGAGGGAAACCCTAAACACAGATTCTCATCCCTTAACACCGTACGGTCCCAACAGTAAAAAATGTAAAAAGTTTCAAGTGCACGAACTGGAGTGAGACCTGTTGAAATGAGGATTAACATTTACAACGCTTTGGGGCGATTTAACACGCGGAAAGCGTGTTAAGCCAAACTGACATGGGGTCTGCCAGGATTGAAACCGGTTTGAAATTGAAATAAGGTTGTAATGGGGATGTGGCCTTCCTCTTTTCTCACCGTCCTATCCAGACCTGTGGGAAACTTCAAATTTACCTTTTACTGTGGTATGAGTGTTGATCATTCTGCTGTAGGTAAATTCAAGGTAGTGGCAATGTAATGCACCCCTGCTACGCAGGATCAGGCATCTAGTGTGATGCCCACGCTCCGGCTGCTCATTCTGATGCCCAGCTTTCCTAAATCTGGACACACCCTCAGAGAGAGTATGTGTATCCATATGATGCCCTCTTAAAGATATGGACACCCATTCCTAGCACTCTCATAAGAGCAAGGGGCTGAGGAGGGAGAAATCCATAGTTACTTTGCTTGTAGAAGGCTATAATAAGTCATAAAGAAGCATTGGCATGGATGTGAATTTATTTGATATTTCCATGACTTATTCATGCTTTTAATCTTTATAGCTGTTATCACCATGAAAACAAGCATCTTTACAATACAGGCATTTTTTCACGTCTTCCAACCATATCCACTCAACTGGCTTTTGTCTAAATGGAAAAAAAATCGATTTCTCTTCCTTGAATATTAGTAAAATACAGAGATGAGACCTAAAACAAAATGTTACATTGGACAGTGTTGGTTTTCAAGAGCCAAGGCCCTGCTTTCCCTCTCTCCTTCCAATGTCCTATTCAATATTCATCAATTACTGGCCAGTTTGGGGTCCTTCTAGTTTTTTTCTTAGCAATTTTTATGTTTCTGAAACCCCCAGAGCACCACCAAGCTAGCTGTTGCAGCTCTCTTGTGCAAGAGTGGTGTGAAATGGCAGCAAAAGGAGAGACACAATAGCATTTATGTATGTATGAGCATAATCCGCCATTGCAGACACACAGATACAGTTGTGAACACTGAGGCCAGAGATCCAATAGTTACAAGCATCTATATAGGCTGTGTCTTCACTGCTCCAACTGAAAGCACTGGGCCATGTGCCCACAATGTGAAGGTTTTGCTGTGGCCCAGCAAGGGTGGGTAAGCAGGCTCCCCAGTTCCATTTTCACTAGATAAGCCACCTTCGATGATACCCCTGCATCTGTGCACAGCTTTTGTGTGCGGGTCCAGCAGCCCCTTCAGACCACTGTTTTGGTAGCAGCCATTTCATTTTCAAGGCACAAGGAAACAATCTTGAAGCCATGCCTCGTGGGCTGTTTTTGCACTTACCTCCATTAATCTGGATTATAAGATCTGGATCTTTGAAATCCAGTCCTCACTGAATCCGGTCAAAGAAGATCCAGATCTTGGCGAGGACCCCATGCATCCACACAGGCTGTCTAGCACCCAATGGCATGGATACCATAGCACCCATCCCAAGGTTCTGATTAGGCCCGATTAGGCCTGAGCAGGAAGGTCCACCAGTGACACAGCACGATCGGCCAGTATAGCCATCAGTCAGGGGTCACTTGCTTTTACAGAGAGGCACAGTTTCATAGCTGCCTACATAGCATATGAAGCTTCTGCTCAGCTTCGTAGACAGCTACAAAGTCTGTGCTGGCCTACATAGCTGTGAGTGGTTAGGGACAGAGCCGGAACCACCCTGCTGCAAATGGCGAGCTCTAAGCCTGTCCCTGGACCCCATTGCCTCAATAGATGTGCAAATGCATGTCCTCTGATCTGGTCTTCATGACAGAAGACCATTGAAGACACTTTTAAAGGGGTCTAGCATTAATCTGGATGTCAGGGTCTGAAGACCCCATTAATACCAGATTTCTCCAGCACTCATGGGTACAGCACAGTCAGGATGGGGTCCTGTCTTGTGTGCAGACCATGTATGAGTGATTGGTACCAACTGAGTACCAATCGGGTTCCTAATGGGGTCTAAATGGGGTCTTTGTTGCTAGTGCAAAAACAGCCATACATTGCACTTTTAGACACTTTGACAGGCCCCAGAAGCGTCAGTGGGAGAGATGGGAAGACCACCCACCCTAGGGACCCACCAAAGGTATCCATGCACCACTGTGGAGACCCAGCCATATACACCTTCAATGAAAATTACAAGAAATGTATCTCATGAAGTGAGTTCTACATGGAGTTTAAGGGTCCTTCTGTATGATGCATCTAATCCATGTTGTGTTGGCCTTATTCAAGCAACCCTGACTATGATGCCTGAGGATGCTACCGGCCCACGCTAAGGGCTATTCACATTCAGAATGGCTCATCCTAGCCTCTGAAATTGCCAGCTGGGTTTTTTTGGCTGGGAGGCCAGGAGCCACAAACTTCTGGCAGCACTTTCACGTACCTAACAGAATGCTGCTGCACATGGTATACCAGACCATGTTCCATGTGCTGTCTGCATGGCAACATTTCCATACCACAACCCCAGGTTTCTGTAATATAGTCCAACACCTCATCCAATGCAGGTGAAACAGTCTGTTGGGAGGCATGACCTTCCAGTAGACCATTCCATAGTGCAGACAACACTTTCTAGAGGCCCTATCTAGTCAGTTTATTGATCCAGCATGGATACACCCTAATTCTCTGGTCAGAAAATATCAGGATTGAAAAAGACCCCAAGAATTAATTAACCCAACTTACCACAATACTTACAAAAATTACTCTCCTTCAAGAGTAAAAAAGAGAGAGAGAGACTTGGAGGTTTGAGAATTCCCAAGTGATAGATAGTAAAATAATGTACCTAGTCCTTTAAAAACCCCAACACTGGCTAGGTATGCTTATGACAACCTCATCACTCGAGTGTACAGTATAATATATGATAAGGAACTTGGAGTTGAAGGGCATATAGTGAAATAAAGTAAAAGTGATGAGCGTGTAGGATGTAATGACAGCAGTAATATAATAACATTCTGTGAAACATTATTAAAGGGGTTGCTTTGCCCAGGACACGCATGCATAGTCCCTATTAATGTTAATCGAAGTTTTGTAAGTGAATCAGCAACAGAGCAGACCCCAAATTAATTACAACTAAATGATTCTGTTTAGTTGGGTCACATGGAACCATTTGTTTTCACAATACAAAGCAATGCTGCCTTGAGATGAAGATGCGTGGAGGGAACCAGTGAAGAAAGAAAGAAGGTACACAAAATTAAAATCTTGTTTTGAATAATTAGATTGTTATAAATTGCTCAGTATAGGAAAATGCAGATATTTTTGGCTCTGGGCCAGAGACACTTATGGCTTTTTTCTATACATTTTTCAGTAAATATGGGGTGTTTTTCCACGGTCAAAAAGTACCCATTTTTGCACCCATTTAGGACCCATTTGGGTGTGAGCTGGATGAGCCCATTTCCACCACGGCACCCATTTAGGATCCGATTGTTTCCACTGCCGTGGGGGAAATCCAGATCTAATGGGTACATTTTGGCCTTTAATCTGGATTTTCTGTAGACCCCATTAATGGGGTCTACAATGGGGTCTTCAGGCAGAAAATCCGGATTAAAGGGAGCCTGTTTCCACAGGAAACAGGCAATGGGGTCCAAAGGAGGCTATAGGGTGGGGTTGCACCCATTGGGGGCCCTTTAAACCTAGGCTCTGAAGTCACTTCGAAGCCACTTCGAAGTCATTTCGAAGTTTGTGCAAAATAGCTCTGGAGTGCCTTTGAAGTCTGTGCTGATCTTCGGAGTGAACTTCGGAGTGACTCCGATGTGACTCCGAATGACTCCAAAGTCATTTCGAAGTTCACTCCGAAGATCAGCACAGACTTCAAAGGCACTCCGAAGCTATTTTGCACAGACTTTGAAATGACTTTGAAATGAGTTTGAAGTCAATTCGAAGTGGCTTCAAAGACTGCCCCCCCCCGCCCCCCAAAACACCTGGGGTAACAGACCGACCCCTTGGGGGTCGATCCAGATTCCTCACATGGGTGCAAAGCTGTTTCCACAGCAGGGGTGTTAGCACCCATTGCTAATGGGTGCTACACCTCCCGTGGAAACACATTGGGTGCTTCCCTTAATCTGGATCTACTAGATCCAGATCTACTAGATCCAGATTAAGGAATGTACCCATTCCTTAGATCCGGATCTTCTTAGATCCGGATCTAAGGGCTGCAGTGGAAGAACACCCATGGAGTCCTATTAAAACACTTTGCACAGACAAATTATTTGTTAAATAATTATTAAGGCTATGTGTGATCAACAGTTGTTTATTCTACGGGCTCCTAGTATTTCAAAAAAGATTTGAGCACCTTACTTTTCAGTTCATGGTTGCTTCTACAACTTCCTGTTCTGGAAAGTTCTTTCCCATAACTTACCAGCCTTGGCTGTTCCTTTGCCCAATTTACCAGTAAGCTTTTTTATTTCATCCTTCCATCAGATATGTGGGCATCCCCTTGTGGGGAGATTTTTGCCCATTCCAGCTGAAGCAAGAAGCAAAAGTTACTAGGCTTAAGTTACTAGGCCAAAGGATAAATTTCAGGTTACTGTAACTTTGCCATCTCTCTCTCTCTCAAAGAAGGCCTCAGGAAGTCATAACATGTACAGTACATGAAAACAATGTACAGCATCCAAGGGAAGATTACATAGGTGACACGAGCTGCCCACATGCATAACTTGCCCCAACAACAGGCTTCTGGTTGGTTCCTTGGCTCACTAATCTAAGACACCATATATGGCAATTCCTGTATATTCTCCTTGTAAGCGATATCCTTGCATTTTAGACTGTTCTATCTGGTCCTTTCCAGTTTCCCCCTCCCTTACCATTTGTGAACTTCCTGTAGTGTTTTTCCACTCTAACTGTCCTTTGTATGGCAAGGGGTATAAAGGCCCTGACTCTTAACAATAAAGGAGGCTTGCTAGCTTGCTTGCTTTCACTTCGCAACCATCCAGTGTCTGTACAGTTCATTACTACATCCCCTTTGTCTTTTCTGGTTCTTAGGCCACAATCAGACAGCATTACTAAAGTGACAAGTGTACACATTTTTGACCTGTGGGTCACATGTGTGTGTATACCTTCTTTCACACGCCATCACAAAGACATGAGAGAACACAGGAGAGGCAGTGTAGAACATCTTTGAGTGTTTTGGCAGTTCTCTCCCTCCTGTCTCATTTCAGATGCCTGATAACCATTACCAAAACCAGCAATGCATAGATCTACCACATTTGTGGCTGTAAATCCCATCACGCAACTGTAAAATGTTGTGTGGTTTCACTTTTCTGACATAAGAAGTATGACAGATTACAAGCCTTTCTTCTTTTAGAGCAGTGGTTCTCAACCTGGCGGTCGGGACCCCTTTGGGGGTCAAATTATTCTTTCAGAGGGGTCGCGATGAGTCTCCTGCCGCCCTTCCCTCCCACCTCCCAGCTGCTCCACCCCTGTGGTTGGGAGTCTCCACAACACGAGGAACTCCATTAAGGGGTCACGGCATTAGGAAGGTTGAGAACCACTGTTTTAGAGCTTTGTCAGATGTGTTCTTAAGAGGAATGTGCACAAATATTCAAAGACATTCAAAATTTGATCAAATTTGTCCAAATTTTGACATTCAAATTCAAATCAAATGTCCATAAATTCAAATTTAAATATTCAAATGAATTTTGTATTTTCAGATCTATTCTTTCTAATTATTCAGACATTCATATGTGTATGGGCTTGTACAAGATGCAAACTTGCATGTATGCATCTTTCCTGCATCTGTACTCATTTCAGATCCGTATGGGATGAAAACGGGTTGCATACGGGATAAATACAGGATGCATACAGACATGTACGGATGCATACAGGATGCGTAACGATGCATACAGACACATACAAACTGTGAAGTGCAAATTCAGACTAAAAATTCGAACAAATAGATTTGCATTTGCTTAATTCAAATTTGGGTAAACTCGAATTTTAAAAATTTGAATTGAATTGAATTTTCAGATATTTCCCGAATCCTGAAAATTGCATTCATATTGAGCTTAGCTTTTTGCTGAACTTTATTTTGGAAGAAAAGTTAACTTTAGAACATACTCTAAGCAGGAGATTGGTGGAAGGTGCAAAATAATCCATTTCTCTTTTCTTTACTATAGATTTCTTTATACCTAAGTACAGGTGGGCCCTGGGTATACTGTAAGAGCAGACTGTAGATGAGCATTAAGCAACATCAACAAGATTTAAGTATTGACAGTAGGACTTTTAGTAATGTAAAAGGCAAAGGTCTAAAAATGTGTTGCATTGCATATATCCAAAAGTGCAGGGAGTTCAGATCAATTAATCGATACTACAAAGTTACAAAGTTAAATTGCTAACCACAAAGCACTTGATAAAAGGATATTTTTTTATCACAGTTTAGAATGCTTACAGAAAAATGAACCAGACACGTCAGTATTCTGAATTTTACTATTTTAAGTAGAGATATGCACAAGCATTTTTTTCTGGTTAAGTTCAATTCAAACTGAACACTCCTTTGTTTGGTTTGAATCTGAAGTTTTTCTTCAAACAGAAATGCTGTTCAATTTAATTTGTACACTTCAGTGCACCATACAATTCCAGTTAAACAGGGTGCATTCGATAATTTGAACAGTCATTTGTTTAATTTGAATTCAAACTCTGTTTTTGAAAAGGCAGGGTGTTTGGTTTGAAGTTTAATCTGTTAAACGTCTCTGCTCGATTTGAATCAGTTTGAATCCGAGTCATTTTGGCATATCTCTAATTTTTAACTGATACAAAAATGATTACAGTGTGAAATGCAGGCACAATCTGCATATGCACAAAGTACCTGAGTGAGTGAGTGAGTGAGTGAGTGAGTGAGTGAGTGAGTGAGTGAGTGAGTGAGTGAGTGAGTGAGTGAGTGAGTGAGTGAGCGATTTACATCCTTCCTTTTCCAAAGAGCTCAAGGAAGTCAACCTCTTTTCATACATGTATCTAAAAATAACGGCCTCAAAGCAAAATGATATTGAGGATTGCTATCTTAAGGGTAAGAGATTCATTGCAACACGTTTTCAATCGTAGAGTAACTTATGGAAAGGATGCCTCATCAGCCATGAAGTTGAGAGTGCTTTGCTTTTTTCCAGCCTGGATGGCTGTAAGAAACAGCAAATTAATGGAGTACAGGTAGCTACCAGAATGGATGTGTTGGTACTGTCTCTAGGCTAGAGAGATATGCAGGATGATTCTCTAGGTCATCTGCAAGGATTCAAGAGCAGGTAAAGGTTTTGCCTTTGTCTTGAAAATGCCCAGAAGCAATTGGTGGACCATTGTGTGTAACAGGATTCTATACTAGAAGGGTTCTGGCCTAATCCAACAAGGCTCCTAACCCTAACCCTAACCCTAACCCTAACCCTAACCCTAACCCTAACCCTAACCCTAACCCTAACCTGTATTTCCATAAATCTAAAATTTGCTTACCGAAGAATACTGATGATTCAGTTCTTTCCATTTGGTTTAATAATGGAACTCTTTTTTTTTACCAAATTACTATAATTTCTTGTGTCCTAATAAATTATCAAATAAATCTGTGATATATTCTCCTGCTGTGGGATTCCATACTCTAAAAATACAAATTTTCTATATTCAGTGTCAGTTGTTTTAAGACAAAGGCAAGTGGGAACAGCAATAGTGATATAAACAGAGTCTCTGCCAGAGGAAACCAATAAAAAATTATTCCTATCGCAAAAGAGGAGGTTGATTTTCTTATTATTTGTTGGCTGTTATGTTATTTGTTGGTTGTGGACTGTTATGTTATTTATAATTTCAATTTAAAAAAAGAAAGAAGAGAGGAGGTGAGATCCAAATCAGTTTACAGTATGGCAGTGGAAAAGAAGAATACAGTATGATTGCAAAATTCCTCTATTTCAGTTTAATTCTATTTGGAAGGACCTTCACTCTCCTTCCCAGGATTGTTCCAAGGATAAAGTGTATGGGAAAGCAATAACTAAATAACTCTAGTAGACTTCAAAGATATAGCCATGTTAGCCTGGATCAATAAGCAAGGAGGTCTCGTAGTTCTTTCTGTTCATCTCTAAGCTGTTACTAGACCCCCTTGCTAAATAACTATGTTTTCAGGTTCTTGAGTTTGGACACAGGAATCCTGTTTGCACTTAACTGCATAAAATGGTAAAACTGTACCATTCCACCATAGTTGTTCAGAGACAGTAGCTGGCATTGCCACTGCAAGTACCAGCTCCATCCCCAACTTAACCATGTGCACTTGGAGTGTGGATGGTCCATCCCAGACTGTTCACATTTCGATAGCAATGGCCACAGCAGCCACCACACTCCACCTCCTCACAGCGTTGCACCCAGACATATGGACAGATGCTGCCAACTGGGAGTGTACCAGATGCTCCATAGCTATAGATAGCCAGGGTGCCCTTGTATGCTTTCAGATGCCGCAGCATGTATATGGAGTGTTCCAGAGTGTCCCAGAGCATCCCCAAATGGTAAGTTTGAACAAGCACAGAAATGAAGTCCATCTTTGGTATCATCACTGAAATTTTATCAGGAATAAAATTGCATTAGTAATTCCATAAGAGGAGCAGCAGCAAGCACAGTGGAACCGATGGGCTAGGGTTGTGCACAAATGCAATTTTTGGGATTCAATTCCATTAGAATCAAATACCCAAAAATTCAATTTGAATCTTTAAAATTCAAATTTAACCAAATTCAATTCGAATTAAGCACATTTGAATCTATCCGTCTGGATTTTTTATTCCAATTTGCCCTTACAAACGTCAAAAACATTCGTGTGTGTCCATGCACATCGTTACACATCCCATAAGTTATCTTGTATGCAACCTATTTTTGTCCTGTACAGATCCGTACAAATGCATACGAATGTGGGAAAGATGAACGAATTTGAACAAATAGATTTGAAAATTTGAAATTCGTTTGAATGTTTAAATTTGAATTTATGGATATTTGGAGTTTGAACAACAAAATTCAGACAAATTCAATCAAATTTTGAATATTCGCGCACATCCCTATGATGCACTAGCAACCAAGGCAAAACTCTTGCTCTTTGCTGGATTTTTACCTTTATTTTCTCTCAACTGGTTTTGAGGGGATTAAAATGTAGCATGTACAAGTATTGGCATCTGCAAATGGTTGTTAAGGCCTTAGGGCCACCCTCAAGATATACCACCAATTCTTAAGACTTTTGGAAAGACTGGGGGGGGGGGAATGAAAGAACCCAAATTAGAAAAAATGTTCAACAGTTAAAAGACTGTTTTAAATGAACGTTGCTAACAAAGGTTCTTCCTCATCTGTCAATCAACAAAAAAGAACAGTGAAAAGCATTTGAACATGAAGGAGACAAAATACTGAACCCAAAACTGGTATAAAGGCTCCCCTCAGTTGACTTTCTTGCTTTGAGTGATTTAAAATCTGAGGCATTGCAATTGTTGCAGGATCCAGTTATTCTTCTTTTTTCCCATTCTGCATTCATGGTGCAGGGCTCAGCAAATAAATTTAGGAAAGGGAAGTCATGGTTTCAAAGTCATGTAGATGAAATACTGATTTTTGCAAATAGTCATTTTTAATGCACATATTAATGCAAATCTCGGGACACAGTGGACTGGAAATAGACAAGTCCATCTATCTGTAGCCCTCTGAAATATACAGTATAGTATATTTTACAATCTATTTACAATATTGCTTTCTTTGGCTCTTTCTACACTGCCCTTTATTCCAGGACAAATTATGGAATAATAGCACGTCCACACTAGTGCTGACTAGTCCAAGGTCTGTCCCCTGTTATGCATCTGAAAATGGTGTCCTCGCCCTGTATAGTTGACAACCTTAATGCTGACGCCTACAACTGGCCTGGAGGTAGCATACTAGAACCCAGTATACTACAGAAGAGCCAGTGAAAATGGGTTCACCACAAAACCTATCCTTCAGAGGCTTGCTGCTGTCTCTTAGGGTCCTTCGGCAGCTCATTCCAGCTTGGGATGGGTTGCTTGTCCCAGAAAGGGGTGCCTCGCCCTGTCCTGGAACACCAAGCGCAAGTGTGGAAAGGAGCTTTATTCTGCATCCTTTTTCAGTGACCTGGTACACAGAAATAATTCCATAGAGAGAATCCATTTTCAGTAATTGTCTTGTGTCTTCTATAATATGCATTTCTGACCTAAGATTGGCCACCATAAAGACTGTTGGTTACAAACACAGCAGATATCCCTGTTCTTTAATGATATCCTCACCTTTGCCTAGTGAGTACATTGCCGCCATATTCTCTCTCTCCATCCTGTTTGCGTTTTATCTACCCCAGCTCTCAATAAATGCTAAAGCATCGCACACCACTTGGCCCTGGCTGACAATGAATTCAGCTGTTCTGTATTGTATTGCACCTATTCTGTGACACAAAGGCTGCGATCAGACACAGCGAAAAGCACAGGCTCAGAGATGGCTTTGAAGTGGGATTGCTCACACACCAGATTGCTCTTCCCTTACTCCTAAACATTCTGTGCTAGAAAAGGTGGATTAGAGAAGATTCGGGAACACAAGGGCCACACACAATCTCTCTGAGGCGCCTCTTTTGTTATGTCTGAATACAGCCAAAGATGAAGCTTGAGCTATGGGAAAGTGGCACTATCTTGTTTCAAATGCCCCATGTTCAGGAAATGACATCCTACTAGGTTTCCCTCTCATTTTTCTCATTTTTTTTCTTGTTAGCCCCCCAAAAGCGAGAGCAGGTACTTTAACCCCCCATATAGCCTGTGATTCATGGCAATATGTGTTGGTGTTCAAGAACAATCTGACAGGAAAAAAGCACAGCAGGCATCTCGGCGGTACAAGGCATTCCATTTTGTCAAATCTGAACAGGGAAAAATAATAACACTAATTTTAAAAATTCTACATAAAGCTGGCGGTTGTGGGTTTGTTTTTTTTAATCTTCCTCCTCTCTGTACTCGATTCTTTGAGTTTCTCAAATTTAATAAAAACCCAAGCAGCAGGTGCTACAGTAGATATGTTGAGGGGAGGGAGGGAAAATTATGTACCGTGCCACTCTTGGACTGGAAAAAAAAGGCAAATGAAAAACACACTGCATTTCCAGAAGCCCGCTTTCTTGTCAGACCCCCTGCTAAGATGAAAGGTCAGAAAAAGAAAGCGAGAGGGAGGTGGCGAGAAAAAGATATTTGACTGGGAAGGCAAACGAAAATTTAATACAAGCCAATACCGGCACTGATAGTCCAGAGTGATTATATCCTTTGAATGCCAGATGTTAGATGCTTTCATAAAAGAAGCCCAGATATAATCCATTTAAAAACAAACAGAGCCCAGATAGATTTCCCTAGCTGCAGAGAAGAAGTTTTGGAAGCTTTATAATGGAGTATTCTCTTTGAGTAGAAATTGGAGGGGGTGGGCAGAAACATGCTCCATGCTCCAGTGACATATTACTGCCCCCTGCAGTTTGTCAGTTTCACAGCAAGAAGAAAGAAGGGGGGAAACTGCATTGCTGGAAAATCAGGTGGGCATCCTAAAATGAGCGTGGTAACAGGTAAAAGCAAAAAGAACCTGCAGTCCAAATTGCACCCATGAACAATATGGGCACATCCGTACAGTTTTTTGAGCAATGGTACCAGGACAGATGTGGTTTTCATTGACGTTTCCACAAGCAAAGTAACAGCTTAAGTAGAATATTTTATGCTAAGATAGTCACCAGTGGGTTTTTTTTTAAATGTATTAGATCCATTTTAATGTGTCTGTAGGGATGAGCATGAATATCATAACATTCGCTATTCGTATGAGTTCGGACATTCATATACTGTACACACCGAATGTCCAGGCATTTGTACCTTAGTATTCATATGCATACAGATATTCTGAGTTATTTGTATGTGTACGGATATATACGCATCACATAGGTATCTGTACGCATCTTGTGCGTATCCATACGAGATGAAAATGGAATGCATCATCTGTGGTGGACTTGTGAAAAAGCAAAAAACCCAAAACTGTTTCTTTTGGGAATTGTAGACATTATTTTGGATAATATAAATTCTTTGATTTTATATATGGTGACAGCAGCTAGATTACTGTATGGGTGTTTTTCCACTGTCACTAGAAGTATCCATTAATGGGTACTTAATGGCATTTTTGTACCCATTGATGGGTACTTAATGGGTACTTCTAGTGACAGTGGAAAAACACCCTATGTACCAGAATGGAAGGATGAAAAGATACCTTCAGGGCAAGAATGGCTGATTAAGCTCATGGACATGACTGAAATGGACAAATTAACAAATTTACTAAAAGACAGAACAACAGATAAGTTTATGAAAGACTGGAGCCCCTTTCTTAACTATCTACGAGAAACATAAGTAATGATGGACAGTTTTGACTAAAAATTAAGGAGTTAGATGAAAAGCAACAGGGGGAATGAAAGGGAAGCAAAGAAATAAGCAACATCAAGAAGAGAAGCCGGAAGAACGGAGGAAGTCATGTAGAGTATTAAAGCAATGTAATAATGTGATATGAGAATAATGTAAGAAATGTTTATGTTGTTTTTTAATAAATAAATAAAAATAATGGGTTGCATATGGGATGGAAATGGGATGCTTACGGATTTGTACAAGATCCATATCACTGGATATGTGTTGAATATTTGTACGAATAGATATAAATGTATTCATATCAGTTTGAATGTCCAGACATTCATTTTTCTTTATTTGTATGAATTCGGATTTTTAAATATTGGATACCTTACAAATTGAATGTCAAAAATTGGATTTGTGCACACCCCAAGCGTCTGCCCTTTGTTTTCCTTAATGAAATTATTATCAACCAACAGCCATGCTTGGATTGCTAGATTCTGAACTGTAGAGATGTGAGCTGAGCAGAAAGCAGCCCCAACCGCTGGGCCTTGTGTTATGGTCATCTTTGTGTCATACACTGTAAAAGGCAAAGAGAAAAATCAATAGGGAATTACTACTAGCATGGCAAATGTCTTAGATGGCAGCAAAGCATATAGGCCATTTCAAAATGATGAAAATACAGGCGCAGCAGCACTGGCCAGAGACCCATCCAGTATTGTGCAATTTTCATACCTTTCACAGTAAATTCACTTCCTCTCCTATACTGCTTCCTATTATAAAACAATCTTGAAGAAGTGTGTGATAAAAATATTAAATTGTAAGTACAAGAAGAAGAAGAACCACCACCACCACCACCACACCATTTAAGGGATCTCAAAGCAGCTGACAAAGGTAGGTGGGGCTGTGAGAGCTCAGAAAGAAAGCTGTGACCAGCCCAAGGTCACCCAGCTGGCTTCATGGAGGAGTGCAGAATCAAACCCAGTGACTACAAGATATGAGTCTGGCACTCTAACCACAAGAACAAACTGGCTCACAAAACATACGGTAATTAATATAAAAAATAATTAAAAGGTAAGCCATGTTGGTCAAACAAAGCATACATAAAACATCTTATGGATATTAGATGAGAGAAGGTTCCCAGATAGGCATCAGAATAAATAAGGATTCTTCTGCTTTGTGATACAAAAAAAAGGTTGATGGATCACCTTAGCTGCTGTTTCTCCTTCCTTCCTTCCTTCCTTCCTTCCTTCCTTCCTTCCTTCCTTTTTTTACTTTTCCCATCCCACCAAAATTCAAAGTAATGAGCCCAACAATGATGCATTATTAACCATCTTTATCTGTCATTCAACAGCTTTGTTTCCTTTTTATGTTTTTCACTAGGATAGAGATGTGCATGAACTTAAAAATATGCAATTCAATTCACTTCATTCACATACATCACTGGGACCTGTTCACACTTATCTTCCTGCTGCTCCAGGAAAGGCCTGTCCACACATAGGCCACCACTGCCATCCTGAGAAGCTCAACAGTTGTGGACAAGTCTTTATGGCTTCACTGGGAGCGGTTTGTGAATACATCTAGTGGGGCCCTGTCCCCAAGCAATTTAAAGTCTGCTAAAAATCTTATTTTGCCTCTGAGCGCCCCCATGCCAGGGTTTTTTATGAGCTTCCAGCGCTACAAAACGAGGAAAACCTGCAACAAAAAAAAGTGCCCTTTAAATAAGACTTTCAGAGCTCTTTTTGGAAGTTGTGGGTTTTCCTCGCAACATTTACCTTGGGGACGCTCCGTGGCAAAAGGGGTGGGGATTTCCGCCAACAATCACAGCAATAACACAAGCAGCTTCCCTTTCTAAACCTCAGAACTAAAGAGCCAGAATCGTGGATTTTGACAGCAATAACAGGGAAAAGTGGTGAGAGTGAATGAGCGATCGTGCGCTGTACAGGTAAAAACATCTTGCAGCCATCGTCACGCAGCTTCTGCAGCAAGAGCCCGAGGACGGGGAGGGGAGAGAGGGAGAGAGAGGGGGGCGGAAGATCTGGGAGATGAACAGAGAACCAATGGCTATTTTTCTTTGGACTTGTCGGGGGTTGTCTTCCTGGTTGTGGCCACGCCGAGCACAGTCCCTCCCCATTCCTGCTGACACCCAATCAACAAGAGCAGGGGCAGGGAGAAAAAGATGCGCGCAAAGAAAACACAGCTCCCATGGGGACGGAAGGTGCGTTAAAAACGCGCATTTTGCTGAGCCTCATGTGGACGCTTATTCCTGATTTGTATTGCACTTTTAAAGTCCGCTCAAATAGAGGGACAGTAGAGAAGCAAATAAGTATTTTGGGGACACAGCCTGGGTGGGCCAGCTGCAGCTGCACAATCTCTCACTTTAGGCCGATTGCCATGGTGATAGAGCTGGTGGTCTGGTTGGGAAGTGCAGCAGCACTTGAAGTGTGGATGGCTTCCTCTGCACCTAATCTTTGCCTCGGTAAGATGACATTATTATAGCATCCCACTGAGTGAAGAAGAAGAAGAAGAAGTAGAAGAGTTGGCTTTCCTACCCTGCTTTTCTCGCCCATTTAAGGGGACTCAAAGTGGCTGACAAACCTTCTGTTCTTCTCCCTACAACAGACACCCTGTGAGATGGGTGGGGCTGTAAGAGCTCAGAGGAGAGCTATGACTAGCCCAAGGTCACCCACCTGGCTTCATGGGGGAGGGCGGAATTGAACCTGGTATTCACAGATAAGCGTCTGGCTCCCTAACCACTAGACCAAACTGTGTGAAGAGCCCCCTGGCTTTGTTTCACATGGACCAATGCATGGCTTTTAATTAAGTCATTGCCTCACTTTTCCTACTCCATTAAGTACCCACAGACTTTTATTTAGAAGTGAATCCTACTGAGTTCAATGGACTGTATTTTCCAGTTACATGTGTACAGCTGCTTTCCCTAACCTTATATCTTTTAGGTTTTTAGATTTCAACTTATCTCAACTTTAGCCGTCAGCTGAAGATGAGGAGAGTGAAGGGCACCATGTTGGGGAAGGAAGGCGTGTACGAACGCAGTTTCAAAATGATCTCTGAGAACAGTATCCTGTTGTTTTCATCAGCTTATATCTCTAGTTGAGCTAATTATTTCACTGCTCAAGAACAAAGTAAATCTCTAATATGGAAGGGAGAAAAGGAAAAGATATGGAAATATGTTTTTGAGATGAAAATGACATTATCTATTTACAACACAATCGTGCCTTGTGCTGAAGTATAGAATGGAACTACAGTACTTTCAGAAACTAACATCTATAACTAAGCTTACTAACAAAACAAATGAGGAAATAAAAAAATACAGTATTGTTTAGACACATGCACACCGAGGTGCTATTTTGTTTTCAGATGACAGCATATGCTACATTATTTTACATAAAGCCAGCTCACATCTAGTGTAAGCAACTCAGCAAGGGGCCAGGGAAATCCTCTGGGACATAATGGGAGAATCCTTTCCTCACACCAGTGGACAGTTGTTAAAGGACTCTGTGCAATTATGCTGTGAGGGTTCCTGGCAAACATCCAGGACACAGACTGTGCAATGCTAAATGTTTGATTCTAGTTATGCAGATTTTCTTCTCAGTCCCTTGCTGCCTTGCACCAGACTAGATCTTTTGCTAGTGACCAATGCTGATCAGAAGGATAAATCATGGAAAATCCGTGAATGTGCAAACATACACGATCCTATAGTAACTCGCAGATTTGTCAGTGTCGTGTCTCGGGCCAGCAATGTCCAAGAAACAAACACACACACACATGCGTGCTCAGGATGAGCAGTAGCAGGTAGTCAAGTTCCAAAGTCCGTTGAGGGTTAAAAAGTTAAGCAAAGTCAGGGAAAGCCAGGGTTGAAGTTACCAGAGGCCGCATCCCCATTACAACCTTATTTCAGTTTTCAAACCTTTTTCAATCCTCGCAGACCCCATGTCAGTTTGGCTTAACACGCTTTCCACATGTTAAATTGCCCCAAAGTGTTGTAAATGTTAATCCTCATTTCAACAGGTCTCACTCCGGTTCATGCGCTTGAAACGTTTTACATTTTTTACTGTGGGAACCGTTCTGTGTTAAGGGATGAGAGTTTCCCTCCCCCAATAACTTGCTTCCAAAGCAAGCTGTAAAATCCACCCCTTAAAGCAGCAGCCCTTGTAGCAATCCAAGCACTTCAAGAAGTGAGGGTCACGAGGTCTGGGAGCTGCAGATTTACAACCATTATGTCTGTAACAGCTGCTAGTCAGTCTGAGAAGCTCTTAAGGAGAGCTCTGAGAGGCGTGCCCATCTTGGCACAGCTGCTGCTTGACCTGCAGATGCTCAGAGCATCTTAGGTGTTCTCGCTGTTGCCAGAGAAAGCTCTGCAAAGGGTGCGGCTCAACATCTTCGCTCAAACTATCTCCAACCTGCAAACAAGATCAATGTTTATGTGGCTGGCAAGGAAGCTTGGCTTAGCTTGGCTAGGATGTCCAACACCCTCCTCATTCATAGGCCGCATCCCCATTATAAGCTTAATCCAGTCTCCTTAAACTGAAATAATAGAACTGGATGCAAACGCGAATTTGCCTGATCCTATGACTTTCAATTCAATCGTGTTGGATCCAGATTCTGAGGCATACATGACTCAAGGGGGGACTCAAGTGGCAACTTCCTAAAAGCCACTTTTGGGGGCTGACCTG
This sequence comes from Aspidoscelis tigris stejnegeri, assembly GCA_023333525.1. Classification (NCBI taxonomy): domain Eukaryota; kingdom Metazoa; phylum Chordata; class Lepidosauria; order Squamata; family Teiidae; genus Aspidoscelis; species Aspidoscelis tigris. The sequence continues at coordinate 22,396,090 of JALMGA010000008.1, forward strand.
CCCTCTTCCTCCTGGTGTGAACACGCCACCCATAAGGGAACCCTTCAGGGAGCTTAGCTGGGTGGCTAGGTGGCTGCTGCTTGCCTGGATGGATGAAAAACGGCAGCGGGCAGCCAGCGATTCTTTCCCCTCCTCTCCCCATTGCTCAGGGCACACAGCAGCAGCAGCAACTCAAGCCCCCTTGCTTTAAACATTCACACATCTCCCAAAACCTGCCCGGCTTTTCTTTCCCCTTTAAAGGTCAGAACTCCAAAGAGCAAGAATTGTGCAAAATTGCAACATTGTTATCAGGTGTGAAGTGCCTGGATTGCTACAGTGTAGCGGCTGCTGTAAAGGGTGGATTTTTACACTGAAATCACTATCTTTGGAAGCAAGCTATTCGGGGAGGGAAACCCTAAACATGGATTCTCATCCCTTAAAACGGTACGGTCCCCACAGTAAAAAATGTAACACGTATCAAGCGCATGAACCAGAGTGAGACCTGCTGAAATGAGTTTTAACATTTACAATGCTTTGGGGCGATTTAACACGTGGAAAGTGTGTTAAGCCAGACTGATGTGGGATCTGCGAGGATTGAAACTGCATCGAAATCAAATTAAGCTTGTAATGGGGATGCTTGTAATGAGGAGGAAGGGCTGATGGCACGAGGCATGACAGTCAGTGGGATTGCACTCATATAATAATCCATGTGATACTTATTTATATATATGAGGATTATAAAATGCATGAGGAGAAACTGAGCATTTATTCAATTATGGTCTAGAAAGCCATTTTTCCCTATGGCCTTTTCTGCATTTATCTCTAGTGTGGTTCAGGAAAGGGTCTGAGGGGCATGGCTCCCTCATGCTGTCCTCATGAACAGCTCAGGCCAAAACCCTTCTGGAAGGTACAGCCAAACATGATAGATAATAGCGCAGGATAGGGCACCCAAAATCATGCCCTGTCCCACTCTAGTATCAGTAAACCTTGATATTGAGGTCCATGGGGGGACTGGTGCTCCAAGAAATGCAACTGGAAGTGTTACCAGAAATGGTGTGCCACTGAAAAGAACTCTCCTGGAAACTCCAAAGGCCAGGAACTTTTGTTTCCATTCTTCGGAGCTTGGGTGCTGCCTCTGAGGGCTAGATCCTGCCTTCAGAGTCAACAATTGGGGATGAGAGAGGACAGGGATGATGCTGTCCAAAATGTGGAGGGCTCTCTTCCAATTCGGCATCAACCTGTCCCAGTGGGGAGGGAGATATCAGCGCAGGGAAGGCAAAAACAGCATATGTTATGGTTGATAATTTACTACTCTGCCTCCCAGTAACTATAGACTAGGTTTTGCTCCCTTTAGTCCTCTTCCCTGGTCACCCCTCCAAAAAATGAAAATGGATTAAACTCTATAATGGTTTCAGACCTTTAAAAATCAGGATTCAAGAAAGCATGATTGAAGGGAGGAAAGTCCACAAGTGAAACAGATAGGAATAAAAAAGTGTGAACATTGGGATCCGAAGGCGTGACCATGGCCCAATTGGCTGAAATGGTGACAAATTCTGCAGACGGGGGCAAATCTTCATTCTGGGGTACAGTCCAGAATAAGACCCAGTGCAAAAAGAGCCTTAGTTCATGACAGTGTAGCTCAGTGGTTCTCAACCTGGGGGTCGGGACCCCATTGGGGGTCGAACTACCCTTTCAGAGGGGTCGCAATGAGTCTCCCACCGCCCTTCCCTCCCACCTCCTACCTGCTCTGCCCCCATGGTTGGGGGTCCCCACAACATGAGGAAATCCATTAAGGGGTCGCAGCATTAGGAAGGTTGAGAACCACTGGTGTAGCTTTTAATGATACAGTCTCCTTCAGCTGTATCCAAATATACTTCTACTCTGTGTCATTTGAGATTGATTGTGCTGCAATGAACTGAACTCACCCTGGTGGCCAGAAGGCTCCATTTCTGAAAATCCCTCTGTTGCTAGCAGCTTAGGCAGAAAGCAGCCACACAGTTGCTTGATGGCCGGGAGACTCTGATCAGATGACAGCTTCCCTGTGTTCTTTACACCAATTTCCTTTACAGCAACAGGTTGCATGTAAGATATCACTGTTTAAGTATTTAGGACCCCAAACAAGATGGGCTATATCCAAGCCTCCTCCTGGAATCTTGACCTGATGGCACAGACACACTCAGACACCACCTGCCATTTGGGAATCCTACTGTCGCGCCTGAAACCAGCAAGTGACCATGACGTTGTTGGAGCTTTCTGCCCCCACTCTTGCTACCATTAAGTCTACAATTCACTTCCTCTACATCTTCAGCTTTAAACAGTGGAGATTTTCCTCTCCAAACTAGAGATGGGATAAAAATTCAATCTCTGCTCTATTTTTAGCAAATTGGTAGGGGTCTGTGATAAATCAGTTGTTGCTTGTCTAGGTCCTACACAAAGTCTTTTTTTTTTTTTTACAGAATATGAACCAATGCATTTCCCCTGCAATCTACTCATCTTCCCAGTATACATAGCTGAATATATACTGAGGTTGTGGTCATTTTTATATACATATGCATGTTTAGGAAGGATTAGGATGTGCACAAATGTTCTAAACATTCAAAATTCGATCAAATTCGATCAAATATCAACATTTGAACTCGAATAGAATGTCTACACATTCAAATTTAAACATTCAAATCAAATTAAAATGCAAAAAAAACACATTTGTGCACATCTCTAGTTAGGATACATATTTATTTAGCTGTACTGATCATGCACAAACTAATGAAAATATATTTGTTTACATTTTGTACATGGAACTGGAAAGTAAAAATACTTTCAGGAATCTGAACCTAGAAGTGGAAACTCTTGGGATGCGTGAATAAAAATGAAAATAAGTTATTTGTGTTTGCTCCTTCTGACTCCATACATTTTTAAAAGATTCACACCCTATTCTAGCTATCCCACTCCTATTTATTTAAATTTTATGCATCTTAATTCCATTCTGATTATTTTAAAACTGATCTGCAGTCATCATTTAAAGTTTGCAAAGCTCTTCAGCTTTCACAGTGCCAGTAACACTTAGACAATCCTGGCTTTTGAGTAGCTATCTGGTAATAAAGTCAGTTTATTCCTTTTGCAGAGACATACTTCTTTATTCAATGCTGCATTCTCTGTATTATTCATTTTAAAGCTGTAGTCATTCACTCATGGAGCAATTCCAGAGGCGTGGAAGGAACAAAGCTCCAGAGGAGGATTCTTTTTGATCTCCCTGCTGCAGATTATGGAAACAGATGTGAGCTGTGATTTGATGGTGCTTCGGGGAGGGTCCCATCTAAACCTCATGTGATGCAACAGGATCCTGTAGAAAATCAAATCCAACTTGTATCCAGAGCCTTGTATGTCAAATAAGCCAAGATATGGGATAACTATAATGGTCTACACCAGTGTTTCCCAAAGTGTGGTACGCGTACCCCAAGGGGTACGGGAAGAGTTTGGTGGGGGTACACGTGTATGTACCAAAAAAAGAAAAAATAAAGCATATAATTTTATTAAAAATTATAGAAGGGATACACATATGTCAAAAGTTTCCGAAACACTGGTCTACACTGCAGAGAGGCCTTCTCTGTTTTTCTTCTTCCCCACAACCACAACTGAAGTATAGCTGATTTACAGAAAAATGCCTACTGACAAAAAATAAGAAAGGGTTTTAAAAATTATGAACTGTCTTTCACTTGGCTATATTGTTTATTCTGTCTTATTTAATCAAGATTGTAGGAGAAATTAAGACTGCATCCAGACATTACTTATATGTTATTCTGCTATAGTTGGATATTCCAGAATAAAGCATAGATATTCTGGAAAATTCTGGAATATCCAAATATAGTGGCATTTGTACTGTATACAGTATTAATGCAATGTGGCACAAATGTGTAATTTTGTGAGATATATATATGGATATGCATATTTTTAAATATATTTAAATTTGTGATGCTTATATCTCAGTATTTTGGAAATACAAGAGGTACGCATAGGTGATAAAACCTAAAAAAAAAATTTCAATATTTGCAATTTTGTACATTTTTTAAAATGGCATATGATGTTTTATTTAGGCTGCGTTCCCATGCAATAATAAGTCTACTGAAAATCTTCTTTTGCCACGGAGCAGTCCCATGCACGGCTTTAATCCGGGTTTCCAGCGCCGCTAATGGGGAAAACCCACTTTAAAAAAATACCTGTTTAAAGCAGTACTTTCTGGAAGACGTGGGTTTTCAGCGCAACATTTTCCATGGGATCGCTCCGTGGCAAAAGGGGCGGGGATTCTCTCCCAGGTGGGAATTGCCGGCCGGAGAGATCATCTCCCTCTCTCTCTCTGTCTCTCTTTTGCCTGTCATCCAGCCAGCGATCTATGCAAACAGCGATCTAGGCAGGCATTTTCTCTTTGCTGTTTCTCTTTCCAATCCCAAAGAGAAACAGCAAAGATACATTGTGATGAATTGCTTCCGTGAAAGTGAAAGTGTAAAAGAGCTGGCTGGGTGGAGATCTTGTAAAGAGTGCCGGCTGCAGTCTTCGCAAGCAGGGGAGTCAAACAGAGAAGTTTTAAATTTTTCTTTTGGTCTTTTTGAAGGAAAGGATTGCAGGTTTGCTGGCTGGGGGGGGGGGAGGCGTTTCGGCAGCTGGAAATTCCTTCCGCCCGATCACCCAATGAAACAGCGAGGGGCGGGGAGAAAAAGATGCGGGTAAACAAAACACGCTTCCTTGGGGACGGTCTGTTCATTTTAAATGCGTGTTTTGCTTACCCCATTGGGAACGCTTAAATCCGGATTGAACCCGCTTTTCTTTAATCCACTTCAGTGGAGGGGCAATAGAGATACAAATTAGTACCATGGGAACGCACCCTTATGTTTGAACATTTTTATATGTTTGAGGTCATCTTTGCTTTCCTTGTTTGTAAGCACCATCATGTTTTTGTGTCTAAAGATCTCTGATAGATCTCCAGAGTGTCTAGAGCATGGAGGAAGGCACAAGATATGTATCAGTTTAACCTCCCAGCCCAGTAGATCTAAGGGTGAATCCACACTGGCCAGTATACTGGACCAACAAGCTTGCTAGGAGCCTCCATTCCACACAGCAGCGCAATCTAGGAGGGATCCCAGGTTCACTTGCTAGTCCTGTAAACCAGTCAATGCAGAATAGCAACCTTGATTTTCACTCTCAATTGATTTTTAAAAGCCTTTAGGGGATGTTTTCATGTTTGGTTGACAGCAACTGAAGTCTGTCAGAAATAATGAACAACTCTTGGTTTCAATATCACAAGCCTCACAGTTAGGAAAATTAAGTCATTCCACTGTTCCATTCAACCTAATGTCAGCTATCACCTCCTACATTTGATTTCAAATCTGTTTGACTTGGCAAAGCTCACTTTCTGTGTTTGGGACAACAACTGATAAGAGATTAAGAACACAGAGCAGATTACACAATGCCTTGAAGCATTATTGAAAAACTTCCTTTACATGAGTAAGTGGATTTGCACAAGGAGGTAGTCTTGGCAACAAATAAGATCACTAAGGTGTGATCACCAGACTATGGCCCTGTCCCCAAAAGACTTATTAGCCCCTCTCGGCTTCCTCTGCCGTCACTCTGTTATAGCTGACTTTAAAAGTCCCCTCCGCTTCCGGAATAAGCGTCCCCATGGTAGCCGCGATCTAAATGGACTTTCCGTCCCCATGGTAGCCGTCTTCTCTTTCCGGGCATCTTTTCCCCCCCACCCCTTCTCTTGTTAAAAGGAAAAATAGCCAGATCTCCGTCTCCTGAAACGGCTTCCCGCCCCTAGCAAAGGCAGATGATCGCTCATTCATTCACTTTCAGCACTTACTTTCACTCAGTTCTCTGTTAGAAAAGGCTTTCTGCCCCGGCAAAGTCAGTGGCTGCAGCCATCAGCAGCGCGATCCTTCGCTCATTCTCTTTTAAGGCTTTCACAGATCACTTGATAACAATCTTGCAATTCTGAGCAATTCTGGCTCTTTTTACAAAGGAAAGGAAGCGAACCTGCTGCATTTCTCAGATGTGTGAATGCTTTTTGGCTGTGTGTGCAGGCAAGCAATCCCCGCCCCTTTTGCCACGGAGCGTCCTCAAGGCAGATATAGCGAGCAAAACCCGCGAATCGCCAAAAGAGCGCTGGAACTCTTCTTTAAAGTGCACGTATTTTATCGCGGGTGTCTCACTTTCCTAAGCTCCCTAAGCGCCTTGTAAAGCCCGGAATGGGGCCGCTCAGAGGCAAAAGAAGAGTTCCAGCAGACTTTCAATTGCATGGGGACAGGGCCATAGTGTGTACAGATGACAGAGTAATAATGTAAATACCATGCATTTTGTAAAATGTTTTTACAAAACATGGAATATGAGCTGATATTGTAGATAATTAAAATTAGTGATATGTTTCTTCAGTTATCTTTGTAATCACCTTTCTCTTCTTACACATAAAAGAATGGCCCAAAAATGTGCAGTAGCTATTTGTGCCAACTGATTTGGAATATTTGTAATCTGTTCTCACATTCACAGGTTTTTTTAGGCTGTGTCCAGATGAAAAAAAAAGGTTGCCTCAGAGATGCCTCAGAGAAACAGTGTGTGGCCTTTGTGTTCCCAACCTTTTTCTAATCCACCTTTTCTAGCACAGAATGTTCAGGAGAAGGGGAGGGGAAGACTGGTGTGTGAACAACCCCACCCTGAAGCCTTCTCTGAGGACCTTGCAAGCCCATTCAAACTCATATGGCCTTGGGAGCCTTCAGATGGCAAGAGTCAATGATGGATTGTAATGGAATGCTGCTGGCATTTCCCATTAATGTAGCCCACCAGACATTTATTTATTTATTTATTTATTTATTTATTTATTTATTTATTTATTTATTTATTTATTTATTTATTTATTTATTTATTTATTTATTTATTTATTTATTTATTTATTTATTTATTTATTTATTTATTTATTTATTTATTTGTATTTCTATCCCGCCCTATACCCGAAGGTCTCAGGGCGGGTTACAATATTATATTAATCTTAGACAGGTCCCTGCCCTCAGGCTTACAATCTAAAGAGACAAGATACAAAAGGAAAATGGTGTGGGAGGGAACAGGGGTGCTCTGGCGGCAACAGAGTCCTTGCAAAGGTAAAAACTTTTATTTTACCTTTGCAAGGACTCTGCTGCCGCCAGAGCACCCCTGTGGGAATCACCCAACATACGTACTTGGATGCTTAGCAAGGCTCTCCTGGAATTTTGTGTACATTTATTATTTATATTTATAACCCACCCCATTGTTTCCTCCTAACTATCCCCACAGTAACTCTTTTACTGGGACTGCCCAAGGCTTTGAGGAAGGAGCGAGTTTCTGGAAGCCTTTCTTTGATATCCCTAAACCATATATGGGAGATGAAAAGGAAGCTTGTTGCTACAGCCTTGCCTCTCTCTGTCATCCATGCAGAATGCTGTGCAGGCTACTGCTGACTACAATATGTCCAGGGAAAGGTCAGTCATTATGTGGTGACATAGGGTGTTTTTCCACTGTCACTAAAAGTACCCATTAAGTACCCATTAATGGGTACGTAATGGCATTTTTGTACCCATTAATGGGTACTTAATGGGTACTTCTAGTGACAGTGGAAAAATGCCCATAAAGTTCTACACAAGGTAGAATTCTACCTTTTCTTTTTCATTGCTATGCTTTCAAACTAGATCTTCGTATGTACCACAAGTCCATGATAACACAATTTATACATGTTATTCCTCTATGTAGCCAAAAAAGGTCACCTGGTAGGGCCACTGTAGCACGGTGATTGCACGTTGCCCATCCAGACTGTGATATTGCCCTTAGAGGCACCCTGCCTGTAAACCCTGGTAAATGATGTTGAGGGAACTTAGCACTGTCTTCCACACCCTGCCCTCCCCATCTAGATAGTCAGAACCAGCTTAATAAGAACTGCACAGAAAATGACTCAGCCATTTCCATTGTTTAATTGTGTCTGGTGGAAACTTTGAAGGCAGTCTTTTGGGGGGCTGTGAAGGTAAAGCCACAGAGTGACTGGCCCAAAATCACTCTGGAAACTTCGTAGACTAATCTGAATTTCAAAACATCCCTAATGCTCTTAAATGCTCATCAGGCGGAAGTTTCCATCTCTTCAGCCTTTTGCTAATTATCCCCATCTGCCCATATTCCCTATTTAGAACTTCTCATTTCTTCAGCTTATTTTTATTCCCAAAAGAAACGTTCACTGATATGATGCTAACGCATTGAAATAATGATCTCCTGATGTAACACTAATCATGGCTTACTCTTGCTAATATGGTTTTCTAGTTTCACAAGTGCAAATCTAAATATATTGTGCAACATTTGCAAGATCTTGTTTTTTTCCAAACCTTTACAGGTGGTGAATTCATGAATTGATCCCTATGAAGCTTGGACATAGGATGATAGTCTATGTATCTATTCCATTGGCCAGTTAGAAGTAGAAGAGTTGGCTTTTCTATCCTGCTTTTCTCACCCATTTAAGGGTACTCAAAGTGACCGACAAAGCTTTCTGTTCCTCTTCCCACAACAGACACCTTGTGAGGTAGGTGGGGCTGTGAGAGCTCAGAAAGAGAGCTGTGACTAGCCCAAGGTTACCCAGCTAGCTTCGTGGAGGACGAAGAGTTGGCTTTTAGTATCTGTGGTGGTTGAGCTGGAAGAGTACAGTGTAATCCAGAGGAAAAAGTCCACAAAGAAACGGGAAATGGTGGGAAATGCTGTCATGAAGGAGGACACAATCAAAGGGATAAAGAACATCAAAAGGCAGGCTGGCAGTATGGAAAGCACGACTATAGGAAGCCTGCACAGAAGAAAAGTGTTCACAGTGTTAATCTAGCTGACTGGCATTATGAGTAGATGGTGGAAATCAAGTTGAGGTTCTGCAACACTGTGGCACCAGTAGTTTTGAGGAGGGACTCGCCAGGAAAAAATAAGAGAAAACTCCTTTGGAGCTAACTTGGAAGAAGCAAGAGAACATTGCAACACTCAGCTTATGAGCACCTGAAAATCAGAAATAACAAGCACGTGGGTAGTGCAGGATGGCTGGGTTGTTTTCCATTTGGAAAACAAATGGGTCAAATGTGACAAGGGTTACCTATAGCTAGGCCTGTGGAGCTTGGCCTTCCCACCTTGTAGATGGCTGAGATTCAGTTTGAACTTGAGGAAGTTGGCAGCTTGGCTCAAGGGCTGTCACTGGTACCTTTCCCAGTTAAGTCAAGAAACATAGTGTAAGCCCCTTGACAAGCCAGAGAGAAGGAAAGAAAGTAGTAGTAGAGATGTTGGACAGGTGTGAGAGAACAGGAGCAGATTTAAGATAAAGATGCAGTCCAGTCCATCTACCAAGGGAATGAGACCTCTGTGGCTGTGGTCACATTTTCCTTTTTCAATCTTCTTCAGGTCTGTCTGCTCACACCTTTTCATTTCTATCCATTTTATTTGTGGGCTTTCCACCCCCCATTTAGACTTCCCTGAATGGTTGCTGGCTGACATTCTGATGACACCAAATGGGAAAAGGTTGCTTCTGTAAATATCGGTTAACAAATTCTGCAAACCTGAGATACTGAAAACATGTGGGGAAGTCCTTTAGTATGAACACTCTCTTCAGTTTTGGATGGGGAATAGGCCACTGATTCAGTGATAATTGTACTACCTGTTAATCTGTGTTTACACATGGGTATGTCTCCGTGTTATTAATCAATGAACTTTCTGCATTTCTCCTACAGCTACGGGAGGGAGGAGGAGCAGGTAACATGATCACTACTGAAGTTATTAACTGGCTCTATTTCAAAATACTCAGTGAGACTGCATTATCATCTCTCTTGTGCTGTGCCAAAGGCATGCCTAGTGTCCTTGAAAGTGAAATTGTCCCCACGTAGCTGAGTGAAGCATTACTTTGTTAATACACTGTGACACAAGAGAAATAATCAAGCGAAACAACTGCCAATGCTGGTTCACAGCAAATCATAACAGGATTATCCATTAAAAGAGACCCTGTTGGTATAGCATGTTTTTCATTAAACATTCTGTTTAAGCACTGAAATCATGGCCTGGTAGTGGTGCTTTTGCATTCAAAGCGTTATTAGTACACAGAGTGTGTCATTTTGGGCTCAATATCCACTCTTCATTCTGTGTATCCAAAATCAAGCTTATGCACTGTATGGGCAGGGTCTGCGTTGGTCACCAAAAATACATACATACATACATACATACATACATACATACATACATACATACATACATACAGACAGACAGACAGACAGACAGACAGACAGACAGACAGACAGACAGACAGACAGACAGACAGACAGACAGACAGACAGACAGACCTTCTTTGCAAGAGCAATAATAGAAATCAGTTGCTAATGGATCAGGATAGAGGTGTCCATATCTTGGGGAGCCCACGCCATCTCAGGCCCAGCAGCCGGTTCCAGAGGCTGAGTCTAAGCCTTGGAGCCTGTACTCAGCCTCCAAAGGCCACTTCACTCTTGACCTTTGGAGTTTACCAGGGGGGAGCTTTGGGGCAGCACACCACTTCCAGCACTACTTCCTGGAGTGTCACTAAAGAGGGTCCACATTGACCCACAAGTACACCAGCAGGCTGCAGTGTTGAGGTCTACTGCTAGAGTAGGATAGAGCACTATTTTGATGCCCTATTCTGCTTTCTTCCTCCACCTAGTGTAGATGAAAAGCTCTAAGAGAGGGTGAGGTTTCCCATATCTTTCTGTAGTGTGCGAAAGTCAGACCACTGGATCCCTGCCTAGACCACACTAGTTTCTGTGTGGAAGGCACCTAGGCTATTATATGAATCAGCATTTAAGTTCTCCCCACAAAAGTACTTGCTCAGATAATTTAATATGGATAACTTCACTACTCTAAGGGATGAAACACATCCTTAAATCCCTGGAATATTTACTTACGTACTTCTGGCCAAGCCAGGCTGATTTTTTTCCTAGCTGGATGTAGGCTTCCAATCTATGCACCAAAATCATTGGGAGAGTGGGAGAGTGAAAAGGACAAGTGAGAAGGGCCATTTAATGGGATTTGAAAGACGGTGAAGGTTTGCCTTTGTCTTCTGCTTGAGATGCCCATGAGCAATTGGTGGGCCACTGTGTGGGACAGGATGCTGGACTAGATAGGCTGTGACCTGATCCAGCAGGGCTCCTCTTATGTTCTTATGACGGGAACTTGAGTGATCTTTCATGCTGGGGAGAAGCTGGGGTGGTGGTCATCTTCATTTTCTAAGATCTGAGACTGTGGCCACACCTGTTAAATAAGATGGTCTCAGGCAAACTCAGATTTCAAGGGACCGAATTAAAAAAGGCTATTCTGATTTTTTTTCCCCGAGCTGTTCCCTCCCTTTCAGAACTTTCCTATATTTGGATTATCCCAAAACTGAAACCCTTTCTGCTCCTAAACCTGGTTATTTCCTCATGATGTGCCTTTTTGAAAAAGCGTTATTAGAGACGGCTACTGTACCTTCTTGGCAGAGCAGGGAGGACTTAGCTTTCCCATTCTAGCCAATGCTGGAGTCTGCTGACATTCTTGAGAGGGACTGCCATCACCCTTCACTTCCTCCTTGACCAGGTCACTAACTTCCTCTTTTCCCCTTTTTTTATGCTACAACATTCTTGTATCTCAGCGGTTCTCAACCTTCCTAATGCCGCGACCCCTTAATGGAGTTCCTCATACTGTGGAGACTCCCAACCACGGGGGGTGGAGCAGCTGGGAGGTGGGAGGGAAGGGCGGCGGGAGACTCATCGCGACCCCTCTGAAAGGGTAATTCGACCCCCAAAGGGGTCCCGACCCCAGGTTGAGAACCACTTTTGTATCTCTTGTACAACTCTTCTCTCTTCCACTGACCTTCCTCCAATGCCAGGGACGGTGAGTGACTTGAGTAGCAAGTGAAGATTGCTCCATGAGTAGGGATGTGCCCGAATATTCATAACATTCAAAATTTGTACAAATTAGGCCAAATGAGGACATTTGAATTCGAATCAAATGTTGGCACATTAGATTAACATTCAAATTTGAATCAAATGTTTTGATACATTCATATCAAGCTTTGTATGCTATTCGTATGCATTCATATGGGATTCGTGTGGGATCAGTTCAAACAAATACTAATTTTCTTGTGTTCGATTTGATATGAAGCGAATAAAAAAAAATTCATGCATATCCCTATCCATGAGTGACCTTTGCTCATAAGTACAGGTTCCATAGACTTGCAAAACCTACCTAAAAGTGTAAGAAAGAAAGGGGGCAGAAAAGCAACCAGCCAAAGGAAAGGAGCACTCAAGTCTGGTCTGATTTCCTTTTCTCCTTGGGTCTGGGGGACAGGGGAGGTTACTATAATATTGAGGGAATTTAAGCAGTTGACAATGTGTGACAAGTTGAAGACTGCTCGTGTGGATTAAAAATGATTTAAATTTTAAACATAGAAAATTAAGTACTATTGTGTTCCAAAGCAATGACCACAAGACAGTGAGGTTTCTCTGTTGCCATACTGGCTACATGAAATAAAACATAAGCCTTCTTATGTGTCTTCTTATCTTTCCTTTACTGACAGGTTACACAAGTGGGAGACTTTGGAATCCTCCTCCTAGCTTGTTCCTTTCCTGGAGAGAGATGGAAGTAGCCTTACCTACCCCACCCTGAAAAGGCAACAGTTGATTGACGGAATGGAGTCCAATCTCACAGGAAAGAGAAAAATGAGAGGCATGGAGTGGTACAAGGTACCTTGTCACTGGAGTATGGCTGGGGAGCCAGATTATTCATTCATTCATTCATTCATTCATTCATTCATTCATTCATTCATTCACTCACTCACTCACTCACTCACTCACTCACTCACTTTTACTTACATTTTTATTTTGCCTTATACCAGTGATGGCTAACCTACGACACGCATGTCACAGGTGACATGCCAAGCCCTTTTGGGTGACACACATGGTCACCCTGGCACCTGGGCGTGTAGTGCTTGCTTGTTCTTGATGTGTACAAAATACCAACTTTCAGTTGAAGATTTAGCAAACGAAATTCAGCAACAAAAGTCACTAATTTAAAGAATTATTTGTTTTTGCTTTTAATATAATACATACATCAAAAATATAACTTTTTTACTAGAGCTACAAATATCATAAACTTATGGATATTTCTAGATGTGACACAGCACCCGAATTAAGTTAGATTTTCTTGCGAATTTTGACACACCGAACTCAAAAGGTTCGCCATCACTGCCCTATGTCCAAAGGTCTCTGGGTGGGTAACAACATCTAAAATCTAACATTATTAAAACAACAACAGTATGTATTAAACCAGTAGCATCTGCAAGTGGGAAGGGAAAGTGTATTCCCATTTAACTGAAGGCCAGGGCAAAGAGGTGCGTCTTCACTGCCTTCCTAAACATGTACAGTGAAGGTGATAGACACACCTCAAGGGGGAGACTATCCATAGCCTAGGGGCCATCACTGAGAAGGCCCTTCCCCGGGTGCCCACCTCTTGTCCTGCTGAGGGTGGTGGGACAACTAGTAGGGCCTCCCCTCTGAATCTTAAGGCACAGGAAGATCAATATGGGAGTAGGTGTTCCTTCAGATATTTGGGTCCCAAGTCACTTAGGGACTTATAAGTTAAAGTTAACACCTTGAATTGGTCTCGGTAGCGAATCGGCAGCCAGTGCAACTGACAGAAAAAGACAACCTTGGTGGACATAAATACCGTGAAGGGCATGATCTTGCCAAAAACACATTATATCAGCCTTGTGCCCTAAAGCATACTAATTTGTTGTGGTCTGATCATAGCCTGAATTAATGTATTAGCCCACTTCATACAACTGCATCCTATTTTTAAAAGTTATTTTTCCTAATATTCCTTGCCAAATTACAGGTGTGCCATATATGCCAGTGCATCTTATAAGCTATGATATATCCACCCCCAAAAGGGCATCATTTACATACAGCTGCTTACGATGATCCTAACAACTGTTTCTGTCTATGCAGAATCAGCTTAAAGGCTTCCATTCTTTCTCTGCTTTCAAGGTCAATTTCTTTTGATCTTTTGAACATCATTCACCACCTTGATAAACATAGTGCTGGAATTTCAGTTAATGCCCATTACTTTGCCAACAGTGTGGGGAAAATGTGTGCAGAGCATTTCTGTGTGAAAAACATTCAAGAGTATTTCTGGCATACTTCCAGTTCCTTAGAGAACGCATTTATTCATAGGCAAATAGGCAAACAGCTATGTAATACTGTACTGTGGTGATCAGCAAAGGCAATATTTGCTATAATCACATTTTAGAAATTCAGAATTCCTATTAGCTTTTTTTATGTTTATCTGTCTTCCACTTTGATTTTTTTTAAATAGATGTAAATCATTTGCACCCACCTATCAAGTTTCAAGTGTCACAACTGCTTCTTACCATCCGCTTTCCCAATTATCCATTTCACAGACGCCTTTCACATGCCCTTTTAGGACTTTTTATAGGGATGAAGAATCTTCAGCCTTCCAAATGCTGGGGTTCCACTTAACCGAATCTAATTGTGATTCAACTTGTCCACCACTTTTGTGATTATGCAGCACAGAAAACGGAAGCACGTCTATGTATCTGTATCTAAATTAGTCAGAGGGAGATGGTTTGTCAGAGACCTTTTTGCTCTGTGATTCCCCCCAAACCCAAACCCATTTTATCAACTCTATCCCCATGTCAGAGATAAAGAAATAATTATGAATGTTCAGTGAAAATTACTGAGCCCCAAAGAAGTTCAAACAAGGCCCACAGAGTTAAGAATAACCCCTTTGAGAACTCTTAGTTTAAGTAGGTGCTAACCTAAACAAAAAGTGAATCTCTCTTCCCCCCACCCCAAGAGATAATATTCATGGAGTGAATTCCCACTCATGGAATAAAGCAGCTTACAAATGGTTTGGTTCCTCTTCGTCCCCATTCCCAATCAGTTTCAAGGGTATTTTGAGGATTATTTGGCTAAAAAATGGAACAAGCACCAATTTTTTCAGGTGTTTATTTCCGTTTTTGCTTTTAAAACTCTTCTTTCTTATTGCTGTGGGAATGCTACAGCAGTATTTGGGCAAATACGTCATGAACCAGGTGGGCTTTCACCCTGCGCAGGGACCAGCCCCTTGCCAGATTTGTTAAAGCACCAGTTCCATATTCAGCAGAGAAGTAACAATTCAGCCTGATAAGATGTAGCAATTCACCCACTCCACACTTCACACTAATAACAAGGTTTCATTTTTCGCTTCCACTCACTTTCTCCTTCCCGGGAAGCACACACTGGAGGTGCCTCTTTTGCCTTGCTGAGCCCTGGGAAGGAGAGAAGCACCTCCCCCCCATGCCCCACCAATGACTGAGCGCATGCATGTGCAGCCAGGCAGCTCTCTCTCTGTTGCCCCTTTGTCACTCTTCTGCATTTGCAGAAAAGTGGAAAAGCACCAGTCCTGAGTTTGTGTGTGTGTGTATACCATTTGGTGCTTTTGGCGATGGGGAGGGGAGGAGAGGAGAGCGAAGGGGAAGAAGGTGTATGTGTATTTGTTTGTGCATGCATATGCACAGGACCGGCAGGATGTCTTTTGCAAAAGCATGAGGGGAGGGGAAATGAGAGGAGGGGGGAGCTGCAATTCTCCACCCTCCGCCACATCATTGTGGGATCCAATTGGCAGGCAGGGGGTGGGGCCCCGCCAGGCAAGAGGGAGAAGAAAAGATTCCCTTTCCCTAATGTGATTCTGAACCATTCTGAGTGGGGACAGCAGAGGGGTTGATAGCAATTTAAAGTGATTTAAAGCCAGTGAAGTGGGGACTGCGAGAATCCATGGGTTTTTTTGTTTTGTTTTTAAGCTGTTTTAAGAGGCATGAATGGAAACAGGGCCATGGAGGGTTTTGGAGGAATGAGCATCTTAACGTCGTACTCTACTCTTTTGAAATAGTCTGCTCCACAAGATCTGTGTTGCTGGTGGGTGAAACATATGCATATGATGAAGATATGCATGGTTGCAGTCCTAGGTTGTCAGCATAGATGGTAGAGTAGAGGTGAGCTCTGCAAAAAAAAAAAAAAAAAAAAGGTGGGATACCAAAGCATCCTTAAACAAAATACCAGCAAGTGCTTCTTGCCAGCACTAGATGTAATTAAATCCAGATGCCACGTCTGAAGGTTGCAATGATAACAAATGCCCACTTGGTAGGCAAGCGCGCCCTAGCAACCTCTGAATGCAGCACTTGGATTTAGTGTCCTCCAAGCCCTGAAAGAAATGCTTATTTGTGCTTCAAGGGAGCTTTGATCTTATTTTGCATTTGCGGAGTTCAGCAAAGCACTAAAAATTCTAGAAGTGTGATTGATGCAAAGGTGACCCCTGCAGTACATCACAGAGCAGAGCAGAGCAGAATACGAGGAGACCTAACGGTCAAAGATAGTAAGGTTATTACTGAGTTGTCAGCCAGGATTTCTTTAGCCAGGCACCATATCTGGGGATGCTTCCGGGAGCCTACATGGGCAGTTGGGTTGGTCTATCACCAGTCTCCCATGGTCTGCACTAACATGGTGGACAGCAGACTCCTGTTCCAGGATATTTTCCAGAAGAAGGCCCAGTGCATAAAGGTCCTGAGATCAACTCTTGTCAGTGGGTCAGGGACGGAAGAAAAAGGTGGTGACATGGAGTTAAAGTAAATGGTATAACCAGTTATTGAGACATGATGTAAGGCCAAATTAGAAATGGGACAGGCAGACCCTTCTAGAAGGTTCCGTGTGCAGATAAACAACTGTCCTGGATGCTTTAGAAATAGGATATCCTATCTTAAGACCCTGAATAAGACTAGATAATCCACTTATTGGGATCTTTTCAATCCCCATTTGTTTTGAAACTACTTTTATATTCTAGATTAAAAGGAAATCATTTAATATATGGCAAACCCACAGTTAAACACACATAAAACACAGATTTCGGAAAACCAGTTTCATTTTCTGAAGACCAGTGACGGAAAATTGCAATAAAACAAAAAAATAACTTCACAGCCTTTTAATAGAGGCATTAAAAATATCAGCTAAACTCAAAACAGCTGTTACACACAGCACTTCAGAACAGCTCCCCGATGGAAGCTTTACATTGTTAATCCCGCTACATGTTTTGTAGCAACACACAATTCATTCTTGGTTACAGAAACACGGTGAACTTCCAAACATTTTTTTAAAAAAACCAAAGGACATTCAATGCTAGGGTTTCTCTTTTGAAATCAATACACAGAATCCCAGCAATTCTTTCAGTCCTTTGAAATACAACAGAAAGCTTTGCCAGAGGAACATTTTATACATGTAACCTACATTAAGCAGAAACCACATCCCTGTGCTTTGATAATCAGGTATAATTGGACAAATATGTGCATGTATATGCTATCGTTCAACAATTAAGCTCATGGAGAAAAAAAGGGGAAATGCCTGGTTGATAGATGTCTTTGACACATGCACCTAAATGGGGAATTTAAACTTGTAAGGGTTTTAAATTTTAAACATTTTCAAAATCTCCTTTTACACCTATGGATCGATGTACATTGAAAGAAAATTAAGTCCTTATTTATAAAATCAGGCTCTCTGTCTGTGTTCCTATGGTACTCTTTGCATAGCCTTCTGCCTTAAGTAAAATTTTACAGAAATGCACATGGCTTTTAATCGTCAATCTCATCTTCATCAAATGAAAGTAAGCTGCTATTTTTCACTTGCTTAGTGGTACTTTGGGAAGCAGGAGAAATCCTCTTTGATTCTTTTTTCTTCTTACTTGATGAAGCTGTCAAACCAGAATATTTCTCTTCTGAGGGACGTTTGGGAGGTTTCCGAAACACAATCTTGCCATCTCCAGGATCGGCTTGTTCATCTATGGAGAAAAAATGCAAATAGCCCTTGATGTATCACTTAACATTTCCCACTTAACAACCTTCCTTTCCAAAATGGTTGAACACTGTTGGATATCCCAAATATTCTGCAGGAAAGCTGTCACTCAATTGTGGAGCATATACTTCATACAAAGATAATTGTAAGTCAAGACCCTGGAAAGATCCATCCTTAACTCCTCCAAAACCTACATATACTTCATGTAAGCAGTTCTAAACCAGATGTACCAAACTCAGCATGCCAGCTTCCAAAGAATGAAATATTAATTTGTCTACCCCTCTCATCTGAATTCAATTCCAAATAACTACTCTTGTGAAAGCCTAATCTCCAGATTGTGAGAAAGTTGATTGTACTACCATATGTTAATCTGGATCATTGAAAAACAAAACAAAAACTTAAATCCATCCTTAGGTTATCATATTTCAGCACAAGCAAGGCAGAAGAAAATTTGGTGCAAGAGTTCTTAGGAAATAGGTGACCATGAAAAATATATAAATCTGAAACTAAGGCTGTGTCCCCAAGCAATAAAAAGCTCGTTAAAAATCTTCTTTTGCCTCTGAGTGCCCCCATGCATGGCTTTTCTCCGAGCTTCCAGCGGCACAAAAGGAGGAAAATGCGCAGAAAAAAAGGTGCCCTTTAAACAAGACTACCAGAGCACTTTTTGGAAGCCGCGGGTATTCCGAGCAACAATGTGCATGGAGATGCTCCGTGGCAAAAGGGGCGGGGATTGGCAGCCAAGATCTCAGAAAAAAGCACCCTGGCTCTGCTGCTGCTGCCCCCTGCACACACAGCCTTAAACATTCACACATCTCCCAGAACAGCAGCACCTTCCCTTCCTTTCCCTTTCTAAAGGTCAGAACTTTTAAAGAGCCAGAATTGCGGAGAATTGCAACATTGTTATCAGGCGTGAAGTAGGTGGATTGCTACAGTGTAACAGCTGCTGTAAGGGGTGGATTTTTACAGTGATTAAAATCACTATCTTTGGAAGCAAGCTCTGGATCCCAAAGTGATAAATGGCTCTGGTGGGTTTTGCAGGCAGGGGAGATGAACAGAGAACTTGTAAATATGGCTATTTTTCTTTTGGACTTGCTGGGGGCTGTCTCCCCAGCACCCTATCAAGCAGAGAGGGGGTGGGGAGAAAAAGATGCGGGCAAACAAAACACGCTTCCTTGGGGATGGTAGGTGCGTTTAAAATGTGTGTTTTACCGAACCTCATGGGGTAGCTTATTCTGAAATTGAACGGCACTTTTAAAGTCCGCTGGAATAGAGGGACAGTAGAGGAAAGTATAAGTTGCTTGGGGACGCAGCCTAATATAGTCAACATATAGCTGACTTAAACATTATGCAGAAAACAAATACATTCTTCAAATGGAAAATTACTGGAATTTAAAACCTGAACAAATCTTCTGGTATCAATTTAATGCTTAGATCAGGTATCAATGGCTTGTAGAAGTGATGCCTAGCTACCATCTCCAGGTTGGAGATATAGGTAGGATGACTCTATAGGCCATTTGAAGGAGAATGAGAGCAGCATTGCCTTTGCCTGCTGCTTGAGAATGTCCAGAGGTAATTGGTAAGCTACTGTGTGAGACACGATGCTGAACTAGATGGGCTATGGCCTGATATGGCACTGTTCACCCATGCTGAGATAGCTTGCAATTTCAATGAATTAAAGACTGCCGAATGTTAAAATTTCTCCTGGTCAACACATTTTTTTAGTAACTAAGCAACAAATTGTTTTTAAAAATAAATTTTGCCAAAACCATTGTGGTTGATCTGAGTAACTGATTAAGTAAGAATCAGTGTCCTTCTCCACTAGTATCTTCAAACTGATACTACGTCAAAACCCAGGTGGATCTTGGTACCTTTTTCACCAAGGTTGTTCTACAAAGCAGTGTGGAGGTAGATTAAAAGTGCTTCTAGACATGGACTTAAACCTGAAATTCTGCAATACAGTCCTAGGATAGTGACCCAATATCACATAAAATGGCTGTTACAGAAAATCTGGCAAAAATGTTCCCCTTGACTAGATGTCCACCAGGAGCTTCCAAAATAAAGTCAAATTGTGTAACCAGAAGCTAGCCAGGTGCATGACATGTAACAAATGAAGTGGGGTGGTTGCTCAACCGTCTTTCCTGTTACATGTCCACATAAGAAGAACTAAGCCCATGACTGTTATGTTTTCTGGGGGGAGGCAAGAGGCAACTGCAAGATCTTCTTTAGATCCTGTGGTGTTTCTTGCCATCTGGAGGCAACCTAAATCTAAACAAGACACAGCACAAAGTCATACCAATTACTCTATTTAAAATCAGTTCTAAGATCCAAACTTAATGATTTATATTCAAAGAGACTTCACAAGAGCACCATTTTGTCTTGTATCACTTCTCTATAGCATTGTCATTATTAATTAACAGTAAGAAAATATGGAGAGCCGGTTTTCTCTCCCTCTGCCCTCTCATTAAGGTCACATTTCATCTCTGGTGGCTTACTGCCCATGGCTGCCACCTGTTGGAAGCTGCCATAATTTCCAACAAAATACAAGCCCAACAGAACAAAGCACCAAGATTTCAGCCGTGCTTAGAGCTTCAATAAATAAGAAGGGTATGTGCCAGCTTGAGATGGTGACCTTGCTTCCAAGTTGCATGGTAGTATGCAAAGTAAATCAGCACAAGGAGAAGCTCTACCTAATGATGTGGAGAAAGAAGGGACTTGTCCAAAAGAAGCCACACAAATATTTTTATTGAAATATTCTCAAAATTCAGCTCCCATGATTTTCATGACCCATAAAGGAAAAAATACAACAAATCAGGACCAGATATGCTGACTCATGATGCTGACTCAAGTCTTTCAATCAGAAGCACCTAGCAATTTCTGGGAGCTCTTGACTCACTCCACATTGTCAGGAGTGGTAAACTAAGAAATAAATCATGGATGAATAGCTATAAATAAAGTCTCTTGCAAGCAGTTTGGAGGAAGAGTGAAAAGGAAAAGATGAGATCCTAAATCAACTTGGCAAACATGTTGAAGGAACACAACTTTGATTTGTGAGTGTCTGCAGAGAAGACACTTTCCCTTTAGATAGGAACAAAATATTTCTCATCCATTCTAAGGTATAAAAAGAGTGATGAATTTTTACTGCATCCTACTTGTGAGCCAATGACCTCCAGACACTGATGAGCCATCTATCCTGGGAAAATTCAGAGAAAATTTGTAAAAGAAATAAATGATGTATTAGGAACCTGACAAAAACCTATTCCTGATTTTTTGAAAAGAAAATAATCGTAGGAAATGTGCTGGTGACTAGTATAGATCATCATGGAGTGAATGGATAGGTATTTCAAAAAGAACATGAAAGATTCAGAGGCTCGTAAAACTAAGATTGCTGAGATCCTGGGTCAAAAACCCTTTGAAAGCTGAATTCCCCAACAACAATGGCAGCTTAGATGAATCAGACCTAATCTGGTCCTTCCACAATAGAGGCATCTGCCTCCCATTTGCATCCTGCCATCAAAACCTGGAGAACTGAGTGGAATGGACCTCAAGACCTCTCCAGTCAAAAGGATGCTCTAAGAAGCAATCCTAAAACAGGTATATTATTATTCCACCTTAGGGCCTGAGAAGGAGTCAGTGACTGGAAACAAGATGCAGAAGTGTAATATGTATATATATTATATTATATTAATTATATTATATTATATTATATTATATTATATTATATTATATTATATTATATTATATTATATTATATTATATTATATTATATTATATTATATTATATTGCATAGGGTGGAAGTGGAAAGGATGGGGACTGGAATTTCTAGGCCCTCCTGGCCAAGATTTAACTTTGACAACTGCTCCAAGCTAGTAACAAGATACCTTGTCTATTATTGTAAGTACAAGACTGACCTCCATCTTTATGAACTCATGTCATTACTCTTGGGCCACTATCTGTTGCAGTGAACCTAAATCACTCCAGTCATTCATGGACTCTTTCCTGAGCCATCATCTCTTGAGATAACAGAATCCAGAATGGAGGACAATATTGTGCTCTAACTTGTCTCACCATATGCCTTTCAAATTTCTCTATCCTACAAAGTAGAAGAACTCAGGATGGCACAGATAGCGGATGATTGAGCATAAAGCCTAAGGGTGTTTTTCCACTGTCACTAAAGGTACCCATTAAGTACCCATTAATGGGTATGTAATGGCATTTTTGTACCCATTAATGGGTACTTAATGGGTACTTCTAGTGACAGTGGAAAGACACCCTAAATTAGCTTAGAGGTGCAAAAACTCAGAAAAACAAGCGAAAAATAGGGAAGCATATGTATTTCTCACATTTCCCCCCCTCTTTTTTTTAAAAAATAGAAATTTTGGGAAACTATTTTAGGGGAAATTTAGGAAATTCTGTTTTTTGTCTTCTCTAAGTCTTTCTGCAAAGTATGGCCCTACTCCTATGAATAATTTCTTCATCAATGAAACTTGCAAACCTGGGGCTTGCACAGTTAATCATTCTCCTTTATAGATAGTTCATACATGTGATAAATTCCCAGGTCAACTTTTACTTATATTGTAAATTGATTGTAGATCAATCCCCAGGAGTGATTCCAAACCTTTGTTAATATAAACACACACATTCTCTGGATATATTCACAGAACAGCTGGGATATAATAATTTTTAATTGGAACTCAGATAGCGGGGAAATGCATACATTTTTACTTAAAGCTGCCCTTTGCAGAGCGACTGACTTACATTGGTAAGCTAGGGACTCCAGTCTTCCAGACTGGTGGCCTTTGGTAGGGAGTAGTTACTTACACAGCATAGTCCTGCAGAATTCAAATCATAAGGGCTTTATGAAGGCCATTGCAAATTACAGCAGACAACTAATTCTACAGAAGCACAGCCACACTCAAGAATACTGCTGAGTGACACCAGCCTGCTTATGCACTAGATTTCTGCTTGCAGAACAGGGCTTTCTTAATCATTCTTCACCTGCAGTGCTACCAAATCTTTCCAACTCAGAGCAGATCTGGGGACAGAGGCAATGGGGAAGGATGATTATTAAATGAAAAGCTGTTAGGACTAGGTGTAATTATGGCCTAAACAGGACCGCATCTGCAGGAGTCAAATACATAAGAGCATAAGAGAAGCCCTGCTGGATCAGGCCACAGCATGCCGTCGCACACGATGGTCCACCAAATGCTCATGGGCATCCCAAGCAGTGACAAGGACAAAACTTTTCCTGCTCTCAAATCCCAGCAAATGATGCTTCTGAAAATATGCTTTAAAAATCAAAATCATTAAACAGCTGCATAGTGGGATATCCCATAAGAGGGATGCTATCATAAGCTATAATGCAAAAAGAGGGAAAGTTCCTTCCATAGTTTTCAACCAGTGGGGCACTTCACAATTCTCCTACTACCGTTGTATGTGCATTCAAATTACCTTCCTTTTTAGTTTAATCCCAATGCTGAAAGTTAAGCTGTATACAAGGTTACTGAATAATGGGTGCTCATGACAGCTGCCAATCAGCTTAACTTCGGAATGAACTCAAGTGCTAAAGCAGCCGTTTGGAACATTAAAAAATGCACGTTGATGCCCTAGCTGATAATCTGTGACATACTGCTTTTTTAAAAAACACTCAGCAAGAGGGGAGAAAGCCAAGCAAACTGAACAAGAATAGAGTAATATTGCAGGCCGGAAGCGTAGGGACACCGTCAGCCAGGATTTTGGACTTTCGCATACATTGCTGTGTTCTGGATGACACAGAAACAAAGCAGCAGAGAAATCAATTCAAGAGATTATAATGAATATATAAGAAAGGTATAATACGTCCATCTCCATCTTCTCCTTCCATTAAATTTAAACGTATGAACAATTATCTTTTAGAGGACACATTGTTTCTCTTTAAAGAATCAAGTGAAAGGTTCTTCCTCAGCGCCTCCGCCTTCACAATTCCACAGAATCAATGGATCTGTGCTCTCCATAAATTAAGTTAAATTGGTATCTAAGAGCTAGATGCCAAAGTTATTTCTGTAGGGGAAATTTTACTAAGGTTTTCAAACACCCAGATCATATTTCTGCCTGGGTGTCTATGCCTCTTCTTCACACCCATGGCAAGCAGTTTAAAGAGCAACCTTATACCAAGTCAAAACAGTGGTACATGCAGGCCTGGATCCTTTCCAGACTATGGCTGGTAGTCAAAGATTAGTGAACATCTGGGGAAGAGCATCCACACTTAACTTTTACTTTCTGTATCCCATGATTTCTCACCTTCAACTATGGGGAGAAAAGAAGCAGAGAGGAGCCTAGAGAGAAAGCCCCCAGAGTTTGGAATAGCCTCCTCTGGAAGAAATACTTCCCCTTGTCTAATCTAACTCTACTACCCATCAGTGTCATAGTGTGCCCCCTGGTTGTAGTGTTGTGTGATTTCTCCTATCCACCTTCTCTATACCATGCATGATTTTATATACTTCAATCAGGCTCCCTCCTAAATGTCGTCTTTCCAGGCTGAAGAGGCCTAGACGTTGCAGTCTGATTTTATAAGGGAAGTGTTCCAGCTCCTTAATCATTCTTGTTGCCCTTTTCTGCACCTTTTCCAGTTCCTCAGCATCCTTTTTTAGGTGTGGCGACCACAACTGTACACAGGAGAGCAGAAGGAAGGCAAAATTAGGAAGAGAGTTGGGAGTGTCCAGAACAGCAGAGGCTGCTGCATTCTCCATCCATTAGTATTGTACCACAACAGTAGCATTAGAAGGTTTTATATGGAACAGAACACCTAACCTCCTAAGCCAGATCCATGCTATTTAAACCTTCTATGCTCAACACAGTATACTAGGGTTTGAATTGTACCCTTGGATTGATCAGACAATGGTAGAATGTAGGCTTTTATAGCTGGTTAGAATCTTACTAGTTGCATTTTGTGAGTTGTTTTGCAGTGTTCCATAGTTCTTCTGTGAACCTCAGCTTTCAGAGCCAGTTTGGTCTAGTGGTTAAGGAGCCAGGCTCTTATCTGGGAATACAGAGTTTGATTCTGGTCTCCTCCACAAAGCCAGCTGGGTGACCTTGGGCTAGTCACAGCTCCCTTGTGAGCTCTCACAGCCCCACCCACCTCACAGGGTGTTCTGTTGTGAGGAGAAGAATAGGAACCTTTGTCAGCCGCTTTAGTCCCATTAAATTTGTGAGAAAAGCGGGGTAGAAAAGCCAATTCTTCTTCTTCATCATCATCATCCATCTTCAAAGGACCTGACTTCTATGGATGTTGTGGCTATATCCAAATGTCAGGTTCACAAACTATGAAACACAGCATAACAGCCCCAAAACTGCAGCATGATCAGAAAATGTTTTAGAGCTCAAAATTTCCCTTTTCACTTTGTATCCTAAAATATACCTGAGGCCTTGGAAGCTTCCTTAATCTCTTCTTTGATCTTCATCACTTCTTCTGCAGTGAGATCTCCCTTTTTCAACACAACAACCTGAGGCTGTTCATCTTCCCCATCACTTCTATCATCTTCTTCAGGTGCTGGGAGCTGTTCTTTCTAGAAAAAAAAAATGGTCATCTCTGAAAGAATCATTAAGGAAAAAGGTTAAGAGTTCTATACTGGCATTTAGCCCAGAGGCTCAAAGCCCATCAAAATGAGCAGAACATAAACGTATAGAATGTCAGGTAGCAGGCCAAGCTAAAAAGCTTCTCCCCCTTTTGCTGTGAGCAAAGAGATTTTATAGCAAGGCATTTATAACAATGAGTGACCCTTCAAGTGATGTCCAGCCAAACTGTGGCTTAAAGGAATGATTATTCATTAACCTCTGGAAGACCACAAGTCAGTAACATCTGCAATGTATCATTTACGCTAACCCTAAAAGTGATCATTTGAGGGAAAGCACATATTTAGATTCAGTAAATGACCAATACCTTACTAATAAAGGAAAAATTAAGCTTTCAAATAACAGACAGAATAGGTTGGACTTGGAACCCTATTCCCACCACATAAGCCTTTGAGAAAATGCTTCAGTTCCTTTTTCAGATATAAAATGGGAGCTAGCATATAATCTGGGTTCTACGGAGATCAAACATAATAATAAACTATTACAATCTCATACTCAGATGTCCAACAGTGCTTTTAAGAAATGAAGATATTAAGAATAGACTTGTAGCATCTGTTTATTTTTCAGTGCGTGAGCTTTCAATTCTGTCCTAACTTTGCTCACTTTCTAGTAAACTGCAAAAATAGATTTACAGGATTTAGGCTTCTGATTCCCTTTCTTCAACATCCTGACATTTGGAATTTCTAATATGCAAATATGGTTAACCAATTAATTGGCTAAAAGACTCCTGATCTTTAAACAGTTTTAGCATTTGTAGGCACATATTAGCACCATAACCTCCCAGCTGTAGGAAGCCACAAAAAACAAGATACCTAAATATCCTAAAGCTTCCATACACAATAAACCTCTTTGTTATAATATTATATACTGCATTTGAAACAGTTTTCCTTTAAGGGGAAAAAAGTTTTCAATCCATTCTTTAAGAGAACGTCTTTTGCATCCTTTCTAATTCGGCAATATCCTTCTTGGGGCGAACTGATCTACTTTCAGGTCAGTGGCCAAAGGAATACAGCTAAAGAAAACTTTAGGTGAACCTTTTGAGCTCAGTGTGTCAAACTTTGCAAGAAAACCTAGCTTCACTTGGGTGCTGTGTCACATCTACAAATATCCATAATTTTGTGATATTTGTAGCTCTAGTAAAAAAGTTATATTTTTGATATATGTATTTTATTAAAAGCAAAAACAAATAATTCTTTAAATTAGTGACTTTTGTTGCTGAATTTCGTTTGCTAAATCTTCAATTGAAAGTTGGTATTGCGTACACTTCAAGACCAAACAACACTACGCACCCAGGTGCCAGGATGACCATGTGTGTCACCCAAAAGGGCTTGGAGTGTCACCTGTGACACACTTGTCATAGGTTGGCCATCACTGCTTTAGGTAGATGCATGCACACACATTATTCTTTTTTCATTCTGTGCACTGAGATCTTAAGTACAGGGCTTTGTTGTGGTTCCTCCTCTCTCAGAGATTCAAGAGGTAGCGATATGCAAGAGTCCCCTTCCTATGGTGCCTCCGTGATTCTAGAACAGCCTTCCTCTTGAGATTCACCAGACACCTATGCCCCGGTCACACCTTTAGTTTAGGACAACTTTAGGTCATCTTCTGGTTCTGTTACTCACAAAATTTATATTCAATTTGTTTTCCAAGCCAGCCTACCCCTGTTAGACCATTCTGACCAGAAGCCTCTTTTCCAGAGGACTCAGCCCGTCCTGGCACTCCAGACCATCTTCGCTTCCTCAGAATGAGTGAAGGAATGAACTAAAGAAGGTTGAACCATGCTGTGGTGGGTGGGCCCAGTCTTTTCTTTCAGCCAATGTCCACGCACGGAGTTTGTGAGGCACCTCCCCCTATCTCCTCAGTTTATGTGTATGATTCCTCTATTCAGCATGTTTTCACAAATTTATTATAATTATTTTAAATTAATCTCAAGAAAACCACATTAAAAAAGCAAGGGGGGGTTGGAGATGGGGAAG
The DNA here is from genome assembly GCA_023333525.1 of Aspidoscelis tigris stejnegeri. NCBI lineage: Eukaryota > Metazoa > Chordata > Lepidosauria > Squamata > Teiidae > Aspidoscelis > Aspidoscelis tigris. The sequence goes on from JALMGA010000008.1 coordinate 22,423,575, forward strand.
CAGGCTTAAAAAAGAACCACAAACACATACCCTCGCCTCCCCTGAGTGACACAATGGCATCCAATAAGAAAGGAGATTGATTTGACGCAGCAAAAGGGGTGGAGAGCCAAGAGTTCCATGGAGGAGGCTCAAGTCGATCCCAGAGAAAGGTGTGAGCAATGCAACCTAGAGTGAGGACGGCCTAAGGATCATCTAGGTGTGAACAGAGCTGGTATGACCTCAGTTCGAATTATTAATAGAACGTCCTGTCTTATATATGTGTGACCAGGGCTCTACAATACACAGTTTTCGGTACCTGGTTAAAACATACCTCTTCACCCAGGCTTTTCATTTTTAGCTCCCTCTGGGCACTGTCTTGCCGGAGAGGGCCAACAGGTGAGAGGAAGGGAAAATTATATTTTAATTTTTTTTAACATATATTTTAGTTTTTACTATTTTGTCCCACCCTGCGATCTTTTGACGAAGGGCAGGATATAAGTTCTTAAATTAATAATTAATAAACAAGCTAAAGATTGTTCTACCACCTGGAAAATAGTGATGTCATTCATAACTGTTTTTTTTTTTAAGTTGCACTCTGTGCTTCTACACCTGCTGAGTTTAATGGACAGAATCCAACTTGCCTCCTTGCCAAAAAAGGAATAGGAATCGCATCCAATATATAATTCTGCTAAAAGAAAGGAGGCAATTTTTGGCAATTCCCTCCTACTGAAAATGGTGTTCACAAAACTGTAGAGCAGGGTGGAAGGTGACACAGAATGGAACTGACAAAATTTTATCTTCCTTTTATTTGCACAGGCATCCACCTGATCAACAGCCTCTTTATAAATGCAGGAACAATAAGTTGACCCAATGTGACTGGAATTCATTCTTTATGTGGAAATCTTTTAAAAAAGCTTACATTTTAAGCAGCTCACAGTACCTCCAGATTTCTATCAAGTGCAACTAGTCAGACAGCTGGCATGCAAGCTGGAAAATCTGACATCTTTTTATCTACACTGAGCAACACAGCTTGAAGGTTTGTGCTGCTTCGCATTTCTATGTCCCCAGAACGTTCACCAGCACAGGAAGAATAGGAAAACAATCAACCCACCATGACATCAAACACACAGCTACAAATTGCTTTCCATCATATTGCATAAAACTGTCAGAAGTGTTGATAGTTAAGGACAAATGGAAATCGCCATCTTTCTCCCCTATTATCTCTCCTATTTCCTCAAACACAGCCCTTATTTCCCAAAATGGAATACCGGCTTATCCTTAAACCACTCAGTAGATCCCCGCAGAACTTTACTGGAAACCCTCAAGCAGCATCCTATAAATCCCTTTATTTCAAAAATCTCGTTGTAGGGAGAGAGAACACCACAACTACTACTGGTTCTACACCCATTGTGTGCACATAAATATACAGATCATGTTAAAACATAATGCATTGGGGGCTAAGGCAGCTATAACCTGCTTCATTGCTTTTATATGCTAGATATTACATTCAGGTCCTGCTTATTGGCTTCTCTTACGCAAAAGTTATTTATTTATTTAAAACATCTACGGTTTCTTTTTTAAAAAAAAAATCTCCAATTAGTTTACAAAAACGAACTTTACAAATAAGAGAAAGAACACTCAAAATTATATAATTAAATTGAAAAATGATCATTTACACAAGAAGAACCTTGGTGATGATTATTTCTCCACAGATCCTTAATTCAAGTATGCATCTAGACCTCATAGATCTTAATGTTAGTGGAGATCTATGAGGCCATGTATCCTGCTGGTCTGCTCTGTCTTCATTAGGAGGTGATCCTAATTAGGAAGGCCTTAATCAGGTTCACAGGTAGATCTGTTAAACTGACTCTGCCACCATAACAGTGACCCTGATCCAAAACATGGGACACAAGGAGACGGTGTCTGGAATTGCAAGGGGTTTATTTGTTTGTTTGTTTACGTTTCTATCCTACCCGATACCATATTTCCCATCCCAGCACAGATACCATCATTTTAAACATGCTGTGCATTGTTTAAAATGTGTTGAAAATTTTTTTTAAAGTGTTTTTAATGTATATTCTATTTTTAATCTGTTGTTTTAACAGTTGTTCTGGAGAGAAACCAGGGCTTCGACAGGAACACCAGTCACGCCAACCGGAAAATCCCCCAGAGCATTCAGGAATCACTCGGATTCCATAAGTCTCCGTGGGCGGACCATTTCAAGTCCAAACCTCACCAACAAATGATCTGTCCATGACAATGGCTTGAAAGTCAGCCCTCCTATCAACGAATACTCACCAGTCCAATCAAGGGTGTGGCCTGCAGCATGAGGTGGGTCAGATACAAACTGAGACAGCCCCATGGTTGTCATGAAGGACATGAAGAACTGAGCTGGTCCACTGAGTGTAGCCTTGGCGTGGAAATTGAAATCCCCCAACACCACCTTGGCAGAGGCTTTCAACACCACCTCTGAGACCACCTCAGCCAACTCAGATAGGGAGGATGCTGGGCAGTGAGGTGAACAGTATACCAGCAGCATCCCTATTCTGTCTTTCTGGCCCAACAGCATAAACAAGCGCTCAACCCCCGTTATGGTGTGAATGGGCAAATTAGTTCAGTGGCACCATAGCGAGCTGCCAAAATAAACTGCCCAGAGGTCTCAAGGCTAGTCCTCAGAAGCATGGGTGTGAGGCCACGAAACTTGCGTGGTTCAATGCCATCCTGTAAATGGCGCTGATCCTACCCACGCCTTCCCCTGGTCAGAATTGGTGGACCGGGCAGATCTAATCCAATTGATACCAACTAAAGGTAGGTAAGTACATAAAGGGCCACACTGGTATGTCTTACATAAGCCCCTGAACTTCACAATTCTATGCACTTGATAACCATCAGTCAGGGTAGGAGGAGCATGCTAAACCAGACAGGGCATTGGCAGGGCATTTTTTTGTATGTGTTCTCCACTATCTTGGGATTTCGCCAACAAAACAGTGAAGGTATGCAGCTTAGAGGAGTAAAACATACCCAACGATAAAACTTCATGGCTATGGAGAAAAGTTTGAAGAAAGTCACCACTGCCAGTGACTTAGTCAGAAAAAATAGTATACGGCTTATGTTTATTTTTGCCAATCACAAAGATTTATTATCTGGCAAAGAAACATAATTGTTATGTTACATAATGGTTATGTTACATAATTGGATAATTGTTGTCTATGAGAGGTTAAGGATAAATGCGCTGAGTCCAGCAATTATGGTTTGGCATCCATCATGCCCACAATGCAAGTTTATGTTAATAATTTCATAATTAGATAATGAGTTGCAGCCTTCCTCTCATAACATAGTCCTACTGTGGTTTTAATAAATTATTTTAATAAATTCATCAATACTAATGAAGTGAAATTCAGTGTTACTTACCTAAAGCCACACTGCTTAAATATGCACACATCTTATGCCGATACATTATGTCATCCTAAATTCACTGTGAAATGAAGAACTGGGAGCCATGATAGAATGTTGTATAATAACAATAATAAAAATACACTATATATTCTGCACTGATACTTCTGATTATCCTAGGTCTTTGGGAAGTATCCAATGGTCAGAGTACCATAAACATCTATCAGACACTGTGATGATGATGAAGATGATAGTTATCCTCTTATGAGGTACAGAACAGAGCCATTCAATGGGAAGTATCAGTGGCCACAGAATGCCAAATAAAATATCTCCTATAATATGGTGGCTTTGTTCCTGACTACATTTTGCAAAATTGTGCTGGAAAATTTTTATCTTGATAGTGCTTCTACAGAGTGGTTCTGGAAGATGTAATAGTTTAAAATTGCCACATCAAGTGAGTGATGCTGCATTTTTTACTGTAGAAGAGGAAAAGTGATAGAAACAATTCTACTGCTGGTGGAATGGAAGAGCCACCTTGCCTGAGGGGAGCAGAGAAGAAAAAGCAAGCTGGGAAGATCTTCCATCAGCTCCCAGCAGGGGCTCTTCCCTCCACTAACTGTCATCAGAAGAGCCACCTTGCCTGAGAGGAGCGGACAAGAAAGAGCAAGCTAGGAAGATGTATCTTCAGCTCTCAGTGGAGACCTGCTCTCATGGAGAATGAATGTGTTCTTATGTGGAGCAGCTCCATTTTGTTTGTTATGTAAACAACTCTGGGATCGCAGCATTACAGGAAGGGGCATGTTGCCTGGCTGACCAGAAGCTAAATACTATACTAAAAAGGCAACATTTTAAGGTTTAGCTACATTTGTAATTTCTGAATTTATAGAATGACTCACAGCAGCCAAGTTATCAAGAATAGTTATTAAGGTATTTCTTACTTCAGCATAGAATGAGCATTTTAATAGTGTAGGTTCCATTGTTTCAATTGATTGACAAGGATAGGTTTGTTGCTTGTAGGCCACCAAAGTAAAACCCTTTCTATGGGAAAATAAGGCCAATTTAATAGGGTAGGCTTGAAGTTACTGTCACGTTCAGTGGAGCAAATGTTTGATACCCTGTTTATGTCATTCTGCTGTTCAGTGATTATGAGACATAAAATAATCTCCACATTGGCTTTATTCTATCCCTGAGCTACTAGAGCATCCAAAGAGAATATTTTTTGTTAAAAACACCCCTGGGCTTCAAGGTGATTTGAGGTGATTTAAATGGATCTTCAAGTAACAGATATATGAAACCAGTTGGAAAATATGTGAGCATTAGTAACTCACTACAGAAATCCAAATTCTGACCTCAATTTTTCCATCCCTGCTTCTAGCCTTAGGATAGTGTTTAACTTAACAGTTTGGGACTAGAAAGATGACCCTCAAGAATTAGGATGTGAAACCTTCAAGGATGCAAAACTGCCCTGTCTGTCAAGCTGAGCACTGTATGATATTGGTGCTATTGATTTTGCTTCAAACAGTTTAATTGCAGCTGGGATATCGTTCTTGGCCCGAGTGCAAAATAGTTCATTATTGATGTTGTACTTCTTTGAGCCCTCTCATAGACCTCTCGCACACAAGTCACTTCCAGAGGTGACTCTGTTATTTCAAAATCAATTGGTGGTACATTGCTAAAGTGCTGCTGTATCAAAATAACTAAAGAACCTGGTTCTGCAAGAATACACACATATACACACACCTGGATTTACTACCAGTTGTTTCCACTGGTGGAACTGAGGTTATGTTCTAGGAAAATCTTCCCAGCCGTAACTGCTGTGTCAGCTGAAACACAGGCAATGGGAAGATATTACTGGTCAATATAATAGCTCAGGCTGCATAGAATTCAGAATCAAATTAATTTAGTTCAGTTTGCATTCCCTCTGCTTTGTTTCTGCAAAAGGTGCAAACATCTTACTGCTGTATCCTTTCTGTACCAAATCCCCATAGCTAGTGACTACAAAAATAGCTAGTGACTTGCTAATGCAGGTCGAGGATTAATTTTTGCTTAATTCAGCAAAGCCTGCCTGTCCCTAGGTGTCTAATCATTTCTCCGTTTAGTGCCAACCCAAATAGCCAAGATGGCGTTGAAATGAATCTGCACAGATTTAGCATATGGCAAAGTATCTGTCTGATTTCTTTAAACAGATGCACAACTCAAAACACAAACTGAGGCACTCCCTGCAGCTTTCTAGCATTTCAATCCAACTTTCCAAGATGCAAATTTGGTTGTCAAGTCCGACTGAAAACGGAGGCTGTTAAGAAAGCACTCGCACTGAACTACGGAAAAAGTTTCAGAGCGTGTGATGCTACGATCACACTGAAGTTAAAGAGAACACTTTCAGTGAGGCTTCGAAGCTATGCATATTTATTTAATTTATTTAATAAATTTATATCCCGCCCTTCACCAAATGGTCCCAGGGCGGGTTACAAAAGAATAAAACAAATCAAAAGGAAAAAAAACTTAAAAATATCACTGATAAAAATATACTGAAGCAGAAACAGCAAAAGACCCTGATGCTGGGCAAGATTGAAGGCAAAAGGAGAAGGGGATGGCAGAGAATGAGAAGGTTAGCATGCGTTAACAGTGGCAAAATTTGCACTTGGGCAATGGAAGACAGATGAAACTGGTGTGCTGTGGTCCATGAGGCTGCAAAAAATCAGACACAACTAAACGACGAAGTAACAACTATAAATGTGATGGACATATTATGATACGTTTCCTGAAACAGAACCACTATCTTGTGCACTAGAATCCAGAACCATTTGCTTAAGACAAAGCAGAGACAAGCTTAGACAAAAATAAGTACTTTTTCATACAGGGTCTAATTAATTCACACTGAAAATTATGGTGCATGCTCAATAAGAAGTCCACTATTTCAACCAAAGGGTTGGCACTGGGTGATCCAAATGCCCCTGATGCTTCCATAGAGGCAACCTCAGAGTATTTTAAAGAGGATTACTAGAAGGTTGCCCCTTCTGGAGGACATCATGCTACCATTTGTCTGCTCTGTCCCCTTGCCATTCATAGGTTGGCCTTTTGGGAATATCCATGCTTTATTCTGGAACATCTAAATGTAGGAGAATAAGTAACCAACATCTGGATTCAGCCTTAGTTTTTTTTACTAGCTATGTATTAAGGAAATGTCTTTTGAGATAGAAAAGAATAAGGGAAAATTTGCACTATGCAGATGACTAGAACATCAAATCCTTACCTGAGTGCAAATGATCACCTAGACGGTGGCCATCACACGGTTCTGATGACAGCACAGGCGCACTGTCCAGTGTTGTCACCAGGGCAACCTGGCAATGCAGAATGTCATTATGCCTGTACTGCCAATCACATGCTCCTCCTACACATCTTGTGATCAGAATACAAGCAAGTGGAACATCCAGAGTCTTACCAGCTCTGCTGCTAGTGTTAAGTGTCGTGGAGTTTTAACTGCACCATGCTTATACTGCGTGGGGGATCCTCTAGGATGCATAGAAACAGCTCTGTGTGGTATGGACGCAACATCGAGGAATGTCCTCCTACCTTGACTACTGAGTCAAGCTCAGAAAGGTATTAACTGTTAATTACATAATATACAGATAAAGCAAGGTGTCATTTTCATGCCCTTCCAAGAAGAAATGGATCTGTATGGTCACTTAAGTTACCTGAGAGTTATAACCAGTACCACTAGGGTCATAGACCAGAGACAAAGCATGCAATGGATAGGTAGCACTCTATCCCCAGTGAACATTATGATTTGTAAAAGGAAGAACATCATTGGATGTTTCTGATTATAGTTTCCCTGAGCCCCAGCTATTCTGGGAAATAACAAAGACTGATGGTAACAGACTTTTTCTGCACTGGGGCTTATTTCTGATTATATCCCGGAATACAGAACTACCATCTGCAGACTTCAACAGGCCCAGTGGAGAAAGGGCCTGAGGTTCAGCACATCATTCAGGTCCAACATTTTCTTATGCCTAGGAAGTTTAGCTCTGACGCAATACAGGTCTTTCCATATTCTTATCACAGTACTGACCTATCCATGTGTTACCTGCAGATTTTTCAGTACCTTCCTCAGACTCCAGACTCTCTAGGTCAGTGGTTCTCAACCTGGGGGTCGGGAACACTTTGGGGGTCGAACTACCCTTTCAGAGGGGTCGCAACGAGTCTCCCGCCTCCCTTCCCTCCCACCTCCCAGTTGCTCCACCCCCGTGGTTGGGGGTCTCCACAACATGAGGAACTCCATTAAGGGGACACGGCATTAGGAAGGTTGAGAACCACTGCTCTAGGTCAGTGGTTCCCAAAGTTGTCTGGGCTACGACCCATCTAATATATGTTTACCAACTCGGGACCCACCTCTAGGAAATTTAACCGTTACCAATATGAATAAAGGCTCGGTTGGTTGGTGTGTCGTTCTACAGGCAGGGCCCACTCAATATTCGCTCGCGGACCCATAGTTTGGGAAACCCTGCTCTAGGTTGTTATATCAACTTTCCCCCTCCCTGCTTAAAATTGCCACATCACAAGTTCCAAATCAGCAAGTGAAATGTTTCCAGTATAAGACAGATAATAAAAAAGAGGCCACTGATAAAAATTGGCTACTTAATAGCAATAAAGGGAAACATTTCTCTTAAAATTGTAACTTTCTGACTTTGTCAGAATTCACCATACTAAATGTTAAGCAGAAGAACTGCCCAGTAAAATGAAGACCGGAGAAAACTGATACTGATTTGCATATTTACGGTGCAATTCATAACGAATGATGCAATTTTATTTTATTTTATTTTAAAGGGATCTCAGAAGAGCAATGTGTTATCTAATGTTTTTAGGTCACAACCTATACGATTTTACTGCACAACCTATATTCGGCAATACCAGTTTAGTGGGTGGCCACATTAAAAAAAAAGAGCATCTTCATGCAGATCATTATATTGGTTTCTCTTCAGATCATATAAATCTTTTATATATAGATAAAACTCTATAGCTCTCTATCACACTGCATTGCTCAGTAGGATGAAAAAGTCTTTGGCTGTAGCAGAAGTCCAACAAATTCCCTGACCCATTCATTCAGTTTTTAAAGTGCTTTAACTGCTGTTTTTCTCTGTTTTTAGCCCTGTTTTTGATGCTTTGATGTAGTAATTTCTAGGCTGCACAGCTTTCCCCCTGGCTTCCTTTTCTTCAGTCCTCCATTTGACAAACCTCGGAATAAAAATTGCCAGGAATTCTCTTCCTGCCCCTCCATGACCTCGGGCCATCTGCTGATCCATGCTGAATGGACTGCCGAGAAGCTGTGAGTTGAGGTGATCCAGACACACAGAAGGTCTGATCTGGGCTGCTTTGTGTGCAGCTGGCCTTCGGCTATAATGGTGTCCTTAGCCACATAGCTTTAAAATGTAGCTTCCCTTCTCTTCCTGTTTGAGGATTTTCCCTGCCTCTGACCTGAGGATGTGACATCAGAAGGTCCTCTGACCCTCCAGGCACCAGCTTTCCTCCAATCACTTCCCCTGATGTTGCTTTGATGTCATTTCCCCCACACCCCTTCTTTTTGCTGTATAAAAACCCCTGCACCATTAAACTCAGATGGTCCTTTTCCACCTGTATCTCTGTCTCCAGCCTTTTCATTTCCCCTTGCCCCATTTTTTCTTGCCTACTCGGGTCAGCCATTAACACATGGCTTATCTCTGGAACTCAAGCCAGTCGGGTAGCCCAGGAATACCTATCATAACACCTGGCAGATCACAGCAGCCCTCCAGCTGTTGCCCCGATTGGAGCAGCCTGTTTGCTGCTCGCCCCTGCTTCCCAGAGCCCACAGATCGGTCATGAAGCCTGATCACAACACTTTGAAAACCCCTTTGAATTTTTTTAAATGGAAAATGTAATTAAAATGTCTTAGATAAAAAATTACTTCAAGACCTCTATCTTTAGAGAGCCAAGACTGTTTAGTTCATGAAGGGTTCCCCACCCCCATTCAAGAAAGAGTGATTTCATTGTAAACTGAGACCCTCAGGTAAAGGGTGTGGGATAGAAATACAAACAAATACTATCTACTTCCCTGTATATATGGGCCTAAATTACAAATATCAACTAAATATGCCATCATACCCAAAAAAGTACATATAGGGTATTTTTCCGCTAGCACTAGAGTACCCATTAAACACCCATTAAGGACCCTTAATGGCTACTCTACTGCTAAGTGGAAAAACACCCATAAAAAGATATAGAATTGCTTTTGCAAAGGTCCAATTAAATGTTCTACCCTCAAACTTACTGAAGGGTAGTAGATATCAACATATCCCTATTACTCTCAGAATTTGTCCATGCAAAAATGGTGACACAGAAACAGTAGAACATGCTCTTCTATTCCATAATCTTTACAACACTGCCAGCCAGGAATTAATTAATCCTAAACTGAGCCCATACCCTGGGAGACCCAATTCAGAATACATGAAATTGTTAATAGATACCAATCCCGACATGACCCTAGCGATTGCAAACTTCTTGGCTGTAAAAAATAAGAGAGAGAAGGTAGAAAATGAAACCCTGCAATCGATCCACCTTGACTAGAGATACCCTGAAAAATCAGTCTTGATCATATATATTTTATTCCGTTTTTGTTTCTTACTGTACATCTTTTTATCTGTTTTTATGTATTATCTTTCAGGTCTTTTAAGACTGAAATTTTTTTGCCTATCTAAATAATTCTGTAGTTATATACTTTTGGTTGCTCTGGTTTTTTGCGTGTTTGTGTGTATGTGGTTTAATTTTTTTTTACTTATGCTGGTCATGGACTGTATGTATGTATGCATGCATGCATGTAAATAAGTATATCAGTAAATAAATAAGTAAATGAAGTAAATAAATAACCACTCCCCAACAATCTCCTTCAAAATACTAAGCTCCCCAGACCCGCCCGTAGCACCGCTTGTAATTTTAGCATCTTCTGTTCCCACATGAACGTCTGTGTGGCTTCAAAGGACCAAAAAGAGGGCTTGGGATGGGGCGGAGCTACGTGCAACGAAGGGCGGAAGTCAGGCGTCGTTACCTTGGTATCTACCGTAGGCCCTTCCCGATACCCGACCCGCTCCTTGAAGCGACTGAGGAAGGCGGGCTCGGCCGGCTTCACGTACGAAACCTGGTTCCTTTTGCTCATGGCGGCGGCAGCTCGTGCCTGAGAGTGAAAGAGCTTCCCGTTTATCCCAGCAGTAGCCGCTGCTCGCCCGTCCGCCCGCCCTTCTCCTCAGTCTGCGGGCTGGCAGTCTCTCTCTCTCTCTCTCTCTCTCTCACGTCATGTGATCCGAGTGGCGGCGGCCCGTTCAATGGTTGCCCTCACTTCGGCTTCACTCCCGGCGAGGGCGGCGCCGAGCGGGGCTTCCTCAGCGCCAAATTCAAACGGGGCGCCATTTTGAGCGGGGGCTCCGCGCGCTCTCACACACATCCAGGCAACGAACGAAGCGGAAGGGAGGCGGGACCTAGAATGGCTCCCGCCGGGACGAAGGGTAAGAAAAGCGAGGACGGTGGGGAACAGGACGGTCCAAAACAGTCGGGCTGGAAGTGGAAGGAGGAGGCGGTGGCTCCTAGGCAGTCTCGGCCGGGATGCCTGCATTCAGGAGCCCCGGGAGCTGGCTGCTTCCTTCCATTCCTTCCCGCAGCTGAAGACTTAACTCTCTCAGTCCTCCTATCTTCGGCTTTAAAAAAGCCGGGACGGTTTTCTCTCGCCCTTCAGCATCGTGTAGGATGGAGAGCCGGGTCGGAACTTTGGACAGCACCGCTAAGGGATGGAAGATTAAGGGTGTTTTTCCACTTAGCACCAAAGGATCCATTAAGGGTCCTTAATGGGTCCTCTAGTGTCAGGATTTTTTCCCACTAGCACTAGAGTACCCATTATGGACTCTTAATGGATCCTTAAAGGGTTCTTAATGGGTACTCTAGTGCTAGTGGAAAAAAACCCTAGCACTAGAGGACCCATTAAAGACCCTTAAACACCCTAACTCTTCTAGATATTTAGACTCTTTCCTCCTTTCTGTGAACACGGGAGATGATGTTGGCCCAAAGGAGCATTAAAAAAAATAACTTTAGCAAAACAGTTAATGTGGTTTATTTTATTTATTTATATTTACATCCCACCCTGTACCCGAGGGTCTCCAGGCAGCTAACAACTTTTAAAATTTAACATATCAAAATGTTTAGTACATTATATAGAGGGTAGTACAGTACAACCATAAAGAGGACAGTTCAATGACGATGATGATGATGATGACAGCAGCATATATTATTTAACTTTAACACATTTTTTTTTAAAAACATTATTTTTATTTGCACCTCTTTAGCCTGGCCTTTTGCTAAGTGAAGAAACAGCCTTTTCCTCCCCACATTCAGACACTGCCATGGTTTTAATATGTAATTGCTTTTAATGTGTTCATTTTATATCTTGTAACCTCCTCTGAGATCCTTGGGTATAGGGTGGGATACAAATACAAATAAATAATTTTTTATATTTGTAAGCCAACAGATAAATATATAAACTCAGTTTTGGGCTGCCATGTTTCTCTCACTTTATCTCTCTCTCTCTTTCTGTGTGTGTGTGTGGGTGTGTGTATATGTATGAAATGTAAATAATGAACAGTATAATGAGTGGCTGCCATACCTCCTTAAAAATTAGTGCAGTAGTTGCTAGAATTCACTTCCTAGAAAGTCTTGTATATTTCATATTCAAAAATATTAGATCATTTTGCCTATGGGAAAATAGGAGTTTGGGGCAGTTATATCCACAAACCTGAGTGAGAGGGGGAGATATGTAGCAAGATGTAGCTTGCTGCAAATGTTTCCTAAGGCTTCAGGAGCTACTGACAGATAGATGCAATTGAGGTTAGGTTGTCAGACTTTCTCATCATTGCCAAAGTCAGCTTTGCTGGAACTCTCAGCTGACAAAAGTAAACAATGCTACTATAGTCTTACAACTATTGGAATTCAGGATTGCAAGAATCCAAAAGTGTTGCCATAATCTGTACTTCACCCACAAGCACACAAGAAAGTGGAAAGTTGCTGTTTGGAAAGCCCCAAAATAAGGCAGCTTGGAGCAGGTTGGAGAGCTCACAGGACCCTCAAATTATTTGAACCTCAGGTCCCTCAGTTCTGGCCATCAGAGCAGATGATATCCTTACTAATGGTGGATATGCCATTCCACTATTCCCTGCCCACATTTATTTTGTTCACCTCTGTTGGGTTTGTCTAGGAAGTGCAAATTCTTATATCAGTGTTGTAGTTTTTCTGCTGGAGGTACTTGTGGAATGAAACTACCATATTCTTGTATAAAAATGGAAAAAAATGTGTGTTCTGGGAAGCAACAAAACAATATATCACAACAGATTAAAGAGTGTTTAAATGTACTTTAAAATACACCATATCTTAATTTCTTGCATGATTTTTGAATAAAAGCTCAATTTTCAGATTGTTCTGAAATTTAAATTATATAGTATAGTACTTCTGTTTATATATATATATTATGAAGTTGTTTCATGTCTTCAAAACACCCAATGAAATGGACACTAGCCTGGATATATGAAGCATAACATGCTAAAGCTTTAAGGTATTCCAGTCATTTTAACTATTAGAAAGAGAGAATTTACAGTATTGTTTGAAATAAGGATAGAAAGCTCAACTCATAGCTGTGTGCCTATTGGTGTTGAAAAGGTGGATGAAGAAAATTTATTTTCTCTATCACATGACACTAGAACCAGAGGGCATTCAATGAAGCTGATGAGTAGGAGTCAGATCAGACAAGGGAAAGTATTTCTTCACCCAGGGGGTCATCGGCCTATTGAATTTGCTGCCAGAAGAGATGGTAACAGCTACCAGCCTAGATGGCTTTAAGGAAGGGTTAGACAAATTTATGGATGATGGATGTATCAATGGCTACTAGAATGGATGCTAAGTGCGTCTTTCTGGCTGTGGGGACAAGCAGGATGCCTCTAAGTCCAGTTGCTGGGATCTGTGAGCAGGAGAAGGTTTGCCCTTGTCTTCTGCTTGAGATGCCCATGGGCAATTGGTGGGCCACAGTGTGAGACAGGGTGCTGAACTACATGGGCTGTGTGGCCTGATCCAGCAGGGCTCCCCTTATGTTCTTGTGGCTTTCTGATTTGTGTAACAGCATGATGGCCACCACTACTTTAGACAGTAGATTGTTTTGCCCTTTATTCTGTGTACATTCTCACTTTCATTTTTCAGGTGAGTCGCATGAAGTGGCATCAGCAGCTTCCAGGTAAGAGTTTATCCCTTCTTACATGGAAGTGTGACCCATTCTGAGATCCTTGGGATATAAATTGAAACAATAAATAAAAATGAAGTGCTGGTTTGTTCCCTAGGGATCTACAACCTAATCTTACCATTTTATTCAGAAATACAAACTCCTGTATCAGATGATCCAGTAACTGCGGTTTCAATTATCTGCGGTGACTAGACCAGCCTCTCCCCCTCCACAACTGCCATTAGGCCTACCTGAGGCTTCCTGGAGGCCTGGGACATTGAAATTCAGCACAAAATCACATGCGGTTTCTCATGATTCCAGTGAAATCTTGCGGGATTTCCAAGGAATCATGGGGAACTGAGTGCAAAAAACTGCAGTTTGAAATATCCGCAGTTTCCAATAACTGTGGTAAGTCCTGAAACCTATCCTTTGCAGATATGGGGGTCCGACTGTATTGGCAGAAGGGCTTAATGATAATTTTCTGTTCATCTTTTCGTCCTCATTCAGTATGGGAAATCAGCCTATGATTTACCAACTCATCAGTAAATGCTTCAGCATTAGATCAAAGGTAGTTTTGCCTCATCTTAACCATTCAGCCCTTTTGCTGTGTCCATAGGTGCAGTGCTGACTAATTCTGGATTTGAATCAAATCGTTCAAATAAGCAATTAAGAAGTCTACATTGAATTCTTTCCGCCAGGATTCTGTTTCATCCTTTCCTAGTCAAAGTGTGTTCTTGCTTGATAAAACCTTAATGCATGGCCAGCATTATTCATTAAAATATAGTTTCATTTGCAATTCTGATATTTAGTTTGATTTTCACTAGAAAAATAGAATGCTGATTTGGTCATTTTATGTAGTATGTGCTTGTGAACAGCGGCTTGGTGGTGGATCAAAGTGTGGTCTGGCAGAATAATTGCAGCCTCTGCTCTCTCCTTGCCCAACTACATGAGATGAAGCTGTTTCTAAGTTATTAGAAGGTCAACCACCTACATCTCAATAAATCAGGGAAGATGGTTTTGCCAATATGTGCAAGGAGAATAATTACCATCATCAAACAGACTGTCATGATACTAAGAAGCTTATTTAGACTAGACAGGTTTTTTTAAAAAAAGCAAGAGAAATGATTTTTTAAAAAGTTAAATGGATAGTTAAGAATATACATTAGAAGCCCCAATTCTAAGGGGTGAGGTGTGGGGTTGTTGAAATATCTTCTGATGCTTCCGCTTCCCCCCAGAAAAGCATCTGCAGACCCCCACCCAAATTGAGTTCATCCAGGGATACTGACCTAAGAAGTCCTGGTTATCTATTGCATTCGAGCCTCATTTGAGCTGAGGTTCAAACCCATGGTTGTAACTTGCCATGAGACCTTAGATTCAGATGGTGGCAGTAGGGGATCAGTGGTGGTTTGAAAGAAGTCTTATTCTAAGCAGGTGGCCACTTGAGATTAGAACCTCACTGTATGTGTTGTTCACTTGAGTTATTTTTGTTCACAGTTCTGAGCCAGTTTGGTCTAGTGGTTAGGGAGCCGGACTCTTATCTGGCAATACCGGGTGTGATGGCTTTGAGATATCTGCCACCGCAGGTTCTTTTAGATTTTTCCCAGAGGTGAGATTCTTCCAGTAGAGAGAAAAATAAAACTCAGGATACTCAGAGGGTTGCTTTTCTCATCAAATGTAATGGAAGGTTACTCTTTACAGTACTGAGGACCCCAGCATCACTTCACCACTTTTCCAGCCTTTCTCCAACCATCCAATCTCTTTTGTTTCCAACTCCCAATTCTCCATTCCAACTGTCACTTCCAACGGTCACTTCTCTCCAAACTACTCATTTACCCATCCCTCACATTCAGCAACTCAGCAGTTCCATAATCCGGCCTGCCTCCTCATTCATGGTTAAAGATGGGACCTTCACGTCGGGTTTGATGCTGCTCTCTTCTGTGAAGCCCGCTAGGTGTCCTTGGGCTAGTCACAGCTCTCTTCAGAGCTCTCACAGGCCCACCTACCTCACAGGATGTTCTGTTGTGGGGAGAAGAATAGAAAAGCTTTGTCAGCCACTTTGAGTCCCCTCAAATGGGTGAGAAAAGTGGGGTACAAAAGCCAACTCTTCTTATTATTCTCCATTCTGAATGAGTTATTCCAAAGGAAAAGGGGAAAGACACATTTCTCCAACTACATAAGTAGTTAAAAGTGCTATTTTTACTTGCTGTGTGAGGATTGCTTGCCAGTTTACCAAAAGCAAGTCACACAGGCAACTCAGACTCATTGTGTCTGGAGTTACTGCTGTGCCAGCTGTGGTTAGAATTATGTTGATAAAAGGGGATGCTGTCCATACATGTAACTATGTGGAGGTGCATATTAAAAATGAATGCAACTTATTCTCATAATAATTCCCTTTTTCTTTTGAGTTTAGTTGTAGCCACTTATGAGGTCATAAAATTTGACAGAAACAAAACAGTCCTAATGGTTTTGCTCGTTTACTTACCTGGATATTACTTTCTTTAGTGCTGAAGGTGATGCCATCAAGGTGTATGTGAGAGTGCGCCCTCCTTCCGTTGGGGGAACGGCGTTCGCTGATGGGGATCACGGCTTGTGTTTGTCGGTTCTTTCATTAAATGCTATTCGTCTGCATTCAAAGCCTGAACCTAAGATCTTCACCTTTGATCATGTAGCAGACATGGACACAACACAGGTAATTCACTGGACATGCTGGTATGAAAACCATCTTTTCCCTTATTTGCTCTTTGTACTAAGCATTAAAAATGTTAACCAAATCAACTGTGGACATTAGGAAATGAATCGTCTGTGTTTCTTTGATCACTGTGTCTTGATTTGTGTTAGAAGCTTTTTCATGTTTAGCTGTCTGTAGTTAACTTGGAGTTCTTCAGCTAAACTAACAGGGAGATGTTTCTGTGTGGGGAACCTTTAATAATGATACTCTGTATAGGCTGTCCTCTTTTCTTACCTCTCACGCCAGCTACCTGAAAAAGCCAGAGCTCAAGCTTCTGTCTCAGCATAACAGGTCAGCTGTGAGCTTCAAGAACAAGCCTTGTTTTTCAAAGAATAAAGTAGTGAAGATGCCATTCAGTTTTACTTATATAGATGGGAAGACCAGTGCTTAGTATGTCATCATCATTATTATTATTACATTAATGTAGTTCAGAAAAATACTGCCCTCTCACATGATCTTACAGTCTAAAAACTGGCGAGCGAAAAAGGAAGCACAAAGTTCCCAGTGGAAGATTTAAGAGCAAGTTCCTTTGATTATTAAGATTTATGACACGTTAACCTCTATTTTCACAATAGCAATATTCATTAGGTGCATTCTGAGAATGGCTCTTGCTCATTATTTAGAAACCATTACTTGGAAGCAGGTCTCATTGATTTCATTTTTTCTGCACAATAATGATTATTTAATATCTTTGGAATTGTTCGTACGTAGTGATAAGTGTTCCTTAATGTTGCGGGTATGTATGGGATAATAGGATTGTGAATGATCCAGAGTGAAACTATTCTCATAAAACATTGTCTACTTATTTCCCTTCCCTCCCTCTGCCCAGGAATCAGTGTTCTCAAGTGTGGCCAAAAATATAGTAGAATCTTGCATGAACGGCTATAATGGAACAATTTTTGCATAGTAAGTTTTTATCTTTTGTTTCATTTAAGATCCTCTTGTTATTACAGGATGTTATTTTTGGGAAATAACTTCATAGGGAGCTGTCTTATGCAGGCTCGGGCTGCCAAAGTAAAAGACTGATAGTTTAAAATAGTGTTTCCCAAACTTTTGACATATGTGTACTCCTTCTATAATTTTCATAACGCTGAGTACCCCCCATAAAAAACATTAGGGATAAAAATTGTATTTTATAAAAATAATCAAAATCAGTGGAACTTACTAAAGCACAATAACAGGCACCCGGAACTAACTATTAAAGAAGTAAGTTGTCTCTGTAATGAAGTGCAGTATATTCACGCCTTGTCACGCCTCACAAGACCGTTAGATAACACTGCAATTCTCCAGCGTTTCAACAGCTCCGCGGCTCAACGTCAACTGTTAATGTTCCCGCAGTTTAAAAATGGCCGAACCCGAGCTGCATGAAGGATGCGCAGAAGTTCCCGCCATAATGAGTTGCAATACGATGTACAATGGCCCCAGTTCCCGTGTAAAAACTGCAATACGCGCCTATTTCTTTCCTTGTTCTGTGGGCGCAGCTAAGCACAGTGCAGTGGATATTCCCACGTGATCCCCACCAAACTCCGGTGCAACGCGTACCCCCACCAAACTCTTCCGTACCTCTGGGGGTACACGTACCACACTTTGGGAAACACTGGTTTAAAACACAGGGCCAATTCATACCTTTATTTGGTGTGATGGCCAGTTAACTTCTGGAATAGATAGGGTGTCTCAAAATGCGGACAACCAGTCCATTCCTAACGTAGTAGACACTTCACCAAGTACAAATCCTGCACCATGGCAACAGTACTGACAGGGATCACTCTGGCACCCATGGAGCCACTATATCTGTGGAACTCACTCCAGCGTCCGTGGAGCTGCTTCTGGTGTAGAAGTAGCTCCATGTTATGCAGATACACTGTGTGGGAGCCTCCCCCACCTTCACCTTTTCACCTAGTGCAGCAGTTATCAACCTTCCTAATGCCCCTTAATGCGACCCCTTAATGCAGTTCCTCATGTTGTGGGGACCCCCAACCATGCAGGTGGGGCAGCTGGGAGTGGGGAGGGAGGAGCAGCAGGAGACTCGTCGTGACCCCTTTGAAAGGGTAGTTCAACCCCCAAAGAGGTTGCAACCCACAGGTTGAGAACCACTGACCTAGTGCAAAAAGGCTCATGAATTGATCTAGCATTGAATAGTGACTAAAATTGTTTTTTTGTGATCTCAGGCACAGCGTTTCCCACATTATCTTCTACCTGTGATCAGAGGTTCCAGGGTCTGTACCTGGGACCTTCTCGATGTAAGGAAAATGTTCTGCCATTGAGTATGATCAGAGTCTTTTGATTAGGCAGAATTAAACATCCCAAAAACTTGTAGTTCTGATGGATAACTTTATATATGTTCCACCCCACCCCACTTTTTTTTTTAGTGGACAAACTGGTTCAGGGAAAACATTTACTATGATGGGTAAGTACAATCACTGCTTTGTGGCTTGAATAAACTGCTCTATGTTAGATTCCAATGTTTGGTTCTTCTCTTTCTGCTATCCTAACCTAACAGTGCTCTTGTTAAACAAGCAGTCAAATATAATAAGTTTATGAATTTTTTAAAAATCATACTAATATCTTATATTGCATATATTCTAATCTATCTCAGCCAGGGAATTTCTTTTCTAATAGTCAATCATTCATAGTTCCCTTTCTCTTCTTAGGGCCTCCTGATTCTGATAACTTTACTCATAACCTAAGAGGAGTGATACCACGAAGCTTTGAATACCTATTTTTTCTTATTGAACGTGAAAAAGAAAAGGTAAGCCCATTTACAGCTAAGCCCAAACTGTTTTCATGATTATATTAGAACAGTTCATTTTTATTGATAGCATGGATCTTTGGAAAAATTCATTACTTTAGAAGAAATTTGCTTAGTCTGAATACGTAAGTTAGAATCTATTAGCATCTATACAGCAAATGAGTAGCAATTGGTTACAGTGCAGCTAAGTTGTATTGAAATCTGGGGTGTGATCAGAGGTTACCGTTTACAAACGATCACCCCCACTGTGTACACAGAAAAAAACTGGGTCATGCAGTTTTAAAAATAAGCATCTTGTTCTTGTGGTTAGACTGCTGGACTCATATCTCATAATCACAGGATTTGATTCTGCACATGACGCCACTCCATGGCTGTGGGCTCTCACAGCCTCATTGACTACACAGGGTGTCTGTTGTGGAGAGAACAGAAACTTTTGTCAACCACTTTGAGTCCCCTTAAATGGGTGAGGAAAAGCGGGGTTTCATCTAAAAGCCTTCTACTTTCCTTCTCTTCCGCTTCGTCCTCTTCTGTTCTTGCCTCTCATTGGCTCCTGCAAACCTGGGACACTATGGCCCTGATTGGTCAGCCCACCTCATCCAACCCAAACTGTGAGTTGTCCTGGGAGTGCTGATTTCCCATATGAGAAAGGGTTGCACAGGCAGAGGCTTCAGGCCATGGTAAAACATTTTTTGATATTTTTTGTCTGTCCCTTGAGTCTCAAATTTGCCCTGGAGCCACTCCTTTTATTGTGTCTGATCACAGCCCTGGATTATGTTCAGAAGGGACTTTAGATAGCAACTGCAGTTGTAATGCACACTATATACATTTCTTCTTTGTCTGCTATCCTGTGGGTCACAACTAGTGCATTAGAGGAAAAAATGCTGCTTTTAAGCCTGTGTTGTTTCATTTGGAAATTACAAAATGCTGCTTGTTAATATATATTCTGAGCAGCTGTTGTATACACTTATTAGCTAGAGCTTTAAGAGAGGAGAAACCCAGAAACCACAGAAAAATGATGTTGACACTGTCCAGTTGCTTTGCCCTGTCATCCACCACTCTGTTTCATGGACTTAGGTTTATGAGGGGCTGGATTTGGTCCCAATATTTAGCCCTTGCTGCATTACTGGTAATTAGCTTGTGATGAGCAAGTGAAATAGCAAACTTCATCTGACCTGTTAGCACTGTGTTGCATTTAGCGTTTTTCCATGCTTCAGTTTCTAATGTAGTGCCGTGTTGATTTCACTCAAAGTTCTCTCCATCCCTTTTCGCAGGAGAGAGAGTGAGCAGTTAAAATTCTTCAGCTATAATGCAGCGTTCTCTCAGATTCAATTATTTCCCTTCAGTCACAGAAACAAGACAACTTTCTGTGTAGTACAATGCAGTAGTGTGTTTCCAAGCTGTAAACAAAATTGCTGTACTATCCATTTTGTTTGTCCCAGTTTTAAATAGCTAAGCAGGTTCCATGTCTTACATCAGTGTTTCCCAAAGTGTGGTACCCCCAGGGGTTCGTGAAGAGTTTGGTGGGGGTACGCGTTGCACCGGAGTTTGGTGTGGATCACGTGGGAATATCCACCGCACCGTGCTTAGCTGCGCCCGCAGAACAAGGAAAGAAATAGGCGCATATCACAGTTTTTACATGGGAACTGGGGCCATCGTACATCGTATCACAACTCATTATGGCGGGAACTTCTGCGCATCCTTTGCGCAGCTCAGGTTCGGCCATTTTTGAACTGCGGGAACATTAACAATTGATGTTGAGCCGTGGAGCTGTTTAAACGCCGGAATGTATGTACCAAAA
This sequence comes from Aspidoscelis tigris stejnegeri, assembly GCA_023333525.1. NCBI lineage: Eukaryota > Metazoa > Chordata > Lepidosauria > Squamata > Teiidae > Aspidoscelis > Aspidoscelis tigris. The sequence goes on from JALMGA010000008.1 coordinate 22,444,498, forward strand.
AAAGAAAAATTAAAAATATTTTGATTTTTATTAAAGCATATATTTTTTATGAGGGGTACTCAGCGTTACGAAAATTATAGAAGGGGTACACATATGTCAAAAGTTTGGGAAACACTGTCTTACATAGCCTCATGTGAAAAGCACCCAAACTAGCCCACAAGCAGCACAGCAGAAGAGTTAGGCTTTACAGAGACGTAATAAACACTTTGAATACATAATATGAAAGTTAAACCTATTTAGTCAATATTTGTTGTATGAAGCTGTAACAGGTTTCTGATTCTACAAAAAAAAAATCAGATAATGTTAAAGCAGTATTTTTGTAACGTGTGTTAATATTTGTTACAGGCTGGCAGTGGAAAGAGTTTTCTCTGCAAGTGTTCATTTATTGAAATCTACAATGAACAGATATTTGATTTGTTAGATTCTGCCTCACCTGGACTTTTCCTGAGAGAACACATCACCAAAGGAGTGTTAGTTGTTGGTGCAGTGGAGCAAGTGTTAACTTCAGCTGCTGAAGCATATCAAGTATGTTCTGCTCAAATAGTAGAGGGAAACAAAGAAAACCCTTTAAATTGTGTAAATTTAACCCTGTTGTGAATTTTGTCGTTGGATTTAGTTGTCAACAAGTTTGTCTACTTTTAGTAAGATTTTTTTTGTTGTTGAAGGGAGTTTAAAAAACCCATGGAGTATCATTAAATAATATACCACTTGCATGTGAAATAATTCACTTTTTATTAATAATATTAGAATTAAGGCTTCAATTTTTTAAGAGCCTGTATTTTGTGCCATGTGAGTCACATTGTTTTGTAAGATGCACTTACAGTTTGACAAGGAATGTTTATGGGGGATTCTGTACAACATAGCTCTTATCAGTATGGTTTTTGGCAAAAATTTTAGGTTGCTGGATACGCTTTTGTTCTTTGAAGTGAATCTTGGTTAGTGGATTTCACTTTTTGAAAAATGAAGCCATGTTGTAAGCTATTGCATATGCCACATTCCTTCCGATCTACTACTCTTAAAATACGATACATGCTTAGGATAATTACAAATATTTTAGCAATTTCTGCATTCAAAAAATAACAAATTCCCAGTAGCTTCCAATTTGAAAAAGAGTTTAATTGCAGGAGTCCGGCTGAGCTGAGGAAGGAGAAGGCAAGGAGGAGATGTAACTTTATATACAAGAAAGTGTTGACCAGGACTAAAGGATAGGGAGGCAAGGCTTTAATAGAATCATTTTTTACTTTTAACTTGCTTGTAAATTGCTCTAATGGTCGGGCAGGGTAGGGATAGGAAAAAATTCTATGCCTTTATTATTTGGGGAGACAGAATTTTGACAAGCATAGATTCTAGTAAAGTGCTTTTAATGAAACCAGGATTTCTCAAAGGGGTTGCATAGGTCTGGACCTTAGGTCATTTCCATCAAGATTTCATTATTCAGTAGTCAGGGTTGCTCCTTCCATTGCCGGAGCTCTGAAATCCAGGTCCTCTTAGCATCAGGCAATGTATATCCTGAGGATTTGTTACTGAGAGTAACCTACGTTGGTATGGCAATTGGTTGAAAACCAGGGCCTGGAAGCATCAGAGCTATGCATCTTGAACCAAACTATATCTCAGTTATTATTAGAAAAGAGGAAAGAATACGCTTCAGTAAACTCCCCTGGAAGGGCAGCGTCTGCCTCATCTACATGTTTTTGCCTCTGGCAAACCACAAGCCGAAAGAGTCAGAAAGAGGTGGGTTCCTTTTCTTAAGGTAGGAAGGGTAAATGCTCAATTAAAGCCTCCAATGAGGAAAGGGGAGGGAGGAAAAGAAAGGCAGGCATCTTGGCCAGCTTGAGAGGAGGAGAGAGGCAAGGCTGATGGCTTCACCAGGTGCTGCACAAGTCTGCTTCCTCCAAGTTAATCCTGCCAAAAGAATTCAGAGACGTGCAGAGTCTTCTTCGCATCCTTAAGTTGCTTCTTTAGGCACTGGGAGTGCAAGGAGCTGCACTGGATAAACCATGAGGCCACTGCCTTTCAGATTCTTTTGTAGTTCAGACAGGCTGCTCCTCCCCACATCTCTCACTCTTTCCCAGTAGCTACCACTAGTACTGTTCCTGCTGTTGCTTCAAGAAGTGTCTGGTTGAGGGAAAGCAGGAGGAAAGCAGAGAGAAGAGAACAGGTGCATTGCTCACCTCGGAAGCAAGAATGAGGCAAAGGGGGAATAAATAAGGGTGTACACAAATGCAATTTTTCATCATTCGATTCGTCATGAATAAAGAAAAACGAATCTCTGGACATTCAAACCGATACGAATACATTCTTATCTATTCGTTCTAATATTCAGTATGTATCCAGTGGTACAAATCTCGTATGCATCCATACACATCCATTTTTATCCCGTATGCATCCTGTTTTCATCCTGTATAGATGCATATGGATATGCACAAGATGTCCAAATTATTCGTACAAATAACTCAATATTTGTATTCGTACAAATAACTCAATATTTGTATTCGTACAAATACTAAAATACCGTTTGGACATTCCATTCATATGTGAATGTCCAAATTCGTATGAATAACGAATATTTTGAATATTCATGCACAGCCCTAGTAATGAATGTATGCCTCCCCGAGGAAGGGGGAGGGAGGGAGGGAAAGAAGGGAGGCAGTGACTGACAGAGCCAGTCTTCAAAAGACAAGACCTGAGCGCTTCAGCAGATGATGCGGAGGCTGTTCTTTATTCTGGCCTTTGGCTGAGAGGGCAGCATGCTCCCCCCCCCCCCCAACAATATAGACACTGGTAACATTTTAACTGACTTATTTTGTCTGTTCTTATACTGATTTTATTGTGACTCACTATGAGACCTTCAGGTATAGGGCAATGAGGTAGGTAGGTAGAGTAGAGTAGATACAGTAGATGGATACAGTAGATGGATACGATAGATAGATAGATAGATAGATAGATAGATAGATAGATAGATAGATAGAATTCCTCACATGTGAATGTGTGCAGCCCTTTTCTGCACCAATCTGCTTCCTCCAAGTTAATCCCACCGAGAGACTTCAAAGACTTGTGGATCTTCCTCCTCCTCCTCCTCCCCTTTACTTTCCTTCTTGAGGCACCAGGGTGCCAAGGAGTGAACTTGGCAGGCTCCTCAGCCACTTCTTCCCAGGCTTTAGCCGTCTCTGCAGTTGTTTTTTTTTTTAGTTTAGGTCAGCTTCTTTTTTCTGTGCCTTTCAGCACTTTCCTGCTCCTCTTCAGTAGTTGCAGCAGGTGCTGCTAATGCTTCTATAAATGCTTCACGGAGGGGTAAAAGGAATTAAACTGCAGTGCCAGAAGCCAAGAGGAAGAAAGGCAGAGCCGTTGATGCCTGTGGTGCTGCCACCACCTCTCTGGATACAGCCTATGAGTGGGAAAGAAGTTAGAAGACTGAGCCAAGTAAACCACTTGGCTCCTTCTTAGGGTGCTGGAGGCAGCAGAACATGGATGAAGGAAGCCTGCTGCACCTAAGCTTTGCTACAGGATGATTTCTAATGGCATTTTTAGAGGGTGGGAGCGGGTTTTATGTGGCAAAAAATACAGTAGGGATTGTAATCTTCCTTCTTACTTTTAAGACACAGTTTGTTTAACATAATTTGAAATATAGGGTAAATATTGTTTGGGTGTTCCTCCTGATTAGGTATTAACAACGGGCTGGAGAAATCGCCGTGTGGCATCTACCTCAATGAACAGAGAATCCTCAAGGTCGCACGCTGTTTTCACTATTACACTAGAATCAATAGAGAAGAGCAGTGAGGTTACAAACATTCGTTCTTCTCAACTTAATTTGGTGGATTTGGCTGGATCAGAAAGACAAAGGGATACTCACGCTGAAGGAGTTAGATTAAAGGTCAGTGAGTAAACCCTGTGTTTTCCATTGTTCTAAAAGCAAATACATGCTGTGTTCATTCTCCTCTATTTTGTTGCGTTTTCCAGGAGGCAGGAAACATAAACCGGTCATTAAGTTGTCTGGGCCAAGTGATCACTGCACTGGTTGATGTGAGTAATGGCAAACAGAGGCACGTCTGTTACAGAGACTCCAGGCTCACTTTTCTGCTACGGGTAATGTGTGCTATTAACTTTAGTAAAATGGCTTTGGAAAGGGGAAATGTCTTTGATTTATTTGTGGCAATGTGTTCTGGAAAACCAATATTGTCGTACTTCTTCGTATGTGATAATCTGGCTCCTATAACATACAGCATATAATAAAACCACATATAAGACGAAGTTATCAGTTTGGTCTAGTGGTTAAGGAGCCAGACTCTTATCTGGAAATACCAGGTTTAGTTCTGCTCTTGTCTGTGAAAGCCAGCTGGGTGACCTTGGGCTGGTAACAGCTCTCTTCTGAGCAGTCACAGCCCCACTGACCTTACAGGGTGTCTGGTGTGGGGAGAAGATTAGAAAGCTTTGTCAGCCACTTTTGAGTCTCCTTAAATGGGTGAGAAAAGCAGGGTAGAAAAACCAAGTCTTGTTCTCTTTAATGTAAAAATTGAGCTTAAAGGAATTGCATCTATAATCTCTATTGAATTACATTGTCTGCTGATTGACATTTATTAATTCATAGACTATCTAGAAGTAAACAGTGCAACAGCAAAAATGTGATGCACATTGGGGCAAAGAACCCCAATTAAATCTTGTGGGGTCCTTGTGACAGACCAGGAAAGGGACCTTGGGGTTCTGGTGGACTGTTTAATGAAGGTGTCAAATCAGTGTACAGCAACAGTGAGAAAAGCAAATTCAGTTTCTGGAGTAAATCAGGTTATAGAAAATAAGTTGCCAAGTGTCACTGAGCCTTTTTATAAATCTATGGCAAAACCTCAGTTGGAATATAGTGTACAGCTCTAGTCACCACACCTCAAAAAAGGATATTTTGGAGCTGGAAAAAAGTGCAGAAAAGGGCAACCAGAATGATTAAAGGGGTGGGAAAACCCCATTTATGAAATCAGGTTGCAACCTCTAGACCTCTTCAGCCTTGAAAGACAGTATTTAAGAGGGGACCTGACCGCAGTATATAAAATCATGCAAGATGTGGAAAAGGTGGATAGAAAAATCATTCTTTTCTGTATTGTACAGTCCCTGAATCAGGGGTTACTTTATGAAGATTTAGGATGAAAAAGGGTAACTGTTTTTTTCACTAAGAGGATCATCAGTCTAAAGTATTTACTACCAGAATTGGATAGTTTTAAGAAAGAGTTAGACAAATTCATGAAGGACAGGTGTTTTAGTGGCTCCTAGAATGGATGCTTGGATACTGCATCCAGTTTGGAGAGGCAGGCAGGAGGCCTCTAAAGACCATTTGTGGGTAGTTGAGAGCAGGTGAATGTTTTTCATTTTCTGCTTGAGAATGCCCAGAAGCAATCTGTGGGCCAGAGACAGGATGCTGGACTGGATGAGCTGTGGCCCAATCCAGCAGGGCTCCTCTTATAGTCTTGTGTTCTTAATATGCTCATTGAAAGTGGCACTGTTTGTTTATTTTTCAAAAAAAAGTTTCTCACCATGTAGTTTTAAATCCTTTGTTTAATACATTTTAATTGTTGTAACCCACACTGGGAGCTCAGAGTGTAGGACAGCATATAAACGTAATATTATTAAGGTAGGTATAATGTGATTTCTTATTTTTTTATATTCAGATAAATAAATTTCCATGTCTTCAAACAGGATTCTCTTGGAGGCAATGCCAAAACTTGCATCATAGCAAATATTCATCCAGGATCCAGATTCTTTGGTGAAACCCTGTCTACCCTTAACTTTGCTCAAAGGGCCAAGTTGATTAAAAACAAGGTATTTAATTGGGAAAGAACTGTATTTTGATATCTCTGTAACTCTTATTCTTGGGTTAAAAATACTTAACTGTAAGCTGCCTATTAATGCTGATTTGATGGGGAATCTTTAAGAGGTCATGCACAAATACTGATTTTTAACCCCTGCATGATTCAAAGGATTCATAATTGAAATAAGATTATTTAAACAAGATTGAGGTGCTTATTTTTTGAGATCTTAACAAAGAACAATCAACCCTGCAAAGTAGTCTCAAAGCATTTTTGGGAGGGAAGCTTTGGGATATAAAGGGCCTAGAGTTGCCTTAACATCTGAATCAGGAGAAGTCGTGAATGTTTTGAACTGGGTCCTAGATGCAAACTGAACTGCACCCTTAGAAGGCCGAGACTATGTGAGTAGGAAATTCTCAATTTGAGAATTTATATTATGTTTTCTACACAGGGTTGCACTCCTTCAGAAGTGACAGTTAAGTAGGCTGGCAAGACTTCAGGATACATTATTTTCACTAGAAGCTTAAGTGATTTCATGTCTGATGCCCCACCTGCACCCCTACCTGGACAAGAATCGTCTGGCCCAGTGATTTTTAACCTTTTCTTCACTGCACTTCAATGCCTTTTGCTTTCTTGGACCGCCAGTATCTTCAAAAAATGCTGCGCCGTTAGGCGATGCGGCTAGTCTGGAACTACTTTAATTTTTTTAATTTCCTCTAGACTGCCCCACCCCTAGATTGCGCCTGCCCATAGACTGCCCTTGTACCGCCCCATCTTAACATGTCTTCAAATCTTCATGGACGCCTTATTCGGCCTTTGCAGAACCCAGGGGTTAAGAACCCAGGCTCTGGCTGTTGCTGCCTGTACACTGATAACTTAATGTTTGGATAATTAATAGAATACAGTCCATCTCTGTACCTGTTTCAAGTACAACATGCAGTGGCCACGCTGTGTGGGGTACCAGTTCAGGCACACATTACATCTGTAGTTAAGCAGCTGCACTCGTTGCCAATTAGCTAGCAGTCCGGAAGGTTCTGTACTTGAACCAAGTTCAAACTGTGGTCCTTCCTTTCCCACTGTGGACCAGTAAGATCACTGCAACCATTTAGAGAAGTCCTGCTATAGGTACTATCAATTACTGAATATCTTATTGCAATCCTTTTGTATATCAAGGCTTTCTTGGTGGTTGGTGGTAGGGGTGCTGCCTACATTCTGGAATGTTTTCTCCTTAAATGATTTATGAGGCACCTTGCATTGGATCTTCAAGGCACATGCTGGCATTCCCAGTGTGAATGAGTGTCTGTCCTTTGCCCCATTCAGTTTTAATTCTTTATTAATGCTTGGCTGTTTTTTCTTCTTAATGCTTGAGTTATAAACTTCCTTTATAAAATAAAATAGAGATGAGACTAAATTCTGTACTGTTTTTCAAATGCCTAAAATATATACATTAGTCAAGGATACTCTTGTTTTTTACAATTACCTTTTTGGGGTTTGAGTTGTATGATCATTGTGTGTCTGTTTCATTTTATTATTTTAATATTTCTTTTTAAGGCCATAATAAATGAAGATACTCAAGGCAACGTAAGACAGTTGCAGTCTGAAGTGAAGAAACTTAAAGAGCAACTAGCTTTGCTGACTTCAGGGCAATCTATGCATGATGGCATTCAATCTACAGGTACAGGCTGCCCGTCTGCCTTCCATCCATCCATGATACTGTTTTGAAAAAGAATGTTTATACCTTTTTAAAAAGTTAGAAGTCATGCCAGAATAAAACATTTTGGTAAAAAGAAGAAGAAATGTACCCAATAAATCATAGAAACAGAACTTTCAAATAGCAAACTCATTTTCTGCTTGCCTGTTCATGTGAGACCCTAGTGATACCATCTGCACACAAGTAAAAGATGCTGATAGCCTAGGGGGAGTAACAGCTTCACTTTCCCGAGTGCATAGTAGGACTTGCATGTAGCCATTTGTTCGAACTGCACTCCAAGCAGATTGCATTTATTAAAGTACTGTAAACCTCCCTGGTATCTTTTGACAAACTGCCTAAACAACAAAATTTTGCTTTCTATCAGTTTCCGGTTCATTACTCTTGGCTGCTGTTTCAGATGAGCTGTAATTACTGCTGCTTTGTTTTGTATATATATTGCTTCAAAAATATTGTGACTGTCTTAGATGTCAGTAGGACAGAGTAGAAAAACAGGTTTAAGAGCGCAATCTAAAACCCTTTTGTTAAAATGCTGGCTTTATGAAGAGATGAACATTTGCACACACTTAAAAATTAGGACCAGCTATATTAAGAGAAATATAATTCTAGAAAACTCTTGCCTCATATAGAATCTGTTTTATTTCCTCTTTTAGCTGTCATCACACATGATGTAGGAAACGCAGACTATATGAAAATTTTCTTTCAAGCAATGTTATTCTTCAAAAAGTCTGAAAATGAAAGGAAGGTAATAACAGAAATTGTTTTCAGTATGTAACCCCCACCCACTTTTAATACTGTCTGTCTGTCTGTCTGTCTGTCTGTCTGTCTGTCTGTCTGTCTGTCTGTCTGTCTGTCTGTCTGTCTGTCTGTCTATCTATCTATCTATCTATCTATCTATCTATCTGTATTTTAGTTCTTGGTTGTTTTTAATTGTTTTTAAGATGCTGTTAGAAAAAGTTGCCCAGCTGGAAGATCTTTGTGTGAAGAAGGAGAAATTCATTCAGTCCAACAAAATGATCCTTAAATTTAGAGAGGACCATATAGCACGCTTAGAAAAGCTGCATAAAGAAACTTGTGCTAGCTTTTTACCCAAGGAACAAGAAGAGCTCTTCAGGGAATTAAAGGAAGAACTCAGGATTCTCAGAGATCAGGTAGAGATTATGTTTTCTTTGTTGGTTTAAACCTGAGGCCAACTTAACTCTGTATTATCTGGCGAACCAGTAACTATAGCACTTTGGGGATGTGCAGCCATCTGTTGTTTTTTGTCTTCAACATAGTATTCATATGGAGAATCATTGTGAGCCAGTTTGGCCTAGTGGCTAAGGAACCGGACTCTTGTCTGGGAATACTGGATTTGATTCCACTCTCCCCCATGAAAGCCAGCTAGGTGACCCTGGGCTAGTCACAGCTCTCTTCTGAGTTCTCACAGCCCCACCTACCTCACAGGGTGTTCAGAAGCTTTGTCAGCCACTTTGAGTCACCTTAAATGGGTAAGAAAAGTGGGGTAGAAAAGCCAACTCTTCTTCTTCATTAAAGATTTCACAGTAAGGGTGTGCAGAAACCTAATTTTTGTGGTTTTGATTTGAACCAAACTGCAGAAACAGCGAACTAGTTTGATTTGTATTTTGAACTAGTTTGTTGCTTTAAAATAGTTGTAAAAGACCTTTAAAAGGGGCAAAATGTTGTCACATCAGTTCTGTACTGACAAACCATTTCCATAGGGTTCTATTCAAATCCATTGGTTCAGATTAAAATTGAACTCAAGTCTAGAAACAGCAGTGAGTTCAGGTCAAATTCAGACCATTATACCATATAATTCCCACTGTATCCTGACTGCATTTAGCATGGTTTTGCTGCCACAACTAACTCACGCAGGTTACCTAACATGGCAGGCAGCAGTTTATTAGTGGCACCACCCAGTGCCCTTTGCCTGATTGACCAAAGGAAGCCAATGTTCCCCCTCCCTGCTCCACTGTTCTGACTACAGCTGGCAGAAATGGCTGCTGGCGGAAACTGAATAACAGCATGACTGCTCATCCTAGCAAGCAGAGCATCATTGTCCCTGAACAGAGGTGTGCGCATGCGCTCACACAGAGCATATTTGGAGGGACAGAATATTCACCTTTATGTTCTGTGAGGATATCAAACAATCCACCAAAAGTACTCACATCATTAAAAAAAACAATTAAGACTCTACCCTCTTAATGTAGCAAATCTATGTTTATTTAGTGATAGGAAATGATTTCTTTAAAATGTGGATTAAAAAATGTTTGTGGCTCACAGGTTGAGCAGCACCCGCGAGTTGCAAAATATGCCATGGAGAACCATACCCTCCGAGAAGAGAACAAGCAACTCCGTTCTTTACAATCCGTAAAAATAACCCAGGATATGGATGCTCAGACAATGGCAGAATTGGAAAAAAGATTCTTAGAGGTTTCAGGTAGAGAGTGTAATAATGGAGGTATGAAAAATTGCAATGTAGTTTTCTTCTACTAATTCTTTTAAACTTTCCATAGTGTCTAATTTTGTAATCTTTCATCCAAAACAGTATTTATTGACAGTTGAGCTTTTTTGAGTTTTTTGCCCATTTCCTTTGGATAATATTTTATAAAAAATTGAATGAGTCATATTCTAATAGTGTTTGGAAAATATGATGAAAACAATGCATAAACAATATCTTGTGAATTAATGGAACATAACTGCTGAGAGAACAGAATATTATATACTGTATTTTCTGGCGTATAAGACTACTTTTTAACCCAGGAAAATCTTCTCAAAAGTCAAGGGCTGTCTTATACGCGAGATGTCGTCTTATACGGCGAGTATATCCCAGACTCTATATTTTAACTGGAAAGTTGGGGGTCGTCCTGTACGCCCAGTCTTCTTATACGCTGGAAAATACGCCATATACTGAACTCCAATGACTTCATGGTGTGTCATCTAGCATATAGCATAATATATCCTAGAATTATTGCTGTGAACCTGTCACTTCGTTATGCCAAGTGTTTATTTTCCAAACAGAATGGTATTTACAGGGGCAGAACATATTTTTGTGGGCCAGCTTCAGTCCACACTGAGTGGGAGAGAGCACATTGGCAAAGTGACAACATAGCCCTGAGTCAGATAATGTGGAAAGAAAATGGTGTGTCTTCTCGCTCAGACGGGGGACTGAAACTGGTTTAATGCAAGCATGAGATTGTAAGAAACACTTTGCTGAATGAAACAAATGGCTCAACGAGTCTTGACAGGCTTTTGTCATGGGAGCTAACAGATGGACATAGAGCACACAAGTTCCATATGGGTACACAACTTGTCTTACTCCCAATTTCCCAGTGTTGAAACAAATGTGTCCAAACAGTTTTGAAACAGGCAAAGATGGAGGTCAACAGATTATGTTCTGAGAAGTAATAATGTCTTTTGGCCCTCCTGAGGCTTTCCTTGATTCAGCTTCATTGGGTGACTTCTGATTCTAGTATTTTAGGAAGGAGGAAAAAGTTTCTTCATGTCTAAAATTATTCAAGATGTTAACAAAGTATATCTCTCTCATGTTTCCCTCTCATTCACCTGCTTTCTAAACTAAAAAAAGCCCAAATGTTGGAGGCTTCCTTTGTCAGGGACCCTCTTGATCACTTGAATCATTGGCTTCTTTTTAATTCCCGACAGGTCAGCAGATGTCTGCAACCTTGCCAGTAGATAGTAACTCTGCAGCATCTCTTGAAAAGCTCAAGGAACGTCTATTAGATACACAGAGTAAACTTGCAAGTTCTAAACAAGAACATGAAGAATTTAAAGAGCTAACAAAGTAAGCTGTGTCTGTGTGTCTTAAAATTCTTGTATTAAACAAATACAGGTGACAAGAGTAAAATTCTGCATCTTCAGACCTTTGAAAGTAGCTTTAGAATCCCTTTCACAGCCTACTACGCTCCAGATTATACCACAGTTCAATTCTCTGTCCCAGGCAATGTCAGGGATATCAGGGTTATAGTCCAAAACATCTGGAAGGCATTAGCTGGGGAAAACTTAATTTAGGGTATAAAATGCCCCAAATGAGCCATTTTCTTGTCAAGAATTTCTTGAGGCAATTTAAAATTCAAGGCTTTAGAGGATAGCAACTTAGAAAACAAAGTTTGCCATCCTCTAATAATCTTTTAATTTTAAAGTTCATATTCACAGCCTTCTTTCACAGAAGGTCATAATATTAAACAAACATTGGGTGTTTTTCCACTGTCACTAGAAGTACCCATTAATGGGTACAAAAATGCCAGTTCATACCTATTAATGGGTACTTTTAGTGACAGTGGGAAAACGCCAATTGATGGCTTAGAAAAAAAGGACCTTGTAGAGAGGATGGTCTCAAAGTTAAACAATTAAATTGTGTTAGGAGGGGACACAAAATTATACTAATTATAAGTATAATGATGTAATCTGATGCAACATAGATTGCAAAATACAGTTGTCCCTTATACAAAGTTTTGTTCTTAAACTGTTGGTAAAATGCAGCTTCTTTCATTTAATGTGATCCAAAAACTCTAGACAGTATCTCTTAGTCCTACTGACTTACAGTGCCAGGCAGAGCCTTTGTAGTTCCCCTAAACCCTGCTCTTCCATAAGCAGCCTTAACTTGTAACACAGTGCTCCGCTGCGTTATAGTTTGTGGCACCCCGGCCACGGTGCCTTTCAGGAGACATCTGTATTAGGGGTATGCACAGATGCATTTTTGACATTTAATTCGTAATGAATCAAATGTTTGAAAATCCATATTCGTATGAATAGATCACATCCAAAATTATGTGGTAAAATTATATTTGATACAAATCTATTCGTACATATTCGTATGAATATTCAGTAAGTATCCAATACATATCTGATACGAATGAATACATATCTGATATGTATTCGTAACGTATCCGCACTCTGAAAACTTCAATCCCAACCTGAATCCACTTTTAATCCACTGTTGATCCATGTCAAATGCAATCTGGATCCACTGCGGATGTGACTGGCACTCCATTTTTCCACTGAAGCAACCGAAGATCCCTCATAGAACCAAAAAATGCCAAAAGCAAAAGACCAAACAGGGGTACTATATCAAAAATGTAAAGTAAAATAATTACTAAAAGGGTAAGATAACCCCACTATTAGAAAAATATATAATTGGTAAAATACACAGCACCCAAAGGAAATAAAGAAAATTCAGCTGCAAACACAGCAGCAAAGATAATAAATTGTAAATACACCAGGTTAAAAAACATACACCAAAGCAAAAATCAAGCTATAAATATAAACCAGCTAATACAAACAAAGAGTTAAGGGCCATACGCGTTTCAACTGTAAAGTCCTCAGTGGCCTATAGATAAAATATAACTAAAAATGCTGTGTGTGAAACTTCTCATACAAGAACAATTCTCAACTGGTGTATTTACAATTTATTATCTTTGCTGCTGTGTTTGCAGCTTTTGCTCCATTTTTCCACAGCTCCAATCTAACAAATCTGCAAACTATTCGTACAAATGTCTAGGAACATTCGTATTTGTACAAATGTTAGTATACAAATATCATAACATTCGATTAGTGTACGAAAGTCCAAATTCATCCGAATAACGAACGTTATGAATATTCATGCATGTCCCTAATCTGCATATTTACCTGAATATGGACCTCACTTTTTTTCCAGAAAAACTCTTACCTTTTTTAAAAAATGTGCAGCCTCAAGTCTGAACCTTTAACCTAGAGAGAATTATTTTTTTCTAAGGTACTATTATTTATGTGTGCTCTGTTTTCAAAAGATGCAAAAGGCCTAGCTAAGAACTCGTTCGTGGTTCGTCTCAGATTAGCAGCTCAAGAAGTGTCCACACAGAGAAGTAGAGAAATCCATAATGGCACCAGAAGCCGTTCTTTACCATTCCTGCAGCAGTGCAAAGCAAGGATCCCTGCCTGACTCTGAGAATGATAAATGTTAACTCCTCAAAATGACAGTGAAGGAGATGGTAACTAGGTTGTTTTTTTTATGGAACACTGGTGAAACACACATGAAATATTACTTTAAGAAACATGAGTGTAGAATACTTGATTGACTGGGTTGTCTGCCTTGTCTCAATGAAGCAGTACAAGATTAGTGAAGATCTTTGGAGGGAAATCCTCAGGGATGTGAAATACATTCATGGAAGGGCTTTTCTAAAGTTTTTAAATGCTTCAGAATCTTTCTTGCATGTTTCTTACAATAATACCATCTTGTTTTTTTGAATTTAGTCTCTGCTGTAGGAAGTGAATGGAAAATGTTTTTGTCTTTGAAGGTCTCTGTCTGATTGAGCAAAAGGAACGTAACAATCAGTTTCATGTTTCCTTTCGCTGTTTTGTCAGTGGTGATGAGTTTTATATGGAAGTTATTTTATAAGATATGTCTGTTAATTTTATGATACATTTGTTTTTGTAAACAGGAAAAAACAGATGGAGTTAGAGTCAGAAGTTCAAGCTCTGCAAAAAGCAAATCAACACCTTGAGAAAATTTTAGAGGCAACGAAGGCTTGTAAACGTCAGGAAGTCTTTCATCTTAATAAAATTCACAGAGAAACTTTAAAGGTATAAGCCTATAATAATGAAAGATAATGAAGCTGCTTCAGAAGTATACCATCTTAATGGGCTAGCCTCTATGTAATAAATGCATCCTTCTGTTTTGAAAGGCAGTGGAAAGAGCCGGGACAGGAATGTGTAGAAACTCAGAATTTCTCTCTCAGCTTCCTCAGTGTGCTCTAAAGGACAGCAAACAATTTGCCGCTAAGTTCACTGTCAGGAAAATGTCACATGTGCACCCAACGGCCTTAAGGGCTTCATTCCATGTTTGCTGTCAGGGTTTTACTCTCTTACTATTTGCCACTTTGAAGGCATTCACAAGCAAGTAAGGAAGTTTTACCCATGGATAGATAGATTGGAAGCTTGACATGAAGGATTCCTAGGTTCTAGCTTATCCTCTTATCCACTGTACAGTGGTACCTTGACATACGAGTTTAATTCGTTCCGTAACCTTGCTCTTATGTCAAATCGCTCGTATCTCAAAGCAATTTTCCCATTAATCCATTCCAGCTCCCAAAACACCACCTCAGTTGTTTTTGTTATGTACTGTACTGTATTTACATACTCGTATCTCAAATCTTGCTCTCATCTCAAAGCAAAATATCACTCACTCGGTGGCTTGTATGTCAGGGCACTTGTATGTCGAGGTACCACTGTACCACTCAGGGGGGCTGAGTTATGTATAACATTTTAAAAAGTGTATTATGCTTCTTTTGCCTCAGTGTTTTTTTTTTTTTAAGAATTATCATGTTTAATATAGAAATTTGATGAACCAGGCTCTGGGAAGTTCATAATGAACCACATTTTGCCATTGAGTAGACTGACTCATAGGTGCAATCAGCTCAAAGAATTGACTGATTGGTTTGGGTTTGGTTCACCGGACCTCTTAATCTTCTCCCTTCTTTAAGTTAGGGTTCAAAACCGCTCATACTGTTCCTATACCCATGTTAATATCTGAAGGTTTAAAAAATATCTTGTCATTATTGCAGAATATAACTACACCAACAAAAGCTTATCAGCTAAGGTCTCGGTTGGTGCCACGATTAACTCCTGAAATGTTGAGCCAAGAATCTACTGAATCTCATAACTCAGGAGAAATGGTGGATGATATATTTAATGAGCCAATGCCTCCTGGTATGAATGAGCAGGCGTATGAAGCCATTGCAGAAGAACTGAAAACAGTGCAGGTAATGTTTTTCAGAATACAAAATATAATTGATATTTTTTTAAAAAAATTCATAGTGTGCTTATCAAAAAGCAAAATTCCAATGACACGCCATGAACTAAAGTTTGAAAGAACAGGCTTAGGTCAAGACATGAATTTCTTTCAGCCCATTCTCCAACTGAAGGGACAGATAGGTCTTTTGGTGCTGGACTTCCCCTGCACAAAATTCTAACCCCAAACAGGCTAACCTGATTTAATTTTTTTTGTTTTGTTTTAGGATCAGATTTATTTTATTTATTTAGAAAATTTATATCCGACCCTTCACTGCATGGCCCCAGGGTTGGTTACAATGAAATTAAAACATCAAATAGTAAAAGATAATTAAAAATATAACCCCCTTCCTCCCACCCACCCATCCCCTCCCTAACAGGACAGTATTTATTTCTGAGGCATTTGGAGGATAAACTAAAAGTATGCGTGGCTATAGCTTTTCACTGTAGCTTTCATTATAGCAAATTTATCATATAATTGCTTGGGTTTCAAAACTGATAAACTGTGTCCTTAGGAGACCATTGGTAATTCCTAGAACTAAGTAATAAAACTAAGAGATGTATTGTAAAAGCTGTTTGGAGCTGTTGTGATGAGAATAACTGAAGAGTTAGGGTTAAGTCCCATGTAGTTATTTGGTAAGAAAATAGTTCAACATGTAGCAGCTTAGATGAGAGCAAGACAGATAGGCTCAGATAAAATTCTGCTGCTGTTTTTGTAGATTCATCTTCTTGGATCCTGCAGTTAGAGAACTGTGTTCTGAAAGCCTAATTAAAGCCTTTAAAAAATTAAGTTACAGATATTTGTCATAATTAGCTCAGTTAGAAAGATGTACACTGCTAATATTATCCCACTGCGGACATATGGTTCAGAAGTCTTGCATCTGGTGAATATCACAGCAGTGGACATGTTGCTAATCTTATCTTTCCAAATGGCAAACATTTTTTGTACAGCCATGAACTTATGGATTTGTTTGATAATAACATTTCTTTAATACTCAGTTTGTTAATGTTGACAGGTTTTTCTGCTGTGGTTGCTTCTGTAGTAGTTTTCCATTACTTTGTCCTGGCTGCTTAGGGTGAAAACTGAAATGGTAACCTGCTTTGACCCACACTGCACCTGCCTGAGCCAGTTTGGTCTAGTGGTTAGGGAGCCTGACTCTTATCTGGGAATACCGGGTTTGATTCTGCCCTCCCCCATGAAGCCAGCTGGGTGACCTTGCGCTACTCACAGCTCTCTCTGAGCTCTCACAACCCCACCTACCTCACAGGGTTTTCTGTTGTGGGGAGAAGAATAGAAAGCTTTGTCAGCTACTTGGAGTCCCCTTAAATGGGTGAGGAAAGTGTTGTAGAGAAGCCAACTCTTCTTCTACCTTCCAACTCACCTTTCCTTCTATTCTTTTCTTCTCTCACTATTTTGACTGCTAGGTTATCATGTTTTACATGATAACGTCATTCCTATAGCATTTTTCTCTTCCACTCCATTTTGAAAAAAATATATAGCATATCCAAGATCTGAAAATTCTCTGATCCCCATAGCTTCTGATCCTGATATGTATAATTATAAATATTGATTTTAATATATACCAGCACACAAAGTAATAGCTTTCTCATTGCCAAGTAAATACTGTTGTAACCCACCCTGAGACTTGTGAGTAGACTGGATAAACAAATAAACAGAACAAACAAACTACTTTTCCTATTTGTCCTTTTTCAGGAAGAGTTAAATGCTCTTCAGCTGAAGCTAGATACAGAAGAAAGCAAAACTATGAAACTTCAGCAGCATATTAATAAACTAGAACATCATTCTTCACAAATGGAACAGGTGAGAAAATTAGTTAATGGAATGCTAGAAAAGAGGAAAACTTATATAATCTTAATCACTATTTGGTGTAGGACCTCATACTGAGTTCCAGCATTTTCTTCCATCTTGAACTGAGTTGTTTGTTACTCCAAAGTTTAAAATGGGTCTAAGAAAGCAGAAGGTAGACAGTTTATATTTCCAGCCCTTAAACTTTATGCATCCCTAACTAGACCTATTAACTTTCTTTTTTTCTTACTAAAGCTTTTGGCCTCTGAAAGAAGTAACTGGCAAGCTGAAAAGCAAGAATTTTTTGAGAGGATTCAGTGTCTTGAAAAGCAATACCATGATACTCAGAACATAGCTGACAGTAAGTATCTGTAACAAGAAACTAATATGTGTGATTTCTGGCATCTGGGAAAGATTTGTCTAATTTAATTTTTGAATTTTTTTTGCCTTTATTGATTTATTTATGAATTTTTAAGTGTACAATAAAGAACAGAACCCAAAAATAAATTTTCACAAACCCAACCATTAAACACATAATACATTTCCTGTCCCTCTTCCCGGTACTTCCATGTTGGTAAGTATTTTTGTATCTTCAAAAAGCCTTTTAATGGTACTTTTGAGGACCCAGTTTGTACACTAATCTACTATTCAGTATTTCCTGCTTATCATTTATATATTCTATAGGGGTATAATTCATAATCTGATAACTGAGTACATTCTTATATTTTGATATTTTAATTTCATTTGTTAACCATCTTTAGACTGTGAAACAGACCAGTATGTAAATTATCTAAATAGATATAGCCTTCACATTACCCAACCCTGTGTGTGTGTGTGTGTGTGTGAGAGAGAGAGAGAGAGAGAGAGATATCCAAGTGTTTAAAAAAGAAGGAGATTATTTTAACTTTTCCAATTTTTATTCTCATTTATGGTGACTGGTGTGAAATCCTTTTGATTTGGGGGGGGGGGGGGTTGTCCAGTATTAACAAGTCTCTATCTCCAAGTCCTTTCCAACATATTTAGAAATTATCTAGAGGCAGACATGAGCGATGAAATGGCCCCTGTCTGCTGATAATTCTAAATTATTCAGAGTGGTAAAAACAAAAGGGACTGTAAAGTGCTCCAAAAGGACTTCTACATTTTATGCAGAGTACTGTTCAATGTGAACAAGTATAAAGCAATGCACATTGGAACTAAAAATTGTGCCTATATGCTGCGAGCAGAGCTGATGGTGACTGATCAGGAAAGAGGTCTTAGAATAACAGCCCAGTAGCATGTAAAAAATGCACATTATGTGCAGTTTGGGTTGCTGTGTCTTAAAATGAACATGATGGGACTAGAGAAGGTTCAGAGAAGGGTATCTAAGATGACCAAGGGTAGATGATCTTTTCTAAAAAGAAGGGTTTAAATGTTTGTGGCTTTTTAGACTAGAAGGGAGACATGTGAGAGAAGACATGATAGAGGTATATAAAATTATGTGTAGTGTAGACAAAGTGGATAGGGAGAAGTTTTTCTCTTTCCCAGAATACTAAAACCAGAGGCCATCCATTGAAACTGAATCCTGAACTAATCAGGACAGACTAAAGGATTTTACCGTAAGATGTGGTGTTGGCTACCAGCTTTGATGATTTCAAAAAGCCATTAGAGCAATTCGTGGAAATCAGAGCTATCAACTTGACCGCTGTGCTGCCACATTCTAGACTCTGATACCTGGTCATGCCTGCTTGCATATTTTATTGGCACTGCTTTTCCTTTATTATAGAGATAATAATGTAACAATTAGAAACTTTGAGTTTGCTGCCTTTCCAAGGTCATTATGAGGATGAGAAAATGGAGCATAAATAAGAATGCTGCCTGCCCATGACCAAATAGGAGGAAACTGTTGAGGAATATATGAGCTTGCTGGTGCTCTTTTCTATGTGATTTTTTATTCATAAACACTGACATGTTCCTGCAGAGGCAAGTCACTTTATCCTTGTATTTAAGAACATAAGAGAAACCTTGCTGGATCAGGCCACAGCCAATCTAGTCCAGCATCCCGTCGCACACGGTGGCCCACCAAATGCTCATGGGCATCTCAAGAAGAGACAAGGACAGCCCTTTTCCTGCTCTCGAATCCTAGCAAATGGCCTGAGAAGCATCCTGCCCCCCCCCCCCCCAGCCTGAAAGATGTACCGAGGCATTCATTCTACTAGCCATGGATACATTTGTCATCCATAAATTTGTCTAACCCTACCTTAAAGCCATCTAAACTGGTAGCTGTCACCACCTCTTCTGGCAGCAAATTCCATAAACCGATGACCCTTTGGGTGAAGAAATACTTCCCCTTGTCAGATCCGACTCTCCTACCCATCCACTTCATAGAGTGCCCCCTGGTTCTAGTGTTGTGTGACAGAAAAAAGAAATGTTCTCTATCCACCTTTTCTATACCGTGCATAATTTTATATACTTCAGTCAGGTCCCCGCTTAAACACCAGCCTAATTTAGACACTGCAGCCTAATTTTGTAAGGGAGGTGTTCCAGCCCCTTAATCATTCTGGTTGCCCTTTTCTGCACCTTTTCCACTTCCACAATATCCTCTTTGAGGCGTGGTGACCAGAATTGTACACAATATTCCAAATGTGGCCTCACCATTGATTTATAAAGTGGCAAAATGACACTTGCTGATTTGTTTTCTATTCCCCTCCTAATTATTCCCAGCATTGAATTAGCTTTTTTCGCTGTTGGGACTGCTTTAGACCTGTAGGTGGTGATCTTGACAGGACCAGAGGTGGTATGGATCCAAAGGCCAGCTGTTAGAAGACTGCAAGCAGAGCAAGCTGTGTGCTCATGATTTTCTCATGGGCTTCCCTGTGAAGAAGGTTGGCCAATGTGAGAATGGATAGATGGATTAGATGAGCAATGGGTCCAATCCAGTGGGGCATCTCTTGTGTTTTTATGTACCATTTTGCCCACAGGCAGTGAAAAAGATCTGCAAGCCTAGCTTTGTCAGTAGGGCTAGGCTGAGGAAGGCTTCCCCTATGAAAATATCCCTTTTGGTTTCAAGTTGCACAATAGAATAATTTGGTTTATTAAAATAAAAAGGCAAAATTAAGCAAATACATAAAATAGCAAAAAAGGTACAAATTCAAAATATTTCAAGCAAATAAAAAAGATTTCTCCATGCAGAACATGAGATTCAACTTTAGAGTTCCATAGCAGTTCAAAAGGGCAGCATCCAAGTCAGAATCAGAATGGATGGGTGGATAATACAGATATAACTATATCCTAAATCATGAATACATCACATGTTACACAGTAGCCAATAAAATGCCCACAAACACAGATCTTTCTAGAAGGTGAGTAAATTCCCCCTCTCATAAGGTAACATGAACAGTTGCATGTCCCATCTCTGCAGCCAATTAGCGTTAGCAATTTTGGGAGTAAGTTCCCAGGTGCAATATGCCTTTCTTCTTAAAAACTTAGCACAACAAACTCATTTTTCCCTTGAAGATTTTTACTTCTGATGTTAACTCTCTAAGGCCAAAATGGAGATAGTTAGGCTCTCCTGTTACACTAGCAAAAAAGGAATAAAATGTACAAAGACAATGAAACATGTACTTGGTAGGAGATGGAAGAGAATGAACAGAGAGGAATGGCCTCATGAACTTAATAAGAACCAGATTTATTCAGAAGAGGGGGATATATAACTCGAGAAACCGTTACCTCAAAATAAGTAATAACATTTGTTTTTAAACGACTTTTAGAACAAACATACTTTCAGCTACTACTACCAATTTTTTTCCATCAATCTTTTATATCAGGTAGGTTAATTTTTAAAATCTGTGGGGTAACAAGTGCTTTTGTGAAGCATGGGCTGACTTTGTGATACTAATGGAGCAAATTGATGCTCCTCACATTTCTTTTGCCTTAACAGAGTCAATAAAACTAGCTTGGATTAGGGGGCTGCAATTATTTATTAAGCTGATATCCTTCATAGGCCTTTCCCTGTTTTCTATCTCGTATAGATTCCACAGTTTTCTAAGTTGTCTTTCACATACTTCCTTCTGATAACTTTCTTTCTGAAAGAGGAAGAAAATTGCTTGGAACTTGAGTTTATAACCAGGTGCAAAGTATTGTCTCAGCTGTTACAATTAAGTGAGAGGTTTTGTTTGTTTTTACAAGAAGATTTGTGTGCGGTTTTCCTTTAAACAGTATTGAAGAGTGAAGTACATGATTTACGAATCGTCCTGCAGTCTGCAGATAAAGAGCTCTCTTCTGTAAAAAAGGAATATGACACTTTCAAAGGAAATCAAGAATATGAGTTCAATGAACTTTCTACCAGGCATATGAACGTACAGCTACAACTTGATAATGTCAGGTAATCCATTATTGTCCCAAAAGGACTTTCTTAACCTTTCATAAAGCACTGCGTATAAGGCTACTCCAAATAATATATCTCCCACAGGAAAAATACTTCTGGGCAGCAGGAAACAGAAGACTATCCTTGTATGCTGCTAAATGTATTCATGGTAGAAGTTTGGGGACTGTTTTTTTCTTTCAGAAGTACCAGCCCCATTATTCATTTTTTTCAGTAATAGGCTAATGGCAATTTGTTGGAAGAATTTCCGGTTAAACTGCTTTTTTGTCCCTCACACCATGGACTTCCCCTCCTCCCCTCTCCCTGCTTTGACCCACACTGCATCTACCTTTCAGCACAGGGCATGTCACTGGCTGTATGAAACTTCAAAGCACAGCTCAGCCTGCTCCCAGGCCTCTCACACTTGTCTGGGTGTGGAACACAGACATGTGTGGCCCCACTTCAGAGAAGGTTTCAAACGCAAGTAATCATGTTTGAGGCCTTCTTGAAAGCAGACCCCTGCACATCTACTTCCTTAGCCTGTTTGGAAGACCTGCATTACTTCATTGCCAGAAGGCCACGTAAGCGCTTATGCACATGGGAACAGACAGGTCCCATTTGAAATACCACACAGTCAGTAGTGGGCTTCCTAGTCCAGGCCGACTGGTAGGTGTGGCACAGGCCAAAACAGGTGATGGCATGAAGAGAGAAGGTAGCAGCACAAGGAAGAAGAAGAAGAAGAAGAGTTGGCTTTTCTACCCCGCTTTTCTCACTCATATAAGGGCACTCAAAGCAGCTGACAAAAGCTTTTCTATTCTTCTCCCCACATCACTCACCCTGTGAGGTAAGGGGAGGGGATGTGAGAGCTCAGAAGAGAGCTGTGACTAGCCCAAGGTCACCCAGCTGGCTTCATGGGGGAGAGCGGAATCAAACCCAGTATTCCCAGATAGGAGTCCGGCTCCCTAACCACTAGACCAAACTGGCTCACAGATGTGTCACAAAAATTGGGTGAACTGGCTTGGTAAACCTCCACCCAAGGTTTGGCCCAAACATCGAATTTTAAGAAGGGTTCAGTTCAGTTGGGAGCCATGCAAACCGCTTGTCTGGAACCCTATCCCTATCTGCTTTTAAAACAGAAAAGCATCCAATTACAGCAAACCTGTATATTAAACTGACTTCTAAGCAGGGTGCCCTCTGATTAGAGTTCTGCTGAGCTTTTGAAGTCACTCATGCTGAAGGCCACAGAGAGCTCTGTTTGTAAGTATAAAATGTACTTATGTTGAAAATAATGTCAGGGAGTCATGAGGGAGGATACGGAGGTGTGTAAAGGAGAAGACTGCAGTGCTCCATAGCCACTCTGGCAAACTGCATGTCTCATTAACCACCAATTACCATTTCCAGCTAATGTAGCTGTTCACTGTAGCGTTCCTTTGGCAATATGTTGCTATTACAGCTTTGTCTCCCGTGACCTCGGCATTACTGGAACACTGATATGCAAGATTTACTTTGAGTTTTATACGTTTCTTTGAAAAGGACATTTTACCGAAAGGCATGAAAAAAAATCACTTTGCAGAGCTTTAAAAAAGGTGCAACAAAATGAATTTCAGTATCTGCTTGAACACGGTTAAGAATTTAAAAAACCAAGTCAGTATTGACATGTGTTATGAAACAGTTTCAGAAAACCATTGAATTATATAAGATTTCTACTGCTAGAACGCAAAAGGCCAGGCAGGTGTTTGGTATATTTTAAGAAACGGTGAGGCCTGTTCAGTTGTTTATACGGACACTGCCTCTCAGGCAAATTTCATGTGAAAGCCATTCTCTGAATCCTCCTTCCAATCAGGACTATATGCCCGCGCCCAGGCATATCAGGGCCTTACAAGCCCTCGCGGCGCAGCTGCCTCCACCACCGGGCTTCTCCCTCCTGCTCACAGGAGGTGAGTTAAGCGTCCCGCTGCCGATTAATTGCCTGCTGGCTCCCTCTCAGGAGGCGAGGCTGAGGTGCGCACGGAGGAGCTTTCAGCTCAGAGGGGTGAGTGTGCTGGACCTAGCCCTGCCCCCCAGCCCCCTCCAGGAGTTCCCGTGGCCCCGCGGCTCTCTCACCTTGACTGAGCCAGTGGCTGCCCCTTGCCGGTGGGAGATAGTGGACCAGAGCCTGCAGCCATGAGCTCCTCCGGCAGCCAACTGTCGACCATTCCCCTGACGGGAGAGCAACTAGTTCGTTCCCAGCCTGGCTCTAACGCTGGACCCTTCGCAGGCCGCTATGATAAGGCCTTCAAGCAGGCCTTAAAAGAGGACACTATCCCGGGCACTGTCCGGGAAAGCTGCCAGCACACACACAAACGCACTGCTGATAAGAGACAGCTCACTTGCCAAGGCAGCTCCTTCAGCAGCACAGCCAAACGAAGCCTGCTAATTTAAGTATCGTGGCATGCGCCACCCTTCAGCACCAGCTAGGAGCAGCAGGTGTTAAACCATATAGTCCCGGTTGACTGGAGGATTCAGAGAATGGTAATGCAGGTAATACAATTAACCAATTTAACTGAAATCCAATGATTTTGGATTTTATTATATAGATCTTTTTAAGCTATATTAAAAAGAAAAAGCATAATAAAGGACCAATTTACTGTGGTTTTAGTAGTTCCATTTTTCTAATATTTTTAACCTTCCTCTTGTCATTTAATTAAACAGCATATGAATAATTTGATATTTGAAGGATTACAGAATGGCTTCATGATAATATGTAACCAAAAAGCATGCACACGCTAGCTTGTTCTGCCTTTCTTTGTTATCACACTAACCCAGGATGTGTTTTGTTTGTTTTCTTGGGAAGTACTATACAAAAGGGCATAGTTTGTGCTTAAAAGATTGTGAAATTATTTCTTAAAGGCTAGAATATGAAAGAGTACTTGAGGAAAAGACACGCTTGCAAGATGATTATGATGATCTTCAGGAGATACAGAAATTTGAGACTGACCAGCTAATTCAGCAGCTCTCTGATAGCAAGAAGGAAAATGAAGCTCTAAAAACAGAACTTCAGGTAAGGGAAGGCTTACAAAAGTTTTCATATCTTATTAAACTGTTATATCTGTCATATAACAGATGGCTGATGTAATATTTAGTATGAGGTTAGCTAGTGAGAAAGGTGAGGAGGCCATTTGTTGTGGTCACATACCAGTACGAAGGGGCAGTGTCCTTTGCAGGCTTGTTTATGTACTCTGAACTATTTTCTTATGATAAGCTGAACACAGTTGCCATTTTTACATATGTTAATTCATATATTTTGTACTGTAATTCCTTGCTATCCTGAGGCTCTAGATTCACCATTTTGCATACACAGTCTGACAGGAAGGATATTTTTAGGGTTAGAACAGAAAACATTGCAAGATGTTTTCTGCCACCCACCTAAAGATGATGATGTATTTGGAATTCCATAATTCTACCCATATTTCACAAATTATATATTTGGGACTGCAACAGCAGGCATGGCAATAGAGCAGGCCGTCACACTCTTGACCCAACCTGACCGGGCCTGCCAGCTGTTGGGCCGAAATCTGCCCAATGGCGGCAGCCGGGGACAGGGCCCCCAGCTGTCCGGCTGGGAGAATGTGAATGCTCTCCCTGCCGGACTGCTGCGGAACGGCCTGGGACAGGTGTAGAACGCCTGGAATGCAATTAGGCCACCCTGAGATGGTCTGGGACGGTTCCGGACAGAAGCGCCAACCCAGCAGAGTGAATGCTTTGTTCCAGGACTTCCCTAATTGTGTTCCAGAGGCCTAGTACAAATAGGCCTCAGGCTTTGAATCTCTACTTAGCTAGGGATGTTCTCTGGTTGACTTTGAATAGATCCTAGCCTAGCCAAGTCTTACAGGGTTGCTGTGAGAACAACACCTTGAACTCTTCAGAAGAATGGTGGGCTAGAAGTCCCATAAGTAAACAAGTATTGTTTTAAACATTATGTTTCAGAATACGTTGGTTCTTTTGGAATCTGAAAAGGAACATAATCAGAAATTAACAATGCAGTTACAACAAGATAAAGAACATAATTCTAAGTAAGTATTGCTGATCTGAAATCTTGATATCAATACAGTAATGTCATAATGATTAAACTTGTGAACATCTATGAGCCACTTTGTAGAGATAGTTGTTTCTTAAAAAAAAAAAAAAAGCTTATTAGGTTTAATTCTCACCAGTTGAGAAACTTTTGTTGTTTGCATCCATCTTACCTGTGTCCTATCCTTCTCTGTACTGGTATTCAAATAGGGTTACAGCAGGGGCTTTTTGGAGCTTGAGAGCACATTTATTGTTTGTATTTCTATCCTGCCCTATACCCAAAGGTCTCAGGGCAGGTAACAACATTTAAAATCAGACATATTAAAACAACAACAGTGTATATTAAAAGGTATGGTTTGTAGATGCTGTAGTGGAAACCAGGGTTCCTGAGCATGCCTTCGCACCCCAAAACCCCGTCCCCGCTGGTACGGACCGAGCAAAGTTACGAACGAGCTCACGTGGATTTTTGTGGTTTATTAAAAGAAAATTGCAAAGCTTGAGCCAAAGTACAAAATGGAAAAAGCTTTCAGCAAAAAAGGATAAATCCTTCATGCATCCGCATGAGGTACAGCCTTAGTTACAATCAGCAGTTCACAAGTCTCTTGGTAGTATAGCAAACAAGAGGAAGCATAGAGCATGTACAGAGTACAGATGACAAAATCAAGGATCAAACCAGCATAGTAGCTAGATAGAAAAATAGAAGGTATCTTATAGGTTCATACAGTATCATTATATTCTTTTCTCGGGTTACAACACGTGATACACACAGGCCAATAGCAATGTACCAGCTGAAAGTACTCTAGCTCAGTTAATTGTTTTGAGAAAGCGGCCTTTGGTCTAAATTGGATTCACAGTTCCCAATTAGTCTTATCTTGTCCTTGAACACAGGTGGCTATAGGGTTGGCAGAATTTCATTATTATATTTCAAATTTGACCCATTCCTTTTTTTAAAAAAGACAAGGTGATTTACAAAAAATAAAAAGGATTTTTCAAAACAAAACAGCACATGCATAGAATTTTTACCCCACTTTTCTCACCCATTTAAAGGGACTCAAAGTGACTGACAAACTTTTTCTGTTCTTCCCACAACAGAACACCCTGTGAGGTAGGTGGGTCTGTGAGAGCTCAGAAGAGAGCTGTGACTAGCCCAAGGTCACCCAGCTGGCTTCATGGGGGAGGGCCGAATGGAACCCGGTGTTCCCAGATAAGAGTCTGGCTCCCTAATCACTAGACCACTACTGAGCTTCAGCAGCCGCTTTTGTAATGACAGTGAATGATTGGTGAGACTTAATCATCAATCCCCATTGGGCTGTCTGACTATTAAACTATCACCCCAGAGAGAATTTGGTTGCGTCCTGGAACTTTGATGAATGTTCCTATTAACTGTTGCAGCCACATTAATCAATAGATGCCTAAGGTTGTTCTCCGCATAGAACAGCTTATCTTTAGAAAGGATTAGCCACAAGCAAAAGCAAGAAACAGTAACAGCAAATGTAGTGGTTGAAAGCAAGCGTCCTTCACTCTAGCAGTAAATTTTGAAAATACCAAACTTAGTCAGTTTCAGAAATAAACAGACAACTTGTGATGTCTGTTTCCTTTTGGTCTCTGGTCATTATCAAAGGTTCCTACAAATATTTTATCCTGTTTCTTCTAGGGAACACATGAAAGTTCTTGAAATTATGGCGCTAGAGAAACAGTACTCTGAAGTGGTGTCACGATTTGAGCAGCAGGTACAGGACTGGGTGCTCCTAAATGGAATATTTTCAACGCAGGTTTTCAGAATATGGTATTCTGTTGCTATGTTTGTGAATCCAGAGAGTTCTAAGTACTTCTTGAAAATTTTACTTCCAGGAAATAAAGCTGCAGGAGCTGGATGAAGAGCTAATGGCAGCTCATGAACTTAATGTTTCTCTACAGAAAACAAATGCTGCTGATAAGGTATGTGTTCAGTTCACACACACACACGTAAGTGAACAGTAGTTGCGACATTTCACATTGGAAGATAAATTACTATTACTCAGATTTGGGTGCTGTTAATAAGACCATTAATTTTAACTCCCAGGAGCAGGGAAAATCCACTAATGAGTTCCAGATAAGAAGCAAAATAGGCAGACCTTTGAAAAAGGCATTCTCATTTAAACATGGGCCTGGAATTAGGAGCACTAGTGGCAAAGTCTTTCACTTTCATATTATTTACACTTTCTGGTGCTGAAACAAGCCTGAGAAGCTCTGTGACATCCTAAATAAGCTTTGTGTTGCAATGATATAATCATATTGGGCATTACCACAGAGTTTGACCTGCCCCATTGAGTTCCAGAAGACATAGTGGGAAGAGTCCAGTCACAGGTAAGAGCTCTTCTCCCTTCCTTAGGGTCTTGGAAAAGATGTGCCAACATCCATAAACTGGATCCTCCTTTGCAGACCCCTAACAAATATGTAATGTGTCTATATATGTAAAATCACTAGCATACCCAATAAGAACAGTTACAGTAGTAACTTCACCATTGAATCAATATTTTGTATGCGCTTGAACTTTTAGCAAGCTATTCTCTGCATTCCCTCGGAAACTGGGCAACTAAAGGGTTAACGCCTGCTGCTCCTAGCAGGCTGCCGAAGTTTGGCGCATGCCAACTCCAAAATCGAAAGCGTCTCCCTCACTTCCCCAGTATTCGTTCTTCGCTCCTGCGGGCTGCCTCGTCACGGCAGTCCTGCGGCCGTTTGGCCGCGGTTTTGTCCATCTTACGTGGCCTTGAGCCACAGAAGAAAGGGCGCTCGGCGCCCCATGGAAAGAAGCCCTCGGGGACCCGGCTCCTGCCTCCCCGAGGTGAAGATTTCAGGTTTGGAGGGGGTCCCGAGGCGGCTGCGGCGTTGGATCCTGACCCGGCCCTCCCCCCTCCACATCCGTGCGCTTCAAGCGCTCGCGGCGCGCGTGAGGGCAGCTGCCGAGCCGGCTCCCCCCCAGGAGGCCGCTATCGCGCCGGGGTTTACACCGCCGCCGCCGCCGCCGCCGCCGCCGCCACCATCGCCAGCAGAGCCGGCGCGGACCCGGGATCCTCCTCCCGCGTCCTTCCTCCCCGCAGCTCCAGAAGAGCCCCCGGAGCAGCGGGAGCAACGCCCGGCAGAGCCGCTCTCAATTCCCGCCCCCGCCACCTCGGCGCGAGCGCGGGAAGACAGGAGGGAGCGCGCCAGCCAGCCAGCGGCCCTGAGGGAGGCCGGAGAGGCAGCAGCGCCCTCGGTTTCTGAGCCGGGCGCGCAGCAGCCACGCGGCTCTACACAGGACAGGAGCCAGGGAGCGGCAGTTCATCAGGAAGACCGACCAGCAGCTAAGATCAGGTCTGTCCCTCTTCCCCCTCCCATCCGGCGAACCAAGGTCGCGTCCCCATCGTCTTTTGACTCCCGTTCTCAACGCATGCTCTCTTCAGCTCAGCTATCTCAGGCTACGTCCCCACCCTCATTTGACTCCAGTGCTTTAACATCACTAACCTCGACTGTGCTATCTAAGGCTACGTCCCCATCCTCAACTGGATCCGGTGTACTACCCGTATCACTATCTGCTCAACCGACTAAGGACGCGTCCCCAAGTGAGATTTTTCCTCAGTCGTCTCCGGTTCCACTGTTGACTCCCAGTCCTAATATGGACCCTTCCACTTTTCAACCCTCAACCCAGGGGGCATCTGGAGCTCCATCTATCCCGATAGCCCCACTGGTGTCCTACCCCCCGCACATGGGGGCAGTTCAACCAGGACTGGTCGAAGCCATCAGAGCTGTCCTGAGAGAGGAAAGGAGTCTCAAGAAGAAAAGGAGAAGGCGTTCCTCCTCTTCATCGTCTTCCTCCTCATCCTCACGCTCACGTTCCAAGAAGAAGAAGCGTAGATCAAGTCGGTCCAAACACTCGAGGGGGCGTAGCCACAGCAAGCGCGGAACTTCTAAGAAGCCTACAAGTCAGGGGACCCCGGCGGAACCCCAGGCGGGGACCTCGGGCGTCCAGCCCCCTGCATCTGATCGGGCTTCTACTAGAGACACCGAGGATTCGGAGCTGGAAGAGGGGACATATATTTCTGATGGAGACCAAGACCAAGAGGGGCTGGGGTCCACAGCCACACCCCCTTCTTCTACGACTAGATTGTTTCTCCAGGAGGAGCTCGCAATGATGGTGGATGGAATGGTGGATCTCCTACACCTTCCTCCGGTTCCACAGACGCCCTCCACTCTATCAGAGGAGGCGCAGGGCCTCATGCTTGCTCAGCCGCCCTCTATTAAGGTACTCCCGGTGCCTGCTTCGTTCCAGAAGATTTTGGAGCTGGAATGGCAGACACCAGCGGCTCCTAGGAAGCTACCTCTCTTCCCTCGCCAGCTATGTACCACAGCAGAGGACAACGCATCCATCTGGGCGGTCCCTAAGGTGGATGAACCGATCGTGGCTCTCATCTCCTCGAACGTTTTGGTTCAACAGGAGGCCCAGCTGAAGGAGCCCCTAGAACGCAAGCTGGAGAGTTTCCTGAAGAAGGAATTTGAGACCCTGTCTCTTTCCTCAAGAGTGGCCTCAGCAGCTTCCCTCTTCGCCAGAGTAGGCCTGCACTGGCTTGACGAGCTGACGGTAGATCCAGCTATACCGGAGACAGCCAGCGGGCTACTCCTGAACATCAGGAGAGCCCTTGCCTTCTGTGCTGACACCACCCTGGACATCTTCCAGCTATCGGGCAGGGCCTCGGGCCTGAATGTGGCAGCACGTAGGACCTTATGGCTGCGCCATTGGAATGCAGATGTCTCATCTAAGTCACAGCTCATCGCTTGCCCATTTAAAGGCCAGCTTCTCTTTGGGGAACAAGCACTTCAACCGGTTCTTATTGAAAACAAAGAGAAGAAGAAGGTGATGCCGTCTGCGCAACAGCCGCATTCATCCGCTAAAGGCAAGGACAAGAAGAGATTCCCGCCCAGGAAGCCCTACTACAGGCAGCAGCAATTCCAGGGTTCCTTTCGTGGCGGCAGAGGCAGAGGCTGGTCCCGTCAACCCTCCTCAAAACCTCCTCCCCCCAAGCCTCCCTTCAAATCTCAGCCCAAGCCAGGGGCCTCAGCCTGACCCCCCCACCCCAGTGGGGGCGAGGCTGATGGAGTTCGCCCCGATCTGGCTAGCTCATACACAGGATACTTGGGCTAGGCAGGTGGTTTCAGAGGGTCTGAAATTAGAGTTCTCATCTATTCCCAGGGGACGCTTTGTTGCTTCCCCGCTCTCAACCAACCCCGCCAAGAGACAGGCGGTCTTGAGGGAGGTGGCCCACCTCCTCGCCATTAAGGCCATAGAACCCGTCCCTGTGCAGGAACAGGGACAAGGGGTTTATTCTATTTTATTTGTTGTACCAAAGAAGGGGGATGCTTGGAGGGCCATTTTGGATCTTAAGTTTGTCAATAAATATCTGTTTGTTCAATCGTTTAAAATGGAATCTTTGGCCACTATCAGAGGAGGCATCAGCCCAGGGGATTTCCTGGCCAGTCTGGACCTTAAGGAAGCCTATTTCCATATAGGTATCCACCCAGAGAGTCGGAAATTTCTCAGGTTCTCCCTGGGGGGGCAGCACTTCCAGTTTAGGGCAATGCCTTTTGGCCTTTCCTCTGCTCCGCGTACCTTCACCAAGCTGGTATCGATCTTGGTTCAATCCCTCCGGCTCCAGGGGGTGGCAACCTTTGCCTATTTAGACGACGTCTTGGTGAGGAGCCCCTCCCTCGAGGAGGGAAGGAGGGCGGTAGCTAAGACGGTGGAAGTTTTTTCTTCCTATGGGTTTATTATCAATGAGCCCAAGAGCTCACTGGTCCCATCCCAGGTTTTGGTCCACCTGGGAGCCCTGATTGATACCTCCAGGGATAGCGTGAGACCTTCGGAGGAGAGGGTGGATTCTCTCATCTCCCTGGCCTCCAAGGTCTCCAGAGAGAGGTCTTTGGACCTTCGAGAGTTAGCTTCCCTGTTGGGTAAGATGACCTCGGTCATGGATCTTTGTCCATGGGCTAGGTTCCACTCTCGGCCTCTCCAGTGGTTCCTCCTTAGGTACACGGACCAAATTATGCAGTCTATTCCCCTCAGGCTGACACTCCCTGAGGAGGTTCGCCTTTCCCTGTCCTGGTGGCAGCAGAGGGGGCACCTGGTTAAGGGCTGTCCCATCAATGACCCACCAAGGGTTAAACTCACCACGGACGCCAGTAACCAGGGATGGGGGGGCCACTGCCTGGGCAGGACTGCCCAGGGTTCGTGGACAGATTCCGATAGGAAACACCGCATCAACTGGCTGGAACTTAAGGCTATCTTCCTCTCCCTCCAGTCCTTCCTACCCCTGGTCGCAAATCAGCATGTCTTGGTGGTTACGGACAACGTTACCGCCAAGGCACATGTCAATCACCAAGGGGGGTCAAGATCTAGACACCTCATGGATTTAGCTAGGGAGCTGTTTGAGTGGGCAGAGCTTCACGTTCTTTCCCTGTCTGCTATTCACATCCAGGGATCGAACAACACACTAGCGGATGGTCTCAGCAGAGTCCGGCTCCCCTTCGCGGAATGGAAGTTGGATCCGGAGGTCTTCCAGGACCTAGTTCAGCGCTGGGGGGCTCCCCAGTTGGACCTTTTCGCTTCCCCGGAGAACCATCAGGTCCCACTCTATTTCGCCAGGCACCTGGTGCCGGGGGCCTTGGGGGCGGATGCCCTCTCGGCCCCCTGGCCTCCTCAGCTTCTATACGCCTTTCCCCCGTTGCCCCTCCTGGGTCGCTTCCTCCGGAGGGTCCGCAGGGAGAAGGCTCAGGTCATCCTGGTGGCACCGTTTTGGCCCAAGAGGCCATGGTTTCCAGCCCTCTCTTCCATGCTGACAGAGCCCCCAGTTCGCCTTCCAGTTCGGGAGGGTCTCCTGTCCCAGAGGGGGTACACTCTTCCAGATCCGGGGTGGCTCTCCCTAGCAGCCTGGAGGCTCAGCGGAGAAGGCTACAGAGTATGGGACTTGACAGCGGAGTAATAGAGACGATGATGGCTTCACGCAGGGACTCCACCTCTCGCATATACGAGACCACCTGGAAGGTCTTTTCCAGGTGGTGCGTCTCTCAGCAGGTGGACCCGCTGTGTCCTTCAGCGGAGGAGGTGGTCGCCTTCCTTCAGGCTGGCTTGCTGAAGGGTCTGTCCTTTAACACCCTCAAGAGACAGGTGTTTGCCATCTCAGCCACGCTGGAATTCTATCCGGTTCCCAAGTTTAACTCCCATCCTCTGGTTAGGAGGTTTCTAGCGGGAGCCAAGGCTAAACTACCTCAGGTGGTCCACCGTCTCCCGGACTGGGACCTACATTTGGTCCTCTCGGCCCTGGAGGGTCCGCCTTTTGAGCCTATAGCAGACATATCTATGAAAATCCTGTCATATAAGGTAGCATTTTTGGTGGCCATCACCTCGGCACGTAGAGTGTCGGAGTTGGCGGCTCTTTCAGCAGAAGATTTCCTTTGTACCTTTACTCCGGACTCGGTCATCCTTAGGCTAGACCCTGCATTTAAGCCTAAGGTAGACTCCCTGTTCCACAGATCCTTAGAGTTGCACCTTCCTTCTTTCTGTAACAAGCCACAACACCCCTCGGAGAGGTCTTGGCGTAAGGTAGACGTACGCAGGGCCCTCAAGGCTTATCTCACACGAACTGCCCCCTCCAGGCAGTCCTCTTCTCTTTTTGTGAGCTTTCACCCTCCTACCCTAGGTCAGAAAGCTTCCCCTCGGGTTATAGCCTCTTGGATTAGGGCCTGTGTAATGATGGCCTATAAGTGCAAGAACAGGGAACTCCCGGGGAGGGTCCAGGCTCACTCCACCAGATCAGCAGCAGCATCTGCAGCCATGTGGAGGAACGCTTCGGTGGAGGAGATCTGTCGGGCGGCGGCTTGGAGAAATCCATCGACCTTCACCCGTCACTATCGCCTGGACCAATTCCGTTCGGCTCAGGCCTCCTTCGGACGCAGGGTCCTGCAGCAGGTGGTTCCGGGAACGGTAGGAGATCGGCGTCTGCCGCTACTGGTTATGGCTGGGACCCTTCCCTGTGGGGGGGGGGGGGTACAGAGGACGGAACCATGGGAAGGTAGGAGTCTGCTCCTACTATTCCATTCTCGTATTTCCTCGGACTGGAGGAGGGGTCTCCTCCAGAGGCTGGGTGACGTAAGGGACACTGAGACCCTCCCTAATTGGGGAGCTTTGGTACGTCCCTTTAGTTGCCCAGTTTCCGAGGGAATGCAGAGAATGAACAATTGGTTACTTACGTGAATGTTCATTCTTGTCATTCCAGAGGAAACTGGGGCCCTCCCTCAGTGTCCTCAGTCTAATCATTGTTTGCATCTCTCTTGGTTTTTTCTTTGTGTTTCTACCTCTACAGGCTCCCGGTGGCTCGGCACAGTAGCAGTCGCTCAGCTGGAATACTGGGGAAGTGAGGGAGACGCTTTCGATTTTGGAGTTGGCATGCGCCAAACTTCGGCAGCCTGCTAGGAGCAGCAGGCGTTAACCCTTTAGTTGCCCAGTTTCCTCTGGAATGACAAGAATGAACATTCACGTAAGTAACCAATTGTTCATTTTCTGTGTTGATTTGAGAAGATAAATAGTAATGCTGTGTTATCAGATAGAACTATATCCGTTAGCAATACAAGTAATAATAATAATTTGCTCCTTTTAGGAAGTTGTGTCAGACCTAATGAGCCAGATTCAGGAGATGAGAATTTCCCTCAGTCAGAAAACAGAGTGCATAGAAGGGCTTACAAGTGAGCTGGAGGACATCAAAGTATGTATACTTTTTCTTTGTTGGTATTCAGCATGGTACATTACAGTAGAATAACAGGAGCTTGAATGCTTTCACCACCAATTATGTTGGTTATATTTGGGATTTTTGGCAATATATGATATTTGAAGACGTCTTAATAATTGTTGCTAAAATGTTCTGTGGTAGTTTTGAAGTCACAGTATTGTTCCTTCAAGTGTTTGTTAAGCAGAATTGAACTTTATGTTATACTGTATCTCAGAATGGATGCATTCACCTGTATTGTTGGATGAATATGTAGGTGTATAGCTATGATAAATGTGATTTCCCCCCATAACATCTGATTCTTGTTTCTTTAGTGTAAATATAATTCTGCTTTGGCTGCAAGAGAGGAAAATAAAGCTATTATTGCAGACCAGGAGAGGAAAACTGAAGAGCTGAGAGAGGCCTTGGAGAGAATACAGACTGCTGACAAAATTGAGGTGAATTTCAAGCTGGTTATAGTATAGAATAATTGGATAAAGTGTTTTTCAATATATTAAAATCATTTAACAAAAAAAATGAACTGTTCTTGATCAAGTGTCGAATTTCAGCTTCCACCTTGTTAAATGCCCACATTTCAAATAACCAGTATTTTGAATTCTGTGTTAGTAATTTGGAATTAATGATAGGCAGCAAGAGTTAAAGTCCTATGATTCTTGATTTGATTTAAGCTACATAGACCATTATTTTATTGTCTTCACTTTGAGAGCTTTTTGATAGAACAAATACTTCCCCCTTCCCCCAGTTTTGAAGGTATCTACAAAGAGGATAGGAAAATTGGCAGATTTAGGTACAGATGGTTGCATCCACTAAAAAGGAATAGCTAAGGTTTGGAATTTGCTAGCATGAGTTGACCACCAGCTTGAATGGTTTAAAAAGGATTTGGACTGTTTCATGGACATCGGTGCTATCAGTGTAACTGCCTTTAGGATGTAGTATGTCTTTAATGCTGCTACTGGATGACTATTCAACAGGGCAAACTGTATGCAGTTCTCTGAAGGCCTCCTGGGTGGGAAAAAATATGGGTAATTGCTTGCTGTTCACCCAAACAACCAAGAGATGGCGCTAGCCCTTTAAAAACTTCCTTCTCACCTCCAATCCCCAGTTTGTTGTTCGGTCATTCACCTCAATACAGCTCAAACTTTCTCCAAGCTCCACTGAGTTTTGGAATTTAGGCCAGGGAAGACAGGCTTGCCTCCCTGGTTTTCTGCAGGCGCAACAGCGCGTGCAGCCTATGGCACGCGTTATCAGTCGGCCCCAGGAACATCTTCAGGGCCTGGAGGAGTTGCAGGGTGAGTTGGCGGCCTGGTTTCGCCATCCCCCTTCCTCGGAGGCAATCTCAGCTCTCCAGCGCCTGGCTAGGTATCTCCCAGGTTGGGGCGGCAGGGAGGAATTCGCGCCTTCGCAGCTGGCAACGACTGCATCCCAGGAGTCAGGCGGCTTGGCAGGCGGGCACGAAGGAGCTCCGTCGCAACCCTGCAGGAACCTCAGCAACCCTGGATGGGGTTGGACCCAGTCCCTCTTTGCCTGTAAATCTCCCATGCGTAATCCTCTCGGAGGGTGAAGAAGGGGAGATAGTAGAGGTCCCCGTGTCTGGAGAAGAAGGGGATTCAGATGAAGGGGAAATGGCACCGAACGAACTCCGCCTTGCCGCTTTAGAGGAATTTCCCACTCTTTTGGAGGTGCTTATGGCTATGTTTGACATAAAAATACAAGATCAAGCCTCGTCTGAACTAGAGAAGGAAGCCCAAGGCATGATGATGCCTCCTCCTTCGAAACCATGAGTCCTTCCCATACCAAATATTTTTGAAAAAATGGTCCTCGAGCAGTGGTCCTCTCCTTGTGCTATGAAGCAATTGCCGAC
This sequence comes from Aspidoscelis tigris stejnegeri, assembly GCA_023333525.1. Taxonomy (NCBI): domain Eukaryota; kingdom Metazoa; phylum Chordata; class Lepidosauria; order Squamata; family Teiidae; genus Aspidoscelis; species Aspidoscelis tigris. The sequence continues at coordinate 22,480,632 of JALMGA010000008.1, forward strand.
AATTCCAGAGAAGCTGTTTGGCTCAAACGAGCCTGACTCCTTGATGTGGGGGGTTCCTACAGCAGACCCACCCTTATTAGCACTCGTGTTGAACCATGTGTTCCCGAAAGAAGCTGAACTTTGCGAGCCTTTGGACCGCAGAATGAAAGCTTTGTTCCAAAAATCTTTCGAAACAGACATCTTATCAATCAAAGCAGTTACCAACATCTCTCTGTTCGCACGCATAGCTATTCATTGGTCTGAAGAGATGCTAGCTGACTACCATCCCCAAGACAGCCAAGTCTCAACTGAAGGAGAACCGGAAGGTCCTCACATTCACGGCAGATCCGGCAGTTGACTTTCTCCAACTCTCCGCCAGGGCGATTGTGGCCTCCACAGCCTCTAGATGCCTCCTCTGGCTCTGTCACTGGAACGTGGACTATGGCTCCAAAATCCAGCTGGCCTCTTTACCCTTCCTGAGGTCCCAATTCTTTGGAAAGGAAGCCCTGGAACACATGCTCATGGAAAGCCAGGATAAAAAGAAGGTTCTAGCCATGGCTCTGGCATCGGCAGGTAATGCTAAGAACAAGGAGAAGAAATCTGCACGGTGTTCCTTTTTCAGGAGCCAGGGTGGCCAGCAGATAAACCCAAAGTCTTCTGGCCGAGACAATCCCAGACCTCCAAGCCGCCCTTTAAGGGCCCCTTTTGAGGAGGAAAAGCTACTGGAAGTACCACTTAGCCTGACTCTTCTCCCCTTCCATTTCACCCCTTGCATCTCTGGGGAGGGGGATCTTATCTCTTCCCACAAGCTCACATTGCTCCACTGTCACTTGCCATGAGATCTTGGAAAGAAGGCATCTTAATCTTGGACCTATGTAGGCTTTCACGGCCAAATTCAGTCTCATTTGTAAAAGTTATGGTGTGTTCCAGGTTTCTTCTTCTGAGAACCTAAGCTTTCGAATATAGCTGTGATATCCATCTTCAGAGATCTTTGCTCTTCACTAAGTCAAGGGCGACTGGTGTCTTACTAGATCTTGTTTCTCTTCTTATAGATGTCTGCTGGTTGTTTCTCAGCTCTTCCTTTGTTTGAGTTGCTAATGAGTCATTGGTCTTTCCCTGGCTGCACCCTGTTGGCATTGTTTACTTGAGTGAAGGTGTTAATAGCGGGTCATTGGGACTAACTTGTTTACTGTGTACCACCTTGAATTGGGCTCGGTAGTGAATTGGCAACCAGTGCAACTCTTCGTGCAAGGCCTCAAAAGTGAAATAGTAATAGGTTGTTTGAGATTTACTAATATTATAGTTCAATCATCTGCATGTAAATTAAGTAAACATCTGTGATCCATTGTATTTATCCCTGCTATGTCCTTATTGTTTCTTATGACATATGCTAAAGGTTCAATTGCTTAAAAAAAAATAAAGGAGACAGGTCAACTCTCCTTTAAGCCACTCTATATTTAAAACAAAAGGGAAAAAAGCTGTGCTTCTTCCACTGAAACTTGTATAAGCCAAACTGCCCTTATATAATCTACTTACTGTTAATGTGGAGTTATTATGAAGTCCCATATATTTTAATACTTAAAAAAAATGGCCATCCCAGTCTATTGAGTGCTTCAGATATATCAAATATCAGAAGACAGGTGAAGTCCTTAGTTTATTACTCCAGTATAATGGTTTAAAAATTTTCTGATGAGTTCCTCTAAAGTTTTATCACAGAGGAATCCTGCTTTGTCCTTGTGAATGAATGATGAGACAGTCTGCTTGAATGCTCAAAAAGAACAGAAATAAATTATTTAAAAAATTCATTAGATAGGTTGATTGAATAGGATTCCTGTGGGATTTTACCCCCAAAAAAGCTCAATCTGATTTTTTTTCATGACTTTGAAATTTCCACTTACTATTTTTATTCCAAAACATATGATTTCAAGTTTTAAAAGATACCATTCCAATATAGGAGAAGGTCTTGAATAACTTTATGCTCACAGGGAAAATATTAAGACTAAAGATGTACTGCCTATAGGCAAAGGTTGAAGGAGGTCGAGGTGTTCCCAAACCAACTTTATTACAATTCCACACATATTAACAAAGTAACAGCTATCTTAGGAGGCCAACAGATAGATAAATGGAAAACTGTAATAGGAGAGAGAAAATAAGAATGTGTTTTTATATTACGTACATTTAAAAAAAACAATGGACAAGCATCCATTGAAGAATTAAAAATGAAATTGGTTAAGTCCATTGTTGGCTTTCAGATTCATCAGTTGCTGTTGTTGTTGTTTTTCATTTTATAAATGTCCCAGAAGCTAAATAGCAGGCAATAGGGCCTTTAACCAGAACTTACCTACTTTGAAACATCAGGACAGAATTCATAGAGATCTAGCTGTAACCATTATTTGGAGGTGGTATTGGTTCTTTCTGTTTTAGGTTTATCTTTCAGTATTTGTACATTACATGAAGCAGGCAACTTTGCTTGTAGTTTGCTCAGCAGACTCAAATCCCTTTATCTAAAGTGACTAGGAAGTTTTGTTATATATAAAACAGTAGTTGTATTTTAATAAGTGCCTTAAAAATCATACATACCTGAGAGATATCTCAATGGTGTGGCCAGCTGCACGACCGCAGAAGAACTGAGGAGCCCTCCAGTTCACAGTTGGAGAGAGAGAAAATTCTGCAGGGCTCCCCCTGACGGTCGTGGTTAGCTACAGCCACCAGAGTTAACCTACAGTGAGTCTGCTCCATCCATCAGGGAATGGTTATTTCTGTTTTAGGTTTATCTTTCAGAATTTGTACATCACATGAAGCAGGCAACTTTGCTTGTAGTTTGCTCAATAGACATGGGGTGTTTCTGCACTTACCACTTGAAATCCAGATTAAAGAAATCCAGATTTCTGAAATCTGTCCCTGGGAAGATCCATCTGAAAAAGGGATGGATCCAAATGAGGTCTAACTCTTTTGCACTAAAGTGGGAAGCACAGATAGTGAGGAACACTTCATGTGTTTGCTGTGCAGATGCTGCAGCAGTGATATCCAGAAGGATCAAGCTTCTCTGCAGCTCAAGGAGCTGCGTGATTGGAGAACTCAGCCGTCAGTCACCGCTCATTTCCCCACCAATCAGCGCCATGCCTGAGATCCAATGGTTGCCATGGTGCTGCTGCCACACTAAACATGGCGACTTCCTGCTGTCTCACTAAACATGATGACTTCCTGTCCTGCCCACATGCATTCCCTCTCTTGTCCCTGTGTGGACGCGTCTTCCTTTGATGTGGATTTTGCAAGCAGGAACAGTTTGAAGACCTAATTTTTCAGGTCTTCCCAGAAACCGGTTCTGGCAGCCTCTAGACCCCATTAGAGGTGGATGCTGTGCGGAAGCGGCATCCTTGAAGGGGCTCTGATCTGTCCTGCTGTGCGGAAGGTACCTTGCAGGTGTGTGCTATATGTATCCTTATTGTGTGCTTAATAGGGTTTTAAGGGCCAGTGCAGAAACACCCTCAGATCCCTTTATCTAAACTGACTAGGAAGTTTAATTGTATATAAAACAGTATTTGTATTTTGATAAGTGCCTTGAAAATTATACATACAAGAATTCAGTAAGCATTAACTTGTGTGGCTTCCACCTCAATTTGACATATAAATGGAAATATTGTTGCAAGTGTACAGTGATAAACTGCAGAAATCTCTTTGTGTTCTCAGAAGACGGAGACAAGAAGGAATGCCTCACAAGTGGCAGTGCCCTCTAGCACCCACCCCAGTCCTTCTGTCTCTTTTCTACAGGAGAGTGAGCACTTCCTAAAGTGACAGTTCTTTCCTTGGGCCTAACCCTTAGGCCCACCTCATCTAATCCTTATTTGATCCACGAGACCATCACAGTGGAGGAATCCTTGCCTAGGGAGCTCTTAGCTTCTCTTAGCCAACTTCTGTCAGAGCAGGATCGGGCGGCTTTCAGCCAACTTGTGAATCGCCTAATGGGTAAGAGCACTTCCCCTCAACAAGTGCAATCCTCACTTCAAGGGCCCCCAGTGCCCCCCGTGGCTAAGATGATAAATTCCTCTATGGCATCAGGTGACCTGAACTTGCCAGCTGCCAGTTCCTCATTCCCCCAAGCCTTCCTGTCAGAAATCCACCAGGCAGTAGCAGGAGGGAAGATGGATTTCTACCAGAGAAAGTCACAAATAGCCTCCGTTGGGACTCAGACGTCCCGTTCCCCCCCCCCCCTCATCCACCAGTCACCAAATGGAAGAATTCTTCCCAGGAGGTCCCTTCATCATAGACCTCTTTGGCAGTGATTCTGATGACCCTTCGGAGCCAGCTCAAGGTGCTCAGAGCCGAGGATCCCTTCCCGCCCATCAGTCTGCCTCCTTATCCTCTCCACCCCGTCCGTCGAAAAGAGCGGCAAAATCTAAGTCCACCATAACGGACGAGAGGAGCTTCCGGCCATCAAACTAGCCATAGAGACCAGACAAAAAGAACATTGCTCTTCTAAAAGACTCTCCTCTGCCTGCCAAGACATTGACCATTCCAACGCCATAGAGACTCCTCCGGCTAGAGAGGCAGGAAACAAGGCTACCTCCGCTTCCGCCAAGAGCAAAGAGAGTCTTCCTAGAGCGTCGTGGCCGACCATAGAGACTTCTGGCTCGGGGCAGAGCATCCCCGCCAGTCAGGAAGTGGCCCAATCCCCCTCCCATTCACCACCGCGAACGGAAAAAATAAGAGAAAGGGAGCCACGGCCCCCTCTGAGGCAAAGAAGAGAAGCAGGGAACCTAGCAGGAGCCTGAGATCCAAGGCTCCAAGGCACAGATCCCCTTCTCCAAGGCCCAGAAGGCCCGATCCAGACAAGAGGGGCCCCAAGCATAGAGGTGATGGATCTCTGGATGGCTCCGGATGGGCCTCTGACGATTTCTCTTATGGTGAAAGTACCCACTCCTCAGCAGGGTCCGGAGGGGAACCTTCAGATAAGCCAGATTCAGAGCCTGACCCAGGGCATTCAGACTGGTCCTCCGAAGGGGAGCAGGACAAAGATTGGCACAAGACCTCCACACCCCAGCCCACCTTCCCACATCTCTTCAAGTTCAATCAATTCCTGAAGCTGCTGTTGAAGATGCTTTCTACCTTATCCTTGGAACCTGCAGAAGCAATCTCCAGTGAACTAGCTTCGGAGCAGACCTCACTCTTCTTGGCCCCAGCTAAGAAGACACTGGTCCCACCATTTCCAAAATTTTACAAATCGCTCATACTTAAGGAATGGCAGTCGCCCTCAAAACCTTCCAAGCTTTCTGCTGTGCCTAAGAAGCTTTTTGGCATAGATCCTAAGGACAAGGAACTATGGGAAGTCCCACTAGTGGACACGCCAGTGTCCGCACTGCTTTCGCCGTTTGCGGGCCCCCAAGCAGGAGGTACTCATATCAAGAGCCTGGGAGAGAGAGAGAGATGGAGACGATGCTTAAGAAAACCCATGAGACAGCAGCCCTATCTATGAGATCCAACACCAATGTGTCTCTTTTTGCTAGATTCCTTGCTGGAGGACTGCCAACTCCCTCCCTCGGCTGCCCATCATCTGAAATATGTCAAGAGAGACCTGGCCTTAATTGCGGACACTGCAACAGACTCTATGTTGTTATCTGCTAAAGAAATTGCAAACTCTGTTTTGGTCCAAAGGGTCCTCTGGCTTAAATATTGGCAGGTTGACAATACAGTCAAGGCTAATCTGGCCAAAGCACCCTTCTTGGGGGGTCTTCTCTTTGGAGAAGAAAATTTGAAAGATGTTTTGGTGGAGGGGAAAGGGAAGAAAAAGACCATGCCCTCCCCCCACCACCTCCCAAAGGTAGGGACCGCAAGTTCTAATCATACAAAAAGTGGTTCCCACTGCCTCATTCCAATTTCCACACCCAGCATGGAGGCTTCCATTACCAAAGGAAGGAAAGTAGCAGGTGAAGGGGGAAAGAGAGAAAATAAATGCTTTATGTATATGTATGATAGCCCAGAATAGTCATGTCACTTATTTATAACTGCTACTGTTCTTTCTATATACAGAAAGAAATTGTTTACGAAGAATTGCAACATACTACTGAGCAGCTGAGTAAACTGACTGAAGCCTCCAAAAATCATGCAGCCCTTCTTCAATCCGCACAGGAAGACCTAATAAGGAAAGAAACACTCATCCAAGAACTTCAGAAACAGGTAAAAACAGAGATTACTGCTCATAGAAGCTGATGGACAAAATGTTCTGATCTTGTATTTTGTTTTTAGGTATATGTGAGTGTGATACTGAGCCCATGCTTACCTCCCCCTGTCCTAATGTTCTTTAGAATATCTGTGAACAGGTTACAGACTTAGTTCTTGTTATGTTCGAAACACAGACAACTTGGCTGAAGAATTTGGGTTGCTTTCAATAACCCTCTGCTTAAGATTATCCAAAGTTTAATATTCAGACAATTTTTTTTCACTTCATGTAATTGAAAGGAGATGTGAAAGCTTCTTGTATCTTTGTGGGCATTTTAGGAAAAGGAAGAGGTCAAAGGTGCTTAATTTTAAATAATAATGCTGTTTTTAGACTCGGCCAGACAGTTTTTATTGAATGAATTTTTTTAGAAAGAGTGATTTGAGCTTGAAGTATTCAGCAGGGTTATACAGAGTAATTAAACACACATTCTTCTAATATGTGACTTGTTTCAGTTTTCCCTGACCTGCATAGCAGTGTCAATGAATTTATGTTATACAAGAGGGCTAAGTTTGGCTTTTTTGTTCCTTCTTTCTCTGTGATGGTTAAAATTTGGTTTTAATGCCCATTTGGAGACAATAACGGATGTTTAAAACCATATAATAACGATAGAAGTTTGGAATCTGCTAATTTTAATAACGTGTGCATATTTTGGATGCATATTTACCACTTCTTCCAAGATAATTTTAATAGATTTTAAGATGTCTCCTTTAGGGTCTTTCATACATTTCTTGTAATGTTTCTCATTAGATAATTGACTGAGTGTCTAGGGGGAAACATTTTATGGATAAATATCACTCCTTTGATTCTTTCAAATAATGGTGTGTAGATGGATACCTATAATCAGTAACATCAAACAATTAGAATTATTGGAACTTAAATGGATCCATAGATTGACGTCTGAATCCCTGTTTGGTCTGAATGAAAACGTACATTGGTTGGTCTGAAAAATCTTTTGTTTGTCTTTCCTAACCCTAGTCTTTCACTGTATTTTTCCGCATTCTCATTCTTGAGTCTTTGCAGAATCCTTCCCCTCACCTGAGCAGCTGTATATAAGTGAGGCAGCTGGCAGCAGAAGAGCACAGTTTTTCAATAAAACTTACCCTTTCAGATATTATAATTGCTTTTCTGCTTTATAATTTTGTATTTTGTGTTACTATTCACATTGGTGACTGGGGCAGACACTGTCTTTTTTAGTTTTAACCCAATGGGTTATTTTTATTTCTCTGGCAGAACCCCTCCTGTTTAGTTCTGGTCACATACGGGATGCATAGAGGATAAAAACAGGATGCATATGGACACATTCAAATGTTGCCAACATTTGTATCTTCAAATACGAATTGAAAATTCATACGAACAGATTCAAATCCAATGTGAATGCATTCAAATTTTAAACATTCAAATCAATTTGAATCTTCAGATATTCTATTCAAATCGAATCCCAAAAATTGCATTCATGCACACCCCTACTTGGAACAGTGTCAAAATACACAGATGCTGTCCTGAAAGATTGCACAAGTGAAAGTTCTACTCCAACCAAACTCAAAAGAGGAATTGGCTTGGTCCTAGAGTGCTCCACCATTCAAGCACTGGAATTCTTGGTGATCAGAAGTTCCTGATCTGCATAAGCTGGGTCACTATCAGGAGCAGTGGAACTCATCTCCGGCTAGTGTATGTTTGGCTGACAAGGGGAAGCTTTGGTGCTTATGCAAAAGTGAGACAGGGATACGGCCCCATCTGAAATACTGCACAAAGATTTGTGGTGCTCAGTCAGCAAGACGAAGCTCTGTGCACCATGGAAGCTGCAGGCTGGGCTAGAGTTACCAGTGCCACCCTCCCAAAGAGGAATTGCAGGACAGCTGTTCTGAATAATAGGTGTTTTGTATAATACAGTTGTGTTATACAGTAGTCCTTTGATTTACAGAGCTTTGATTACATTGGTTTTGCTGTAATGTTGGTAGGAATTCATGACTTCCCTTGATTTATGCTGCATTTTCATTTCGGTATTTTGCGGCACCCATTAACAGCTATGGCTGTCGTGGCAGAAACCTCTAGGGTTTGATTCCTGCCTTTTGTTTCATCAGTTGCCATTCTGTGCCTTCCTTTTGACTTTGGAGAAGTAGGCTCAGTGGTACACCATTCCAGTCCATTCTCCCCTCTCTTCCTCTGATTCCTAATCTCGGTGAACAGAAATTCTGTGTTCATGCACGCTTCAGGGAAGGTGTGTGTGAGAGAGAGACTGACTTTACCAGGAAGCAAGCATCTGCAGGCCCATTTGTTGTGTGGCATGAAGATTTGCACTGCTCAGCTAGTGAAGAGCTCCAGTCAGTGCACTATGTTGCATGGGTGCGTGAACTTCTTTCTCACTGGCTGAGCACTGTCAATCTTCACTCATGTCAGCTGCAACTGCCTGCCATCTAAAAAGCTTGCATGTGAGTGCATAGGGCTTGTCTCGGTTGAGTGAGTACCTCAACTCTTTGTGCCACATGTCAGATGTGACTTGATGGCAGAATCATTCTCCCTACAGTTTGCACAGGTGCACAGCTAATTCACAGCTTGAGAATCAATCCCCAAGTATGGGGACAAATAGTATTAAAAGAAATGCCTTTGTTGGAGAAAGTCCCACTTATCAACAATTTAAAGAAGAAAGACTTTAACTCAGCAGGACCGATTGGATAAGTGGGACTTTCTCCAACAAAGGCATTTCTTTTAATACTACTTGTCCCCATAATGGGGGATTGATTCTGTTACCATGTAAGAGTTGTACTAGTTCCTGAAAACATTATGCCAAATTAGGGACTCCTTGGCAACTGTGGCCTCTCTAAGTTAACTACCTTGAGACCGTTACTGATATTCCTTACTTATAACATACAGCCAAACAACAACTAAATCTTCCAAAGATCTGGTAGAGTTAGTACCAGACGTAAGTTAGTAATAACAAATCATCCTGTGTAATTATTGGAGTTCTGTTGTTTGTTATATTTCCGGTTGCTCCGGAGGTTGCTCTAGGTTTGTACCTAGCCAAAATTTAAAAGGTTGAAAGCCTGGGGGAACACACATTAGGACAGGGATGTGCTGGAGAAAAGTGTTCCAAATTGAATAAAAAGACATTTCATTAGCTTGACCTTGACAATGTTGCAGTTGAGTTGTAATGCATGCCATTGGTCATGTCCACATCCTAGCCCAGGGTAAGCAATTTTCAGGCTTCCAATTAGTTGCTACCACCTGTAACTACTGCGCATGTTGTTTAAAAACATCTTAACAAACATAGTTCAAAGTCCATGATAGTTGTGTTTCTAGAACCACCGTTATTTCTTTTTGTATCTGGTTCCAGAAACTGTTTTATGATTTGGCAATCCTACCACATGAGTAGATAGACGCCTCTACATTTCTGCTATCACCAGCATGGGGGGAAGAATATTTGACTATGTTGTATGGGGGTAAGGTAGTAAGATACTGTTTATATAATACTTTGCAATTAATTTCATTAAGATTTGTAGCAGCTATGTTAGATTTTTGTCTAATATTGTTCCACTCCGTGTCTCAAAACTTACATTTTGACTGATGTATATTCCTTTTTAAAAGATATTACCATTAGGAACTGGTAGTACATCTCAATTAAAAGAGACAAACATGATATTTGGATATTTTTTATTCAAAACAAGCATCATTTGTGAGTGCCAGTTACTTAATCTTTTATTATTTTCTAAAGTTGGACAAAAAGACTGAAGAACTGGAAAATAAGAAATATGAATATGAATCTAAAATGAATCAAATAGACCGTGTTATGGAATCATCTCTTGTAGGACTTTCACAGGTATGATCATTCTTACAAAGTGGTTCAGTTTTTTATGATGTACAATTGCTAGCAAGAAGTGTACATGTGCAAATGTACCTGATAACTGAGATAAACTGAAATACAATAATTATTTTATATGCATTTAAACAAACAATGGAATTCTATTTGAAGGCTAAATTAGAGTTGAATTGTAATCTTTCCATGTAATTCTTGCTGTAGCTAAATTTATTAAAATTATTATGAACCTTGACACTAAATGTGTCTACAAATGACTCAAGTAATTTAACAGTAGCAGCTTTCAGTGTATTTAAAAGAAGTGTCCAGTTCAGTGCCTTAAATGTTTCTTTGTTTAATCAGAGTCCCCAAACTCCGGTTAAGTTTGATACGAATCTGGCAAAACTACTAGAAACAAAAGAACAGGAGATAGCTGATCAGAGAGCCTCTGCAGTTACGCTGGAACATCTTGTGTCTGAACTGAATGAAGAAAGAGATGCTAAAAACAATGAAATTCTACAATTAAAGGTAAATGCTTCAGGCAGATGCGTATTTACCATTTGTGGATGTTGTGTCTATATTTCGTTGCCTTTTGAAAATAAAGGTTGCTGTCGATTTCTTTACATACCACGTTTTCAAATACTGTTCAAGGCATTCCACAACTTCCCGGAAACTAAATTTAAAAAGTATAATACCAGTATCAATAAAGCATAGGTAGTTTAAAGTGAAACATCATTCTCTGAAGGCCTCAGAAAAGTTGCCACTAATGGGTTAACAGCGTGTCTCACCAGCCAATGACTGACAGTTGTCTCTTTCAGTCATATCAGTGCCCGTTCTCCCGCCTAAATTCCCAGTATCGCTCAGTCGAGCAAACGATTGACACTAGGCCTAGTGGGGGCTGTCTCTTTCGGTTCCCTTTAAGGGAATTTTCTTATATTTATTGGATAGTTATACAGCTTTAGACTGTATGGCAGTGGAGACTCTTACTAAGAAAAATAAGAAAATCCTGCCAGAAGTTAAGGTTTTTTGGCTTGAAGGAATTACCTCAAGATTTGGCACTCTGGGTATTTTCCCGCCCATCGCGGCTGCAAATGAGGACCTTGAAGGACTTGGCAGCACACCTCAGAGCAGCTCAGGTTGGCTCATCCTGTAAGAGGGCTGGGTTCTCCATCAACCAGCTGGCCGCCACGCAGGAGAAGAGATGGGCAGCAGCTGAAGGAGGTGTACTGGACCCGGTAACGGTCAGTTCGGCCTCGGAAGGAAAGCGGATGGAGGCCGGACTGGCTGGCTCTTCCCCCTGGCGACCCAAAAGATCTATCAAGAAGAGAAACTAAGGTCCTTCTAATATGAAATAACCAATAAATGCCCTGATGCCAAAAAAGGAATATAAAACCTTATTATAAAGAATAGTTGTAAATTTACTAATAAAAATAGTATATCTTATAAAAGCTGGTAACAATATACAAAAGAAATAACAATATACAAAAGAAATAACAATATACAAAAGAAATAACAATATACAAAAGAAAAAATGAGGGGGGATGGTGTATGAAAAACAAGAAAGAAGATAACAAATGTCCAGCAATGAAAGAGCACCTATCTGAGACTCCTCAGAAAAGATAACCAAGGAGTTGCGTCCAAGATATCTTCATATAGCAAAAGGAGGGGATCTGATAGTCTTCCTCAGTGGCTCTTCCGATCATCCCAAATTAAGATAACTCCTTTCAAATATGCCAAAAGGGGGCTCTAACACACACACCATATGTAAAACTTTTATAAAAGGCAAATAAGACATTTCTTTCACTCTAAAACAATTTGTACCCTTAGACTTGCATCCAGACCTTGGGTTTTTTCCACTGTCACTAGAAGTACCCATTAATGGGTACAAAAATGCCATTACGTACCCATTAATGGGTACTTAATGGGTACTTTTAGTGACAGTGGAAAAACACCCCTTGTGTCCTTGGCCCAGACAGACCCTCCATGCTGGAGACATAAATTGGGGGGAAATCAGACTGGACCAACAAACAGTCCCTAGCTCGGTCCACTCTTTTCTTACCAGCTGATCATTTTATTCAGCTCTTTTTTAAAAGAGAGAAAAAGGTAATTGCACAAGTGGTTGATAATAGTTAGATTGAGTTTAGATATTCTTTCAATCCTAAAAATATTCTTTTGACAATTCTTTATTCATAACAAAAATGAAAAATTTGGGGAACTATCATGGAATGCATTTTTAAACTCAACTAGATCATACTGTCCCCATTTAGATGCATTTATGTGAACTGGAAAATACCCGTCTGGAAATGCAGGTATTAATGGAAAACAACAGAAATCTACAATGCCTGCTTGAAGAAGCCACGAAAGAGAATAAAATCAGGTATATTTCAGTGTCAAGTAATGGAGTTCATGCTATATTATAAATGTTTTCTGCTAGCCAGCAGTGCTAAGAAAATTCAACTACTGACAGACTGACCTGGTGTTTTTGATCTCATTAGATGCCCCAAGCTCTGGTTTAGTCAGATATGTATCAGGGTTGAGTTTGGCAGAAAAATATGTGCTCTAGTCTGCTCCTATTAACACCATTTTCAGTTTGCAACCATTGCTTTATCTAGTGAAACTGTTCAAAATATGAGCCTCCTTACTTAAATTTGGCTTTAGGCAACTACTGGAAGCCCAGCCCGAGGAGGAGGAGGAGGAAAACCTTGCTATCTTTCTGAGAGTGGTAGTCTAGTGGTGGCAGCCTAGACCCCTCTGCCCTCTGGATGACTCTGGATGGGCCCTGATCATTTGGAGCTGCTTCCTTGCAGGACTGGGTCCCTCTTGTCAGATGCTTTGGACTCCACCTGGTCTCAGCTACACCAGAGACCATGAAGGACAGCTGCTTATGCCATCCCTCCTGTGAGTGGTCTAGTGGTTGCAGCCTAGACCCCTCTGCCCTTTGGGTATCTCTCCAGCCTGGCTGGGCACAGACATCTTGGAGGAGGGGTTTCTTTGTGGAACTGGGGCTTTGGTCACCTGCTTTGGATTCCACTTGGCCTTAGCTGCCTCAGTCTGTATGTGTGTTTAGCTTATTTTACAATGTTTTGTATGATGTGCAATTTTTATAATGTATTTTTATTATAGTGTTTTGATTAATATTTTGCATGGTGTATTTTCCATTTGTTGTAAACCTTGGGCAAATTTCTTTTGGAAAGGCAGTATACAAATAAAATGGAAATGGAAATAGAAATGACAGTGCAGAAAACCTTGGCAAAATCTGGCAGTCTAAGCTGTGTGGGCTGAAATGAAATGACACAGGTTCAGTGCTCAGCATCTCCCTCAAAGAGGACAGTGGTGAATCACTTCCGTATTTGTGGTCAAGGAAACTGCAAAAATGGGATTACCAAAAGCTGGGCTCTATCTAAAGCTCAAATTTCCCAGCTGAAAAATTCTTCCTATCTTTTGCCCGGGACATAAAAACTTGTCTTTCAGGCCTGTTCCATTTGACATCTTCAGAACATTTGAAATATGCTGTATGTTTGGTAACAATTTTCTGTTTGGGGATTATTTACAGAGCTATGAAGAATGCAGACGTTACAGATATAAGAGCAAAAGAAAAGGAAATTGAAGAAGAGAGGCTAGCAAAGGTACTGTACCTTTTAATTATGATTGCTTGTGATGCTGTAGCTATCTATGCAGGAAGGCAGTAATGAGACTCAGCTGGAGCTGTTCCTGTGCTGTTCCATACTCCAAATCAGTAGATTTCAAAAGAGAGGCCCCCAACTGCTGCACACACTGCCACTGTCATGTTGGTCATGAGCTTAACTTCTGGCTTTCATTGTTACTAATGAGTTGTTTTATTTAACATCTCTAACAGTTTTTAACACAGTACAGTTGGACTCCCATATCCATGGGGGATAGGTTCTAGGTCCAACTGCAGTTACAGAAAACCACAAATATTTGAAATACTGGGAAGCCACACTCAATTTCCCATGATTCCTAGGAAATCGCATATGATTTTGCACTATTTCAGATTGTCCAGGGAGCCTCAGGTAGAAGAAGAGTTGACTTTTCTACCCCACTTTTCTCACCCATTAAAGGGGAATCAAAGCAGCCGACAAAGCTTTTCTATTCTCCCCACAAGAGAACACCCTGTGAGGTAGGTGGGGCTGTGAGAGCTCAGAAAAGTGCTGTGACTAGCCCAAGGTCACCCAGCTGGCTTTGTGGGGGAGGGCGGAATTGAACCCGGTTCTCTGATAGGAGTCTGGGTCCCTAATCACTAGACCAAACTGCTTCTCTACCAACTCACAAACTGGCAGGCATAATAGCAGCAGCAGGGTGGGGGGCTGGTCCAGCTGACCATGGATAAGAGAAACCATGGCTACTGGACTAGCGAATATGAGAGCCCAACTGTATAGGAAAAAGATTTGGTTCGCCTGCATACTCATGATGCTTTCATTATGAATACCCCTTTGTGACTAAAGATTGATGGAGTGCTCTCTTTGGCAACACATATACTATGGATGGATGGATGGATGGATGGATGGATGGATGGATGGATGGATGGATGGATGGATGGATGGATGGATGGATGGATGGATGGATGGATGGATGGATGGATGGATGGATGGATGGATGGATGGATGGATGGATGGATGGATGGATGGATGGATGGATGGATGGATGGATGGATGGAAAGTCACTCTGCTCATAGGACTGCAACTGAGTTATCCTTGAATTCTGAAGGTACCTGATTCCTGCTTACACTTTCTTGTCCCTTTCACACATTTCAGTGGTTTAAAGCCACAGTGAATTGATTCCCTTGCTCTGCTCTCCTTCTCACTCCAAAGGAAAAGAATGGAGGTGGAGGGGATCAGAGGAAAAAGGAACGTTTCATAAATTGTTTTTCTCATCCCTTAGGGGTGGTTATTTGGCATGTCTAACCTCAGTCTCAAATCTTCTACCAAAGAGTGCAGTCCTAGGAACACCTAACATGCTGCGCAGGACCCTCAAACTCCCAAGCCTTTGATAGAAGACTTGAAATTGCGGAAGACACAAGAAATACTCCTTCTCCTTGGGAGGGAAAACTAGAAAAGCTAACCGTTGTAATCATGGAGCTCTTTAGTCCCTGTGAAATTCTCATTATTTGTTTCTTGTTGATGTCAGATTTAAGTTCCAAATCCGAAAAACATTTCCTCTGTATTGAGGATATTTTTTTGCAGGCAAGAATATCCAATACAATATACATTCCTTCCAAAGGAAGTTTTTCAACATTTGCAGCACTAACAGCAAAAATCTAGAATGCATAAATTTCCCTTATCTGTAAGGGCAAAAAATCTGTATCAATGGCCACTAGTATGAATGCCAAAATACTGTCTCCAGGTTGGAGGCGACAGGCAGGATGCCACTCAAGGCCACCTGCAGGGCATTGAGAGCAAATGAAGGTTTTGCCTTGGTCTTCTGCTTGAAAAGCAGTTGGTGGACCTCTGGGTGAGACAGAACACTGGACTAGATGGGCTGTGGCCCCATCCTCTTATATTCTTATCATATGTTCTACTACTACGGAATGGTACCATGCCTATTTCAAATAAAAGCTGGGAGTGAATTAATTCTGTTCTTTCTACTTTAATTTCTAAATAGCAAAATTGTAAAACACTTCTCATTTTTTTTCTAGAACAAAGCAATGGAAGAAATCCTGAAAATCAGATCAGAGTAAGTTAATATTTTTGAAAGAATAAAAATGCCAAATGACTAATATTTCATAGAGCAGAATAGCACTGGGTACAGCTGAAAAACCCAATTGAACTCACTATCTACCCTGTTCTGTGTTTTCAGACAGTAGATGGCAGTAAAAAGCTTTGCTAATTACAAGTTTAATACAGTGTGTATTCTATCAATCTCCTTTCCAAAACTGGCTTTCAGTTGAAAATCTGCCCCAGGATTTAAAAGTACAAATGTACAAATTGTGCTGATTATAATGGAACAGAATGCGCCAAAATTGAACTGGAGAGGATTAGGATTTAAACACTTTAGATAACAGCCTGAATGTAAAATTATGCTTTTTTTATCAGTCAGCTGGGAATGTTTTTTAGACTTAAATTTGAAATACTAAAGAACCCATATAACAACCTTAATTCAGGTTTTGTTTTTTAACAATACCTCTCTCTAAATTTCAGAAGTCATTTTGGACTAAAAGATAACCTTACCATTGTTTGGGAGAAGGAGGGGCAAATTTCAGAAATGTTAAGCAGTGTTGGATAGAATGGAAATTAATTTGAAAGTACTGTAATGGAATAGATGGATATACTGATGAACAAGAGTTTGATTACATTATCTTTCAATAAATATTGTCCCTTTGAAGGTTCAGTTCTGATTCTAAATCCTTCTCTTGGGCAAAGCAGGTACATTCGCAGCCCATCCCTCTGTCCTACCTTGCTAACTTCATGCCAGTATCTATGACACTAGTAAATATTTAATGAAAGCCTCACAAAAATATAAATCATATCTTTCTACCAAACCTCTGACTATTGATTTAACACCTTGGCATTCCAAGGTTAAATATTGTTAGGCTAACAGTAGTTTCATAACATTTCTGTGACTTCTCCCACCAGACTCTCTGGGACATCAAATATAATTCTGGATATGTTTACTCAGAAGTAAGTCAAAGTTCAGTGAATGTACCTGAAATCAAGAGTTCATGGCATGGCAACCTCCTATAAAGTAAATTCACTATTGCACGTTTAACAAATTGCAGCTATTCTTGTGACTCATTTTTGCACATTTTGCTGCCAGAGCTGAGGTCAGAGTTGAATCCTGAACCATGCAGTGCTCTTCTTTTTGGGTGCAGCACTCATTTTCCAACTTGTCTTTGCATTGAAGAGTGCTAATAAAATAGTAACTCGTGGATTTTTTTCCTACCTTCACCCAAAGGAATTTAAACTCAAGTAACTTCTCTAAGAATACTCAAAAATAAATTAGAATGTACATACTTCCAGTGAATGCTTGTTCACATGCTAGTGATAACAAATGCTTGGCCTAGCCCCTAGAAGATACTTTATAGAACAAATACAAAAATGTAGTGTAGCAAAATTGTAATTTACAATCTGTCAATGATTATGAGGCCAGTAAAGAGTGTGTTGCTTCATTGAAATATTCTCAGATAAAATGAATGTAATTCAGTTTAGATTTTTAGTATTAAGATCTTTTTTCAGTATTTTTCTAAGCAGAAAGGCAAAAAAATTGTTTGGTGTTATAGTTGCTAGTTCTCCAGCTATTTATTTTTTATTTTAATAAAGGTCCTCACTTATAGAAAAAGTTGGTATTATAAAACTTAATACGGTGTCAGGAAAGTTGATGTGACTATTTATACTCTCTTTGGGGGACAGGTTAGAAAAAACCAAAAGAGACCTCAAATGCAAAGAGTCTGCCTTCCAGGAAATATCTCAAGAGGTGGAACGTACAAGAGCTTTAGAGTCAAAAGCATTCAGCGAGAAAGAAGAAATGAGATCAAAACTAGAAGAAATATATGAAGAAAGAATAAAAAATGAAAAGGTTTGTATGTAAAGTTTCCTGTTACACTGTGTGAGGCTCTGCTTATTTGAATAAATATATTGCAGATTAGTAAGCTTTAACAGAAAGCATTAAATTATAGTTGCACTAAATTTATATGCCGAATATTTTTAAATGTTCCTAAACATCACTTATGACACTCCATGGATTTTTTAAAAAATCTAGAATATGTTTTTTAGGATACATTCAGTACTGATTTGGGTCTAACTTTGCAATGCAGGAGATGTCTTTGCTACGAAAGCAAGTTGAATTTCTTGCGGAGGAGAACGGAAAACTGGTTGGTCACCAGAACTTGAATCAGAAGATCCAATATCTTGTGAAATTGAAGAAAGATCATGCTAAACTAATAGAGGTAGGGTCAAACAAGTTTGCCTTCTGATAGAGCCAAAAGTACTTAAAGTCTTTTGAGGGTGGAAAAAAGATTTTCTTAATAAATCAAACTCTCTAAGCAGCACAGTAATTTTCTTCGATTCTGTTCAATAAACACTAGTTCATATGGGGGTGGGGACTGCTAATTTTAGCTGTACTAATAAAACTCTTAGAGTTCAAATACTGTATGGTGGTTTTGGAGCTAGTTCATAATGTGAACAGACCTATTTTTTTTGCATTCAAATATTGCAGTGTCGATTTGAGTGTTCTCTCTTTGCAGGAAATTGAGTTACTTCGCGCTGAAAATGCCTTTTTGAAGGAAAGAAATGGATGTTATCAAGAGCCATCCTGAAAAACTTACCTCAAGAAATAAAGGGACCAGTTTGATATTCACAGAGCAAAGATTGTATGATTCGGCCTGATCTCTCCTCACCAAAATTTGTGATTTAGGCTTGTTATGTTACCTAACAAATTCTGAGGATTTTCGCTCCTCTTGGATTCTTTAGTCCCTGTGAAATTCTCATTATTTGTTTCTTGTTGATGTCAGATTTAAGTTACAAATGTTATAAATGCTGAGAACATAATTTACATTGCGTATGTCATATCGTTCATTGGTATAACTTTTAAGCTTCCTGTTTTTCCAGGGTTAGTTTTATGTCTCAGAAGTACTGTACTTACTTGACAATGTGAATATTGAATGAATACAAATTTAATTTTTTTTTATTCCTCAGAATGGTTTCTGTGGATGTTTTTCCACTGTCACTAAAAGTACCCGTTAAGTACCCATTAATGGGTATGTAATGGCATTTTTGTACCCATTAATTGGTACTTAATGGGTACTTCTAGTGACAGTGGAAAAATACCCTCTATTTCTTTGTTTGGGTCTTCCTCATTCTGTTTCTTTTTACCCAAGCATGTAATATCCTTCTAAACAAAACCATTTGGGACTAATTTCATACCTGTAAATTGTCACTATTGGTCAAAAAATGGGTATACCCAGTTCAGTTCAGATGATTAAAGAGTATTTTCATTTTATTCGTAGTAGAAAGATATTACGAGACAAATGGTTGAAATTTTTAGAAAGTTAAGTCAGTACAGAGACATAGGCTATAAGCTGCCATGTTTATTGTTGTTAAAACGTCTAAATCCAGCGACTGTGGAAGCGGGAATTGTGTTTGAGAACCTATGTCATGCTTGCAGTGCATGGTTTGGCCATAAATTAAGAATTCTTTTAATGAAACATCCTCATGTTTAGATTGTTAGGATTAAACTTGAAGATTATTTTTTAAAAAGCAAAATATAAAAACTAGGCACTGGGACTCAGTTACCTGAATGGCTGCTGGGCAGATGTCCTGTACCAAAATTAAAAATGCCAAGTGCAAAAGTCCCCTGAGAAAATATTGCCAGATACTGTTTCAGTGGAATCTTTGATTGTAATATCTTGTACAATCTGTTTTCTTATTTGAGTTGCATTTACTTTGCAAACTATACATGACTCTTCTTATGCTTTATTGAAGAAGTAAAAACTATGACCTATGTAAATATTCAGCAACTTCTATAAACTTCTGTTCTCATTATAATATTGTCAGTACTTGAACATTCCTTAATCAAAAGTACATATTTGTGAACAAGTTACCTGTTCCATGATTGATACCTTAGTAGAAATCATTTATTTTCATTAGTTTTGCTTATTGGAAACTGTTAAGTACTTGTATGGCAGCTAAGGCAGTAATTCAAAATTCTGTGATTTCTTTCCTTCTCCCAGGTTCATTATTTTTGAAATAACAAAATAAAGATTTTGTAATTTTTGTAAATATTTCTGGTGTGTTTGGTAATTACCAATCTAAAAACCATATTTGAAGTTCTCAAACTTGTACTGAAGTTCTCAAACATTTGCTGAATTCTTTCTAGACCAAACCCTGAACAAGTGAGATTTAGTCAAAAAGCAAACTCTACAGCTCCCTTAGTTCAAAATAAATTCAATTCACACTGAAACAGTAGGGCAGAGATGTATCCTTTGAAAAACTCACAAAAGCTCTTTTTTATTTGGGGTTGTGAAAATGAGTATTTATGGTATATGTACATGCAAGCTCCCAATATTCCGGCACTCAGCTATGACTTTCATGTGTATACATCACATGTACTGATGCATTTCCCCATAGAAGCATTTAACCTAGTGAATACAAAGGGGCTTCCGTAATTTGATTAGGCCTCTGAGATGCTGTTGACTTACACTTATTGATGGGTCCCCTGTAGTTCACTTAACTCAATTTTCAGTAGATGACAGTTACTCTACTTGCATTACATGGTGATTTGTGGGAACCAAACATAGTGCTATATGAGTACTGATAAGATACAAAATTAGGCCCTTTCCGCACTGGACCTTATGAAAGGAGCCAGGGGTGATCCAGGCAATTACAGACCAGTTAGCTTAATGTCGGTTCCATGTAAGGTGATGGAAACCATCATGAAAGACAGAATTAGTGTGCACATGGAGGAGCAAGCATTGCTGAACAAAAGCCAGCATGGCTTCTGCAAAGGTAAATCATGCCTCACAAATTTATTGGAATTCTTTGAGAGTGTCAATAAACACGTGGATAAAGGTGAACCAGTAGACATTGTCTATCTGGACTTTCAGAAGGCTTTTGACAAAGTCCCACATCAAAGGCTACTGAGTAAACTCATCAGCCATGGAATAAAAGGACAAGTTCTGTCCTGGATTTGTGACTGGCTTAAGGGCAGAAGGCAGAAAGTAGCAATAAACGGCAAATTCTCAGGATGGAAAGAGGTAAAAAGTGGGGTCCCTCAAGGTTCAGTGTTGGGACCAATGCTTTTTAATTTATTCATCAATGATCTAGAAGAAGGGGTACATAGTAAAATAGCAAAGTTTGTTGATGATACTAAATTATTTAGGGTAGTAAAAACCAAAAGATTGCCCAGAGCTCCAGAGGGATCTCTTAGCATTGGGTGAGTGGGCAACCAAGTGGCAAATGTGCTTTAATCTTAACAAGTGTAAAGTAATGCACATCGGGACCAAAAATCCAAATTATGTCTATAAACTGATGGGGTCTGAGATTTCTGCAACATACCAGGAAAGGGATCTTGGGGTTTTGGTGGACAGTTCAATGAATGTGTCAACCCAGTGCGTGGCAGCAGCGGAAAAAGCAAATTCAGTGCTGGGAATAATTAGGAAGGGAATGGAAAATAAGTCAGCAAATGTCATTTTGCCTCTTTATAAATCTATGGTGAGGCCACATTTGGAATATTATGTATAATTCTGGTCACCACACTTCAAAAAGGATATTGTGGAACTGGAAAAGGTGCAGAAAAGGGCAACCAGAATGATTAAGAGGCTGAAACACCTCCCTTACGAAATCAGGCTGCAACGTCTAGGCCTCTTCAGTCTGGAGAGACAGCGTTTAAGAGGGGACCTGATTGAAGTATATAAAATTATGCACGGTATAGAAAAGGTGGATAAAGAAAACTTATTTTCTCTATTGCACAACACTAGAACCAGGGGGCACTCTATCAAGCTGATGGGTAGGAGAATCGGATCCTACAAGGGGAAGTATTTCTTCACCCAGAGGGCCGTCGGTTTATGGAATTTGCTGCCGGAAGAGGTGGTGAACAGCTACTAGTCTAGATCGCTTCAAGGTAGGGTTAGACAAATTTATGGACGACAGATGTATCAATGGCTACTAGAATGAATGCCTAGGTATATCTTTCAGGCTGGGGGTGGGGGCGGAAGCAAGATGCTTCTAATGCCATTTGCTGGGATTCAAGAGCAGGAGAAGGTTTGTCCTTGTCTCTGTTTGAGATGCCCATGAGCATTTGGTGGGCCACTGTGTGCGACAGGATGCTGGACTAGATGGGCTGTGACCTGATCCAGCAGGGCCTCTCTTATGTTCTTGTGTTCTTATGATTATATCCCAGAATAGGGACCTGCTGTTTGCATTCTAGTGCAGATTATGGCAAGCCTTACCTGGGGCCTTCTGTAGCCTGCACTAGTGTGGGGATGGAAGGTCCTTGATGGCTTTGATGTTATTTTTGCCCAGTAATGCTGTAAAGATTACTAGGTCCTTAAAATACGTTTATTCAAAAGTTGTCACTGGCCACAAGTTCAAGAACAATGATGTTCCTATATACTATTACACTGCCGGGGGGGGGGGGGTGTGAGAGGAAGGGTTCAGTAGGGAGTAAATAAAATGTATAGGGGCCAATCTTTATCTGTTAAAATGTATGTTTGGAAAGCATCTTTAGCATGCAAGATGTCCAACATAGCTTGGTCTAGTAGCTAGGGAGCCGGACTCTTATCTGGGAATACCAGGTTTGATTCCGCCCTCCCCCATGAAGCCATCTGGGTGACCTTAGGCTAGTCACAGCTCTCCTCTGAGCTCTCACAGCCCCATCCATCTCACAGGGTGTTCTGTCGTGGGGAGAAGAACAAGGTTTATCAGCCGCTTTGAGTCCCCTTAAATGGGTGAGAAAAGCAGAATAGAAAAGCCAACTCTTCTTCCTCCACGAAGCCAGCTAGGTGACCTTGGGCTAGTCCCAGCTCTCTTCTGAGCTCTCACAGCCCCACCCACCTCACAGGGTGTCTGTTGTGGGCAAAAGAACAGAAGGTTTGTCAGCCGCTTTGAGCCCCCTTAAATGAGTGAGAAAAGCGGGATAGAAAAGCCAACTCTTCAACTCTTCTATTTGCAGCCCTTTGAACATGACATTTAATAAATTTACAAAAAAAAAAGGAGAAATCCCAGCACTGAGTCCTTTGCATGACTGTAAGGGTGTTTTTCCACTGTCACTAAATGTACCCATTAAGTATCCATTAATGGGTACGTAATGGCATTTTTGTAGCCATTAATGAGTACTTAATGGGTACTTCTAGTGACAGTGGGAAAACACCCTAAGTTGAGACAATATCAAGCGGCCCTCGGAGATTTGCATTCATGCGCCTGTGCGTTAGGAAGTCGCGCTTGCAGAATCCCGGACCCGCCCCTATAATCTCTTATGGGGCGATTAAAAAGAAGGCGAGGAAAGGCGTCACGTGTGAACCGATTCTACCCGGATGACGATTGTGACACCACACCACGTGGGAACTCGCCGCCCCGCCTCGCGTTTTGGAATTGGGGGGCGCGAAAAGCAGGGTCTACGTATGGCTGCTGGCCGGGCTGCTGCCTTCGCTGCCGGGGCTGGTCTGTTTGGGGCTCTGGCCGCCTGCTCGGCGAAACTGGCTCTGGGGGCGGCTCACCTGCGAGGGGGCTGCGTGGCGGTGACGGGAGGCGAGGAGGCCGCAGCCCGGGCCTGCGCTTGGGTAAGAGCCGAGTGAAGGTTAGGAGGAGAGGATAACCTTTGGGGCTTCGTTCACACCTTCCTTTTAATCCAGCTTCGGTCCCCTTTCGGAGCAGGAGGACGTATTAGCGTCTATTAGTTAAGGAGCCAGGCTTTTATCTGGGAATATGGGGTTTGATTACGCTCTCCTCCATGAAGCCAGCTGGGTGATCTTGGGCTAGTCACAGCTCTCTTGCTGAGCTCTCACAGACTCACCCACCTCACAGGGTGTCTGTTGTGGGGACAAGAACAGAAGGTTTGTCAGCCGCTTTGAGTCCCCTTAAATGGGTGAGAAAAGGGGGTATAAAGGGCAACTTTTCTTCTTCCTCCACAAAGCCAGCTGGGTGAGCTTGGGCTAGTCACAGGCCCCCCCCCCCATCTCACAGGTTGTCTGTTGTGGGGAGAAAAATAGAAAAGCTTTGTCAGCTGCTTTGAGTCCCCTTAAACAGGTGAGAAAAGCAGGGTAGAAAAGCCAACTCTTTTCTTCTTCTTTCCACATTATTTCACCAAAAATTGAATTTTTCTGAGATAGAAAGTGCTGAAAGAAATCAGCTTGCCACTTCACTTGTGTGTTCCCTCACTCTGAAAGTGGACTGAAACTGGATTAAAACTTAGGGGTGAATACAGCCTGCGAGCCATGCGGATGCATGACAAAGCCAGAGCGGCCTTGGATCCCACTGAAAAAAAAGAGAAGGGCATTTGCTACAAGCGGGATTCCTTAAAATTCAATTATCTCATGAAGCGCTTATTTAATAATTGCGCAGAAAATGTCCACAAGCGGCTCTAGTGGCTGAAATTCCATCTACAACCATTAAAGATCTAGGAACATGACCATTATCATCATCTGTTGTGTTTTACAGAACATGCCTCCATAAGGATATTTTACATAGGAGAAAGTAAAAAATATAGACCCAGCAATTGCATACCTGTCCCAACGGTCCATCTTTTATACTTAGATTAAGGTTATAGAAATGGCTTTATAAGAGGCATTAATCTGCTCACAGAGAGGCCAGAATCTGTATGTAGATGGACAAGAATGTAATGGACAGGGATGTAATGCAGGTTCCTTCCTGTCACAAGCGCTCCAGCCAGGCTTGCTTGGGCACAGCATGGAGAACCCTTCTTTGCTTTTTCTCACCTTTCCAGCACTGCAGCCAAGATAAGAATGATTCATGTTTTACATCACATTTTTTCACATCCACAATTCCTCTTGGAGGACTTTGCTTGCCAAACAACAGCAGCAAAGGTGACAACCCAGCAGTCGCTCGTGGACTAACACAATCCCCACATCCCACAAAGAAAACTTAGGTTGTTTTTCATACTTGTGTTTAGCTGTGAGCCAGCCTGAGGCTTATGGGTGATGGTGTGAGATATAAGTCATGTAAATAAATAAACTGCAAAGTGGAAGACCTTAAATCAGCCTGCCTTCCTTCCTTCCTTCCCTCCCTCCCTCCCATCCTCCCTCCCTTCCTTCTTTCCTTCCTTCCTTCCTTATTTGCAAGGGGCTTTATTTTGTTTTGGTTCAGGTTTGGGTGAAGAATCATAACATTTAAGTTGGATAATTCATTTGAAACAATGTAGGCTTGTTTATCTTTTCACTGCATCTGTTCTTAGAATATTACCTCTTTTTGTATTGTTTCAAATGATATCTCCCTCAGTTGTAAAACTAAACAGCCTATATAGCTTTGAAAGAAAAGGTGCAGATGGTGAGTAGGTTTTGTTCAGTATAACAAAAAGCTGTTTGCAGTATCAGTAAGGAACGGAGAAGTCTGTTTAAAGTATTGTATGCCACACCAAAAATACAACTATTAAACTGCCTCCAGACATGGTTTAAAAACTGCAATTTTTCTGGGGCTGTGTTGGGATTGCTGCACATACCCATGGCTGGAGCAGTGCACCAAAAAAGCACTCTGATGCCAGATTTTCCATCATGGCAGACTGCTTACCTTCTCTGTCGTTTCCTTATGGAATTGCTGCTGTTGCAAAAGTACCTGTATGCAGAAAGTGTGCAACCCCTCCCCCCCAAAAAAAACCCCAATTTGAAGGGACAAGAGGCTTTTGCAAGAGCAGCAATTCCTCAAGGAAGTGGCAGACAAGGTAAGAATCTTATATTGCCCCAAGACTGCCTTCGGTTCTTTGGCAGGGGCAACAAGAGGTGACTGTGGGATCTAAACAAGATCCCACAATTCCCTGTTGCCATCTGGAGGTATCTTTAAGGCAGCTTACATAGTAACAGTGGTCATCATTGACTATTGGCATCCTGACTGGTGAGAGTTAGTGTCCAACAAAGCAAAAGTCAAAATCATCTCTCTCAAAAGACAATGCAAAGAACCTGGGTGTGAAAGCGTGGAAACGTTTGAGTTGTCCGGGCATCTCGGTGAGTTGATTGCAGGAGCTGCCAGAGAGGTGAAGCACTGCCCATGCAATTTAGGGGCTGCGCACTAGGTTTTCTGTTGCGGTTTGATCTCCAGGAGGACCCCATCTCAAAGATCTAGATCTTGAAGATCCAGACCTTTGACCGTGCATGGAAAAAGAGGGAGAGTCTGTCAAGCTGGTGGACCCACTTCAGGCTGCATTGCCTTGAAAATGAGCCATTAGGGCATCCAACCAAGATTTCCTGTGTATTGTGTAAACTGACTCTGGGAACCTACATGGAGGTCCTTCCTTCTCACCTCCCAGCTTGTGTCAGAAATTGATTGCTTCCCCATTCATTATAAACCTGTAACACAAAAGAGTAGCTTTCTGGCCCCTTCCTAACCTTACACACCTGAAGGTGTGGCAAGGACCACTTAATCCCCATGGCAAATGAACACCTTTCTCTTGTGTCTGTGAAAGGGACCATTTATTTGTGTCCATTTCATGACTGAGTCTCCCACCCTTTTCTCTGCTCTCTGGTGTTTTGCTGAAGATACCTTATGTAAGCTTCCTACTGTTCAGACCTACCCACAAAGATAGGATTTGCTTTTAAAAACACACAGGACTGTACATGCTCATATGGATTTTCAGGGTCACTTGCACATGTAGTTTCATTTTTTGGCTTAAACCCTGTGAGGGGAAAGAAATATTCTTAGTGAGGACAGCTTATAGTGCAAGCCCATAACTGTGCAGGGAAGGAGGAAATGGATCAGCCATCAGGGCAACAGAGACTTCATTAAATCCTGACCCTATCAAGCACTGCTCCAGACTAGAGTCTCCCATTTTTATTTCAACAAAACACAGGTATGGACAGCCATAGTGGAAAGGAGAGGTTGCTTTATCCTTTTATCATGAGAAGTTCTTCTGGACAGCACAGTCCTTTTCAGACTAGTTTCACATCCTCTTACAAGGACTTTATATTTATTCATTTAAGGATTTCTATCCTGCCCCTCACCAAAAATTTCCAGAGTGGTCACAATAATGAAAAGATAAATATATCATGTATTAAAACATATTTAGAATGTAAGCCTGTCAGCCTCCCTGGCAGGTCAACACCCAGAAGACACTAAACAGCAAAGGCCTGGGTGCAGAGGCGTGTTTTAATCAGGTACCAAAAACCATATGATGTAGGCACCTGGCAAACCTCCAGATGGAAGCTGTCCCAGAGTCTGGGGTCCATCACAGAAAAGGCCCTCTTGTTGGTCCTTGCCCCTTGCACTTCTGAGAGAAGAAATTACGAGAAGGTCTTCTCATGGAGTGTTCCAAAGATGGACTTGTCATCCTGAAGTAGATCAACTAGGAAGCAGTAATTTATTACTATATCCATTAATTGTGCAGTCATTCCAGGTGTCTTTTTTCTCTCTGAAGATTTCAAAGGTGAGGCCAAATGATTTTATATAACTGTGGAGCCCAAGCTTGATTAATGCACCTGTTGTAGTATTTTTGATTACATATGTGTAAATATTATATAATGTACTAAAAGGAAAAGGCACTGACCAGGAAGGTTAGAGAACAGATGAGGAGGGGCTGAGCCCAGCTCAATTAGCATATTGAAGAAAGGGGGGGGCAGCCCAGAGAAACTAGCCAATCAGAAGAGATGGAACCCTGGCAGAGACTATAAAAAGGGCCTTCCTGTCAGAGCTGTTGTTCTGTGACTGGGGCTAGACTTAGGAAGAAGTTAGCCAGTACAGATCCGGGTCCTGAGGAGAATCCAGATAGGGATTAGGCAGGGTCCTGAGTTAAGAAAATAAGTTAAAGTGAACTGCTCGTGTTAGAGTTGAACTGACTTAAGAAGAGTAAACCATTAAAGTTACATTTACATTTGTTTTAAAGACTCTGCTTGAGGCCTGTTTCTGGCTCAGACACTCAAGGGAGGGGGAAAGAGTTGTCATAGTAACGTGACAGTAATAGTGTAACCTAAATGTTGGAGCTCGGCTCAGAAGGAGAAAAAGGCCTAGAAACCTGCTATTTAAAAGAGAACTTGAAGTCCGTGGCTATAGTGGCCGAACTGAAGAAAGTTGGATGCCCGGCTGGGGCCTAGTAATTGGCAGCTGCTGGCCGTGGTCATCACAATAACTAATTAGACTCATACAACAGTTGTATGTGTAGATAAACAGGCACTTTTTTTTTTAGTACTCTTCACTCATCAGCAAGTTGGTTCCAGGATTTCCTTCTGAGAAGAAGGCAATCTTTTCTGTAGCCGTTTGAAAATTCAGTTCTGATCCCAAGGTGTTTGATGGAAGCTGAAGAGGGAGATGCATCTCTTTGTAGCGCCAGAGGGTCAGGAATGGGACCTTCCATACAAGAAAAGGGAAACGCCAATTGTTTTTCAGAAAGTCTTCCAGGAGGCCAGCCCCGCCTGCAACAAATCCAGTCAGTTTTAAATCCACCTACCACCTATATGGCTGCAAATACAGCATATTGACATAGCCCTGTGTGTTAGAGGCCCTCAATGCTGGGCCCACATGGTCCACCAAACAAAGGCCCCGAACGGAGAAGGTCAGCTTCTCCTGGGAAGTATGAGAAATGGGCCAGCAGAGCAGCAACACGTATCTGACAGTGGCCTAGATATCCCTTTGAAAGAGCACAGGTCAGATTCATACTACTTTTCTGCACGTTCACATTGTATGAATACAAACAGGTGGGCTAACCTGAAATTACAAAACAGTAGTAGAAGAAGAGGAGTTGGCTTTTTTAACCTGCTTTTCTCACTCTTTTAAGGGGACTCAAAGCAGCTGACAAAGCTTTTCTATTCTTCTCCCCACAACAGAACACCCTGTGAGGTAAGTGGTGCTGTGAGAGCTCAGAAGAGAGCTGTGACTAGCCCAAGGTCACCCAGCGGACTTCGTGGATGAAGAGTTGGCGTTTCTACCCCGCTTTCTCACCCATTTAAGGGGACTCAAAGCGGCTGACAAAGCTTTTCTATTCTTCTCCCTACAACAGAACACCCTGTGAGGTAGGTGGGGCTGTGAGAAGAGAACTGTGACTAGCCCAAGGTCACTCAGCTGACTTCATGGGGGAGGGCAGAATCGAACCCGGTATTCCCAGATAAGAGTCTGGCTCCATAACCACTAAACCAAACTGGCTCACAGTAGCCAAATAAGAAAAAAAAATTGCTAAGTGCAACTGGACTTTGTTCAAAGTAAACACATTATAACTTATCAACCAAAGCTTGTTTGGAGAAGGATTCCTTCTTCAGGAATGCTTAGCTTAATCTGAGGAAAGAAGCTTATTGTTTCCTTGGGTTATTCCCTGAACTGTAGAAGGAAGGAGACTGGTTAAAATAAAAATAGAATAGAATAAATGAGTTGAAAAGCCTTACTGTTAAAATGAGGGTGAATAGTTAAGCTTGATCAGCTTGCCCTTTAATGACAATGCAAATTAGGCTGTGATTTATATCTTCTGCGGAATTTCCTAATGTAACAGGAAGTCCTTGTCTAGAGATCCAATCTCTGTCTTCCTTCTTCAGGGAGTGGGAGGGGTATTCCAAGGAACATCAAGGATTAAACACCCTCCACCACCACCCCTTGGATTTTCTGGAGGAACATTATTAACTTAATTCCTAATAGATTTGGCTATGAAGATGTGTGACCAGGTTTCCCCCTTTACAAGGAACAAGCAGGTTTTAAAAGTGAGCTAGTTTTGTCTAGTAGTTAGGTAGCCAGACTCCTATCTGAGAATACCGGGTTCAATTCCGCCCTACCCCATGAAGCCAGCTGGGTGACCTTGGGCTAGTCACAGCTCTCTTCTGAGCTCTCACAGCCTTACCTACTTCACAGGGTGTTCTGTTGCAGAGAGAAAAATAGAAAAGCTTTGTCAGCTGCTTCGAGTCCCCTTAAATGCGTGAGAAAAGTGGGGTAGAAAAGCCAACTCTTCTTCTTCTTCTTCTTTAAAAGAGACCAGAGGAAGTAGATCAACCAGAACCAGCAAGCTTAATGCAAAGGACATATAGTAGGACTTTCCTGCAAAACATATCCAAAACAGAAGACCTTTTAGACACAAAACAGAGCCATGTCTACCTATACAGTCCCTATTTACTTACAGTCTTTTCCTAGGAAGTGTGTTTTTTTTTTTTTGCTCCTTCAGAGATTTCCTGCTACAATCTGAAGTTAGTAAAATATTAAATAAATGAATTCCTGATATGTTCTCAGTTTTGTCCAGAATGTTCTTGAAATGTCTGCACATCATACTAAAATTCTTCTTCCGGAATTGTTCTGCAGTTACCTGTGATGCTTCGAGCCGGGTGTGGTGGTTTGGTACTTGCATGCAATGCCATAATGTGGACTTTTTTTGCTAAAGCATTAAGGCATTCCTCATCCTCAGCAACAGCTACCGTGACCTCAACAGCTTCCAACTTCATCGCTTCTGTAAGTATTGATCTGATAGCCTCTCTGGCCACATTCCCATTATAAGCTTAATTCGGTTTCCCTAAACCAAAATAATAGAACTAGATGCAAACGTGAATTTGCCTGATCCCGTTACTTTCAACTCGATCCTTTTTAAAAGCCGCTTTTCGGGGCTACCCTGCCCTCTTCCTCCTGGCGTGAATGTACCACCCATAACGGACCCCTTCACAGAGCCTAGCTGCATGGCTGCCGCTTGCCTGGATGGAGGAAAAACGGCAGCGAGCAGCCAGCGATTCTTTCCCCTTCTCTCCTCATTGCCCAGGGCACACAGCAGCAGCGGCAACTCAAGCCCCCTTCGCACGCTCACATCCACAGCCTTAAAAACAGAACCTGCAGCTGCTTTCCTTTCCCTTTTTTAAAGGTCAGAACTTTCAAAATTGCGGAGAACTGCAACATTGTTATCAGGTGTGAAGTGGTTGGATTGCTACAGTGTAGTGTCTGCTTTAAGGGGTGGATTTTTACAGTAAAATCACTATCTTTGGAAGCAAGCTATTGGGAGAGGGAAAAGCCTAAACACTCATTCTCATCCCTTAACACGGATAAATATAAATAGCCTTTTCTACCCAGGTGTTTGGTCTTTTATAGATCTTTTGTTCTGAAAGTGACAGGTTGACTAACCTTTGCTATTTTGCTTTTGTAATTAATCAATAAGCATAATGTGTTTCTGCAAGGGAGAAACATGAAGGAGGACCCAGGCTGAGGCCTCCGTGGCTTGACATGACTGACGCTAATTTAACTCCTATAAGTTTCCACTAGGTATCAAACAGAGATCATTAAATGGGAACAGCAGCTGCAGCTAGCTTCACCACAATCCTAAATTAAGAGATATACTGTTCACCTTTTGCCCCCAAGACCCTCCTTAATGTTCTGTAATGCTCAGTATTATAGCACATATTCTGTGTGCTATGTTATGACCTAGGAAAGTGCACTTGTCTAGAGATGTGATGTGGTTTTGTGGTTTAGCTTTCATAACAATAATTCTGTGAATTCTCTAATACTGGCGTTCCCAGTTTGGTCTAGTGGTTAGGGAGCCGGACTCTTATCTGGGAATACTGGATTTGATTCCGCACTCTTCCATGAAGTCAGCTGGGTGACCTTGGGCTAGTCACAGCTCTCTTTTGAGCTCTCACAGCCCCACCCACATCACAGGCTGTTCTGTTGTGGGGAGAAGAACAGAAAGCTTTGTCAGCTGCGTTGAGTCCTCTTAAATGGGTGAGAAAAGTGGGGTTGAAACCCAACTCTTCTTCTTCTTCTTCTTTGTCTTGCCATGGGAATGGCAGAGAAGCCCAGCTTTGTTCAGGAAACATGTTTCTGTAATAAAGCTGTTAAATACATACGGAATTGAAGGATGTTTATTGGCTTAAATATATGGAATGCCCGAATGGACCTCTCAGTTTATAACCTTCGTACATCCATCACCTGTTATTGCTGTGTCCCTATCTGACTTTGGGTTTTTGATCGCTTCTTCAATCATCCACATCCAAGATTCAAAGCCATTTCCTTTATATAAGCAATATGTAAGTTATTGGTGCCTGCCAATGTTAGAAGCATACATTATGTTTGAACAACTGCATAAAGTCCGTTTTGTTGTGTGCTGTAAAAGTTTCTAAGAGGTTACCAACAAACAATATTTCAAGTCTGTCTTGCTGTCATCAGTTGAGGTCAGCTGGGAATAGAAGTCTTCATTTTAAGCTAGCAATTGTGTACAGATGTGTGACGAGGATCTCCTTTTGCTTTCATCCCTTTAGGCTTTTCTTGGCAAATTGCTGTTCCAGGAGACACGTGCTCTGCTATGGTGGATAGGAATATCTTTTACCCTTCTTGGACTTTTGCTGCTTCATACTGCATCACCTCTGCCAAAAGAACAAAGGCCTTCCAGGGAAAAGAAGGAATGACATCCGAGAAGCTTTTAATTTGGGACACAGAGAAGAAATTGCACCTTTTATTTACCATTTGTTTTTCAAAAAGGTTTCTTGCTCGCTTTACCTAGCTTGCTTTACCAGAGGAATATTTTCTCTGGCTTTGTTTCCCTAGATGGATTTGCAGGAGATACTCTACTGCTGAGCTCTGCAGAGATTATGGGAAATACAGTGAACTACAGTGGAGGTTTTGGTGATCACACTGGACTTCAGTGCAGTAGAACAAAGAGTTTTTACAAACAGACAGTATTTTATCCTGCATGTGTAATCCATGCAGTGAGCTAGCTTGGTCTAGTGGTTAAGGAGCCAGACACTTATCTGGGAATACCCAGTTTGATTCCTTCCTCCCCCACAAAGCCAGCTGGGTGACCTTGGGCTAGTCATAGCTCCTCTTCTGAGCTCTCACAGACCTTCCTACCTCACAGGGTGTTCTGTTGTGGAGGAGAAGAAGGTTTACCAGCCACTTTGCATCCCCTTAAATGGGTGAGATAAGCAGGGTAGAAGAGCCATCTCCTCTTCTTCAAAACCTCTATATGCTGCATTTTTTGCCCTATATGATCCATAATTTTTACAACATAATTTCTCCTGTGGTCACACCCACATCGTTTTTATTTATTTAATTATCCTTCCTAAATATTCCTTGGCAAAATACAGGGGTGTTTTACATGGCACAAATACGGCAATTGTTTTTATACAACATAAAGCTAATAATACTGTTAACTCATCATTGTCATTATTAATTCCAAAGTTTGCCTGTTCAGCAGTATAGAGCAGGCCTTTAATTCATTCAACCCACCCTGTGGCAGGTGAAGGTGCTTGTCTTCAAGCCTTCTCTGTGGAAGCACCAACCATGTAGAATAGACTTTCACCTAATGTAAGTCAAGCTTCCTCCCAAGCTAATTTTAGAAGACAAACAACATTTTTGACCACCTTGGCATTTCCTCTCTGCTCAGCCCCTTTAGGTTTTTAATTTATGTATTTCTGGTTTTGTATTCTTAATTTTAATTGAATATGTTAATTGTTTATTCCAGTATTGAAAACCACCCTGAATGTTACATAACAATAAGACAGGGTATGATCTAATTAATTAAATAAATAAAACTCAGGTTGGGTTCAGGCCCCATTTCTGAGCCTGTGTTACTGGGTGGGTCATCTGGTACTGGGTGAGCCTTACTTCCCTGTTTGTAACTTGAAAGGCTACATGACTTGTTTCTCAGGTTATGCTGTAGGGCAGGAGTGAGGAATCTATGGTCTGTGGTCAAGAACACTGGAGGGTGCAATAAAATAACTTTGGCTGTGGTCACACCTAAGGTTTAATCCAGCTTCGGTCCACTTTCAGAGTGAGAGAATACATTAGCAAAGCAACAAGCTGTTTTCTTGCAGTGTTAAGTAGCTCAGAAAATTCCCCTTTGAGATAGATAATGTGGGAAGAAAATTGCTGATGTGTTCTCTCACTCTGAAAGTGGACTGAAGCTGGACTAAACCTTCTGTGTGGCCACAACAGTATAGTCCCCTTCTCTTGTCTAGGAGGCTAAATTAGACAAGAAAATGTTGTTTATGCTTCAAATGTTAAAAATACAAGGTGCCGAGAATCTCAAATTGGAACATTGCACATTGGGATGCAGACAACTGATTTTTCTGTGCCTACCTGGTTTATTAGAGTTTCTACACTACTGTCAAATAACAATTCTCAGGAAGCACCCACATTTTATGCTAGGAAACTGCTGCGGCTTGTTTTCCTTTATAAGTTTGACCTCCCAAACTCATGCCAGCTAGAGTAATGCCTGTTTGCTTCCACACTGACAGCTGTGATTTCAAGTATGTCAAGAAATGAATCCAGCATAAGTGAGCTGGGGGGATTATTTCCAAAATATAAGTTTAGGAATGGGCTGTTGAGCATGCGATAGCTAACTGATCTCGATGCTTCAGCAGTGTTTGGCAAGGAATGCTGTCTTGGATTTTTGCAGCTGCATCAAATGGAACAGCACACAGTATGGGGTGACATCCATTTATTCCCCCCCCCCTTGTCCTAAACAGGCTTCAGCTTTCCTGACATCCACTGAGTATCCTCAACTTGGTTGCAGTGTACATTTATACCTGGTGGGGGCGCAAGCTCTCTGAGAGCACTAATACCATTTATACTGGACTCTCAGCGGATCAACGTGGAAATAAAATAAACGACTGTTCACTTTGGCAGCCCATCCATTAACTGACATTTTGAAATACATGTAGGCAATCTCAGTACATTGAAAACTCATTGATCATCTAAAGGGCGTTTGACATCTGGCCCGCTGCAGCAGCAGGCCTGACTAAGGGTGTTTCCACACTTATCACTTGAAATCCGAATTAAAGGAATCTGGATTTCTGAAATCCGTCCCTGGGAAGATCCGTCTGAAAAAGGGATGGATCCAAATGAGGTCTAACGCTTTCACACTCGCGTGGGAAGCACAGATAGCGAGGAACACGTCATGTGTTGCTGTGTGGATGCTGCAGCAATGATATCCAGAAGAATCAGGCTTCTCTGCAGCACAAGAGCCGTGTAATTGGAGCACTCAGACATCCGTCACCACTCGTTTCCCCACCAATCAGCGGCATGCCTGAGATCCCATGGCTGCCGTGATGCTGCAGCCTCACTCAACATGGCGACTTCCTGTCCCGCCCACATGCATTCCCTCTCCTGTCCCTGTGCGGAAGCGTCTTCCTTTGATGCGGATTTTGTGAGCAGGAACAGTTTGAAGACCTAATTTTTCAGGTCTTCCCAGAAACCAGTTTTGGCAGCCTCTAGACCAGCGGTTCTCAACCTTCCTAATGCCGCGAACCCTTAATGCAGTTCCTCATGTTGAGACCCATAACCACAGGGGCAGGGCAGCTCAGGTCATGGGGATGGGGCCGCTTGGGTCATGGCTTGCTCGCCCGATGCAATGATGCCTGGCTCAACTTCTGAACGCACTTTGTGCCACTGCTGCTCTTCGCTGGCAAGTTTGGGTGGCTGCTGGTGCTGCGTGGCTCACGTGGGCCCATGTGTTCAGCTGCATCTCACTGCGCCTGTGCGCTGCCTTCTCTACCTACACTTTCGATCAGCTACTACAGCAGCACGGCGGGGCAGAGAGGCAACCCTGCTGCTGGCCTCAACGATGGGGGGGAGGGAGGGGCAGTGGGAAACTTATTGCAAGAGTAGTTAGACCGCCAAAGGGGTCGTGACCCACAGATTGAGAACCGCTGCTCTAGACCCCATTAGGGATGGATCACGCGCGAAGCGGTGTGGAAGCGGTGTCCTTGAAGGGGCCCTAATCTGTCCTGCTGTGCGGACGGTACCTTGCACATGTGTACCATATGTGTCCTTATTGTGTGCTTAATGGGGTTT
Source organism: Aspidoscelis tigris stejnegeri (assembly GCA_023333525.1). NCBI lineage: Eukaryota > Metazoa > Chordata > Lepidosauria > Squamata > Teiidae > Aspidoscelis > Aspidoscelis tigris. Next base: position 22,515,967 of record JALMGA010000008.1, read on the forward strand.
TAAGGGCCAGTGCGGAAACACCCTAATAGTGCCTTAACTTTTAGCTCTGACAAAAGCTTAAAGGTAAACCTGCAAAACAAAGTTGGGGTTTTGGCTTTGCTATTTGTCACTTTGCAGGCAACAAATGCCCCTTCCATTTCTTGTCTCTTCTGGTCTCCTGCCTTTTGCCTTTCCTAGTGGAAGACAAATGATAGAAGTTGATAGAGTCATTTGATTAGGACTGGCTGCAGAGACTTTGTCTAGTGGTTAAGGTTAAGTAGCCAGAATCTTATCTGGGAATACCGAGTTTGATTCCACACTCCCCTACGAAGCCAGCTGGATGACCTTGGGCTAGTCACAGCTCTCTTCTGAGCTCCCACAGCTCCACCTACCTCACAGGGTGTCTGTTGTGGGGAGAAGAACAAAGTTTGCCAGCCGCTTTGAGTCCCCTTAAATGGGTGAGAAAAGCGGGGTAGAAAAGCCAACTCTTCTTCTTCCAGGATAGTACAAGGAGTGTGGCAACTACTATCCAATATGGAGAAGTCTCTCTTTCCCAATAAAGTAACTCTAGGCCAGTTCTCCTCTTCTCCTTTCTCTGTCCTGCTGTGAACTCAGCTGTAAGCTCCTCATTGGTGCCTTGTTGAGGCTACCCTTACATTACTGGAGCTAGCAGACAATATACACACAAAGAAATTGTGCATTTTAAGCATCCCATGTCTAAAATATCTAAACTGTTTGAGTTGGTACAAGGGCTTCTCCAGTATCTTTCAAGCTGTGAGGACTAATAAGTTAAGTCAGAAGGCTAAAGATGAAGGTAGTGACTGTGGGTAGCTCCAGAATCTACAGGTTTTGAATTATCTGGCACTGGATGGGGGAAGAGCAAAAATACAAGATGTCTTTGGCATGTCATGTGGCCTCGGTAGCAAAGAACTTTGTGACCAGTACAAAATTATTGGGATTTTTTTATAGTTTCAGGATTTCTCCTTCCTTCTTTGAATTTAGCCCTCAGATTACTAGAGATACGTTGTATGTTATATTCAATCAAACCCTCATATGTTAGTACACAATTTTGGAACAACCCAGGATACGTTGGCTTTATTCTGTAATATATCCTGGAATAGGGGCCTGCTGTCCACATGCTAGTGCAGGTTACAGCAAGCCCCAGGTGAGGCCTGCCAGAGTCTGCATTAGCATGTGGGCCACACACCCTATCCTGAGATATACTCCAGAAAAAGGCCAAGTGCAAACAGGCCCCTACATCTGAGAAGTTCCAGCAAGAACAAAACCAGTTTTTCACTGCCTCCTGGTGGTCAGATAAAACATCTAAATATCTTTAGCCAGTCCTCCAGCTGTCGTATAGTTTGAAAGCCTTTGAAAACATCTCATTTGGACATGGCCTGTTATGATAACATCTCAGCGAAGTTTTTGGAGTTTTTAAAATGTTTTATACAGTTATCACTTGTATCATGCTACATTACGCAACTAATTGCCACACAAGGGATAGAAGCCCAGTCTACCATTGTACGTCAGTGGAACCTCAAGAGAGAGGACCCAATCTAATGTCACCATAGAGATGACAAGGTGTATAAATGGCTACTAGAACTGATGCCTGAGTACCACATCCAGGTTGAAGAGATAGGCAGGATTTCTCTAAAGACCATCTGCAAGGAGTTGAGAGCAAGTGAAAGTTTTGCCTTCGTTTTCTATTTAAAAATTCCCAGAAGCTATTGGTGGCCCACTGCAAGACATCCAGGATGCTGGACTAGATGGGCAGTGGCCTCATCCAGCACGGCCCCTCTTATATTTTTACCAACTATTTAAAAGCAAAAACCTATTATATAAAACCATGGTAAACAAGGAATACCTTCATTGGACACCTTCCTGAGCCTTCCCCTCGCCGCATGGCAGATACCATTATTTTAGTATTTTAATATGCTGAATCTTTTAAATGTTTTTATGTATATTATTGGTTTTAATATTGTTGTTTTAAAGGATGTTACCTGCCCTGAGACCTTCGGGTATAGGGTGGGATAGAAATATAATTAATTAATTAAAAGTAAGATGTTAAAAACTGATAAATAAACCTAAGTTTTATTAAAAGCCAAGAAGGGTGTACTTATTTATTATAAATAAAAGAAATATGCACATAAATAAAGTCCAGTCCCCTTCTTCCAGAAACAATGACAACTAGCATAATCTGTTTTCTTCAGTACAATTAGCAGTTTTGGAAGGACACTCTGCTACAGGTTCATCAGTTTGCCAACTTTGAAGAAGGAGCAAGAAAACAAGGTTTTATCTGGTATGTTTTCTTGGCTGAAACCTTTGAGTGTCATTGTGATCGGTATCTAGCGAAAAAGTCAATGTGTTAAAAAATAACAATAGCATTTGTGTTACAAAACCATAATCCTTGCTTTGCCACAGGAATCTGGCACAATCAGTTGGCTTATATTCAGACAACTGCCAGGAAAGCTGCCATCTTTTCTCCCCACTGCTCCTGACCCCAAAATGCCTTTTTCAGAAATTTCACCCCTTTTCTGGCTGTGCATTCTACCGTGAAAGACAAACCAGAATGTCCAGCATGTGGTGTGTCCCATCAGAATGAGTGCTGAATGACAAATTAAACTCTAGCCTCACAAAGGTTGTGGCATTTCTCCAAGCACTCTCATTACCTTCATCCAGACATGGCTTACTAATTCTAGGCCCCGTCTTCATGCAATAAAAAGCCCGTTAAAAAGCTTCTTTTGCCATGGAGCATCTCCATGCACAGCTTTTCTTTGGGCTTCCAGCACCACAAAGGAGGAAAATGTGTGGAAGAAAGACACCCCCCCTTTAAACAAGACTACCAACGCACTTTTTTGAAGCCACATATTCCTAGCAACATTGTGCATGGAGACGCTCTGTGGCAAAAGAGGTATTTGGGGGTGGGGATTGCCGGCTGCAGTCCCATCTTTCCTCTTTTTTTCAGCCTTCTCCCTCATTTTCTCTTTAAATAAAATCATCTCTTTCTGTCTCTCTTTTTGCCTCTCATCCACAGTCAGTATTCAAGATCTATACTGAATGCAAGAAAACAGTAGGCGGACGGTAATCTTGTGGAAGCAATTCATTATGTTACTCACATGATCTCCAAAAAAAGCACCCTGGCTCTGCCACCGCTGCTGCCTGCACACACAGCCTTAAACATTCACACATCTCCCAGAACTGCAGCACCTTCCCTTCCTTTCCCTTTCTAAAGGTCAGAACTTTTAAAGAGCCAGAATTGCACAGAATTGCGACATTGTTATCAGGTGTAAAGTGGGTGGATTGCTACAGTGTAACCGCTGCTGTAGGGGGTGGATTTTTACAGTGAAATCACTATCTTTGGAAGCAACCTCTGGATCCCAAAGTGATAAATGTTTTGATGGGTTTTGCAGGCAGGGGAGAGAACTTGTGAATACCCATGGCTATTTTTCTTTTGGACTTGTCGGGGGTTGTCTTCCTGGTTGTGGCTGCGCAGAGCGCAGTCCCTCCCCATTCCCGCTGGCACCCTATCAGCCAGAGAGGGGGCAGGGAGAAAAAGATGCGGGCAAAGAAAACATGCTTCCATAGGGATGGTAGGTGCATTTTAAATGCGTGTTTTGCTGAGCCTCATACGGCATTTTTAAAGTCTGCTGCAATAGAGGGACAATAGAGGGACAACAGAGAAACAAAAAAGTTCTGTGTAGACGGGGCCCTACATTATTTGAATAATCCAGAATAAAGCACAACAAGAGATATTCTATTCCAGATTATCCATGCTTTATTCTGAATTATCCAAATAATGTGGGATAATTAGGACAGCTTCCAGATTAGCGAATGAAATCTGCAGTTACATTTATTAAGGCAGCTTCCAAATTAGCAAATTAAATCTGCAGTTACATAAAAATTTGCAGCTTACCTGCTGCGAAGCGGTGGTCCAGCGTCCAGACTTCTGCAACCCCCTGTAGCTTCCTCCTCTGGGAGCTGCAATACTTCCATGGCATGCATGGTAAGGTGTGCATCACATGGGAAGGGCTCTTCTTGGCTCTCATTCGCTGTTCTCACCGTCCTGTCCAGACTGGAGGGAACATTTGGATTTACCTGATGCTGCAGAGTGAGTGTTGATCGTTCCGCAGTAGGTAAATTCAAAGTAGTAGAGGCATAATGCACTACTGCTATAGAGTATCGTGTGTCAGGTGTGACTCTCGCACCTCGGCTACGCATTCCAATGCGCAGTTTTCCTACGTCTGGACACACCCTAAGTCAGTGGTTGGCAAACTCATTAGTCAAAAGAGCCAAATATCAACAGTACGACAAATGAAATTTCTTTTGAGAACCAAATTTTTTAAACTTAAACTGTATAGGTAGGTGCATTGTTATTAACTTAATTAGGGTACTCCTAAGCTGGAAGAGCCACACTCAAGGGGCCAAAGAGCCGTGTGTGGCTCCCGAGCCGTGGTTTGCCTACCCCTGCCCTAAGTGATGTCTAGATGAAGCCATCAATTAATATGCTTAGTTGCAAGATTTAGTGCTTGCACAGTAGTGGGCCCATCATCATTTTACCCAAATAAAGATATCTTCAGACATAATAAAATGGGTGCATCCAAGACAGTAGTGTGTGACCCTCATATTCCCAACTCTTTTCTAACACACCTTTTCTTCCAGCACGTAATGTTCAGGAGAGGAGGGGGCAGAATGCTGTGTGAACAATACCACCTCAAAGGCTTCTCTAGGCCACCTTAGTGGCGCCTCAGAGAATCTTCTTTTTGCTGGCTCTAACCACAGCTAAAGTTTCACTTTAAACCTTCTTCAGTCCATCTTCAGATCTGACTGCTCACACCTTTTCACTTCTATTTTATTTGTGAACTTTCCTCCCTCCATTTGGACCTTCCTGAAGGGAAAGTCCATGAATAGAACAGATAGAAATGAAAAAGGTTTGAGCAGTCATAGCTGAAGATAGACTGAAGAAGTTTTAAAGTGAAGGTGTGACCACAGCCCCTGTGATGTTTTCTTTGGCTTTTTAAAAATTTATTGAAGCTCTGAAGGAAAGCTTGCAAGTTAAAAAGGGCATGTTCTTTTTCCATGAGACCACCCTTATGTCTAAAACGTTTATGATTCTCCAATTGTAGTTAAATTCCAACATCTGTTAGTGCCAGCCAATATGGCCAAAATGTATTGTGACAACGTGAGTTGAAGGGCCACTTTCCAAAGGTGTTTCAAATGAGTAATAATGCATTTCTCAACATTTCTAGAGCCTTCCCTTCAGCAAAGGCACCAGCGCTCAGAAACAAGCCTGAACCCCACCCAGACATTACACTGAAACAACTATGTTCAACATATCGAATATAATTTCCCCACAAGCAAAACTGAAGTATTTCATTGGGACCTTATGTAAAGATGCATAACAGACCCTTGGCAGAAGATATCTAAAACACACACAGGGTTATTGCCTCTTTGCTAACAATTTCAAAGCCAAAACAAATATACTCTTCAAAATCACATTTGTTCAATGAGAGCTTCATAGATTCCACAGCTGATAAAAGAAAAAGAGCTGATCAGACAGTTGATCCACGTCTGGTGATTTCCAACCTTCAGTTTCCACACCCATTCCTTTGGGATAGTTCTCTTAATTTCCAGCAAAATATTGTGCTTTATCCTATGCTGCTTTTCCCTATCCCTGCTATGGCCTGTCCAATTTAATAGTATTCACTATACAGCTATTTATGTTGGAAGTGTTATAATGGCAGTATTTAGTCTTTTGGATAACATCTATATGCCCTAAGGGTGCATTTCCACTGGTCCTTTGGTCCATCCTGAATCCAGCCTGAGGGCCCAACCTCCCGACACTTTGGACAGGATTCCCCATTTCTGTTGACTAAATGTTCAAAAATCTGGGGAATCCCTGTTCAGATTTTATCAGGACTCACTGTGAAATCCTGTTAAAATCCTAATATTTATTAATGGGAACTGCACCCATTCTGATCTCCTCCAATGCCACCCTACATTTACCTTCCCCCCACCCCATTCTGTCATTGTCTCCCACCATTTGCCTACTCCACCCCACCCGTTCCGCTGTCTGTCACCATCTCCCGCCTTTCCCCCCCATCCCATTCTCCATCTTTCCTCATCTCCCCCCCCCCCCGTTCCTCCGGCTTTCCTCGTCCCCTCATGTTTGCCTCCCCCCCTTTCTTCCATCTGTTAGAGAACAGTGGGGAAGGCAAGCAGTGGGATGACGACAAAAGACAGAGGAACAGCGCGGGGGGGGGGGGTGATGGCAAGAGACGGTGACGGAGGAACAGGGCAGGGGAAGACAGCAGGAGACAATGCCCCAATGCAGTCTGGATGTCTGCAAGGAGCCCTTAGCACTGGGCCCCCTTTCTGCACAGTCACTGGCGGAGGCATCTCCTTTGCCAGATTGTTTCTCCCACTCTACATGGAGAAGGTGCCATCCCATGCAATCTCCTCACTCCAAAATGGAGACAAGGAGGCCACTCGTTTTCTTTGGTACCTTCTCCATCTAAGCTGCCTCCACCCAGAAGTGACCAAAGTCTACCTTACCAAAACTGCACAGTGAGATTATGTGGTAGGTTAATTCAATATGTTTTCTTAATTTTGAAAGGGACATAAAAGTCACTCATGGAACAGGCAGTAAGGCACAGAAAATGTCCCTTTTTAGAGGGATCCTTTTCATTTATAAAGACTTGACTTTGAAAATTGTAGTCCTGTGGGCTCACAAACCAACTGCTTTGTTGATCCATGTACCAAAGGTGGAGAGGTCAATAACAATTTCTTATTTTCCTATTGTTTCCACATTTGTGATCAAACTGTTTACTTCTAATCAATATTTGTTCTGCTCAGCAAGGCACACTTTTGTGCTGGCTAGAACATTAGTATTTGCTTTAGGTGTTGCCTGTTTCTGGAGTCTGCAATGTAAAGAGAGTGGTACATAAATCTATACAATATAACAGAAGTATTCTAGATGAACTGTCCTGGTTCACACTCCACAAAATATGATTCAGATGACCATGGGTCCATCCAGATAGGAGATATATGTCATTATGTCAGCCCTATGGTGGGATTGCCATACTTATCTGTGACAACCCTACCATATCCTCCCTAAATCCTTCTGGATCCTATTGCAGGAAAACACAACACTGGTGGTAAGTTTTCCTGAAATAGAACTATAACTTACCTTGTAACCAGGGGCCTATTTGCCCTACGGCCTCTAGTGCATGATTAGTGAACCTCCGGTGAAGAGTATACGCACATGGAGTAGGCTGTTACATCCTCCAAGCGTACCCACCCTCACCAGAAGTTCACTAATCGTTGATTAGGTGTGGAACACGAAATCATGCTCCACACATTAACCAACATTAACCAGAGACTTACCTCAAGTGTCCAGGGCAGGACCATTCACTCTTCTTCCTCTGCTTCGGGGTTGTTTGAGGTGCAACGCAAGTGCGCTGACACCTCAAAAACCATAGATGTGACTTTGCATGCACAAAGCGTCAGCCTTGTCAAGGCGATGGCACTGACATGCACATTTGCGGAGGGTGCTGCAGCCAAAATGGTGGCGCCCAGAGGAGGAGCAGGCCCCCGATGGATTAAGGTAAGTATTCGATTGCAGGGGGAGGGAACAGCCAAAGTTGACTAGTGCTCCAAGTGCGAATGCTAGTCAAGTTGGCTAATCGCACTCCTTTCCCATCCAGCAGACGAGAAGGGAAGTGTGAAAACATCCCAGAGCTGTCATCACTGCTGTGGCCGTTGCACATGTGTGGGGGCTGAAAAAGATGGCTGTGCATGCACACTGGAGGGGATCATACACATCTGAGTATTTTGTGCTGGTGAAATGCCTAGATGTGTGCATCACTAAAATGTGCACAGACATGGTCTAGCCAATGAGTGATAATTCCGGAAGAGCTATACTCCAGAATATCATTTGTTACCAATATGTTCAGCTGGCATCTGGCACCTGCAATTATTATTAGTTTTTAGACTTCTACAAGTTTAATTGACTTTAAGGTGTCAAGGATGAAGGCCATTAAGCTGATATGTCTTCAGTTGATGTATTAGACTCTTTCACAAGCTTCAAGAATTCACGAAGGATGATTACATTTGCCATTACTTGCAACATTGATGTTTGGGTTTAGGTTTTGTCTTTAGGAACGGATGAATAAAGGAGTAAAGCTAAGGGAAGTGCCTTATATTTATAGATGCTGGCATTTCCTAAAAACATGAGGTAGCAGAATAGTGGGCTCCTTTAACATCATGGTGAAAACAGCTTCTGGGCTTCACAACTCCCCCCACAAATTGCGAGCTTTTAGAAGTTGCTTCCAACTCAATGCTGGAGGACCCTCCTCAGATGATCAATCATCCAACAACAACCCAGAACATTAAATATCATCCAGAATTTACTATATCACTTTACTTTACTATCACTGCTTCTTCTGCTGGTCCTTGAAGAACCTTCAGATTCTTGTTCCTTAGACTAATACCTTGCCAAGCTTTGTTCTGAATTAAAGGCCCTTTTCATGCTTGGGCTTCTGGGATGGCATCTGGGCTTTCTGTAGACCTTGTCATTGTTAATGTATCTGGAAACAATCTAAGTCAAGCCAACTGTGGATGAAAATTAATCAGATATATCTTCCAAAAAAACATTTTTCTGTATTCTCACTATTTGTTTGAGCACTAAAGGTGTACTTCAAATTAGTTATGGAGCAGTACATTGTAGAATAAAATTGTCTTTCGTGGGCAAATGAAGGCAGCAGCCACCTTAAGTGAATCAGCTTTTCTAAAAACATCTTTGGCAAAACACCCTTTTTGTTATCTTGCAGGTCATGCAATGATGCACAACTCTGCAGAATCACCCCATTCTTGCAGTGCCTGCAGGCAGAACGCAGGCTTTTCCCTCTGCCCTTTGCTTTAACAGCATCTGGCACAGACTGCACAAAGGCTGCAAGATTCACACTTCTATCAATTATGCAGTCTCCTTGTATTGTCCTATTTTACCTTGGCTCGTCCAGTGAAGAATGGAAGAGACAGAAACAGCAGCTCTTTAGCAGCCCTTGGTAGCAAGAGAGAATGGGTCTCTAAGGGAAGTAGTGATTAAATCAGGGGTTACATAAGAATGTAAGAGGGCCCCTGGTGGATCAGGCCACAATCCATCTAATCTAACATTCTGTATACACCAATTGCTTCTGGGAATTCTCAAGCAGAAGAAAAAGACAAAATCTTCACCTGAGGCCTTTTCGCACTACACTCGTTCCATTTGGACGGGTGGCCTAAGACACTTCAGGACGCTTTCACCATTCACACACAGGAACGCAGGAACGCGTGTAAACGCGTTCCGGCGCACCTGTGTGCGAATGGTAAAAGCGTTCCGAAGTGTCTTAGCCGGCAAAGGCCGGCCAGGGGCGGGGACATGGCCGGCGAGGCTGCCTCCCATTGGGTGCGAGCACCCAAGGGGCGGGCAGCCCTGTCAGGCCACCTGCTCCGCTTCTTGCCGGCTGCATGGGGCCGGATCGGGGCCCGTGCAGCTGGCGGGAAGACGCCCGGGCACCCAGGTGCCCATCGCAGGGCCCGGGGCAAGGTCCCTATGGGGCAGGACCCCTTCGGAGATCGGAGCCCCTGGCTCCGATCTCCAAAGGCTTCCCCGCCACACCGATCATGCCCATCTGCTGGGTGTGGGCGCCTGGATGTAGGCAGCTGCGCCCCGCAGATCAGCTCCCCACCCCCCACTCCTCAAAGCCCCTACCCCACCCACCCTCCGAACCCGATCTCACCCATCTATGGGGTGCAGGCGCCTACATGTAGGCGCCTACACCCCGCAGATGACCCCCCCCAGTTTCAGGGCCCGGGGATGGGACGCGCATGCGACGCAGGACCTACCTGCTCAGTGTCCGGCCTCAGAATGAGGCGAGGATGCCGGGAGTGCGCACCACACGGCGCGCTGAGGCCCCCTATTGGACAAGCAGTTCACGATGGGGGCGGGGGGGACCCTTGACTGACCGGAGCGACGCGCCATCCGGTCGCCCAAGGGGTTCCTCGCCCCCAGCCAGCCCGGCATCAGCCTCCTGCCACCCCGGAAATGGGGTACAGGAAGCCGATGCTCCCAGCTCCCCGGCTCCGGAAACCGCAATGGGGCCGCCAGGGCCGGGAAGGGCCTAGCTCCCCCCGTGGAAGGCCATCACCTTCCTTGCCGGGCTGCGGGAGTGATCGCGCAGCCGTGGCAAGGCTGGTACAGTGCAAGGGGACCTACAATTCGAATCGTGGGTCCCCTCGCTGTCTACCAGCCTCGCCGCGGCTGCGCGATCGCTTCCACAGCCCGGCAAAGCAGGCAATCAGCCTGACTGCCATCAGCTGCTGGGCCGATTTTCGGCCCATGCTGACGGGGGAGGCGCGCCCGCGGCTGTCAGGGAGAGAAGCATGTGCGAATGCTTCTCTCCCCGAATGGCCTGGGACGCTTCGTACGCGCGGGAACGGATGCAGAGCACTTTAAAGTGCTCTGCATCTGGAACGCACGGAAGACAGCCCGGGACGTGCCGGGACGCAAACCCGGCCGCGGCAATGCGAATGCCGCGTCCTGGGCTGTCTTCCGCGCGTTCCAAAACCGCGTGTGCGAAAAGGCCTCTGTTCTGTACTCCCTGCAAATGGTCTCTCCAACCTGGAAGCAGTTCTCTGCTAAACTGCCTCTAAACACTGTAGCGGCTTTGGTTAACTTATTCCACCCCCACTCCAACAAGCAGCTTCTGGAGTTTGCCAGCTAAAAAGCTAACAAAAGCCGCTACAGTGTTTAGAGGCAGATTAACTTTGGTAAACTTCAGAAGCTGCTTGCCTGACAGCTAAAAAGCTAGCCAAAGCCACTACAATGTTTAGAGGCAGTTTACCAGAGACGAGCTTTTCTGTTTCTCTGCTAAACTTCCTCTAACTTTAGAAGCTGCTTGCCATCAATCAGGGAGTGGGGGTGGAATAAGGGTTGCAGGAAGAGGCTCATGGGACAACAAGGGCCAGATGACCCCCCTCAGCGCTGCATCATTATCTGTCAAACTGGGGCAATCAGTTCTTTTACACTGTTTGACCTTTTAAAGTGGCCAGCAGTTGCGATCCCCAATGCACAGGACAGGAACGGCAAGCACAGGACGTGAAACCTGCCTGCTAATGACATGAGCGTCAATCTCCTCCCCTAATAACCCGGGAACGTCCCCAAGCTTCCAAAATAATCCGGGCTTGCTTCCCGAACTGCAGCAAGAACAGTTTGCAAGGGGAGTTTATTTACTGCAGATTTGTGTGATTTGTCCTGCACGTAGAATGGTTTGGGGGCTTTGCATGGGGACGCTCTGAGTTGAATTCAGATTTGATTCGGTGTATAGAGTGCATGGGGCTGCCCCCATAGTAATAACACAGGTTATCACTTCACATCTGGAGGAAACCTGGGGCATTTCTGCACTTAGCTTCCTGTCTGCTGGACGAGAACAGTGCATTACCTACTAACACCAAGCCCCATGTGCCCAGAGACTTACCTGCCTCTGGGCACATGTCTGTGTCTGGGCACAAGTTTCTGAGTTTCTAGTTTTGCTTGGCCACAGCTGAGGGCAGCAGGTTCTTATACCTCTAAAGTCCCTGATCTGAAATATGGATCCAGCCCTATGTTAAAGAAATTATATGACACTGTGAGAAACAAAACCCTTCCTTAACTTTAAAGGCCATTCCAAGCCATCCATTCAACAGGAGCATTTTAATCCATCTGCCTTGTTGGTATATTATAAAAGTATGTTTGCGGCTTTCCGTCATGCCTGCATTTTTGTCTCACGGCAACTTAGGGTGTTTTTTTAATCTTCAATGTAAACCTTTAAGTCACTCTGACATTCCAACTCCCTCTTCCTAAGCCCCACCCTCTGCCAGGGCCACCTCAAAGAATCTGATATAAGGGGGCAGGATCTTCCAACCTAGTCTGGAAAGACAAACGTGGTGTGAGCACTTCTGACCCTGGAAGGTTTGCAGGAGCAAAACCCCCGAAGGACCATCATGAGCCAGGCAGCTGGTAAGTGTGCAAGGAAGCTTTTGCTCATTGAATTGTTTTCTTCCTCATAGCTTTCTGGTGCCTCAGAAACTCAGAACTGCACATGACACCAAAGATAATTTCACAGGCCCCAGAGATTTTTTTCAGGAAACAAATGATGCCTGCAGACATTGAATAAATGGAGTAAACTACAGCTTGCCTTCTGTACAAAACAGTAATGAAGCCACAGAAGTTACTGTGACATATATATATATATATAACTTTTCAATATACAATAACATTACACATCTCAGCTGAACAACAACAGGCAAACAGGTTTCAAAGCATCTAATATGAACAAAATGCATATTTAACTATTGATGTGCCCAGAACCCCAAAAGAGCCACTGGCAACAATGCATTTCTCCTACAACATAGTAAAGCAGAAAGATACACATTCATCTGTCATCAGTTTATACTTTCTTTCTGATGTAACTAATTATTGTGTAATAACTTTAACACCTTGTCCTGACATATATCGGTTAAAGTTCTCCACAAAGTACCTTCCAGCTTAGTTCTAAGTTTCGTTGATTTCATTGTGGGTTTTAAAAAGGTATTTGGGTAGTTAATTCTTGCCCACACACCTCCAATATTAGTGTTCCTCATTTATACTCTGGATTACCTGTGTCAAGTATTTCAGAGCTGTTGTCCGGTAGGGATACATATTCTGAGATTGTAATTTTGAGTGGCATAAAAATCAAATAAATATATATAATACACATAATATGCACGTCTGTCAATGATGCAATTCCCTCCGGTTGACCTATAACATTCCATGTCGTAGTTCTACAAAATACAGGAAAACTACTACAGTTCCTAAAAATCTCTTTATATTCCTAATAGCAATGCATGCGCTAACTGCTCAATAAAACCAAAGCTGAGGTATGTGCTGTGACTCCAGAACTCTTTCACCAATTGGAGCCTGAAGCTACTCACGGGATTCCTATTTAAAGATTAATTCATGTTGAAAATGTTCTTCCCATTCTAGAAATGTCAAATCTGCTCAGTTTCGAGCATTCAACAAAGAGATGGGGGGAATCTTGGCATGGGAACTTGACCAGTAACATTAACATGATGTCTGTGATATCTGTCTTATCTTGACCTGTTGCGCCTGTACTCTTCTTGGACAGAGCAGGAAGGAGTGAATTTTAGAAAATCATGTCTGTAGATGTCAAAAGTGGGAAACTGCCCAAAGCAGATTGAGTGATCTATCTAAGGAGGGTGTGAACTAAACTTTTGTTGACCGAGGTTTGCCTTTTGGTAGGATGGCATTGTCTGATGCTATCAGCATACGCAAGTTCTGAAGAGCAGAGAACGCATGACCAGCCAAAAAGAATACATTCCTCTTGTATAGGTCTTCCTACGGCCAGATTAATAAGCAGCATTTCCTATTCTTGTTTGTTTAACAGAGAACAAAGTCTTCAATAATTTCCTTCTATTTCCTTTAAGAGGAAGAAGAAAGAAAGAAAATGCCAGCACTCTTGTGAGCAAGCTTTTTAGAAATGCTGTAAGCATCTGGGGGGAAGTCCAGGAACATTTTTATCCTTCTCCTATCTTTGTCATCAGTAGCTTTTCTTGTCTCTTTTTAAAGATAAAAAAGTCAATAGGAAGATTCTGGATCATTTTATATAAACCTTATATGTATTTGTGTGTGTAGGGCTACAATCCCACGTTAAGTTTTATAAAATAAAACAAAGCTAAAACCAATGCAAACATGCATTCTGGCCCTTCCCATTTTGTTTTTTTCATTTTAAATCGCAGTCAAACCCGATTCTGTTGCTCCCACAGAAAATGCTTCAAAAATGCATCAGGGAAAGCAAATCTTTCCCTCCCCGCCCTTTGCCAACCAGAGTGCCCACCCCTCTCTCCCAATTCGGTTAGATCCCACAATGACATGGCCAAGCGTGGGGAATCCCAGCTCCCCTGCCCCTCCTGCTTTTGCTGCCACCGTTTGCTTCCCCACAGCAAAGCCAAACCTTCATTGAGCATGACCAGGGGGCTGTCCTACTGGGTGAAACCCCACCCATTTCATGACACATCTCTCCCCGATACTGCAGTACTGTTCCCAAAGAAAAAAAGATAAAGCATTTTAGTAGCAAAAATGGGAGTGAGAGCTATTTTTTCAGGGGTTTGCAGTTTTTAGCTATTTGCTCCTTAGAAAATCCAGGAACCCAATCTGTAAAGGGGCCAAATAAAATTCGAATAGTTTTCAAACCACAAGAAAATCCAACCCCTGGGAGAATAAGATGGGTGTTTTCTCCTCTTGAGCATGGTGTGGAAACGGTAGATAGAGAAAAATTATTTTCTCTTTTGCACAACATTAGAACCAGAGACCACTTTATGAAGTTGAAGGATAGGAATGTTACAATTGGCAAGGGGAAGCATTATTTTTATCCAAAAGGTCATCAATCTGTGGAATTTACTACCAGAAGAAACGGTGACAGCAACCAGACTGCATACCTTTAAGAAAGGATTAGACAAATTCATGAAACTGGCTCCAGTTTCAAAAGGCAGGAAGGATGCCTCTAAGGCTGTGTTCCCATACAACATTAAATGTAAATCTAGTCCGTTTTCAGGATCATCTGATCCCATTTAAATTTTTATTCCTGGACTTTATGAGGACTATGTTGCTAAAATCCGCAGAAAAAAGTCATCTGAAAAATTGTTCTTGGTCCCATTTTGATGACTAGCCTGCTTTTTTCCCCCCCAATGGGAATGCTACCAGACTATTCGGGGAGGAGATCTGCCTCTCGGCTTCTCCCCCACTATATCCTTCTGGTCAATGCCTGCCGCTGCTGTCAGCTCGACGTTAGAAAAAGTATTCATCTACTTCAATTCAGCCATCTACTGCTGAAAATTGGTGGAGCTCTGGATCCAAACTTGAGGGAGAGGAGGTTTTTAGAACTTGATCATGCTTAATACATTCTCGCCTTTCTAGTACTTCTTCCATTGGCCAGGCCAATAGTCAGACACTCAAGGCTAATCAATAATGAGAGTGAAGAATGTTTAAAGAAAAAGGGTGTGTGTTTGTGTACTTTTGTGTCAGAGAATGACAACCTTTTTTAAAAGGACATGAATCAACATGCCTACAGTAGCAAGGATTTAATATAGCACAAATTGACCCACAGTGAGTCCTAATACAGCAGAACCATTTTCAGATTACTTTTTACAGGCAAGTAAAGAAACATCTTAAATTTCCCTTCGAATTTATTGGAGGGTCACCAGGATGTGTATGTGAGTGACCTAAAACAAAACATTTTAGTTGCTTAGATGGTGCCCCAAATACAAATCTAGTTAAAAGACACCACAGGCTGTGTTCACAGCTAAGTTTTAATCCAGCTTCAGTCCACTTTCAGGACAGAAGAATGCATCGCCAACATGAACAGTCATTTTGTTTCCACATTATCGAACTGAAAGGTAGATTTTCTGAGTTAGATAATGCTGAAAGAAATCAGCTTGTCGTGTTACTGATGTGTTCTCTCACTCAGTAAGTGGACAGAAACTGGATTAAAACTTTGGTATGAACACAGCCACAGAGGCACTGAAGGTAGAAAGTAGGTGCTTAATTCTGTTAATTGTATATTTTCCAACATAGGGTGGGGAAGAGAACCAGAAAAACTATTACCTGCTTAAAGTTACCTGCTGCTTTGTGAGCCGGTAATGTCAAGTGACTAACAACTTGCTCAAGAAGAAAAGAGGCAGCCAGGAGCTGGCGCCTATTTTGTCTCTTGGTTCTGCCAGCAATCAAGACTTTTGAGGTTTCTGTCCTGCTGCCCCCTCCTTCCCTCCTTCCACCCACACCTCTCTTCTTCCCCAATTTTGCAAAGATGGAGACTTTGGAGGTTTCCATCCTGCTGCCCCCCTCCTTCCTTCCCATGGTGATCTGAATCAGGCTTATATAAGGGATGGGGTTGGATCCCCACCCAGGGTATGATGGGAGAGGGGAGAGGGGTTTTTCCCCTGCAAGTCTACATAATAAACTGCCAGTGGGATTGTGAGAATACAGAGCTCACTGCTGATTTAAAAGACATGGATTATAACCCAGTGGAAATGGTGCAGTGGAAACAAGCCCTATTAGATTTTTGATAACTCAGCATCACAAGCCTCTAGCACAGATCTATATTTTACATATATGTTTCCAAGAAAACACAACAGACAACACAGAATAACAAGAAGATGAGAAAAGTTCCTTTGCTAAGCAGCAAAGACACAGCACACTCCCTTCTGGTCACCAATACAATCACATATATCAGTCTGTTACTCAAGACTTGCATCTTTATTCTGCTGCTTTAGACGTCAGTGATTTTCTGGTGGGCAGGGGGAGATTTCTTTGACAAAGAGCTAGCTCTGTAATGACAACTATCTTCTTATAAAGCTTCATTTGGGCCACATCCCCATTATAAGCTTAATTCGGTTTCCCAAAACCAAAATAATAGAACCAGATGCAAACACGAATTTGCCTGTTCCCATTACTTTCAGCTTAATTGCATTCGATCTGGATTCTGAGGATCATAGGTGGCGTATGTGACTCAAGGGGGACTCAAGTGGCTACTTTCTAAAAGCCTCTTTTTGGGGCTGCCCTGCCCTCTTCCTCCTGGCGTGAATGCGCCACCCATAACGGATTCCTTCACAGAGCCTGGTTGGGTGGTTGCCGCTTGCCTGGATGGAGGAAAACCAGCAGCGGGCAGCCAGCGATTCTCCCCATTGCCCAGGTCACACAGAAGCAGCGGCAACTCAAGCAAGGGGGCTTTAAACATTCACACATCTCTCAGAACCTGCCCTGCTTTCCTTTCCCCTTTAAAAGTAAGAACTCCAAAGAGCTAGAGTTGTGCAAAACTGCAACATTGTTATCAGGTGTGAAGTGGCTGGATTGCTACAGTGTAGCGGCTGCTGTGAAGGTTGGATTTTTACACTGAAATCGCTGTCTTTGGAAGCAAGCTATTGGGAGAGGGAAACCCTAAACATGGATTCTCATCCCTTAAAACGGTAGGGTCCCCACAGTAAAAAATGTAACACATATCAAGCGCACAATACGGAGTGAGACCTGTTGAAATGAGTTTTAACATTTACAATGCTTTGGGGCGATTTAACACGCAGAAAGCATGTTAAGCCAAACTGACGTGGGGTCTGCAAGGATTGAAAACATTTTGAAACTGAAATAAGCTTGTAATGGGGATTCGGCCTTGCTCACTTCTGGTCCCAGGTAAAAGAGGCAGTCCCTGGGTAAATCTGAGACTCAAGGAACAGACAGAAAAAAAATACCACTTACTGCATCCCCACTTACAGCAGCCAATCAGTGGTGAGCGTGGAAGGAAGACGCAAAGGGTGCAATCAGATAGGGCTTTTCAAGGTAATTTTTTAGGCATTAATTTCTGAAATTAATTGACACAGGTTTTTTTAAGGATGTGGAAATAAGCCAACACTTTGAAAATGGTCACCCAAGATAAGCCCTGTGCGAGTGTACCCCTGATTATGTTATCTCTTTATGTTGGAAAACACCACACAGTCACTGAGGAAGCTGCCCATAACATCTGTATTTCTCAGCAGCATGCTGCAAAAATACAAGATCTGCAGAGGGGTATGTGTAATTACTGCAACTCTGTCCAGTTTCCTGAAGCAATCCAAGATTGGGTGGTAAGACATCCTGCAACGTTTCCCAATAACTCTCTGGCTACAGTATGGACAGTTATTATGGGATCTTGCATGACAAACAGAAAGCTTGGAAGACTCTCCTCCAAACAGAGCACCACCTAAATCTGGCAAAAATAACTTCCTTCCCCCTCTTTCAGGCAGCGCAGAGGACTGCAGAAATAATGAACAATACTATTACCAGAAATCTGATAAAACAGTACTATTGCAATTAGATTTGATTAAACACTTAATGATATCATGGTATTATTAAGGTGAGGCAAATTAACATTGCATTTGGTACTTTTTATTTCCCCTTGCACACTTCTGCTACCTGTGTTTTTAGTCCCATTTTTCCATCCTATTAAACTAAATGTAATCCATCATATCCTTGTATTACAATAGTTTATTAGATGTACTACAGTTTAAAACATCCCATGATTCTCGCCAGTTTGGTCTAGTGGTTAGGGAACCGGATTCTTATCTGGGAATACCGGGTTCAATTCTGCCCTCCCCCATGAAGCCAACTGGGTGACCTTGGGCTAGTCACAGCTGTCTTCTGAGCTCTCACAGCCCCATCCACCTCACAGGGTGTTCTGTTGTGGGAAGAAGAATAGAAAAGGTTTGTCAGCCTCTTTGAGTCCCCTTAAATGGGTGAGAAAAGTGGGGTAGAAAAGCTAACTCTTCTTCTTCCAAAGACACTGAAAATACAGTTGTTATTTCAGTCCAAAGAGCTCCAATATATATATGAGGCCACAGAAATACATTTGGTGGCTGCTGGATTGGCTGTCTTTGACCTCACATATTAATGACTCTGAATATCAAATGCTCAAATCCTTTTTCTTCCTATTTTTTTTTTTGACAATTTGATATTGAATTTATGTAATCACAGGTACTTGGACTTTTGTTGCTGCTGCCATAAATCTCCTTAATTCCTCCCTCTCCTGAATGCCACAACTGGATTTGGCAGTAACATAACTGGTTTACAGTTCATACATTTTAATTTGAGTTTTGTGCTGTTTATGGACAACATTAATAAAGAATAGAGCAAGTGCTTTAACATCTGTTTGACTGATACCTATTTAACATCTTGTATTATGAATGCTGACATATTGTCTGTCAAATATCTTGTGACTTGTTTTGCAATTAGTGCCTTTCCCTGATTGGCGGTGTTGGGGTTGGTAGGAGAATCCATCAATCCCTGCCTTAGGGCCTCATAACACATAGGCCGCATTCCCATTATAAGCTTATTTCAGTTTCAAACCTTTTTCAGTCCTCGCAGTTCCCACGTCAGGTTGGCTTAACACGCTTTACGCGTGTTATATCATCCCAAAGCATTGTCTAGCTCTGATTTGTGTGCTTGAAACAGTTTGCATTTCTTACCGTGGGAACGGTCCGTGTTAGTGGGATGAGAATCCATGTTTAGGGTTTCCCTCCCCCAATAGCTTGCTTCCAAAGATAGTGAAAAATCCTGTAAAAATCCAGCCCTTACAGCAGCAGCTACACTGTAGCAATCCACACACTTCACTGATAACAATGTTGCAATTTTGCACAATTCTGCCTCTTTGAAAGTTCTGATCTTTAGAAAGGGAAAGGGAAAGGGAAAGGAAAGCAGCTGAAGGTTCTTGGAGATGTGTGAATGTTTAAGGCTTGAGTTGCCGCTGCTGCTGTGTGCCCTGGGCAATGGGGAGAGGAGGGGGAAGAATCGCTGGCTGCCCACTGCCGTTTTTCCTCCATCCAGGCAAGTGGCAGCCACCCAGCCACCCAGCCAGGCTCTGTGAAGGGGTCCCTTATGGGTGGCGTGTTCACGCCAGGAGGAAGAGGGCAGGGCAGCCCCGAAAAGCGGTTTACATTCTTACATTCGATTCAACACGAATCAAATGCAAAAAAACCCATTTGTTCACATCACTACTCCAGACATATAGTTAAAGATTTTATGCATATAAAATACACCAATGCAAATTGGGAGATTAGCAGTTAATACATATATTTTTAATATGATCAAAGAAGACAAAGAAAATAAAGAGAAAAGCTTCTAAATTGTCATCAGATCATTTTAAAGAAGTGTATCCCATGAGAAACTCCAGTTGTTCTATATTTGTCTTCAACTGTTCAAACCCTGACACTCTGTTCAAACCCTGACATCCTTGTGCCTGAGTTGGCACAACTTGCATTGTGAATCAACTTACCCTTGAACAGCTTTTGGGCCAGTTCACTTCATATCCCCATATGGAAGCATGGTGGGTATATGGGAAGGAATTACCTAATGGGCTGATTTCCTCCTGGCTGCTTTGGTGATGGACCAAAAATGGCTGACTTCCAGAGTCATTTCTGATTTTTCACAAGAGTGGCTCAGGTGGGATTATTGCTACTGTTAAAGCAGTTGTCTGCAGAGCAAGGAGTCAGTGTGAGGTGTACAACATTCGCTTGCTGCATCTCCTACTCCAGTGGCAGCTTCCATCATGTGGCTCACACCTCATGGCTTGGATCCTTGCTGTACCCAGTCCTAGTCTGGATACAGCCTCTGAATGACAACTCCGTTGCTCAGGACAACTTGAAAACTTGTTAATGACATTTAAAGCATAAATGGCTTGGGGCTCAACACTTGAGGGAATGTCTTCTCTCATGCAGGCCTGCTGGAGGTTTAAGTTCTACTGGAGGAGGCTCCTCTGTGTCCCTCCAATTAGAGAAATCCACTGTGTTGAGACATGGAGGAGGGCATTCTCAGCCATTGCACCTCACCTGTGGAACACCCTTCCTCTGGAGGCCCATTTAGCACCAACTCTGCTTTTGGGTGCCAAGTAAAGACCTGGCTTTTTATTAAGGCCTCTGGACACTAATTCACCCTAGCGCTATTATAACTTTAAACTTTTTATGTTGTTTAATACTGTTTTAATGGGGTATGTGTTTAATGTACTGTTTTTATATGGATTTTTACTGCAAGCCGCCCAGAGATCTTGGGATATGGGGCAGGAAATGAATGAATGAATGAATGAATGAATGAATGAATGAATGAATGAATGAATGAATGAATAGTTGCACTTACTGTCATCTTTTCCAGGGAGCCCTCTGAAGGTTATTGGAATTGATTTCCTCAAAAAACAAAATACTGACCTTCATCATACGAAAGATTACAACAATAGTAGCCTGATTGTGAGGCGTGGCCAAGAGTTTAACCTGAAGGTGACATTGAACAGAGAGCTAGCAGACAGTGACAAATTCACAATATGGCTCAGCACTGGTGAGTGTGCAGCTTTATTTGCTTGATCTCCATTGCATTACAAATGACCTGCAGATATTTGACCTTCAGAGATTTCAGAATTTTCTACCAGAAAATGAAATCAGGGTCACTTAGATTTTTTTTTCTTTCAGCAAAGGTTAGTGTAATTTCATGAATGGTTTATTATTATTCCAAATGCATGGAATGCAGATATTTTGACAGGATTTGGGTGATGAGGAAGCAAGGTAAAACTGACTACTAAAAGAAAAAGGGGAAATGAAAGCAAAGGCATTCTGGGAACCAAGCGGAGCACAGCATCCAGATGTACTCAGCAAAAGCAGAGCCCAACCTGCCTATCTAAGCATTTTACTCCTCTCTATGACTCTGTTCTTTTCCAGGTGAAAAGCCAAAGCAATCCAACGGGACTCTTCTATGCTTGACTTCAAGGTCAGGAAAGAAGGCTCAGTCCTGGTATGCCAACATTTCCCAAAAAAATGGAAAGGAGGTACCTGCGTTTGCACTGAAATGATCATTGGACAACTTACTGATTGATGTGTAATGACTGTCGCATAGACGTGGGAGGGGATGACTCCACCTCACAGCACGCCTTTCATAATTAATATTCAAATCATCTGAAAGGGAAGGAGCAGGATATCTTATTATGCAGTTACAAGTACATGGGATAGAATCAAACCGAAAGCTCTTCTCATGTTTTTTTCCTTGTTCACCTTTGGGAAGCAAATGCAAATTCAATCCATGTAAATGTGGGTGTCATAACTTTACACACCCCGGCAAGTTCTGTGTTCCAAAACTGTGCTTAGTTTGGCAACAAAACAGGACTGCTGTTATTGGCCCATAAGCCGTGATAGATATCACGGCTGATACTCCATTTCTCACCAGGCAGCGCAATCACTTCTCTCCCCACAGGATGGGATTTTAATTATCCACTAGATCAGCGGTTCACAACCTTCCTAATGCCGCGACCCCTTAATGCAGTTCCTCATGTTGTGGAGACCCCCAACCACAGGGCCGGGGCAGCTGAGGAATCCACAGTGAAAACACTACATACAGGAGGATTCACAAAGTCCCTGCAAATGTGACAGCACTTCTCAATTCGTTTGCAGCTCATAAGGTTTACAAGCAGTGGTACAGAAGAAGTGAGAAGGAAACACTGACATCTAATTTGCAAGTCTCATAAAAGTGTGCTAGGGTACACACATGACAGAGGCACAGAGAAGAGGGGAATTAATTTCTTCAAAAACAACAACAACAGCAACCCCATAATGCATGATTTACCAAGTTCATTTTTTAAAAGATGGGTTTAGAAAAAGATTTTTTTTTTTTAATTTTGCAAAATTTTGCTGCTGGTGCTGCGCGACCCATGTAGCTGCATCTTGCTGCGTCTGCGCGCTGCCTTCTCTACGCCTTGATCAGCTACTATGGCAGCATGGTGGGGCAGAGAAGCAACCCTGCTGCTGGCCTCCTTGAGGGGTGCCGCGTGGGGGGCGAGGGAGGGAGGGGTGGGGGGACACTCGTCACGAGCCCTCTGAATGGGTAGTTCGACCCCCAAAGGCATCGCAACCCACAGGCTGAGAATCTTCTCACTAGATAATGTTTCTTCCCGCCTTCCCATTATAAGCTTATTTCGGTTTCAAAACAGTTTCAATCCTCGCAGTTCCCACGTCAGGTTGGCTTAACATGCTTTCCGCGTGTTAAACCGCCCCAAAGCATTGTAAATGTTAATCCTCATTTCAACAGGTCTCACTCCATATTGTGCGCTTGAAAAGTTTTACATTTTTTACTGTGGGAACGGTACCGTGTTAAGGGATGAGAATGCGTGTTTAGGGTTTCCCTCCCCCAATAGCTTCCTTCCAAAGATAGTGATTTTACTGTAAAAATCCACCCCTTAAAGCAGCTGCTGCAGTATAGCAATATACCCACTTCACACCTGATAACAATGTTGCAATTTTTCAAAAGTTCTGACCTTTAAAAAAGGGAAAGGGAAGCAGCTGCAGGTTCTATTTTTAAGGCTATGGCTGTGGTGGTGAGCGGGTGAAGGGGGCTTGGGTTGCCACTGCTGCTGTGTGCCCTGGGAAGTGGGGAGAGGAGGGGAAAGAATTGCTGGCTGCCCGCTGCCATTTTTCCTCCATCCAGGCAAGTGGCAGCCACCCAGCTAGATTCCATGAAGGGGGCCGTTATGGGTGGCGCATTCACGCCAGGAGGAAGAGGGCAGGGCAACCCCGAAAAGCGGCTTTTAGAAAGTAGCCACTTGAGTCCCCCCTTGAGTCATGTACGCCACGTACGATCCTCAGAATCCGGATTGAACGCGATTATGTTGAAAGTAATGGGATCAGGCAAATTCGCATTTGCCTCCAGTTCTATTATTTCAGTTTAGGGAAACCGAATTAAGCTTATAACGGGAACTCCCCCTTCCATGCACAGATACAGAGCAAGTAAACACTGCTTTACTCCCCTCCTCCATTTCTGTCTGCCTGCCTATGTACGTTTTGCACAAACATAGCTTCAAGTGAAAAGGAATCCCCTTTTAGCCATCAGTGTACTTTGATAGATGCCTCTGTATTTCCACCAGAGAACTCACACAATGCACCACTGTAACCCTGAGCAATTGGCATTCTCTACTATAGCAACATTGTAATAAGGCCACAGAGAAATTATTCAAATGTCGGAACTGAGGTTGCACAAAGATGTGAGTTTAAATCAAAGATCCAAATACTCGGAGCCTACAAGAATGTGGATTTGTAAGCATTAGTCACTGAGCAAGGAAATGTTGGGAAGGCAGGGCAAACCTGGAGAGTAAGTGATATTTGTGGATATTTGAAGATATTCGAAATTTGATCAAATTCATCTGAATTTTGACATTTGAATTCAAATCTAATATCCATTAATTCAAATGGATTTCGGATCTGTTCATTTGAATTATCTGGACATTTGCATGTGTATAGGGTCGTGCAAAATGTGTACTTGGACACATGCATTTTTCCTGCATCTGTACGCATTTCTACGGATCCATATGGGACAAAAACGGGTTGCATACATGATAACTACAGCATGCATACAGATGTGTGCAGATGCGTACGGATGCTTAATGATGCGTACAGGCACATTTGAATGTTGTTGACATTTGTAAGTGCAAATTCGAATTGAAAATTCAAACAAATAGATCTGAATTTGCTTAATTTGAGTAGAATTTGGTTACATTCAAATTTTAAAGATTCAAATGGAATCCTGAAAATTGCATTGGTGCACGCCCTATTCCTCTCAGGTTCTGCAAACTGTTGTTCTGGGGAAGACTAAATACATTTTTAAAAAAAATCACCAGAAAGAGGGGTGTTTTTTTTCAGCATTTGGGAGAAGACTCCCTTGTGTTTTTCTTTTTAGGATGGGGGAGAAGGAAGAGAAGCAATATTCTGGGTGCTATGGCTGCTATGGGACAAAGTTTTTCTTTCTTTCTCTCTGCTATAAGGTTCCTTGAGAGGTGCATGCAATAAGCAGCACCTGATACATGGACTGGAGGACCGCATCCCCATTACAAGCTTATTTCGGTTTCAAACCGTTTTCAATCCTCGCAGATCCCACATCAGTTTGGCTTAACACGCTTTCTGCATGTTAAATCGCCCCAAAGCGTTGTAAATGTTAACCCTCATTTCAACAGGTCTCACTCTGGATTGTGCGCTTGATACGTGTTACATCTTTTACTGTGGGGACCCTACTGTTTTAAGGGATGAGAATCCATGTTTAGGGTTTTCCTCTCCCAATAGCTTGCTTCCAAAGACAATGATTTCAGTGTAAAAATCCATCCTTCACAGCAGCTGCTACACTGTAGCAATCTAGGCACTTCACACCTGATAACAATGTTGCAATTTTGTGCAATTATAGCTCTTTGGAGTTCTGATCTTTAAAGGAGAAAGGAAAGCAGGGCAGGTTTTGGGAGATGTGTGAATGTTTAAAGCCCCCTTGCTTGAGTTACCACTGCTGCTGTGTGCCCTGGGCAACGGGGAGAATCGCTGGCTGCCCGCTGCCGGTTTTCCTCCATCCAGGCAAGCAGCAGCCACCCAGCCAGGCTCAGTGAAGGGGTCCGTTATGAGTGGCGCATTCATGCCAGGAGGAAGAGGGCAGGGCAGCCCCGAAAAGCAGCTTTTAGAAAGTAGCCACTTGAGTCCCCCCTTGAGTCATGTACGCCACGTACGATCCTCAGAATCCGGATTGAACGCGATTATGTTGAAAGTAATGGGATCAGGCTACTTTCTAAAAGCTGCTTTTCGGGGCTGCCCTGCCCTCTTCCTCCTGGCGTGAATGCACCACTCATAACGGACCCCTTCACTGAGCCTGGCTGGGTGGCTGCTGCTTGCCTGGATGGAGGAAAACCGGCAGCGGGCCACTCGAGTCCCCCCTAGAGTCACATACGCCACCTACGATCCTCAGAATCCGGATCGAATGCGATTAAGCTGAAAGTAATGGGAACAGACAAATTCGCGTTTGCATCCGGTTCTATTATTTCGGTTTAGGGAAACTGGATTAAGCTTGTAATGGGGATGTGGCCAAGCAGTCAGTAGGCTGCTCAGGACTTTAGCACTGTTTAGCATGAGGCCTAGCCCACTTCTTTCCGCTTGTTTCACATTCTAGAGTGTCTCCTGCTAGCACACTGCATGCATGTTGCACAAAGCATAGCTTGAGGCCTTTTTGCACTTTAGTGCATGATTAGGGAACTTCTAGGGAAAGGCATCTGCACTCGGAGGAGGCTGCTACAGCCTCCAAGCACCCTGCCCTCCCAGAAGTTCCCTAACCATGCACTACTTGTGGAGCATAAAATTGTGCTCCATCCCCTCCCCAACCTTCCCCAATTACTTACGTGTTGCCTCCAGTCGGGGAGCATTCGCACCTCAGCTGGACGAGGAATTCAACAGGGCTGCAGCCCTGCTGCCCTCCTGAGGCGACCACGACCATGACCGCACAGAGCGTCAGTGCAGGGTGCCACAGCCAAAATGGCCATGCTCTGAAGAGGACCGGTCCTACAATCAAATCAAGGTAACTGTTCGTTCAAGGGGGGAAATGGATAACATTGATTAGCACTCCAAGCTAGTCAATGTTAGTTCATCACATTCCTTTCCCATCCAGTAGACAGGAAGAGAAGTGCAAAGTCCGCCATGTCTCCTGCTAACGCACTGCATGCATATTCGACAAAGCATAGCCTGGTTTAGAATGCTTTAAATGGCCACCTAGGCTGGGACAGCTGTAGATATTTCTTTTAGATATATTACTGTCTTACTCCCAAGTAAACTGCCTAAGGAGTCTTGGAACAGGCCATCCAAGTGCAGACAGCCTTATTCCAGTCTAGCCCCCTTAGATGCCGAAATGGCTTAAATTGTAATCCATCGTTCATCCATCTTAGAGTGACAGGATACATCAGTCATCAAAGTGAGAAGCCATTTTCTTTCTGCATTATCCACTGCAAAAGTGGGTTTTCTTGTCACTACTGATGTGTGCTCCCCCTCTGAAAGGAGGATAAACATTTAGGGCGAGGTGAGGCCTAAGAGAAGTATATTAGATTTAAAAAAACAAAACAAATGATGGCAGTAAAATAAAATATTCTCACTTATTCTGGATGCAAATCCTAGTCATTCTCAGTTTTATTTATTTTTAATTGCTTTTTAAACCCCACTTATTAACTTATAAAGCAGAATCCTCCAATGGTCTCTTGGAACTGTGGAAAAATACAGAAAATGTCTGGGTAACGTAATATATCTTTAAAATTAAAAATATACCAAGGAAGCATTTCTAATCTAATAATGCACGCTGACTTCCTTGTGTACTTGCGTCAGATTAAATTACACTTAGTCAATGCATGTTGCTTAATTGCTGATTTGCTAGTTAAACAATTCTTCACTGTATAAACACAGTTGGTTTGTCATTATTACAAACCCCCTTTTAAAAAAAGAAAGTCATGTACAGTTTCATAACAGACATCAATTATCAGCCCTGTTTCTCTGACAGGGTTATTAGAAAGATGGAGTAAGAGGCATGCTGGGTTTTGCGTCCAGGCAGGAAAAGATTTCCCAATGCGTTTTTGAAGCATTTTCTGTGGGAACAGTATCGGGGTTGACTGCGATTTAAAATGAAAAAAAAAATGGGAACAGCCAGAATGCATGTTTGCATCAGGTTTAGCTTTGTTTCATTTGTTAAAACTTAAGTGGGAATGCACATCTTCAAAGTAACAAGCAGTTTCCCTTCCACATTATTTGAACCAGAAAATCAGCCTTTGGATTAGATAATGCAGAAGTTACCTGCGGTATCACAGAGGATTTCTGTGGATTCCTGAGGTATCATTTTTCTACAGCACGCAAAGGACAAACGCGTGATGCTTTTCTCTAACTTGTACATTCAGCTGTGCAGCTGAATTCTGACCCAGTACAGCCAAGCATTGGGAGGCACTGAAGTGAAATAAGACCTTAATGTGGGAAGATGATGGATGGTGAAAATTAATGTTATGGGCACTGTACTTCATTACACAGGGCCAATTATTTTTAGGGAGGTTCCACATGAGAGCAGAGTCTGCATTTCAAAGGCAGATAGCTCCTAGAACTTTCTTTAATGTTCTTAATGTTGCTTGTGGTTGCAGCTAGGTAGACTCTGAGTAAGGAGAACACCAGACTGTGGAACTTTTGTTCCCTGGTTCACTGTTTTTGCCCAGAGTCTCCTTCAGAGGACACATAAAGTGGTCACGACAGCCCACCATTTCCTATGCTGTCCAAAGAAGGATGACGGGGCAGGTAGGTGCGGATTATGTAACCTAGCTAAACCATTGAGGGAGTCAAAGAGCCTATTTGCATTTACCTGGTAGGCGAACTTTGAGAATGCTGCTACAGACAGCATTGGTTTAGTGGTTAAGGAGTTGGACTCTTATCTGGGAATATCGGGTTTGATTCCGCACTCCTCCACAAAGCCAGCTGGGTGACATTGGGCTAGTCGCAGCTCTATTCTGAGCTCTCACAGCCTCACCTACCTCACAGGGAGAGAGAAGAACAGAAAGCTTTGTCAGCCGCTTTGAGTCCCCTTAAGTGGGTGAGAAAAGCAGGGTCGAAAAGCCAACTCTTCTTCCTCCTGGATCAGTTAATGTTCCAGTTGTAGCTCCCGGAACATAGAGATGTAGAACAGTTTCATTTCAGCCCTTCTCACCAGCAAAGCCATTTTAATATTGGAAAGGCTGATTTTCTTTAATTATGGAGCTACATAATGGACTTTGATATTAGTATAACATTCCTGGCTCAGATGGACTTTTTAACGCACTTGATCCCTATGATTGTTCCTTAGAACAGATGGCTGTGGAACCAAGCAGGAAAAAGGAGATCCTGGACCTGATCCTAAGATCTGGTACAGGCTACCACTGTGGTTGTGATAACATCCAACATAAATATTTAACTTAGGGAACTTAAAGGAAAGTAATAACAAAGAGACGGAATGAGCAAGTTAGAAGAGTTTAGTCATTCCAAAATGCACGGGGACTATTTACAAATACAGTAATGGAGGATCAGTTAGAATGGATAGCTAAGGAGAAAGGGCGCTGCCAAGTCCAAGTGTGGCTTGCAAGTGCAGTATGGGAAGGGATTCAAAGCAAGAGAAACTTGTTCCACCTCTTCCCTCCCTCCCTCCCTCATCAGCCACCTGTGTATCATATGGGCTGCACCCACACTTACCTCAGAGCAGCACACCTGATGATCAGATTGATTGAATTACTACTGTATTATTTTGATGGTCTTGTTTCTTCTTAGTGCCTGATTGCTATAACCAGTCCAGCAGATGCAATAATTGGAAAATACCTCTTGAGCGTGGAAACAGATTCAAGCATTTACCGTCCTGACAAAAATATTTTCTATGTCCTGTTCAACCCTTGGTGCAAAGGTAATTAAAATAATCAAAAGTGAATTAATATCTATTAATTCTTTATTTGGTAGACGTGAAATAGTAGCTGACTCAAAAAGGTGGCTCAGCCAGTGATTGCCCTTTGCTGTTTTGAGCTGTATCCTTTCTTTTTTAAAAAAAAGATGGATCAAAAGCAGTATAGAGGTGATAGCTGCCTTAATCCACATTAAAGGCCCGGAAGTACACTTCCAAAGGGTATTATGGGATGGGAATACCAGCATCTCATCCTACCACCTCTTTGAGCTTCTTTTAATGCCTGTGAATATGAACATTCTCCTAGCAACAGTTTCCCCTAATCCTTAAGTGTGTTTCTTTACAACTATTACGATTTTAGTTGTTTTTAAATCTCTGCTGCGTGAACCAATTCAAAATTATGTTTTAATGGGAAGCAGTATGTAAATATTTTAAATAAATAAACACAATAATACTAAACAAAATTATAAGGCTGTGAAAACCCTTTATCTTGTCTTGGGATTTGGAGAGAATGATTACGTGGCTTCCACAGAATCTGTGTAAATATTGTATTTGTGAATATAGTGGGTGATGCATAAGGATATAGTATTGATTATATATATATTGTATCTGTCTCTTGGAATATGAGAGATAGTAAGTTCAAGACAGAATCCTCTGTTCTGTTGTTCCCGTATCTCTTACATGTGGTCAGGGTATATGAGAAAAATTATTTTAAAAACAAAAGAGCTCATTACGACACAGCCTCAAAGGCAGGTCAGACAGGGTAGAATGTTAGGGGAAAGCTCTTCAAATGTTGCTGGATTCTTACCCAACGCTGGCCATTACGGCAAATGGTCAGTGATTATGGGAATTGTTAACTCAAAACAGGTGGAGAGAGACAGGGAGATTCCACACTGAGTAGTATGGCGGACCAGCAAGCGTACTAGGAACCCTTCTTTCACACACTAAACTATGGTGTGGTCTAAACTATGAGGCCACCCTTTGAGTGCCTCTCTTAGACGCCACCAGCATGTGGAAGGGAGATTCCTAATTCACTTGCTGGTCTGAGGTACTAGTTAGTGCAGAATCAATCACAGGTTCTTTATTTCTTTATTTCTTGAATACCAAGATATTATATCTGTTACTGCGTTTGCACTTTGTCCTGAAGCTGCTGCCCTGGCATCCTGAAGTTGCATCTTTCCACAAGTACGTGGAGGTGTGAACTTCCAGGTCAACTTGAAAGATCATCAAAGGGATCTCCTGGAGTCTGGACCAGGTTTTTTCTAGACTTGGGGCATTCTAACACCAGATCAGTCAAAGGTCAGTGGTGGCATGTGACCATTGCTGTTAAAGGCCCTGAGTCCTCACGGTGTGCTGGTTCTATGCATCCTGAGGTGAGACCAACATTAAAGCGAGTTGGAGTAGCCTGTGTCTCTGGCTTTGATCAGCTGGGAGAGGTAACTTTTGTTCCCTGCTAGGATCACAGGGTCACACTTAAGGTTTAATCCAGCTTCAGTCCACTTTCAGAGTGAGAATACATCAAAGTCACAAGCAGTTTTCATTCAGTGTAAAATAACTTAGAAAAATTCACCTTTGGGACAGATAATGTGGAAAGAAAATTACCGGTTGCTTCGCTGATGTATTCTCTCACTCTGGAAGTAGACTCAAGCTGGATTAAACCTTAAGTGTGACCACAGCCGGCTCTTAATGTACTTTTGTCAGTCAGAAATAGGGATGTGCAGAAATATTCAAATGCATTCAAAATTCAATCAAATCGACCAAATTTTGAAATTTGGATCTATTCATTCGAATTATTAGGACGTTCGATGTGTACGGGTTTGTACATGATGCATACTTGAACATGTGCATCTTTACCACATCTGTACGCATTTGTATGGATCCGTATGGGATGAAAACGGGTTGCATATGGAATAACCACAGGATGCATCCGGACATGTACAGATGTGTATGGACCCGGGCAAGATGCATATGGGCATCTACAAATGTTGTCGACAATCATAAGTGCAAATTCGAATAAAAAATTCCAACAAATAGATTCGAATTTGCTTAATTCAAATTGAATTTGGTTAAATTCAAGCTTTAAACATTCAAATCGAATCACATTTTTGGGTATTTGATTCAAATTGAATCAAATCCTAAAAATTGCATTCGTTAACACCCTTAGAAGTCATTTTATTGAAACTTGTGCTTCACTTCCACTACTCTGTGTTATGTTTTATATTTCTCACTATTGCAATTTCAATTATTGTGAACTGCTTGGATATAAATCTTGATCAAAATAGAATTTGCATCTGCATTTCCACCATCTGATACAATAACAGGAATATTCAAGAAGGTACTAGATTACTAGAAGAAGCAACGTGCGTTCTGTAAAAATGGGTGTGATCTGGAGATCAGCATTGAGAATGGGAAAACTAAAGCTCCAATGAGTGTTCTCAAGAACCGCATGTGATTTATTTTGTATAGCGGATGCTGTTTTCATGCCAAATGAAGAAGAAAGAGCCGAGTATGTGCTCAGTGATATTGGCTATCTTTATGTCGGATCAGCAAAAAATATACGTGGAAGACCCTGGAATTTTGGGCAGGTAAATAATCACGTATTTCTCTTTCCTGTCTAGACATAACTATGTTTTGTCATTTGCCAAGTACATATGAATATAGAATCACACAGGCTTCTTCTTCGCTCAGTACAGGGGCCTTTCAGCACTTGGCCCTGTAGTCTGTGTGCAGTACACTCCCGGATGGAGCTTCTGGACCTGAAAGGGGCATTTCCAGCTCAGAAATGGCCCCTTCTGTGTTGGAGTGTACTGCAGCTTCGCTATGTGTGAAGCACAACCTTGTGCTCCACACGCATACTTACCTTGACTTACCTTGAGTGAGCCAGTTTGGTCTAGTGGTTAGGGAGCCGGACTCCCTTCCTACTTGCAGACACTGTTGTTTTAATACATACTGTTACTGTTTTAATAAATGAGACCTCCAGGTATAGGGTGGGATAAATCCACCCACCCACCCACCCACCGATCCACCCACCCATCCACCCATCCACCCATACATCCATACATCCATACATCCATACATCCATCCATACATACATACATACTAGTGCAAATCAAGAGAACTGGAACAAAGGACAGTAAAGCAAAGCGTGTGGTTGCAAGTTTGCATACAGTACTCTGTAGCATATTAATGTGGGCAGGGATAGATTGCCATGGGGAGATAATAAGCTTTTTAGGAAGCAGCTATAGCTCACTGGTTGAGCAAACTGCCTGGAGAGCAGAGGTTCACCAGTTCAGTCCCCAGCCTCTCCCCAGAGGTGGGCAATTGCAAACAACTTCTGTATCTGTGCCTAGAAAACTGTACAGACATGTTTATGGAGGTGCTCAGGCCACAACTCACTGGTACCCATTCTCTTGTATAAAGCCATTGTGAATGGAAACAGGTTTTATTCCTACCAGTAGAGGGCAGTAGCACACTGGGATACAGATGGCTATTTTCAGTGACTGTTTTAAACCCGTAGAGACGCTTGTGTAGTTACTGTGAAGTTTTATACATTAAGAAGGAATCCTTTATACACTCAAAGATCATGTCAGTATAAAATTCCTTTCATTATTAACAACTGAAGCCTTGGAGATTTCTATGTTCTCTTAGGAAATGTCATTCCTTGCTTGTTTATTCGATGTCCACAGAGTGCATTAACTTCGTTTGAAATTCTCTTGAAGTATTTCAGTCTCCAGAGCTGCCTTACATTGAGGGGAACGGTAACCGAAATAAGCAGTTTATGACTAGATTTTGCTTTCTGTTGCAAAACAGTATGAGGAAAACATCTTGGATTGCTGCATGTACCTCTTGGACAAAAGCAGCCTCAAGCCAAAGGCGAGGAAAGATCCTGTGATTATCTCCAGAGCCATGTCGGCATTGGTATGTTGAATGTTTTAACCCAGCGTTGGAATCTCTGGCAGAATGATTACTGTTCTTAGTTAGCGGTCGGAGAGACATGGACAGTATAATCATGTCTGGTCTTGGAAAGGGAGGCAAAGGCTTGGGCAAAGGAGGTGCCAAGCCCACCATCCACCACTTGGCTCACCATGGGGCCATGAAGCATATTTTGGCCCTCATCTGTGAGGAGACCCGTAGTGTGCTGAAGGTCTTCCTGTAGAATGTGATCTGGGACGGTGTCACCTACACCGAGAACGTCAAGTGCAAGATGGCGATGGCTATAGATGCCTTCTATGCCTTGAAGCGCCAGGGCCTCACCCTCTACGGCTTTGATAGCTAAGGGGCCCCTCCACCGGTCACTGAACAACAGCATCAAAAAAGGAATCTCTGGCAGAATAATGAGGCTCCAGGCCTGGAACAAACCAGCAGCCCTCTGGAAACCCCTCATCTGCATTGCAGACTAGTCTTCTGTAAGGTCATGCCTCCTATGGAACGCTCTGCCCGAATGGGATGTGGCACTGGAATGGGCCCTGGTGAGGAAATGGTGCTTCAAAAGAGTCCCCCGTATGTTCTCAGCAGTAGACCAACACAATGGCTCTGTGTGTGTCCCCAAGGCCTCAAAATTACAGCATGCCGAGCCTGGTCCCATTTTGCCTTCCTCTTGCAAGAAGCCCTGGAAGCAGGCCACTTCTGCACCCCAAGCTGCCCCTCTGATCTTGGGGCAGATTGCTTGATCTAACCCATAACTGGCCCAGCACAGGGCGAGACAACATGGTTTCCTTTTGGTTAGAAGAAGAAATCAAATCAAACCAAGTCCAGCGAGCGAAACCACATTTCGGCAAGGTTGCTTACACTGGATATTCCAGACCATGCCCTATACTCCCGTTGTGGCAGAAGCATAGCAGGGTGGTAAGAACAACGCCAAGGCTGCCTCCAGACTTACGGAATAAATCTGCCGTTAAAGATAAAAGCAAAGCGAGAGCTGAGTCAGCTAATCCCATTTGAGATGCCCTCCTGCTCTCCTCCTGCTCTTCTTGCCGTTCTGCCCGGACTGGCAGGAAAATTTGAATTTTGTTTCTACTGTGCAGCAAGTGTACTTAGACCAGCATTAAGGTAAGAGCACAGTAGCGATTGGATAATGCGAGGCCATGAAGATGCATCGGTTGTCATGTGTGACGCCCCAGTCACGACTGCGCATTCCGCTGCACAGTATAAGAAAGTCTGGATGCAGCCCTAATGTTTCATATTCATTACCTATGATAACTAGAAAATGGTAGCTGTCCTTCCTCATCCTATACTTAGTGTGCTGCACTAATGATAAGGAGCTTGGATCAAAGGATGCAATGTACTCCTGACAGTGAAAACAAGATGAGCCTTCTATATGTTGCATATAACTTAGGGGCCGCATTCCCATTAAAAGCTTAATACAGTTTCCCTAAACCGAAATAACAGAACCGGATGCAAACATGAATTTGCCTGATCCCATTACTTTCAACTTAATCACACTCGATCTGGAATCTGACGATTGTACGTGGCATACGTGACTCAAGGGGGAATCCAAATGGCTACTTTCTAAAAGCCACTTTTCGGGGCTGCCCTACCCTCTTCCTCCTGCTGGGAACGCTCCACCCATAAGGGATCCCTTCAGGGAGCCTGGCTGGGTGGCTGCCGCTTGCCTGGATGGAGGAAAAACGGCACCGGGCAGCCAGCGATTCTTTCCCCTCCTCTCCCCATTGCCCAGGGGATAAGAAGAGGCTTTTAAAATTTTGTGTGTATCTCCAAGGTCTCTAAATCACCCCAGGGGCATCCAAAAACATATGTGTGAACATAACTTAGTCCTGTGGCAAAAAGGCAGTTTTCTCCAATGGTAGCTATGGTAGTTGACTGGCCTACATTGGCCATACTTCTAAATGCTGTCCTGAAATATGGACTTACCTGGTTATTATGATGACAAGATTGGTCACATACTGCATGAGGATATCCTAAAACAGCCCCTAGGATTCAAAGTAACATCTCCTCAAATTGTGGTGTGTGTACCTGTTTATTAGAATAATGGTTATCTCCTTTCAGGGCTAAAAGGCCAGAGCGGAGAAAGACAGAAATGAATCTTAGCATATGCTAATCTAGTCCGTCCATCCGTCCGTCATTTTATTATGTTCTTTGATCAGTGGTAACCAAACAAATGACATTTCTGCCCATTCCCTTGCATGATCCAGATAGGTTGATTCAAACTATGCGGTCTGTCCCCTTGTGCAGCCCACAGGAGACCCATTTCAGCTGAAATGGGCCTCTTATGGCCCTAGTGAGAGCTTATTCATAGCAGGATTGATGCATCTTGAACATAAGTCACAGCAGAAAGAGCAATAAAGGAAGACAAGACTAATTGTTTCAGCAGCATCACTCCTGCAGGGACATAACCCCTCGGGATCTGGTAAGACTACAGCTGTTACAGAATACTAATGAAAATCAGAATGTGAAGGAAGAGATTAGGGGCCTATTTGCACTTGGCCATATTCTGGAATATATCTCAGGATAGGGGGTCTGCTGCCTACATGCTAATACAGACTCCAGCAGTCCTCACCTGGGGCCTGCTGCACTCTGTCCTAGTATGTGGACAGCAGCCCCCTATTCCAGGATATAGAGTGATCAACCAGTGGAACAGACTGCCACGGGAGGTGGTTGATTCCCCTTCGATAGAGGTCTTGAAGGAGAGACTGGACGGCCATCTGTCTGAGATGGTTTAGGAGATCCTGCCTTGAGCAGGGGGTTGGACTCGATGACCCAGGAGGTCCCCTCCAACTCTACCATTCTATGATTCTATGATTCTAGCCCAGAATAAATCCAAGTGTGAACAGGCCCCAGGTTACGTGACTTTTTCATTATCCAACTGTTTCTAGGTTAATTCCGAGGACGATCGTGGAGTGCTGTTTGCAAGCTGGACGGGGAAGTACCCGGGGGGTACTCCGCCAGTGGCCTGGACAGGAAGTGCCCCAATTTTACAGAAGTATTACAAAACTAAAGCAAGTGTTTTGTATGGCCAGTGTTGGGTTTTCTCTGGAGTGCTTACCACAGGTAACCTGTGCATGTTGGAGCGGTGGCATGCCTCTTCTGTGAATTTGCCCGAGTGAAATCATTATGGTCACAGACCTTAGAATATCAAATGCTGGGAAATCAAAGCGGGAGGGAGGTTTATCTTTATGTCTTGTTTGCACCTAGGCATTTATACACATTTGATCTATCTTCAAAGCCAGAGAGCACACCGGCAAAATGACTAGCCATTTTCTTTCCACCTTATCTAACTCAAAGGGGAATTTTCTGGATTAAATCAAATGAAAGGGAAGCTGCCATTTTGTTGATGTGTCCTGCCACTTCAAAAGTGGATTGAATGTGGATTAAAACTTGGGTGTCGCTGGGCCATCTAGAAACAGAATGTTGAAGTAAAACAAGGCTGCTCAATTGTGGCCGTCCAGATTTTGCTAGACAACAAGAACTAATGGGATCTGTAGTTCAGGAACACTTACTAGAAGAAGACTTGGAGCATCTTTGCTCTAGGAGAATCTTCCTTTCTGGTGCTGACCTCTTCAATGATTAAACCTGAACCTCTTCTAAAATTGGGGCACAGAAGAATAATCAAAATCACTTAAGCATTTACCATCCTTTGGGTACTCTTCCCCAACTTATGGTCTGATTGGGGGTTACCATGCTACATAAATATGCAAGGAGCAATCGTCACAACTAAGGCCTTTAATGTTATCAAAGTCCTTTCTTACTCAAGTTTGGCATGGCCTATTGTTTTGGGGGAAGATCTAAAAATTTGTCTCTTCAGGGAAATTTTGTGGCTTGGAGTTTGTTGTTTTTCTGTTTACATTGCTATTTGGTTTACATTATGATTTCATCAGCTTGTTTTCTGAATTTTTATGATAATGTATGAGTTATAAATACAAAGTGAATGGATGGATGTATTCTATTTGCCATGTAGTCTAACATACCGTATTTTCCGGCGTAAAAGACGACTGGGTGTATAAGACGACCCCCAACTTTCCAGTTAAAATATAGAGTTTGGGATATACTTGCCGTATAAGAAGACAACACCTGGCGTATAAGACGACCCCCGACTTTTGAGAAGATTTTCCTGGGTTAAAAAGTAGTCTTATACGCCAGAAAATACAGTAGTTTGCACGGTGCCTGTATTCACGTATGTCATTACATGAGCCAGTTTGGTCTAGTGGTTAGGGAGCCGGATTCTTATCTGGGAATACCGGGTTCAGTTCCATCCTCCCCCATGAAGCCAGCTGGGTGACCTTGGGCTAGTCACAGCTCTCTTCTGAGCTCTCGCAGCCCCACCTACCTCACAGGATCTGTGTTGTGGGGAGAAGAACAGAAGGTTTGTCAGCCACTTTGAGTCCCCTTAAATGGGTGAGAAAAGCAGGGTAGAAAAGCCAACTCTTCTTCTTCTATGTCAACATGCAGAGTTTTTTTTTAAAAAAAGCAACAGTTATAAATTGATTTAGAAGTGATAGCCGAGCAGCTTTCCCACACATGAGTATTCCCATCCTGCCGTTAATCCGCATTAACGGAGAGAAAATGCATCTTTAATGCATATTAGAAGAAGACTGGAAACATTAGCTGGATCGTTTGGGCACATATATCGTAGCAAGTTCTGAACCTTTTTTAAAATGTGTGTTGATGCAGCCTGGAACATAGCACATCCCTTGAAAAGCTGCTATGATCCAGCTTTAGCAATAGCTACCGTTGATTTTAATTTAATAACTGGATTATAGCAGCTTTTCAAGGGATGGAGCATGGCATAGGCTGCCTAGAGCTGACATCTCCTTTTTCCGTTTCAGTTATGCGCTGTCTGGGAATCCCGGCCAGGAGTGTGACCAATTTTGCTTCAGCGCATGACACAGAGGAAAATCTTAAAGTTGATATTTACTTGAATGAAAATGGAGAAAAAGTGGAATCCCTGACAAGAGATTCAATTTGGTAACCATGGCTACTGATTACTAATGTCCTCCATATGCCTCGCAAAAGAAAAAAAATCCAAGGGAAAGACTAAAAATATCTTTCTTGCATTTGACACCTATGAGTGAAGCATTTCTATGACCTGAATGCTTTTAAAATGATGCTCCAGTTTGCCTTCGTCCCCATAAAAAGGGTTAAAGGCAGTTTGGTCTTATGGTTAGAGTGCCGGACTCATATCTCGTAGCCACTGGGTTTGATTCTGCACTCTTCCCAGTGTGGCATGACTTTTTTTTTTTCTTAAGACAGGGCTCCCACTTCTTTAATAGTTAGGTATAGGGATGTGCCCAAATTGGGTTTTTTGGCATTTGCTTCATAACGAATTGAATGTTAGAAAATTCATATTTGTTTGAATAGATCCCCTTTGAATGTGTTAGGATTCTATCCGATACGAATATATTTGTACAAATTCATACGACTATTAGATACAAATGCATAAAGATCCTGCATATGAATCCTATACAAATGCATATGTATTGGATATGTATCCCATACTAACGCATATGTATTGGATAAGTATCAGATATGTATCCTATACAAATGCATATGTATCGATACACATCTGATATGTATCCCCAGTATAACAAATGTATGAACTATTCTTACGAATGTTCTGAAACATTTGTATTCGTACGAACGTTAATATACAAATGTCGTAACATTCGCTTTGTGTATGAATGTCCAAATCTGTCCAAATTCATCCGAATAACTACAAATATCCCTAGTTTTATTGTCAAGTTACCATTGCAAAATATCCCCCCGCCGCAACTTTTCATTGTAAAATGTAAAAGTTGTTAAGAAAGAATACAATGCCGTCAGTGGCATAAAGGTTTTATTTTTTCATCAGGCTACCTTGGAAATAAGCATAATCACCTGCCTCAAAAGACTTTCAGAAGACCCGGTGTCTTTTCTTTTCCTGCAAGGATCTGTTTGTCCCCACCATTGACAAGACTGCAATTTAAGACCCCTGCTCAAGTCCTTTGTTGTTGTGGATACCAGAAAAGAGGACCCTTTGTTTGTTTTTAAACAACTGCTTAGGGGAGTGATGCAGAAGTGCCCAGATTTAAAATGAAGAATTTCCAAGAACCAAGATTTCAATTATTAAACGTTTAGTGCGCCTTGTATAGCTAAACACCACTTGAGGTTCTCCAGGCAAAGTCTTCTGGTCCGTGAAGATCTTATTTATTTTGGTAAGAGGTGGCATGGGTGAAGACCATATGAAGTCCAGTCACAGTAAAATAGGAGGGGGCTTAAAGGTGGGATTATTCACACACCATTTTGCCCCCCGCCTCTCCTGATCCTGAACCTTACATGATAGAAAAAGGCTTGGGAACACAAGGGCCACACACTGCTGTCTCTGGGGCACTTCTGAGGTACCCCTTTTGTTATGTGTGAAAACAGCCTAGGATCAAGGTATCTCCTGCCCTGCCAATCAGTGGATTGGCGTGTGATATGGGCACACTTAGTACTAATAGGTGGTTATTTAATATCTATATGAAGCCACTGGGAGAGGTCATCAGAAGATTTGAAGTGAGGTGTCATCAGTATGCAGACACTCAGCTCTATCTCTCTGTGCCATCTGAATCAGGAGAGGCAGTAGAAATGCTTGACAGGTGCCTGGAGGCGGCAATGGGCTGGATGAGGGCCAATAAATTGAAGCTGAATCCAGACAAGACGGAGGTGCTGTGTGTCACAGGGTCTCGGGTCCATGTAGTTGGGAGACATCCTGTCCTTGAAGGGGTCACAATGCCCTGGAAGGAACAGGTGCATAACTTGGGTGTACTCCTGAATTCCACATTGACCCTTGAAGCTCAGGTGTATGCCGTGGCCAGGAGTGCCTATGCCCAACTACAGCTTGTGCAACAACTGAAGCCTTTTTTGGACAGAGATGATTTGGCCACTGTTATCCATGCTCTGGTAACCTCTAGACTGGACTACTGTAATGCACTCTACACCCTTGAAGACAGTTTGGAAGTTTCAGCTAGTGCAAAATGCAGCCACCAGCGTGTTAACAGCTAGCTGGGACAGCTAGCCAGATGCACATCACACCAGTTTTAGAAAGGCTGCATTGGCTGCCAATTTACCACTGAGCCCAAATTAAGGTGTTAACTCTGACTTATTAGGCCCTAAATGACTTGGACCCCAAATATCTAAAGGAACGTCTTCTCCCATACCGACCTGCCTGTGCCCTAAGATCTGCAGGAGATATCCTTCTGCTTGCCCCACCCCCTTCAGTAGTGAGGCTGGTGGGCAGCCGGGAGAGGGCCTTCTTGGTAATGGCCCCCAGGCTGTGGAATAGTCTCCCCCTTGAGGTGCGTCGGGCTCCTTCTCTGTTTATGTTCAGGAAGGCAGTGAAGACGCACCTCTTTGCTCAGGCCTTTGGATAAATGTCAGCCATGTTTCCCCCACTATAGACACCACTGTTTTAATTGATATTGTTGTTGATTTTAACATGTTGAATTTTAGATCCTGTGGTGGTTTTTACTATTTTATTATATATTGCTTGTTTGATATGGTGGATTTTAAGGCTATTACCTGCCCAGAGACCTTCGGGTATAGGGCGGGATAGACATAAAAATAACGAATAATCAATAAATAAAAATACTTGGGATAAATGTAGCCATTCCTGATTAAGATACGTCAAGGATCTGACTTCATCTGTCTTCTGGAATTCAGCTTCCAGCATTCTCTGTAGATTGCACGAATAATGTTTAAATTAGTTCTTTCTGTACAGTTTAATTCTAGCTCACAAAGCAACTGTGTAGTTCACAATATTTGTTTTCAATTGTGCTGAAATCTAACTTGAACACAGGAACTTCCATGTGTGGAATGATGTCTGGATGAAACGGCCAGACTTACCAAAAGGCTTCGATGGCTGGCAAGCAATTGATGCTACACCGCAGGAAAAGAGTCAAGGTAAGACTTAGGCTGCGTTCCCATTATAAGCTTAATTTAGTTTCCCTAAACTGAAATAACAGAACCGGATGCAGACGCGAATTTGCCTGATCCCATTACTTTCAGCGAGAATTGCGTTCAATCTGGACTCTGAGGACGTACGTGACTCAAGGGGGGACTCCAGTGGCTACTTTTTAAAAGCCACTTTTTTGGGCTGCCCTGTCCTCTTCCTCCTGGCGTGAACGCGCCACCCATAAGGGACTCCTTCAGGGAGCCTAGCTGGGTGGCTGCTGCTTGCCTGGATGGAGAAAAAACAGCAGCTGGCAGCCAGCGATTCTTTCCCCTCCTCTCCCCATTGCCCAGGGCACACAGCAACAACGGCAATGCAAGCTCCCTTCGCCCGTCACTGTCACAGCCTTTAAAACATTCACACATGTCACCCAAACTTTGGCTGCTTTCCTCCCTTTTCCCTTTTTTAAAGGTCAGAACTTTCAAAATTGCAACATCATGAAGTGGTTGCATTGCTACAGTGTAGTGGCTGCTTTAAGGGGTGGATTTTTACAGCTTGCTTTGGAAGCAAGCTATTGGGGGAGGGAAACTCTCATCCCTTAACACGGAACGGTTCCCACAGTAAAAAAATGTGAAACGTTTCAAGCACACGAACCACAGTGAGACCTGTTGAAATGAGGATTAACATTTACAACGCTTTGGGATGATTTAACACGTGGAAAGCATGTTAAGCCAACCAGACGTGGGAACTGCGAGGATTGAAAACAGTTTGAAACTGAACCGGCCATCAGCCGCGTGATCGTGCACTCATTTACTCTTAACACTTTCACAGATCACCCACTTCACACCTGATAACAATGTTGCAATTCTCTGCAATTCTGGCTCTTTGAAAGTTCTGTGCTTTAGAAAGGGAAGGGAAGGGAAGCTGCAGCATTTCTGGGAGATGTGTGAATGATTTATGGCTGTGTGTGCAGGCAGCAATCCCTGCCCCTTTTGCCACGGAACGTCCCCAAGGTAAATGTTGTGAGGAAAACTCGCGACGTCCAGAAAGAACGATGAAACTCTTCTTTAAAGGGCACATATTTTGCCGCAGGTTTTCCTGCTTTAGTAGTGCTGGAAGCTCATTAAAAACCCTGGCATGGGGGCGCTCAGAGGCAAAAGAAGATTTTTATTACACTTTAAATTGCTTGGGGACAGGCCCATAGAGAGACAACAGAGAGTCAAAAAGAGACCATGGAGATGTGCCCTAACTGTTCTCCTTCATTTTTCTCTTTAGGAATTTTCCAGTGTGGGCCTTGTCCAGTAACTGCAATCAGAAAGGGAGAAGTTTATCTCCCCTATGATTCAAAGTTTGTGTTTGCCGAAGTGAATGCAGACAGGGTCTTCTGGATGGTAAAGTATGAGAATGGGAAAG
The DNA here is from genome assembly GCA_023333525.1 of Aspidoscelis tigris stejnegeri. Classification (NCBI taxonomy): domain Eukaryota; kingdom Metazoa; phylum Chordata; class Lepidosauria; order Squamata; family Teiidae; genus Aspidoscelis; species Aspidoscelis tigris. The sequence continues at coordinate 22,558,032 of JALMGA010000008.1, forward strand.
AAAAATACATCAAGCTCCGTGAAGAAACCAAAGTGATAGGACAGAGTATCAGCACCAAAGCAGTTGGAAAGGACACCCGCGAAGATATCACGACTCAGTATAAATTTCCAGAAGGTGATCCATGCATTGAATATTTTAGCTTAAGGAGAAATAATTATTTTCCACGTCAGGTTTCCACATCTATGTGTTTGAATGAATGGCTTCTGCTGACTTAAACGGCTCTTTTAAAAACTTTTTTTTAAAAAACCACCAATAATTAACATACAGTAAACATGTTTCAAAAGCTGATTCAATCGTATATTTATATATACGCTGAATTTTTGAAAATAACATTGTCAAATACAATCTCAGCAGGCAGAGGTGACCTAGTTGTTCTTTAGTAAAGAAAACATTGACAAAGGTCAATAAAATAACGACAAGGGTGGCCATTTTGAGCTTTTCTTTCAGCTGGCCTGGTTGTTCTTTAGCCTTCAGTATCTTCTATTTTGGGAATGGCCATAGATAAATGGAGGACACCTCCCTTGCTTGCAAAAGGCCCCAGGTTTGACTCCATAAATCTTCCTGGAAGATGGTAGGTGTTTCCTATGAATCTAGTTTATTCCTTTTATTTTTCCTGTTTTTCAGACACTCCTGAGGAGAGAAAAGCTGTGGAAACAGCTTGCTCCTATCTGCAGTCCTCCAATTTAGGCTTCTGTGAAATCACACCTCCTCCTGAACCCCTCAAGGCTGATCTGAAACTTGGGATGGAAGGTGAAAAGGCACTGTGGCCAGGACAGCCCATTGATCTGAATCTTGTTGTAAAGAATGACTCTGCAGGAACATGGACTGTCCGCTTTGCAGCCTCTTGCCAACTGGAATCGTACACTGGGAAAGTAGAGGCCAGTCTTGCAACCATCAAGCAGACTGTCAAAACAGAAGGCAAACCAGGTATGCCAACCAAAAAGCAGACTCTGGGTAGCAAATGGTTTTCATGATGCCCTCCAGATAGTATTAGCCAATGTAGACTATAAGCAAGATCCCACAATTTCTTCTTGCTGTGTCCCACCAGAAGTTCTGCAAACCTTAGCTTACTTTACATGTGTGGTGAGCTGCATACAAGATTTGTCCACTGGGGCTTTTGGGGAGCCAGCCAAGCACCCACCCCCTTTGTTGTTTTTCATATGCTTGGTTGGCTCCTGAATGTCCCCAGTGTGCTGATCACATCTGTGTCTTGCCAGACAATGCAGGTAAGCACCGCTATTATAGGAAACCCAGCATCATTGCTGGATTTCCCATAATAGCACTGCACGCAACATGTTTTTTGCATATAGCTATTGGCATTCCAGTAGGAACACTTTGAGTATGTCTAGCATCCCCAATGCAATGCTGAGGTTTACCTCATGTCTGGAAGCAACCCCGAGTCCTAGATCAGAGGTATCAGCATGTACATCGTATTGCCTTGACTACCTAGGAACCAGTTATGAGCCACTGGAAAACTGAGATGTGTAAGTATTGGCACAAACAACTTTGCTAATCTGAAAATTCTAATCCAAGAAAAATTAAAACAGCCTGTGCTTTCTTCTCTGTGATTCTCTGTCCATTTTCTCAACCATCTCCACATTACATGCAATCTTGAACACTGTAAAAACATAGACCCTTTCCACATTTTGGGTTGCTCCAGATAAATTCAGGAACAAGGGCTGCTGTCCACATGCTAGTGTGGACAAAGCTCATGCTTTGTCTTCATTGGACTAAGCATGGACCAGGCTGAGTTACCTAAAATGGCGCCCTAGCCTGGTACAACTGTAGACTTACAACCAAACACTGTGGTCACACTTAATTTAGCTTCAATTCACTTTCAGAGTAAGAGAATACATCAGCAAAGTGACAAGCTGTTTTCTTTCAGTGCTAAATAACTCAGAAAATTCACCTTTGGGGTAGATAATGTGGAAAGAAAATTACTGGTCACTTTGCTGATGTGTTGTCTCTCTGAAGGTAGACTGAAGCTGGATTAAACTTTAGGTGTGACTACAGCAAAGATCTGAAGACCCGCAGACAGTGCCCCTCTGTTGTCTTTTTACCACACGGAATCCCTTTCAGTGGTAATCCAGGTTTGACCTGAGAACATCTAGGCCAGAAACTGCAAAGGCCGGAAATTCTTGCTCCCAGCAGTCCTAAGGGCTCTCCAGAGGCAGTAGCCAGGGCTGGAGTGGGCCATCTGAATGCAGAAGACCCAGAACAGTGAGGTGGTGGTAGAAAGGCTCAAAGAGGCCACCTTTATGCACGGTACCCCATAATTTCATCTACTTGTTGTGCCAATGTTTCCTTTACTAACAATCTTCTTTTTGTGTATTGGTACAGTCATTCAAATCCCTCTGAAAATAGCAGCCAATACCTACCTTAAAACTCTCATGGCAGTTGAAGATGAACTTCTAGTCAAAGTCAACATGATTGCTGAAATCCAAGAAACAAATGAGAAGCTCACTGAAGAGCTGATTTTAACCTTCCAATACCCACCTCTCAAAGTGGAGGTAAGAAGCTAAATGCTGTTGGCTCAGCGATGAGCCATAGTAGATGATGATGATGATGATGATTTTTTTTAGCAAACCAAAGAATACATGTCTGGAAAGAGGGGTTTTAAAAGACAGAAAAGTGGAGACTCTGACTTTTTACAAGTTAGCTAGCTTAGTGTTGTATTAACCTCAAACTCTGCATACTGAATTTATTGAGACAGAGGCTGGGTCCATACTCAGGAAATATAGTGACACTGTGGAGTTGCCCCATGTATCATAGATGACTCCACCATAGCCCTGCTTTCTTCCCCTCCCAAAATGGCCAAAGAACTGTTGGTGGGAAACCCACCATTGGTTGTAGGTTTTCCAGCAATAGTGTTTTTAGGCCACCTACTTACCTTTTGGATGGAGACGCTCTAATTACTCTCTCCAGTGCGCATGTGCAGAGCTGAAATAGGCGTCCATTCATGCACAGAGGTGACAGTAAGTACATTTGGGCATTTCAGATGCCCAGATATGTGAATCATTTAAAATGTGAATGTCTAGCAAAGAAATGATAGGCTGCATCCAGACACACTTATACTGCGCAGTCCTGATTGAACCATCACACACAATGAGCAAGCAATCATCGTGGCGTATACGATTGGGACTGCACCTTACCTTAATGCTGGTTAAACGACACTCACTGCGCAGTATGAAGAAAATCTGGAGCTTCAATCCAGTGCAGGCGGGAGGGCGAGAAAAGCATACGAGATGCTGGCTAAGAAGGGAAGGGCAGCTCAAAATTTGATTGGCTGCCTCAACCCGCGTGACGGCACACGTCTCCTTAACTCTCACTAGCTCCTATAGGGGAAGCTATGGAGCTGCCCTTCCAACTGGGATGCCCGGTCATTGGTGTTCCATAAGTATACTCCACTTTTAGATTTAACTGCAAAGTTATTCCGCTAGTCTGGAGGCAGCCATAATGGCAGTGGAGCAATACTCTCATGATTGCTTCCTAGCACAATATCTGGCTGCCGTCCGGAGGCCACCAGAAATTCTATTCACAAAAAGCCATCCTAAACCCCCCATTTGTTGCTTTGAGAATAGTTGCTGGCTGAATGTACTCGTTCAGTCAGTCTAAACCCCTGAAATGATTAGTAGATGCTCTTTTCTAGATGTTCTCAGGTACAACTTCCATTGTACAGTAGAAAACCTCTAGGTTTTGGGAGATAAACTAGCCTCTTCATCATGGGTGTTTTTCCACTGTCACGAGAAGTGATGGGTACTTAATGGGTACTTCTAGTGACAGTGGAAAAACACCCCAAGTCTCGGGATCCTTTAAGATGTTTTCATTGTCATGATGTTGTATTAGGGTAATTTTAAAAAATAAAGTTCTACTTTAAAGACTTTGTGACCTACACAACTGTAAAATAAAAAAGAGTAGCCACCTTCTGTATCTAGCATTTTTCTGGCCAGGAAAACTGTATCTGCACATTGTCAGAATATTGACAAAATTTATCCAGAAAGAGTTTGAGTGGCCTGTAGTGGTGGTAAGATTAGTAAACACCTTGTGTGAGGACTGAAGAAAATCCTTATTTTGTTCTACCCAGCTTGTCTTGCCTCATCTGGAATCTCTGATAGAATAATAGAATCATAGAGTTAGAAGGGACCTCTAGGGCCATCGGGTCCAACCCCCTGCTTTAATGCAGGATTTCCTAAATCATCCCAGACAGATCTAAGCCCAGCCTCTGCTTGAAGACCTCCAGTGAAGGAGAGCTCACTACCTCCCATGATGTTCTCCTGATGGCATTCGTAGTAAAGTATGTTGCAGGTTGTTTCCATTTTCTTCTTTAACTAAATAAATCCTCCTATGGCTTTTGTTTTACAGATGGCAGAGACTGCAAAAATAAATGAAGATTTTACCTGTGCATTCATCTTCAAAAACACGCTGTCAATTCCCTTAGAAAACTGCAAACTGCATGTAGAAGGCCTGGGCATCTTTACAATGGAAACATTTGATCAAGGGTAAACATAGAAAATAGGGCAAACCTTATCATTCTTATCTCTCCCTCTCTTCTGAACTTGAATAGTTTAGTTCAGTCAGGATTTGAATGCCACTGCAGCTATTATATTATGCTACTTCCCAAGCTGAGATTTTGGCAACTTTTGCATGGTCACAGAAGGTGTCCGTTGCTAAAGTGTACAGCCTGCTTCAGCCCAGGAGCAGGGAGATGGGCGTATTTGGAAACACCTCTGTGCTCTTGCAAATTTCATCTTGGAGAACAAGAGTTCGGCGACAATTCCCACTGCAAAGCCTCATCTGCAGTATGGACAGATCTGCCAGAAGACCATTGTTCCTGGTAGAACTCTGCATTGCGGATGTGCATGAATATTCATAACATCTGTTATTTGGACGAATTTGGACATTCAGACACAAATTGAATGTTACGACATCCGTACATTAACATTTGTACAATACAAATGTTTCAGAACATTCATACGAATATTTCAGATTCGTTAAACTGGGCAGACATATTAGATACATGCAGATACATATGCGTTGGTATAGGATACATATCCAATACATAAATGTTTGCATAAATGCTTACTGGGGCGCTTCTAAGGCCATCTGCTGGGACTCGAGAGCAGGAGAAGGTTTGTCCTTGTCTCTGCTTGAGATGCCCATGAGCATTTGGTGGGCCACTGTGTGTGACAGGATGCTGGACTAGATGGGCTGTGGCCTGATCCAGCAAGGCTTCTCTTATGTTCTTGTGTTCTTAGAATCCGTATGCAGGATCCATATTCAGGATCCGTATGCATTTGTATCAAATAGAATCCTACCACTTTCGAAAGGGATCTAGTCAAACAAATATGAATTTTCTAACATTCAATTTGTTATGAACTGAATGCCAAAAAATCCATTTATGCTCATCCTTACTCTGCATCTGTATGGGATAAAAACAAAAATGGCTTCAACAGTGAATTGTGTGAAAATGGACCACACATTGTTCGAGATAGTACATCAGAGCATCTGCTTGTGTGCAGATGGCACTTCATGCCTGATTCAGTCTACTGGACCAAGAAGCTCTCTGCTAGTAAAACTCATGTACAACAAGATATTTAGAAGGGATGGTAGATGAATACTGGATCTATCCTCAGCTTTCTTTATTTTTGCCTTTCTTTTTGGCTACATCCACGCCCAGTTAAAAATAAAATGCTTGAAAATGGCTTAGAGGTGCCTTTAATCCACATTAAACGCTAGAACAGGCACATTTAATGGCCTTCAATGTGGATTAGAAGTGGGATGGGAACACTAGCGTCTACATGCTACCACATCTAGGTCGAGGTCAAGCTACGTTTTTCATGTCTGCAGATGCAGCCTTTATCCGATTGTATATATGTCCCTTTGGTACTTTACTCTTTATAATGTCATGTGTTATATTCAACTTCCTTTTATATCATTTATATTTTGGTGTGGTACATTTTTAAGTTTTAGCATCCTTCTGTGAATCCTGTTTTTTTGGATTCAGCTTTTATTAACTGGTTTTTTTTCTAAGCTTACGTGTTCACCTGCATTTATCTACTTAGTTTGTTTCATCGTCCTTTTTTTTTTTTTTTTTTTTAGGGACGTAGCACCAGGTGGAATTTTTAAATCCAAAATAGTGTGTGCACCAAGGAAGACTGGACTGAAGAAGATAGTGGCCAAACTCAACTCGACACAGTTAAAAGGAATAACTGTGGAAAAGATTATTTCCATCACTGAATAAGAGGGCTTTCCGATTGTCATCAGGTGGTGTCTGCTAGGAATGAGCTTTCGGCACTGCCTACAACCTTGATTATGAGACAGATGTCAAGCTGAGGTTGTGATCAGACACAGAGAAAAAGAGCATCTCTGAGCTGCCTCTGAGGAAGCTGAGAGACAATCGCAAAATGGGACTGTTAACACACCAGTCTGCCCCTTCCCCTCCTCATGAACACTCCAGGCTAGAAAAGGGCTGTATCCAGACAGGATGAATACTTTGCAGGTACTGTGGAGCAGCTGTCAATCTGTCAGTCAGATTTTATGATACTCCGCAGTACCTGCAAGTAAAGCTCAATGCTCCAAATTAAAATATTAAAAATAGAACTGGAGCGTCAGCTGTTGAGTTTTCCTTCCCCTCTGCATTTTCCAGGTGTCTGGGTAAACTGTGCGAGAACTCGCCCTCACCAGAAAACATGTATACCTATCAGAGAGTGAGAGACTGACCATTGCTTGAAAGAATCCTCCCTTCTGCTTCAGAGGATCAGGAAAACATGGGGAGAATCTGTTTTCCCTGTGGAACGCCTTTACTGTGAAGTAAAGGTAAGCTCCTTGTTTTTCACTTATGTCTAGAGGCACCTAAGATGGATCAGAGAAGGGTCGAGAACATGCGTGATACCCACCACTGTCTCTGAGGTGCCTATGAGGAGCCCTTTTTGTTATGTCTGATTATAGCCTCAAAAAGTATAGTATAGCTGTTTGATTCTAACCAATAGGAATTTAGTAGTAATAATTCAACTCATTTCTTGACCTTACAGAGATTTAATGGTTTAATATTTAGACAATATACTTCCCTCTACTGCAGTCTCAGAGTCTACAAAGGACATCAAAACATTAAATAAAAGAATTAAATACAAAATAAAATGTCTTCCATTAATTAAAAGACAAAACATTTTTTTCCAGGCCCTGGAGTCTGCTCACTGTTGATGCCTGATGTATCTCTATGGGGAGACTGTTCCATAGCTTGAGGGCCACCACCGAGAATGCTATGCCCATGGGCTCCTTATTCCAAAATATTCCTTTGATTATTTGACTAATATCAAAACAGCCCAAGGAACTTTTAAGAGAGTTTTATTTTACAATGTTTCACCCAATCAGTATGCACACAGTAATTAAATATCAACACTGCTTATGATGTATGAGAAGACGATTTGTGGGAAAACACGGTCCCTTGTTTTTGTCTTGCCAACCATATTTCAACTTCACATAGTGCCAACTAAATTTACTATCTTTTTATTGCTTATCATTTGATGGTCTAAATGAAGAATATTGTAACCTGCAGACAGGCAGTGTTTCTTCATATTTAATAAAATAAGATGACAGTCAATTTACCCTATCCAGAGGTGTGTGGTTACCAGTACTTCAGTAGAAGCAGATTTGTCACTGGGCACAGAACTTAGCTTCTTGACATTTTAATTTAAAGACAAAATCATAAAAAAGGGTGTAATAAACAAAGATCACAACTCTTAGTATATGACTTTGCCTGTTTACAAAATGCTATTCCCTCCTAGGGACACACATGAACATTTGTAGGCATTCAAATTTCGATCAAATGTGCTGAATTTCGACATTCAAATAAAATGTCCCGAAATTTGAATGTAAACATTTGAAGTTCAAGTTTTGGATCTATTTGTTCAAATTATCCAGATGTTCATATGTGTATGGGCTTGTACACGATGCATATTTGAAGATCCACATTTGAACACATCTGAACACATTTGTACGGAACTATACGGATCTGTACAGGATGAAATCTGGCTGCATACAGGATAATTACAGTATGCATATGGACATGTATGGGTGCGTACAGATGCCGGGAAGATGCGTACGGGCACATAGAAATGTTGTTGACATTCGTATGTGCAGATTTGAATAAAAAATTCGAATGAATAGATTCAAATTTGGCAAAAACGAATCAAATCTTGTTAAATTCAAACTTAACAGATTCAATTCGAATTGAATTTTCAGGTATTAGATTAGAATAAAATGTCAAAAAAATTCATGCACATCCCTATTCCTCCCTCCCACATAGTAGTAAAGGTGAAATAGTAATTAGCATATTTCCCCCTTGTAAAGTCATTTAATAAATTGGGTTCACATGGTTTTTAAAATTTGTTACTATTGTAATAATTATTTTCCTCAACTCCTAACAGGATTACACACACATACCCAGTTTTCCTTAGCAAATGAAATCAACCATTTGAAGCCAATCTTTACCTACAAATAAAAATCATCATAACTACCTCCACTTTAAAGGCTATCATTAGTATGTCTAAAGGTGCAGCCTGCATTTTGTTTCCACAGACAGTAGGTGAACTGAAAGCCACATGGGACACAGTCATTTTTCCTGGTGCAAAATTTCACCCTGCAGAAATCTCTATACTCTCTTCTGTGGCAGAAACTGCTTGCAACATCTGTACTGTGTTGTGTGCAGGTTCCAAAAGGGCCATTGTGCAATGTCTGCAAAATTTGGGTGCTGGTGCCCATGACCATGCAAATAAGCTGCTAGTCTCTTTGACGATCTTAGGTGAAAAGCAAAAGAGGAAAAAAAGGCTTTCAGACAAAACACACACACACACAACCCTGTAAGCTGCTTTTTAGCAGTGGTTCTTATCTGATAGAAATGACACAGTCTGCGTATACTGTCTGTTACTTTGTGGTGGGTTCTCGCATCACCCACCTATTCTCACTTTCAAAGATTTTATACATTTGAAAACATGCCAAACTGAAGACAGAGAATGCTTCCCAAGCTCTTTCTTCTCTGTATATCCACACTTTCCAGGTGGCATTATGATTTGGGTAGGAGGCACATGTGAAGACTACACACATCCTCATGCCTTAGCTCTTAAATCAGCAGTAGCAACTTGCAAAAATCTGATTGCATGGAAATATGAAAATCCTTGACCACCCATTGCAGGTGAAGGCTTTGCCTTTGTCTTCTGCTGGAGAATGCCCAGAAGCAATTGGTGGGCCACTGTTTGAGAAATGAAGCTAGACTAGAAGGGCTGTGGCCCCATCCAACAGAGCTCCTCTAATGTTCTTAAGTATATCTCACACTAAAGCCATGTCTCCACTCAAATGGTTGAAGACACATGCAGATGCTTCTGACATAGCAGGTTTCTCTTGTGATCTGGGCAGCTAGGTTGTTGGATCCATTGCTGTCACCAAGGTGCGTCATATCCGTAAGGGCATCTTTGTCCTTCATGCACAGGAACCCCTCACATGGATGCTGCAGCGATGCCCCACTTCATTGAACAACAACAAAAATCCAGTTAGTAGAAAAATTGCACCTTACCTGGCTATGAAACAACAGCTCATTGTCCCCACCCAAAACGCAAGTCCGCAGCTTCCTCCTTGGAAGCTGTGAGACTTCTGTGGCGCATGCGGTGAGGTGGGTGTCACATGTTTTCATTCGCTGTTCTCACTGTCCTGTCCAGACTGGTGGGAAACTTTGAATGTACCTGATACTGCAGAGCACGTGCTTATCATTTCGCAGTAGTAAATTCAAAGTAGCAGCGGCATAATGCGCCACCACTGCAAAGTATTGGGTGTCACATGCCCCATCGGAATGCACAGTGTTCCCAAGTTTGGATGCACGCAAAGAACGACTTCAGAGTTGTTCGTTGCACACTGATGAGGCTTTGATGAGCACTCAGGTCCTTCCGCACACCCTCTTTGGTGGAACCTCTCAAAGGATGGAGATGTGGACAGTCCTGTTTTGTGGCTTGTGAACTTTTTCTACAAAAGAGTCTTTTGTACTTGTAATGGCAATAAAAATTATGACCCGCAATCTGTCTAAATTATCAGCATGCATTTAAAAAGTAAAAAAAAACAAAAAACAAAAACCCACAGTTATGGAAGATGATGTAAAATCACATTAAAAATATTCTTCATGTTTTGAAAGGGCAGAAAGAGCCCCAGTCTCTGCTCTGTGCAGCAGAAGATGGGTGTTTTTCCACTGTCACTAGAAGTACCCATCAAGTACCCATTAATGGGTACATAATGGCATTTTTGTACCCATTAATGGGTACTTAATGGGTACTTCTAGTGACAGTGGAAAAACAACCAATAAGGCTAGATAGTGGCTGACAACTGTAACTGCATTGCAACACAAATCCGAAATGAATATTCTTCACTTTACTTTGAACTTTATTGATTAGTTATTTGACCATATCAAGTGACATGAATATTTAATATGAACCTGAGAGGGTGAGTTCTGTGACTATGTAGCAATGTTTTTATGAAAGGCTTAGATAAATTCAAGGTGGTCGGTGTATCAATAGCCCTTAGAATGGATGTCTAGGTATTGCCTTCAGGTTGGAGAGATGAGAAGATGCCTCTAAAGGCCATCTGCAGGAAGTCAAGAGCCGATGAGGGCTTCACCCTTGTTTGAGAATGCCCAGAAGCGAACGGTGGACCACTGTATGAGATGGAAAGCTGGACTGGAGGTGTGGTGGCCTGATCTGGCAGGGTTCATCTTACGTTGTTATGGCTAGTGGGCAAGCTGGTGGCACAGTCCAGGAAGTACAGGAATAACATGAACTAAGTTTGTAGCAGGTGAGAGTTCTGTTTCATAGGAGCAAAAATCTGAGCCTGGGGCCTCTAGGTTTTCTTTTAATTGTGCTAACATTTATAGTCTGCACATGTTGTGGGCACTGACTTAAAAGATAAGCAAGCACTGGAACCTAAGTCTACAGCACATGGAAGGGTTATCACAGAAGCATCACCATTTCTGGCAACAAAGAAGACAACAAGGAGTAGGATTAAAATATTGACTCTTTAATAAGTACTGTTACACAGTGGATATCAGAAAATGAAACACAAAGAGCAAAAGAGAACACCAAGATATTTAAAAGACATACACTCATTAATTGCATAGGACAGGCCAAGATTCAACCTGAAAACTACTCATGACAATAGAAGAATACTTCTGCTTGCAGCTGATGTCTCAACCCATCTATTATTAAAGCTTTAAGCTAAGGCACTTTTACCATTCTATGGTTCCACAGCACTTGCAATACTTTTAAAGACATAGAGTAACTGGTTGCACAACAGGTGAGCAGAAAACCTCAGTACAAAAAAAATGTATTTCCTGCCTCTAAACCATTACTTGAGGTCCTGCTTATGCAATTACTTAACACTGAGTTTTAAGGCAGCTATTCTATTGGTTTCAATGGAGCTACTACTCACAGTATGTTGCAATACACCAAGTAATGTAAACACTGGGTGCCAGTACAAGAGGCAATTTGGTCTGAAGTATCTTCTTAGCTCCAGCTTTTAAAAAATTACTGATAAATGAAACACAATTGTGTCAAAACAGTGTTTGGGATGAAAAGGCAAATGTAGAAGCTTTGGTTAACAACCAATCAACCTTGGTGTTTTTGCAAGTTATTTGGTCAGAGTTTGCTAAGTAAAGCTATACGAATGGTCTGAACCAACCAACATAAGGCACTTTTAGTCAATACCTCCTTTCAGATGAGCATCGAGAAAACATGGAAGGCAATGGGAGTTCACAGGTAAATGGCTAGCCAAACATGGAAGTGAAGAATTATATCTCCCAAACACAGTGATCTGCACCTTAATTTCTATTCCTAGGACACATGTAGGCCATTTCAGCCTTCAGCAGACCTGGCTCTAAAATTTTCAAAAGTTTGGAGACCTTATGGTTTGGCAGAGGAACTGAAAAGAGAAATTAGGGCCCCATTACCTTTTCCTCTTTTCTATCCAAGCCCCAGTCTTTTCACTTGCCCTGCCTGTCCAGGTAACATCAAAGCAGACAAACTCTACGAGTTCAAAGGATGATTTGCTGCTCACTGACAATGCATTTGCAAACACAGTTGTCCCTCCTACTGCACATTTTAAAACTGTGGACTTTGCTCATATGTGGCGAAAACAGGGCGTCTCTGTTTAGCACAATGCCACACTGAGAAAGGCTACAGGAAGCAGCCTTTGGGGGATTGGCAATGGTACCAACTTCCCTCCAGAACGGCAACAGCCATCCCTCACTCAAAAGAATACTTTGATATGTAAAAATATACTTTGCTGGTCCTGTTTAACCCAAAACAATAACAACTCTCCCAGAAAAATAATAATAATAATGATACAAATATTGGTAGATACAAAAAGGTAATTTGAAGGATTTTAATTCTATTACCTTCCCACAAATAGTAAACAGTGTTATAACAATTAACACGCCTTTTTATATATATTTAAGCTTTATGAGCTACAAATCCTAATAACACCTTGCATATCCCTGAATTGCACAAATTATTATTTTCTTTCAGGGCTGTTAGACCTGTAAAGTTAAGACCCTGGTAGGCACTTCTGCCAGTGGGTGATCCACTGAAATATGGGGATAATATCCCAGTAGAAAAATGTAGATCATTGAAAAAGTGCCATTTTCCCCCTTAAATAACTAGCACACATGAACTAAGATCATAATTAGTACCGTGTTGCTAAGCTCCTCATATGTTTGACAAAGCAACCCTCAACACATGGGTAGATGTGAACTACATTTCCTTGTGAATAATCTCAAGAGACAGCTTATACAGTTTTAGAAGTCTTGCTTTATTATTATTTTTTAAGTAGCCCGGAAAGGAAGCCAAAAGGATTGCTGAAGATTTTGCCATGGGACAGAGATAGTGCCAAGAATAATGCTGGCAAATCCATCAACTCTTTTCAAGCCAATGCTTTTACATTTATTAAATCCCGTCTGGGCAGAATTCTTCAAATACTTCATAGGAATGGGATACTTCAGAGCCACTTACTTCTTTCTTTTTGTTTAAACAAGGCACTCACATAAAATTTACTCTGGCTTCTCAAAAATTTTGCTATTTACCGTTTTAATATCTATTAACTTCCATTTATAAAATTACATTCCCTTCATCCCAATTAAATAGCTTTTTTTCATTAGCCCCTTTAAGTCTATATCTTGCTTTTAGAAACAAACATGTATTTAAGGCTGGCAGGAAATGGAAGAAGAACACCGATGTCTACACCAGTTTCTCCCCATTTGCTCCCTGGTTCTCCTGTCTGCAGTGAATGAAGACGTTATGGCTCAGCAGAAGAGTGCAATCTTTTCCTGCAAAGGATCAAAAGTACAATCCCTGGCATTCCTAACTAAATAGAATCAACTAAAAGGTGATGAGAAGACCTCTGCCATAATCTGGAGGAACTGTTGCCAGTGAAATTTGACAACACAGAGCTGACATGTCATTAACCCCAGATAAGACAGCTTCAAGAGGCAAACAAGGAATCGAAGGGGGGAAATGGGTGGAAAGAAAGGCGAGTAAAGGGCTGTTACTTTGGTCTTGTGGATAAGAGTGCCGGGCTCATAGCTCGTACTCAGCGAGTTTGATTCAGCACTCCTCCAGGAAGCCAGCTGGGTGACCTTGGGCTAGTCACAGCTCTCTTCTGAGCTCTCACAGCCCCACCTACCTCACAAGGTGTCTGTTGTGAGAAGAAGGACAGAAAGCTTTGTTGGCCAATGCTTCTTATTCTTATTATTAAACTCAACAATATTTAGTCTCAAATAATTAAGATCTTTCTCATTTTACAGTAATTACAGAATATAGTCACTACTTCTATAATGGCACAGAAGTTGCATTATTGCCATCCTTAGAAAACTGAAGATTAGGAGAAACACGGAGATACAGTTCATCAATAATAAGTGCCATAGAAAGGAAAGTCCTCACTATTAATAAGCCAAGGATGCTGCAGAGAAAAGACCATTCAGCCAGAATCTGTCAGCTGTGTTGTGCCAGTCTAGTAGTATAAGTCTATAGTTAAGCCAAATCACATTTCTCAGCTGCTGAAAGTTTATGGGATCACACTGCACATGGAAGTCCCATTTTACCTACTGTATTAAACAGGAGTGGCTGTACCTCAGGGAGTAGCTGGCGGAGCAAACTGCCTCGAACGCAGACGGTTGCTGATCGTTCCCCAACCTCTCTGCAGAAGTAGGCAATGCCAAGAAAACTGCATAGAGGTGTCCATGGAAGTGCCCATGTGTTCGACAACAACTCAATGGTACACCAGCAACAATTAAGCAGGAGGCAACTGTGTAATTAATACATAAAGTAGCACATGAAATTATATACATATGCCTTTCCTATCTTACATCAACGCATATACTTATATGGTCTTGATAGAGGTGGCATTACCAGGAGCATCTCTTCTTTAGATATTTGGGCCTCAAGTTGTTCAGGACTTCAAAAACCAATGTTGATATTTGGGCTAACAAACTGAAAACCAGTGCAGTTCTTTAGAGTGATGCTGATATGCATCTGGCCTGGAGTCCTCATCAGCAACCTTCCTGAGAAACCCTGACACACAGCACCTCCATTTTGTCTAGATCCAGCTTCAATTTACTGCTCCCCATCCAGACCACTGCTGCCTTCACTGCTGTCTTCAGAGATAGAGCAGAGTGTCATCAGTGTATTGATGGCACCTTAGTCCAAGTTTCCTCATGACCTCTCTCAGCAGCCTCATGAAGATATTTTATAAAACATAGGGAAAAGAGCCAAGCCCCTGAGGGCCCCCATGGGGTAACTCTCAGAAGGATGAACAATTCCATCTCAGAAGTAAAATAGGAGTGAAACAACTACAATGCAGTGCCCTCATTTCTCAGTCCCCAAAGCTTTTCCAGGCAGATATCGTGGCTGATGCTATCAAAAGCTGCTGAGATATCAAGGAGGACAAGTAAGGCAGCACTGCTCCTATCCCCATCCCAACAAAGTCATCAGCTAGATCAGTGTTTCCCAAAGTGTGGTACGCGTACCCCCAGGGGTACGGGAAGAGTTTGGTGGCGGTACGCGTTGCACCAGAGTTTGGTGGGGATCATGTGGGAATATCCACTGCACCGTGCTTAGCTGCGCCCACAGAACAAGGAAAGAAATAGGAACCAAATTATGATGATCTGTCATCTCAACATAAACAATTTCATCCTTCTCATTGATTCAAATAAATGTTCTTTATAATAACTTTCGTTTATTTTGTGTGTGTACCCAAAAAAGAAAAAATAAATATATTTTGATTTTTATTAAAGCATATTTTTTTTATGAGGGGTACTCAGCGTTACGAAAATTATAGAAGGGGTATACATATGTCAAAAGTTTGGGAAACACTGAGCTAGATCAGCTAAGGCTGGTCTGAAAACAAACTGAAATAGGTCTACATAATCTCCTTACTCCTGGTATTTTCATTAGCAGAATTTTCTCCTCCTGAACCTCACATCATACACACCATGCTTTGTTTTTTAAACTTCCTTTAGGGCTTCTTGGATGGTACAGCAAAATCAACCCAAAACACCCCAGGCAGACATGAAGCCATATAGTTAACTGGATTCTAGTCTCATGAAACTCATCTGTTCAAAAAGACATTTTTGATAACCTCAGCTCCCTTACACAATTTTTCTTAACAAAGGTGGCACCCAAAGTGCTAAACAGACTTAGAGATCCATCCTAAAGACAGATCCAGCATATGGAAAAGGATTAGGAATAGCTGGATCCTTTTTATTTTCCAGGAGCTGCATATAAATTCTGCCAGTGCTAGTGAAGCAGATGTCTCTGTTTGCCAGTGGTACCATGTCAAGCAGACTTACCTGTAAGTGCCAACAGTCATCACTGCTGCCAATAGTAACCATGGAAACAGAGTACTGGAGAAGGGGAACAGATTACCCATGACAGACAATCCGCCTGTTCCTTAAACTAGTAAAGCTGACCCCAGCCAGCAAGGCACCCACTAAACTTGCTGAACACCAGGAGCAAGTAATCCATACAAAATACACATTTAACGATGGCTGCCAGCAGTATTCGGGATAGCTATGACTCTGAAGATTTTCTAGCTGTTAAGCAGCATAAAGATAGAGAAGGGTCCCCTTGATAAATTATTAAAGCAGCCGCCGGGTTTAAAGAGTTCTCTCAGCTACATACATCAGCTGCGGTCACACTCAAGGTTTAATCCCGCTTCAGTCCACTTTTAGAGTGAGAGAATACATCAGCAAAGTGAAAAGCTGTTACTCACACAATGTGTGCAGTGGCCTTCAACTCTTTTCACAGGCAAAAGACTGAGGGAGGTTCCACACCAGCTGGTATACGAGACCAGCAAGCAGCTTCGTTTCTGCCCAGGGCCTTCCTTAGATCATACCTATTATGTTTGCTGCTCTGGTATATTGGCCAGTGCAAAATCACCCTGAGCTGCCCTAACTCACTAAACTAAATTCATATTGATGGGTAATACCTAGGAGGCTTAATACCAACTCTGAAGTGTTAAAAAGATCTAAACCCAAAATGTATTTCTTATCCATCACATCCCCATCCTAAGTACTCTCTGTCAAAGATTAATGGTAGTGGACAATGCTGGCATTGAAAGACAGAAGTTACTTTTCCACCTACTTTCAGTAGTTCTTCTGGACAATACAAAATGGTACTGTGTGAGAGTTAATGAAGCATTTATAACAAATCATTATTCCATTAAAAGTCTATCGCCTTTCATGGAAAGAGCAGGATTAAAAAAAAGGTCCCCACAATCTCTTAGAATCAAAACGGTGAACTTGGGTTTTGCCTTCAGCTTTATTTTCTCAGCCATCTCATTTGCCATATCTGAGGAGCGTTTAGGAGTTAACCTAAGTTTAGTAGTTCTCCCCTGATCCAGAATTCTTACTGCATATTTTTTAGAAACCATCAAGATCAAACATACCTGTTTAGGACCGTTATGGAATTTTAGTTCAACCATCAAAATCCATTAGCAAAACAACACAATAAGGACATTGCTGCCTTGCTTTGGTTTAGAAAGATCCTAAATGAATATTAAAGCCGCACTGGTTTCATGCACCATGGACACTTTGGTCCCCTGAGCACAAGTTATCCAAACGAAAAAAGAATAATTCAGTGCTTGTAAGGGCACTTTATATTATTCATTTAACAAATTTCCACAACCACCTCATGATCAGAAAGTTCTTCAAAAGCTTCGTGGACCACCATTTCGGATGGAGCAACTGTTGCTGTACCTGATGGTGGTGTACTCTTGCAAATCAGGTCTGTAAAAGGACTGCACCATCGCAGTGAAAATTCGCCCCCGAAAGCCAGTTTCATCCCTTCCCAGCCGACGACTCGCTCCCAAGTAGGTTCCTGTTTTTTAAGCCGTTCTATGCCCTGTAGAAGACAAAACAATTTGCATTTATTCTTTGCTGGCATTAAGAACATGGCACCCGTCAACACTGCTGTCCACATGCTATAAACAGCATGCATGGTTTGTGGCCTACTGCGGTATATACTCTGGTATATAAAACCTCCTAAAGAAAAATGAAGCAAACAATCTTCAGACAAAATAAGCAAGGAGGAAACAGATGGTTCATGTGTCTTGATCTCACTAATGAAAAACTGTTTGATCATTTCTGCTCATATGTATAGGGAAAGTCAAAGGAGTTATTTTAAGAATCACTAAGATGTTTGTCTAGATCTAAACTTTTCAACAGTACTCATGACCTATCGGAATAGAAGCAGGGATGTTTCAAACTGCAGTTCGATGAAGTATGAACTGCAGTTGGAGGCCCCCAACCTTCACATGTTTTAGCTGAGAGCCTCAGCTCTTCATGGCACCTTACACTACTCCCAAGACATCCCAGTGGTTTCTGAAAGCATGGCAGGCACCTCTGTAGCCTATCTCACAGAGAACCTTAACACATGCCTGTGGTCATTATGCACTGCAGACCCTTTGCCCATGGAGGGGACTGTAATGGTGGAGTCACACTTTTGGAAACAGGTAGGTTGCCTGCACTGCTGGGATTCCCCAGGAGCTGGTAAATGTGCCCCAGAGTGCTGGGACTATCAGCTAAACCACCTGACAGTCCTGAGCTGCTAACTGCAATTAGTTCTTCAACGAACTACAGTTCAGAACATCTCTTGTCTAAAACTGTATAATTTGAAGAAGAGGAGTTGGCTTTTCTACCCCACTTTTTTTCACCCATTTAAGGGGACTCAAAGCGGCTGGCAAAGTTTTTCTATTCTTCTCCCCACAACAGAACACCCTGTGAGGTGGGTGGGGCCATGAGAGCTCAGAAGAGAGCTGTGACCAGCCCAAGGTCACCCAGCTGGCTTCATGGGGGACGGCAGAATCAAAGCTGGTATTCCCAGATAGGAGTCCTGCTCCCTAACCACTAGATCAAACTGGTGACTATACAATCTGCTTATCATCTTTAGATTAGGATTGTAAATATTTATACATCTTCCCTTTTAGAGGGTGCCCCAACAGTGCTAAAAATCCAAGTTTAATGCACCGCAGTATTTACTTCAAGAGACACATTTAACAATTCTCTGCTGTAGCATTTTAGGCCTGATACTCCAGGTTTAAAAACTGGTGGTTTTAAATACTCTTGCTATGGAGTATCCCATTACCCTGTGTTTTTTCATCTGTGCAGGAAAACTGCATGAAAACGAATAAGAATTCACCTTCACCTAAGAACATGTGCCCCCCCCCCCGAATGTAGTTCATTCTGAGCATGCAGAGAGGGGACATGCATGTGAACAGAAGAATTTCACAGCTGTAACAGCACAAAAATGCTAAAATGGAGAATACTGACTGTGGGTCTAGATCAGCGGTTCTCAACCTTCCTAATGCCGGGACCCCTTAATGGAGTTCCTCATGTTGTGGAGACCCCCAACCACGGGGGCAGAGCAGCTGGGAGGTGGGAGGGAAGGGCGGCAGGAGACTCGTCGCGACCCCTCTGAAGGGGTAGTTCGACCCCCAAAGGGGTCCCGACCCCCAGGTTGAGAACCACTGTCTAGATGAACCATTTTCGCTCTAGAACCACTTTACTCCAGACTATCAAAATACAGGGTTCTAAATTGATTCCTGGAGATAGTCTCAGTTAATGTATTTACTTTTATAGTACTGTGTATATGCATTGTATTTATTTGGTCAGTGAATGTAAATAAACTTATTATTTCTACTGTGCTACTGATGGCTGTTTGTGGTTTCTGTTCTCTATTCTACTTTGGGCCTTTATCTCAGAGGAAAAGACGTAAGAAAAGCCATTCTATTCAACTGACCTTATGTGCTTTAAGCCATTAAAAGTGCACCAAATGCTTCTGTGATTATGCATACTCTTAAATAGTGTTGCTAATGGATCGTTATTTTTACTGAAATAAGAAGGGAAACAAAACCTAACCCAAATTTAACTACACATCTTAATTGATCCAAATATTTTTAAAATGATTTAACAGTTTGCATTGCCAGGCAGTCCTTCTTCTACACTAGGCATGTGGACGGATATTCGAAAATTTAAAAATCCTATTCGAATTCGAATGTTGACATTCAGATTCGAACCAGATTTTTAAAAATCCAAATTTAAACATTCGAATGGATTTTGGATTTTTGGAAATCCAATTCCAATTTTTGAATAATCCGAATGAGTAGATTCATACCCATCGTATACAGATGTGTGCGAAAATTATACGTATTTGCGCAAATAACACAGGATGAAAATGGGAAACATATAGGATAAATACGTTACTGCACAAATTCATATTTCAGATACGAATCTTATCGACATTTATATATCTGGATACGAATTGGATTTTTGATACTTCCTGGTCCTGCCAGCAATAGCTATGAATTCCTGGCACAAGTGTATGTGTCAAAAACTGGACATCTGAGGGGGCAAGGGAGGGTTTGGGGACAAGGTGCAATAGGAATCATTACATTCAAACCCTTCCCATCCTGCAGCTAGTGCTTTCAACTCCAGCAGCAGAATTATCATTCTGGAGAGCTAAACTGCTCCATTTCTAGCAACATTTTGCACTGGCAAACGAAGGTTACAATACAGCCTAACTCCAGGGAAGAAGGCTGCTGTTGCTGGCGTCTCAATTATATTGTCCATTAGCTAAATATTGCAACCATAGTGTGTTTATAACCAGAGGGTTTATAACTTAACTAATGGGTTCAACAACAGATCTTCCAAGTACCTGTATTCTATACACAGTAGGCGTGCACACAAATGCAATTTTCAGGATTTGATTCAAATATCTGAAAATTCGATTCAAATCCTTAAAATCTGAATTTAACCAAATTTGATTCGAATTGAGCAGATTTGAATCTATTCTTATCAATATTCTATTTGAATTTGAACTTACAAATGTCAACATTTGTATGTGCCCATATGCATCGTTACACATCTGTACACGTCCATATGCATCCCGTAGTTATCCCATATGCCACCCATTTTGAACTAATACGTATCCGTACAAATGCGTACGGATGTGGGAAAGATGCGTGTGTGCAAGTAAGCATCGTGTATGACCCCGTACACATATGAATGTCCGGATAATTTGAACAAATAGATTCAAAATTTGAAATTCAACTGAATTTTGAAATTTGAATTTATGGACATTAGAGCTGAATGTCAAAATATGGACAAATTCAGTCAAATTTCAAATACCTTCGAATATTCATACACACCCCTAATTCACAGCACTTTGGAAAAGCAAAATTCTAGAACATGTAGGGCCCTTTTACCAAGACTGTATCCCACCTGATTTGCCTAACTTGTGGACTTCAACATTTGATTCATTCTAGGGATGATGAATGATAAGGGAAAAAATAGACACTTTATACATATTGGGGATAACATGTAGTGAATTCTATGGGAAAATTAGACTTTCCATATTTCTCCTAGAAATATCCAAGGTCAGGATTGCAGAAGTTAGGATTTTGAAGTCCTCAAGCATTGTCTATCAGGAAAGCATCTAGCAATTTTGTTAAAATGTAGAAATTCTTCACCAAGCAATGGAAAACAGCCACCAACACCTCTATCAAGCACTATCTCATGTTGCTTGTTAAAACAGTCCAGACCTGTATGAAATATTTTGCTTTTCCACAGGACTTTTAATGTGCTTACGAACCATCCTGAGAAACTGACTATCTAGTGCGCATGAATTTAACAAAGTGAAATGGTTGTTTTGGAATCACAATTTTATTATTCTTTAATAAATTACTAGACATTACAGATGTACAACGTCTATTGCATTTGATCTCTTGATACAAAAACCAACAAATCTAATACAATTGTATTTTCTCTTCAAGAAACATCTGTCAGGTGTATATACTGATTTTTGAAAAAACGCAGATTTACACACTCTTTAACATGTGGGCCCTGTTTCCTCAAAAAACGGTTTGCATTCATACACACACAGAGACACACACATCAAAAAGTAATTTAATAAAGCACTACAACAAAAGTCTAATCAGATATTAAATGGTTTGGCAAAGTACCACAGGTCTTCACCTGATAACAATGTGGAGAGAATTTTATAAGCCAGTATGGGACAAATATCTGAATATTCACCACCAGCTCGCCTCAGTTAACCCAGAGTGCCTGATGAAATGCACCAGAACTGCAAAAAAAATTACAGAATTGCAAAAGATCCTGTCAAGCAAAGACAGGATGCAAGTGTAGTATCCTCTAATTCTATAAACTGCCAAAAGAAGGAACAGCCTCTATTCTCTCACACAGTTGTTTTTAAAGACTAAGGACTGCAAAAGGCATCTTTTTTACAAGTAAAAGTGACCCTCAAATCGCAAGGAGACAAAAGGAAACTATCGTGTGCACTTACTACTTTACTGTGGAAGCATGAACACAAATTTCTGTTCCAATCTTCTCTTTGCTCAATTAGTAAGCAATAAACACCAGTTTAAAAGAAGAGCCAGTCTACTATTGGTCTCAGATTTTTAAAAATCTCTTTATAAACCCAAATTCTACTCACTTGAAGAACTGAAGCCAATGGCGCTTGAAGAAGTTTTACGAGGGGAAAAAGGAAGAAAAAGAAAACACACCACAAGAACAGTGTTCAGAAAAGATTTATTGCATTTGTTTCCCATATGGAAGCATTGACAATTGAAAAGATGCAGCATTCACATTGTATTCAAAATGAAACATCTCTCTTGCCTTCTTCCCCCGGCTTGCCTGTTACTCCATTCGGGAGTGCAACTCCAGTGGCTTTCATCAGTAGTTAAGTTTTTATTCTAAATATATGATAAAATCCCTGCCCAGGTACAAAAAAGTTACACACTCAAGTCACTGTGGGTGTAATCTCTTCTACTTGCTTTTATTTCAAACAGAATGCTTGCTAAACATCTCCCTACGTCCTGGTTCTTACTACATACACATTTTGCCGTCCAGACAGTCATGACAGAAGGCATGCATGATCCTTTTAACACTTGACATTTCTCCAATGTAAAATATATAATGTGTATAAATATAAAGGGAAATAAACATTTACAGAGATATAAAACAGTAGCAGAGTGTATGTGGGTTTCTTTTAAAGGGATAATGCTGACATAGCTATATAAACATTCTGTGCTTAAGGTTTATTTGTACTTGCAAGTCTCCTCTGCATATGAACACTGCCCAATAACCACCCTTTTGAATTATTCAAAACAAAGACAGACATTACCTTGCTATTCTATATATTTAAATCAACATTACTGGTAGTTCCTCCTCCAATTATAAGGCATTAAAATCCTCACAGTCACAAAATCTGTCCATTATTTAACTTAGGAAGACATTTCCTGCTAATCTGGTAAAATACAGAACCAAACAGTATCAGACAGATGGAATATTTTCTCTCTCTCTCTCTCTCTCTTTTTTTTTTGCAGCTGTCCATAAATACACTTGTGTTGGCAACATGTTTTTAAAAAAATTTAAAAAAAATTAAACATGAAACAAATGCATTTTTTAACTGGTCCTCTTGCACAGACATACCTTTGTTCTTCCATTTTTTATCAGTTCTTAATAAATGACACTGAAGTGGAAGGGAAATACCACAAACCCAAAGAGATCTTCAGCCCACGGAGAGCGTCCGCATGTTATGAAAAGGTTCATAAATGTTTATGGAAGATGAAGCTGCTGTTGACGCACTCTACAATTCAGATGTCAACCACAGCATAAAGGCTATTCAGTCAGTAGAGGTGGGCAGGGGAAAAAAAAGAGTCTCTTTTACATTAGTTATGTCATAGAGAAAGCAGACAGAAAACAGATGAGGCCAGTAAAGTTATCAAACATAAAAAGAAAAAAAAAGGGGGGGTAAGCTTCAGCCACCAAGAATCGCCAAAAGTCCTTCAGAATACAGGGGGTTTCTCTGCTGTGATCAGCCATTTAAACAGGCATTTTTTTAATTTTATTTTTTTAAAAACTGCCTTTTATTTGAAACATTCATGTATCATAACAGTAGTGCTTTAAATGTGGTTTTGTTTTAGTGAAAATGCTGTTCGTGAATTCTTAGACCACATACTGATACGGGTCTGCTTTTCCGTGGTCTGGGGTAGCAAATGGGCTAAGCCAGACTATAGAGAACGGATGCCCAAATACTGCTTTCATGTTCATCCATTTTGTTTTTTTAGCCCATCTTCTCTCTTCTTTTTTCAACTGCTCTATTCCCTGAAAACAGAAATATGACATTTTCAGTCAGGAACTTATTTTGTAGTTCTGGTTTCGGGGAAAAAGGATCCCTCTTTCTACCCTTTATCAAATGGCTGGAGCAGAAAAATAACCAGATTCATTTCCTAACATTTTTCCTTAAAAAATGATAATAAAATTTGAAGAAGGATAGTAAGAGAGAGAAACTTGCAGCAATTTATAAAGAGAAAATTCATACAATTGCCATGGAAATGTTTAATAAATGTTATCATTTGAAGAACTACTTGATGAGGTGGTCATCCATGTATAGTAAAACAGCTAATATGGAAGACCATCAACATCATCCCCTCCAGCAACAACCTCCAGGTTGTTCAGTTCAAGAAACGCCCTGGCATAAGTATTACTTTAAGCTGCACCCAAACATTGATTACTTATCCCACTACATTTGAATATGCTGGAATAAAGCATGGGATTTCCTGTATGTCCATGTTTAATTCCAGAACATCCAAATCTAGCAGAATAAGTAAGAAATGTCTGGATGCAACATTAGAACCTTCTGCTTAGCAAAACACGGGCTGTTAACTAGATGAGAGGAGTGCAGGATAAGCATGTTGATGGGAGGGGAGTTACATCAGTTTAGAAAAGGTTAGCGGGAACCTTTCTGAAAGCAAGTTTTTGGTTTGCTGACTGCTTCAGTGCCAGCTGTTAAGACATTCAAATTGTGACCTTTCCCTCCCAAAAAGCAAATGAAGGAGACCAGATCATAATTTCCAAAGTCAAATGTTAAGTTTCCCCTTCTCACGCTGACATTCAGAAAGGTATGAAGGACAGAGAAGATTGCGGTAAGTTTTGGGGATTTAAAGAGGACAGTGAGTGCAATAAGATCACAAACCTTAGGAAGAACAAGGGCACAGTAATATGGCGAGGGGAAACAAATGTGATGTGGGCTCTAAAAACAATACAACTAGGTTGGACTGGGATTACAAAGCACAGAGAAATAAATTATAGTCAAATGTGAGCTAATTTTTCAGGAAATCTGAGGATTGGTGTACAGTACAGTCATAAAGTATGACAAGCATTTTGATACAAAATGAAAAACTGTCTTAAAACAGCCGTAATGCACAACAAGAAGGGAGACAATCATCAATTTCACACTGAGCGGTGATTGTTTCATGCAAGATGTTGAGCACTGCTAAATCACAAGAAAAATGACCCCAAAAAATCAGATTGAGAAGACACAAAGAAAAAAAACCTATCCAGCACATGCACCACAGTCAAAATTAATTATATCACAAAAAGACACCCCAGCAGACTTATCTGGGTATTAGCAACAAAAAAAACTGTAGCAGCAAAGGAGCTTCTTTTGGAAAACCAAAGTCATACTAACATAAAACAAAAATCTTACTAAAATCAATTCTTTAAATGGTGGCACATAAAGTTGCCAAAGCAAGCAAAGAAGAGAGCTGAGTAAGCTACTAAAAGCATGAATACAACTAAATGCAGCCAGGAATCATTGGGCCAAAAAAAAAAAAAAAAAAAAAAGAATTCTGGACTAGGACAAGGAGATGGAAGATAATTTCTTGCTGCTTCACACGCAGCTAAACCTCAACTCTGTTCACACTGACAGGCAAAATAATGCTGCCATTAATTCTTGAATGCAGCTTTGACTTTCTAAAGTTTGTCATTAAAACTTATCAAATAAATTTGACCTCATGACATAGGAGGCCAACTCCTGCTGTAGGTCAGTGGAATGCTACCAACAACAGGGGGAAAAGAAAAAATAGAGAACAGTAAATAATGTTTACAATGAAGAGAACTAAGGAATGGGGGGCATTTGCTAAGAAAGATCTTTCCTGAGAATGATGCTATTGAACACTTTCACAAATTACATGGAAACCGAGAGCAGAAAGGTAGGCAATGGCAGAAACCACCCATCAAATCCTTCAAGACGCTGAAATCAAAAGAACAAATTAGTAAATTTCTGATTTCTCTCTTCAAACTGGTGGGGAACAACAAAACAGCAATTGAGATTTCACAGAAAACGTATGAAGTGTCGTTTCAGGCAAATTTCTAGTTTCACATACATGCTGGTGACACCTGAATATTCTGACAGCCAATGAGATTTTGTGGGTGTTCTGGATTGTTCACAGAAACTGTTAATTCACTGCACACTTCCCCCCACCATTTGAAAAAAGGGCACCCAGGCTTAATAATAATGAATGTGGTGCATTAGTGTTGCATATATCATCAACGTACTAGAAACAGCACTGAATGATAGCCAACATGTTATCTAGGTGTTAGAAGACATCCCAATATGACATGTCCAAAGAAAAGCAAGGAACTTGTGGCTCCCTAGGTGTTGCTTAACCAAAAGTTCCACCATCCCCACCATGGTCATGTGGATGGGAGAGATGGAAGCTTTGCCTTCAACAAAATGTAGAGGAATAGAAGTTCTCTCCCTTGGCTTAAAAGGAATGAGAAATATGTTTGACTGCAAAACAGATGACAGACGAAGGGTGGGATTTAATCTACTCTCTGAAGATAGCTTCCTCTATTCCAAGACCTAGTTTTAAGACAAAAAAAAAAGTCCAGGCTAGACTCAGTTACTGTCTTCTCCCAACCTATATCTCTCCTTGAATGGAAATCTTTCCCTGAAATGCTACTCCATTCTCCATTATCAACACTCTGCCCTGGAATGAAGAAATTAGCTGCATGATGATGTGAGATTTGTCTACCCAGGGGCTGCACGCAGATCAGGAGGAATCTGAGGAATGGAGGAACAATGGGAAGCATTCCTTTGACCCATCCATTTTGACCAGCAGAGGATCCAAACAGGGTTTAGGGAGCATATCGACCTGCCCGTGCCTGAAGATCCACCAATGAGGCCCTCCTGGTCGTCCCACCACCTTCAGTAGTGATGCTGGTGGGCACCCGGGAGAGAGCCTTTTCAGTGGTGGCCCCTAGACTGTGGAATGGTCTCCCCCTCGAGGTGCGCCATGCCCCTTCCCTGTACTTATTCAGGAAGGTAGTAAAGGCATACCTCTTTGCATTGGCCTTTGGCTGAGGTGTTTCATTCTTCCCCTCAGTTACAGTTAACAGTCAATATTAATGTACCAGGGATTAAGATGTTTTTAAATGTGCATCCTGTTTTAATCTGTATCTTGTTTTAATTTGTATCCTGTGTTTAATCTGTTGTTTAATCTGTTGTTACCCACCCAGAGACCTTCGGGTATGGTGCGGGACAGAAATGTAAGTAAGTAAGTAAGTAAGTAAGTAAATAAATAAGAAAGAAAGAAAGAAAGAAAGAAAGAAAGAAAGAAAGAAAGAAAGAAAGAAAGAAAGAAAGAAAGAAAGAAAGAAAGAAAGAAAGGGATCCTTACAATCAAAAAGCCTGATTCATTTCCACAAATCCCTCAGAGTCCCATAGTTTCAGTTATGAAGGCATGGCTTTAGAAAGACTTCCCCAAAGATCTTCACCTACTGATTCAAAGGTCTCCCTGCTACTGGGTGAAGATCTTGGTATTTGCCCATCCTCTCTCAGTTTTTTATTCTCTTGTTCTTTTTTCAAGTCTACCTCGCGGCCACATTTTAACATCATAGCTATTTTAACAAAATAAGCTTGTTGAATTTTATGCTTTACACACTGCCTCCAGAATCTATAGGCTTAAGGGCACCCTTGCATAATTTAACATATAATGAATGAGTGAAACAGATAGCAATGGCTAGGCAAGGAAGTTAAGCCAAATTTGCACTTACCTGAATGGAAAGGTCTTCAAAGACCATTTCAGGACATTTAATGTTCAGAATGGCCAGGGCCATTCACACACTGGGCATGGGAGCATTCCTGTTCCTGCTCAGCACTGGCAAGCATGCGAATGGCAACATTTCAGGCCTTGCATCCATATGCCGGATGCCCAGCTCTTCCATAGCCACAACTGGATGAGGGCACAGCACACAAGGGCAGGACAGGTTTTGCCAGGAGGACACAAAACCCCAAAGTGTCCAATTTGCACTGCTCCCATACTGTTTCTGAAGGAACAGGACAGCGGTTAAGCTGCCCACAGCAGACAGGCCTTGGGAACAGCTGGGAGGCCTCAGGGATTATCCAGGCAGATCATGGTGGAAACGATGCATTGCCACCAGCCACCTGGACCTGCCTCTGGGCTAAGTGTGAAAAGACCCCTAATTTTAGCTTTTCTCAGAACTCTAAAAGGCATCTCCAGGGAGATGGCAAGCAGGACAAGTGGCCCACTTCCTTAGGTAACTGCTGGCTTACTTATGTAACCAGTTAGCCTCTAGACCAGTGAACAGGCTGCTGGACTAGATGGGCCATTGGCCAGACTATTGTTACGTTCAAAACCTAACTCAAGCGTAGATCATTTAATGTAAGACTTTCTGCCCAACAAGGATTGCAGCCTCAACAGCAAATCTGCTTCAGACTGCATGCCATGTCATCTAGGCAGCTGAATTTAGATTTTCCCATCACAGCAGGGACATCAAGTGGTAGCACTGAATGCCCACCCTAATATGAACAGTTGTAGATATGCACTCATATAAATCAACACAAAGTCTCTTTTCCAGGCATATGGCAACAGCAGAGTGTTTGGTGGCTTTTGTGATAGAAGTTCCTTGCAAAATCTGCCAAGCAAAACTGGGCGGGCATGCACAGCAATATAAAAGATCTATCAAGAAGAGAAACTAAGGTCCTTCTAATATGAAATAACCAATAAATGCCCTGTTTCCAAAAAAGGAATATAAAACCTTTATATATATATGACTTCATTATATATAATGAAGTCATACATAGTTCCAAGAGAGATAGTATTACATTGTTTTAGAGTGAAAAAAGTGTCTTATTTGCCTTTTATAAAAGTTTTACATATGGGGTGTGTGTTAGAGCCCCCTTTTGGCATATTTGAAAGGAGTTATCTTCATTTGGGATGATCAGATGAGCCACTGAGGAAGACTATCAGATCCCCTCCTTTTGCTATACGAAAATATCTTGGACGCAACTCCTTGGTTATCTTTTCTGAGGAGTCTCAGATAGGTGCTCTTTCATTGCTGGACATTTGCTATCTCCTTTCTTGTTTTTCATACACCATCCCCCCTCATTTTCTCTTTTGAATATTGTTATTTATATTGTTATTTCTTTTGTATATTGTTACCAGCTTTTATAAGATATACTATTTTTATTAGTAAATTTACAACTATTCTTTATAATAAGGTTTTATATTCCTTTTTTGGCATCAGGGCCTTTATTGGTTATTTCATATTAGAAGGACCTTAGTTTCTCTTCTTGATAGATCTTTTGTGTTGCCTGTGTTGAGTTGATCTATCTTATTTTGATTGTTTGGGATGCACAGCAATATAACAAGCTTGTCTCCCCCACCCCTTCTCTTCTTTTTTTCAATGAAGATCATCAATAAAACAAGCACAGCCTTTCACATAATTCGTGTGGCAAAGCAAGGAAAGCAAAGTTACTTAGCTTCCTTGTGTGTTGGGTTACAACTTTTCTTAATGAGAACTTCTCTGCCAAAAATTTCAGAAAACCCCTGTAGGATTTTCTGTTGGATACATGTCTCCCCAAACCCTAAGTACCTGGATGCACATCTAAGCATGCTTATCAGAAACAGTGAGGCATGTATCTCCTGTGATGCCAAGGGTATTACATGATGTTTGGCTCACTTGCAAGTTTTCTTCAGGCATCCTCAGTGAAGCCCAACATCACAATCAAAGGTCACAAGCCTGAGGCGTTCAGCATCCTAATGCAAATCTGCCTACAATCTTCCAATTTCCTTTTCCATGGAAGTGTATGGTGCTGAAACTGCAGGCTGATGGTCACAGCAAATCCATTTGGGCATTCAAGCTGCAACCCCCAGCACCAGTTATTTTCTGACCATCTTTGCATATACCTTGTGGCATCTGGATAAGAGAAATAACAAAAAGTAGGAATGCACTTCTGGAATGGTGGTAAATATGAACATCCCAGGGTTTTATGCACAGCTGTAGTTCTTAAACTGAAGAAGTGACTGTTAGCCAATTTCAGTCACCCTCCCTAAATTAACCACTGTAAAGTGAGTGATTTTCATTCTCATATACACTGCGACTGCCTAGTTACGGCATGCACTTGTCAACAAAAGGATTTAAAGACCTTTGCCATTTGGAGTCAAGTGATATTCGAAACCGGGGAACAAAGGAACAAAAGGCCAGGAACAACTCACCGTTTCATCAGTGCAGATGGAGTGTACCTGCGTTCCAAACATTACTGAGGTGAAGATGAGGAAGAGAAGTGCCTCAAAGCACAACAGAATAAGCAGGATCACAGTAGTTGGCGGAGAGAACGAACTGCATTCTGCGGAGAGACAGCATGTCAAAGCGTGGATTACTCTAGACAGAACAAAGGCCCACTCAGCCGTATTCCCAACATACCCAAAACAACTCACAAGCGCGGGAGAAGACTTTGAAAAAAAGGCAAGCCGTGGGCAGAACTCACAAATCACACGTAGAAATTAACAACAGCAGGATTTCATATTAAACTAGTCTGTGTAAACAGAACAGTACTAGAAACTGTCAAATTGTCTGCCATTTCAAATCCACATGTAAGCAGATATTCCTCTTTGTCACGCTCTTAGATTTTCATTTTAAAAAACCGGAGTAAAACTTCCAAAACAAGGCCTGGATTCCAAAACACAAAATCAGCAAACATGAGACCATGATTTTATGTCCAGGCCCATCCAGGTATGAGACTGTTGTTCAGCACTGGCTGGAAAAGGGGAATATTGGCTCCTTCAAGCTCCCAATGTGGTTAAGTACTCAATGTCTAAACCGTCCTCTTAGCTATCTCTGCTATTTCCGGAGCAACTTGTCAGAGCACTGAGACTGTGGCAAAGGGAGGGGGGATTCCGTACAGAACTGGGCTCTTCTAGACCTCACTCGGACCTCAGCTGTGGGAACAGATGAACACCAAAGGGTGTTGCCACTTTAGGCAATCAGTCTGAGGGTATCAAGGGCAAAGGTCATCGATGTCGAAAAATTTCACAGTGAGAGGAACATGCATATCCTATATGCTGTCTATGTCATGTCTAGTTTCTTATTTTTATTTATTTGGTACAGTGGTCAGGGAGCTGGACTCTTATCTGGGAATAACGGGTTTGATTATGCCCTCCACCATGAAGCCAGCTGGGTGACCTTGGGCTAGTCACAACTCCGTTTCTGAGCTCCCAGTCCCACCTACCTCACAGGGTGTTCTGTTGTGGGGAGAAGAACAGAAGGTTTATCAGCCACTTTGTGTCCCCTTAAATGGGTGAGAAAAGCAGGGTAGAAAAGCTAACTCTTATTAATATTATTATTATGTATTTATTTATTTACTCTCTAAGACCAGTTTTAACCATGTAGTTCCACTTTAGCCATTTCCTAGAAAATAAAATATGTTCCCTGGAAAAATAAAAATTAAAATACAGAAAGGATTATAGTAAAAGGCTAAATATAGGGGAAAGATGTGTGCTAGTGCAATAGAGCAATCAGAATCAATAAAAATGGTGGGCTGCCAATCTCTCCCAAGGCCACTCTATCACACAAATTCCTACCTCAGCTACACCTGTACCTCCCAATTCCATTAACTAGCAGTATTTTATGGCTATGGTTGGAAATGAAACGGTATTCTATTCTTATTTTTCTTGCAGAGATTTCTTATATGAATGGATCTTTATCAAGATAAGCAAATAAAGGGCGTGTCTCACTTATGTCATGGACATACCACTTGATAGGCCACATCCAGACTGCAAAAATGAAAGATAATGTTCATCTGAAATTTTTGTAACTTGCCCTGAGACCTTCTGGGATAAATGCAATAAGTAAATAAAGGTTCAGGGAACTGCAACAGCCTACGAAGGTTCACTGTATAATAGGTACAGTAAATAAGAATATGTGATACTGTTTCAATCAAGTCCTTCCCACATGGATACAGACAGTTTTTATAGGGAATTATCCCATATCTGACTTTTAGGAGTGCAGATTAGAAAACATTAGATGTATCCAGAGAAAAGACTCTTCAATTATCTGCATATTCTGGCATAGAACAATAGGGAGCCTGGAACTGGTTGTGACCCATTCCCAACAGCTTAAACCAGACAGAAACCAGATTGAGATGTTTTTCTTACGATGCACATTGCAAGCATGCTAAGATTATTGGACAGGAAAAATGAAACTGCAACTACACCCCAACTATTGTGAGCCCAGCTATTACAAACAGTCCTGGAAAAAAGCTTATGTTGCATATTTAGATAGCATTTTTTAATTTTACAGAAACAACAAGAACCAAAAATACACACTTTTTTTACATGTTACAAAAAAACACCCAGCTTCATACCGATAATTCAAAAGTATAGTCAATACTCACTTGTCCAGTCTTCTTCAAAACAATACAGGAAATGAAATCCAACCATAATCAGGGCATGCAAGGAAATGAGTGCTATATACATCTGAAACACAATGTTTTTAATCTATTAAGCCACAAATGAGCTTGAACACGTAGCTTTACACGCACAAATTTTCTTTACAACTAAATCCAACAGAAGAACTATAATTAAACAAGACATGTTTATGGGTGAGAATGCACAATAAGAGAGTGAAACAAAGGGTGTTTTTCCACCATGCTTCTTTAATCCAGATCTAAGAAGATCCGGATCTAAGGAATGCGCACATTCCTTAATCCGGATCTAGTAGATCCGGATTAAGGGAAGTACCCAGTGTGTTTCCATGGGCGGTCTAGTACCCAATAGCAATGGGTGCTAGCCTCCCTGCCATGGAAACACCGGAGCACCCATTTGGAAATCCGGATCTACCCATGAGGGGTCTGCTTGTCTCCCCAGGTGTTTGGGGGGACAGGGGTGCAATCTCCAAAGTGGCCCTGAAGTCATTTCAAAGTCATTTCGAAATCACTTCAAAGTCTGTGCGAAACAGCTCCATTGAAGTCTGTGCTGATCTTCGGAGTGAACTTCGAAGTGACTTCGGAGTGACTTCAGAGTCACTTCGAAGTTCACTTCACAGACTTCAAAGATGCTCCAGAGCTATTTTGCACAGACTTCGAATTGACTTTGAAATGACTTTGAAGCTTAGGTTTTGGGGCTCTCCCCCCATGGGTGCCCCCTCTCCCTAGCCTCCTCTAGACCCCATTGCCACACAAGCGTGGAAACAGGCTCCCTTTAATCCAGATTTTCTGCCTGAAGACCCCATTGTAGACCCCATTAATGGGGTCTACAGAAAATCCGGATTAAAGGCCAGAAAGTACCCTTTTGATCCGGATTTCCTCAGCGGCAGTCGAAACAATCGGGTCCCAAATGGGTGCCGTGGTGGAAATGGGATCATCCAGCTCACACCCAAATGTGTCCTTAATGGGTGCAAAAATGGGTACTTTCTGACAGTGGAAAAACACCCAAAGTGGAAGGATGGCCCACTGTTTAGCTCTCAAACTTTATTTTGAGATCATCACACACAAAAAAGCTTTTCTCTCTTCCAACAATTAATATCAGGGGTGTGCATGAATACAATTTTCGGGATTCAATTCAAATATCTGAAGATTCAAATTGATTTGAATGTTTAAAATTTGAATGTATTCACATTCAATTCGAATAAAATATATTTGAATTGATTTGTACAAATATTCGATTCATATTTGAAGATATGAATGTCAACAATATTCAAATGTGTCCATATGCATCCATACGCATCCTGTTTTCATCCTGTACATATCCATACAAACACATACAGATACGAATAAGATGTGCACAGATACGTATGTAACGCATACATATCCGTACACGTACAAACGTCCAAATATTGTACAAATGATTCGAAGGATTCAAAAATTCGATCAAATGTTACATTTGAATATACAGACATTCAATTTGAATTCGAATGTCCGAATTCCAATTTATTTATTAAAATGTTATCAGAATGTATTTATTAGAATGTTTCTAATATTTGTGCACATCCCTAATTAATATAGATATCAGAGTAACTATATAATAGCATATCCACACATAGCTTCTTTTTTAAATATAGCCGTAGCATGATCTTTAATTTTTATTAATATTATGCGATAATAGATGCACAATTGGTATCATTGAATTGTATTCTTAACACAAGGTCAGTTTAACACAAGACATTTCAACTCCAAGCATCCAGCTTTGGATAATTTGACTATTAATCAACCATTTCTCATCAAAAGCTAGGGTATTTTAAAGAAACATTCTATCCATCTGGCGGCTGATTCCACAAAAATTATTTTGCATCACACCTCCTCTTACTGTATCTATGTAGTTACTCCATACTCCCTTTATGCCTGAAAAAACACTTCAGATAAATACACACCCATAGGTGTGTGTTAGTAATAAACAAAGGCATTAATCTAAGTGTTTAATAACACCCAAACAGGCTTGCCAGATTTTAGCTATAGTAGAAATCCATTAAAAAGTATTCAGGTGGATCAACTGTTGAGATAAACACAATTCTAGCCCCCTACAATTAAATATTCCTTTATCGTCAAGCCCATCTAGATTACTTCACCCAGAAAATAAATAGCCCTAGGTATATCCCATGAAG
The DNA here is from genome assembly GCA_023333525.1 of Aspidoscelis tigris stejnegeri. Taxonomy (NCBI): domain Eukaryota; kingdom Metazoa; phylum Chordata; class Lepidosauria; order Squamata; family Teiidae; genus Aspidoscelis; species Aspidoscelis tigris. Next base: position 22,592,320 of record JALMGA010000008.1, read on the forward strand.
AAATACCTGGATCAGACTTTACTGACTGAACAAGAGACCCATTTTGTTCCAACAATAGAGAATTATGTGATAAAAACAGGGGGCAGAGGTAAATCAACCCCTCTATGGGAAACATTATATGCCAAGAGATAAGAGCTATAACTGGCACTCATAATGTCAGTATTTTTTTCTCCATTGATCGACAGAGGTAGTAATTCTGATTTAAAGCTCCTTCAGAGCTTTGAAGATGGCTAGACTCCATTGAGACAGACAGAGAGAGAACTCTGCTGATTCTCTTTGACTTTTCAAACAGCATATAATGCAACCGACCATGTTATCTTGTTAGGTCAGTTCCATGGGGTTGATCTAAGGACCAAGCTGACAATGGTGATTTCATTCCTATTTGCAGGGTGAGTTCAAGAACACAGAACTGAGAAAGATTTGCTTGACCTCACAAAATCCCCTCAAGGTTTCATTTTATCACCCATAGTTTTTAAAGGACTGCTAAGGATCTCAACTATTTCTTGCTTCTCCTTATTATCCAAATCAGTTGAGGTTATGCTAGGGAAACCCATGTCTGGACTTCATAATGGGTTAAACCAGTGGTTCTCAACCTGGGGGTCGGGACCCCTTTGGGGGTCAAACTACCCTTTCAGGGGGGTCGCAACGAGTCTCCTGTCGCTCTTCTCTCCCACCTCCAAGCTGCTCTGCCCGCATGGTTGGGGGTCTCCACAACATGAGGAACTCCATTAAGGGGTCCCAGCACTAGGAAGGTTGAGAACCACTGGGTTAAACAACAGTCAATACATCCAAGGATGCACCAGAGTGGGTGAATATAGTGCCATTATGGCACTGCTATGGTGGGGTTGTATCATATATCATAGGCAACCTCACCACAGCCCCACTTTTTCACCTCTAAAAGTGCTTTTAACTGTTGTTGTAGCACTTTTTAGGAAGATGCTTACCTTTCTGGACAGAGCAGTGATCATAGCTCCATCTAGCATGTGTGCATGGAGGCTGAAACAGCTGACCATGCATGTGCAGTAGTGGTGACACGTCCATCCGGGAATTCGGTGGTACCCGGATTGCGCATCACCACAACACACAAAGACAGCAGTGCCCATGCAGGAAGCAGTAATAGCAGGTGAGCAATACCCTGCATTATTGCTTCCTTGTGCTATATCTGGCTGCCGTCTGGAGGCAACCCAAATATGACATAAGTATTGCTGGCCAATCATCCGGGAACCTGGTCTTCAGCCTGTTTTGAGCAAGGTTGCTTTTTTACCTGAAAGAAAGGGCTGTTAAAACTCTTGTTGGCTTGCAGGAATTTTAGGGCTGCTTTTGAAGAAGTCTCAGGCCTTTTTTGCACTGGGTCTTATTTGTGAACATGTCCTGGAATAGGAGACCACTGTTCACATTCTATTGCAAACTACTGCAGAGTCCAGGCTGGGCATGCAGAAAGTATGCAGACAGTAGGCCCTTATTCTGAGATATATTCTGGAATAAGACCCAGTGCAAAAAAAGGCCTCAAAAAGCTTCCAACAGCACAGGCCTCAGCTGCCTAGATATTAACTGCTGTAGTCCAATAGAAGGCTCAAATATCCCAAAGTCTACATTTTCGCTTACTAGCCTGTCCTTGGGTTCAGGGTTCATACTGCACATGCTGGAGTATAATATATAATTACCAAAAAAGGGGCTTTCCCAGGCATGCTCCAGTGTTGGATTTTTTTCCTTAAAAAAAGTAAATATATTTTATTTACTAACTCTTCCTTACATTTTTATCCTCCTAGTCACAAAATCTCAGCTACCAAAGGGCAATACATTTCAAACACTGCGCAACATGCAAAAACAGAGGAGCTGATAATGCACATTTTGATGGTTTTATATATTCTTTAATTGCACGAGTTGTTCCTATTCCTGGGTGAATTCCACTATAATTATCTAAGTAGGTAATCAAATAAAACCTACCTGAGGTTTCAAAGCCTCTTGATAAATCATTAGTTTGTTTTTAAATTAAGAATTTTTTTAAAAAAATCACTCAGTGCACTACTTACTGTAAACAGTACAAAGTACTTCTGGTTATTCTCTCCTACACAGTTATTGACCCATGGACAGTGGTGATCCATTTTGCGTATACATCGCTTGCAAACACTGGGAAGGAAGGGAGGGAGGGACATATCATACATTAGGATGAAATCCTATTACAGTGAAAAAACAATATGGATAAATTACTTCTCCTATACCAAGGGCTTCTTTATTCATATTATTTCAGATGAAAAGCATCATTTATAATTGAAAAATATCAACCAGATTTAAAGCAGCATTAATAAATGATAACTCCCTCAGACACTTGTGTTGATGGCAATAATTTGAGGACATTTAGGCCCTTTCCGCACTAGGCCTTATTCTGGAATGTATCTCAGGATAGGGGTCTGTTGTCCACATGTTAATCCAGGCTATGGTAGGCCTTACTTGGGGCCTACCATAGTCTGCACTAGGATGCGGACAACAGGCCCCTATCCTGGGATATATTTTAAAATAAGGCCAAGTGCGGAAAGGCCCCTGGTCAGAGAAACACACAGACGGATCCTCTTTTTTATCACCCTGCTCTAAACGGTAACTGCTTCAGATAATTTAAAATGTGAGAAAAGAAATGGACCATCTCTTCTACCTTTGAGTGGCAATGATACCAGCTACGTAGCTTTATCAAATGGTCTCATGAGCTGAGCGTATGCTTTCTCAGGTTTATGGTCCTCTTACGGGGGGGGGGGGGGAGATATCTAAAAAGTAGTGTCTTCCCCCATACTGTAAGTGGCAATTCCTCCATTATCTGCTTCCGGGCTAACCGACAACAAAACAATTCAGGACAAAAACCTGATTGTCTTGCCTGCCATAATATTTCAGCCACGCTGTCAGTTCCAAGTTGTTGTTGTTTTCCTTTTTGTGTGTGTTGCTGCTCATCAAGTGCCGACATGGCAACATATTAAAGCTCTCATCACCACACAGGCTTATTGTTATAAATGAGAAAACAGTTATAGGGAAGGAGATGGATTTGTAGTTTATAGAAGAATAACGTATCAGCACTTTCTGGAGCTAATCTCTGCTTCACAACAGAACAGCAGACAAGATGTCTGCAACAAAAACATGAAGGTTATGCTTCTACACTGGGTATGCTTTTCCAGAATGCAGAGCATGAACAGATGTCTTCTACCACAGATACTACACTTTAAGTGAATATGGCAGACATACAATGTGGCCTTGAAAACAAGACATCTAGGGCAATCTTGCAGCCCAAATGTATTCTTGATATCCATGTACACAATAATGACAGTTGCTAGAGAAAGCAAGAAGGATTTATCTCATAGGCAAGACCGCAGGTAGATCACAGCATATAGGTCCTTTCTTGCACTCACCTTTAGGTCAGGCTTCTGGGTCTTACTGGTTCACACGTTAGCACAGAGCACAGAGCTGTGATGTCCCACCCCTGGTCAGGACTACTGGTAGACCATTTAAACAGGTCTGGTCCAGACCATGGAGGTATGCAGAAGACATACCACCATGACTGGGACTAGCGGAGGACTCTGAACTGTGTCCCCCTTTTGGATCCCTTGGGGGCTGGCCCCAAAGCTCACCCAAGCTTCAAGGCCAGGACATGGGTTGGTCTGGACCAGTACAGTTGTATTGATTTAACGCTGTAACCCACCCCAAGACCTTCAAGTACAGGGCAGGATAAAAATGCAAATAAATAAATAAATAATCCTGAAAGGACCTTGGTGATACATGTCAATCAAACTACAAGTATGCTCACTCAAGAGAGAGAATTTTCATTTGTCAGAAGAGCACCACAGCTGAAATTTAATCAGTGTAAATATAGGAAAGAGCTCAGATCACAATAGCTGACATATGAAAGCGACCTGTCATAAGGTCCCGTATAAAGTCAGAAGAGAAAGTGGTTCATGTTACCAGCATATGCACAGGGAATATCTGCGCCTGTACCTGCAGTGATGAGCTCTGTCAGGCTTAATGCTACAGCACTTTGGACACTTGTAAACTACTTGTCCAGGTTTCAGCTGTAAACTTTCGATGAACTCTTTAGTGGCATTACCTTTGGGCACTGCACCCTGTAAACAAAAAATGTTGCATAAGACTCCATTAGAAAACCCAGCAGGCCTCCCAGAGTGGTTGTACAGTATATACATTATCTAAGGACACTACATGTTTCCAGATATACTGGACTGGTAAAGCTTTCTAAGGCAAGGAAAGAAAAAGACCATCTTAAAACTGAAAGCTTCACCCCTTACACACACCTTACATTTGTTAGTCAGGGAAAATAAACCACCCCATTAGGGGGAGAGTTTTTAATACAGAAAAGATAATGATTGTACATATACAATGGCACATTCAAACATACTGATATGATTTTAATATTAGGAGAAAAAAACCTCCCAAGCTAGATACAACTATATGTTAATGGTGATAAGTCTCACAGGCATGCATATATGTGGTACCCTTACATCCACTCAAAATGTAAACACACAAGAGATCTTAAGACGGCGTTTAAGAGGGGACCTGACTGAAGTATATAAAATTATGCATGGCATAGAAAAGGTGGATAGAGAACATTTCTTTTCTCTATCGCACAGCACTAGAACCAGGGGACACTCTATGAAGCTGATGGGTAGGAGAGTCAGATCTGACAAGGGGAAGTATTTCTTCACCCAGAGGGTCATCGGCTTATGGAATGTGCTGCCGGAAGAGGTGGTGACAGCTACCAGTCTAGATTGCTTCAAGGTAGGGTTAGACAAATTTATGGACGACAGATGCATCAATGGCTACTAGAATGAATGCCTAGGTGCATCTTTCAGGCTGGGGGAGGGGGAAGCGGGGCACTTCTAAGGTCATTTACTGGGATTCGAGAGCAGGGAAAGGTTTGTCCGTGTCTCTGCTTGAGATGCCCATGAACATTTGATGGGCCACTGTGTGCGACAGGATGCTGGACTAGATGGGCTGTGGCCTGATCCAGCAGGGCTTCTCTTATGTTCTTATGTTCTTATCTAGGAATAAGCTACAGTATCTCTTCCATTCAAACAAGGAATGTTTTTTAGGACAAACCATTGCTTCATTTCTTAGCTTGTTCTAAGAATTAACCCCAGTCTCCCCTATTAGAAAGTGTCGTTAAAAGGAAGACTTTAGCTCATTCATATTTCACTCCATAAAGCTCATCCCAACAGAACTAATGAGAGGAAAGCTCAAAAACATCACAGAGCGATTGATCCCTTTGCTGGAAGAAAACAAATGGGAATTCAGACAGTACATGGTCAGAGAAAGTATTTGCCTTTGATGACTTTTTGGGATCAGCTATAAAACGAAATGTGGAGAAAAGTTAGAAGAATGAAAATGTCCCCTCCTTCATCAAATCTAAACACTCCCATTCAATATCAGCTTCAGTACGTGGTTACATATTAAAGCCCACAGACAGCACAATTTTAGCAGGAATTCACATGCCTGGATTACTGACAGAAACAAATGTGAAAACAGAACATTCATCAGAATTTCAAGCTCATAACGCTCTAAGGCTTGAAGCATATTTAAAATGCACCTGGGTAAAACCCCTACAGTAAGTTAAAAACCAGTATCCAAAAATAATGTGATATAGGCAGCAGGATTTAAAAAAATATTTGTGTTTCACTGAGACTTCTCTGAAAAGCTAGGCATGCATGACAGGTTTTTCCTGATTTTCATGCTATGACAGGCCTAAAAGACTGGAGTCTTATCTCTTCCACCTGCATTCCATCTATTTCTTACTCAGACATTTGATTCTGTCTCGTTTTATGTGATTGATTACTTATTCCACTGTGCTTTGATATTCCAGAATAAGGAATGGATAAGAGTAAGAATGGGTATTCCAAAATACCCTGATATAGTGAAGCCGTACGCATCCATACTAGGGGTGTGCATGAATGGAATTTTTGGGATTCAATTTGATTCAAATCGAATATCAGAAAATTAAATTGGATTAAAATCTTCAAAATTTGAATTTACACAAATTTGATTCAAATTAAGCAAATTCGAATCTATTCATTTGAATTTTCTATTCAGAATTGGACTTACGAATGTCAACAACATTCATATGTGCTTGTATGCACCATTACGCATCCCTTACACATCCGTATGCATCCTGTAGTTATCCCGTATTCAACCCATTTTCGTCCCATACGGATCCGTACAAATGCATACAGATGTGGGAAAGACACATGTGTGCAAGTACGCATCATGTACGAACCTGTACACATAAGAATGTCTGAGTAATCTGAGTGAACAGATTCAAAAATCCAAAATCCATTCGAATGCTTAAATTCAAATTTATGGACATTCGATTCAGATTGGAATGTCAAAATTCAGACAAAATCATTCAAATTTCGAACATCGTCGAATATTTGTGCACATCCCTAACCCTGACGCATCCCGTTTTCATCCCATATGTATCCGTACAGATGTGTACAGATATGTATGCAATGCAAATGGATATGCATGTGATGTGTATGTATCAGCACACATACAAATGTCCGAATTATTCGTATGAATAACTCGGAATATACATATTTGTACAAACACTAAAAAACAAATATCTGGACATTTGATTCATATACGAATGTCCGAATTTGTCCAAATAATGAATATTTTGAATATCCGTGCACATCCCTAGTAGCCATTCACAGAATGGACACTGTTGCTAAAGCTGTCTAATCACAGGGTGTTTTTCCACCGTGGTACTTTAATCCAGATCTAAGAAGATCTAGATCTAATGAATGGGTACTTCCCTTAATTCGGATCTAGCAATGGGTCCTAACCCCCCTCCCATGGAAACACCTTTGCACCCATCTGGGAAATTTGGATCGACCCCCAGGGGTCGGTCCGTCACCCCAGGGGACTCTGGGGACAGGGGGTTACGATCTCTGAAGTCCCAGCTTCGGAGTCATTTCGGAATCATTCCAAAATGACTCCGAAGTCCCTCCGAAGCGATTGCCACAGACTTCGGAGAGGCTCGGGAGCTGTAGGCGCGGTCCGCGTGCTATTAATGCAGACTGCGCTGACTTTCCTCTGAAGTCCCTCTGAAGAGATCGGCAGCGAGACTCCGGAGTCAGCGCTGATCTCTTCGGCGAGACCAATGGCAAGACCCCGGAGTTCCTCTGAAGCAATCGGCAGAGACTTCAGGGTCTCGCCGCCGGTCTCACCGAAGCGAACTGCAGAGACTTCAGAGTCTTGCCACCGGTTTCTTTGGAGTGATCAGTGCAGACTTCGAAGCCGCTTCGGAGTCCCTTCGGAGAGGCTTTGAAGTCTGCGCTGATCTCTTTAGAGCAGTGGTTCTCAACCTGGGGGTCGGGACCCCTTTGGGGGTCGAATTACCCTTTCAGAGGGGTCGCGATGAGCCTCCCGCCACCCTTCTGCTCCGCCCCCGTGGTTGGGGGTCCCCACAACACGAGAAAATCCATTAAGGGGTCGCGGCATCAGGAAGGTTGAGAACTGCTGCTTTAGAGAGACCGACGGCAAGACTCCAAAGTCTCTGCCGATCGCTTCGGACGGACTTCGGAGGGAAGTCAGTGTGGTCTGCACTAATAGCGAACAGACCGTGCTGACAGCTCTGGAGCCTCTCCGAAGTCCGTGGCGATCGCTTCGGAGGGACTTCGAAGTGATTTCGGAATGATTCCGAAATCACTCCAAAGCTGGGATTTCGGGGCTCCCCCCCCAATAGGTGCATCCCCTCCCCCTAGCCACCTTTAGACCCCACTTCCTTTAATCCGGATTTTCTGGGAGAAGACCCCATTGGGTGTTTTTCCACTGTCACTAGAAGTACCCATTAAGTACCCATTAATGGGTACAAAAATGCCATTGCGTACCCATTAATGGGTACTTAATGGGTACTTTTAGTGACAGTGGAAAAACACCCCTTGGGGTCTACAGAAAATCCGGATTAAAGCCCCAAAAGTAACCTTTAGATCTGGATTTCCCCCACGGCAGTTGAAGCAATCGAGCCCCAAATGGGTGCCGTGGTGGAAATGGGATCATCCGGCTCAAACCCAAATGGGTCCTTAATGGGTGCAAAAATGGGTACTTTTTGACAGTGGAAAAACACCGACAGAGAGGATTAGGTGGGCAGACTACCGTCCAATCAATGGAAAGCAACCATTGTCAGGGGAGATGTGGCCTGATTTGGAGTCAAATGAAGGTTGCAGTGGGGCAACACAGGTAGCATATACACACCTACCATATGAAAAGTACTTTTTTCTGTTTGACAAGTAGATTCTTTTTTCTAAATGGACAACCTGAAAAAGTCTTATCTGATTACATCCTAAATTCTGGAAGCTTGTTAAACCTCTCTGAACAAATAATACTTGTGCACTGAATAACTTCCAGAACATCTAATTCCTAATTCACTAACAGTCAAAGAAATAACATTTCAATTAGAAAACTTACCGGGTCTGTTAGCATCGCTCGCATATGAGAAGCCAGAGCTAAGAACGCCAATAGGTTGAAAACTACTCCATTGATTACACTGTAAATATAGTCTCTGGATGGAAGCAGCATAACTAGGATGACTACAAAGTCAGCATAGAAGACCAGAAACCAAGTGATGACTGCACAGGCAATACCACAGCCATCTCGAATAAACCACATTTTTCCTGAGGAACCGTGACTGGGGGGTGGAACACACTTATCAGGCTGAAGATATTCAGGTTTTCTCTCAATATCTCTGAAGCGGTGTATTGGAGGAATCATCATAGGTTGTAATGTCCATTCTTGAATTTGGAAAACATTTTCTTCTTAGGAAAACTGGTTCTCCATTTTACAACTTTAACTAAGGATATTCCCTCTCGACATGCCGTTCTTGGAGGGGGAACTCTATAAAGGGAAAGAGAAAGAGATTAAGTGAGAAAGAGAGGAGATTAAGTTCCCAATGAAAAATAAAAGAAGCTCAGTGATTATGCCTTTATACAGCAGGACTTTCTCAAAATAGATAAAATGTTGAATCAGTTTATTAAAAAATAACTTTTACTACAGTAAGATTATTTATTTTGGAGTAAAAAAACCCAATCATTTACAAGCATAATCATGTGAAAGTATATAAATAGAAGCTTAAGGATATCCTTTTAGGAACAATAAGAACACTTGCTATTCAATCAGCTCATACATTGTAACATACAAAGACACCATTGAATCAAACTTGACTCCTCGTTGTTATGAGAACCTATCCACACAGCTCCCTTGGCATCAGTACAGAAATGGTTTGCAATCCCCTTCTTCTGAACACCAAGCACTGAACACTGGACTTTTTGAATGCCAGATACATGCTATATCACTTACATTGCCATGATTTTTTTTCTGTTTTGCGTATTTGTCACACACTATTATTTCAGATGTTCACACAAAGCTTTATATGACACAAAAACAACCTGTGTGAATACAAAACACAACTTTCAAATGATCATTTCATTTACTGAAGGAAAAAAGTTACCCAACACCTATATCACCCACGTGAAAAAGTATCTGCGATGATTGGTTAGCGATGATTTTCACCTTGCAACTCCCCCTTGAATACTAATTTTGCCTAGTTTCTTATCTAAGCATGAATGCAGACCACATCTGAGGTGAATGAAGCCTCCAGTTCCTTAGATATTCATCTCGGATTTTTTATAACTTCCTGAATGAGAAATTTTGAAAGGCTGGCCACTTCTGAGAAGAGTTACCACTGGTCCAAGTTTTCTCCACATGGCTCCCACTGTGGTTCACTCCAGTCCCAGTGCTTTAGAAATGCCTTAGGACAGGGAAGAAGGGCACAATCCCAATTCAAACCCTTCTTTAAGCTACCCCAAAGATGCTTTTTTTGTTATGTCTGATCACAGCCTCAGAGAATCCAAGGCACCATCAGGTCCTCACATGATGGATAGCCAGATGTTAGGTTCCGATGTTTATCCCCTTCCACCACATGGACAGTGGGAGTTATGCAATAACAGAAAGACTGTTCAGGCCCACTCTGAAAAGTATTGTGGGAAAATATCTCATCAGAAACCTACAATGAAATAAAGGCCTTAGTCACATCTTCACATTAAACCTTCTTCAGTCCGTCATCACAGCTGATTGCTCACACCTTTTCATTTCTATGTTTTATTTGTGGATTTTCAAATCAGGAAAGTCCAAATGGAAGGTGGAAAGTCCACAAATAAAATGGATTTTAAAAAAAAAGGTGTGAGCAGTCTGATCTAAAGATGGACTAAAGAAGGTTTAAAGTGGAGGTGTGACCATGGTCTAAGAAGTAACGCAACCTGTTGCACACACGTTATTTCGAAACCTTTTCAGTTAGATTCAGAAATGGAGTAAAGGTAATAGGTAGACAAGATAGGGAAGCGAAGCCCTTCCAAATACTATAACCTCTGAGAAGTTTTCCCTACATCTACCATCCTTCTCCAGTGTTGTTACATGTCTTACTGTACATTATGCTCTCAATTATCACGGAAACCTGCTGGGAGCATTTTGGCAGCCCTAATGCCGCATGGAAAATTGTTTCAGGCAAATACCCACAAATCTGCTTCTTCCACATTCTCCATACTTGTAGACTTTTGGTAAGAATATACCAAAGATCTCTTCAGCTTGAAGGGCAAAGCAGTTTGCAGTAAGGATTCTAATACATTCATAAAAGAGTAAGAGCTTCTTTTACTGGAGGAAAATCATAGTAAAAGAAGCTCTGGCAAGTATACTGAAGCTATTATTCTAGAACAGAGCAGTGACAGCATCTCTTCAACGTAGCATTTGTACTTGGCCAGTAAATATTTCAGCACATGTGCCAACTCAAGCTGAATGTTCCAAGCTGAACATTTTTTTAAAGGTTGTTTACTTCTTCTACAGTAGGTAGTGTGGTGTGGAAAGAAGCAGGAACTGTAAGAGATTGTTTTTTTCCAACAGATAAATGGGCAGAGGAGTTTCAGGCACTGAGCTTTTTGGGTTCTCAGGAGCCCAGCATCAACTCTGAGTTTAGATGTGTCCTATAATAATTGCTTCTTTAAAGAAAAGAAGTCTGATCCCTGGATGTTATATACAGTTTTAATAATAAGGCCTCACAACCACAAGACCTAAGGAAGAATGATGTAACTCAGCTTTTGGAAGCATAAATACGACCACCACGCTACTGTAAGAAAATCAATGCCATAAAAGTCCACAATACGAACTTCTTGATGCAAACATTCCTGGTTATTATTTTAGGACAATTTTCTTAATTATATTAGTCACTGACAGCAAAGTCTATTAGCTTCTGGGAGCTATCCAAAGAGAGCTTTCCACTACTGTAACTATAATGTGGATAGGTAAAGACCACGGCTCTTTTTTCAGTTGCCTTCATTTATTTATCCCATGCTATTAAATGTGCAGATTCATTAACTGGCAAAAGGTGATGGATTTCTACATAAGAAGGTAAGAGAAACCCCACTGGTGATTTGACTGATTGAATTTTTATCCCGTCCTATAGCCGAAGGTCTCAGGGCAGGTTACAACATGTAAAATCAAATATAAACATATTAAAACAAAAAAAGTGTGTGAAAAGTGAGGAGAAAAAGCTATATCCCCCATTTAGCCAAAGGCCAGGGCAAAAAGGTATGTCTCCACTGCCCTCCTAAACATGTAAAGTTCTTAACGCACCTCAAGGGGAAAACTATTCCATAGCCTGGGGGCCATAACTGAGAAGGCCCTATGCCAGGTGCCCACCCCTTTTGCTGCTGAGGGTCGTGGTACAACCAGGAGGACTTCCCCCTACAGATCTTTATTTATGTTTTTAATTTAATAAATTGCACAAATTACCTTACAGATCTTAAGGCGTGGGCAAGTCAATGTGGAAGCAGGCGTTCCTTTTAGAAATTTGGGCCCCAAATCATTTAGAGCCTTAACACCTTGAACTGGGCTCAGTGGCAAACTGGCAGCCAGTACAGCTCTTTTAAGACTAGCGTGATATGCGCCCAGCCAACTGTCCCCATCCGCAGTCTAGCAGCTGAATTCTGTAGCAGCCGCAGTTTCTAAACAGTCTTCAAGGGCAGCCCCGTGTAAAGCACATTACAAAAACCCAGTCTGGAAGTTACCAGAGCATGGATAACAGCCTATCTAGTCCAGCATCCTATCTCACACAGTGGCCCACCAATTGTTTCTGGGCATTTTCAAGCAGAACACAAAGACAAAACCTTCACAAGATCTCAGGTTTTAGGTCCTGGTTTTGCTCAACAGTATCTGCTCTATCTACGAATCCCAGGACTTCACCTCCTTGATCCTTAAGACTTTAACTAGGGAAGCTTGGGGTAGAAAACAAGGACTTTTTCAAAGCAGATCTCCTGCAGCTGCATTAAAGTCTTACTTTGATTTTGATGGTCTCAGAGATGAGATGCCACATTTTTTTCACTCACTGCTTTGTAACTTGAATCCCCTCCAAACAGTCTAGATATTTATAGCTTAATTAACATAGCGTCTGCTCTATTCCCCCCTCCCCTTGGGTTTCTTTTGCTGCATGCTCAGTGGGTAAACATTAGACGGTCTATTACATATGGATGCTATGAAAGGCCATATGGAGATAACCTACAAAACCTTTTTTAATTCGCAAAAATTCTTAGTAAAATTTGCTTTCATTCAATGCTACAGAAAGTATTATATATACTCTACGTTTACGTATCAGATACATATTTGTTTGTATCGTGTCAAATAGAATCCTACCACATTCAAAGGGGATTACTCGAACAAATACTAATTTTTGAACGTTTGATTCATTACGAATTGAATGCCAAAAAGCCCATTCGTGCACATCCCTAATACAGAAGTATTTTGCCACTGCCTACCTCCAGGGAGAGGTTATGGATAAAACTAGCAACATTTTGCTGTCCAACAACTCTGTTGTTCAGTCCTTCAGTCTTTATGAGCCCACAGGCCACAGCACACCAGGCTCCTGTGTCATCTACTGCTTCGCAAAGTCTGCCCAAGGTTTTGTTTGTTATTTCCATGACCATCTCATCCTTTGCCATCTCCTTGGGTGTTTTTCCACTGTCACTAAGTACCCATTGAAGCACCCATTAAGGACCCATTTGGCTGAGAGCCGGATGACCCATTTCCACCACAGACCCCATTAGGGACACATTTGTTTCCACCACAGCTAGGTAAAAATGGGTCCTTCAGGACCTATAATCCAGATTTCGTGTAGACCCCATTAAAGGGGTCTACAATGGGGTCTTCAGCCTTAAAATCTGGATTGTAGGGAGCCTGTTTCCACTACAATCCAGCAATAGGGTCTAGAGGAGGCTCAGGGGGGAGGCACCCATGGGGGGGTGCCCCAAAGTCAAGACTTTGGAGTCCTTCTGAAGGCAGCTCCAAAATCCCTCCAAACTTGCCTTTGGAGATTAGCAAAGGCTCTGAAGGCAACTTTGGAGATTAGCAAAGGCTCAGGAGAGAAACCCCTTGCCTCCAGGCATGGAAAGAGGTGCCTATTAATGAGTCTGACTTGGGACCTGCCTGTTACCTCCAAGCATGGAAAGAGATGCCTATTAATGAGGCTGATTTATCAGTGCTCACAGGAGAGATACAAACAAGGAGCTAATTAATATCCACAGCAGGCGGGCTAGCACCCATTGCTATTGGGTGCTAGACCAACTGTGGAAACACATTGGGTACTTCCCTTAATCCGGATCTACTAGATCCAAATTAAGGGAAGTACCCATTCCTTAGATCCGGATCTTCTTAGATCTGGATTAAAGGAGCACGGTCGAAAAAGCACCCCTTCTCTTTTTGTCTTCAGTCTTTCCCAGCATCAGGATCTTTTCCCATGAACCCTATCTTCTCATTATGTGGCCAAAGTATTTGAGTTTCAGCTTTGGTATTTGTCCTTCCAATGAACACTCAGGGTTGTTTTCTTTTAGTATTAACTAACTGGATCTCTTCGCAGTCCAAGAAACTCTCAAAAGCCTTCCCCAGCATCACAACTGAAAGCACTGAGTCTTCAGCACTGAGTCTTCCTTATTGTCCAGCTCTCACTGCTATACATTACTACTGGGAAAACCAGAGGTTTGACTCTACAGATCTCTGTCAGCAAGGTGATGGCTCTGCTTTTTAATATGCTGTCCAGGTTTGTCATAGCTTTCCTCCCAAGGAGCAAGCATCTTTTCACTGTATGGCTGCAGCCACCATCTACAGTGATCTTTGAACCCAAGAAAATAAAATCTGACACTGTTTCCATTTCTCCCTCTTCTGTTTGGCAGGAAACGATGCAACCAGTTGCCATCATCTTTGAGCTTTCAGCATGTGGTTAAAAGATAGATCTTCATCCATGCCTTTGATATTTAGCACTCCCCTTATGCAGTCTCACTAAGGTTGCATCTGAGTTTTGTTTGGCAATGTTTTACTGGTGTTACTCACGTAAAACATTTTTATTGAATATTGTGACCAGACCTGAGATCTCTGGGCGAAGGATAGGATATAAATGTCTAGAAATAAATAATCAATACTATGCAGATAAAATGAAATTACGTATAATTTACACAGTGTTTTCAACCACCCAGCATTAAACAGTACTTCATATGTTAAAGACAAAATTGGTTCCCTGTGGTGAACAATTTGCAAAGTGCCTTGGGATTTTAAAATTTTCATAAAATACTTTGGGATTTTTAAAATAAGCTATATATATGAAATAAATTAGTCACAGTTGGGGGTTTTTCCTGTAACATTTAAAGTGCCTTTGTTCGTCTGGGAAGCATACACTATTTTTGAGAAAACCTTGGCTTTTGCGTATTTACTGTATTTTCTGGCGTATAAGACTACTTTTTAACCCAAGAAAATCTTCTCAAAAGTCAGGGGTCGTCTTATACGCCGGGTGTCGTCGTCTTATAAGGCGAGTATAACACAAACTCTATATTTTAACTGGAAAGTTGGGGATCGTCTTATATGCCCAGTCGTCTTATACACCGGAAAATACGGTATTTCCAAATATTTCAACAAAAATGACCTAACTGTGGCATACCCAAGGATTCATTTTTGATACAAGATGCAGAGCAGCTAACAGAGTATAAGATGAAAAAGGCACATTGTTGTTTGGCCCCCAGGGTATGGAACAGTCTCCCCCTCGAAGTGTGTCCCGCCACTTCTCTGTATACATTTAGGAAGGCAGCGAAGACACACCTCTTTGCCTTGGTCTTTGGCTAAATGTGATCATTCTCCACCACCACCACCACCATAGATATTAGTATTTTAATATTTAGTACACGTTCTTAAATATGCTGGATTTTTAAAGTCTTTTTATGGATATCATTGTTTTAATCTGTTGTTTTAAAACTTGTAACCCACCCTGAGACCTATGGGTATAGGGTGGGATACACACACACACACACACACAGCCATCTAAATAACCATATAAAAGTTGTGCAATGTCGTTGAATCAGGTTTGACTCAGGCAACAGGACTTGACTCTGGAACCTCTGTAGGACTTTCAAGGATATTCAGTAGTCTTATTGATACTGTCAAGCTCCCTCACCCACTGTTCTCTGTTCATCTTAACCTTCATGAGTAGCCTAAGCACTTTCCCTAGTACGCCACCTGTTCACATCAAACATTCAAAGTTTCTGTTGTCAAGGGTCACCTGCAGGGAGCGATTGGGTCCTATATAGTCTAGGACCAGTCAATTGGTTCTTCTTGATCTCTGTGGAACTCTTAACAATGGTCTTCAGATCATAATTCTTCACATCTCTGCACTTTCTCAGTGTGTAGTTTTCACAGCCAGTTATTGCTATTGTTTCATTTATTCTAATCTTTGTCGTGAAGGAAATATATTGTTACTTCATTATCTTGTATAAGTCTGTTAATGGTTGAATTCACACGGGCCCAGAGGCTATGAGGCACTGCAGGCATTAACGAAGCAGTACGCAGATGTTATTCCCACAACACTCACAGCAAACAGGACCCTCCAAGGTCTCCTTTCAGAGGACGAGAAATGGTGAAGCTGACAATTTGTGGAAAGAACGAGCACGAGGATTCTCAGCCTTGTAGCTGCCTCCCTCCCATGCACTCCCCATGGGGAGTGGAGATGACTTACCCCATCCAAGGTGGCCTTAGATTTCTCTGAACTGGATTAAGGACCACATCAGACAGGAGATGTGGGGGCACTGCATTGCAGTGTTTGCCATGTAGTTTAAACAGAAATGGGGACAATATCCACACACTTTCGTCTCACTCCCTTCCCTATTTCTAAGCCATAGTATTTTTCCAAATTCAGTTCAGCCTCGGCTACTGATGCCTTCTGGAACAGCTACTTATCTTAACAGACTTCACATTCTGGCATGATCAGTCACGAGCCTTTCTGCAGAGCGTCTGGTCTCTCCATTATCCATTTTATATTAATTTGATCTCATGTCACTTTGTCTTTTCTAAAACTGTGCATTCATTTGGCATTTCTTTCTTCGCTTCTAATGGGAGATGGTGCTGAATGCATTATAAGCGCAAATGTTTCCATAATTCTATAATCCTGTTTGTAAAGTGTTTCATTATCATCTTCCCACTTCTCTGTTACTTTATTTTTTGTCTACTGGAAGTTTCCTCTGATGATTCTTGTGTTGTGCCCTCTTAGCTATTAATTTTCCTCCAATTACCCAATGTTCTTTTAAAGTCCCTCACTTTCTCTTTATTATTATATACTCCAATCCCCTTTGTGCACAAATCTTCCATCTTGCATTAGAAATTGTGAGACCTTGCTTTGAAAACCACCTGGCTGATACCAGGTCCCACACACTGACTGACAATCAGATTTACTAGTCTGCTTAAGAAACCAGTGAGGCTGGATGTGGAAGAGAAGAAACTTCATTGCCGATAGCCAAGCTTCTTATTTTTTTACCAAGCCTTCTAACACGCAACTCAAGTCATTTGGCTAAGACTGAGTGTAGTACAATGCATCTTTCTCTGTTTGCTCTGCACAGTGCTCTGAATGAAGAACGTACTGCTGTAATTCCTGGTGTATCCAGGAAGGACTCTGGTCCCAAACACTGAAAAGCCAGTACTAGAGGTAAGACCAATACTAGGCCAGCTACACAAATAGTTTGATACAGGAGTTTCACATGTACTAGTTATTGAGAAAATATGTCCATCCTTCCTTTACCAGCCTACAGACTCATGAGCATGGAATTTTGGGTCATCTATGGTAACCAAGAAAGCTGTTGAAGGAGGAGGAGGAGGAGGCTCGAAGTGGCTGACAAAGCTTTCTATTCTTCTCCCCACAACAGACATCCTGTGAAGTAGGTGGGATCATGAGAGCTCAGAAGAGAGCTGTGACTTGCCCAAGGTCACCCATCTGGCCTCATGGAGAGAATCAAACCCAGTATTCCCAGATAAGAGTCCGGCTCCCTAACTACTAAACCAAACTGGCCTACAAATAAAATATTGTAGGCTAGCACCTGCACCCATAAAGTGGGAACAAAGTAGAATAGGTCATTTTTTTGATGCAGTGCAGCTGATGATTCCTACTGGCTGAAATATATTTAAAGAGAGCCAACATACCAACAAACATTCTTCAAGTAAGGAGAGACGCCCTTCTTATTATGAAACTTTCAAAGCTGGGTGTGCTACCAGGAGCCAATAAATAGCAGCTCATTTTTATGAGCACAAGTATTGCACAGCCTTGGTGGAAGGATAGTCCACTCAGGTATGAACAAGCATGGAATGATGAAAGAAGCATCACAGACTTGTGTGGCCAGCTAGATTGACTAAGTCTTGGCAAATATGATGCAGATGCTACATTTGACTGACATCCCAATTTCAACGGGCTGTGCAGTCGGTTACAAAAGTACATCGATAAAAAACAAGAGATGCTCCAAAGGCCAAACAAGAGATCCCTGGAAATCTAGAATATGCATAACTAGAACACTTCTAGCTATCTAACACCATCACCAACAACAATTAGAATTCAGAAGCACACTGCCTCTCAGAAACAAGGCTCCATTAAACCATCAAAGCTCATCCTCTATGAATGTCCTAACCTACCTAGGTCAACATCTGCCACCTCACCCTGAGACAGCAAATTTCATAAATTAATTATACACTGTATTGTGTACTTTCTTTTGTCTATGCCAACTCTACAGCCAATTTCACTGGATGAACTACAGTTTATGTGCAAAAAGAACTACCATTTTTTAACTTGTCATTTCCAATTGGCATAGATACATTTATTATTGGCTGTCTTTTTTAAAAATTAATTAGGCTTTTCTCATCAGTAAAATGTTCAATAGCTTTAATCATTTTTGTTATGCTTTTCATCCCTTATTCCAGCTTGTTGGTTGCTTTCCATGAATCTGAAGAAAGGTTTAGTCAAACCTGTAACAACTTGCTTCTTTTGAATTATTTTATCGTCAACCTAATACTTTTCTGACATCTTTGTGTTAATTTTACATGGATAATGTGACGGTTTCAGGGATCAGGCTGCAATGGGCAGTAAGGTTCCCATGTCCCTTGCAAGCCTGTTTGCTGAAGGCAGGGCTTTCTGCCTAGGCAAAGCCCTTGCAAGCTGAGTTTGCAAGCCTTGTTGCAAGACCTGGGCAGAGGCTGCAAAAAGGGCGGGAAATCCTGTGCGGGTCCGGGTGCAATGATTGGCTGCAGGTGTGGTTTGGAGGGAAAAGCTGTCCAGGGATCTGAGAGCTGGAGGGGCTAGAGGAGGAGTTTCCACCAATCAGGCGTGTGGGCCAGGAACTTCTATCAGGAGTCTCCAGAAGCATTTTATTTCAGCAGCTTTCCCCCAGGAGGTGCCAGCCAATCAGCACCAGAGGGAAAAGAGAATAAAGGGACTCTGAGTGCAACAGACTATGTCTTCATGCTGGGACTGATGCTGAAGGGAACAGAAGAGAGCTGACCCTGAAGGAGCTGGACCAGTAGCTGACCATTGGTCTTTTGGCTGAGCGATTTCTGAAGGAGACAATCGTGGAGGATTGTGGCTCTGAGGGAGACTTCACTAGCAACTGACCAGACTGGGTGATCGGTCAAGCAAGGACAGGCCATGCCTTGTGATCATCTAGAGCCACATTCTGGTACACTGGCTTGGCTTGGGCTGTGGCAGAGGTAGCCGGGGGGGGGGGGGAGGAACGTGGAGAGGTTTGTCTTTTAAAAAGGAACTATCTTCCTGTAGAGAAAGGGGTAGCTTGTAACTTTAAGAGACATATTGATTTAAACCAGCAACTACCTGAACCCTATTTTCCTTTCTAGTATTGCTTGTGTATTATAATAAACCTGTTTTAGTTTACTGTTCAAACCGCTTGCTACCCGTGTTTTGTGTTTAGACTGTAGTATTCACTCGGCCGTTGCACGAAACCAGCATCCTAAAAGAGCGAAGCTACTCTTAGGAGGGCAGGCACTTATTGGAACGCTGGGGATCGTGACAGATAAGAATTCCACTTTCCAAAAAGGAGGACTTCCCTCTTATAAGCAGCCTAGTGGATAAAAATAATAACTGCTATATAAATTAAAACAAAGGTTTCTTTTATAAAACAACTTCTGAAAAGAGTGATTTCTCTCTTTTTAAAGAATCAGTTAAAATTAAATTGGCATGAAGATATGTTAAACCTACATATAATGAACAAAGACTGAATCAATATTCTTCTAACATGTTGTTTTTTAATACAAAGAATTGTACAAAACATCATTCTGAGCTTAAATATTACACAGTACCATATTTATAAAATGTATAGCTATTTATAAACTCCACTTTTTATATAAATAGTACCATGCCCTTAATAACTTGTGAAAAAAAATTCTACCTACAGTAGTACAACTGAGCCTCAGAAATATTTAGTAACAGTTATCGGAAGGAAGAAAGGAAGGAAGGAAGGAAGGAACACTGACTACAGCTAGTGAAAGCTTTGAATTATCAGCGAATTCATGGTTCTAAGAGGGAAGCAGGATGCAAAAGTGAAATATTTCTAAGAAAGAAAAATGAGTGTTGCTGTGTAGCTTCGTTTACCTAAACAATAGCGAAACAATGAACATTTATAACAATATCTTTCTATATATAAACACTTTACCTGTTTGAAAACTGGCGTATTTTGGTGGTCCAGTAGATAACTGCTTAAGGGATCCGTTAAGTAACAAATGTGCTTCACTTTGATTCAATTTGCTCCATTTTGTTTGTTAACCGTAAAAACACTCAAATGTTTCTTTTCTAATCTTTAGGACACATCTGAGATCTTAAAAAAACCTCCAACATTACCCTATAGACTTCAGAACCCTTTTAACCAATATTCTCACATCTTTTGGATCACTTAATGTAACGTTCCACCTATATTTGTCAGATTTGATAACATCACAGTGATTGTTCTGGCAGGCAAGATTTAGGACTTGGGCAGACTCTATGCACAGTGACTCAACCTGTTCGGTCAGGCTTACAGGTAAATAAGTGTGCATACAACTGCAACCTAAGCATCCTATATTATGCGCAGAGGATATCTGGCTCACCTATTTCATTTATTCTTTTACTCAAAGGATTAGCACCAAGTTCAAAACTAGACAACAGAAATACAATGAGCTGTTGGCCTACATTGATCCTTTATATTTCATACATGACTCCCAACACACTTCCAATCAAACCACATAGATTAACATAGGTTATACATTACTTATAGATTATAAAGGTTTCATGGGGCTACAGAGAGCTACAAACTACCCTAATCAACTTAACTACACTGAAGCAAACTACCTCTTCTGGTTACTGTAGAGGAACAGCTGTATTCATATTTTGAGATTTGATTTTGTTCTTCTCACTTTAAGGAGGAAGGAGAATAGATATGACGTCCCAGTTGTGTAGCATTCTGAAATTCAGACTAGATGATTGAAGGAGGGAGGATAGGAAAATGAATATAAACGGTTCTTTAGATCTTCGAGATACATGAACTCTTGGAACCAAAATATCTTCTACACCTTCTTTTGCCTATAAAACCTTCAAAGTGTTTAAAAATTGGAAGTATATAAAAGATACTGCACATACAAAGAACAAATAGCCATATTTTATGCCAGGAAAGCATTACTGTGAATTTGACAGAACAGACTCTTGTCTCAGAAAACTCATGCAAGGAAGTGTCCAGACATGCCAAAAAAAGCCAGCGTTCAGTTGAACAGAAGGCTCAGTTGCATACAGGCCTAATGCTGTGACTGTCTGTTGCAGGGCCATTCACTGATGAGTCAGATTTAAGAGGTGTAGGAATTCCCAAGCTGCTTCAAAAGGCTAACCCTTTTCCTGCTATGTCAGCACCGGCTGCATTGGGCATGCCTTGAGTTGACACAAGCTTCATTCGTGTGTCTGGATGTGCTTTACTCTGGATCAACCTAATAATGTAGATTAAGTAAGTGCTGCCTGAATGAAACTACAGCAACACAGATCGATCAGCTGACAATGCAAGTCCATTAAAAGTCATGAAGGCCAAATGGGGAAGGAGGAAATCAACATTTCCTTTTGGTATTTGGAGCGACATTAATAAAAGCTGCATCCAAATGTTGGTTGCTTATTCCATTATATTTGGATACTCTGGAACGGCCAAATGTAGCGGAATAAGTAACTGACATCTGGATGCATCCAGAGTTGCTGCAGTATTTTTTTTTCTATTGAGCCAGGCCATTGATAGGTCTGACAACCTGTAAATATTGCTGTTGGTCCAGGAACCTCACAACTGCTGTGTGGTTTACAGTCTGGGATAAAGCTGTGTATTTCTAAACTAAAGCACCATTTATATGAGGGGCATTCATACACAGGGAATGTTGTTAAGAAAGATATCGCTTCAAAGACGTTGTTTAACTAACCTCTGTGTAGAAAGTTCCATTCTAGATAGCAAAAAATAATGCTTTAATTTGACAAACTATAGGGTACTTTTTTCCCACTGGATCGACTAAGGTTTTTGTTTGTTTCAAACATACTTAGAATAAAATTGAGGGATTACCACAGCAGGCCATCAAGGGTTAGTTTTCTGAGAGGCAATCTATAAGCCTTTTTTGTTTTTCACAATGTATGATATATATTTTGAGGCAAAAAGCCTACTGTCCTAACAAAGTCACAAAGATGTAAGTACAGTACTTCAGGTACCTGAAGTAATACAATCCAAGGCATTATTGCTAATATAGTTTCATATACAGCCTGCTACTTCAGATTATATTTTGGCCACATAATGAAAGGACAGGACTCATTGGAAAACACTCTGAAGCTCAGAAAGGAGATGGCCAAGGATGAGATGGACAGATCCTATCACTGAAGCAATGAACATTTATTTATTTATTTTTATTTATATTTATATCCCGCCCCATACCCAAAGGTCTCTGGGCGGCTCACAACAGTTGAAAATGAACATATTAAAACTGTATCAGACTATGCTAAAACCCATACAAAGTTTAAAATCCATCATCATCATCATCATCATAAACCATTTTAAAAAACAATAGTTTTTGCAGGGGAGAAGTGTAGAGGGCATTTAGCCAAAGGCCTCAGTGAAGAGGTGCGTCTTCACCGCCTCCCTGAACATAAACGGAGAAGGGGCCTGACACACCTCCAAGGGGAGGCCATTCCACAGCCTGGGGGCCGCTACTGAAAAGGCCCTCTCCCGGGTGCCCACCCGCCTAGCCGCTGAAGGCGGTGGGACAACCAGGAGGGCCTCTCCTGCAGATCTTAAAAGGCGGGCAGGTAGGTATGGGAGAAGGCGCTCCAGGAGACAGCAGAGAAAAGAGAAGGGTCTGGCTAGGGATGTGAATAGAATAGAATAAACTTTATTGATTAGTCGCTTGACCATATCAAGTATCAAGTGTACAAAGATAAAACCATACAAGATGTGCACGAATGAGTTTTTGGGCATTCGGTTTGTAGCAAATTGAATGTTAGAAAATTCATATTTGTTCGAATAGATCCCCTTCGAATGTGGTAGGATTCCATTCTATACAAATGTATTTGTACAAATATCCAATACGAATGCATACATTTCCCGCATACAGATCTTATACAAATACATACGTATCGATACGTATCCAATAAGGACCCCCAGTTTAACAAATGTACAAACTATTCATACGAATGTTCCAAAACATCTGTATTCATGCGAATGTTAATATACGAATGTCATAACATTTGATTTGTGTACGAATGTCCAAATCCATCCAAATCCATCCGAATAACGAATGTGATGAATATTCATGCACATCCCTAAGTCTGGCATGTTATGGTCCATCGGTCACAAAGAGAAGGACATGAATGAACAAGTGAACAGCAACAACTTCGAATGATAATGTTATTGTTGAGGGTGGGCGGGAGACACCAAGAAAAAATTTCAAAACCTGAAACAACTTGTCAATGATTAAATTATGATTTGGCAGCAATGCAAACAAGCTCCAGCAAGAGTGACTTCAGAATGTCCCCTTCTGATAGGATACTCGAAACTTTCCGTTCTTGAGTATGTGATAAAATTAAATATTAGCTCTGCTCTCACTCATGCATCTCACTATCCTTGGTCAACAAACTGCCTTTGCAGTTTGGCAAATGCTAGCTACAGGTGTTCTTTGATAAAATCTTTCATACAGAGAACTGCAGGTAGACAAACATATGGGAAACACAGCTGTGAATTAAAACAAGGATAAGAATATTAGCACACCCCAACTCAATTTCTCAAAAGCTTAATATTCCCATACAAGTGCTGAGTTTATCACAAAACACACAAAAAAAATTATTTCCTTGTGAAAGCACAGTGACAGGTATTATGAGATCTAAGGCAGGTTTGCATCTAACTCTTGGGGACCCTCCTGCACGCTCTGGGATGTTCCATCCACATGCAACAGCACCGTCTCCATTCCAGAACAAACCAGAGCGTCTAGGAGCATCCCTGATTGTCCAAAGCAGTGGAGCTCTGGCCAAACTACCTCTGTCTAGAAAAAGTCATTTCTGATGGTACCAGATGATGGAGGATAGCAATTCTGAACATCACAACCACCTGAATTTCAGGTTAAATTCCAAAACAACATGACAGCAACGAATCCAGAAGCACTCCAAACCACACACCTGTCCCTTTCAGGAGAATAGGAACTCCATCAAAACCAGGATTATCTTCTTGTCTTGTGGATTTGAGAACCTATGCCACTTCTCTTTTGTCTGGATTCAGCTTCAATTTACCAATCCACATCCAGGCCATTACTGCTTCTAGGCAATGGTCATGTACCTGAACAACCTCTCCTGAATTGGATACTGGCTGTGGTGACTGTGATATATTTAGAGGCATACTCTGTGGCATGTCATTTAGACAGCTATTGGGAGATTAGCGAGCAGCGCTAGGTGTATCCTTATGACTTGCACCATAAGAAAAGGCTGCTGGACCATCAGATGGACCACTGGTCCAAACCAATAGGACTGATTATGTTCTAGCATTCTTCTTCCTTAACACAGTGCATGAACAACCTTATTCCAACCCATGCTTTTTTTAAAAAAAGGAAATAAATTATTTTTCTACACCCTCTTCTATTCAAGTATGGCAAATCTAAAGGTCAAGAGTTTGTCCAGATAAGGTGCATACCCGACAATGCCGGGAACGGTATATAACAGTGGGCATTCTGAACTTTGCATACATATATTGGCCCTCAGCACCTTCATTGTGGAATGCCTTCTGATATTTCTGAGGCACCTATTGAAGACCTCTTCCTTCACCCAGGCATTCCCTAGGTCAGTGATGGCCAACCTATATCACACGTGTCACAAGTGACACGCCAAGTCCTTTTAAGTGACACACATGGTCATCCTGGCACCTGGGCGTGTAGTGCTTGCTTGTTCTTGAAGTGTACGAAAGACCAACTTTCAATTGAAGATTTAGCAACAAAAGTCACTAATGTAAAGAATTATTTGTTTTTGCTTTTAATAAAATGCATATATCAAAAATATAACTTTTACTAGAGCTACAAATATCACAAAATTATTGATATTTCTAGATGTGACACAGCACCCAAGCTAAGCTAGGTTTTCTTGCGAATTTTGACACACTGAGCTCAAAAGGTTCGCCATCGCTGCCCTAGGTGGTTGCCACTGCTTTTTCCTTCATCCACTCAAATTTTAATATGTTTTTGATCTACTGTATTGATTTATGGGTTTTTTATCCCTGTTTTGAATATTTATTTTGGTAAACAAATTTGAGTTTTTCTATGGGAAGCAGAGCAGAAATTCATTAAATAAATTCAATCTCATATTCAGCTGTGCCCAGTTTTTTCAGGGTTTACTGAATCAGTATGTTTCAGTGTGTTTATTTATATTTACATATCTATCCCACCCTATACTCTAAGGTCTCAGGGCAGGTAACAGCATTTAAAAACAGACATATTTAAAATAGAACCTTCTTAAAATGCCCCCCACCCTTGATCCCAACTTCTCTCTCACACACACACACACACAAACACACACCCCGTGTGAAGCAAATTAATCTGACACTCATAAAAAATTCCAAGTTTGCCCAGCAAGTGTTTCTAAGTAAGGTTCTGAACTATGGCGCAACACTTTTGCTTACAACAGAGATATCATGGTTATCTTATGTACAGAATGAAAGAACACAGCTGATAAGCAATGATTTGCAACAACATAGACAATGTACCCATGTTTATGCAATGACAGAATAGCAACAGAGCACACTACACTTTCCTCTCTGCACCTCCCAGTTCTGTAACAAAAATGATATTTTTATAGCTTGAAACCTGTTGGCTACTGTATTTATTCTTCCAACTTTTCAGACTGTTCTCATGCTGCTGGAAAATAATTTGTGCTGCTTACAACTTCACTTCTGTGACTGACACTGCGTTCACACAACAAAACAACAACAACCAAAACAATCTCAAAAGCATCACAGAGGTGTTAACATGTGGCACTAGCAATCTCATTCAATCTCCAATCCACATTTTCTTGCTTTTAGCGTGCATTAGAGGTGAGATGGACAACTGGCAGGTGATGGTATCATCTCTGAGGAGCTTTTTTACTGCTTGCAAACACAGGCTCAGCTACTTAAAAGCAGAAAGAGAACTGCCTAGTACCATATTTTTAGCTTTTCAGCTAACACACTAGGCTTAAAATTTATTGATATCTACATACTAGTACATATATATTAATCATTTAGGAGTGATCTGCCCAAACTTGTTAATTAAACAATCTTTTAGAACTAATAATTCAGCACAGCAAGCAAGATGGTACAATACCGTATCATTCATAACTCAGCAGACAGCATAACGCTTTGAACTATTATTATGGGCTAATGTGGTTATGATCACCTTACCTATTACAGACTACGTTGGAGCAACATTTCTACTTTCCTTAAAACATGAGGGGCAACTTCTTCAGCTATGTGAGAAAAAAGGAGAGCGAGACCCTTTCTGCACTTATTCCGGATTATACCTTGGAATAGGGGCCTGATGACCACAGGCTAGTGCAGACTACAGGTGGGGCCTGAAGTAGCCTGTACCGTCATGTGGAAGGCAGGGCCCTATTCTGCGACATAATCTGGAATAAGGCCCAGTGCTGAAAGGGCCCTAAAATATCTTAAAAAGAAACATTTTAGCAAAGAATAACACAATGAACTTTGACTAGAAAGCTAATAATGTATTTAGAAGAGTTAGATTTTCTACCCTGCTTTTCTCACCCATTTAAGGGGACTCGAAGTGGCTGGCAAAGCTTTCTATTCTTCTCCCCACAACAGACACCTGGAGGGTAGGTGGGGCTGTGAGAGCTCAGAAGAGAGCTGTGGTTAGCCCAAGGTCACCCAGCTGGCTTCCTGGGGGAGTGATGAATCAAACCTGGTATTCCCAGGTAAGAATCCGGCTCCCTAACCACAAGACTAAACTGGCTCACAACCCTAGATACACCTCATAAAAATTTCTGATATAAGTGAAACTGATTTTCAAATTATGTACGTAACACAACTGAAATATATATATTTTTAGTGGAAGCAACAGAGAAAATCAGTTGTTAGTTCATAGTTATTTACTATCTTCTAAGCAACTGAATCTTTTTATTTCTTTAATCGCAGGCCAAAGTTCCTTTCTGATACTGTTGGACTCCCAGCAGACATAGGCTTTATCCAGATGTTGCTTATTTATTCTGCTACAATTGGATATTCTGGAATAAAGCATGGATTTACCAGAATATCTGAGCTTTATAACAAACTACCCAAGTATAGCAGAATAAGTAGGTGACATCTGGATGAAGCTTTATTCCACTGTATTTGGATATTCTGGAATAAAGCATGGCTATTCCAGAATAGCCATGCTTTATTTTGGAGTATTCAAACAGAGTGGAATAAATAAGTGATAACTAGATGCAACCACAGTGAGCACAGTCAGTGGAAGGAGCAGTTCAGCAACACCTGGAGAGCATGATGCCAGCTGGCTAACTATGCACTTCAAGCCATCACTCCACTACAACTTCCCTTGGCAATTTACCACTGGCCAGACTACCTGACAACACAGGAGGATCAACAATAAGTGGAGGGCTAGTTTTCCCATCCTTCTCATTGACCATAGTTGGTGTCCACAAAAGCAGACCACATGCAAGTACCTTTCTACCAGAAAGAGAACCACACACACTAGAAAAGACACTACTTACTGAAACTAAATAAAGGCACTGTAGCAAAGCAATCTATATTAAAAAGAAAAATAAGGTTTGCTTACCACTGAAGTTTGCTTGAGGGACTATATTTTATGAAAATACTTATTTCTGAAAAAGGAGTCCATCACCATTAGAGCAACTAAACACAGTATTTTCCTTCATCTTTCTCAAAACATATTACCGACATTAACAAATGGCTCAATCAAAAACTACTGGAAATAGTTTATTGGAGACTCCTAATTCTGAAACCCATTTTATCAACTTCCCATGTTCAGCACTGGCCTTATGTGGCAATATTTCACCCACAAAATACAAAAATACACAATAAGAGTGTGCCCTACTAATCTTTGCTTTCTGTATCATACTGCTGATCTTTGTGTGTAAATGTGGTTCCTCTTCCAAGGTGGAAGCCTAGGTTTCTAAGTCCTTCTCTGAGCTGAACTTCTGCTTCGGTCTGTATAACATGCACAGAAGAGTCGGTGTGCTTATGTTTTTACCCTGCCCTTGTTCAAGGACCACTATATCATTCCAATCATTTATTGTTTATTTAATAAATTTTTATCCCGCCTTTCACCAAATGGTCTCAAGGCGGCTTACAATAATAAAACATATCAAAACAAAAAATAAAAATACTACCCCTCCCTCCCACATCCTCTCCCCCTCCCTAATCATATATTATCTCCATATTTTATAAATATATTTGTTATATCTACAATCTAATTCAATGGGGGGGGGGGGAGGCTCATCTTACAGAACCCATAGAACACCATGGCTAAGCAAGTTATTAGACTCAAAATTCTCCCAAGCCTATTAGAACTACTTCACCAGCTAAATCACAAGGAATAAAAACCAAATGCTGAGTTTCTTTGCTTCTGCAGTTATACTTTAGTAAGTTGAATATTTGCTCAAAAATATTTGCTAGATGATTACAATAAATGGTTACCTAGACATAATGGCATTTTCACGTTTGTAAAGTGATTTAGACAGGAAACTCGGGGTGTTTTTCCACTGCGCTCCTTTAATCCGGATTTAAGAAGATCTGGATCTAAGGAATGGGTACTTCCCTTAATCCAGATCTAGCAGATCCAGATTAAGGGAAGTACCCGATGTGTTTCCATGGGTGGTCTAGCACCCAACAGCAATGGGTGCTAGCCTCCCTGCTGTGGAAACACCGGAGCACTCATGAGGCAAATCTGGATTGGACCACAAGGGGTCTGCCTGTCACCCCAGGTGTTTGGGGGGACAGGGGGTGCAATCTCCGAAGTCCCTCCAAAGTTTCCTTCAGAGGTTAGCAAAGGCTCTGAAGTTCCTCCAAAGGCAACTTTGGAGATTAGCGCAGGCTCCGAAGACAAACCCCCTGCGAGAGCAATGCAATAGAGGTGCATATTAATTAGCTCCTTGTGAGCACCTCCCAGCCACATTGCTCTCGAAAGGGATTTCTCTGCAGAGGCTTTGCTAATCTCCAAAGTTGCCTTTGGAGGGACTTCAGAGCCTTTGCTAATCTCCAAAGGCAACTTCAGAGCTGCCTTCAGAGGGACACCAAAGTCTTGACTTTGGGGCACACCCCTATGAGTGCCTCCCCCCCCCCCCGCCCCGAGCCTCCTCTAGACCCCATTGCCAGATTGTAGTGGAAACAGGCTCCCTACAATCCAGATTTTCAGGCTGAAGACCCCATTCTAGACCCCTTTAATGGGGTCAACACGAAATCCGAATTATAGGTCCTGAAGGACCCGTTATGATCCGGATTTCCCTAGATGTGGTGGAAACAAATGTGTTCCTAATGGGGTCTGTGGTGGAAATGGGGTCATCTGGCTCTCAGTCAAATGGGCCCGGTACTTAGTGACTCCCTAAATTTAGGGGAAAACTCCCCTAAATTACTTTACAAGCTTAAAGTGCCACTGTGTCTAAGTACCAGTTTACTGCAGTTACCTAGCAAATATTAAATCTAAGCCTACTTTGGGAAGCATTAATTTAGAGAATAATTGATGTGGGCATACTCAATTTAATAGTCCAGTTTGTTTGGTACAACAAGTCCTTCAGCCTTTTCCTTTTTAAACTTCAGGGACTCACATGCATTTGAATCTGAAGAAGTAAATAACCAATCCACAGAACTAGAAACAGATTTTAATCGTGTTTTTATACAACCCTTATGATTTTAGTGGTTTTTATTCTTCATGTTTCGTAAATGGCTTATTATATTTTTATGGGAAGCAGTATACAAATAGTTTAAACAAAAAAAGTTGCATTATTTTTACAAGATATTTTCACACAACCATTGAATTACCATTTTATTTCTGGCATTTTTATCCCACCTTTCTTCCAAACACCCCAAGGCAACACACACCATGATGCACTGTCATGATATATTTGTCTGTTTCCAAGCATGATGCCAATGGCTGCTCTTGCTCTGTACAAGGCATTTATCAAGGATCACCATCAAAACATATGATTTCTGTGTCACAAGCTGGACCAGAAAGAACATCATTTTACACATTCATGGCATGACTATCACACAAAAGTATGATTCTGGAAAACAGAGACCTGTAAATTCAGGTTATCTCACACACAGGCTATCTTTGGTTTTCAAGATCATGTCAGTATCTACACAGCCTAACTATCAAAATAATCAATATAGTCCTTTCTGGCACAGCATTTTTGCAAATTTATGGTTCCCAGGGACAGATTGCTAACCATCCACAAGCCTTTTTATGTGAAATCACTTCCTGAACAGATTAAAATCATTGTAAACATGGGGTGTTTTTCCACTGTCACTAGAAGTACCCATTAAGTACCCATTAATGGGTACAAAAATGCCATTTCGTACCCATTAATGGGTACTTATTGGGTACTTTTAGTGACAGTGGAAAAACACCCATGTATGGCCAAGGCTGTACAGAATGCAACTGATGCAGAAACATGAATACAGGATATAGATTCTCAGAATTTTAAAGGGAAATTCCCACAAACGACCAAATTCTAAAGTATATTTGACCCTACTAACCATATCATAACAGTAACTGGCCTTGCTTCAGAGACAATATACTACAGACCAACTACCACATACCAGATCAGGTGTTTTGAAGCTACAGTGTAGTACTGCAAGAGAGAGCTACTACAGTATGAAAATATGAACCTATCTGGAAAGCTTAGTGGAAAGGTTATGGAAGAAAAAGTGAATTCACAAGGATTCGTGTTAACAATAATCTTAAGAGCATTTCCATCTTACCTCTCATCTTAAGAAGACAGGTATTAAACCTCCCTACCCTCTATTTTATCCTCACAGCAGTCCTGTGAGGTAGGTTAACCTGAGAGACAGAGAATGGCTGACCCAAGGTCATTCGGTGCGTTTTTATGGCCCAGCAGGTACGTGAACCCTGAAACTCTTACATCTTAGGCTAACATCCGAATTACTGCACGTGTGGTTATGTGTTCCATACAGAGGGAGAACACCAGATTAATCCATATTTGTGTGATGGGATCTGAAGGTGGTTTTGGAACACCCCTGACAAAAACTGTTCCGTTACCCCAGCAATCCTATAGCAGTCAACTAATAATTTATTATTTATATCCTTTATTACTTCAGAGATTCCTTGTGAAAATCTTAATGATTCATACTATTGCACCAAATTTCCAAACCTGTGATTTCTGCAGCTCAGGCAAAGTGAGCTACTGGAACTTAAAATTTGGAAATCCAAATATTAGGACTCAACATTTGGAAATCCAAATGTTCCCACAATTGTCTGCTGTGGACCCACAATACAATTTCACCACAGAGGATGCCAACTTTGAAGTACCCAGTCTTGCCTTTTAATATCGCCCTCCGTTCACCTGGAAGGGAGTTCCCATCACCTTTCTGGAAAAAAACACCATACCTTGGCTCCATGTTTTTTGCAACCTGGGAGGGCCAGAAATCACCATATCCATGCTTGATTATTTGAGTGATTGATTTCACCTGAACCCATGAAAACATGAAAAGGAACGTGACCTGACCTGCACTTTGGTGACAGCTTGAATAGGGTCTCCAGCAAAAAAATGCAGGGGAAGCAAACCCAAAGGGACCAGGTGTAAACCTTTAGTGGGTCTTACCTATCTCTGGGTCTCCCCTTGTGAGGAGAGGAGGAGCAGCAGTAGCAGTAGTAGAGCAGGTCTTGGGATGCCCGGGTGGTGTGCTGTGGGTTCCTGCCCCTTGCAGGAACCCACAGCACACCACCCGGGCATCCCAAGACCTGCTCTACTACTACTACTACTACTACTACTACTACTACTACTACTACTAACTACCGGGCTGTCTGACTCATCCACGCGCTTCCTCCCGCACCCATCCGCATCGAGAGCGCGTGTGCGTGCCGCTGCTCGTGCAAACGAGGCAAACAGAGCCACCCACCCACCAGCAGAGCCTTCCTCCTGACGCCCACTCCTCCTCCTCCTCCATCCCCGGAGTCGCCCCCTCCCATCCCGCCCAGGCTCTCTCTCCCTCCCTCCCTCGCTTGCTCGCTTTCCACCTACCCAGGCTGAGGTTGCTGAAGCGACTTGTCCGCGCACCCTCGCTGCCGCCACCCCCGCTATGCCGCTGCTGCCGCCACCCCCGGTCCCGCCGCGCGCCTCCTTCTCCTCCTCCTCCTCCTGGCTCGACCTTCTTCCGACGCGCGGCGCGGCGACGTTCCATTCGCCCCCGCCGCCAGCCGGGGGGGCGCCGCCGGCTGCACACGCGACGACACCCCAGCAGCAGCAGCAGCAGCAGCAGCAGCGTCTGGGGAGGGGACCGTGTGTGTGTGGACGGAGAGTGAGGAGAGGAGGAGGAGGACGAACCAGGAAGTGAGCAAGGCTAGAGGCGGCCACACCTTCTCCCTCAGTCTCCTCAAAACCGGAAGACCGTTGTGGCCTTGAGGCTTCTCTCCCCCCCTCCCGCAAAGGCACCGACCTGCCTACACCCTGCCTGACTGGCCCCCAAGGGCTCAAAAGTGCTGCTCTCCAGTTAATTTAATATGTTCCTGACCGAGGGCGCTTCTGCTCCGCCTTTTGTCTGGCGAAGCCCTGAGGAGGGAAAGTAAGCTGTCACTCAGTAATTCAAGGGTTGCTCTTAAAACTCTTGCCCTAGGTCCTTTCCGCACTGAGCCTCATTCTGGATTATAACTCAGGGTAGGGATCTACCATCTGCTTTCCGGTGCAGACCTGCCATGGTTTATATCAGGATATAGGGTGTTTTTCCACTAAGCACCCTTAATGGGTCCTTAATGGGTATTCTAGTGCTAGGTGGAAAAACACCCTTAGATGGCAGGTCCCTATTCTTAATGGGTCCTTAATGGGTCCTCTAGTGCTATCTGGAAAGAACGTTAATGCAAATCTTTAGCTCTTTTTGAGAAAACTAAACTTTTTATTTTTGCAGCAGTAACCAACAAGTTTATATTTGGAGCAATGAATCTGATATTTTTAGAAAGCACATTTCAGATACTACGTAAGATCAATGCTGCCCCTTGCAAAATGATGTTTCCCATTCAGACCAGATTGGTCGACAGATTTCCCCTTTCCCTTCTTAGTTTTTACACTTTGATTCAATCTCTCACAACCTTTCCTAGACTTAATAAAAATGGTCAGGGAAAAAACCCACAAATTCTTACTTAATCCCAGACTAGAATGTTGGAGTACTACCTTCAGAAGCTTTGCCAAACAAATAATATTTAAAGCATTACATGTACAAAATACACCTGTATCTTTATATGACTTTAATCTTTATGCTCATTGCACAAGAATTCACAATGCATGCAGACTACCTTTGGACTGGAACTCTACAATGCAAGTCAGGTGGAACACCTCTTTAGGAAATGTATCAGGCCAAGAGTTAACACTCTAGTGCATATTAGGGCACATCGACTTTGCCTGTTATGTACAATCAAGAGTTACCGCAATGGTGGTACTCAACAATAGCTACAGGCTTATATAACCTAGATGCAAATGAGGATGGTATCAAATAAACTAATTTTCTTGCAGGAATGTCTATAGTTCAGTGTTGGAGCAAAGTGCCTGGAAAGCAGAGACTTTCCAGTTCGATCCCCAGCTTCTCGTTTGGAAGCAGGCAACGGCGAACCACTTCTGGGTTGCCCATGCACCAGGAACCGAGCACAGGAACAACAAAGATATGCATCTGAGCTATGGGCATGAAAACTAAGGCGCCCTCTTTTCCCCCCGCCCCAACCCGCGCAGCAGCAGCAGCAGCAGCAGCAGTGGATGAATCACCGAGGGAGGGAGGGGCTGGCGGACAGAGGAACCAAAGAGCAGAAGCGATCGCATGGCGTCATCAGAAAGCGCCTAAAAAGGGAAAGAGCCTGAGCTCAGTCGGGCGCGTTCTACTGATGCTGGAGGGGAAAGCGGTGGGCGGAGTCTGCGCGGAGGGGGCGCCCGCACAGGTGTGATGGCGTCGGTGGTGCTGAGCGAGGCGGAGAAAGTGTACATCGTGCACGGCGTCCAGGTGAGCTGGCCCGGGACTGAGAGGAGGAGCCACTGAAATGGCGGCCCTGCACTTCTGGCAGTTGGGGGCATGGGAAATAAAAAGGTCTCGCAAGTAATGCGTGGAGGACTCTGGAGAAATGTGGTTTTATTTGCGAGCTTTCTTTTTTCCGGCGGGAGCGGTTAACTGCTTTCTTTCCTTCCTTCTTTCTCTCTCTCTCTTTCTTTTTCTTTCTCTCCCTCTCTTTCTTTTTCTTTCCTTCTCTTTCTCTTCCTCTTTCTTCCTCTCTTTCTTTCTCTTTCTTTCTCTCTTTTTCTTTCCTTCTCTCTCTTTTTCTTTCCTTCTCTCTCTTTCTCTTTCTCTTCCTCTTTCTCTCTCTTTCTTTCTCTTTCTCTTTCTTTCTTTTTCTTTCTTTCCTTCTCTCTCTTTCTCTCCGTCTTTCTCTCTCTCTCTCTCTCTCTCTCTCTCTTTCTCTCTCTCTCTTTTTCTTTCTTTCTTTCTCTCTCTCGCTTTCTTTCTTTGTATTTCTATCCCGCCCTATACCCGAAGGTCTCAGGACGGGTTACAAAATTATTTTAATCTTAGACAAGTCCCTGCCCTCAGACTTACAATCTAAAGAGACAAGATACAAAAGGGAAATGGTGTGGGAGGGAACAGGGACACTCTGGCAGCAACAGTGTGCTTGCAGTGGTAAAATACTTTAATTTTATTTTCTCCTCCATTACCCACAGGCAAGAGGGCTCCTTCATAGCCTGTGTGGTGACAGTGAGGGATCAGTGCTGGGAGCTTGATGGAAGGTGCTCACCCATTTCCTTCTCTCTTCCTCTCCTCACAGGCAAGATGGCTCCTTCATGGCCTGTGTGGTGACAGTTGGGAGGGAGGGGCCAATGCTGGGAGCTTGATGGAAGGTGGTCACCCAGTTCAAAGGTGCTTTGAACTTTCCAAGCTTTGCCGTGTGGAATCTGAGCCACGTTATTGTAGCAAGACCACCTTAGGTTGCTATGTGGAATAATCACCCGCATTACGCTGATCTTAAAGGATCTGCGCTGGTTACCCATTCAGTGGGTAACCAGCCCAATTCAAGGGGTTGACACTAACATATAAAGCCCTAAATGGCTTTGGTCCTGAGTGTCTGAAGAAGTGCCTTCTCCTATATAGACCTGCCTGGGCACTGAGATCGCAAGGAGAGGGCCTTCTTGTAGTTCCTTCCCTTTCAGAGGTACTAGGCATAGGGACTTGCAGAAGGGCCTTTTCTGTTGTGGCCCCTAAACTCTGGAACAGCCTCCCTCCTGAAGTTTGCCAGGCGCCTACATAGTATACTTTTCAGGGCCTGGTGAAAACATATCTTTTAACCCAGGCTTTTACTGTTTAAATAGCTTCCTCAGCTGTTGTGAGCCAGTTTGGTCTAGTGATTAGGGAGCCGGACTCTTATCTGGGAATACCGGGTTCGATTCTGCCCTCCCCCATGAAGCTAGCTGGGTGATCTTGGGTTAGTCACAGCTCTCTTCTGAGCTCTCACGGTCCCACCCATCTCACAGGGTGTCTGTTGTGGGGAGAAGAATAGAAAAGCTTTGTCGGCTGCTTTGAGTCCCCTTAAAGCAGTCATGTCAAAGATACGGCCCAGGATCACAGTGTGTCTCCCGCAGGCCCCGCCGCACCCCTCCCCACCGCTGCTGCCTCCCCAGCCTCTCCCCAGAATGGTTTCGCCTCGCCGTCCCTTACGCGGCCGCGTGTGAGGAGAGAGATTCCTGTCACCGCCCCCTCCCCCCACCCATTCCATCCTCACGCACGCGTGCTACCCTCATAGCGGCTCCTACCAGTGCTGAGTGGAAGTGGCATCGGCGAAGGCAGCGACAAGCGCGGGAAATCCGCCCACTCGCCTGGCCGGCCGCTGTTGTCTCTCTTCCTTTGCCAGCGGTTCCTTGCTCGCAGCAGGTGAGGAAAGGAGACCGCCGGTGGGCGGGCGAGCGAGCGGGCAGGTGGGCGGGCGGGTGACCCAGTGGGGCCCGGAGCCCTCTCTTCAGCATCTCTTCAATGTCTGTGGCTAGGTGGGAGCCCCCAAGCCTCCCCTCCTGCCATGCTTCCCTTCCCCCACCCCACCACGGGCTCTAGCTGCCAGCATTCTGTTGTGGGGAGAAGAATAGAAGGCTTTGTCAGCAGCCTTGAGCCCCCTTAAATGGGTGAGAAAAGCAGAGTAGAAAAGCCAATTCTTCTTCCTCCATGAAGCCAGCCGGGGGACCTGGGTGAGTCACAGCTCTCTTTCTGAGCTTTCATAGCCCCACCTGCCTCACAAGGTGCCTGTTGTGAGAAGAACAACCGTATATTATATACTATAAAATTAAATAAATAAATTGTTATAATAATTCAGTACATTTTTTTTATTTGAATCCGGCCCGCCTACACATTCTAAATTTAATATATGGCCCTCTGCAAAATTGAGTTTGACACCTCTGCCTTAAAGGGTGAGAAAAGCAGGATAGAAAAGCCAACTCTTCTTCTTCTTCTCAGGGTGCTGTAGAGGGAGAGAATGAGTTATATTTTTAATTACGTTTTACTATTCGATATGTTTTAATTTCATGGTAACCTGCCCTGGGACCATTCTGTGAAGAGAGAGAGATAGTTAGATAGATAGTTAGTTAGATAGATAGTTAGTTAGTTAGATAGATAGATAGATAGATAGATAGATAGATAGATAGATAGATAGATAGATAGTAAGCTGATGTATTCTAACAAGCTTTCCTTAAGTTGCTGTATGAAATCCAAACGGCTTTGTGTTATAGCTACGTAGAAGGGGGATTTGTTTTTAGTAAGTGTAGCTAGTGATACATGAGTGGCTGTAGCTCAGTGATAAAGGAAACTGCTTAGAAAGCAGAGGGGTGCTAGTTTGATCCCCAGGAATGACAAACCACTTCTGTATGTTTGTCAAGAAAGCTGCATGGAGGTGCCCTTGTAGTCAACCAGGACTGGCTATGGTTTGGTAGCACCCAACAACAAGAAGTTTATGATACAGGCAACACCTCTAAAGCATTTGCTTGATTTGAGAGTAGGTGAAGGTTTTGTCTTCTGCTTGAGATGCCCATAAGCAATTGGTGGGACACTGTGTGAGACAGGATGCTGGACTAGATGAGCAGTGGCCCAATCCGATTCTTATGTTCTTTGGCTGTTTCCTCATGGGCTGTTATCCTGGCACATGGAGGGGTCTAGGCCTCTGCCTTGCACACAGTGGTGTCAGCAGAGACCCAGTCTTTTTGAAAAGCTTCATCTCCACTGAATGGAATAATCAAGTGGGATATTGAACCAAAATGGACTACTGGTGAACCAGACCAGTGGGCCATGGCCTGTTAGTCTTAGAAACTGATTGGTGCAATTGGACCAGACACCTGGAAGCAGCACCAGAAGTTCATCATGACCAGCTGAAAAGGCCCAGTATGGAAACTTCAAAGGCTAGGACTGAAGACTGAGTTGTCCAAATGCAGACATACTTTAAAATAGGACTGGACTATCGGTACATGAGTCAGAACAGCACGATGCAGGACAGCCTGCACTATATGGAAATGGCCTTAGGTTCCTGATACTTTTACAGTATGCCTGAGGAGCTAAAATAAGATAGACCAGCTTCAGGAACCAAAATAAAATAGATGACCTGGAGAAAAGTCTCCATCAGGCCACATTTGGAATATTGTGTACAATTCTGGTCACCACACCTTAAAAAGGATATTGTGGAACTAGAGAAGGTGCAGAAAAGGGCAACAAGAATGATTAAAGGTCTAGAACACCTCCCTTACGAAACCAGGCTGCAACGTCTAGGCCTCTTCAGTCTGGAGAGACATTTAAGAGGGGACCTGACTGAAGTATATAAAATTATGCATGGTATAGAAAAGGTGGATAGAGAATATTTCTTTTCTCGATCTCACAACACTAGAACCAGGGGGCATCTATGAATCTGATGGGTAGGAGAGTAAGGTCTGACAGGGGGATGTATTTCTTCACCCAAAGGGTCATCGATTTATGGAATGTGCTGCCGGAAGAGGTGGTGACAGCTACCAGTCTAGATTGTTTCAAGGTAGGGTTAGACAAATTTATGGATGACAGATGTATCAGTGGATACTAGAATAAATTTCTAGGACAGGTACATCTTTCAGGCTGGGGGAGGGGCGGAAGCAGAATGCTTCTAATGCCATTTGCTGGGCTTCAAGAGCAGGAAAAGGTTTGTCCTTGTCTCTGTTTGAGATGCACATGAGCATTTGGTGGGCCACTGTGTGCGACAGGATGCTGGACTAGATGAGCTGTGGCCTGATCCAGCTGGGCTTCTCTTATGTTCTTATATCAGGTTACATTTGATGCTGTTGTGCTTTGTTAAACTTGAGTCCTAACAGGAAACATTGTGGCCAGCTCAGTTTTTCCTCGACCAGTAAGTAGCACAATATCACAAAACCTTTACATAGTGCAAAGGAGCATCTCTAGAATAATATTCCCAAAAATGCCTCTGTTCATTTACATATTTTAATGCAGATCCCTTTAAATATTGTGCAGCAAAATTGATTCTTGTGGTCAATGGACAGGGTTAAATAAAACATTGTGATATCTGTTGTAGGAGGATCTTCGAGTTGATGGTCGTGGTTGTGAAGATTATAGATTTATTGAAGTGGAAACAGATGTGGTATCTAATACAAGTGGATCTGCTAGAGTAAAACTTGTAAGTTTGTCAATGCTATATTTTCTTGACAGGTCAAATACTTTTGTTCTAAAGAGAGCAACTGACTATGTACTATGGACAGGTTTTGCCATAACATTTGGTGGACCTGGGTCCAACTGGCAGATGCATAAAGCATAAACCTTAGTTAGCAGATATATGGATATAATTTGTATGTTTGAATATGAATGAGGTCCTACTGCAATCTGAGATCAGAAAAGCAATGGATGGAAGCAAATCGGGACAAAGTAGATTTAGCAGAGGCAGCCTGGTCATTTGTCAAAGTCTCACATGGTCTATCTTCTTGAATGTCTTGTTCAGCTGACAGTATACTAGTGTTGCTGCCCAAACCCAAGACATTTAAACCCAGAGTGTGGCATAGGCAATAATTTATGGGGCCTTATCTTTGACTGCACATCTTTACTTTTACCTAACCATAAAAACAATTTTAAAATGTCGTTGATGCCTTAAAGTTGAAGAAAAACACATACAGTATATACCGAACATGGTGTTCTCTACTGTAGTCCTGTTTAGTAAACTGATGAAGGTGAATTTGATGTTGCAAAGTACAAGTAGAAAGTATTGCCCTATTATGTTGAACAAATGTTTTCTTTGTTCTATATGAAGACTAGAGATAGATTTGAGCTCATTTAATACTGTTTCTTAATCTTGGGTTAACAACAGAACAACAATTAGTGGCAGAGGCTGTAATGTCACTTACCTGTTTACCTCTATCTTTTAAAGGACAAATATTGGGCAATACTGGCCAAATATGGTAAGTCACATTTGTTTGTTGGTTAGATCACATGGTTTGGAAAAAATGATTTTAAAAAAGCTTTATTTTAATAGGGGCACACAGACATTCTGGTTGGAGTCAAAGCAGAAATGGGAACTCCAAAGCTGGATAAACCAAATGAAGGATACCTGGAATTCTTTGTTGATTGGTTAGTATAAACTTTTCATAGTGACCATATACCAGTATAATTTTTTTTTAAAAAAAAGGAAAGAATATTTTTACACCATTTTCCATCATAGGATCCCAAAGGGATTACCAGCAGAAAACAGAAAACCAAGAACAGGCCAGAGACCTTTGGGTATGGGGCGGGATATAAATGTAAATAATAAATTAATAAATAAACGTCCTAAACCCCAAACCCATAAGTTAGTTTAAATGTCTTACCTTTAAATTGTTTTAAATGTATTTTATTTAAAACAATTTAGATAGATGATAGTGTTAAAGTTGATTTGCTGTGTTCATTTGCTTTTAAAGTTTCTACTCCAGATGAACAAAGAAACCTATTTTTCTATCCTTTTCTGGTACATGATCTGCCTGCAGGTAGCTTTATAGAAGTATCTTGTTGTCAGGAGTCACTGGGTGTTTTTGCACTGGCACTAAGACCTCATTGGGAACCCAGTTGGTACCAATCGGGAAGGCCCTATCCCCATGAGGGACCCATCTCAAAGGTCCTGTCCCCACAAGGGCAGGAGAAATCCTGATTCAGTGGGTCCTTCTGGCCCTTAATTCCAGATTTCTCGTGGACCTGTTTAAAAGTGTCCACAATCGGGTCTTCAGGCATGTCTGACGACCTGATTAGTGAACGCCCCCCCCCCCCCACGACTTACCTTGAGGTGGGGTGCAAGTGGTGCTGGCTGTGCCCCGCCACTCACACCTACGGAACCTTGCCTTACTAATGAATGCTGAAACACTCTTATGAAGCACACAGAGAATATAACCCTCCCAAGGTATTTCTCTGTCACCAAGACTGTTTAGCAGCAGCAACAGAATGTGTTTCACCATAGTGAGTTTGGATATAGCTTTAGGCTTTTTCCACATTGGGCCTTGTTCCTGAAATAACGGCCTGCCATTTGCATACCAGTGCCTGGGGCCTGCCATAGTTTGCGCTAGCATGCAGATGGCAGGCCCCTATTCCTGTATGACTGAATAAGGCTCAATGCAGAAATAATAATACAGTGGTACCTTGACATACGAGTTTAATTCGTTCCGTAACCTTGCTCTTATGTCAAATCGCTCGTATCTCAAAGCAATTTTCCCATTAATCCATTCCAGCTCCCAAAACACCGCCTCAGTTGTTTTTGTTATGTACTGTACTGTATTTACATACTCGTATCTCAAATCTTGCTCTCATCTCAAAGCAAAATATCACTCGCTCGGCGGCTTGTATCTCAAAACACTTGTATGTCAGGGCACTTGTATGTCGAGGTACCACTGTACAGCTATTTTTGCTTGTATCAACGTACCACTAGATGGCACTGACAGAATACATTTTAACATCTTGGGCCTTATTTAAAGAAAAAAGCTAATGAAACGTTCAGAGAATAAAGTCATTCTTTATTGGATCTTCATGATCCACTCCCATCATTTTCAAAGGTTGCTACATAACTAAGTCATCTGGAACATTTTCGGAGGTTGTCACATCATTAATTTATATGAGACTATGGACTTCCTAGCTTGTCACCACCCTCAGTTTCCATAGTTGAGGACTAGAAGGTGGCCAATTTAACTCAAAAGTTTGAAAGGGATCAAGGAAGAGCCCTGGAAAGTTATAGGTCTTTATAGCTTATCATCTGTTCAGAGGAAGATAGAGGAACCCATTATTAGTGCCGGCCTTGATCAAGGATGGCCAACTTGGCTTCTGTAAGAAAAAATCCCAACTAACTAATCAGCAAATTAGTTTTTTGAAAGTGTTAATAAGCATGTCAAGAAGAGAGCCAGCAGAAATAACATGCTCAGATTTTCAGAAAGCTGTTGATAAAATCCCTTATCAAAGACTGCTATGGATAAACAACAGGCTAAGGAATAGAAAACAGATAATTGGCATTTCTCACAAGTGGGGTCCTCCAAGATTCTGTCTTTGGACTTGGTGCTTTTTAATCTATTTATAAATGAGCTGGGATTGTGGCCAGTGGAATAGCCAGGTTTTCTGATGATACCAAGTCTCTGCCCATTGAGGTACTGGACAACAAAATGGCAGATGGTGTACAAGTGTAAATAATGTACATTGGAGCTAAAAATTCTAACTGCTCTTGTACACTAGTGAAATTGCAGATGATTGTGACTGAACAAGAAAAAAAGAATTTGATGTCAGAGTAAGAAGTTTGGTGTTGACAGAGTAACCATCCGTAGTAAAAAGCATATTAGGGATAATTAACTATTATGTTTTCAATACTATTTTATCTCATGATGCCCTTATACAAATCAATGGTGCAAATCCATCTGGAATATTGTGTACAGTTTTGGTTACCTCATCTCCAAACAGATAGGGCAGAATTGGGGAAGATTCATAGGAGGGCAACTAAAGCGTTCAAGGGGATGGAGGGTCATCCCTGTGAGAAAGGGCTGCAGTGTTTGGGGGGGGAGTTCAATCTAGAAAGGGGACATGATAGAGATATATAAAATAACGCATGGTGTGAACAAAGTGGAAACAACATCTTTTTTCTACCTTTCCCAGAATACTAGAACCAAGGAGTCAGTCAGTGAAACTGAGACTGGGAACCATAGGGATGTCCACGGATGGGTTTTTTTGGCATCCGATGCATAACAATTTGAATGTTAGAAAATTTGTATTTGTTTGAATAGATCCCCCTCAAATGTGGTAGGATTCTATTCGATACGAATGCATTTGTGCAGATTCGTACGAATATTCGATATGAACAGAAACATATCTGATACCTATCCGACACAAACACATACGTATCCGATTCATATCCAATACATATCCGATATGTATCCCCAGTTTAACTAATGCACGAACTATTCATACAGATGTTCTGAAAGATTCGTATTTGTTTGAATGTTAACATTCAATTCGTGTTCGAATGTCAGAAAGTTGTAGTTTTTCTTTTTAGCTTCATGCCTTCTTTTTTTCCTTCTGCAACGGCAGCATCTTAAGAGTCACACGTGAACCAAATAGTAACTGGGCCGTCATCTTTCTTCACAGAGAAAGGAAAGGAAAGGTGGTCTCTAAACCGTGTCTGCCTGCCAGCACCTAAGAGATTTCTAGTACCAAGCTAGGAAGGCTGAATAAATCTTGCCTTTACCATCTAAATGTGTGCTTAAAATGAGGCTGATGTAGAGAATTATCGGCTGTGACAATAGCGCAGTAAGAATACATTGGTTATGCTATCAACAGAGCTGCTCTTATTTACTATATTTCCCCCCACAATGTGTCAAGTTTAACACACACTGTTATGTTTACAAAACAGCTAATATTCTTAACATGAAAACAGAAGGATTTGGTGATTTTTAATATACAAAAGAAAGGTTATACTACTCAGAAAACCATAGTAGATGTTTTAGGCTGAGATTATTTATTTGTTTGTTTGTTTGTTTGTTTGTTTGTTTGTATTTCTATCCCGCCCTGTACCTAGAGGTCTCAGGGCGGGTTACAAATGTCTACATATAATGTCTACATTTTTTTAGTGTTTTTTTCAGGCAATCCATAGTACTCTTTGAACCTCTATGATGTTGTTGTTATTAATAGTATTGTCATTTACTTAATTATCAAATTGTTCATGCCTCTCAGTGGGAAGAAACTGGGATTAAGTATTCTCAATTGCTCAGTTCTTTGAACTGTAAAATATAAGCTACTTTGGGTAGTTCCTTATTTCTTCCAGTTCAGCAAATGCTACTCCAGAATTTGAAGGCCGTGGTGGGGAAGAGCTTGGCACTGAAATTGCAAATACCCTCTACAGAATATTTAACAATGAGAGCAGCATTGACCTGAAGTCACTCTGTATTAATTCTCGA
The DNA here is from genome assembly GCA_023333525.1 of Aspidoscelis tigris stejnegeri. Lineage (NCBI taxonomy): Eukaryota > Metazoa > Chordata > Lepidosauria > Squamata > Teiidae > Aspidoscelis > Aspidoscelis tigris. The sequence goes on from JALMGA010000008.1 coordinate 22,635,842, forward strand.
GAGCACTGCTGGGTCCTTTATGTTGATGTTTTAGTAAGTGAAAGATTTATTTATTTATTTATTTATTTATTTATGCACTTGTGTTTTGCCGTAGTAATAACGTTCTTAACGTGAGCCAGTTTGGTCTTGTGGTTAGGGAGCCGGACTCTTATCCGGGAATACTGGGTTCAATTTTGCCCTCCCCCATGAAACCAGCTGGGTGACCTTGGGCTAGTCACAGCTCTCTTACGAGCTCTCACAGCCCCAGCCACCTCACAGGCCCCTCAAATGGGTGAGAAAAGTGGGTTATAAAAGCCAACTCTCCTTCTCCTTCTTTCTTTTTCCTTTTTCTTCTAATAAGAGTCAATAAAAATATTTTTAAAACAAAGGAGTGAAATTCTGGTAAATATGTGTTAAAACAAAACAATATTAAAAACAGATTATATCACTTCAGTTAAGGCCAGATGGGTCTTAAGTTGTTTCTTAAACTGATACAATGATGTTATCACCCATAAGTCAGATGGCAATGCCACTCACAGGACAGGAGAGGTTCCTGGAGAAGGGCCTGGTTCAGGCTCCTTTCATTAGATGTGGCCCATGGACTTAAAGGCCTTGTTGTGAACCTCTCACAGATCAGGTCCTATTTGGTTAGGAGAGGAGGTTCTGAAGATAGGTGGTAATCCCTGAAGGTCATTACCAACACCTTGTGGCTAGAGGCACTGTTCCTCAGTGGTTTCAGTCCTGTCTGGTGGGGGAGTTCAAGTCAATGTCCATTGGTGGAGAGCAACCCAGCCCGTGGCTAATTCCTTGTGGGGTTCCACAGAGCTTATTTTTCTCCCTCTTGTTATTTAGCATCTACATGAAACTGAATCGAATCCCAAAAATTGCATTCGTGCACACCCCTAATTAGTAGTCTTGTGTTAGTTCAGAGTTCAGGCATTCAGGCTGTAACAATCTTGTTGGTGGGGAATGAGAATTGTGTACAATTAGATATCCATAGGTGAAAAACAGTTTATACAAATCTCACTAACCTGTTTTTGAAATTTCAGTTATTGGAGTGTGGCGGTAACTTGTTTGATGCCATCTCTATTGCAGTGAAGGCAGCACTATTTAATACCAGGTAAAGGACATATTTTATATAGAACAGAGCTGCTAGAATGTACACCAGTGCCGCCCACTTTTATCCTATGTGTGATATGTCATTCTAAGTTAAATGCATAAGCTCGAGGAACGGAAGTGTGGGTGGTAGGGGTGTGCAAAACTATTCGAAACATTCAAAATTCAATCGAATTTGGACATTCAAAGTGAATGTCTCTACATTCGGTTTTTAACATTCAAAAGATTTGAAATTTGTTTGAATCATTTGTACAAATTCTTCGGACATTTGTATGTGTACGGAAACATACACATTACATACGTATGCGTACGCATCTTATTCGTATCCGTATGCTTTTGTACAGATACATCTGGGATGAAGATGGGATAAAAACAGGATGCATATGGACACATACAAATGTTGACATTCGTATCTTCAAATACTAATTGAATAGATATGAATGTATTCAAATCGGATTCGAATTTGAGCTTTTGAATATTTTATTTGAATTGAATCCAGAAATTTCATTCATGTACACCCCTAGTGGATTGTAATCATTGAAGCCAAAGGGAAATAAACTTGTCCTTCACATAACACATTTTTACAGTCAGTAACATATGACTTCTCTTGTGTAACATAGTTTTGTACAATCATATTCCTTTGTTTAATTAAATCTCAAACTTGCAATACATTTTGTCTCTGTGGGCTACTGACTTTTACATTGTTACTAGACTGTGACATCACTGACTTGCATGGATACATTGGTCTCTGCGTTTCCCCTAAGCCCAGCTTTCCCAAAGACAGCATCTAGTAGCATAGGATTGTTTCACATTAAAATTTGTATTTATAGGAACTAAACCATTGCACTTTATAAGGAAGCGTGACTGTCTTCTAGGCAGTACCAGTTTAGTTAAAGCTAGAATTTATGTAACCTGAAGCAAGCAATCTGAACATTATTAAGCATGGTTGTTTTAGGGTTTTTTTCAGACATCTGTATTCTTCTTGTGTACTAATTCTAGTTAAATTGTCACTCTTCAATTTTGCTTTTCACTTTCCACTGAGTTCACAACTTAAAATACTTCTCATGCTCATAAAAAGTGCAACAGATGATTGCCATGTCATGCCTCTGATAAACTCAATTATAGCTTAATTATAAATTAGCCAGTTTGGTCTAGTGGTTAAGGAGCCAGCCTCTTATCTGGGAATACTGTGTTTGATTCTGCAGTCCTGCATGAAGCTAGCTGGGTGACCTTGGGCTAGTCACAGCTCTCTTCTGAGCTCTCATAGCCCCACCTACCTCTCAGGGTGTCTGTTGCGGGGAGAACAGAAAGCTTTGGCTGCTTTGAATCCCGTTAAATGGGTGAGAAAAGCAGGGTAGAAAAGCCAACTCTTCTGATGCCATAATAAAATAAAAGCCATCTTTTGGTGAAGCAGATATGTCTGTGTAAGCTTGAATCAGGAATAATATTAGTAGAGGTTTTCAGCAATAATGTGTCATACTATGTGTCACGATGCCCAGCGATCCTGTAAGTGCCTGCCCTCTCTGAGGAGTAGCTTGGCCCTGTTAGGATGCTGGGTTCGTGCAACGGCCAAGTGAATACTACAGCGTGGACACAAAACACTGGTAGCAAGCGTTTCAACAGTGAACTAAAACAAGTTTATTATTATACACAAGCAATACTAAAAGGAAAATAAGGTTCAGGTATTTGTTGGTTTAACTCAGGTTTAACTCAGTAAGTCTCTTAAGGCTAGGAGCTACCCCTTTCTCTAAAGGAAAATAGTTCCCCTTTTAAAAGACAAATCTCTCCACATTCCTCCCCCTCTGGCTTGCTCTGCCACAACTCCCGCCAAGCCAGTGTACCAGAACGTGGCTCCAGATGATCACAAGGCCCAGTCCGTCCTTGCTTGTCCAATCATCCAGCCTTGGATAGTTGCTAGCGAAGTCTCCCTCGGAGCCCCAATCTTCCTCGATTGTCCCCTTCAGAAATCAATCAGCCAACAGCCCAATGGTCAGCTACTGGTCCAGCTCCCTCAGGATTCAGCTCTTCTTCTCCTTTCAGCTCTTGTCCCAGCATGAAGACCTAGTCTGCTGTCTTCTCTGTTCATTTATACCTATATCCCTGACCCTGATTGGCTGTAACCTCCTGGGGAAAACTGCTGCCATAAAATGCTGCTGGAAACTCCTGATTGGTGGGAACTCCTGCTCTAGCCCCTCCAGCACTCAGATCCCCGGACAGCTTTTCCCTCCAAAAAGCAGCTGCAATCAATCATTGCTGCAGGGCCCGCACAGGATTTCCCGCCCTTTTTGCAGCCTCTGCCCAGGTCTTACAACAAGCTGTTTGCAACAAGGCTGGCTATTGCAGCTAGCTAGAAGCCTGCAAAGCCGGAAAGCAAAGCAGTTTGCAGCCTGTACCCAGAAACCGTCACACTATGTTTCCATAAAACCTGAGAATATTCAAGCTACTTTATCATATACTTTATCCATATTGTAGTCTTTACACTTGGCCTGTAAGAGAGATCTTTTTGTTAAACCTCTCATACTCAGATCTTTGACCATAACGAAGTTGAATTGGAATTCGTTAAACCCTTTATTGTCCATTCAGTACTGAAATTAAGAAAATTTGTGACAGAGACAATGTTTGGACTGTTCTGCATATTTGTACATGACTGATAAAGTTATATGCCAAGGTTTAGGACCTTTTACTATGATGGCATTGCTAAATGACATTGACATAATTAGGCTATAATTTGGCTTTGTCAATTTGTTCTATATTTTTAATTGTGAATTGCCTTGATAAAGATAATCAGTAAAAATAATCAGGGCTTTCAAACAGTACAGTAGTCTTTTAGCCTCACCAACTGTGGCTAAGCCATCATTCTAATAACAAATTAATCCTTTGTTTATCAATTCAGACTTCTTAGATTGAGGTTTTTTATGCTTTCACTTGCGTTCTGACTTAGAGATCTATTGATGTTGATACTGACTGAAACAATTGTCTTGACTACAATTCAAGCAATATAAATAAAAGCAGAGAAGACATGATGCTGTGCTTGGGCCTCTTGCCATGCACAGAGATGCCATTACTGCTCTGAGCCTCCTAGTTTTGTATTTTGCTTGGTCAGGTATTATATAAAATCTTATTTTGCACAGAATTACATGAATGGCTGTGCAAAACAATTCCAGCCCTTTTAAATAAAGGGACCAGCTTTAGAATAATCCTGTATTACTCTGGGAATGTGCTATTGCTTTAAAAAAAATGGTGAATCTGTTATCAATTATTTGCTGCTATGGCTTATTAGGAAAGGGGAATAAAGCTTTTCTAAGATTTTACAGAAAGCCTTTTTGTCCAGAAAGTAATTGGGTGTTTTACCTCTTTTATTTTTAAACTGATTACAGGCCAAAGGACTACAGTCAGCTGAAAAATAAGCAGAAATCTAATACAAGTTGTCAGCCTGTTAGTGAAATTAATTGCTCTTTATAAATATAATTGGGCATTTTTTTTTTCGCATTACGAAGCTCAAAAGCAAAAGCTTTTGGTTAAAAAGGCACCAGCATTCCAGCTGAGATCATCTGGTAGTTGAACCTAATTCTAGAAATTTCTACAGCATGGCTAAGTGTTGATATGACTAGGTGTTGATGTTAGGCAGTGGTGTGTGCTATAGTTCAGTAACGTCTGAAGGGTCACAATTTGAGCACCCATCTTAGGGACTTATGTTCCAATGCTGTATACCACAGGAACAGACTCAGTGTTAGCCATCACCAAAAGCTATATCCATATCTTCTGTGTTGCTGTAACATTTTGTAATGGAAGAACAAACTTAGAAAAGTAGTAGGGAAAAAAACACTCAGAATTACTGTATGGAAAAGGTCTTTTTAATAATTGAACAATCCTTTGTGGACATTATTCTGTATGAAAAATGTGTAATTTCCACATTGGGTTAGAAAGTTGAGTAATAGTATACTCAGAAATGTCATAGTAATGTAATATTCACCTTCTTTTTAAAGAATACCCAAAGTACGGGTTCTAGAAGATGAAGGAGGACGGGAAATTGAACTCTCCGATGATCCTTTTGATTGCATTCGACTTAATGTAGATAATGTACCTTGCATTGTCACACTCAGCAAAGTAAGCCTCTTCTTTCTTACGTGATTTGAATGAATTTGAATGTACTGAATAATCTAAATTGCCAGCATGACAGTAGTGGATGCCTCTGAGGAACGGGGTGGTCCCACTGGCCATTAAACAGGCTGTGTTCCCCCCCTCTCCATGAAGAGGGCCTCCCTGGAGAGACGGCATTTAAGAGGGGACCTGATTGAAGTATATAAAATTATGCATGGTATAGAAAAGGTGGATAGAGAAAATTTCTTTTCTTTCACCCAACACTAGAACCAGGGGGCGTCTATGAAACTGATAGGTAGGAGAGTTGGATCTGACAAGGGGAAGTATTTCTTCACCCAGAGGTTTATGGAATTTGCTGCCAGAAGAGGTGTTAATAGCTACCAGCCTAGATGGCTTTAAGGAAGTTTTAGACAAGTTTATGGACGACAGATGTATCAATGGATACTAGAGTGAACACCTGGGTACATCTTTCAGGCTGGGGTGGGGGGGAAAGCAGGATGCTTCTAAAGCCATTTGCTGGGATTCGAGATCCCCATGAGCACTTGGTGGGCCACCGTGTGCGACGGGACGCTGGACTAGATGGCCTGTGGCCTGATCCAGCAGGGCTTCTCTTATGTTCTTAAACTATGAGCAAGTTACATAACCAATACAGTTCACCAATATAATTGATTTTTTAACTTTCCCTCAGGACTGATACGTTTTTTGACACTTTCCTTAGTTGCCGTGGGAGCAGGGTATAGCTCAATATTAGAGCTTTGTTATTTGCTTGCAGAAGAACCAAATTTCAATACCCTACCTTTCCCCAGAAAAAGGCAATGGCAAACTATTTTTATCTTGGGCCATAAACCACATAAATGTGATCCTTGGACCAGGTGTTAACTCATGAATCTATCTTTTTCCCGTGTCTGAAGATAAGGTCTCTTTCTTGAAGAGACTTTATCAACCAGAGTGCCACCACCAAAGAGGTCACCACCTGACCTTAGATAGCAGTGGCACCGAGGGGAAGTTATCTGAAGATTAGCGTAACACACAAGTGGGCTGATAATGAAGGTAGATGAAACTTGCAGAAACCATGCTTTGCGTTTTAAACGGGGAACAACATTCAGTGCTTGCAGATAGATTTCTGGAGTTTTCTGTGCTATGGAAATAAGTAAGAAAGTTCTTGTCCATTCACTTGTGTAAACTTCATATATATAAGAAGTAAATCTTGCTATGTTTGGAATGCATGAACAAATTAAAGCCTAAGTTCCTTTCTCATTCCATTTAATAGATTGGCGGTAGACATGTGGTAGACGCTACGCTTCAGGAGGAGGCCTGCTCTTTGGCTAGCCTACTCATTTCTGTAACAAGTCAAGGGGCCCTCACCTGCATGAAGAAAATAGGAAAGGGTAGTCTTGATCCAGAAAGCATATTTGAGATGATGGAGGTCAGTGAAATCTGTTCATATATAATCCCTGCCTATAGTTTGCATTTTTAAGATGGTTGCATGTGCAGAATAGAGGTTCAGGCCCTCTCTGCACTAGGCCTTATTCTGGATTGTATCCCAGAATAGGAACCTGCCATCTGTATGCTATGGTTGGCCACAGTCTTGGCCTGCCATAGTCTGCAGCAGCATGCAGATACAGGTCCCTATTTTGGGACATCATCTGGTATAAGGCTCAGTACAGAAAGGGCCCAGCTATTAACTTACTTAGTTTAAAGTACAGTTTTTAAAAAGTACTTAAAGAACCTTCTGTTATTAACAAGTAGTGATTCTTTTCAGCGTTGCATCCAGTTCCTCATATAAAAATGCTTGCAGTTGTAGAGATTATTGGTTCTCTTTGGGAAAAAAGAAGGTTTTGCTGGGTGGCTGACAGGGCAGGAAGTCAAAACCTTAGGGAGCAGAAGTTCCAAAAGTTTCATAACTCTCCCGTAACATATTTGCTGCTATAATGAAGCCAAGTCAGCCTTTGGGCAAAGAGTAATTGCTTCTGGCCTATATAAATTCTTCCAGAAAAATGTAGCAAATTGTTTTGGGGGGAACCTTTATGTCTAGCTTTCAATCTTTTCTTCTTATACGCATGTCTTTGTTCCATTTGATGTCAATGGCTGATGCCCCTTAAGGGGAGATACGCATGACACAGTCAGGGCTCTTGAGAAACTCAGATTTACTGTGCTTCTGGAGTTACTGTGAAAGGACTAGGCTCAGTCTGCTACTGACCTGAAATTACCAGGATCCATAGAAACTGGACACAACCACAACTGGAGCAATTCGTTTGAATATGTGGGTTGTGAATGGACTACCGTTGAAAAATCCATTATCACTCCACTTCTGGAAACTGAGAGGTTGAGGCTAGCTCTCTCCCAAGGGTATGCTAAATTCAGGCTCCCCGGCGGTGTCATTCTGAACCACTGAATTTTGCACATCTCTGCATTTACGATGCTTCCAGAAAGTGAAGTGTTTTTAATGTTCACCCAAAATATACCATTTTGACGTATCAGCTGTTTTGTTTCTTAAAGGGCAGTATTTGAGTTTATACTGTACTCCTTGCAGATCCTAGGTTGGTCAAAATGCTTTTAGAGAACCATCTTTGCTTTATTGTGGAATCAGAGTATTTCATGATACTATTTGTGATTTAGCATCGGCTAGCTTAGTGGTGGAACATGATGTTACTAGAGAATCATGTTTTCTTATTTTAACCATTGCTGTGCGTGCCCAAGATTCCTGACTCAGTCCCCATCATCCCTAAAGCTGACTTGGAGAGACCTCGGCCTGCAGTCAGTGTAGACTGTACAGAGTGCATAAACATGTTGACATAAGCCATCTAACTGCCTTACTGTTTGGGCAGGATGTAAGCACAGAACTTGGCAAGTGCCCTCAAGTTGAGCTCAATGCCTGGGGATTACACGAATGTCCCTACATGGTGTTCCTTGCAGTGGTTTTGCCAAAGATGCTGATGATCAAATCTGGGATCTTGTGCATCTAAAGGAGATGTTCTGTTACTGAATTATGCTCTCTCCTTAAGCCTAGAGCAGCGGATCTCAACCTTCCTAATGCCGTGACCCCTAATGGAGTTCCTCATGTTGTGGGGACCCCCAACCACAGGGGCAGAGCAGCTGGGAAGAGGGAGGAAAGGGCAATGGGAGACTCATCGCGACCCCTCTGAAAGGGTAATTCGACCCCCAAAGGGGTCCCGACCCCCAGGTTGAGAACCGCTGGCCTAGAGGATGGTAGTACAGATGGTTCCTACCCTGTACTAAATGGGAGTGTAACTTTTTGCATTATTTCCTTGAGCTTTCAGTTTAATATATATATATAGGTTAATAAAATTGCAGTAAGGGTGTTTTTCTTCCTCACTGAATGTTAATGATGCTGTATATCATGGCTGACTAAATGATTTTAAAGAGAAACCTGTTTCCAACAGAATCAGTCGAATTACAGTAGTTTCCAGCTAATCAATGTTTTTTTCATTAAATTCTTCTGCCTCACATAACTTTTTAATTTTTTAAATTTGCATTCCAGACAGGAAAGAAGGTGGGCAAATTATTGCATTCGTCCTTGCAGCCTGTCTTAGATAAAGAAGAAAGCCTTGGAGCTACACGGAAGAAGATTGGATTCTTAGGTTGAACTCCTTTACTGAACTGTCTTGGTCAAATCTATCAGAGTATGGTTTTGTTTACTTTTTTAACAGACAAAAATATGTATATATTTAAATAAAACCAGTTTTTTGTTTCTTTTCCTGTTTTTCTCTCATTTGATATGCGACTCTGAGTAACGTTACGGGAATCGTTTTAGACGCCTGTTCAGCAGCAGCCTCATGTTCCGGATCTTTAAGGGAGTTGGCAGCCAGTCCTCAGGGAGGGCAAATAACTAGGCCAGTTGAATACAAAGTCTAACTTTATTGAAGACTATGAAATGCACATAATAGTTTCTATTTGCCTTATAATAAGGCTATTTGAAATTGGGGAACAATTAACTCAAGTAGCAACTTGCGGGAGAGGCAAAGTAAACAAACAAGGTTAAACAAACATGTATCAGGTGGAGAGGCTTTAATAGTAACTGTGGCAAAAATAAACAGAATAGGCATAGCATCAAAATTAGCAGCTCTAATAGCTGATATATGAGGTGAGAGAACCAGAATAGAGAAGTCACCTAGCGTAAGAAGAAAGGATGGGGTTTTTTTCCAGCCAATCAAAATCTGTTGTTAGGAGAGAGGAGGCAGATTAGAGGGCAAGAAGTTGCGGGTTCAGAGACCCTAGTTTTGCAGCTGGTTAGCGGTAGCATTGCAGTTCAAAGCACATCAATCTAATGTGGTCTTCTGTTGTTCCCTATGCTACCTCATCAGGTGAGCCCCTAAAATGAGCTGAGATGACCCTGACAAGTTACAGTTCAATTTTCTTACAGTAGGAGTTGAGCTTTAAAAACTTTAAATAATAGGATGAAAGTGGACATGAGAGATGAAGGAAATGGTTAGAGGAAACAAGGAACAGGAAGTATATACCTTTCTGAGAGTCAAGAATGGTCTTCACAGTGCAGGGACTGAAATAATGGAGCAAAACCACTCACCCGCCCTCAAACATAATCAGCTGTGCATGCTTTCTTTGGGTATAGCAAACTGGCATGATTGTTTAAACACCTGAAGTCTAGCTGACCAAACACCACCCCAAACTGTAACAACAGTAAAATAGCTCAAAGGCTTGAAATGGAAAAAAAAAAGTCCCATTGTGGGACTTTCAAGATATAGACAGTCTTCCCTGTATAATGCAGTTCTTTATAGCACGGTTTTGCTCAGTCGCAGTATACAAATGACAATGTGCCCAACATATTCACACGAGATCCCTGGATGTTTGTTTTTCCTTCCTTCCAACCAAAATTCAGACCGCCTCCGAGCCAGTTAAAATGACGGAAACAGCTTCTCTGCACCCCTCCCAATCAACCAAATGACTTACTTGGCTTATTTTTGGGAAAGGAGCTCCCTTTGTCTTCCATGATGCTTTGTTTTTGAAGGTTAATCCAGTGTAAACAAGCAAAAGCAAAATTCCCAGCCTTTGGAACAGCTTCCCAACATTATATGGTTTTCAGCACCTGGTTAAAACATACCTCTTCACCCAGGCCTTTGATGCTTAGCTATCTCTTGAGTCTTGACCTGCGGGAATGGGTTATATTGCAAATATGTTTTTGGAATATTTTATTTACTTTTGTTGTTGTTGCCCACCCTGGGACTTTCAAGTAAACAGCAGGATATAAGTTCTTAAACAAGTATTAAATGTTGCTTTGCATCTACCCTCATGTCAAGACTTAGGGTGCATCCAATACAGATTCAATACAGTGCAGCAGAATGCGCAGTCGCTGTGGGCGCGTCACACACCACGATCAATAGACCGCACTGGTGGTGCATTGTCCCATCGCTACTGCAAATTTGTCACTGCGCAGTATTAACTAAATTAGAATCTTCCTATGTCCCCATCTATACAGGAGAATGTGCTCCTTCAGATAACCAGGTCCAAGTCCATTTAGGCCTTTTTCTGTTAACATTAGCACCTTGAACTGGGTTTGACTGTCAGTTTGGTCTCATGTTTAAGTTCCAGGCTCTTACCTGGTGGTCTCCTGGTTTGATTCCACAGTCCTACACGAAGCCAGCTGGGTGACCTTGGGCTAGACACAGCTCAGTCTTTCTGAGCTCCCATAACCCCACTCACCTCACAGGGTGTCTGTTGTGGGGAGAACAGGAAGCTTTGTCAGTCACTTTAAGTCCCCCCTTAAAGGTTGAGAAAAGTGGGGTAGAAAATTAACTTTTCTTAATTTCGTGACCATCAAAGGGCTGAGTCACATATATTGTCTAAGTTAACACCTTGCTGATCTTTATTCTGTCCCATCTATCGGTGCTGTCCTTGCCTAACTTTACAAGTGTCCTGTTACTGCAGGCTCATACAGCAAAACATTTTAAGTATTGTCTAGACTATTTTCAAAATTCTCTCTGAAGCTGCCGGCAGCTACTGAAATCCTTAGTTTATTCCATGAGATTTCTGGTGACTACATTCTGAGCAAAAGCAATGAAATAGGTTTTGGGACAAACACTGAGCTCTTTATTCCATAGATGTTTCTTTTTATTGCTCTACTGGATGCCTGACAATGAAAACGTGGAAGACATTTCCACCAGCTTTAATGGGAATAGCTACCATGGCAAAGCCTGTTGAAGAACCAGACAAAAATTCTGGTTAGGTCAGCAAAGTCATCTGTGTGAAACAAGACACCAAATGCATTGTCTTGCCTTGCCAACAAATTGACTACCCGTCTCTCAACAGCATGAAACAGATAGTTTGGTTTTTTGAGGGATCTTTAAACATTGAGCAGGTTCCTAGATCTCTCCAACATTCAGTTTAAGGGTAATTCTGTTGCTACCGTCTCCTGAGCCAGTTTGGCCTAGTGCTTAGGGGGCTTATCTGGGAATACCGGGTTTGATTCCGCCCTTCCCTATGAAGCCAGCTGGGTGACCTTGGGCTAGTCACAGCTTTCTTCTGAGCTGTCACAGCCACACCTACCTCACAGGGTGTTCTGTTGTGGGAAGAAGAATAGAAAAGCTTTGTCAGCCACTTTGAGTCCTCTTAAATGGGTGAGAAAAGCGGGGTAGAAAAGCCAGCTCTTATTCTCCTCCTTCTCCTCCTTAGCTGTCCACTCCTGACCCAATGGATGCATCTATTTTTCATCTGGAGTGTCTGCTAATAATCTGGCATCTTTCTGAGGCATGAAAGGATTATGAATTCCTTCTGGGCTTATTATATAATAGATTTTGCTGATGTGGAAATTGGCTGTGCGGAAAGTAGGAGCTAGAACTCCCCTTGGTAGCTGAGTTCTTACATGCTGCTTTCCACAGTAACTTGTGTTCTTTCTTCCTTTTTAAATCACTGCTTTTTTTCTTCCTAGTTGCTGATGTTTGTTTTGTTCAGTGACATGAAAACATCCACACTTTTATTCCGTTCTTGACTTCTTCATTAGCAATTGTGTAAATTGCTTTTTAAATAAACCTGCTAGCCCTAATGGAATATCTAGGGAGCTGAATGTTGAGCACTCCTTATTAAAGCTTTTATTCTAATATAGACCGGTTGCATCAGGGGCAATCCAGTATAACTGTGAACGTTGGACACTGACACTTTATTCTGGGGCAGGCAACTGAAAATAACTCCACCCCTGTGCACCACAATCTAAACATTCTGGTCCTTAGCAATTTACTTTTGAATAACCAGTGCTGCTCAACATGCATAGACTGGAGACATGGTGGTTTCCTTTGCTAACACAGTAGCAGTGTTCTCCTAATTTTGTAGTTCAGTGGTAGAGCAAACTGCCTGGAAAGCAGAGGTTTGCAGGTTCGATCCCCAGCCACTCCCCAGAAGTAGGCAATGGCAAACCACTTCTGTGCCTCTGCCAAGAAAACTGCATAGAGGTACCAATGCAGTCAGCCAGGAGTTGGGCACAACACAGTGATACCCACCAGCAATAATATGCCATTAACAAATTGTTAATAGCTCTATGATAGTCACAGTTTCAGGTTAGATCCCCAACTGTGGCTTACTGTTCAGCTGCACTCAGGGCTTCCAGTTGAAAGGGGCAGAAAAGGAAACTTCAGTTTTCCCTTGTGCTTTAACAGTAGTTTACCGAGAAGTCGTGAAATTAATCTGTCCAGGGCATGATGGTGCTGAAGATGGGCAGCTGTGAATAGGAGGCTGCTGCTAAAAGTCTAGGAGTTCTCTGGCACAAAAACCTTGTTGGAAGGAAGAGGTGGCATCATTTCGAGGGCGTCTCCATGATCAGTGTCAAAGAAAACATTTCAATTCTTGCATATTTGTGCCTGCGAGTTTCAACAAATCCTAGGCAACGGCTGCAAAAATTCTCCCCCGCCCTCTTCCATGTTTATAGGACGTCTTGAAAGGCCCGAGGATACTGGATCTCTCCCAGCAATCTGTGAAATATAACGTCTAGTCTCTTTGGAGCACTTAGGGAAGAATCTGGAACTTTTCCTTGGCCAAACATTTTTGGTTAAAGCCCCAAGTTAAGAAGCCTGGCCCAAGGCAGCTCAAAGCCACTTCAGCTCAGCTCCCTCAGAGGAGAGAAGCAAGAGAAAGATGGGGTTTCAGGGGTTTTGCCTGCTCTTGTGCCTGTTTTCCATAGCACAGATGACAACAGCCCAGCCAAACCCACGACCCAAGAAAAAGCCAGAAACCAGGAAAGGTAAGAAAGCCAGAGAAATTGCTCAGCAGCGTCTCCCAGTCATCCCTCTGGATTAACTAGTGCCTTTGGACTTGAGGAGTTTGTTTTAAGGGCAGCCAGTTGTCAGAGGTGAAGCTGATGCTTTTGCTTGAAAATAAAGGGGACCCGGTGAACGGATTTGATTTTCTGGTGTTTGAAAAGTTGACATCTTGAAAAGAGCCAACTAAAATCTCATAAAAATAGTGAGCAAGCTTTAGAATGTTCTGGAACTTTTTGCGGGGAAGGGAGCAGAATGTTCAACAAACGAGGGACCTGGGTGGTGGTAGGAGAAGGAGGAAGAGAAGGAGAGAGTTGGCTTTTCTATCCCACTTTTCTCACCCATTTAAGGGGACTCAAAGTGGCTGACAAAGCTTTTCTATTCTTCTCCCCATAACAGAACACCCTGGGAGATGGGTGGGACTGTGGGAGTTCAGAAGAAATCTGTGACTAGCCCAAGGTCACCCAGCTGGCTTCATGGGGGAGGGCGGAATCAAACCTGGTATTCCCAGATAAGAGTCTGGCTCCCTAACCGCTAGGTCAAACTGTATGTCAACATTCATCATAATCTTATGCTGCCATAGAGAGGTTTTGCTGATTATTTGCAAAACTTGCATCCTGCAACTATAGCTACTGTAGTCATTTGTGAAAGTATCCCATGCTGTACTCAATGACAAATGCAAATGCTAATAATAATGCTAATAATAATGCTAATCATCATCATCAACAACAACAACCAATTCCCCATCACCAAACATTTCAGCCTAGGTACTTACATTATTGGAAGCGGCTGTAGCTCAGAGGTTTACCTGCTTGAATCCCAGTCTCTCTTCAGAAGTAGGCAGTGCAAAACTACTATTGTATCTCTGCCAAGAAAACTAGATGGAGGTAGCCCTGCAGTCAACCAGGACTCAGCCATGACTTGGTTGTACCCATCATCAACAATAATATACATGATTAGTTTCTCATGTTTCAGAAAGTTTTAATAGTAAGGGCATCTTGGTCTACAATGTGGACCAAATGCAGCTTTAAATTTGGAATTTTAAAAATTTTCTTCACCCCTTCCCCCTTTGCTCCTAGGTAGAGATTTACAGATGTGTCAGATTTATTTTCCTCTGTATGGAAAGGAGGGGGGAATCATAGTAGAAATGGACTGTGCTTGTACCAATTCTTGGCTTTGGGGATCACCTGAAACAACCTTAAGGACTTGTAAGATACCTTGAGGTTTATTAACAGAAGCCTGCAAAGGACTTCGTTTCCCTCTTTTTTCTTCTTCTTGCCATTTAGATGTATGGACATCACTAGTGTAGATTTTTAGATGCAATACAAACATTCAGAGACTGCAGCTAAATCCTCCAATCTGAGAGAAAGTCAGATGATCTAATAATGATCGAATTTGAAGACTTTCTACTTCCTTGACCTTCCTTTGGATTGCATGTGTTTGTCAAAGTAAGTTCATCAGGAAAAAACTGTTCCAGTTTCGATGGCCCTGTGAACTGGGAAGAGAGAGAAAGAGTTAACTTGCATCTATGTGATGTAGATTGTTCAGTTTTCTGATTCTTGTTCTCTGTCTGAAGTGTTTTATATCCTGTGAAAACATTAAAAATAAGTGATAGATAAGTATTATACCGTTTGTCTTTTAACTATGGAATGCATATTCCATGGGATCAGAAACCATGTACTTTTTATCATAAATCACTATGCATTGTGAATGTTCTACAAAATAAAATAAAAAATCATTTTTCTTTTATTGGTCATCAGAACTAATTGCTAAAGCATTTGGCACTGGCATATTTCTGATGGAACCTCATTTGACTTCCATCTTGGTGGCATCAGTATCATTGCTGATGGACTAGCTTACATAGCCCTTTCCCTGATCTGCAGATTAGAAGAAGAAGAGTTGGCTTTTCTACCCCTCTTTTCTCACCCATTTAAGGCGACTCAAAGCTTTCTATTCTTCTTCCCAGAACAGACACACTGTGAGGTAGCTGGGGCTGTGAGAGCTCAGGAGAGAGCTGTGACTAGCCCAAGGTCACCTAATGGCTTTGTGGTGGAGGGTGGAATCAAACCTGGTCTTCCCAGATAAGAATCCAGCTCCTTAACCACTAGACCAAACTGGCACACAAACAAAGCAGAACATACCTTATTTAGATTACATTCCACCTGGGCTTCTTTTATTCCCACCCACTATTTTAGGACTGCAGTTTAAATCTCACAAAATTTGGTTTGTATGTTTATAGGTGGTCCTATGTATAACATAGGAAAAGTACTTTTTATACAGTTTGTATAGCTGTTTACTAGTGACACGTGTATACTTAACAATCGTGATGACTGTTATACTGTATATAAAATGAGACAGCCTAAGGTCAGTTGGTCTAAAATTGGCTTGGCAGTAGCTGTAGCAAACTACATGGAAAATAGAGGGCTGTCAGGTGACTAAGTGTGTGTATTAATGCAATTTTCAACATTCAATTCAAATAGAATATTCAAATATCCAAATTCATACGAATAGAGAAAAATGGACATTCAAACCAATTCAAATACATTCGTATATATTCAATACATATCCAATGATATGAATCTTGTACATCTGGACAAGATATATACGATGCATATATCTGAATGCATATATACAAATGTCTGAATTTTTCGTATAAATAACTCAAAATATTTGAGTTATTTATACCTCCAAGGGCACATCTATGCCATTTTCTTGGCAGAGATACAGAAATATTTTGCCCTTGCCAACTTCCAGGGATTGGCTGAGGATGAGACTGAGGGCGCATTCCCATAGGGGCTAAAATCCGGAATGGATTCGGATTCGTCATCAAGAGTTTCGATTAAATCCTCCAGTAATCCGAATCCATTCCGAATTTTAGCCCCCTGTTCCCATGCGAGTTCTTTTTCCCTGCATTTTCCGGGGACTCGCATTAAAGCCGAGGGAAGGAGGGCAGCTGGCAGCATTGGCTTCATTACCAGACCGGGTTGCCACCCCCGGCCTGTCTCTGGTGAAGAAGCAGGCAAGCAGGTGAGCAAGGGGGTGGGCCAGTGTGGTGCCGCCTGGCTGGCCGGCCACCAAGGTGGGAGGCGAGTGACTGACTGACCAGACCAGAGACCTGCCCAGCCTGAGGAGACAGACTGGGAGGTGGCCTCCCAGTCAGGAAGGTGGAGAGGCTGGGTGAAAACAGGGGAAGTAGTGATGCGAGGCGAGGCTGGGCTGAGTGGGGCCGAGCAGCGGCGGCAAAGGATGCGCTTGGCTGGCGGTGGCAACTGTCAGGCGAGCGGGCAGTGAGAAGTGGAGCAAGCAACCAGGCTGGCCAGGCAGGCAGCGGGTGAGCAAGCAAGCAAGCGAGTGGCAGTGGAGGGTCCTGCAACAACCCTTGAAAGCCGACCCTCCTCCTTCTCTGTCGTTCCACCACTGCAGTCATTCTCCTTCTCCTCTCCCTTTGCCTCCTGTTGCGCCATCCACGGGTGAGGTTTGGTTCCTGGCCTCCAGCTAAACCCACAGCAGAACACAGATTACTCCGGGTCTGAGTAATCCAGGTTTGCGGCATTTTTGCAGTAGGCAGGAACGTGGCCTGACAGGCAGTTGGCTCCACCAATGAGCTAGAACAGCAAACCACTTCTGTATCTCTGCCAAGAAAACTGCATAGAGGTGGCCCTTGCAGTCAGCCAGGCGTTGGCCATGGTTCAATGGTTCTTTTTTTTTTTTAACAGATCATTTTTATTTACTTTTTGATTCTACAATATATTAAAACTTCAGGGTTCATCATCACCCCTTTTTCCCAATTAACATATAAATGTCCATTCTTTGCAACTGGTGACTTCCTCCATTTTTTCAGGATCTTATCCTGTTGTTCTAGTGTCATCCAATTTGGCCGTTCCTTGAAAAGAAGAAGAGTTAATTGAAACCCGCTGCTGTTAATCCTTCTTCTTGTAAAAATTCGTTGTAGGGTCTCCAGTCTTTTAAATATTTTTCTGTTGTTCTTTCTTTTAAGAGATTTGTCAATTTATCCATTTCAGCATATTCAGACAGCTTAACTAACCAATTGTCTACTGAGGGTATTTCTGGTGTTTTCCTTTTTTTTGCATAAATCATTCTCGCAGCAGTGACCATATACATAATCAAAGTATTCAAGGGGTCTAAATTACTGTCTGTTATTCCCAATAGAAAAAATTATGGTTTAAATGGAATTGTAATTTTTAATATATTTCCCATTGCTCGATGAATTTTTTCCCAGTATTTTCTTGCTACTCCACATGTCCACCACATGTGGAAAAATGTTCCCACATTGGTCCCACATTTCCAACACCTATTGGGCATGGCATGATAGATCTTAGACAGTTTATAAGGGGTTAGGTACCATCTGTACATCATCTTGAAAATGTTTTCTTTCAACACAGTACACACAGTAAACTTCATATCCTTTCTCCATAATTTCTCCCACTGGTCCATATTAATATTGTACCCAAAATTTTTTGCCCACGTAATCATACATTCTTTGACCTGTTCTTGTTCTAGGTCCATCTGTAACAATACTTTATAGATCACTCCAATTATTCCTTTTTCAGCTGATTTTAATTGTAGTTCCCACTTTTGTTTGTCCCATTCAAAATTCATTCTGTTTTTGTCTTCTCCATAAATATTTTTAAGTTTGCGTATATGTAAACCATTGTATATTTTTTCCCTCCTGGTTTAACTGCTCTCTTGTTTTTATAGTAAATTCCCTTGTATGTTCATTTTTATCTAGCAGATCTTCATATTTGACCCAGTTATCTCTTCCCCCAAATTCCCTTAATATTCCTTCATGTGGGGAGACCCACAGCGGAATTTTTCTATACAAGTAACTTTTGTACTTTTGCCAAATCCTGTACAGAGCATTTCTTACAAAGTGGTTTTTGAAATCAGAATTGACTTTTACTTTATCATACCACAAATACCCGTGCCATCCGAACCTCAAATCATGCCCCTCCAATTTTAATAATCTGTTATCATCCAACCAGAACCATTTTGCTATCCAATTTAGACTACAGGCTGCGTGGTAGATTTTCAAATTAGGTAAACCCAGTCCCCCTCTTTCTTTCAGATCCTGGATTAGTTTAAATTTTATTCTTGGTTTTTTCCCTTGCCAGATAAACTTAGACATATCCTTTTGCCATTTTTTAAAGTCTTTTTCACTAATTACTATTGGTAAGGTTTGAAATAAGAACATCATTCTTGGAAGGACATTCATTTTGATTACTGAAATTCTGCCCATTAATGATAAGCTCAACTTTGACCACCTATCTAAGTCCTCTTTTATTCCAGATCACGTTTTCATATAATTATTCTTATACAGTGCTATGTTTTGTTTGGTCAATATTACTCCTAGATATTTAATTTTCTTTTCTATGGCAAATCCTGACTTTTCTAAAAACAGTTCCTGTTCCTTGGAACCATTGAACCATGGAACAGGAACATGGTTCAATGGTTCCTAATACTTAACTTTCCTCAGTCTCTACTTTGTTTGTATGTTCAATAAGTAAGTTAGTCGTTGGAATGAACTGAGAAAACAAAGGCTCTATTTAATTGAAAGCTACTGCCTTTGTTGCATGGATTTTTATACAATTATGTGAGTTCAAAAAAGGCATTTGTGTACAGAACGAATGTAAACAAGGATTGATTTAACCAATAATGTTGGATGAATGGGCTTTGCAGATTTCCTTGGGGTCCTTGTGCAGCATAAATGGAATTCTGTTCATTCCAAATGTAAAAATAATGCAGTGAATAATATTATACTGTTGAAACTGATTATAGCCCTGTCCTTACAAATAGAAATAGATTGTATACCAGTAGTTTAAGAAATGAAAATAAAGATGGAGAAAGGAAGGAAGGAAAAGAACATAAGGTAGACAGAGGGTGTATCTTCACAATGGGGAATTGGAGTGCCTTTTGGTCTGGGTCTGTTACTCCAGCCTCTGAGCCATAAGGTATCTTGACCCCTTGCTGATTTTAAAGGTGGGGAGCAAATGTTCCCCAGACTTGAAGAGACAGAACAGCTCTTGTTTTGGGATGTGCCAGAATTGCCTCCAAATGTCAAACACTTTCCACAGTTGATGGGTTGCTCGTGCAGCCATGGCCCATCTCAATGGCTCTGGTGCTTCCAGACTCTGTCTTTCTGCTCTATGCAAAGGGGCCTCCAAGGAAGTCTTGGGGGAAAAATACATGCCCAGAGGCTCTCTTGACATCAAGCCATCAAACTCTTTGAGCCTTTGCTGGATGCTCTCAGCCATGTGGGTACATGAGGCTAAAGAGTGAGAATTTTTAGATCTAGAAATGATGTGTAGCAAAGCGGCAGTGAGGATTCTTTTACAGCATGGAAACACAATTGACTGCTAGCTCCATTTATTCATTCCTTATGATCAGGATGCATATAACTTATCGACATACTGACAATATATTTTTCTTCTGTTCATTGCATGCTTTGTTGAATTGCCAATTAGGGAGGAATTTCTGGTTTCACTGATTCATGTGTTTGTATTAATTATATTTGCTCAACAGATGTTGTTAGTCTCAAAATGATTGAAGACATTAAAGAGCAGTTAGACAATCTCTCCCAGGAGGTGGCTCTTCTAAAGGAGAAACAAGCACTTCAAACAGGTACGAAATCTTCCTGTTTTGACAACCCACAGACTTGGCTTGGCTGGTGGCAGAAATTTTATTGGGTGGGCTGTTTAAGATGTAACACAAAAGCAAACATTGGTCAAGCTTACAAATGATTTGGTTGTATTGTGGGCAAACCTGAAATACCTAACTGAGGCTGTTCTAAACATTCAAAATTTGATCAAATTCAATCAAATGTGAACATTCGAACTTGGATAGAACGTCTACACATTCAGATTTAAACATCTGAACGAATTTTGAATGTTCCAAAACAGATACGTATAACACATTCTTGTTGACATTCGTTTCTTCAAATACGAATGTTTTCTACATTCATATCTTCAGATTCAAATCTAACATTCGAACAAATAGATTCAAATGTATTTGATCCGAATCAGATTTTGTTGCATTCAGATTCTAAACATTTGAACTGAATCAAATTGAATGTTTGGATATTCGATTCAATTCAAATGCAAATGCAAAAAAACCAAAAACCAAAAATCATGCACATCCCTAGTTTAGTTGCCCTTCTCAGCCACTGGCATGAATTCCCGCTGCATTTGGATTGCAGGCATTTACTCACCTTGACCCCTGACCTACCTCATGACAACCATTTGAGAACAACTGAATGGTGTCTATGTCAGACCATCAAAGAATAAAAGCTGATTTTGAGACTACCGACATGCTGCTATTAGTTTCAGTGGAAACAAATAAACTACTTCCTCATAAATTCACTCAAGGTCTTCATTTCAGATTGTCATCTCCATGGTCTTTAGCTACATTGACTGAGGGTGCATTCCTATACAAGTTTAAATTTGAAATGAATCTATTTTCAGGATCTGGAGATCCCTTTTTAAAAATTATTCCTGGACTTTATGAGGACTATACTGCAAAAATCCGCAGAAAAAAAAGTCCTCACAAAAACTGTTCTTGGTCCCCTTTAGGAGCCCAAACCGCATTATTTTTTGCCTTTGGGAATGCTACCGGATTATTTGGGGAAGGGATATATCCTTCAGGCCAATGCCTGCCAGATGTGGCTGGGATTTCACAGTTGCGAAGATCTCCCCCCTCCCCTTAACATGCCTGCTCTGAACACTCTGTGTTTAGGAGTGATAGGGCCACAGGAAACGTTTTTAAAAACACAAGCCTCAAGCAATACATTGTTGCAAGGCTGGCAAAGCAGGGGAAAGCTAAGTCGTGAGCCCGAGCCTGTTTTACAGAGGGAAACAGAGGGAAACCGAAAGGGAGAGTAATAGCCTCTCCCCCACCCCCACCCCATGTGAGCTGTCAGCCTCCATTTTGAAAGGGAATTTGTGCTGTTGGTTCTCCTGTTTAAGTGCAAACAGGGAGAACCGGCAGGGAGGGAGTTTCTGATCTGAAAGGGAGTGAAAGGGATCATTGCTTTGTTTTTTCGCTCAGCTGATTCTGCAGGGCAGGCTTAACAGGTATTGGACTGGGGTGGAAAATAAAAGGTCCTGTGCTGGTTTTTTTGTTTTTGTTTTTTGTGGTTTGAGTGGAAATGCCTGTATTTGCATTCAGCCCACGTTATCCTCAAGGAAATGGGAATACCCGGTCCTGAGTATGGATTTTAAAAGTCAAGTGGGAACACAGTCTCTTTTGGCTAAAAATTATGGAACTCAGAGCCCTAACAACAGAGGTTCTCCAGACTCTGCAATTAAAGCGGCTAACATTGTATCATCTGTTATGGCGTTTCTTTTCTGATTATACTTTGTTTTTCTCTCTTGCCTCCTTCTCTTGCTTTTATCATCTCTTTCTAGTTTGTCTGAAAGGCACAAAAATCAATCAAAAGTGTGTTTTGGCTTTTCCAAATGGCAAGACTTACCATGAAGCCAGCGAAGATTGCATCTCTCAAGGCGGCACTCTCAGTACCCCGGAGACAGGAGATGAAAATGATGCCCTCTATGACTATGCCCGGAAGAAGCTCGGGTCAGAAGCAGAAATTTGGCTTGGCATTAATGACCTAGCAGTCGAAGGAAGATGGGTGGACATGACAAGCACCAGTATTCGGTATAAGAACTGGGAGACAGAGATCACCACTCAACCAGATGGTGGGAAGGTAGAAAACTGTGCAGCATTGTCTGGGGTTGCCGTTGGCAAGTGGTTTGATAAGAGGTGCAGAGACCAGTTGCCTTATGTTTGCCAGTTCATGATTGTCTAACATTGGGGGAACTTGCAGTGCAAGAGCAGGTCAAATCATTCAATTGGGCATCCAAGAATAAAGCATGTATATCTGCAAGTGCAAATATACAAAAAGCTGCAATGCACAAACATCCAAATGTATGTTTAGCAGGTGAGACAATGGCTTAGCTGAAGGAATTACCTCTGTTTGACTTTTCAGTTGGCAGTAAGCGGATTCATCTCCATAGCAATTTCTTTCCTTCACTAACCTGGTGCTCTCCACATGTTGACTGCAGTACCCATCAACCTGAAAATATCTGGAGGGCATTAGATTGATGAAGAAGGTGCTAAGATATGAATCACAGATTTCTATATTTTTTTTACCCAAAGGTTATAGTGGGCTAGATTTATTGTCTAATTTTAATTTTGCCAAAATAATATGGAATGTAACATTTGTTAGTTTCTTGTTGCATGTGATCTTCCTGTAGTTTTCATTCATGCTGATTACACCGAGTTAAACCAGCTTTGGATCATCTCTTATCTGTTGGACTGAACAGCTGAAAACACTTTGGCACAACCTGGTGCAAAGAGGAGTAACAAAAGAAGCATTAACAAGATCTATTACCTGGATTTTTTTTTTGTAAAAATAAAGTCAGTAGGAAAAAAAAGTTGTGAGTGAGGATTTCTCTGTCTCTGTATTGTAGTAATTTCCAGTAGGAGTTTTAGACAGACTAATAACAAGGTGAGGTAAGTAAAGAAAGGACCAACTGCATTTGGAGATGGAATCATATTGGGATGTATGGAGACAGAACATATTTGCACTTAGGCTCCAGTACAAATGCTCTGTACCAAAGCTGTCCTAGTTGCATACCAGAGGCCTAAGTTCAAATATGTTATGTCTCCAAACATCCCAATATGATTCCATCTCCAAATGCAGTTTGTCCTTTCTGCAACTTTGGATTGGGAATCTTCTCCTGAGTACCATGAACTAGAATGGAAGGATGAAGAAATTGTTCTATTCAGGCAAATTATTTCACTACCTCCCAAAAATCAGCATTAGGCCTCTTCCTTGACAACAGAATTTGATACTTTCTAACAATGGTAAGATCCACAAAATGGCAGAGGCTGCCATGAAGATCACTGAGAACAGTATTACTAATGTGCTGCTCTTCGTAAAGCAACACTGTGGTGTTTGCACACTTACCACCACTTCAGACATGCAAGTATCACAGCCAGGGAACTTTCTTTCCACAGCTAGGGAACTTTCTTTCCACAGTGTTTCTGACTGGATGTGTTTTCAGAAACACAGCAGAAACACAGAAAACGGCCACAGAAGTCTCCCATTTCCTATGTTCCTGAAAACGAGGCTGTGATATGCAGCCTGGAAACAGCTGGGAGATATTTTTGCTGCTTTCTTTGAATATCTAAGGAAGAAGAAACAGGCTGCTGAGAAAATGGAAATTTCACCAGATCTTCTCTGTCCCTTCTAGTTGCTTGTCATTTTGCCTGACAAGGGGCGCGTTCCCATTACTACTTAAAACTGTTTAAAAACAGTTTGAATCCTCGTCGTTCCCAAAATGGTTTGGATCCTCGTCGTGCCCATTCCCAATCAGTTTCAGGGGTATTTTGAGGATTATTTGGCTTTAAAACGGAATAAATAAACACTGGAATTTTCCAGTGTTTTTTCCATTTTTGCTTTTAAAATGTTTCTTCCTTAGTGCTGTGGGAACGCTAGAATATTCCCCTATACAACAGACTGTTTCATCATAACAATTCAGACATTTCACACCTGATAACAATGTTTCCTTTACCACCCACGCAAGCCTAAAGATTAAGGGAAGAGCAATCCTGTGCAATTCTGGCTGTTTAAAAAGGGAAAGCTGCTGCAGGAACTGGGAGATGTGTGTAGGTGGATGTGTGTGTGTAGGTGGATGTGGCAGCAGAGCAAGCCAGCCAGGGTGCTTTTTTCGGGGTGAAGGTGCTGCAGGAACTGGGAGATCATGTTGAAGTGTGTGTGCACAGGTGTTGGCAGCAGCAGAGCAAGCAAGCCAACCAGGGAACCACAGCTGGGGATGGTGGCTGTGGAGGTGGACCGGGCGAACGGGGCTTGAATTGCCACTTCCCCAATCTGTTTTTGGAAGCATTTTAAGTGTTTAAACTTTGATTAGACAAAATCGGGGTTGAATCCAATGGTCAGATGCTGTTTGCTTCCTTTTAACACACTTTACATATCAATGTAAATCCCGATGTAAATCTCGATGTATATTGCGCTTTATTCCTCGAATGGGAGCTTGCCCAAGGGCCACCTACCCCACCCCACCCCAGGCAGCATGTGACTGAGAGAAATTTTCCTCACAAGAAAAAGTTCTCTTCACATCTACATTTTAATCCCACTTCAGTCCACCTTCGGAGAGAGACAACAGCACTGGCAAAGTAACAAGCTCTTTGCTTTTAATTTTGGCTGTATCCAATTAGCGGAATAAAATCTGCTGTTAGAGAAAAAAAAACGCAGCTTGCTTGCTGCAAAGCCACAGCGCATTGCCCAGACTCCAGCAGCCTCCCTGCCCTGCGCAATACGTCTGTGGCATGCGGTGAGGCCGGCGTCATGTGGGATGGGGACAGCCAATAGGAGCTCAGCTGCAGGCTCAGCTCTTGTTTTCTGTTCTCACCATCCTGTCCAGACTGGTGGGAACATTCAAATTTACCTGATACTGCAGAGTGAGTGCTCATCGTTCCGCAGTAGGTAAATTCAAAGTAGCAGGATAATGCACCACCACTATGCAGTATTTGGCATCAGGTGTAACACCCACACCCTGAGTGCTCATCACAATATACAGGATTTGTAAGTCTGGACACACCCTTTCACTGATTCAGAAAATCCGCCTTTGAATTAAATAATGTGGAAAGAAAATGACTCATCACTTTGCTGATGTGTTCTTCTACTGTGTTCCCACCTAAGTTTTAATCCAGTTTCAGTACACTTTCAGAGTGAGAAAATACATCAGCAAAGTATCAAGCTGTTTTCTTTCAGCATTAGCTAACTCAAAAAAATCCACCCTTGGGTTAGATACAGTGGAAAGAAAATGGCTAGTCATTTTGCTAATGTGTTCTGTGACTCTAAAAGTGGACTGAGACGGGATTAAAATTTAGGTGGGAATGCAGAAGATGGACAGAAGCTGGATTAAAACCTAGGTGTTAATTCAGTCCCGGAAGGCAGTTATTTCCCTACCCGCAGGATGGCCTTCTTTTCCACTTAATTTATGAAAAAAATTACCTTTCTAAAAAACAAAAGAGACCTGTTTACAATTTTCCTGTCCCCACCCGCCCAAGATTTCATGCCCACTGAACCAGATGCTCTGGTTTAAATACTGGTCTAGTGATTAGGTAGCTGGACTCTTATCTGGGAATACAGGGTTTGATTCCGCCCTCCTCCACAAAGCAAGCTGGGTGACCTTGGGCTAGTCACAGCTCTCTTCTGAACTCTCACAGCCCCATCTACCTCTCAGGGTGTCTGTTTGGAGAGAAGAACAGAAGGTTTGTCAGCTGCTTTGAGTCCCCTTAAATGGGTGAGAAAAGCGAGGTAGAAAAGCCAGCTCTTCTTTATTATGAGGGCAGTTTTTTAAAAAAAAATGCTTTAACAGTGGAATACTAGTTTGAAGATCTTTGCAAAGGGCAATTTCTGCTTAAACAACTGAGAAAGATGAATTGGTATTTCATAATGTTGTATGGACAATTAAAAATCTTGAAAGTATAAAGAACATGAATTTCACAGTAAGTTAGTTTGCTCTGCTGGGATTTAATTATCTTCAAGAGCCATAATCCAGTGATGCCTTATCTGCTGTAATGCTAGTGATCTGAGATCTGTTTCTTCTCTAAACTACAATCAGAGACAACTTTTGCAGCATATAGAAGAATCATAGTTGGCCTTTATTAATTGTGTTCTCAGAGAACAATAAGATCTGTGTTCTTTTTGTTAAAATGGAGTTGACACAAACTCATGAATGCTAAGGGTGTGCACAAATGCAATTTTCAGAATTCAATTCAATTTGAATAGAATATCCAAAAATTCAATTCGAATTTACCCAAATTTGATTTGAATTAACTAAATTTGAGTTTTTTTGAATTTTTGGTTTGAATTTGCACTTACGAATGTCGATAACATTCGTATGTGCCAGTATGCATTGTTACGCATCCCATACGCATCTGTACACATCTGTGTGCATCTCGTATTTATCCTGTGTGCAACCCGTTGTCGTCCCGTACGGATCCGTAGAAATGTGTACGGATGCGGGAAAGATGCCCACGTGCAAGTACGCATCGTATATGAACCCGTACACATGTGAATGTCTGAATAATTCAAACAAATAGATTCAAAAATTCAAAGTTTGTTCAAACGTTTAAATTCAAATCTATGGACGTTCGATTCGAATTCAAATGTTGAAATTTGGAAAAAATTGATTGAATTTCGAATGTCTTCGAATATTCATGCACATCCCTAAAGGACACTGTAGAGATCCAACAGGTAGCCTCTTTTAGAACAGATGACGTTGTTCACACATTTTCATTGCATCTGGTGGATTACATTAATCTCTGATTTACTGCCTTTAACACACCTCAGTTTGACGTATTTTATGTCCCCCTTTATCCACAAAAGCTAGCTTGTCAATTGCCAGACAGCACATCCATGCATTCATTTGCTGCTGTGCAATAGGAAAACCCTCAAGCATACACAAATCTATGCTCTCAGTTGAATTAGTTGGCCTGACAGTAAGACTCCAGCCTGCAAACATATGAACATATGCATATAAACCTACTTTATGCTGAATTGGATGATTATTCCATCTTAGGCTGTGGTAAGACACAGCAGAAAGAAAAAGAAAAAATTTTGACTGTCTAAAAGAAGGCTTCAAGTGGAATTGTTCACATACCAGCCTGCCCTTCCTACATCTTACAAACCTGCTGTGCTAGGAAAGGTGTATTGGAGAAAGGTTAGGAACACAAGGCCACACTGTCTCTCTGAAGCACCTCTGTGGCACCCCTTTTGTTATGTCTGACAAGCCTTGATTTCTGAATCAATTTGACTAAAGCTGCGTATGTTCTCAGTACATAGAGGAACTGAAATTGGACACTTCAGCACACCTGAGTGCATACCCCAGGAGGGTAGGGTGGATAGAGCAGGTCAGTGGTGCTGTTGGGAGTCTTGGTCCCATGTGCCCAAATTTAAAATCTGCATGGGCCTTTCTGACCATACCAAAAATGGTCTGGGACCATAGTGTCTCCATACCAAAGCCTTTCCTAGAGTCCATGACACCCAGGGAATGTACAAACACCAAGGCCGTGTCTTCATGGCAACCTTATCTTGGATTCAAAACGTTTTCAATCCTCGGAGTCCGCACGGCAGTTTGGCTTAACACACTTTCTCCATGTTAAACCACCCCAAAGCGTGATGAATCTCAATCCTGATTTCAACAGCTCTCACTCCGGATCCTGTGCTTGAAACGTTTTACATTTTTTACTGTGGGTACCCTACCGTTTTAAGGGGTGAGAATCCATGTTTAGGGGTTCCCTCCCCCAATAGCTTGCTTCCAAAGATAGTGATTTCATTGAAAAAATCCACCCTCAAAACAGCCACTATAAAAATCCAGTCCTTAAAGCTACACTGTAGCGATGTAGCCTCTTCACACCTTAATAACAATGTTGCAGTTTTGCGCAATTCTAGCTCTTTGAAAGTTCTGACCTTTAAAAAAGGGAAAGGAAAGGAAAGCCCTGAAGTTTCTGTTTTAAAGGCTATGTCTGTGAAGGGGGCTTGAGTTGCTGCTGCTGCTGCTGCTGTGTGCCCTGGGAAATGGGGAGAGGAGGGCAAAGAATTGCTGGCTGCTGGTGCCATTTTTCCTCCATCCAGGCAAGGCAGCCACCCAGCTAGGCTCCGTGAAGGGGTCTGTTATGGTTGGTACGTTCACGCCAGGAGGAAGAGGACAGGGCAGCCCCAAAAAGCGGCTTTTAAAAGGTAACCATTGGAGTCCCCCCTTGAGTCACGTACGTCCTCAGAATCTGGATTGAATGCGATTAAGCTGAAAGTAATGGGAACAGGCAAATTCGCATTTGCCGTGAAGACACAGCCCAAGCCTGCCCCCAGAAGATCTCCAGCAAGAGACCACTTTAAAGCAGTCTCCCTTGCACCCCAGCCATGTCCTCTGTTCCTGATACTGCCATGTGGAAAGATGTTTGTGTCAGAAGCAGACCAGCCTGCCCAGGTGCCTGGTGACACTTCTGCCTCTGGAAGGTAGCTCAGTTCTGGGTTGTTTCTAGGCATGCTGCTGAACTTCTCTTGGCCTGCAACATTGAAGTTAGAGAACTTCCATTCCCTGGTTCCAAAGGTGGGCTGTGGTGGTACAGCTGTCCTCTGGACTGTTGCTAGCATGTTTTAGTTTGCCCCACACCATCAGCCAGGATGGAATGATATCTGTGGCACATATACACCACAACGGGTGGGGCAGATGCTCTCACACGTGCTAATAACCAAGCAAGGATCCAAACTTCTTGTGCCTTTGGCTGTGATCAGACACACTGATGGCAAAAAAAAAAAAAGAAAAAGAAAAATCTCTGAGGCACCTCAGAGGCACTTTGAGGTGAGAATGTTCACACACCAGTCTGCCTCACCCTTTCATAAACATTCTATGCTAGAAAAGGTGAGTTGAAGAAGGCTTGGCAACTTGGAGGGGACACACATTGTCTCTCTGAGGCACCTCTTTTGAACTCAGCCATAACCTGTGATCAGACAAAGCCACAAAAAAGCATCTTTGAAGCAGCTTAGAGAAGGTTCTGAGGTGCGATTGTCCACACCCTTTTCATGCTTCTAAACATTCAGTGCTAGAAAAGATGGATTACAGTAGACTCGGGAACATGACGGCTACGTCCTGTCTCTCTGAGGTGCCTTTGACACATCTCTTTTGTTATGTTTGTTCACAGCCTTTGTCTTTCTTGAACTTCCTAGCAAACCACACCTGCTACTGAAAGGCCTAGTACCTGCCTGTGCCTTAAGATCTCCTGGTTGTCCCACTGCCCTCAGCAGTGAAATGGGTGGGCACCCAGGAGAGGGCCTCCTCAGTAATGGCCCCCAGGCTATGGAATAGTCTCCTCCTTGAGGTGCATCAGGTGCCTTCTCTGTATATGTTCAGGAAGGCGGTAAAGACGACCTCTTTGCCTTGGCCTTCGGCTAAATGTGGTTACATTTCCCCCACCACTTTTAGGTAGTACTGTTTTTAATATGTATTTGTTTTGTTTTAACATGCTGGATTTTAAATGTTGTCACAGATATTACTGTTCTAATGTATATTGTTTTGTTTTAATGTGCTGAATTTTAAGGGTTGTGACCTGCCCTGAGACCTTTGAGTATAGGGTGGGATAGAAATACAAATAATACATAAATAATAATACATGATAAACCTCATAGGGATGACTCCTCTGTTCCAGCCTCTCTGTCATTTCATTCTGCTCATGAAAGAAGGTGAAATAAGCAACTTAACTTGGGCACAGTCCTGTAGAAAGGACAGCCAACCAAATAAGCTGAATATGAATATGCCTTTATAAAGTACTAAAGCCAGACAAACAATTAAGCAACCTTTGAAACTGTTTTATTGATGGTGGAGCACAAACCTAGAACGCAAACCTAAGATCCCATTAAAACCAATGGAGCAAAATAAGTAGTGTCCCATTGATTTCAAGGGATTAAAATATTATTAACCTTGTTTATATTTTTGCAGGCCCTTGACAACCAGGGCTGGTTATGTCAGTTATATAACTTGGCATCTCTCAGTTCTCGATGGACAAGTTCCATAAGGATGACAACAGCTGTTGGAATAAATTAAAATAAATATAGGATTGTGTAAGAAAATTATTCCAACACATAAAGTTGCCATTTGAACCATTTTCAAAACACTTTCCAGTGGTGTGCATTATGGTTTCAATATGTTTCAGAGCTCCAGGCTAGAAAACAATATTTTTCCAACAATTTCTGTGTCTTCAAAACATTGAGACTGTCCTAGATTTCAAACACATGGGCTTTGTCCTTTCTAATATGTTGTGTGCTGAGCTTCAAAACCCAAACACGGGAAAACCTGACGGCATTAGTTCCTGTATTTTATATTGTTTGAAGATTTGGGACAGGGATCACCTCAGTTTGCTCACTTGTCCTATTTTCCCAGACAGTCGAATGGCCCCTTTCATCTCTGAGGTTTGCTGTTCAGAGCTGCTTTCTATCATTTAATCAGCTCCCCTTTCCAGCTATAAAAGCAACATAGGGAAAGGGCAGAAAAGATGAGAGGACAGAAATATAGCCTTCTGGATGATGGATTGGACTAATCCAGAATTTTGCAGCGTTTGCTCTCATCTTTGCTCTATTTAAAATAGTTGAGAAAGTTATTATCCAATAAAAATCTAACATCTGATCAGTTCTGAACCTGATAACCATTTTAAGCATGAAATAGTTCCGATGTCTAGGGAAACCAGAGATGCAGTACATATTGCTGCAACTCATTAGCCTTCGATCAGTTGAGTTTAAGGGGAAATGTAAAAAGGAACGTGGTTCTCATCTCCTCTTTGTACTCCCATGACACAAACTGATGCATGTATGTATACTGCCTGTTTATTTATTTTTAATGTTTTTATTGCAATTGTATCCCCCCGTACCCAAAGGTCTCAGGGTGGGTTGCAACATTTAAAACCAAATATAAGCATATTAAAAGAATAAAAGTCCCTGAAAAGTTGGGGCAGGGGGAAGCTATATACCCATTTAGCCAAAGGCCAGGGCTCAGACGTGTGTCTTCAGTGCCCTCCTAAACATGTACAGTGAGGGTTCCTAGTGCATCTCAAGGGGGAGACTATTCCATAGCCTGGGGGCCATCACTGGGAAGGCCCTATCCCGGGTGCCCACCCCTTTTGCTGCTGTGGGCAGTAGTCCAACCAGGAAGGCCTCTTAAGGCACAGGCAGGTCAGAATGGAAGAAGGCATTCTTTTAGATATTTGGGGGCCAAGTCATTTAGGGCCTTATAGGTTCAAGTTAACACGTTGAGAGAGGCTAGAGTGCCAAAGAGCTAAAAATGCTGCTTTAGAAATGTTATTTAGATGCAATACAGTAACCGCCAAGTTGTTGTGCCTGAGTTAAAAGCCCCTCCCTAATGCTGCTTTTTAGAAGAGTTACGGTAGCTGAAATACTATGCCTTAAGAAGTATATGACATGCGTATCTTAACCTGGGCAGAAATGCTCCTCCTTGATATAAAAGTTATCTTTCCTTTGTTCGGGACACGCAGTCCCAAAATACCATCTACTGTGACTGTTTGCATGCAAATAAACCTTCTTTTTCTGAAGATTCCTCTGAACGGTGATTTCTTTGTGTATAATTGACTGTAACATTTGGCGAAGCCAGCCAGGAGACAAGGGCTGAAGCTTGATACCAAAGAAATCACTGCGACTCAACTTCCCAGCCTCAGCAACTAGCGGAGCAGCAGCGCGCACTGTTCGGCGGCCGTTTGTCATCTGAGAGGCAGGTGGTGGAGAAAAGCGGTCTCTTCAGGGAAAGAAGAAAAGGAGCCTGAAACCTAGGTCTACCTGCCCGCCTGAATTCTGTGTCCTTCCCGCATCGTGCTAGCCCTGATCAGGCGAGTACAAGGGAGGGGTTTCTTGGTCGATCTTTTGGATCGGCAGCCTGTGTGAGCGCAGTTTCGCTCCCTGTCCTGAGAGAGAGAGAGAGTTTAACTCTTTCTAGCCGGGTGGGAAGAATGTTGGGTTGTGGGTTTCCTGTTCATTTGTCTGGAATGCGTGTGTGTGTGTGAAAGTGGCTGACCTCTGCAATTTCGCGCCGTAGACTGTTGGAACGTCCAGCTCGGCCGGTCAGAGGTGAAACAAGTGGTGTTTAACCCCTTCATGTTACCCTCCCCACACAGACCCCTTACTGTGTGGCGCCCGAATTTCCGTGTTTGTGTCTTGTCTCTCTGCTGTCCTTTGTTAGAGACAGGAGATGGGGGAGGGAGAATCAAAACTAGGAGAGCCCGAAGTAGCGACCCCCAAGAAAACTCCCTTGGACATCGCAGTAAAGTATTTTAAGCATTATTTCGACACTAAGACTTGTTCAATACCAGTCCTGAAAGAGAAATGTGGAAGTTGGGTTTTTCTTTGTCCTGAACATCTGTGGTGGCCGAAAGAAGGAACGCTGTTTCCTCCAGCCATCTCTAAACTCTGTAAATTCCTTAAAGCCAATCAAGACGGCCGCTGCCTTTCAGATGATTTGATTTACGCAGAGGGCTGGCTCAAACTGAGCAAGAACGTGCCCCAAGCAGTGAAATTTAACTTACTACAATGGGACGCAAAGCGTGCTATGAAGCTGATGGTCGCAAAACCAAGCAAAAAGGCTCCTGAA
This sequence comes from Aspidoscelis tigris stejnegeri, assembly GCA_023333525.1. Lineage (NCBI taxonomy): Eukaryota > Metazoa > Chordata > Lepidosauria > Squamata > Teiidae > Aspidoscelis > Aspidoscelis tigris. The sequence goes on from JALMGA010000008.1 coordinate 22,668,456, forward strand.
CAGCTGCCAAAACCAGCCCTCCCTGCCCACCAAACAGCTAAGCCATCTGTATTGAAAGTTGGCCTTGAAGAGCCTCCTCCGTATGTCCCCCTCATTCCTTCTGCACCTCCCCGCGCTCCCGATAATGCAGACGATGCGGGAGGGGGTGATGGAGCAGTCAGTTCAGCAGAGACATGGTCTTCAGAGTCAAGTGAAGGGGAGGAAGAACAGGAAGAGGAGGAAGAGCAAAGAGATAACGGTTCAAGGCAAGAGAAGGAGCGGGCAGCCCCCAAGAGAGACGGGTCACGTGACTGTGACGTAGCCCAGAGGCCAACCCCCATGAAGAACAGGCTACGCAGTTGTGAAGCGAGAAGCCAAGCCCACTCACTTTCTTCTAGGGCAGCCCCTTGCCCCCCTCCTAGAACAAAGAAACGAAAGGATGCAGCTGCTGGACAGCAGCCAAGCAAAGACACGAGCTCCAAAAAGCAAGAAGGGGGAGGAATGGGCAGCTTTTCGTCTGACTCTAATGCACAGTCTAGCTCAGCACAGGCTTTCCCTGTAAGAATCACAGCTGGGATATCTCCAGGAGCCCCTGGCCAGCAGGCAGAAATCATGGATGTGAGGTCATATGTCCCTTTTAGTACTTCTGACTTGCTGAATTGGAGAAATTTCGGCGTCAAGTATGATGAGGATCCAGTCTCTTTTGTTGACATGATGGAAGGGATCATTAATTCTCAGAACCCAACCTGGGCAGATATACAATAACTTCAGGCTTATCTGCTCACTGGGGAGCAAAGACGTGCAGTGCAGGAGAACCTAGAGAAAGCAGCCCGTGGCGCTGCCACAAGAAGCGGGGCCCAAGATCCTACAGGCCATTTGGCCCGGCTGGCTCCTACCACCAATCCCAACTGGGGCCTTAATACTAGGGAAGGAATAGATGCCCTGACAGCTTATCAAACTGCCTTCCTAGCCGCGCTGCGAAAAGGGAAAAAGAAGTTGATGAATATGCAGAAAGTTTATGATGTGACACAGGGAGCAGAGGAGTGTCCCGGTGATTTCCTTGAACGGTTGCGTAGGGCATTTCGTATGCACAGCCCATTGGATCCAGATGAAGATAACAACAGAGCTACTATAGTTCTCAGCTTTGTGGGTCAGTCGGCCCCAGACATAAGACGTAAGCTCCAGAAGACAGAAGGGTTCGTAGGGATGAGTCTGTCACAGTTGAAGGCCATTGCAGACAAAGTGTACTACAGCCGACAGGAGGAAGCTGAGAAGGAGAGAGGGAAGCGCCAAAAGGAGAAGGCCTGCCTCCTTGCAGCTGCTATCCAAGGGATGCAAGTACAAGGAAAACCCAATCCGAGCAGAGATGTTTCTATGCCTGATCAAGCAGCCTACAAGGAGTTGCAAGTGCAGGGGCAAGGCAGGGGCGCCCCGACATCCCAAGACCGCCCTTTCCAATTGGGCCAGGATCAATGCGCTTACTGTAAAAGATTGGGGCATTGGAGGGCCTCGTGCCCAGAGCGCGTTCAAGCCATGGGAAGAGGGTGGAGCCGAGGAAGAGGACAAGCGACTCAGAACCGCTATCGGCTCAGGCCTGGGGGAGCCCAATTTGCCCCATCGGTCCAAAATCACTGTCAACCAGAGCCCAGAGAAGTCTCAAACACACCAGCAGTAGCCCCACCACTGCCTACAGGAGCTTATCCCACCCTTAGTGAGGACTGAGGGGGCCAGCGGGCTACTCTGCCCCCAGAGCCCGTTCTGGAGATTGAAGTAGGGGGCACACTCATCAGAGGCCTAGTAGACTCAGGAGCCCAAAGATCTGTTTTGATACAGCCCATAGGCCGCAAATCTGGGAAAAGTGTGAATATCATTGGAGCCTCAGGCACCCCAACCACAGCGACCCTTCTCAAGCCTCAAACAGTTCGAATTGGCACCAAGGTGATCAAACATGAATTCTTACTCTTGCCTGATTGCCCCTTACCCCTTATTGGGCGAGACTTACTGTGCAAGATGCAAGCCACCATTTCTTTTGAGAAGAGTGGGCAGGCCAGCCTAACTAGTCCTGGAGGATATGTGCTTTTGTGCCCAGTTCAGGAATCCTGGAGATGTTACAACCCTCAAGTTCAGCGAATGCTAGCCAATCCTGACACCTCACCAGCTGTCAGAGAACTACTACAGAAGGTACCGCCCGGAGTATGGGCTGAAGTTGACCCAGTAAGCTTAGCAATCACGGCCGAACCAATTTATATCCCTCTCAAGGATGGGGTGAGCCCCATTTCACTTCCACAGTATCCAATCCCACACGAGGCCAGAGTGGCTATACAGGTGCATTTAGATAGACTGCTGAAGACTGGGGTACTTAGAGAAACCACTTCTGCTTGGAACACACCACTACTGCCTGTGAAGAAACCGGGAACGCAAAATGATTACCGGCCAGTTCAAGATTTGCGAGCTATCAATGAAGTTGTGGCTGACATGACACCTGTGGTTCCTAACCCATATACCCTGGTAGGCCTCATCCCAGGAGGGAGCCAATGGTACTCAGTCTTGGATCTTAAAGATGCGTATTTCACTCTGCCCATACATGAGGCTTCTCAGGAAATCTTTGCATTTACTTGGGAGCATCCTTCCACTGGGCGCCGTTGCCAGATGACGTGGCGCAGGCTGCCTCAAGGGTTCAAGCACTCAGCAACGATATTCAGCCAGCACCTGGCTAGGGATCTGGAAGGGTTTCAAGAGTCAGAAGGGGCGCTTTTGCAGTACGTGGATGATCTCCTCGTCCCTTGCCCCACCCGTGAAGACTGCATGTCCATGACGAGGAAACTGCTCATCTGGCTATATGAGAAGGGATATCGTGTAAGCAAGAAGAAAGCCCAGATTTGCTCACAAAAAGTGGAATATTTGGGATTCGTAATCCACAAAGACACTAGGATGATTAGCACCAGTCGTACTCAAGCAATCTGTTCTTTGCCCCAACCAGCGACTAAGAAGGAACTTCGCACGTTCCTAGGGATGGCCGGCTATTGCAGAATTTGGATCTTGGATTTCGCTGCGCTAGCCAAACCCCTATACGGAAAACTGCAAAATAAGCTGCCTGAGCAAGCTCCATTGACCTGGGAACCGGGAGAGGAAGCCGCTCTGAGACAGCTCAAGCAGGCCTTAGCAAGTCCACCAGCGCTAGGAATCCCAGATACCATGAAAACCTTTTACTTGTACGTTGATGACCGCAAGGGAACAGCTGTAGGTGTTCTGACGCAACTAGTGGGATCTTGGCAACGCCCAGTCGCGTACCTGAGTAAGAGAATGGACAATGTCAGTCAAGGGTGGCCTGGATGCTTGCGGAGTGTAGCCGCCGTATTCCTGATGGTTGCTGAAGCTACGAAGCTTACCTTCGGACAGACCATAGAGGTCACAGCCACCCATTCTATTCGGTGTCTGCTGGAGAAGCAAGGCCCCAGATGGATGACTAACTCTCGTTTGGTGAAATATACAGCCCAAATGTGTGAAAATCCAAATGTTATCATAAGGGACCGTGCTACCTTGAATCCAGCTACCTTAATGCCTGTCCCAGAAGAGGGATCTCATCTTGTTCACGACTGTCTAGAAGTCATGGAGTCTGTGTTCTCTAGTAGACCAGACCTTAAAGATACACCTCTTCGGAAGGGATTGGTCTTATTTTCTGATGGAAGTAGCTATTACCTGGACGGAGAGCGCAAGGCAGGGTATGCTGTTGTGAACCAAGAAAAGACTGTAATAAAAGGAGCCTTGCCACCTGGTACATCAGCCCAGAAAGCAGAGTTGATAGCGCTTATTGAGGCTCTAAGATACGCAGAAGGACAGGAAGCTACTATATACACTGACAACAAGAATGCATTTTTGATGCTGCATGTTCATGGAGCCTTGTACAGAGAAAGAGGGTTCGTCACCGCAGAAGGCAAAGAAGTTTCTAATGTTCAGGAAATTAGGGCTCTTCTGGAAGCCATCTGGCTACCCACGAAGATAGCTGTGGTGCATTGCAGAGCTCACACTGGGAATAGGGATCCTGTCAGCCTGGGAAATGAAAGAGCTGATGCGGAAGCCAGGAAAGCAGCCCTATTGCCAGTTCCTGACTCGAGAACTTGTTATCTAGCCCTTCCTAGCACAGAAGAGCCTGTCTATTCCCTCCAGGAGGAGGAATGGGCAAGAGATCAAGCCCTTGTAAAAGACAGAGGATGGTACATCTTAGCAGATGGTAAAGTTTGGGTTCCTGACTCCATGGCAACAACGGTTGTCACCAATATGCATCAGCAATGTCACCTTGGGAAGGAAGCTTTGGCTAAGCTCATTAGGAAGACCATGTACATTAGTCGTCTCTCCCACCTCTGCAAAGAAGCCTCAAGAGCCTGCACTACGTGTGCCAAAGTCAACCCTCGACGTGGCCCTGTTTTGCCCCCAGGGAAGGTCCTGAGGGGGATTCGACCATTCCAAGTGGTCCAAATCGACTTCACCCACATGCCCCCAGTGGCTGGCTTCAAGTGCCTCTTAGTGGCAGTTTGTACTTTTTCAGGATGGGTGGAGGCCAAGCCCTGTAAGCAAGAAACAGCTAAAGTCGTTACATCCTTCATACTTGAGGAACTGTTGCCGCGATTTGGATTGCCCAGGCAAATTAATTCAGACAATGGCCCGGCTTTTACAGCAGAAGTGACCCAGCTTCTTACAGCTGCTCTGGGTTTTGATTGGAAGCTACATTGTGCCTGGCACCCCCAAAGTAGTGCAATCGTGGAAAGGGCCAACCAGACCCTCAAAATGCATCTGAGCAAGCTGTGCATGGAAACAAAAGGAAAATGGAATAAACTGTTGCCTTTGGCTCTTCTGCATCAACGTTGCACTCCTCGCAGTAACGGATTAACTCCTTATGAAATGATGTTTGCTAGGCCGCCACCAATCCCTTTGACATTTGAAACTCTGAAACTAACAGGGGAAGTGACTCTTACCCAGCAGCTTCGGGCTCTCAATCAGGTTGTCCAAGAGGTCAGCCAGCACACAGAGCAGTCTCCCCCTTCAGGCATTATTAACCCCCAACATTCTTTCCAACCGGGGGACAGGGTTTGGGTGAAAAAGTGGAAAGATGAGGGGATAGGACAGAGATGGGAGGGGCCGTTCGAGGTACTACTCACTACCCCTACTGCCTTGAAGGTCGAAGGACAGTCCTCCTGGATTCATTGGAGCAGAGTTAAGCGAGCAGCAGAGGATCGCTGGGAGATTACAGAATGCCAAGCGTCAAGTCCGCTGAAACTCCGGCTGAGACGTATCGGGACACAGGACGCGACGGGAGAAGCCTCCCCGGGACCGGTAACCGGGTGAGCGAAGCTCAGCAGGGCGCTGCAACCTTCCCCAACCAGGATAGAGGGAATGGTCACCGCCCGAAGATGAGAGAAAAACTGACCAGCCCCTTGCAGCTTGGTCTGCAAGGATGTGTTGTTGCCTTTTTGTTGTTTCTAGTCTTGATGCTTTTGCTTTTTCCTTTGCCTTGCTATGGTAATCCAAGCCCATGCAATTTGTGTATTAAAACTGTGCGTACTGAATCTAAGGTCGGCCAGACCCTGGAGTATAAGTCTAAATACCATTGCGACGGAAGTATAACTTCTGATTGTCGATTTCACAATGTTTTTTATTCTGCCTGTACTTTAGCTTCTGGACAGGTGATCTGTTTTGATCCAAACCCCAAGGCCAAGCATTTTTATTTAGAAGTACGAACAGGGGGGCCAAACTCACCTCTCCTTAACCGCACCGAGGTGTATGCTGGTCAACCCACCTCCCTAATTTTTGATGCCTGTGCTGCAGCTCAGAATTCACGTTCCTGTGGTGGTCCCAAATGGATTCAATACTATTCGCATTGTACTAAGTATATTTGCCCTCAGATGTGTTATAGCTGGGGTCATGTCAGATGGGCCGCGGGGAAATGGACCAGAAATACCAAGGGGAAGGATTTCCAAAGAAGTAACCTTCCAAAGTTATTGACTGAAAAAGGTACCCGGAGAACACCTGTTGAAGGAGAATATGAGGCTTTTCTCCAGTTAATACCTGCCCCAAGATCGTGTTTGCCTTTTGCTTGTAATATGATTAATTGGACTATAGAAAACCCTGGAGCCTTTATTAAAACATGGGGCAATTTCTATCGATTGGGCATAGATGGGACAGGAGTGAACCCAGCTGTCAACCTCTATCTTCAGGTCCTTGATTTAAGAGAGGACGGAGAGACCCTCGAGAAATCCATCTTTAGGGATTTCTGGGAGGAGCTAGACTCCACTTTTGAGGTTCCTGAAGTGGCTAGAAACACCTTTGTCACTTTTGCCGAAACCATTGCTAAAAATCTGAACGTCAGTAACTGTTATGTCTGTGGGGGAACAAACGTGGGAGGTAGATGGCCTTGGGTGGCGGAGGAACATGATGTGTCAATCCCGTATAATGAGTCAGCCTACGCTGACATTCCACAGCCCTATAGCAGGTGGCCCCTAAACACTAGAATTTTGGCTGAATGGTGTGTGGAGCGTCTCGAGAGTGGACTCAGTGCTCCTGTAGGAAGTTTGGTGTGTAAGAGTAGCACCATTCTGAACTGTACTGCTAACAAAGTAATGTATTGGCCAAGTGTGTCTGCTATTCCCCTCAATCGTTTGTGGCCTGACAAGTTGAAATTAGCTTTGCGCTCTACTAAATATAATGGATCATGGGAAGCCCCACATGGCCTATATTGGATTTGTGGTAATGACGCATATTCTACCCTACCTAATAATTGGACAGGTTCATGTACCCTTGGGGAAATCAGACCCTCCTTTTTCTTGGTCCCCGTGGATCAAGGCCAGACTTTGGGATTCCCTATTTATGCCCGGCGTAAGCGGGGGATAGTCATTGGGGACTGGAAGGATGACGAGTGGCCCCCCCAGCGGATTATACAATATTACAACCCTGCTTCCTGGGCAGCTGATGGTTCGTACGGTTATCGCACCCCCATATACATGTTAAACAGGATAATCCGACTTCAAGCCGTACTCGAACTAATTACTAACGAAACTGCCCGAGCATTTCGGACCATAGCCAAGGCTAATGTCAAACTGCGTAACGCTATCTATCAAAACCGTTTAGCTCTTGATTATTTGTTGGCCACAGAAGGGGGCGTATGTGGGAAGTTTAATCTCACTAATTGCTGTTTGGAGTTGGATGAAGAAGGTAGAGTGTTAGAGGAGGTGTCCCAGAGAATAACTAAATTGGCCCATGTCCCAGTCCAGAAATGGCAGGGACTCGAATGGGCATCTGGAGTGGGTTCATGGTTTAGCTGGATGGGAGGATTGAGGAGCATTATTGCTGTGGTGGCTGTGTTATTTGTTTTATGTTTGGTATTACCTTGTGTTATGCCTCTTCTTCTGAATAGTCTACGCTCTTTCACGTCGGGGATCGTGAGCGAACAAGTGGCTCATCAAATGCTGCTGCAAGAGAAGAACCTGACAGAACCTGAGGATGACTACAGTAGCGATACTTAGTATCGACAGGGGGGAATGAGAGAGGCTAGAGTGCCAAAGAGCTAAAAATGCTGCTTTAGAAATGTTATTTAGATGCAATACAGTAACCGCCAAGTTGTTGTGCCTGAGTTAAAAGCCCCTCCCTAATGCTGCTTTTTAGAAGAGTTACGGTAGCTGAAATACTATGCCTTAAGAAGTATATGACATGCGTATCTTAACCTGGGCAGAAATGCTCCTCCTTGATATAAAAGTTATCTTTCCTTTGTTCGGGACACGCAGTCCCAAAATACCATCTACTGTGACTGTTTGCATGCAAATAAACCTTCTTTTTCTGAAGATTCCTCTGAACGGTGATTTCTTTGTGTATAATTGACTGTAACAACGTTGAATTGGGTTCGGTAGTGAATTGACAGATTTTTCTTGTCCACAGGTAGCGAAGACTGGGGCATCTCCTGAGTGAGTTTCAGGGCAGAGATGGAGGTGTGGTGTGCAGATGCACTGCCCCCAAAGGAGCTGGCACCTCTCCTGCAAAGTAACTGCAAACAGGCCCAGTGGCAGAGTACGAGTAACTGCACGCTTTCTCTTATCCAGATACATTCGGATGCATATTGAGACTGGCTGGCAGCAGATTTTTTTGTTTTTAAGAAAAACATGCCTGCTGGGCAAACCTACCCAACAGGGGCGTTGGTTGACTGAGAAATGGGAGAAAGCATTCAGGTCTCGCAATGCTGAGGAGGCCTATGCGCACCATGCCAAGAAAAAGGAAGGATTCTAGTGACAGACAGGCCCATAATTGACGGGGAGGGGTGAGACCAAATCAAGGTTTTCTCACTCACAAAGCACTTTTTCAATTTCCTGTGAATTACACTATGGGATCAGGATGGTAGGCCTGTAGTTGATAGGGAAAAAATAATGCTTTCGTCAAGTACAGCTTTATCTCGGATCATAGACAGGAGATAAAAATTCTCCTCCTTGGCAAGCTGAAAGAACGCTTTATCTCTGCTCTCAGGTGACAGCCTTTATTTCTGCTCTTAAATTAGAAATAAAGCTACAGGGCTTGTTAGGCCACTTCTAGCATGCTGACAGCCCTTGCTGGGATTACCTGAACTCGCCCACATTATATTTAATTTCATATTTCTATCTGCCTACCACTTTGCCTTCCTAAGGGTAGCCGAGAGTATCCCAAAAGCAATATAAAAGAGAACATTTGCACAAACCACGAGGCTCTTGATTCTGTAACGTAAAAAGGCCAGTACATTTAGCAAATATATTCTAGAATATTCAGATTCAAAAGCAGGCGTATTGGTAGAATTCGCACTGCCTGAAAAAGATGCCTGGGAGAAGCCAATGTCAAAGAGGAGGCATACTTTTTGTAAAGTATGAAAACCAGTTATGTGGGTGTTGCTGCCCCACTCAGCAGCCTGGCTGCTACATTGTGTGCCAAGGCCCACATAGGCTGAGTCCCCATGGGGCTGCCAATGCCCCATGGCGGATTCGGGGGACCCTTAATGCAAATTTAATTTGCATTAAGGATTCCCCATGGCGATGGAGGATAGAGCCGGTTCAAGGCGAGCCCACCCATCCCCATGAAAACTGTGGCAAATCCCTGCATCGGGATGCTGCGGTTTTCTCCACCCCCTTACCTGGGTGCTTAAGCGCCAAGGTAAGGGCTTGATTTACTCCAAACAATCTCTCCTGACAGCTGCCCTGCACAGCTGAGCAGCTGTCATGCACACAAGCAGAGCTCCGCAAATGATTAAAACAGACATGGCTTTCACGTCTGTTTTAATCTTACCGGTGCTGTGCCCTGCTCTTGACAGCCTGCCCAGCTGTGCAGGGCAGCTGTAAGGTGAGATTATTTGGGGTAAATCAAGCCCTTACCTTGACGATTAAGCACCCAGGTAAGGGGGTGGAGAAAACTGCTTAATCACCCAGGTAAGGGCTTGATTTGCCCCAAACAATCTCACCTTACAGCTGCTCTGCAATCAGCTGAGCAACTGTCAGGCGGGTATAGGGGCTGTCAAGAGCAGGGAAGATTTTTAAAATAGACGCGAAAGCCACATCTATTTTAAAACTTTTGCATCTGTTTTAAAAGTCTTCCTTGCTTTTTCATGGCGACAGCGATGGTGCATGCGCAGTCGCACAGCGCTGCAGTCCCAAATGGCAGCACCCTGAAGAGGATCAGCCCCACAACTGAATCAAGTCAAGTATTCGATCACCGAGGGGGGGGAGCACCTAACATTGACTAGCGTTCCAAGTGTGAGTGGATGGAACTGCACTCATCCAGCTGGCATTCTGCCATAAGCACTCACTCCTAGAGCCATACTTAGGCTCAATGAAGCTGTTTCAGTTGGAAACATTGCAGCAGTCAGTTGCAAAGCTTATGTAACCAAAAGCAGTGGCAGACATACATACAGCATGCTGCCACTTAAGAAGAGTGTTACAAGCATAGCAGTCTTCTTAGTGCCCTGTGTGGCAGCATAGCTTTAAACATGTTCTATGGCAGCACTTTTGTTAGGGCACCGCTGGTAGTTCTCATCCAGATCCTCCTTCAGTTCCTTGAAGAGCACCTGCCACGGCACAACTACCACCCTTTCAAACGTCTTGGTCAGAAAGGGGTATTTGTAACTGGGTGGCAGCTGGAATACACCTATGGGTCAAGGTAGGACTTTTTCAGACGTGAATGCACCACGACCTCTTGATGTTTAGGCACCATCTCCAGATTGGAGAGATAGGCAGAAGTCATTGGTTGGCCTCTGTGTGAGACAGGATGCTAGACTAGATGGATGGGCTGATCCAGCAGGGCTCCTGATGTATTCTTATACTTCTATGTTCTTAAAATCACTACTAGCCCCTCTGCTGACAAGGATGCCTTCACCTATCTAGTTATTCCCCTACAGCCTGATCTAATGACTCATGATTGCCAGGAGGAACCCTCCATCTCTTTGTGACTGGTGAATTTGGTTGTTTTAGCCAGATCCTTGCACCAATTTACTAGAACATTTACAGCACTTATCCTCCTGTTCAGAATCTGTGACTGTACACTGTTACTTGAACACCAGGAAAATGTGAAGGAAAATACAAGGAACCGGTTGACTTTTGTTCCTTGCCACAAGGGGTCACTGTTGATCAAGCAACAGCTAAAGTTGTGAAGTGGCATTTTAGCTATAAGGACCTGTTTGATCTGAAATAATATTAAAATGCTAGTATTATAGGGAATACCTGTATCTGAACCTTTCAAAGTTCTAGGAGCTTTGAAAGTTCCTAGGATCTATACAAGATACCTTGTCCTATGCCTATTGATAATAGCACATGACATTTTTGTGCTACACACCATAAGCATTATATCAATAATGAAACAATAAACATATTTGCATTCTCTTGCAGGTAATGTAATTTCTTCAAAAAAGAACTCAGAAAAGTATGCATGGGAAAAATATTGCGAGTTGGAACAAAAGAGAACAGATAAGAACATAAGCACATAAAGAGAAGCCCTGCTGGATCAGGCCACAGCCCATCTAGTCCAGCATCCTGTTGCACACAGTGGCCCACCAATTGCCCATGGGCATCTCAAGCAGAGACAAGGACAAACCTTCCCCTGCTCTCGAATCCCAGCAAATGGCCTTAGAGGCATCCTGCTTGTTTCCCCAGCCTGACAGATGTACTTAGGCATCCATTCCAGTAGCCATGGATATATTTGTCCTTTTTGCTTCCACATTATCCATGAATATCAAACTTTGTATTAGATAATGCAGAAAGAAAACCATCTATCACTTGCTGATGTCTTATCCTTGTAGGTTCGTTTAAAGTGGGTTAGGGAAAACTTGGGAACACTAGTTGCACATGCTACCACCTCTATACCACTTTTGAGAGATTCTTTTTTTAATGCATGGGGATGTAAACCCCAAACACAAGAATTTGGGGGAAAGGAAGGACTAGTATAAATTTTGTAGGCATTTTTATAGTCATTTGGGACAGCTTCAAGGCTCACCATGGTATGAATAATGTCTCAATGGCTATTAGAATGAATGTCTAAGTACATCTATCAGGCTGGGGTGGGGGTAAACCGGGGCGCTTCTAAGGCCATATGCTGGGATTTGAGGGCAGGCAAAGGTTTGTCCTTGTCTCTGCTTGGTATGTCCATGGGCAATTGGTGGGCCACTGTGTCCGACAGCCTACTGGACTAGATGGGCTGTGGCCTGATCCAGCAGGGCTTGTCTTATGTTCTCTTATGAACTACAAGTAATTAAATTTGACCCAACCTATTTTCTGCTTCTATTTGAGTAGATGAAATTTTTGCCTCTCCAAGGAGCAAAAGTTACTCCTGAAGGCCACATCCCCATTGCAAGCTTATATCGAATTCAATACGGTTTCAATCCTCACAGACCCCACATCAGTTTGGCTTAACATGCTTTCCGCCTGTTAAATCGCCCCAAAGCGTTGTAAATGTTAACCCTCCTTTCAACAGGTCTCACTCCGGTTCGTGCGCTTGATACGTGTTACATTTTTTACTGTGGGGACCCTACCATTTTAAGGGATGAGAATCCATGTTTAGGGTTTCCCTCTCCCAATAGTTTGCTTCCAAAGACAGTGTAAAAATCCACCCTTAACAGCGATCACGACCACTTCACACCTGATAACAATGTTGCAATTTTGCACAATTCTAAAAGTTCTGACCTTTAGAAAGGGAAAGGGAGGGAGGAAAGCAGCTGAGGTTCTGTGTGAATGTTTAAAGCAAAGGGGCTTTAGTTGCCGCTGCTGCTGTGTGCCCTGAGCAATGGGGAGAGGAGGGGAAAGAATCGCTGGCTGGCTGCCCACTGCCATTTTTCCTCCATCCATGGAAGCGGCAGCCACCCAGCCACCCAGCTAGGCTCCGTGAAGGGGTCCCTTATGGGTGGCGCGTCCATGCCAGAAGGAAGAGGGCAGGGCAGCCCCGAAAAGTGGCTTTTAAAAAGTAGCCACTTGAGTCCCCCCTTGAGTCAAGTACCCCACATACAATCCTCAGAATCCAGATCAAACATGATTAAGTTAAAAGTAATGGGAATAGGCAAATTCGCATTTGCATCCGGTTCTATTATTTCGGTTTAGGGAAAGCAAAATAAGCTTGTAATGGGGATGCGGCCGAAGTTACATAAACTAGATCTTTTAATTATTGTTGTATCTATTTGACCTTTCCTTTGTCTTAAGATGTACTTCACTAGAATTTCCCTTTAACTTGATTTTGGAACTGGACGTGCATTTCCAACATGGGACTTATAGAGATGGGCAGAAAATGCAGATACACACAAAATTGGACCAGATGTGTCTAGTCTAACCAAATCCTTTGAGTAACAGGAGCTAGGAACTGATATAATATGGTCAGACTACATACGACCTGGAGCTCAAGGAGTGGCTGAATTGCAGGATTTCAGATGGGGACTACAAGTCAGAAGGACAGACCATGGCTGTCTTCAGATGGCAAGAGGACCTTGTTTAGAACCTGCAATTGCCTCTTGCCACACCTGGCCAATGGCAGGACGAAGTCAACGGTCATGGCATGGTATGAACTGCTGGATATTTTGATGGCATCAAATCCCCCAAATATATAACTGCCGACCCTTGTGCTTGGGCAGTGGACATTTTCTAGGATGGATCTTGGAAGAAGCTTCTAGACTGGTAAGCCCAGATCACAATTCTGGGAAAACCCAGGTTGGGAGTTGATTTTCCTGGAATAATGATATTGTAGGATTTCACCTCTGTATGCAAGGACAATGCTGGGATTGCCATGGGTACATACAAAGCTCAATGTAGCCCTGGAATAATCCTTCATTTTTAGGCCTTGTCTGGATAGAGCTTTATTGATTGATCCCCTGTTCCAAATGTTATTTCAAAACAAAAGCAGTCAGAATGTTCCAAAACATTTTGCCAGTAAAGCACACCATTTGTCAGTTTGCAAATTTATTCCATTTAGTTCCAACAAAGTAGTCATAAAATGTGCAAACACAGTGACTAAGAAGGGGAGCCAGTTCCCAGACTTTAGGATGGGGTACACCCGTAAATTTGTGCAGAAGACATCTCATTAAATATGTCTGATTGCACCCTAAACTACTATCTAAGTACAAATATGAATAGAAAAAAAGAGGGAAGTTCACTTAGCAAGTGATTTTTTGGGGGTGCGGGGAGGAGATCCTTCATATACTTTGCTGGTTGACCCAGTCATTCATTTCTGCTACATATGAAGAGCAAGAGGTTCTTTACGCATAATGTCCTAAATAGGCCACATCTACAAAGACTCTGATCCTTGACAGCATTATTAAAGTTTGCAGAAGTTCTCAGTGTAACAGACAGGCATGTTTTTTCCCCATAGATACAGAAATAGGGATGATTAATGGTATGATTCATGAAAATGAGCTTTTCTCTGTAACTATGTCTAGTCTGGAATCCCTAATTGGTGCCATACTATTCAGGCAGCTGAGAATCAGTCACCAGAAGAAGAAAAGGCATAAGCAGAAATATAACTGGTGTCTTGCAAACAATTTGAGCATCTTTTTAACCAATAAATATTTTATTATTACTCACTTTAAGATTGCAACTATGTACCTTTTTTAAAACTGAAATTGAATAAATAATCAACAGAATAACAGTAGCGATGAACAAAGGAACAAAACAAGCCATAACCAGAAAGGATGACCAATAGAGGAACATCCAAACCATTTAAGATAAGCAACTCGACCATTTAATATAATGATGGTTGTGCTATTATTATGTGAAAGGTAAGTGTAAAAATCTACTTCAGTATTACCAGAGGTGCTTATATTGACTGAAATGTTGAATTCAAAGGTACAGCCTTGAATTAAGTATGTTTTATAAGTAACTACATACCTTTTCTTAATCAGTCTGCATTACAAATCGTTAGGAATGTTGATCCATAGGGGTCCTATGTAATTTGTGTGAAAAATTTATACATAATTTTTTTACCTTCACATACACACACATGCACACAAGAATGCACATGGATATGCATATTCTCTCTCTCTCTCTCTCTCTCACACACACACACACACAGTTATTGTAGTTGCTAAAGGTGACATTTGAGCCAGCACACAAACTGGTGGTCCAGTATCCCATGGCTAAGATGAAGCTACCATTTTGCTGGCACCCAGAAGCTGCATTGGGAATTCACTGCTTCCCAGTACCTAGCCACAACGGCCCCAGCCAGTAACGGCAAAGACTAAGAATGAAAATGTTCAACTTCTGTGCTTGTGCTGGGAAAAGCCATGACAGGGGTTGGCAACAAACCAGCCCATTGTGGGCCAGTGTGAGGTATTTGGGTGTGTGTGATTAGGATAGCTCATGTCATGTGGAAAGGTCTTTTCTGTCCCTCCCTCCCTACTCACACATTTGTTCTGCATCATAAACATAACCATTTTGTTAAATGAACTGAAGATGAGTCTACACTGGGTGGTATTCCAGGCAGGCCAGCACACTAGGGGCCTCCTTTCTACCCCGCTTTTCTACCCCGCTTTTGTCACCCATATAAGGGCACCCAAAGTGGCTGACAAAGCTTTTCTATTCTTCTCCCCACAACAGACACCCTGTGAGGTAGGTGTGGCTGTGAGAGCTCAGAAGAGAGCTGTGACTAGCCCAAGGTCACCAAGCTGGCTTCATGGGGAAGGGCAGAATTGAACCCAGTATTCCCAGATAAGAGTCCGGCTCTCTAACAACAATAGAAAAGCTTGTGAGCTACTCTGAGTCCCCTAAAATGGGTGAGAAAAGTGGGTGAGAAAAGCCAACTCTTCTTCTACTCCTTTTGAGCTCCCATGATCTCCACTCCAGTAGCCACAATGAGCACCAACTACTACTGGCGATCAAACACAAACTTATGGTTCCAAAACAGGCCACTGAATTAAACACAACAGTCACTTCAGAGCCACACAAGCACCTATTTATGTAAAACAATTTTATTTTGTTTCAAATTACTCATACAAAACACATTAAGTGCACTTGCAATAGAAAAAAAACTGAAACTTTAGCCACACTGAAATGTCATCAATGGGTGTTTTTCCACTGTCACTAGAAGTACCCATTAAGTACCCATTAATGGGTACAAAATGTACCCATTAACGGGTACTTAATGGGTACTTCTAGTGACAGTGGAAAAACACCCAATATTTACAAACACATTATCATAGTTAAAAAACATTCTCAACTTAAAAAAAAGAAAAATATATACAACGAATAAGTTATTATTACTGAATGAAGATCCGTAGAAATGGCAACCCAAATGGCCAAGGATTCACTGTCTTATATCTAAAATGTGACATAGAAATGGTGAACAAGTTATTTAAATGAAAGGACAATTAGTTAAAAGAATAATAACCAAACAGGCACAATTCAGTTTACCGGAAGCTAAACTATCACTGAGTAAAAATAACTACCCATTAGGGATTTGCATGGATTTTTTTTTTTTTTTTTGGCATTTGATTCAAAACAAATTGAATGTTCAAAAATCTGTATTTGTACGAACAGATCACATCTGAATGTGGTAAAATTCTATTTGGTACGAATATATTCATATGTATTCATACAAACATTCAATATGTATCTGATAGGAACAGATACATATCTGATACATTCCCCCAGCTTAACAGATGTCCAAACTATTCATACGAATGTCCGGCAAAAGTTGTATTTGTTTGCATGCTAGCATACGAATATTGTAACATTCGACCTGAGTTCGAATGTCTAAATTCAGCAGAATTTTAAATGTTATGAATATTCATGTATATCCCCACTACCAATTATTAATTAAATACAAATATGCAGACAGAGCTAACAGCTTTAAGGTATGTGTATTTTAAACTCTGAAAACAAACCCAATTCAGCCACACAAATCAATCATACAAATGCATTGGGTCACTGCTGAAGTTCTTCAGTGTTTCTGGAACAATATAATGGCCAGTAGAGCATAGGCTACTTCTGGAAAGAAGGACCTTCAGAAGTTCTACTGTTGATAAGATCAGCACCACAAAATCAGTTGGATTCTATCAGCCTCGCATGCAGCTAGAAGAGTTTGCTAGTGCTCCTCTTGAAACATCTCTTGCTTAATAATTGCGCAAGAGCTCTTGAGCAAGCATCATGTCTCTGGTCGAAGTTGAAATCCCTGTGCTAATGAAGATTTTTAGTTAGTAAAGCTTCTATATGCCCATTTTGGTTCAAGGTAAGTAAAGTTATGCTGTACATTGTATTGGAAAAACAATTTGAACCTTTCGTGTTTTTTCTAACTTGAATTCTAATTAATCTTGAATTTAGATCTTGAAATCTAGACACACTAAATTGGGTGCCGCCTTCAGGAACATTTGACAATATTTTTTAAAAACTGCATCTCTAAGCCTCTCTCTGTGTGTCCCTTTTTCAGATATGAAAATTTATTTATTTATTTTACTAACTTGTCCTATACCCGAAGGTCTCAGGGTGGGTAACAATTAAAATCCAATGCATTAAAACAGTGAATCATCTATATTAAAACAATAATGTCTGCAAATTACTAATGGCTTCAAGAGGGAAGGGAAAAGGTGTCTCCATTTAGTCAAAGGCCAGGGCAAAGAGGTGTGTCTTCACTGCCTTTGTGAATGTATACAGTGAGGGAGCCTGATGCACCTCAAGAGGGAGATTATTCCATAGCTTGGGGGCCACCACTGAAAAGGTCCTCTCCCAGGTACCCACCCATTTTACTGCTGAAGCTGGTGGAACAACCAGGAGGGTCTTCCCTCCAGATCTGAAGGCACGGGCAGGTCAATCACTCTCGAGCTGACTCACACAACTTGGGGTGGATAAGGCAGGAGGCTATGGAGGTTTCTAGACAATCCCTGCTTGCTCTAGCCACCGATCAATCAGGTCCGCTGAAAAAAGCAAGTGGCGACAGTCAATCGGAAGCACGGAAGAAAGACAACAAGGAAGGAAGAGAAGGAAAGCTGACTGTGTTTTTAAAAAGTGTGTAATGTGGGTTATATCCCCTTTGTCCACAGATGGGGTAATCCCAGAAAATGGATGCCCTCAAAAACCTCAGTGTGGTCACACTCCAAGACTAGTATGTATATTCTGCAGAGAAGCTTACACGATCCCAAAATCAGGCTCTTGAATTCACGGGTAGAGCTTTGACACTTTGGGTTGTGAAAATACTAAACTGCTGGAGAATGTGAGAGGTTGCATATTTTGCAATATCAATACAAGCAAACCTGCATGTATTCCAAGCCAGATGGCATGGTACATATGTGCAAAATAGTCATGTTTTACAGCGTTTGGTGCAAAAATCTTAGCAGTACCCAACCTGAGTTTTAAAAGTACCATTAAGTAGCACTGGGTGAAATTCACAACATTTTTTTCCATATAAAAGCAAACAGACAAAAATTATCTTTTATTTAACTATACATATGTCACACAATTGGCTGAAAAATGAGAAAAGTAGATTTCTGTGTCCCCCACACCCAGATGACCTAATCACTTTTGCAGTTAGAGAGACATTATCCACTCAGTCAGTGGTGCAATGTACCAGGAAATTAAGCCACATGAATAACGGGAGGCACGTTCCTCTGTAGCTTCAGTTAGGCAATCCATGTTCACTCCAAACCATCCTTTCTGCCCACCAAGTCTATTCTTGTCATGTGGCTGAAATCTTTGGAAACATTTAGAGATGGAGAGTCCAACACTTTTAGCAACACCATTCTAGCCACAGGGCTTCTTATTTATCATTAAATGTTCATCTTACAAAAAAAAGAAAGAAAAAATTAAATAAAAAAAATGCATTTTTGCTGTCCACTTCCATGCTCTAATTGCTCTGTCCAATAATGTCCTTGTTTGCATTTTTGTGCAACAACCTTGTCTGAAAGGTAATTTGCAAAACAAATTACCGGTCGCAAAGTCAAACGTTATTCTCCTTTCAAACGCTCATTCGAGCAACAGAAGGGATGAATCGGACACAGAAGTTATTTCACCAAATCCTCATATTAGTTAACAGCATTTTCAAGTTAAGTCTTGCTAGGGTTTTCACTGCTGCTCACAACACCGTTGCTTTGGAGTTCTTCTGGAGCAGGGCGTGCAAAGGTGTAGTTCTCATTGTCAGTCATTAGGATGAAAGAGGACTCCTCTGTCTCAGGTACTTTGGACGGTTTCCTGATCGGAGGGGGAGAGGGCGGAGTGGTGCTCATGGGCCCAGAAAAAGGGCGGTACACGCCTACTTCAGCATTTTCTGACAACCCAGTAGTATCCAACAAATGTCCATAAACTGAAGCTTCATCAATGACTGCATAGACATGAGACTCGTTGTCCTTTCTTCCCTTTTTGAATACGCCCTGTCTTACGGGCAGCTGCGTATTGATATTGGTATTATACACACCAACCACTGGAGCCTGGCTTTCCTTTCTTATGCTGCCGGGGAAAAAAAGGAGTAAAGCAAGACATTAACAATGTGTGACTCTTGCGTTTAATAAACACAACTTTAATAATTACGTTTGATGAACTTAAAGTGCAAAGCCTGCAAAGGATACGCTTGCAATCTGGTTTAGCCAATTAAAGGTTCACACAGAAAATATGAACCACCATTTGTTCCCTCCATTCCCTTCCTTTCCCTCCCAGTATGAGCCACTTTATAGGTGATCCTCAAAGGCATCTACTGCTGTTACAGGAAAACTAGGGGCTTTTCTACACTTATCTTGCCTTGATTCAGGCCAGTGAGTCTAGACCAGTGAGGGTCACTGGTTTGGAATGCACTGAAGGGTGGTCTGGAACAGCACTGCCTGCACACTGGCAGCGGTCCAGCCTAGTCCCTTGAATGTCCCAAGGGGACCCCATTTCGGTGGTTTACATTGATGTGCTACCAGATTATTCCAACTTCCTAGTTCTTTTTTTCTCATAAACTAATATTCTTCTCGGAGTCAAGAGTTGGCTCTCCTATTATGCAATTTTCTCGGCTCCAATTTTGCTTTTGCATCACAGTCAAAATGTCACACACAATGTGTCTACACAACCAGCCGCACAGCAGAAAACCACATTACAGGAAGCACTGCTAGCTTGTCATAGCCATGTTACACATGAACGAATGTAGACCAGAGGTGTTTTAAATGTGGCCTGCCAGATATTTCTCAGCTATATCTTTCAGCATTCAGCTCCCAACTAGCCATATGGCACAGAATGCTGGCCGTCAAATGCCAGGAGTTGCAGTTCAACAGACCTGCCAGATTGACTTTTAACTTTCCTTTCTTTCTTATGAATATGATCTTGTGGCCTGCTAGGGTTTCCATTTCCTCACTGACTGATTTTTAATCTAAGGCTCTTGACTTTGCTGGCTGTATAATCAACTATAATGAGCACTGTGGGCATCCCTTGAACATTATAACTGAACCATTCCCTCGGGCACTGTTAATAGAGGGCACCAAGTGCAAAATAATTAATACAACTCTGAGAGTTTAAACAAATATGCACGTTTCGGTTAGCTTCTCAGTTGGGGAAGAGATTTATAATACTAAAAAAGCCTAAGCTTGTGTGGACACCAGGCTCTTTCTTACATAGATGATTTCCCCATTTTATTCAACTTAGGGAACCATGTGAAATATGAAAATTATATAAAGGAAATATACCTATAGTTTGCTGTAGATTTGAGCCAACTATGGTCTCCAGAGCTCATATTAAAAATGAGAATCTGTGCTCATCCCAGGATATTCCTATTATAGTCCACAGGTTTTGCAAAGGGAATTTGCTGTTCTGGTGTGAACACTGCCATAGATTATCTGTGGCTAGAAGGAGCTTTCTCTTTTTTCGATGCAACTAATCACAGCTCAGCCAAGGTGAAATGTGGCAGCAGAGTTCAACAGCACAGCAAAGGAGGCGCTTTTAAAACCAATAATAATAATGAGTGATCAATAGTATGACTAATCATCAAGCAACAGAGGGAAAGGTTAGGAATAACAGGCAGAGGAAAGGGAAGAAGCACAGATGTACTCACTAAACTCAATGCAGAGTGTGCCCTGTGATCCTGCTAAGTGAACTTGTCATATCCAGATTGAGGCTACATCAGATGTCACTTTTTTCACTATATTTGGATATTGTAAAATAAATAATGGATATTTTGGAATTTCCATGCTTTATTCTAGAATATCCAAATATATATACATTGAATTTATTTGTACGGTCACTGACGTCTGGATGTCCCCTGAGACTTCTCAAAGGAAAAATGCAGACCAAACAACTTGAATATATTCAAGCCCTACATTCCATAATCTCCTGACTTAGGCATTTCCACTGATATAACTTTCTATGTTGTGGGATGCAGTGAAGAATCTGTTGCTCATCAGGCACAGATCTCAAAAAGAATTGTGCCTCAGACCTCAGTCACAGCCCTTCAAACCAATGTGGTTTCCACAAGCAAGAGTTGGGAAATTCAGACTCGTCTCTCTCTGAGTGAGTGATACATGGAAACAGCTGCGTCACTGCAAAGGGCTTTTAGCAAGAGTAATAAGAAGGAAGAGAAACTTGCATGAATAAAGGTCAAAAAGTGTGCAGTGACTGGCAATCTTAATTTATAACTGTACCTGCAGTAACCTGTGGCAAATATGCTACAAGGTACTTCTACAAAAATAAATTCGTAACACAGGATTACCAAGTGAAAGTACTGAGAGTTTGAAAAAGGAAATGGAAGTTGAACTGTACTGAACAATTAGCTGACTATAGGTTACATCCAGGCGCCATTTTGTACTTCTGCTGGATGGGAAAGGAGCACAATGAACCAACACTGACCAGCACTTGCACTCGAAGTGCTAGTCAACGTTAGCCACCCACCCCACCCCACCCCCCCGGTGATTGAATATTTACTTTGATTCAATTGCGAGGCTGATCCTCTTCAGGGCACTGCTATTCTGACAGTCGCGGCAGGAGGGCGGCAAGGCTGCCAGCGCACTTGCGTGGCAGCCCTGTTGACCTCCTCATTCAGCTGAGGTGAGAATGCTCCCTGGCTGGATGCAAGAGGTAAGCGATTGGGGAAAGTTGGGGAGTGCACAATTAGGGGACTTCTGGGAAGGCAGGGGGCGCTTGGAGGCTGTAACAGCCTCCTCAAGGAGCGGAATCCTCCATGATGTGGCCACATGTTAGACCAGAAGAAAACAAACCACGTTCCAGGTTCAGACCAGGAAGGAGGCTGTCTGAAGTTGGTAAACTACTAGTCCTGTGGCAACACAGATGTCCCTCTGGGGAATAAAATTACTCTGCTTACAAAACTTTGAGACTGAAGTGACCGTACTTCTTTTTCTTTTTCTTCACGCAGCACACAGCGAGCCCGACAGCTGCAAGGACTGCTACCACACCAACCACCACACCAATTATGACAGCCATATCTGTAAAAAGACAGAAAGATAGAAAGATGCATTCAGTGGAATTCAGCTACCAAGGCAGTCCTTGTTCTTAGACCACTGATATTAGTGCTCCATTTAAATATCCACAGAGGTTTCTCTTAAGGTGATGGGGCTGGTGCGCCCAGCGCAGGAGATCCATACATCCACTTCTGAATTCCCAAAGGTGCACTGTCATGGGGACGGTGGACAGTGACCACAGAGGAGGATTTGTCTCACTGCCCTCAGTAGTGAAACAGGTGAGCACACAGGAAGGACCTTCTCAGTAATGGCCCCCAGGTTATGGAATAGTCTCCCCTTTGAAGTGCATCACGCCCCTTCTCTATATACATCCAGGAAGACAGTGAAGACACACCTCTTTGCCCTGGCCTTTGGCTGATGTGATTATACATTCCCCCCGACTGCAGATACTATTATTTTAATATTCAGGATATGCTGAATCTTTTAAGTGTTTTTATATATATTATTGTTCTTAATAAATATCGGTTTGTAATTTGTTGTTTTAAAGGTTATTACCCGCCCTGAGACCTTCAGGTATAAGGCAGGATAGAAATATAAATAATAAAATGATAAACACGGTAGGCTGCAAAGAAAGAATACAGAACTGAAAATGTTAAAACTTCATATTAGAGCCTCCCACTTGTAAATGTTTATAAGGACTTTCTTGCAAGAAACAGGATGCAAAATGAGATCCCTTACCTGTTTTTTTCTGAGCAAACGACACCATGAATTGCATTGCCAGTTGTTGCTTGCTAGGTGGCTTACAATTAGTGATGTTTACCCAGAAATGATGGCGCAAAGCCAAAGTCTTTGGCAGGTCTTGATCATCACGACAAACAGTTTTTTTCCCATTTGGAGCCTGCTCCTCAATAGAGATATAAGCCCGAGATTGCTGACAAGTAATACCCAGTCGTTCCTTTGAGAATCCTAGTTCTGCAGTTTGCTTTGCTGGGACAGAGATATTCCAATACACAGACATCAAAGGAGGCAGACCTTCCAGCCAGTTTGGAGTCTGAAAGTAAACTCTGGCTTTTGTATCTGGAGTAACACTGAAAACACAGTCTTCTGCAGAAACAAAAAAGCACAGATGGAAAAGCATTTATATCCTTTATTTCTTGCGGAGCGCAACCTTTCTAAAGATAATTTGGACTGTGAATTAATTGCATAAGAATTCTGCAAGTGGTATTATCCAGAAAATAAACTTTATACTTTCTTTTGTGTGTTAATTTTTATACATTATAAAATGACATATGAAGAATATCGATAACAGCATTTACTTCCACGTTTTCCCTAGCTCTCCCTTGGCTCCAGTCTTTCTCTCCCTTTGATACTTTCTGAGGTGGTCTTCAGACGGCACATAGTTATTTTGTTATATTCTGTTATTTTGCAATTATTCAGTTATAATGATTCTATACTGCCTCCACACAAGAGCAAAATAGTGCTTGGTAACCCTACAAAACATGGCAATTACACTATAATTCGAAGAAGAATCTCCTGTCCACATGATTTACCACCCTCCATACTGGCTACATGGAAAACAAGTACAGTGGTACCTTGACATACGAGTTTAATTCGTTCCATAACCTTGCTCTTATGTCAAATCACTCGTATCTCAAAGCAATTTTCCCATTAATCCATTCCAGCTCCCAAAACACCACCTCAGTTGTTTTTGTTATGTACTGTACTGTATTTACATACTCGTATCTCAAATCTTGCTCTCATCTCAAAGCAAAATATCACTCGCTCGGCGGCTTGTATCTCAAAACACTTGTATGTCAGGGCACTTGTATGTCGAGGTACCACTGTAACATGCAGCCATGGACTTCTGTAATTTCAAAGATCATGTTGGATTCCCACCCATATTCTGAAAAGGTCTCTCAGAAGAAATCCAGACTGCAATAACAGAATCTTTCACAATAATTCTTTTCCCCAGAATAGCTATAGCGTACTGTGTTAAATTGCTTCAAAATTTCAGAATGACTATGTGAGATAGTTAAACATGTCTGGCAATTCAATGATAATTCCATAACAATTACGCCACAAACACCGTGTCTGAATATGGCCTGATATCACTCTGTTAAATAGTATGAAATACAAGTTCCTGAACCTTGCAGTACATTTTCCCTGTCCGTTAAAACTGAAACATAATGTTGCATTCATGCCTCCATTTTGCTCCTTAATTAGTATACAGTTGCCTCCAGTATAATTTTTGGATAGCATAGTTTTACTTTTACAATATTAGTAAAAATCCTTCCTTGTATTTTGCGGAAGTACGCTATATAGGGCTGCCAGCAATGTAAAGTCAGAAGTTAAGGACATCAGCAATTAGTTCCCCTAATGGGATGGGTTCCTAGAAAAATATTGCTTCAAAACTGGGGCAACCGTAGGGATGTTATGAATGGTTTTGGGGGGGTTTTGCATTCAATTCGTATCAAATTGAATGTAAGAAAATTTGTATTTGTTTGAATAGATCCCCCTCGAATGTAGCAGGATTCTCTTTGATATGAATGTACCTCTAAGGGGTGCTTCCTTTTAACCTGTGGTAGACGCAATCTCAGTTAAAAGATATAATATTGTGCTGCAAACTGTAGTTATCTGCACCCCAAATATGTCCCCTGTGCTTCCCTCTTTGTCCCTTTCCAGGATCCAGCTCTCCCTAACAGATGCTGAGTTTTCTCTCTGTTGTGGCTAATTCTCGTGTGCTGATAACGGTCTCCTGAGAACTGCTTATTAATTTTGAAAATTCAAGATTATATTGTGGGAACTGGATGGGGTGTGGGAACTCATGGTTGTGTTGTGGGAATTGGACAGACTGTGTGGACTGGGTAGAAAAGGCACTTAATTTACTGTGAATTGTCTCTACTCTTGCCTATGAATTTACATATTTGTGTTTCAGCCTGAGGATAGAAACAATGGCTGGCTGATTACAACTCATGTTCAGTTAGATCATATTGATTAATTTCTCTTGATTTAACTGATTTTTTTTTAATTGTGCTCTATGACTCCCTCTGTTTATTAGCTTATGACTAATTTACAGTAAAGTGAGAAATATTTATTCATAATCTTGAAAAAGCAATTATTCCTTAGTAAAACTGATCTTGTTGTATAATGTGTTTCCAAATCTCACATCTTGATGTAAGAATAAAGTTGTTGCTGTTAGATTTCTCCCATTTCTCACAGAATGAATTCAGTTATCATGCTTCCCCGAACCAGAATTGACACAATGCAAAGGAAAAACACTCACCTTGTATAGATGGCACAAAAAATAATTGCAAATCCTGCTTCTGAGAATCACTGAACCACCTCTTCCCATATGTCTTGAGGGTTATGGTGACATTGTCTTTCATCTGAATTTTTTCAATGGTCCCATCAGGGCAGAACAAACCAAGCATTAATTCCTTCCCCAGGGTAGTGCCATTAATGTCATAAATGTAACTTCCGCTGCATTTCTGTTCTTGATTAGGGATATGTTGCTTAAGTTTCAAGTTTGGAGACCTGATTTCTATGCCGGTGTCTTCTGGAGCCTGGAGTTTCCATGTGAATTTCTCAACTAAAATGGGCAACTTAGTAAGAGAGGACGGTACAAGCAGATCAAAGCGTCTCATCTGGCAGTACCTGGAATTCCAGCAGACTGCAAAGAAAAAAAATACAATTTTTGATAAAACCAATTCCAAAGGAATAAGCAAGTAGCTCACTTCACTGCTACATCTATTAAACTGAGCAACTGTTTTCTGCATGGTGCCTTCCTGAAAACATTTGTGAAGCTAGGGAAGTATGACTTGGTACCATTGATTGGAACATTACCATCGTTTTCATTATCATACTCCCAGCTCCTAAAAATTTGAGTTTGAGATGCCAAATTCTCAATAATAATTATATAAATGGAGTTTCTTTAGAAACAAAGGGCAAGGCTCAAATCCCTGAATCTAGATTGGCAAAGACATGTGCCACTGAGACTTTCTGATTCACAGACAGGGAAAGCAGTCTGCTTTGATTAGATCTCCGGCACTCAGTGTAGAATCTGGTGATCCCTTAGGATCCTGACTATTTATCAGGTGTGATGTAGCACAGCCTACATGTAATTCTTACTCTGGTGCTTCCTGTTTTATGATATCAATAATTACATTACCCTTGTGCACTACCTATGCATATCCATGGAGGAACTCTGGGTGCTTTGTAGTCTGAAAGCCTTGGAGGGCAAGCTGTGTGCTTTCTGGCTTTGAAGCCCTGTGGGATTTGAACCTTTGAACAAAGAAAGCCATTTGAAGTTTTCAGATCTTAAGCTATGGCCTTTAAAATCCTTAGGATAAAGGACAGTGGATACAGCTCTTTGAAGTTTTGTTCAAAACTGTTTGGGATTTTTTTTATTTGTTTTAAAACCACAAATAAAATAAAGTCGAAGCAGGAAATACGGTGTCATAGAGATATGCACAAATGTTTTTTGGCATTTGATTCGAAACAAATGTTTGAAAATCCATATTTGTACAAGTAGATCACATTCGAATGTGGTAAAATTAGATTCAATATAAATCTACTCATATGTATTCATACGAACCTTGATACGTATAGAATATGAATGAATACATACCCGATACATATTTGATACGAATAGATACATATCTGATACAAACAAATACGTATATGATACAAATAAATACATATCTGATACATTTCCCCAGCTTAATGAATGTCCAAACTATTCATACAAGGATGTCACCTTCTTTTGAACTCCCAAGAGCTTTGGTGAAAAGCCATGAAACAAAACCCAGCAGCTCTCCAGCCTGCAACACATATCCAGCCATCAATCAGTTCTGATACTTATAAAAAACAAATAAAGGCTAAATGTATCAAAGGGAAGAGCTTGACGTTTTGCTGTAGCATCTAATAAGCATAGGACATCCCAATATCATTAACCTTGCCACCAGCTTTTTAGTTTGGTTTCTTTTCTTCTTCAACAAGAAGCCGCAGAAACCCATTGTGCTTTCCGACTATGTCAGGAACATTATCACACAGATAATTTTTTAAACAGGACTGCCACAATCTGCTCAGAATAAGCAACCTTATCGTGCTCATCAGAATGCTCAAAGCTAACATGCCCTGGAAAAAAGAACCAGTCATCTGCATCAGAACTGTTACTCAAGGAAAAGTATTTCCAAACTCTACTAGAACCTGCTAGTTCAGAGGTTCTCAACCTTCCTAATGCCGTGACCCCTTAATGCAGTTCCTCATGATGTGGAGACCCCCAACCACGGGGGGGGGGGCAGCTCAAGTGAGGATGGGGTGGGAAGGCGGAAGACTCGTCGCGACACCTCTGAAAGGGTAGTCTGAACCCCAAAGGGGTAGCAACCCACAGGTTGAGAACCGCTGTGCTAGCTGGCTTTCTACAGTGCCTTTCCCAATGTAGTGGATAATCTGAATGCCTTTTATGTATTCACATTTTTTTTTCTAATCATCTTGCTGTTTGGAAGCATTCTGTTCCTCACAGAAGCTGGCAAATTGTTCTGTATTATCAACCTCTGTAAAAGCTCTTTTGCCTTCACTGTCTACTTTATCACCAAGTGCTCATGAATGTTGAGAGGACTGTTAAGTTTTTTAGAGTTATGACGCCCCAGTTATTTCAGGAATATACCAGACTTGAAACTCTTGCCTACTGCTTTGACATAATTATTTTGGAGGTGATGATTCGAAGAAGAGTGTTTATTAAAATAGGAATAAAATGCCTAAATTAACTGAACTTAGAAGTGTGGCTTGGAGGCCAAGCTTCACACTTTGGTAGCATAAAATTCAAAGTTAAATTAAAACAATCCAATGCAGATATCAAAAGAAGTAAGAAAATAACTGGAAAAACTGAACAGCGCATGGCATCAGTGCTTCAACTGAATCAAAAAATTCCCAAATGATGTAATAAAATGAGTTGAAAGGTAGCTCATTCAGCCTACAATCTCACACGTTCCCACCCAACAAGTGACTCACGGTGGACTTCATGGAAGGCTTTATGGATCTCGCCTCATATCGTTTCCTTCCTCTCATCTCCTGTCCCACAGCCTGGCTGATTAAAGGGGATGGGCTGAAGCCAAGCCTTGTCTGTATCTAAGGAATATACCTCAGATTTTCTCTTGCTTAGAAGTTCACTTGGTATGAAAACATTTTATCAAAATTAGCTTTCTGCAATTTGGGGAGAAGGAAAAGTATGGTTGGTAGGCCACTATTAACTCATTGTAACTACACAGTTTAGTTCGCCAAATCAGGAAGATTTACAGCTTTGTGTATAGGCGCAACCAACCACAGGCCTCAGACCACAGCATACTGAAAGTAAGAATTTGTTGTTGTTAAGGCCAAACATGAGGAACTTCTCATATTATTGTGGTATCTCCACCTGCTTCTCAACCATGTGGTTCGCTTCATTGTAAAATAAACAAGACAATGCATGTGAAAACCTACTTCAAGATAAGTAACATATTTCTCTGCCTTGGTCTTTGGCTGATAATTCCCCTTCCCTTTCATGGACAGTTATCTATTGTTTCATTAAATACATTTTGAATTATCTTTTGATGTTGCTTTTATTGTAACTCACCTGGAGTTCTCATTATAGGAGGAAATAGAAATTTAAATAAATGGTATTTATCACTGTCACTTGAGACTCAAGCGGCAGTAGTAGTCAGATGTTCCTACTCAAACCTTCAGCCCTTTCTGAACAGCCCTTTCTGAGCCCTTTGAGGATTGTGACCCATTCTCTGATAAGATCCAGATTTGATGCATGTAATCCCAGAAAGACAGTTTGTAGAGAATAACTTCTTGTCCTACTAGCTCGACACACTGTGATTGAATTCAGTAACATCTAGCAACCAAACTTCAATTATATATATATATATATATACACACTATACATATAAATATATTTAGAGAAAGATAACAAAACAGCTTTCAAAAGCACAAGTAAGCACAGGGTATGAACCTCATTCTTTTAGGCATTAAATATTTTCATACCTATTGATTGTTCAGCAGTTATCCTTAGGTTTTCTAGGTTTGGGCACAGAAAGGTGACCGAGTACATTGAACCAGAAAGTAAAGTCACATTTGGTCCACAGTTTTTAGATGATCCAATACAGATCCAACACACATGCTCATTCGCTGGATTGGATCCTGCTTGTGGCAGCTTTGAATGAATTGAAATATTTAAGCTCTTTTCTCCCCTTAAGTCAATTACATGGGTTATATCTGAAATAAATAAATAAATAATAGTTGAAAACCTAATACTCCAGGATTTAGCACATTCTCACACAATCAAGTTAACTTAGGGCTACTGTGAAATTTAAAGCAGTTAGTGTTGTTGTTTTTTTACAGGTTTTGAAAACTCACCCGTGCTAACATATGAAATTTCAGATCAAGTATGTATCTAAAGCCACGGTGGCAACACAGTATAAATCTAGGGTGAGATGGCTGAACAACACTTTGAGTAACAATTCCTACTTCTTTCTTTCTCTCTTTCTCCCTTCCTTCCTTCACTTTGACTTGTCCATCAGAAGTTCCATCTGCAAGGGTCGTGCCTGCTGACAACACCAGCTCTAATACTGCAGGTTCTCAGGCTGCATCCAGATGTTGCTTACTTATTCCGCTGTCTTTGGATATGCTGGAATGAAGCATGGATATCCAAATATAGCAGAACAAATAAGCAACATCTGGATGCAACAGCAGACTCAAGACGACTTGTACAATGGCAACAAATAATTCATGAAGGGGAAAAGCTATTTGGGGCACCGGGACCACTTCATTACTTCATTAATGGTGGCCAACAGTGGTGGAGAAGAACTGACTGACGCACTCTGTGCTTTGAACATTACATTTGGTGGGTTCCCTTGTGTGTTTGCTTGTAAGAGAGTATTAATGGCAACAGTTCCTTACTGGGTATTCTTTGTTTCTTTCTGCATTGACTCTTACTCCCGATTGTATCCAAGAACAGAGGCTTGCCATCTGCACGCTAATGCAGACTATGGCAGGCCCCTATTCGGAGCTATAATCCAGAATAAGGGCCAATGCAGAAAGGGCCTTAGAGATAGCAGCCCGGGGCCACCTTTTTGTATGGTACCTCAAACACAGACTATGGAAAAAGAGGAAAGTTTAAGTAGATGCTCTTTTTAACCCCCTTTGTCCAGCACTTGAAACTTGTAAATCTGATATTCATAAGGGCTTGTTAGAACAAAGCTCTCACAAGTTTCAAGATTAACTTAACTGTAGTTAAGTTAAATTCCATGTAAATTAATGGAAGAAGCTCATAAGCACAATTTTACAATTGCTTTGCTCTGATTTCAGTAGCGCTCAGGTGCAACCAACTTAGAACTCACTCAACCTCTTCTTAAAACACCCTCAGTCTCTTCTGCTCTATTAAAGACTTCATCCAGACATCAGTTACTTAGTCCACTATATTTGGATATTCTGGAATAAAGCATGGCTATTTCACAATATCCACGCTTTCTTCTGGAATATCCAAATATAAAAGAATAAATAACCAATATCTGGATGCAGCCTAAGCTGAACATTGACTTTGCAGAATCTACTGTTTGAAGATCAAGTACAATTTTGTAATTCTCTGCTGGTGGCAATATGATAAATTGGAGAAATTCATACATCAGCTAAGAAACTAGATTTCCAACACTATGCCATCTTTGATCTATTAAAGATTATTGTGCACAAGCACTTTTCTGACCACCACTACTCAATCTTGCATACATACACAGCATATTCTGTATCTTTAGGTGGTCTATAACAATAATTCAAAGACCTAAAACAGTAATCAAGGCTGCGTCCAGACACGATTATACTGCACAGCAGAACACGCAGTCCCGATTGAGGCATCACACAGGACAATCAATGGATCACTGTGGTGCCGCATTACCTGATCGGGACTGCACAGCCGGCTGTTGCTGCGCAGCAAGTATACTGCACTTTTATATTTAACTGTGGGTTTATTCCGCTAATCTGGAGGCAGCCCAAAGTAAAAGATGTAGAAGGAAAAAAAGATACTCACTCTCCTCATTCTCCGGATATCGAACAACAACTTCAAAAAGCAAACTGAGGGCCCCTGGGTCCTTGTCATACTGGTCACAACCTTGTAGAGAAAGGTCAAAACTACCAGCTATGTTGACTGGTTGAACCCCATCTAGTGGCACCTCTTTTCGCTCCCCATTATGAAATTTGTACTCCAGCCTTTGATATTTCCGTTCACAGTGTGCATTTGTGTGGTTGCGAAAAAACACATCTGCTCTTAAGTTGAATGGGATGTTAAACTGCCACGTCATGAGTTCATCTTCTGGCAAGCCCTGGGGATAATTGGCAGACATCAATGTTGCTGATGATTCATTGTGGAATGTAGATTCGATAATGCACAATCCTATTCCAGAAAGAGAAAAGGAGGTAATATTTGGTAAGGGGATATCTTCACACATTTTTGTCATAATGACTGTGGTCACACCTTCACTTTAAACCTTCTTCAGTTCATCTTCAGGTCTGACTGCTCACACCTTGTCCTTTCTATCCACTTTATTTATGGACTTTCCATTCAGGAATGCCCAAACAGACATTTAGGTATAGGGCGGGATAAAAATCTCAAACCCTTACTAGTTTTCAGCTAAACTAGAAATGTATTTTAGGGACAGAGTTCTCTCCTTTGTTTCCTAGCTACTAGAAAGGATCTTAAAAGGTGTAAACTGAGATTTTGATAAAACTATAATTGAAACAGATCAAGAAGCAACTTCATTTGCTTACTTTGTATAGAAGATGTACTTTCCAGTTTAAAGCCAGAAGCATTGAATTTTGAATTCCAAGGAAGCTGAAGGGTCAAGATAGCTCCTCCTTGTACTTTGACCCGAGACACTGAGCCATTTCTGCAAAAGGTACCAATTGAGACCCTGTTCTGATGAAGACGGTTGCCAATATTATAAAGAATTCCATCAGAGCAAACATCTCCAGGCTTTATTTGTCTTAACTGTGTAGAGAACTTCAGTTCAACTGCAGCTACTTGGTTGGCCTTCACTTCCCAAACGAAGGTTCTGTTAAGGGGCGGCAGTCCTGAAGGCTGGAGAAGAACATCACCAAAAGGGCATAGTTTTGACATGCAATCTAGAAACATACAGACATGAAACAAAGGGATGAGTGTCAGTTGTCCATCTAACCAAATTTCAAGAGTTTGAGCAGTCTAACAAAGCAGTACTATGAGGTCCACCTAAGTTTTAAAAATCTGGTTGCACAATAAAAATGACCACATATCCATGGGGGTGGGGTGGGGACTATAAGACAGGGAAAGAAAAATGTGTATTTTCAGTAGCCACCATTACCACATAATTGCATGTCATCACAGTGGCAGTTATAGGAAAATGTTGCTGGTCAGCCTGTGTGGTATTTCTGTAAACTGTAAGACCAAAAGCCAGACCATTGTCTTTAATTAACAAGAATTCATTGGTTTTACTTATAAAATGCACTTTGTTGCAATTTCAGCCACATGCCAGCCAAATACCACATTAACAAGAAATATTCTGGAGAAAAGGCCCTCTGGAATAATTGCTTGTTGAACAGTCAACGTGGGCCTGGGCCGGTCTATGCATGATGTAGCGTTGGCACATCTAGATATTTTGGCTGCACTAATGGCCATTTGTTGGGATGCGAGAGCAAGTGAAGGTTTTGCCTTTGCCCTCTGCTTGAGATGCCCATAAACAATTAGTGGGCTATTGTGTAGGGCAGGGCTAGATGGGCTGTGGTTCAATCCAGCAGGGTTCCTCTTATGTCCTTAAATACCTGTAACTGCATGAATATCAACCAGCGTGTATGCACAGCTGTCTTTTGCAGTCCTTGTACATGAGCACTGGCCACAGTGAAGACAAACGCTCCATCCACAAGGCAAGTTTTAGTGCTGTTTCAAGAAACCACAACCAAGTTTTCCTGATACAGGTTATAGCAGGATTCAGAGGGGATGTTAGATGGGTTATTGTGGACTTGCCACAGATACACGTGGCTATCTTACCATAGTGCATCCCCATCTGGACTGGGCCTACAAGAAAGGAAGGGACTATTTAAGCCTGATATATAGGAAAATGATACCTTGTTAGTCCATACTAACAGGGTATTTGATTATTAGGGCTCCATACCACATTTCATTCAGAACTATAAGAGTCTTGGGGTACGTCCAGGCACCTTAATACTGTGCAGTGGAATGTGCAGTTGCCGTGGGAACGCCACTCACCATGATTGCGGGATCGTAGTGGCTACGCATGATCCCAACATAACTGCAAATTTACATTAGTGCGGGTAAGAGAACACTCTCTACGCAGTAATTAATTTGAATCTTCCTGCCAGTCCGGGTGGGATGGCAAGAAGAAACAACGAGAGCAGGAAGGGCAGCTGAAATATGATTGGCTGCCTCATCCCACATGATGGCATGCCCCGACTCAACTCTTGCAGCTTCCAATGAGGAAGCTACAGAGGCTGCTTTTAGTCCAGATGGTGGATTGTCGCTTCTCAGCAGGTAAGCTGTGATTTTTCCTATAACTGCCGATTTATTCTGCAAGTCTGGAAGGGTCAGCTCAGTCTTAGCAGAAAAGAGGGACCCCCCCTCTCTTTAGTGGCCAAAAACATAAAGAGTGATTAAGGAATCAGTGAAATGTCAACATCATCCACTCAGGTTTTATCTTCTAGGTCAGGACATGAAAAACAAAAAGGAGGGAGATTATTAAGAAGGATACATTACAAACTAGCAGGGACATGTTCTAGAGAAGAAGACTGAAAGCTGCAAGCCTATTAGGTATTTGTAATCTGCCTTCTACCAAAAGAAGTTAAGAAGTGCATAAGCAGTGATAACCACAGACCTCGGGAGATCACGGGCCCTTGATACTGTGCCTTGTTTCAGGCCAGTGGGTCTGAATCAGTCATGTCTGCTGGTCTGAAACTCAACATGCTATGGCCTGAACCAGCACGATCTCCATGATGATGATGCTCCAGGTTAGTCCACACACCAGCCCCAAAGTTCCCATGAGCTTTGGGGGTGACTTTCAAAAGTCCTGAAGGGCTAGAAATTAAAGTTCTTAGTCTTGGAGCCTCCTGAGGACCCATTTTGGCACTGTGCTTTGGTGTACCACCAGAAAGGGTCCCATGGTAGTCCCATATGTGAACTCCTGGTTATTCAGATTAAGGGCCCTTGATCGATAACTGGATCACGCTCCTGCCTCTGAGGATGGAATGTACCAGTGAGGGGTGGGGCCTCACATTAGCATGCAAACTGATGATGCCCAAAAGAGGACAAGGGATCACAGCACCAAACTCAGGTAAGTTCAGAAAGGCACATACTCATACTTTCCAGTGTTCAAAACTGAAAAATTAATTCCTGGCTTTGCAAAGTCTGAAAGCCAGAAACTCCAGAAAGAGGCACTCTAGGAGCATCCATTTTGAGTCTTGGTAGAAATCCTACTGGTAAAAGCTTACTTTGGCCATATATATGGCCTCAAATGCCAATACAGTATATCTTAGGTGCCACATCTCCATTTTTAGTGCCAAATGCCACCATCTCAGGTGCCTGTGAGTGAGGGTGCTAAATAACATTCAGAAGACAAGCACAACAGTGTCTTTGAATATCTGAGTGTGCTGTTAAATGATACCTGGAAACACCTAAAGGTGCTGGCATCTCCACAGAGACACCTGCCTCCAGGCATCTCCCACCATAGCCATGGAGATACAACCCAAGTGGGAGAAAAATTAGACACATTTCTGCATATTCACATTGTTTTGAGCAATCAAGAAAGGAAAACTTTTTTTAAAAAAACAAGAAAAGCATGAAAAAATGCAAGATTGTTTTTTCTATCATGATAGTTTGATCATAAGCAAGGTTTTGGGAACCATCTTCAGTTTTTATCCTTTTAAGCCATTAAGTGCAAAACTTACCAATATTCTTTTCAATCACTAATGTCCAAAATTTCTCTGGTGTCTTACAACCGAAAGTGAAATTAACTTGCTCTCCAGGACTTATTTTCTGTTCAGTAAAATACTCCTTTCCTTCTCTACGCAGTGCACACTTGGTTGGCGAAGGAGGTCTAATTACAACTGTCATGTCGTCACCACGACGAAGGAAGATTTCAAAGGCACCTGAAAAGATTTTTTTTAAAAAAACCGTATCAAATTTTTGTTTACAAAATGGCAGCCAATATCTTCTGAGACAGGCAGTCTCATCTTCTGAGACTATAGATTCAGTCCACAAAATCTAATCCAGGTACAATCACAGTAGTGTTATGTGAATTCAGAATTGGCTTTTAATGCATTTGATTAAATACAAATTGCTTTCCATGCATTCATTTCCCCTTTCCATATACTTACATTTTCTGCTGCTACTTTACCTATTTATTTGCATTTTTATCCCATTGTATAGTCAAAGGTCTCGGAGCAGATTACAACATCAAAAGCCAAATAAACATACCAAAACAATAATAATGCCTGGGTGAGGAAGAAAAAATGTTTCCTTATTTAGCCAAAAGCCAGGGCAATGAGGTGTGCCTTTGTGGCTTTCCTGAATATGTGAATGTGCCTGACACACTTCAGAGGGGAAACTATTCCATAATCTGGGAGCCATCACTGAGAAGGCCCTATCCCAGGTGCCTACCCCCTTTGGTTACTGAGGGTGGTGATACAACCAGGAAGGCCTCCCCTACAGACTTTAAGACACAAGCAGGTTGATATGGAAGAAAGTGTTCCTTTAGATATTTGGGGGCCAAGTCATTTAGAGCCTTATAAGATAAACACCTTGAATTGGGCTTGGTAGCAAATCGGCAGCCAGTGTAGCTCTTTTAAGACCAGCATGATGTCTTAGTGGGAAAGGTAAAAAAAAGATTCACACTAAGAAAGCACAGGTGAAAATAAAATTTTCTCCGCTGTGCAAGACAGACTGATTCTCCCAGAACTGCAACGGCACCACATTCACATAGCATTTTGTTAGGGATAGTTCCATAGCTGGAGGAAAGAGAGATGGTCTGCCCCATGGTACAAACTAGGCAAGTACACAAAAATCCGATCAAATGAGCTGAATTTCGACATTCAAACTTGAATAGAATGTCCCAAAATTCAAATGTAAACATTTCAATCGAATTTCAAACTTTCGATCTATTTGTTCGAATTATCCGGACATTTGTATTTGTATGGGTTTGTACACGATGCGTACTTGAAGATCTGCATCTTTCCCGCATCTGTATGGATTTGTACGGGACAAAAATGGGTTACATATGGGATAACTACGGGATACATACGGACATGTACGGATGTGTATGGATGTGGGGAAGATGTGTACGTGCACATACGAATGTTGCCGACATTCGTCTGTGCAAATTCAATCGAATAGATTCAAATTTGGTAAATGCGAATCGAATCTTGTTAAATTTGAATTTAAAAGATTCGATTCAAATCAGATTTTGGGGTAATTTGATGCAATTTGAATAGAACGTCAAAAAAATTCATGCACATCTCTAGTACAAACAGGCGTTTGGCCTCAAGCGCATGTATCCTTGAAAACATGCCAAGCATTTTAGTACAGATAACCCCAAAAAGAGAGAAAGGGAGAGAAACCCTAATCTAAAACATTTTAATATATGTCATTTGGCATTTTAAGAAATAATTACAAACAATTAAATATGAACGTTTCTGCATTTAAATTGACATTTTATCAAACAATTACAAATAACTAAGTATGAAGATTTCTACATTTAGACTGAGATCCAGTATCTTTGATAGCTGTCTATCTTCTGAGCAGCATTTTTCAGAAGTTTCCAGGTAAGGGGAACAAATCACAGCAAACATGGCATCTTTGTGGAATTTTCCAAAACAGCAATTTTACAGGATATTGGCACAGTACCCCCAAGACCGTATGCTGTGGGGGGCTGTAATGCCTAGCCAGGAGTTAATTACCCTCAGCCCGACACCCACAGCTCTCACAGTCTTTTATTTATAAATAAACTCTTGGCACTCCCTCCTGGTATCTATAATCAACCCCCAGCTACAACGTTCAACTGGCCAAGAGATTCTTGCTGCCGCCGGTCAAGGCACACTTTCAATAACTTTTACTTCTTAAAGAGACAGCGCCCTTTCCCCTGAGCTCCCAACTGCCGTTAGAAACAACATGCGAGTTCAATCTCTTTTAAAACACTTCAGTAACTTCTTTATTTGTTTACAACTTCAGGCTTATCAACAATAACTTTCAGCACGTTTCAACATAAACAGTTTCTTTTACTAGCCCCTCAGCTATCTATCAGGACCCCCTCCTATCTATCTTCAAAGGTACTAGAGACCTGTTTCTGACCCTACCCACACCAGCCCATCAGTGTTGTACAGATCAAGAACCTCTATTCTCTCCTATCAAGTCCTTTTATACGGCACTCAGGGGTTTGCTCTCTCTCACTGGACTTTTTTTGGACTGACACCCCCCTCCTTGCCTGTGCTGGTAAGCCACGCCCACTTCTAAGCCCTAAGCTGCCCTGAACTCTAGGCTTCACTGCCTATGCTTAATACTTACCAAAAGGGGTTGCCACAGGGGCTAATGCTGTGATTGTGTCTGGCAGTTCCAATATAATCCCAGGAGAATCACAAGTTATAGCCCACATCTTGAGGCATCCAGAAATCAGGTTCAGTCCATCATAACTTGATGTTCTCTCACATAAATAACAGTTGGTTTTTTGACCCTGCCTTTCTCCCACAGGTTTCACCTGTGATCTTACAAGATCACTGGTGTTTTTTACCCTCCAAATTTCTCCGCCGTAATCCCCACTGCAGGCAGGCAAACGCACAATTTTGCACACCACAAAACACTAATCACAATGAGAAAGAGACTGTGCATTCAGAATGGTTAAAAAAGGAAGGTACATATTCTAGAAAGAAACTTTTTAATCTGTCCCCACAAAAATTAGAACAGATGACTGTGCTATATTTATCTAGTGCAGCTAGGTCTCTATATATGCAATTGCCAGATTCGTTAACATAACCAGTTGCAAAACAATACATTACATAGCTGCAGGCATAAATTAAAATAAAATATGTACATAGAGATAAGTGAGTAGGTTGAGGAACTTCTGTGAGAAAGTTTGGCACAACTACTAAAGTAAAGTATTTCACATTAAGATTGCAAGTCCCATCTACTCAAACAAGGCCAAATATTTAATAAAATCACCACAGCGGTTTTAAAAAGAAAATACCAAGCACATTTCAACACTTCACAACATTTAAAAATTACATTAAAAAGAATAATTCCCCACTCATCTGGTTCTGCATTGCTCCCTATTATTAAATTGCATTTTTAACTTGCCCTGGGACTGCAGGGTACAGGCCTCAGTGCAGTTTGGAGGCAATTAAACAGCATAAAATCTAAATAAAAACAAATTTAAGAAAGGAAAATAATATAGTGCACAGAAGGGGAGAGCAGAGAATGAACTTTCAACCAAGGAACTGGATGGCCCACATGTCTGCACTTCTTCTGAAATAAAGAGTTTTAACTAGGGATGTGCACAAATATTCATAATATTTGAAATTTGTCCAAATTCGGCTGAATTCGGAAATTCAAACTCGAATCGAATGTTACGATATTCGTATACTGACATTCGAAGAAATATGAATGTTTCTGGACATTCACACAAATAGTTCAGACATTCGTTAAACTGGGAAAACATACTGGATACGTATTTATTTCTATCAGATATGTATCTGTTCATATCAGATACGTATTCATTCGTATCCAATATGTAGTGAATGTTTATATGAATATGTACAAATAAATTCATATCGAATACAATTTTACCACATTTGAATGTGATCTATTCATACAAAACAGATTTTTGAACATTCAATTCGTTTTGAATCAAATGCCAAAAAAAATTTGTCCACATCCCTAGTTTTAACTTCTGACAGTGTACAATTTTAACTTTCAGCCATGTATGCTAGCTTTGCGAGGGGTGACAGAAACAATATTCTGTGTTATAAGATAAAAATGATAATTCGCACTGATAACCAGTGAATTATCCGATCTGTATATGATCTGTATGCATTTCAGAGATTCTCGAACTATGGACTATAGCAAGTCTCGAAGCTGCACCCAGAGGTCTGGCTAGTAGAATGGTTGCCTAAGTACATCTTTCAGGCTGGGGGGACAAGCAAGATGCCTCTGAGGCCATTTGCTGGGATGCAAGAGCAGGAGAAGGTCTGCCCTTGTCTCTGCTTGAGATGCCCATAAGCAACTGGTGGGCCACTGTGTGAGACAGGATGCTGGACTAGATGAGCTGTGGCCTGATCCAGCAGGGCTCCTCTTATGTTCTTATAACAGTGTCCGCATCTGTTTTTTCCCCACTGACAATGGAGATCAAGATCATTTTGTATGTTGCAATCTAATTTTCGTTCCTTGAAAATGACTACAGGCACCATTTGGCAGCCTTGCCTAATGTCTGTGATTTTCACAATACAGAGCTTGTTTTGACAGTTATGCCAAAATGAACAATCTGCCAAGGCCTATATGAGTTCAGACATAATGCATGAATCAAGCCCAATACATATCATCTTCACCAGTTGAGTACCTTGACATTTCTCCAAGCACTGCCTACAAGAAAGAACTCCAGATTCTCAGAAGGCAGGTGGAATAGTGCCCTCAATGCTAAATTTTAGCAGCATAAGCCCCAAAAAAGGGTCCAGGACACATGCTCCTCCTTTCTCTGGTTCACACACATTAAACAACACATTCAGATATCATTTCAACACAAAGTCAATGGCTGAGCAAGAAAGGGAGTACTCTAAACTAATTCAGTCCAGGTAAGTAATCGCTGGATTCCAAACTTCCTTAAAAGAATATCTCTTTCCTCCCCATATAATGGCACCACTGGGAAGTAATCAATTTAGTTGCTGCATAGTCCAATAATTTGTTATATCAAGTAGTAAGTGTCAGAGTAGAGTGTTGCTTCCAGTTCTTAGCTATTACATATTTACCTGCCAATAGTAGAAAATGTAACTGACAAATTAAGAGAGCAGTTGAATACATCAATTTCCCTTACACCAGAAATAGCTACATTGCATATTTTCCCGGAATCTGTCACACCTATCTTTGGTTTTTGATATTAAGCATTAAAGTACAAAAACTACAGATTTGAAGTGCATAAGCTACACAAAGGAATTACACTCGGGCTGTGATCAGACACAGGAAGAAAAGCACCTCTGAGGTGACTTAGAGATGACTCTGAAGTGGGAGTGTTATCAGGTTGCCGTTCCTTCCTCATCTAAATATTCTGTGCTAGAAAAGGTGGATTAGAGACATCTTGGGAACATGAGGGACACACACTGTCCCTCTCAGGTGTCTCTGAGGTACGCTTTTTTATGACTGAATACCGCCCTGGTCATGCTGAGAGATGCTGTCTCCCAGAAGTACATTTTCCTGAGGAAAGTTACTTGCTTTATATATTATCTATCTTATCTAATCTTTTGAGCTACCACAGGATATTCATTGAATAGACTATCTGGATTAGGACCACTAATGGACCCATTTTAACTGGAACATGATGCCTGTTTCTTGACACCAGAAATTAAGAAGGATCACAAGAAACTAGAACATGTCTACCAGAGAGGAAAAAGATACCTGGGGAAAGGTCTCAAGAACAAGATTTGTGAGGAAAGATAAGGAAATGCTGGGCCCCATCACAAAGTAGGACACCAGGAACAGCAAGGCAGGAGTGGATTTCCTGCATCAGCAAAAGATTAATTTAGATTTTACTTGAACTCTTCCCAACTCACTGACTCATTGCATCTCCTCCACACAGACTGCCTTGTATTAATCTCACAATTTGTGAAGTTATTACTAGACATATTAATAATGGTGAACACACTGGGTGCTTCAATAATCAGTTAATAATATCATAGACACGGCATACTACACTATGGTAAGTGCTTATATGTCAAAAAGACGTTACCTTGAATTGCTTTATGGAGATAATATAGCTGTAACCGGCCAAACATCCTGCTAAAAGACACCTCTGTCCTAACATATAAAGCCCTAAATGGCTTGGGCCCTGGGTATCTGAAGGAGCCCCTTCTTCTATATAGACTTGCCTGGGCACTGAGATAGCAGGGAGAGGGCCTTCTTGTAGTTCGCTCTCTTTCAGATGGATAAGGCATAGGGGCTTGCAGGAGAGCCTTCTCTGTTGTGGCCCCCAGACTCTGCAACAGCCTGCTTCTTGAGGTTTGCCAGGTGCCTACACTGTATAGTTTTCAGCACCTGGTAAAAACATATCTTTTTACCCAGGATTTTGCTTTTTAAACAGCTTCCTCAGGGTGCTGTCCTTTAAGTGAGGGAGGGGGTTATATTTTTAATTAAGTTTTACTATTTGATGTTTTAATTTCGTTGTAACCCGCCTTGGGACCATTGAGTGAAGGGCGGGATGTAAATTTTCTAAATAAATAAATAAATTAGACACAGATGTAGGCCAATTCTGTTATTCTATAAGCAGAACTTCCTTTGTAAGCCTAAACATCCACCAAAAATGGAAGCTAAGATTTTTGCTCAGCTTTCCAGCTTAGCAATGATCTTTAGAAGGACTAAACAACTTAGAATTAGCATTTGAGGAAGTCGTATAGAGAACATTGTGTCTTGATATTTTCATGCAACAAGCCATGATTCATCCTAAAATGTTGGAATTTATACATATGGGTAATCTATGCTCCTCACTGCACGTTTCCTTGTGCATTTCTTGTAAACCTAACAAGATTTTCATCAGGAGGGGATTTCTTTGGTTATAAACTACAGCTTTGCCACAATGACACTAAATGATGGTGACAAGGAATGTTCAGTACAGTCCTTCCCTCACCCTCTGCCTCCTTGCTCAATCAAAGTACACAGAATGGCCAAAGGCTGTCTACAGATGGCAAGAGACATTGCAGGTTAAGATTGCCTCTCACCATCACCCACCAGAGGTTCTGCAAAACTCAGCTCACCTGCACATCTGGTGGAGACGCACACAAAATCACCTGATTGAGCACTTCCAGGATCCTGAAGAACAACCACTCCCTTTCTTTTCTTTTTTCTGCACTTAGCCGGCTCCCAGTTCTCAACTAGGCAATTTTGTTTGCACCTTGCCAGACGCACAGGCAAGCAAAGCTATTATAGAAAACCCAGACTTGCTAATGGATTTCCTGTAATGCTGGTGTAATGGCTTTTCAGAATGTTACACCTGGGTTCCCTCCAGTCTACCGGAATTAATCCGCAGTTAAAGGTAAAAGTGAAGTATGCTTACTGCGCAGCAACAACTGGACGTCCCGACTCTTGTCTTGCTGTTCTGCATTCACTGGAAGGAAACTTCAAATTTTGTTTATACTGAGCAGCGAGCGTCCTTTATCCAGCATTAAGGTAAGTGCGCAGTCCCACTTGGATAATGTGACACCACAACGATCCATCGATCATCATCTGTGACACCTTGATCGGGACTGCGCATTCCACTGTGCAGTATAAACATGTCTGGAGGCAGCCCTGGTGATGGGAAGGCCAAGGGAATGTCTGGTGATCCCAGCACAATGCCTGGAGCCTTGCACTATTTACCTGATACCTGGAAGCAGCAAAACAGAAAGAGCAAAGAAAACACTGTGCCTATCCAATCCAGTTACCTAAATATCCTTAGAGAAGTAGACAAGCTGTCCTAATTCTACACAGATGCTCTTCACCTGCTGCAACTGGAGTTGTTGTTAAGGGCTGAACTAGCAATATCTGGCAACAATAAAGAATGGCTGTTTTTGATTTAAAGGTAACCTGCCCAGCCCCAGGCAATTTTTCTTGAGATATGTCTAGTACAGCTAAGCCTCCTTTCTTAAGTGCTATTAAAACATCAGACGCACAAAATTTATAAGCACTTGCTGTTTATGACATGCAGGAAAATGTTTTTTGTACTCTAGGTTACAGCTATGTGTGCAAAATATTAAATACTGTGAGTACCTAAGATGAAGCCCTAGAGATCCACAATCAGCATAACCAAGACTCACCCAGACCAACCAGTTCTGTCATTCCCCCCCCTCACCCCAATTCTTTCGTCTCTAAACACCATTTGCAGGGATTTGAGAACAAATGAGGGTTTTGCCTTTGTCTTCTGCCTGAGGATGCCTGGAAGCAATTGGTGGGCCACTGTGTGAGATAGGATACTGGCCCAGATGGGCTATGGCTCCTCTTATATTCAACAGTATCCCAATGACCTGTTTCAAAGAGGTTGGTGAATCTAATCCGGCACAGCCTCTCTCAGCATTTCTCAAGCACTGACAGCCATGAAGGAAAGAAAGGAGATGTGGGGAATTTATCTCTGCGACCATGCTGCTATTTCCACTCCTCCTCCCATCTGCTTTTCCATCCACCAGGATAAATCTCACCCTCAACCTGAAGAGAGTTTAACTAGAAAGGTAATGGGAAAACTGACAAGCCGGATGTGAAGGGGCATGAAGGTGCTCCTGGTTCTTCACATCAT
The DNA here is from genome assembly GCA_023333525.1 of Aspidoscelis tigris stejnegeri. Lineage (NCBI taxonomy): Eukaryota > Metazoa > Chordata > Lepidosauria > Squamata > Teiidae > Aspidoscelis > Aspidoscelis tigris. The sequence continues at coordinate 22,711,800 of JALMGA010000008.1, forward strand.
CATCCAATCCTGTAAGCCCATTTTGGTCTAGTGTTTAGGGAGCCAGATTCTTATCTGGGAATACTGGGTTTGATTCTGCACTCCTCCACGAAGCCAGCTGGGTGACCTTGGGATAGCCATAGTTCTCTTCTGAGCTATCACAGCCTCACCTACCTCACAGGGTGCCTGTTGTGGGGAGAACAGAAGGTTTATCAGCTGCTTTGAGTCCCCTTAAATGGGTGAGAAAAGTGAGGTAGAAAAGCCAACTCTCCTCCTCCTCACTGCATGCATTTACCCAAATCTTAGCCAGAGCCTATGGGTCTTTCCTCATCGGACAGTAGATCAATGGTCCAGATAGCAGAGGCTCGCTCCCTGCCATGCTTCACCTGCACTGGATGAAGCATTGATTGGGCTAGGGCACTGAAAATGGTTTCCTAGCTTGGTATAGCTGTTGACCTTAATATACGCTCCCATGGCCCTGGATACTCCAGGGGACATTCTTTGGTAGTGTTCCAGTAAGTGGGTCCACTCCAGAACTATTCAGTCCGGAAACTCCAAAGGCAGGGAACAGAGTTCTGCACAGGCAGCAGCAAGGCTGTTGTAGTGGAACAGACTGTCCAAATACAAACAGTCCTGTCCTGCTCCCCTGGAAACCTTTCCCAACTTGGGATGGGTTGCTAGTTCTAGAACAGGGAGTCCTGTCCCTTTCCAGAACAGAGGGGAGAGTGCAGAAAGGACCTTTGACAGCAGTGTCATCAAGGGAATGTTTACAGAATGTCTGCTATGTGTTCTTCAAAACTGTATGCCCTGTATCTGGTCTTAACTAGCAGTTTCAACAGCACCCGAGTATCTTAACAGTATCTCTGTGCTGAGACTAGCAATGGAACAAAGAACAACAGAGGCTTTTCCAAGAGAGTTTGCTGCTCTTGAATATGGGCCTAAAGCAGTGGTTCTCAACCTGGGGGTCGGGACCCCTTTGGGGGTCGAACTACCCTTTCAGAGGGGTCGCGACGAGTCTTCCATCGCCCCTCCCTCCCATCTCCCAGCTGCTTCACCCCCATGGTTGGGGGTCTCCACAACATGAGGAACTCCATTAAGGGGTCGCGGCATTAGGAAGGTTGAGAACCACTGGTCTAAAGGGTGCCCAACTGTGGTCCTCCAGGTGCTCCTGAACTACAGTTCCCAGCATTCTGTGCAATTCCCTTTGGAATAGAAGGCTGGAATCTGTAGTTCAGCAATATCTAGAGTGCCATGGAGGTACACCCCATTTTAGAGCAGCACAATGCTTGTGTCAGACAGATCTTAGGTTTGTGGCTTGTTATTGAAGGCCTTGTACAGGTAAAGTGGGGCACTGCAAGGCAGGAGGCTAGCAGAATCCCCTTCCATGCCGGACCTCAACTATCAAGATGGCCATCTGGATCATCTGAACAGTCACCAACTAATTGTTGCTGATCTGTAAACTCCTTCTGCTTGGTGATGACCAAATGGGGATAAAAGGCTCCACATAATGTGACAGAAAAACGCAAAGCAGGCAAACTGTGATTATATAAAAATCATCAATAGTCTTTCCACCCGCTCCTTTGGTTGCCATGATGTCTTATGCAAAAGGAGGAAGTACAGAAAGACTGGACAAACACTCAGCTCAGATAAGAGCGACTTTGAAAAGCAAACGTCAACAAACAGAACATCAGCAGCAAATCAATGTTTTAAAAGGTTGAACCATATTTTGAAGTTAAATGTATCTTTGCAGCTGAATTCAGGTTTTCCAAATCCACATTTTATCATGTGCATCTGTGCATGCAACGCACATAAGCATGCAATTTAACGCAATACAATAGTCTCCAAAGACATACCATACACCACAGATGCCCCAAAGGGTTTTTCTACAGCCCATGAGAAGATGATCAGTCCACGTCTGTTTTATTCTGTTTATACGGAAAAAGAACCAGTTTCTGACTCTGCAAGCCCAGTGGTCCCTCAGGTTTTGCAAACCCCGTGTATGAAACTGTTGAGCACCTTTGCTGTATGCAAACGCAACATTCACAGGCTGAAACAAAAACTGCTACGACAGAACACTGACTTGCTAAGCTAAAAGAATGAACCAACATACAAATATACGATTTCAAACACTCAAGAATACTTATTGTACTTTGCACATGTGGAAGAAAGAGTTTTCTGTAATTCTCAGCATACAGTGACTTTCTTCCTGATACATACACACAGCAAGGGCACAAAAACCAGGAAGTTATTCAAAGGACACAAAAAATGGCCTGTGACCACAGAAAGATGTTTATTCTGCTAAGAGAAGCTTTTGCAAAATACTAAGCTGCAAGGGTAGGACTTGATTTCAAGGAGCCTAATCATGTGTTGCTACATTTCTACTTCTTCTAAACAGATGAGATTAAAGTGACACACTGGAATGCCCTTTTAAAGACCAAATGAGTGCTATGGGAAACTATTTTCTTCAGATTCTTCCCATGGCATTCCTGCAGCTTTCCAAGCTTGACAAGGAGGGATGTGCCAAACTCACATGCATCAAACATGAACAGAGGTTAGAGGCCAAGGACTACTAGGTGCTCTTCCTAAAAGCCATGGTTCTATTTGGCTTTCCTACCTTACCGGCAAGTACAGCTGTGAAGTAGGGCACTTACCCTCTTTCTCCACTTCTCATCACCCCCATATAAGCCCCTCCATGGGCAAGGCCTGCAGCCTGTGATGGCGACCTAATAGCACATGCATGGAGAATGGTTGCACGCATGTCATGCAAAGCAGTTGCATGTCACCACCATATAACAGCACCTTTTGCATTTATAAAGGTATGAATGATGTGAACTCAGCTATGAGAGAATGGTTATAGCTGATAATACAGCAATTCTGAACACAATATGTTCCCTTCAGTTGCATTCAGTAGCAATCTGGAATGTTGAGGATCAAGGTGCTGTTTGGCACTCCAGTTACTATGTCTCACCCCTCCATGCCCTTGAGCTGCTACTATTCACATGGGCTGTTTTTCCACTAGCAATGAAGACCCCATTAGGAACCCAATAGGCCCTTGATTGGTATGGATTTCTTACGTACCGTACACACACAAGACCCCTTCAAGATCCCATTAGGACACCATTCTGAACGTGCCCTATCCAAGAGTGCCGGTGAAATCTGGATTTAAGGGGGTCTTCAGGCCCTTAAATCCAGATTAACGCTAGATCTCTTTAATGGTGTCTTCCATGCAGAGGCATGGGGTCCTCACCAGGGGACTTTTTGCACGTACTGCATCATGGTGATGGCAATGGGTACTATACAGGGCCACCATGCGGATGCCATAGCACCTATCCTGAGGACCCGGATTGAAGACACCATTAAAGGGGTCTAGCATTAATCCAGATTTAAGGGCCCAAAGACCACATTAAATCCGGATTGTGCCGGTTCCTGTGGGTACAGCACGTTCAGAATGGAGTCCTAATGGGGTCCTTAAGTGATTGTGTGTGCAGAAGGTACATAGCTGATCCATACCAATAGCATGCCTATCGGGTTCATAATGGGGTCTTCCTTGCAAGGACCGGATTCCAATGAGGACAGCATCTCAAAGATCCAGAACTTCTAAATCTGGATTAACAGAAGCAAGTGCAAAAACAGCCATGATCTGATATTTCATGACACTAATCAGGTCATCTAGAAATTCTCAATTAAAAGCCCAGGTGAGCAAATAGGCTTATGGTAGAACTGGCAAAAAAAGAAAGGAAGTTATTTCTGGTTCCTATCCCTGCATTCAAATGGTTCTAGCAATATCACTTTCTAAAATATTAATTTAAAATGCATTTGCCAAGCTCTGTGTCTACAAAGCACCAATGAATTCAAAAAATTCACTGCTGTCCTGGATACCGTTCCCTCAGCTGACAGGTTCCTCATCATGGCAAACTGGATGCTGGTCCTTCGATCTGAATCAACAGAGCTCTACTGTTTTTAAAGATAAATATCCAAGGGGAAAAAATTCCAAAGCTTCCAGCAAGATAAGTCATATCCTTTGGGATTTTTTTTTCTGTCTTGGGCTAAAGAGTTCGAGAGTCAAATCACAATTCCTGTCTGGTTCATATTTAGTCAACACCTGGCTATGCTTGACTAGAAACCACAATTGTCTTGAGTAAGACCGCCCATCCCAATCCAGCTTAAAATCCTTGCAACTACTACTCATACCTTTTCATTGTTCAGAGTCTGTATATCATTTTTCATTTCTAATTATGGGTGTTTTTCCACTGTCAAAAAGTACCCATTTTTGCACCCATTTAGGACCCATTTGGGTGTGAGCCAGATGATCCCATTTCCACCACGGCACCCATTTGGGACCCGATTGTTTCCACTGCCGTGCGGGAAATCCAGATCTAATGGGTACATTTTGGCCTTTAATCTGGATTTTCTGTAGACCCCATTAATGGGGTCTTCTGCCAGAAAACCCGGATTAAAGGGAGCCTGTTTCCACTGGAAACAGCCAATGGGGTCCAAAGGAGGCTAGGGGGAGGGGATGAACCCATTGGTGTCCCCCTAAACCTAGGCTCCGAAGTCACTTTGAAGCCACTTTGAAGTCATTTCAAAGTCTGTGCAAAATAGCTCCGGAGTGCCTTTGAAGTCTGTGCTGATCTTCAGAGTGACTCCGAAGTGACTCCAAAGTGACTCCAAGTGGCTTCGAAGACTGCACCCCCCTGCCCCCCGAAACACCTGGGGTAACAGACTGACCCCTTGGGGGTCAATCCGGATTCCCCACATGGGTGCAAAGCTGTTTCCACAGCAGGGGTGTTAGCACCCATTCCTAATGGGTGCTACACCTCTTGTGGAAACACACTGGGTGCTTCCCTTAATCTGGATCTACTAGGAATGTACCCATTCCTTAGATCCAGATCTTCTTAGATTCGGATCTAAGGGTTGCAGTAGAAAAACACCCAATAAGGGAGAGTGGTCTATTATTTCCTTCTCCATGACTTTAATTAGATTACAAGAGACAAATAGGAATTTGCAACTTCTAAAATGACCTTATTTGGGGATGTTTACTAGTAATAAGCAGGACAGCTTTTGACAAGATCTGTTTGCGTACACATGTATCGGACCAAGCCTCCTTTGGGGTAACTCTAATCTTATCAGTGAAAAGGTTCCTGCCAAGTCCCAGGAAGCCAGATTTTCTCAATAAACTAATACAACTTACTGGCCGTGTTGCAACTACAGCATTAATAAGGAACCAGCCACTAAGTCCCATTTCCTGCTTACTCTCTCAAATGAGTCTCCTTCAGTTGGGATGGCATTAAGTATATAAGGTAAGAAGAAGAAAGAAAGAAAACAAAAATTAAAACATGGAAATTTAGATGGGATACAGGCTCCCCATCTCCAAGAATACTAAAGCCCTTTCTGTACTTAATCTTGGGTCTCCTCATCTGCACAATACTGTGGATCATTAATCCTGTTAGTCCTGCTCTGTCTGCTACATCTGAATATCTTATGGACCAGTTTAATTGGGTCCACAAAGACAACTAAGAGCCTTCTGGACCATGGAAGTTGTGCAAATGGCATGCTTCCATGATTTGGAACTACAGGGGGCTGCATTCCTAGCTGTTGGGAATCAGCAGCTGTGAAGCTTATGTGAGGGAAGTCATGGGCTGGATCAGTGCCATCAGTACCAGATGATGTTGATCTGTCCCATGGCTCTACACAATCTGGATCAGTGGGTCTGGTTAATTGGATCCACTGATCTAGATCAAACAGATGTAAGTGCAAAAAAGACCCAAGAGTGTTTTTTTTTAAATTGAATTATAAGCAACTATGTTAGATCAGAGATTAGGTGTGGTGCCATTTGCTTCATCTCTGGAATTATTTATAAAAATCCATCATATGGAGCAATTATACATGTTCTGCACAATTAAAGCTCTGAAGAAACTTCAGCACACACAGAGGAGTCAGGCTTGATAGAACTCTATGCAACACAGCAACTGCATATGACACTAGAGGACCTGGAACAGTTGACTTATCTAGGTTAATCTTGCAACACTTAAGAGCAGCTGACTCCTAATGAGCTATCAGACTGAAGTCAATCACAATGACTTGTTCCAACCTGAGTGTACTGGTTCAGCTGAGTAACATGCACACTACAACAAAATGCTGGCATCAAGACGGGACCAGATTATCCAATGTGAACATCTCCAGTAGCACAGAACCCTCCCCACCTTAAGGAGATTTTGAAAACTTGCAATGAAACATGGAGAAGATATCTCTGTAGTCTCTGGTTTTCAGACTGCAGGACAATTTGAAGACAAAGTCACCTGAATGCTACTAACTTACATTTTGCTATCAGGCCAGAAAGGTAAACAGGGCAGCCATATTGTACATACCAAGCAAGATCTTAAATCCAGAGAGGATTAAGAAGGAAGAACCAGTTTGGTGTGTTGATTTCTGAACAGGCATGGGAAATATCTATAAAGGGTCTTCAGAAAGCAATCCTAAAATACCAGGAAAGATTTTCACCAGAGTATGTACAGGATTGCAGCCTAAGATGATGGGCCTCTAGTAGTGCAGGAGTTAGAACCACCTAGGGGTCCCTCAGTTTAGTTCTCCCCTCTGCCCTGGAATCTTTCTGTATCTTTCCAATTTTAAGTAAAACACTCTCACTACCTTGTGAATCGCTTTGGGAGCCCCTAAGACAGTTGGATGGACCACAGGCAAGACCTGCAGTCAACCTATTGTCAAATGCTGACACTTTACGTACTGAGCCTTGTCCAGGAATATATCCCAAAATAGGGAGCCTGTCCCAAGACCTGCCAAAGTCTGCACTAGCAGGTGGGTGGCAGGTCCCTGTTCTCAGATATAATTTGGAATAAGGCCCAGTGCAGAAAGGCTGTTGTGTTTACACACCTTTGGATCACACTGGGGAAGCTGAGAGGGACAATGGGGATGCCAGAGACAAATGGAGAAGAGACAGCAGAAAACGTTGCTCTGCCATCTTGCTCCCAACGGTATGGTGGAAAAGTTGTGAACAAAATTGTCTGAGGGGAGTGAATGAGAAGCAGCACGCTGAGGATCTTTATTTATAGTGATTTTATGGTGACTTGCCCTGAGGCCTTTGGGTATAGGACAGTATAAATATATACCTATAAGCCCAGGCTCTTTCCCAGGAGGCCAACAGCAGCCGCCTAAGCTATTTTAAAGTCGTCATATAAACAAGGCCTCCAAGTGCAGCATTTGAGTCAAGACAACCAACACAACATTTGTATTTATATACCTTCTCCCCCTCAAAAAAAAAAAAAAAGCTGAACATGGTTTACAACAGGAAAAAAATACAACAAAAAGTCCAATACATAAAATCTAGGGATGTGTATGAATGGGTTTTTTTTTTTTTGCATTCAATTTGTATTGGACCAAATGTAAGAAAATTTGAATTAGTTTGAACAGATCCCCTTCGGATGTGTGAGGAGTCTATTCAATATGAATGTATTCGTACAAATTCATACAAATATCCAATATGAATGCACATGTATCCAATACATATCCCAGAATATATCTGCTCTGAAAATGTCCAATCCACTTTGAATCCGTTCTCAATCCACATTAAATGCACTCTGGATCCACTGGAGATGTGACTTACACAGCCGCTTTCCCACCCCCCTGATTCATGAATGTTCCAAAACATTTGTATGAATACAAATGCCAGTGTGCGAATGTGATTCGTGTACAAATGTCTGAATTCGTACGAATATCAAATGTGAAGAGTATTTATACGCATCCCTAATAAAATCAAATATACATTTTAGACAACATACAGGAAACTGATATTTAAAAACTGTAACACATAGTATAGGGTAAAAGAGAGTGAAACACTAAAATAATATTACTTGAAGATGATAAAAGAAAACTAAACAAAAGCTCCAACAGCCAGGTCAGGTATTTTGCTTTTCCATCACTGGCCAGAAGCAGCAACAATTCTTAGGTCCAACCTTTGGCGTTCAGCCCAGGTCTTTCTCTTCTTCTGATACTGCTAGATTCCAGTTCCAACCAACCTCAGTCAATATGGCTGATGATCAAGGATGAAGAAAGCCGCTGTCTGAGGGTGCGTCTTCATGGCATAGTTATCTCGAATTCAAAACGTTTTGAGTTTGCGCAGTTCAGACGGCACTTCGGATTAACACGGTATTTCCGTGTTAAAGGATGTTATCCCGATTAGAAATAAATCCTGATCTCAACAGGTCTCACTCCGGATCGTGCGTCGATACGTGTTTCCTTTTTAACTGTGTGGACAGTATCGTTCCGGGATGAGATTCAGTGTTAAGGCTGTCCCGCCCCCCCCAATCGCACTGTAACCAATGGCTGAACGTATTAGAAGCACGTCATGATTAGGGTTTCCTTCATTGAAAAAATCCACCCTCAAACACCCACTATAAACTTCCAGTCCTTAAAGCTGAAACACTGTATCAATCTAAGCACTTCACACCTTAAAAACAATGTTGCAATTTTGCGCAATTTCAGACCTTTGAAGGTTCGGAACAGTCGCTTTCAGCCCCCTTAAGGGTGAGAAGGCTTGTCAGCCACTTAGTCCCTTGAAGGGTGAAAACAGAATGTCAACCGCTTTGAGCCCCCTCTAGGCTACTTTGCCTCTGCCTGTGGTCACACCTAAGGTTTAATCCAGTTTCAGTTCACTTTCAGAGTGAGAGAATACACCAGCAAACTGACAAGCTGGTTTTCTTTCAGGGTTAATAACTCAGAAAATCCACCTTTAGACTAGATAATGTGGAAAGAAAACTACTGGTCACTTTGCTGATGTGTTCTCTCACTCTGAAGGTGGAGTGAAGCTAGATTAAACCTTAGATGTGACCACAAGCCAAGGTTTTAATCCAGCTTCGGTCCCTGTGAGGTGGGGGGGCGGAGTTCCCTCCCGGCCACGGGGGGAAGAGCAAGCGAGGAGCCCCCTTCGCCCTCTTGTCCACCCCTTGGCTCTCCTCCTCTGTGGGGCAAAGTGGCGGCAAAGCCCCAGGGAGAAGCCGCTAGCGCCGCAGCGCCGCAGCGCCTGGATGAATGGATGGATGGATGGATGGATGGATGGATGGATGGATGGATGGATGGATGGATGGATGGATGGATGGATGGGTGGGTGGGTGGGTGGATGCTGCTGCTGCTGCTGCTGGGAAGGGGGAGGGTGGATTGGGCAGGGAATTCCCGGCGGAGCATGACGCAAAGAGAAGGGAGGGTGGGATCCTGGCAGGGAAAACCAATCACAGGAGAGAGTGTGGGCAATGGGCAGGAGGACAATGCTGCCATGTGGACTCCGAGTATTGATCCCGCGTTAAGGCTGCCATCGGAACCGGATCAACTTGCAAGTCGTCTGGACAGCTTTGTTCCGTTTCTTTTATTTCGAATTCTTTAAACTGAAATAACACATGCCATGAAGACGCGCCCTGACAGGCATGAATATGAGCATTGTCACTGGGCGTTTGGTAACAATCTGGGCAGTTCCTCTTGGTTGCCTCTGGCCTGTTACTCTATGGTACAATGCTAGGGCCTTTCTGCACTTAGCTTTATTCAGGATTATATCCCTGAATAGGAGACTGCTGTCCGCATGATCATGCAGGTTATGGCAGGCACCATGCAGGCAACAGACCCCTATCCCAAAGTATAGTCCAGAATAAGGCCAAGTGCAGAAAGGTCCCTTGTAAATTCTGGGACTGACTGTTCAAGATCCATGACAGGTATCAAGAACCTACAGGGAATTTCCACACTTGGCCTTTTTCAGGGATAGGGGCCTGCTATCCACACGCTATTGCACACTACGGCAGGCCCCAAGTGAGGCCTGCCATAGTCTGCATTAACATGTGGACAACAGACCCCTATCCTGAGATGTATTCCAGAACAAGGCCAAGTGCGAAATGGGCCCAGATCAGGTCACCCAAACAACATGTACTATTGAAGTCTTATAAAACAGCCTCTCTGTGCAACCACCCCTACGGTCTGTTCAAATCCAAAAATGACAACTCGAAAAGGAAAATGAAGATCTTCAGCCTCAAGACTTATTACAACCTCAAGATTATAGCCTTTCAGGAAGTTTTCCTCCAGTCCCATCTACACTGCATAGACCTGATTCCAGAATGTTTTAATGGAGGATACTTCCAAGTGTCCATAGGTTTTGGAATCTAAGCTTCCACATCTTAGAAGAGCTAAAACCTTTATCAACCAACAAAGTGTTATGCATTATGACTGTTTTACTAGGCAGCAATAGTGCTCAAGGTAAATTTCACACTCTACAGAAAAGCACAGACTCCAACAGTCTTTCTAAGGGGGCATCCAGATTCATTAATACGGCCCATCAGAATGAACACTCAAGCTTGAATCATCACACACAATGACCAATACTTCATAGTGGCGTTGTACTATACCAGCGAAGGCCAACCTATGACATGCGTGTCACAGGTGCCACGCCAAGCCCTTTTGGGTGACACACATGGTCACCCTGGCACCTGGGCATGTAGTGCTTGCTTGTTCTTGAAGTGTACAAAATACCAACTCTCAATTGAAGATTTGGCAAATGAAATTCAGCAACAAAAGTCACTAATGTAAAGAATTGTTTTTGCTTTTAATAAAATACACATATCAAAAATATAACTTTTTTGAGCTACTAATATCACAAAACTATGGATATTTCTAGATGTTACCCAGCACCAGAGTTAAGCTAGGTTTTCTTGCAAATTTTGACATACCGAGATCAAAAGGTTCGTCATCACTGCATTATACCCTCGTAACTGTGAATTTACCTTAATGCAGGTAAGAGAACACTTGCTCCCCAGTATAAGATAAATTTGAATCTTCCCACCAGTCTGGACAGAATGGCGAGAAGAGCCAATGAGAGCAAGAAGGGCAGCTCAACTCCCATTGGCGGCCTCTTCCCACATGACCACGTGCACCGGTCCAGGTCTCAGTTCTCGTAGCTTCTGAGGAGGAAGCTACAGAGGCTGATTTTAGTGGGGATAGCCGGTCATTGCTTGGCAGCAGGTAAGCTGCGATTTTTCTTAATAACTGCGGATTTATTCCGCAAGTTTAGAAGCGGCTTATCTTTAGTTGCATGTTCTCTTGGTAGAAAAGCACTAGGCAGCCCACCTATTATTTCGTGCAGTTTCAACCTCAAGCGCAATATAGGGTCTTCATTGCTAGTGGAAAAACAGCCCATGTGAATACAGGGCAGCTAACAGAGCAATAAAAGCCTTGTGCTTAATTACATTTACTGAGAAATAAACCGCTCTTGTGAACATGATATGGAGCATCTTGTTCCATGGCACTGACTGGGCCTGTGGGTACATTAGCAGTTTTGAGGCCTTGCGTGACCATCACCTCTTTTGTTTGTAACCAAAGGGGGCTCAGAAGCTTTTCAAGTACCAGAAGCGGAGTCCCAGACTGGTGATCCTTGGACTGCATTCACACCCAAGTTTTAATCCAGCTTCCGTCCACTTTCGGAGTGAGATACCATGTCAGCAAAGTGACTAGCTGTTTTTCTTCAACATTATATAATTCAGAAAACCCACACTGGTTTAGATATTGTGGAAAGAATATTGTGTGTGGGTTTTTACTGCAAACCACTGTATAGTAATTGTATATATGGGTTTTTACTGTTAACCATCAAGATTTAATATAATTCACCCATATATTATTTGTATATGGGTTTTTACTGGGATATAGGACAGGATATAAATATTTCAAATAAATAAATACATAAATAGACACTTTGCTGATGTGTTCTTACTCTGAAGACAGACTGACGCTAGATTAAAACTTAGATGCAGACAGTCTCCTCTCAGGACTTTCTTCCTGTGGATTTTTGCAGGCTAGTCCTTATAAAATCCTGGAATAAAAAATTAAATGGGAACGTTGGATAATGAATTCGGATTCGATTTGGATTTATAGAAAATTAAATGGGAATGTTGGATACCAAATTCAGATTCAATTCAGATTTGCATGTGTATGGGAGCGCACCCTAGATCTCTTATCTCAGCATCTCCTCCCAAAGATACCAAGATCTTCAGCATACAAGGCCAGGCTTGACCTCTAGCAACATCACTGTCCCAGGACCAGGTAAGACTGAATCTGAAACTCAGGAGAGGCGTCCGTAACCACTCACGGAAGACATGACCTGACTTGGTGCAAGAGAGATTCCTGATTTCTCCCAGCTGAAACAACATGTGTCCTTGGGAATCTCTCAGAAAGATTCATTCCGAGGCAGGATCTGCAGAACCGCTTCCCCAGAGGGGTATCCAAAAACACAGCAAGATTCGAAAACTCGAAACCCGTTCCAAACAACTGCACGTCCGCCTATCGCGCCTGGTTCGTGAAGCCACCACGTGAGCCTTCCATCCTCCGGCGCAAGAGAAGATGCCTGAGAAGCCAGCGTCCAGAGACCCTCCCTCTCTGCCCCCCCCCCGATCCCGCCCAACTCAGTCACTTCGCCTCGGCGCGCAAAGGAGCGCGCACCGCCTACGCCCAAGCGCAAAGGGGAGCCTCTTCGCGCGCAGGTTTCCCGATCTGCAAGCTTGCCAGCGACCCGCTAGGAAACCAAGAGCCGGAAAGGCGGTGGGTGCGCGCACAGCCCCGATCTGGAAAGCGCTCGCCCGGGATGCTCCTGCGGGCGCCTCGACGGCGGGCACCGCGCCCCTCTCCTCTGCCCCACCCGAAGCCGCTTTAGCCGGGAAGTTTTACCTGCCCCTCGCGAGATCAGCAGCAGCAGCAGTGACGCGCTGGCCAGGAGGAAGAGATCGGGCAGCGCGACCCGCCGGCCCGCGGCCATCTCCGCGCATCTCCCCCTCGACGGCGGCGGTAGCGACCGAGAGGCTCCCGAACGGTGCGGCTCGATCCGGAGGCGACCTTCGAAGCGCGCGTGCCTCTTCGAGCCGGATCGCGGAGAGACGGCGCGACCCGGCCCAGTTGGCCAACTCCCCGTCTCTTCTTCCTGCTCTACTACGTCGTCGGGTCGACCTCCACCCTTGCTCCACCCTCTATGGGCTACAGGTAAAACTCCTCCTCCTCCTCGCTTCCCCGACGCACGTCCAAAGGAAAAGGCGTCGATGATTCACAGGCGGTCTCCTTCTCGCAAGGGGCGTGGAGGAAACCGAAGCGCTTTCGCTCTCTTTTCTCCCTTCCTTCCTCGCCAGACTGGGAGCGTCTCCTCCTTTAGGCAACCTCGAGCCCTGCTGCTCCGTCTGGACGCGGGGAGGCCGAAAAGGACGCGAGAGCGGCGTCGCTCCAGATTTCCCGCGCAGGTTTTCTTCGCACCTGTGTTTCCGGAGTGCGTAAAAGTGTTAGGCAAGCAATAGATCCGCGGGCCTCCGTCCTTGGAGAAGAAAGGCTCGCCCCACGGCCACGGACGAGCGTGAGGAGCGAGCGGTCCGACGGCACTCCTGTTCAGTGGCTTCGAAAACCTTTGCTTTCGGAGCAAATGTGGAGCGTCCTTGGCTCCGGAGGTCCGTCTGGATGGAATCCGGTCTGTTGTTATTGTGTTAGAAGGTTGTTTTCTCAGTAAATGCGGGGTCTGCGAAAACGATCCGGTGTGGTGTCCGAGTTCATGCTTCCTCCTTACCTGTCGCTACTCGTAACATGAGCATGTTTGATCCCTGCTCCGGTCTGGTCCATTCACTGCGGCATTTCCCTGCAGCATGAAGGTTGCTCGGATGGGACAGAGGTGTCCCTTGGCGCTTGTCTTCCATAGCATACAGTACAAACTGTGTATGAGATCCTCTGTACAGGTAGGGCATTTGGTGCTACAGACCTCATGAGTTGTGTGATCCACTACAGAGAGCATGGTAGGATTCACGGCATGGGTGGACATCTAAAATGCAAAGTGAGATGGTGCTCACACTCTGTTGCTTTTGGAGCAGGGCAAGAGAGGGGCATTTGCACAAATCACTTCACTTCCACTCAGATCAGGCAGAATGAATGACCTGATGCTTTTGATCAGTTTTCCCCTTTTGCTCCCTTTGGAAAACAGAAGAAGAAGAAGAGTTGGCTTTTCTACCTCGCTTTTCTACCCCATTTAAGGGGACTCAAAGTGGCTGACAAAGCTTTTTCTATTCTTCTCACAACAGACACTCTGTGAGGTAGGGGGGCTGTGAGAGCTCAGAAGATAGCTATGACTAGCCCAAGGTCACCCTGCTGGCTTCATGGGGGAGGGCGGAATTGAACCCAGTATTCCCAGATAAGAGTCTGGCTCCCTAACCACTAGACCAAACTGGCTTCGAAGTGCCTTACTTTATTCCAGAGCAACTTTGGTGTAGGCATACAGCAAATTCATGGTTGCAGCTACATATAGAGCTGCTCATCAGTTAAGAGCTGTAGCTGTGGGGAAGGCATGAAAGGGCCTTCTCTGTGGCTGCTCCCCAGTTGTGGATTGATCTGATCTGCATTGAGCCTCCTCTGTGTACCTTTATTGTAGGCAGGCAGTAAATAAACACTTCTTGACCACAGCCTTTGGCTAAGGAGGTAGTTCTCTTTCTCTTTCAGGAACTATTAATTGAAGCTTTAATGAACTAATTTTTAATTCTATATTAGTGGGTTATTGCAAAAGTCTTATGGTAACCCACTGGCAGGCTGGCAAAGAATAACCACGAGACTCTTTCTTTAAAAAGATGAACAGTGGCTTATTTCAGCTCAGCGTTAGGACATTTCTTGTTGGGAGCAACTTGGAACAGAAAGCCCAGCATATTTATATGTTTCATAGCTGGGCAGGGTTTGGCCCTTAACCAATGAACAATAACTATTTTTTGAAACCAATTTAAACTTGGAGCCAAAATGTATCACTTGACCTCAGCAAGGAGGGGGAGTCAACTGTCAGTTCCAAAATAACAAGCAGCCATTATATACATATATACAGAATCTCATAGGATCTTACATACAAATATTATGGCAGGCACCCACCTTGAAAATAGACTAGATACAAAATGAAAGTGCCCCCCTAAGTAGAATTCTCCATCTCTCTTCCTCCCTCAGCCCATGCAAGGAAGCCTGAAGACATTCCTTTTCTTGTGATAACAAAGAATTCTGTAACACATTTTTCTACTTTTGCTTTTTTAAATGCAAACTTCAGTAGTATTGATTTGTGCAACTTTTAAAGAGCTTTGAAAATGTTTTGAGAGCTGGCCATTCCCAAAGGATCAAAGGAATCCACAGTTTCTGAGGATTAAAGATCCCGACATGCAGATTATCTGTATTCAAATAAAAAGAAGTCTCACTGCTGGATTTAGAAATAATCCTCACTATTTAGGAATGGGAACACAAGCAGGTTTTGGGGGGTGGGGAACTATGATTTAGGGCAGGGTTTCCCAAACTGTGGGTCGGGACCCACCTCTAGGAAATTTAACTGTATTTGAAATAACTTTTTTGATGTAATTATTTAATTAAGTAATAAAAAAATTGTATTAAAACTTTGTTATTTGAAAAGTCCTTTATTCATATTGGTAATGGTTAAATTTCCTAGAGGTGGGTCCCGAGTTGGTAAACTTATGTTAGATGGGTCGTAGCCCAGACAACTTTGGGAACCACTGATTTAGGGGCATTCTCCTCAGTTTCCCCTGA
The DNA here is from genome assembly GCA_023333525.1 of Aspidoscelis tigris stejnegeri. Taxonomy (NCBI): domain Eukaryota; kingdom Metazoa; phylum Chordata; class Lepidosauria; order Squamata; family Teiidae; genus Aspidoscelis; species Aspidoscelis tigris. Next base: position 22,727,352 of record JALMGA010000008.1, read on the forward strand.
GCCAATGAAAAGACGTGGTTACTGGCTAAGGAAATCTTCTGCTGGCTGTAGGGAGAGGGGAAGAATGAACAGCCTGCAGTTGTAACAAAAAGAAATCAGATGTTTTAGGCTGTGAAATGTTGCAGGGATTGAGTTAAAGTGCCTGATTTTGCAAAGAGGGATTCTCACAGCGATCAGTTTCCCTCCTGGGGTTGCGAAATGGGGGTGCTTCAACTCTCTCTTCCCATGTAGCAGGAGGTGAGTCAAAAGTAACAGAGATCAGACCGATTTTGCAAAGAAGGACTCTTCTGCCAGCAGTCGTGAAACAGGGTTCAGAAAGACATTTAAATGCCTGCCATTCATGCTGTGCCAATGCTGCACAAAGCTGCTTCCTACTTTGTTCGATTTCTATTCCCTCCCTTCCCTACCTGGTTTTTCCCTCCACTCTGCCATTTCGCTTTTTTAAATGCCAATCTAGCAAACAAACAAAGGGAAGGAGAGAGATAAAGAATTGGCTTTTCTCATCCATTTAAGGGGACTCAAAGCAGCTGACAAACCTTCTGTTCTCCCCACAACATAATATCCTGTGAGGTAGATGGGGCTGTGAGAGCTCAGAAGAAAGCTGTAACTAGCCCGAGGTCATCCAGCTGTCTTTGCAGGGGAGTGAGGAATCAAACCCTGTGTTCCCAGGTAAGAGTCCAGCTCCCTAAGCACTAGACCAAACTGGCTCACCTGCGAAGTGATTAATTTTCTACAGCTGTGTGGGGAAAACTGATACATAAATCTACCCCTGATTCATGATATGAATCGGGCAGGCTTATATAGGGGGTGGGACTTGGACTGCCTGCCCCTATGATGGAAAAGAGAGGGGGAGGGGGCATCTCTCCTGCAAGTCTGCATAATAAGCTGCCAGTGGGAACATGAAAAAACAGAGCTCACTGCTGATTTAAAAAAAACTGGATTAAAACCTAGACTAAATTGTGCAGTGGGAACCTCCCCTTACTGTATTTGTAAATAATAAGGTTTGTGTCCAGACTACACTGTTTGAAAACAGTATTCTAAGCCCCGCTGAAGTTTGCATTAGTCCTATTAATGTGGAAGAGAAAAGTCTAGGAATGTAACTCCTGATATTTTTAACAGCTTGTGTTTTTTAAAACTGAATGGGACTTCAGACCAACAAGAATGAATGAAAGACACTGCATCTAAAATGGCAGCATCTTGCATGGATCAGTAAGATGTTAGCAAGCATTGGTGTTTATGCTTTTGGACTAGCAGATTTTTTTCTGGCATTGTTAGATTTGCCAACTTTAAAACTTTCATAATTATGCTTTAACTACTGTTATCTGTTAATCAGACTACTGTTAACTCCCACCCACCTCTACCGATCATAAGGCTGTGGATTATATGTCCCCGAATAGGTTTGAATAGATTTGCTTTCTGAACTTTTTACATGGCCTTTTCTCCCTGTCTCTTCTTGTCTTTTAAAAAAATCTTTCTCACATTTCTCCCCTCTCCCTCGTGGCTTTCATAGGTTCTTTCTGTTTCCTTGTAGGAGGTTTCTTCAATTAACGGGAAAATGCAAGGTCACCATTGTTTGCTGAAGGGGTATATGATTAATGAAAATCTCGAGCAGTGGAAATTTGGGGATTTAGACATCGAAGAACCCTTAGGATCCAGTGATTATCCCGTCTGTGACCAAGCCAGATAAAATTGCCTTTTACAAGTCACAGAGTCCAAAGTTCAGCGGCTACTTTATACACAAGTCATTCATGTTTATCATAATGAGCACAAGTTGGACAACCAACCTAAATTTAGAGGCGGGGGGAACCCCATTGTCAGACCATTTTGCAACCTGACCTGATGCATATAGTCCTGACCAGTAGCTGATGCTGAGCATGGCTGAGGTGGTGAGTGAGCAACATCGTGAGAAAGGAAACATGAGTATAGACATGACGGGGATAGAAGGGGTCAGGAAGTGCATGTTTCTCGTGCTTCCCTCTTTGAGACTTCTCACTTGAATCTAAAGTAGAAATTTCCTCTCTTTCCACCCCCAGTCTCTTTTCCCTTCAGGGAAACGTGCAAACATCATTTTGGACATCCCATTCCTAAAAGTCTGTATCTTTTGCTGTATCAACAAAGCAGGCAGATCCAGACAAGAATGGGGGGCCTCCTCTGATGAGTCAGGTGGGCATGGCCCTAGAACTCACATACGCTGTCCCTGCTCCTCCCACAACTGTGCCTAGTCTTCAGTGGTAACAAACAGGTTGCTTTTGTCTAAAGTCCATTCACAACTTCCTCCTCTTCTGTCAGCCAGCCCTAAGCCTAATATCCAATAAATCCGACTGCTGCAAAGTCTTGCTCTGTTGGGGAAGTTGGGGGATGACAGCTACACAGGACTCATTTCTCGGTCCCCCCACCCCGCGTCATTGCTTTCTAGCAGTATATCATATTTCATTTCCATTTTATTTGTATACTGCCTTTCCAAAAGAAAATTTGCTCAAGGCGGTTTACAACAAAGAGAAATATATACAATGCAAAATAATAATCAAAACATTATAATAAAAGTACATTATAAAAATTGCACATCATACAGAACATTGCAAAATAAGGCAAACACACACCCAAACTGAAGCAGCTGGGGCCAAGTGAGCAACTGACAAAAGGGCCCAGTCCCACAAAGAATCATCTCCTCCAAGATGTCTGGGCCCAGCCACCCAGAGGAAGGAAAGGGGTGAAGATTAGGCAAAATATGGCACAGTTTCCCCGCACCACAGACATTATTGTTTTACACTCTTTTATATATATGGTTCTATTTTAAATATGTCTGTTTTTAATTGCTGTTACCCGCCCTGAGACCTTAGGGTATGGGATGGGATAGAAAAGTGAATATAAATAAATAAACAATACCCAAAGGTCTTAGGGCAGATAACAACATTTAAAATCAGATATGTATTAAAACAAGAACAGTGTATATTAAAACAATAAGGCCGCGCCGCCACCTACCGTGAACCCAGAGCGAACCCAGATTACTCTGATCCAGAGTAATCCGGGTTCTGGTGCAGGTTTGAGTTTCCGGCCTGCAACAGCACCGAGCGCGCATCAGGCTGTTTCCACACTGAACCCACAAGTGTGCATCAGCAGACAACGAGGAGAAGGAGGAAAGGGGCCCTGGGGTCGCAGCCATGAGCCGTGACTTGTCCGAGTAGAGTGGGGACACCCAGGCAGCCTCAAGCCTGACACACGAGCTTGATGTTGCCTGGGTGCACCCCACTACTTGGTCAAACTGCGGCTCATGGCAGCAACCCCAGGGCCCTTTCCTCCGTCTCCTCTTTGCCCGCCCACTTCCGATCACATGTCAGGATGGTGCAAAAAGGCACTAAAATCCGGTGGGCAGGCGAAGAGGAGCAGTGGCAGTAATCCAAATCCGGCACGAAAACCCCAGTTTCACCAAGGGTTCATTTTCCCTGCATTTTCCCAGGAAAATCTGGGGGGAAAGAAGAGAAATGGGAATGGGGCTTGCTGGATTTGGATTACTGGTGGATTGCATGGGAATTCTGAGCAGCAAATCTGCATTCAACCCAGATTTTAGGGCCTTTGGGAACGTGCCTAATAGTGTCTGTAAAGTGGGAAGAAACAGTATATTCCCAATTAACCAAAGGCGAGGGCAAAGAGGTGAATCTTCACTGCCCTCCTGAACATATTTAATGAAGGGCCTAATGCACCTCAAGGGGTAGACTATTCCATAGCCTGGGGGCCATCACTGAGAAGGCCCTCTCCCAGGTTTCTACCTCCTTTTACCACTGGAGATGATGGAACAACCAAGAGGGTCATGGGCAGGTCGATATGGGAGCCTGTCTGCATGGATGCTGCACTAGATGGGCTGTGGCCTGATCCAGCAGGGAACCTCTTATGTCCAATAGCACCCCTTCTTACAACTCCTGGGCCCAGGTGTTCCCCCAATGGAAACAGGTTCAGCCACCAGGGTTGCCACAGCTACTTTGAAACAGTGGGCTCCCAATACACACATCCCGTTCAGCTTGTGTCAAAATCACAAGGAGCCCATGTGCCCTTCCCTTCCCCTATATTTGGATTTTGGTATAGACCCTGGATTTTCTGGAATACCCATGCTTTATTCTGGAAATATCCAAATATAGCAGAATAAATAAGCAGCTTCTGGAGCAGCCTAAGTAAATGGCCTGATCGCTCTAACGCCACTCTGATTAGCCATATCTTTCAAGGCTCTACTACTAATACAGCTCTTCTTACTGGCAAATCTTTGGGTGAATCCCCATGGGGCTGCCACTGCCCCACGGTAGATTTGGGGCAGCCTTAATGCGAATTAAGATTCACATTAAGGAGTCCCCATGGCAATGGAGGACAGGGTGGTTTCAAGGAGAACCCACCCGTCCCCATGAAAACCACATCAAATCGGGATGCTGCAGTTTTCTCCACCACCACCCTTGCCTGAGTGCTTAATCACCCAGGTAAGGGCTTGAATTACCCCAAACCATCGTCTGACAGCTGCCTTGCAGTCAGCTGAGCAACAGTCAGGTGAGTATATGGGCTGTCAAGAGCAGGGCAGAGCTCTGGTATGATTAAAACAGACGCGCAAACTCCAATCAGGCTATTGTTTGGGGTAAATCAAACCCTTACCTGGGCGATTAAGCGCTCAGGTAAGGGGGGCAATTGCCCGCCCGCTAATGCTGCAATCATAACCCACAAGTGTCCCCATGCCCCCAAGATAACCCATTCTTGCCCTGTAAATTTGGGGCGAGAACAGTTATCAAGGTTTTTTTTTTACTTCGGTTTGCAGGATTTTGTCCCTCACGCAGCCCGAATTAGGGCTTAACATGGGGACTTTCATGAGGAGAACTCATGTTCACCTTGTGGTATCCTTGCCATGGGGATGCCCATTTTGCCTCTGACCATCAAAATATGGTCTAATTTTAAACTTTTAACATTTAAGTTTTTATTGGTCTTATGTTCTAAACCAGGGTTTCCCAAACTATGGGTCGCGACCCACTGGTGGGTCACGAGCGAATATTGAGTGGGCCCTGCCTGTAGAACGACACACCAACCGACCAAGCCTTTATTCATATTGGTAACGGTTAAATTTCCTAGAGGTGGGTCCCGAGTTGGTAAACTTATATTAGATGGGTCGTAGCCCAGACAACTTTGGGAACCACTCTTCTAAACAAATCTCATTACATACCTCACTGGATTTGTTAAGCACTTCTTACCTAAATTGTTCTCTGTCTACTGATCTTAGCTGTCCATATCATGTTTATGCTTTTGCTCTATGACTGTAATAAACATTTGATTTCATCTGGTAAGTTGTGGTTTTGCCTCAAACTCTTTCTGACCCAACCTACTCTAGCTGTTCTTTTATAAGCGTTCCTCTGACTAGCTGTACAAGAATGTGGATGGGGATACCTCACTGAGCCCATATTCTGACAGTATCTAGCGGAAGCATTAGAAGACCTCAGCAACTGGTTATACATCCGATTCAATCCTATCCAGATTCTTCCCATGGATGAGACAGTGGAGATGCCTGAGTATTTTTTTAGCCACAAGAGATGAAACCTGCTGCAAACCTCCCACCGCAAGTGTTCCAACAGCCCTCCTCATCGCACTTTCGTCTGCACTTTCCTTCCGACAACAGACCTCATTTGGCAGAGCACAGAAAAATCTATCGATTTCCGTGGCCATTTCTTGTGTTCCGTAAAAAGCCAGAGCTGGGAACATTGACTTGGGGAACAAAAGTACCCGTGGATGAGACAATGGAAATGTCTTGGTATTCATTTTTAGCCACAGCTGGAAACACTGAACTGGGGAACAGAAGTACCATGATTGGATGTTCCCATTGCCAGGAGTGGTGGCAGATGAGTAAACAGCTTGTCTGCACTGCCATGACAGACAGTGTGGTGAGCGAAGAGTGATGCATGAGCAATCTTCACTTGCAGTGAGAAATTGTTCCATTGTACATAATCTGAAAGCTCATCCAGACAGCACTTGCTTAATCCACATTGTTCGGATAGTTCAGAATAAAGCATGGATCACCTGGAATAAAACTCGTTTGGATGTGCTTTACTCCAGATTATCCAAATAATGTGGGTTAAGTAAATGCTGTCTGGATGAAGCCTGAGTTCTTGTTAGCTGCTCACCATATGAGTTGCTGGAAATCAGGTTGGGGTCTGTGAGCTAGCATACACATACCCTTATGCACTACACATTAGCATCTACCTGTCTCCTATGATAATAAACTGCAGGACTAGAACCATATGCCTGATCCTAAGATATTATGAAATATTAGAACAGCTTAGTATAGTGGCTGGAATCTCAGAGCATCAGGGTTTGCATCCACTCTCTGCCATAGATACACTTCAAGTAGCTTTGGGCCAGTCACTGGCTTTCAGGAAGATGGGGTGGGAGGAAGGAGGTTATATTTTTAATTATGTTTTGCCATTTGATATGTTTTAATCTCATTGTAACCCTCCCTGGGGCCATTTGGTGAAGGGCAGGATACACGTTTTATAAATAAATAAATAAAATTTCATAGATAGATAGATAGATAGATAGATAGATAGATAGATAGATAGATAGATAGATAGATTTGGGAAGCATGTGGAGCAGCCTAACTTAATTACTTTACCTTCTTAAGGAAAAGCATGGGATGTAAATGCCGTAAGTCAGTCAATGATAAAAAATAAATAAAAAGTTTTTCTTCTGGTAGAAGTACAGTACAAAAACTGCCTCTCCCTTCTGTTGTTAGGGAGGTGGAGAGCAGGCTGACTGGAACAGCTTGCCTGCACATGCATTGACAGTTTCTGTAGTTTTTGATTCCTCTGACGGGACATGAATCTTCTCACAAAAGTGACAAAACAAGCCTATCTGACTGCATGAGGGCATGGAACTAGGACCTTTTCTGAACAAGACTTTATTCCAGATTATAGCCCAGGTGAGGTTTCTGATGCCCACACATGCTAGAGCAGACTATGGCAGGCCCTGGGTGGAGATTGCTGTAGTCTATAGCAGCATGTGGATGGCAAGTTCCTATTCTGGGATATAATCTGGAAATAAGGCTCAGTGCATAAAGGGTGTAAAGGGCCTCCCCTTCTGGGCCAAATGCCAGCACTATTGTCCCTAACTTTCAACTTGCAGCCAAGAAGTCATTACATTGTGAAAGGGAATGGCAATGCAGTGTTTCTCCATTCTACCAACATCCTCTTTTCCTTCCCAATTTTCTTGTCTCCTTGTGTCATGTATTTTTATAGCTATAAGGCAGGGGGCCAGAAACGGCCTGATAGGTTGTGTTCTGGCATTTTAATCCGGTTTTAAAGCAGGGTTTTTAAAAAAATCAGCAGTGAGGTCTTTTTTTTTTGCATTCCCACTGTTAGCTTATAATGTGGACTTGTAGCGGAGAAACCCCTCCCCTCTCTCCTTCACTCAGCAGAACCCTCTCCCTATGCCACAGTAATTGGGCACCACCATATCCTGACTTCATCAGAGCGGGCAATTCAAACCCCACCCTCTGTATGCTTGTGATTATGGAGTCCTTTGCCGCTTGGCCCCCATCTTGTTTCCACCACAGCACAACTTCATTCACCTGTTAACAAGGCAGTAGAACATTCAATATCACTTTCCCTTTTGTCTTACAATGATCACAGTGTGGGAAAGGGAGGAGGGAAAAACCAGGCAGGCTTTTACAAAAAAGCTGACTGTGCTGGATAGGCAAAGTGGTTCAGCACAAAATAGATGCAAAAGGCATGGGTCTGAACTTTTTTGTTACATTGTGTGCTGATCTCCTGTTACATGTTTTCAGATCTTCTTTTAGTTACATTGTATCCTGATCTCTCTCATTTTCACCTCCTTCCCCCCCCCCCCCAATTTCAGCCAAGCCCAGTAACTTTAGCACTTAATGGCGAGAGTCCGGGGAAAAGGAGACAAAATGATGGCTTATCAGTGGATCAGGGGAAACTGAAGGGAATGCCCCTAAAGCATGTTTTTCTCCCCCGCAGAAAACAGCTTGTATTCCCATTGCTACATAGTGAGAATTATTTCTAAATCCAGCAGCGAGACCTCTTTTAATGCAAATAGGGGTTCTCTGTGCTTCCGGACCTTTAATCCTCAGAAACCTTATTTCCTCCATGAGAACATTCTCCTAATAGCTGTGCCTGCTTTTGCTGTCACTGCCAAACCAACCTAGGATGCCTCCAGACAGCAGCCAAATAACTCTCTAGCAGGAGATAATGGGGGATATTGATGCCTCACCATTATCCTTTACTAGTTAGATGGCTCCGGCCACAGGGCTGTTCTTTGCACATTTTAAGTTACACACAATCCAGGCATCTGAAATGCCCATATGTGCTTGCTATCACCTCTGTGCATACATTTCTGAGGGTTCTATATAAGAACATAAGAGGAGCCTTGCTGGATCAGACCACAGTCCATCTAGTCCAGTATCCTGTCACACACACAGTGGCATGCCGATTGCTTTTTGGTCTCAAGCAGGAGACAAAGACTAAACCTTCACCTGCTCCCAAAATCCCTGTAAATGGTCTTAAGGAGTGACCTACCCATGTTACATTCTCTAACAGCAAATTCATTGGTGACTTCTGCTTCCCAAAACTACAGCAACTCCTTTAGATTGTAGTTTCTGTGTTTTATTCTTGTGGGCATGTGCAATGACCACTCGTTGCAACACCTGGCTTGTATCCATTGCAACATCTGTCGTTCTGTCATCATATCCGTTCTTTGATTCTTGGTTATAAGCAGTCTCTGGATGCTCAATGCGTGCCGAAGATTGTGCTGGGCCATTCCACTCCATGTGGTTAATCTAGGGGTCTTTCAGCACAAACCTTTCATACAGAATGAGTGTCTGTGTAATTAACTTCTAGGTCTCATAGATCTGCATGTTAATACAGATCTATGAGGCCAAACACCTCATGCTAATACAGATCTATTAGGAGGTCCACTCTGTCTGCATCTGGATCACTAGTAGACCCATTTAATTGGGTATACGCGGACTAGTATGGCTCTGATTTGGAACACAGGAGGTATGCAGAAGGCAGAACACCATAGCACACCACCAAAAAATGCATACACACCAAGGCCAGTAGGCTAGGAGCTTTTGTTCCTATCCTTTGGAAGTGGGGTGTGTGTGGCTGCAGTGTGAGCTGATCCAAATGTACACTGTTAGTGAAGATGGTGCTGACCTTCCTGCAATCCAGTCCAGTGGACTGGGCTGTTCCACTGATCCAGAATACTAAGTAAGTTATTGATGTGGTTAAGATCTGGAGGGGAGACCCTCCTGGTTATCCCCTCGGCAACAAAAGGGCTGGGCATCCAGGAGAGGGCCTTTCAGTGATGGCCCCTAGGCTTTGGAATACTCTCCCCCTTGAGGTGCATCTATCACTGTGCACATTTAGGAAGGCAGTGAAGAGGTAGCTCTTTGCTACGGCCTTCAGTAAAATGGGGATACATTTTTCCTTCCCACTTGCAGATGCTGTTTTAATATATACTGTTATTGTTATAACTGATTTTAAATGTTGTTACTATACCAAATGTTAGTCTTTGGGTATAGGTTGGGATAAAAATGCAAATGAATGAATGAATGAATAAGAAAGAAAGAAAGAAAGAAAGAAAGAAAGAAAGAAAGAAAGAAAGAAAGAAAGAAAGAAAGAAAGAAAGAAAGAAAGAAAGAAAGAAAGAAAGAAAGAAAGTGCGAAAAGGGCCTAGGATAAATTACTGTCCCAGAAGCATCATGTATAAGAATGTTTTACAAGGAAGAATGGGCAAACCATTCTGTCACTATTTTTTTTTTAAAAATAATGGAACATCATTATAAGATAACATCAAACTAACAGTGTCAACCATAAAGTCCCCACCCCTCTACCCTCTACCCCAATCTCTATTCCTCCCCTCTAAATCATTCAATTTCCCCCTTCTCTCCTTTATTATATCTACATCAATTAAAATAAAAATGTCAGTACTGGTTGTGATGGATAATATTAACCTTACAAAACAGGTAAATAATTTAGCAATGGAAACCATAAATCATGCAGGCGTAAATTCAGCCACCTTCTTAGCTTGAAAACATAAGCAGTTGCTGCTACTATGACTTGATCCAAATGTTGAGAAAGTAAAGGGTTTGTGTCTTTTATTAGAGTCTTTGTGGTTGCCTTACACATTCAGTAGGAAGGAGGGGTGAAATTGGGAGTGTTCAGACTACATGTGCAAACATGCAGCTTATTCAAAGAAAAATCACATCCCAGATACATTCACACTCCAACCTCGCCCTGATTTTGTTGGCAGAAAGGTAGCTTTTTAAAAAAGGTACCTGCCTTCTCTTGCACACCTGGAGGAGGGGAACTTCACACAGCCATAGGAAGTAAAGGCCAGACATACTGGAGCAAAAGACGTGTCTTTGATGGTCGCACTCTCATTGCTACCTTCTTCTGGGTTTAAGTGGCAATTACTGAGATGTTGAGGTGCTTTAATGCAGGCACCAGAGTTCAGGTACAGACACCATTTCATGGCCTTGCCTCTTTGCTTGCTCTAGGGCTGTGTCCACACCTAAGTTTTAATCCAGCTTCAGTTCATTTTCAGAGTGAGAGAATACATTAGCAAAGTGGAAAGCTGATTTCTTTCAGCAATTTCTAAATTCCAGAATCCACCCTGGGGTTAAATAATGTGGAAAGAAAATGGCTGTCCACTTTGCTGATGTATTCTTCTGCTCTGAAGGTGAATTGAGGCTGTATTAAAACTTAGGTGTGACTGATGCCTTTGAAGAAGAAGAGTTGGCTTTTCTAGCCCGCTTTTCTTCCTCATTTAAGGGGACTCAAAGCGACTGACAAAGCTTTCTGTTCTCCCCACAACAGACACCCAGTGAGGTAGGTGGGGCTGTGAGAGCCCAGAAGATAGCTGTGATTAGCCCAAGGTCACCCAGCTGGCTTCATGAGGGCAGCGGAGTCGAACCTGGTATTCCCAAATAAGAGTCCAGCTCCCTAACCACTAGACCAGTGGTTGGCAAACTTATTAGTCAAAAGAGCCAAATATTTACAGTGCAACAATTGACATTTCTTTTGAGAGCTAAATTTTTAAAACTTAAACAATATAGGTAGGTACATTGTTATTAACTTAATTAGGCTACTCCTAAGCAGAAAGAGCCACACTCAAGGGGCCAAAGAGCCGCATGTGGCTCCCGAGCCATGGTTTGCCTACCAGTGCACTAGACCAAACTGGCTGACAGGTCATGTAACCCTCCCTTACCCCCATTTTCCTGTCTGCTTAGGTCAAGAAGCTCACTGTAAACATGTGCATGGGCCTTCGTGTTGGAGAGTATGCATGCATACAGAGAGGGGGAGGGAGAGATAGATAGATATATTCATATCCTACTTTTCATTATTTATTTTATAGCATTTCTATCTTGGCTTTTTTCCTGAAGTGCTCCAGGTGTCTCCACATTATTGTCCTTCCCTCCATTTTACCCTCACAAAAACTCTGTGAGGTAAATTGTTCTGCAATTTACCTCACCATGGAATCAAACTAAGCAACAGAGATCTTATGCTACAGTCACACCTTTGCTTTAAACCTCCAGTCCATCTTCTGGTTTGATAATTTACACCTTTAAATTAATATCTATCCCCGCCACCCTGGATTTTTCTCCTCCATAGAACTTTCCTGAATTCAAATAATCACAACTCTGAAACCACGTTGTTATTAAGGATCTGATTGTGGAGGACGACTAAAGATGGCTGAATTGTTGCCTGAATTTTTAAACCTCCCACATTCTCACTACATAACCATAACAACTTCTTTTACATAATATCAGTGCCAGCATTTGAAGATCCTCTGTGAATAAATATGACAACTTAATTGGGGTGAGGTACCACCTGCAATTTAATTTCAACATCATTTCCTTATATTTGATATATTTGATATCCCTCCCATTTTTCTTTACCAGTTATCCTCTTCTTATTTCCTCTATTTGTGTTTCTAACTCTTCATTCCATGTTTTATAAATCATATTATTATTTTGCAGTCTTTTAAAATGAATAAGTTCTTCAGCTGACAGGCACCATTACAGAAGAACTAGGCAATGGCTTTTTTCTGTTGGGTGTGAAAAAATTGTTAATTGAAAAAATACTTATATACATTTATTCATCCTGGTGAGAACCCCCCCCCCCATCTAAAGTGCTGTAGGTGACACTGGCTGCATTCAGACATAACAAAAGAGGCACCTCAGAGAGACAATGCATAGCCCTTGTGTTCCCAATCTGTTTCTAATCCACCTTTTCTAGCACAGCATCTTCAGGAGCGGGGAAGGGCAGACCGGTGTGTGACAATTCCACCTTGGCTATGGTCACTCCTAAGGTTTAATCCAGTTTCAGTCCACCTTCAGAGCAAAAGAATACATCAACAAAGTGACCAGTAATTTCCTTCCTACATTTTCTATCCCAAAGGTGAATTTTCTGAGTTAGTTAACACTGGGGATGTGCACAGATACTCATAGGCATTCGAAATTCAATCGAATGTGCTGAATTTCGACATTCAAATTTGAATAGAAATTCAAATTTAAACATTCAAATCAAATTTTGAATTTTGGGACTATTCGTTTGAATTATTTGAACATTCATATGTGTACACGTTAGTACACGATGCATACTTGAAGATCCGCACCTTTCCCACATCCGTATGCATTTGTACAGTTCCATACGGGACGAAAACGGGTTGCGTATGGGATAATTACGGGATGCATACGCATGTGTACAGACCCATACGGATGTGTACAGATGTTGGGAAGATGCGTACGGGCATCTACGCATCTTGTCGACATTTGTAAGTGCAAATTTGGATAAAAAATTGAAACAAATTTGAATTTGCTTAATTCAAATTGAATTTTGTTACATTTGAATTTAAATAATTCAAATCAAATCAAATTTTTGATTATTCGAATTGACTCAAATAGAATGTCAAAAAAACATACTTGAACACCCCTATTTAACACTGAAAGAAAACAGCTTGTCATTTTGCTGATGTATTCTCTCACTCTGAAAGTGGACTGAAACTGAATTAAACCTTAAGTGTGACCAAAGCCCTTGAAGCCTTCTCTGAGGTATCTCAGAGATGCTTTTTTGTTCCATGTCTGATTACAGCCTCTGTTGAGCTATGCTGGAATAACCAAGTTTGCCACAGAGGAAATATGATTTCAGGAAAGACATAATTAGATTTCAATAGCCTGTTTAAAAAAACCCACACAACTAACAATATGAGACCATCTTTTTCCTTGACATCTGTTAAAAAACTAATAAGCAGAGAACCTATTAAAATTTTTCAGAAAGCCACAATAAATGTTTTTAAAAATGAAAGTATTTTCTCAGTACTATAGCCTAAAAGACACACATGTAAACATTATGACCAACCTAAAGAAATAAGGAGACAGAATACTGTATCTTTGTTTGCTTCACAGATTTAAAATGATTCTTCCCTGTCTCCTAATTCAGTTTAAATGTTAATGCTGGAAATCTTCATTCCAATTATAATAACTATCAAATTGTCCATTCTTTGTTATTTTAATTGAGGTCTTATGGCTAACTCATCAGGATATCAACACCTTGCACAAAGACAGAAAGGAGCATTTCCAGACATTATACAGCAGCAATCTCATTTGACTTCTGCTATACAGTACTTATGGGAGGGATTGTAGCTCAGTTGTAGAGCAAACTGCCCAGAAAGCTCAAGGTCATTGGTTCAATCCCTGGCCTCTCCCTGGAAGTAGGCAGAGGCAAACCACTTGTGTATTTCTGCTAAGAAAACTACATAGGGTTGCCCATGGAGGAGTCCATGCTCTCAACTAGGAGTCAACTGTGACTCAGTGCTACCCAAACAATAACATGAAGGGGATCTGCAAGGCACTAGGAGGAATGGTATCTGGGTTTGGCACTAGTGGCACCATTCACATGCCATTTTGTCCCTCCCCCTTCTTATGATTAGAATGAGACTCTGCCGGACAGTGTACCAAGCGTGACACACATCCTGTTTCAATTGCTCTGAAGGGCCAAACACTACCATCTCTAAAGCGCTTTTAAGCTGGGTTGTTTTGGGTTTTTTTTTGCTCCATGTGAACTCAACCTGGAGCAATGGCCCTTGAATCTTATCTGAGGGCCTCTCATTCTGATTTTCCATTCTGTAAAAACAAGTAAATCAGGACCCAGTTGTCTAACTTAACGCAAGTGCCAAAAATGAACCCTATTCAAAGACTTTTAAAGAAATCCTACAATCATTTATCATGTCTGATCAAAGGGTCTGCCATTCTAAAATTCATTTCAGATCAACAATATTGCAATATTGTTTTCTCCAAAAGAAGAAGAAGAAGAAGAAGAAGAAGAAGAAGAAGAAGAAGAAGAAGAAGAAGAAGGGAAAAAAATGGGGGGGGGAATGGAAAAAGTCCTTAGAGCCAGAGACGTAGGGTCATGCACCTGGATTGCACAAACTTGTGTTTCTGTGAGCTTCAATCCAGAAATTTTCCAGTCTGCCCATGTGCATTCCTAGTGACAGGGCACGCATAGCACAGGGAGGTTGAGCACACAGAGAGAAAGATATTTTGCCTGCTCCAGTCCACCCTCCTGCCCCTTACAATGGTCATCAAGGCATGGCCAGGAGGGGCTTGGAAGAGAAATTTCTTAGCGCCTACACCATGCACCAAGAGGATGGAAGTGCAACCGTCATCTCCATCCATTTCCTCTGCTGTGATGTCCAGCTCTGGCCACCAGAGATGGCCCTTCAACGCAACCTTTCTTGGCCAGGCTGATTGTGAAGACGGAACCTCTTAAGGAAGCCAACAGCAACCTCCACTTCATACTTGTTAGAACCCCAGTTGAAACTGGCCCCCTCTTTGCATGGACGAAGAGGCTGTGGCTGTTTGAGACACAACAAAAGAGGCACCTCATAGAGACAGTGGCCATGATCACACCTTAAGTTTAAGATATCTTCGGGCCATCTTCTGTTCTCTTTACTCACAGCTTTTTATTGGTTCAGTTTACGAAGCAGGCTTTTCCTCCTCAGTTTGGTTTCTCCGGGGTCCACTTTTCAGAGGACTCAGTCCATCCTGGCTACCCAGGACATCTTCAGGTTTCGGTGTGAACTGGGGAGCATGCTAAAGGAGGCTGAACCATACTGTGATGGGGTAGTCCATGCTTTCCTTTTGACCCATGCCTGTGGGTGGGTGGGTGGCAAGGGTGGATTCTGCGAAGCACTTCTTCTCTCCTTCCTCCCAAGCCCCACCCCCCGCCAGAGGTGCCCTTTGTGGCACACTTGCTGGTTGGGGAAGCTTGGTGGCAATGGTTTGATTCCCTTTGTTTCACAAGTGATTGGAGGCTCCACCCACCAGGTTTTTAAAAAAATATGCTGTATTTTGTACAACTGTTTGAATAGATAATCATCATCACCCATTCTCATGCCTTCCCAGAACCATCACCCATTCCTTAAAATTGTTTTCTGCTCTTCATTCTGTGATTGAGTGGTGAAGCGATACAGCCATTTTCAATAGCCGGTGCACCATTCCGGCTTCCCTCAAGGGGAAGGAATGGTTGTACTAGAAGGGGGACTTCCTAGGATTCTTGTTGGTCTTTTAGTTTACCTAAAAAAGCACATGCTAAAAGAAGGGGAGGGCATGGTCTTCCTGTCTAGCAGTTTTGTGCAAATTTCTTAGTTTTTTTTTTTAGAAAATTGATTGCGCAGAGAAGAAAAGCACATCAAAAAAAGAGAGGGGACATGGAGGTCGCAGATAGGGCATCAAAAACAACCCCAAACACACACTCTTGCCTCCATTGAGTGACACAGTGGCACCCAGTAAGAAATGAAATAGATCTGATGCAGCAAAAGGGGTGGCGAGCCAAGAGTTGTGTGGAAGAGGCTCAGGCCAATGACGGCAAAAGGTGGAAGCCCAAGGTGAGGACGGCCTGAGGACAACCTATGAGGATCTAGGTGTGAACAGAATTGGCATGACCTCACCTCCAACTGTTTCTATTTTTTATTTATCTTTTTCACAATGAAAAATATACAAAGTGATTAACTTGGTTATATAAACATATTTACATAAGATAATTAAAGAAAAAAGTTCCCTCTGCATTTCCTATATCTAAGTTGGTCTCAGACTTGTCAAGGTTTTATTGACTTCATGCTCCAATTTTGTATCAACGTCCGACTATTAATAGGATGGCCTGTCTCAGCTAGGTGCGATCGGGTCCAGTGTGTGCCCCTCATGTTCTCAGCCCTTCCCTAATCGGCCTTTTCTAGCACAGAATATTCAGGGGGGCAGGGCAGGCTGGTGGTGGTGTGAAGAGTCCTACCTTGGAGCCTTCTCTGAGGTACTTCAGAAATGCATTTTTTGGGGTAGCTTTAGAAACTTTTCCAGCACTTGTCATCTGCTAATCAACCTGGTATTAAGTACCGGGTAATTAAAAACTTCAGCTAATTTCTGCAAATGAGACAGTTAAAAAACCCAGGCATGTTAAATCTTACTTTTGCCCTCTAAGATATTCACCAATTCCCCTAGGTTAGTATCACCTGGAAGTTTGGAAAGCATCTCTTTTGATTCAGTTTTCCAGATTATTGAAGAGGATGTTGAAACACAGCATCCTTATTTTCTCCAGGATGTTACTGAACTGGTGACCAATGAGCTGCAAATTTATCATTCCATAATATTCTCTAGCCATTCTTCAACATTGTAGGGAAATTCACACTTTACGTCATCCCTGGGACAGTGTCCCAGAAGGAGGGAAGTGAAGATCAGGGATGGAGGGAGGTGTATCCATTTCAAATGTTCATCCCATCTCAAAGTTCCCCACGACTTACCTAAAGTGCAGATGCTGGCACCCTCAGGGCATCCTATTCATGCCAACGGCCATGTGTATGGGCTGTTGTCATGGTGACTGCGCGACATGGTACACAGCTGCCCTGTTGCACACACAGACATGGGAACAGTGCACCAGAGTGAGCTGGCAATGTCATAGATGCTGCTAGTAGAGTTGTGGAGCAGTCTCTGGGCTGTGGGATTAAATAGTTCAGTAGACCTTTTTTCTTCTTCCTTGATCTTTCATTTGAACATCTCCTATTTCTTTTCTCTTTCTCCCTGTGTTTAATTTTTTTAGTTCGCACTCTTGTAATGAATCACTTGTTGTCCAGATTCTGTCTCTGTTGCATAATTTTTCATAGGTTTGTTTCTGCTTCCCCCTAGCTGCTTTCAGAGTGTAATGCTGTTTCTTCTCTCATTCAGGATCCCAATCAACCTTCATGAAACAGTACATCAGCATCTGCCTGGGAAACAAAAGGAATGGAACAATCAGAATGTGAAAGATGTTTTTGGCCACTTTTTGCATATTCTTGTCTATCAGGCTAGCCAAAGTATGCCACCACTGTTATACCCCTATTCATGTGCCAAGCCTCCTCGATTGTGGATTTCGCTGGGACTAAAATCCAGACTGGACTGCAAAAGTCCTCAGTAATGAGGGGGTTATTTTCTCTGGATTTCTGCAAGGGTTTCTGCAGAAAATCCAAGGAAAAGGAGCTGGAATGGGGATGACCCTTCCTGGATTCGGACAACTTGGTAATTTAATGGTATTGCTCGATCCCAAGTCCGAATCCATCTGAATCCAGTCTGGACTTTAGTGCCTTTGGGAATGCACCATAAATCACTATACAGGAAGTGTAAACATTCCTGAAGTGGAATGAGATATCTTCTTGGCTCATAGTGCTTCAGGAATATTGTGTGCAGCTGGGACCTCAGCTGCAAGATTTCCTGTCCATCACAGTTTAGCCTCAGACCGCACAAGGTCTTGGAAGGCAACATTTTCAGTGTGTCATTAAACTGCACAAGCAAAACTGCCAACAATAGGTCACCTTTTCAGCCTCCATAACTCTGGACAGCAGAGTTGGGGGTGAATAAGGCTGCAGTCTGCCCTCAGATTGGTGTGTGTGTGTGTGCGCACGCGCGCGCGCCTAGCATGTAGGATGCCTCCAAGGGCGAGTTCCATATCTTGGGGAGCAGCCTGTAAGCCCAAGACAGGCAGGCATAAGAACATAAGAGGAGCCCTGCTGGATCAGGCTACATCCCATCTAATCCAGCATCCTGTCACACACACTGGCCACCAATTACCCATGGGCATCTCAAGCAGAGACAAGGGCAATCCTTCTCCTGGTATCAAATCTGAGCAGATGGCCTTAGAAGCATCCTGTTTGTCCCCACAGCCTGAAAGATGTACTTAGGCATCCATTCTAATAGCCACTGATACATCTGTCATCCATAAATTTGTCCAACCCTCCCTTAAAGCCATCTAGGCCAGTAGCTGTTACCATCTCTTCTGGCAGCAAATTCCATAGCCCAGTGACCCTCTGGGTGAAGAAATACTTCCCCTTGTCTGAACTGACTCTCCTGACATATCAGCCTGGCAGGCCCCAGAAGTGTTCAAGGAATACTGAACATTAATCTTGTGGATATGGCCTAAATTTCAAACGCTTCCATTTTATAGAAAAAATACAGGTAACAGAGCTTTTGCCTTAGGTGCGCTTTAAAGGAGACATAAGAGAACATAAGAACATAAGAGAAGCCTTGCTGGATCAGGCCACAGCCCATCTAGTCCAGCATCCTGTTGCACACAGTGGCCCACCAAATGCTCATGGGCATCTCAAGCAGAGACAAGGGCAAACCTTCTCCTGCTCTTGAGTCCCAGCAGATGGCCTTAGAAGTGCCCCAGTTCCTCCCCCCCCCAGCCTGAAGGATGCACCTAGGCATTCGTTCTAGTAGCCATTGATACATCTGTCATCCATAAATTTGTCTAACCCTACCTTAAAGCCATCCAGACTGGTAGCTGTCACCACCTCTTCCGGCAGCACATTCCATAAGCCGATGACCCTCTAGGTGAAGAAATACTTCCCCCTGTCAGACCTTACTCTCCTACCCATCAGCTTCATAGAGTGCCCCCTGGTTCTAGTTTTGTGCGATAGAGAAAAGAAATTTTCTCTATCCACCCTTTCTATACCGTGCATAATTTTATATACTCCAATCAGGTCCCCTCTCAAACGCCGTCTCTCCAGACTGAAAAGGCCTAGACGTTGCAGCCTGGTTTCGTAAGGGAGGTGTTCCAGACCCTTAATCATTCTGGTTGCCCTTCTCTGCACCTTCTCTAGTTCCACAATATCCTTTTTGAGGTGTGGTGACCAGAATTGTACACAATACTCCAAATGTGGCCTCACCATAGATTTATAAAGGGGCAAAATGACACTTGCTGTCTTATTTTCTATTCCCTTCCTAATTATTCCCAGCATTGAATTTGCTTTTTTCGCTGCTGCCGCAGACTGGGTTGACACCTTCATTGAACTGTCCACCAAAACCCCGAGATCCCTTTCCTGGTGTGTTGCAGAAAGCTCAGACCCCATCAGTTTATAGACGTAATTTGGATTTTTGGCCCCAATGTGCATTACTTTGCACTTGTTAAAATTAAAGCACATTTGCCACTTGGTTGCCCACTCACCCAATGCTAAGAGATCCCTCTGGAGCTCTTGGCAATCTCTTTCAGATTTTACTACCCTAAATAATTTAGTATCATCAGCAAACTTTGCTATTTTACTATGTACCCCTTCTTCTAGATCATTGATGAATAAATTAAAAAGCATTGGTCCCAGTACTGAGCCTTGAGGGACCCCACTTTTTACTTCTTTCCACCCTGAGAATTTGCCATTTATTACTACTCTCTGCTTTCTGCCCTTAAGCCAGTCACAAATCCAGGACAGAATTTGTCCTTTTATTCCATGGCTGATGAGTTTACTCAGTAGCCTTTGATGTGGGACTTTGTCAAAAGCCTTCTGAAAGTCCAGATAGACAATGTCTACTGGTTCACCTTTATCCACGTGTTTATTGACACTCTCAAAGAATTCCAATAAATTTGTGAGGCATGATTTACCTTTGCAGAAGCCATGCTGGCTTTTGTTCAGCAATGCTTGCTCCTCCATATGCACGCTAATTTTGTCTTTAATAATGGTTTCCATCACCTTACATGGAACTGACGTTAAGCTAAGTGGTCTGTAATTGCCTGGATCACCCCTGGATCTTTTTTTGAAGATTGGTGTTACATTTGCTACCCTCCAGTCCTCAGGTACGGAGCCTGATGTTAGGGAAAGATTATATATTTTTGCTAGAAGGTTGGCAATTTCGCATTTGAGTTCCTTAAGGACTCTTGGATGAATACCATCTGGTCCCGGTGACTTGTTCACATTTAGTTTATTAAGACATGCCAGGACCTCTTCCTTGGTTATTTCTGTACAGTTTAACTCTTCAGAAAATACAGGCTCAGCTACTGGCATGTGTCTTCTGTCTTCCTCCGTGAATACGGAAGCAAAAAATTCATTTAGTCTCTCTGCAGTCTCTTGGCATTCAAACTCACAAGGACTAATCTGAGTATCTGGTGGCAGTTCTGTCTCTTTGCTGTGTCAGAGAAATGTAAAAAATAACTGACAAAAGTAAACCTGCTGTGCATTTACAGAGAAAGGTTTCTCTTTCCCCCTTTTCTTTCTGCTCTCCTCTACGCTATCAGATAAGCAGTACCCATGCATACACACTTTTTTTAGAGAGAATTTTTTTTCTCCCTCAGCTTGCATTTGCAAAACAAAAAGCAAAAAGATACAGCATATCATGAACTTCTTGGTGCAGATGTACCAGTCATGTTTGTAATAAAACAGAAGCAAAGCAAAACAAATCCTCCCTTCCACCCCCTTTCTTCACAGCAGGGTGTGTGCCTGTGAAGCTTTCTGTCCCTTGAGAAGAAGCATTTTAGAAAGGGAGGTGGGCAGAGAACTAAGGTTCCTAGCCTTGGGGCTTCTGGGGCTGAATTTTAGGAGCACACTATGGCGTGCCACTGAAAGGTGTCCCCTGTTAGTCTCGATCATGGGTGGCACGTCTTCTGGATGCCTCCTCCTGTCTTCTGGATCGGGGTCATGCTGGTCTGCTGGTAGGCCTGATTAAACAGGTTTACCAGTGATGGATAATGTTTTGTCTAATGCAGACTGAGTAGACTAGCGGGGTGGAGGTGGGGGCAAGGTCACACTAGTAGTTTAAGATGACCTAAGGCCGTCTCCAGGGTGTGTTACATTATTTTTATTCAACTCATTTTCCAAGCCGGCCTACCCTTGTTAGAATGTTTTAACTGGAGTCCTCATTTCCAGAGGACTCAGCCTGTCCTGGCATCCCAGTCCATCTTCTCTTCTTCAGTGTGAGCAGGGGGGACAGGCTAAAGGAGGCTGAACCATGCTGTAGTGGGTGGGGTCCAGTCTTTCCTTTCAGCCTATGTACATGTGCGGAGTTCGTGAGGCACCTCCCCTTCTCTCCTCAGTTTACAAGTATGATTCCTCTTTCTATCTAGCATTTTCCCACAAATTTATTATTATTATTTTAAAAATTAATCGCACAGTGAAGAAAAGCACATAAAAAAGGAAAGGGGTGCAGAGGTGGGGGAACAGGCTTAAAAAAGAACCGCAAGCACACACCCTCATCTCCCTTGAGTGACACAACAGCCTCCAATAAGAAAAGAGATAGATCTGACGCAGCAAAAGGGGTGGAGAGTCAAGAGTTCTGTGGAAGAGGCTCAGGTCGGTCGCGGAGAAAGGTGTGAGAGATGCAGCTCAGAGTGAGGATGGCTTAAGGACGACCTATAATGATCTAGATATAAACAGAGCCGGTATGACCTAATTAGGAACCAGGACGGCCTGTCTTATATAGGGGTGACCAGGGCTATAGATCCATGCTAACATACTGATCTATGAGGCCTAGAAATGTACTACAGTGGTACCTTGACATACGAGTTTAATTCGTTCCGTAACCTTGCTCTTATGTCAAATCGCTCGTATCTCAAAGCAATTTTCCCATTAATCCATTCCAGCTCCCAAAACACCACCTCAGTTGTTTTTGTTATGTACTGTACTGTATTTACATACTCGTATCTCAAATCTTGCTCTCATCTCAAAGCAAAATATCACTCGCTCGGCGGCTTGTATCTCAAAACACTTGTATGTCAGGGCACTTGTATGTCGAGGTACCACTGTACATGGATCCTTAATCTATAATAGTAAGGGTCTGTGCAGAAATGAAACTACTGTAGTTTTTATTCTGTATTCTGTTGTGCTCTTCAGAAGTGTAAAATGTGTCCGGTTGCATGAAGGCTGGAATGTGTACATCTTAAATTTCCCCATTGGGATTTCTGTCTTCAGTCTGGCTGTCTCCAGTGTTTTAGTCCTGGGTTAGTGAGACGATAAGCCATAATATCGCTATTGCAGGAGATTCAGCAATCGTGCAGGATTTCCTGTAATAGCAATAGTTACTAATGTGTCTGCCAGTCCATTCCATTACTGTTTCACTTATAGCTACCCGGAAGCGAGCCCAGCACAAGAAAAACACACAGAAAGACTGGGCATATGCTTGACTGACTTCCCGTTTGTTACAAGTGGAATTAAAATGAAACAAGAAGACAGACACCAGAGGCAAGTTTCCATTACCACTTTAAAACGGTTTCAAAATGGTTTGGATCCTCTTCGTCCCCACTCCCAATCAGTTTCAGGGGTATTTTGAGGTTTATTTGGCTTAAAAACTGAATAAATAAACACCAGAATTTTCCAGTGTTTCTTTCCGCTTTTCCTTTTAAAACATTTCTTCCTTAGTGCTGTGGGAACACTAGAGTATTCCCCTATACAACAGACTGTTTCACTGTAACAATTCAGGCACTTCACACCTGATAACAATGTCTCCTTTCCCACCCACCAAGCCTAAAATTGAAAGAGGCAATCCTGGCTGTTTCCCTCCTTCCTTGGTCTTTAAAAAGGGAAAGGGGTGAAGCTGCTGCAGGAACTGGGAGATGTGTGTATGTTTAAGCGTGTGTGTGCAGGCGACAGCAGCAGCAGAGCGAGCCAGCCAGCCAGGGTGCTTTTTTCGGAGGGAACCCCTGCTGGGGATGGTGGCTGTGGAGGTGGAGGTGGAGTGGGCAAACGGGGCTTGAGTTGCTGCCGCCGCCATGCACCCTGGGCAATGAGGAGAGGAAAGAATCACTTTCCCCAATCCGTTTTTGGAAACGTTTTAAGTGTTTAAGAGTGGGGACACAAAATCAGGGTTGAATACAATTGCCAGATGCTCCTTTGCTTCCCTTTAACACACATTACATATCGATGTAAATCCCGATGCAAATAGCCTTGTATATAGCGCTTTATTCCTTGAATGGGAACTCGCCCCAGGTGAACCTGCAATTTCCTCTTGCATCTGGAGGCAACCTGAGACACAGCCTGAAAGCAGGTGCAACAGTTATTATCTTTTTCTAACCACATTACTTTCTGCAGCCACAGTTTGGCTTCAATAATGCCTCAGGAGCCGGCCCTTCTCTTTTGCTTAGTGAGTAAATAGTACTTAAAGGGTAAAATGAGCACTGATCTCCTACCTCACCTTTCAGATTTCCATCTTTGATTATACCTAGTAATCTGCATTTAGGAATGTGTGAATTGAACTATGGCATAATAGTTTTTACTAGATAAGTTAGTGCAGTGACTGTGCCTCTGTGAATTGTGAAAGAAGCTACAGAGAACCTTAGATAACATTGCAACCAGCAATATAATATGATGGATCAGGTAGGGCCTTCACTCACCCTCGGGCACAGAAATAAAGTTGGGCAGAAACAGAAACCAGGCAAACTGCTTCTTAGGCCGTGTCTTCATGGCAACCTTATTTCGCTCTCCCTAAACTGAGATAACAGAACCGGATGCAAACGCGAATTTGCCTGTTCCCATTACTTTCAGCTTAATCGTGTTCAGTCCAGATTCTGAGGATGTACGTGACTCAAGGGGGGACTCCAGTGGCTACCTTTTAAAAGCCGCTTTTTGGGGCTGCCCTGTCCTCTTCCTCCTGGCGTGAACGTACCACCCATAACAGACCCCTTCATGGAGCCTAGCTGGGTGGCTGCCTTGCCTGGATGGAGGAAAAACAGCACCAGGCAGGCAGCGACTCCTTCCCCTCCTCTCCTGATTGCTCAGGGCGCGCAGCAGCGGCGGCAAGTCAAGCCCCTTTCGTCCGTCACAGCTAAACATTCATACATCTCTCCAAACGGCAGCAGCTTTTGTTTCTTTTCCCTTTTTAGAAGGTCAGCACTTTCAATGGCAAGATAGTTATCAGGTGTGAATTGCTTGTTGCTACAGTGGATTGCTTGGATTGCTGTTCGGGCTGCTGCTGCTTTTACAGCTTGCTTTGGAAGCAAGCTATTGGGGGAGGGAAACTCTCATCCCTTAACACGGAAGGGTTCCCACAGTAAAAAATGTAAAACGTTTCAAGCGCACGAACTGGAGTGAGACCTGTTGAAATCAGGATTGAGATTCATCACGCTTTGGGGTGGTTTAACATGGGGAAATCGTGTTAAGCCAAACTGCCGTCTGGACTCCGAGGATTCAAAACATTTTGAATTTGAGATAAGGTTGCCGTGAAGACACGGCCTTAGAGTCCTTGGCAGGCAGGCATGTTCCTGGGATTAGAGTGGCAGATTCCTATCTCACAGTCACTGGGTTTGATTCCTCTCTCCTCCATGAAGCCAGCTGGGTGACCTTGGGGTACTCACTGCTCTCTTTCTGAGCTCTCACATCCCCACCTACCTCACAGGGTGTCTGCTGTGGGAAAAGAACAGAAGGTTTGTCAGCTGCTTTGAGTCCCCTTAAATGGGTGAGAAAAGCAGGGTATGAAAGCCAACTCTCCTCCTCCTCCTCCTCCTCTCCACCCACCCTGCCCCAAAGACCTTAACAACCAGTTTGCCTGGCTTGTCCTGGGCCTTTCAATTCACCCACACGTTGCCCTCTGCCTCACCCTGATCACCCCCTCCCCTCCGCCATTCCCCACTTTGCTCCACTTCTCATACCTGAGCCATTACATTTGGACCTTGTCACAATGACTGAAGTGGGAGTGTGATGATACAGAGAAGCCAGAATAAGTGAAAAAGTGGTGGAGTACTTTCTTTAAAGAAGTAGAAAAAAATCCCCATTAAACCTGTCAGTAATTGCTAAGGTGGGGAAAATGAGTAAGATGTAGTTGCTGGGATGAATAGGATTTAATGCACTGCATTCGACTAATGGATGTATTTTTTAGTACAGTACATGTATGTGATGGCAGCTTTCTGCCACAGTAATGATGCTTCTCTGCCAACAGCAACAACAAAGATTGCCTGGAGGTGGCATTGTGAGTGTCTTCTGTTAAATCAGAAAACCTGTGACAATGATTCCTTGCATAAAGATTTTTTATTTAGGAGGTTTGCTGTTTGATTTCAACAGTGTGCTGGGAGCCTTGAAAGTTGGTGACTCAGAAGACAGAAGCTTAAAATAAGAACCACCACAAAGCAGGCAATTGGGTTTGATCTTGCATCTTTTACAGCCATAAGAACATAAGAGGAGCCGTGCTGGATTGGGCCAGTCCAGTATCCTGGTCCTGTCCAGACAGGGGAATATAGCACTATTATTGTGTCACTATGGTGCGGTTGCCTCATGTATCTGAGACAACAACACCATAGTTCTGCTTCTTTACCCCCCAAAAAAGTTATTGCTAGAAAATTGAGCACTGATTGTGGGTTTCCCAACAATAGGGTGACCACACCACCCACTGCACATGTATGCAGGCCAAAACAGGCATCCATGCATGTTTGGAGATGACATGGCTTTCCAGACAGCCATATGCCCAGATGTACACATGATCTAAAACATGCAAAGTTGACCAGCGCTGTCTAGCTAGCAAGAGATAATGGCAGGAGAGCCAATATCCTGCATTATCCTTTGCTAGTAGGTTATTCAATTGCCATTTGGACCCTTTCTGCACTTGGCTTTATTCTAGAATGTATCTCCAGATAGCAGTATGCTAGCCACAAGCTAATGCAGACTATGGCAGGCCTTAAGTGAGTAGTAGCGTACAGTGTACAGATAGCAGGTCCCTATTCTGAGATATATTCCAGAATAAAGCCAAGTGCAGAAAGGCCCCTGGAGGCAGTCTCTGTCTCACACAGTAGCACACCAGGTATTCTAAATCAGAAGATAAAGACAAAACCATCTTCTCTCAACTTCCTGAAAAAGGCATTTAGAATCATCCTGTCTGTCTCTCCAACATGGAGATAGTACCTAGACATCAACTCTAGTAGCCATTGATACACCCGGCCTCCATGAATTTGTCGAATCCTTTCTTAAAGCTATCCAGGCTAGCTGCTGTCACCTTCTATTGTGGTAGTAAGTTCTGTAGACCGATGACCCTTTGGGTGAAAAAACATTTCCTTTTATCACTTCTAGATCTCCTGCCCATCCGCTTCAGGTTCTTGGCCTGGACATTGGTACTGTCAGGTCTGGGGACCTGGTTCTCTTTCCAATAGCATGCCTTCCCCAACTCAGCTTCTTTACTAACCTATCATGCAGCCTTCTTTTCTTCTCCTCTAAAATATAAGGGAGAACTGAGGAGGGTTCCAGTTTCCTTTGTAAACAAACCCCTTAAAAGGAAGATCTGCTTACTCTAGATCTTAGCAATAGGTCGTTTTCAGAGTGCTGCCATCTTGCGTGTGGTGCCCTCTGCAACTGTGTGTGCATCAGCTCCAGCCCCATGATGCTCTGCACAGTCACAGTCATGACAGGAGGTCGGCAGAGCTACCGGCATGCTTACGCCGCAGCCCTGTTGACCTCCCCATCCAGCAGAGGTGGACGGTCACTGGCTAGATGCTTGCAAGTAAGTTGGGGCAGGGGTTGGTAAGCCTGTGGAGCACGAAATCATGCTCCACAGCTAGTTGATAATTAGGCAACTTCTGGGCAGGCAGGGGGCATTTCTAGGCTGTAAACACCTTCTGCAAGTCCAGATGCACTGCCCAGATGTTGCCTAATTATCAACTACGGGCCAAAGTGCAAATTGACCCCCAGTTTCAAAATCAGTGGGACTATACAAGATACAAAATGATTCCCTATTTGGAAGGATAAATTTTAATGTGAATTCCAAGTACAGAGGCCATAAGTGTAAAAAAGTCATTTGTGGCTGTTGCCATGATCACAGATGTTATGTTCATTGCAGCCTCTGAAATGTCACATATGTCAAGATCACTTCAGGGGTCAAGATATTATTCTGAAGTCTCATTTTCCAGGCCTTTGCCAATGCAGAAAGCTGACATAGCTTGTTAAGTTATTAAATGAATTTGCACACTATTCCATTTAAAAGGTATTATCTAAGCATTCCAAAGGCAAGCTACCTAGGAAAAAAGGTTGCTATTCCAGACTTAAGCCTGAGATGATGGGCCTTACTGAATGGAGCAATAGCGCAAGTATATCCTATATTTTTTTACAGCAGTTTATGAAAGATTGGATTTTTACAGCAATCTAGAAAATTGGATTTTGTATTTTTTAAAAAATCTGAATCACAAGGCTGTTTTCCAAAAATACAGCAGCTTGTGCACTGAGCAGACTGATTTGAAAACATCCAAATAAACAAACTAGCTGTAAGGGTGAGCCTTCCAACATCTGACATGTTTAAATTAAAGATTTAAGCTCTCTTGGACCAGACCCAATGCCATCTACTTACAAATCAAAATCTCAGAGTATTGATTATGGTCTGTAATCTAGTACAAAAAAGAGAAGGGGGCTGCTTCCACACTTGGCCTTATTCTGGGATATATCTCAGGATAGGGGTCTCTTGTCCACATGCTAATACAGGCTACGGCAAGTCTCACTAGGACCTGCTATAGTCTGCAATAACATGCAGATAAGAGACCCTGATCCTGAGATATATTCCAGAATAAGGCCAAGTGCTGAAAGGGCCGGGGGTTCTTATAATTGAATACTCTGGTTTATATAACAACATCCAGACAACTCTTACGTAATCAATATTATTTGAATAATCTGGAGTAAAGCATATGTGGATGCATTTTCTTCTGGATTATCTTTTTTTTTTTTCTGGATCACCCAAATAATGTGGATTAAATAAGTGCTGTGTGGATGAAGCTGCAATAGACTTTGTATATGCAAATCCAGAGAAAGAAAGTACAGATAACCAATGTGTAGAATGCATTTCATTTACACCTACATATACTTACATATACTGTCAAATATATAGCTTTGGTTTAACCGTTTTTAACAGATGGATGGATTACTCATTTATATGTGGAATAATTTCTACCCGCTTCTTCTGTTTAGAAAAAAATGTCCAGATAGTCTTAATGGTTAAAATAATTCACAGAAACAGATGAAGCAGTCACAGAAGTAGAAGAATGTGATTAGACCCGCTTGTGGAATTTTGTGGGTACAATTGGTTTGGAGGCAGGTGCTTTTCTTTTGCCTGTAGTGGACATTGGTTTAAACAAGCTGATCTCTAGAGAACATTTTGTTTTGTTTACATCAGAGGTGCCCAGCTACAGCTACCAGGTTTTCCTGAATTACATTTCCCAGCTTTCCATGTCAGCCCTATTTATATGGAGTTATATGTATATTCTGACCTTGTTTCCTTAAAGAAAACAAGTTTGCTCACCCCTGATTCTCCAATTGTGGCCTGTTGAACCCCTGACCAGGCTTATATACCAGAGATTTCATAGAAACTCTGGGCCTTTCTACACGGACCGTTAATCCAGATTAAGAGTCCATACAGAACACTTCAATGTTACATTAATGTGGATCTATGAGACCACACACTCTTAGTCCTGCTCTGTCTGCACAAGAATTAAGCACTAAGGGCCTTATTCTGGTTTACAGGATGCATACAGATGGCATGCCTCTGTGATCTGGAACTATGAAGTAGGATGCGATATATGATGTTCTATTCCAGTGATGGCGAACCTTTTGAGCTTGGTGTGTCAAAATTCGCAAGAAAACCTAGCTTAACTCGGGTGCTGTGTCACATCTAGAAATATCCATAATTTTGTTATATTTTTAGCTCTAGTTTATATATGTATTTTATTAAAAGCAAAACAAATAGTTCTTTACGTTAGTGACTTTTGTTGCTGATTTTCGATTGCTAAATCTTCAACTGAAAGTTGGTATTTCATACACTTCAAGAACAAGCAAGCACTACATGCCCATCAAGCTCCCAGCATTGGCCCCTCCCTCCCAATTGCCACCAGATGGGCCATGAAGGAACCATCTTGCCTGTGGGGAATGGAGGAGGAAAATAAAAGTTTTTACCTTTGCAAGGACTCTGCTGCCGCCAGAGCACCCTTGTTCCCTCCCACACCATTTTCCTTTTGTATCTTGTCTCTTTAGATTGTAAGCCTGAGGGCAGGGACCTGTCTAAGATTAATATAATATTGTAACCCGCCCTGAGACCTTCGGGTATAGGGCGGGATAGAAATACAAATAAAAATAAATAAATGCCCAGGTGCCAGGGTGACCATGTGTGTCACCCAGAAGGGCTTGGTGTGTCACCTGTGACACACATGTCATAGGTTGGCCATCACTGTTCTATTCAGTCGAATTATTCAAAAATCTGTATCAGATTTTCAAAAATCTGAAATTCGGTCAAATGTTTAAATTCGGATTTTCAAAAATGTGATTCGAATTTGAATGTCAATATTCAACAGATTTTAATTGGATTTTTGAATTTTTGAATATCCATGCACTATGAATATCCTACTATGAAGGGGGGGCGGGGCTGCTGCAAAACTTTTGAGAACTTTGTAACCATGGGAAGGCATGGGGTGTATCAGTGCCAACAGTGCGGACAGCACTGATCTGGTCCATGCCTCTACCTGATCTGGATCAGTGGGTCCAGTTAATCTGGATCTACTAATCCATATTGAAATGGAGGTAAGGTCTCTGTGTGGTTTACAATATAAAAGAAAAGAAAAAGATGATCTGAGTTCACTCCTAAATTTTAGCCTAGCTACAGTAGACTTCCAGAATATATATCAGCAGAGTAGCAAGCTGCTTTCTTTCAGCATTATCTAACTCAGAAAATCCACTTTGAGTGAGATAATAGCCGTGATCACACCCGTAGTTCAAGCCGTCTTCCAGCTGTCTTCTAGTTGCATTGCTCAGATTTTTAAAAATTATTTTTGCCTGGGATCGTATTGGGGGCAGGCTGTACCTCATCAAACAGTCCACTTTTACAGAGGACTCGAACCATCTTTGGGAGCCAGTCTGTTTTCACTTGCCCTGTGTGAACACGGAACTGGTCTAGAGGGGGCTGAACCACCCTGGGTGGGGTGGATCCGGCCTTCCCACCTGCCCAATGCCTGGCTGCGGGTGGCACACGTGTTATCCTTTGCGTCTCTTTCCACTTCTGCTGCACTTTCAGGAGGTTTGTGATGGAGGGGAGGCTTGGCAGAAAGCTGTGATCAGCTTTCTTTGCTTGCCAAGCAGTTTGCATTTTGCTTGTCACCATTCCTAGGATGGTCCCCTCTCCCATCCTGCCCCTCCCCCCGATTCCCATTTGTTCTGATCACAACTTTGCAGACTCTGTCCATCACTTTTTAGAAATAAAAATCTATTTTGTGCTAGACTGAAAGTGGTATTTAAAAAAAAGCAGGGAGGGATTTAAAAAATAAATGGTCAGAAAAGCACTCTTGGGAGGGGGAGAGGGAAAGTGTGGAGTAAGAGTAGAAATGATACAATTCTAGGGACAATGGAGCTTTCATTTTCCTTCAGCAAAGTGCAAGGGAAACAAGGTTTCATTGCAGTGAAAGGGACTGAGAAGAGAAAACACTTCAGCAGCTTTAGGGAAGAGGGTAGATCACAGCCTCTCCTTTTTCTACCAGAACAGTTGCGGAGGTGGAGGTGCATGCTGGGTGTATCTGTTTGGGGGGCACAGTTCCCTGACCCCAGCAGTCCCCTGTGTTAACATCAGGTTTGCCATCAGTACTACCCAACTTCAAACACACCCTGTTGCCACTGTTGATTGACAGAACTTTATCTGATTGGAATGCAGATGGTTTTGATGTAATCAGTAGGGGTGGAGAACTAAAGAGTCACGTAAAGGAGACTTGGGGAGATAACATAAAAGGTGTGAGCATAGTAGCCCAAACTGAGGACAATCTGAGGACTGATTACTGGGGATTGGGTGTGAACAGGATTAGGACGGCTTCAGTTCAGCTTCTTAACGGGACGACCTAGTTCAGCCAGGTGTGATCACGACAATTCAGTTTGCTGATGTGTTCTTCCGCTCTGAAGGTGGACTGAAGCTGGATCAAAATGTAGATGCAAATGCAACATATTGCCATTTGAAGGTAAGTACCGCAGCATTAATAGTTGTCTTTCTTGTGATTAAAAAGAAACAGCTCAAATGCAACTTAGAAGCAATAGGATATGGCCCTCATCATCTCATCTCATCTCTAATTAGGTGTGCGCACGAATGCAATTTTCCACATTAGATTAGATTTGAATCAAATATTTGAATGACCAAATTCGTACGAACAGAGAAAAAATGAATGTATTAAAATTTGAACCAATTCAAATACATTTGTATCTATTGTGTGAATATTTGATTCGTATTTGATGATACGAATTTCGACAATGTTGTATGTGTACTTACACATCCATACGCATCCCGTTTTATCCTGTATGCATCCCATTTTTGTCCCGTACGTATCCAAACAAATGCATACAGATATGAAAAAGATGCATATAGCTATGTATGTGATGCATTCGTATTCATACAGATATGAATGTCCAAATAATTTGTACAAATAATTCAAAACATTTGAATTCATTTGAATGTTAAAAAATGAACATATAGACATTTGATTCAAATTCGCATGACTGAATTCGAATGAATTTGATCTAATTTTGAATGTTCTGAATATTCTTGTACATCCCTATCGCTAATCTAGCTTTTCTAGAATGTTCATGAGAAGGAGAGACAGTCTGGTGTGCAAACGATCCATCTCTCAGCCACCTCTAAACTGCCTCAGGCCACGTCCCCATGGTGGCCACTTAGCACCGTTTGGGTGCTCTATTGGCGTGCAGGGGCCGGGTGTGGGGCCGAGGCGCGTATTTTGGGCATCCACATGGGATGCTCAGCAATGCACACAGGGTTCAGGGATCGGTGTGGATGGAGGCGTTCCCAAGCAAGCTATGCCGAGCTCCAGCACGGGGAGCAGCTCCGCCCCCTCCCTCCTCCGCCCACCTCTCTCTCCCTCCCTCCTCCAGCATGAGCCCTCCTTCTGTCTCTCTCTCTCTAACACACACACACACACAGAGAGAGGGGGGTGGAATCTCAGTCAGACCCCATGCGCACATTAGCCCCAACCCCCACCTGAAACCTGCTCAGCTGAGTGCAGGGCAACCCCAAATGAGTGCCTGAAGATGCCTTGACAGTTGCCTTGCTCAGCTGAGCAGGTTTCAAGCAGGGGTTGGGGATAATGTGCGCACGTTCAGAGGCTGCCAAAATGAGCAGTGCTTTTGCTGCTCTTAATCATTTTAACAGGTCTGACTGGAATTCCATCCTGTCTCTTTCTGTGTGTGTGTGTGTGAGAGAGAGAGAGAGAGATGAGAGAGAGATGAGAGAGAGACAGAAGAAGGGCTCAGGCTGGAGGAGGGAGGGAGAGAGGGTGGAATCCCAGTCAGACCCCGTTAAAATGATTAAGAGCAGCGGAAGCGCTGCTCTCATTTTAGTGAGCCTCTGAAAAGGCTTTATTCCACTTTGAAAGTAAAATGAGATGCGGAATAAAGCCTTTTCCTGCCCAGATCATGGAGGGGGAGGGCACAGAGTGCGCTGTTCTCCCTTTTAGAGGGGGGCAACCTTATTGTCCCCCTGTAAAAGGGAGAACAGTGCACCCTCTGCTCTCCCCCACCATGATCTGCCCAGGAAAAGGCTTTATTTCACTTCGGAAGTAAAACCCAACGGGAACAACGGAGAAGGTGATATTAAGGCTTGATTTTCAGTTTCCTACTTGTGCAGAGGTGCGCAAAAGTCTGTGCCTCCTGTCAGCAGTCAGAACTCTCAGCTGTCAAATGCCTTATGCTGCTGTGAGCCAACCTCTCTGCCGCATCCCCCCCCCTTAGTGGCATGGACAAGCCAGGGCTGGGGTGGGAGGCATGAAAAGAAGCAAGAATAAAGCTTCATTACTAGAAAGAACTTTTAAAAATTCTTTCACACCAAAAGACGCAACAATTTAGTGGCAGTAGGCGATTGGCGGCTGACAGTTCTCCGCTCGGACGGGAGAGGGGGTGGAGATGCACGAATCTCCTCCCTGTTAGCCCGTAAGCATCCGCATTTGGGCTCCCGGCTCGCTAAGCAAGCATCCCGGGGCCCCCATACGATGCCGAGACCTGTTTTTGAGGGTGCCAAATCTCGGACCCTTTTGGCTCTGTATGGGCACACTTTTCACGTACCAAACTCAAAGCCCATGTGGACAGCAAGTGCCGATCCTGCTCTCGGCGCTGCACCAAATTGGCATGGGGACGCCCCTTCAGAAATGCTTTTTTAACTGCATCTGAATGTGGCTAAAAGTGTTTTTGTGAAGAATGTGTCCTCAGTTCCTTTCACATTTTTGACAGTTTTGTTCATTCTCCTTCTGTTCCCTTGCCTTCCAGGGTGGTAAGGGTAGCTGGATTGGCCAGAGAATATTCTTTGGTTCAAAAGTGTTCTTTAGAAATCAGAATAAAAGCAATGTGTCTGAATATCAAGTTGAATTTCCCAAACTTGGATTTTAGAAAGTGTGGCCTTCAAGTGGCAATTTGCATACTTCAAAGCTACCCACAAGAAGAAAGCCCATTTTACCACGGAACATAATGTTCTTTCTCACCCCCACCGCACTGGCTCTTAGAGGGCGCTTCTATTGAGGGAGAAATTATAGTTCGCTGAATCACAAGATATCATGCCATAATGGCTTTTTAAATGCACAAGTAGTCTTACTGTAACTGGAGAGAAAGACTGCAAGTATATGCGTTAGTTAACACTGCTCGCTAGATAAGGACTCCCTGTGATGCAGGTTCAAAATTGCTCGGGTAAATTAAGCTTTCACATATTAATGTTTGCTGCAAAGGAGAAAGAAAATGTAGCTCCACGCTGAATGTTGATTACGGTATGAGTCTCTCAATAATAATATCCTACAAGGTCTAATTGTCTAATTGGAGAATAAACTGAGCTTTAAACATTGCACTCTGGGAAATAAGCACTTTTGAAATGCATGCTGGGAATAACAACCCTCTTAATTTCTCACGTTGGTCATTATTTGCCTTAGAGTAATATTTATCATCATGTCACCTTGCCTCTAATTCCAGTGCATTAACTTCTGTTGGCAGAGAGTTTACATGGCAAACAACTGTATAATGGCTGTTTGGAATGGAAATTTTTTGAAACAGCTGAAAAGGCATGCACACACATACCTGGAGGGAGTACTTTTGATAAAGGGTTATCTGTGCCTGACAGATTATATATAAGAGGTAACTTACATTTTCCCAAGCTGGCTTATTCTTCTTATGTAATTGGTGCTCTGCTTCTGTGATAAAGCAATTATTTCTTCTTCTTTTTTTAATGGAAGGTAAACAAGATAGGCCATTATTAAAAATTTAATTCCAGACCAAGCAAAAGTGTACTCTAGTACTGTTTGGTGTCACCTTTTCAAATGTGTGATTCTGATAATGAAAGTTATTACTGGAGAGACTCCATTTTGACTGAACAGACCATTCTGCATATGCAGAGCATAAACTGAACCATCCTCACAGAACTAAGCAGGAATCCGGACAGTTTGGTCTAGTGGTTAAGGAGCCAGACTCTTATTTGGGAATACCAGGTTTGATTCTGCCCTCCTCCGCAAAGCCAGCTCAGTGACCTTGGGTGAGTGACAGCTCTCTTCTGAGCTCTCACAGCCCCACCTACCTAACAGGGTATCTGCAGGTGGTGGTGGTGGGTGGGGAGAAGAATAGAAAGCTTTGGGCAGTAGTTATTCTATAAAGAAAGAAAAAACACTTAGAGGTTAATGTTAATAGGGCCTTGGACAAGTTGAATGTTTTTTAAGGTTTGGTCTGCTAGAAATCCATGAAACCTCAAGGACCTACTTGACGAAGCAAAAAGCTACAGCGAAGCAAAAGTTATGGGTTGGGTTGCAAAGCAATGACTGGCCATAGGTCACCAAGTGAGCTTCTTAGCTTGGTAGAGCTTTGAACCATGATTTCTCAGATCCTCTTCTGATTCTTTAACCACCAGTGTGCACTGATTTCCGTCTTATTGTCCTGTGATAAGAATGGTCTACTACAACCTTCCCTTCCACTTGTTTGCGTGGATTACAGGAACCCCTAACCACTCCTAGCATGTTCCATCTACACAGAATGGAGCATCCCAGTACCAGACTTCAGAAGCTGCTTGCCTGTCATAGTCTGGCAACCTTCAGAAGCTGCTTGCCAGCTAAAAAGCTAACCAAAGCCACTACAATCTTTAAAGGCATTTTAGCAGAGAAACACTACTCTGCTAAACTGCCTCTAAACATGGTAGTGGCTTTGGTTAGCTTTTTAGCTGGCAAACTTCAGAAGCTGCTTGCCAGCAATCGAGGAGTGGGGATGGAATAAGGGTTGCGAGGAGAGGCCCATGGGACAGCAAGGGCCAGATGACCCCCCTCATCACTGCATCTTTACCTGTCAAGCTGAGGTGAACTGGGCAGAGAGAAGAGGCTCGTTTCTGTTTAATCACTGTTTAAAAATGGCCAGCAGTTGCAACCCCCAACGCATAGGACAGGAACAGTGAAAGCAGAACATGAAACCCCACCTCCTAATGATGCCAGAGTCTATCCCCTCCCCAAATAGCCCAGGAGTGTCCCCATGCACACACTCATCCCCCAAAATAATGCAGACTTCACTCCCAAACCATAGTGAGAACAGTTTTCTAGAGGACTAAATTTAGTGCAGATTTGGGTGTTTTGGTCTACATGAAGCCTGGTTTGGGGGCATTGCATGGTGATGCTCCTTGCCAAGTTTGGATTCGATTTGAACTTTATAGTGCATGGGGACATGACCCTAGTCTCTATCTGGTAAAGAAAGTCTGCAGAAAAAAATGGAAACAGATTTTCACTTCTGACCCCTCTGGATTTAGGCTGGCCTACATTTGAGTAAAAAGTAAGTTGCGATCATGCCGTCGGTGAGTCGACACTAGGGATATGCAAGAATATTTGAAACATTCAAAATTCAATCAAGTTAATTCGAATTCAGACATTCGGATTCAAACACAAATTGAACATTTGTACAAATAGATACAAATTTTAATACATTCATTTTTTCTCTATTCATACGAATTTGGATATTCAAATGTCAAAAATTGCATTGATGTGCACCCCTAGTCAGCACATAACATGCCTGAAGGCCCACATGTTTCCCACTCCTGACCGATGGACACTTTATTATTTTACTGCAGACTTTATAACTTTTTGTCTGCCATTGTTTGTATATGTATCTATAAATGGAAAGTGATTCGTACAAGAACTGTTAAGTTAAACAAGAATCTCTTTAAAGACATATTAGCTCTCCTGTCACCCCCATTTCTGTAG
Source organism: Aspidoscelis tigris stejnegeri (assembly GCA_023333525.1). Taxonomy (NCBI): domain Eukaryota; kingdom Metazoa; phylum Chordata; class Lepidosauria; order Squamata; family Teiidae; genus Aspidoscelis; species Aspidoscelis tigris. The sequence goes on from JALMGA010000008.1 coordinate 22,763,822, forward strand.
AAATGTGATTTATCAAAAATTCTGTAAGAAAATAGCTGGAAAATGCCATATTTTGTGGTGTTAAGTGAACATACGATCTGTTACTATGGAGACAAGTTTGACAAAGAACAATATGCATGATCATTTAAAGACAGCATTTCAGGAGAGAAATTTCTGCTTGAGCTGCCTTTTTCTAAGGAAAGAAAAGATGCCCACCATAAGAAAACCTACATAGGAATCAGTTATGTATGGTTATTATCTCATATCCTAATTTTAGAATTGGAATATTCCAGCATAATGAACGCCTGTGATTACAGAATAATTTTGTTCTACTTCTCTAAAGTAGCTGTTAAGACACAGAAGAAATGCTATTAGTTGCCAGTGTTACAAGTGGATCGCCAAATGGCTTTAATACTATGTCCACACTATTAATTGTAAAAATAGTGTGGCCACCTCTGGACAGTGGCTGATATAATGCTAGGAAGCAATAACACAGGGCATTGCTCCCTCATTATTATCAGACCCTGTCTTTGTGCATTTTAAGTCTCACATACATCCAGACATCAGGGCATCTGGAATGCCCTGATGAATGTGTTGTCACCACTGCACACACATAGCCATTTGTTTTGGCTTCCATGGCTGGAGCAACAACTGCTGTCCCATCGTCCAGCACTGCTACTGGAAAACCTGTGACTAGTGATGGATTTCCCAGCAGTAATTTTCTTTCACGTTTTTTGTGGAGGGGAGAAGCGGGTCTATATTAAGTTGCTATAGATATATGGGGCAACCCCAGCATGGCAGTGCCATACTGGGCATGGTCCTCACAAATTTTTCATTGCATTACCTACCCATATATTCTGGTGTATAAGATGACCTCAACTTTTCCAGTTAAAATATAGAGTTTGGGATATACTCGCCGCATAAGAAAACGACACCTAGCATATAAGACAACCCCCGACATTTGAGAAGATTTTCCTGGGTTAAAAAGTAGTCTTATACTCCAGAATATACTGTGTTTTGTTGTTTTCCCCCAGCCACTTTTTAGTAGGTTACAAAAAAAGTTAATTCTGCCCCCCTAAATTAATGAAATAATAATAATTTTGCTCTGAAGAGAAGCTAGTGAAAATGATTCATATAAGAAAACAGAAGAATGAAGACTCAGGGCCTTTTTGTGGGTGTACAGGATAACAAAGCTGCTGTGGTGTTTGGAAGCCATGTTATAGGTGTCTTAAATTAGGGCTAACGCTTTGTGGACCGCGCCTTTAGGGAGTGTTAGTTTTTTTGTCACCATAGCAAAGGTTGTCTTTTATTTTCACTGAATTTTACCAGCCTGAAAGGCATTATTTGTTACTATGGTGAAGGTGGGGAGAACAGAAAACAGGCACCATCCCTCCCACAGTTCTAAAGAAGAGACAAGGGTAGAAAAACAAATGAAATATAATTAAAAATGCTTTACAGGAAGATAATAAGCATCTTAAAAATTCATATGTGGCAATACTGAAATAATTCTGACACAGAAGCACATGGATTTCTCGCTGAGCAACTTATCTCTTTTCTCTGTATCCACTCAAACTTTTTCACACTTTTTAATGGCACATACACAAGTACCATTTTTAATTCCATTGTGCTTTTTAGCATCATACATCACCAGCACCTTATGCATTTTTCTGGTCCAGGCTTATCACGTTCAGGGTGTGTTCCCATTCAAGTTCTAAAGAAGTCTGAAAATGTTTTGAGAACTGACCATTCCCAAAGGATTAAAGGAATCCGCAGCTTCTGAGGATTAAAGGTACTGAAATGCAAATTATCTGTTTTCGAATAAAAAGAAGTCTCACTGCTGGATTTAGAAATAATCCTCACTATTCAGGAATGGGAACACAAGCAGTTTTTCGGGGGTGGGGAACCATCCTTTAGGGGTGTTCTCAGTTTCCGCTGAGTAAATGAGAAGGCGTGATTATGGTCTAAGGAAATCTTCCACTGGCTGAAAGGTGAGGGGAAGAATGAACAGCCTGCAGTTATAACAAAAATATCAGATGTATTGGGCTGTGAGACGTTGTGGGGATTGAGTCAAAGAGGGACTCTCACAGCGTTGCAAAGTGGGGTTGCTTCCTCTCCCCTTCCTTCCAGGATCCGTCTCTCTTTCTTCCCTTGCAGCAGGAACTGAGTCAAACTGACAGAGATCAGAACGTGTGTCCGATTTTGCAAAGAGGGACTGTTCTGCCAGAAATTGTGAGACTTTGGAGGTTTTCATCTTACTGCCCCCTGCTTCCTTCCACCCACACCTTTTGCCTCTCTCTCTGTTTCCCCATCATAATTGTCTCTCTCCCTGCCAAGATAGGGTGGGCAAAGATGAACAAAAGCTGCTGCAAAAGATTATCTGGATCAAGATTATACAAGGGGTGGGGTTTGGATCCCCGCCCCATGAAGTCAGGGTATGGCAGAAAAGAGAGGGGAGAGGTCCACATAATAAGCTATAAGTGAGAACGCAAAAAACCCAGAGCTCACTACTGATTTAAAAACCTGGCTTAAAACCCAGACTAAGTTGTGCAGTGGGAACTTGACCTCAGATTATTTTAAGAAATCTCACTCTCCATACTCAGAAGGACCAGGATGGAAAGAAGGACAGCAGCAGTGATATCAAAACAGAGCCAGCTCTACGGACCACAACAGATTAATCCACCTTGAGGCGTAATATGGACTTAGCCCATTACTGGCTTTATTGCCCCCATCTAATTTAGTACCCACTGCATTCATTTATCTTTGTCCACTCTTTTCAATCTCCCTGCCCTCAGTCCAGTGACAAGGTAACCTTTTTCTTTTTGCAGCTGATTCGTATCAAATTGAATGCAAGAAAATTCCTATTCATTCTAATAGAGCCCCTTGGAATGTGGTAGGATTCAGTTTGATACGAATGTTCAGTATGAATTTGATAGGAATGTTTGGTATGAATCCCAAACATAGAAGAAGAAGAAGAAGAAGAAGAAGAAGAAGAGTTGGCTTTTCTACTGCACTTTTTTCACCCATTTAAGGGGACTCAAGGCGGCTGGCAAAGCTTTTTGTTCTCCCCACAACAGACACCCTATGAGGTAGGTGGGGCTGTGAATGTTCAGAAGAGAGCTGACTAGCCCAAGGTCACCCAGCTGGTTTTGTGGAGGAGTGTGGAATCAAACCTGGTATTCCCAGATAATATTCCAACTCCCTAACCACTGAACCAAACTGGCTCACTGTTGAGACTCATTAATCGTTGTAGGGTGCTTTTATCCCCTTGGTGGCACCAACAAGGACTGGGGAGGGTGACCAGGTGCCCTGATGCTCTCCCATCCTGCAATAGCAGGGGGAAGACCAAGGAAAGTGACTCATTGCTTCTGAGATCAGTAGGAAGGACTGTGGAGAGCAGCAAATCATTCTCAGCTCTGCTGTTCCCCTAACATCGTTCCTCAACCTCTCCTATTGTCTCATCTGCAGTAGCAAAGGCTGGGGAAGGCAACTAATCACCTTCCAGCTTTCCAGCAGCCATGCATATGATATCAAATAGGGTTGGGGATCTTGCTTATAGACCAGTGAGCCACTCTGGTCTAGTGGTGAGGGAGCTGGACTCTTATCTGGGAATACTGGGTTTGACCTTGGGCTAGTCACAGCTCTCTTCTGAGCTCTCACAGCCCCACCTACCTCACAGGGTGTTCTGTTATGGGGAGAAGAATAGAAAAGCTTTGTCAGCCGCTTTGAGTCCCCTTAAATGGGTGAGAAAAGCAGGATAGAAAAGCCAACTCTTCTTCTTCTTCTTCTTCTTCAGCTGTCAAATTTGGGGAGTCAAATTTGAGTGTCATGGCTATTTCAGGCCTTATGAACGAATAGATTCTGGACATGCCAATAGGATCATGTTCAGCATGGGATTGGTTGTGGATCTTTGCAGACAGAGAAAACTCTGCCATTGGGCATGGTCCTCACAAAGAATCAGAGAAGCTTGGGACGTTATCTTCTCATCTAACCTTGACATGGAACCTTCAGGCTCCACTGTGTAATTGGCTCTTTCAGAGACACTAGATTTACTCACCTGTGTGGCAGTTTGTGTGTGTGTGTGTAAGAGAGTGAGAGAGAAACACAAAATTTATGTAGCTCTATCATTCATTTCCTGCTGTATATTAGCACACTGAACATCTCATTAACTGAATATACAGTTGGAAAGATATTGTCATCAGTTCAGATTAAATGTGTAACCCAGTTGTGTTTGTTCTTACAGAGCTTAATTTTGCTGTGCTTTCGGAAAAAACAAATATGACCCAAGTGAAATTGGTATTTGTTATAGAGTGCAATATGAGTGCAAGCATCGTCCATTGTTTATTCAGCTGCTATTTTTGTTGTTCGTAAAGTACATCTATTTGTATATATAATCTGAATGCTGATTTGAATATCTATACATTCTGAACTTAATTTAAAACTGTAGATAGTTTACTGGATCTCTGATCCAAATATAAAATCTTCAAGAGGTTGATATTTGTTCCATGAAGGCTTTTCCCCCTGATTTCATCATTATCCATTTGTTACTTTAAAACGAGAATATATATAATCCCCCATATTGTGCTGTTTAGATTAGGAACAGTTGAGTGAAATGGCTGCTTTGCAAATAAAAAGAACTCTGTATCTTTAGTCTTCACCCTTGTCTTATATGGAAATTTTGCTCTCTGTAAGCTAGGTGCTAGGCTTCCCATGTAATTTGGAATCCTGATTGTTCAAGATTCTTGAGCTGTATTCAGACATGAAAAAGGGGGCACCTCAAAGAGACCTTGGGTGTTTTTCCACTGGCAGAAAGTACCCATTTTTGCACCCATTAAGAACCTATTTGGGTGTGAGCCGGATGACCCCATTTCCACCATGGCACCCATTTGGGACACATTTGTTTCCACCATCGCTGGGGAAATCCGGATCATATGGGTACATCACAGCCTTTAGTCCAGATTTTCTGCAGACCCCATTAATGGGGTCTACAATGGTGTCTTCAGCCAGAAAAACCAGATTAAAGGGAGCCTGTTTCCACGCTACTTTGGCAATGGGGTCTAGAGGAGGCTAGGGAGAGGGGGCACTTGCATATGTGCAAGTATGCATCATGTATGACCCCGTACATTTGCGAATGTCCAGATAATTCAAGCAAATAGAACCAAAATTCAAAATTCATTTGAATTTTTAAATTCAAATTTATAGGCATTCAATTCATGTTCCCTGGACTTCAGCTTGCATGGACTGGGACGCGGGGCCCATGAGAAAGGCCCTTCACTCTGCTCCTTGACCAACGAAAGTGATATGACCCAGGAGCAGCCTGCTCTGCATGTGTCAAGTGCTACAGCTGGAAGTTGCCATAGAAAACTTACATTTTCAATATAAATGCTTCAAAGGGATTACTGGACTACAGCCTCCACACAATTTCTACCTGTTGTTCAGTTGACATAAGAAGGACTTTTAGTGCTTCTCCACAGCAGATGGGAAGAGTATGACTCATTAAATCTTTGGGAGACATACAGATTCATTGTCCATGTCTGAAGGAGCTGGAAAATGTTAGTTCGTGATGCACATTTTTCATTCTGGAGGATTTTTCTGCAAACTGCCAGCAGATTGGTGGGCTTGTGATCAAGACCCTATCATGAGAGATGCATACCAAAGACTTAAAGTGAAATACATTAAACAATTCTTTCAAAAAGGTTTGACAGCCATTTATTTCATTTACGTCTAAAATCTCTACCCAGTATTTACCATGAAAAAGAAGAAGAGTTGGCTTTTCTACCCTGCTTTTCTCACCCATTTAAGGGGACTCAAAGTGGCTAACAAAGCTTCAGTTCTTCTCCTCATAACAGAACACCCTGTGAGGTAGGTCATGCTGTTAGAGCTCAGAAAAGAGCTGTGACTAGCCCAAGGTCACCCAGCTGGCTTTCATGAGGGAGAGCAGAATCAAACCCGGTATTCCCAGATAAGAGTCCGGCTCCTTAACCACTAGACCAAGATGTTCTATGCAGATTTGTCTCTCATAAGCAAAGTTATATAACAATTTACATATTATATTCTGGCTGTAAGTGTTTTAGAGTACTGCTGCATTTAGGCAGGTGTTAAAACCTGCAGTTATGTTGTGGCTGTGTTGGGATTGACCGTTTTATTCTAATTCTCAATATGTTTTCCAGAAATAGTGCAAAACCTACCTGTCTTGTACAATCCTTAAATGGCACAGCCAAATCTGAGACAAGAATGGTGCTTTCTCACATGTTCAGCATATTCTTTACAGCAAGATGATTTTTAAGAAATAATTTAAGCAAAAGATACTTAAGATGCATTTTTCATGCCAACATCTAATTTGTGATTCTCTCTTCAGCCAGTTCAGTCTTCCATCCATCCATTTGGTCGGTTGCTTATTCAGGGTTTAATATCTGTGAGTTCTGTATTAACTGACAGCTAGCACTCCCAGTCTCCTCCTCGTTGTTTTTTCATAACTCTAAGATTCTGCTTCCCATAGGTTTCCCCCTTCTCTTCTTCCACTTTGTCTTGTTTCTTTTATTAGTCCACGAAACCTGCAGTTAGTAAGTCATTTGCCTATATTTTTTTCCACCGAACAGTCTCTTATCAAATTAATTTGTCCATTTCAACAAGTTCCATCTTCTTAATTAGACACTTTTTACAGTTCTGGTTTTGGACAGGAAGGAGTTTCATTTGGGGTATGGTAGTGAGGCATGGCAATCTTTTATGTATTAGGCATGATACTTCTTTTAGTGCATCAGAAAATCAATCTACTGGACCTGCTTTATTGTTTTTTGTTCTTTTCTCTCCTGATGCAAAATTCAGCTGGATTTTCTTTGAAAGTATGAGGTAAGTCTTGTGGGTAGCTAGGCCCTCCGTGTAAATATACATACTTCCAAGCAAGCTCTAAATTAAAGCCCTGTAGTTTCCAGCTCATTGAAAGGGATGTTGCATGAAACTGTAGAGAAATAAAACTTATTTTGAAAGTAAACGAGCTTAGAGGGATAAAAAGGATTTATCTGAGGTAATTCCCTTTCAATTCCTTTTCTGAAATCCACTGCCACAATTCAAATCTCTTACAGCCTTCTTAGACAGTATTTAGTGTTTTAAGAACTATTAAGAACTGGATTGATTCTTAAACCTTTATCTGAAAGATCTCTTATAACCTGGTAAGTGGTCTGCAAATATAAGGTGTAAGATTCTTAAAGAAGAGTAAACCTTTTTATTCAGGGAATTATCCAGGGGATTGTTATGATGTGAGAGCTTAGCTGCTCCTAGTTAATCAGGTTTTGTGAAGAGAATTGTTGTTATTGCCAGCATCTTCTTCAGGCAACTTATAGGCAGATTCTACAGTTGACCATCATCAGGTGGACAATGCTGGAATAAAACAGGAGACTTGATAGGAAGTGGAAGAAAAAGAAGTCCAGTTCAGTCAGCCAGGACTCTTCAGGTTTCAATTCTGGAGCTATCAAAAATACACATTATGCTTAGAAAATTAAACAGAGCAGATGTGCCATCAAGATAGTATCGAAAGAACATATAGATAAAATGTAAGATTGATGAAATTCCTTGTTGAAGGAGAGCCTGATGGTGGAAAGAGTAAGAAAATTATTCTGGACATCTCAAAAAAAGTGAGAGGAAGCAGAAGGTGAAAGTTTAGACACACTTCCACATGAAGCGGTAAAGAACAGATTCTTGATCCTTGGTGTATCACAGGGTGGGCACCTACACACAATACAGGAGATCCAGGGTTGGCCCCAAAAGCTGAAATAAACAGATGTATTTTCACTGGTGCTGAAATCTTCCTGACCTGTCTCTGGCAGCAGATTGTTTCAGAGCCTGGAATCACTACAATGAATACCTTCCTCCAGGTCTCTATCTGGGAAATCTCTCCTTTGATCGTTGGGAGAGGAGTTGTGCTATATTGTCACAGTCATTAGCAGAGGTGCTGCCTCTTCCATGGCCAACATGGTGCCTCGTTTTTGTTCAGACTCAATTTTCATTCACCCTTTCAGTGTTAGAACATTTGGAATTTGTAGTTCATTCTGGTTCTGTGCATATCATGCAAAAGCCACATTGTTTGTGCCTTCTTGGAATACAGCTAGAGATTTAATGCAATTAGCATGTAATGTAGCATTTCAGGCTGTGTCTCCACAGGGGAAATGTCTGGGGCAGGTGCCTCCATGGAAGAACATTCCCCCCATGTCTCCAAGCGTTTTGTTGTATTCATGTCTAGTGATACACGTGGCCAAAAAAGACAGGATGCTTGCACCCCCAAAATGCAATTTTTCTGCTAATCCTTGCCCCCTGCACACTGTGAGCTCCCACTGTTTCCCATAGCAGTATATCATGCTATTGAAAATGGAAGAAGTTCACCTGAAACTGCACCTTTGGGTACCCACAATGGTAAATGGAGACATGGCTTTAGTTGAATTCAAAACCCTTGCATATATTTCTGGAAACAGTAGAAATCTACACTTCATATATATGCACCATTTGATATATAGTGCTCGGACCACCAGTTGCTACAGACAGGAAAAGCCAACAGATATGTCCTATATTACTGTAGTCATTGTTAGTATTCATTTTGGAAACTCTGTTTTAGAGCTTATCTCAGTTCTTATAATTCCCTTTCAATTGTATTTGTAACTGTTGTATTTGTAACAGTAAGAAGCAGTCATGGTTGCTTGAACTACAACATAGGTTCATTTGTGTATACATCATGTATAAATAAAGCAACTATACAATAATCCAGATTATGTAGGTTAACCATTAAATTGCATTCAACGCAATTCTTCCTTATGGAATTCTTCAAAAGCCCAGGATAAGAAGCAAACCATGTCCTGGAACACCCACCTGACAAGAACTTGAGGTGAAAACGTATCATGTTGCTCTGAGGTGACCCTTCAGAACCTGAAGGGAATGCTGCTGCAGTGGAACCCAAAACACAAGAGCAGTTCTATCAGAGGCCAGAACTGCAGATGGGAGTCCATTATGTATTTGGTCCTCCCACAGGTATTGTACCACAGAGTTGTCTCGTAGCTGCCACATGCAGGCAGGAAGTGACTCTGATGATGAGTCCCAAAGTAGGTTCCCTTTAGACTATACTTTCCCGTGTTCTTGGGGCAAAAATGGTGGTGGGAGGGATTGTTTTTCCTGCCTCTGGACAACTGGAAGATGGCTGAAAACAGCCATGAGGATGAAGCCTGTGTGTAGATTTGGTTGGGGGGAAAGTCACTAAGTAAAGCGTAACAAAGATGGTGGCTATTGAAGCTTCTGTCATTTAAACTGAATAGCTAACTAAATAAAATACATTAATGAAAGTACTAGGGATGTGCATGAATATTTGGAACATTAAATATTCAATCAAATTTGTTTGAATTTGGGCATTCAAATTCAAATCTAATGTCTATAAATTTGAATTTAAACATCCAAATGAATTTCAAATTTTTGAATCTATTCATTCAAATTATTTAGACATTCATATATGTACAGGTGCATACACGAGGCGTACTTGTACATACGCATCTTTCCCACATCCATAAGCATTTGTATGGATCCGTATGGGATGAAAATGGGATGTATACAGAACGTGTATGGATGTGCCCGGGCACATACGAGTGTTGTTGACATTCGTATGTGCAAATTCAAATAAAAAATTCAAACGAATAGATTCAAATTTACGAATGTGGATAAATTCCGAAGATTCAAATTGATTTGAATTTTTGGATATTCAATTCGTATTGAATCAAATCTCAAAAATTGCATCCATGCACACTCTAGAAAGTACTGCCTTCAAACATATTGCATATTTTAATTTTTAAATTCCTATTCATTGTTATTCAAAAGGATGATGTCCATATATTCCTTTAAGTCAGTAATGTGCCCTCAAAGCTTAAAACTGAAAAGAGAAGAGAAGGCAGCAGGAAGCATGCACTCAGCCAACCCCACTGTATGTCTGGATAAACCAAATCTGATCAGGGATGTGGCGGCCTGAGCTTCTGGATAAAGAAATTCACAGGTGAGGTACAACTGTCACCTTGAATGAACTTCTCATCTGTTATCCTCAGTCACCTGCTGTTCTCTGTGGGAAGATTTGGCTTGTTGTCATCTTTCATTGTCATGCTGATTTTCCTTAATCCATGCTGAATGTAAAAAGAGAGAGAGAGAATTAAAATTTTACCTATTTTATAAACAATTGTAATATATGTTCTGCAAGGATTAGATGTTCAAAAGACATTCTCATGACACTGAGGGTGCTTTGTGGAATTTTTTGTCAAAGTTATGTACTTTCTGGCATGCAAAATTACAGCAAAGAACTTCTGAAAAGCCATTCTTGGGCAATTCATTATATTGTACAACTTCCAGGCAGCGATGAGGTGCATCCAATTGAGGCTTTTCAGAAACATTGCCAGAAATGACTGAACAGGACCTAGATTTGTTATTTAGGTACTTCATTTACATTCTGCTTCCCCCCAAGACAAACAAACAAGCCTTTCTTTATCTTTCTCTCTCACAACTATACTGAGAGCAGGGGATACTAAAGTAGAAAACAAGCAAATAAATAAAATCCAAGCCAGTTAATAATCATTTCAATTGCTGGCATTTAGAAAGACTGCTTGAACCAATTAGACAAGAGATGGCTCAGAGTAAGGAAGTTCCTAGATTCTACAGAAGTTTAACATTTTATGCTCATTTTACCCCACAGATGATAATGCAGGATGTTCCCTTTCCCACCCACGCAAGCCTAAAGATCAAGAAAAGAGGCAGTCCTGAGCAATTCTGGCTGTTTCTCTCCTTCCTTGATCTTTAAAAGGGAAAGGGGTGAAGCTGCTGCAGAAACTGGGAGATGTATGTTTGAGGGCCTGTCCCCAAGCAACTTAAAGTGTGCTAAAAATGTTCTTTTACCTCTGACCACCCCCATGCCAGGCTTTTCAGCGCGCTTCCAGCACTACAAAATGAGGAAAACCCGCAACAAAAAAGTGCCCTTTAAATAAGATTTTCAGCACTCTTTTTGGAAGTCGCGGGTTTTCCTCGCAACATTTACCTTGGGGACGCTCCGTGGCAAAAGGGGCGGGGATTGCCGCCTACACACACAGCAATAACACAAGCAGCTTCCCTTTCTAAAGCTCAGAACTAAAGAGCCAGAATCGCGCAGAATTGCAACATTGTTGCAATTGCTATCAGGTGTGAAGTGGGTGGATTATTGTTACTGTACGGGGTGGATTTTGACAGCGATAACAGGGAAAGTGGTGAGCGAATGAGCAATCATGCGCTCTACAGGGTGGATTTTGACAGCGATAACAGGGAAAGTGGTGAGAGTGAATGAGCAATTGCGCAGCCACTAGCTGCAGCCACTGCCTTTGCCGGCGCGAGAAGCCATTTTGGGGGGCGGAAGATCTGGGAGACGAACAGAGAACCGATGGCTATTTTTCCTTTGGACTTGTCAGGGGTTGTCTTCCTGGTTGTGGCCACGCCTAGTGCAGTCCCTCCCCATTCCCGCTTGGACAAGAGCAGGGGCGGGGAGAAAAAGATGCGCACAAAGAAAACACAGCTCCCATGGGGACGGAAGGTGCGTTAAAAACGCGCATTTTGCTGAGCCTCATGCGGATGCTTATTCTGGATTTGCATGGCACTTTTAAAGTCTGCTTGAATAGAGGGACAGTAGAGGGACAGTAGAGAGGCAAATAAGTCTTTTGGGGACGCAGCCTAAGTGTATGTGTGCAGGCGGCAGCAGCAGCACAACGAGCCAGCCAGCCAGGGTGCTTTTTGGGGGGGATCCCCTGCTGGGGATGGTGGCTGTGGAGGTGGAGTGGGCAAACAGGGCTTGAGTTGTCGCCGCCGCTGCCATGTGCCCTAGGCAATAGGGAGAGAGGGTGGGGGAAAGCTGTTGAAGAGGGGAAAGAATCGCTTTCCCCAATCCATTTTTGGAAGTGTTTTAAGTGTTTTAACCATGAGGACACAAATTAGGGTTGAATATGATTGCCGGATGCTCCTTTGCTTCCTTTTAACACATTTTACATAGCATTGTAAATAGCGCTATAAGTTGCCTTGTATCTTGCATTTTATTCCTTGAATGGGAATTCACCCTTACAGAGCAGCAGTGTAACAGCAACCAGCCTAGATGGCTTTAAGGAAGGGTTAGACAAATTTATGGATGACAGATGGCTACTAGAAGGGATACCTAAGTATATCTTTCAGGCAGCGGTGGGGGAGAGCAGCATGCTTCTAAGGCCATTTGCTGGGATTCAGGAGCAGAAGAAGATTTGCCCTTGTCTCTGCTTGAGATGCCCATGGGCAATTGGTGGGCCACTATATGAGACAGCATGGTAGACTAGATGGGCTGTGACCTGATCCAGCAGGGCTCCTCTTATTATGTTCTTATGTTCTTCTTCTTCTTCAAGTGCATATGCGCACTATATCATGCAGGAGATGTGTGAAGGGTTTCTTGCCAGTTATACAAACACAGAGATGTAACTTTTCAGGTGGGTGATATGGTGTACTTATGAAGCATCATTTTCAAGATTATGGCCCCTTCTGCACTTGGCCTTATTCTGGAATATATCTCGGTATAGCGATCTGCTGGCCACAGGCTAATTCATACTTTGGCAGGCCTCACTTAGGGCCTTCCATAGTCTGCACTATGTTCCGAGATATATTCCATAATAAAGCCAAGAGTCAACAAGTCCCAACTCTCGGTGCTGAAATGAGCATCTAGACTGAATATATATCAGCAAAGAAGGCAAAGTAGTAATTGCAATGCCTGTAGCAACATTCTTGATTTGGTATTGATGTGATTCACATTCACATTGGTGCTTTCACTACAGTGGTCCAAATGCCACACATCTGGAACACATTAAAATTTACCTAGTTGATGTGTGTATAATATATGCATGTGTGTATGTACATGGGGTTTTAATAGCTCTGCCCAAAAAGGTTTCTATTCCTGCCCATACTCCCACCACTGTCAATATCATTCCGAGCAGCTGTTGATACTTAGATGGTAATTTGATCACAAATTTGACATTCAAGGTAAGTGTTGGCCTTTTCACAGTTTCTACTTTCTATGGATTATAAGAATCTCATTAAGCCCACCCCTGATTAGGAATGACAGGGAGGATGAAAAGGTATGTATAATATATGCTAAGTGGTTTCAAGGAGGGAGAAGAGAGCATAATGGAACAACTTTATCATATAAAAATTTGATCAGACTGGAGCTTTTTATTCTAGCCTTAGGCCGTGTCTACATGGAAAGAAAAATCCATTAAAAAGCTTCTTTTGCCTCGGAGCGCCTCCATGCAGAGATTTACTCCGGGCTTCCAGAGCCACAAAGGAGGAAAATCCGCGGCAGAACACTCCCCCCCCCTTTAAACAAGACTACCTTCGCACTTTTGGGAAGCCATGGGTTTTCCTGGGATCATGGAGATGTTTTCTCCACATCTTCTCCCATATTCCACTGAATTTTTAGGCATTTTTTATCCCTGCAGAAGAACTGGCTGTCAGAATCAGTTGCCTGCATTCAGCTTGCACAAGCGGAGCTCTGAACTGTCACATTGTTTCGCTTCGGAGGGGGAGAGAGATTTTGTGCTTGCTAACAGGGAAAGGTGATACTAATTATCATTATCATTACCACGGAGATTGTTTCTCAGTAAGCAAATCTCTCTCTCCCCCTCCTAATAATGCAGCCTCTGAAGTGAAACAAAGTTTCACTTCGCAGGTCTGGTTCTGCGCTAATCAGCTGCCATTACGTGAATGCAGGCAGCTGAATTTGACAGCTGAAGGGAGCCTGCTTTCAGTTATGCTTGTAACTATGTTGCAAGCATTAGTTATGGAGAGAGTGAGCTGTTTGCAGTTATGCTTGTAACTGCTTTTAACTCTTGGCTGCCAAGTAAAGGACTGATCAGTGCTGTGTTCTGGAGGTTCAATTGAGGTTTTTGCCCGTCATTGCTACAGCGGGAGGGGGGTGGGGGTGGGGAGAAAAAGATGTGGGCTCACAAAAAGCGGTTTGCATGGAGACAGGAAAGTACATTTTAAATCCGCGTTGCCCCAAACCACATGGGGATGCTTTATTTCGAATTACAACCCTCATTTTTAAAATCTGACACAAGAGGGAAGCAAAAAGAGACCATGGAGACGGGCCCTTAGAAAGCTAAATTCAAGGTTGACTCTTGAGAGCTGTGGGCCCTAGGATGAAGAAAAAAAAGAAGAGTTGGCTTTTAATGTGGCTGAAAGCTGCTGACAATCTTTCTGTTGTTCTTCCCACAACAGACACACTGTGAGGCAGAAAGAGAACTGTGACTAGCCCAGGACTTCATGGAGGAGTAAGGAAACAAACCAGGTGACAACAAGATATTCTAACCACAAGACCAAACAATGTGAAATTTGCTCCAACATCCTTGTGGGTTTAACTTTCTTTAAGGCTACCAATGATTGGGATTGTTAAGATGACAAGACGCTTGAAAAGCGTTTTACTAATCTCCCATACCATATAGCATCAGTATAGTGCCACTGTGGTCGGGTTACCACACGTATCTGTGACAACCCTACCATAGCCCCACCATAGCAGTGACATCTGGTTGCCTGCCAACTACCAGCTTAAAGCCAGTTGCTTGGACTGTAGCTTTTTACATACCTTCTAGGTGGTACCACCATCACAGCTTTGTCCATTGCACATGTGAAACAGGTATATCTGCATGTATGGAGGCCCTGGCATGCATATCTAGGCATTTGGATGTCCTGAATGCCCGGAGGCATGTGTGAATGTATGAAGACAGTGCTGACCACAGTAATCACTGAGGCAATTGTTCCCTCTGAGCAGGAGATCCAGCTGCCATCTGGAGGTGGCCTTTGCCTATGGTGGTCCCTAGTGCCACTTGCTTTTACCTTCCTTGCCATCTGTCCCACCAGCTACAATGGGCACCAGCCCCACTGCAAAAGCCTGCTGTAAGTCACTCTATATGATTATGAAGTCATTGATGCATAAAGGATATCTTGTCATAGATGCTCCATTTCCCAAACTTAATTATTCAAAGGAAAAGGAAATTAAACAGAAAGGAAATAAGCTACTAGCAGTCTCTTAGGAAAACTTTTTGCGGCTATTTGTCAATTCACTTCGAGTAAACATGTTTGGATCTTATAATAGATGTTTAAAGCAGCCTCTGTCTACTGAATTATCACTTCTTCTGGGCACAACTACGAAAGAAATGAATTAATGGGGAAACTTTAATTAACATTCCAGATATTGGATTGAGTGGAATGAATGCTTGACTGATAACATGACTTCCATTAGTGCTTTTGGTTTACGGAAATACAAGAGGCCTTTTTTAGTTATCACCCTGGTTTCCTCAACGCTTTAGACCACAGCTCCCATCAGCCAACAGAGTCCATGGGGAAGGATGATGTCTTCAGCCAGTACTATGAGAAAAACAACAACTTATTCAGTTTAAAGTTCCTTACATTCAGTTTGATACAAACTGAATGCAAAAAACCCCACCCCATTTGTGTGCAACCCTAGCAGCTTAGGTTTGACGTTGAGGATTACTGTGATGTGGACAGGAAAAGACAACCTACCCCTACATAGCTCCAGGGAGACTCCAGGGCAGTGGTTCTCAACCTGTGGGTCAGGACCCCTTTGGGATACAACCCCTTTCAGAGGGGTTGCGATGAGTCTCCCACCGACCTTCCCTCCCCCTCCCAGCTGCCCCACCCCTGTGGTTGGGGGTCTCCACAACATGAGGAACTGCATTAAGGGGTTGCGGCATTTGGAAGCTTGAGAGCTGCTGCTCTAGGGGGTAAAGCTGCTGCCAGCTGAAAAAAGCAATGAAACTCTGGCCATGGAGGAAAGTATCTAGCCAGAATTCTGGCCACTGAGTTGCATTCGGCCAATATAATGTTGGTCTGATTTTGGCTTGGCAAAACGGGACCCTGACAGTCGATCCTCCCATGGAACTCTGCTCTTTCCAGGGTCAGGAGCAGGAAAGGGCTTCCCTTTCTGTTGCACAGCTAGAGGTGATCAGGACAATCCTGAACCCAGAACGCACAGGGGCATCCTAATTGCCTAAGTGCAAGAAGGCCCTTCTTGTTACCTACCTTTGGCCACCAATTTACCTCTTGGTGTTTGCTGTGCAAAAGAAAGACAACTATCTTGAACGTATTCACATGCCATGCTCCCTTGAGGTCTTAATCGTTGACCTGGCCTGTTTACTCTTCTACTCCTGTATGCTCAGCCTTGATTTACTAACTCAGCTTCCAGTCATTTTTTTCCCCTTTGTGGGGGCATTTTAGTTCATGAAGCTTTTCAAACAGATACAGTTCTTTTCTGCTATGTGCAGAATCGACTTTGATGGAGCTATGACTCATAATTGAACCTGCTAGGCACTACCATCATAAATACAGCCAATTTCTTCTTATTTATGATTTTTGTTTTCTGCCGGCTTTGCTTCCCATCTGTCCAAGTATTAATAAGCTAGAACATAATGAACACAATGAATAGGATGCCCATTACCCTTTTAATGATTATCTCTGCAAAGGGTCCCTTCCAGGAGAAAATCTCCTTCTCCTGGTATCTGCCCTTATGTATCTCCAGCTTTGTTTCAGACAACAAGCTGTTTATCATGCATCATGCCAGTTTCTGTAGAATGGTACACTCACTAAAACCCCAATTGTATCCAATATGAGAAAGAAGTATACCAGGCAGTGAGATCATGGGATCCATCAGAAAGGCTCTAGCATTCAGGAAGTACACAGAAAGTTATCACTGAGAAGAGCAGCAATGAAAGGTTTAGGCTGCATCCCCAAAAGACTATGCTGGATTTCGTATTATATCACTACTCGGGCACTTCCCAAGCGCCTAGGACTGCGTGATGTATCGGCGAATTATGCGAGCAGACCCCAGTAAATTGGCTTTTTGTAGTTGGCAGATGGATATTTTGTCAATGCCAATGGTTTTTAGGTGCCCGCTGAGATCTTTTGGCACTGCGCCCAGTGTGCCGAGGATGACTGGGACCACTTTCACTGGTTTTCGCCAGAGTCGCTGAAGTTCAATTCTCAGGTCTTCATATCTGGTGAGCTTCTCCAACTGTTTCTCCTCAATTCTGCTGTCACCTGGTATTGCAACATCGATGATCCACACCTTCTCTTTCTCAACAATTGTAATATCAGGGTTGTTATGCTCCAATTTTCAGTCAGTCTGAAGCCTGAAGTCCCAAAGTAGTTTTGCCTGTTCATTTTCAACAACGTTTTCTGGCTTGTGATCCCACCAGTTCTTTGCCACTGGCAGATGATACTTTTGGCACAAGTTCCAGTGGATCATTTGTGCTACAGCATTGTGTCTCTGCTTGTAATCAGTTTGTGCGATCTTCTTGCAGCAGCTGAGTATATGGTCGATTGTTTCATCCACTTCTTTGCAGATTCGGCACTTTGGATCTTCTACTGATTTTTCAGTTCTGGCTTTGATGGCATTTGTTCTGATTGCTTTGTGCAGCAAGAATCAGTCCTTCTGTTTCCTTTTTCAATGTTCCATTCATAACCCAAGACCAGGTCTTTTCCATGTCCACTTTGCCTTTGATCTTTTTCAGGAACTGTCCATACAGTGTTTTATTGCTCCAGCTGTCAGTTCGGCGTTGAATTGCAGGTTTCTGGTACTGGTTCTTGGTTTGCTGCACTTTGAGAAGCTTCTGGTTGTTGACTTCAATCAAAGCTGATTCTTTGTTTTCTGCCACGTAATCTGCTAATGCATGCTTCTCTTCTTCCACTGTTTGCTTCACTTGCAAAAGTCCTCTACCACCTGCTTTCCTGGGCAAATACAGCCTGTCGACATCACTATGAGGATGTAGTGCATGGTGGATCATCATCAGTTTTCTGGTTTTTCTGTCTAAGTTGTCCAATTCCTGCTGAGTCTAGTTCACAGTTCCTGCAGTGTATCTAATGGCTGGTATGGCCCAGGTGTTTATGGCCTTAATGATGTTACCGCCATTCAATTTACTTTTCAAGATTTTTCTAGTCCTTTGGATGTACTCTTTACTGACCACAGATTTCACATGGCCATGCTTAATGTTATCCAGTTGCAGGACGCCCAGGTATTTGTAGGCTTCTGACTGGTGGGACCTGATGGCTTGACCATTTGGCATTTCAATGCCTTCACTTTCAGTAATCTTCCCCTTCTTCAGTGCCACTGTGGCACATTTGTCCAGGCCAAACTCCATACTGATGTCGCTGCTGAATATTCGCACTATGTTGGTCAATGACTGGATCTCGATTTCAGATTTTCCATAAAGCTTCAAGTCATCCATGTACAGTAGATGTGAAATTTTCTGTGAATTCCTGGCAGTGTGATAGCCCAGGTTTGTTTTCTGTAGGATGAGTGACAGAGGGATCATAGCGATGATGAAAAGCAGTGGGGACAATGAGTCCCCCTGGAAGATGCCCCTTTTGATGTTGATCAGTCCGTAGCTTTCATTTCCGACAAAAAGTCTTCCAGCGTTTCATCACACTTTCTATAAATTTGGTGATGTTCTGACTGATCCCAATGGTTTCCAGGCACTTTGTGATCCAACCGTATGGCAGTGAATCAAAAGCTTTTTTATAGTCGATCCAAGTCATATGCAGGTTTGGTTTTTGGCTTTTGCAGTTCTCCAGAATCATTTTGTCAATCAGTAGCTGGTCTTTTGTGCCCCTGCTTCTCCGTTTGTTTCCTTTTTGCTCTACTGGCATGATGTTGTTGTCTTCGAGGTAGTCTTGAATCCTGTCTGCTATTATGCCTGTCAGCAGCTTGAGCATAGTAGGTAGACAAGTTATCGGCCTGTAGTTTCCTGGTATGGCTCCTTTGGCTGCATCTTTCTGTATTAAGTATGTTTTGCCAGTTATTAGCCATTCCCTGATGTTTCCTGTTTGCAGCATTTCATTGAACAGTTTGGCCATTTTTGCATGCAGGCTGGTCAGGTATTTGAGCCAGAAGCCATGCAACTGATCAGTGCCAGGGGATGTCCAGTTCTTCACTTTCTTCACTCTTTTCATGACCATTTCAGGTGTTATTTCCAGCTGCTGCATTTTGTTCATGGAGAATTTCTTCTCGAAATCCTTTATCCACCCAGCACTTTTGTTGTATTCTTTTTCAGCCTCCCAGAGATCTTTCCAGAAGTTGGTTGTTGCTTCTTTCTCTGGCTTTTCAATTTTCTTGTCTACTTGCTCATGCAGGCTCTGGTAGAACTGCCTCTGATTAGACTGGAACATTTGGTTCTGCCTGTACTGGATGATTCTTGCTTCATATCTTTCAATTTTCCTGGCTGTAGCTGTTATCTGCTGTTTCACGATTTCCAAAGCTTCGTCAATTTTCCTTGTATTCAGCCAGTATTTTTTGATCAGATGTTCTTTAGTCTTCTTGTTGTTCAGGTTCTTCTCCATGTTTTTTAGGTTGCTGGCATCTGATCTCAGGCTTTTCATTTTTAGTTCCAGTCAGACTTTCCACTTTGGTTTTCCAGTAGATTTCCTAGTTGGTTTTGGCTGCAGTAACCCTAGCTCTTCTGTTCCTATCACAGCTGTACTGTAGGCAAGCTGGTTCAGTTCTTCGATTGTTGCTACCTGAACAGTTACAAGGGCAGAGTTGATGTCATTCATCAGTGGGACAAGTCGTTTTCTGCCTATAGTTTTTAGGGTTGGCAGTCGCTTGCACTCTGTACTTGATGCTGTATGAGCCATTATTCTGTCCTTCAGTTCCTGCTGTCTTTGAGACAATGTGCCAGGTGTTTCATCCATGATTTCATGCTGCTGTTCTTCCTCTTCTTGCAGAATTTCCAGATTTTCATCAGGTTCTAGTTGATCAGTGACTCCTGGTCTTGTTGGAGCTTCTGTTGCTGCCAGAATAGGCTGCGGTGCTTCAGTTTCATTAGTTTTTCGTATTTCTTCGAGTTCAGCTTCACTGAACACTTTAGTCCCGCTTATGAATCTTCTCTGATCAGCTAGCCGCAGTTCTGTTATCTTCGAATCTGGGTATTCTTGTTTCCATAGCTGGTGCATCCGTTTTTGATAGCCTCGTTTTCCAGGTTCTGATTTGTAGTAACACTTCATGACTACACGATTCTCTGACCTTGAGAATTTCTGCCGCTTCCTTGTTTGTGGATTTTGTTCCTGTAACCCATTTGTCGACGATTGCCCAGGTTCCTCAGCAACCGCCGTGGTCCTTTTTATCCTGGGTGACGACCGAGCCTGTATAGACTTCTTTTTTGTTTGTGTCTCCATTGTGATAAATGGGTTGGGTGCACTTAGTCTGGCTCCTCTGCTTCGACCACTCCGGCATGGTTGAACCTGCCAGTAGTTTGCACTACCGCCGGCCCAGCTCTCAGCTTCATTGGAGCACTCAAGCCCCACCGCCACGACAAGGCCACACCCATCAGGGGGATTATTATTATTATTATTATTATTATTATTATTATTATTATTATTATTATTATTATTATTATTATTATTATTATTATTAAACATTTCTATCCCACCCCATACCCTAAGGTCTATGGGTGGGTTACCCATGCAAATAATTCAATAATAATAATAATTGATCAAATAATTTTATTTGATCAGTCTTATGACCATTTCAAAATTCAGTAAAAAGAAAATAAAAACACACAATAAAAAACATTATAAAACAGAATAAAGGAAGGCAGCTGACATTCTATTTGCAGATAGTTTGTTGTTTTCGCAGTTCTTTTTCCAAGAAGCAAGCTCTTTTCTTTGTGGCTTTCAGAATAAAGAGGCTTACTCTGATTATTGTAGATCTTTCTAGACCTTGCAAAAGGAATCTCAAAAGATCTTCTCTATCATGAGAGCTAAAATTAGCTGTAATTGGGTACAGGTATCTGCGACGGAGGTCAGTATAGGCTGAGCATTCGATTAAAATATGTTCGATGTCTTCGACAATTTGGTCACCCCAAACACAAAGTCTCTCAGATCTTGGAATGTTACAGAAGCGACCAGTTTGCATCCTGATGTCAAGTTGTTCGAACCTGGCTCTGGTATATATTCTCCTTAAAAGAAGCGGGACTGGGATCGTCAGATAATGTTCTAAATGAATGTTCCGTTTATGCAAGGCTAAAAACTTTGTAGCAGACGCCCTAGCAATACTTGCTAGGTCCTGTTGCGCATAGATATCACAGGTACGTTGCTTGAGGACTTGTTTTGCCCTGGGACCCAAATCGTTCAGAAATTGTAAGGGGAGGCCGATCTTGGCCAGTTCATTGTTTAAAACCACCACCCAAGATGACCTGTATTGACACTGGGCTTGTTCCTCTAAGCATAACCGTGGGAGTCTGTTGGAGTTCATCTGATTTATTTTTGACCAGTAATTAAATTGTTTCATCAGGATTTGAGCTTTTACTGGTAGCATTCCCAGTTCCGCCCTTACTGCAGCAGTCAGTGTTGACTTGGCAAGGCCCAGGAGAATGCGGAGCTGCTTGACTTGGAAAGCTTCAATCTTATCCAGGTTGATGTGTCCCCAGATTTCAGCCCCGAATGTAAGTGATGGAGTTATTTTTGCCTTGAGGACTTCCAGAGCAGGTCTGATTGTTCCTGGGTATTTGTAATGGAGCAGCTTATAGATGGAATTTGCCGCATGTGATGCTCTTTGTATACTTTACCTAGTATGAGTTGCCCATGTACCAGTTGCTGAGAATATAATACCTAAGTATTTGTAACTGTTCGTTTGCTATTGGCTCTGATAACTGATTCTTCCTCTTAAAGTTGGTATATGTAGGCTGCCAAATGTGTCCATCACCTCATTCCCAGCCCCTCTGACTCACTATCTCCCTACACAAGCAATGATTGCATATATACTGTGCAAAATGGATAGGGAAGTATAAGTAGACTCACGTTCTGTCTGCACTCAGGGCACAGTAGATCTGGATTCATCAGATCTAATGATCCTAATCACAGGGAGGCAAGAGCCAGATGAGTACCATCTGCATGGACAGTGCTAATCTGAAGCTGTGAAGTTTGTGCAGAACGTGACAAGCTTTGCATCAGTCCATCCCCACCCCCCAACAACTGGGAAGGACAGATTCTAGTCATGGGACATGGGGCAGTGATTTGCAGTGGTGTGCTATGGCGTGCTGCACGGGAACAATTTCTGGGAATTATGGATCGCAGAGGCGTGTCATCTGCACTCCTCTGTGATCTGGATTAAGGCCCTTAGGCTGAACTGCAGACCTGACAAACGGGGTATACACTAGTTCTGGATCAAGGGCTTCTTGATGTGGGTTTAGCTCCATCACATGCAGATTGATCCAGCCTAACTGTCAGCGGCACCTCCACAGATGAGGAGGCCCTGAGCCAGATCTAAGCCCTAGTGCAGAAAGGTCCACAATCCAATGGAGGACTCTCATCTTCAAAACAACTGCTGTAAAAGAAGCCTTGAAATAGAGATTCTCTCCATGCCTAAATGCTTGCTGTACCAAGGTGCACTCTCCTTCAAATAAACACAAATCATTAGATTTCTGGCTTTTAAAAAATGGTTCTGTCTGCATCTTCTCACAGGGCTATTATCACGGCAACCAGTTGCAACATATAGATGGACAGCCAGCCCTAAGCGGAACTTGTAACCGGCAAGATGGAGAGCTGCCAAAGTCTCTTCAGTTTCCCACCTTGGTCTACAGCTCTGAAGGATGAGCACTTGGTAGCAATGGAAGGATGCTGGAAAAACTGCAGCGTTTTTGCACTTTCCTTCCTGTCCACTAGACGGGAAAGGAGCGCAATGACCCAACGTTAACTAGCGGTTGCACTTGCAAGTGTTAGTCAATAACCTACTAAGCCCCCCGTGATTGGCCACTCATCTGTCAGTGATCCAGGGGACAGTCCTCTTCTGGATGCCAACATTTTGCTTGCAGTGCCCTCCACAACGGCACGTTTACCAGCACAGTTGTGCAGCACCTCAGACGACCCTGGAGCACTGGAAGAGGTCTGAATGGCCACTGCCTGGGCAGGCCAGGTAAGCTTTTGGTCAACATCGGTAAAGATGTGGAGCACAATTTCATGTCCCACATCTAATCAACAATTGGGGAACTTCTGGGCAACCAGGGGGCACTTGGAGGCCATAGCAGCTTCCTCCAAGTGCAGATGCCCTTCTCCAGAAGTTCCCTAATTGTTGACTACTGGCTGTAGTACGAATAGGCCTCAGGGCTGGTTGAATTATAAGAGCTCCATAATGTACTCCTGTAGATAGACTATTGCTCTCTGTATTAGAATATGTTGTTGCTGTCTTTCTTTTCACCTCAGACAGCAATTATATTAGGCCAGATCTGCCAGCTTTAAAAATAACCATCTGGCTGAAGAAGTTATATCTTCTTATTCTGATGGCAATTAAAGTCTTGTCTCCACATTATATGGGAGAGGGCTCTTGAAATTTCCCCATATCTTTTCTGCTTCTCGTTCCCTTTTAATCCTGTATGCAAATAGACAAATGAGTTACAATCCTGTTCTTTGTTTTTAGCTTCTTTAGCTTCTTTAGCTTTTCTCTTTTATATCGTGCTAACTTCACATTGCTTAGCAACACCAAGGGGCCCCTCAAAAAGCTGATGTGTTTAATTTGTTTTAGTGAACTTTGGTTTTGTATTAATAACCATGTTGTTCAATTTTACAGGAGGAAATTTGCTGCAAGGTAAGATATTTGTCGTCTAAGGTTCAGCAAGCGTCTAATGAAGCCAGAATTATAACCAATTGCCATTTGAAGAAAGCAATTTGCATGTAGATAGGTTTAATTCGCACAGCGATGCTCTACTCATGGATTGCAAGTTTATTTTTGACTACTTTTTGC
Organism: Aspidoscelis tigris stejnegeri; assembly: GCA_023333525.1. Lineage (NCBI taxonomy): Eukaryota > Metazoa > Chordata > Lepidosauria > Squamata > Teiidae > Aspidoscelis > Aspidoscelis tigris. Next base: position 22,787,595 of record JALMGA010000008.1, read on the forward strand.
ACGACCTAGTAGGGTGTGGTTAAAATCTGGAAAGAAGTTGCTTCAAAGTATCCACACAGCACAGCCAAATAATATCACACGATCAACATTGTATTAGCCTAATTCTAAAAAGGGCAGGAAAAAGAGTATTACAGTCAGACCCCCGTATCCACTGGGGGGATACATTTCGGCTTCCACCACGGTTACCTGAAACTGTGAAACTGTGGATAATTGCAAACAGGCCTTCCGGTACTGGAGTCGTGGAACCCCAGAACCAGAATTGCTTTTCTGGCCTCCGGAAGGCCTATTTCAGCCTCCGTAGAGCATTGGAATAGGCGTGTGACAACACCAGACTCCTCCCGCCTGCCCCCTACACACACCCTTACATTTTGGGATGGGCTCCGGTGGCATCATGTACTTATTCCAAGGTTTTACAGAGGCCGAAATAGGCCTTCTGGTTCTGGGTGCTTTTCTGGCATCCGTGGGGGGTGGGGGTGGGGGCTAATCTGGTAACCATAGTTAACTGAAACAGTGGTTACCAAATCAGTGGGTACGGGTGGGTGGATGGGTGGGTGTCCAACTGTACTGCATTCTGTTTTTGCTCGCAGGCAAATAGTGCCCTATTGCTTCACTTATTAATAATGACTTATCAATAGTGATATCTCGTATGCTGAAGCTTAAACTGCAGTTAGAGGCTCTGCAATGTGGGGAATTACTTGTTTGCTTGCAAAAGCATAGTTTGGGTTCAGTACACACTGAACAGCAATTTTATGATAGAGCACACATCTCAATTAATTACATATGGTGTAAGAACCAAATCCCTGCCAGTTTATGCTTTACTTGTAAACCACATAGAATCGTTATGAAATCTGTGGTATCCGAATCCAAGAAATAAATTCGTGAAATTCTGTTTTCCCCCCTTTCAACAACACACATAATCTTTTTAAAAGATCAAGGTTGCAACCACAAGCATAAAATGGGGCTCAGAAGCAGCTTCAAAACAGTGGCACTTTTTGGCCTTTACTGTGGAATGGGATGGGTGGGTGTAGCAGCTGCCACCTCTTAGTTTATTTTGAGCTGCCTTTTAATAGTGTGTATGTACAGACTAGGAACCCCAAACTATCCTCTTATTCCTTAAATGGAACATGACACAATTCTTAGATCTGTCCATTTCTCTCCTAATGGTATTCTGGGATTTTGAGTTCATGACAGATATTCGTTTGTTCATTTTTAAAAAACTTTTTTAACTGGCCATTTCAGGTTTAATTCTGTTTAACATTGGTTTTTAACTTTGTTTTTGGTTTATATTGTAAACCATTCTGAGCTTTTTAAAGGCAATAAAGCAGTATCTAAATGTTTTAAATAAAGAATAGACATCATAAAATTAATGGTACTGCCCATTTGATGTTGAATTCCTGATATGGTGTTTGTATTTCTACACTCTTTCTGCATTCACTTTGGTTAATCTGTATTGGCTAGCTCTGTATTAGTTAGACCCAGATCAACCAAAAGCAGAGGCATCTAGACTGAGTGGGCTTTTGAACAGCAAATGCGTGTTAAAGTGCTAGCAGGGGTATAGACTACGTTTGTTTAGTCTACCACTAATCCAGATTAGTGAGCCCTTAGCAAAGTTTTGATCCTGATCCACTCTACGTCTTTGTAGACAATGTGTTCTTAGCAGCTCCTTAATCTGGATTGCCATGCAGATGATAAATTCTCTCAATCTAGATTAACAAATAAGTGCAGAAAGGTCCCTAGCCACAAACCACTAGAACTGATTTTCAATTCAGGGAGAGATTTTATCTGAAGTTTTCTTAAAAACAACAAAAGAAACAAAAACTCAGTGTGCATATATTAACACTGAAATGCTCCCTTCATGTAGTTCTGCAAAGTTCTGGGATTTTTACATGCCTTCTTGCAGTTTTCTTACCAACCTACATAATTTGAGATCATTCCCAAATTGGAGTACCTTTTATGTTTTGGAGTTTTGCCAAGGGTGGATATTAAGTATTTACTTCATGTATCACTTGCATGATTATAATTATAAAACCACCTCTCCATGAAGAGATTTTGAATGAATGGTATCCATTTCCCCCACCGTATTCATTTTGTGGAAAGAAAGTTGCCTGTTTTTTACAAGAACACAGTGAATAAAAATGAAGTAGGGATATGGGTGCAGAAGTGAAAGACTGCTTTTTAAAAAATCAAATAGAAATTTCCAAGCTAGGCTGTGTTAACCTGAATGCTCGATTTCTGAGGCATAGTGGGCAGAAGCAAAACTTGATGGACTGATGAGAACCAATGGGAGACTTATTACAGGTTACAAACTCTCCAGGAAAGATACGGAAGGGTGGACTGAAGAAGGCATCACCCTCTACATAAAACAACATAAAATGGAGGTGATGTGGAATCTTGAAAAGGACAGGTACAATATCAATGTGAAACAAGGGGTGTTTTTTCACTGTCACTAGAAGTACCCATTAAGTACCCATTAATGGGTACATTAATGCCATTTAATACCCATTAATGGGTACTTAATGCCATTTAGTACCCATTAATGGGTATTTCTAGTGACAGTGGAAAAATACCCAAGGTCAGAAAAATAGCTTACCAGTGGGAGTGTACTGTTGTCCCCACACCAAGTTGCTCAAGGGAAACTTGAGATGGAGAGTAAAAATTCAGAAATATCCTAAAGAATAAGTCTTGTAACAATGGAAGACTTCAGTTAGTCACACTTTCACTGGCAAGTACTTGCTCAAATTGTGACAGGTAAAATTCTTAAGCTACTATAAATAACTCAGCACAGAAGTAGTTGATTAACTATCTTGGGGATGGTTCGTGATCTAGGACTTTGACATCATCTACACAGCATCTAAGATGCCCATGCAAGGGTTCCAGAGAGGATCGTCTTGGAGGCTTGAGCATCTACAAACCTGTGCTTCATTCAGCCGTCACAACGTTCCATCCTGTAGAAGAGGTGCTTTACATATAAGCCTCTATAAGTAGGTCCACATCAGTAAGGAAAGGGAAAAACACCCATCTGGACCATTTCCCAGTATCTAGAGCCATCTCTGGTCCCCTCTGAAATGGGTTCTACACAGACATATCACTGCTGCTAGGATTGGCTATCATTGCTCATAGCTCTCTGGTAGTGCCCTTGACATTCTTTCTAGGACTAGGACTCGGCCCTTAGCGACACCCTGTGGATGCAGTCAGTGACTCTCAGGATTCAATAAGAGAAGTAATGTAGTTTTTGACAGGAAGCAGTGGTCGTAGTTCTATAAAATCCAACTTCTGTAAAATCAGAAAATTGGCAATAGGCAGGATCTGCACAGAAGTTTATGGTACCTTGAATGCACCATAAGGAGGCAGGATTGGTACAGTCATGTCCCTTACGGTACAGTCAGTGTGCAGAATGAGTGAGCACTCATCCCACTCCTAGCATGTGACAGCAACCTCGCTGCCACCACGGCCATCCAAAGATGGGATTGCCACTCTCCCTCGGTGGTGGTCATCACCATGGGGCCATTTCCTGTCCCCTGCCCCGCCATCAAGAACACAGCTGAGGATTCCCCACCTTTGATCTTGACAGGAGAGAAGAGGGACATCCATGACTGCCATGGTTGCTAATGTGACTGTGGTCATCCCACAACCATCAGGTTTGAAGTCAGGAAATCCCTGGCTGCTTCCTTCATGTGGGAGGCTACTTCTCTCCTTTGCACCACGTCAAGATCATCTATGACTTTGGGGCTGCTTCTCTCCCTTGTCAAGATCGGCCAGGATTTCAGTGCAGGAGAACGTGGAAGAAACAGTCTCCTAATTCCTGCTCCAAGATCAGGGCCCCCAACAGCATGCAGACAGCACTCAGGAACTTTAAGCCAAGTGTACTGTTTTAAATTTGTTGAATTTTTAAAGTGTTTTTAATGTGCATCTTGTTTTTAATCTGTTGTTTAATCTGTTGTTGCCCGCCCAGAGACCTTTGGGTATGGGGCGGGATAGAAATGTAAATAAATAAATAAATAAATAAATAAATAAATAAATAAATAAATATTCTTATTGTGATTGTTATCATCACCATCATCAGTGTATTAAAAGCAAGATGATAGCTAAAGAGGCCATTGGAGACTGAGGGAGTCAAGGGTGCACTGAAAGGGGAGAAGCCAGTTGTACAATGACTGAACTACAGTGGTACCTTGACATACGAGTTTAATTCGTTCCGTAACCTTGCTCTTATGTCAAATCGCTCGTATCTCAAAGCAATTTTCCCATTAATCCATTCCAGCTCCCAAAACACCACCTCAGTTGTTTTTGTTATGTACTGTACTGTATTTACATACTCGTATCTCAAATCTTGCTCTCATCTCAAAGCAAAATATCACTCGCTCGGCGGCTTGTATCTCAAAACACTTGTATGTCAGGGCACTTGTATGTCGAGGTACCACTGTAATTCTTTATAATATATATATATATTCATGCCATAGAATTTGGTGCACATCCCTGAACATGAGCTCATTTTCTCAGGAGCAGAATGAAGAGTTAGAGCAAATAATCAGGACAAGGAAAGAAGTGGTAAGCCTTATCAATAAATTAAAAATCAACAAATCACCAGATCCAGATAATATTCACTCAAAAATTATTAACAAACTCAAAGGTGAGACCTCTTAATCACATGTAATTTATCACTAAGCTCAATTTAACTGAAATCAGTTAAAGTGGCCAATTCAGCTCCAATTTTTGATGCATGCTCAAGGAGAGATCAGCAAAAGTGATGGGCCTTCTTATTCATAAAGAACAGAAAGCAGAGAATAGGTGTAAATTTACACTTCTCCCAATGGAGAACTGTTAACACATATTCCCTTCTGATTCTGTATTAAGACCATTGCTTTTGAACAGGAGACCCTTGCTCAGTGTACAAAAACAGTAAAAAGCTGCAATACACCTCTAAAAGCCAGACAAGTTGCCAATACCTTATGCAGCTGTGAGAAGAGACTGCTTCTAGGGCCACTAGTTTGATGTGGTATATGCTGGATATCTGTTGGCACTTTGTAAAGATCTCAAAATTCTCAATCTTTGGCTATGTTTTAGACATATTAAAAGGGGCACCTCGTAGAAACCATGTGTGGCCCTCGTGTTCCCAAGCCTTCCCTAGTCCACCTTTTCTAGTGTGCAAAGTTCGTAAGGAGGGGCAGGGGCAGACTGTTGTGTGAACAATCCCACCTCAAAGCCTTTTCCTCAGAGATGCTTTTTTGTCTGATCATAGTCTTAAATTAACTAAATATTTTGAGCTTTGGATGATATTCCAAGCAAATTTCAGCTATCATGTTTTACACTGATTTCAGTAACACACACACACACACACACACACACACACACAATAACCGCTATACTGTACATTTCTGCTTTACACAGCTCACTTGAAAAGCTACCTGTGATCTTAAACCACAAGGCAAAGTTGCATAATCCCACTTGACGTCAAGCCTTCCTTCAAACTGAAAAAAAGTTTATTTGCAAGTGGCCCCTCGCTTATTTCTCAAGGAGGTGGCTCCATATACAGTACACCAGCCAGTTTCATAAATACAGTATAACTCTACAAAGTCAGGCCTACAAAAGCTTGTGCCACGGTCATTACACAGCAGTTTGTTTTTAAAATGTCACAGCGGTATTTTGTTCTTCAAATAGGTTAAAGCCTTTTATCCTTGCTGGATTTTCTTCTATTTCATAATGCTTAAAATCTGAAAGTGCACTGGGGACATCATAGTGATAAAGGTCAAGAAGGAATTCCTTTCCTACTATCACAGCTGAAGGCAGTATTGAATAGTTAATGGCTTTCATATTAGTGGGCACTGCTGAACTGACTTCACCTGCTGTCTCCCACCTTCTTATCCTGGTTTCCTGGGATTTATTCTCCGACATCACTAAACCTGCAAACCAATCACTTTACATTCTATTTTAAGATGATGCCTGCATCCAGATGTCAGTTGTTTATTCCGTTATACTTGGGTATACTGGAATAAAGCATGGATGTTCTGGAATATCCCATCATAGTGGAAAAAGGAACCAATGTCTGGATATACTTTATAACAGCAACCAGTGTTTTTAACATGAACATCACCTTTTTCTCTTTCACTGGAACCCCTTTATTTTGCCTATGTAATTTTCAAGCTATGGATGTATATTAAGTTTAATTTCAAACAGATACTGTTTAACTACCCATATATATGAATAGCTAAGAATTAGTCTCCCAAAAAGAAAAAAGAAAGCAAAAAGAAAGATTTAAGGGTACATACCCGATTGTATAAGATGTCACTGGAAGAAGTTACGTTTGCTTGTTGATGAACCTTAGTTAATTTCTTATAAATCCATGTTTAGAAAACATTCCCAATTTGGAGAAACAGATTTCCTGATCATTAGGACTAGAGAAAGCAGCAATGGTCCACCACTAAAGCCACGCAGCATTTTATGCCCCTTGAAGTCATTTATTGTTGCAAACAGGGATCAATCCAAAGGAAAGCAAGCAGGCACTTTGTACATGTGGGTATTTTCAGACGGCAAGAGCCTGGTATTGCCTCTTGCCATCTGATAGGGGCAATAGGAGGCAATTCCAGAACCCTAAACATGATCCCAGAATTTCTTCTTGTCATCTGGAGGCAACCTGGCACAGCTACTCTGCTGCTAATTGTACCCCCAAAATTATATCCTTCTATTATTTGGCAACATAAGAAATGACACAAAATGTAAACTTCATCCAGATAGCATTTACTTAATCCGCACTACTTGGATAATCTGGAATAGAGCATGGATAATCTGGAACACAATGTGTCTGGAAGTGCTTTAATCCTCATTATTTGGAGAATCTGGAGTAAGTAAATGCTATCTAGATGAAGCTATAAAGATTTCTAGGGACCAAATTAATGCCATAGTGAGGATGGATGGTGATTTCAAGTGAGACACAAAAGATTTCTTCATGTGACCAAACAGGCCAATTATTTAATTTTCCTTGATTCATTTAGGTCTCTAACAGTCCCTTTTTCAACAACAGATTTTTGAGGAAAGAGCTCTGAACCAAATCATTCAAGATTTGAAAGAGACCAAAAGGACTATCCAGTCCTATTCCTATAGATTTTTATATGAAAGACATCATATAAATTGGAGTTGGTGAGTTTGTTTTCTGCCTCATTTACTAAATTAAAACTGTTTTTCAGAATCCACTTTTCAGAGGTCAGGGCCCTCATTTTAAGCAAACAAACTATTTAAACTATTCACATTTATTAGTAATATTTGGAGGCTTCAAGGAAAAGGTTTATACATTTAGCAAGGACCAGATTATGTTCTCTTGGGAGCCTACTTTTACTTTTAGAAACGGATTAATCAGCTCAGTTGTGTAAGAAACAACTGGCTTTCTGTGCATTGTATACTTGTGGTGGAACAATGAACAGATCTTCTAAAAAGGAGACGACAACTTGATTAATTAAGAACATAAGAGGAGCCCTGCTGGATCAGGCCACAGCCCATCTAGTCCAGTATCCTGTCTCACACAGTGGCCCGCCAACTGCTTCTGGATATTCTCAAGCAGAACACAAAGGCAAAACATTAACCTTTGTGACTCTCTGCAAATTAACTAAACAGTAGCAGATATTTTCACTAGATGTTAGGGCCAAGGAGAACATTCAATCACTCCTTTTTTACACTATGCTAATACAATCTGAAAAACAGAGCTCATAAGCCATTTTTAAGTATGACTCAAATGCATGTGACTGATTTTAACTCCAGTTTACTTGAATTCTGTCTTCATTACTATATATATAGTAATGAAGAAAAAAATATAGGCTTCATATATATATGAAGCCTATATTTTTTTCTTATCTGGATAAAACACTATAGGGGGTTAGTAGTTAATTTCCTTTTTTATATATAACTGTTCTGTGGTGATGAATTTCACAAATGTATACTTTTGCATATTTTAAATACAGTATATTAAGAAAGACCTTGCAAGATTAACACGGGATCCTAAAATGCCTGTTTTGCGGCAAAGAACTCCCATGAAAATGTTTCCATTAATCCAGCAAAATTTACTTTGGGGAAAGGCATCTTTAGTATCAGGCTACTGTACTACTCTGGATCGTTCACACATTCTGGTATTTTTCTTTTTCTGACAGAACCTATCCATCAAGAGAGCACCCTGCAAATCATAACAACATAAGAGAAACCCACCTAGGATAGTGTCCTGTTTCATACCATGACCCACCACTGATTTCTGGGCATTCTCAAGCAGAAGACAAGGGCAAAACCTTTGCCTGCTCTCAACTCCCTGCAAATGGCCTTTAGAGGCATCCTGTCTCTCCTGGACGCCAGGAACTCATAAACTCATGCAAGTATAAGGGGTTATCTACTTCAGGGAGTCTAACTGTTGCTCTATCCAGGAATTCACATCACAAATTCTTGGACAAAACAATCCACTTCTGAACACCTTTGTCAGAGAAGGTAAGTAGGTGGCTGCTTTTCCTGTCGACTGCACTTCAGGTACCTCCAGACACAGTCTAAAAACAGATTTCCCTGAGGCCATATTTGGATTACCACCTATATCCATGTCAATCCCAATATACTTCCGGGATAATCCATTCAAAATGCACAGTATAGGCATTAGGGAAAATCGAGTTCTGATCCTGACTGTTTACCTTATTTCCTTGCAGAAATGCCGCTTTTGTAAAGATACCCATATGTAGGAAGCATGCAAAAAACACAAAAACAAACTCACAAAGGGCAGTGGGTTGCCGCTTCCTGCCTCTGAGTCCTTTTGCAACAGCAGTAATTCTGCAAAGAAATGACAAGACAAGGTAGGAGCCCAGGTTTGTCCCTGGAATGCCTCCTGCCATTCGACAGGGGTGGCAAGAAGTGACTGTGGGCATCTAAACAAGATCCCACAATTTCCTCTCATTGTCTGGAGGCACCCGTAATGTAAGCAAAGTTTATATTTGCCCCGCATAGGGACTACCCCAGAGATCACAGACTTTTTCAATTTTTGACAGTGTAATAAGTCAGAAGGTAAAGTGCATTCAAAGGCTGTGACTCATGAGTTCATAGGGAGTGGGGAATGATGGTACCAGAAACATGGTGGATAACCAAACTTAAACAACGCCTATCTTGATTTACTTTGTTTAGGAAATCTAACAGGCCCCCGCGTGGACAGGGGATAGATATATAGGACTTTTAACGTCTGCAGTATGATGCGATGGCCACCCATTCCATGGCAACCTCACCATAGCCCCACTAGATCTCTTCCCCTAAATCCTGCTATAGCCTTCTTTGAGAAAACTCGACTCTGACGGCAGGTTTTCCCAAAACAGCAGTATAACCTACCTTGTGGAGGGAGCCGCCATCGTGGATGTGGCCAGCCAGGATGTTCAGTGGCGGCCATCACACACTTCCAGGTAGGTCACTAAAATATGCTGTCTAGCCAACAATTGGTTAGGGTTAGGTGGTAATTCTGGAGGGGGCTATACTGCAGAATATTGCTTTTTAACAAGGTATTTGGTAAGTATCTGGATTCAAAACCAAAGCAGAGAGATCAACCAAGTAAAGGCCTAAATATCTGAACAAAAAGGAAAGTAGGGGAATCTTTGCATGTATTTATAAACCCAACAGGCTTACAATAAGCATCACACGTTATCTCTATTAAGAAAAGACGCACGCTGTCAAAGAGTGGAGTTCCCGGTTCTTGAAGAATATTACACACAGCAAATTTCATATCCTGCCAGAAAAAGTTTCCTCTTTCAGTAAATGATAATAAAAAAAAACTTGCAAAGACAAAAGGTTTTCATATACAAAGAAGCACTCTGACTTAACAATGACTGCAAAGTGCACTAGATTTTTCTTTTGTTCCTTTATACGGACTCTACTAAAATATGGACTTCAGAGTCTCGAGAGAATATAAAGCGAATACACAGGTTTTTTGGTCGCAGTTTTTAGATAGGGATTTCGGCTCACGAGAAATAGAAACGCCCTTTGAGGAAGCCAGAAGCAGAGGGGGCAGGAGGTTTGTTCCTGGAGAGATCCATTGGCGAGAAGAACCCTTCGCCCTGGCTGGTGGCCTCCAAGGCCAAGCGGGTGGCTCTGTCTACCGTAATTGACAGAACATATTCCTTTTAACCATGACCCCCGAAAGAGAGAGTACGGTAAAGTCCGTTTCGCCCAGCTCAAGGGCGCTTTCCTTGCCCGACGTCCCCGACGGCGACCGAAGCGGCAAGAGCGGCGGGCGGAGAGGCGCCGGAGGGAGAGGACGGGGTGGTCACTTCGTCCCTGCAGCTGTTCCAGATGTGCCGCTCCCGGCGGCGGCGGCGGCGCCCCTCCTCTGCTCCATGCCGTTGGGCAAGAAGCCGGCGATGATGGGCACGGGCCAGATGAGGGCGGCCACGCTCCACACGATGATGACCAGCGTCATGAAGCAGGCCACCAAGGTGGACTCGATGGGCTTGCGGTTCATCCTCCAGCCGGGGTCCCCCTTGAGCTCCTCCAGGCTGAAGTCGAGGCAGCAGAAGGGCAGCCGCTCCCCTTGCTGCCAGGGCGGCGGCGGCTGGTGCCCGTGATCCGAAGCGGGCAACGAGGCGGAGGAGGCGGCGGAGAAGAGGGAGGGCGGCGACGCCGAGGGCGGCGGGCCGGCGGCGGCGGCGGCTCCCCCCGGTCGGAGGCGGCCCAGGCGCCTGCCCCGCGCCCAGCTGCAGCCGACGCAGAGGCGCAGGTCCTGCTGGACGCCGCCGGCCGCCAGCCCGACGTGCTCGATGAGGAGCGGCGGCGGGCCGACGCGGTGGAAGGCGGCCGAGAAGACGGCGCGCCCGCCGGGCCCGCTGGTGGAGAAGAGCACCAGGTCGCACTGCAAGCCCAGCGGGCTCCAGCGCACCAGCAGCGAGCTCAGCATCTGCCGCTGCACGCTGATGTTGCACGGCGCGTCCTCACGCGGTGGCGGCAGCGGCGGTTGGTGCTGCTGCTGCTGCTGCGGCGCGGCGCGGGGCGGCGTCGGAGTGGTCGCGGCGGCGGCGGGCGGCGGCGGGACAGGCACGGTAGTGCTGGCGCCGTCGCCCTCTCCCTCCTCCTCCTCCGCCCGCCGCCGGGCGTCGTCCGGAGGAAGGGCCGAGGAAGAGACGTTCACGGGCGGCAGCGGGAGCTCCGGGGGCTCCTTTCGTCCCGCCGCCGCCGCCGCCGCCCCTGCCGTGCCCGAGGAGGGAGACCAGCCCCGGCAGGCGAGCGGGGCCGCGAAAGCCGCCAGCAGCGCCGCCGGGAAGAGCGGCAGGAGCATGGCGCGCGCTTAGAGGGGCGCCCGGAGAGGGGTGCGAGGAGGCTGCATGGCGACGCGGCCGCGGCCGCCCAGGCGCTTAGGTTGCCATGAGGGGGAGGGAGGGCGAGCCAGCCAGCGAGGGGTGGGGCGGCCGGGGCGGCTGGGGGCGTGCAAGGAAGTCGCCCTGCCCTGCCCTGCCCTGCCGGCGGCGGCGGCGGCACTCGCTGCGCCTCGGCGAGAGAAGAGCGGGCGCCGTCGGCCCGTCGTTCCGCGCCCCTGTCTCGCCCCCTCCTTCTCCGCCAGCCACACGCGCGGCCCACCCGGGGCCCCGTAGTCGGCAGTCAGCAGAAGACGCGCGGCCGCCGCTTCCCTCCTCCCTCCAGCTCCGTAGCGCCGACGGCTCGGCTTGGCTGTGTGCCGCTCCGCTCTCCGCCGGCTGCCGCTTCCAGGCGGACGCGCGCTCTGACTCGCCACAGGATTCCCTTGCACGCCTCGCCGACGGGGAGTCGCCGTATTTCGTCACTGCAAAGGATCCCCTCGCCCCCTCCCCCTCCCATCGCGCCCTCCCTCTCCCTCTCCCCTTCCCCCTCCCCGCCAGAAGAAGCGCTGGGCTCGCCTTGCGCGGAATAAACACGAAGGGAAGCGAGTCTCCCGTCCGTTGCCGGCCCCCACGGCGCTCGCCTCGCCCGCGTGTCCAGCTGCCTGCTTTGCCTTGCCTGTGGCGGCTTCGCACGGCGCAGATCAGCAGCAGCAGCTTGAAATTAACACGCGATGGTTAATTCGCGAGCGCGGTCCTGGGTTGCTTTCGGAGGAGCTGCCGAGGTCGGCAGGATGCCCTCATCAAGCCTCCTTTGGCGCTTCAGACGTGCGCCTGAAAACATTGCAATCAGGGGAGCATTATGCACACGTAGGTGGATGGCAGCCGAAAGGGTGGAATACATGAAATGCCTCCGAGCAAAGGAAGGCAAAAGTTGCTGCCTACTTAGATGCTGGCTCCCTGCCGCGACGCGTGTGCCAAATGTTGTCTCCTGTGGAGACGGAGAAGATGATCCCTGCACTTTTCAGCTCTGCAGGTTTTGTGCATTGAGCTTTTGCTGTGTGTCTTCAATTTTGGGGTCCAAAAATGCCAGATGCCTGCAGTTTGTGCGAACATAGTAACACCAGCACTGTGCGCACCCCACGGATATTTTCCACCACTTCTTATTGTGGTGCTAAATGTATGAAATCGTAGGGGGAAACTGAGGAAGAAGAAGAGTTGGCTTTTCTACCCCGCTTTTTTCACCCATTTAAGGGGGCTCAAAGCGGCTGGCGAAGCTTTCTGTTCTTCTCCCCACAACAGACACTGAGATGGGTGGGGCTGTGAGAGCTTAGAAGAGAACTGTGACTATCCCAAGGCCACCAAACTGCCTTCGTGGGGGAGGGCAGAATCAAACCCTGTATGCCCAGATAAGAGACCTGCTCCTTAACCACTAGAAGAAGAGTTGGCTTTTCTCACCCATTTAAGGGGACTCAAAGCAGTTAACGAGGCTTCCTGTTCTTCTCCCCACAACAGAACACCCTGTGAGGTGGGTGGGGCTGTGAGAGCTCTGAAGAGAGCAGTGACCAGCCCAAGCCCAAGGTCACCCAGATGGCTTCGTGGGGGAGGGCGGAATCGAACTCGGTATTCCCAGATAAGAATTCGGCTCCCTAACCAATAGACCAAACTGGGCTTAAGAACATAAGAGAAGCCTTGCTGGATCAGGCCATAGCCCATCTAGTCCAGCATCCTGTCACACACAGTGGCCCACCAAATGCTCATGGGCATCTCAAGTAGAGACAAGGACAAACCCATTCCTGCTCTAGAATCCCAGGAAACGGCCTTAGAAGTGCCCCAGTCCCCCCTCCCCCGCCTGAAAGATACACCTGGGCATTCGTTCTAGTAGCCATTGGAAGCCATTGACTTCTAAGACCAAACTCACTAGACCAAACTAAAGTATGGATGGAGCCTGTAGAGGTGTCCAGATGGTGTCAAACAGGTTGTCTGCTGCAGGTGGCAAGTGGATTGTTTTTGCTTATTTAATTTTTTTTCCAAAAGCAGAAATCTAAATTAAATCGGGGGGGGGGGGAGGCAAAAATGAAGGTTGGCCATTTGAATGGGTGTGAATGGTCCCAAAGCTGCATGAACATGAGTAGCACTAAAATCCAAATACGCTCAGGTCCGGACACAGCTTTAGACAGTATATTTGAGTAAAGTAAAATTAAGTAAAATTACAGTAAAAAAGCAGGTGCCATCCATAGTGTGAATGGATTTATTTGAAATAGAAAACCATTTCCCTAGTTCCAAACACAAAGCAGACCACTACCAACACTAGATTATTTTGTTTAGTACTGGAACTTCTACTTGGCCTAATATGTGCACGAATTTTTGGGGGCATTTGATTTGAGATGAATGCTCAAAAATCCGTTTTGTACAAATAGATCGCATTCGAATGTGGTAAAATTCTATTCTTTTGTATGTATTTGTGTAAGTATTTGATATGTATCTGATACATATCTGTTCACATCAGATATGTATGTTTGTATCTGATATGAACAGATACATATCTGATACAAATAGATACGTATCTGATACGTTTCCCCAGCTTAACGAATGTCCAAACAATTCGTACGAATGTCCGGAAGCATTTGTATTAGTTTGAACAGCATACAAATATAAGAACATAAGAAAAGCCCTGCTGGATCAGGCCACAGCTCATCTAGTCCAGCATCCTGTCACACACAGTGGCCCGCCAAATGCTCATGGGCATCTCAAGCAGAGACAAGGACAAACCTATTTCTGCTCTAGAATCCCAGCAAATGGCCTTAGAAGCACCTCGGTTCCCCCCCCCCCCCAGCCTGAAAGATGCATCTAGGCATTTGTTCTAGTAGCCATTGATACATCTGTCATCCATAAATTTGTCTAACCCTACCTTAAAGCCACCTAGGCTGGTAGCTGTCACCACCTCTTCCGGCAGCACATTCCATAAACCGACGGCCCTCTGGGTGAAGAAATACTTCCCCCTGTCAGACCTGACTCTCCTACCCATCAGCTTCATAGAGTGCCCCCTGGTTCTAGTATTGTGAAATTTTCTCTATCCACCTTTTCTATACCATGCATAATTTTATATACTTCAATCAGGCCCCCTCTTAAACGCTGTCTCTCCAGACTGAAGAGGACTAGACGTTGCAGCCTGATTTTGTAAGGGAGGTGTTCCAGACCCTTAATCATTCTGGTTGCCCTTCTCTGCACCTTCTCTAGTTCCACAATATCCTTTTTGAGGTATGGTGATCAGTATTGTACACAATATTCCAAATGTGGCCTCACCACAGATTGATAAAGAGGCAAAATGACACTTGCTGACTTATTTTCTATTCCCTTCCTAATTATTCCCAGCATTGAATTAGCTTTTTTCATTGCTGCTGTGCACTGGGTTGACACCTTCATTGAACTGTCCACCAAAACCCCGAGATCCCTTCGATTCGAGTTTATGTCCGAATCCAGTCGAATTTAGAATGTTACAAATATTCATGCACATCCCCAGCCAACAGCAAATAAGTACAAAGACAATTCAGTTCCAATATAATTAAAGAATTCCAGGTCTAGAAATATTTCTTTCCAAGTGTGAAGACAGTGTCATGAGCTGCCAGTTCGTTACATTCACATCTCTTTCCTTGGTTTTCTGTCACATCTAGATAGTGTCATCGAGGCTGCAAAATCCCCCATCTGTTTCCCATAAAATGCCCACAAATTTTCTTAACAGGTAAAATTTCATTACAAAAAAGTGCAGACGTTTTATGAGAAACAGATGGGAGGGTTGTGGGATCTGGAGTCCTGTCATCTAAAGGCTGAGAGGAAGAGACTGGTTGTGATTTAAATGCTACTCTGGAACTAACGCTGCCTTTTGTGCCCAGCTGTGGTTGGTGGATTTTGTTGTAGGAACATTTCTAGCATGTAATTCTAGGACCCTACAAGTCTAAAGGCAGTTCACTCTAGTTTGTAGTTATTCTGGCTATGTCTGTGGGACCAACATATATTTTAGGTACAGTGTATGTGAGACACATTTCCATATGCATGGCTAACTCAATGGTATGTAACCTTTTATTGACCTGAGTCTGCAAGCTAATGATGTAGCTACCCCACATTTCTTCCATGCCTACATTTATACATGATTCAAGACAGATGGAGAGGGCATTTACTTCTCTTAAATTTAATTACGGCTGGACATAAAATATACATCAGAAGAGCCTTTTTGCACTGACTGTAGTGGTCAATGGAGAGGATGCTCCAACACAGAGGGTGTTTCCACATTGACCGCAGAAACCGGTTTAAGCACCGCTAAGGAAAGATTTAAAGCAGCTTAACCTGCATCTGCACTGTAGACCGCATTGCAGAGGGTGCGTCCACATTTTGGCGTGCAAAACCGGTTTTGCTGCCGAAATCAATCTTAAATTGAAGACCTGACATGTCTTCCGCACATGGCGAGGGGAAGAGCTGGATTCCCGGTGCCCTTCGTCTTTGGAAGGGTGGAAGCAGGACTGACAACACAGGCACAACTGCTCACAGATATGGCCATAAAAACCATAACAGAGATCAGAGGAAGGACCAGACTATGGATAATAATGAAAACAAAAGGATCAAACAACAAGACAAAAAAAATTCTAGCAGTAAATATACCCAAGTGGCTATTTACAGGAAAATATAGATACACACATTATCAAATGTATTCCAATTCTCCAGAACAGCAGAAATGACCAAAATGATCCAGTTTTATATGGCTGTGTAACAATCCGATGAAAGATAATTTCATGGAAACTCATTTATTGATTGTTGAAAGATTTGAAGTTACCTTCACATTATCCTGCAGAAGTTAATTTTAGAAATGGATTGTTCACCAGCTTTTTAAAAAACAGCAACAAACAAACCCTTCATCCTGATTATTTTGATAACTGTGGAAGGGATGATTTACCCTCTCACATTTAATACATTTCCATCATATTCTTCCTTCTGAACTCCATCTGTTCAGCACTCTGTTCAGAAAGCAAAAACTTCCTTCCTCTGAACATTCTTGCAGCTTTTTTTAGTACCTTCCACATCATTCTTTTTCACTCAGGGCTTCGTGTCTTTCTCTCAGCTCTGTGTAGGTCTGACAAGTGCAAAAGAGAAACAGTCTAGCGATAATCATGCTCTGGCAGTATCTATTAATAAGGAAGAGGAATGGTTTTCCTCAGGGGAAATGACTCTGTCATTTTCCCAAAAACATGGGAGTTGGCTGAAGCTACAGGAGAGAAAGTTATTAATTGGACAATTAACAGGTTGAGTCAGTTTCCAGGATCAGCCTACCCTGCCCCGATTCATTCCCCACTGTTATAAAGAGGAAGGAAGCACCAGAGTTTGGAAAGTGTTTTTTAAAAAAGTGAATGCAACATGAGGCAAGGAGAAAAGTATAGGGCAAGGAGAAGTTGGGCATACGTTCCATCTCCTACCGTGGTTACCTGAAACTGTGGATAATTGCGAATAGGCCTTCCGGTTCTGCGGTTGCGCAACCCCAGGACTGGAAGTACTTTTCTAGCCTCTGGGCTTCCGTAGAGCATTGGAATAGGCGTGTGATGCCACTGGATGCCTCCTGCCTGCTTCCCATGTGCCCCTTATATTTTGGGACCAGCTCTGGTGGCGTCACGCGCCTATTCCAATGCTCTATGGAGGCCAAAATAGACCATCCAGTTCTGAGAGCTTTTCCATTATGGCGCCTGTGGGGGGTGGGCTGATCTGGTAACTGTGGTTAACTGAAACAGTGGTTACCGAATCAGTGGATATGGGGGTCTGACTGTAGTTGGAGGGTGGGGAGGGCAGTAGCAGTAAGAGGACACTGTCACATCTCAGGCAGGCAAGGCAAACAGGCAAACACTCGCACAGCTTACTCAGTTCCAGAGGGCTCAGGCGAACTCGAGGTCAGTTCCAATCCAGGGTCCAGGAGTCCAGAAAGTCAGCAAGGGCCACTCAGTCCAAAGGTCAGCAAGTCAGAAGGAGTCCAAAGTCAGAGTACAGGCACGGAGTTGCATGAAGTTGTCTGCAACACTGAAGCAAGGTTTGTTTGCTCACTAAGTAGAGGAGTCATTACCCTGCCCACGGTTCAGCTAAGTTAATCGTTCTGATCTGCGCTTCAGCTGCTTCTCTTGTCTCAGCAGGTGAGGGGGGGCCTTTCATGAAGCTCACTGCTTGTAGTTTCTTCATCAGAGCTGTCTGCATGCTCCCCTGAAATTGGCCTTAACCCCTCGATGCCTGCAATGCCATGCTGTGGTTTCTTCTCAGTTTGTGGTGGCATGGCAGGCAGAACTTCTTCCTCTGAGGAGGCTGAAAAGGGCATGACAGACACAGAGCAGAGAAGGATGGGAAAGATGTGAGAGGAAGGGAGACTGCAAGGCATGGACTAAGAAGGATGGTGAGAACAAACAAATGGACTGACACTCCATTGCACCCTAAGACTGACTAATCCATTGTGTTGTGACCAGGCCCTATGTGTATTAGCATAAAAACCATAGATAAATTATTTGCCCTGTGGGATAAAGAAAAAGTAGGAGATGTTCTGAACTGTAATATATTATCGTATGGCTCTATTTTAACCCAAAAATCTGTTTCTGAAAATACATTTTTGACAAAACTTCATGCGCTAGAGCAGTCATGTCAAAGATACGGTGTATTAATATGGCCCACGGCCGCCGCCGCCCGCCACCCGCCGCCGCTGCCGCTGTCCTCCTTGGGCGCGAAGGAGGTGAGGCGAGCGCGCGGCGGGACCCTCCACTGCCCGAGTGCACGGGCGCCGCCATGGACAGCCAGCCCCTCCTCTGTGCCCTAGCCACGCCCCGGGCACACCCCGGCCACGCCCCCGGCCCCTCCTCTGTGCCCTAGCCACGCCCCTGGTCATGCCCCTGGCCACGCCCCAGCCCCTCCTCTGTGCCCTAGCCACGCCCGCGGTCACGCCCCCTGGCCCTGACAGTACTTTTTTTTTTTAAATCTGGCCCTCTGCAAAATTGAGTTTGACACCTCTGCGCTATAGGTAAGCAAAAGCATATTTGCTCTTACTAGAAACTTCACTGCTCTGATCTCAGGAGACTGCGCATACATAAATGCTTCATCTTTTGAGCTTCAGAACAAGGAACAATTAATTCCAACATAAGCTATTCAAACATGAAAAAGATTACACAGCTAATAGAAGTGGCAATTAAATTACTGCTCTATCTGTTATTAAGTTACTGCTACCGTAATTTGGTGATCTTTGGACTCCTCATTTGAGAGCTGAAGAACTGTAATTTCATCTTAATTTAGCTCTAAAAATATATTGTGGTAATCTTCACAATAATGAATAATAACCACAAGAATAGGAAACTGCAGCCTTTGTAATTTTGCCATGAGCTTGGGTAGCTGTGAATTCCCCTTTTCGGTCCTTTGCCTGAGAGTTCATCCAGGGCAAGCCTGTTTTAAGACAGCAAATGAAGAATGGAAACTCACCTATTAGTATGGGTCCATCAGCAGTTAATGACTAGGCAACCTAAGAACACATGAAGATAAGAGGATCCCTGCTGGATTGGGCCACAGCCCATTTAGTCCAGCATCCTGGCTCATACAGTGGTCCACCAATTGTTTCTGGCCATTTTCAAGTAGAAAACAAAGGCAAAAACCTGAGGCCCATTCACACTATGGCCAGTAGTGCAGGATTAGTGAAATTCTGGTGAAGAGCTTCTGCACTTTGACCACGTGTGCCCCGCCTCACCAGAAGTTCACTAATTGTTGTTTAGGTGTGGAACACGAAATGTTTACCAGAACTTACCTGAAGGATCCAGTGGCATGACCATCCACACCTCTACTGGTGCTCTGGGGTTGCCTGAGATGCCGCGAAAGCATGCTGGCACCTCAGACGACCATAGATGTGACTGCACATGCACAGAGTGTCAGCTTTGTCATGGCGACAGCACTGACATATACACAGTCGCAGAGTGTGCCACAGCCAAAATGGCGGTGCCCAGAGGAGGACCAGCCCTGCAAACGAATCAGGTAAGTATTTGATCGCGGGGGATGGGGATGGCCAATGTTGACTAATGCTCTAAGTGCAAGTGCTAGTCAACGGTTAATTACGCTCCTTTTCCGTCCAGCGGATGGGAAGTATGAAAACCCCTGCTTGTGAATATCTGCAAATGGCCTTTGGAGACATCCTGCCAATCTTTCCAACCTGGAGCCAGTACCTAGGCATTCATTTTAGTACTCAGTGATACACCTATTCTCCATGAATTCATCTAATCCTTTCTTAAAGCTGCCAAGCTACTTGCTGTCTCCATCTGTTCTATAGAATGAACATTCTCTAGGTGAAAAAATACTTAAATGGAGTCATACCTATATTCAAATTATATAAGTAACTTACAAACTTTATGTAAAATTGCATATTTAACTTGCATGCATAAGCTTGCATATTCACATTTTATGGTGGCAATCAAGGCTACTGAGCAAAGACTATACCACCTAGCTCTACATTCTTACAGTTGATCCACAGGCTGTGAGAATCCAGGCTGGATGGACGGTTGGAAGAAGATAAAGAAAAAGCAATTGACAGAGGGGGTACAAGAACTGGGGTGGGTGGGTGGGGAGATTGCCTGGAGAGCATAGCTACGTATAAAGTCTGTGGACATCTAACAAGATTATGCAATCAAACTATGCAGGAAACAAGGTGACTGTTAAGTTGAATCCTTTTCCTCCTTCTTTCTTCCCTAATCTCCATTAATTCTCCGACCAACCTGTTTATTGTCTCTAGTTTTAACCGCAAGATGATATTAAAAACCATCTATTGATTTGCCTAATTGGATGGATCTCATTTATTTGAATGATCATTAGTGGTCTTGTGAAGCACCAGAGTTCGCTTTTGATTTAGTTATCCATAGCAAAATAAATGTTTATGTATTGCAGAAGGAAGTCTGTTTTGCTAGAGTCAAGTAACATCAAAAACCTAAGGACAAATTTTCAGCTACCTCCTCTGCTGCATTCTGAAAATTAGCCACCACTGTTAGCCTCACAAGAGTCCTAGTTTCAGGTACCTTTAGTTCTAGTTACTGCTGCTTCTGTTCTGTTTTCCTCTAGATAAAAAATTATTTCCAAACAAGAATGAGATTGGCTAAATTTCTCAGTCTTGTTTGAGTGTATGCATTGAATGTCAGTTTCCTTCCTTCCTTCCTTCCTTCCTTCCTTCCTTCCTTCCTTCCTTCTTTGCTTACTATTACAGTATTAAAGGAGATCTATGTCATAACTGACCTCATCCTGTACATTTTAAATATGTATTTGTTGGACTTCATACATATAAGTACTAGAATAATAGAAATACAATATTTTTCACTAACATAGTAGGAATATACTTTTTTTCATGTTTTTGTGATTGTAATTAGCATTAATCATTGCATACTTCACTAAGAGATACAGGGAAATAGATACAGAAGCTGTGTTCATACTCCCTGAAGAATATCTTCAGGACTAGAACTAGCATCCAGTTTGAGGCACAAACATGACCCTTTCTGCATGTAGCAGCTGCAGATCTGGACCAGTAGATCTCAGTTCACAAGATCTACTGATGCAGATCACAGGAAGGCAAGGGGGGAGATCAGTGCCATCTGCACTGATGGCATTAATCTGATTCAAACATCCACAAGATTGTTGCATGGGAGCTTTGCAGCAGCCATCCCATCTACTGACAGCTGGGAGTGACAACTTCTAGCCTTGAGGCTTGGGGGCAGGGGTGATTTTCAGTGTGTCACTATGGAATAATGGCTCCTGGTACTTCTGGATCATGGAAGTGTGCCATCTGCATACCTCAATGATCCAGATGACAGCCCTTAGTCTGGTTTGTATTCCCAATATATTGGCTCTACAATAGATTTGGGTTAAGAGCCTCTTAATAAGGATCTGGCTCCGTCTTGTGCAGATGAAGCTGGAGTAACAATGGTAAGACCCCCTTGATCCTGATTAATGTGTAGATAGTAGGCCCAGAATCTGGGTCAGAGGTCCTTTAATCTGAATCAAGAAGGTAATGCAGAAAGGGCCCATGCTTCCCCACCCTAAAGCCTCCAGAGCTGCAAGGGTGGGCAGGGTGCACTACTCCCAGAGGAAGAATTTCTTGCTCAGAAATAACCTTGTCCTTTGATTCAGGAACCACTTAGCCTCTGAACTGCTGCATGCTGGGAGCTGGCATATACAGCATAATTTTAAAATAAATTTCCAGTTGGTATTTATAACATTTATATTCCACCCTTTACCCAAAGGTCTTAGGGTGTGTCCAAGTAAATGAAGAACCTTTGCATACGGAGTAATGCAAAGGCGCCATCCAGGAGTTGACCAAGAGTGTCCTAGCTTCTCTGGTCAAGCTGTGGAACAGTTACTGCTCTACTTGTAGTGATGATCAGTACATCTCTGAGCTGTTCTGGGACTCGGTCCCAGAGTGTTCCAGGCCGTCCTGATTGCTTAAGTGCAAACAGGCCCACTGTTAGGCTGCCTCCAGACTAGCTAGGTAAATATGAAGTTAAATCAAAAAGCTCAGTAAACTCACTGTGCAGGGAAAACCAGACATCCATATGGAAGGCAGCTCCATAGTTTCCTGTATCGGAGCTGCAAAGTTTTTAATGAAATCTACGCTATAGGGTGGGATAGATGATGATGATGATGATGATGATGATGATGATGATGATTTCTCTCCTGCCCCATACCCGAAGGTCTCTGGGCGGGTAAAAACCTTAAAACAATAGATTAAAAACAGTATATACATTAAAAGACTTCAACAAATCTAAAACAATACACAGCATGTTTAAAATGATAGTTATTCATTTTAGATACATATTTATTTATTTATTTATTTATTTATTTATTTATTTATTTATTTATTTATTTATTTATATCCCGCCCCATACCCGAGGGTCTCTGGGCGGCTTACAACAATTAAGAACAAGCACACTAAAAATTGTATCACACAATAATAAAACCAGCGTAAGATTTAGAAACCAACATGATAATAAGAATAAGAATAAAAACAATACAAAAACAGTTTAAAACAGTGGTGTTTGGAAGGAGGGAAGAATAAAGAGCATTTAGCCAAAGGCCTGAGTGAAGAGGTGCGTCTTTACCGCCTTTCTGAATGTAAACAAAGAAGGGGCCTGACGCACCTCCAAGGGGAGACCATTCCATAGCCTGGGGGCCACTATTGAGAAGGCCCTCTCCCGGGTGCCCACCTGCCTAAACGCTGAAGGCGGTGGGACAACCAGGAGGGCCTCTCCTGCAGATCTTAAGACATGGGCAGGTTGATATGGGAGAAGGCGCTCCTTTAGATATCTGGGGCCCAAGTCATTTAGGGCCTTATAAGTCAGAGTTAGCACCTTGAATTGGGCTCGGAAATGAATTGGCAGCCAGTGCAGTTCTTTTAGAACCGGTTTGATATGCGTCCGGTTAGCTGTACCGGTCAGCACTCGGGCAGCTGCATTTTGCACTAGCTGCAACTTCCGAACCGTCTTCAAGGGCAGCCCCATGTAGAGCGCATTACAATAGTCCAACCTGGAGGTTACCAGAGCGTGGATAACTGTGGCCAGGTCATCTCTGTCCAAAAAAGGTTTCAGTTGATGTACCAACCGTAGTTGGGAGTAGGCACTCCTGGCCACGGCCTCCACCTGAGCTTCAAGTGTTAGCGCAGAGTCCAGGAGTACCCCCAAGTTACGCACCTGTCCCTTCCCAGATATTGTAACCCCATCAAGGACAGGGTATCTCCCAACTACTTGGACCCGAGAGCCTGTAGCACACAGCACGTCTGTCTTGTCTGGATTCAGTTTCAATTTATTGGCCCTCATCCAGCCCATTACCGCCTCCAGGCACCTGTCAAGCACTTCTACCACCTCTCCTGATTCAGATGGCACAGAGAGATAGAGCTGGGTATCATCTGCGTATTGATGGCACCTCACTCCAAAACTCCTGATGATCTCTCCCAGCGGCTTCATGTAGATATTAAATAACATGGGAGATAAGATTGACCCCTGGGGAACCCCACAAGTGAGTTCCCAGGGTGTCAACTCATTCTCTCCCATCACCACTATCTGAGATCGGCTCTGGAGATAGGAGCGGAACCAGCGCCAAGCACTGCCTCCAACTCCTAAACTCCGTAGCCTCTCCAGGAGGATACCGTGGTCAACGGTATCAAAAGCCGCTGAGAGGTCCAGAAGAACCAGCAGGGTAGCATTCCCTCTGTCTTTCTCCCGGAGAAGCTCATCAACTAGGGCGACCAAAGTGGTTTCTGTGTCATGACCGGGTCTAAAGCCAGATTGAAATGGGTCTAGATAATCAGCTTCCTCCAAGCATGCCTGCAGCTGAACAGCGACAAACTTCTCTAGAACCTTGCCTAGAAAAGGTATGTTGGCCACTGGGCGATAGTTGTTTAAATCTTCTGGATCCAGGGAGGCCTTCTTCAGGAGGGGACATACCTCAGCCTGTTTAAGGGCCAATGGAACCACCCCCTCTCTCAGAGTGGCATCTACCACTTCCTGAACCCACCCGGTCATACCTTGCCGGCTAGTTTTAATCAGCCAAGAAGGGCAGGGATCCAGAGAGCACGTTGTCGGCCACACCCCTGCAAGCAGCTTGTCCACATCCTCAGGCCGCAATAATTGAAACTGATCCAAAATAATTGGACCAGACAGTGCTCCAGATGCCTCCCCTGGACTAAGTTCAATTGTGACATCGAATCCCCTACGAATCTGAGCAACTTTGTCCTCAAAGTGCTTTGCAAAACTGTCACAGCAGATATTAGATGGCTGAGGCTCACGTTTTATCGAGCCAGGTTTTATAAGGCCCTTTACTACTCTAAAGAGCTCCGCTGGATGGCTACTCGAGGACGCGATGGCGGAGGAGAAAAAACTTTTCGCCTCCGTCACTGCCACATGGTAGGCACGATAGTATGCTCTAACTCGTGTTCGGTCAGATTCACAGCCAGATTTACGCCACTTGCGCTCTAGACGTCGACCTTCCTGTTTCATGGCCCGGAGCTCCATGGAGTACCAAGGAGCTTTCTGGGCTCTGCAAGCAGACCGAGGGCACTTGGGAGCGATCGTGTCAATAGCCCTGGTCATCTCCTGATTCCAGAGAGAGACCAGAGCTTCAACAGGAGCACCAGACATGCCAACTGGAAAATCCCCCAGGGCATTCAGGAATCGTTGAGATTCCATAAGTCTCCGGGGGCGGACCAACTCAATAGGTCCTCTGACCCCACAGAGAGGGACTGCCGCTGTAAGTCCAAACCTCACCAGTGAGTGATCCGTCCATGACAAAGGGCTGATAGTCAGCCCTCCTATCAACGGATAGCCATCAATTCGTTCAGAGGCAAAAACCAAGTCAAGGGTGTGGCCTGCTATACTGTATGGGTTGGACCAGAAACAAGCTGAGACAGCCCCATGGTTGTCATGGAGGCCATAAAGAACTGAGCTGGTCCAATAAGTGTAGTCTCGGCGTGGACGTTGAAATCCCCCAACACCACTGTGGCAGGGGCTTCCAATACCACCTCCGAGACCACCTCAGTCAGCTCAGACAAGGAGGATGCTGGGCAGTGGGGTGAACGGTACACCAGCAGCATCCCTATTCTGTCTCTCTGGCCCAACAGCAAGAACAGATAGACAGACAGACGAGTATATTCTGGCGTATAAGACTACTTTTTAACCCTGGAAAATCTTCTTGAAAATCAGGGGACGTTTTATGCACCGGGTGTCATTTTCTGATATGGTGAGTATATCCCAAACTCTATATTTTAACTGGAAAAGTTGAAGGTTGTCTTATACGCCCAGTCGTCTTATATGGCGGAATATACGGTCGGTCAGTCGGTCGGTCGGTCGGTCGGTCAGTAGATAGATAGATAGATAGATAGATAGATAGATAGATAGATAGATAGATAGATAGATAGATAGATAGATAGATAGATAGATAGATAGAAAGAAAGAAAGAAAGAAAGAAAGAAAGAAAGAAAGAAAGAAAGAAAGAAAGAAAGAAGAGAGGGATCCCAAAGTATCAACATGGCATTCTTATCACATTCATTTGATCATTATGGGAAATCTGGGAAGCATATTAAACTGAAAAACTATTCAATTGCTCATTGTTACCCAGCATGTTTCCATGACTGAGTGGGAGATTAAATCTAGAAGGCCTCCTAGGTTCTAGTTTGATGCTGTAGCCATGTTTACACTTGCTTTCAGAACACATTATCCGCAGGGTATAAAGGTTCACTAGCCCTGCTCTGTGAAAGCACTTGTTTTAGCTCCAGTGGGAGTTACTCAGTGTGGCACTGGCCTCACTTCCTGCCAGCTGTCATTGGGTTTAGGAGAAAATCTACTGGCAGCCTTTGAAGTAGGAATGAAAGGGTTTGATGAGAGTTTTGGAAGCATAAAAATGAAGTTCTCAGCCATTCTTTTCTTATTATTACTTTTAAAATGGCATTGTCTATGAAGAAATACCTAATTTGAAACTAAGTTTAAAAAAAGATTACCTAAGGATTGTTTTATTATAATCAATAGGATAAGTATGTTTCCTTTAAGATCATCAGAATGAATAAATGAACACATGAATGTATGAGTCTATTGATTAGCCCAATATAAATAAAACAGTAATACAAAATACCACATTTATGTAACAAGAAGCTAAATAAAATAAGAATAGACAAGCATGCAGGCAGACACCTAAGTCAGCAAAGGATAATAAATATAATTGATATACAAAGAATCAAATATTTGTATTTTAGCACTAACCCTGGGGATTATCAGAGCTTCACTGCAAATTATGAAGCAGAAAATCTTTGAGTAGTGAACACTGTACATGAAAACTAAGCACTTTTCCCCTTTGGCTTTGCTTAAAGATTGTTTGTGATGGTTCATCTGCATAGGAAAAGATGGAATTATGACTCCCAGATTCAGAAAAGTCCTAATTTAATAGACATGATGGGAGAAATCTACTATGGTTGTGTCATCCAAAGGACTGAATGAAACACTTTGTTCCTTTATTTTAGAACAGAGGGTGAAGAATGACTTTGTACAGCAAGTGAACACCTAGTACAGTGATGGCCAACCGATGACACGCGTGTCACAGGTGACACGCCATCCCTTTTGGGTGACACACATGGTCACCCTGGCACCTGGGGGTGTAGTGCTTGCTTGTTCTTGAAGTGTACGAAATACCAACTTTCAATTGAAGATTTAGCAAATGAAATTCATCAACAAAAGTCACTAATATAAAGAATTATTTGTTTTTGCTTTTGATAAAATACATATATCAAAAATATAACTTTTTTAGTAGAGCTACATATAACACAAAATTATGGATATTTCTAGATGTGACACAGCACCTGAGTTAAGTTAGGTTTTCTTGGGAATTTTGACACACTGAGCTCAAAAGGTTCACCATCACTGACCTAGTGCCTATTTGCACTACAGTCAGTAGTG
This sequence comes from Aspidoscelis tigris stejnegeri, assembly GCA_023333525.1. Lineage (NCBI taxonomy): Eukaryota > Metazoa > Chordata > Lepidosauria > Squamata > Teiidae > Aspidoscelis > Aspidoscelis tigris. The sequence continues at coordinate 22,814,350 of JALMGA010000008.1, forward strand.
CATGGTTAGTGAACTTCTGGGAAAGGGCATCTGCACCTGGAGGAGGCTTCCACGGCCTCCAAGCATGCCCTGTCCTCCCAAAAGTTCACTAATTGTTGATTAAGTGTGGAGCACAAAATTGTGCTCCACATCTTAAACAATATTACCCAAAAGCTTACTTGGAGTGTCCCAGCAGCCGCCATTTTCACCTCTTCCGGTGCTCCAGGGTCATCTGTGAGGCACCTCAGATGACCATAGATGCAACTGCAACTGCACATGTGCAGAGCATCAGAGTTCTCAGGCAATGGCACTGACACACATACAGTCATGAAGGGTCCTGCAACCAAAATGGCAGCGTCCATAAGAGGACCACCCCTGGGAATGGTCTCTGGTGAGTGACCAATCATGTGGGGCTTAGGCTGCCTTTACCTAGTTAACGTTTTTCTTTTTTCTTTTCTTTATTTACTTACTTGCATTTCTATCCTGCCCCATACCCAAAGGTGTCTGGGCAGGTAACAACCGTTAAAACAACAGATTAAAACGTTGGGTCATGGTGCTCCTTTCCCGTCGAAGGGAAGAGCAAAAACGCCCCTAGTCATACTTAGTACAAGGCCCCTTCTTTGTTCCTATTCAGGAAGGCGGTGAAAACTTTCCTCTTCACGCAGGCCTTTAGTTAAATGTTCCCCACACTTCCCCCACTGAAAATCACTGCTGTTTTTAACTATTCTTGTATTTTTAAAACTGCATTTTTAAATTTGTTTTGTTTTTGATACTGTTTTTATACATCTGTTTTTAAATGCTGTGAGCCGCCCAGAGACCCTCGGGTATGGGGCGGCATATAAATGTAAATATAAATAAATAAATAAAAGCAGTGCTGGGGGAGTGCAAAATGGAAAAACCTGATGTTCTTCTGTTCTTATACATCAATTCAGACAGTCCAAGCTTACACCACAAAGATGAAGAAGAACATGGCTACCTCAGATGGACCAGTGGCCCATGCCTGAAAATTACATGATTTAGCTAGGCTACTCCAGCAAAGGAAGGCAAAAATATGGATCAAATACACCCCAGGGCACTCTAAAAGAAGGGAGAACCAGCCAAATGGACGTACAAGGCAAATGAGCTGGCAAAAGAAGTCCTGGCGGTTGGTAGTGGGCCGAAACAGGAGACAGACAACCAAATAGATGCAACTACCGCCTGGCCTGGAAAGAAAAGGCAGGTGGAAGGTCCATTGCCTTGAAGCTATCACTTTCTGCAAGGGAGGGGGAGAAAGTCTGTTCCTTCCTTTTCTAGCAATTCACTCCAGAGGCGACTTAATTACTCCAGCAAAGTCCTTTGGTGCTGCAAATGTATTTTGTTCAACATAATGCACCACGTTGTTTTTATCAAAAGAGGCTGATTAGACTACCTCAGCTTTTTCTAGCAGTTGTGTGCTTTCACACATCTTAACACTAAATGTCCCTTTCCTTAATTTTGTGAGTTTTATTCCAAATTCCATGAGTCACCAAAACATGTGTTGGAAGCAGCTAAGGATGTGGGGAGCTCTAACTGGAGCCCCAACTTTGATCCCATCAGCAATGAGCCTCCAGTCAGCTCCAAGAGGCCAAAGGGCCTGTTTGTACTTACCTGCTGGAGCACTTCTGACCACTTGAAGGTCAAGCTCAAACTTCTCAGACACCACAGCTGACCCGGAGTTGGATAAGCCCTCCCTGGAGTGGTCCAGCTATGGAGTGCTAAAAAGCAGGCCACAGCCTGTCCAGAAGCTTCTGGATCACTCCTGGGGAGGTAGATTCACACCACATCTAGGTGTGATACAGCAAGACACAGCTGTATGACTACAACTGCAAAGTCACAGCCAGCTGCTGGAATGCTATGGAAATGTTCAACTGCATTTGGATGCCAATTCGACATTCCCTTGGTGATTCAGGGAGACCCAGGGTGGCCATTCACATTACAAGTGCTATGACCCAGGGCATGCCATAGTCTGCACCAACATGCAAATGGCAGGCTGCTATTCCAGAATCCAATCCAGAATAAAGCCAAGTGCAGAAAGGGCCATAGAAGTATGCATAGTAAACCATTATCTCTGAAAATCATTTTACAGTTCAGGTAATAATCTATTTAACAATTTATAAGGAGTATGCAATTTATCAAAACAACTGATTTATTATACTGAGTAAACAACACATGAGCTGCATTTTGACTGGGTATGTAGTTAAGCTTGAATCTGGCTTGAGCCCCACCATCCTGACACTTTGCAGGGGATCCCCTGTTTCTGAGGACTAAAGGTCCAAAAATCTGGGGAATCCCTATTCGGATTATAACAGGACTCGCTGCTGAATTCTGGAATAATCCTCTTTATTTGGCTGTGGGATTGCACGCAGTTTCTTGGGGGGGCAGAACCATGCTTTTAGGGGTGTTCTCCGCCGTTCCCCTTTGATCAAATCATAAGCCATGATTTCCTGTGTCCTGCTCTTCGCCATCGGGCTACCTAAGGGAAGGGAGAGCATGCTGCTGCTTGAATTGTTACAAGCCTGCAGATTGTCTTGTTACAAGTGTTACAAATTGTTGGCGTCTTCCATCTTGGGCTTGCGAAAGTGTCGGCTATTGTGTAAAAATCAGCCTTCCCTTTTGCGCAATTTTGCAGAGCTGCCATTACAATGCAACGCTATTATTGGCTCTCCTAGTAAAAGCCTCTTCCCTCCTTCCCTGCCTCAGCAGTGCCTCCTCCTTCTCCTCCTCCTCTTCTTCAGGGCTGCTTGACCAAGGGAGGCAGGATCACCAGCAGCCTTTCTGACTTTTTCTTTCTCCTGCCCTGCCGTGTCTTTTAAATAAGTCCCTGGCTGATAACCTATGGGCAGGTGCTGGCTGGGGTGGATTTCTCCTCGCAGTTCTCCTCCGTCCCTCCCTTCTCTTTCTCTTCATCCTTCCCTGGGGACCACAGGAGGCCAGCAGCGCCAGATCTGACAGCCTGCCAGGAGGAAGAGAAAGAGGAAAGAGTAGAATCGCGAGGCGAAATCTACCGCGGCCAGCACCCGCCCACAGGTCATTAGCCAGGGATTTATTTAAAAGACACAGCAGGGCTGAAGGAAAAAAGCAGAAAGGCTGCTGATGGTTGATCCCTCACTTGATCAAGCAGCCCTGAAGAATAAGGACTCCATCATCTGAATAGAGAGGCTTATATAGGGGATGGGGTTTCAATTGCCCGACCCTGATTAAGGTAGGACAGAGGGGAGGGGGGTCTGTCCCATGCAAGTCCACATTAGACGGTGGCAGTCAGGACACCAAAAAACAGACCTCGCTGCTGATTTAAATAATCCAGTTTAAAACCCAGATTAAAATGGCCACTTGAGACTTCCCCTGATTTCTTTTTCATTGGACACTAATTTACACCTAGGTAAATGAAAGAAGAATGTCTTTTGACATACAAAATGAGAAACTGAACAAACATTTGGAATGTAATCTCTCCAACAATAAAGTTCATCTTCTCATTATGCTAATACTCCTAGTGAAAAATAGAGAGAAACTGAAAAATAGAGAGAAACACAGATTTTTCTTTTCTCTGAATAGCATGAAATTCACAAGGTACCAGCTGCCCTCTGAAAGCGCTATTAACTAAAAATGAGTAGGTGTATAAGCTATTCACAGTGATCTTATTGACTACCTTTAAGTTTGTTTTCTTTACAAACTGAAAAACTAGCCTTGTTTTGAGATCCTTGATAAAATTTAACTTAAAACAATATAGAGTTTCTTGATTTTAATAACAAGGTTCTGTTTGGTTTTCAGGCCAACATTTTCAGTTAATAGTCTAAGAACATCACACATCCAAGCATTTCCAACAAGGACAAGGTATGAAAGTCATCAATAGGCTTCAAGAAGAACACAGTGATCTTTTAGAAATGCACTCAGGCAGTATTACAATATGACACATTCTTACTCAATACTTTAGCCATGATTTCTTTAAGCTACAGTATTTCACTCTGGTACCTATTTTCATGGGTTTCCATGTTCAGCAAACAGGGTTCGGAGGCCCAGAACTGTTAGGTAAATTCTCTAGCAGTCCTGGCTATGGTAGTTTGCACTCACTTACTTGCAAGCAGGACCACAAAATGGGTTGACTCCTGGTTTTCCTACCACCCTCAGCAGCACAATGGGTGGGTATCTGAGAGAGGGCCTTCTCAGTGATGGCCCCCAGGCTATGGAATAGTCTCCCCTTTGAGGTGCATCAGACTCCTTTGCTGTATATGTTCAGGAAGGCAGTGAGGATGCACCTCTTTGCTCTGGCCTTCAGTTAAATGGAGACACACTCTCCCTCCCCACTTGTAGACACTGTTGTTTTAATAAGCACTCTTGTTATTTTAATATATTTGATTTTAAATGTTGTTACCTGCCCCGAAACCTTTGGGTATAAGGCAGGATAGAAATATAAATAAGTAAATAAGTAAGTAAGCACAGAGGTGGGAATTTGTGTCATGTAACAGTAGGGAGAAGTGCTTGCCTCCATCTTCCAACTGGTGTGCCAGTTTCAGGTTTTCCTGGATAGGTATGACTTAACCATGGTAATCTACACTTTGGTAAGTTCCCGACTAGACTACTGTACATGAGGCTACCCTTGAAGATAGTGCAGAATGCAGCAGCATGACTGCTGCTGGGAGTTTCTGGCCAGACACATATATGTCTGTTTTAAAAGACCTGCCTCTAGTTACCTATTTGCTACCAATTCAGGGTGTCAAATGTTATATATAAAGCCAGAAACGGCTTGGACCTCAAATACATTCTTCCATTTCTGAATATTGACATCACATGAGGAAGGCTTTCTTGTTGTTCTGTCACTCTCAGAGCCTCAAAGGGCAGTGGTATGAGAGGGGCCTTCTCTGTGGTGGGCCCCAGGCTCTGGAATAACCATCCAACAGAGAATCACCAGACACCAATATGGTATGGGTTTTATCTGGTTAAAACATATTTCTTTATCCAGGCCCTTGATGTTGAATTCTTTCCAATGTGAGCATGAAGAAGAAGAAGAAAAGGAAGAGTTGGATTTTCTCACCCATTTAAAGGGTCTCAAAGTGGCTGACAAAGCTTCTATTCTTCTCCCCACAATAAAACACCCTGTGAGGTAGGTGGGGCTTTGAGAGCTCAGAAGAGAACTGTGACTAGCCCAAGGTCACCCAGCTGGCTTCATGGAGGGTGGTGGAATCAAACCCGGTATTCCCAGATTAGAGTCCAGCTCCTTAACCACTAGACCAGACTGGGATAGTGGTATTTTAATCATGTTATCATGTCACCCTCAGGCTGCATCCCCATTAGAAGCTTAATCCAGTTTCCCTAAACCAAAGAAACAGAACTGGATGCAAACGCGAATTTGCCTGATCCCATTACTTTCAGCCAGAATCGCATTCAATCTGGATTCTGAGGACATACGTGACTCAAGGGGGGACTCCAGTGGCTACCTTTTAAAAACCACTTTTCGGGGCTGCCCTGTCCTCTTCCTCCTGGCATGAACGCGCCACCCATAAGGGACCCCTTCACGGAGCCTGGCTGGGTGGCTGCCGCTTGCCTGGATGGAGGAAAAACAGCAGCGGACAGCCAGCAATTCTTTCCCCTCCTCTCCTCATTGCTCAGGGCACACAGCAGCAGCAGCAACTCAAGCCCCCTTCCCCCGTCACCATCACAGCCTAACATTCACACATCTCCCCAAACCTGCAGCAGCTGCTTTTCTTTCTTTTCCCTTTTTTAAAGGTCAGAACTTTCAAAATGGCAAGATCATTATCAGGTGTGAAGTCCTTGCATTGCTACAGTGTAGCTGCTGCTGCTTTGAGGGGTGGATTTTACAGCTTGCTTTGGAAGCAAGCTATTGGGGGAGGGAAACCCTAAACATGCATTCTCATCCCTTAACACAGAAGGGTTCCCACATTAAAAAATGTAAAACGTTTCAAGGGCACGAACCGGAGTGAGACCTGTTGAAATGAGGATTAACATTTACAACGCTTTGGGGCGATTTAACACGCGGAAAGCGTGTTAAGCCAAACTGACGTGGGGTCTGCCAGGATTGAAAACGGTTTGAAATCAAAATAAGGTTGTAATGGGGATGCGGCCTGGGCAACCTAATGTTGACCCAGATAGTTGTTTATTTTGCAAGTATTAATACATTTGCCTTCCCTATATTGAACCTTTGCGCGTTTAAGGCACAATTATAATATGAGATAGTGTTCTTAATGCTACAACGGCAAGGATTCAAGGCAGCTCTACATTTAAAACAGCATGCTTAATCCAAGTTGCCTGCTGAACTCAAACAAGCAACAAAAAAAGAGAGAGAGAGAGAGAGAACTATTCAAGACTATTCCATGCATTTTACCTCAGATCAGCAGTGCTTAATTGATCCCTGTGGGATTCCCAGAGTACTGTGACAGGATATACTGACGTTGTTGGCCTCGTACAATGGACAAGAAAGAAACCGACAGAAGGATTAGGACTCCATAACTGACAAAACGCTCAACAACAATGTTCTCTTCCTGTTGTTTCCCTTTACCAGAAGCTATTAAATTAGTCATGTCAGAAATTTCATATGCTGGGCAAACAAAACAAAATTGTGAGGAGAACATTGAGCATTATTTTCCGAAACATGCCCAGTTTTCTGAATATGTTGGTGTATCAAAGTAAAATTTTTACTATCTATATATAATGTATTCTTTCTGCAGTTATATATTTAGGTGGACATCTGTCTGTGTTAAAAATATAAAAGATGAATTTAAGAAACACGGATGAGCAACAATCACAAATATATACCTGTACAAAATATTGTATAGTGGAAGAATCCTTGTTTACTTTGTGTCAGGTTAAGGAGATAAATGTATCTCGTGGTGCGTTTGGAAAGCTAACAATTCTTTCCTTCATTCCTGATTTACATGTTTTCTCCTTGCCTTTTTTCAATGGCCCTTTCCACACTGGCCCTTATTCTGGATTATACTCCTGAATGTTATATTCATACTGGTACAGATTACAAGGCTGGATGGCAGGCTCCTATTCCAGGGCATAATACGGAATAAGACCCAGTGCAGAAAGGGCCTATGTCGAGCAAACCATTTCCCCCCCCCCCTCCCGTTTCACAATGGATATGGTTTGCCTTTCTTAGGCCATGGTCAGACCTTGCTGAAATAGTCCATCTTATTAAGAAATCAGACTCAAAATGCAGTAACTCTGACCATACCCAATACCTGATCATTCCTCAGTTCATCCTCAGTTTGGGTTTCTATGCTCACATCTATCTGTGTCCATCCTGAGACTCCTTTATGAGACTTTTTTAGATCTCTATTCCTCTCCACCATCACAACACCCCCTGCGCTCTCATAGGGTAAAAATTCTGTCACTCAACAGTGTGTCATCACCTGTCCCGTCCCCCGCAGGGCCAGTCCTCCTCTGGGCGCCGCCATTTTGCCTGTGGCACCCATCATTATTGTGCATGCATCAGAGCCATGGCCTTGATGACACTAATGCTCTGTGCACTGTCAGTCATGTCTGTTTGTCCAAGGTACTAGCATGCTTGCACAGCACTTCAGATGACCCCAGAGCACCAGAAGAGGTGAGGATGGTCACTACCCCAGACGCTGAGGTAAGTTTTTGGGTAACATGTGGAGTGCGATTTTGTGCTCCACACCCAATCAACAATTAATGAACTGCACCAACAGGTGCAGATGCTCTTCACCAGAAGTTTACTAATCATGCACTACTGACCATAGTGCACCTAGGCTCTTCCTGGAGCTCTGGGGTCATTGGAGGTGCTGCGCAATGTGTACCAGCACCGGGCCGTAGGGGTTCTTTTTGCCAATCTGCACCACCGCCACAACAAGCCCTGCCCTGCCCTGTCATGCCTTGCCCCCACCCCGCCATGGAAAAGGAAGCCGGTCCCTGGTGCAAAAAAGGTTGGGACTCCTGATACCTGATCTTAAGTATGTTGGAAATACATCATTTCATGTGTGTGCATGAGAGAGAGACAAGTCAGCCTAACCTGTTAAAGGGGGGAGGCGGAGCTTGGACTTCAGTTAGTTTGTTTATCTTCCTATTGAGATAGCTGAGAACAGATCAGTCTGTATCATGTTGTTCCTGTTGTGTTTTTTAAGTAAAGTTAACTTTTATTTCCACTAGTCTTTTGAGTGGTGCATTTTTGGGATCACTGTAGAGTCTTACACTGCAAACTCTGGGAAAATCACACAAGCCTGATTTTCCAACAAAGTGTTCCTTGTGTGAAGAGTTAGTGGTTCTGTGGATTGTACTTTCTCTTTGGTATCTCCTTGACATTTTAAAGTTATTTATACTTCAGATGATTCCATATTCAGTTCCCTGTTTGTTGGCACAAAGCTGCCAACAAATTTTGCCTTTTCCTTCTCCTACAGTCCTGAAGCATGACTGCTTGATAAATGATCTAATATTGGCCATACTTCACTTTCCAATAGGAACAGTTCCTGTATATATATTCTCATTTATTTCTGGGGCTTCAGTGTTGCATCTGCATCTTGATTTGATCATATTTCTCTCAAACAGGTCTGTTCTATGTGCATTTTTTAGTATTCTTGTTCTGATTGAAAACATCTTTTGTGATTTTTAAATATAACTCTTCTGTTTTGCCTTTCTTATTAGATTGTTACCATTCTTGATTGACCAGCCTAGATGGCTTTAAGGTAGGGTTAGACAAATTTATGGACAACATGTATCATTGGGTACTAGAACGAACGCCTAGGTGCATCTTTCAGGCTGGGGAGGAAGCAGGACGCTTCTAAGGCCATTTGCTGGGATTCGAGAGCAGGCAAAGGTTTGCCCTTGTCTCTGCTTGAGATGCCCATGAGCATTTGGTGGCCCACTGTGTGTGAAGGATGCTGGACTAGATGGGCTGTGGCCTGATCCAACAGGGCTTCCCTTATGTTCTTATGCTGAACACTGGAAATCTACTTTCACATATCATGCATTTTCTTCGTTGGCCAAAGTTTTCATGGTTTATATCATCCTTCACTTTTCATGTATTCTCTTCTGGATTCTACTTAGTTATGTAAATTTTAGATATTTTTTGCTTTTTTCAGTCACATCTTTTCTAAGGATTGCCCCATTTGTAAATGCACACACACACACACACAAATTCACCTAGTTTTCAAAATAAGCACCCAAAACCTACCACATTTATTTTCCTTATTTTCACCTTCCCTGACAATGACTGCTTGCAACTGATTGTCCAATTGTCTCTCAGGTTTCCATAGCCCTAATTGGTCACCCATCCGTAGCAGCCATTTCCAGGATCAGGGACCTCCATAGTTTCCCAACCAATCCAACCCGGTGAGTGACCCACAGAATGATTATTTTCCATCTGAGAAAGGGGCACAGGTTTAGGGACTTCAGAACATGGTAAAGCATTTGTATGTATTTAATGTCTATCCCTAGGGCCTCTCCCAAATGATGCTGCTTTAAGTGTGTCTGATCACACCCCCTAGTCTTTTTCCTATGTCTCCAGCAGATCCTGTATTCTAATTGTATGTACTGCAATCCTTCTCACATCTTGACAGAAAATCTACTTTCTTCTGATAATTCTACTTTGACCCTGATAATTCATGGGCTCTTAAGCAGTCTGTCCCTGGAAATGTGATGGCTTGTTGGCTGAACTGTATTTCTTCAGTTTCATCTACAAACTCTGGACCAGTATACTGGACCAGTAAGTGTACTAGGAGGCTCCCAATTACCAAAGGGAGACTTCTGATATACTTGCTGGCCTGGTGTACTAGAGAGTGCAGAACCATCCCATGTGTTTACATTGCTTGATGTAGACATCAATAAAAACATTTCTTTGCAAACAGTGAACATCACTTGTACAGTAGTAGTGCATAGAAGTGACAAAATCTTGCTCTTATTCCAGGTTCCTGCACTTTTCCTAATCTGGTATTCCAATCATCACTTAGTGGTATAATGTAAATTTCTTTTCTCTATCACACAACACTAGAACCAGGAGGCACTCTATGAAGCTGATGGGTAGGAGAGTCGGATCCGACAAGGGGAAGCATTTCTTCACCCAGAGGGTCATCGGTTTATGGAATGTGCTGCCGGAAGAGGTGGTTTAAGGTAGGGTTAGACCAATTTATGGATGACAGATGTATCAATGGCTACTAGAATGAATGCTAGGTGCATCTTTCAGGCTGGGGGCGAAAGCAGGATGCTTCTAAGGCCATTTGCTGTGATTTGACAGCAGGAAAAGGTTTGTCCTCGTCTCTGCTTGAGATGCCCATGAGCAGTCGGTGGGCCACTGTGTGTGACGGGACACTGGACTACATGGGCTGTGGCCTGATCCAGCAGGGCTCCTCTTACGTTCTTATGTTCTTACGTTCTTATGTTCTTATGTAATGTTCTTTCCAGCTATTGCTTCTAGTTCCTCTTGATTCACTATGGAATTCCTCTTCCTCTTTTGAAACTGTAATATATGTAGACACTTGTAAATAGTATATTTACTGTCAGTCCATAATGTCTGATAAAAATGATCCTGTCATTCGTAACATTATAACTGAGCACATACTTTTAAGTATCAGTAGCACTCCATTGCTTCATATTGACGTGTTGTCATCTGCATGGCTGGCCTGTTCTGATGCATCTGAACCTGTTATTCTTACGTTATCAAAAGTGATAGGTTCCATTCCTGATCTGACAGTTCTATGTTTTCCTGTCAGATCAGGAAAGATGCCTACCACTTTTGATAGCTTAAGAGTAACAGGTTCAGGTGGACTCAAAGTCCATGTTCCCTTGTTTGCAAGGGTAGTAGAGGAGGAGCAGGAGCAGACTGGTTTGTACTGGTTTGCGGGCTCTTTTAAAAAAAAGCTCTCACTGGCTGTGTTCACACCTAAGTTTTAATCCAGCTTCAGACCACCTTAGGTGTGAATGTAGCCATGGGAACTTCATAAATACACAAGGGGAGTCCTGCTATATCAGGCCATGGGCCATCTGGTCTAGCATCCTCACACAGTGGCCCAGGAATTGCTTCTAGGCATTCTTCGAAGAGAAGAAAGACTATTTGGTTAGCACCGTAAGAGCTTCAAAAAAGTGAGCTTAGAGAGAATTCTGTCTAAACTAGGGATGTGGACAAATGGGTTCTTTTTTTTTTTTTGCATTCGATTCTTATTGAATTGAATGTAAGAAAATTTGTATTCATTCAAATAGGTCCCCTTCAAACGTGGTAGGATTCTACTCAATACGAATGCATTCATACAAATTTGTACGAATATCTGATACAAATGCATATGTATCCCATATGTATCCGATACGTATCCCATACGTATCCATACATATTTGACACGTATCTGATACATACCCTGTAACATATCCGCTCTGAAACTGTCAAATACACCCTGAATCCACTTTGAGTCCACTCTCAATCCATGTCAGATGTGACTTGTGCAGCCGCTTTCCCACCTCCCCATTTCACGAATGGTCCAAAGCGTTCATGCGAATATTCTGAAACATACGTATGAATATGAATCTTAATGTACAAGTGTCATAACATTCAATCCGTATACAAATGTCTGAATTCCTATGCATATTTGTGCACATTCCTAGTCTTCACTTGCCCTGACCAGCCACCCCTTTATTATCTTGGTAGAAGAGTAAGTTGGATATGTATGAAAATGTTTTTTTGGTTTTTTTTGAGAAAAATAGGAAAAAGCAATTTTCTCCTAGAATTTAGAAACTCTGCTGGGGATTCTTCCAAGCTGAGAGAATATACTTCAGATCAGCATCAGGCCTTATAGACCAAAAACTGACAACGTGATTCATGCTGTTAGCAACATTGCCTTAGGATCTAGTGGGAGGGAAAGTGCAAAATACATGCGTGATGATTTCTACACTTTATGAAAATATACTTTAACATATTATCCTTTGATTGTTAAGAGGAAGTCATTGCAAATTATTATTATTTTAAGCTCCATAAAAGCAAACTCTCCTTTTCTGGGGGGACTGAAAGAAATTGTCTTCCAGAACAAAAGTATGAAAATAATTTTAATTAACCTAGGGTTGCCATACAGAAATGAAATCCAAACTCTTTAATATTTGCACAGAAAAAAGATTTTCAGTGGATTTTGCTTGTATTGCAGTCAATGTTTCCTGTACAGCTGTTGAGATTGACTTCTTTTCCATGGCGACATGTCTACTTTAACATCCTCTGCATTATCTAATAACATAATGATGCAAATATATGCACACTTACCTGACTGAAGATACTGGGAATGCTTTTCTTTATGAAGGGTTTATACAGGTGCAATGTAAATGAAACTCAACTCAAGAGATCCTATCTCATAGCAAAAAATTATCTCATTGCTACACTCGGATATTAGCCATGAAACTCTCTGGGTGGTCTCGCCGAAATCTCTGCTTTGTATTTTAATCTCTTTTGTAGTATAGTTATGAGGATAAATAAAATCCCAATCAAGTTATTTGGGCACTGAAAGGACAAAACTGCCACTGAGTGCAGCTTTCTGTTTGAGGGTCCAGGAAGCAAATAAGAAACCTTCTGGTCTGCATTCACACCTGAATTTTAATCCAGCTTCAATCCACTTTCAGAGTGAGAGAGCACAAGAGCAAAGTGACAAGCTGATTTCTTTCGGCATTATCTTAACTAAAAAATTCACCTTTGGATGAGGTTATGTGGAAATAAAATGGCTATTCACTAGGAATGTGCATGAATTATTCATGCATTTGGAATCCAGATGAATACATCTGAATTCCGAGATTCGTGGATGGATTGAACAGGATTGAAATGGTTCTGAGAGCTAAATACAGGCCTTCCGAACCTTTCACGGTTCCAGAGGCCCTTGGAAGAGGCCCACACTACCATAGGAGCGTGCGTGCCCACCTCCCTGGGGCCCACTTACCTGGGGGGCGTGCTTCAGTGGTAGCGTGGGCCTCTTCCAGGGCCCTCTGGAACTGCGAGCAGGGTTGTCAACACACGTAAGTGCAAATTCGAATGAAAAATTTGAACAAATATAGTTGAATTTGCTTAATTCAAAGAAACTGGTTGCATACAGGATAACTACAGGATGCATATGGACATGTACATATGTGTACGGACCCAGGGAAGATGTGTACAAGCATCTACGAAAGTTGTCGACATTTGTAAGTGCAAATTCAAATGAAAAATTCAAACGAATAGATTTGAATTTGCTTACCTTGAATTGAATTTGCATGCATGACAATGGGAAACAAAACACACACACACACACATTTCCAGCATAGTGTAAAAATAATATGAGACATTTAATATTTATAATGTAGTTTGTTTCTTTTAAAGTTTATATTCTAGAAAATATGAGAAAAATATACTTTTTTTTATACTAATACCAAAAGTAATAAGGAAAGACTTACATTTTGTTAGTTGTTGCCTTGCTGTTGTTGTTGTTTTAAAAGCAATGAGAACAAATGGAGAAGGTTTGCATCTGAAGATATAGTGTATATGACAAACAACAGAGAAATGCTAAATAAATCACGTCCACAGGGTGGGAGCAATACTCAGATGCGTTGCTTTGGGCTTCTTGGAGGAAGGGTTAAGATGAAACCAATAAATCCATGTGAGAAGAATCCCATGAGAGAAAAGCAAATTTCTCTCATTCCTTTTTGTCGTTTTGCCCAGTTTTCCCATTGTTTAAAGCTATTTACTGAGCGTATGGTTTCTCACCTTGGGAGAATTTCTCAGAGTGTTGACACCTCATGCTGCTTTTGAAATATTGAGCTACACTAGACTGGAAAATAAAAATGTGCATTTTAGAAAAGCCTGGCTGGTTTTCTGACCACAGATGGTACTGTCTCCTAATCACATCATTCTTGAGACTGATTTAGGACCCGGACAGTGAAAGTGAGGGGGCTAGAGAAAGGAGTGACCTCTTTTAAGATGCAGTGGGGACCCTTTTGTGGCTGTTCCAGACCTCAAGTCCCCCCACCTCAAGTCCCCCCGCCTCATTATTTAACCTGCTTCAGACCTTATCTTCTTTCTTCTTGCCTTGATGCCTTGGAAAGGGGGAAATCTATTCTTCCCCTTGATATTAAATACCCAATCATCATAAACTTTTAAAATAAATTACAGCATGTGGCATACAGTATGCTTTTATGGCTGTGAAATCAATAGCAATTAGCAATTTTTTAACTGACTCTTGGATTCTGAGTGAATTGCAAAAATTACTACCCTTTTGCCTTTTTTCTAATGCCAGTGTCTTCATATAGTTCCGTTTGGATAGTGCTATTTCAGGAAAACCAGCAGTCAGAGCTGAGTTTTCCCTAAAAGGGATGCATTGTTTCTTTCAGCCTGATACCACAGGGCTATGTCAGGTTTGGTGCTGCATAAGTGTGGCAATCCCAGTGCTATATTTACCTCGTCTGGATGCAGCCCCACTTTCTTTCTGGGATGAGGTAGGAGAGAGAGAAATGGAGGGTAGAAATTCAAAATGCAGCTCCTTAATTGTTCTGGAAGGCTGCAGGTGGAGAGAAGCAATAGGTAGAAGGTATCCATAGAAGCACCAAGGGCTAGGCTTCAAAAATGGAGTTCCATTTCTAAGCCTGCTCACCTGTGTGTGTGCAAACTAAGGCCACATTCCCACTTGACTATTTTAATCCAGATTGGACTACTTTAATCTGGATTCAGAACCAACTGCGCATTCTGGATGTTCCCATTTGCTTGATGATAATGCGGGCTCAATTCGAATACTGCAGTTCCCATTCAAACTGCCCAAATCCCCAGCACGGAGAAACAGGATTTTTTTTAATCTCTGCCCCTTGTCCAAACCCTGTAAGCCTGCCCCATTCAGAATCAGCTGAGAGAAAGAAAAAGCTGGGCAAGCAGATCTGTCCCTTTCAAATCAGGGGCTCCCTCCATTCACTGTATTACTGGGAAGGCAGCAGCTTTGCGCAGATTTAGCTGAGCAGAAAACCAGACAGGGCAAAGCCATCTCTCCCTTCAAATCAGCAAGGGATGGGAAGAGAATGGGAGTTCATGGTTGCTGCACGGGTTCAAGGAGAGGAGATTCCCTTCATTCTACCTTCAGACATAACAAAAAGGGCACCTCAGAAGTGCCTCACAGAGACAGTGTATGGCCCTCATATTCCCACCCCTTTTTGAACAATCTAACCTCAAAGCCTTGTCCAAGTCACCTCAGAGGCGCTTCAGAGATGCTTTCTTTGCTATGACATATCACAGCCTTTACATCCCACCAGATGTTCCAGAAGCGTTCCCCACCCCTTGCTTCCAGAGGGGGTAAAAGCCAGAGTTGCTCAGTGAGGCCTACACTCCTCGAATCATCATTGCGTAAGGTTGTGTACACTTTTTAGATCATTCTCAAATGACTTGTTCCAGCATTCAATAGACTGAGACCTTCAGCTGCACGCAGCTTGTTCTTTCATGTGGCAGAATGAAACCAGTTTTGTATTTATAATCTGAGTCCCCAGATGATCATGACTTTCTGGACTGCACTTGTACCCCTCTGGATTCTGCTCTGCTCCCCTTTTCTTCCTTCCAGTGCTTAGGCACTGTGATGGGAATAGCTTTCCAAGTTCTGATAGCTTTCCAGGTATGGGCCCATCTCCATAACTTTATGGTCCTAATTCCTGTAACATATTACAAATGATCACAAGTCCAGAGGTTGACTGTATGTTTTGCATTCATATTTTACATTGATATACACACACATTATAACTCAATTTCCTGTTTTTCCAAAAGGCAAGGCTATCAATTTTGTTCCATTATCAGTTCAGATTTTTTATAAGGACTTCCTTTAAAATTCAGGATATTAGATTTTATACCTTGTCTCAATACTCCAATGTGTGGAGTGGCTTCCACAGAGCAGAATTTATGTTAATAACATCCCAGTTAAAACAGAGTTTATGCCATTAGCTATGATTAGGCTGAATCACCTCCTTTGAAAAATGATTCAGAATGCAGATTTCTGGTTAACAGTATGCGTAGGACGGCCATAGATGGGGAATTATGGGAACTAGAGACATCTGTTAGATTCTTTGGCTCTCTGCCTAAACCATCAAAGGCACCATACAAACATACCATCAATAAATCAAACTCGCATGAAAGTAGTTTGCTTTTGAACTATATATATTTCAGTGTCCTCCCCAAATAATGCTGTTTCTGCTGTCAGAATTACTTTGAAACCATCTGCATTTTCAACATTTCCCTCAAACTTCCGTGCTAGCGTGGCACCTCAGATGACCCCAGAAGAGGTGCAGACACTGGCCTCTGGACACTTCTGGTAAGTGCCTGGGTAAAGCTAGTAAAGTGAAATAGTGCTCCACTCCTAGTGAATAATTAGGGAACTTCTGGGATGCTGGGGACCCTTGGGGGCTGTAGCAGCCTCCTCCAAGTGCAGAAGCCCTTCCCTAATTATTCACTACTGGCCTAAGTGCAAAAAGGCCTCTGCTTACAAATCTCCAGCACTGCAATCCCCTCTCCCTCTAGAAATCCACAATATTTGTGGACTATGCATTCCCTGTATCATACGTTTCATATCCCTACCCATTTTTAAAACTGTTTTATATGTCAACCAGTTTAAAATTCTTAGTCAGGAACTAAAGAGTCACAATGATTCAGCAATTCATGACTCAGAGGCTTATGATTCAAAGTCTCATGCTGTTGCAGTAGTTAGATGACATTCTAAAACCTCATGATGACTTGCAGATTGTGGGCTATGTAAGTATCTCTGTGTTGGAAAAGTTTTGTCTTTGGCTTCTTGTTTAAAAGAGAGGTTTCTCTCAGAAAATGACTCTCAAATAAAGCTGTTGAACCTTCCACTGAGGAAAGAAATACTTTGTCTCTGGATTTATTTGACTGAAGGACTGTCCAGCTATTCTCTGAGATTGACAAGTGATCTGACTCCAGTCCAAATCCGCTACACAACCTGACATTATATACATATTTTAACTGCTTTTAACTTTGTTCTGAATTTAACTGTAAACCACTTTGGTATTTTTCATAAAAACAACGGTATAGATGTGTTTTAAATAAATAAATGAGAACTAAAAACCTATGCAACTTTAAAAAAGACTGCTATTGGAAGAAGCAATGTGCTTGAGAAGCTGGAAAAAGCATTCTGCAAAAAAAACAAACAAACAAATTTGGAAAAAATGCATATTTGACATGCAAACTCACCACAGCTGCTTCTTATTTAATGCATGATAAAACCTTGGTGTAGGTACTCTCCTCTAACATTGTAAACTGAGGCAAATCAAGTTCAGGAATTGTTATTACTTTCTTGCACTTCCTTCTGTTAAAAAATGGAAGGAATCAAATAGTTAACATATGTAATATATATTTTTGAGTCTGGCATCCTGCAGACATTTTATATATTAACTCCCATTATGGCACATCCATGCATGGACTTTGATGGACGGCAGTATTAGAAAGCTAAAATAAATCAAGCCAAACTACCCGTATATTCCGGCGTATAAGACTGGGCGTGTAAGACGACCCCCAACTTTTCCAGTTAAAATATAGAGTTTGGATATACTTGTCGTATAAGAAGACTACACAAGGCGTAGAAGATGACCCCTGACTTTTGAGAAGAATTTCCTGGGTTAAAAAGTAGTCTTATATGCCAGAATATACTGTACTTGGAGAAAGCAAGTTGGCTGTAGATTCAATTTAGTCAGTATTACCAGCCATTACAAGAAATATAAAATGTAAGCAGCACACAAGTTTCTGTAGCCAAGAAAACATTGTACAGTGTGGTATTGTGCAACTGTGGCTGCATCCAGGCACATTTATATTTCACAGTTGAATGTGCAGTCCTGATCAAGGTGTCACACACAATGTGGCATTGCATTATCCGATCGGGGCTGTGCACTTACTATAATGCTGGATCAAGGAAACTCGCTGTTGCAGTACAAACAAAATCTGAAGTTTCCCTCAGTGCAGGCAGAACAGTAAGAACATCAAAGACGAGACAGGAAGGGCAGCTCAAATTTGATTGGCTGCCTCAGTCCATGTGACTGAGGCAGCTAGAGAAGCTAGAGAGCTGCCTGTCACTGCCTGTCACTGCACAGTAAGTATGCCATGCCTTTACGTTTAACTGCAGATTTATTCGGCTAGTCTGGAGGCAGGCTGTAAGCCAACTGATAAAATAATATTCTCAACAATGCCCTGAAAGTTTGGTAAAGGGGAATATAAAATATTAAGTGCATATACAGTATATTCTGGCGTATAAGACTACTTTTTAACCCAGGAAAATCTTCTCAAAAGTTGGGGGTCGTCTTCTTATACGGCGAGTATATCCCAAACTCTATATTTTAACTGGAAAAGTTGGAGGTCATCTTATACGCCCAGTCATCTTATACACCAGAATATATGGGTATGTAAATACAATATAGGTTATATTATAATAGATAGTTTTACAATGCTAGTTTCACCCATTTACTCAAGTGTTATATAGAAGCAATTAATGCTGTAATATTCTGCATATTCATCATGTCAAAAAGTTATCTAAAAACAGGTATATTTCAGAATTATCCAGTCCTACACACCTGGTTGCATCTTCTAGCTATATGTAGCATACAATAGAGGAATAACACTGCAGTCCTAAATCTGTGGGTGAGACCTCTGGGGTCATCAAGTCCAACCCCTGCTCAATGCAGGATTTCCTAAACCAGACAGATGTAGGTCCAGCCTCTGCTTGAAGACCTCAAGTGAAGGAGAACTCACTACCTTCCATGGCAACCTCTTCTCAGTGTCAGTACTCCAGCAAACCACTGTTTTCCACCACAATCAGGCAGTGGGGTTTAGGGGGGCTCAGGAGAGCACACCCATGGGGGGTGCCCCCAAACCCAAAGCTATGAAGCCTGCGCACAATCTCCGAAGCCGGCTCCGAAGAATAGCGCAGGCTTCAAAGAGGACCCCATACGAGAGCAATGCCAGTCCTACAGACCTTTGTCAAAGGCTGTGGAGAATCTTTGAAGTTTGCAGCAGATTGCTCAGGAGAATCTTCTATGAATCTCCGGAGCGTCTACGGAGATTGCACCCCCTGTCCCCCCAAAAAACTGGGATGACGGGTGGGCCCTATGTGGGTCGATCCGGATTTGCCAAATGGGTGCTCCAACATTTCCACTGCAGGCAGGCTAGCAGCCACTGCTACTGGGTGCTGCACCTCCCATGGGGACGCATTGGATAACTCCCTTAATCCGGATCTACTAGATCCAGATTAGTTGAAGGACCCATTCCTTAGATCCAGATCATCTTTGAGGCGGATTAAAGGAGGTCAATGGGAAAAGACCCTATATGAGATCTGACCAAGGTAGATCTAGACTTAATACTCCATTAGACTGAAAATGAATGACTGGCCATGTTTCTCGTTTGCTGGAGGAGTGACACTGACAACACAGAGACAGGTAAGGCAGACCTCCATCCTCTGTGTCTCCTCATGAGAGGAGGGCCAATTTAATGTTACTTTCCCCAATTATGGGGAAGGTAACTCCCAGGGCACTTGGGCTGGGCTAGGGGCTGCCTGCAAGGGGGCCTATGTATTAACCCTCATGCACTGCTCCCTAGCAGGGACCAGCCTTAGACAGAAGTGCATCTGCAGCACTTTCCCATTAAAGAAACCAGTAAAGGAACCTTAACTGAGGCCAGTGTCCATTGTCCCATGTACAGACCAGCTCTCCTGAGGACCTGATTACAGTGCTTTCATTGCATAATGGAGACATTATGCTTTCATTGCGTAATGGAGACACAGCCTGCAAAAGTTTTGATTGTGCTACATGAAAGTAGCGGGTGGAAATGGAAGAAGAACCATCTTCCACTGTTGTCAGCTTTAAACATCCTGACTGCTTCTTTTTTCATGTAAATGTAGCTTCTTTCCTGTTACCAAGCCTCTTTTGTGTTGCTCAGTTTCTCAGCACTGATTAAGAGGAGCAGGAAATGAATGAGCAGCATTTTCTTTTACTCCCCAGCAGAAGAGGTGAATAACATTTAAACACACACACACACACACAAGCAATTCCCACCTGTTTCAAACAAATAAGGGTGCCTCCAGATGGTGAGAGGAAATTGTGGGATCTTTTGTGGGGTCTGTTCACTCTTACCTCTCTAGCTGCTTCAGCCACTCCACACTGCCTTCACCAACCTGGACGATCCAGGACCATCCTGGTTCTCCCCACTTCACCAGGAGCTGCTATTGAACTCCTGGATGTGCAGTAATTGCATTCTCTTCCAGGTACAAAGGCTGGGGTGGGGGAGCAGGGTGTCATGGCTGCAGCTGCACCGTGGCAATCCAGACAGACCAGGACTGACCATTTGCAGTTCAAGTGCTGGTGGTCAGATTTGGGACTGCCACAGCACTTGAAGTGCAGAGGCACCCCAGTTCGCCCAATCTTAATTACACAAAATTAAGTGCAGTGGGCCCTTTAAATCCTGCAGTCATATCTTGCTGTCTCTACTGGACTGCAAGAGGAAATCCTGAGGTAATCCTGGGCTCTTACTTCATCTGCCAAGCATGTTAAGTCTTGAAGAGACTAACCATGCTGTACCATCCAAGACCATTTGCACCTGGGAAGTTACTCCCAAATTAGATAACACTAATTGGCTGCAAAGAGGGGACATGCAGTTATTCACATTACCTGATGGGAGGGGTTACTCACTCATCTTCTAGAAGGACCTGTGTTTGTGGGCATCTTATTGGTCATTGTATAACATGCGATGTATTCATGATTTAGGATATAACCATCCCTGTAGTAGCATTAGGTATTCTATTCATCTTCTATTCTATTCTGTTTCATCCTGATCAAGAGTCATGCCTTTTGTTGTTTCAGTGCTGACCTTTTGAAATCTTTTTATTTGCCGTAACTATTTTGAATTTGTATCTTTTTTGCTATTTGATGTATTTGATCATTTTTTCCCTTTTTATTTTAATAAACCAAATAATTCTACTTTTTATTCTGGTTCATTTTGCAATTTGAAGCCAGAAGGAATATTTTAGCAAGGGAGGCTGTGCTCGGCCTACATGCCCCTTATAGTAAGAAATACAGAATAGCTTTTATAAGATAAAATTCATTTGGAGAGAAATGCACTGGATCCTGAGACCTTGTTTGATGAGGAATGTGCAATATCCATTTGACAAGTAATTGATTATTGCCAGGAAAGAATATACACTGCAATATAGCATAGAATGAGAGGCCCACCCTTAGCACAACTGGGGAAACTTCCATAGTTTGCCAGCCAGAAGCCCTGTTAGCAAGTAATGCCTACCCACAGCTAATGGTAGGGCAGCCAAAGAGAAGATGGGTTAGGGCACCTGCCTTTTAATAGCTGCATAAAAGAAGGAATTGAAACACGTGTTGTCTGAAAGATGATCAGCTAAGGTTCCCTCTTCTGCAGAATGAATCTTGCGAAAAATTGTTTTTTTCAGATCCAGAAATGCATGTATTATATGCCTTACAGTCTGAGAACTCAGGCCCTCTTTGAACCACTTGATTCTATGGTCGAAATGGAGTCCCTTCTGAAAGATTGTACATTTGTGTTCAGCAGCTATTGAAGATTTAAGTTATTGTACTGTTCATTTGCCAGATTTACAAGAAAGAAAGACAGTACCCCTTCTAGCCTCTCCTGAATCACATGACATTTTGGGAACTTATTTGGAACAGATTGGAAGTGGCTTAAAAAGGAGATGAGGACACATAAGAATTACAAGTTGGTAGTTTTTCATTGTACCTACTTGTTTTAATTTAACTTGAAATTTTGGCCTTTTTGCAATTGCTTGGAAATAGTTCCAGGCAGATCATGGAACCCGTTGCTCAGACTGCAATCCACTGCAATGGTTCCTGAAGGTCCCAAGTTGTTCCTGCTGTGGACAGGTTGAAAGCTGTCCACAAGCTTCTCCTGCAGAGACAGGAATGATTTGGGAGATGCTTGAATGAATCACTTCTTGGTGTTGTCTCTCAACCAGGCCCACCAGGCCCTCACATACTGTAGATGACGTCCCTTCACCCAGCTGCAGCTAGGGGTCAACCGTGGGCAGGATGTCCAACATCAGGACACAAGGCCAGGAACATACCTCATGCTGGCCATTCATCTACCTGCAACTGCTGGACAGGAACATGAATGTTCCTGCACCCAGAATGCAAATATCTCAAATCACCCCAATTGTCAGTTGCTCTGGAATCACCCATATAGACAATTCCATTCATATAAGTGACATTTCTATGTGGATCATCTTAAGAGCGTGAATTCCAGTTTTTCTAAGGAATGCTTCTGCTTTTGAAGCAAGCAAGAAGCCTGAAGAAGTGGTCTTCTAAGAATTTAGATAAAAGTTCCCTAATAATTCTTTAATCTCTCTTTTTTTTTAAAAAAAAATGTGATTCAGGGGTAAGACTGTGTTCAGGTTTTAAACGCCTGGAGTTCGTGGTATTTATTACAGGTATAACCCCAAAGAGAATCTGGGTCTTAATAAATGTAAGTGTATTTGATAAAGTTTGCTAATAAATGATGTTAGTTCAAAGCAATAATAAAACACAGTTGTTCTTTGCCTTCAGGTTGAATCTGGTGTTTTAGGACTTTTAGTTCTACGTATATATTATAGGTGCCAAATCTAGATTTTGCAAAGGCCTCTGTGTAACTAACAGAATCCACGGGAGCCTGTTTAGTTGAGAGGTGTTATTTTGACAGTAAATGAGCCCCAAATGCTGACAGTTGTCTTTAGAATGATGCAAAGAGATGTGCTGGAATAGTGTTAGTGAAAGGGAGAGGCGTCATTCAACAGAGAACAAAAACAGGCAGAAATTGCATTAGCTGCAGTTAAGATGATTCCCTGGAGAGAAAACAGATGATCGATTGCCCACAATTCTACTTACTTAAGCTGAGATTTGCATATGGTCCAGGACTGCATTGTTGGGAAAGAGGGTATTTTATAGTAGGGCCATACCCAAACGGGAGATATACAGCACAATTATGTCTGGGCTATAACCTCTTTCAGGAAAATCCAACTCTGAATTGAAAACAGTCTTCCTGAAGTAGGGCCATCACCTATCTTTCTAGATTATTTTTTGGGGCAGCCAAAAAAATATGGCTATGCATGTGCAGTGGTATCAGTTGTGAACTTCTAGTTATTTTGCACCATCAAAATACCCGGATGTGTGCATCACTATATCACACATAGACATTGTCAGCCCTGTACTATCTAGCTGACAAGTGATTATTCCAGAGGGGCTCTACTCTGGAATATTGCTTGTTATTGCAATAGTCGGACAGTATCTGGAGCCGGCTTAGGTTTTAAATTTCAGTGGAAAGGGTAAAGAGCACTGGAAGCCTGCAACCACACCTGCTCCGCAAAAATATAAAACCATGTTCCCACTTGGCAATTTAATCTGGTTAAAATCAGCAGCAAAATCTGTTTTTTGGAGTTCCCACTGCTAGCTTATAATGTAGACTCATTCTCCATTCTGCAGTGCCCATTCTCCTCCCCTCTTTCCTCCCCTCAGCAGAACCGCCTCCCCATGCAGTCAGCAATTGGACACCGTCATACCCTGACTTCATTGGGACAGGCAATTCAAACTCCACCCTCTATATAAACTTTCCCCAGCATGAGATCATGGAGTTCTTTGGCAGCAGGAGGGAGGGGTAGGCAGGCTTTTACAAAGGGGCTGACAATGGAGCTTTGTGTTGGACCACTACAGCAGGTCAGCAAGAAATGGCACAGATCGGGAAGAAAGGAAGGAAGCAGGCAGGTTTTTATACAAGAGCCGACACTTTGCAATCTCAGAAGGGAAGCTGAAAGTCTTTTACAATCTCTGCCAGAGAGTCCTTCTTTGTAAAATTAGACACTTTCCTCACTTCCTTGTTACATTGTTAGGCTGATCTCTTGTTACAAAGTTCAGCCAGCTCTGTTCACTTTTCAGCTCCCCTCCCTTTTCAGCCAGTGGTAGATTTTCTTAGCCTGTAATGAAGAGCTGAGGGAAGAGGGAGGAAATCACCTCTTCTCATTGGGCCAGGGAAAACTGAGAACGCCCCTAAAGCATGGTTCCCTCCCCCCAAACCCCACTTGCGTTACCATTTGCTTAACAGTGCGGAGTATTTCTAAATCCAGCGGTGAGACATCTTTTGATCTGAATATAGATAATCCACATTTTGGGACATTTAATCCTCAGAAGCTGCACATTCTTTTAAAACATTGGGAACGGTGAGCACTCAAAACGGTTTCAAAGCTTTTTAAATCTTGATTGGGAAACACACCCTAAGAGAAAGAAGAAAAGAGATTCTGAAATTCTTTTTACTGTACATTTGCTCTTAACAGCTGCACATACAAAAAGGATGCCGCTGTCAATCATATAGCTTGGACAGCCACGGTGGTAGAAGGTGATCCATAATGACAGGACAACATGCTGTATAAACAATGCTGTAGAGGAACAGGCGGCCAACCATTTATTCAATTGCAGCTGTCACCATTCCTATCCATTATACACACCGACTGAAAATAGCAAAAGTGGGGTGGTTTCCTCACCCTGACTACTGAGCGACTTTGAGAAGCAGTCAGTATCCAAATGCAGTGCTTTGCAACTGTGGGATGCCTTGTGTGACTGTTCTTCAGTGCGAAAGCATTAGAAAAATATTTGACTTATGGTTCGCTCAGGGTGTATTCCATGGTCTGACATGGAAGAAAATCAAATGCAAACTGTATTAAAAACCTAGTCCTCACCCGCTGTTTTTTATTATGTTCTTGGGAACAAATCATTTCTATCTTTCATGATATTATTTGGAACTGAATGAATGAATTTGTTATTAAGACTGTCCACAGTGATGAGGCCTGATGAAGAATGCCAGAAAGGTGCTAGGAGGCTGCAGATTCAAAATCAGTAAGGGAATGAAAGATAGCAAGAAGAGATGGTGACAGCAACCAGCCTAGATGGTTTCAAAGAAGGGTTAAACAAGTTTATGACAGATATATCAATGGCTACTAGAATGGATGCCTAAGTACATCTTTCAGGCTGGGAGGACACGCAGGATGCTTCTAAGACCATTTTCTGGGATTCAAAAGCAGGAGAAGGTTTGCCCTTGTCTCTGCTTGAGATGCCCATGGACAATTGGTGGGCCACTGTGTAAGACATGATGCTGGACTAGAAGAGCTCTGGCCTGATCCAGCAGGGCTCTTCTTATGTTCTTATTGTCAGATTTATCAAGACTCCTGCATCTTTGCTTTCCCTTTGTCTCATCTCTTTCTTTCATTCTCACCACCTGTAAGTGGAAGAAAACAAATAAAGAAAATCTGACCTAATCCTCATGATCTTGTGTTGAGGCCCTTCAAATGTTCCAGACCTTGTTAAAGTTGTCAAAGAAACTTTGTAAGCCAACGTGTCCACAGTTAGGTACAATTGCCCCAGAATGTTTATGGACCTCACTATCCTCCAGGTTTAAAATGGAATTGAAGAGCTTCCACATAAAAATAGAGATCCTGAGGCAAATGTGAATTACAGGCTTCGGAATTCACATTTTTGCAGAATATTTTAACTGCGCCAAAAGCACATTCCTTACACTATTCTGTTTCATTTTTGTGCTGTGTGTGCAAATGCACATTTGTGAAGGCTTGTGTGAACAAGAGGATCTTTTTTAATACAGACCCTTAATGTTAGTCTGTGAGACCAGGCCTCCTGTTAGTCCACTCGAGTGCACAAGACAAAGACAGATCCGGATTAAGGAGGCCCTTAATCCAGATATTAGACCCATTTAATCTGATCTGCTTCTGGCCCAAGGACTTTGTTCTGGATCATGAGTGGGTTGCAGGTGGCCATTCACATACCTATTGCCAACATTTCTGAAGAAAAACAAGGCATTTCTTTGGCTCAAAATGCTTCAAGACTCTAAATTGGGTGTAAACCTTTCTACTTCTCCTCGGCTTGCATCAGTAATCTCACTGTTATTAAAAGTTCAGAAGCCCTGAAGGGAAAAAAGCAGCAGTTCTGTTGACACGTAACCTGCTCACCATCTTTTTGTACTGTGAGGATTCAAGCAACATTGTTCAAGGCCAGGTTTCTCTCCCTTTATCTCCTTTTTCAAGATATGTAAGAGGTTTTTTTGTGGGTTTTTCCCTCTCAGCCTGTTGCCTTGGAGTTTCATTTGATTCTTCTCGGTTCTTGTATTATATGAATGAGTAAATAGCAGGAACTACCTCCTTTCTGTGTGCCTTTCATTATGTTAGATACTTCTGCCCTTTCTCTCTAAAACAAATAGTGCTCATCTTTTTCATCTCAGACCTTCTCCAGCTTTTTTAATTGCCGTTACATTTTTCTTAAATATTTTCAATGTGCGTAATTAGTTTCTACTTCCAGTTCTCATATTCCATATGTGGGGATGAGTGGGTGGACAGAAAGGTTTTTCTATAAAATTCAGGACTAGCTCTTGGTTGGAAGGACATTATTGAGAAATCCTGTTTCCATTGAACCAGATGGATGACCTGAGTTCAGCAGTGCACTGTTGTTAATATTTCTCAGGCTGCCTCCAGCAGAGTAAAGTGGTTCCAGAGGAAGAACAATTTATTCCCACCCACAGTTGATAGTCCACCTTTTAGCATTTTCATGACATCACAGCGGTGAGAGTCTTCTGTTCATGTGATCAGAACTGTGCATGCTCAGTTCTGAGAGGTCCACATGTTTTCAGGTGAGGGTGAATTACCATTAGTTCTTGCACCAAAGAAGAAGAGGGAGGAGGAGAAGGAGGAGGAGAAGGAGAAGAAGAGTTGGCTTTTCTCTCTCATTTAAGGCGACTCAAAGCAGAGTGGCAAAGCTTTCTATTCTTCTCCCCACAACAGAACACCCTTTGAGGTAGGTGGGGCTGTGAGAGCTCAGAAGAGAGCTGTGACTAGCCCAAGGTAACCCAGCTGGCTTCATGGGGGAGGGTGGAATCAAACCCAGTATTCCCAGATAAGAGCCCGGCTCCCTAACCACTAGACTAAACTGGATCACATTTCACCCAACCAGATGCAAAAACACAGAGTAATGCACTACCCTGCAGCAAGAGTACCTAAAACTACTATTTTGAAAACACACAGCTACAGTGGAGGGTCGGTAAACACGTTTGTAAATTGAATGCTGCTCCATACTCACCTCACATTTTCCATCTTGTCTGGACAGAGTCTCAGTTGTTCTGCATCTGGTTCTTTTTGGGATGGATTTTTAGTGAACATTTAAAGCCATTAAAGCCTCTAGATGAACATAATAGAGCTGAATCAGAAATGGATTCAAGTCAGTTCCCCAGTCTATAAAGAGATCGTAATTTTAAAATTATTTATACAGGAAGTGGGCGATAAAATTTCCTGATCAAAGACAGCTGCCATGGCTTTGGTAGGCAATGCATTTCCTCTACAGAACCCATCACATAAACAAGAGCAGCTCCTTTCTGAAAACAAAGGAAGCAGGTTGGATCTTCAGTGCCAGGTACTGCTAGAGTTATCCAGCAGTTGACTCTGAGTGGGAAGTACTGAATTAGCCTCCTAAAAATCAATACTGTGCCATTTCTGTGGGCTGCCCATCAATAAAAACCAGCAACCAGGAAGGGAACCTGGAGTTCTGCTACTCGTTCTTCTTAAAATTAAGTGTTATGGGAGAGAACAAGCTGCAGTACCAGAAAACTTGGAACAGTGCAGTGTATGTGTGCAGCCAGCATTATGAAGCCATCTGCCACAGCTTTTACCATCTCTGCTCTCTCTGCCACGTTATGCTATCTCTACCATAGCTTTTCTCATCCCAGTGCCCTGTGGGCATTTTGGTCTACTATCCAGAAACCAGCTGTCCATAGGATGGGATGAGATGGGAAGAGGGACAAGGTTCCTGTACCTTTAATAGCTTCAAAGGAGAGAGAATTCAGATTCGGAAGCCATGAGATAACCACCTGCTGAAATGCCTTTGTTCCCAGAACTATTAAAGGTGTAGCCAAGACCCACTGAAGACAATTAGAAAAGGATGTGCACAAATTTTTATAACAGCCAAATTTTCATCCAAATTTAGACATTCGTACACGTATTGAACGTTATGACGTTCTCACATTAACATTGGGCGAAAGAGAAGGCAAGTTCTGCCCATTATAGTACAGTTCAGCCCCTTTCAGTCATCTTTCTCAGTCACGCCCAAATAGTGAAAATAGATTAGCACACTGTAACAGTTTGAAACCTCTGAAAACCAATCTTCTGGAAAGTCCAAATGGAGGGCGGGAAGTCCACAAATAAAATGGATAGAAATGAAAAGGTGTGAGTGTTGTTGTGATCAGAAGGTGGGCTGAAGAAGGTTTAAAGTGAAGGTGTGACCACGGCCCAAGGGTACAAAAATACAACCTTCTGAAACATGGCTATAGCAATATAACACTGCCAGAATATTACAGAAAGAAGACAATCGTACAATCTGATAATCTTATTTCAGTAGCAAACCTACAAGATCCACTGAGGGCTGACATTACAGGGAAATCAGAAGAGGATTCCAAATGGCTTTAAAGAGCCAGGTTGTGGCTCTTGTGTTTAGAGTTTGATTCTGCACTCCAAGGGTGTTTTTCCACTTAGCACTAGAGTACTAATTAACCTCCTTAATGGGTCCTTAATGGGTACTCTAGTGCTAGTGGAAAAACACCCCTACACAAAGCCAGATGGGTGACTTTGGATCAGTAACAGCTGTCTTTCTGAACTCCCACAACCCCACCGAGCTCACAGGGTGTCAGCCGCTTTGAGTCCCCTTAAAAGGGTAAGACAAGCAGGGTATTGAAGTCAACTCTTCTTCTTCTAAAGGAAAGGTCTGTGATTCAGTCTTGCATGAGCTGCATTGGATAAGTAATTAGCTCTAGGGATGTGCATGCATATTCAAAACATTTGAAATTCAATCAAATTTGTTTGAATTTGGACATTCAAATTTGAATCTAATGTCTATAAATTCTAATTTAAACATTCAAACAAATTTTGAACTTTTGAATCTATTTGTTTGAATTATCCGGGCATTCGTATGTGTACAGATGTGTACACAAGGCATACTTGCCCGTATGTGTCTTTCCCGCATCCGTATGCATTTGTATGGATCCATACGGGATGAAAATGGGATGCATATGGGATGCATACAGATGTGTACGGGCACATGTGTACGTTGTCGACATTCATATGTGCAAATTTGAATATTGAAAGAATAGATTCAAATGTATTCAATTCGAACTGAGTGTGAATACATTTGAATTTTAAAGATTCAAATTGGTTTGAATAGTTGGATATTCAATTCAAATCGAATTGAATCCTGAAAATTGCATTTGCGCACACACCATCAACACCGGGTCCCATAACTTCTGGTACCGCAAGGACTAATTGTAAGAGATTTTGTGTCTTTTCAGGGCTGTGTGATTACTGTGTATTCTGGCGTATAAGACTACTTTTTAACCCAGGAAAATCTTCACAAAAGTCAGGGGTCGTCTTATACACTGGGTGTCGTCTTCTTATATGGCGCGTATATCCCAAACTCTATATTTTAACTGGAAAAGTTGGGGGTCGTCTTATATACCCTGTCGTCCTATACGCCGGAATATACGGTACCTGTTTAGAAGCTATCAATATAAAATTGAACAATAATTTGACAGCTTATTATTGGATTGATAGAGATGAAGAAGAGCTGGGTCTACAGTTAGAGCTTTAGTCATTTTCTGCCCTGAGCCTTATTCTGGATTATATTCTGGAACTGGAGCCTGTCATCCGCATGTGGGCTCATAAGGTGGTTGAGGAAGAGGAGGCAGGAGGTGCAGCCCCACCACCAAGACTTGACAGGGAGGGAGTGGAGAGTTGGAGGGAGGGAAGTGGGTTGAGAAACAGCCCCCTGAATTTTTTCTGCCAAACTTACCTGGGGAGGTGTAGGTTAAAAGGTCTTGTTTCTCCGTGCTGGAGATTTGGGCAGTGAGTGGGAACGGCGCTATTCAGATTCAGTCCGGTTTGTCATTAAACAAGTGGGAATGGCCCGAAATGTCCATTCGGCCCTATATTCAGATTAAAATAGCCCAGCGGGGTAAGAAATAGTCCAACTGCAATAAAGTAGTCATATGGGAACGCACCCTCAGAGGATGTTTTTTATCTCATTCTCAATCTGCTGCCAGTTTTCTTGAGAATGATATAGAAGTGGCTTTCTATGCCTTCATCCTGGGAGATGCTTGGGACTGAATCTGACCTTAGCAATTTTCTATCACTAAGCTATGGCTGCTTTCCCATGCTGCATCAACAACACGTTCCCTGATTTCTACTTAGAGATTTTGCACTATGATTTGCTCATCTGGGGCTGTTCTCCGCATTCAGCTGGATTATTAGGACCTTGGCCTAACGTCTTCTAACTCAAAAGGATTTACTTGTAGACCACAGTCATCTTTTACTTTCATTGCAACCTTTTTTATCCCATTTTCCCTGCTGCTACTTATCTTCATTACTACCATTTATTTTTGGGTGGAACATTTTGAAATAACACCCTGCTGTGTTGGATTAATGGACAATCTGGCTCAGCCGCTTGTTCTCATAGGGAACCAGTCACAAACAAGATATGAGTGCAAACAATGCACATTCCTCACAGTCTCCCAAAACCACTGCTTTTAGAAGCAAACCACTTCCTAAAAATGCTTGGAGAAATTCATGGGCTATCAATGGCCCCAAGCCCTGATGGAAGGATAGCCACTCTTCCATCAGCGCTAGGAGCTATTGATTGCTTAGGATTTCTCCAAACATTTTTTAATCTGCTCATGCAGACAAAAATACCATATTTCACGGTAGTAAATTTTATAGTTTATCTATGGGTTATATGTTTTTAACTACGTCTTTATGTTTAGCCTGATTCTTCCAGGACTCATCTCACTGAGTGGCCCCTGGTTCTGGGGGACCATGAATAATATTCTACACTCCTAGGAAAGATTAGAATTGCCTCAGGTTTTGTATTCAAAGGTTCCAGATGTGCAAATGGCTTCTTTCTGACAACTTGTGAGGCAGTTACACAAAGATGGCAACCCCAAACTGCTTACTCCAAGTGTCTTAAAACAAGAACAGCATCCAGTCTCAGTAACCAGAGTCCAAGGCCGCAATTATACCTTTACTTAAATTCTTCTTCAGCCCAACTTCCAGCCCGTTTGGTTACATCTTTAAATGCCAAGCTGGTTATTTCCTGGATTTTCCTCCATTCAGGCTGTCACGCCTCATGCCTCACTCAACCCATTCCCGCCCGGGGTCACTCTACACCAGCCCCGTCAGTTGCGGTTCCCAGTTGACAGATGCCTAGCCGCGCCAGCACCCCTTTGTGTTTACTTTATTCCCTGCAAAGGTTTCCCGCATTGGCCGATTGCAGGCTCCTAAGTGCTCTTCCTTCGTTTCTTAAAGGAACAGAGCTCCTTACTGAGGAATCTCACCTCTACTAGTACTGTACATGACACACAGGCACTTTCTCAAGCTCAAACATGACATGTTTTGTTGTTTACAGCTTCTTAATAAGCACCTGTCATATTAGTTTCATTCATAACTGGTTCACTGTTCTACTATAATAACTCTCATAACGCAATCAGGACTCATCTACCCCTTCCCTTCAGCAAGTATAGAATAAGCCCAGTTCCGTTCTGTCCCACCCACTGTGAGTATCCCAGACAAAGAACACTTTGACAGCCGTTACTTGTCCTTTTATATTCCCTACCTTGACGTTCCTTGGCTCTCATTGGTTCTTCTGGCGGGCTTGCATACCCCTCCTGCTTGGGTCCTCTAAGCCACGCCCCTTTCTCATACAATTATTGACATCCTGCCTTCAAACCTTCACCTTCCTACCTTACCTTGCCCTGTGGTCATCACACAGGGCAACACAGCATTAAAGTTTTAATCCCCTTCCAGGAGGCCACTGTTCCAGCGCCCCAGCTGCTCAGAAAATGATACTTATGCAAGCCTCTGCTATGTCTTGCCCCTCTTCCTTACCGTTACAGTCCTTCCTCTGCCTCATTGTTCACCCTTGCTGTGATTCCTTTGCTTTGTCATCAGATCTGCCTCCTGCCCCACTTGCTGTGATTCCTTTGCTGCTTCATTGCCCACCTTGCTGTGATTCCTTTGCTCGGTTGTCAGATCTGCCTTCTTGTCCCCCATGCTGCGATTCCCTTTGCTCTGTTGTGGGATCTGCCTCCTGCCCCCCACTGCTGCAGTTCTCTTTGTTGTCAGATCTGCCTCCTTCCTCCCTTGCTGCACTTCCCTTTGACAACAACAGGAAGGTGTGACCAAGCCATTCCAGGCCAAAAATGGCATGGATTCGGCTGCCTTCTTGACACAGATTAAAATGCTGAGATGTAATTGTGGCCCAAGTCACTTCTTTCAGGCAGCTTAAAATTTCAGCTGTGCTAGCTAAAAGGGGGAATAGGAAGAGATGGGAGCTCTGCTGCAATCAGACCCCTGGAGAAGGTCTTTGGAAAGAAGTATCCCATAGAGAGTTTAGAATGCTTCACTTCACACAAACTGTAGCTTATCTCTGTCTCAGTATAGTTGAAAGAATTGCTGCTATGAGCCTCCTCTATTGCATCAATCTCTGAATGTACTTCCATGGATGAGGCATATTCATAGTTCTTTATCTTGATACTCATTTAAGGCAATTTTCACTACTGGTTGTCCCTCCTCATAGGTGCCCCAAAATTGGGCTGCACAGCACATGTAGCACATCTATTTGT
Organism: Aspidoscelis tigris stejnegeri; assembly: GCA_023333525.1. NCBI lineage: Eukaryota > Metazoa > Chordata > Lepidosauria > Squamata > Teiidae > Aspidoscelis > Aspidoscelis tigris. The sequence goes on from JALMGA010000008.1 coordinate 22,846,994, forward strand.
TTGGATGCAGTCAGGCACACTAAATGAGGTGCCCTCTGGATGAATTTAAGGCTGAAATGACAGGCATATTACCCCATCCTGAAGTCTGCGCATAGGCTCTCCTTCCCCATTCAGCATTTCACAACACCAAAGCCATCTCTCTTTTAGATTGGGTGGGAAGCTATATAAACATAGAGGCAGGAAATGTAGCCAAACAGAACATGGGAACAGTTGCTACAGACAAGCAAACAATCAGGGCCGTGAAAAGATGGACAGACAAAGATGCCAATCAGCAAGTAACACTTGTTGTCAAGGAAGGCATTGCCAGACTTGTCCCCATGCACTATATACTCCAAAGCGAAACTGAATTCGACCTGGAGTGTACCCATGAAAAGGCTCTAATCTGGGCTACATGCAGAACAAATTGCTCAAATCCACGGTGAACAAAGACTGTGCTGTGGAGAAATGAGGTAGGCCTAACTGTTCAAATGGCATTCTTTTTGTGTGTGGCCATGGAAGGGGCACTTTTTCTTAAAGAGGCAACTAAGAAAAGCCTTGACTGATCACACTCAGAGAATCGACTTGTAAGAAGAGCGTTTCCGATGTTCTGCTTTTACTGCTGCAATATGTTAAGCAGTTGGAAGCTGTCCAACTAGAAGTATTCCCACTTAGAAGATGCTAAGAACTCCCCAACAAGTATGATGAATGCCTCCCCACAACCACCACACATTATCAGCATATGATTTACATCTTTTGGCAAGAAAGGACAAACTCATAATTGTGCAGGAAACAGAACAAGTAGGGAATTTGTTCAAAATGCAAATGATGAATTTCAGCTCCTTGGCCACCTATCGTCACATATTAAATTATGCAACAAAACCAAATAATTTTAGTGATAAATTATCAAGGTATTAGCATGCACAGGAACACTCCAAATGCCTGCTCAGAACTATCTCTGGAGACTTTCAGAACCCTCTTAGCATTCTAACATTTACAGCTGAAGCCTGCTAAACAACCAAAGTACCTATAAAAATGGGAATACTTCATCAAAGAGAGGCACAAGCCTCCACTAATTCATTCTCAGTTATGATCCGTGTTTCCTTTTGATTGTTTAATTAATCCCCTCTCCTGTCAGTGTCTCTTTTTAAAAACAGCAAAGGCTGGGGTCAGGAGTCTGTTCTCTTCCATTATGCTTGACTGTGGCAGCCTCTCCACCGGAGTGGATGGCCATGAAAAGTGGCCTGAGGTGAAAGTGGCTTATAGCATGGTCATAGCTAAGGTAAAATGGAACCGAAGGAAAGAAAACATGAGAGGGCTCTTGAGGTGCCCACACTAAATTACAGTGCTGGGTGATGTAATTTAAAAACTGTAGTGAAGGGCATTCAATGTGGAATAAGCAAGGAAGTTCAAACAGCCTGAGCAGGTAAGGAGGGGACAAAACCTCCCTTATTAGCATAACGGGAGGGGGAAGAGAGCACTCAGCCAATCAGGCGTCGAGTTATGTCTGGTGAGTGGGTATAAAAGCTGCCTGCCAGAAGAGAGAATTGTCCATGCTTTGGGGTTCTGGGGGGAAGACGGGGTAAACTGTCTTGTTCTCTCAGGGATTAGATCCCAGCATAGGTCCAGACCTTCTAGGCTAGCGATAAAGCCAGAAGGGGTAGAAGGAAAAGGATTGTGAAGTTAAAGAACTAATTTGTGTGCCTGCGGACTGAAATACTTGTATTCTTCAAAACACAGTTGTAAAGAATAAAGCTTTTCATTTTGTTTCTTTGAAGAGACTTTGCCAGTTTCTCTATATTCTAACCTAGAAGGTGTTACAGTTGCAAAGACTCCTCTTTACATAAACCAAGGAAGCTGAGGCTAAAGGAAATAAACAGCCAGTAGGCCGGAAACAAGAGTCTTGAGTGTCAGGCAGGTGGGGTGAAGGAAATAAGCATTGTTGGTGTTTGCTTGCGGCCGCAAGGCTTGAACAAACCATAATACGCTACCAGAAATATAAAACACACTACCAGGATTTTAAAATTATAAAAGCCCCTTACAGGATTAGAAGACAGGAGTGAAGAGTGTAAGGCAGCTCGTGCTGGGGGATGGGTGGCGCCACAGTTCTTATGCCATATAAACTGAGATAAGAAGAAGAGTTGGCTTTTCTACTTCACTTTTCTCACCAACTTAAGGGGACTCAAAGTGGCTAACAAAGCTCTCTATTAGGGATGCGCAAGAATATTCGAAACATTCAAAATTTGATTGACTTCGTTTGAATTTGGACATTCGAATTTGAATTGAATGTCTACACATTCGTTAACATTCGAACAAATTGCATGGTTTGAATAATTCGTACAAATTATTCGGACATTCGTTTGTGTAAGGATACATACGCATTACGTACATAGCCATACGCATCTTATTCATATTCGTATGCATTTGTACAGATACGTACAGGATGAGAACGGGATGTATACAGGATAAAAACAGGATGAATATGAATGCAGTACAGATGCATACAGACGCATACGAATGTTGTTGACATTCATATCATCAAATACGAATTGAATATTCATACAATAGATACAAATGTAGTTGAATCGGTTTGAATTTGAATGCATTTGTTTTTTCTCTATTTGTACAAATTCAGACATTTCAATATTTGATTTGAATCAAATCAAATGTCAAAAATTGTATTCATGCACACACCTACTTTCTATTCTTCTCCCCAGAACAGAACACCCTCTGAGGTAGGTGGGGCTGTGAGAGCTCAGAAGAGAGCTGTGACTAGCCCAGGGTCACCCAGCTGGCTTCATGGAGGAGTGTGGAATCAAGCCCGGCATTCCCAGATAAGAGTTCTTCTCCATAACCACTAGACCAAACTGACTCATGCCAGAGTTCAGTAATAAATTCACCAAACTCAGCAGCCAGACAAACAATCCCCAAGGCCTTTCTTTCCATTCTGAGCTCCTAGCAAAGAGTTAGGCCTGCTCAGTGATCATTATGCCCCTAAACGTCCAAATGGGGTTGGAAAATCCACAAATAAAATGGACAGAAATGAAAAGGTGTAAGTGTTCCAATCAGAAGATGGACTGAAGGAGGCTTAATTCTTCAGAGTTGCAGAAGGAAAGGATAAATGGAGAAATATTCATCAGCTTCCATTAGGGAGCTCCCCTGCTGGATCCTGTCCATGAATGAAAGGAGCCCTTCTGCTTGCCAAAGGCCCATCAGAGTTCCAGTTATTATCTTCAGAATCATTACTATGATGGAGCAACTTCCCATGCAGTCTTGGGTGCCCACCTGGGACACCAGTGGTGGTGGGGGTCTGGCACCATTTCTGACTGGTGGAGCAGAGGGCAAAGTGGTAAACAGGCAATGGTAACAAGGGTCAGAGTGGGACACTTTTATTTATTTGCTTAAAGCATTTGTAAACAACTTATAAATAATTTTTAAAATCTTAGTTTGCAGAATAAAACAACTCAGTAAAATATAGTACAAAAGGGAGGAGCCACACTACAACATTCAGTCTGGGAAGACATGAAAATTGACCTGAAAAATATAGTAGATCATGCACCCTAGGGATTTCTAGTGGTAGGGTTAATTTTATTACTTTTTTTCTGCTTTTTATATCTTTCTTTTAAGTTTTGAAACGGTTTTTATTGGAACTTTATTCTCATTTTCATGTTTTGATTTGTAAAATGGAGTTTTTATTATATTTTTGGGGAGTTTTGATGCTTTGTTACAAACTGGCTCTTTTAAGGAGATGGAATGGACTATGTTTAATGCACAAAGATACCTTGGTAAGGAAATGCTAATTCATTTGTTCCTCTGAATGTCCAAATGAGATGTTTTTAGGAGATGGATTTACATTTCATTTTCAAGTTTTCTTCTGTATTTCTAATAAATTCTTTTCAATTATTTTCACCAGAAATACTGACTTTTGATGTTTTGAATGAATTTTTGCCCTTGCTTATGGGTATTTCTCATTTTTAAAGCATTTGTAAAAGATCTTGCTAAATTCCCTTGGGGTTTGAATTAGGGTTTATTTTGGGGATTCCAAATTATCCAGAATTCTGCTCCATATTCAGTAACAACTAGATACAGAAGTTCTGAAGTCCCAAAGCCAGAGGAGAAGAGAATCATCTGGTTGCAGAATCCCTGGGCCTATTCGCACTTGGCTTTATTCTGGAATATATCCTGGAATAGGGACTTGCTGTCCATATGGTAGTGCCGGCTTCAGCAGGCCCAAAGTGAGGTCTGCCAGAGTCTGCATTAGTATGTGGACCACAGACCCCTATCCTGAGATATACTCCAGAAAAAAGCCAAGTGCGAATAGGCCCCCTGTTTAGTCACCAGTTTCTATGAGAACACAGCCTGAAAGATACTAGTTGACTTTTCTAGCTCAGGATACTGAATATGTGGAAGGTGTGGAAATAAACTAAGATTAAAAGTAATCACATAAATAGATAAATGGAATTAAGATTTAAGTACTCCTGAAAATATCTGTCCAAAGGAAAATAAGAATCGAGTATGAAGCAGAGACACTGTTTTAAGTTTGGTGTGAAAAGAGGAAAGGCTTGTTTGCACTACAGTCTCTAGTGAACAATTAGTGAATCTCTGGGGAAGAGCATATGCACCTGGAATAGGCTGTTACAGCCTCCAAGCATGCCCACCTTCCCCAGCAGTTCATTAATTGTTGGTTAGGTGTAGAGCACCAAATTGTGCTCCACAGGTTAACCAACGTTACCCAGAGACTTATTTGAAGCATCCGGGACAGGAGCATTCGCTCTTCTTCCACTTCTCTGGGGTTGTTTGAGGTGCCACACAAGTATGCTGGCACCTTGGACTACCATAGATGCAACTGCGTGTGCAAAGAACATCCGTGTCATCAAGGCAATGGCGCTGATGCATGCACAGTTGCAGAGGGCACCACAGCCAAAATGGCAGCTCCTAGCAGAGGACAGGCCCCGGGATCGAACAAGGTACGGTAAGTATCTGATCCCAGGGAGAAAGAACAGCCAAAGCTGACTAGTGCTCCAAGTGCAAGCGCTAGTCAACCCTGATTAATTGTGTTCCTTTCCTGTTCAGCAAATGGGAAGGGACATGCAAAAACACCCAAAATAATGCTTGCTGAAAGGTGCAGAAGCTATTTACTGATTAAGGCATATTAAAAGCGGAAATATATACAAATAAGATTATATTAACCACATATTATGTGAAAGGGCAGATTTATAGTCAGCATGTTGCAAGTACAAATAAAAGGGAAAGGAGGAAATAAAATCTGTGTGAAATATTTTTATACGTCCTTTGCTGATCTGACTGAATAATATGCATCCCTGTAACCCTTGTTGACTTAACTGAAATATATTTTTGTAACAAGTGTTTGTTGACATAACTGAATTGTACTTTCTCTTTGTGAACAAGTGCATGGATTAGCCAATACCTTCAAACATGTTATGTAAATAAAATTAAAGGCACACTTTGATTGAAACAGATCAACCTATGTGGGTTTTGAATAATGTTTTGACAACGGGGAACTGGGAAATTAGCATTTCATGTGTTTACCTACAGATGAGATTTTATTCCTTTCCGGTTGTTCACCTGCAAGTGAACACAAAATAGTTAGGTTTTGCTTCCCTCCAGGACTAGCCAAATTTCATTTTCCCTTTGACTGTAGCAATGCCTTGATTCACTAATAATTTTCTTTTTGGTTTTGATTTTTTAAAATTCTATTTGATTTTGTACCTTTCTCTGCGGCTGTGCAGTCTTCTTAGTGGTATTTAAGAAAGAGGCTGAGTGTCGCCATGCCACAGCTATTGAAACACTTGGACGGTCACAAAGAGAGGGGGGAAAGGACACTGCGTGTTGTGGGGTGTGTGTGGGGTGTGCGTGCGGTTGATTTAGTATGGGGTTGTGGTTGTGTTGGGGTGTTTGGTCGAGTTGCCAGATAAGCAACATCTACTGGAAATTCTGTTTTTATTTAGCTAAGCTTTGGAAGAGTTAAAAACCCTATCCTCGATCGCATGCCTCAGCCTGAGTGCTGGGTTACACTTGGTTGGGATTTATTCTAGTGGTTAGGGAGCTGGACTCTTATCTGGGAATACCGGGTTTGATTCCACACTCCTACACAAAGCCAGCTGGGTGACCTTGGACTAGTCACAGCTCTCTTCTGAGTCCTCACAGCCCCACCTACCTCACAGGGTGTTCTGTTGTAGGGAGAAGAACAGAGAGCTTTGTCAGCCACTTTGAGTCCCCTTAAATGGGTGATAAAAGTGGGATAGAAAAGGCAACTTTTCCCTTCTTCTCTTCTCTTTGCTCAAAGATTGCAGCACTGGGGATGTGCCGAACTCATGTTCGTTGAATGTGAACAGCGGTTAGAAGCCAAGGACTGTTGGTGCTTCTCCTTATATCCTCAGTGCTATTCAGCTTCCCTACTTACTGACAGGTAGAACCATGAAAGGAGGGGGGGGGTCCTTACCTGCTTTCTCCGCTCATCACCGCCTTATAGGCCCTTTGGGAGAGTGGGGCAGGAGCATGCAACAATCTGCATGCGCATGATGTTAGCGCAGCTGCACATGGATGATGGCCACAAGTGAATGCTGGCAGAGCCACACGGAGAAAACTGTCTTCCTAATGCGTAAAACATTTTGTTCAACTGCTGCTGTGCAAACTTAGTATGTGCAATCATAGTTTATTTGGAATTCTGAAATCAATTTCAGTAAGAATAAAGATTACTTATGATCACGCACAAGGCACATTTTCTTATCACTGAAAACCTGTAACCTACTTTGGACCTTTCAACCACATGTTACATGCTTCATTTGGCTTCAGACCTCATCTGTATCTTTAGGTATTAATAAGTTCTGCCACAGAATGATCCCACTACAGATAGATATGTAGCAAACTCATACCAATATAGCTTCCACAAAAATCAGGCACTGTGTATTTAAGTGTTTCAATTACAACGATATATTGTTGGTGCAAAAATATATATTCCTGTGTCTAGATACCAGCAATTAAAGTTCTTTTCTACTGGACACAATCAAGGACTGGTTTGAAGTAGGTGTATTAAGAGCATCCCTAGCTCATTTTTATAAAATCAAACAAATTTCAGCATCTTTTAAGTATGGTGGTTCTTCTTTTGCTCATCACTGAACCCACCTACCCAAGCTGCATTTTATAACACAACCTTAAAACTTTAGGTTCTTGACTTGCATTTACTGTATATTACATCATACACTTGTTAATTATAAATCACTTTCTCCAGTCTTCTGTTTTGACCTGTCCTGTAGCATATTCTTAAAGTACAATTTGATCTGAATGCAATTTATTAGTTTACTCTGTGGTGCTTACTGCTAATGTGAACCAGCTCTTATCTGCAATTCCAATCAAGATAAATTCCATGTCTCTGTGTGTGTCCTTCCAAAATATTAGGCAGAAAAGAAGTACCTACTATGCTGGCAAGTGGAAAAGCGTCCAGCTTTCTCAGTCTCTAATCAACATGAAATATTTAAGAACATCATTAAATTTCATCTGCTCTTCCCCACCTGATCCCTGCACAGCTGCAGTGTAATCATATAAAAAGAGGCAACTAAAGATAATAATTTAGAGGCAATTAGAGGGTTTAGACATGAAGAATAACATGAAGGTAGGAACAGGGTTATTGGACATGAAGTTAAGGATAATAAAATACCTGGTGCAAAAGCTCGTATATTTTTGCATAGTAGGATCTGCTGAAATTTCAGCTGAGAAAGAAACAAAGCAGGCCTTGGGCAGTGAAAACTTAAATTTGTTGTTGGGTACCATCAAGTTGGGGCCAATTCCTGGTTGATTGCATGGGTGCCTCCATGCAGTTTTCTTGACATAATTTTTTTGCCATTCCCTACTTCTGGGTAGAGGTTGGGGATTGAACCTGCAAACCTCTGCTTTCCAGGCAGTTTGCTCTACCACCAAGGCCATAATGGTGCTGTTATGGCAAGGTTGCCTCAGGTATGTGAAGCAATCCCACCATAGCCCTCTTTTTTTGTCCCTAAAAAGTAACAAATACTAATGCTGGGAAGCCCAGCCCTGGTCACTCAAGCTGATGTCAAATATTGATTAAACTTGAACTAGGGATGTGAAAAACACTACTCTGAATGCTGGATAAAGCATTCAGTCCAGATGAGCTCCTCTTACATAGAACATCTAGCAAACTGGGCCTTAGAACAAGGTGGACCCTCAACAACATTCACTTCTAGGCTCCTCCCACAGCCTTTTTTGGAGCTAGGAGGAGATCAGGCTGCACCATGACATCATGACATGAACCAAGGCGGTTTCAGGTCTACCATGTCTTCAAAAGCATTGTCATTTATAAGTTTGGCAGGGACTGAGAAGGTCTGAAATCACATCGTTTCACAGATCCTACTGCCTTCAAGCTGTAAACCAGGCTGGGGGCCTTTTCCCACCAGGGCTTAGAATCTGTCTAAGATCCCATTAAAAACCTGATTGGTACCAGATTGGTACCAATTGGAAAGGCCCTGTCCCCACCTGGACCCCATTGAAGGCCCCATCTGCAAGGCCCTGTCCCCACGAGGGCAAGGGAAATCCAGATTTAATGGGTCCTTCAGTCCCTTAAATCTGGATTTTGTGTGGACCTGGCTAAAGGTGTCCACAGTGGGGTTTTCAGGCATCTTCAAAATCCAGATCTCCAGGAGGATCCTATCTCAAAGATCCGGATCTTGAAGATCCAGATCTGTGACTGTGCATGGAAAATGGGGGTTGGACGGGTAGCAAGGGGAACTGAAATAAGTGCTAGCTCACCTTGCTTTTTGAGCAGATGTGCTATTGGCTCGATGTTTAAGAGAGGTATGGCTGGTTTTATGAAAATTATATTTTGCACATCCCTAGCTTGGCATGCAGCAAAGCAGTCATTTGATCAGTATGCTGTGCAGCTAGATGTGCCATGTGTCGGGTGCTGAAATAATGATATTCCATGAGTTGCTGAACAATTTTCTTGGGCTGCAGTGACTTAACCACTGCATTGTTCAGCATATCTTTGCAACACTTATTCATATGAACTGGTTTTCAATGCTTTAGAGCAAGGTGTGGTGATTCTAACAACACAAAAGAAACCTGGAGGGCTTCTGAGCTACCTTTATGGATGATTCAGGCCCATTTTGCTCATGTGAACACCTTGCTTGCACCCCAAAGACTGCAAGATGAAGCTCTGAAAAATAGGCAGATCTGGAAGCTCTCACATTTAGCTCTTATGCAAAGAATATCCATTACTTGCTGTCAAAACTTCAAAAAAAGCAATCTGCAATCATGAATGTATTCTGCTGAACAGAATAGGGGCAAGAATAGCTGCGTACTGAGGCTATTTTTCTTACTTTCAGATAAGCCTTTTCTCATTGTTACATTGGAGAGAAAGACAAATAAAGCCAAATCTCTCTCACTTAGTAGCCTACATAGAAATTATTCTTTACTTGCCCAATCTAGCATTGCACAAACACCCACAGCCAGGCTGTCTTTTGAAAGTGGGGTTGAGAGCTTGCGGCTATCCAGATGTTGAGCTGAAACATCCCCAGGTACAACAGATGACAAATATTGTAGAAGCAGTAGTCTAACAACATGTTAAACTGCAAGTTCCCTGAGATAGATATGCATCAGCAGAGAAGAAATTATCCATAGCAATCATGCCTCACTTTTTCTTCATTACTATCTTTTGACAACAGCAACCAGGCTTCAGAATGAAATCTTTATAAATATATATATTTAAAGGCCCTCAAAAAGGAACAGAAAATGTGCAGAAAAGTTGCATAGACTGTAGTGCATTCTTTTCCAAGCCAAAGGGCAGGACCAAGGTGCGACTGGGGTGTGCCATTTGCTCACCCAAACCTCTGGGCCACCAAAAAGTGCTTTAATTGTCTTGTCTTCCTGTTTAGAGGCAGTCATACTTAAATTGTCCCTGGGCTACATTTATTTACCTTACAAAATTTTTATACACTACTGCTAGCCCAAGGTGCGCTATTGTGAAGCCCAGAAGTTCCCAAACCTGAACCTCTAGATGTTGTGGAAATCCACCTTCCATCAGTCCTAGTCAGTCTGGCTAAAGGCAAAGCATGATGGGAGTTTTAGTTAACAACATCTGGAGGATCAGGTTTGGGAACCATTGGCCTAGTCTATTAAGGCCCTTTCTTTTGGGGCATCATCTCCAGAACGGTGCTTCATCCCAAATAGGAGGAAGGAATGGTGTTTTAGGGCCTTTTTCCACTAGAGCTCTGTGATGCCCATGGCCGGTGGCCACCAGTTGCGAGGCCCCAGCCAGGCATCCAACTCTCTCCAGTCCGGCCACTATAGCCACGGACTTCAAGTTCTCTTTTTAAGTAGGCCTCTGAGCCCTTTTTTTCTTCAGCACCAAGCTTCTAACTTCAGTTACTCAGTTACTGTTACATTACTATGGCAACACTTCCGCCCTCCCTTGAGCGTCTGAGCCAGTATCAGGCCTCAAGCAGAGTGTCTTTGAAACAAATGTAACTTTATTTGTTTACAACTCTTATGTTAGTTCAACTTCAACACAAGCAGTTCACATTAACTTATGTTCTTAACTCAGGACCCTGACTAATCCCTATCTAGATTCTCCTCAGGACCCGAATCTGCACTGTCTAACTTCTTCCTAAGTCTAGCCCCAGTTACAGAACAACGGCTCTGACAGGAAGGCCCTTTTTATAGTCCTCGCCAAGGTTCCATCCCTTCTGATTGGCTAATTCTCCCTGGGCTGCTCCCCCTTCTTCAGTATGCTAATTGGACTGGGTTTAGCCCCTCCTTCTCTGTTTGGTAACCTTCCTGGTCAGTGCCTTTTACACTCAACTCATTATATACCATATACACATATGCAATCAAAAATACTACAAGTGTATTAATCAAGCTTGGGCTCCACAGGCTCAAAATCCTTCTAAGACCCCATTAGCAACTCAATTGGTACCTAATTGGTACCAATAGGGAAGGCCCTGTCCCCACCTGGACCCCATTGAAGGCCCCATCTGCAAGGCCCTGTCCCCTCAAGGGCAAGGGAAATCCGGATTTAATGGGTCCTTCAGGCCTTTAAATCTGGAATTCGTGTGGACCTGATTAAAGGCGTCTACAATGGGGTCTTCAGGCATCTTCAAGATCCGGATCTCCATGAGGACCCTAGATCTTGAAGATCCAGGGGGGTAAATATATTAGCTCTGCCCTTATGTCACCAAAACAAGAAATTCACGACTTGGTCAAGTTCCCAAAGTGCAGAGCATTCAAATGGATTATTTGTGTATGCTGAAAAGAAAGCACAGTTATAGAGAAGAGGAAACAAGTATGCCTCATGCTTGAGTGAACGAGCCCTTCAAAAACAATGAAGTCACGTGGATATGTTTATCCTAGTTCGAGGCATATATGGCATTGTTTTCGATTTAATAAAATCTCTTTTCCAAATAAAGGCTGTCAGAACAGCTGTTCTTATCAGCTGCACATGCCACTAAAGGGAATACTTTCAGACCTGTGAGAAAACTTTACAAGTTCTTAAAAATTGTTAGAAGGATTTTACAAATAGAAACAGGGACATTTTAGATTGCTGAAGGACCTCCATTTATTAGGGAGATGAAAATGGCATGTTATTTCATGAAAGTATGAAGGCCAAACCGGTTTATTTTTATATGAAGGATTCCATTGACATCCAAATTTACCTTGCTACCACACAGGTGTTTTTAAATCTAAACTTAGCATAGTGACCTTTTTCATATAATAAGCACCACTTCTTCTCCCTCTACTGTAAGTAGTCTATTACGAACACCAACAATTGCATCATCTTTGAGTGATATATGAGCCCTGTCGTTCCTGAAACCTGTTGCTATATATTTGCATTTTCCATTAATGGTTGGCAGCATGAAGTCCATCATTGTCTTCAGCTTCAGCTGTTACAAAAATAATACCTCTGGCTTAAGGAGGAAATTATCTCAGGGAGTGGCCTCAGTAAAACAGAATAATATGCCTACAACAAGAAGTCTTTCCCCACACGATTTCAGCTTGAGTAAGGAATCCTGAATGATGTCAGAAGCCAAAGATCTACCTCCGATAGTCACAAATCTTAGCAGCTCAAAAGTTTTTGAGATTTATTGAAAACTGCTTCCTCCACTGCACATACTACTTTTGAAATGATTCAGTTGTGCTTTCCTGTATCAATTTATTTTGGATTTAGACAAGCTCAGGTCCCATTGAGCACATGAAACCAGTTGCAATTAATTACTTTGATTCTTTATTGTACATGGAACGAAGCTCTGGCTTATCTGACAGGACTCAAGTTCAAGTCAAGGGCATTCAAAGTGCCATTTTGAAGGGTTTACAAAGCATCCAAAATGCTGTTTTGCACACCCATAGTTTTGGTATATAGAGATCAAGGCCCAAGAGATATTTCAAATGAGACCTTCACTCCTATTTATTCTGGATCAGAACTTTCAAAGGACTCCTGAGATAGTTACTTTTTAACTGACTTAAATGTATTGAGCTCCGTTCCACACCCCACTGCCCCAATTGCAAATCTCATTCAATAGGATTTACTTCAGATTAGCCATAGTCGGCATGGACTTGCTGCTTTTACCAACACCAGAGGCCTATTCGCAGGACAGCCCATAGTGCATGATTAGGGAACTTCTAGGGAAGAGCATCTACACCTTGAGGAGGCCGTTACAGCCTCCAGGTGCATCCTGCCTTCCCAGAAGTTCCCTAATCATGCGCTAGGTGTGGAGCATGAAATTGTGCTCCACACCTTTACTAACTTTACCCAAGAATTACCAGAAGGGTCCAGTGGAAAGCATCTGCACCTCTTCTGGTGCTCTGGGGTCATCTGAGATGCCCCGCAAGTGCACTGACATCTCGGACAACCGTAGACATGGTTGCGCATGTGCAGAACTTCAGTATCATCATGGCATGTGTGAGCGCTAGTCAACATTGGGTGATTACACTCCTTTCCCTTCCAGCAGATGGGAGGGGAAGTGCAAAATTGCTCCTGGACATTTATGGTATCACCAATGCTGTGTAGCTAACTGCCGACAACTAATTGAAGTGGTTGCTAGTACTTTCATACTTCATTTCCTGTCTCCTCTCCTCCTGTGTATATTTATTCTGGGATGTGCTGTCATGAAGATGAATAGCTCTTGTGTCATGTATGCCATATGGCAAGAGTCACAGGACCAACAGTCTTCTTAAAATGGCAGCGTGAGGTGAGTTGTGCTAAAGCTTGAAGACTGTAGCACAGTTAGCACACCGGTAGTAGGGCCACTGACAGGGAGAGTAAGTGTTATAGAGCACTTACTCCAACCATAAAGACAGAGACTGGACATGCAGAAATCCACAACTTCAAGCACAACTGCCCTTTAAAAAGGACTTTTAAAAAAAGACTTTTCTCCATTGATTTAAAAGTTTTATTTTTAAAAAATATGAACACATCCCAGCTTGCTTAAGGTGAAGTCTTCCTGCTTGTGCTCAGAAGATGTTCTCAGAAACTCAGTGTAATTCTCAAGGACCAGGGTCTGCTAAGTACTCAAAAAGCAGCTTTGGAGCTGTTTTTCATGCACTGAATTTTTCACAGCTTGGAGGGGGATTGAAGTCCACATACCCTCACGTGCTTCGGGCATGAGGTTCTGTGGAGACAGACTTATTTCTGGAAGCACCTGTAGAATTTTATGTTCCAGGTGTGGGCAAAAAGAAAATGAACTGAGTGAGCACCATGTTTCATGGGTATAATCAAGCTAATATTGAACTTAAGCTGCGTTCACACCTAAGTTTTATTCCAGCTTCAGTTCACTTTCAGAATGGGCGAACACATAAAGTGACAAGCTGTTTTCTTTTGGCATTATCAGAAAATCCAACTCAGCGTAAGATAATGTGGAAAGAAAGTGACTGGTCAGTTTGATGTTGTGTTCTCTCATTCTGAAAATGGACTTAAAGTGGATTAAAGCTTAGGTGTGAACACAGCCTAGGCATAGTAAGATGAACTATATAGACAAGGTGTGACCATACCCCTTATTTACTGTTATATTTTATGCACATTTCTGCCTCAGTCAAGATGGGAAAATCTTTCTCCTTTCTTTGCTGTTTTGCTATCTTGTCCAAACAGAGAACACACAAAGGAACCAATGCACAATCTCTGTTATTTACTTTATCAAGTCTTATTTCCTTATGCCACTCTGCCGTGTGTATTTATCAGTAAAAGGAAGCTGAACTTTATTCAGTATGTCTGTTTTTCTGAACAGGTTGAACTTTTATATTTTCACTGAGCGCCATGTGCCATGTAGGTGGAAGGACAGGAAGTTCTCATCTGGAACAAAGTGAGAGCCAAAGCTACATTTAGTACATTTCCACCGCTAATTTGAAGAAGTGTATAACTAAAACAGAGCAAATGGATTTTCTTAGAGTCATTAGTTAGGCATGAACCTGAAAGGCCAAATTCCTGACCATAGGTTTTTGTGGTAGCACAAAAGAAAAAAAGAGAAAAAACACCATTATTCCCCAGCAAAATAGAATCATTGTCTGTGTCTCTCACTGGGCATCCCCATGGTAAGGATACTGTGAAGCGAATGTGAGTCCACCTCACAAGAGTCCCCATGCAAAGTCCTAATTCGGGCTACACGAGGGAGAAAATCCTCCAAATCAAAGTTAAAAAAACCCCACTTGATAACTGTTCTCTCCCCGAATTACGGGGCAAGAATGGGTTATCCTGGGGGCATGCATGGGGACACTCCTGGGTTACGATCGCAGCATTAGCAGGCGGGGTTTTGCTGTTCCAGCTGCTAATGCTGCAATCGCAACTGCCTCCTCTTATCTGAGCACTTAATCGCCCAGGTTAGCCTGACAGCTGCCCTGCAATCAGCTGAGCAACTGTCAGGGGGTTATAGCAGCTCTCATGTGCACAAGCAGAGCTCCGCTAATGATTGAAAGAGAGATGCGAGCAAGGAGCTGATTAATATGCACCTCTTTCTAAGGCTGGAGGTAACAGGCAGCTCCAAGCCTTGGAAAGAAGTGCATATTAATTAGCTCCTTGCTCGCATCTCTCTTTTAATCATTAGCGGAGCTCTGCTTGTGCACATGAGAGCTGCTATAACCCCCTGACAGTTGCTCAGCTGATTGCAGGGCAGCTGTCAGGCGAGTGTTTGTGGTAAATCAACCCCTTACTTGGGTGATTAAGTGCTCAGGTAGGAGGGGGTGGAGAAAACAGCGGCATCCCGAAGCAGGGATTTGCTGCGGTTTTCAGGGGATGGGCAGGTTCGCCTTGAAACTGCCCTGTCTTCCGTTGCTATGGGGACTCCTTAATGCGAATCTTAGTTCGCATCAAGGCTGCCCCGAAGCCACAGAGCATCAGGGTCAGCCCCCTGGGGATGCGCCCTCAGATGAAGAATTCTTTGGGATTCTGATTAATTTGTCATTACCTGTCCAGTGCCCTATCTGTCCAATTCAAAAACAAATTTGTTCAAAAAACAAATATGAGGCATACTCTTAAGCAAGATTTCTGCATTTCATGAAATATTTAAGGTATTTTTTTTACCACCTGCTATAAAATAAAAGGACAATATGGTATGGTATGATTAAAAATGAATATACTGCAAAAAAATATTATTCAATATTTCTGGATAAAATCCAAATATGACCACAAAAAAAATTTCTTCCTTTCTTTGATTTAAAGCAAAGAGTGGCAAAAAGGGAAAGCAGAACCTCTGTGGCTAAAACCTGAACAGTGGGATGAACGGGCATACAAATTTGGTGTAACCTTCTCCATTAGGGCTGGTTTAAAATTATCATGCCTATATATGCACTTTTATACAAATCTAGGCCAACAGAGATGCAATGATTCCACTTGAGATTACCAGCCATGGAGGATCTAGTCTGAATTTCATATTTGTTATAAACTTACTGAAAAGTTTCAGCAAACCAACTCTCAATTCATTTGCAATATGTGGATGCCAATACCAATTTACTTTACTGGGTAAATTAGACAGATAGAAGCCATGTGCAAAGAAAATCTGAAGCACTTTCCTAAATGCACCTGTTCTTCTTAGTCAGAATGGAGCAAGAAGCATTCCTCAGATTTCAGAACCTGCTGGAAGCCCTGCCCCAGGACAAGGAAAACCTTGCCATCCCTCTGGGGGTGGGGGAGGGGTGTCTAGTGGCAACAGCCTAGATCGGTGATGGCCAACCTATGACACGCGTGTCACAGGTGACACGCCAAGCCCTTTTGGGTGACAAACCTGGTCACCCTGGCACCTGGATGTGTAGTGCTTGCTTGTTCTTGAAGTGTACGAAATACCAACTTTCAATTGAAGATTTAGCAACAAAAGTCACTAATGTAAAGAATTGTTTTTGCTTTTAATAAAATACATATATCAAAAATATAACTTTTTTACTAGAGCTAAAAATATCACAAAATTATGGATATTTCTAGAAGTGACACAGCACCTGAGTTTAGCTAGGTTTTCTTGCGAATTTTGACACACCGAGCTCAAAAGGTTCGCCATCACTGGCCTAGATCACTCTGCCCTCTGCCCTAATAATTTGGAGCTGCTTCTTTGCAGGACTGGGTCTCTCTTGAGCGCTGTTTTGGACTCCACCTGGTCTCAGCTACATCAGAGACCATAAAGGACAGCTGCTTATGCCTTCCTTCCCTCCTGGGAGTGGTCTAGTGGTGGCAGCCTATACCCCTCTGCCCTCTGGGAACAGACATCTTGGAGGAGGTGATTCTTTGTGGGACCGAGGCCTTTCGTCAGCCGATCTGGACTCCACTTGGCCTCAGCTGCCTCAATGTGTGTGTGTTTTGACTTATTTTGCAATATTTTGCATGACATGTAATTTTTATAATGTATTTTTATTATGATGTTTTGATTATTATTTTGCACTGTATATTTGCCATTTGTTTTAAACCACCTTGGGCAAATTTTCTTTTGGAAAGGCGGATTTATGAATAAAATGGAAGTGAAAAAATGAAATGAAACTAATGGATTGAAAACATTTGGTGATTTTCAAATGTTTCCTGTTGCACAGAACTGAACAGATCAGAACGGGCAAAGCCTTCTGTCACTGGAAAGAAGATTTCGGCTGCTACTTACAGACATGGTAAACTTTGAAGACTTTTAAGCTCCGCAAGCCACCTTACACCCAGTGCAGACTACATAAAAATAGAACAATTGGCTATTTCTTTCTACTTTTTATGATGTTACATAACTCTGTGTAGTGTGTCCTGGATTACAAGGGGTGGTGATAAATTAAACAAAGATTCCCAATATGTATGCTGTAGGTTTCAACCTGTAGCTACAGTCATTTTGCTTAGATAGGTATCTGTTGCAGCCAGCAACCATTTGTGAAAAATCATTTGGCCATTCAGATGTTATATAATATAGAAGTAACTGGCAGTGGAACAAACTTCAGAAATCATTAGGGAGGATGAAGCCAAGCACAAACACGCACAGTCAGAAATTTTTTTTGGAGGGGAAGAGGCAATGAAAGTTGGAAAGCCAGAGGAAAGGTTTGTTAACATCCTTAAAAACCGGCAGAGTTTGCACATGGCAAAAAGCACAGCTAATAGCGTATATGTGGCGACTCAGCCCAGCCCTTCCCTCCAGACCCTGCTCTACCCTGGCTCTGAGTGGAGTGGTCCGTCCACGTGCCTTCTTGTCAGTTTGTGCGCGCTGCGATCTCCCTCTACTCCAGAGGCAAGACATCCCTCCAGCCCTCTCCCCTCTACCCTGAGAGAAAGAGGCCTAGGCGACACAAGGATGAGACAAACCCTCCCTGATCCCCCTCTGCTAAAGCCGCAAGATGAAAGACGACAGGAACACCAGGCTGCTGCTTTATATAGTCCGTGACCCTGCTGTCCCTATTGGTCTATTTTTGGTGGGCAGGCAGGGCTTCTCCCAACACTTTGCCTCCACTGTCACTCAGGCTGTCAGAAAGCCCGCGAAACGGCTCTGTGGCTGCAGCCTGCCTCCTTGAATATCACAGTATAGGCTAGGTGTTCACATGCACAAAAACAGACACATTGTTGCATTCCAAAAAGGAAGGTTTTTATTTGCTTCATGATTGCAGAGTAAGTGCTGGCTAAATACATTGTACGTTAAATGCATGGGTATATGAAGGGAATGCAACTTTACAACTTAGCTGCTAAGGTCCTACATTCTACATTCTGGTGCTACATTTTGGTGCAACTTTCTGGAAGTCTAGGGGTGTTTTTCCACCGCGCTCTTTTTAATCCGGATCTAAGAAGATCTGGATCTAAGGAATGGGTACTTTCCTTAATCCAGATGTGTTTCCATGGGTGGTCTAGCACCCAATAGCAATGGGTGCTAGCCTCCCTGCTGTGGAAACACCAGAACACCCATTTGCAAATCCAGATTGACCCACAAGAGGTCTGCCTGTCACCCCAGGTGCTTTGGGGGACAGGGGGTGCAATCTCTGGAGTTGCCTTCGGAGATTAGCAAAGACCCCGGAGTCCCTCCAAAGTTGCCTTCGGAGGTTAGCAAAGGCTCCAAAGTCCATCCTAAGGCAACTTCAGAGATTAGCAAAAGCTCCGAAGACAAACCCCTTGGGAGAGCAATGCAAGAGAGGTGCATATTAATTATCTCCTTGTGAGCAGGATGAGTCAGCCTCATTAATATGCACCCCTTTCCATGCCTGAAGGTAACAGTCACTTTGTTCTCTGAAGGGGTTTGTCTTGGAGCCTTTGCTAATCTCCAAAGTTGCCTTCAGTTCGAAGCTTTGATTTTGGGGCTTCCCTGCATGGGCACCCCCTCCTCCTAGCCTCTTCTAAACCCCATTGCCATATTGTAGTGGAAACAGGCTCTCTACAATCCGGATTTTCAGGCTGAAGACCCCATTGTAGACCCCTTTAATGGGGTCTACACGAAATCCAGATGATAGGTCCTGAAGGACCCATATGATCTGGATTTCCTTAGCTGCAGTGGAAACAAATGTGTCCCCAATGGGGTCTGTGGTGGAAATGGGGTCATCCGGCTCTGAGCCAAATGGGTCCTTAATGGGTGCTAAAATGGGTACTTTCTGCCAGGGGACAAACACCCTATAATACTTGTGGGTTAGTGGGATGTCATGGAACCTGGACCCCAGGTGCACAGGTTTGGCCTCTCCTGTGCGGAATTGCTCTTCTTGTGTCTCATAGAGTTCCTGGTCTGCACAACGCCACTCATTTCCCATGAGAAATACTGCTTTGTTTTGTCTAGGCTACAGGAATAGCTCATCACACGCTGTTTACCAAAATATCCTGGTGAGGCAACTTGCAACACAATCGCACCTTCTTCTAGAAACATTGTGACAAGATTGGTACTAGGGGTGTGCATGAATGCAATTTTCAACATTCAATTCCATTTGAATTCGTTCGAATAGAGAAAAAACAAATGTAATAAAATTTGGACCGATTCGAGTACATTCATACCTATTTGTGTGAATATTCAATACCTGCTTGATGATACGAATGTCAACAACATTTGTATGTATCTGTATGCATCCCTACACATCCTGTTTTTATCCCATATGCATCCCATTTTCAAATGCGTACGGATACGAATAAGATGTGTATGGATACTTATGTAATGTGTATGTATCAGTACACATACGAATGTCTGAATAATTCGTATGAATAGTTCAAAATATTTGTATTCATTTGAATAATAAAAAATGAATGTCTGGACATTCTATTCAAATTTGAATGTCCAAATTTGGTCAAATTAGATCGAATAACAAATATTTCGAATATTCTTGAACATCTCTAGATGCTACAGAAGCTACACAGTTGAGAGCTGTCTTCTTTCAGGTCCTTCAACAGGATGCCTCGGTTCAGGTTACTCTACCATGAAGTCAGCTATCAGTGTGAATACTGCCCCATGTGGGAAGACCATGGGCAATTAGGACTGCATCCTGGCTTGTAGTATTTACCTGGCATGTACCAAAAGAACTGAGGAACTGGATTCTGTCTGCATCTCAGAGTAAGATCGGTCCAAGTACACAATTACATCTCTTTCCTAGAAAATTCCTGGATGTTTGGAAGTGCTGGGAAAGTGCTGGATATTAAGGAAGGGTTCACATTAGGCTGGGAAAGATCCAGCACAGCAGCATCTATCACACTTTGAGTGCTAGAAAAGTCCTGTCCAGGCCAACAGTACTTGAAGTGTGAATGGCCAGGGCACGGAAGGCTGACTTGCCAAGACAACATCCTGGCACATGCTTGGACATTGCCATGGTGATCTGGATGCTGCACATGACTTTGCAGCCACAGTCAGCACACCTATTTGATGTGCCGTACCTGAATGAGGGTGCATATACAGCATCCTGGAGCAATCTAGCTACTCCTGTTAAACATATGGACTGCTTTTTAGCAACCAACCTTTGGTGTCTCCAGGGAGAACCAGCAGCAACTTCTGATGAGTTGCTGTGGCTCCCCATTGCAGATGCACCTCAGCACCAAGCAGACCAGAGCTTGCTAGATAGTAAGTGCAAACAGCTCCAATGTCAGGATAAAGAAAATGATACACAGAAGACCTCCATATTTGTGTCACTTGATACTTGTGATACATTGACACGTCAGCATCCAACCAAAGCTGCTTCACCATTTGATGGAGACCAAAAAATCTATTGATTTATGTTAGTCTCAAATCTATTGCAAGTCCTATATCTGTACCGGTATCTGCAAGGGAGCAGAGCTAGAGGGTTCATAGTTGGTGAATGGGAGATTTTATGATAACATTTATTGTTGCACTACACCAGTGATGGCCAACCTATGACACGGGTGTCACAGGTGACACGCCAAGCCCCTTTGGGTGACACACCTGGTTACCCTGGCACCTGGGCGTGTAGTGCTTGTTTGTTCTTGAAGTGTGCGAAATGCCAACTTTCAATTGAAGATTTAGCAAACAAAATTCAGCAACAACTCACTAATGTAAAGAATTATTTGTTTTTGCCCTTAATAAATACATATATCAAAAATATAACTTTTTTACTAGAGCTACAAATATCACAAAATTATGGATATTTCTAGAAGTGACACAGCACCTGAGTTAAGCTAGGTTTTCTCGCGAATTTTGACACATCGAGCTCAAAAGATTAGCCATCACTGCACGACATAGTGGTTCTCAACCTTCCTAATGCTGCAACCCTTTAATACAGTTCCTCATGTTGTGGTGACCCCCAACCTAACCCTAACCCCCAACCATAAAATTATTTTCGTTGCTACTTCATTACTGTAATTTTGCTACTGTTATGAATCGTAATGTAAATCTCTGATATTGTAATGCCCTGTTCAGCCTCCTCAGAGGAGGGAAGTCTGCCTGCAATGCCACCACAGGCTGAGGAGCAGCCACAACATGGCATTGCAGGCATGGAAGGGTTAAGGCCAGTCCCAGGCAGATAGCTCTGATGAGGAAACTACTAGCAGTGAGCTTCATCAAAGGCCCTCTCCTCCCCTGCTGAGGCAGCAGAAGCAGCTGAGGTGCAGATCAGAGCGATTAGCTCAGCGGCACCATGAGTGAGGCAATGACTCCTCTACTTAAGGAACAAGCTCACCTTGCCTCAGTTGCTGGAGACAACGTCTTTGTAGCCCCGTGTTACTCTGTGCCTGTATTCTTGGACTCCTTGTGACTTGCTAACCCTTTGGATTGACTGACCCTTGCTGACTTCTGGACTCCTAGACCTTGGACTGGAACCTGACCTCGAGTACGCCTGAATCCTTGGAACCAAGTAAGCTGCACAAGCTGAATATAAAAGTGCTTTCTACTGTATTTGTATGGGGTGTATGTAATGGCGTTGGCGTGATGATTTCATCACGCCAGGTACTCATATGTGGGCATATCTGCATGTAGGCAGACCCACCTGGAGATGGATAGAGGAGCAGTGTCTCGGTTCCTATGTGTTTTATGATGGTCATAGATGACCCCTGTGAAAGAGTAGATCGACCCCCAAAGGGGTCGCGACCCATAGGTTGAGAATCACTGCTTGGGCTGATATTTGATATAACAAAAACATTTCACGTATCAGTTTAACCACTACAACAGCACAGTGGATAATAGTTGATATGAGGGGTGGGTGTTGGCACAGCTGTAGAGTGTGTGTGATTAACAATAAGTTATTCCTGGACAGAGGCAATAAGTTTTTCCTGTTACAAACCCTAATAAAAGGAAGCACTTCTCAGAGGCAGTCTCTCCATACGGAAGGCTCCCTTTTCCCTCCGCATGCTGCTGTAATCGTCATTTGTACTGGACTTCTGGCTTGTGTGCCACAATTTATATGGCGAAGCTTGCTGATTATTGTTCAGTTAACAAGAGTGCAAGTGGCTGGACTTATTAAAGTCATTTACTAAGGAAGGCTTCAGATTGCCAGAGCTGGGACGCCTGGTGAAAAATACAGATGTGTTTAGCATTCTACCCATTACTTCACTCTCTGTCTCCATCCATTCATCCTACTCTATAGCATAAGCCCTAAGGGTTACGGATGTGCACGAATGGGGTTTTTATATATATATATATTGAATCAAATGCAAGAAAATTTGTATTTGTTCAAATAGATCCCTTTCTACTGTGGTACGATTCGCATTTGCTACGAATGTTCAATCCCGTACGAATAGCATACAGATTCTATATGTAAATGCATACCAACAGCATACGGATCCCATACAAATACTATATGAATCTCATATGTATCTTCATACTAATGTATCAAAACATTCAAATCGAATTTGAATGTCAATCTTTGAAAGTGCCAACATTCGATTTGAATTCAAATGTCCTAATTCGGCCAAATTCATCTGAATTTTGAACGTTATGAATATTCACGCACATCCCTGCTAAGGGTAGCTTGTTGTTTGGTATCATAAACTGAATTTTTGTTGTTACTAAACTGGTATATTGATCCTGTACACATGGCAGTCCCAATATCCTCCTGGAATAATTCAATTGAAAGTGCACAGTACAGTATAGCCATTATGGAAAATCCAGCTCTGATGCCAGGCTTTCCGTACTGCAGATTGCTTACTTTGTCTGTCACTTCATCGTGGGATTGCTGCACTTGCAAAAGTACCCATTTTCAGGAAATGCATAAAAAACAGAAAGGGAAGTGGGCATGTTTTTACTTCATCCAGGTGCTTTATCCAGTTTGGTCTAGTGGTTAAGGAGCCAGACTCTTATCCAGGAATACTGGGTTTTATCCCGCCCTCCTACATGAAGCCAGCTGGGTGACCTTGGGCTAGTCACAGCTCTCTTCTGAGGTCTTGCAGCCCCACCTACCTCACAGGGTGTCTGTTGTGGGGAGAAGAACAGAAGCTTTGTCAGCCACTTTGAGTCCCCTTAAATGGGTGAGAAAAGTGGGGTAGACCAACTCTTCTTCTTTTTCAAGAACTGAGATCCTGTGAAGAAACAGATGAGCTCTAGAGGCAATCCAAACATTCTGACTGGATTCAAAAGAGATGCTTAATGTAGCTACAAACCATCAAGATTGCAGCATTCTTGCCATTATAGGAAGATAATCACCCAAAACACTAACATTCAAAAGCACTGACATTGTACCAATGATCCCAACTCTGTCTTTCACACAGACATTTCTCATGATAAGCTTGCCCTTTTAAGTGCTGCAAAAACAAACGAGCAACGTTTTGATTCTTGATTTCTGGCGGTTAGCTAATCATTTTAAGTCACACCAGGGAAAAGGTTAATATTTCCCTCTGTATTGGTAATAATTCTTCATGTCTCTTATTGCTCTGAATTCATGTATTCATTTTCTAGGGGCATTTTAGGTCAAGATAACAATAGGCAAGTTGCACTGGAGATACTAGCAGGCATAGCTCCCCTTTAGTGCCAAGTGAGAGACAAGCTCATTTCTGCCTGCTGTGGGGGCGTATGAATCAAGAGGCACGCATGTAATTTTATCTGTAAATGGTTTAAATTGGTACACTCAGCAACTTTGGTACCTCCACCTGCTGAGATTGCACAGGTTTGTAATTAGGCCTTATCATGCTGCAAAATTATGAAGATGTCACGTGAACACACACCCAGTCATACCATGTCCTTCTCCTTTTTCAGCTCTCTTAGGCGTTTCTTAGGGGAAACATTTGCTTTAATTTGTTAAACATTTGGTCACTTACCTGAGGCCCTTTTGCACTTGGTCTGCTATTGCACATTGGGGTAGCTTCTGGGTAGCACTATCTGCATTTCCAGGAAGCATTTCTACACCAGAAACATCTCCTGCTATCCCAGAAGCTACCTCAGGCCGCGTTCCCATTACAAGCTTAAAATGGTTTTGAAATTGTTTCGATCCTCGCAGTCCCCACATCAGGTTGGCTTAACATGCTTTCCACGTGTTAAATCGCCCCAAAGCGTTGTAAATGTAAACACTCATTTCAATAGATCTCGCTCCAGTTCATGCATTTGAAACGTTTTACATTTCTTACTGTGAGAACGGTACAGTTTTAGTGGGATGAGAATGCATGTTTAGGGTTTCCCTCCCCCAATAACTTGCTTCCAAAGATAGTGATTTCACTGTAAAAATCCACCCTGTACAGCAGCCGTTACACTATAGCAATCCACCCACTTCACACCTGATAACAATGTTGTAATTCTGCGCAATTCTGGCTCTTTAAAAGTTCTGACCTTTAGAAAGGGAAAAGGAAGGAAAGCAGCTGCAGGTTCTAGGAGATGTGTGAATGTTTAAGGCTGTGGCTGTGGAGGTAAGTGGGCGAAGGGAGCTTGAGTTGCCGCTGCTGTTATGTGCCCTGGGCAATGGGGAGAGGAGGGGAAAGAATCGCTGGCTGCCTGGTGCCATTTTTCATCCATCCAGGCAAGCTACAGCCACCCAGCTAGGCTCCGTACAGGGGTCCATTATGGGTGACATGTTCATGCCAGGAGGAAGAGGGCAGGGCAGCTCCACAAAGCAGCTTTTAGAAAGTAGCCACTTGAGTCCCCCCTTGAGTCACATACGCCACGTACGATCCTCAGAATCTGGATCGAACACAATTAAGTTGAAAGTAATGGGATCAGGCAAATTCGTGTTAGCATCCGGTTCTATTTTGGTTTAGGAAAACCGTTTTAAGCTTGTAATGGGTACCGAGCCTCAGTGTCCACAAGCAGTGGTGCAGGAAGTCCTGCACCACACGTGTCCAAAACCTTCCCTTCCCTGGCCACTGGAGAGACCATTCACACCTTTTCCAGGTACCAGGGGTCAGCTGAGGTGCTGGATGGAACAGTAAATGCAGAAAGGTCCCTGTACTGCAGAATCCAACGTTTTCTCATATTGATTATTGTGATACAGGTGAGCAACAAACAAGCCAAATTTAAATCAAAGGAATGGAGCTGATTTTTCCTAGTCTCCAAAGATTAGGCATCTGGGAATACCAGGTTTGATTCTGCTCTCCTCCAGGAAGCTGGGTGACTTCAGGCTAGTCACAGCTCTCTTCTGACCTCTCAAAGCCCCACCTACCTCACAGGATCACTGTTGCAGGGAGAAGAAAAGAAAGCTTTGTCAGCCACTTTGAGTCCCCTTAAATGGGTGAGAAAATCAGGGTAGAAAAGCCAACTCATCCATTCAAGATTTCTGATGCAAGGTTTCCCAGCCAAAACTGATGCTCCATTGACAGTGCTAGAGCAAGCAGTGTCCTAAACAAAATACAACCCCATCCAGTTCCAGACCTAATCCTGAGCCACCTGCATCTCAAATAACTAACTTGCTCAATGGTATCCCCACCTAGGCACAATTCACATCTTGTTTTCTTTATCCCAAACATGACAACCATTGATTTATTTTTATTTCTATTCAGGAAGTTGTCCTTACAATAGAGGTTGAGTTTCTGCAGTAGCCTTCCAAGCCCAACCTTTGTCTGAGTAAGTAAAACTATATCATCTGCATAAAGTAATGTATTGACATGTCCAAAACTTTGGGCCTGTGGGCCTCAGGTAACTGCAGACTCTTTGGCATGTCATTTACATACAGGTTGAGTAACAAAGGTGCGAGAATGCTACCTTGTCTTACTATTTTGTAATTTGGAATTTCACATGTCAAAGATCCATGAGAGTACCTGTACAGACTCTTTAACTAGTCTTAGAATATAGAATCTTAATCAGATTCAGTAGCCTAGATTCTATATTAGTTGCCTTTAACTTTTTCCAGAGTATGCCTCTATGGGCGCATCCCCTATGGGTGTTTACTTCCGGGTGGATTTGGGGAATTCCCAATACGGAGTCTAGTTTGATTTGACCCATCCCCATGTGACTGATGGAAGCGCAGGTTCAAGTCGAATATACCTGTCCCCATGCAAACCGCGCTAAGCCCCTGCATCACAGCACCACAACTTTTTCTCTCCCCCCCCCCTCCTGACAGGAAGCCGGGTTGATGTCACCATACCCTGTCCCGCTCGCTGCAGCGGTGACAGGGAAACACCTCTATGCACACAACACACAGCAAAGATAAACAAGGATAATATGGGGCTTTACTAAAATAGGACGGAAAAGCAGCTCATTGCTTGAAGCCGCCACATTTGGAGACAGTTTAGTGGAGGCGCGCACCTTCGCATGACAGCAGATCCCTTTCCCCACAATGGTTCCTGGTCACGGCATCGACAGAGAGTGCATGCATGGCATCGACAGCAATTCATGCTGACCGACCCCAACACAAGGTAGCAGTGATGCCCACTAAAATAGGAATGGGACAATTCAGGAATCTGACAGGAGGAAAACGTATCTCTGGGGAGGGAGGCACACTGGATCACATTTTGGCTGCCACAGGGAAGCCATGGGCACATCACCCATTAAGGCGATGCAGCGCTCGTGCACAAAATCAAGCTACTACCCACATATAGCTTGCAGATCAGGCACTCAGGGAAGGGGGGTGTAATGTAGCCGGAAAGACACTTGTAGGACAAATGAGAGCCATTTGAACCCCTCATCATTTCTCTTTTATCATAATTTATTTAAAAAAATGTCCAAACAGTTGCGATCGCAGTGCGCAGGACAGGGACAGCGAGCACAGGCAAAATCCCACCTGCTAATGATGCAAGCACCAATCTCCTCCCCCAATAACCTGGGAGTGTCCCCATGCTTCCAAAATAATCCGTGTTTGCCTCCCAAACCACAGCGAGAACAGTTTGCAAGGAGAGTTTTTTTACTGCAGATTTGGGCGATTTGTTACACACGTAGCCCAGATTAGAACCTTTGCATGGGGACGTTCCGAGTTGACTTGAGATTTGCTTTGGAGTATAGAGTGCATGGGGGCCTATGTATTGTATCAAACGCTGCACTAAAATTAAGGCCAAAAGGAGCTTGTATTGTATTCTGTTTCTTTTATGTGGTGAACCTCCTTGAACAGTTCTCTTGGAAAGGTGATATATAAATACATTCAATTATACTGAATGTATTTTGTATTCCTTTTCTAAGAAAAATGTTCAAGGTGGTTCACAACACACAAGAAAAATCAAATCAAGTAGAAAATTAAAATTACACATAAAAGGCCGGGGGGAAGGGAAACCCAACATTGTCTATTTTGTTTGTTTTGATGTTTTATTATAATTTGCTCATCTTTAATTGTACTAAAGTTTTTAATTTTATTTTTTTGTTTTTTAAAATTTGAATAACAGTATGAATAATAGTAATGGGTGTATGGAACTTGTTCTTCTTGAGAATTTGGTATGTTATTTATTCTATACACACGCAAAGTAAATAATGTATTTACTTCTCTGTTAATGAAGAAACAATATTGTACAGCTGTCTAAACTGTTTTGAAAATGTAGTAAAGCAAAGGTTAGGCACTTAACCCTAGCAGTGAAGGAAAACAGGAAGAAAGCAGAATATTAAAAACAATTTTTTTAAAAAAATTATTTTTCTTTTACGTAGTCACCAGCAAACACATGTTGGTAGAGTCTTGAGCCCATACAGCCTCTCTGGGATAAAAACATGACTCCAGTAGATTATTAAAATGTCTCTCCCATAGGCTGCCTTCAAAGCATGTATTCTTTTTTCTAAAGCCAAACATTCAAAGACTCCTCAGGAGACCAGCTGGCAATTTGATCTGCACTCTAGTTACTGAAGATTAGAAAGCCAAAGAGCAAAGCTTAAGGAGAAGAACTTGTTAAGTCTGGAAAGAATTTTCCCTTTCCCTTACACCTACGTATGCAGCATCTCCCCCATGGATTGTGGCAATTGTCTGGGTTAACATCAGCCAGCCCTGCCCTCAAGCTCACCTCTTAAATCCCATCGCTGCACTCAAAAACCATGTGGATAATTTAGTGACACTTTTCAGAAAT
The DNA here is from genome assembly GCA_023333525.1 of Aspidoscelis tigris stejnegeri. Classification (NCBI taxonomy): domain Eukaryota; kingdom Metazoa; phylum Chordata; class Lepidosauria; order Squamata; family Teiidae; genus Aspidoscelis; species Aspidoscelis tigris. The sequence goes on from JALMGA010000008.1 coordinate 22,875,237, forward strand.
GTGCAGCTCTTTAGTCTTACATAAGAACATAAAAGAAGTCCTGCTGGATCGGGCCACAGACTATCTAGTCTAGCCAGCTAGGTCTAGCGGTTAGGGAGCCGGACTCTTATCTGGGAATGCCAGGTTTGATTCTGCTCTCCTCCATGAAGCCAGCTGGGTGACCTTGGGCTAGGCACAGCTCTCTTTTGAGCTCTCACAGCCCCATCTACCTTATAGGGTGTTCTTTTGTGTAAATCCCAATAGTATCTGTGGGCTATACTGGGATTTCCAAACATGTCTGTGGCAATCCCGGCATAGCCTAAGGATACTGCAGTATCGCTATAGTAGGAAAAAAAAGTTCTCCACATACCTTCCCCAGCTATTTTGATACTGACTTACTTGTCTGGACACTGCTCCTGGGAGCTGTCATCTTCTAAATGGCTACCACACATGTGCAGGGCTCCAAAATGGCAGCTGTACACACATGAGGGTGGTGATCATATACTTCCAAGTATTTGGGACTTCACAAAACCTGGATGTATATGGCACGTTGCTGGTGGGAGCATGACAGACAGGTAAGTCCTTTGCTTGCTTCTCACTGTTGTCCAGAAGTCTGGGCAACAAGCAGTTATTCCAGAATGAAGACCATGGACACCTTCATTTTTTAACCTTCTTCAGCTCCTCTTCAGTCCAGACTGCTCACACCTATTCATTTCTGTTTTATTTGTGGACTGTCCAAATAGAGGGTGGGAAGTCCACAAATAAAATTAATAGAATAGAAAAGATGTGAGCAGTCAGACCGGAAAGTGGACTGAAGAAGGTTTAAAGTGAAGGGGTGACACAGTCTAGATTCATTCCAGAGTATCACTTAATAGTGGGATTTTTGGCCCCTGTTCTACTGTTCTGTTCTACTTTGATGGCTAATACAGAACACTGACATTCCATTCACAAGACTATATAACACATTAAAATTATATAATAAGTTCATTGTAGAGCATTATGAGTGTTTAGCTGTTCACAAGATATTTGGCTGAAGCAAGTGTGAAGAACAGAAAACATACAGCCTCCAATGGGAATGGTGCGACCTTTTCTTTATGATTTGCACAACAGTAAAAAAAAAGAGGGCACTGTATTTAAGAGTGAGAAAGTGCTTCAATCATTTTTTTTTTGTGTGTGTGTGAATGTAAGAAAAAATGACTTCCTATGTCTGATTTCCTTCAAAATGGTAGTGTCTGTACATGGACCGGATGCACCATTTGCCTTAAAATTCAGTGCTGGACATATGGCCATAGAGGCAGAGTCCAGGGATCATTCTTGTGGAAATGGCAAGTGTGGACTTGCAAGGCATTTCGTCTAGATGCAAGCAATAAAGTCATTCTAAGCTTTCTCTCGGTCGTGTGCCCTGGCCACTAATTTCGGCAGATGGTATTAGCACTGTGGAAACAGTGCAAGTTATTCTGCCTCCAGATGACAAGAGGCAATATGAGATCTACAGCTTCTTCCAGACAGCACTTACTAACTCTGCATTATTTGGATAATCCAGAGTAAAGCACATCCAGACACACTTTATTCTGAATTACCATGCTTTATTCTAGTACTTTATAACCGAATACTTCAGGTTTTAAAAAGAGTATTTTTAAGCACTTTTGCTGCAGAGTATTTCATTACTCTGCATTTTCCAGTGGGTTTGGTCAATGAAAGCCTAGTGTGTATGAAAGCCTGCCAAAACTTGCCTGTGGACCTATCAGAGCTGAGCATGTGTACAGAAGAATAATCAAATATGCAGAATACCATCTATAGATGGGGGCAAACTATTTTCCCTCTGGAAGCATTTCACTTCAGATTTTAATGCGATACCTGGAGGGACCTGCAGAGAAGGCTTTGAATTGGGGTTGTTCACACAGCAGTCTGCCCCTCCATCCTCCTCAACATTCTGTGCTAGAAAGGGTGGATTAAAGAAGAACAGAAGAGGCCCACGCTGTCTGATTTATGTACCAAAACCAAAACGGTTGGTTTCCCCCCATTCGCTGAACAAGGTATTGGCTCACAAGAACTTTTTATTTATTTATTTTTCATTCATGTTCATAAACACATAGTACAAAAATAACAATAACCGTACAAACAAAGCTGTGGCTGTACAAACACCCATACAGCTCACAAGAACTCAAAAGATAAAACTCCTCCTAAGTGACTGGTAGAAAACCTACCAGTATTACTTTGACAGGAGGATAGATTAGGCAATATATGGTGATCTGGAACGCCACTTCTATTTCTTTCAGTAGGGGGCTAGAAATCTATCTATAGAATCAGTAATTGTTTGCCTCCTGACAGCTGCAACGAGCGTTTTCCTTCTGGAATGTTATGACAGAAATTATTCAAGACTCGTTTTCAAGAGTCTTTATTAGAGACATAGTAAGGGAAGCCCAAAGATTATGTATAGAAATTGTAAAAACAGGTGAATGGAATTTTCCTCAGAAGTGTTGATCAGTTCATTCCCACTTTCCATAGGCTCTCTATTTTTGAAAAGGACCTGGAGAATGGACAACCAGAGGCTGGAGGGGCCGTAGAGCTCGGTCCATGCCAAGCTCTCCACGGGCCATTTGGGAAAGAATCCCATCCACCTGCATAAGGAAATAAAACACCCTCTTCAGATTCAAATCACAATAACGTACCGGCTTAATCATTGCAAGCTCCTCATATAAAACACCAGACTATGCATGTAGCCATAGCAGAACAAGTCATTATTACATCCCTTTACTCTGAGGGACCAACATTAGCACTTTGTTTGGGTGACCCAGTATCTATGAAGGCACCCACTTTCCCAGTGGTGAATCGGGTCATTGAACAGAGAAAGATTCAAGAACAAAAGTAACAGGAGACCCATATGAAAGAAAATCCCTCCCAGGTAAAAATATAAGGTCTTCCTAATCCAGTACGCTACTTTCCAGTTTCCGTCCAACAGTAAATGGGAGACCCACAAGAGAAATAGCTGTTTCCTGCCATTGTTCCTAGCAGGTGGTAATCTGAGGCAAACTCTAATTTTAAAGCTATCATAGTTAACGGTCTTGACGCTTTATCCCCAGGAACGCTCTGTCCTCTTGCAAAGCCATCAGCTAGATAGATCTCACCATGTTCTGTCTTAGTAAAGGCCATTCAGCTGAACAACATCCAGATGTAATGATCTCTATCCTCTAAAGCACAAATATAAGGTCACACTCACACGCTGAGCATAGGCCTCGTCTTCTTGGGGCTGGTACAGCTTCCTGATCTCTACGGTCCTGTAGAAATAGAGAAGGCCAGGATGAGGGGAGGGAATGTTCACATGGGGTGAGCAACAGAGTTAAATCAATTTAAATTACTTCTCCAAAGAATAGTTTAAATCCTATTTAATAGCAATGGTTATTTTTTAGTTGGAGTACTTTCGTGACACTTCACCACATATAGTGAGGTATAGGTATAATAATTGTATAAAGCAATTCTTCTGCTGTTACATTAATAGGTATGAGCAAGGTTAGGTTTGGGATGCCGTGATTTGAATTGGTCCAGTTCTGTGCCAAACTAGGAAATGCAAAGAACATTTGGTATGATATATCTCAGTTTGGTCTTGTCGTTAGAATATCAGACTATTGATTGAAGGTCTCCCAGTTCTATTCCTCACTCCTACACAAAGCCAGCTGGGTGACATTGGGATAAACACAGCTCTCCTTCTGAGCTATCACAGCCCCACCTAACTCACCTTTTCTTGAGCAAAGAAAAACAGGTTTGTCAGCCGCTTTGAGTCCCCTTAAGGGTGAGACAAGTGGGGTATAAAGGCCAATTCTTCACTATGTCTTGTTCAGGTTTGCAGTGATATCTGTCAGTTCAGAGCCTGGCTTGTCATGCTTCTCTCACACACCTGCTTGCCTCTGCAGGTGCTCCAAACACACCAAAAATCAGGGCCAGTGGTCTCCGGTTTCCCCCGAAATTCCTCTCTGCATACCTGTTGAGTCCTGAAGTCTTGTAATATCTGGCAGGTTACCACCTGTTAGTTAGTTAGCTCCGCTCATGCCATGTAGCGTATGGGAAATGAGATTATTCCAGCAACTCCAGACTACCGTCTGAGCACACTAAGTTAATTTTCATGTTATACTAACACACTTTAGTACCAAGTTTGGTATTTACTGCCAGAAATTCAAATTCATATTACCATCATCCACATAGCTACTTAATCTTAAACTGGCCTTCACTAGACTCATCTTCAGCTGTGTTGTACTTCAGCTTACGATCAGTCACAACCGACATATTGATGGCTTTTGTGGATATAGGTGATCTTGGGTGAGATCTCTTGCTAATGTGCTACATAGCAGTGTCAAAAGTATGATAAGCCAAGCCTGGCCCATTCTGCTTATTTGGCACACTAGATCTTTATCTTTCAGTCCCAGGGTACTGTTTTGATGGTATGGCAGACTACCAACTCTAAAAGCCTTATGGAAAAAATCAGCTTATTTTCCCTGTTACCATGCATGTTTATCTTGTTGAGGAAGAAAACTCTTTGGATGCTGTACTGACCTTCTGCGATCTTTGAGGACCCCAGTTTCAATGAATGAAGACTGGGAAATGGAATCCTGAAGAGAGTTCTGGCCCTGAAAGAAATGCTGAGACCTGGGAGCTCTGTTCCCTTTTCCTTTTATCTGCTTACACAAAGGAGTCCTCTTTGGCATTGCCCTGTTCCTGTGGCAGTAAAGCGGAAAAATGTTAAAGGTGGAATGAACTAGGGGAACCTCTAGGAGGGAGAATACGCAAGTAGCTATGTGACATTACCTGAGGACACAGTCCTGGCAAATGTAGTTGTCAGAAAAGCCATCAGGAACTGGGTTCTTTAATGGCAGCAGGTGGAAAGGGACAAGATTATTCTCATCTTGGACGTAGACTCTGCCTCCCTGAAGCAACAGGGGAGCCCAGCTGGATGGAGGGCGATAGAGCGCCATCCCATGGACCACACACCAGCCATAGACAACATCTGAAAAAGGACAGTAAAGCTGCCTCAAGAACAACTAGTATTCTTTAGGCCAAACATAGGAATGATCTGTCTCCACCATTCCTTACAGAGGCCCTTGATCATTCCTCCTGCCTGTTTTTTTATTGTCACTCTTCAATCATTCAGTAATGTCTGACTCTTCATGTCCCTGTGGACCTTAGGAAGTCAGGTTCTTCTGTCCATCACTACCACCCAAAGTTTGTCCAAGTGCATGTTTGTTGTTTCCATGATAGTATCTATCCATCTCATGTTCTGCTGCCTCCTTCTGTTTTTGCCTTCAATCCTTCCCAGTAACAGAGCCTGTTCCAATGACTCTTGGGGCGCATTTCCATGGGAGCCGGTTGCTTTGCTAGTGAAGCGATTAACAAAAATCCGCATTGTAACTCGCACTAAAGAGTCTCCATGTGGTTTGGGGCAACGCGGATTAAAATCGTACTTTCCTGTCTCCATGGAAGCTGCTTTTTGTGAGCCTGCATCTTTTTCTCCCCTCCCCCCCGCCCGCTGGAGTGATGACACCTTCCTTCAGCTGTCATCCAGCTCCCTGCATTCATGTAAGGCAGCTGTTTTAGCGCATAAGCAAACCAGCGATCTGCCCCTTTCTTTCACAGTGGAGGCTGCATTATGAGCCAGTTTGGTCTAGTGGTTAGGGAGCTGGACTCTGTTCTGGGAATACCAGGTTCGCTTCCGCCCTCCCCCGTGAAGCCAGCTGGGTGACCTTGGGCTAGTCACAGCTCTCTTCTGAGCTCTCATGGCCCCACCCATCTCACAGGGTGTCTGTTGTGAGGAGAAGAACAGAAGGTTTGTCAGCCGCTTTGAGTCCCCTTAAATGGGTGAGAAAAGCAGGGTAAAAAAGCCAACTCTTCTTCTTCTATTAGGAGGGGAGAAAGATTCCTTCCCTTCCTTTCTCTCGATTTCTCCCTCGTGTGTGTGTGTGTGTGTGTCTTCACCTCCTTTCGCTTCCTCTTTCCCCCTGCTCCTTGCCAGCTGCACTCGTGAGTGTGTGTATTCACCTCCCTTCGCTTTCTCTCGGCTTCGCTTTCCTCTTTCCCCCTCCTTGTTAACTTCCCTCGAGAGGGAAAAGGGGCACAAAGGCTGCCGACTTGTAGCTGGCAAGCATGCAGGGCAAATGACAGCCTCTTAATGTTATGTTTGTAAGCGTCTCCATGCTCCCAGGAAAATCCGCGGTTGCCCCCTAAAGTCATATGTAGTACTGTTTGGAGGGGGTGGTGGTTCTGCCACGGATTTTCCTCCTTTGCTCCTTGATATAGCCCGGAGTAGAGTTGTGCATGGAGACGCTGGGAGGAAAATAAGCTTAAATCCAGAGTATTTTCAGCATGTAGACACACCCTTGTCTCGTCATGTGGCCAATGTATCTGAGGTTCCATTCCAGTATTTGTCCTTTCAGTAAACACTCAGGGTTAATGGTCTTTTTGATTATGAAGCCCAGTTTGCTGCTGGCCCACTAACTCCCTTTCTTCCAAGAGATTTAATTATTATTATTAGTTTATTTCTATAGTGCTGTCCGTGTACTCAGTGCTTTACAAATACAAAGCGAATATATACACACACACACTAATGGTCACAGATAACGATTAAAAAAACAAGTAAAGTAGGTTAAAATGAAAAAAAAACAGTAGAACAACAATAAACAGTATCTCATTATACAGTTCATCTACACAGAGCCTGGGAATGCTTCCCTAAACAGAGTAGTCTTCAGTTCGGATTTAAAGGACGATAAGGAGGTAATGGAGGGCAAGAGAGAGGGGAATAGGTTCCAAAAGTAGGGGGAAGCAAAGGAAAAAGGATGAATCCTAGATGGAGCAGTGGAGAGCCGAGGCTGAGATAGAAGACCTTGGCTGCTAGAACGAAGGTTTTGAGAAGGAGTATAGGGGAGGAGAAGGTCAGATAGATAGGAAGGCGCAAGTCCATGGAGAGCTTTGAAGGTCAGCAGCAACAACTTATACCGAATGCGAATTACCTGGTTTCTCGTCAGAGGGCTCTGTCTTTACTGCTTTCTTCTGCTTCACATCAGAAACAGTCCAAGAGACCTGGAAGGCAGTGGAGGTACAGTGAGATATAGTTTAGCTCAACCTCCATCCTTCCTTAATCTTCAAAAGCATAGCCTACAACTAAAAGGGCAATTACTCAGGGTTGGAGTCTTTTTTTAAAAAAAGTCAGCTGCGGCCCCAAATATATGGAATGTGCCAAATCAGAGAATCTTGTCACCCTTTGACTTAACACACCTCAAAAATGATACCTCCGAGTTAGAAAAGAGGGTAACTAAGATGATTAAGGGGCTCAAGGAATCTTTGTAGTTGCCCCCACATATTTGGGATGCTCACAAGTTGGGCCCATAGGAATGAATGTTTTTTATTATCCAGTGGCATAGAGCATATGCAAATAAATACTACATTAAACATCTTTCTCTTAAATCAGCCTAGATTACTGGGAAAAATGATGCTCAAAACAGCCTTATACTGTAGTGGGTCACACAGACCTTCTCTATAGTTTAACATCTAAAATCCCTTTAAGATGGAGATGTCAGGGGTTTGCAAAGCAATAAAGTCATTGTCAATTGTTGCCTGACATTTTTATACCCATATTTCAGAGCAATTATTGCCAATTCCACTTATGGGTGATTTTTCTCCCAGAATCCTAAAACTGAAACAACCATTTTTGTTTGTTTGTTTGTTTATATTTACATTTCTATCCTGCCCTATACCCTAAGGTCTCAGGGCAGGTAACAGCATTTAAAGACAGACACGTTAAAATAGAACCATATATATAAAACAGTATAAAACAAAAATGTCTGCATTATTACCTCAGGTTTGTTGTAAGTGTTCTCATTCTGGTGTTTTTCTTTTTCTTCTCCATTGGATGTTGTCAGCTGAGATGCTTCATAATGAGATTTCAGTCTTTCTATGAGTTCAGCATTCTATGGGAGTTGGGGAAGGGACAAAAAGAGAAAAATGGACTGAGATAAGACTTCAACAAACAAGCTGATTTCAAGTTTAGTGAGCCCTGGGCTCACTGCTATGTTGTCAATATTGGTCATTAAAGGGTTATGTAAGAAAGAGGATTTCAAGGCCAGTTATAATTTCATTTGTTGGGATTTCTGAGCTGTCCTGCCATGTTCCAGTGTTCACTTTGGAACCTGAGCTTTCAGAGGTAGCTTCAATATCCATCTTCAGAGGACCTGACTGGATGGTTCATTCCATGAACTCTAGATTACAGCAGAACACCCCAGAAATCCCAAACAAAAAGTATTTATTTATTTCTAAACATCTGGCTGAGAAGGTAAAATAAGAGTCACATGGATCCATAGTGCTCTCTGATATTGAAGACTGCAATAATGGACAAACAATTAAGGATAAACTAGGACTACTTCTCTCACCTTTCCTGTAGCACGAAGCCCCAGTTTCTTACACTGTTGCTGAAGCTCTACCCTTTTCAAAGCACTGTAATCCAAAGAGGAAACTCCATTGGCTGAAGTACATGATGAATGCGCGGCTGGTGTTTCCAAGAGAACTGCAGAAGCCAATTTGGACGTTTTTCGACCCTGGCGGGGCATTCCAAGACAACTAAACCATAAAGAAAAGATGGAACATCACAGTGAGCAAAACCAACTTCTGTTTCATTGTCCATATCCAAGAACCTTTCTTATGAGGGAAGAACCCTTTGGGCATTCATATATGGCAGACCTAAGAAGAAGGGAGAATGATGCAGATTTGCCTCACTGACATGACTGAAAGCAATGGCACAATGACCTGTACACTACAAGTTGGCACACTTAACCTGGCAAAGGGATGCAACACCAAGATAGCACTGGCTTGCTTCTGCACTCCCCATTCTCATGTTCTGCCTTTGGCCTACTCTTTGATCCTCAGATGGTACCAGCATGCCATATTAAAAGCAGAAGTGACTTCCAGATGCCATGCTGGCTGCAAGAAAGCACAGACATCATCAAAAAGCTGGTTTAAAAAGCTGGTTTAGACATTCCAGGGATCTGCTGCAGTGAGACCAGCAACCTAGAGCTGGGTAAGTATCACATTAGGGACAATTCTGCATTGGCTGGTATACTGAACCAGCAAGCCTATGAGGAACATCCTTTCTGCATGCCAGCATAGACAAAGGGAGGCCTGGGGTCCCCTATACCAGCCAGTAGAGCATCTCCCAAAGATATTGCCATCGCCTTCTTCACAATTTCCTCCAACTATTCAAGGCATAGAACACCCACCCAGCAGTTAGAACATAAGAACATAAGAGGAACCCTGCTGGATCATCTAGTCCAGCATCCTGTCTCACACAGTGGCCTACCAATTGCCCATGGGCATCTCAAGCAGAGACAAGGGCAAACCTTCCCCTGTTCTTGAATCCCAGCAAATGGCCCTAGTTGCATTTTCATACTGTTAAGAGAAATTGAGTCTGTATTATAAGTTCTACTTGAAGGACAAACAATACTGGCTAAAGGCTTGTGCTAGATCTTAGGAGTTCTTACATTCAGATTTGGATTCAGTCATGAGAGTTGTGAGACTTATGATCTTGGACCACTCACTGCCTTGCCACTAATTTACTTCAGTGACACCCTGAGGTTGCAATATAGTAAAGAATATACACCATTTTGAGCTCTTCTTTTTTTTTTCGGGGGGTCTACAAGCACCCTAAGTAAATATATTTCACCCTAGGACAAAATCTTGTCTTAGCAATTTTTAAAAATATTTCCATTTTAAAATTTTCCATTTAAGGGGTTAAAATGGATATATAAATATTTTCTAACATTGATCCATTATTTTAACCCCTTAAATATTTTCTAATACTGATCCATTCTTGTAACTCCTTAAATGGAAAATATAAAGATATCCCCTAAAAGCACCCTGATGTTCTCTCCAGATCAGATTATCTGGATTTCATACTGAGTGTACACGAATATGGGCATGATCAAATCAGTCTATTGCAATATAACCTTCAGAATCAATGCAGACTCTTCCTTCCCTTGAGGAAATAGCTGCAGCCCTTCATCTTTATCTTTTGCAACGAAAGAGAAAAAAGCAGGGAAGGGCAGAAGTGTGTGTGACGAGAAAAGATACAAATTAACCCACCGTTATTGATGTACTAAATGCTACAGCTTGAATTGCCTCCTTTTTTCAAACTCAGTTCTCACGCCCTTTACTTTACCCTGCGATCACGTGACTGTGCCGTGAGCACGCCCCGCCCCGCCCCGCCCCGCCCCGGGTTGTCTTGTGCGCCTGCGCGCACCGGTTTTTCAGACCGAACGTGTCGTTGAAAACCTAAGATGGCGGCGCCCAGCAAGCGCGTCGTGTTGGGACAGGCGTAAATGGCAGGCGCCTCCTCTGCTATTGAATGCACAGTAATATCTTTATTTCCCAGGTGTTTTTTCCCCTGAACTCCTTGCATTTCGTCACTGTTTGCATGTCTGGTTTCTGGTGTAGGAAAGTAGACTGCAGGATTCTTTGCGCGAAGTGTGCCATTAACTCGGAAGTTTCGCATTGGAGTGGACGCGTTGGTGAAGCGAAATGTCGACCGTGATCGGCAGGTGAAATTGTGCTGACTCTGGCACCTGGCCGTGAGGGATGTGAAGGCATCAGTTGTTTAAAATGAAAATGTCTCTGATTCTTAAATTCTCCTGGGAAAATGAAGGAAAGTAGTGGGGAGAGCAGATGCAGATATTCATGTGAAATGGCTCTGAAGTCCCTTATGGCATTAAGCTGAATTTGCAGGCACGGTACGCTAAGGCTGTGATCGGACATACACAAAAAAGGAACTTCGAGACAGCTTCAAGACGGGATTGTTTACACCGTCTGCCCCTCCTCCCTCCTGAGCGTTCAGTGCTAGAAGAAAAGTTAGCTTTTCTACCCTGCTTTTCTCACCCATTAAAGGGGACTCAAAGCGGCTGACAAAGCTTTCTGTTCTTCTCCCCACAACAAACACCCTGTGAGGTAAGTGGGGCTGAGAGAGCTCAGAAAGAGAACTGTGACTACCCAAGGGCACCTAGCTGGCTTTATGGAGGAAGAAGAAGAGATGGCTTTTCTATCCCACTTTTCTAACCCATTTAAGGAGACTCAAAGCGGCTGGCAAAGCTTTCTGTTCTTCTCCCCAAAACAGACACCCTGTGAGGTAGGTGGGGCTGGGAGAGCTCAAAAAGAGAACTGTGACTAGCCCAAGGTCACCCAGCCGGCTTAATGGAGGAGTGCGGAATCAAACCCAGTATTCCCAGATAAGAGTCGGGTTCCCTAACCACTAGACCAAAGGCGGATCAGAGATGATTGGGGACATGTCTCCCTGAGCCTTGTGTTATGTCTGAAAACAGCCTAAGCTTTTTCATATTATATTTTAACAAGAACAACAACAAAAAACTACTTTGATCAAAATTCAGGAAAAAAGAATGGCAGGAATAGAGATTTGTTAAAATTTCATAAGTTTTGGATTGGTCATACTGCTTGCATAGACTAGGTAGGCTTGATGTCCCATTCTTTTAAAATTGCTGGAGTACTTCTTTGACCCTTTAGGGCCTCATATGGACTCCCCATGGGCATAAGCCCTGCAGTTCTACACTAAGATGCATAATATGCCTCTTGTAAACTTGATACGTACATATGACTAATCAGTAAAGTTCATTCATTCATTCATAAGATGTCTCACTTCCGCAAACATCTGTTTTTCAGCAGTCCTTTCTAGCTTCTTGGGTGGGTGGCTTGGCACAACCTAACTCTTTAGACTGGTGAAACGGATTGCTTATCAGTTGTTTGCTTATCAAATATTGTACAGAGGTGTTAAATATTATTGCAAGTCCCAGTGAGATTATTGAAACAAAGAACTGCAGAGTCAGCATAAATTAAAACTAGGAGACGGGGTTTGGGATGAAAGCTGTGGTCAGAGCTTGCAAAGTGTTAATGTATAAATTGAACAAAGAAGGATAGTATACAATACTACCTTCCAGTGTGGAGCAACTTGATTAGATAGAGGACTTCGGTCTTTACATTTCATTCAAATATTTGAATCTTTGTGGAGTTTTTTTTAATTAAAAAACCCCATCTCTCTATTGATGTTATTAGCCCTCAACTTTCCTAGAGACTGAATAAGATACTGAGTTAGTTAGCTTTATCAGTGAAATAGTGCAACATTAAAACGTGGGGCCTTTCCACACTTGGCCTTATTTTGGATTATATCTCGGGATAGGCGTCTGTTGTCCATATGCTTATGCAGACTATGGCAGGCCTCATCTAGCAAGCGGATAGAAGCCCCTTGTTCTGAGATACGTTCCAGAATAAGGCCAAATGCAGACACCACCTAAATCAATTTATCTCTTATATCAGTGATGGCGAACCTTTTGAGCTCGGTGTGTCAAAATTTGCAAGAAAACCTAGCTTAACTCGGGTGCTGTGTCACATCTAGAAATATCCATAATTTTGTGATATTTGTAGCTCTAGTAAAAAAGTTATATTTTTGATATATGTATTTTATTAAAAGCAAAAACAAATAATTTTTTACATTAGTGACTTTTGTTGCTAAATCTTCAATTGAAAGTTGGTATTTCATACACTTCAAGAACAAGCAACCACTACACATCCAGGTGCCAGGGTGACCATGTGTGTCACCCAAAAGGGCTTGGTGTGTCACTTGTGACACACGTGTCATAGGTTGGCCATCACCGTCTTATATTATAAGAAACTGTTGTATAATCCGTTAATATAGATGCTAGAGTGTCTTTCACTTGCACATTTTTCAAAGAGATTACTAACCTGACAGCTTCCATTGCAACATACCTGTATTTCTCAAATTTCAACACACTGTTTGCATTTATGAAGGAAATTCTGAACAAGATTTTGGGTATACTGCTTCAAATAAATTAGCTACCTTGTTGGTAGTTGTTCTGTTGTTCAGTTGCGTCAGACTCTTCATGACCCATTAGGCCATAGCACATCAGACTAACTTCTGAAGACGGTGATCAAAGACAGTGCCTTGCATGTTTGGATGAGGAGTTTGAGCAGGGTTTGCCAGAGTATGGCTCTCTAAATGATGCTGAGCTATAGCTCACATCATTCTCTGTCATTGACCATAATGGGTATGGTCATTCACCAGTATTTGAAAGGCCATAGTTGTCTCCCATGGCACTTGAAGGAATTATTTCCTTGGGAGAAACTTTATGAAGATAATATGGCAGCACAGATCACTCTTAGTCAAGTCAGTTTAGTTGCCGTAGAGTAACAAGTTTTCTGTAAACATCTCAACACTAGTCCTATTGAAGAAACATTATGCTCTAGCCATGTGTCTTCCTACTGCCCTTCCTATTAAGTGGGAATTATTTTATTAAATATTAATATGTCAAAAATAAGCATGCCATAAAGAAATGTAAATAACCTTTTTTGAACAACAGGGCTATCAACCTACGTGGCGGAATGAGGTTCATTTTCCACAGATCGTTCACATGCCCTTCATGTTGGAGAAGAGGATTAAACAGTGTGTGGGACCTAGTTCAATGGCAGAAAGGGCTAATTCCAAGATGCATCAGATCTATTTACAGTGAAACAGGGAAGTGGGAAGGAAAATACACTTTGGAAACCAGAAGGAAAGTTGAAAGCTGGTGGCATTCAAAAATAAAAGAAGAGCTCAACAGAACTGTGAATGTTGATGTAAGTATTACAGTGAAGTTGGAAATAAATATTTTGACTGCCTTTTTTCACCATTGTAATGGAAATGCTAATAACTGTATATTATATTTAAGTTAATAAAGCTGCTTGCTACTTAGATATAATAATTTCTTTTTATTAAATATGTTCTGATGCCAAACTGTACCTAATGAGCTTGTTGCTTATAAATGTTGTTTTGTCTTGAAATGATCTTTAGGAGTCAGGATTTTCAGGTATTCCTCCTTGCCTAGAAGTCCAATTGATTTCTGATAGGAAGTTATAATATTTGGTTATTTAAAGCTTTTGTAATTTATTTGCAAGCCTGCCAGACAGTTTTTAAAACAAGTAGAGCTACATATATGTATGGATTAGCACATATGCAACTCCAGTACTCAGCTGGTTGCACCACCAATGCAGGGAATATTTAAACTTATAATTTGCAGTTATATCCTGCCTTTCCTCCAAGACACTCCGAGTAGTAAACATGAGATTGAATTATTTCTTCCCTGTAGTAGCCCTGTGATAATTCACTCAGTGAACTGCCTGCCTGAACATTTATTTGAACCTGGATCTCTTTCTTTTGACTAGCTGTCCTTATTCACTATGTGGTGCTCAGACTGTGCATGCTCTAACTGTGCCATCTTAACTCTGCCTACTGAGATGGGTTGATTTATCCAGTAGTAACTTATTCTTTAAAAAGTAAAAGTAGAATTCTACTGTTAACAGGACTCTTGAGATCAATGTTGCAGCCTATTCATTTATCAGGCTGCTCTTGAATAGATTCTACAGAAATTGCTACATGAAGTTCAAACCCTCAGCTCAGGGTGATTCCTTTCTAGCAGCATAATTGGGTCTTTTTATTTCAGTGCTACTTTTGAATTGTACTTTTAGCGTTAGATACGTATTGCTGAAGTCATGTTATGGTATTTTTAATGTTATCCTTATTGTTAAATTGTGCACTCTGTTGTGAGACAATATGATTAAGGCCAGAGTATGAATATTGCATTGAATTACAACATAGTTAAACTTTTAATTGCAGGCTATGTTTTACATAAAGATTTGGGTGATGAAGCTTTTTTTTTATCATTGCACTTACATTCTAGGAAAGCCTTATCCACAAGTCTTTATGGCCAGCATCTAAAGGTTATTGGTTCTTCATTCCCCTGTTGAAGCCATGAGAGTCCTAGAGAGAAAATGAAAAGTCTTTTTGATCTCTTCTTTTTTCTTTATTGGAGAACTCCCCTCTCTTATCTTATTTATGGTTAATGATATTTCCTTGTGCAAAGGGACTGAGAGAAATTTGTATACTGGTCTGGAATGAAAGTATGCTGTCAGAAGTTTCTTCTGTACACTTCTGATTTTAAGTCAGAAGATCTACTGGCCAATATAACTATGGACCGGTTCATACTGGGATCCAAACCTCCTAGACTGAGGATTGTTATAATGAAAGTAGAAGGATCTATTTTTTATTTATTTGTATGTATTTTATTCCACCTTCCACTGAATGTGCCAAGGGAAGGTCACAACATTCATAACATTCATGTCTTGGGCCCCAGATATCTAAAGGAGCGCCTTCTCCCATATCAACCTGCCCATGTCTTAAGATCTGCAGGAGAGGCCCTCCTGGTTGTCCCACCGCCTTCAGCGGTTAGGCGGGTGGGCACCCGGGAGAGGGCCTTCTCAGTAGTGGCCCCCAGGCTATGGAATGGTCTCCCCTTGGAGGTGCGTCAGGCCCCTTCTTTGTTTACATTCAGAAAGGCGGTAAAGACGCACCTCTTCACTCAGGCCTTTGGCTAAATGCTCTTTATTCTTCCCTCCTTCCAAACACCACTGTTTTAAACTGTTTTTGTATTGTTTTTATTCTTATTCTTATTATCATGTTGGTTTCTAAATCTTATGCTTGTGTGATACAATTTTTAGTGTGCTTGTTCTTAATTGTTGTAAGCCGCCCAGAGACCCTCGGGTATGGGGCGGGATATAAATATAAATATAAATAAATAAATAAAATCAACAGAACATTTTAAAATTTAATTTAAAACAAATGTCCAAACAGTTGCCAAGTACACTATTCTCTTAACTGTTTGCCTTTCAGCACTGTTAACACGTGCCGGTTTTCGTGTGCACAGAATTGAAGAAGCGGGTCTCCTTCAGTACATTCTAATGGCATTAAAATTAATAAATTATTTTTAAAAACAATGTACTGAATAATTTTAAATACGTTGTTCATTGTGGAGGAGTGCTTCTCTGGAAATGGTGGGGGATTTAGAAAGCAATGTTACACTATATTTTTTTTCTTTGCACGTTTAACTTTTAAGTAATGGAGCTAAGAGTTGGGCAATAATTTTTAAATGTCTGTTTAAAAAGATGATCCCAGTATGTTAAAAAGACAATCGAGTAATAAGCAATTGCACATTGGCAGTACTATGTGAGATCAACAAAAGAAAGCCAAGTTTAATATCTTTGTCATTCCCTATTATATTTGAAGAGCAGCTGCTTCGAATAACTGGGACAGACCTTCTAGTCACAATTCATACAAATTAACTTTTGCTTTTAGTTGATTAATCTGCCAGTTGGACTTGTAATGGGTCATTTCAGTAGAGAAATGCCAGGGAAAATTGATTGTGATAAATCAGGTTTTGTACATTACAGCTTGCAGATGTTTGGGTTTTTTTCTAGAAATCAAGACCAAAGTTTTATGTCCTGTCAATGTTTCCGTATCCTTCTGGGAAGCTTCACATGGGCCATGTTCGAGTCTACACCATAAGTGACACAGTGGCAAGATTTCAGAAAATGAGGGGAGTGCAGGTATGTACTACTACATAGTCCTTGTTCCCTATATGCTTATCCAGTTCTTATTTAATAGCATTCTGGAGCTTGCATATGCATATACCTTTACAGTTGAAAAGTATTTAACAGGGATTTAGCCCCCTCCCCCCGGCCATTAGATTGAGTTGAAGAACCTTTGGGTGATTTTGCACTGGCTGGCATACCACATCAGCAGGTTTGCTAGAACCCTCTCTTCTACATGCTGGTGCACTCTAAGGGAGGCTCCAGATGGGGTCTCTTAGACCACACCAAAATGCAGAAAGGAGGCTCTTAGTATACCTGGCTGATTGTCACGTCGCAGGCCGGTCAACCAACAGGCAAACACTTGCACAATTACTCAGTCCAAAGGGTTCCAGGCATTCTCGAGGTCAGTTCCGGTCTGGGGTCTAGGAGTCCAGAAAGTCAGCAAGGGTCAGGCAGTCCAAAGGGTCAGCAGGTCACAAGGAGTCCAGGATTTCAAGCTCAGGTAACACGAGGCTGCTAAGACGTTGTCTGCAGCAACTTGAGGCAAGGTGAGCTTGTTCTTCAATAGAGGAGTCAGAGCCACGCCCACGGTGCAGCTGGGCTAATCGCTCTGATCTCCATTTCACCTGCTTCTGCTGCCTAAGCAAGTGATGAGAGAGCCTTTGATTAGGCTCCCTGCTGGTGGATTCATCACCTGAGCTGTCTGGCTGCTCACCTGGAACCCGGCCTTAGCTCTTCCATGCCTGCAATGCCCTGCTGTGGCTGCTCCTCAGCCTGTGGTCGCATTGCAGGCATATCCTCCTTTTCTGATGAGGCTGAACAGGGCATGACACTGATCTGGGACAGTGCAGAATCACCCTTTGACTTTAGAGATGTTGCTGAAATACAAAACCCATCACCATTGGCCACTGGGGCATGCTCGTTGCTGTTGATTGTATTGTATTTTCTGTTTATGTCCTGCCTTCCTTAAGGTGCTGGAAGGCAGTGACAGATCCAGCGTCATCCAGTGAAAGAATGGTGATTCTAACCTTGATCCAGCTGCCAGACTGCACTGAAGTAAACTGGAGTCCAGCCATTTCTAAATATAGAGATAGTGCTCATTTCTGCATTTTTAGTAACAAAATACCAAGCTCAGATCTGGATCAGAATATCAGATCTTTAAGAGTAATGAACGTTACCTTGTAATTGATGCTTATTGGTATTATTATACCTGTTGTTTCAGTGGTTGTGGTGAAAATTGGGAAGTGCTGTTCTGCTGAGTTTCTAACATATTTAAATTGGCTGTTGTAGGACACTTGAGTTGAATGGAATGTTGTTTTGACTCCACCCCTTCACATTGGGACAACCATGACAAGGCTGCCGTATAAATGATTCCAGGCTTAGTCTACATATTGGGTTGAAAAAAACTAATGGCAACTAATTGTTTTTAGACAATTTGTTGTTGATTTTACAGTTCCTAACTTTGGGTGTTTTTCCACGGTCACTTTGTACCCATTTTAGCACCCGTTAAGGACCCATTTGGGTGAGAGCTGGATGACCCCATTTCCACCATGGCACCCATTAGGGACACATTTGTTTCCACCACGCCTCAGGAAATCCAGATCATATGGGTACTTTTTGGCTTTTAATCTGGATTTTCTGAAGACCCCATTAATGGGGTCTACAATGGGGTCTTCAGCCAGAAAATCCGGATTAAAGGGAGCCTGTTTCCACGTTAGTTTGGCAATGGGGTCTAGAGGAGGCTAGGGGGAGGGGGCACCCTTGGGGAGGAGAGCCCCAAAACCTAAGCTTCAAAGTCATTTCAGAGTCACTTCGAAGTCTGTACAAAATAGCTCTGGACCGGCTTGGAAGTCTGTGCTGATCTTCGGAGTGAACTTTGAAGTGACTCCAAAGTCACTTCGAAGTTTACTCCGAAGATCAGCACAGCCTTCCAAGACGCTCCAGAGCTATTGACTTTGAAGTGACTTTGAAATGATTTCAGAGCTGCTTTGGAGATTGCCCCCCCTGCCCCCCGCCCCAGACACCTGGGGTGACAGGCAGACCCCTCGTGGGTAGATCCGGATTTCCAAATGGGTGCTCCGGTGTTTCCACGGCAGGGAGACTAGCACCCATTGCTATTTGGTAATAGACCACCCATGGAAACACATGGATTAAGGGATCCGGATTAAGGGAAGTACCTATTTCCTGTTAAAGGAGCGTGGTGGAAAAACATCCTTTGTAGCCATTGAAACAGAATTGCAGATAGGAATGTTACACTAGCTAGCTGTTCCTGTTAGATACATGCGTAACTGAAGAAAGAGTCAAAATGCAGTGGAATGGACTGTATGAGATGAAGAACGTTTGCTTTTCCACATGTTGGGTGATGATCCAGTTGTGACATCCCATATCTGCAAGAGACACCCATTTTCGCAAATGAGATTTCTTGCTCTAGTTATTTTTGTAGATATGCTCCAGAGATATTGTCTCCACACTGGATTAAAGTTGATTGGAGAGATTCAGGATAAAGAGAGAAAGGGAAGCTTTCATACATCTGTTTCCATGAGGTTAAGTTTTGCTAATTATAGTTTATTCAACCCAAGATTTGTGGCTTTGGGCTTAGCTATATCTAAATATAAATCTGTTTTCAATCCATCTTCAGAATGAGAGAACACATCAACAAAGTGACTAGTCATTTTCTTTTCTGCATTTTCTAACCCAAAGGTGGATTTTCTAGGGTTGATAATGTGAAGTGATAACTCCTTGTCCCTTTGCTGATGTCTTACTCTGAGGATGGATTGAGGGCGGATTAAAATTTAGGTGCAGTTAGAACCTTAGTATCATGCAGAAATGCAGTCATTGGGTAGACTGGTGACCATCTAATTTAACTGATCAGGTAAATATTTCAGGCCTTTCTGATACTCAGTAAATGCTGAAATTTGATTATTTTAATTAGTTAATGCTGTAGACTCCAGTAGCAGGAAGCCGTGATAGTGAATGCGAAGATGTGCAAATGTTCCATATCTTTTATATTTCTCATTTCCTTTCCCTGCCTTTAAATTAAACTCTAAATTTATCAGTTTATTACTTGAGATTGCATGCTAGCATTAATATTCACATTTATAGCATTTCCCTTGTCTTATTTCCACCCTGAATACTTTGCTTTCTTTGAATAGTAGGCTATTACAAATACAGGAAAGTGCATTTTTAGAATACCTTTAAAATCAAATCACGATCGGAGGTTAAGAGACAATGGACTTGAAATCAGGCTTTTCCCCTAACATATATTGAAGGCTACATTAGTTTCTATGGTAACAAATAAGTAAGTCTGCTTTTAAGATTAATCTATAGATAATTGATAGTAGACTTGAATTATTTTAGAAAGCATGTTTCAAACAATGCATTTATCTTTATGGTAACAGCTAAATATGCACACCTCAGAGGTTAAGAATAAATTTTATTTTTGTAGAAATGTGCACTGGATATATACCATGTATACAAATGTAGCACATACAGGGTGAATTGCTTTCATTTTCAGACAGCCCTTTATGCTGCTGTCAGTTAACCCACAGCCTGCAAATATTTTGTCAGATATAGGAAAGTACTGATTCTCTGTTGCTATTAAGGAACTTAAAGAAAACAAACAGTCTACTATGTTAAAAAAGATGGAAGCATCAAAACTGTATAGAAGCTCAGAATTCAAATAATCAGAAAAGACCCTACTTGAAGATATCTTAGTTAATTGGACAAGTCATGTTTGTTTCCAAATATTTATATCTCTCTCCTCACCTGGGTCAAAATATTCCATTAAATATATCTAATATAAAAACATGAGTAAAATCAACAAAAAAGTATAAAACGAATAATCTCCCTGCCCTTGCAGGACAACATTAGGAAGGCTTGAACCATCAGTTACTTCAAAAGAGGAAAATGTGAAATAACATGTAATCTTGCCCCCCCTCCGCAAAAGAGTCATACTAGAATGAAAAGATCTTGAAGACATCTAAAAAGTGTTTTTAAAGGATCAGAGAACAGTGAGATGTAAGCATTTAAAAGTGACTGTGATAAGAGGAGCTGAGAGAAGGAGCAGAGAAAAGAAATATAATTACATTTCAGGTAAAGGAAAATGGAATGAAGATGCAGCATAGAAATAAATATGTAAAATAATATTATATAAAAATAGGTGCCGGTAATCAAGCCTAACTCACAAAAGGAGCTGAACAATTGTTTTTAATTGTATGCCTAACTATTAGTCCTTTGACAGTAATTATGTAATGTTGAAAGGCTGGAATTGGCAACAAAAGAATTTTTAAAAATTCAAGTTGGAGACAAGGGATTATCATCAAGGATTGAAGAAACACAAAGTTGAAGGAAGAAAAAAAACCTAGCAGGTTGAATTCCTTTATATATCCTACTGAATCTAGGAGACTCACTCCCAAGCAAATGCAATAAGGTTGCAAACCATTTGTGTATATATATATATATATATATATAAAAAAGAGACAGACCACCATTATGGCGGTCACATTGTTGTGGTGATGCCCAGGATTTTTTTGATCAGGGAGCATATTTGAAAATAAACTATTTGGATACCACAATTGTTGACAAAGGGTCATGACAAGTCACAAAGTGGTTGCTGCAAGGACCCAGGTAGATAGATGTTCCATCTGTCTGTCTCCTGAAGTGAGATCTGGAACGTACCCACCTGGGGCCTTATCCAGATTAATGATCTGTAACTGGTGGTGTTTCTAAATTCTTTGTGATATTATTTTAAAGAATATTTCAGGCTCTAAAGGCACTGAGTCCTTAGCCTAGCATGATAAGTTACGGAAGAGGTAGAACATTTTAGTTTTGTGTAAACTCTGTATCTTAATTATTCCTGGTTATTATTTTTCTTGCAAAATATGTTCTCCTGTATTCTTTGGTACAAAGCGTGTTATTGCAGAACATCAAGATATTTGAATAATAAAATATGTTTGCAGCTGGTATGTTTGGGTAAGCTGTTGAAACAGATGAGATCGCTGAATGTATCTTTTGGAATACAGATTTCCAAACTGGGTGGACAAGGGAAAGTTCAGCAGGTGGTTGATCCTCTGAAATAAACAGAAAAATTAGCTGAATAATACATTACCTAGATAAAATAATTACAGATTAGCTGCTCATGTCTTGCAGATGTAGGGTGAGAAATAAGTTAAAATAATAAAAAAAATTGATACAGTGCATTGTATAATATATAAATATTATAAGTAAATTGCAAATAAACTATCTTATGTACGAGTGAAAATATATTTAAGTTTGAAACATGGGGGAGCGCAAGAGGTTGGTGAATACCACAAGAGGGGGTGCTGGGCTGCATTAAGGTTTAGGCTCTGTTGTTCTAGAGCAGGTGTTCTTGGGGCTCATTTTCTTGTTGGGTCTTTTATCAAGGAATCCACTTATTCAGGCTGTATCCAGGCAGATATTAAATGAAAGCACCTCCTGATGTCTAAATGTCCTTTTCGTATGCTCCTGTGAGCTACATGGCCAAAAAATCCTCTATGCCTTGTTCTCTTTCCTATGCATCCTTGTTTCTTTGGGGTTGAATATTGATTAGTTGGCTGCCCAGAAAGTCCCAGCCAGTTCACGTGTCACCCAACTTCTTAAAGTTTCTGGGGGGAGTTTCCAACCTTTTGAATAACATGCTTATGTTTTGGATTGTTTGCACCTGCTCTTTAACCACACCTCCTAGGGCAGACGAGTCTCTACAAAGAAAGAGACACCCAACTGCAGCACACACTGTCCCCAATGTGCTTTTTGTGCTCTTCATCCCACTCTTTCAGTAGGACACTTTCTCTGGTTGCCCTAGTGTGGCCGCCCCTTTCCCTGTGTATGGATGTATTCTCAGTAATGAGACACATGCTCCTTAGATATTTTTATATAAATGCAAAGGCAAGGATCAACACTGAAAACTGATGCAAACATTAATACCACCTTGATCTTCCCTTGATTTCTGATCTCTGCTTTAGCAATGCAGTCAACAAGCCCTAGAAGAGTCCATTTAGGAAGGCCTTTCTTAGCAGGATATATATTTGTAGTAATATGGCCAAGCCAAGGTTGGTATGAGACACAAATGAAGACACACATCCAACTTTCTGTGTAACACATATGGTAGTGAGAGCAATAGAGAAAATAATTTCCTCCTTCCTTACATTGCTTAATATGTGTGTATGCATGCGTAGAGTACACAAAGCCCTGACTTTTACCAAATATAAAAAGTATTCCATATGTTGCACTTGAATCATCCCAATTGTACTTGGTTATAACAGAAGAGCAAAAAATGTTGAATTTTGGAAGAAGCTTCATTATTTTGAGCCCTGGGGGTGTTTCTAAATCTATTCTGAAAAGATCCAGCAGGTGACGTTTCTCATTTTTGTTACAGGTGATAAACCCAATGGGGTGGGATGCATTTGGATTACCTGCAGAGAATGCGGCAATTGGGCATGGAGTTCATCCATCAAGCTGGACATACAGGTGTTTGTTTTTCTAGCCATTTGGCAGATGTGATAGTGATCAAGTTACTGTGGTTAGATATTGTCTCTGAACGCTTCATATGTTCTAGAGCTGAAGTAGTTAAATTGGAACTATCCAGTTTTTGCTAAACTACAACTGTCATAATTCTTTGCCATTGTTCAGATTGTACTTCAGGAACATCTGGAGAAGCATTATTTGCTCACCTCTGTACCAGTAGGGTACCTGTCTGTGCTTAGAATGAGAAGTTGGGTTGCCCACCTCTTGACCCCTGCTCCTGCTGCCTTATATCTTCAGTAGCTTGCTTAACTTTGACCTTCAGTTTCTAGACATGTTGATACCAGTAGCACTGCTGGCTGGGGGAGTTTATTGCTTCTTGACAGGACTGAGCCCTGTGAGCTATTCAAGAAAGCCATCAACCTGGGCCCAGCAATTTGGCTACTGGGATTATATACAAGGCCTCCCTTTGGCAGATGCCAAAGGAGGTTGCAACTTTGCAGGAGAATGAAGGGTGGGTTTCTGTGTTTTTAAAATGTGGGTTTTCTTTGGCTTGTTTGTAGTTTAATATTGGTTTAGCTTCTTTATTTGTGTTCCATTTGTGGGAGAGGAGGGAGCAATTGTCACAGTGGGATATCATTGTTGTGGTGATGGGCAGGGAGAGATATGGTGTTGGGAAATTGAAGTGTTGAACTAGGAGGAGTGTTGGATGTATTAAAGCTATATCTCCTTCTAGTCTGCCTTCCAACTGGTGGACTTTGGAGATACCTCTCAACCAGCCAACTGATCTGGTAATGCTGCTCTTGAATGCTAGGTCAATCCAGAATAAGACATTAATTATCCATGATTTGATTCTGAACGAAGGGACTGATCTAGCATATATTACTGAGACCTGAGCTTTGCTCTCCTTGTTATGCAGTACAGCATGGTTCCAAACTGGTAGGGAGAGAATGCCACTGTAATCCATAAGACTTCCAGTGAGCCAGTTTGTTGGGCTCAGGGAAACACTGTGTGGCCCTCATGTCCCCAACAATCTCTAATTCGCCTTTGGTCTACTGGTTAGGGAGGTGGACTCTTATCTGGGAGTACCGGGTTTGATTCCGCACTCTTCCATGAAGCCAGCTGGGTGACCTTGGGCTAGGCACAGCTTTCTTCTGAGTTCTCACAGCCCCCCTACCTCATAGGATGTTCTGTTGTGGGGAGAAGAATAGAAAGCTTTGGCAGCCACATTGAGTCCCCTTAAATGGGTGAGAAAAATGGAGTAGAAAAGCCAACGTTTCTTCTTCTTCTCTTGTCAGGTGGCCAGTTTGCTCTACAGTTGAGTTTGAGGTGTTGTTGTTGGGTCAAAGAGATAAAATAGGGATGTTGCTGCTCTACTTCCCAAACCGCTGCTCAGCAACCTTCCTGTCTAAGCTGGCTGCGGCCGTCTCAGATGTGGTGTTGGAAGCCCCTGCCACAGTGATACTGGAATTTTTAGTATCCATGTGGAGGCAATCTTTAGTGGATCAGTTCAGCTTTTCACAGCTTTCTTGATAACCATGGGGTGTCCCAGTATGTTTCTGGCCCAATTTATACAGCAGGACATACTCTCAATTTGATCTTTGCGACAGAGTGAATTGGTGAGGATCCATTGATAGATGGGCTGGTGGCAAGCCTGTTGTTGTGGCTGGATTGTTCATTGCTAAGGTTTGGACCAACAATGGCAGCCCCCCTTTTCAGGGGCAGGGGAGTCATTGAGCTAGTCTGCCCTTAGAATCTTGTGGAATCTGAACAATTCTTTAATACTCTGGGGGATTTCCTGGTTGGCATGGGTAAATAAATAAATATTTCCATAGTAATAATAGTGTTATGAGGTGAAGAAAAAGGCACAGTACAGTTAATAAGTGACTCTGTTGTTAACGCTGCTTAGCTCTGAATTCTGATTTTGAGGTGTGTCACCTGCCTCTGAAATGTTTTGTTTAAAGACAGAATTTCTTGGTCTTACAGTAACATTCGACACATGCGGCAGCAGCTTGACGCCTTAGGTTTGTCGTTCAACTGGGATCGGGTGAGCTTTTTATAATTAGCTTTAATAGACATGAAATGTTATTGTTTTCTAGAAGTTGAATGATTTGCAGTATCAAAGTGGAGTCAAGATGCTTTGATTTATTTATTTGCTTTGCCTTGAACTTCACCCCGGTGCATTTTTTTTACGCATGAACAGAATAATTTTAACATTCATGGCATTCAGAATGCCTACAGAGTTGAAGTTTCTATACAGGAAAGTCATTGAGGAACTGCTTGAGAATCATTATGTTGGTAAGAGCCCAACATCAAACAGAAAGTTGAGAGTACAGAGCATACCTAGCAGATAATTATGCAGTCTCTGCTTGAAGACTAAGTAAAGATTAGACATATATTAGATAGTTGATTCCATCCTCAAACCTCTTTTATGGTCACGTTTTACAGAATTTTCAGCTGAGATGCGTTCTGGGCTTAAGGTGTAGGGCGTGGATGAGTTACCAACCCTAGTCTCATGCAATAGAAGTCTGCCCGTCTTCTTTCCTTGATGTTTGTCTTCAGATCTCAGCCCACAGTGGGATTCAGAGAACACCTGAGGTTTCCCTCCCACAATGCCTTATGCAGCTTCATGAAAGATGCCATCCTTATCTCTCACAAACTTCCAATTGTTTCTGTGAAATGTCTTCAGGTGATGTGCCTGAGTTTCTGAGAAATGCATTTTACATTTTAGATCAACCATTGATGACGTCTTTCTAAGGGTTACCAAACTGCATCAGTTTGTAACAGGCATACAGATAGATACAAGCTGTATATCGTTCTGTAATCTTACTTAGCATATGCTGTGAGTTCTGACAATATCACCAGACATCTTCACTTGACACGTTTAGATCAATGGAGACTAGGGGTATGCACAAATATTCGAAGGTATTCAAAATTCGATTGAATTTGTCTGAATTTTGAAATTCGAATTTGAATCGAATGTCCATAAATTCAAATTTAAAAATTTGAACAAATTTCAGATTTTGGATCTATTTGTTCAAATTATCCGGACATTCACATGTGTACGGATTTGTGCGCTATGCATACTTGCAGATCTGCATCTTTCCAGCATCTGTACCCATTTGTACGGATCTGTACAGGATAAAAATGGGTTGCATACGGGATAACTACGTGATGCATACGGACATGTCCAGTTGTGTAACAATGTGTATGGGCACATACAAGTGTTGTTGACATTCATAAGTGCAAATTCGAATTGAAAATTCAAATGAATAGATTTGAATTTGCTTAATTCTCATTGAATTTGGTTTAATTCAAGTTTTAAAGTTTTGAATAGAATTTTCGGGTATTCGAATCAAATCCCAAAAATTGCATTCGTGTACACCCCTAGTGGAGACACATTTATTGTTTTTACTCTGGCTATTGGCTAAGAAAAAATCTTCCCCTCCCCAAGCTCAGGCTGTTGGTTTTTAGCATATTAATTTTACATGTGGTTTTTATTGCCGTACCCCACCCTGCGATCTTTGGGTACAGAGAAAGATAAAAACGGAAAAATAATTTCCTCCTGGGAGAAAAAGCGTCCTCTTTGGTGATATTCCCATTCCTCTACAGCAGTGGTCCTCAACCTGCCTAATGCCATGACCCCTTAATGGAGTTCCTCATGTTGTGGAGACCCCCAACCACAGGGGCGGAGCATCTGGGAGGTGGGAGGGAAGGGTGGCGGGAGACTCGTCGTGACCCCTCTGAAAGGGTAATTTGACCCCCAAAGGGGTCCCGACCCCCAGGTTGAGAACCACTGCTCTACGGCATCATGCATCACAGTGCAGATGGAATGGCTTCTAAAGGAATAGCTCATCCGACTGCAATCCAAAGCTGAATTGTTCTTATTCTGTTAACAGGAAATAACCACTTGTTTGCCAGATTATTATAAATGGACACAGTACCTTTTTGTTAAACTTTATGAAGCTGGACTGGTTTATCAAAATGAGGCAAGTTGAACTGTTCTTTACTTATTCATCGGCACATTATTAAAAGTTGTGCATGAGGCACTTGGGACATTTGCAGTACATTAATGAAATGTTTTAGTTTAAATTTTCTGCTTCATTCATGAGTATTTCTGTAATCAAAGTGGCTAATTTTACCAATAATTGCAAATAATAAAACTGAAAACAAATAGATACTAACCAGAAAGCAAGAATAAAGAGGAGAACAGTGAAACAAGAAGCAAAAGTTTCAGCATAAAGTGTATTTAACTAGGACTTTGAAATTTCAAATATATTTAAAAGATGGTGGCCAGCCCAACCTTCTCTGAGGAATGAAAGGAAAAAGGAACCATTTTAATGTACACCGCAAAGAAGGCTTTTTGTTTCATTGCCAGTTAAACTTACGATAGATGGTGCGCATGCAGGAAAATCTCCCTTGGCGTGGTGTGTGTAGTTTGCCAAACCAAAATGAACTGTCTGCTGTCTTGATGCTGAAGCACTTGTTGAAGCATTCAGCCACTTAGGTTTTTTTGGCCTCCTGAATAGACTAAGATGGAAAATGTGCTGGAGAATTAAGGAAAATCATCCTAGGGAGGAAGTTATTGCCAAGAAATTGAAAGATAAATGCTTTCTTATAGACAAAAGAGACAGAGAATTATGGGAAGAATTGTCTTTTTCAACAGCCTAAGAAATAGAAAAAGCAGATACACACTGTAATTTGAAAGGTATTTGCTTGGAGATAGTTGCTGAGAATCCCATGGATTATAGGAAGAAACAGCCAGCCCTAAATCAGGCAAAGTCTGATTATTTTCTAGAGCAGTGATGGTGAACCTTTTGAGCTCGGTGTATCAAAATTCACAAGAAAACCTAGCTTGACTCAGGTGCTGTGTCACATCTAGAAATATCCATAATTTTGTGATATTTGTAGCTCTAGTAAAAAAGTTATATTTTTGATATATGTATTTTATTAAAAGCAAAAACAATTCTTTACATTAGTTACGTTTGTTGCTGAATTTCGTTTGCTAAATCTTCAATTGAAAGTTGGTATTTCGTACACTTCAAGAACAAGCAAGCACTACATGCCCAGGTGTCAGGGTGACCATGTGTGTCACCCAAAAGGGCTTGGCGGGTCACCTGTGACACGTGTGTCATAGGTTGGCCATCACTGTTCTAGAGGAACAATCTCTAGAGGCCACACTGGGGCCTCTCTTAGCCTGTACCAGTGCGCACAAGAGAGGCTCCTAATACACTTGCTGATCCAGTATACTGTCCAATGTGGAATTGCGCTCTGTTTTCCACAATCTCCGACATTTGAGCATGTTTTGGACAGATGAGAGCTGAAATGTGACAACATCTGAAAGGTTGGGCCAGTTTGAGCTTAGTTTAGCACGTGTACACTGTTATTTTGAATAGTAAAAGCTTTAATGAGTAATTACACTGGCATAAATACTTAGAATTTTTAAAAGAAATGATTGTTGCTCTGATTGATGATACCTCCAACCATGCCAGCACAGTTTTTTGTTGAATTCATTACTAAAATTGACATCATTTCTTTTGGATTTAGGCAATGGTTAACTGGGATCCTGTGGATCAGACTGTTCTTGCTAATGAACAAGTGGATGAAAATGGATGTTCTTGGCGTTCCGGAGCAAAGGTGGAGAAGAAGTATCTCAAACAGTGGTTCATTAAAACATCTGCCTATGCAAAGGTGTGAGTATAAATGAATTTGGAGAGAAACTTACAGTACTCAGAAAGTTTTTCCAGGTCATCATCAACTCATAATATGAGCATCAGTAATATTGCAGAATCATTTTCTGCCCTCTGTTAAACTGCTGTGTCACACTATACTAATTTTTACTAATATAATCACCAACACAGAGATCACCCACCCCTTTGGGGTAAGATGAATGAACTTAACTTTTCTAACAGTTATATCCTCCGAAAATGGATTTCATTTCATTTATTCCTTTTGACTTTAAAATAAAAAGAATGCTCATTGGCTCATCCGTATATTGGCATCAAAATCCTGAGCCCTTTTATGATGCAATCTATGACTTGTTCTTCTACCATTTCAAATTTCAATAGTAATAATTTGTACAGTTCACTTTGAGCCTTCTGACCCTGCCAGGTATTTTGTAGAGACAAAACAGCTATTTTTGCCTCTTCATATTTATTTAAATATATTTATTATATTTTATACTTATTGATAACTTATTTATAATACATATTCTAATTGTATTTTACACTCTGGTTATAAGCCACCTTGGGTGAGAGCTAGGCACATTGAGCAAAAATGAAAATGGCATTGATTTTGTTCTTAGTCACCCTACTCTTCTATCCCTATTGCCATAGAGTTAGGCCAAATATAACCCTTTAATTCAGCAAGCAAATAAGATGCCAGTGAATTTCTGGAACATAAAGATGTATTATGTAAAAAGAGGAATTTGCTCAGGTCATATTGCAGTGGATCATAGCCTGAAGTCTTTTTTTTTCTGTGGATTTTTGTTAATATTGCCCTGATTCGGCTAGTGTAGCGCTTGCGTTGTTGAGGTTGATAATAAAGAAGTTGGAGCTCCTGTAAACTTGTGATATTTTGGTCTTTTATTTCTTTGTTGCATGAAGTTAAAATGTATTACAGCATTGCTCTACTGCTGAGGACCAATATGTAAATTAGTGTCAAAGTAATTACTAGAGATTAATAGAAAATATTATGGCCTTCTAGATGATTATTTTATGCTTCATTAAGTGGTACAAGCCAGTAACCTGAAGCTTGTGTGCTGCAGTAGGCAGTAGAACCACTACTGATTAATTAATCAAGGAATCAATTAAAATTCATAATTTTAGCTGTCAACCATTTTGTTAAATAAACTGAAATAATATTCCTGGATTCTTATGCTACTTGGTAAACCTCAGTATTAGTATTCTAGGATCATTAACTTCTTGGTATTCTGCACCTGAATTACCTGAAATTAATCAAAACATGATATTTGCATTTTGCAACACAAGGATGTTATTGGTTAGTGTGGATGTCTGCCAGAGTTAGCTGGCCATTTGGGTGAGGATACGAAAACGAGCCTGTTTTCGCCCACCTTGCCTTCCCACCCCTTGCCCCAGTTTTTCCTGCCTTGAACAGTATTGCTTTGTTGTCCCCTCAGCTCCGTAGTAAATGGATTTGAACCATCTCCTTCAGCTCCCACCTTGCTCTTCTTGTTTCTACAGGAGACCTTCTCCTTGATGGCCTTCTAGGTTTCTTATTACCTTGTTCTCCAGCTTTCCTCTCTCGTTTGTTTGTTCGTTCTGACCTCTGTCTCCTCCTAGCTTTGACGCTTCTTCCTCCCGCTACTTACTCATCTGCCTCTGTTGCTGCTCATTCCTGGGCAGCACAAAGCAGGCCTAACCTGATGGTAAACAGCACTGGGGGCATCTGTGCTAGCAGGCTGCCAGTGGGCTTCTGGGCTCAGCTGTTGGCTGCCAAAGGCTGTGGGACCTGTCAGGAATGCAACTCCTGCTTGGCAACAGATTATATCAGGAACTCAGTACTGCCCAAATCCCTGTGAGTGCTGCTCCAGCGATCCAGCTGTTAGTTGTGGGGTTTTCCACAAGCCATCCACACAATGCATGCCCCCCACTGATCCAGCAGCTCTGACAGATTTGTCCTCCCTGGCCCTTTTCTCAGAGAGGAAGCCAACCCAAGAAATGCATGTCCACCAGCTTGGAGCGCTGGGCTGTGGCACAGTTGCAGTATCCTCTTGGGCTAGCCACAGCCTATTGCATCCTCCTTCCAACACACTGGATCACCCACCAACCAGGAACCTTTACCCCTTTTTCTTTCTGATTGGCAAAGAACTCCCTGTATACTGTGACTGGGAGTCCAGCTTCTGGCTTACCAATGTAAGCTGGTGTAGCTGATGGCCCTGGCTTGGCCTTGTCTTGCTGTCCCATTAAACAGTGTGCCAGATGGTCCATTAAACATCTGTCAGTTAGCAGGAAATAACTGCAAATAGCACTGAAATTTTAGGGCAGAAGAAAAAGTGATGTATTATTCTCAGTGGAGGCTGTGGACGGCTACAGAGGTTCCTCAGGTGCTCACTGTGGGCTGTGTGTGGGTGGATATAAGTTGGTCATCATATGATTTTAAATCTGACTTTCATATTGTCATAGAATCTACGTTTAAAATTCTTACTGTCACTATAGGATAAAGCAAGGATTTTTCTGCTGTGGCAGGATTTCCTTTTCAATCTCTGTGCTTCAAGAGAATGGAAATTTTTACTATTCAGCTACTTACTAAACCACTTTTTTCATTTCCTATAGAATTCTGTTGTACATATGTGTACAATAGGACATATAGCCGCCGCAGAAGTCTTGAATAAAATTTAAGATGTTCACTTCTGAAGATTTTTTTCCCTTTTCAGCATCTTATCTGTTTTCAATCTAGGTCATCACTTTGCTTGGAATGCCCAGCTGTATAATTCCCTCATTTCTCGGTCTCTTAGCAACTGGTGCTATTGACTGCCATTTCCAAACCGTACCAAAATTTCATCTTGAAAAGCTGGATTCTTGTCTTGATATTATTCCACATAAAACTGTATTTTTTTCCTGTTCTTCTACTGCTGCTTTTGTGTTCAGATTGGCTAATTAGTACATAATTAGAACTATTATGCTTGCTTCTCAGTGATAATGTAATCTGGTTGATAGATGTGACACATCACTAAAAAAAAAAAACCTAAAGTGTACTTTGTACTTTCATTATGGTTGCTCCTTCTACACTCTCTTCAAATCTTTCTGCATTTGAATTTACAAGGCTGCTGTCTTTAAAACAAGCTCAATTTGGGGCCCTTTCTGCATGGACCCTTAATCCATAGTTCTGATCTGAGCCCTATTCCCACGGCATTAGACAGAGCATGATCAAGATTTAGGGTGGCCTGTTCTGGATCACTGCTAGACCCATTTAATTGAGTCAATTCAATTCAATTCAAAAACCTTTATTGGCATAAAAGAATACACAAATATTGAAATCCCTTTATACAGTCGAGGCTGTTAATTGATAATTAAAAGTGAGGGCGTGGTACAGCACGTGGATAGATACAACTGTAAACTACACACTAGACCTCACACGTAGACATCTTTTCATCTCTCCTCCGAATAGTAGATTCAATATAACTGCTATCTTTGTTAACTCCTTGTTGGACCCTTTTAAAAGATAAGCGATTTTCCCTAGATCGGACTGACAAGCCAAATCAAAGAGAAAAACGTCAGATAGACAGTGGCGCAGATCTTGGTACCGTACACAGTGCAGAAACATATGCTGTAGGGATTCGATATCCCTTGAACCGCAAGCACATGCTCTTTTCTCTATTGCTACTCTGCTGAATCTGCCATATAGAACATTGGAGGGGACAACATTACATCTTGCTGTAGTGAATAGCCTCTGGTCCTGTGGATGTTCCAAAAAATATACCTGTATTTTCCGGCGTATAATACGACCCCCAACTTTCTAATTAAAATACAGAGTTTGGGATATACTCACCATATAATAAGATGACCCCTGACTTTTGAGAAGATTTTCCTGGGTTAAAAAGTAGTCTTATACGCCAGAAAATAGAGTAAATAACCTGGTCTTCGCCTGTACTCAAATGGTAAATGAAAATATAATGGGGAGCAAAACTTAAGGGCAGCATCGTGCAAAAATTGCCTCTCCATATCGAGAAGTCTAACTTTTAGGGTAGTGAATACCTGGGACGGAGGTAGTGAGCCCAGCAAGTCTGGTGACAGACCCATAGTTTCAACTTTGTCATGCCCAAATTGGGCTCAGGATCTTTGGATACAGGAAAAGGTATTGGTGTGACACTACCTGGAATTATTGAGGAATTTGAAGTAAAGTCAAAGACACCAAATTTGGTTTTATGCACTATTCATGTAACATTTATTGTAATACAGTATAATGCATCAAGAGAGCTCTCTCTCACACACACACACACACACACATTCACCCAATACTCACACACACACGGCTGTCACTGCGGACGGTGATCAGTCAGTCCTCGCGATGCCATGGGAGTCCCATTGCTGCAGATACAGGAACACACTGGTGACTCGGGACATTCCTCCTCTTATAGTCAGAAGTGTAACAGGAGTTTTACAATGTTTTATAAAACATTGTCCTTGCAACTAGTTTTCACATTCCTTTCCTGGAAGAGATAGGTCACTGTAGACTCTTCATTGTCACTGGATTCTGTCCTTCATTCAAGTTTTCTTTTTTGCCACGTCCGCAGTTCTCTGAAAATCCTGCTTTGTTTGTCAAAGTTACTCCCATACCGTATTTTGCGTGTCTCCATCTTTTCTTAGCCATCCTGGTTCTCAATTCACCCTATTTCTCATTCACTCACCACAGCTTTCTTGATAAATAGGGTTAGGCCCGGTGATGGGGTGTGATCAGCTAGCACAGCAGTTCTCAACCTTCCTAATGCCGCGACCCCTTAATGGAGTTCCTCATGTTGTGGAGACCCCCAACCACGGGGGCAGAGCAGCTGGGAGGTGGGAGGGACGGGTGGTGGGAGACTCATCGCGACCCCTCTGAAAGGGTAGTTCGACCCCCCAAAGGGGTCCCGACCCCCAGGTTGAGAACCACTGAGCTAGCAGCACCTGCAGTAATGCATCTGTCTCTGAAAGAAGCAGATCCTCACCCAGAATTTAAAGAACTGAGTCTACTGGTGTACCAGATTGCCCTGATCCAGAGCATGGAAGGTGTACAGAAAGCAAAGAAAGCTTTGCTGTGCCATTCATATTTTGGAATTAATTTAAAACTTTCCTTAAAACCAGGATTTTGCTTAAATAATCTGGTTTGTAGAAGACCATTAAACCACAGTTTACTATCCTGATCATATAGAAATGGTGATTTAAGAAGCTGCAGAAGCTTTACCAAGTTTGTTTGCACAGAAGAAAAGGCAAAGAGTAAACAGAGATTATGTGGATATACAGATCATTTCCAGGTTAATAAACAATAAACTGCTGGGAACGCGTCTGTTTAATTGGAATAGGATTTATCTAGTAAATTGCTACAATTTTTTCCCTGCTATGTTGGGAATTATTAAATAGAGCTTTGCCTTTGTTCTCAGAGAAAGCAACAGGCAAGTTTTCCCCCTGAAATCCTTGAAAGTACATCTTTTCTCTCCTAGGTTTAGTTTCCTAGATCTGTGGTCGGCAAACTCATTAGTCAAAAGAGCCAATTACCAACAGTACAACGAGTGAAATTTCTTTTGAGAGCCAAATTTTTAAAACTTAAACTATATAGGTAGGTACATTGTTACTAACTTAATTAGGGTACTCCTAAGCTGGAAGAGCCACACTCAAGGGGCCAAAGAGCTACGTGTAGCTCCCGAGCCGTGGTTTGCCTACCCCTGTCCTAGATGACCATGATCAACAGTAGCCTGTTAGCTCTTTGTAATTCAGGGCAAGATTTGGAATGGCCAGAGACTTGTTTACTGAAACTCAGCTGCGCCTATATTTGATCTCTTAACCTTCTCTGGGAAGTACATTTTGTCCCTGTGCTGTTCCTTCTCTTTCCTCCTGTTCCACTGCAATTATTAAGATGTTAATACTTGTGGTCACACACACAGCAGTATGCCACAATACGTATATATAGTAGCATTCCACATCAATGAAAGCCATAATGACAGCTTCACTTTTGCAGGACTCGGTTTGGTGCCAAATTCTATCCAGGTGAAAAGGGCAGTGACTGATGCTGATGGTTTGTCTATAGTTTTGCTACATTTCCCTTGTCAAGGCCCATTTTGACTGTTTCCCAAAAGGTAAATTTAATACTCAAATAATATTTAGTGGCTATATAGCAGCTAGGAGGACTAGCTATTGCATATAGTATTGTGCGCAGTACTCCTGTCGGATAAGGCAAGCTTTTCCTTAAAGGAAAAGGTCTTGTAATTATCTAAGTAAATCAAACTTATGTATATTCATGCCCATGCATAATGGTATATAGAAATGACCCTGGGCTTTATTTCTATACAGTTTGATTTTGTTTCTTTGTGGGACCTCTCAGTTGTCCAGTCTTTGCTTCTTGTTGTTTACGATCATGGATTTGGGATCGGTTCTTGCTGAGTCCATGGACACACCCGTATACTTTTCTTGGTTGATACAGAAGTGATTTATCATTGCTTTCGTCTTGAAAAATGTGGGAGATCAAACCTGTGGCCCTCAGCAATTCAGACAATTGCTGTTCCACACTTTACTAGAACTATACTGTTTCCTCTTTCCAATTCTCTTCTTGAAGAAAGATGATAAAACCCAGATTATGTCGTATTAATATTTTAGAACAGTTGCAACCCTTCTACTAACCATGACCATTCCTAGCAAGCTCCTTATCTACAAAGGCTCCTCTAGGCTTCACCCCAATGATACAGATTGTTCTGGCGTCCACTGTTTTCACTTTAGAAGGTAAATAGCAGTTTAGTATTTCCCTTGTTTTTCAGTTAATTATCTGAATGTTGTTTGCTGCTGATTTGCCCTTAATGTGTGCTGAATTATATTGTAACCCTTAGCCCATTCTTCTTTCTTTTCGGATTAATTTCTCTATCTTAAATCTTGGCTGCTATTTTACTAGAAGCTTATTTAGTGATTTATATAGGGTTCTTGCAAAGAGTGATTTCCGATCGTTGCCACCAATTTTGACTGCACGCACCCATTCAATTCAATATCCTCCCTATATCCAGCGTATAATTAGGCAGAACTCTGCCAGTGGCCAGCTCAGTGGTACCATTACAAATCAGCAGGCTCTTTTTACCATTGAGTTTATTATTGATTTTTAATTCCCAAAGGGACACCATTTGAACTTCTTTTCTTAGGCAGTAAAATGTTTCAAACTATCTCTTTACTGCTAACATTTAATGGAGCTGTTAGAATGCACAATTATTTTATGTTGCATGCATGGCGTGTGCTGCGTTTTTTACAAAATAGCAAGGAGGCAAAAGAAAAGAGATGTATGGGCTACAGAATATGCACATTTAAAGGAAAAAATAGCAAGTCACATAAAAATTACAGTTTTTAAAATGCAAGAATGTTTGCTGTTTACATTCAGCAACCTGGGCTAGCTAAAAATGCCAGCTAGTTCTGGATCCTGTCCTTCTGGTACTCTTTCAGATTTCTAAAGCAAGGCTGGAAACCTTTTCAGACATCTGGTAACCAGAGTAATACTTTGGTTGCCTGCTGTTTATCTGGTTAAAAGAAGGGAGTCAAAAAGGATACTCTTTCCCAGGGCTTTGCAGTGGGGGATGAATTAACCCACACCATTCAATCCAGTGTATACTAAAGGAAGCCTAGCTAACATGGTGTGTATAACACTTCCTGCACAGCTCTTAGCAACAAAAACAAGAGTCCCTTTTTATTAATGTGCACATAATGTGCAAAATGAAGCCGCCAGAGTTCTCAACAGAACAGCTAGCCGGATGCACATCACGCCGGTCTTAAAAGAGTTGCATTGGCTGCCAGTTCACTACTGAGCCCAATTCAAGGTGTCAGCTCTGACTTACAAGGCCCTAAATGACTTGGGCCTCAAATATCTCAAGGAACGCCTTCTCCCATACTGACCTGCCCATGCCTTGAGATCTGGAGGGGAAGACCTCCTGGTTGTCCCACCACCCTCAGTAGTGAGGTGGGTGTGCACCCAGGAAAGGGCCTTTTCAGTAATGGTTCCCAGGTCATGGAATAGTCTCCCCCTTGAGGTGCATCACACCCCTTCTTTGTATACATTTAGTAAGGCAGTGAAGACGCACCTCTTTGCCCTGGCCTTTGGCTAATGTGACCGTTTCCCCCCACCCACCCACTGTAGATATTAGTATTCTAATATTTAGTATATGTTTTTAAATATGCTGTAGTTTTTAAAAGTGTTTTTTGGATATCATTGTTTTAAACTGTTGTTTTAAAACTTGTAACCCGCCCTGAGACCTTAAATAAATAAATTAAGCTCCTGATGGAAATTCTAAGGTAGTGATGGCTCCAGTTAGGCAATGACCAAGTATTTAGAACTAGCAGCTGAGTTAGAGCTGGTGAACTATCTGTAGAGGTGATCTGCTCATTGTCTTATTCTGTATTATTGTGTCAGCTGACACTTTAAAGAGGTTTGAACTGATTGTTTTTATAGAGCCTACTTCTACTGTATTTCATGTACAGTCAACCTTGTGTTTTGGATTCTGAGACCCAACGGTTTTAGCATGAGATAAACAACAATAGTGAATATAGTTTAAGCCTCTGCTAAATTAGATGGTCTGGCGGGGTTGCAAACTCCTTCCCCAATCATTGGACTGGTCATTTAATGAGCGAGGAGGAGGAGGAGGCAACAATTGCTTCCCTAATGTCATCTTGTGTTTGTATGTCTGCGCTTGTGGAGATGTGGAGTGGGCGGACCCACATTTTGCCATCCAGAGAGTTAACAAAGTGTGAATGTAACCCTCCGGTCCCAAAAAATTCCTCCTGCCCTGTCGTTTCTGATTGTTGTTATTAGAGTGTGTCAGAGAGCAAATTTCCCGCTTTTAAAAACGGGAGAAAACCCAGAAGAAATCCTTAGAACCTTGCCTCTCTCTAGTGAAGATATGGCCTGAAAATGAAGGGAGTAAATGAACAAAGCATATGTACCCTCAAAGTTGCAGAGAGAATTCTGGCTTTCAGAAACAAGGCTTTTGGGATCCACACGGCATTCCAGGGAAGTATTTGCCTCGCAATGCTAAGTTAATGATTGGCATCTTTACAAAAGAAACCATAAAGTATAATATGAATCTAAGATTGAACAGCACCTTCACACGAGACACAGTTTGGGTTGAGTAGGGAATTTTCTTGAGTATGCCCTCCAGAACTGCTGTAGGGACAGCATTAAAAACATGACAAAGAAAAGGCTCCCCTGAGTTTAGAGACTGAAATTTGCTTCATTTACCTGGAAGGCTTAGGTGAAATAGAGTGACTAGAAACATTTTAGAAGACAATAAATATTGTTCCAGCTGGCTTTGCCTCGGCCATGCAGCAGTGAGGCTTCTTGAGGAAAGCCATAATAATATAATTTCTGGTTGAATACCTTCTTCCATCTCAAGTTATAATTGTCAGTTCAAGCTAAAAGATCCAAGCAAATATTAGAAAATGTGTAAATATGTGGGAATACACAGCCATGCCATAGTCTCCAATATGGCTATTCTATATTCATGACAGAGAAGTACCTCAGGCACATATTATGGTACTGCTTTTATCTTTGGATATTTGCAAGATGTGTCATTGTCCTGACTGTTGCCTAAAATCCTCTCCATTTGAGCAGATGATTATTGTACCTCATTCAGTGTCTTTGCCACAGCGAGAGAAAGAAATCTATTTAAAAAAGATCATACGTCTCTGTGTTAGACACTATAACCTGTTTTCTGGTTCTTAAATATGTTTTTGCTTATACTTTTGGTCTTTTACATCACATTGACTTGATTTAAAAAAACATGATTAATAAATGTTTTAAACATTAGAAGTTCCATGTATTGTGTTGAGAACCTTGCTTCACATGAGAGAAGAGCTTCCAAACTGGGAAGAACCATTGACTTCAAAGAAGGACCATGTTTGGTGTCCCATGTTTGCATTGATGAGATATATGCATTTGTTCTTTCAGGCAATGCTTGATGGCTTAAGAGAACTCCCCAAGTGGTATGGAATAAAAGAAATGCAAGCTAATTGGCTAGGTGACTGCATCGGATGCTATTTTGGGTTCAAATTAAAGGTGAGCTTTTTCTTTTCAGCTGCTCAAACTTACAGTAATTTTTTTTTTTTTTTAGGAATGTTCAAGTAATATGCCGCCCATTCCATGGTGGTAGAAACCTAGCAAAAGTGAAAGACTTGGATTAGAAAATTAAAAACAATGGCAAATATTTCTTGCTTGCATAATCCAAAAGCTTTTTCTGCATCCAGCTTCTTCAGACCTATCACTGTTCAAGACAACCAAATCCCCTACTAATTTATTAGGAGCTTGCATGGATTTCATAAATTCCACTTGATCACTTTTAATTAATAAAGATATAACCTGCTGTAATCTATTGGCTAAAATTACAGATTATATTTTAATATCTACATTCACAGAAGAAATACAAAAATCTGCATAGCATGTGATATCACTGCATTAAGAATTGCTGCTGTATGTGTATCATTTAATGAAGGAGATAAAACACATATTTCTAATATATAATTCATAGATTTCAAGAGTCCATATGTCAGCAAAAGCGTCATACCATTCTGCAAAATATGTATCTGTTAGTTACTACAAATCATATTCAGAATCACATTTCTCAATTTCCTCCATCATTTAAATTGCAAGAAGATACTGCTGTTGAGGAGTATTCAAATCTGGAAGTTCAGTTCTCTTGAAGAATGCTTCCCATAGCATCTTCTGATACATCTACATGCTTACTGTATAACTCAGGATGACATTTTGCAAATTGAAAATTGATAACCTGTGATGAAATATGAATTAAGTTATTGTAATCTTTACTAGCAGAGAGATTATTTCTGAGTTTATTTTTTGTGGAAGGGAGGGAGGCTGGATGGGTTACATTTTAAATGTGTTTTAGTGTTCACTGTGACCCACCTGGGACCTTCAGGAGAAGGAAAGAATACATATGTTACAAAACGATTTTAAAAATTGCTTCGATCCTAACTGGTTCTTCAACTTGGGTCATTATATTTGGTGCAATTATTATAGAAACAAGGTTTAGTGGGAAGTAGATGGTGATGAGAATAAGGGAAGATTTTTTTAATGTAGCTAAATTTGACCACCTGCTAGTTTAGCTAAAGTCAAAAGGTGTGCTATTAACAATACCTTCTGTTGTAAATAGGTTTCCTCTGCTGCTATTAAGTTGGGTACCTAAGCTTGTAAGTGAGTTGGCAGACAGGTCCTTCAGGCATCAGTGATGGCTTAAACTTCAGGACTCTTCTATTTTTGAGGCCCTTTTTTGTGTATTTTAGTCTGGCAAGCAACAGGAAAGCAAGACATGTGATTAAGCTCATAGAGCTAGTTTGGATTTAATAACTGAGATCCAGAAGCCAAGTTTAAACTATTGTTTATAATTTGTTCAACCTGAATCAAGATTGATGAAAGCAGTCAAGATTACACATACAAACCCCAAAAATCCCAGACTTAAATAAAGCAAATCCAACAGTTGAACTGGCCAATTCTATTATCGTGTGCAGAATAAGACTGTCAGAACACAATCAATGCATCTATGTCCAGTCCGTAAACTACTGGAATTTTGGAACATCTCTACAAGCAGAAGTTAGATAAGGTGTTTTTGAGCAAATTGAGGTAATGCTTTTCTCTTCTTTTGTCAGATTAATAACAAATCAACAGGAGAGACAATTGCAGCCTTTGCATATGATCCTGAGGCCATATATGGTGCATCCTACATATATATTTTACCTTCTCATAGACTGTTAAACAGAGATAGCTGTCTAAAAGATGTTTTCCAGAAGGAACACGTTCCTGGCAAAGGTAATTTTTCTGTTTACTTTTTTCTGTCTGTCTATTATTTCATTTCATTTGTATAACACTCTTCACAGTGAGGTACCATAGTGGTTTCCGTCAGAGCTCATTCACTCCAAGTGAGATCAGTTCACCCTGGGAGCTGATGAGATCTTCCTAGCTTGCTTGCTTTCTCCTCGTTTTTTCTCAGGCAAGCTATTTTGAAGTTGGTTGAGGGAGGGGCCTCCACTAGGAACTGATGGAGGAGGTTCTTCATAGTTTTTTCTTTTCCATTCCTCTCAGGG
Organism: Aspidoscelis tigris stejnegeri; assembly: GCA_023333525.1. NCBI lineage: Eukaryota > Metazoa > Chordata > Lepidosauria > Squamata > Teiidae > Aspidoscelis > Aspidoscelis tigris. The sequence goes on from JALMGA010000008.1 coordinate 22,915,922, forward strand.
AAGGTGGATTTTCTGGCTCTGTACTTCTCACATAAACAATTTAAATCTAATTGTGCTGCCTGAAAAAAACCCAACATTGTAACCATGACGGTATTCATAGGGCAATCAGAAAGAACCCAACTTTCTAGCCAGGGATACCTTGACATATCTCCTCTTTGGCCAGAATAAGCAAATGTGCCTGCAGGCCCAAACAGGCTGATGCCATAAGGGGGGAAAAGGGGGGATGATAAGCAAGTGGTTTGGAAGCCTTTCATTTTTACAAGTTCAGCTGACACAAAGTGAAGGGGCAGTTGCCTGGGATGCAATATGTGCAGAAATCCAGCTGTTTTAATATCAGATAGTCCCTCAATCTAGAGTGGTGGTGGGTATATCTTATAAAAACAATTTTCAGAGAGAAAATTATATTTCAGTTGCACAGAATAGTTTTAAGATTGTATTTTGGGCACACATGTCTTCCCAATTTTTTCTTTGTTTCTAAATAATTTTTTTTTGTAGTGTCACAATTTTTGCACACCTCTATCAGCTGAGAATAATGGATATTAGATATATCTGGTTACATTTCTGCATTGATAAAGAAAAAACAAAGACTTCTACAATGAGTGTATATTAAAACATGCATACTTGGAAATGAGTGTATATATTCCCCCATCACCCCATATTGTTGTTTCTGCTTTTGATTAGATTATACCTTTTCATAGTGGAAGAGGTATACAGAACAGCACGTAATGAGAGACTATGGAGTTTTTTGGAATAAATTATGAATACTGACTTGTGCTTGATCTTAGTCAATATTAGGCCTCCCAGAACACAAAATGGCACAAAAGTGCCCCAAACTAAAGAATAAATATTCAGTATGGAGGAAATTCTTCATATGTAAAAAAAAAGAAGACACATTGGCTCAATTTACTGATCTGATTTTTATTTTCTTAATTTCTTTGTGACTTATACAGCTTTTTCAAATAGCACTGAGAATAGCAGTTAATTTTTCAAGAATTAAGGAGCAAGATCAAACTGCCATTGAAAGCTTTCCCAGATAAGGAACTTTATATTAAATATAAATCAAATTCAGAATTACCACTGTCTGACACCTGATCTTCAAGATTCATTTATGTGTAAATCGCAAAACCTAAAAAATAATGAACTTTCTATTATTAAGCCCTTTACTTTGTTATAGACTCTCTCACTTCAGTGGTTGCAGTGAACTTGCTCAACAATCAGGAGATCCCTGTAGTCATATCAGGAAAATCTAACTTTGAGGGCTGTCTTGATACTAAAATAGGTGAGTATTCTATTTTCAATAATAGAATCATAGAATCATAGAATGGTAGAGTTGGAGGGGACCTCCTGGGTCATCAAGTCCAACCCCCTGCTCAAGGCAGGATCTCCTAAACCATCTCAGACAGATGGCTGTCCAGTCTCTGCTTGAAGACCTCCATCGAAGGGGAACCAACCACCTCCCGTGGCAGCCTGTTCCACTGGTTGATCACTCTTACTGTTAGAAATTTTTTCCTAACATCTAAACTAAATCTTTTCCCCTGCAGTTTCACCCCATTGTTTCTAGTCCTTCCTTGAGAGAGTGAGAACAGGGCTGATCCCTCTGCCTTGTGACAACCCTTGAGGTATTTGTAGACAGCTATCATGTCTCCTCTCAGTCTTCTTTTTGTTAGACTAAACATTCCTAGTTCCTTAAGCCGTTCCTCATAGGACATGGTTTGCAGACCGTTCACCATCTTGGTAGCTCTCCTTTGAACCTGCTCCAGCTTGTCAGTGTCTTTTTTAAACTGGGGTGACCAGAACTGGACACAGTACTCCAGATGAGGTCTGACCAAGGTAGAGTAGAGGGGGATAATAACTTCACGTGATCTGGACTCTATGCTTCTCCTGATACACCCCAGGATTGTGTTTGCCTTTTTTGCAGCTGCCTCGCACTGTTGACTCATGTTCAGTTGATGATCTACCAGGACACCCAAGTCTTTTTCACATGTGCTGCTGCTCAGCCGAATTCCTCCCATTGTATATGTGCTTTTTTCATTTTTCTTGCCCAGGTGCAGAACCTTGCATTTTTCTTTGTTAAATACCATTTTATTAGTTGCAGCCCATTGTTCGAGTTTCTCTAAATCTTTTTGAATCCTCTCTCTCTCTTCTCTGGTGTTTGCAATTCCCCCTAGCTTTGTGTCATCAGCAAATTTGATCAGTTTCCCTTCAACTCCCTCGTCCAGATCGTTTATAAAAACATTAAACATAACTGGGCCCAGGACAGAACCTTGTGGTACTCCACTTGACACTTCCTTCCATTTGGATGTGCAGCCATTTAAAGCCACTCTTTGAGTACGATTACTAAGCCAGTTTTGAACCCACCTTATAGTTGCCTTGTCAAACCCATATTTGATCAATTTTTCAATGAGGATCGCATGAGATACTTTGTCAAATGCTTTGCTGAAATCAAGAAATACTATGTCTACTGCATTTCCTTGATCAACCCATTCAGTGATTTTGTCATAAAATGAAATCAAGTTGGTCTGACACGACTTGTTTGATACAAACCCATGTTGACTACTGTTAATTATTGAATTCCTATCCAAATGCTGACATATGTGTTGTTTAATAATTTGTTCGAGAATCTTTCCTGGTATTGAAGTCAGGCTAACAGGCCTGTAGTTCCCTGGGTCTACCTTCTTCCCTTTTTTGAAGATAGGAACAACGTTTGCCCTTCTCCAATCGTCTGGGACTTCTCCTGTTCTCCATGACTTCTCAAAGATTACAGCAAGTGGTTCAGCAATTACCTCTGCTAATTCCTTCAGTACCCTAGGATGTAATCCATCTGGACCCGGGGACTTAAATTCGTTTAAGTTAGCTAAGCGTTCCCTTACTCTCTCAGTGTTGGTTTTGTGTCTTGATTCTCCTAGTCCTTCATCAGTACAGTGAAGGACTGTTGCATGTACATTATCCCTCTTGGAAAAAACAGATGCAAAATAGGAGTTCAGAACCTATACAGTTGATACAGTTAAATCAATGCCCTCTAGAGGTATCCACAAAATGAGAAATGAAAATCTATCATTTGATGTTTGTATTGTTAGTGTTACCATACTTGAAATTTAGGAAAAAATATTTTCCTGTTTAAAGTCTTATTTCCTGGGCAGTTTTTCTGCCACAGACTGACTTCAGCTCTTTGCACTGGATCTTTGGGTATTTGAGTGTGCATATATTCCCATGTTTCCTGAGGGTGCTGTACTGGCCACTGGCATTTCTCCTGCTGTCTACCTGCTAGCAGCTCAGTTCTGTTATTGTTGCTGTCGCCACAGTTTCTCCTGGCATAGTAAAAAAAAAAGCGAGCCATGCCAAGGTTTTTTCAGTCAGTTGATATACCATTGCCCTGGCAGTATGAGCAAAAATCTTTCACCTGTACAAGCTCATGTCGGAAACTCTGAAGGAGAAAAGGCTCAGAGACTTCAGAACCTGGCTGGGTCAGGTTTTTGAAACATGGCTGCACTTGTTCATCTTAGAGCGTGGAAGCAGAAAATGGTAAGAATGTGCATGCGTGCATGGCCATCACAAAGCTGTGAGGATGAAACTGTTGTGCAAGCTGTACTGAAAGGTGTTGTGTTGCTTGCTGCTGCTCTCAGCTGCCTGTCCCCCCAGCCTGAAAGATTGATACATCAGTCATTCATAAATTTGTCTAAGCCTTCCTTAAAGCCTTAAAGCCATCTATGCTGGTTGCTGTTACCACCTCTTCTGGCAGCAAATTCAGTAGACCGATAGGAAGCTGGTGACCGATAAATACTTCCCCTTGTTTGATCTGACTCTTCACAGTTTCTTCCACAGAAGTAGCACCAAATGTAGATAGACAGAGATATAAAATTTGTGTTGTATAGACACAAACGATGTGTTTGGAGAGGTATCTGACTGCTGGAGGGTGTGTAAAGGTTGAAGTGTGACCCCCTGGAAAAGCGCTAAACCCACCCTGCTTTAAGAAGTACCTTCAATTTTCTTTTTCAGGAATCCCTTGCATAAGACCAGAAGATGCTGAAGTTGCTAGAGATTTTTGCCTGCCCTTCCAAGAGGTCATTGAAACTCTACCAGATGGTTCAGAGAGATTGATAAACTCTGGAGAGGTTGGTGAGCATTCATTCCTGTTCCACTGTGCAGCTTGAAAAGCGTCAAAAGAACACATCTTGCCTGGCATTTAAAGTATTTGTTCTGAAATTTTAGGCAGGAGACATCACACACAAAAGGTATTTTTAATTTATTCAGAATGCATATACTTCCAAGCCATGGAGACCTGGAGTTTCTGGCTCTCCAGTGATTGGTCTGCTTTTGGAGAGAGCAAAACAGATATTGGCAGTTTTTATCACTCAGTTCAGATACCTTCTCACAGAATAAATAGAATAATTGAAACACTAACATTTGTGAGCTGAAGGTAGCTTCCAAGCCTTGACCTCATGCACTCTATCCTTCCAGGATTCCTAATACATCCTTAAACATGTGAAACAAAGGTGTGATTTTTTTTGCAAGCTTCGCAATTGTATATCTCAAATCATGAATTATGAATTAATGCACCAAATTTCCTTTTCCCCCTTTTAAAAAATGTTTTTTATCTTGTGCAAATAAGAGCAGTACAATAAAATAAAAAATAACTAAAAAGAGAAGAAAAACATAAATAGTATTAAACGTATAAGTATGAAAAAAGTTAGTTAAATCTAGGCCAGAGCAAATGGTACTTATGAGGACTTAACATTCTGTGTGTGTGTAAAAAGCTCTAGTCCTTAAGTTCATTGTTAACAATCTACGTTTAGTCTTTCCAACTTTGCACTCACCCCATATATGAGGAATCCATTGTTCTTGTTGTAAGGACTCCCCTGGCTATGAGGAAATGGATAAAATATATTGTAATTCCAAGCTAATTGCAGTTTATGAACATGGAGTTGAATCACGTTCCCAACACAGTGCTGTGCTAATTGTGGCAGGAAATGCTGCCTCTTCAGCTTCAGGAAACAATGCTTGAAGAATATGGCTCAGCTTGTTTGTTTGCTTCAGAAAGAAAGAGACAAAGTTTTTTGTTTGCATTTCTATTTCAACTTTGTTGGTGTGTGGTGGGTTGTGTATATATGGCAGTGCCTTGTCCACAATTGTTCTGTTATCTACAGAAGTATGCCTGATTTTCAGTGTGTCCTTCAAAGCTCTAGACTGAGATCATGTACCCCTAGTGCATTAAGGCTCTTTAAATACAATCATACAGATTGTATTTAAAGAGCCTTAATACACACACACACAGAACAGATTCATAAACACATCAGGAGGGAAAATAGACCACATTGGGTCATTGGACGTCTTTGGGCAACAGGGATGGTGGCACTACATCTGAATCAACTGTGGTGTTGCCACAGGTTAGGTTTTGTTACAGACTGACAACTTATAGGCCAAACCCATCTGTGATATCCATCAATAAACCATCTATCATTATACTTGGGTAAGACATTGATAATCTGTAGAATCTTCCCTTTCCCATTTGATGACCTGCGTTATTGCCTGAGGGAGAGCTTCTTTGCTCACATGAAGCCCTCCAGATGTTTTAAATTGTACCCCTAACCATTCTTTGCACAGTCCAGAATTTGTTGAGGTTGGAGGTCTATCAGCATCTCTAGGCAAACACGCTGTATACTCCCACTGTGGCTTCTAAAGGAGATGACTGATTAACTGGAAGGACAAAATGGAAATTAGAAATGAAGAAGCTTCATGAGATTGTTGATTCTTCAGAGGTCTCTGTAGGTGGAAAAAGATTTGCTGGTCTTAGCAATGTCTGTGTCTAGCATAGTAGTATGAATAGCAGGAGCATAAGCAGCTGTTTCCCCCCCCCCCTTCAGTTCACAGGTATGAGTCGACAAGAAGCATTAAATGCTATCACTCAGCGAGCCAAAGTCAAGGGAGTAGGAGGACACCTAACCAGTGACAAATTAAGAGATTGGTTGATCTCACGACAGCGTTATTGGGGTACTCCTATTCCAATAGTTCACTGCCAGAGCTGTGGTCCTGTTCCTGTTCCTTATGAAGACTTACCTGTGGAGTTACCCAATATAGCATCCTTTACAGGAAAGGGTGGCTCACCTTTAAATTCTGCTTCCGATTGGGTAAACTGCTCCTGTCCAAGGTGAGTACATAATGGCCTCCATTTTTTTTTATTTCAAAAATAGTATTTTAAATGACAAGTTTCTCAACAAAAGGCATCAGATTCTTAACATGTTTGCTAAATCTTTTCATTCAAAAGAAATACTCTAAGTGTTCTGCATTCATTTCCCCTGTTCCTACATTTCAGCTTAGCCTGTAAAAGGTTATGGTTTTCTTTGGGCTGGCAGCACTATATTCTTCTTTACAGCAAGATTATCTGTACTCCCGTCAGAAACGACGGTGGGGGAAGATCTCTCAGCTGACTTCGCTTTCTGTTATCTCTTGCTGAGGAAATGAAATCTTTTCTCAACTGTTTTGTGGGAGCCTAGAGTAAAGGCTGCTTTACTTGTTACAGTAGGTGCGTGCAGGAGAAAAACACGCTTCCATTTTAGTTTGCTGTGGATCTGTACCCCAGAAGATTATCTCTGTGTCGGAAAGTTGCAATGTGTGAAATCCATTTAAAACCAGTGTTTTCAGTATGAGCGGAGCTCCATTTTTATGGCAGGCAGCTGCCTGGATTATGGAAGAGATTTTATGCAGACCAAGGTTAAACCTTTTGTTTGCTTCACCAACAGACTATTTCAGATTTAGGAAATTACATATTCATTAGGGAAGCTGGATCTGTACTCAGCAGGACCACGTAGATGGCTGACAGGCATGGGCAGAAGGGAACAGAATTTCTCCATATCCTTCAAAGATCATTTCCTCATCATGAGTATAATGGAACATTGCTCTCGGCAGAGGTGACACCATGACTTCTACAGCATTAGGCTGCCTTGGTGCATCCGTAAGAGCTATCAGACTTTCACACTCCAGAACACAGAAGCTGTAAACCTCCCCATTTTTCTGAGCATTCAAAGGCTAGTGAACAGACTTATTTCTGATCAGGAGGTTGCTCAGAATATTACTCAGAAACATTTGTTCCTTTTGTTTTGTGGAGAGTCACCCGAGATTCAGAAGAACTCATGTACCGCATTAGCAACTTGTAATGAAGAAATATCTTTTAGTGTATCTCTTGCTTTAGAACAGAAATGGTAATAAACTAAAACATAAGTATTGCAAGGTGTTGTTGTTGATGCTTGTTAGGTATCACTGAATCGTGACCATCTCATGGTTGTCTGCATCGACTCCTCCATAGGTAGCAACCCCATGCAGTTTTCTTGATAGAAATACGGGAGTGGTTTGCTGTTGTCTGTTCTTTGGAGAACCTGGGGATCGAACCAGCAACCCTCTACTTTCCAGGCAGTTTGCTTTACTATTGAGCTACAGCCCTGGGGTCCTCTTATAAGAACAAGGCCTAGATAATTTCAATACCCAGTTTTCAACCTCAGGTTGTTTACACTGATAGTTGATACCTGTATTAACTGTAAAAAAATAACTGAAGTCTTTATCCAGTTGTAGGTACTGAATCACATGATACATCCATCTTGTACCACTTCAGAATTCTGATGGATGATAAACTGCATATTTGAATGCTCCCACCAATTTATTCCACTGATGGTAGTATTGCAATCTGGCTTTGCAACCTGAATCCTTGGCTCTGGGAAACCTGAAGGGGGAGGCAGCTTACGGCTACCTTGATCGTGGCTGCAGTCCTGAGAACCACAGCGATACTTGGTTACAACCCAAGGACTGCAATGATACTTGGTACCAGTAGTTACTGGTACGATCACCAGGTGTTGCGAAAGTAAATCCCTTATAAGCTACCGGCATGCCTATAAGAGATCACCATGTGCTCCTATGGTGAGTTAAAGGCAGAGAGCACTGGGGGAAGAAGTTAGGCAGGAGACAAGATGAGCTGGAAAGAGAGCCTTTATTTCTCTGCAGAGCTTTTTATAGCCCCCACAAGAAGGCGGAGAAGGAAGTGACCTCAGGAGAAAATCCCGGGAGGTGATAGGTGGAGTGCATCAGCTGGGCAGGTCAGAATGTCACATCCTGTGGCAGGCAGGAAGCGAAGGTTGTTCTCTACGCAGGCCATGCGGCTGGGCAGCCATTCTGCCCTCAGGCTAAGAGTCCAGCCCCTGCTGGTTTCAGGTGTGTACTGCAAGCTTATGGAAGCAGGGAGATTCCTTTTACCCTGAGGCTTGAGAAGCTGGTGGAAAAACCTGGGCAAACTTGCAATTGCTACATGGTAGAAAATTAATAGGTTGATGAGAAGCACATATCCAAATTGTTTTTAAAACTTTTTATATTAAAATACTTAAAATATTTTGTAGACTTACTGCTTTGGACTTCCTTATTAGGTATCAAAGCCGGTATGCTAAAACCTCATACCAGACAAAGCAAAACCTCTGCTTAAGTATATACAGCATGAATGGGCCATTCTTTTTTGTATGCAGGTATTTCTTCCATTGATAAAGCAATGAAAGATAGGGATCCCATCCCCACCTGAATTCTGAAATAGTACAGATCAAATTGAATTGTCATATATTCTCTCTGAACATATTGATCATTTTTAAATAACCACAACTCAGCTGTCTCTGGGGCGTTTGGGAAATGGTTTGCTAGGTCAAAGAGGTGTTCAGTAAGGATGTTGAAAACAAATGGAGATCCACTAAATTTAAAATGTCTTCTCTTCCAATTATGGATTCACTGTAAAGCTGCAAGAAAGATGTGCTGGTATTCTATCTCTAAACAAATAATTCAGTCATGAATCAATGAAGTCCAATATTGTGTGACTCTTTGAATACTCCGTGGTCTTTTTTCCAATGCTTCTTGTGACATTTTAAAACTAAAGCCCAAAGGAAAAATAGCTCCCTGTGCAGTTTTGTCGATAAGTTGGCCCCAGACTAAGTTAGTAGCATTTCATTGCCATTGAAATGATAAACTTTTAAGTAATTATAACTTCACAATGATTTTGTTTTGATATATGGGCAACTAACCTAGTTTGGAGGCAGATCAATTACCTGTATGTTAATGTGTTATGTAGAAAGTCATATTCTTATTACATTGAACCTGCTGGACTAGTTGAGATTTTGTCAAGCTGACGATAAGTTTCAGAATCCTTTGTAGTAAAATAGAAATGGTGTCCATTGTTTATCTGTGTGTAATCCCTCATCCCACCTATTTCTTTGGAACTTCAAGACCTTGATGGAAATGTTGATAAAAGTAGTAAAATACTCTTAATATTTGATAAGTGTCGAGCATTAACATCAGTTCAATAGAATTAAGACTCACTGAATGTATATCCAGAGAATGTGGATTATTGTGATCAACTGTTTCATATTTAGAAAAGAAGAAAACTAAAAACCAATCAAAACATTCATCAGATCAGCAAAAACCAATTTGAATTTGACAGAATAGCATTTCTGATTTTCTTACTTCTTATGTGACTTGAGGATCATCTGAAACTTCACTTTGCCCACCAGGTTAGAAGCTAGGTATGTGGAAGTGAGAATCACATAACTGTAGCACATAATTGGCTGATCATGGGTTCTTTTCTCTGTAGGGAGCATTAGCAAAATGTCAGGTGAATAAAACTCCCCGACTACTCGCTTTTATTTTAGCAGAGCTAAACTACTAATTTCTTTTTCTCAGATGCCAGGAGCCGGCAAGGAGAGAAACAGACACTATGGACACATTTGTTGATTCTGCTTGGTATTACCTGAGGTACACTGATCCTCATAACACTGAGAAGTAAGTGATTTTGGCATCCTGTATTCCACTGGAATGGCATATAATCCTAAAACCTGGAAGTATTTTCCCAGCCCTGACTGTAAGGAGAGACAAAATTTCCCTGTATCTAATATTTTTGTCTTCACTATATTCTGACTGCAATGAAAGATTCCTACATCATTATCTTCCTTTCTAAGAAATCAAAAAATTAAGGTCCAGGCTGTTTTAAACTATATTAGTTTCATGCAGTCTCTGACATGATATGACCCTCTTACCATTTTAGAGTGCATTCAGAATACATGATATTTTTGACAGGCCCTCCCCCCTTTTCAGTATCACTCCTGGCAACTCAAAAGATGATTTGAGAATGAGAAGGCTACATTTGAGGCACCATCTGTACAAAGTATCTGAAAGGTCTCTTTTCTCTAAGGCCTAAAGATCTTCTGAATATCCTTCAGCATAGTAAAAACTGAAAGAGATTGCCAAGAGCTCCAGAAGGATCTCTTAGTGTTGGGTGAGTGGGCAACCAAGTGGCAAATGTGCTTTAATCTTAATAAGTGCAAAGTAATGCACATCAGGGCCAAAAGTCCAAACTATGTCTATAAACTGATGGGGGCCGGGCTTTCTGCAGTACACCAGGAAAGGGATCTCAGGGTTCCGGTGTACAGTTCAATGAAGGTGTCAGCCCAGTGTGCCGCAACAGCGAAAAAAGCTAATTCAGTGCTGGGAATAATTAGGAAAGGAATAGAAAGCAAGTCAGCACGTGTCATTTTGCCTATCTATAAATCTATGGTGAGGCCACATTTGGAATATTGTGTACAGTTCTGGTCACCACGCCTCAAAAAAGATATTGTGGAAGTGGAAAAGGTGCAGAAAAGAGCAACCAGAATGAATAAGGGGCTGGAACACCTCCCTTACGAAATCAGGCTGCAACTTCTAAGCTTCTTCAGCCTAGAAAGACAGCGTTTAAGAGGGGACCTGATTGAAATACATAAAATCATGCACAGTATGGAAAAGGTGGATAGAGAACTTTATTTTCTCTGTCACACAACACTAGAACCAGGGGCCATTCTATAAAGCTGTTGGGTAGGAGAATCGGATCCGACAAGGGAAGTATTTCTTCACCCAGAGGGTCATTGGTCTATGGAATTTGCTGCCAGAAGAGGTGGTAACAGCTACCAGCCTAGATGACTTTAAGGAAGGGCTATACACATTTATGGATGGCAGATTACCGATGGCTACTAGAATAGATGCCTAAGTATATCTAAGTAAATTGCTGGAGACCTTTGAGAGGCCCTTTTCTGAGATAGTCTCAGGCTTCGAATGATCTTCTAAGGCAGCGGTTCTCAACCTTCCTAATGCCGGGTCCCCTTAATGGAGTTCCTCATGTTGTGGAGACCCCCAACCGTGCGGGCAGAGCAGCTGGGAGGTGGGAGGGAGGGGTGGTGGGAGACTTGTCGCGGCCCCTCTGAAAAGGTAGTTCGACCCCCAAAGGGGTCCCGACCCCCAGGTTGAGAACCACTGTTCTAAGGTGTGTCAGATCTCTTTACCCATACCTTCAGCTGGAGAGAGAGAGTTCTCATGATCTTCTGAATAATATTCTGTGTAACTGATTTTAATTATTGTCTTTTTGTATTTTAATTGCTGTAAACTGTCCTGAGACCTCTTATATCAATGTAAACATAAATAAATGCAAGAAATTAATAGGTAAGCCTGGGACCCAGAGGAGGTAAAGTTGTGGATTAGCCTTTTCTTTACACTTTTGACTGATGCAGGTATTGGCCTTCTTTGAGCATCAGCTGAAAATACTGACATCATCTGCAGCATTTAGCGATCATGTTGCTTCTTACTTCTTCAGCTTGGGTCAGAAAGATCTGTCGCCTCAGGGATGTAGGTAATTTTTGCTTTTTGGAAGAAAGATCGCCTGCCTTCAGACTGCTGAGAATACAAAACAAGGTCTAGTACAAGGCACAGGATTTTTAAGTAGGAAAGCCTCTTTTTTAAAAAACTAAAATACATTAAATGTTACAGATTTGTCATCCTTGCATATGGGCGCAATTATGTAGCAAAGATAAGAGCTGGAATCAGCTCACTGGTTTTAAGTAAAGAAGCATTCCTGTTATTTTGTAATCAGCAAGTATGATTGCCCGGTATGTGCTTTCAGCAGCAAATCATGAAAAATCTCCAGGATAGTAGAGCTACGTAATGTAGAATAATAATGCCTGATAGTATAATACTGAGTGGGTTCCGCCAGTACCCTGAGTTGAGGGTACTTCAGGATCGTAGGAGGCGTGATGCTCACTCCATTTGGAAGCCTTGCTTTCGTTTCCCAAATCACGCTTCACCTGCAATTTTCTGCCCTTTTCAAGCGTATAGTTTATAGTTTAGCAGCCTCATATGCACACCTGAGTAAAATGGACAGAGCTGTAACCGTTTGCTGCAATTCAGATATACCCAGGAGATAAGAAGATTTGTCTTACTGAAGCACTGTGTTTTAAAGTTCAAATCAGGGTAGCGATTGAATATTAAGGATTTGTTTTGTTGTAATACTGTATAATGAAGTCTTGTTGCCCCCTTCTGGCAGAATCTAGTTTGAGGTCCCTGTTCCCCTGTGTTGATTTTTAGTAACTGTTGGTTAACTCGGCTGCTTCCCATTGCCTTGATTCTTCTTAACATAATCTATTGTTGTTTTTGCTTATAGACCTTTTTGTAAAGATTTGGCAGACTACTGGATGCCTGTAGATCTGTACATTGGTGGAAAGGAGCATGCGGTCATGCATTTGTACTATGCCAGGTTCTTCAGCCATTTTTGCCACAATCAGAAGATGACAAAACACAGGTAGGCAGAAATGCCCACTGGAAGTGGAATCTGGACCTGAGTGGAAAAGGTGCTACTTGAAAAAAAGGTGGGATTTGTGGTGGGAGTGGTGGTGGTTTCTTACCCTCACAAAATCACACATTTCCCAGTGTCCACATGTGGTATCCTCCAAGCGTTCTAGGGACTAAGCAAATGGCATTATAGATGTTACCAGTAGGGGTGTCCATGAATATTTGAAGATATTTGAAATTCGATCGAATCTGCCCAAATGTTGACATTCAAATTCGAGTTGAATGTCCATACATTTGAGTATAAAGATTCAAACAGTTTTTGAATTTTGGATCTGTTTGTTCAGATTATCTAGCCATTCGCATTCAAACATTTGTATGAATCCGTACGGGCGAAAATGGGTTGTATATGGGATAACTACGGGATGCACACAGATGCGTACGGGATGCCTAATGATGTGTATGGGTATATACAAATGTCAGCATTTGTGAGTGCGAATTTGAATCAAAAATTCAACCGAATAGATTCAATTTTGCTTAATTAGGATCAAATTTGGTTAATTTAGAATTTTAAAGATTTGAATCAAATCAAATTTTCAGGTATTCAGTTTGAATTGAATCAAATCCTGAAAGTTTCATTCCTGCATACCCCTGATTGCCAGTGATATTTCCTCTGCTATCTATGATCCTTCTCACCCATAAGAACATAAGAGAAGCCTTGCTGGATCAGGCCACAGCCCATCTAGTCCAGCATCCTGTCGCACACAGTGGCCCACCAAATGGTCATGGACTTCTCAAGCAAAGACAAGGACAAACCTTTGCCTGCTCTCGAATCCCAGCAAATGGCCTTAGAAGCGCCCCGCTTCCCCCCTCCCCCAGCCTGAAAGATGCACCTAGGCATTCATTCTAGTAGCCATTGATACATCTGTCGTCCATAAATTTGTCCAACCCTACCTTAAAGCCATCCAGACTGGTAGCTGTCACCACCTCTTAGAATCATAGAATGGTAGAGTTGGAGGGGACCTCCTGGGTCATCGAGTCCAACCCCCTGCTCAAGGCAGGATCTCCTAAACCATCTCAGACAGATGGCCGTCCAGTCTCTGCTTGAAGACCTCCATCGAAGGGGAACCAACCACCTCCCGTGGCAGCCTGTTCCACTGGTTGATCACTCTTACTGTTAGAATTTTTTTCCTAACATCTAAACTAAATCTTTTCCCCTGCAGTTTCACCCCATTGTTTCTAGTCCTTCCTTGAGAGAGTGAGAACAGGGCTGATCCCTCTGCCCTGTGACAACCCTTGAGGTATTTGTAGACAGCTATCATGTCTCCTCTCAGTCCTCTTCCGGCAGCACATTCCATAAACCGATGACCCTCGGGTGAAGAAATACTTCCCCTTGTCGGATCCGACTCTCCTACCCATCAGCTTCATAGAGTGTCCCCTGGTTCTAGTGTTGTGTGATAGAGAAAAGGAATGTTCTCTATCTTCAAATGAAAGAAAGCTCACTAGTTTTCCGGAGCTTGGACAGGGGACAAAAGAAATACCAGGAGCCCTCTCTGTTGCAAACATACAGACTATCTTTGGTAGCATTAATGCTACCACCTTCTTGTGGCAGAGCTTTGGTGAGGGGCTTCCAGTGAATGGGAACTTTCTGGTCTTCAGTGTACTCTTCTGACTACATGGAACCTCTACACCTCAGCTTGTCCAAAAACAGTTCAAGAGTGTTTTTGCATCCATGTGTGTTTATGTATATGTGTGCACATGTGCAGCCTCAGACAGAATGGCTTCTAAGGCATCTTAAAGAATTCTCTGTGCTCTTTCCTCCGTGTTCCTTGCATGCAGGTATAATTGAGGCCACACAGCATGGCTTTTTATTGTCTTGTTGTCTGGAAAAGCCCTTCGTGCTCGGAGTGTAATAAAAGCTTTTAGGAGGAAGAAAAATTACACGTTACTTTATCTTGCCACAAGGCTGTGGACACAGTGTGAAGGATAAAAGTCGTGATGTACTCCTGCATTATCCGTGAGATGTATTATTTAGTCTCACAGTAACCTCTACTCAAATCGGCTGTTCATAAAAAAATGTTTCAGTAAATAATTTTTAAAAAAAAACAACGCTCTGAGGAGGACTATCAGACTTGACGGGAAAATGACCCTGTTGTCATATGCACAAATGTTCTAAACATTTGAAATTTGATCGTATTCAATTGAATGTGGGCGTTCGAGTTCGAATAGAATGCCTACATATTCATATTTAAACATTGGAACGAATTTTGAATGTTCTTAAACATTCGTTCAAATGATTTGAAACATTCGAATGTACCTGTACGCATTTGTGCCGACAGTATGGGACGAAAACAGGATGTGTACAAAATGCATACAGATACATATAACACATACGAACGTCGTTGCCATTTGTATCTTCAAATAAGAATGTTGAGGACATTGATTGATTCGAATTTGAATGCAAAAAAAGTTCGTGCACATCCCTAGTTTGTTGTAGTATGGGGCAGAGCTTAATGCTTTTCAAAGGTACTTAAAAATTGCTCTGATACTCTTCCCTCCTTTTCCGTTTCTACCAAGTGTCTGAGGCAAGCAGATACCCCTGCATAGGCATAATAATAGAAGAGGAGCATGAACTTGTGCCTGGACTTTGCAGAAAATGTCCACAGTAAATGTTCACAGCATGGATAAGTAGGGATGAATTGACTTTTGGATGGATGTACTGAAGCGAACAGTGAATGATAAGCTTTCTGATTTGCTTTATTTTTATAGTGTACCATAGAAGTGAAAGTGACCCATATAGTAATAGTAAGTAGGGGTTAAATGAATGCAGTTTTTGGGATTTGATTCGGTTAGAACAGCAGTTCTCAACCTTCCTAGTGCCGTGACCCCTTAATGAAGTTCCTCATGTTGTGGGGACCCCCAACCACGGGGGCGGAGCAGCTGGGAGGTGGGAGGGAAGGGCAGCGGGAGGCTCATCGCGACCCATGTGAAAGGGTAACTCGACCCCCCAAAGGGGTTCCGACCCCCAGGTTGAGAACCACTGGATTAGAATCAAATCTCCAAAAATTCCATTTGATTTGAATCTTTAAAATTCGAATTTACCCAAATTTGATTCAAATTAAGCAAATTCAAATCTATTCAGATTTTCAATCTGAATTTGTACTTACTCGAATGTCGACAACATTCTTATGTGCCTGTACTCATCGTTACGCACCCCGTACACATCCATACATGTCTGTATGCATCCTGTAGTTATCCTGTATGCAACCTGTTTTTGTACATGTGTACGGATGGAGGAAAGATGTGTATATGCAGGTACGCATGGTGTACGAACCCATACACATACGAATGTCCAAATAATTCAAACAAATAGATTTGAAAATTCAAAATTCGTTTGAATGTTTCAATTTGAATTTATGGACATTTGATTTGAATTCAGATGTTGAAATTCAGATGAATTGGATCAAATTTCGAATGTCTTTGAATATTCGTGCACATCTCTATTTAGTAAGTGCTTATAATTAGGAGACAAGAAAAGGTTTTTAAAAAAACCTTTCTATTGCAGTATAGTTATTTTTATAGTTATTTTTATCTGTTTTGAATTGGTACTCATATGTTGTGATCTATATATTTTCACTTTATTTTTTTCCCCTGCTTGTTCATTTTAATTTGCAGAATATGCCCAGAGGATGGTGAAAATTGCCTGAGCTGGCAGTTATTTTTGCAGGGAAATTATTTTGATTCGAGGGGCCATTCCCATTAGGGAAAACGAAAGGAGAGCAGTTGTGGGAGTGTGGATAGAAAACTGATAATTACTTGAATTGGTATTGAAAATTAAGCTACAGTGTTGAGTACTTTGGCGATGGGAAAATGAAAGTTGGAGGAAGCTCTTCAGCATATGTTGTCCGCAGGAAACGTTTGTGCTTCCGTGTGAACCATAAGAGGGAGCTATTATTGTAATAAACAAGTAGCTGATTGTAAACTCTGAAATAAGGGAAATGTGGCAGAAGATAGATTTGTTGTGATGCACCATCGGTTCATCTTGTTTAGTTTATTATGGTTTCAGAGCAGCACTGGCTACTTTCCAGACTTCCATGGGCTCTTTCTGGGCGATCCTTCCTTCCCATTCCTTAGCCTCTTGCCTTTTACAAACAAGTATCTGCTTTTTCAACTCCCATACATGGTAAAATATTTTATGTTTTTAAGCAACATCTGTCCCTGCAAACGAATATGAGCTGAAAACTTGACTTGTATCAACAAGAGAACATGTGCAAATTAATGCTATGTCATTAAAGATAAACCTTCTTTGAAAAATTATCTCCAATCTGCAGTCTTGCATAACTTTCCCCCATGTTTTACTTAAGCAGACTTCCCATGTAGGGCAAACACGGTTATTTTTAGGATAAAGGGGCCTTCATTTGGGATAGGATATTGCAACTGTTTCTTTCTATCCTTCTTATTCTCTGACATGAAATTCTTTAGTTTGGGAAATGAGCAAACCATGTATACTTGCTGCACAGTGAAAGTGCTGTATGAATCCTAGGACTCTGTCTTACGTTATGTGGCCTAAAGCCCATGCTAGAACTACTACCTGTAGCATTGTTGCTCAGATTTGGGAGCACTATCCTAGGGTACAATCACAGCATGACAGCTCTGCCCTGTGGTATGGCACATGCCCAAGGATGTAAATTCCACAGGAGGTAAGAACATAAGAGGAGCCCTGCTGGATCAGACCACAGCCCATCTTGTCCAGCATCCTGTTGCACACAATGGCCCACCAATTGCCTGTGGGCATCTCAAGCAGAGACAAGGGCAAACTTCCTCCTGCTCTCGAGTCCCAGCAAATGGCCTCTCCCCTGATTCAGGGGTACTACTCTGACCCTTTCAACAGTACTTTTGTTTCTGCAGTTGAATCTCTATGCATCTTTAGGTTCTGATCCATGTGGGCTATTTGTGACATATTCCTCCAAGTTTCAAATGATTCTCAGAACAGTTCACTTGAGTTTGATAAACAGAAATGCCCCCCAAATGATACAAGAAGACAATATTGCTCAAGCTAAAGCGACCTGCGAAATCAGTAGCAGAGCTGTGCTGAAACAGATTGGCAGCTTGTCTAGTTCAGTTTCTCTTTCTGGCAGTAGCTAACAATCAGCTTGAATTACAAGACCATGTATGAGACACCTTTAATTCTAAGTCTGTAGCTCATAAGATTAAGGTAGCCAAGGTAGTTGGAACATCATTATTAGTTACGTGCATAAATAAACAAGTAATCTTTATTTAATTAGTTATGGGTGTTTTTCCACTGCACTAGAAGTACCCATTAAGTACCTATTAATGGGTACAAAAATGCCATTACGTACCCATTAATGGGTACTTAATGGGTACTTTTAGTGACAGTGGAAAAACACCCTATGTCTAAGGAGAGTTACATACATTTATAACCCAAAATGTGTCTTATGGGAGCTCAAATAAGATAGAGGTCAGATAGATATATAGAGTTCCAGTTCTTCATGAAGCTGATGGGAAAACCCAGCACAGCTTCCAAGGGCTCTTTGGAGGCAGCAACTATGCATTGGGTCATCCAAATGTGGACTTCTCTATTCTGCTGCATCAATGATGAGCTTCCCCACCTCCCTGCTCCATTCCACCATGCCCTTCTACCATGCCGATACTGAGCCCCCCTCCTTTCCCGCTCTTCTCCTCCCTCGAGCCCTTGTGGAACTAGAAAAGGTGCAGAGAAGGGCAACCAGAATGATTAAGAGGCTGAAACACCTCCCTTACGAAATCAGGCTGCAACGTCTAGGCCTCTTCAGTCTGGAGAGGCGGCGTTTGAGAGGGGACCTGATTGAAGTATATAAAATTATGCACGGTATAGAAAGGGTGGATAGAGAAAATTTCTTTTCTCTGTCGCACAACACTAGAACCAGGGGGCACTCTATGAAGCTGATGGGTAGGAGAATAAGGTCTGACAGGGGGAAGTATTTCTTCACCCAGAGGGTCATCGGCTTATGGAATGTGCTGCCGGAAGAGGTGGTGACAGCTACCAGTCTAGATGGCTTTAAGGGTAGGGTTAGACAAATTTATGGACGACAGATGTATCAATGGCTACTATAACGAATGCCTAGGTGCATCCTTCAGGCTGAGGGGGGGAGGAACTGGGGCACTTCTAAGGCCATCTGCTGGGACTCGAGAGCAGGAGAAGGTTTGTCCTTGTCTCTGCTTGAGATGCCCGTGAGCATTTGGTGGGCCACTGTGAGCGACAGGATGCTGGACTAGATGGGCTGTGGCCTGATCCAGCAGGGCTTCTCTTATGTTCTCTTATATTCACGACACTCCCTGACATTCCAATGATGAGGTCTTCTCCCTCCCTGCTCAGCTCCTCCCGCTGCACCTGGATGGGTTTGTTTGCCTTACTCACTCGCTGAAGTAAAGATAGGGGTGGGGTGGGGTGGCATCGGCGAGGTGACTAGGGGGTGTGGGTTCAAATAGAGCCACGTTTGTGGGGACGTCAAGCAGTCTTGACCTTTAATGACCTAAAAGATTGACATCTCTAATTGTGCGATGACTAGAGACGGGTGAAGTGTTCTGCTACTGTGTGGGGTCTGCGAATGTTTATGTGTGTCTGGAGCACCCTGTGTTATGAAAGAGGTAGTGGCATCATTTGCATACAAGATGGTCCCCAAAAATTCCTTAATAGATACAGTGGGGATACAGCAAAATTATGGAGGAGCCAATTTTCCGGGAGGAAGATGTCAGAATAGTAAAACAAAATGATTTTAAAAACCTCTGTTCTCGGAGTACTCAGTGTAATATTCCTTCACCAAAACCATTCAGGTACATGGTATATAAAAAGTAATTTGACTGCTTCTTTTAGTGGAATTCTTTTTCTGTCCTCAGAGAGCCGTTTTACAAACTTCTAGTTCAAGGTCTTATAAAAAATCAGACATTCAGCCTAGCAACAACTGGTGAATATCTGAAGAGAGATGAAATTGATTTCTCTGGTAAGTGAGATTGTTATGGGTGTCAGTCTGCACAGAAAGTCAAAGGCACAGTTTTTGTGAAATATCTAGCAGCTGAGGAGAAGTTCACTGCCTGTGAACCTGGGATATGGCTTATCTGAATCCGCATTAATGAAGATTTAATCCACTTCACTCTACAAGTGTAAACCAGATATCTACCTCTGAAATATGCCCTCCATGTTTGGACAGAATCCTACCGTGATGTTTTTGGTAAAGTACAGAGGCAGCTTTTCTGGTCTGGCTTGGTAAATATTGCTGTTTCAATTCTGTTTTGTCTCTTGCTATCAAATTTAAAAACTTATTACAAGAGGAATACTATTTATTCATTCCAGCCTAGTGTTTAACTTTTTTGCCCATGGTGTTGTGGGTGAGAAGAGAGATTCTTTGCTGTCCTTCAGTGAGGAAATCATTTCCTAGCTGAACCGGGTTTCTGCTTTTCTATGTTTACCTTCTTGGCCATTGATACATGAGATGACCTCTTGCCCAGTGACTGTATAGTACTGCCGCTACCCAAGTCCTTGACACCCAAATCTTCCAGCAGTTTCAGGGATCCTATCATGAAGCTGTTTGCCTCATCTTTTTTAAAGATTTAGACCACTTAGCCATACCTGACAGTCCTGCGCTGTAGCTATTACACTCTCCACTGTAATAGA
Organism: Aspidoscelis tigris stejnegeri; assembly: GCA_023333525.1. NCBI lineage: Eukaryota > Metazoa > Chordata > Lepidosauria > Squamata > Teiidae > Aspidoscelis > Aspidoscelis tigris. The sequence continues at coordinate 22,936,197 of JALMGA010000008.1, forward strand.
CATGGTCTGGTCTTTAGAAGGACAATGCAATTATAATTGATCAGTTAGAAATAAGAAAATAAATTTATATATTTATTAATTACAGGATTTTATATCATCCTTCACCACAGCCTCAGGCTATAAAAATAAAATAAAGCACTACAACATTGTTTAAGGCCTGTGAGAGCAAATGCAGTTTCACCAGGTACTTAAAAGCATAACAGTGTTCACCTGGCAGTTCTCCCCTGAGAGGTCATTCTATGAAAAGGAGGTCACTATGAGTAAAACGCTTATCCTAGCAACCATCCCACAAAACCCATCAATGGATGGGTATAACCAGAAGAGATTCCACTGACCATCCTAGATCTTTAAGATATTTGGGACTTGAGATATATAGGGTGTCATTTGTCAACATTAAAAACTTGAATTGGATTCAGACACCACTAGGGAGCCAGTGCAGCTGGTTAAGGACAAATTTATGTTCCTTTGACTAGAAATGCCTGTTGGAACGCTAGCTATCACATTTTCCACAAGTTGGAATATCTCAACCATTTTTCAAGTGTTACTCCCCATAAGCATGTTGATCTTTCATTTCAGACAGCTGTGTAGATGTTCCTCTTTTTTTGACTTACGACTTTGCCATTTTTGTGAGAAGAAATCAGAAAAGCAGCCTGTTAAACTGTTTTTGAGATCTATATACCAAACGTAACTAGTCTCCTCTGTGTTCTATCGCTTAGGTCCTGAACCGGTTCACATACAAACCAAAGAGAAGCTGCAGGTGACATGGGAAAAAATGAGTAAATCCAAGCACAATGGAATAGAACCTGAACAGATTGTCCAGAAATATGGAATTGATGCAGTCAGACTCTACCTCCTATTTGCTGTGCCTCCAGAGCAAGATATTTTATGGGATGTAAAGAGTAAGATTTCTTCCCACCAACCAAATTCTTGAGATCGCTTTGGACCTTTATTTGTTCAGAATGACTCGGCGTGTCTAACAGAACTCCTAGATTAATGCGGTTAATTGATTTGTTCACTTTGAGCAAAACTCCTGTTTGAGGGATTCTATGATCTTTCTTTTGGAAGTTTCCTCTTTGATACATTCCATTCTGTCTCTGACATCCTGGCCTCAGCAATACATGGGAGAGCTTTGGACAATTTTTTGATGCTTCCCCACCCCCACCCATCTAAATTTGTGTCTGAAGCTGCTATAAGCACTCTTCTGAGTAGAATACTGTATAAACCCATGACAGATTATTCTTTATACCCATCCTAAGATGCAAGCCACACTGCCGATGATGGTAAGACTGAGTTCATCCAGTCCCCAACATCTTTTAAAAAACATTCAGACCAGATATGTGCCTGTTTTAGCCTTTGTTTGGAACACGGTGTTGTGGTCGACTTTTGCTTTACTCCATACTTGCATTTGGCAGAATAATAGGAAAACAGTGAAAGAGAATGTGAAGGGTCCAGAGTGTGATGCAATGGGCTGAGTTTCTCTTTGGCAGCTTCTCCCCCTTAAATCTTTTTTCTTTTCTTTGTTTCCTGCTGCCCTGCTTTTTTTGAGAGAGAGACTAGCAGAGGTATCCTTCATGTGTGTATTAAGTCGTGAAGGCTGTCCCTTTAGGGTTATGATGAATGCGCTCGTTCTTCCAACGTCAGCCAGCTGGGTATCAGTAGAATTATACGCATATTTAGCCACATAAAGGTGTTTTTGAGTTTAGAACTGCTTGCGTTTAGAACTGTTGCCCGACCAGTCTGTCATAAGAGACCAACCTCTTTGATTCTTAATTCTGATAAGTTGAAAACAAATGTTGCTGCAAACTCATTTTCCTTAATCAAGCAGAATCAAGCAGTTTTGTGTTTTATCCACACGTGGATTGTGTGTGAAGGGAACCTCTTTGGGAAGGCATTCCTGCCACCAGCTCCTTTCAAGTATGGGAGTGGCTGTCACAGAGCAGAGGGATTGTCCCTATTCTCACTCGCACAAGATGGGAGGACTAGAAACAACAGTATGGAATTTCAGGGGAGTCAATACAGATTAGATATTCGGAAAAACTTCCTGATCAGTCAATGGAAGAGATTGCCATGGAATGTAGTGAGTTCTCCTTCACTGGAGGTCTTCAAGCAGAGGCTGGATCTACTTCTGTTTGGGATGGTTTAGGAAATCCTGCACTGAGCAAGGGGTTGATGACCCCCTAGAGCAGTGGTTCTCAACCTTCCTAATGCCGTGACCCCTTAATGGAGCTCCTCATGTTGTGGAGACCCCCAACCATGGGAGTGGAGCAGCTGGGAGGTGGGAGGGAAGGGCGGTGGGAGACTCCTCGCGACCCCTCTGAAAGGGTAGTTCGACCCCCAAAGGGGTCCCGACCCCCAGGTTGAGAACCACTGCCCTAGAGGTCCTTTCCAACTCTATGATTGTATGATTCTGTTCTCTGAAAGCAAAATAAGACACACATTTCCAGAATATTTTACATATAGTGAATAACTGTAATTGCATTAAACCAGGGATAAATCATTTTACTAACTTTGGTATGTAATTTTGTTGTGAGTCAAACTTAAAATGCTGACTTATGGCAAGGCAGTGGTCTTCAAAGTCTTTCCCCCCACTCTGACAGTTGCTATCTTAGTCTAAGCTAATGAAAACCTCTCTGTCCTGCCATTTTTCACTCAGCTGACGCATTGCCTGGGGTACAAAGATGGCAGTTTCGCCTCTGGCAGTTAGCAACCAAACTTATTGAAGCTCGAAATTCTGGAACTCTGCCCAGTCCTGAGCTACTCATTCAGAAAGAAAAAGCTGAAGCCAGAAGTATTTGGAAGCATAAAAACTACACAGTCTCTGAGGTTAGAAGGAATTCTGATTATTCTAAGCATTGGGTTATTTTGCTTCTAGAGGTGTCTTGATGCTGGTCATAGTCGGCTTTAACTGTATAATTTCTTAGTTTAGCAAAATATTTGTTTTTTTCACTGTATAATGCTCTCCTTTATAATCTGCATATAAGTATGTGATAGTTCTGATATGACTTCTCAGTTAGTTCTCAGCAAGGCCTCTTCAGCCTGGAAGGACAGCGTTTAAGAGGGGACCTGATTGAAGTATATGAAATCAGGCACGGTATAGAAAAGGTATAGAACCTAGGGCACACTATGAAGCTGATGGGTGGGAGAGTCAGATATGACAAGGGGAAGTATTTCTTCACTCAGAGGGTCGTTGATTCTGTGAAATTTGCTGCCAGAGGAGGTAGTAACAGCAACTAGCCTCAATGGCTTTAAAGAAGAGTTAGACAAATTTATGGATGACAGATGTATCATTGGCTACTAAAATGGATACCTAAGTACATCTTTCAGGCTATAGGGAACAAACACGGCACTTCTAAGGCCATTTTCCTGGGATTCGAGAGCAGGAGGAGGTTTGCCCTTCTCTGTGCTTGAGATGCCCATGGGCAATTCGTGGGCCACTGTGTGAGACAGGATATTGAACTAGATGGGATGTAGCCTGATCCAACAGGGCTCCTGTTATGTTCTTAGTATTTTAAAGAGAGGCCCATTAAAAGCAAAGCATAATGAAAGGAAGAACCAACAAATATTTCTTGGTAGTTGAAATCTCAGCTGGAACTGCTGGTTTGGTTTTGATCCTGACTACGGCAGGACACACTTTTAGCAGCTTCTAGTGCCAGCAAGAAATACTTGGCAGAGCTGATTTTCTCCATCTCTCATCATTAGTTTTGCATTTATTGAGCTTCCATAGAAGACGTTCCAACTGATCTGTGGAGTTAAATAAATACATGTGAATGCAGTGTGGCATACAATAACCATCTCAGAAGAATCCAAAAAGCCACTCAGGGCTGAGACCAAGCTCTTGTGTCAACTATGTTAAAAAACCACAACAGTATCTTCCTTCTCTATTTAAAATTAGGTCCACATTATATATGGCAAAGTCTTCTTGCAATATTCTTTTGTTTCAAAAATATTTTGTGTACTTACAAGTGTGGGCTTAATTTTGTGGTGATTTAGATTCTCATTGTATTCATATATCATAGTGCTTTTCCAGATCTTCTAATACTTTTAATATGTTGATTTTAGGTGGTTTAAGGTTTTGTATTGTTTTAATGGCTTTTCACTGAATGTGCACTGTCCTGAGATGTTTATGGATGGGCAGTGTATAAATCAAGACTGTCGGGTGAAAGAGTTGCAATAATGGAGCACATTTGAACTTAATGCTCAGGATTTTGTACTGATCACCCATCCCTTCAAAAATGCTACCAGTCAATTGGGCTTTTTAAACATATAAAAACTAAAATGACAAAGGGGCTCTGTGTGTGTGTGTGTGAGAGAGAGAGAGCCAGCCAGTAAATGTTTTGTGTTGGCCCTATACAGAGCTGAAACATAGCACTCAGTGACCCAAATCAGTTTGGAGATCCCTTATCGGAACCGGTTTGGTTCCCAAATTTGTTGGGACCTTGATCTTCATGATGACTGGTTTTAGTGCCATCTACTGGCAATAGTAAAGCACTTTCCATGCTGAAGTCTTGCTGTTGCTTTAGCTTGCTGAACTTTTGTGATAAGCAGCACATGCTATAAGGGCCTGCAGCATTATACAGAATCTCTTTCTGTTAGTATACTAAGTTCAACATCTGCAGTTATTTCTGATCTCTCACCATCTCACATGGCTGTTCTAGTCGGGGAACCTTGCTTAAGGATTTTCATCTCCCCTACAACTTAATTGTTTTGTACTTCAGTTGTTATAAAACACCATCTCTAGAAGTCCTTTCAACTGGGATGAGATGTTTCTGGCCTTTAACTCCTGTCATGTATGACAGTTGGACATGCTGACTGGGGCAGGTGCTCTTGCCTGTGGAAATCTGTAGTATAGGTCTGTTGGCTTGGAACAACTCAAAGGACTCCAGTGAATCTATTTCAGTGGTTCTCAACCTTCCTAATGCTGCGACCGTTGAATACGGTTCCTCATGTTGTGGCGACCCCCGGCCTAATCCTAGCCCTTACCCCCAAACGTAAAATTATTTTTGTTTCTACTTCATAACTGTAATTTTGCTACTGTTATGAATCATAATGTAAATATCTGATTCGCAGGATGTGTTTTCATTGTTACAAACTGAACATAAAGCACAGTATTCATATCAACCACAGCTGAATATAAAAGTGTCGTTTCACCTCCAATACTGCTGCTTTCTACATAGTAGCTGCTCTTTACTGTATTAGTATGGTGTGTGTGTGATGTGGTTGGTGTGATGATGTCATCACACTGTGTATTCGTTTGTGGGCGTATCTGAATGCGGGCGGACCCACCTGGAGACAGATAGAGGAGCGGTGTCTAGGTTCCTATGTTTTTTCTGATGGTCTTAGATGACTCCTGTGAAAGAGTAGATTGACCCCCAAAGGGGCTGCGACCCACAGGTTGAGAACCACTGATCTATTGAGACTGGAGCAAGGAGGAGATGAGTAAACAAGCTAGTGCACATTGACCCAGCCATACTGGCCTGGTATGTGCTCATCTACTTTCACTTGATAAGAAAACATATGATGGATGGAACTGTGCACCAGTTGTGCATATACAAATGAGCATGCCTGCTGTCAGCCATGGGTGGATGGAGAAAACAGATTCACCAGATGACCCCAGTCCCAGGCAAGCCTATCCATGCACCATCTAACCTGACTCTACTTCAGACAGGAGATGATGGGAGCTGGCGTCTCAATAGCATTCAGAATGCCACGGGCTTCTTGTCTGTCTCATTGTTTTTCTTGTGGCAACGTTAAAGAACTCCTGAATTGTGGTAATCTAAGTAACCAAAGAAATGATTTCATTTTTTCTTGATCAGGTAACACGGTATCTCCTGGAAGATTACTTGTTTAATGTTGCAATTTCTCGATTGATGGGCCTCAGCAACACATTGTTAGTGAGTATGTCAGATAAATCAGCTTTTTAAACTTCTCTTTTAACTTTAAGGATTCCTGTTTCATATTCTAGCTAGCAAGAGGAGTATCCACATTGCACTTAATACTGATCTGAGAAGGAAATATATTTCTTTTTTGAATTATGCAAATTTTGCATTTTACTTTAGAGAAGGCTAGTTCAGACACCTAACAATATAATATAATAGAATTTATACTGGGTAAATTGGAAAGTGTTTACAGCACATACACAAGATGGCTGTGTCTCAACTTTATTTGTGGCATTTGCACTCTGCCTTTCTTTGGTCTAGTGGTTAGGGAGCTGGACTCTTATCTGGGAATACCTTGGGCTAGTCACAGCCCCATCTACCTCCCAGGGTGTTATGTTGTGGGGAGAAGAATAGAAAAGCTTTAAAAGCCGCTTTGAAGTCCCCTTAAATGGGTGAGGAAAGCAGGGTAGAAAAGCCAACGCTGCTGCTGCTGCTTCCTCTTCTTCTTCCTCTTCCTCCTTCCTCTTCTTCCTCTTCCTCTTCTTCCTTTTCCTTTTCCTCTTCTTCCTCTTCCTCTTCTTCTTCCTCTTCTTCTTCTTCAAAAGTTAATGGTGACCCACATTCTCTTGTCCTCCATTATATCCTCATAATAGGCTTGTTTAGTAGGTTGGGCTGAGAGACAGGAAGTTGACTCAGGGTGATCCAATATGTCTTCTTGGCTGAGTGGGGATTCAGACCCAGGGATTTCTAATTTCCAGCCTTGACATTTTAGCCGCTATGATATCTTGGCTGATATTGTACTGAAGTCACCATCCTTCACTTGACATCTGTCTACAAATCATCCATCAGAAGTATTCACTAGACATCTTTCAGTGTCCACGTCTGGCCCTGCTGAAAATAATAGGCCTTTCAAAACTGAAACAAGAACAGACTTCACAGTTTTCTAGCGAACTGAGACCATGGCTCATTCTAATTTTAGCCTTCAAACTTCCTGGTTTCAGGCAAGAGTGAAAGTTGATATTTTAAAATGCTGATACAAACTTGTTCTACCACATTACATGAACACTTTAAAAATGTATTCTTTACCCACCAATCCTCTAAAGATATGAAAAGATACCCTGCAGAGAAAAACCTCATTTATTACATAAGCCCCAGGATGCCTGCAGATTCTGTACGTTAAACTAAATACAGTCCATGTCCTATGTTCTTATTTAGCAATAGGTCACTTAGAATAGCAGTTTAACTTTATATAAAACCTAAATCACTGAATTATATCTTTACTATATGGCCACGTCCAGACTTGGTGAATATAACACCATTATGGCACCGCTATGGTGGGGTTACCTCACGTACCTGAGGCAACCCCACTGTAGCCCCCTTTCCCCCTCCAAAAAAAGCGTGGTATATTGTTGCTGGAAAATCTAGGACTGGTTGCGGGTTTTCCATCAGTAGCACTTTTTGCTTACCTTCTGGACCAGCGGTTCTCAACCTGTGGGTTGCGAGCCCTTTTGGGGTCAAACCACCCTTTCAGAGGGGTCGCAATGAGTCTCCTGCCTTCCCGCCCCATCCTAACCGGAGCTGCCCTGCCCCCGTGGTTGGGGGTCTCCACGCCATGAGGAACTGCATTAAGGGGTCGTGGCATTAGGAAGGTTGAGAACCGCTGACAGAGCTGCCATCATTGTTCCATCCACCGAGCATGCATGGAGGCCAGAAGATGCATCCACACACACATGGAGGTGGTGCCGCAGGGTGTTCAAATGCCTGGATGCGCACAGCAACAGTGCTGGCCACTGTGTTGTCTAGCCAGGAGGCAATGATCTCAGAGGGAAGATTTCCCACTTTATGGGAGTTTTTCCACTGTCACTAGAAGTACCCATTAATTACCCATCTGGAGGTGGTCTGTTTTGTTTCTCCTATTCTGATCTGCAACCAAACAATTATATTATGTACTATTTCTTGTATGCAATCTACATGCCTTGTCTCAAGCCTTGGAGTGTCTCATTTCTCAAGCATTTGATCACAGCACAGCAAACTTTTTCCCCCCAGAAGAATGGGAAATTGCAGGAAAAAAAGATTGGGATGATTTTCCTGGTACCCTTCCCCCATTTTTCCCAGACGTCTCATTGTTATGTTTTCACCAGTCAGAATTTTTCAAGTATTTGTGAGTCACAGACATGTAATAGGACCCTGTTAAATGTTCTTTCCCCTGGCATTAATGATAGGCAGCCATTCTAGCCATTTTTTACCCTTTCAGATACATCATATGTGTTTAAATAACAAGCTGCTTCCATGCAGAAGTGCCTCCAACATTTAATTTTTTTAGACTCTCAGTTGAATATTCCTCACCAAGTAGCTTTTTCATGGCCATGTTCATCCACGTGAGCATTTTAAAGAAGTGATTAATAGCAGAAGGACCATTCTCGTTAAATTTGAACTTTCAGAGTTTCCATTCATTTTAAATCTTTTGTTGGTACCATATTTACTTAGCATGCAACCTGATGGCACAATTAAGCGAATGAGTTAATGTAGGTATTGGCCAATTTGGTCTAGTGGTTAGGAAGCCGGACTCTTATCTGGGAATACTGGGTTTGATTCCGCCCTCCTCCGTGAAACCAACTGGGTGACCTTGGGGTAGTCACAGCTCTCTTGTGAGCTCTCACAGCCCCACCCACCTCACAGTGTGTTCTGTTGTGGGGAGAAGAATAGTAAGTTTTGTCAGCCACTTTGAGTCCCTTTAAATGGGTGAGAAAAGTGGAGTAGAAAAGCCAACTCTTCTTCTAAAACAATTGTATATTACCGCATCACCAATGAGAAAATCCATTTTACTTCTTGTTGTTAGGTGTATATTCTGCTCTTCCTGTACTATGTTCATGCATAGAAAGCTCTGCCTTTTCATATTCAAAATAAACCTGTGAGATAGAACAGAGTGACAGAGAAGCACCATGTTATTTATTTATTTATATTTCTATCCTGCCCTGTACCCAAAGGTCTCAGGGTGGGTAACAAGATTTAAAATCCAATACTTTAAAACAATAAACAATTTATTTTAAAACAATAGTGTCTGCAAATACCTAGTAATGGCTACAAGTGGGAAGGGAAAAGGTGTCTCTATTTAGCCAAAGGCCAGGGCAAAAAGGTGTGTCTTCACTGCCTTCAATATAAGCTAGATGGTAATTTGACCTTTGTACTCTGTGGTCCTTCTAACCAATACACCATGCTTGCTTAAAAACTTGATTTCATTCCCACACGTAATACTGAAGTGACTGAAGTGTTTCCCCACCTGGAGGAGATAGTTATGGCCACAATTAATGGTTCTTAATTAATGGTTCAGTTTTGTCAGCCATTCTAGGATGTTTAACACAAGCCCTTGTAATGTCACTGTAATAATATGGGGCTTTAGGGAATTCTTCCTTCTGCAGATTGCCTTTCCTATCACAGTTTTATCTTCAGAAGGAAGCTTTGGAATGCTGATTAAGTACCCAGATAAAACACCTAATTGTCTAACGTTATCATGTCTCTTACATTTACAAAAAGGATTATTAATTTGGTTTAGTAATGTAGCAATTTCCAGCGTATTTTTTGAGGTTGACGTTCTGTATACTTCATGATGTCTGCCTCAGATCCTGAGTACTTGGCTTTGGTAAGCCTTTAGAAGTATGGGAGTTGTGATTCCTTTACTTTGCGATGTTTAATTTTCAAACCCAAGCAATTCCCTAGCAGAAGGCAAAAACAAACTCTCTGTGTTGTTGCCAAGAAAATAACATGGATGTCTATGTAGTTTCTAGTAGTTACACTGCACTTGACCTGGGGGCCACTTTATTTTCTTTTTTTAAATGTAAGTATTTGCTTTTCATTATTAACATGGTATTACATTTTAAAATGGCATTCTTTTACTGTTTTACAGCAAGCCTCTCAGAGGGTTATTCTCCATAGCAGAGAATTTGAAGATGCATTGGCAGTCCTTTTCATTATGCTTGCCCCAATGGCTCCACACATAGCTTCGGAGATTTGGAAAGGTAACTTGCCTTGCTTTCTTACCATCTTCAGGGCTTGCTCTCTGCACTTGTGCTACATCCACATCTGCTTTTAGTCTGTGTGTTTTCCTTGTGTGCTTTTCCGAAAATGGTCAATGCATTTACGATTCAGAACGGCATAGGGCAATCAAAATAATCTAAAGCCGAGAGGACAAAATCAAAGAGAAAATACAACATAAAAATGCAGAGCAGAAATACAAAATACAGTGATTTGTCAGTAGAATAAAAATGCAGTGATTCCTAACTTAATAGATAGATGGGTTTTGGGTGCTTGTTGTTCACCCTTACATGATTCCAGGGAAGGTAACAAGCAAAAACAGATGGTCTTTGAAGTCCTACAGTATTCTGTGTTGCAGCAGGATAATGGGGATTTCATCAGAGAGCAGTAATTACAGAAGTTTTTGAAAACTCAGAATTTTCTTCCTTCCAAGACATCGCATCCTTCTCACCCCCCCCCCTTTGTCCAACTGTAATCACTCTATCATATCCTGATTGTTTTTGTTTAGTTCAATGCAGAGCAAAAATTATGACCTGCCTCAACTCACCTGCATCCCTTTATGTGCTGTTGTGTCGTTTTCTGCTCAGACTTCTACGGACTTGCATTGGTTTTGACCATTGCACCTGAAAATTACATTGACTTGCTTTAGGTTGGCCAACAAGCTCAGTGGTAATGCAAGAAGTCTGAAACACAGATATTTGCTGGTTTGATTCCTATCCACTCTCCAGAAGTAGACAATAGCTAACTACTTCTTTATCTCTGCCAAGAAAACTGCACAGAGATGCTCATGGAGGCATCCATGCAGTTAGCCAGTAGTTGCCACAACTCAGTGTTGACCAAGAATGTTGATTTGAATTGGAAATTGACAAGTTAATGGAGTGAAGAGGAATAGAACGTTGGTCTAGTTTTCCTGCCGAAACTCAGAGGACAGCCCTGCAACGTGCTGGGAGCTTTAGCCTGCTCCAAAAGTTATTTTCCCACTTGTGTTGCAACATTGAGCAAGGTGTTTGGTTGGTTAGGGAGTGAAAACAAGTTCTGAATGTGACTTTGGCTTTCGTGAGCTTTCACTGCTTTTGAGTGGAATGTGGGACATGTTTATGTGCTTATTTTGTTTATTGTGTTTGCTGAGTGCAGCGTGTTCTGTAGTCGGTGTCTGAGTGTGGTTGGCTTCCCGAGTGACTGCTGGGTGCTTTGGGGAGGGTGACGGTATGTACCTTTTTGCACACAACTTTATTTGGTACAAACAAAACCCTCTTGTACTCATACACTTTTTTCTTGTACATGCATTTTGGAAGAAATCTTGCTACAGCGGCCAGCTAGAAGAGAGGGACTCTCATCTTCATCCTTTTCAAAGGCCGTCAGTTTCCTAACATTCCTGTTCAGTTTTCCCCCTGAACTCTTGTCTAAGTTGTATGGGGAGGGTGTAGGCATGCTGTGTGTTACTTTGTGTTCAGAACTGCAGCCTGCAAAAAAACTTCGCCACGGAAGATTTGTTGCGACCATCTTGGACACCACCCGTATACCTTGGCATTACAGTCTGTAGAAACTCTATTCTGCATGTGGGTGTACATTACTGCAGGTGTCTTGGCTGACATCTCTGTGTTGCAAGTTTCAGGCACACATTTGTGCGTTTGGGCATCTTCCCTTGGTGGATCCTCTTTGGCTTTGCCCACTTCAATACAGATTTCTTTACTCTCTTGAGAAGCCAGTTCCCTAGCTAACTCAGTGTAATTGCCATATGTGTAAATCAATTCAGTGGAAGTCAGCAGAAGTTTTTTTACAAACTTTTTCCCAGAATGGATGTCCCTCATAAATTGAAGTAGGACTGTACTGCACTGTAGAAAATCAAACGTATAGGAGAGATAAATTGGCTTATTCTGCTACTTAAACTTTTCTTTGTGCTGCAGTATTCTAGCTTGATGAAGAAGTAATAATTCTCTTTAAAAAATGCTGCCCTTCAGTTGTCAAGTGCTTTAAAGGAGTTTGTCTTTTTTTGAATAGGACTTAATGAAGAACTCAATGACTAAGCAGGGATCCTTACAAAAAGCTGTATCTTTTGATCCAAGCATACGGATCTCGCTGCTGTTTTCTTTACTAGGACGTTCTGTTGACTGTATTTTCTTTAAAAAAAATATATTGGCTGAGTGAAATAACAAACAGGAAAGCATTCTTTGGCATTTAGCCAGTCACCTACTCAGTTCTTTGAACTACCCTCAAGATGAATGGGTTTTCTGTCTTAATAGTATTTTGTGGCTGGGAAATGTTTACTGTATAATTACATGCACCTAACTTTCAGTATAGAAGCAATGGGCAGATCACAGGAGGCCATCTGCATATGGTAGATTTAGCTAGCTAGCTTGCTTATGGTATTTTTATTCTCTTTTTGCTCCAAAGAGCCCAAGACATTGCACACCATTCTTTCCCCCTCATTTTATTCTCTCAACAGCATAATGAGATTGACTAGGCTGAGAATCCATGACTGGCTGAAGGTCACTCACTGAACTTTCTTGGCTGAGTGGGAGTCTGAATCCGGGACTTAACATCTTCTGTGTCCTAGGTCCCACCTGAAAGTGCTGTCAGACTATTATACCAAGATACCATAGACTTCAAAGATACTCTTGTGATCAGACCCAGCAAAAAACCCAAAAAGGCATTGAGGTGGGGTTGTTCACACATCACCCGGCCCTTCCCCCCTCTCCTGAATATTCTGTGCTAGAAAAGGTGGATTGAACAAGGCTTGGGGAACATGAGGACAACACACTGTCTCTCTAAGCCACATCTGAGCTGCCCCTTTTGGTATGTCTGAACACAGCCTAGGAACAAAGAAGCAGAGCTTTGGGGGGGGGGGAGGGAGGGAGGAAGGAAATCGGCTCCTTGGAACAGGATCTTATCCAAGATTCCCTGCTATATTTATATTTTCACGTGTTATTCAGCTGTCCATGTGAAGCAACTGCCTGCTTGCCATTGCTTTCACCTGGATTTCCAGCAGCTAGGACTAGCAAAGAAATCTAAAGCAGTGGCCATTAGTGCCTATTCAGTGTTTCTTTGAGGTTTGCTATGAGCTGTTCATATTTGCGGTCTGCTGTTTTTGCTGTTAAGACAGTGGTTAATGAATTGATTATTAGACATTCACGCATTGCTGAGATTTATGTTATGGACTTGGCTTGATAAATACTAAGCCTTTTTTACAACAAGCAGGAGGAAAAGAAAGAGGAATTTTCTTTTATGGTCAGCATTTGATTGATTTGTGGAGCTCGGACATAATCTGTGTTGAACCATTCATGTAGTCACTGAGTTTGATTTGGTGAAAATAGTGAAAAGAAAGTACAAATCTCTGAATGGTTTAATATTGCAAACATATTTGAGCTGGAATGCTCTATTACACTGCATACCATCCTTCTAAAGAAGTGCTGCCAAAAATGTACGTGTGTGTATTAAAAAGCTTGGCAGCTCATAGGTTGTGGCCAGAGTTCATCAGACTGATAGCTCAGCAATTCGTAAACATGAACAGGATGGGGAAATCAGTTTCCTCCTTAGAATTTTGCATTTGAGCAAGATTTGGACACCGTATCTGAGAACTTTAACTTTTTATAAAACAAAATGTTTTCCTATCCAGACAGTTTTCCTTTATCTAGAAAGATTCCCTTAATGCTGGAAGCCCTGTCAAGCAGAGTTGAAATACGTCCAGCAAAAAGTAGATCCGGATTAAGGGAAGTACCCAGTGTGTTTCCATGGGTGGTCTAGCACCCAATAGCAATGGGTGCTAGCCTCCCTGCTGTGGAAACACCCGAGAACCCATTTGGAAGTCTGGATCTACCCACGAGGGGTCTGCCTGTCACCCCAAGTGTTTTGGGGGACAGGGTGCAATCTCCGAAGCGGCTCCAAAGTCACTTCGAAATCACTTCAAAGTCTGTGCAAAATAGGTCTGGAGCATCTTTGAAGTCTGTGCTATCTTTGGAGTAAACTTCGAAGTGACTTCAGAGTGACTTCGGAGTCACTTCGAAGTTCACTCCAAAGATCAGCACAGACTTCAAAGACGCTCCAGAGCTATTTTGCACAGAATTCGAAGTGACTTCGAAGCTTAGGTTTTGGGGCTCCCCCCCCAGGGTGCCCCCTCCCCCTAGCCTCCTCTAGACCCCATTGCCAAACTAATGTGGAAACAGGCTCCCTTTAATCCGGATTTTCTGGCTGAAGACCCAGATTAAATGCCAAAAAGTACCCATATGATCTGGATCTCCCGAGGCGCGGTGGAAACAAATGTGTCCCTAATGGGTGCTGTGGTAGAAATGGGGTCATCCGGCTCTCACCTAAATGGGTCCTTAATGGGTGCTAAAATGGGTACTGAGTGACTGTGGAAAACACCCATAGTTTGCTCTATTTGCTGTATTTTTGTTGGCTAGAATGGTAGCTTAGGACACTGAAATCTCTGGCTTCGAGTCTCTATCTAACCATGAAAGCCTTTCTCACAGAGTTGTTGTGAGGAGAGAATGAACGATGTGTACTACCCTGGGCTGCTTGAAGTGAGTTATAAATATTCTTAAGTAAATGAATGTCACGTGGAATTGGCTTTGGTCTGTGCAGGTTGCTGTATGAGTGTGTAGAACAAATCCAATTAAATAAGGAATAGCATATCATTTCATTGTTTTTACTTTTCACACGATTGCTTGAAGAGACCTCAGCTTGTTTCCAAATGGAAAAGGAGGTGAGACTAGGCAGAGAGATGGATTTCTGTTGAAATCATTGTTACTTTCCTTAATTACACCTTCAAATTACTTTCTACCTGTTTTCCCAGTTACTACGCCTGATACAAGTATGCTAGAGCCATACCCAACCGCTAGAATCTGATTTAACTTATTTCAGCTGCTTGAACTTGGGTTAATGGTGGTGGTGTTCCACTTGTTCATTCAATTGCAGTCACCCCTGCACCAGGGTGAACATACTGTGTCAGCTTACTGCCCAAACTGGGCCGGAACATTTGGGAACCTGAAGAAAGGGGCTGGGAATAAGCTCATTATCCTTGTATAGAAGGCGGTAAGACCAGTTCTACCAAATCAGACCTAGATCAGTTTGGATCCAACTCTACACCCAGGTGGTTCAGTAACATCTGACTCAGAAGAATAGGTCAATTCAGAGCAGAACCAAACCACTTTGTATCTGCACTGAAGGCAGGCATGAAAAGGCAAAGGCTAGTGACCAAGTATCCAAAGTATTCACGTTACTTGCAGAATAGCAGCAGTCTAGATTTTATTCAGTAGGCAATGGGCATGAGCCAGTAATTGCTGAACAGTTTACTTCAGCAGATTAAAAATCTAGATGTTTAAATTTGGCAAGAACATGCAACTGCTTTTGATATTTTGTTTTAAAAGCTGCGTCTTACAGTACAGTCTATAAAATCGAGACGTGCTAAATACCAACTTGAATATTTTTGTGGAATGTGAGATGACCACACCCTGTTAAACAGAGAATGAGTGTGCCATGTGCGACTAGAAAACAGCCCTAGGAGCAAAAGGAGTCCTCAGTGGAGATCACCTGGGGTCCCAGCTGTCCCCCAACCTTGGAACCTGGGGCACAGCTTCCCATCACTACCTGGACTCTGTGAAAAGTATTTGAGGCAGCCCTGTGTGTATCTCTTCTCCAAATGTTCAGAAGTAAAGTCTACTATGTTTGAACAGTGTATTTCCCTGCATTTTTATTTTGATTTGTAGCATAAGTTGGCTTTTGTGATTTAATGTGCTATTTCTAGAAGGGTTCAGGCCCATTCTTCTCAAGCCCTTTCAGTCTCTCAGATTGGCTTCTGACCACATTCAGATCTTTCTGACCCTCTCCTTTCCTTCTTTCACTATGATCTGCAATCATGTAGTATTATGGCAACAGTTCTGTGCTGAAACAAACTCCCAAAAGTTTTGCTCTGGGCAGCGCTTTAGCTGTGTAAGCAAGCTGTGATAACAAGTTATCTCCCCCCAACCCCCGAGTACACATGATCCATTGATGGTTTTATTTCAGGTTTGTCTCATGCTCCAAACAAACTTTGTACTCATCATCATTGGGACACAGAAGTCTTACAGCAGCCTTGGCCTAGGGTGGACCCGGAATACCTTCGGCAACCAGATATAGTAGAAGTGTCAGTTTTGGTAAGAACGCATACTTCAGTAGCAAACTGTAATATTTGTAAATATTTTTGAACATTGCCCAAACTGCCTAACTGGGGAAGTCTTTATGTAAAGAAGTTAGTGTTTTTTTTTCCCTCTGGGACTCAACAGATGATCTTGGAGTAATACATCCCAGGTATCTGGAACTAATCAGAACCTTTACTCCATTGCCCCCTTAAAAGAAACTACTAGGTCATATTCACTAGCTGTGGGTTGCTTGATGGGAAGAGCTATAGTTTACTAGTAAAACACATACTGCATGTGCAGGTAGTACCACTTTCACATCTGGCAGCTCTGTGCTCACGCACAGTGCCAGTAACTGCTCTGCCCCTTGTTCTCTACTCCTTGTGTTTCTGGACTCTCCTTCACCTCCTAGTGATAAAATGGCAAATTGTTACTTGTGTGAATGCCCATTCCTGTGTGATGGCAGTAGATAACTCGTGGGATATCCAAGCGCGCCAGCTTGCCAGGCAACCGAGGGGGTACCTCCCCAACGAAAAAAAAATTGTGAACGATTCTCCGCATCCCCAGTCTTCTGATGGTAGCTAAGCACTTGTAACCTTGCAGTCTGAAGAACAAAACACAAACAATGCAAGTAGTGGGAGGGCTGTAATCTACTGCCAGCTGATATTTCCTGTGGTTGCCTGGCAGAACGACCGAGGAAGACTGGGGATGTGGAGGATCGTTAACAGTCTTTTTTTGTTTGGGGGGGGGCATCCCCTTTGGTCGCCTGGCAAGTTGGCATGCTTGGATATCCCACCAGTAAGCAACTCCCATCCACAGAGAACTGGGCCTTTGCGGTAGCTACTTAGAATGAACTTCCAGTGGATTTTGTGCATTGCTAGAACAAACCATTATTAAATATATGCAAGCACAGCCAGTATCTAAACTGGACCTACCTAGTAGCTGGTTTTTAAGTAGCCATGTAAAAAGTGCTACCAATAGGTTTGTGTGTCCCTAGAACAAACTACAGTTAAACCAAACCATGGTTTACTATCATTTGCAAGCACAGCCAATATCTGAATTTAAGTAGTTATTTATTTATTTCCATTTCTATCCCACCCCATACCCGAAGGTCTCTGGGCGGGTAACAACAGATCAAACAGCATTTAAAAACATATTAAAAACAAGACACAGGTAAAAAACATATTAAAACCTAGTATTAAAAACCAGGTATTAAAAACAAGGCACAGATTAAATTAAGGTACATACCGTATTTTCCGGCGTATAAGACGACCCCCAACTTTCCAGTTAAAATATAGAGTTTGGGATATACTTGCCATATAAGAAGACGACACCCGGTATATAAGACGACCCCTGACTTTTGAGAAGATTTTCCTGGGTTAAAAAGTAGTCTTATACGCCAGAAAATACAGTAATTAAAAGCTCTGATTTAAGCCATGCATTTGATGGTCTGTTAATAAACTGTGACCGAGGGGGGAATGAGTAAACTTTGGCCATAGGCTAAGGCAAAAAGATATGCCTTTACAGCCCTCCTAAATGACAACAGTGAAGGGACATGGCGCACCCCAGACGGAAGACCATTCCACAGTCTAGGGGCCACCACTGAAAATGCTCTCTCCCGGGTGCCCACTAACCTCACTATCGAAGGTGGTGGAACAACCAGGAGGGAATCTTCTTAAGATCTTAAGGCATGGGCAGGACAGTATGGGAGAAGGCCTTCCGTTAGATATTTGGGGCCTAAGTAATTTAGGGCCTTATAGGTCAGAATTAACACCTTGAATTGGGCCCGGTAGTGAGTTAGCAGCCAGTGCAATTATTTTAAAACCGGTGTAATATGTGTCCAGCTAGCTGTTCCATTCAGCACCCTGGCCGCTGCATTTTGCACTAACTGCAACTTCCAGACCGTCTTCAAGGGCAGCCCCATGTAGAGTGCATTGCAATAGTCCAATCTAGAGGTTACCAGAGCATGGATCACTGTGGCCAGGCCATCTCTATCCAGGAAAGGCTTAAGCTGACTTACCAGCTGTAGATGGGAGTAGGCACTCCTGGCCACAGCCTCCACCTGAGCTTCAAGTGTTACCGCAGAGTCCAGGAGTACCCCCAAATTACGCACCTGTCTCTTCCAGGGCATAGCCATCCCATCGAGGAAAGGGTATCTCCCAACTACCTGGATTCGAGATCCTGTCATACACAGCACAGAGGTGAATTGTTTCGTCTCTTACCAGCAGTTAGCCATACAAATAGGGATAAATATTTCTTAAGAAAGAAATAAAAAGACCCACGTTTCCTTTACATGGCTTATCTCTCTTTCTCTTTCTCATTCTCTTTTTCTTTTTTTTAAAGATAAACAACAAACCCTATGGTAAAGTTGGTGTTCCACAGCAAGTCTCTCGGGATGCAGAAGTAGTTCGTGAACTGGTTATTCAAAGTAAGCTTGGAACGGAATATCTCCAGGGACGTACCATCACAAAATTCTTCTTGTCTCCTAGAACTGCACTCATCAATTTCCTTGTCCAGGAATAATGGGCAGAGATACATTAGCAAAACTGCCTATATAGCTATGACCAACCAATTTCACTGGAAGAATGCATCTTCTACTTTAGGCATGATAACAAAGAGTCAGAAAGGGCGGTAATATTACTGTAGTATCACTTACCATTGAATTGCAAAATATTTGAGGTAAGGTAAAGTCACAGCAGGAAAGGAACTACCTAACCATGTTCTCCTGCTTTATATGGGAGCTAGAGAAAAGTGAAGACCTCAGTTGTGTAAAATCAGTGGATGTGAAGTATTTAACGTATTTCTCTGGAAAATACACACAAAATGAACTTGTTTCATGGTTCTTGGACATATTTGGACAGAACAAACTATAACACAATAAATGTCTACCATATTCTTGTTTTTCTAAGCAGACATCTTAGTTTTTTATTAAGTTATTTTTTTAAAGCTATTTTTCCAGTGGATTTTAACGTACTCATTCCCTAGCTATCGTAGCAATTAACCTTTTTTAAAATTCAGAATATGTATTTGCTGTATTTTTTACTTATTCCCTCAAAGATCATAGACATAGGGCATGGTAATAACTATTATTTTCAGATACAAAACCTGTTTTACATTGTTTCTTGCTTATTCCATTAAGCTAGTACAAGAACAAATCCAAGAATGACAGTATTTTCATGGGATAACTATAACATGTCATGCTTCCTTTTTCAGACCTAATTCTCAGAGTTAAATTATAAGCTAGAAGTTTGTCAGTGCACTGTGGAAATAAAAAATGAGGCGTCATTCAACTTCTTCAAATAAAGAGAGTCAAGAATCGGCTCCCATGGTATGCCTAGCGATTCTTTTTTCACCAGTCAAGTCACTTAGTTTACAATAAGCCAAGTGTCCGAATCACAGGAAACCTTTATAACTGTGTAACAGAAGGAGATAGAGCAGGTTTCCTGGCTTCAGTTCTTCACAAGCTCAGTTCACGTAGCTGAAAGTGCATTTATAATCTTGGCCTTCTATAGTTCACAAACTGAATCATGAATTGCTGCATAATTTTAAAAACAACACACTAATGCAGCACAAAAATTTCTTACTGCTACATTTATTTGCCTCCTATTCCTCCAAAAAAGGAGAAATGTTGGAGATGGTTATTTCAGACTGCATTTTACAATTTGCCTGTTGTGGTTGTCAGAAGAATCTCTTATCCTCTTATTTTTGAGGTTACAGCCATTCTTTTCTGTCATACTTTAATTATCACATTGCCAATAGCTTTATACAGTGGATAGTTTGGTGATTCGCAAGAAGTGCTAGGATTTCTCACATATTATGCTGAGTCTCAGACTTGTAAGAAACACGTTTGATTAGGAAAGGCTGAGAGATCACAAAATGCCCTTTATATGTTTCTGTCATTTTCAGCATAAAAAAAAGAGGATGGTGGGGGGAGCCATCAACATCCTGGATTTAAGTGTTTCAAACATGTAGAAGATAAAAACAGGCTTTCGGGGGAGAGTCAGTCTCACTGGCCACTGGTGAGACTGCTCAACAGACAGAATTATTCCTGAGCAAAGTTCAGAGGACATATTTTCCTCAAAATCTCTTGACTGCAGATATACAGAATATGGATAGGTACACAGCCCAACATCGCTGATCCAACATTAGAGTGCTTATATAGGCAGGAATATGGCAACTCCAAAGATAAATACAGTAAATGTAAACTTTCATGGTCCTGTTCTTTCCTAACTCAACAACTGTTATGAAACTTCAAGGGAATCAGTACAGATTAGATATTAGGAAAAACTGCCTGGCAGTGAGGGCGATCGGTCAGTGGAGTAGGTTGCCACCAACGGTAATGAGTTCTCCTTCACTGGAGGTCTTCAAGCAGAGGCTGGACCTATGTTAATCTGGGATGGTTTAGAAAATCCTGCACTGAGCAGAGGGTTGGACTTCATGACCCTAGAGCTCCCTTCCGATGCTGTGATTCTATGATTCTATCATACTGCAAGAAGTGAAACCTTTGCCTGTCACAAAGAGGTTACTGTTTCTGAACTATGGTGAGAAATCTTAGACTGCCTTCGGACAGCCCCACCTACAACTGGCCTTCAGGTTACCCCAAGGCACAGACTCCATTTTTGGAGCCAGCTTATCCAGAGGGTGAAACATCTCAGAGGCCAGTTTGCAGTCCAGTTTGCCTCCACCACTGCTGTATAGAGTGAAAGTGGAGAGAGGAGGCAGATTACTGGAATAATTTTTGCCCATTTGAGTTTAGGATTGGACAGAAAATGAATGGCTTCAAAGACCATTTCCAGTCTAGTGGCAAATCAACATGGATGGAAACCTCACAGCTACAGAACTTTCATTCTGCAGCTACAAAGACTTTGGAGGCTGGGAGGGGTGGCAGATCCTCTCTCAGTCAGCCTTTTTTCGGCCTTCTGGATGAAGCTTTCCTCTCTTTGAACCTTTCTCCCCACTGATTCGCTGTAACTCTCTGACCTTACGGTGTTTCCTTCCTCTTGCACGTACTAATTTACTATCAGATTGTTTATAGGATGAACAAGCGATAGATTGTTTGCATAGCATCCCTTAAGAATTGCTGGCCTGAATTATGTTCTGTGTGTCTGTGAATATAAGAGAAAGACCAGCAACGGCAGAAGGCCCAAACTGTGAAGCTAGAAATGGAGACAACAGGAGAGAGACTTGGCACAGTTTGCCATATTAGCATCGTTGTCGCAAAAGCATATCTTAATTTTCTGCTCCTTCGGGTCAAGCCTTAAAATCAGCACCCTTCTGGATGCTGTTAGGTATCACGTTCAATGTGTACAGACCAAGGGTCTGGCTTAATGAAGTGATGGCGCAAGGGATCCAACTGCTGTGAATGGTGAAATGTTGAACAAACGCCATGGGGAAACAAACTTGCCAGAGAATTAGCAGTGAAAACTGAGACCGTCTGTTGCTTGGTATTCATCACAAGGTCTCCCTATTAGGAATATGTCCACCCAGAGTTTACACAACTGTGTAAACAGTGAAATAGTTTATGTTTTGCATATATAACTTCTCAGCTTGACATTTTAAAGAAGACAGCTAAGCCTCTGCAGGTTCTGTTACACACCTAAACCAGTAAAGGATCACTTTTTCTTTCATTTTCATTAACTGCCAGTGCCAGAACTGATGGGGAGTTTGAGAGACAGGACAACATCTTTGAGCCAGATTAAACCCTGGATGGATTAGAT
Organism: Aspidoscelis tigris stejnegeri; assembly: GCA_023333525.1. Taxonomy (NCBI): domain Eukaryota; kingdom Metazoa; phylum Chordata; class Lepidosauria; order Squamata; family Teiidae; genus Aspidoscelis; species Aspidoscelis tigris. The sequence continues at coordinate 22,957,935 of JALMGA010000008.1, forward strand.
GGAAATGACTCGTAATCCTTAACTGAGACAGTAGTTTAATTGATTGGGAATACAGCCTGGTGAGGGGGCCATCTTGAGTATCCCTTTGCTACATTAAGTAATATACAGCCATAAATGACAAACCATTTTTGTGTTTGCAAAGAAAACTGCATGGATATGTCCCCACACGCCTCATGGCTACCTAGAGTGAAAGGATGTATCATCAACTAACTCCAGTTTTAGGAACATAAAAGGCCTTATATAGGGTACCAACAAGCAATATTTACAAGAGACAATGAGTGAACTAATCCCTTTGAATTTTAATTTGTCTCACTGGACAAAGGTTTTTCAGTGCCATTTAATCCTGGAGTAAACTGCCAGATCAACATCACTAAAATCATAACAGATTCTCTTAGCCCTTAAGAAACAAAACAAGGCCCCGAATGAATATATTATGAATCTTGAATGTCATTAAACTATTCATTCTATGAAAATTGTGGGGGTTTTTTCTGTAGCTCACACATCTAAGAAGAAAGAAGTGTGATTTCCTTCATTTACAATTAAGATTTTAGGTATAAATAAAAACAAAAAATATGGATCACTTGAGGATAACTGTAAATAAGATCATTCAAAATTAAACAGCATCTGTCTGCACAAATCCCTGGTGTTTAATGTTAATAACAGACGTTTCCTTCAGCTTCAGATTGCAATTAGATTCTGTACAGATTGACAGAACTGATCAAAATAAACAGTCAGAGGAGTGTGGAAGATTACCCTAGTTTAATGACCAAATTAACAGGAGGAAATTAAGCTAGCAATTGCTCAATGCGATGTGTGTGCAATGAATGATTTAAAAACAAATCCTCCAAGACTTCAAGAACTTTTTATAAAGTGAGTGAAACAGCACACTTTCTACTACAGTCTGATAAATGCTTAGGATGTCTATCTAAAAGGTTTAGACTATTAAATATGTATAGATGCAAATATGAAAATGATGAGTACAAATAGAAATGCATGGGTGTTTTCTGTTGATGGGCAGCCTTTTAAGTATATATTTTTTAAACCAACGTTAGTAATGCCTTTTATAATATTGTCTTACATAAAGTAGACCTCCCTACCACCAGTGTTAGTTTCAGTTTCGATCTAACAGTGCTAGGCGCACTCACAACTTCTTTGAAGGTTCATGTGCGTTTCTAGTGGATTTTTGCAATAGCCAAGGCAGTATATTTTGGTTTGGGGGCACTGTAATGCACTGGGCTAAACCTGGTTTTAATAAAAGGCGAGGGCTACTACAAATCAGAAAGGCACGTAGAAAGTCTCTGAGAGATTCCTGAAAATGTTTCAGCAAGTCAGGTACAGTTTTACGTACCACAATTTTATTTTACATGGTTGGAGAAAAGATTATTTCTCTTGCTCTGTGAAACCTTCGGAAATTTTTCACAGTCAAGTGGTTGCTGCTCATAACGCCTGTCAGCTACCAAGCCAGATTCAAGTTCCTGTGCTTAGTATATAAACCCTTAAACAACTTCGGAAATGGCTTTCCTCCCCGCATTTAGGGACTGTCAAGGTTTTAATGCTCATTTTATATGCTCACTGGTTTTTAATGTTGTAACCTGCCCTGAGACCTTTGGGTATAGGACAGAGTAAAAATTCAAATAAAACATGGTGGTTCTGTTCCAGGAAACCACTACATTTTATACATCCACGTTATGGAAGTTTTCATTTGGTTTTCGTACTAACATTTCTAAACTGATTGAGTATATATTCCTAGTGTGTGATTAGAAGACACACAGTGAATCCCCACAGCAAGCTTATTTCGCTTTCCCTAAACCAAAATAATAGAACCGGATGCAAACGCAAATTTGCCTGTTCCCATTACTTTTAACTTAATCGTGTTCGATCCGGATTCTGAGGATTGTACGTGGCGTACATGACTCAAGGGGGGACTCAAGTGGCTACTTTTTAAAAGCTGCTTTTCGGGGCTGCCCTGCCCTCTTCCTCCTGGTATGAACGCGCCACACATAAGGGACCCCTTCACCAAGCCTAACTGGGTGGCTGGGTGGCTGCCGCTTCCACGGATGGAGGAAAAATGGCAGCGGGCAGCCAGCCAGCAATTCTTTCCCCTCCTCTCCCCATTGCTCAGGGCACACAGCAGCAGCGGCAACTAAAGCCCCTTTGCTTTAAACATTCACATTCAGCTGCTTTCATCCCTTTCCCTTTCTAAAGTCAGAACTCCAAAGAGCTAGAATTGTGCAAAATTGCAACATTGTTATTCCAACCATCAAGGTGTGAAGTGGTTCCAGCGCTACAGTGTAGCGATCCCTGTTAAGTGGATGTTTACACTGAAATCACTGTCTTTGGAAGCAAGCTATTGGGAGAGGGAAACCCTAAACATGGATTCTCATCTCTTAAAATGGTGCTGTCCACACAGTAAAAAATATAAAACGTTTCAAGCGCATGATCTGGAGTGAGACCTGTTGAAATCAGGATTGAGATTCACCACGCTTTGGGGTGGTTTAACACGGGAAAAGTGTGTTAAGCCAAACTGCCGTGTGGACTCGAAGGACTGAAAATGTTTTGAATGTGAGATAAGGTTGCCGTGAAAACACGGCCACATGGTACTAAAGTTTAAACAGAGTTGGCTTTTTCTGGAAGAAAATCTGCTTGTAAACCATTATAGGGATCTGGAATAGCAGAAAACCGAGATATGAATGTATGAAAATAAATATATGAAAGAGTCTGCCAATTGGTCATGTTCAGGAATAAAAATGCTAGGAACCTGGCAAGAAATTGTCCCGATGAATATTCGGATTAATGAATGAAACAGGAAGAGTAAATGTGAGAATGCTAGCTCTTGTTTTAGTAATGGCCCTTTTAAAAAAAACATCTTCAGGGCAGCTATACGATATGCAGGGATATAATGGGATTATATTTGACTGAATTTGGGACCTCATAAGTTGATCATACGCACAAAGGCAGTTTGCTCCGGTATGTCAAGGTACAATTTCAGTTTGCTTCGGTGGCAACTGTAGCTAATGAAGTAGATCAATCAGTTGCCTTCAGGAAACCAGAGAAATTTTTCAAATTCCTTTTTGGGAAGGGGTTGCATTTGTTCATTCACAGTAGAAACATTGACCTCCGCACAGCAAATCCCTCTCTAGGCTATTTTGAAATCTTTGCCCCATGTAGATTTTCCACTGTACATAAGTAGATAGTTTCTTTGTACGGATAAGAAGAGGATTTAAATTGTACCCAGTTACTATGGCGATGGGACCGGTGGGGGTGGGAAAAGATGTTGGAGACAGATGTAATGAAAAGACTAGAAGATGAAAAAGCAATAGAGCTTCTGATTGCCACAATTAGGCTTGACAGAGAATACATTTAGTTACTGGGTTTTTTTCAAGCATCCTAGTTTTTCACACTGAGAAACCCAGCATCGCTTCCAGTGCAACGATGGTACCATTTGTGAAATTTCTAAGTTTGGCCCAGGGAAAAAAGTCACCACTACCATAGAAAGGGGAAGGAAATTATTTTAATTTCTCATGCCTGCTTAGGACAGAGATAGGGCTGGAGGAGCATTGGAATAGATTGTTGTCTCAAAGTCGGACAACAGAGACTAGAGGTATTGGCTTGGTTAAGATTTTTTTAAATTCTGGGTGAGGATCTGCTTTCTTTCAGAGACAGATGCATTACTGCAGGCGTTGCTAGCTGATCACACTCCATCATCAGGCCTAACCCTATTCATCAAGAAAGTTAAAACTATGGGTCTGTCACCAGACCTGCTGGGCTCACTGTCTCTATCCCAGGTGTTTACTACCCTAAAAGTTAGACTTCTTGACATGGAGAGGCAAATTCTGCACAACGCTGCCCTTACGTTCTGCTCCCCACTGTATTTTCATCTACCATTTGAGACCGGGTTATCTGTATTTTTTGGAACATCCACAGGACCGGAGGCTATTTACTATGGCAAGATGTAATGTTGTCCCCTCCAATGTTATATATGGCAGATTTAGCAAAGTAGCAATGGAGAACAGAGCATGTGCCTGCGGTTCAGGGGCTGTCGAACCCCTACAGCATATGTTTCTGTACTGTATATGGTGCCAAGATTTTCTCTTTTATCTGGCTGGTCGGTCTGATCAAGGGAAAATCGCTTAGTTTTTAAAAGGGCCCAATAAAGAGCTAACAAAGATAGTAGTTAGGTATATTGAATCTGTTATCCGGAGGAGAGATAAAAGATGTCTATGTGCGAAGCCTAGATTATGACTGCTGATGTATTTACCTATGTGCTATATCAAGTCTTTTAATTATTAATTAATGGCTTTGATTGTATAAAGGGATTTTAATATTTGTATATTCTTTTATGCCATTAAAGGTTTTGAATTTGAATTGAGATTAAACACTTGCCTCTTCTCTGGCATATTCTGTTTACATGATTACTGCTACCCTACAAAGAAGAAATGACATGGGATACTTAGGTCTCAAGATGGTAGTGAATCATAAAAATCTCTTCTAAGATTATGGCCTGCATTGGGGCCTTATTTAAAATGAGACTTTTTTAAAATACCACACTTTGCACCTAAAGTCTAAATAAGCTCAATAGAAAACAATAAAAGAGTTGAACAAGCATTTCCATAATTGGTATTTCAGGGAATATTATACATACTATCAACTTCTGTTTCAAGACAAATTTGTGTAATTATTAGAATAGCAAATAATCGAACACTTTGACAGCACACTGACAGAATGTTTTATCCATCTGGTACTTAAAGGAATATATAGATTAAGATATTAACAGAAGCTTAAAACAGTTTTTTTTAAAGGTGTAATCTTGTTGAAGGAAAAAAAAAACTTCATTAAATCCTGTAGGGTGCATTGTTCCAAAGTCTATAACCCACCACCACATACCTTTCCTTAAGGATTATTATTATTATTATTATTATTGCTGTGTGATACAGATGAGATTTTCAGATCTGCATTTCTCTGAGAAATGGGCTGCCAAACATATCAAAAGTTCTTTCCAGGAACAGCAAAATTTTCAAGCCATTGGGGGCAATTAATGTTCTTTTGTTGAAAAGCCAGATTCAGACTGACTGCATCTTGGAGCTGATGTTGGACACCTGATGAGATGCATCTGCCAACTTCTAATCTTCCTCAGTCTAGTCTCTCCCTCTTTATGATGGCCTATGAAGCAAATGAATTAAATTTGTCTTTACAGAATCCTTTTCACGTGGATCCTTTTCCTGCTTAAGGCATGGGAGGGGAACAGGGCTCCCTCTTTCAACAGTAGCCCCAATTGTTAATAATCAGTGACTGTAATCAGTCTACAATTCTTCCACGGTCTTGTCCAGTTGTTCAGTGATGTCCAATTATGTATGGTCCCACGGACCATATTATACCAAGGCCTTCTGTCTTCTACATTGTCCCAAAGTTTTTCCACTCTCTAGACCAGTGATGGCCAACCTATGACACGCTTGTCACAGGTGACACGCCAAGCCCTTTTGGGTGATACATATGGTCACCCTGGCACCTGGGCGTGTAGTGCTTGCTTGTTCTTGAAGGGTATGAAATCTCAACTTCCAATTGAAGATTTAGCAAATGAAATTCAGCAACAAAAGTCACTAATGTAAAGAATTATTTGTTTTTGCTTTTAATACATATATCAAAAATATAACTTTTTTACTAGAGCTACAAACATCACAAAGTTATGGGTATTTCTAGATGTGACACAGCACCCGAGTTAAGCTAGGTTTTCTTGCGAATTTTGACACACCGAGCTCAAAAGGTTCGCCATCACTGCTCTAGACACTAAGGTATTGCCCTCCTGACTGTGGTGAGCTTTAGACCTGCATCCAAGACATTGTTTATCTATGCCACTGCATTTCGATATTCTAGAAGCGACAGCAGGGAGGGTATATCCACAATATTGCTTCCAACCATAAAATCTGACCACCACCTGTAGGCAGGCCCAAGTTTGCCAAACTCAGAACAATCCCTGTTTTTGCAGAACTTAAGAACGGGATATTCTGAATTCAGGACATTCTGATGTGGAACATCTTCTGCCCATCCCTTATTTTGCTCCTGGGGAGGACATGATGGCATTTTCCTCACCGCATGTAAAACAAAATTCAGAAAATTCATTTCTTTCTTTGCACATTCTCAGCTGCATTCACTAGGAACCTGACTTTGCAAGTTACATAACTCGGTCCACCCTCTGCCCCAAAAATCTTAAGGCAATGCACAAACCGTTTTTGAAAGCTGATGCTATTAATTAGTGTTCATCTTTGTGCTCTAGGTATTATTGGAATACAATTTCCATCAGCCCCAGAATCTCCCTTTAACATGCATCTTGATGACAGGGCATGATGGAAGTTGCAAATGAACAGCATCTTGGGGCCCACCTGATTGAGATATACTGCTAGAGGGCAACAATTTAAGTTCAGCTTTGTTCTCTTTTGCTTTCTATCCAGGACTGAATGTGCACTTTGAAGCTTTTCCCCACATCCCCACAATCTAAATCACAGTGCTACAGTTGTGATCTTCTGGGTGTTCCTGAACTGCAGGGCCCACCAGTTCCAGTCAGCCTCACCAATGGCAGGGAATGATGGGAGGCGGAATTCAGGAACATTCAGATGACCAGAGTTTGAGCTATGCTTGGTGTACAATGGCGAAAGCTGAGGCTCTCAGGGCTACTTACTGTGCATCTGTAGAAAGTGGTACAGGAAATCAGACATGTAGACAATTACAAGTTTATTAGGATATTAACTAATAAAGGACTTAACGGATTGATAGTACAAATGCCAATACTGGTTGTTCAATAAAGAATATGACAACTGGTCACATAAGCTGTTCACCAGACAATGTAGGCGAATGGGCTATTACAAGAAACTTGGCATTGTTGCTGGATTTCCTATAAGAAACTGGCACTATACTGAGAATGTCCTCAGTTATGTCTGGTATTCTCATTGTAGTGCCAAGAAGACAGTCGGTTTTCCAGCACGTCTGGAGGGATCCATCAAGTCACAGCTCATCTAGTCCAGCAACCTGTCTCAGGCAGTGGTCCACCAATTGCTTCTGGGCATAGAAGACAGAAGCAGAACCTTCCCCTGCTCTTGAGTCCTTGCAAACGGCCCCAGAGGCTTCTTGCCTGTCTCTCCAAGCACCTAGGCATCCATTTTAGTAGCCATTGACATACTTGTCCCCCATGAATTTATCTAACTTTTTCTTACAGCTACCCAGGCTGGTTGTTCTCACCTCCTCTTCTGGTCATAAGGTCCATAGAATGATGACGATCTGGGTGAAAAAATACTTGCCCTTGTCGGTCCTAAATCTCCAGCCCATCAGCTTCATAGAGTGCCCTCTGGTTCTGGTGTTGTGTGATAAAGAATTTTTTATTCTCTGTTGACCTCTTCAACACTGCATGATTTTATATACTTCAATCAGGTCACTGTTTTTCAAGGATGAAGGGGTGCAGATGTTGCAGCCTGGTTTCATCAGTGAGGTGTTCCTGTTAAGTATTCAAATAGAGTCAGAAACTAAAAACTCACAATGGGCAGAAACTTATCTTTGGAATGTACCCTTAAGATACCAACTTACCTGGTGCAATCTTGATATGGGTGTAAAGCTTCGTGATGATATAATTTGTATTCTGATTGGCTACATAAGTAGACCATTAGAACTGTACTCTGTAAATGTCCTCCTCTATGCTGTATTCTTTCTGTCCTCTCCATGTAACTGATTAAAGGAAGGCTTCCTGCTTCTTGGAAAGAAAAACTTTGTTTGGATGCTTCTTTGCTGCAACCCAACAGAAGGGGCGAATAACTGCCCTGTTCCAGTTCATTTCTTGCTGTCTAAACCCTTGAGAGTTCCAGCCTCTTCATCATTCTGGTTGCCATTTCCTGCACCCTTTCTAGAACCACAATATCCTTTCTGAACTTGGTGACCACAATTGTACAGAATTGACCAGGATTCTTGTCTGTACGCATTGGTTTTGACATGGAGTGAAGCCTTCGGAACTGCAGGCTGCCAACCCATGGCTGCTGCCACTGGAATCCCGGCCTTGCTTCAACTCAAGCCTGATTTTTGGCCTCACTCACCTCCTGATGAACGCTTGCCAAAGGCTTCTGGCAGCCGTCTGGTGGCATGCGCACATGTGACACATGTAGATACAAAGGAGTCATGTCGCAGGCAGTTTGGCGTCAGTTTGGCATGCAGACACGGCCAGAGGCCGAATATCCAGTGAAGGCATTGTATTCTGAATGGTAACCAGAGAATATAATTTTCAGATCTGTGTCAGGGGAAGGATGGGAGGGAGGAAAGGAGAGATTGAACTTTATGAACTGTACTGTGGTTGATTGAAGATTTGGAATGCGTTTGCTTCATCTCTCCCACCCTATTTTGATGCTGGTTTTATATATTGTTGTTTTAATTGCTTTTAACTTTGAATTTAATTGCAAACCACTTTGAAATTTTTAATATATATAAAAAAGTATTAAACTATTTTAAACAAATCATGTGATTTGACTTTTGGGGTAATATTGACTCATACTGGTAGGTTTGACTAGGGATGTACAGAAATGGGGTTTTTGGCATTGAATGTTAGAAAATTTGTCATTGTTCAAATAGATCCTCTTTGCACGTGGCAGGATTCGATTCGATATGAATGTCCGATACGAATGCATATGTATCGTGGATACGAATCCTGGATATGGATCCTATATAAATGCATACATATTGGATACGTATCTGATATGTATCCCCAATTTAACAAATGTATGAACTATTTGAACAAATGTACCGAAACATTCATATTCGTACAAATGTTGTAATATTCATATTCATAGAAATGTCATTAGTGTACAAATGTCTCAATTCGTACAAATAAGAAATCTTACAAATATTTGTGCCCATCCCTACAGCTGACACGCCTGTAGATCAAGCCTCCGCCGTCTCCTGCCATTTTCTTGCATTTTAAAACCTGCAACATATCGTGTCCAGGAGTTCCTCAAGACTAGGGTGTATATTGCTTCTATGACAGGAGTGAAGTGGGATACTGTAAGTCAGTGTTTCCCAAAGTGTGGTACGCGTACCCCCAGGGGTACGGGAAGAGTTTGGTGGGGGTACGCATTGCACTGGAGTTTGGTGGGGATCACGTGGGAATATCCACTGCACTGTGCTTAGCTGCCCCCACAGAACAAGGAAAGAAATAGGCGCGTATCGCAGTTTTTACACGGGAACTGGGGCCATCGTACATTGTATCACAACTCATTATGGCGGGAACTTCTGCGCATCCTTCGCGCAGCTCGGGTTCAGCCATTTTTAAACTGGGGGAACGTTAACAGTTGACGTTGAGCCACGGAGCTGTTTAAACGCAGAGAATTGCAATGTTATCTAACGTTCTCGTGAGGCGTGACGCGGCGTGAATATACTGCACTTCATTACAGAGACAACTTACTTCTTTAATGGTTAGTTCCGGGCGCCTGTTATCGTGCTTTAGTAAGTTCCACTGATTTTGATCATTTTTATAAAATACAATTTTTATCCCTAGTGTTTTTTATGAGGGGTACTCAGCATTACGAAAATTATAGAAGGGGTACACATATGTCAAAAGTTTGGGAAACACTGCTGTAAGTTAAATAACAAGTTGTCGAAAACTGGGGAATAAATATTCAGGTGAATAAATTGCGCTGCTTCGTGACAAATGCAAAAATGTAATTACTATACAACCTGTTTTAGAAAAACAAGAGGCAGGAGATGGACCATTATACAATAGAACCTAGCACTTAGACACTTGGTGGGTTACATTCTCAAATTCTGGGAGTGTCTGACTGCATATTTAGAAAAAAATTCTCGCAGAGATCCCTAGGGCAAGTGCAAAGAGAGAATGTTTTCCGCATTGTCTGTGCTCATATTGTTTTACACATGGCTGAGCTAATCCTTTGTGTACAGGAAGGAAATGTACTTTTACATTGTTAACTGAGGCTGAGAGGGGTCAGGGAAAGACAGAAAATAAGATAGCTGTTTCCTCTCCAAGGGAAGCAACCCTACAAGACTAGGCTTGAATTAGTTCAGACAGAGTGGGAATCAGATGCGGGGAGGACGTACAGCATGGGTTGTGGGTCATTGCAAAGAGAGAAAGAAAACAAGGAAATGTTTTAGCAAATAGCCAAGAGAGGGGAGGGGGTGTATTTTTTCTTTCAGACTATTTTGTTTCAAGGTTCTGCAACATTCACTCCCTCCTGCAAACTAATGCACCGTGGGCATGGCTTGGCCAAAGAGGATTATTTTAAAGGGCATGCAATTTCAGTTGAAGAACCATATAGGCTGATTGTATGTATATTTTAGGGAAAGTAAGTCTGACTGAGATAATGGCTAGATCCATGTGCAGTTAAAAAAGGGGGGCTCAAAAAACAACTTAGAGGTGATAGTGCCTCTAATCCATATTAAAGACCTGAGATGTGTCTGCACATTATCTGGCTGTTACGGTGGATCAGAGGTGGGGACACTACAGTGCCTGACAAAAGTTCTGTCGCTTATCCATGTTGTTGAAACCAAAGCCTATAACCTGACTTAAAATTCATCCATTGGTTTTAGAAATGACTCATATGAAAGCTGAAACCCTCCCAAATGAGGTTTTTAAAAAGAAAATAAATTTGCTTCACTGCTGAAATATTGATCATTTAATGAACACAGAAAGGTCAGATTTTGGCGAGACAAAAGTTTTGTCGCCTTGTCATATAATGCACCTAATCCTAGTTTACAGCCTCACCTGTGCTCACTAATTGATCAGATAATTAGTGGGTGTGTATAAAAAGAACTCCAGCACTCCAGACCTTCACTTGAACTGCAACTTGACCTCTGACAACATGCCAGAAATCCACCATGCGACCAAAGCCTTGATTATCAGGAGACTGAAGACCAGATCCTCTGCAGAGGTGGCTGGCACCTTTAATGTGTCTCAGCATCAAGTACAAAGAATTACAAAAAGATTTGAAGAGACTGGAGATGTTTTTGACAAGCCCAGGTCCGGCAGACCCCACAAGACGACTGCTCAGGAGGAACGTTTGTTGGTTCGAAAATCAAAAGCCAGCCCTTCTTCCACTGCAGCAGAGCTCCAACAGGCCTGGTCACCTCTAGTCCCTGTGTCAACTAGAACAGTTTGTAGGATTCTGTCTCGAAATGGCCTCCATGGTCGAATCAGTGCCCAGAAGCCAGCACTAAACAAAAGGCAATTAAAAAACCATGTGGTATTTGCCAAGGCCCACAGCCTACTAAACGGATGGACATTGGAAAAGTGGCAGAAGGTGGATTTCTCAGATGAATCTTCAGTTGAATTACACCACAGCTGCCACAAATACTGCAGGAGACCTACTGGAGCCCATATGGATCCAAGATATACCCAGAAAACAGTTAAGTTTGGTGGTGGAAAGATCATGGTCTGGGGTTACATTCAGTATAGGGGTGTGCGAAACATTTGCAAGGTGGAAGACAATATCAATAGCCTAAAATATCAAGACGTATTAGCTACCTCTTACATTCCCAATCATAAAAGGGGTCAAATTTTGCAGCAGGATGGCGTTCCATCTCATACATCCATCTCTACATCAAAGTTTCTCAAGGCAAAGAAGATCAAGGTGCTCCAGGACTGGCCAGCCCAGTCACCAGATATGAACATCATTGAGCATGTTTGGGGTAGGATGAAAGAGGAAGCTTGGAACACAAAACCAAAGAATCTTGATGAACTCTGGGAGGCATGTAAAACTGCATTCTTTACTATTCCTGATGACTTCATCAATAAATTGTATGAATCATTGCCGAAACGCATGGATGCAGTCCTTCAGGCTCATGGAAGTCACACAAAATACTAAATATGTCTCTTAAGAGTACCACAACTTCATTCACCAATGTTATGAAACATATCTTTGTATTTGAAGTGAATTATCTGTTTGATTTTCACATTACTTTTTGTGGGCGACAAAACTTTTGTCTCGCCAAAATCTGACCTTTCTGTGTTCATTAAATGATCAATATTTCAGCAGTGAAGCAAATTTATTTTCTTTTTAAAAACCTCATTTGGGAGGGTTTCAGCTTTCATATGAGTCATTTTTAAAACCAATGGATGAATTTTAAGTCAGGTTATAGGCTTTGGTTTCAACAACATGGATAAGCGACAGAACTTTTGTCAGGTACTGTAGTAAGAAGAAAGGCTCCTCTGAGGTGGCCTAGTGGTTAGGGAGCTGGACTTTTATCTGGGAATACCAGGTTCGATTCTGCCTGTCCCCATGAAGCCAGATGGGTGACCTTGGGCTAGTCACAGCTCTCTTCTGAGCTCTCACAGCTGCACCTACCTCACAGGGTGTCTGGTGTGGGGAGAACAGAGAGCTTTGTCAGCCGCTTTGAGTCCCCTTGAATAGGTGAGGAAAGTGGGGTAGAAAAGCCAACTCTTCTTCTTCTTTGAAATTGTTTGCTGGTGGTGTCATTTACACTCCAGCCTGCCCCTCCCTCCCTCATGTGTATTGCAAGCTACAAAAGTGGATTAGAGATGAGAACATGGGGGACACATATGATTTGTCTCTAACGCAGTTTTTAGATGCTTATCTTTTCTTTACGTGAACACAATACTGTTTGGTGGCCCATCACAGCTATATATAAAACAGTTCTGTCACGAACTGTATCAATCACCGATCATGCCTATTGGCTTGGATGGTGCCTGGATATGCCCTGTGTATCCCGGAAAGGAGAAAGAGAGATCTTCCAACTGAGGCCTTCAGAAATTGTCCTTCAGCTACTGATGCTTTAATTGTTGATCATCTCTACAGTAGAGAACTTGACTTGCTCTATTAGAGAAGGGACTAGTCTTGACTCCGCAATTTCTCACCAAGGCTGCCATCAGACACTGTTAAAAGGCCACCTTCTGTGTCACTCTCATTTTTATCCAGCAGAAACTACATAAGAATGCAAGAGGAGTCTTGCGGAGTCAGGCCACAGTCCATCTAGTCCAGCATCCTATCTCACACAGAAGCAATACCGATTGCTTCTGGGCATTCTCAAGCAGACAATGAAGTGCAAAACCTTCACTCACTCTCAAAACCCTGTCCAATCTGGAGGCGATACTTGGATCTTGAAGGCTTGGAAAGGTTGGCAGGCCTTGGGTCCTGAAACCTTGGAATGGTGGCTCAGGATTGGGCAGGATTTTTCTGCACTAGAATAATATTTTTTTTTTTCAAGCTGCACTATTCTCTGATTTGGTGTGAAAACTGCATAATCAACCAGCAGGAGTTTCTTGCCCTCCTACCAATGCAAGTTCAAGAAACAGAGGTTGAGGGAGAGGGAATGAAGAGGTATAGTAGTGGAAAAGAGTCAGCAGTGGCACTTGAGAAAGAAAAGGGCTATTGGAAAGGCAGTAAGGCCACATCCCCACTTAATTATTTTAATTCAGGTTGGACTATTTTAATCTGGATTCAGAACCAAGTGCACATTCTGGCTGTTCCCGTTTGCTTGACAATAATAGGGACTCAATTCGAATACCACCGTTCCCATTCAAACCGCCCAAATCCCCAGCATGGAGAAACAGGATCTTTTGATCTCTGCCCCTTGTCCAAACACTGTAAGCCTGTCCCACTCAGAATCAGCTGAGCAAAAGAACAGACAGGGCAGGGCAAAGCGATCACTCTCCCTTTCAAATTGGATGCTCCCTCCATTCAGTATGTTATCAGGAAGGCAGCAGCTTTGCGCAGAATTAGCTAAGCAAAAGAACAGACAGGGCAAAATGATCTCTCCCTTTCGAATCAGCAAGGGGAGGGGGGAAAATGGAAGATCATGATTCCTGCACAAGTCCAAAGAGAGAAGAGGGGATTCCCTTCCTTCTTCTTTGCTTTGAATGAGCTACTCAGGATGCAGTGGGACTAAAAATAGGTTTTCTCTGCCGATTGCTGTTACTGTGTAATGTATCTCTCATAATTACTGTGGTGTTCAGAGAAAGGGGAAATCTATGTTCAAAGATCCAACCCTTTTTTTTTTATCTCCAGGACTCAAGTATTGCAGGGATGGGAAGGACAGGGAGCAGACCTTCCCACATGTGAAATCCTACCCATCGGCAGCAAGCATTGGCCAGAAGGAAAAGGGGGGGGCAGCCCAAAAGGCAGATCTCCTCCCCAAATAGTCTGGTAGCATTCCCATTGGGGGGAAAAAGTGGGCTATCTGCCAAACAGGACTGAGAACAGTTTTTCTGAGGACATTTTTAGCAATATAGTCCTCGTAAAGCCTGGAAATAAAAATTTAAACTGGATCAGACAATTCCAAAAATGGACTGGATTCACATTTAATCTTGGGTGGGAATGCACCCTAAGTCAAGCATATGCTCTCATTCTGGAATTCCAAAACTCTGAAGTTGAGGAAATAAAAGCAAGCAGGAGGCAGGAAATGTAACCAACTGCAGAGCAGAAACCTCTGCTAGGAGCATAATACCAATACCTGAGAGAGCAGAGGCCTTCCTGGATGATGATTCTGGTTTATTTCAACATTCATTTGAAGGCAGCTATTTCAGGTGTAGCTCAGGACTGAACGGACACCATGGGTCTATCCCAATGTGTAACTTGGCCAACACATGTTGCTGGACAAACTTTGGACCTGGTTTTTTTTACAGTGGTCATGAAGTTGGCAATCAGAAATGGAGGGATTTGGCATCTTTTCCCTTGGGATAATAATATTCTATGATGAGGTTTAAATTTACAATATCTTCACCACTCTGCAAGGACAGGAAATCAGTGAAATTGACCCATTCCCTGATGCAGATAGATTCCAATAGATTCTTGAGAAATCTAGTAGATTTTCTGTCATGGTTGGTATTCTTCCCAAAGCACTCTGGGATGAAGAGATAGAATGCATTCTTAGAAGCAGCTCCACTGTGTTCAGACTGAATTACCCTGCAATTTCGCATTCTATAACTCTCTGATAGCTTAACTATGTATTACTATTGAACACATAAGCTACAACACTTCTAATTTTGGTTTATGTTGCTTGAAACTTTTTTTTACACTGTTGTAAATGTGTAATACTGCTATATTATGCATAGCTGTATATGTACAAACATTAGCCTTGTGTATCTATAGCTATATTTAGATAATAAACAGTAAAAGGAAGAGAGTGGGCGGTCATTTCCTCTCATCCTGAAGAGCCAATGCAGTTCTGTGATATACACCGGCGCTCGGGGCAAATGGAGTAAATGGGACATTAGCTGGAACACAAGTGGAGAAAAAATCATGGTGAGTCTGATCAAACACTAGATAAAGCCTATTTTTTTGCCTGCTTAGTTCCAGTGAAGAAGAGTTGGCTTTCCTACCTCACTTTTCTCATCCATTCAAGGGGACTCAAAGCGGCTAACAAAGCTTTCTGTTATTCTCCCCACAAGAGATACCCTGTGAAGTAGGTGTGTCTGTGAGAGCTCAGAAGAGAGCTGTGACTAGCCCAAGGCCACTCAGCTGCTTTCATGGAGGAGAGTGAAAGCAAACCCAGTGATTCCCAGATAAGAATCTGGCTCCCTAACTCAACTAGACCAATGGAGGAAGCGAATAAATGCTTTTTCTTCCCCTTCATTGTTTCATCTCTGAATCACCCAGCAGAGCTGTGCTGAGTGGTAAGGGCCTTTTAGATCCTAGCCCTGAACAACATAAAGGAGAACCCACCCACCCCATAGCTTTCTGTGTACTCCTACCAAATGGAGCTTCTCAACGGCAAGGTCCACCTGACACCATCATTATTTGCCTTTAGGGAGAGGTGGAGACCCTTTTACTTTCCCAGGCATTCTAAAAATCTGGTTTTGCTGGTTTTTAAAATATGTTTCAGCACTATTTTTATAATATGTTTCTAATAATAATGTTTTATATATTATTTATTTATACATTTCTATATTAAAGCATTAATCTAAGCTGCCCAAAGAACCTTTAGTTATTGAGCTACTGTAGAAATGAAGAAATAAAATTAAATAAAAAAGTTTGCATTCTTAGAGCCATGCAACATATTAACATTACATCCATATTTTTTAAAAGTGTGCACTATTTACTCTTGCCATGTTTGTTTTAGAAGACAGGT
The DNA here is from genome assembly GCA_023333525.1 of Aspidoscelis tigris stejnegeri. Classification (NCBI taxonomy): domain Eukaryota; kingdom Metazoa; phylum Chordata; class Lepidosauria; order Squamata; family Teiidae; genus Aspidoscelis; species Aspidoscelis tigris. Next base: position 22,974,000 of record JALMGA010000008.1, read on the forward strand.
TTCCTCATAATACTGTACTATTGATCCAAACTGAGGCCTTGTGTACTTTTCTTTCTTCAAGCTTTGCTACCTATGACTTGCCTCTAGATATGGAGTTTGTGATCAACACCATTAGAAGAAGAAGAGTTGGCTTTTACATGCTTTCCTCACCCATTTAAAGGGACTCAAAGCAGCTGACAAACCTTCTGTTCTTCTCCCCACAACAGGACACACTGTGAGGTAGCTGAGGCTGTGAGACCAATGAGGCACACTGTGAGGTACCTGAGGCAGAAGAGAGCTATGACTAGCCCAAGGTCACCCAGCCGGCTTCATGGGGGAGGGCAGAATCAAACCTGGTATTCCCAGATAAGACTTCGGCTCCTTAAGCACTAGACCAAACTGGCTCACTCGAGAAGAAGATGGTGTTTTCAGCAAGGAATCAATGCACCAAAAATGGCTTGGGGTGGACTGCAAAATGGAAATTCAGTTAGAGGTTTGCCCCTGCAGTCCCAATTAATATGGCACAGGCCCGTAGACACATTCAACGAAGGAGGATGAATGCAGCAAGTTTGGCTTTGAAACAGAAGCTTGACTTTCTTATGATTATCAGTGGCATTTAATAGTGCCTCCCTAAGCTTTGTTTTACATTTGTGATACGTATGGACGTACGCTTAAGAAAAACAGTGAATTTTAAGAGGAACTGAAGTGAGAAACCTTTGGAAAGAAAAGAGTTAAGAAATATACATTATGTAGCTTCTTCACTCTGAATCATCCTTTAAAAATAAAAACATCGTTACGCTTTTGATGCAAACAGGATGGAATGTATCCAAGGTCCTGCTCCTTTAAATCTTTCCATTCCTTTATCTTTTTACCCAATATGAATCAAGAGTCGGCTAAGATCTAAAGACTTGTGATTTTTCTGGCATGAGCCCAGAGGGTTTTTCAATCTTGTTTTTCTCGATCAGTACTTCCCATACCGCAGGGCCATCTGTTGTTGAATCATAGGTGAGTTTCAGAAGTACTAATCACAGTCTATCATATTTTGATTTTTGCTTTCTAAAATGAACCTTGCAGAAAAGTATGAATAGGAGGAGTCATTTGCTGCTATTGTCCATAACAAAAAGCCAAGAAAGATACTTTATCACGTCATGTACTCTACAGCTGTATCAAAGAACCAGACAGGCAAGACTGAAAATCTACAACCAGGCATTGCATCTTCTGAAATTTGCTGGTAGCATGCACCGTTATTGCCACAAAATATTAGAGTTAAGCATTATCCGAAAGAGGATTAAACAACTCCATGGAGGGCTGAACTATCAAAGGCTTTTATTATTTATAGCTGTCCTTTGTAACAAACTTTTTAAAATAGCTGTGAGTTTTGTGTATCTGTGAGCGCTGTCTCATGGAGGGTTCTGGTATGTGCAGTACTCACATTCACAAGACAGCACTAGAGATTGGCGCTTCCCCACAGTTTATTTCATTTTTTTCCCCTCTGGGTTGGGTGGGGTTGAAATTGCCAACTTAACACCCGGGCATTTCTGGGTTGTAGTACTGCTGACTTTGGCATTTCTGACTTAGTATTTTGGAGTTGTAGTTCTATTGATATTGGTCACAGCTCATTTTAGCACTTCTGAGAGAGTTTAGGTACAAGGAAATTTTGTCATACAGCTCCCTGTTTTCTCAGGAACAAAGATTTTAAGTTTACAGGGTTTCCTTTTTCTATCATAGAACACTAGAATCAGGGGGCACTCTATGAAGCTGATGAGTAGGAGAGTCGGATCCTACAAGGGGAAGTATTTCTTCACCCAGAGGGTCATCGGTCTATGGAATTTGCTGCCAGAAGAGTTGGCTTTAAGGAAGGATTACACAATTTTATGGATGACAGATGTGTCAATGGCTACTAGAATGGATGCTGTGGGAGCAGGCTGCGGGAACAAGCAGGCTGAGGGAACAAGCAGGATGCTTCTAAGGCGGTGATGGCCAACCTATGACACGCGTGTCACAAGTGACACACCAAGCCCTTTTGGGTGACACACATGGCCACCCTGGCACCTGGGCATGTAGTGCTTGCTTGTTCTTGAAGGGTACAAAATACCAACTTTCAATTGAAGATTTGGCCACAAAAGTCACTAATGTAAAGAATTATTTGTTTTTGCTTTTAATATAATACATATATCAAAAATATAACTTTTTTACCGGAGCCACAAATATCACAAAATTATGGATATTTCTTGATGTGACACAGCACCTGAGTTAAGCTAGGTTTTCTTGTGAATTTTGACACACCGAGCTCAAAAGGTTCACCATCACTGTTCTAAGGCCATTTGTTGGATTTCGAAAGCAGAAGGTTTGTCCTTGTCTCTGCTTGAGATGTCCATGGGCAATTGGTGGGCCACTGTGTGAGACAGGATGCTGGACTAGATGGGCTGTGGCCTGATCCGGGAGGATTCTACTTATGTTCTTATGTTCTAAGGTTTTCTGGGAGCTTAAACATAAGAGACAACTATATTTATTTAAAATATTTATCTCTGGCTTTTGAATATAAAAGTCTTGAGGAAGGTCAGGTAACGTCAGAGAAGTTCATTGTTAGAAACAGTGGATGGTAGACAGGAATCCATTCACGCAACAACAAAAAACTGGATGAGAAGTGATGTGTTTGATCCTTTCTGCACTTACCTACGTTCTGGAACAGTATCCTCCATGGTCCTGTTCAGGACCTCATTGGTCCACACATTTTATGGCAGGGGAGAGAGAAATGTAAGGCTTTTGCAGGGAGGCAGAAAGCAGGAAGGTATGCTGTTAATTCTAAATCTGGAAATGCTTACTGTCACATCATTATTTTTAGAACAGAAGAAGAAATGTAATTTTTATACAGTTTTGTTATTATTTGGTAGCATATTATATAAACTGTTCACATAGATAAAATGCCTTTCTTCATTATTTGTATTCTGAAATGCTTCATTACCCAACCTGCCTGTCATGCAGACCCTTGAACTGACCACAGCTTATTTTCCTACAGGAAGGAGACTTGGCAGTGCATGAGGCAGTGGTCCGTTCTAGGTTTGTTCTCCCCTGGCCAGTCTGGGTTGACTACAAAACCAAACTGGTTTGTTTGCACTTATGCACATCTCTATGTAGTCATATTCTCTGTCCAGAAAAGAAGAGTTCACTTTTCTACCCTGCTTTTCTCATCCATTTAAGGGGACTCAAAGCGGCTGACAAAGCTTTCTATTCCTCTCCCCACAACAGACACCCTGTGAGGTAGGTGGGGCTGTGAGAGCTCAGAAGAGAGCTGTGACTAGCCCAAGGTCAAACCCGGTATTCCCAGATAAGAGTCTGGCTCCCTAATCACTAGGCCATGTTGCATGGTTACCAAATCAGTGGATACGGGGGTCGACTGTACTCTCTGAGTAGGAAAGCTAAAGTCACCCACGCTCAAGTATTTGCATGCACTGACGATTTGGGAGCAGCCTTGATTTCACCACAGTTCAGCCCAACAAAACTACCTTACCTTACCTTACCTTACCTTACCTTACCTTACCTTACCTTACCTTACCTTACCTTACCTTACCTTACCTTACCTTACCTTACCTTACCTTACCTTACCTTACCTTACCTTACCTTACCTTACCTTACCTTACCTTACATACATACCTATACCCGAAGGTCTCTGGGCGCGTGACAACATCTAAAATCAAACATCCTTAAAACAATAACAGTATTATTAACACAGTAGCATCCGCAAGCGGGAAGGGAAAAGTGTTCCCCCCTTTAACCAAAGGCCAGGGCAAAGAGGTGCGTCTTCACTGACTTCCTAAACGTGTGCAACGAGAGCTAGCGACGCGCCTCCAGGGTGAGACTATTCCATAGCCTTAGGGGGCCACCGCGGAAAAGGCCCTCTCCCGGGTGCTGAGCTAGCCACACTTTCTTGCTTTGGCGGGCTTCTAAGTTGAGTTCCTCCAGCCTGGCTAAACCTCAGGCTCAAGTTTAGCCGCACTGTCGGGGCGTGGGGGGGGGGGAGAGAAACAAACCCGCCCTGCCCCTCTTTCGCCGGCCTTCCCCCATTCAGCAGCTGGCCGGCGGCAACGACGCGCCACTGATGCTGCTGTTGCGCGCTGACACACCTCACCCGCGGGTGCCTCTTCTCAACCACCCCGTTCAAGCTACTCGTCGACGGGACTTTTTGGGACCCACCCTCCCTGCCTCGCGGCTCCTCCTCCTCCTCCTCCTCTGTGTCTCCCAGCCCGAGACGCAAGGGGGGGGGGGGCGCGCGCAGAAGTCTCTCCTCCGCCCTCCACGGCCTGGACTGGGGAACGAGCAGCAGCGCGCACGGGAACCTTAGTAGTAGCGCGACCACAACCTAGTAGGAAGCCGCCCGCGCTGAGGGTTCGGAGCCAAGGCGGCGGAGGGCAGGACGAACGCGCCACCGGGCGAGCCACGCAGCGGCGCCATGGCGCACCAGAGAGGCGCTTGAGCTGACCTCCCTCCTCGGTCGTGGCCGCCTCCCGTTCCTCCTCCTCCTCCTCCTCCTCCTCCAGCCCGAGTGCCACGAGCACTACTACGAGGCAACACCGAGGGGTAAGGGTGGGTGAGTTTTATTTCGCTTCTCTTCCTCTTCCTTGGCTACTTACTCTCTTCAGCCGTGCGCCCTGCGCGCGGGAACTGTGGAGGCTGCTGCACCCCCGACGGCCGACCGCGCCTGTCCACCCCTCCTCGCCTTCTGGGTTTTTGGGGGGGGGGTAGGTAGGTAGGTAGGAAGGAAGGAAGGAAGGTAGGACGGCCCTCCTGCTTTCGGGAGGATCGTATTTTGAAAAGTTACTTTAAAATAACTTATTTTAAAAGGCCCACTGATTCTTAAGGAGGCAGGGCTATCTCCTCTTCTCAAGAAGACCATCCTCAACCCAGAACTATTAAGCAACCCCTACCTAGTTTGTAATATTCTATATATGTATGTATCTCTGTAATATGCTATATATTTGTGATTTATGTAAACTGCCTTGGGAATAAAATTGTCTTTGATTTAAGTTGTTGATTATGGGTGTTTTTCCACTGTCGCTAAAAGTACCCATTAAGTACCCATTAATAGGTACGTAATGGCATTTTTGTATCCATTAATGGGTACTTAATGGGTCCTTCTAGTGACAGTGGAAAAGCACCCTATGATTGCTGTATTTATTTATTTTTTTACTAATGATTCTATTTTGCTTTGCGTTTTGTTTCCATTTGTTGTAAACCGCCTTGGGCAAAAGTTTCTTTCGGAAAGGCGGTGTATAAATTAAAAAGTGGGCGACGTTGCATGTTCGCTGTTCCTCCGCGAGTAACCTGTAGCTTTCCTGCCCCTCATTGGATTTCCTCGGGACCAGGGGAGTTGGCGGCTTTTCCTGTTTACTTCAGGCATCGCTAACTCCTCGTGTGGAAGTCCGACGTAACTCCTCGGGTAACACGCGGTGATTAATAGCTTGTCGGGCACGAGGGTTAATATTTCACCAGTGTGGCTGGGCAACATAAGCTTTCTTTGGCGGGCAGAGACATTTCAGGGAGTGTGAGTGTGTCATAGGAAGTCATGCTAAACTTTGTTTTTGCATTGTGATTCCAGCAATTTCAGCTGAGCAATACGAGGCGATCCTGAAGAAGCGTTTGAAAATCTGAGGTCAGGTGACAAGCACAAAAGGCCGGATCTTAAAACCTCCTTTGTGACCTGGGCTCTTGCCTTTTAAAATGTTTCATTCAGGCCAAGAAACGTACAGCTATTTTTAAACTCAGCTTTCAGGATATATAACACTTTTCCGACGTTTTGCTCGTTAAAAATATTAATTGGTTGTTACAACACAGAAGTCTAAACAGCTTCATTGGTAAGTGGTGTGGAAATCTTGAGTATTACCATTCAGGCTGAGTTCTTAAAATACCATTACATTATTTTTTCCCCTTCTTCTTGGATAGTCTGTGTAAGACTGAGTGCATATTTTAAAAATGAATAAATACGATGATTTGGGTCTGGAAGCAAGCAAATTTATAGAGGACCTCAATATGTATGAAGCCTCCAAAGATGGTCTCTTTCGAGTGGACAAAGCGGCCGGAAACAACCCAGAATTTGAAGAAACTAGAAGGGTTTTTGCTACAAAAATGGCCAAAATTCATCTTCAGAAGCAGCGAGAACAAGAGGAATTGATGAGGGCAGCGTCTGGAGCACCCAATGGTGGGCTTGGCTTTGGCACCCAGCATCAGCTTCTGAACCATCCAGTTGCCAGAGGTCCCGCAGGAATAAATAAAAGGCATTCAGGAGAAAATACAGCAAAGCCTCCTTTGGCTGCATCCTCAACTGTATATGCTGGTCATCAGCTAGCTTTCCTGAACCAGCCCCAGGCTCATATGGATGGAGAGCAAGGAAAGTTATACCAAGATGGCAGGCGAGCCAGTGGTGACTATGGATACAGTGAGAATCTGGGGGAATCGGATGTTTTGGGAGGACATAGCTATCATAGAACAGGTCAGCAGAACCCCTGCAGTCCTAAAACCTCTTTTGCTTCCCTTTCCCTTGAAGACCCCAGTAACAGAAATAATCAGGCAGGCATTCAAGGTTGGGGAAGAGATGCTGGTAAGTCTTCCAATCTGAAATCCAACACAGGCTCCCAGTTATGGTCCACGGTTAATAATGATGAGTCATTGCAGAGAAGTCCTGCAAAACCTCAGACTGATCTCCACCCGTACCAGCAATTGCGAACCTCTAGCAGATCTTCTGAAAGTGGTTATGGAAGTCAGGAAAGTGCAGGCGAGAGCCCTGGGCTTAGTCAAAGCATCGAGCAAAACCTTGATAGCCAGAGGTCATCATCTTGCTCACATGCTGGTACTCCCATGTCTTCTTCCTTTGGATTTCATGATGATTTGCCCGGAGGATATTTGCAGCAGAAATCTTCTTCATTCTCTGCTTCATCAGCACACCCTTCTCAGCCTCCTTTGAATCAGTTAGATAATTTTAATCCAAACTCTGGAATGGAGATGTGGGGTTCTGCCACCTCAAATAAAAGCAGTGGTAATAATCTGTCCAGGCCCAGTGGTACCGCTCAGTCTTCTGTATCCGGCCTACTTTCTACTCCTCTGCCTCCAAGTGTGGACTATCAGCAAACCAATACTCATCCAAAGCTTAAAGGTCATTTCGTAGTTCATGGTCAGAATCACAGGCTTAATTGTGCAGGACCAGGCAGGAGTCCTGAGCAGAATTTCATTGGTACGCCATCTCATGGACCAATGATCTCTGATGTTCCAAGGTCTCCTTTTAAAGAGGGCATCATGGCTTCACAGCATGACTCTGGTCACCAAGAAACATCTACTTCTGCCAAAATAAAATTACCCTGTCAGACACTCCTTCCTCAGCCAGAGCAAGGACCATCTACAGCTGAATTAAAATTAGAAGCTCTTACCCAGCGTCTGGAGCAGGAAATGGATGCTTTTCCAAAGGCTGACTACTTTGGTAGGTATATACATTTTTCTATTAACAATGTGCTGTTTTTAAGGTAATACATTTCAGTTAAAAATGTTTCAGTGTTTGCACCTGCAGGCGTATTTTCTTGTTTTATTTTTTCCAGTATCACTAATTATGGAGGACAACTACTTTTAAAATTATATTTTCTGAAAGCTGCAATTTTAAAATAATAACTTCAGTAGAAAATGATAAGCTAGAGAAAAATGGATGAAAGATGTGTGTTTGGAGGCAAGTTGATACACTAGTTTTAACTTCTCAGAGGCTGTAGTTAATTTCTGCTGGGGTTTGGATCACAACCATTTTCTTTTTTGCAACTGAGATCTTAAATAATCTGACAGGAGAGTTGCTTTAAGCTACTTTTCATTTACAAAGAGGCAGAGTGGAAATACAGTGCTCCAGAGTAGTTGCTGATTTGGGTGATAAGCTGAAAAAGTGTTCTAAATGACTACTGACTGCAATATATCAAGTGGTATTAAATTTTGAGAATAGTTGAGAGAAACACAGGAGTCAACTGTATCTTTAAGTTGTTTCGTGCTTAAGTAGTCAAGCGTGTTTGTTAGTTTCATTCATTCATTCATTCATTCATTCATTCATTCATTCATTCTGTGCCACCCTTAAGCCAGAAGATTATTAGAACAGTTTACAGACTTAAAACCTAAAGAGGTATGGCACACAAGGACTTGGTCACACCTCATCCGTATAGTCCATCTTACTGCACAAGAGGGTCTGAGTTTGATCACATCCATGGGACATACTGCTCATTCAGTTTGTTTCATTTTTGTCCACGCCTGTCAGTCAGTCTCGCCATCTCAGTCTCCTTTCTTGCCATCTTTGGCTGGACGCACTTCCCTCAGTCAGTTTTTAACTTCTAAATACAGGCAAAGGTAGCCTTTGCCATCCCCGCCTCCCAGAGATGTTTTGTGTGGAATTAAGAGCACTTTTTTTGCAGTTTCTTTCTGCTCTCTTTTCTCGATCTGTGAAGCTGCAAACATATTTATAACCTAAATTTGACACATAAGCACATCTTCTGTATGGGTGGACATTATAAATGGCTCCGTCCCAACTTCATTTTCTTCCACTTCCCAAAGACACTGTCTGTGGAGCAAAATGGCTCCTGTGCACATGCTCGTGACCCTGATGGATGGCTGTGCCTGTAGTCTCCCAGTGCATTCGAAGATACAGAACTGAACACTTGCACAGGTCTCTCCCTCTCAGTTTGGTCTAGTGGTTAAGGAGCAGGACCCTTATGTGGGAATACTGGGTTGATTCTGCCCTCCAGCTGGGTGACCTTGGGCTAGTTACAACTCTCTTCTGAGCTTTCACAGACCCACCTACCTCACAGGGTGTTCTGTCTTGGGGAGAGGAATAGAAAGCTTTGTCAGCCACTTTGAGTCCCCTTAAATGGGTGAGAAAAGTAGGGTAGAAAAGCCAACGCTATATTAAAACAGTAATATCTCCAACAACATTTCATTGGTAGAGTGAATTGTTTGGAAAGCAGAAGGTGGCTGGTTCGATCACCAGCCGATCTGTGGAAGTAGGTAATGGCAAACTACTTGCTGTGCCTTTGGCAAGAAAACAGCATGAAAGGGTTGATTAGGGATGTGCAAGAATATTTGAAATATTCGTTATTCGATCTGATACGAATATTTTGAACTATTTGTATGAATTATTTGGATATTTGGATGTGTAAAGATATGTATGCATTACATACATATCTGTACGCATCTTATTTGCATCCGTATGCGTTTGTATGGATATGTATGGGACAAAAACAGATGCATACAGGATAAAAATGGGATGCATTCGGATGTGTAAGGACACATGCAAATGTTGTTGACATTTGTATCATCAAATACGAATCGAATATGTGTACAAATAGATATGAATGTATTTGAATCGGTTCGAATTTGAATACATTTTTTCTCTATTCGTACAAATTTAGACTTCGGATATTCTATTCAAATCAAATTGAATATTGAAAACTGCATTTGTGTACACCCCTAGTGTTGGTGCAGTCATCTGGGAACCGGCCACAACTTGATGGTTGCTGTAAGGAATTAGGGAGGCCAATGTGTCTGCAAAGACTGATAAGAATGTCTCAAATTTTGCAGCATCAAAGGAGTGACCAGTCTGTGCTGGTTCCTGTGAATCTCATATGTATTTCTCCTCCTTTCTGTGAATAAATAAGATGCAAATTAACTTTTGAGGATTGGAACAGGAGTTATTGGCAAGATTGTAAACTTCCGGCTGGGATAGCAATAAAAGTCAGCCTGTAATGTGAAAGAGTTTGAACTTGTCCTAATGGGATTTCTGGAAGGCAAGTTTCCTGTATTGCAATACAGATTAAAAGAAATCTTTTGTCTCTGGCTTGTTTGTTTACTCAAACCCACTTGGATGGAAGAAAGCTGATAGGGCAGCAATTTTCCTAACAGTAGCCAGCAGCAACTACCCCATATTAACAACCAAAGGCCAGTTACTAGTGCTTTGTGATGGCCCTGCTGTTAGTTGGTAGTTATACTAACAGACCTTGACTAGTCTTCCCCCCACAAACATGGATTCTTTTGTTTATGTGAAAATACCCAAATTCTTATTTTAGACAGCTGATCATTTGTAATTTGAAAGATTGTAGACTGCGCATTGGAAACGGTTTACTGGACTAGATCAGAAGACGACACTGGCTCTGTGTAGTTAGTTCTTCTTTAGATATGTCTGTCTTTAGTTGAAAAGCTAGATTCATCACTGAAGTATAAGGAGGAGAGCCTTATATATGTATACTATCTCTGGAATTCAGATTCTAAACATAAATTTGAAGTCTGGCTCAGATTCAGTCAGATATCTTTAGGTTTTTCCCTCACCCATGTGGTTATCTAGGTCTGGATTTTTTTAATCACAGGCTACTAAATTGCTGTGAATACAAGAAAGAATAAGTCGTAACCATGATCCAATGTGAGTAGTTAAAAAAACCCAAACATTTGGCAGTGAACAGAAGTTGCCCTGTGAACTAAGAAAGATCTGTATTTTTAGAAAATGCTCTTCAGAGGACCAGTTACTGCACCCAAAATGTACATCTGAGCAGAGAGAGTAGGTTTGTACTGATATAGTTTGCCTAAACTTGTAGGGTAAGTTTTAACTTTTGCTTTACCCTAAGTAATAAGCATTGTAAGAGGAACACTTTTATTCCCCTTGAAACTATGTAATAAAGCTCAATAGCAATTTTGGTTAACAGGAAGTCTAGACAGTGGGTGGGTGGGATTATTTTAATTCATGCACTTCTGGGAAAGGGGAAAGCTAAAGATACAGGACTTAGACTCTGGTGAAATCCAATAACAGATTCTCATCCTAACTTACAGCCTCAAGCACAAACTTCAGAAGGATGCATAGACCAATCAAAAGAGAAACAAACAGAAAGGCTGAGGTGAAAGTATGCAGTTGCCCTTGGCTCTTTGTAATTGCTTTGCTGTATAGACTGATTGCAAAATGTCCTGGAGCAGTGAACGTGGGAAACATTTTTTTCTTAGTGAAAATGCTCAAAATGGGAGGTCAGCGTTGTTGTTTTTCAGGGAAGATCAGTGATCAGGACCTGGAAAGAATGTGACATGTTAATCACATATATTGATCCATCTAAATTTCTGTTCTGTTTTCTATGGCTTGAATCCAAACAGTGCTCCTTGCAGATATCAGTTTCTTTATCATTTCTGAAAGGCGACATTTCTGATCCAAGGGAGAAATACCACTGGGGAAAAAAAAGGGAAGTTCATTGATAACTCCCTTCCTCAGATGAAGTTTTTCTTCTTTGAAGAACTGCTCTTTAGGATTAGGAAGTAATTCACCCAGTGTGGGGGCAATTGCTAAACAAATAAACTTATTTTCTGAGGCAGAACTTTAATGAGGTGATCCTTTTTCAGGTAGGAGAGAAGTACTGAAAACAAGATCCAACAATACAGCATTATTCACAGGAGATAGGGGTGTAACGAATGCAATTTTTGGATTCAATTCGAATCAAATATCTGAAAATTCAATTCAGTTCAAATCTTTAAAATTTGAATTTAACCAAATTCAATTCGAATTAAGCAAATTTGAATCTATTTGTTTGAATTTTCAATTTGAATTTGCACTTACGAATGTCGACGACATTCCTATGTGCCTGTATGCGTCGTTACACATCCTATACACGTCCATACACGTCCATTTGCATCCCATAGTTATCCCATATGCAACCCGTTTTTGTCCCAAACGGATCCGTACAAATGTTTTCGGATGCGGGAGAGATGGCTACGTGCAATTACGCCTCGTGTACGAATCCGTACACATACGAATGTCCAGATATTTCGAACAAATAGATTCAAAATGTGTTTGAATGTTTAAATTCAAATTTATGGATATTCAGTTCAAATTCGAATGTTGAAATTCAGATGAATTCGATCAGATTTATGCACATCCCTAACAGGAGGTAAGATGAGCAACTTGTGGTCACCTGGGGGTGAGGCAGCCTCATATACCTGCCCTAGATGAAACTGCCTCCTCTTACATCACCAAAAGGGGAGATTTAATCTTGAAGTTGGGTTTTCCCACTTGGAGGTCACCCCTTTCCAGCAAAGCTGATGTTAGGATGATGTGGTATATGGTGACAGTTCAAGCCTTTCTTCTGGGTTCACTTTTGGTCACCCAAACGGTGCCTTGAGACTTATGTGGGTGTTATTCTTCCTGCAGAAAGGTTCCCTAGCAGCCCTGGAGGGGCTGCTTCCGAATCTCAACCATTTACCTCCCTCCCCTATGCATTTTCTGCTGGCAACATCTCGTTGCTGTTTAGTAGCTGCCCCATTCAGCGGCCAGTGTAGATGTAACCTCCTAAATATATTATTTTGGCTTAGTAGTACTGAAATAATAACTATGAGGGTAGTGTATCATAGGAAATACCTTGGAAAGAGTAATATGGAAGGGAAAATAAGAATTTGTCTTCTCCTTTAATCTCATACTAGTTTTTGAACTGTAAATGATGGAGTTGACTTTAACAAGAAAGACCATGCTGCATTCAATGCTTTGATTTGCATTAAATGTAGCATAGCAGGTTGTTATATTCTTGGTGAAAATGGTGACTTGTATATCTCTAACACTGTGCATGATGATATATGAAGATAGAGAGGTATAGTAATTTTTTTCCTTTAGACTCATTTTTGGGGGGCCCTTATATATTGTGAAGAGCTGCATTTTAGTTTGTGTGTGAGAGAGAGACTGAGAGAGAGAGAGAGAAATAGGCAAGTCACCAGTATACATGGACATATGTATATTAATGAATGTCCAAGTCATATTTCTTTACAGGTTATGTATCTGCTGACTCAACTGTAATATGCATGATTGTGAGTTTTAAAAACCCTATATGGTAAAGCAGAAAGATCAAAGTGGTAGATTCAATTAAGTTTTTTAACAAGGGGATTAGGAAGAACCACAGCTGAATAAATCATGTTTCCTGGTTTGGGAGACTTTGCTGACGACAGATTATAAGAAGCACTTGACCCTTTCTGCACTAGGGTTTATTCTGGAATATATCCCAGAATACGAAGCTGCTGTCTGCATGCTGGTGCAGACGATGGCAAGTCCCACCCAGGGCCTTCCATTATCTGAACTGTGTGGACAGCTGGCCCCTGTTCTGGGATATATTCTGGAAAAAGACCCAGTGCAGAAAGGGCCCTTCTGCTTTGACTTGGGACTTTTGCCTTAGGGCTTGGAACATTGACTTAAGCAAGGCCTGCTTGCATGTCTTATACATGTTCATGAATATGAATATGAATATGAATGTAAAGCTAGAGGTGGCTGCAATAGCACAAAATAAGACCTGTCATCGCAGACACAGTGACTTAGTTGTAAACCAGGTGGGACCATTCCATCAAGGGCTATTTATAGTACTTGGAATAATTTTCTGTGGTTATAGAAAAAAAAATTAAAGCTCTGTCTCAGTTTAGATACCTTTAGAATGGCAAGCAGGCAAATTTTGCAGATTAACTTGTCTTTTATGTACTTTTGTGTACCTTAGAGGATACTGGTTGTATGGGTATAGTGCTTAAGTTAAGGCAAGTAGTGAAAGCATTTCAGGATCCTAAGAGTCAACATAAATACCATCAAAACCATAGGGGAAACTAATGCCTAGTGGTTCCCCCCCCCAACGTTGCTATAGAGGTGCAAAACACTGTTACTATGGAAGTAATTTGTGAGCCAGTTTGGTATAGTGGTTAAGGAGCCAGACTCTCATCTGGGAATATCGGGTTTGCTTCCGCCCTTCTCCATGAAGTCAGCAGTCAGAGCTCTCTTCTGAGCTCTCACAGTCCCACCTACCTCACAGGGTGTTCTGTTGTGGGGAGAAGAATAGAAGCTTTGTCAGCCTCTTTAAGTCCCCTTAAATGGGTTAGAAAAGCAAGGTAGAAAAGCTAACTCTTCCTCCTCCTCTTTCTTTCTGAAGAACAATAATTAATGGACGATAGGTGTATCAATGGCTACTAAAATGGATGCCTAGGTACATCCTCCAGTAGTCCCACTGCTGACTTTTCTCCCATAACCCTCAGTTCTGATTCATCAGCTGTTGCTGGTTGCATTTTGAATTCAAGCAGCTACAGGTTTCAATCTTGCAGCCTTTGGTGAACCACCAAAGCTGTTAGTCCTTTATCTACACTGTTACAGAAGTAATAATTCTTGTCTCCTTTATAGGGTCATTTTTCAGGAGACCTGAGGAAAACTGACTCATTGGTACTGAACTTTGCAGGGTGAAAAAAATTGCATCCAGAATTTTTCCCCAGGATAGTATTGTTATTGGTTCATTTTGTGAGCTTCAGCATAAAGATGTGCCATGAACCACAGCTGGAACAACAAACACCTGCTCCTCCAGGTGTTGTTGGAATCCTCTGCTTTTCACGTGAGCTTCAGTTAGAGGTTGATTCAGGTGGTAGTAGCATACCTAGAGCAGTAGGAATGTATTCACTCGCGAAAACACAAGAGGAGACCTGCTGGATCAAGCCACAGCCCATCTAGTCCCAACATCCTGTCTCACACAGCGGCCCACCAGTTGCTTCTGGACACTCGGAAAATAGGTTTTGGGTGTTCTCTCTCCAAACAAAATGCCCTATCACTGCTGAAAGAGATTAAAGAAAGCCAACTCTGCCCCTTTCTGAAAGCAATTTCCTTTGCTAACAGAAAGGTAGGGAAAGGTGTTTTGGGATACCTCTAGGAGTCTCCGTTGTTCGTTTTGGCCAGAACACATAGAACATCCAAGTGTTCCATTGGAACAGCCAGGCTTTTTGTGTTTTGTTCCCAGCTTTTGTTTTTTCCAGTCATTGGGAAACAAACGTATCACCATTGATCAGCAACTGTCAAACTGCTGCTCTGTATATGTATTTTTAAAACTTCTGTGTTAGGGAAGCTGTTTCATTAATAAGGCTTTAATAAACAGCTTGGCATGATGGTCAGACACACCCGGGCGTGACTCTCATTATTTTTTAAATGCAAGACTGCAATTGCTTTTGGGTTGCTGGCATTTTTAATTATTTCAAAAGTATCCCATTTATGGCAGTACCAAAACCTGTGAACTCCATGAGGCGGAATTTTTCCTAGCATCAATGTTTCTTTTAATTTACAGTAAGGTAACAACCTAAGCATGGTTTGCAAGACACATTTTCAATCCAGCCGTACTGCAAAGATTCCCTTGTTCAAAAACCAAGACGCAAGTCAGGCATTTATTTTCCACATGATGTGAAGGAGAACAGAAGCATCTTTGTGTGAGGACAAGTTACTCTAGAACTAGAAAACAGAATGCAAATATGACTTGCTTCTCCTTTTCTCTTGAAAAGTTGTTACCAGTTTAACAGTCCACTGAAGAGCTGACATTTATGAGGACCTATATTCCATCTGCATTCTTGATACTTTTAGCATGTGTTGTGGTTTGTATCAAATACTGCTATTGTTAATTGTACATTGGTGTCCCAGAGACCAGGGGTGCATCCACACTCGTTCATAGTGCACAGTGGAATGCGCAGTCACTGTGGGGACATCACACACCACAATCGTTGGATCGTAGTGGTGACATAGTATCCCCTCGTAACTGCAAATTTACCTTAATGTGGGTAATAGAACACTTGTTCCGCAATATAAGGTAAATTTGAATCTTCTCGCCAGTCCAGACGGAATGTCAAGAAGGGCCAATGAAAGCAGGAATGGCAGCTCAACTCCCATTGGCTGCCTCATCCCACATGACAATGCGTGCCGGACTCAGCTCTCACAGCTTCCTACGGGAAGCTACAGAGCTGTGTTTTGGGTGGGAACAGCGTGTCATCGCTTCGCAGCAAGTAAGCTGCAATTTTTCTTATAACTGTGGATTTATTCCAAAGTTCTGGAAGGGCCCCCCAGGGGAATAAATAGGTTAGTGTTGGAAAATGGGAGGGGGGCATTGCTTTTGGGTGGACACATTAACTCTACTTTCAGGGCCCAAACTAAAGAAACTGCACGTGTACATTTCTCTTTGCAAATCAGTTACTTCTTATACAGTATAATGTATGTACTGTTTATGGGAGCATTCTGGTTTAGAGAGAGATTTTCCTTTGTGCAATGTCATTACCCATTCTATGTTATTGTGAAGAAGTGCTCATAAAAAGCTACCGTTTTCATACCTAATAAAAATGCAGTGCATTTTTATATGTAATGTAAGTACAGTTGATACTAAGAAAGGAGAGCAGAGGAAAACCAGCAGGTATATTAAAAATGCATCCACCAAGAAAATAGCACTGTTGACTGTTGAATCTGTTAAATGGTTTAAAGGAGTAATTTAACAGCCTGATCAAACCCTAATATGAGTGAACACAATAGAAAAATTAGCCTCTGAGGCCATTTTAAAAGCTTGTAATGATGACGATCAGGCATACCTTCCCCGGCAAAGCATTCCACCAATGCTTGGTATTTGCTGAAAAACACACACAAAAACCGCTCCCTCTGTAGGGAAATCTAAATTTTCTCACAGGAGGCATGTGAGGAAGGCTTCTGGTAATAATCCCAGGGTGCAGACAAGATGGGGAAGACAGTCTTTTAAGCTGCTAGTAGACCACAAATATTTCAGATGTCTCAATCAAACTTTGTGCTTGCATTTAGTAATGTGTTTAGTGTGGACGTCTTCTTAAAAGAAGAGTTGGCTTTTCTACCCTGCTTTTCTCACCCATTTAAGAGGATTCAAAGCGGCTGACAAAGCTTTTCTATTCTCCCCACAACAGAACACCCTGTGAGGTAGGTGGGGCTGTGATTAGCCCAAGGTCACCCAGCTGGGTTCATGGAGGAGGGTGCAGTTGAACCCGGTATTTGCAGATAAGAGTCCAGCTCCCTAACCACTAGACCAAACTGGCTCTAAAAGTAGCAGTACTCAAGAACTGAAGACCTTTCTGCACTTCCCTTGCCTTGTTCTGGCCCAGTGGCTTTGGATTAGCAAGACCCACTGGTCTGGAGCGACAATAAGACATGGTTTGGAGCAGCACCATCTGCATGGTGTTGCTAGTCCAGACCGGGGTGTTTTTGCACTTCCTGTCCACTGGATGGGAAAGGAGCATGATGAACCAATGTTGCCTAGTGCTCGCACTTGGAGTGCGCATCAACTTTAGCCGTCATTGCTTTCCCCTCCCCTTGAAATCGAATGCTTTCCATGATTCAGTTGCAGAGTCGGTCCTCTTCTGGGCACTGCCAGGTAAGCTTTGGGTAAACATTGGTAAAGATGAGTGTGATTTCATGCACCACACCTAACCAGCAATTAGGGAACTTCTGGGAAAGCAGAGGATGCTTGGAGGCAGTAGCAGCCTCCTGCAAGTGCAGATGCCCTTTCTCTGAAGTTCCCTAGTCATGCACTTCGAGCTGTTGTGTGAATAGGCACCAGACCCCAAGAGCTAGGAACTCAAGTTCATTGTGTCATAGTCTCTGGGGAAGCCATTTTGGTAACATACTTTAGTGCACTGCTGAAATGAGTCCCCCGGTAGCTTGGAAAATGAAGGTGTGTCTTCTGCATTCCTCCATGGTCCAGACTGGGCCAAGGTGGTATGCTGCCTGTCAGAGAGGCCCTCCTGATCTGGATGACATTCTGCCCTGGGTGGACAGAGTGTACCAGCGGTGGGTGAGACCTCTCTGACCTGCGCTAATGTGAAGCTGCCTCGAAAGGCTCCAAATACATGTTAGAGAGAAGTGCAGAATGGCCCTCAGTATTTTTTGCAGGTTGAATGCAGGTTTTTTTTTAAAAAATAAGTTTAAGGATGACATGGGATCCTGCTGATGGAGGTGAGCGATTATCACTTGTCCATCATTATTGGAACATCAAAGTAGCATCTAACACAACCCTGAAATGCTAACCCATTCAAGAGTAGAATCTTACTGAATATTTTTTTTAAAAATGTTGATCCTGCAATTACCAGTTCAGCTGTGGCCAGTATAAATTGAGTACAGTCCTTGCATTGCTTAGACGTGTGTCAGGGCAGCCAGTTCGTTTTCCGGGCAGATAGGCTGAACAAGGCCTGGTCTTCAGCAAATGCAAAAATAAAATAAAAAATAAAAAAATCATGCAACCGTTAAAAAAGAACCCATTGTGAATTTTTCTACCAATGGTATTTATGGAAAAAACCCTAAAGGCTTAAAAAGATTATGGTGTCTGGTGTTGTATTAAAAAGTTGTACTTTGTAGGATTTAAAATTTGCTCCTCTTGTGGTTCGTGCCTGGTATGTAGTCCATTAAGCATGTTAGAAATAATGCCTGTCAAAGACCAGTAGAGAAAGGCAGGCAGGCAAGCAAGCAAACAAAACACCTCCATATTATAGATGATTACCACATTTTTATTTGGTATGGTACTTATTTTTTGTTTGTGGTTTTAATTTTTTTTTAAGCGGGGGGCTCCCTTTTTTTAAAAAACGATGAAGGTCTCTGAACACCCAGCCTCTGCTGAAGGTGTGTACTTCCAGTTAAGCCTTGTAAATTCCTGCATAGAAGAGGATGAAGTTAAGGGTGGAAAACTATTTAAACGCTTTTTTTTTAACTTGCTTTCAATTCCAACGTTAAGTTGGATTTTATTTTTTTCTAGTTCTTGTACTTGAAAAAATGCTTATCAGCGCGTTTAGAAGAAGAGATGGCTTTTCTACCCGGCTTTTCTTATCCATCTAAGGCAGTGGTTCTCAACCTGGGGGACGGGACCCCTTTGGGGGTCGAACTACCCTTTCAGAGGGGTCGCGACAAGTATCCCACCGCCCTTACCTCCCACCTCCCAGCTGTTCCGCCCCTGTGGTTGGGGGTCTCCACAACATGAGGAACTCCATTAAGGGGTCGCGGCATTAGGAAGGTTGAGAACCACTGATCTAAGGGGACTGGTAAAGCTTCTATTCTTCTCCCCACAACAGACACCCAGAAGAGAGCTCAGAAGAGAGCTATGACTAGCTCAAGGCCACTCAGCTGGCTTCATGGAGGAGAGCGGAATCAAACCCAAGATTCCCAGATAAGAGCCTGGCTCCCTAACCACTACCAGGCGTAGGCAAACCAAGGCTCGAGAGCCACATGTGGCTCTTTGGCCCCTTGAGTGTGGCTCTTCCAGCTTAGGAGAACCCTAATTAAGTTAATAACAGTGTACCTACCTATTTAGTTTAAGTTTTAAAAATTTGGCTCTCAAAAGAAATTTCAATTATTGTACTGTTGATATTTGGCTCTTTTGACTAATGAGTCTGCTGACCATGGCACTAGACTCAAGTGGCTCTCTGATCACTAGATCAAACAAGTTTAATGAAACTGATACATTTGCACATGTACAAATTGCTTTATATACAGTAGGCATCCATAAGAAATGTGCATACTTTATGTGCATATATATATGTACAGGTTTGTGCGTGATCTCATGAAAATGTCTTTGTGTGTATTCAAATTTTCTGCATTATTTAACACTGAAAGAAAACAGCTTGTCATTCTCCTGATATATTCTCTCTGAAAGTGAACTCAAGCTGGATTAAACCTTGGGTGTTACCACAGCCCAAGAAAAGAATCAGCTGGGTACCAACTTGATGTGCGTTTAGTTGAGGTAAAACTCATGATCCCTTTGGCATTACATTGTGAATGGCAAACGTACCAGGGGTGTTCCCAGTGCGCTACCTATTGCATCATGCAAAAAATGAGTTCCAGTGCAATAGCCCTGCTTACCTGCCCATCTGGCAAGATACATGCATGATTGGCTCAATGCGGACCTTGGAGAGTCAGCCACATGCAGAAGTCACAAGTGGGTCAATTATGCTGTTTGCTACACGTGCAAAGAAACTGGGGTTTGCTGTTCAGGTCTGGTGGGACACAGCAATACGTAATTATGGGATTTTGTTTGTATCCTGCATTTCCTTTTGCCATCTGGATGCCTCTGGTCTGGATCCTTGGTCTCCTTAACCACATCTTAATATGGATCAAGGAGGCCCTTCTTCCTGTTAGTCTGGCTCCATCTGCACAAGGTAGAGCTAGATCCAGATTAAGAGGCCCTTAATCCAGATCTTTTGTAGACCCAATAAATGGGGTCTACAGTCAAACTAATGGCCTTAATTTGGATCACAGAGGCATGCAGATGTCATACTTCCATGATCTAGAACAGTGGTTCTCAACCTTCCTAATGCTGCGACCCCTTAATGGAGTTCCTCATGTTGTGGAGACCCCCAACCACAGGGGTGGAGCAGCTGGGAGGTGGGAGGGAAGGGCGGTGGGAGACTTGTTGCGACCCCTCTGAAAGGGTAGTTCGACCCCCAAAGGGGTCCCGACCCCCAGGTTGAGAACCACTGATCTAGAATTACCAGGAGATGCTGTTCAGCAGTGCACTATAGCATGTGGCAGAACCCCATGTCCGTAAACCCTGGTGTGGGTGTGGGTGGGGCAGCTACAATACTCACTCCAACTTCATATCCTTGGTGAGGCTTGAGCTGGATCATCACCATCAATGCAGATGACGCTGATCTGGTCCACACGTGCCCATGATCTGGATCAGTAGGTCCAGTTAATCTGGATCTTCTGATCTTGGTCTAAATCAAGTAAATGTAGAAAGGGACAGAGTGACTCCTTTTCCTTTTTATTTTGGAAATAGATGACACTTATCTTTTCCCCCCTGTACAGGCACCATTATTTTAAATATGGAATGTACTGATTTAAAATTTGTTAAATTTTTAAAGTTTCTTTAATGTGTATCTTGTTTTTAATCTGTTGTTTTAACGGTTCTTACCCGCCCAGAGACCTTTGGGTATGGGGCAGGATAGAAATGTAAATAAATTAATAAATAAAATCATTGATAAACAGAGGAAATAACTCATAAAGATTACTTTAATATTCAGCCTGGTTTCAGAATGGGGTACGAGCCTTTTCCTCTGTAGAAAGCAGTACAACCAAGAATGTTTGCAGATAGGATAAATCTTCTGTTTTACACTAGCTGTTTCCTGCAGACTTTAAGTTTTGACAGTCCTTAGAAGAACACTGTGAAATTTGCTGGACCCATTTCCAGATGTTTAGACATTTGGTTCTTAAAAGTTATTGTAAAATATTTTAAGATGATTTTGAAAGTTCTTTGGACTAGTATTCTTTTCTAGGGTAAGTTTGACCAACAATTGGCTAATCATTTTTTACTTTCTTGTTAGGCTGTGGATTTTAACTTTATTGTGGCTTGGCATTGCATATCTAACTATTTGGCTGGTTGTGTTGGCAATAAATGTTTTCCAGCTGCACTCAAAATCTGTAGTCTTATTCAGAAAATTGCTAGGCAGAATAGATCACACACTTTGTATTAACTTTCCATTGCAGTTCAAGTTGTAGGAAATCATTTTAAATGGTGTGCTCTTTTGTTTCATATGTGCATATTATGTGTTAGAATAAATCTAAAAACCTTTGCTCCCAGTACTTCCAGAACTATTACTAGAAGAACATGTATTTCCTAGGGTAAGGTTCCTCAAAATTTGCAAGTGTCTAGGGCACTGGAAAATGACAACTTACTTTTGGGGGTGGGGGATTCAAAAGGGTAATTTTTCAGGCCCCAACAAATGGTCATTCATTAAATGCAGCGTCTCGTAAAAAAGCAAGTGATCAAACTGTGCTTAAAGTCAAGACATGCCTATGACAAATTGTTCTACCATTTGTAATTTGAGACATACCTTATACGTTTTTTATAATTCTATTTTAGGTACCGTATCTTTCTTACTTAGTCAGTAGAAATCCAGACATTTTGGGCAAAAAAATACTGTATTTTGTTGAAATGGTTCAAGAAAATCATTATGCTTTGAAATGGGTATTTCCTGTTTACTACTGGATTTGTAACTTTGTGGCATTATCTTGCTTTCTTTCACGATAATTGTAAATGCTTTCTTTATTGGTAGTGTTATTTCAAAAATCTAGTCAGCTTTATCCAGAATATATTTTCAAGGTCAAATTACGGCTTTGGCAGAACCCTTTGCGGGTGAGTGGGATCCTCAAATATGGTAATATCTTAAATAAGAGGTTTGGCAGAAGTTAAGAAGTTTGAAAAATGGATCAGTTCTCAGCTAAGTTTTGTAACTTTTAAGCCCATTTTGCCCTATTTCCATATTAACCTGCAAGTTCAGAAATGTGAATGAAGAAAAAGAGTTGGCTTTTCTACCCTGCTTTTCTCATCCATTTAAGGCAGAGGTGTCAAACTCAATTTTGCAGAGGGCCATATATTAAATTTAGAATGTGTAGGCGGGCTGGATTCAAATTAAAAAAATGTACTGAATTATTATAACATTTTATTTATTTAATTATATAGTATAGTATATTATATACTCAAAGCAGCTGACAAAGCTTGTGTTCTCTTCTGAGCTCTCACTGGTCCAACTACCACCCTGTGGGGAGAACAGAAGCTTTGTCAGCTGCCTTGAGTCACCTTTAATGGGTGAGAAAAGCAAGTATAAAAGCCAACTCTTCTTTCTTTCTTTCCTGCCTGCATGCCTTCCCTCCCTCCCTCACAAAGCCAGCTGGGGGAACTAGTGGCTTCGGGAAGGATGGAAGGAAGAGTTGGCTTTTATACCTGCTTTTCTCACCCATTAAAGGTGACTCAAAGCAGCTTCTGGGGAGAACAGAAGCTTTGTCAGCTGCCTTGAGTCACCTTTAATGGGTGAGAAAAGCAGGCATTAAAGCCAACACTTCTCTCTCTCTCTCTCGCCTGCCTGCCTGCCTCCTTCCTTCCTTCACGACAGTTCCCCCAGCTGGCTTTGTGAAGCAGGGAGGGAGTGAAGGGAGGCAGGCAGGCTTCATTTCTTCTCCGATCGCAGGGGCAGATCCCTTCCGTGGAGATCGGAGAACTTAACTCGCAGCTGCTGCCTCCGCCCCTTGCAAGCAACACCAGGTCGAGGGGGGCAGCGGCAGCAGCAGCAGCTTTAGCTCTCCGATCTGCACAGAAGGGATCTGCCCCTGTGATCGGAGAAGAACTGAAGCCGCCCGAGAAAGAGCAAATTTCTACCGGCGCCGGTGCTTGGCTCTGCTGCTGCTGCCGAGAGAACCAACATTAATTCTCTCAGCAGCAGCAGAGCAGAGACGGCACCTGTAGAAATTTGCTCTTTCTCGGGTCGCTGCCTGCGTGCGGCGCCTCCTCCTCTGTGAAGCGATCGCGGGCCGTATTGATACGGCCCGGGGGCCGGATGCGGTCCGCGGACTGTATCTTTGACATGACTGATTTAAGGGGACTCAAAAGAGGCTGACAAAGCTTTTCTGTTCTTCTCCCGACAACAGACACCCTGTGAGGTAGGTGGGGCTGTGAGAGCTCAGAAGAGAGCTGTGACTAGCCCAAGGTAACCCAGCTGGCTTCATGTGGGAGGGCGGAATCAAACCCAGTACTCCCAGATAAGAGTCCGGCTCCCTAACCACTAGACCAAACTGGCTCACTTGTTGCTTTATAAAATTATTTCTTCTCAAAGTGTGCATTTCTGGATTTATTTTTTGCTAGAATATCCCTTTTTATATTTTTAAGATTCTGAAATACAGATGAGCAAATGTTTTAATAATGTTTGATTTTAAACGTTGTTACCTACCTGGAAACCTTCAGGTACAGGTGAGACAAAAATATAAGTAAGCAAGCAAGCATTCATCCATTTTATTTACTAATTTGTTATTTGCATTTGTATAGCACTCTTTATCCCAAGGTTCCAGAGTGGTTTACATAACAAGCTACAAATATTACACATATAAACGCACCTTTGCTTGAGGTGAGGCCACTGCTGGGAACTGGTAGAGGATCTTTCCAGCTTGCTCTTTCTCTTCTATCCCCTCAGACAAAGTAGCTTTTTAATGGCAATTGAGGGAGTGAGGGCTACCCCTGGGAGCTGAAATTAAAACAAGCAAATAAACAAACTGCCCTCAGTAGCTGTTCCGGTGATAGGGGGGTGCATGATCTACAAGGAGAAGACTATGCACCTTCGCATCAAAATGTTTCATGATTTATTATGATGACTGAATGCGATCAAAATCAGTGTCCTGTAATCTTTCCCACTCTCTCAGTAATAGACATTTCCTCTTCTTTGTTCACTCTTTTTACCTTGTATTTCTGTATACATAAGAAACCCAGTGCTATAAGTGGGTTTTGGAAAAAGCCAGACTCCCGTTTATCAGATGACATGCATATGTACGTTCCCATAATGGCTGCATCCAGGCTTGTTTATACAGCGTGGTGGAACGTGCAGTCGCAATCAGGGCATCACACACAGCGATTGATGGATTGTCATGGTGTTGCATTATCTGATCGTTGCTGCACACTTACCTTAATGCTGATCTAAGGACACTCACTGCGCAGTATAAAGGAAATTCAAATTTTCATGCCAGTTCGGGCAGAACAGCAAGAGCAGCATGACGTGAGCAGGAGGGCAGCTCAGATGTGACTGGCTGCCTCAACCCACGTGACAGCGCGTGACAGCTCAGCTCTCACAGCTTCCGATGGGAAGCTACAGAGCTGTGAGGACTGTCAGTCGTCACTGCGCAGCAGGTAAGCTGTGCTTTTACCTTTAACTGCGGATTTATTTTGCAAGCCTGGAGGCAGCCAATATTAAGGCTTTTAGCACATCTAGACACAGAGCTGTGTTTCCTTCAATCCCAAAGCTTATGTACTCTGCTGTAAAAAGCCTATTACGTAGACACCTGTAAAGATGTCCATCACTTCATTCAGCATATTTGAGAAAGCCTGAATGGTTTGAAACTACAATAAGCTGAAAGCAGAATACTAGGGTCTGCAATCGTGAAGCAGGAGTAGTAGCCACATGCTTGGGGCAAGTATAGTTATTTTTGGTTAACAGGAAAACTTATCCTGCTTTTCTATACTAGTTAAACCACCAGTGACCAGAGTTCCACTTGATCCTGCTTCCTTCTCTTGCCATCAGCAGAGAACATCTGTTCTTCCAGATGGAAATTTTTGGAGATGAAATGTCTGGCATTGGATACTGAATCATACTGAAACTTCATTTTAAGGAATTGTCTGGGGAAAGGGAGAACTAATAGACTATGCATTTGGTGTTCGTCCCAGTTCTTGATTTGTTGAGAAATTACCCAGTGTAGGAGGGAAATAAATTGTGATTTGAATTAACCTGCTCTCTGGAGGAAAATGCTATTGCTTTTCAGATTTTTAGGCTGTTCTTGCAGGGAGTTTATGAGAAGATGTGGATAAAAAAGGTGTCCCTGGATTATCTTTACATATTCCAATCAGGTTTTGTTTTGTTTTTTTGAGAAAGCATATAATGTACACATAATGATCTTCATTATGATTTGGAGGAGTTCTTTTGATAGAAATATTTGGATAAAAGTGTTCATGGTTAGCACATTCAAAAGGTGACATTGTTTCTCTTATGGGTGTTTCACACAGACTTGTTCTGGACAGATGCATGTTTCCAAGTACAGTCGGAGCCCCTGTATCCACTGATTTGGTAACCACGGATTAGCCCCCCAACGGACGTCATAAGGGAAAAGCACCCAGAACCGGAAGGCCTATTTCAGGCCTCCACAGAGCGTTGTAATTAGGGATGTGCATGAAGGGGGTTTTTTGCATTTGATTTGTATCAAATCTAATGTAAGAAAATTTGTGTTTGTTTGAATAGATCCCCTTCGAATATAGTGGGATTTGAATTTGATACGAATGTTCAATCCCATACGAATCTTCATATGAATGTATCAAAGCATTCAATTCGAATTCTAATGTCAATCTTTGAATGTGCAAACATTCAGTTCAAATACAAATGTCCAAATTCGGTCAAATTTGTATGAATTTTGAATGTTACGAATATTGATGCACATCCCTAGTTGGAATAGGTGCATGACGCCACCAGAGCCCATCCCAAAATGTAAGGCACCGCGTGGGAAGTGAGTGGGAGACATCTGATGGCATTGCACACCTATTCAGACGCTCTCTGGAGGCCAAAATTGGCCTTCCAAAGGCCAGAAAAGCACTTCTGGTTCTGGGCTTGCACGGCTCCAGAACTGGAAGGCCCATTCGTGATTATCCATGGTTTCGGGTAACCGTGGTAGGAGCCAAAACGTATCCCCAGTGGATACAGGGGTCTGACTGTACCTGTTAGTCATAGTCAGGCTTAATAGGAAGCCATTTCCTCCCCACATTCAGACACTGCTATGGTTTTAATATGTTATTGGTTTTAATGTGCTCATTTTATATGTTGTAACCCGTACTGAGACCCTTGGGACAAAAACAAATAAATACAGTAAGTAAAATAAATAAATATCTTAAATACATACTTAAAATTTAATGCACAGTAGATAGTAACTCTGGGTTAAAATAGTTTTGTGTACTCTTCTTTGCTAGCCCTCTTAGGAACTCAGGAAGATTTCCTGAGAGAGATAAAAACAAAATATACCAAGAAGTAAAAATTCAATTTACAGAAAACAGTAAAACTCTCTGAAAAATAGGAGATATAGTACAAGCAACCTAAGGTGGTAGAATGTGGGGCTTATTGAATGAAGGTTCTTAAATGCACCTTAGAGTATGTTTGTTGCTGTCATGATTATGTATGCACAGTTATAAAAATACAAGAAGGCCTTGAAGGTAATTTGCTTTTGATTAATCCTACTAGACAGAAATAAAGTGAAGTATTGGTCTGTCTGGGGGTGTCAGTATCTTTGTAATTTCTGTTACAGTCTTTCATTTGTTTGGTTACAACTTATAATCAACAACAAAAGAGGAAAACACATTAAAGTATTTTCTTGTGAATAGCAAGTGAACGTAGTTGTTGTGAAGATGTCATTTCCAGATGATGGGAAAGATGCTACCTGACTGAAACCAAAAATAGCTGCTGCCAGTCTTTATAGGATACAGACTTAAGTAGGCCAGTATTCTACTTCAGTAGGGAGCTGTCTTACACACCGCGTTCAAAGGATCTTAGGCCCTTTCTGCACTAGGCCTTATTCTGGATAATATCCAGCCTTGGGTGGGACCTGCCACAGTCTACACTAGCATGTGTGTGGCAGTCTCTATTCCAGGATATAATCTGGAAAAAAGTCCAGTGTAGAAAGAGCCTTATTTAATGAAGCATGTTCTTGTACAACACTGTAATAATTAAGACTGAAACGAATGACCCTTTTGCATTGAAAGGCCTGTGATTGTTATCATTGAGTCTGGAACAGCCAGGCCTGCTGTTTCTGATTGCAGAAACTGTGATGCTGTGGCCTTGAAGGTCACTTCAAGGCAGGGCTCCAGTGCCTCCCAAGGGCTAGAAACAAACCTTCCTAGCATTAGAGGTTCTGGGGGATTCATTTCAGCGATACACTGCAGCGTGCCATTGAAATATATTCCTCAGTAGTCCAGACTCTGGAAGGGTGTATCTTCTGCATGCCTTCTGTGTTTTAGATCTGGTTCTCTAGTATGCTGATAAACACATTACATCGTGTTCATTGATGATACTCCCTAAATTTGGTTGATGCTCCATTCAATGCAGACATGGAGAGGGCTTCAAAAATCCACATTAACATGTGGATCTATGGTATCCAGATGCTTACTAAGTAGGCCCTTGCTCCTGACTAAAGGTAAGTACAGAAAAGAGAACTAACAAGTTAAAATGCATTACTTGGAAATGTTAAGTGATTTTTACGTGTTTGATAGCAAATGTAACTTCTCTCAGTTGGGTAGTGAAGGCTGTCTTGTAAACACTGGTGTAACCTGAATAATTTAAAAAGCCCTTTCCATGTTGCTTTTTGAAGATCCACAGTCTGGCTTCAAGTTCTGTTGAGATTATTACAAAACCAATCAACCTCTGCAAGCACAGATGCAATTTTATTGACTTTGGGTTGGCAAAGTCAGCTATTTGCAGGAAATCTTTGAAGTACATGCAGAGCAGCAAGAGCACCTAGAAGGACAGTGGTCATCTTATTTGTGCCCAAGAGCAACCTTTGGGGTTAATCCTATTGAAATGTGTTTGGAAAGAATCTCCAATTTATTACCCAAATCATTTGCATCAACACCTGGCATGTTGTCATGTATCCATGGTGCCTTGCATTACCTGTGTAGATCTTTTTCAGGTATAGTGAGGAGTTTTAGAACTTCTTACCCTGCCTGAAATATTGGCTGCCTCCACACTAGTGGAATAAATCTGCAGTTAACTGTAAAAGCACAGGATACTTACTGCGCAGCAATGACCAGGCATCCTGACTTGAAAGGCAGCTCTGTAGCTTCCCCACTGTCACACAGGTTGAGGCGGTCAGTCAGATTTGAGCTGCCCTTCCTGCTCATGTCTTTCTGTTCTGCCTGGACTGGAGGGAAACTTCAGATTTTATTTATACTGGGCAGCGAGTGTCCTTTATCCAGCATTAAGAGCGCAGTCCCAGTTGAATAATGCAATGCCACAATGATTCATTGATTGTTGTGTGTGACACCTCGATCAGGACTGTTCATTCTGCTGCACAGTATAGACGCAGCCATTCTGGACGCAGCCATTCTTAAGCTGTAAAATGTATTCTTCAATTGACTGCATTGCAACTGACTAAAAGAACAACCAAACAAACTTTGAATCGATAGGGTATCTTGTGGAATTGCCCCATGCCTTCTAATAAAGATGTGAAGATAGCTTCCAATTCTTCAGAATATTTCAGTCCCTCGTCTTATTAGTATGATTTTCATCTTGTGTAGCTGCTGCATTGCTCTGCACAATGTCAGCACTATGAAATCGCTTGTTTGCACCATTTTTTTTTCAAACAGTATATCATGACATAACTCTATGCTTCACATAACTGTGAAGTTCCGGGTGGCTTCATTTCCCTCTGTTGTTGTTTTCTCACAAATAGTTTCTGTCAAAGCATTATTTAGTTCTATAATGGCAATGATGGCATCAGGGTGGATTTGATTTAAGTCAAACTGATTTAAATCACGATTTAAATCAAACTGATTTAAATCATGATTTAAGTCACTAGTCAGTAAGGCTTAATTTAAATAATAGTTTCTACATAAAGTAATTCTTGCTACTTTAATATGCAAGTAGATGAAGATTTTGTATTCCTAGGTTTGCCGAACAATAGGATTAAGGTCTTTTTCTCAACTCTGTTCATGTTATAACATTTTTGCTGTGAAGAAGAGGCGTGTGATCTCTGCTGAGTCAAATTCAGTTTTGAGAATTGCAAAAGTAAACCAAGCATCTGTGATAATATAGGCAGAGAAACTGCCCAATAATCTTACAAAAACCTCTGGAAGAGCATGACATTGTGAATGGATTAATTACCAAAAATATTAAACATATACAGCCTTATTCTAAATAACTAAAACAATAATCTTTATGTCATGATGGAATAACCTTTGGATGGTAGTATATTTTCCTCAAAAAGCATTTTATTAAAAAAATTGATTTAAATAAAAAAATCCAAGTTTTAATTTTTTTTAAAAAAAGAATCATCGATTTTTATCCACCCTGGATGGCATCTTGTGCCTTCCAACTTGGTGGTTGAAATGGGAACTTCATCACTTCCACTAAAATTCCACAGCAAGTGACACATCTAGTTTCAGTGTCAGCAAGGATGTTCCTGGATATTTATTGTTTCAAAATGTATCATCAGTGAATCAATGCAAATCCGTGGATGCCTTATATTACTTTAAAAAAAATCAGATTCAGAAGAAGTTAAGGTGGCATTACTGGCCACCAGGTTCAGTGACTGAGAATGCAGAGGATTTGAGAATTAAACACTACTTTTCCTTCCTTTTGGTACCATCGTAACCCTGCTACTTCAGTACTTTGGCCAACCTTTGCCCCGATTCTTTGTTTCACTGCATTGCCATTGCCTTATGGCAACAGGGTCGAGCATAGTTATGGCTTGAAATGCTGGGTTTCAGGGGATTTCAGTGTCACAATTTAAGAAAGTTTCTGTTGTTTTAGCACACATGGTTGATTTGAAATGCCATGCACTGTTGGGTTTTGAATAGCAAGCGTTCTTGATGGTGGGAACATTTTCAAAGCATTTTTGCCTGTAAGGAGACTCTGGTCCAATTTATTTTTGATGCCGATTCTCTGGTGGACCTTTGACCTCAGTTGCATCATCTTAAGCTCTTTCCTCCTATGGAATGTTCCTTGTTGATTTGCTTCCTTCTTGTGGAATGACGCTTTTCTAGCTAGATTTTTCCTTTGCCCCTGCAGCAACCCAGCATGACTGGACCATTCGGCTGGAAGAATTTGCAGCAAAACACTATGTGGCATTCTGTGATTTTGACTTTGTAACTCTGTGGCATCTCCACTTTATCATGACTGAGACTTTTACACCAGAAATGTATTGAGTAACAATATCTGTTTTCATTGTCTTGGGGTTTGACAGGCTACATTTTCTTGTCTGGGGCTGCTGTTTGAATGGGCCCACAGACCAGGGTCATGTAGGCTTTAGGAACTACAGTGTGGGCTGTATTCACATGGAGCAGTCCACTGGTAATGCATTGTGGTGGGATGACCACCCTGTCACACTAGTATGTGACAGGACCACCTCTGAACTAGGGATGTGCATGAATATTCATAGGCATTTGAAATCTGATCGAATGTGCCAAATTTCGACAAATCGAACTTGAATAGAATGTCCCAGAATGTGAATGTAAACATTTGAATTGAATTACAAATTTTGGCTCTATTCGTTTGAATTATCCAGACATTCATATGTGTATGGGTTCGCACTTGAAGATACGCGTCTTTCCCGCATCCATGAGCATCTGTACGGATTCGTACGAGACAAAAACGGGATGCGTGCTGGATAAGTATGGGATGCATGCGGATGTGTACAGATGTGTACAGATGTGTACCAATGTGGGGAAGATGCGTATAGACAACATTCGTATGTGCAGATTCGAATAAAAATTCACGAATAGATTTGAATTTGGTAAATTCAAGTTGAATCTTATTAAACTCGGATTTAAAAGATTTGAATTGAATCAGATTTTTGGGTATTTGATTCGATTTGAATAAAAGGTAAAAAAAAAATCTTGCTCATCTCTACTCCGAACTACCTTTGTTGACCGCCCCCCTCCTCCTCTGTGATCTCCACACTTCTCCAGAAGATGGACATGTGGATGCTAGTGCAGCTGCCAGATCACTTATACTCTGCCTAACGGGAAGGTCAAGCCTCTCTTCATGACTCGCATCCTCCCCGGAGCTGGAGGGCTCCCTGTGAACACTTAAATCTGTGTATCTCAGGACTGTCCCTTCTTCTTTAAACACGAAGCTTTTGTTTGTTTTCTTGTTTGTTTTTGTATGTTGCCCTGAAGGCTCATTCTTCTTTCACTCACGACTACTCTTCTGTGCCAGCTTTAGAATCTCTCAACGTTAAATTTAAAGAAACAGAAAAGCAGGTTCGTGGCCAAGCATGAGGGAAGATCTCAGCAACCTACAGGCCTAGTTACAAATATATCTTCCCCTGTTGGTGACCAGTTGGATGCTTCCTGTATTCAAGTGGGCGCAAGGGAGCCCAGGAAATAGAAAGCTCCCTGAGAAGCTGGCATGGATCAGACCAGGTTCTTGGGTGCCCGAAGGACAAAAGAGGGTCTTTCCCTCTGCTTCATTCTCTGAAGCTTCTGTTGCTTGCTGATCTTTCCTCTCAAGTGCCTTGTGTACTCCTTCCTCCAGCATTGTGATGTAGAGTAGAGAGAATACATAGGCTCCACCGGCAAACACAGTTTCTTCATGCAGATGCTAGTGCTCTTTCCCTAGGCTAGCACCTGGGACAGCTGCCTCAGTTCTTCTCACCGTAGGGACATGCACAGATATTGGTAACATTAAAAAATAAGGCCAAATTCGGACACTCAGAACTCAAATGTTACGATATTCGTATGCTAACATTCGAATGAATATGAATGTTTCTGGACATTTGTATAGTTTGGACATTTGTTAAGATGGGGCAACGTATCAAATACGTATCTATTCGTATCAGATACGTATCCCTACGTACCAGATGAGTATCTCTTCATATCAAATACGTGTCCTTTCATATCAGATACGGATCGAATGTTCATATGAATACGTAGGAATAGATTGATATCAAATAGAATTTTACCACATTCGAATGCGATCTATTCATACAAATACTGATTTTCAAGCATTCGTTTCATTTCGAATCGAATGCCCAAAAAACATTTGTGCACATACCTAGTAAGCCTAGTTTTGCTTAAGCCCATAATGTTATTCTGGCATTCAAAGCTGAAACAAACCAGATAGCCTTTGTGTTCTTAACAGTGTGAGATTGTCTCTTATAGAGGTCTTGGGCAAAGCTCCACTTTAAACCTTCTTCAGTCCATCTTCAGGCCTGATTGCTAACACTTTTTTAATTTCGATCCTTTTTATTTGTGGACTTTACAATCCTCCATTTGTACACAGTGTGAGCAGTCAGACTTAAATGGTTAATAATCCCTAATTGTTACTACTATTCCGTGATCCCACCTCATTTACTTCCTCCCCCCTCCTTCTGCAGTTTAGTAAATAAAATTCTACCCGGAGTAAGTACAATTGTGTCTGACTTTTGGAATTGTTACCTTAATTCAAAAGGCATTTTAAGGGCTTAACTGTCAGTCGAGTTTGGAATATTTCATTGCCCTTGATCAGATTCTTTGCCGCTTTGCCCTTGATAACTCAAGGGCTCTGATATCAAGCCAGAAAGCTTTTGAGTGCCTGCTCTAATATTGTAGAAGAACTGTGAGCAACTAAGGCCCTCTCTGCATTCCCAGGTGGGGACTGACATAGTCCACACCAGCATGCTTATGGCAGGCTCCTGTTCCAGTATATAATCTAGAATAAAGGGCAGTGCAGAAAGGGCATAGGGCCATTATTGAACTTCCAAAGCATTGCTGTAAAAGACGGAGTTTTTAAATGCCTATAAAATCATGCACAGTATAGAAAAGGTGGATACAGAAAAAATAATTTCTCTGTCACACAACACTAGAACCAGGGAAGCTGATGTGTAGGAGATTCAGATCAGACAAGGGTATTTCTGAGTCAGATCAGAAGTATTTCTTTATCCAGAGGATCATCAGTCTATGGAATTTGCTGCCAGAAGAGATGGTAACAGCAGGCAGCCTAGATGGCTATAAGAAAGGGTTAGACACATTTATGGATGAGAGATGTATCAATGGCTACTAGAATGGATACCTAAGTACATCTTTCAGGCTGGAGAAACAAGTAGGATGCCTGTAAGGTCTTTTGTTGGGGGTTGAGAGCAGGTGAAGGTTTGCTCTTGTCTTCTGCTTGAGATGCCCAGGAGCAATTGGTGGACCACTGTGTGGGAAAGGATGCTCAGCTAGATGGGCTGTGGCTTGATCCAGCAGATGTCAGGTATTTACTCTGCTGTATTTGGATATTCTGGAATAAAGCATGAATATTCCGGAATATCCAAATATAGCGGAGGTAATCAACGTCTGAATGCAGCCTAAAACTGTCTCCATGCTAGAAGTTATGCTTTCTTTTTCCATCTGTCTTTATTTTTCTAAATAAGCAGCAGTATAGTGAATCTTGTGTGTAAAAGTAGAAATTGTTTTATAACTAGTTAGTTTTGAAATGAAACTATAGTACCACCGAGGACCTTTTCACAAGGTCTAGTATGCTCCTGGGTGGCAGTATTCACATCCACATCCAGACACAAAACTGCAAGGAGGCATGGCTGTGCTAATGCACACTGTGTTGCAGCTGCCATGGCAATGGCAGAGGCACGGTGGAAGTTGTCTTGGCCATTGCTGTGGCTGTTCAGTCCTCCAGGATGGATCGTCCACACCTTGAGTAGCTGTGGGTAAGTTGGGAATGGTGCCAGTGCTCGCAGTGCAAACACCAGCCATTCTCAATGAACATAACTTCAGTAGAATGGCGTCCCACTGAAATTAACTGCAAACCAGCTCTTCTTTGTTTATATGACCACTAGTTTGAAACCATTTTCTGACTTGCCTGTGTTAATCTTCCATTTTTAGGAACTTGTGTGAAATGCAACAAAGGTGTGTATGGTGCAAACCAAGCTTGTCAAGCCATGGGAAATCTGTACCACGATGGATGTTTTACCTGTGGCGCATGTAGTAAGTATCTGTTCAGAGAAAAAAGTATATTGGAACAAAGACTTAAATGAAGATTTTTGGGGAAATACTTGAAAATGATTAAGTACTTTGCTTTGGAAGCTACAGGCATACTCAGCAGCCATAAATAGTTGAGTCAGACATTGCCCATTGCTACTTAAATTGTGATGTAATTCTGCTGGTGATGTAATTTTGTTTGTGACTGTTACCACTCTGTGAGTTTAGAGTAACTAGTCACAACTAGCTTAGTTGTCCCTCCCAGCCTAACCACTTCCTTTCCTTGTTAACCAACAATTAGGTTGCTGGAGGGTCTTTCTGATTATATGTGGAACACGGCACCAAATTCTCATTTAGTCACCAAGGCAAGTGTTCAGCCTTCCTGGCAGTTACTTGGGACAGGGTTTACAGAGTGCCAGAGGTGAAAGTCTAGAAAGTGAGCTGTTTTTTTTGCAGAATTTGCCGAGACCTGTAGCTGACACTGGAAATAACAAGTAACACCAAACCAATAGTTGACTTGTATTTTCCTGGCACAGTCTCTATGTTTTAATTAGGAAAGGTTTTGATTCACATGATGAGCTCCTGGAATTTTTATTTTCTTGTTGATCATGTTCCCAAAGTGACAAAAGTCACTTGATAGCACAATCTAAAGATGACCAACAACTTCAGCAGTGGATTCTCCTTAGAGCTAGAGACCTGCAGCAGTGCATCATCAGCCATCTTTAGAAGTGGGCACAGTATGGAGCCAACTGATTGAAAAATGGTGTTGGCCTCTTCTGATAGGAATTTAGGCTCCAGGGACTTCAGCATACTTGGGGAAGAAGTCATTAGATTTCTTCTATTCCATTTCATAGATGGAAATGGAAAAGTGTCCCAAGAAGTAAGAAAATTATTTGGTCAAAGTATCATGTTAAAAAGTTGGGTACAGCTGGTAATGGGAAGAATATATTTTGCTTCCAAAGTTCTCGTCTCTTCTTGGCAGCTATTTCACTCATACTTGTGTATCTTTAGAAGGATACTCATTAGTGTATATTCAGACATACTAAAGGCCCTTGTCTCTCAGTTCTTTTCTCCCTTCCTCAAAATAGGGATTCTATTCTTTCTTGTATTTAGATTTATGACAGATATTTAAATACTTCAGGGAATGTGATTTATGTTTGTCTAAATTTGCTAATACTTTTCAGCATTCTTATTATTCAATAGTACTTGAATCTCAGTCTCATCATATAAATATTTTGAAAATTTTATGTGTTTATTTTGTACTTTCTACTTTAAGTTAACCTTGCTTATAGCATATGATCTGCTACCCAATCTCTGGACTTCATTGAAGCGTTCTGGCATGTGATGTGGAATACAAACTGGGCCCCTTCTGAATTAACCAGAAAGTTGTGCAAAAGATACATAATATGTCAAATAACATGCCTGATACTCTGTTACTAGCAGTTGGATAGGATCATGCTGGTGAGCTGTCTGCCTTAGGAGCTAGTCTACTTCTAAGGCCTTTTCAGTGCTTGGTCAATAGACCAGACCAAGTGGCTACCTGGTACGCTTTGGCCATGTGACGCTAGTGCTATTCCTGCCCACAACAGTCCCAAGAGGACCTTATTCCAGATTAACTGTAAGCATGTGTGAAGAGATGTACAACTGTCCTAAAATGTCTTGTTTTAGTACAGCCTTTGGTGCTTTCACACTTGGTCCGGCCAAGGAAAATGCTGCAGCCCCATCTCCAAAATTGACATAAGCTTCCAAAGATCATTTTTGAAACTCTGGCACAAAAATTGTTCTGTTGAGCCCCACCCTTGTGCACCGGACATAACGGGGCATGGGCCAGATAAAACCTCCTGTGCTTGGTCTGGAACAGGCTGGAGATGGAATAGTTAAACTGCCCCATGCAAGATGAGTGCAGAAATGGCCAAAGCTACCATACACTAGGGCATTTGTCTATCTAGCTCAGAATTAACAATGGCTCCACAGGCTTTAGGTCTAAGAGAAGGTTTTCTTAGTCTTGTGAGCCAGTTTGGTCTAGTGGTTAAGGAGCTGGACTCTTATCTGGGAATATCGGGTTTGATTCTGTACTCCTCCATGAAGCCAGCTGGGTGACCTTTGGATAGTCACACCTCTCTTCTGAGCTCTCACAGCCCCACCTACCTCACAGGGTGTTCTGTTGTGGTGAGAGGAACAGAAAAACTTAAATGGGTGAGAAAAGCGGGATAGAAAAGGCAACTCTTCTTCTTCTTTTTACCTTAAGTACTTTAATTGAAGATACCAGAAATGCAACATGAGATTGTCTGTGAAACGGTCTCCAATTGAAATACAATAACTGATCCTTGGAATACAATTTGAAAACCACTACCTTTGTCTACATGTGTTTGTAAACCCAAAGATGCAGTGTGTTAATTTATTTACAAACACCTTTCATAAAAATACACATTGTTGTCAGTTTTTAAAAGGCGTTTTCCTCCCTGGTGCATTGACAGCATTAGCATTTCACAGGAATGAATTTCTGCAATGATTTTAACACATTAGTGTAAATGATGGTGTCCAAGATCATGGTTTCCCTTTTAAACTTAAACACTTCATATCTGCACCTTGCTTAATCTTTTTATATAAATAAAAATTGAATAAATGGGCTTAACTGTCCAGAGCTAGAAATAACTTCTAAATTCTATCCTATAAATAGATTATACACTTGGAAATAAATCTCTGTAATACTTGTTTACAGGAAAGCATGATTAGGTTTGGCATTTATTTGGGGACTGGTATTTGGTGTTAAGAATAAATATGTCCCATTTATAACAAGTGTTGCTACATACTAAATGACTAGATCAACTTTCTGTATGAAAATGGCACTGTGTTCTAATTTTGCAGGAGACAGCTTTGGTGGTATTGTGCCAGAATTGCCATAATACATAAGCAACATGTGTATACTGACATGTGCTGTTGAATTTTCTGTTAATGCACTGGGAAAATGCAGTCAAATCAGTGTTTCTAAGTATGCATAGATAGAGATTTAAGGACATTATGGCTTCATAAAGGAGATAACAATTGCCTCTTTAATAAACAGCTCTTGCAGCAATTGATACATGGAAGTAGACTTAATTTTCTTTGGGGTAGCTTCCTGTAATGTAAGACATTGCAAGAGTTTATTTTGGAGATGGTTTATGCATTCACTAATGACCTGTAACTCACATATTGATGTACACTAGGGGTGTGCATGAATGCAATTTTTGACATTGGATTCATAACAAATCAAATATTCAAAAATCCAAATTTGTATGAACAAGGAAAAGCGAATGTCCAGACATTTGATTCAGTACGAATACATAGGAATACGTGTGAATAATTCAGACATTGGTATCTCTACGGGTACATATGCATCTCATATGTACCCGTATGCATCCTGGTTTCATCTCATATGGATATGTCCAAATTATTCATAGAAATAACTCGTGATGTTCGTATTCGTTTGAATTCAGAAACATGTACGAATAACGAATGTTTTGTATATTTGTTCACATCCCTAAAGTACACCTGACATGAGTATTTGGAAAAGGAAAATCAAGCTATGCTTTTTGCATACAAAAAGCATGTGCAAGGTTTGGTTTGGTTTTTAATTCTGTAATCTGGGAAAATAGTTTGTCAGAGGATAAGAGTATCCACATCTGAAACTGCTTTCTGTTCTTCTGCATGAAGCCCATGATTCAAAATGCATCCAAAGATTCGTAGGCAGTGTTTTCTGTTAAGCTGTGTGGACTTTTACCGTGTCACGGAAATAAGCATATTAACTCATTCAGCAGTTCAACCTGCTACAAGCCCTTTGACCTTGCAATACTTACAGTCTGGTTGCGTGCATTAAACCCTGTTGGGTGGTATTCCCACCATTAAAGTGCTTAGGCTTGCTATTTCTGAATCATATGTTTCTCATATTTTGAACTATGTTACCCATGAGGCCATAATAGGAAATATGAGCACCAGAGAAAATTGTCGAGGATTATTTTTAAATGGCTGAAAGAAAACAGGAGAAACAAGAAAGGTTTAAGATATGGTGGGGAAGGATGTTCCAGATGTTAAGCAAATCATAAAATCCAAATCTGAGCCAGTTTCTCCCTCCCCTTTCTTGGCAAAAAAATAAGTTGTGTCAGCAGATAAAAATAGTTGAACTTTTAATTTTACGTGTGTATACCTTAGTAAGAAATGGGATTCCATCACCAAAGAGGAACAAGGGACAGGATAGTAAATCTTAGGATACTACTGCAGAAGTCACAGAAACGTCAACAGTTGGTGTACATGTGTTCTATTGATTGCTAAAAAAAAGCTTTGGATTCATTTTTTACAAGAAGAGCTATGAACAACCATGCTTCAACTCGATCAGAAGCAGTGTGCTAAAGTAAAGTTAGCCATCAAGCTGTCTGAAAGGCTAAAGGTTAAAAAAGGAGTCATCCAGGTGTATGACATCACCATATTTATTTAACATCCCACCAGAGATGATTATGAGAGAAGCAGTTAAGAGGATTAAAAGGTGGATCCAGACCAAAAGGAAATGAATTTCAAATTTAAGGTATGCGGGATAATCTCATTTTCAGAAACTTTGGGTGCTGGAAAATTAGGTTGGCGGAAGCCATTTTCTCCTTAGGCTGCATCAACCTGAGGATGGAAAGAAGGCAGGCTGGAGTGTCAGGCTTTTCCCTGTTTGTGCCCAATGCTCTGTGGCCAGAATGAGTAGATTGTGTACTTTGAATGAGCTTCTTTTGGCCAGATTACAGACTGACAAAAAGTGCACATTGGGAGCTCTGAAGGCAGCAATCCACTTTAATTAATATTGGAGGATATGCAGTGTTGTGTGAGACACTATTTTCTGGTGCTAGATTAAAGGCCAGGGAAATAACTTGGCTTAGAATGGGTGAAGGATGTGGCAGTGAAACTTTTGATAGGCAGGAGCAAGAGACTGAATGTGAGAACAGGATCAGGATCATGGGACTAGTGTCTTTTCTTGGTTGCACTGGCTTTGTGAGTATTTTACTAGAAAGCTCACAAAAGCAGCAAGGAAAAGCTAGGTCCTGCTGCTGATCATTTTGCTTCTTTGTATTTTATATACTAAGCATAAGAACATAATAGGAGCCCTGCTGGATCAGGCCACAGTCCATCTAGTCCAGCATCCTGTCTCACACAGTGGGCCCACCAGTTGCTTCTGGGCTCCTCAAGCAGAAGACAAAGGTCAAACCATCACCTGCTCTCAAATCTCTGCAAATAGCCTTGAGAGGTATCCTGCCTGTCATTTCAACCGGGAGATGGTACCTAGGCATCCATTCTAATAGTCATTGATACACCTGACCTCCATGAATTTGTCTAATCCTTTCTTAAGCTAACCAGGCTGGTTGCGCGTGCCATGAACTGGAAGTCCCTTCTGAACCATACTAACGTTTTGCTCCTCAAGTATGAGCTTGTTGAGCCAGTTTGACCTAGTGGTTAGGGAGCCGGACTCTTATCTGGGAATACTGGGTTTGATTCCACACTCCTCCATGAAGCCAGCTGGGTGACCTTGGGCTAGTCACAGCTCTCTTCTGAGCTCTCACAGCCCCACCTACCTCACAGGCTGTCTGTTGTGGGCAGAAGAATCGAAAAGCTTTGTCAGCCACTTTGGGTCCCCTTAAATGGGTGAGAAAAGTGGGGTAGAAAAGCCAACACTTCTTCTAGTCATTTTCCTCTCTCTTTTCCTTTTTATTGGTGATTCCACACTGGCCAGAATACTGGGCCAGCAAACATACTAGGATCCTCTCTTCCTCCAGCTGATGCAGTCGACCTTGTTGGCTTTGAGTTTTCCACTGACTTCCTTTTTACTAAACTAGGATAGCAAGCATATTAAGTCAGTACACAATTAGGAAAGTCAGAAGGACAAAAGATATACTTGGTCTACAGAGAGGCACATGACCAGTTGCTTATTAGACTGATGTGGGCAGAAACCAGAAGACACAGATAAAACATGTCTTTCCAAGTAAATGAAAATGAGTAGTGTTGAGTTTCTGTGGATGCAGGTTCTTGTGTATAGAGTCTCATCATTGGACAGTGCAGAGGTCACTAGTTTAAATTCATTTTGGTTACATGGATCTTCCTCTCCATTGGATAAACAGTGGCTTGTGGAAGACAAAGATATGCTACTCTTAAGTCCAGAGTACCAGGAAGAAAGAGCAAGATTCTAAAAAAGTCCTCAATTTTTTTTAAAAAAACAGCAAGTAGACCACATACAAAGGAGAATCGTCAAAGATTTAATTACAAACTTCAAGGATAAATATGTCCTTTAATTATGGCTAGTAAAGAAGGCGGTAGATAGAGAAGGTCTCCATTTGTATGAACTTTGGCTAGTTATGAAAGGTCTAAGTATAGGGAACATGGATGCAAAGAGTTGTGAGAGTGTAGTGTTGTGCTGTGCAGGATTAAACCCTCTGTAGTTTCAATTGGATGTTTCTGGCACAGTTTGTGAATTGAGCTGTCGTGTAAATAAGTGGTCATAGAATCAGTAAGAGGAAATTCATTCATCAACTCTGACCCCCTTGATTTGTGAAGCAATCCAGATCAAAGGTTTTCCAACAAATATCTGGACTTCATGGTAGGCTCATGTTAAGCAACAGTCTTCAAAGAAATAGCCAAAGGATTTAATGTATAGCCTGCGTCTTGGTATTATCCTGTGAATGCTCATGTTCCAGAAGACTGTCTTTATTTTAGAGTCCCGCTACTCCACAGATTTGCATAGAGCATATTACTCACTTTAGGTTGGAATCTTTTACTCGCTTCCTGGGAAATTAGGCTGAATGGACATGCATAAGAATTGCTTGGTAAAGTGGCAGCCCAATTAGCTCCAGTCTTGGCTTTTCTCCCCTCCCTCCCTCTGTCCAGTTTGGTCTAGTGGTTAGGGAGCTGGACTCTTATCTCCATGAAGCCAGCTGGGTGACCTTGGGCTAGCCACAGCTCTCTGCTGAGCTCTCACAGCCCCACCTATCTCACAGGGTGTTCTGTTGCGGGGAGAATAGAAAAGCTTTGTGGGCCGCTTTGAGTCCCCTTAAATGGGTGAGAAAAGCAGGGTAGAAAAGCCAACTCTTCTTCTTCATCATCATCTTCTTCCTTCCTCCCTCCCTCGGCATATTTCTTTTAGCCAATAGAGTGAAATACTGCTAAAACATCAGCTGAGACGCTGTGAAACAAGTTGTTATAGATAATGCAATAGCATAAATTGTATCATTCTGTCATTATTCTAATTCTGTAGCCAAGTTTTAAATAGAAACAGTGACAAATTCCTGTTCAGTGACTTGTGTCTATCCCATAAGCATGTTGGCAGCTGTCCATGTTACATCCTTTATTATATTTGGGATCTTTTTTTTTAAAGGGAAAGAACAATAAACATTGTCTGATATGTAGCCTCTAATTTGAGTGGCCTTTTTCTTTCCCACTCGCCTCTCCTGCTTTGCTTTTCTCTGTGAAAGTCGTTCACTGCAGTGGCAGTCATGGAGCTGTTAGGTGGTGGTTCTGGTGTAGTGGCATTAAAGGTTCATTTCCTGCTGACTCTCCATGATAAGTGCAATCTTATCCGCCATTTTGTAAGATCTACACCCTTTCTGAATTAAGCCTTACTTTGGATGATATCTTGGAATAGGGACCTGTCATCAGCATGCTGGTGGGGGCTACAGCAGACCCCATTCAGGACCTGCTATAGTCTGCTCCAGCATGCTGATGGCAGGTCCATATTCCAAGATATAACCTGGAATAAGGCCTAGTGCAGAATGAGCCCTAGTAACTCTTCCAGGGACATTCTAATACACTGGTGTCTTTGACTCTGTACATCTGCTGTTGCCCACTCTGTTCTCCAGCTTCCTTCTACATTCCTGTTAAAAGGATGAGCATTTAGGCCATTTCTCCACTTAACCGCGGTTAATCCAGATTTAGAATAACCGGATCTTTGGAAAGTGGTCCTCGCTGAATCCGGTCCTTGAAGATCTAGATCTGGGGGAGGACCCCATGCGTCTGCAGTGGCCGTCCAGCACCCGATGGTAATGGGGGCTAGACAGGGTTGGAGTGCAAACTCCAAAGCAGCCATGCGGAGGATCCGTTTGGCCTGAAGCAGAATAGCCACTGCCAACACAGCACAATTGCCCAGTATGGGCGTCACTCAAAGTTTGCTTCCATCGACAGTGGGCGAGGCAGAGAGGCACACCTTCATAGCTGCCAATGCAGCAACTCCAAAGCCTGGCAGAAATTCCGCATCCCGCTTCATCGCAACTACGCAGGGCTTCGTAGCTGTGAGTGGTGGGGCACTGCAGATGGTGGCCGCTGGGTCCGCACCTGGAGCCCATTGCCCCAGTTGTAGTGCAAACGTGCGTCCTCTGATTCATTCTTCACAGTTGAAGACTGGATTGAAGACACCTTTAAAGGGGTCTACAGTAAATCCAGATTTAATGGCCCAAAGACCCGATCTGGATTTCGCTTCTCCTAGTATGAACAGATGGGGTCCTAAAGGGGTCTTGTATGCAAACAGGGCATTACATATTGGTACCGATTGGGTGCCTGATGGTTCTAAGTGGGGTCTTCGTTGCTAGTGGAGAAACACCCCTAGTATGGATGAGTACGAGCTCCAGCTGCACCGCATGGCAGTTTGTAGCCCATGCCACATGGGAAAACCTTTGGTTCCAAGGAAACCCTGAAACCAGTGTGCAGCAGGGAGAGAGATTTCTGCCTTCACTCTGCCCTTCCCTACTGGCAGTTACTGAAAACTGCCTCCTTCTTGAAGCAATGCAACCCTAGTTCCATTTGGTAGCAGGGATGCGGCAATCAGCCTATAAGACTGTTTCTCTGCATGTGTGCATATTTATTTGCATTTGTATCCCACCCTACACCTGCAGGTCTCGGTGGATTACTGCCGTAAAAAAACAAGGGGTAAAATGAAAGATGTGGAGGATATGGTCCTTGATAGCCTCTGCTCATATTATAAAAACGCTATGCACCTATTTCTCAAAATACCTTTTTTTCACTGGCCTCCATGTTCATTTCCCTCGTCGATTGTGGAGTGGATATAACCACTTTCAGTATACGTAAGAGCATCATAAACTTTGGGCGCTGGCAATCATTGGTGGCTCCTGTGGGTGAAGATGGGCAGAAGCCCCACCACCTTCTGGGTGCCACTTGATGGACTGGCAAATCTTTATTTGCTTTGACTTATTTCAGGCCAGATCAGAGACAGGGACGATTGGAGTAGCATGGACTTTGAATAGACCCTACAGACCGGCCAGGGAGGGATTTTGACTGTTCACGGTTGCGGGCAATATTTGGTATCCCAGAAACACAGGTCTCTCCACTTCCACAGAGGCTATGCCTTCATAGCTTGTGTAGAGGTGCCCTCTAGTGTTAATGCAGACCGAAAGGAAAATCAACAGCTTCTTTCCTGGTGAAATGAATACTTGGAGATGTTTTTTACTGGTGAAACTTTGGCCAACATACTTAGTTACACCTCCATCTAAAATTTGTTTATTTTTGGTAGAATTGCGGTTCTGTGTGTGCCTGTGAGGTGTTTTGTTGTTATTGTTTGTTTTTGAAAGAAGTTGTGACATTTGGGGTGAGAAGAATAAAAGAGTAAAGGAGGAGATAAAATAATAAAGCAGAGTTTGACAGAATTTTATTTTGGGAGCTCTTGGCACTGAAGATCTTTAGCCACAAAACGTGGGTTAGAAACTAATACTAATTCTGGACAGAAGTCTGGATTATTATTTTTAATGTAAAGATCCCATCTTGCGGTCTTCAAAACTATTTCAAATTCAGACATTTTAAAATAAGACCAAATACTACTATGGGTGTTTTCCCACTGTCACTAAAAGTACCCATTAAGTACCCATTAATGGGTATGAAATGGCATTTTCTACCCATTAATGGGTACTTAATGGGTACTTCTAGTGACAGTGGAAAAACACCCTATATATTTTTATTTAAGCATAGTATAGGGTGTTTTTCCACTGCAGCCCTTAGATCCAGATCTAAGAAGATCCAGATCTAAGGAAAGGGTACATTCCTTAATCCGGATCTAGTAGATCCGGATTAAGGGAAGCACCCAATGTGTTTCCACGGGAGGTGTACCACCCATTAGCAATGAGTGCTAACACCCCTGCTGTGGAAACAGCTTTGCACCCATGTGGGGAATCTGGATCGACCCCCAAGAGGTCAGTCCGTTACCCCAGGAGTTTCGGGGGACTGGGGGGTGCAGTCTTCGAAGCCACTTTGAATTGATTTCGAAGTCATTTCAAAGTCATTTCGAAGTCTGTGCAAA
This sequence comes from Aspidoscelis tigris stejnegeri, assembly GCA_023333525.1. Lineage (NCBI taxonomy): Eukaryota > Metazoa > Chordata > Lepidosauria > Squamata > Teiidae > Aspidoscelis > Aspidoscelis tigris. The sequence goes on from JALMGA010000008.1 coordinate 23,018,268, forward strand.
ATAGCTCTGGAGTGCCTTTGAAGTCTGTGCTGATCTTTGGAGTGAACTTCGAAATGACTTTGAAATTACTTCGAAGTCAATTCAAAGTGGCTTCGAAGTGACTTCAGAGCCTTGGTTTAGGGGGCCCCCAATTTGTGCATCCCCTCCCCCTAGCCTCCTTTGGACCCCATTCCGTGTTTCCAGTGGAAACAGGCTCCCTTTAATCCGGATTTTCTGCCTGAAGACCCCATTGTAGACCCCATTAATGGGGTCTACAGAAAATCTGGATTAAAGGCCAAAATGTATCCATTAGATCTGGATTTCCCTCACGGCAGTGGAAACAATTGGGTCCCAAATGGGTGCTGTGGTGGAAATGGGATCATCCGGCTCACACCCAAATGGGTCCTAAATGCGTGCAAAAATGGGTACTTTTTGACAGTGGAAAAACACCCATAGTTGCCGCAGGTCCTCACTGAGCGGGCTGTTAGTTTTATTTTGATTCTTCAGTTGTACAGAAGGTAATCCTGCATGCACCTCAGTGTAGATTCGCTTCCCATGCCCCTTATGGGCTCTAGGGGCATGATTGGAATTTCCAGCGCATTACATGGGCACCAAGCTCTCTCAACTGCATCTTTCGTCCAGGTAATGAGTGCAAAGACTCGGGAGCTTTGGGGGCATCTTGGGGAGTTCTGAGGGGCTTCTGAATCCTTGAGCATCAAGTTTTCAGCTTCCCTTTGTAGATAATATTGGAGTAACTGAGGAAGCATCAGGGAAGAGGAAAGCTACAGCTGATCCCTTGTCCACTCTGGGGCAGTAATGTTCCTCACCAGTTTTTACTTGCCCTGTGTCACAACATAATCAGGGAAGACCTGGGCAATATTGACTTCAACTTGTAGACAAACCATTAATTTTTATCCCCTCTGAATGACCAGTATCCTTTAGCATCGTTAGGTGGTATGGCATTCCTAAAGACTTAATCTTTCTCCTTATAAGTGCCCATCTGTGTGGCTGCTTTGACCTACAGTCTTATATCGTTATGTCTTCATGCTGCGCATTCGGACGTGCTGCCTATTGAACTTCTAACTCTCCTTTGTCCTCCAGGTCGAAAGCTAAGAGGGAAAGCCTTTTATTTTGTTAATGGAAAGGTATTTTGCGAAGAAGACTTTCTGGTGAGTGCACTGCAGCCTTTTTAATGCTTTTTCTAATGGACATATTTCTTAATGAAACGTAGCAGGAAAAGAACAAGTTGAAAATATTTATATGAAGCATCCCTTCCCAGTAAGTTAGGTATACATTTTGAAAAGGGCTAATCTGAGCATTTCAAGCTCCAAACAAAACACCTTTAACAAAAAAGGCCTTCCTCCAAGTGCAGATGAAAGCCTTTAAATATTTTGCATGCAATTGGATTTTCAAAAGACATCTCAAGCTTTGAGTTAAAATTATTTAAAATTAGGGGTACCTTTCAGATCTCAAATTGCTGGAATGCGTAATAAGGCAAGTTACCTGCTAGCTACCACGCAAGTCACAAAACAATTGGGCCAATCTGGTGATTTTAAGGAATTTTATTTTTTTTTATCAAATATCCCGTAAGATCCCATGGTATTTGAGGAACAAAACTTAAATATTCTTTGAAAATGACTAGATTGTCCAGTGGTTCCATAGGCTGGATGATAAATGGCCTTCATCATTCTTTACCACCCAACCAGTTAAAGGGGCTCTGAGAAACATTCTGAAATTTAAGCGCTTTTCAACACATGCAAGATTTGAATGAACTTACGGTTTATTAGGAGTGCCTGCACAAAGCTAGGATAGGTGGTAGGAAATAGAGGGGCTCCACCTACTTTCCAACATGTGGAACAATTGGCCAATCCAGAGATGAGAATTTCTGACGTCCGATTTGGTCTTATGAGAGCACTGGTAAAACATTACAAATGTATGTTTGTCGGTAGATTGACCTACTGTTTTTTGGGCTGGCCTATAGGTAGTTTGCTTCACCAGCCATTCCAGTTTAGGAGATCTGGAATCCCTATATAGGAACAAGGGACTTTAAAAAATTATCTGCGTTACCCACAGATAGAACATAAAATTTTTTTGAGTGTTTCAGCAAAATGTTTGAAACATTTGGATTTGGGTTTTGTCTCATGTTAGGGCAGATATAAAATCTGATTTATGCTCACCTGTAGGTGGGTTGTATATCGTCACCATTATTATTACTACCAAAAATTAAAGATGATCTGGGTTAAAATTATCCTTATTGTGATTTTTCCATCGTATTTGCCATTACAGATAGCAGTCAGTGTTTTTTTCCACTTACCTCCCTTAATCGGGATCTAAGATGATCTGGATCTAAGAAATGGGTCCTTCATCTAATCCGGATTTAGAAGATCCAGATCTAAGGAAGTACCCGATGCATCTCCACGGGCAGTGTAGCAACCAATATCAGTGGGTGCTAGGCAAGCTCACAGTGGGAACGCTGAAGCACCCATGTGGAGCATCTGTCTGTACCCAAGTGGAAGACGTCCGTCACGCCACATTTTGGGAGACTGACACATCTAATTCGAATTTGATGCCTGAAGACCAAATTGTAGACCCCTTTAATAGGATGCACAGGAAATCCGGATTATAGGTCTTGAAGGACCCATTTAATCTGGATTTCACTAGTACAGATGTGAACAAATCAGGTTCTAATGGGGTCTGCAGTGGAAATGGGGTCTTCCTGCTCTGAGCCTAATGGGCCCTTAATGGGTACATAATGGGTACTTAGTGCTAGTGGAAAACCCTCCATAGTCTCTATGTGACTAAGTCTTTAAGTAAATAGTCTTTAAGTAACTAGGAAATGCATGCTTTGAATTACAAAATACTATCTATTTTTGTTGTGATATATAAGCTTGACTCTCTCGCTGTGTACAGACAGTCCTGTTTTGAATTAATAAAAATGAATGGGCTTTAAAATATATACCCGCCTGTGTTTGCTTCTTCATTCAAGTGAGTAATTGAACAAGCCAGAAAACCTGCCATTAATTATTGAGCATCTTTTAGACTTAACTGGGAAACTGTGGCTACATTTGGAAGTTATCTAAATATACTATATTGCACTATAGTTGGGGGAAAAAATTGCATTTGCGCACTTCTGGTTTGGCCCTATAAGGGCAGTGTTGTTGTGTTTCAGTTAAAATCCAACTACCCATACAGTGAAGACCAATATATTGACTTCCTTTTGTGAATGGGTGAGGATGCTAGGACCTGGTGCCAGGCAATGTGTGACTGGAATTTGAATCCAGAACTTAAGAGTTCCTCTCTAGCCTCTTCTACCATCATTTGCACATTTTTTGTTTTGACAGGAATGTCTATCAAAAAAGTCATAAAACTTGGGTTACTTAGCATTCCCAATTCAAAGGTCAGTCTCATTACTGCTTTTATTCAACTTTGCGTAAGTTCTAAGCAAGCTTTCCTCATTTCCTCTTACCACAGTATTCAGGCTTCCAGCAGTCAGCTGACAGATGTTTCATTTGTGGCCATTTAATCATGGACATGGTAAGTGACCCAGAATGTGTGAACCACAATGGTGAAAATCATCTCAGAAAATGTAGCACAGAACTTTGTAAATAATTTGGGGTCTTACTGAATAGCAGTTTAGTTGATATTCATATGTAGGGAGCATATGGGTTGCCAAGTGATGTATGCAGACAGCAAAATGAATCTTGTCTTCATGGTAATTGCTGCCAGAAAATGAATGATACCTTCACATGTGGCAGGGGAAAAAAAGAAATTTGCAAAAGTGTGAAGATATCATTCATTTATAGTTGTGTAATTTCACTATATAGGAGTGGCTATAGCTCAGTGCTGGAGCAAACTGTCTGGGAAACAGAGGGGTGTATATTTGTTTGCCAGTATCTCCCCACAAGTACGCAATGGCAAACCACTTGTGTGTGTGTATACTAAGAAAACTGCATAAAAGAAGAAGAGTTGGCTTTTCTACCTCACTTTTCTCACCCATTTAAGGGGACTCAAAGTGGCTGACAAAGCTTTTCTATTCTTCTCCCCACAACAGAACACCCTGTGAGGTAGGTGGGGCTGTGAGAACTCAGAAGAGAGCTGTGACTAGCCCAAAGTCACCTAGGTGGCTTTGTGGAGGAGGGTGGAATCAAACCTAGTATTCCCAGATAAGAGTCAGGCTCCCTAACCACTAGACCAAACTGCCTAGATGCCAGGGGAGGTCCCATGCAGTCAGCCAGAGGCCTATTCGCACTTGGGCCTGTCGACGCAATTAGGCAAGCCCTGGGACAGAGCGTTCTCTCTCTGGGTCTGGTGGTTCCATTCAGAACGGTCCCATCCTGTCCCAGGGCTGGCCTAATTGTGCCAGAGTATGGGAGCATGAAATCGTGCTCGACACCCGGCCCAAGCCGTCCCTGGCTGTCCCAGAGCCGTCTGGCAGGGAGAGCATGTGCACTCTCCCTGCTGGACATCTCTGGAGCCCCGCCTCAGGCCTCCTCCAATGGGCCCTATTGGCCCCACCAACTGGTAGCCCTGCGGGGGCCTCCTGGGTATCCACCCCAACCCAGGGGTACGCACTGCCCTCCAGCTCCCTGCTCCTAACTTAGCTCTTTGGACACCTGGTTCAGATTGGGTAGGCCCTTGGGGCTGGGCTTGTTGGGATTGAACCAGGCAGCAGCCCGTGGGACCTCAAAATGGGCCAGAACCAGGCTGCCAGCCAGTGGGGCAATATGGCCCAATGGCAGCAGCCCAAGGTGGGGCATCTAGCCCCTGCGGCAGCCTTTTGCGGCTGGTACACGTGGGGACAGAATGACTGTCCCTTACTGGCTAAAGCGAACGGTCATTTGTCCCTGTGTCTACCAGCCTTCATGCGAAAAGGCCTTAGAAGTCTGACCTGACTTGATCGTATCCAGTAACAACAATTCTGATATAAGCATTGTGAAATAAAATAGACATGGATCTGTCTCATATTCGCTCTCCACTCTGGGAACAAATTTGTTTCCTGTCGTGCTTTAAAGCTTCTGTATGGAGCCACTGGAAGGGATTTGGAACGAGAGGCCTCAAAGAAACACCTCAGCAACAAAAATTTGCGAGTGAGTGGGATTACCACTACAAGAGCCCTGTTTGTGGGCTTCCCAAAGATATCTCCTTGGCTATTGTTTATGCAGTATGTGTTTCAAGCAGCTTTTCTAAGTTGACTGTTTTATGAGGTGACGCTATAATGTGTGGTGTTCCTTACAAAGTGGATTGGGCACTTTCATTTATTTATTTATATTTACATTTATATGCCGCCCCATACCCGAGGGTCTCTGGGCGGCTCACAACATTTAAAAACAGACATTTAAAGAATATATCCACCATAAAATCAAAAACAAGTTTAAAAATGCAACTTTAGAAAAATACAAAATAGTTAAAAACAACAGTGATTTTCAATGGGGGAGGGGTGGGGGACATTTATGTGGAATGCAGGTAAACCATGTGCAATGGGTGCCACAGCTATGTGACATCTCAACATAGTCTAAAGCAGTGGTTCTCAACCTGGGGGTCGGGACCCCTTTGGGGGTCGAATTACCCTTTCAGAGGGATCGCGACAGGTCTCCCGCCAACCTTCCCTCACACCTCCCAGCTGCTCTGCCACTGTGGTTTGGGGTCTCCACAACATGAGGAAGTTCATTAAGGGGTCGCGGCATTAGGAAGGTTGAGAACCGCTGGTCTAAAGCATCTCTCAACTTGGGAGCGCAAATGCATAATGCCGATCAACCTCTTAGCTTTTTTTTTAAAAAAAATTCTAATGTTCCTATGCTTCCCTGAAAGAGGGATATTTAGGGTAGATCTTTCACTGTTCTTCAGCCTGTTAGTTTTATTCCTCAAAAGTACAGATAACTCTGGTACTGTGTGGTTGTGTGAAGCAATCTGTAGCTTTTGCAGTTTGAAATATATAGTCCTTAGTTTTCTTTAACCCTTCCTTATATGTATTTCTTTGTCTCTTGTTGCAGATTTTGCAGGCTCTGGGGAAGTCTTACCACCCCGGTTGCTTCCGCTGCGTGATTTGTAATGAATGTTTGGATGGAGTGCCGTTTACTGTAGACAGCGAAAATAAAATCTACTGTGTGCGAGATTATCACAAGTAAGGATGAAAAATGGATTTACGCAGAGATTTCTGAAGTTGTGATCCCATTAGATCTGGGCCCATCTAGGTAGAATGGGAAGTGATATAGCTTTACGTTGATTGCTTCATAGGTAGATGGAGTGTTCAAGGTGCAAGTCCAAACGCTGTGGTCCCAAGACACCAGAACCGACTGGTGCTGAGGTCAATAGCCTGCCTTGATTAGCTCATGTGTTCAGCAAGGAAGACATTGGAGGGTTATGTTATGGACGACAGATGTTTCAGTGGCTACTAGAATGAATGTCTAGGTACATCTTTCAGGCTGGGGGGGGAAGCAGGACGCTTCTAAGGCCATTTGCTGGGATTCAAGAGCAGGAAAAGGTTTGTCCTTGTCTCTGCTTGAGATGCCCATGAGCATTTAGTGGGCCACTGTGTGCGATGGGATGCTGGACTAGATGGGCTGTGGCCTGATCCAGCAGGGCTTCTCTTATGTTCTTAACTCTCTCCTTCCTCCAGCTTATTACTGGCTCTTTGGTAGCTTCCATTTTGCTAGCTGTTCTGAGGATGTTTGCTTTTTGCCTCAATCCAAATGATTTTTTTTTTCATTATCAGCATCCTGTGCTACTGCATAGAACTATCACTTTAAAAAAATCAGGGAGAGTTTTCTGCTTCACTCCTTCGCCAGAGGAAGATTTGTGGCTCATGTTCAAGTGAAAAGGGTTTCCAGAGCTCATCGGGGGCCTCCTGAAGGAGATCAGGCATCAGTTACTTCCCCGTGTTATCCTGTTTTCTTTTTTTCTGCTTCTGCTGCTTACAAGAATCTTCCGCTCTTTCTCACAAGAGACAGAAAGCTTTGTGCAGGCAGGGTGAATAAGCAGAATCATCACACCTGTACATTCCTCTGGTGAAGTTGAGTTCAAAGGATCCAACAGAAAGCACGAAAGAAAGGAAGGTGGTTTAAAAAGATGGAACTGCATTAACCCACCCATGGCAGCTGGGCACCTAAAATGAGCACATGGCAAGCCAGAAGTTTGCTAAAAAAAAGATTTCATGAGCCCTTTGAAGTGGAATGTAGGCCCACTTCAGGGTGCATTATATGAAGCATATTGACCCCAAACAGGCCAGAGTAGATATGTAGATGGCCTCTTAGGTAAGGCTTACTTGCAAATAAATGTATGCTGGCACAGGATGCTGATAATGAGAACATATGGAATGCTATAAAAATATTAGCATCTCTGCAACAGTCCTTTTAGTTTTATCTTCACTGAAATTGGGAAAATGTGCATCTGGGACCTCTGTATAGGGTAGATGAAGCCTAATGCGCAGAGTGTTTTTTAAGGAGCTGCTTCCCCTGCCTTAGGGTTTGTTCAAGCAATTTAAATAGCAGTAAGCTGTTGCTAGGAATACACGAAGCAATCTTATTAAATAGAGCAATACAGTACAAATGGAGTCGGATAAAGCCAGTAGCATTAACAATAGTACTTGTTATTGCAAAACGATCAAAAGTCCTTAGTATTTTGTAGTATGCAAAAGGATAACTTGTAATCTAAAAATGGTCATGAGGGAAACAAAGATGAAAGGTAATGGAGAAAGAATGCATTTATTTTGGTTATGCGTGCTTACATTTGGTAATAATGAAACCTAGGCACTGGGGTGATTAAAATATGGAACTGTCTCTTGTAAATATGGAAGTGGTGAGTCCCGTGGGAGAGAAGATCTGGTACAAAATAGGTTTCACAAATCAGTGCATTACATAAAAATGACTTTAAATCTTGCATTCGTTCCTGGTCCTTTTGAAAAGCAGTGTAGAGCATTTCAGCAAACTTTAGGGGTGTGTTAAAACTGAGAGAGAGTGTGCAGCTCTGGATGGGGTTGTTCAGAAGGAGTTGCCGCAACGCATGTCTTCATGCATTGCTTGAAAAGTACCAGTTAGCACCAGTAAGAAATGCTTGCTATTATGCAGTTTGGAGCCATGTGGGCTTTGCTTGGTATGGAGCTCTACTGAGATAGGCATTGGGGTTGGCATGCAGCTCAGAAGCACTCTGCCTTTACTAGCCTCACAAATAATGTTTTGTCTCCTTGATAAGCAAGTGAAATGGCTGTGTCAGGTAATTTCTACTTGTGAAATATTGCTATCCAAGATCGGATAACAATCTTCTCAAATGCAAAATTAAATTAAAATGAAGAGAACAGCAGTTTTCTTAGGGGGAAGGTTCTGGCCTCATAGTTTGCGACAGGTGGATCTGTACTTGCAGGAGGCGTTTACAGCCTAGAAATGCCCCCTGCCTGCCTAGATGTTCACCTACCACAAATGAGTGGTGGTGTACAAAATCATGCGCCACACACAACCTAATGTTGACTAAACACAACCGAGACTTACCTGTCACATCCAGCAGTGAGCACTTGCACAGTTTCCAGTGCAAGGGGTCATTTGAGGTGCTGCGCAAGCGCACTGGCACCTCAGATAATCCTTGACGCGTCTGTGCATGCCTAGAGCATCATTGGTGCCATAGTGCTTGCGATGGCACCGGCACATGGGGCGCTGCAATCAAAATGGCAGCAGCCTGGTAGGGATTGGACATGTTCTCAGAGCAAGGTAAGTTTCCGTAGACACGTGGAGTAGACTGCCATGTACTAGTGTTCAAGCCAAGTGCAGAAGTGCTTAAAGTTGAAATTCAACCAGAATCTCTCTGCCATTTTGGACCAAGCCAAAATGGGAATACTATTATGCCTTGTTTTGGTTAATTGGCCCCCAGAAGCAAAGCCTCTGATGGGGATTATTGCCCAACATCATCAGCTGTGCCATTTTAAAGTGTTCCTTGCAAGTTTGATCAAGGGAACTGTAGCTGAATCCTTAAGGCCTTTAAGCAGTGTTTTGTGGAACTCGTCTCACCTGTTAAGGTAATTTAAAGCTGATATGGATTCTGTTTCATTTTTGTAACCTGCCTCTTTTACTTTTTGCAAAGAGTTTTAGCTCCAAAATGTGCTGCCTGCGGCCTTCCTATTCTGCCAAATGAAGTAAGTATTTTGTTTTGGGGGGCTTTTTTTGCACCCTCCATTTACTAATATTGCTGCAAGTTGCAGTTTTTACAACTATAGATATTCACTCTCTCGTATGTACTGGAGCTGGCCAGGATTTACACTAAGACCTGCCATATTGGAAAGTGCGTAAAAAGCAGTTATGAAGACTTTCTAATGAAATAATGAACTTCAGAGTGTCTCACAGATTTATTGAGGGATGCGGTTGTATAAATACATTCTTGCTAAACCTGTAACAGTACAATCCAGATATTTGGTGCGTGAGCCAAGATGGCCACAGTTGAGGCATAAACTAGCAGGAGAAATATATTTTGGTATCCTAAAAATACAACATATGTATACACACACCAACCACAAACTATGCTTTCTTGGTTGCTTCCAGTTGTCCCATAGTTCTCCTGCAGTCTGCCTCAGAGCCACAACACAATGAAAATTTGAATGCAGTAAATCCATGTCATATTATGATTTCTTCCCTAGGAGTGCCGCCTTCCTTATAGGTAAACCTTGGTGGGGAATCCAGAATAGAAGAACGTACTGCATTGAAAGAGGGGCAGGCAGCGCTGGAGAATGAAATGCTCACTTCTAGCTTCTCCACTCTCCAGAAGTTAAATTTGCATGGCAGTCTTCCTGTATAAGATGTCAAGGCTCTGCTGCTCTTGCCGGTTAATTTGCAGTAGACACAACTGCTCTGCTGAAAAGGCATTTGTTGTCAGCCATAGTTAATAGGTTCCACTGGCTTCAGTGAAATCCAATCATTGATACCTTTAGCTTGTTTAGGGCCCAAAAGGTGCAGGAAAGGGTAGGCCATTTAACTGCTGTTGAAATCAGTTGAACTAGCTAAATACTTGCGGTTGCCACAACCCTAAAACACTGGAGGTATCTTGGGAACATCTCAAAAAGTGACATTCAAGAACGTTTAAATGCCAAAAAGCGCTTCCCATACTAAATTTTGTTTCTGTGTAAACTGGCTTCCCAGTGATATGTATAGGACTTTCAAAAAGGTTTTCTTTATAACAGGAAGGCCCAGCAAGGTAGTTTTTTCCTCAGTGTGATGTCTTCAGAATTGCGTTTGCTTTCAACACAGTAGAGCTTTCAGTTGTGACTTCAGCTATTTTTGCTTCAGCACTCTGGTGTTCTTCAGCTTTGTCATTGGATGACAGTGGTGAGGAAGGGCCCTGAAAACCTGCCCAGAGAGCGAGTCAAGCTTTGTTCCAGGAAGCACCGCAGCGAGGAGTCTTGAGTGTAGAGGACAGTCAGGAGAGCTCAGGAAAAAAAGAATCCTTTAGGAGAGTCCTTCCTTCCTTCCTTCCTTCCTTCCTTCCTGTGGGGACTACTGTGGCTCACCTGTAGCATATGGAATGCTGTGGTTAGGTCTGTGAAATCATTTTGAAATTATGAGGATAAGCCAGCCGCTCCAGTGTAACAAAGTTAAATTGTGTAAATAATTCTCAGTTAATTCAGAACCTTAATACAGTATGGAACCTGCATTGAATCATTTTTGTTTTCATCATGCTAGCTTTCATAGGACAGCCACATGCATCCTTAGGTCCGCAAAAAAATGTTGAACGTGCCCAATTAAATCAGTGGGGCTGGGATTTTTCTTTAAAAATAAACAGAAAACACCATATGAGGCCATTTGGCTCATCTCATGTTGGCAAAGCTTGGTCATAGGTTACTAAGGAATGAGTATGTGGATTTTCTGGCAGTGGTCTGAATCTGCTAGTTCCGCTTTCATTTTGCTTGAAGAAAATATCAAAGCCCCAGAAGAATCCTTTATTAGACCATTTTGATGCATTTCCTGTTGTTAAAAACTTTTTTTAAAAAAAATATTTTAATGCTTGCAGGGCTCTGACGAAACTATCCGTGTGGTATCGATGGAAAAGGACTACCATGTGGAATGTTACCGTTGTGAGGTACACGCTTGTTCTTTAGAGAGAACTACAAAACGAAGCCAGTTGCATTTACTATAAAACGTAAAAATAAGTTTCATTGAACTCCAGAGATGTTTAAGTTCTTCTGTGTGTGCCCTTGGGCGTCCATCGTTGATCTCTTTTGATGGCAGGTCTGCCTTGTGTCCCCAAAGTTCCCTTTAAAAGGGGATTGCTCTTGTTTAGGTACATAGGGCCCAGTGGGAGCTAGTCGTAATTTATTGCTTTGAAAAGGAACTGTGAAATTCCCAGAATGCTTCTTTGGGTCATTTGCATACATTTTGGTCTGGAGGTGCTGGATCATCACAGGATTTTTTGAGGGAAAATATAGATATATGCATTATTGTTCATCAGAACCAGCCTCGTGGTTCAAAAACAGACATGTTACTGTATTACATCTGAAAGGGTTGATCTAGTTTGTTAAAGCATTTATTATGGTCAGTGGACCAAAAAGAATTTGAGTGATTCTGTCCTGGCCAGTATATCAGACCAGCAAGTTTACTAGGAGCCTCCCTTCCAATTACTGGTGTGGTCTGAGGGAGACTCCATCCTTGTCTCCTCCGTCCTTGATCCATGGTCAGACTGAAGTCCTTTGGCCCTTTGTCTTGGAAGTAATTTGTTCCAAGTATGCGCAATCCTATTTAATGGGATGATTTTGTCCGGGGGTGGGGTGGGGGGTGCAGGTGCTTACTATTGCATAAGTCAGGCTTTTGCCAAGCACCCAGAACGTTTCCCTGGCCACTGAACGTCCTATTTATTATTGCAGGGTTTTTAAAACTTATTCTGCATGGCCTGAGGAAGCCACCTTCCTTTCCCAGGGGCGTAGTCTGAAAAAGACAGACTGTGGTAGAATGTGGGATGCAAGACTGATGGTTTAGAAGCTTTTAAAAATGAAATGTTGCTTGGGCAAAGCCTCTGAGTAAGGATTGCACACTCCATATCTATGACTAGACCTGTGCCCTGTGAAAATATATACGTCTCCTTAAATAGCTATCCTTTCTCCCTCCACTTTAGGACTGTGGAATGGAACTCAATGATGAAGATGGGCACCGCTGTTACCCACTAGATGACCATTTGCTTTGCCATTCTTGTCACCTTCAGCATATAGAGAAAGGCACAACTCCTCCTCCTCCTTGCCGGCATCACTACTAACCTGCACTGGCAAAGTTTCCAAAGGGCCCCCAAATCATTTGGTTCTACAGTGAGGGGGGGGGGCCTCCAGGTGCTTATTTCTCTTCGCTGGTAATTTGCAGGAAGGAAGGATGAGTTTGGGTTTGCTTGTGCGTGCGTGCGTGTGATTAACAAATATTAGGTAGAGCAATTTGTGGTTCGTATGCATTTTTATTGGAAGAATGGAGGGAACATGTTTTTCTGCATCATTTGGACAAAAATAACAAAGTTAAATTCTAAATTACTTATACCACCATGGGGAAACGGTGATAATGTGAGTTGTGTATAGAAACGCTCTCTGAGTCTCATTGGCCCTTTAGTATATCTGTAGTTTCTTGCTCCAGAAGCCTGCTGTATCTTCCCTGTTTATATGAGAGCACAAGAGGGCCCTTGCTGGATTGGGCCACAGCCCATCTAGCCCAGGATTCTGTCTCATACAATGGCTCATCGATTGCCTCTGGCCACTCTCAAGTAGAAGACAAGGCAAAACCTCTCCCTGCAAATGGCTTTTAGAGGGATCTTCTCTGTCTCTCCAACCTGGAGGCATTACCTAAGCATACACCGAGTGAACGTGACTCTTTTTTAAAGCTGTCTAGGCTAGTGGCTGTCGCCAAGCCCTCTAGCAGTACATTCTCTAGACTGATGACCCACTGGGAGAAGAAACACTTCCCCTTGTCTGTCCTGACTGTCGTGTCCATCAGCTTCTGAGTCTGGTAGAAACAGACTCGGTATATGTGATGTAATTACAGAGTGTGATGTAATTACACCCCCCCCCCCTTTCTGTTGTGGACAGTTTCCTTGCTGTCTTTTCTGCCTCTCTTAGGGCTCTTGCCTGCCAGGCTCTGAAAAAGACATGAACACTGAAGAGACTTGTTAATAGACAAAGAGTATATTGGTGTGTCCTCATCGTGCATTTTAGAAATATTCTTCTACCTAAGCTGAGGAGAACTGGTTTTTAAAAACAGCTTGGAATCAGAATGATCAAACAGTTACACAGCAATATCTCTGTTTTCAGCACTTGGTATAATTTGAGATTTTAGTGTGGATTCCGGTGTAGAGTTTTAGGGTCTGTTCCACCATCCACTGCGTGGACTGGCAGATAAATCTAACAGTATTTTTAAGAGCGGGATCCTTGATACTGTCTTAGAAGAATAAAGTAACAATTTTTTCTTTGAATTCATGTCCGTTTAATAACTTCTGCAGTTAAGCATGGTTTTTAATAAATGTAATACAGGCCATTGAATATTTCTGTGTTTCTAATTAGTTTTTTCTTGGAATGAACTGACACAGATAGTGATTTAATATTTATTTTAAAATGTTTACCTCAGAGGTTTACCAACTGATCATCCCAATTCAACCTAAGATTTTTGAGTGCAAATAAAATTTATTCTGCAATAGCCCTGAGCTGTGTATTCAACTTCTGGAAGCCCTTGTAAAATATCCTAGGTTATTCCATCTAGAAATAATTGATGGCATAACTATTTTTTCTCCCTACCCTAATCTTCAAAGCAGGTTGGTAAGAACATTTAGAACCTGACTGGACTCCGGATACAAAGTAATGGGGTGTAAAGGGGATACTTATCCTCATATAGAATTTTGGTATTCAAGTACAGTGGATAGTACATTCTAAAGATGCTGCTCAGCAGGCCAGTGGCTCAACAGGTGGTGCACCACATAACAACATCTAAATGTGCCCCAGCCCATGAGTTCAAATCCCCATAAGGGAAGCAGAAGTCAGGATTCCAGGCTGTGGGCACCTGTTGAGTTGCGACTACAGCGAAACCGGTTGTGTCCTGCCTGGCTTGGTGGTGGTCAGGTAACGTAATTCTAAAGATGCATTTTCCCACATATTTGCAGAGCTACCTCTAATGAAGGCAGGTAGGATGGGCAGAATACAATAGAGTGAATTCAGAATTGAACACCATTTCTACATAAACTCAGCCGTTCTGTTACTACTGACATTTTTCTTTATTTAATCACTTTACATCTTTATTTCCAAATGCGTGTTTATCATTCAGAATTCAGAGACTAGTCATTCAGAAAAGACTGAATTTTTATTATTGAGTACATTGCATGTGGACTTATAAATGCAACTTCTTCGCAAAGCACTAGAATACAGTCATTCTGCCACCATTCTGGTCTACAGAAATGTTGTCCTGGCTATTACGCTAGTTGCCCCAGCTTGCTTTGTTACAACCAGCTGTTACAGTAAATGCACCGGAAAAGGACCTACCAGGAATTTTGAAAAATCTGAACCATATCATCTGGTAGTGAAGTAAAAGACTTAACGCACAGCCACTTTGTTTCCTACGATTGAGCAAATGACTTGGATTTTAATTTTCAAAATTCACTGACTACCCCTTCACTGTAGCATCTAAAAAGCAAACAGGAAGTGCTTTTTTTTATTGCAAGTGACTATAATGATGATACTGAAGCAAATCCATAAACTGTCCAACATTAAAGATTAAAATAAACAGCTATTTTAAGTTTGCAAAGACTGAATGTTCAAGTTCTCATTCAATGAAAACAAGGTGTGTAAGAAACTTCATGAACCCTACTTCTCCACAAGTTCTTCTATATTTAAATTCAGAACAGAATTTATTACAGAAAAAAATATTAAAACAATGCACAGTTCTTGAAGCAGATTCATGTCAGTTTCTGAGCAAAAGTAATTAAAAATAGTTGACAGTTTAAAATTGGTCCTTGATTTAGATCTAATTTCAGTGTAAAGCTTGGAAGCACTAAGTTGAGACATACATTTATCGGTAACAGCAGAAGGCTATTCTTACAGCAGAGATGCTTTCAGAGAAAGTTACAATTGTTGAGAAATATGATTACGGCATGCACAGAAAGCAAGCTGACACTGATCCCAAGTGCAAATGTGGAATTTAGGCCAAGAAAATGCATCAAATGTGTATTATTTCCCACAGATTATCCCTCCTAAAACCAAGGCAGTAGAAGCAGCAGCTGGTTTGCCAGTTAATAAGAAGCTTCTACATTTTGAGACTTTTAGTAAACAAACACTTTGGACCTCTAGTATAAGAGGGTTCAAATAAGCAGTTTTACATTCTTTGATTCCATTTACATCTTTAAAAAGACAGAACAGTTTGAATCACACTTAAATTTGTAATCTAAGTCTTCTAAGGACTGGAGTCATTAAAGCAGCACAAGACATGTTCCAAATTAAGCCAATTGTACACTTCATCCTCTCATCAATGATTTAACAATATTGCATTAGCAATCGCAGAAATGACAGGAGACACTTGCCTTTTGGTAGCACCTTACAAGGGGAAAACAACTTATTTTCGTTTTTATCCATCAAAAATGTAAATACATCTGGAAGGAGAACATAAGGAGCCCAGTACTTAATAGTATTGCCTTTTCTCTTGGCTATAAGGGCACTCGGCTAGAAGCAGTAATATCTGTTATTGCTAATAAGCAAGACAATTTTTACAAGTATAGGATAATACAACTTGGACCTACCTTGGTATAATCCAACAGTGGCTAGATCAGTAAGTAGATCAGAAAAACAGTACCATTTTTCAAAGGTCAAGCCATCTGACAGATTTGAGAAACTCTACTGTCAGGCTGTAAAGCTTGCAGACCTTACCGCAAATCTCAACAGAAATCCAGAACCTCACAGGGCTATTTGGTTCTCATCTGAACTTCCTTAACGGGCTGTGTGCAAGCTCTCCAGCAAATGCAATACTCCTAAAATCATTGTGACTATGTAACAAAAACAGTCTGTTCCCTTCACCAAGTTACAAGCTGGACTCACTTTTTCACTCTGCAGAGATGAAAACTAGAAAGACCCTCTAAGCTGGTGTGGAAAGCAGATCAGTAGAGACTCCAAGAATGGGTTGAGGAGTCCTCTCTACCAAGCCGCTTTCCACACACACAAATTCAGTCCATCTTCTCCTTCTGGACTAGTCTGGGCGCATCTACAAAATCCTTGCCATTGTACAGGATGATAGCAAGAGTTCCAAAGCTTGCACTTCCCCAGAATACCACATAAGCCAATGTCTCTGTCCATGTGTCACCTGTGGACAAAATAAAATAGTTTTCAACAAACGGGATATAAGAAGTGTTAAACAATTGTCTGCTGAGATGAATAATCAAAATCCCTATATGGACTGCTAAATCTAACATCATTCCAAGAATCCAAAGTGTCTTCTGGTAAGAAACTAATACCTTGGGTAGGCCAGGAGCAGTTGGCTCCTTATTATGTGGCAGAGGGGACAGGACACCTTGGGAGGTGCTAGGATGAAGCTACGCACACTTCTTGAAACACTTACTATGGACCTGTCCAGAATATTCAAGGTACAGGAAATACCCATAACAGGAAACAACTGGAGAGTCCATGGAGTCAGGACAAAATATTTATCACCTGTGCGTGTATCATTTTACTCTACAGGACTGTGGTGTGTACTCTTCAGTAATCCACACTTAGCCAATTAACGCTACTTTGTTGGAAGTACTATGAAATGTTAATATACATTAATATGCTGTAAAATCTCCCCCAAGCTAGGTTTTTTTTAATGCAAGAGCTATACACTTGGAAGAAAGGCAGAATGGACTTTGCGATAGGTTCTCTATCCAAAATACTAAAATAGCATTTTAAAATAAAACAAAACAAAAACTACTGAAGCAAAAAAAAAGAAAAGAATCATTTCTAAACTTACTGCTGATAAATCCAGTCATTGCAAACAAAGGGTCTAAGTGCTGGACTGAGCTTTTCAAACAAAACTCCTACGAGAGTGGAGTCTTTCAGTAAATCATCTGGCTTTAAAAGCTGCCATTCAGCCTTCTGCATTTGAATTCTTTTCATTTCCCTTCAGCTTTACTGAATTCAAATTAACCGCCTACCATTTCTATCTAGGCACGCCTCCAACACTACCAAGAACATTTTTGCTATGTTTACACTGCCTCCCAATTGTCAGTTCTGGAGCAAGTATCAACACCGCAACCATCAAAATCCAGCTCTTCATTATTTAAACAATGTGGAATCTTCAATGCATGCACATTTCATATACGAGAATTTGCTTATTCCAGCTCTGAATTTGCAACATACACGAGTTAAAACTATAGGTGCCCAGCAATGCAGAAGCTTATGCCTTAGGGAGAAGACGGGTTTATTTCATGGCTGCTGAAGTCGATTAAGTGCCCTGAATTCCTATGTAGTGTTATGGGCAGTCATCACACAACTGATTTTATTCAATAAGGCATCTATGATTTTTGACACAACACCAGGGCTTGACCCTGAAGACACTCCAGACACAAACAATAAAATATACCACGATTAAGTAGGGGTGCATCATAGGCCGTACATTTTTCACACCAGCCAAATGATCACTTACCAGCCATAAGGAGACAGATAATGCACATCGAGAAAGCCACCACCATAATAATGGGCAACTGAGAAGAAAAAAAAATAGCATCAATAGAGCTAATCTATAATACAAAGAACAAAGTATGTAGCAGGGTACATTGAATTCCAAGTCTTCTATTTACCTGCAAGAGGCTAAGGAGCAATTCTTAATACTAGTGACTTTGACAAAAACAAAACAAAACCACAGCTAGGATCTACTGGGTATAATAAGCAGGGGCCGGAGCTGTCTGTGTCTTTTCTCTGGAGGGAAATTGATCAAAAAGAGGCTGAATCGAGCGGGATTTAGATCTGAGGGAACTTTGCCAGAAACTGACCAGGGCTGGGTTTACAGACAGTGAAGGAAGGACTGGGTCTTGTAAATACTCAGGGTAAAGTTGCTATTCTTTGGTGGGGCTTGAGCTTAGGCAAAGCTAGCCAAATGGGAGGTAGACAGGATTGTTCTACTGTAAGGCAACTACTTTCCTTTGAGCAAGGAAAGCTGTATCATAGGAAGCTTGTAGCTTCAAGAGACTTTTGAACTTAAACTGACAATATCTGAACTTACTATTTTTCTCTTTTACCTTTTTTGTGTGTTTCTCAATAAACCTGTTTTGGTTTACTGTTTGAATGCTTGCTACCAGTTTATTGCTATAAAGCTGTAGTACTCACTCGGCCTACTGCACGAGCCCAGTATCCAACTAGCGCCCAGCTACTCTTAGGAGGGCAGGCACTGGCTGGACTGTTGGGAAGACGTGACACACATGGTCACCCTGAGCTCAAAAGGTTCGCCGTCACTGACTTACGTCATGCTTGTAATGTGACACAAATATGACCCCTTTTTCCTAGTTAATGACAAGTCATTTGCCCATACATCCTATTTTTACTATACTAATTTTGTTCTTTATCATTTTATTACTGTAAACTGCTCTGGGATTCATAATGAAGGGCAGTATTGAATGGTTTAAACCAGTGGTTATTAACCTTTTCTGCACAGCGGACCCCCTTTTGCTGCTGTGGACCCCACCCTCCCAACCCCCATCCCTCACTCACCATGCGCCTAGTGCACCCTGGCTGCCCCGCCCCCAACACTGCCGCTGGCCTAATGTGGACCCCCTATGAGGCCTTCGCAGATCCAAGTTGATTTTAAACTGCTGGTTTAAACAAGCATAAAAATAATTTAATACTATGTGGATAACCTCTTGAAAAGAAGAAGAATGCAAACAAAATGTACTCCTTTACTTACAAAACCCAAGATGCCAGTCCTGAAAAGGAAGTGACCCTTTGCAACAAAACCAAACTGAAGTGGAAAATTCCAATAATAAAATTTGGAACGCATGAGATTCTAGCAGTGAAATATTAGCTTGAGTCAACTACAACTTTCCACAAGTGTTTTAAAGTAGCACAAAGACAACAAAATACTTACAGCCAAAAATTTCCAGTCTTTCTGGACATGAAGAGGGCTTCCAGAATCTACTTCATCCACCGAATAGTTTCCAAGGAACAGATCTATGGCATCCTGCAAAGCAATCCACCATTGAGAATGACGCATTCCATAGAATTCCAACACAAAGAAAGCTAAACAGAGTATGCCTGTATCCTTTTTTTGTATATTCAGCACTTAAACAGAAATAACCTGGATCTCTTTATCCCCTTCCACACACCTCAATTTTGCTTTGTCAAATTCCATATCATTTTACTCAAGACCCATTTGTCTGAAGACTTTCTTACTGCCCTTCCACAGAAGATGGGCTAGAAAAGGAATGCCTACTCTGCACGAAAGCGACAGATAGCACCAAAACTTATAAATACGTCTGCCTGGCGCCCATTTGCCAGTCCTTCTGGAGCTCATCTTAGGACAGGCCCCGGACTGAACAGTTTTGAAACATGGTTATTAAGGTATAACATCCCTCTACCTAGTTGACGGGAGGGCCGGCATTCCTTCTCTCCCCATCTTCTAGAACACCACCTCATGGTAAGTACCAATGTTCTTTTCTCCTCAGACCGACCAAAATCCCCAGTCTGGATCCCAATACCCTATAAGTTTTATACATACTGATCTTGGCTATTTTCTTTTAGTCCAGTCAGTGATGGCACCCAGGGTCTGATTTTTAGGTACCAGGTTAAGGCCATTTTATTCAACCTGGTGTTTTAGACAGTAGCATTTGAGAATGCAGTTCTTATTTGTCTTAACATTTTATCTTGTTTTGTTTATGCATTCCAGTGCATTTTATTTAAATCTACATTTTCAATCTTTATTTTTATTTGCAAGTCATCTACAGAACTTTAGATCCTGGGAAACTATAGGAATTTGGTGAACGTACACCTGTATATACATACTTCTCAAGGTAAACAAAAGCAGCTACAGCATGTATGCACCCACAGAACTTCACACCTGTCTAAATCCATCAGAAAAATTGTTCTTGTAGTAACGGATTAATGAGTTCCAGCCATCCATTAGCAGGCCCCACTGAGTTCTCTTCCCAGTTCTGTTTTAAAAACAAAAATTCGGTATTATTAAAAATGGAAGTAACAATTACAACCTGAGGTTAAGAGCTTAAAAGAACTGGCAACTAATCTGACTTTTTTCAACTGTTTCCCTTTCAACAAAGCATATGAGGAATACTTTGGATGCTGACAAAAGGAAGGGACAGCCTCTATTTTTCACTCAGGATTAAGAAAAGAGACTTAAATTTTTTGAACTTCCTGGTTCCTCTGCTCTCCTCTACCGTCAAAAACAGTGACCAACAGAACTCCCCAATGGGGTTGTCTACCTTCAGATTTTTGCACAATCTGTTAGATACTGGACTCACAGAAGAACTTGTCTCTGATCATTCACAATTATACACTAAACCAGTGGTTCTTAACCTGGGGTCCAGGGGCCCCCGGGGTCCATGAAGGCCTCACAAGGGGTCCACGGTAGGCCAATGACAACACTGGGTGGAGGCGGCAACCAGGAGATGCAGGGCGGTGTGTGTGTGTGTGTGTGAATTGGGATTGTGGGGGGAGCGGCAAGGGTCCGCGGCACCAAGTTATGGAAAGAGGATCCACAGTGAAGAAAAGATTAAGAACTACAATTTTTTGAGTTTGTAGTTAATAAATATAATCACAGTACTATTATGTCAACATTAGAATATTTGATTTATACTAGTCTATCACCGTCATACATGGCCTCCATTAGCCAGCTTTTGCTAAAGCTACGCTAGTATATTTTCTTCTAAATAGAAATGGGTCAAGCTTACCTTGTGTAGTCTGTCTTTAAGGCACCTGTTCCAGCATATTGTTTGGCACAAGCATTTGCATTATCAGCCCATGCTAGGAACACAGAAAAATTGTGGGTTTTTTTTCTTTTCAAAGTCACCAAAAAGTACAGAAGACATTTGATTCATCCATCAAAACAGAACCTACCGTTTTTATAAAGTTTCTCAAATTCTGCTTGTTCTTCGATTCTCTGGCCCACATGCAAGACCCCTAACCTCTGTAATGACAAAGGATACTTCTCAGAATTTCATTAGACATCTTCACAAGATTACTGCATGCACAGTGAGTTAGAATAACACAAATTCTCACATTGCCTGTAAATCTAATATATTAGATGGCTATCCCTATTTTAAGTTTTTACTTTGAGCAACTTGTCATTACCCTCAGTACTTCAAAGGAGACAGAAAGGCTAGAAGGAAATCTTGACCTGCAGCTGTGCTTGAAGAGAGCGCCGAGCTAGAAGGCTCTGAATCACATTCGTCCGGTCCAGACAGTCCATACAATTACTACGGAATGTACCATCTTGCTGCATCAATACTTTTCCATCAGAATCAACGAGAAAATAGCTGAAATTCATAATAAGAACAGAAGAACATGAGAGGAGCCCTGCTGGATTGGGCCATGGCCCATCTTGTCCAGCATCCTGTCTCACACAGTGGCCCATCGATTGCTTCTGGGTCTTCTCAAATCCCTGCAATTGGTATCCATTCCAGTAGCCACTGATACATCTGTTCTCCATGCCTTTGTTCAACTCTTAAAGCTACCCAGGCTGGTTGCTGTCCCAACTCTTTTGGGAATAAATTCCATAGACCAATGACACTCTGGGTGAAAAATACTCCCCCGCTTGTCTGTCCTAACTCTCCTGCCCAACAGTTTCATAGGATGCCGCCTGGTTCTAGTGTAGCACAACAGAAAAAAAGAATTAATCTTCATCCACCTTTTCCACAGCATGCATGACTTTATATAGTTCTATTAGGTCACCTCTTAAATGCCATCTTTCGAGGCTGGGGAGGCCTAGACATTGCAATCTGATTTCATAAGGCATGGGTGCAGGAGCAAGTGGTAAAGAGTTCACAGAAGACTGGCTTCATTCTCTGTCAGGACATACAGCTGCAGGATTTATATTTTGCCTATAATGTCCCCTTAACTTTAAATTACCTGCCACTACTGCCAGTTAAGTGTAAACTCTTAAAACTTTGTGCAACTTTTCCTCTTAATTGAAACACATGCCAAGTCTTCTTTTTAGGTAATACCAGAAGTCTGAAATTACCATCCTCATAAATAGAAAGAAAGGCTTAAAATCAAACATGTGCACAAAGGATTCTGGGCTGCTAATTCTTTAAAGCAGCATTTATGCCCCAGGACAAAAAAATACAAAGATTCAACAGCTGACTGAACAGGGGGCATAACATCTACTAAGTCCTAGTGGAAACTCACAGGGGCTTGACATTAGGCTATTAACATAAGGTAGGTACTATCCTAGAGAGAAGACACAAGAGAGTAAGTTTGCTATCCAGATGTGGGTTGTACATTTCTTGCTTACAATGCATTTGACACAGCTACAGAAGAAACAATCCATCAGATACTCCTACGGGATTTACCACTTAAGATTAGGGATGTACTGGAGGCCATTTGCCATTCAGCAAATGGCTGTAGAAGCAGTTGACTGTAAGAGCCTTCGGTTGTAAACAGACATGCTTACTGGGCCTGTTCACACTTGGCCTTTTTCCGGGCTGTATCTCAGGATAGGGGTTGGTTGTCCACATGCTAATAAAGGCCTCACTCGGGGCTTGCTGTAGCCTGCACTAACATGTGGACAGCAGGCACCTACTCCGGGATATATTCCAGAATAAAGCTAAGTGCAAACAGGCCCATCTTCTCAGTAAACTTGGGGTTGCAAGGAAATGACCTGTTGCTCAACAGCGACCAATCAGGGCCACGGAAAGATGGGCAGATGTGTGGTTAATTACAGGTGAGCATTTGTCAAGAAAGGCATCGCCAAACTTAAGAGGTGAATGAAGAGCAAAATCTGGAAAAAGGAGGTAGGCTTATTCATTTTAAATGTTCAATGACTATTTTTGTTTGTGTATGAAAGGAATGCTTTTTCTTGAATGGGCAATTGGAAAAAGCCCTGTCTGACGGCATCATTTATCCCACAATTCTGGCTCTCTCTGAAAGCTTTATGTGACCCACCTCTTTCACGTAGCACGGTCCAGCAACATTTTAGCCTCCTCTGTGGGCGAAGCTGCAGCATGGTCATGCTGATATCACCATGCATTCATGTGTAAGGCCATGCACAGGACTCGCATTGCTCGCCACTCACAGAGGGGATTAAAATGGCTACAAGACCAGACCGTATGAAGGAACTGCGTAAAGCTTTTGGAGAGAGCAAGGACTGTGAGATAAAGGCTCTTACTGCTCCCATTCACTTAATGGCGAGCGGCTGTCAAGACATCTCAGGGATAGGAATATGTATAAAATATCTTATTAAGTTTGCAATTCTTTTTGGATTCATATGGCTTGAAGCAGTGGTACTCAACCTTCCTAATGCTGCAACCCTTTAATACAGTTCCTCATGTTGTGGTGACCCCCAACCTAACCCGAACCCGAACCCCCAACCATAAAATTATTTTCGTTGCTACTTCATAACTGTAATTTTGCTACTGTTATGAATCATAATGTAGATATCTGATACGCAGGATGTATTTTCATCATTACAAATTGAACATAATTAAAGCATAGTATTCACTTCAACCACAGCTGAATATAAAAGTGTCGTTTTACCTCCAATATTGCTGCTTTCTACACAGTAGCTGCTCCCTACTGTATTTGTGTGGGGTGTATGTGATGGGGTTGGCGCAGTGATGTCATCACGCCAGGTACTCATATGTGGGCGGATCTGCATGTGGGCGGATGGAGGAGCGGTGTCTCGGTTCCTATGTGTTTTCTGGTGATCTTAGACAACCCCTGTGAAAGAGTAGGTTGACCCCCCCAAAGGGGTCATGACCCACAGGTTGAGAACCACTGGCTTAAAAGGATTCTTGGTCTGAATCTCAGCGCAATGGTAATTATTTCTGAGGACAGATATATCCTAGCATGTTTGTGTGTGCACAAGTGTTTGTTTGTTTACAAAAAAAACCCCTGTTAATGAACTGTCCTTTCAGCCTGACAACAGCCTATAAAGACTGAGCAATTGTTGCTTTTTAAGTTGAAAAGTTAATTTGTATTCAGAGTTGTATTTTAAGAAACAATGTTTTCATTATAGTATAAAGTACATTTTTTAAAAAAACTAAATGCTTACTATTCAGAATAATTTTAATATTGTTCAAGTAAAAACACACCTCTTTACGTGGCCTTCATCTGAGGAAACTGCATTACCTTCCAATGCAGGGACTGGAATTGTTTAATCTATTTTATTTGGTTTTATAGTGATTTTACTGTGACCTGCTCTGAGACTTTGAGTACAGCACGGGATAGAAATATAAATAAACAACAAATAAAAATGGTGAGCTTTCAGAAAGTGGACCATTTTCAAAATGTTACCATTAAGAATATTGTACTTCCGTTATATATGCAACAGCATTTTTCTTCCCCTCACATATTTTAAATCCACTCTCTTAAATTTAAAATGCATTGTACAGTTTATTTTCAATTTTTTTCAACCTAAATTGCTGTGGATCTTTGGAATAAAGCAGCTGTCCTTTTACATAAAATAGCAATTTATTTCTGGTGTCTGCTCTGCACAAATCAAATTATTATGTAACTTCTACTAACCACAACTAAGTGCCTGCACACTGTAGTTGCATATATTACCCAAATTCATCTTGTTGTTCTGTCAGCCGATCCAATAAGATCTGGAGCCGATCCCACCGCATATGACTGCATTCTTTATGAAAATCAAATGCTACATATCTGGCCAAAGGAAGTTCACATGAGTTAAACTATTTCCCATGACAGAAATCATCTATTAATAAGCCAATCTACAGCAGAAAAACACAGTTATTAACTTATAACACTTTCCCTTGTGTGCATACAAGCACATGCAGATTCTGTGAAAAGCAAACACAGCTTCTGTAATAGATTTTGACCCATTATAAACTACACCCATTGCTGGGCCTATAATTTTCAATATTACACTAAGATAGCAATAGCTGGACATCAAGGGTGCTCCCACATTTGTTAATATTGGGCAGCGGAATGCACAGTTGCTGTAGAGGCATCACACACCATGATCAGTTGTAGTGGCGATGCATTCTCTCATAGCTACTGTGCATTTACGTTAATGCTAATTTAACAGCACTCACAGCGCAGTATTAAGAAACTTCAAATCTTCCCGCCAATCTGATCAGAACGGCGAGAAGAGCCAACGAGAACAGGGAGGGCAGCTCAACACCCATTGGCTGCCTCATCCTATGTGACATGCGCGCCAATGGAAATTATCGGAGCTTCTGAGGAGGAAACTATGGGAGGCTGCTCTAGCCCAGACAGCGGGATGTGGCTTGGCATCAGGTAGGCAGCGCTTTCCCCTACAACTGCAGAGTCTGCTAATCTGGAAGGGGCCCAGGTTCTTACCAAGCTACAACCCCCCCTTTTTTTTGGCAATCTGCCTTAACAATTTTCTCTTTTAGGACTGACCAGTTACATCTAGGGCAGTGTTTCCCAAAGTGTGGTACGCTTACCCCCAGGGGTTTGGGAAGAGTTTGGTGGGGGTACGCGCTGCACTGGAGTTTGGTGGGGATCATGTGGGAATATCCACTGCACCGTGCTTAGCTGCGCCCACAGAACAAGGAAAGAAATAGGTGCGTATCGCAGTTTTTACACGGGAACTGGGGCCATTGTACATGGTATCGCAACTCATTATGGCGGGAACTTCTGCGCATCCTTCGCGCAGCTCAGGTTCGGCCATTTTTAAACTGCGGGAACATTAACAGTTGACGTTGAGCCGCGGAGCTGTTTAAACACTGGAGAATTGCAGTGTTATCTAACAGTCTTGTGATTTTTATTAAAGCATATGTTTTTTATGAGGGGTAATCAGTGTTATGAAAATTATAGAAGGGGTACACATATGTCAAAAGTTTGGGAAACACTGATCTAGAGATGTGCATGAATGTTCTAAACATTCAAAATTCGATCAAATTCGATTGAATGTGGACATTCAAACTCGAACAGAACGTCTACACATTCAAATTTAAACATTCAAACGAATTTCGAATGTTCCAAAACATTCGTTCGAATGTTTTAAACCATTTGAATGTACAGATAAGTATGTAAAGATACGAAAGTACAGATACGAATGTACACCTACATATCTGCATGCATTTGAGTATGAAATGTACAGATAGGTATGTCACATACGAAAGTTGTCGACATCTGTATCTTCAGATCCGAATCTAACATTTGAATGAATAGATTCGAATGTATTCGATTCGAATTGGATTTTGTTGCAGATTCTAAACATTTGAATTGAACCGAATTTTTTGACATTCAATTCAAATCGAATTCAAATGGAAAAAAACTTTTGTGCCCATCCCTGCTTCCATCATTTTAGACCTACCCTCTGACCTTTACAACAACTGAATTTCAGCAATTATTCTACTTTCTTCTTTCATCTCTCAGCTTAAAGCTCTGATGGCTTCTCATGGATATACTTGGGTTTATTTCAGTAAAAGAACCCCAAAACCAAAGCACTGACTTGCCATGGTAGATGAATAAAAATGAACGAAAACTCCTTAAGCAAATTCCTCACTGACTTGTTTTGTTTTGCTTTGAATACATGCACAAGAAACAAATCTAGAATCTGTACAGGTCTAGCAAGCGTATCACAACTACAAAGCAGTGGGTTATTTACACTTAACATGTAGAAATCAAGAAACAAAGAGTTCCAACACTGATCCGAATATATTTATTTGGGATATACCTGACCATTCCATTTCCCAAGCTGTTCACCATTTTTGCAAATGTTTGTTCAAGAGGCTTTTCTGAGCCCTTCTGGTTTACCTAAGAAAAAGTTGGGAGAAATGTTAATATACAATAATACACTGTCACACTTCCCTGAATTTGGATGCAAAATGAAATGAAACTCGTACCAGATTAACAATCATTTGCTTTCCATAGCTAATAATCTGAGAATCAAAGTGTCTTTGGAAGCCGTCCATCTGAAAAAAAGAAAGGTGTGTATGCATAGCTGAAGCATTTTCCAATCTGCATAGTACAGTGAAGGAGAAGGACATTTGTTCAATATTGTGCAAAGATAGTAAATGTATATTAGAAACACACAAATAGGGATCTGCAAGAATATTTAAAACACTCAAAATTTGATCAAATTTGAATGTGAGCATTCCAATTCAAATCGAATGTCTATACATTAATTTTTTTAACATCTGAACGAATTTTGAATCTTTTGATTCATTCGTACAAATTATTCAGACATTCGTATGTGTATGTAACTGTACACATTACATACGCATCTGTCCGCATCTTATTTGCATCCATAGACATTTGTATGGGTACATACGGGACATATACAGGATAAAACGGGATGTGTACGGACACATGTGAATGTTGAAATTTGTATCTTCAAATACAAATTGAATATTTGTATGAACAGATACGACTGTATAAGAATCGGATTTAAATCTGAATACATTCATTTTTTTCTCTTTTCTTTCAGTTCGAACATTCAAATATTTGATTCTAATCCAATCCAAAAATCGCATTCGTGCACGCCCCTATACACAAGTGTGTGCAATTAACAGTTTTGGGGCTGTTGTACCGTGTTCCAGGTTTCTTTTTCTTCTGGAGAAACGTGGAACATGGCAGAGCAGACCCAGGACTGCTACAAACGAGACTGAATCCAGTTGTGAAAGCCCACATACGTCCAGAGAATATCCAACTCACACTCTGACCAGTTCACAGGGAAAGCAAGTGGATGCGGCCCTAAAGGAAACCTGTAGGATAGTTACAGGATGCCTTAAAGCCACACCCACTGACAGGCTTTAGAAGTTAGCTGGTATCGCTCCTTCTGATGTGGGGCAAGAAGAGAAACACAGCTGAGCACCACCAAAGCCACCCACTGTATGGTTATCAGCCTCATCCAAGGAGACTCAAATCAAGGAAGAGCTTTACGAGAACTACCATGCCCCATAAAACCCAACCAGCAATAGCCAGAGGGTCATCCATTTATGGAATGTGCTGCTGGAAGAGGTGGTAACAACCACCAGTCTAGATGGCTTTAAGGTAGGGTTAGACAAATTTATGGACGGCAGGTGTATCAATGACTATTAGGATGGATGCCTAGGCACATCTTTCAGGCTGGGGGGACAAGCAGGATTCCTCTAAGGCCATTTGCTGGGATTCGAGAGCAGGAAAAGTTTGTCCTCGTCTCTGCTTGAGATGCCATGAGCACTTGGTGGGCCACTGTGTGCGACAAGACGCTGGACTAGATGGGCTGTGGCTTGATCCAGCAGGGCTTCTCTTATGTTCTTAAACCAACTGCAACCTTCTTTATGACAATGGCAGACAGCAGGACTTTAGAGTGAATGCTTGCACCCAGACATATCTGGTATTAAGCCAATGGACACAACTTTATCTGTCAACAGCCTTGATTTTTTCCTTCTTTCAGAGCTCTTTAGCACATCTGCTCTGTGCACAAATATATGGCTTTAGGGATGCAGAAAAGACTGTTGAGAAAGGAGAAGACCTTTGATCTTGATTCCTTGCTCCACGGAGCTAGGTTAAGAACAATTGGCTAAGGATTTCTGAATATCACTATTGATCCAGATCATTTTAGAAGCACTAACCTTTCCCTGCAAATAGAGAGCCCTTCCTGCTTACAAGAAAAGTATTTTTGTCAGTTCTGCGCACACACTGCAGAAGTCCTGAATTGGTTCAGGAATGTTCTTCTCAAGTACTGGTATGCAGAGACACCAGAAAGTTTCAGACATTCTTTCCCATTGTTCAGAAATGTTTTAGGCTCTCTCTGTTTCCAATTTCTAGATGAAGAAACTAAGGTCATCCTTACTGTCTTCAATGATGAAAGAGTTACTGTATCAAGGAACAATTTTCCTTTTGCTTCCAAATACCAAGCATATATAGGTCACAGAATACCATAGGCAGAACACACTTTGCAAAACAGAAGTTCTCACTTGAAAGGAGTTCTGCAAAACACATGTGAAACATGAATTATCCTTTCGACCATCCCAATGTAAAATAATAGAAATATATTAAACATACATGATTTATTGTTTTGCTGATCTGAGGCTTTGGTTTATACTTGAGGTTTGGTCTCTGTGACCAGAAAAAGGGAATTGATCCACGTGTCTAAGGGAAACAAAAAGAATAGTAAAGCACAGAAAAGCAAACAGCATTATGTTTTAAATTCAATCTTTCAACTAACTTCTGCATTTTCACAAACTAGAGTGATGAGGACAGAGAACAGGGCTCATTTCTGAATCAAGAACGAGTCACAAAGAAAGAAAAGTATGCATACCTGGACAAAAGATGCCTTGCTCCCATTGTAATGTACAATTTGTTCCGTTTCTACAAAATTGGCTGCATGCCCTTCAGAATCTATACCTGTGAATGTGACAATATTGAATATGCATGATAATTTTACAAATTTTAGTCTGGATCCAACTAACTAGCAATTTGTAAGAACTGTTGGTAAACTCTTACAGAAAAATGAGACCAATAAAATGAGTGTGCCAACAGAATATTGTATTAAGTATTTACTACAATTAAATAATTAAGTAATTCTGATGGAAAATCCTTCACTACAAATCACTTTACTTCACTGACTCAGTGAGTTCTTTTGTATCTACAATGGTTGTAAACCTTTGTTGCTTGTTTAATTTATCTGCATATCAGTTGTTTTTGAGCATTAAGGGGATTTCTTTTTTAAAAGTCAATTTACCAGTGATGACAGAAGTGTGAGGTTTGTTATTTTTTAAAAAAAGATTCCTGTGTATATTTGGATTCAGATAAGGTCAACCAAATTTTTGCCCTTCCAAAAGCAACTGTATATGGGAAGGAGATATGTTGATTTTTCTTCACATTTGTGTTTCTGCTCTTTCTAGCAGAAGCCTCAAAACAGACTCATAAATTAGGAAACTCTGAGAAGACTTGCACATCTAGCAGATACTGAAAGATGGCATTTCCAGAACCAAGCTTCAATCATCATCTTTATTATAATCACAGACCCACATTGGCACACAGTACAAAAATTCAGTCTTAAAAAAAAATTAAAAGTATTAATTTATTTACACTACATTTTGTTTCTGTTTTCTAAAACCATCAGCATATTTAGGAATGAAGAACACTTGCATAGTCTTCTCAAGAAAAACCCATACAGAAGTAGCACATGGAATAACAGCTCAACACCTAATGAGCAGGATGACAGAATATAACTTCCTTCATTTCTAAACATCTAGCTGTAGAATCCGGAATTGAGTTCTGGCAGACTCATGGGATGGCAAACTGAGTTTGCAGGATCTCTAGCTAGGAGTTTCCACTGGCTGCACCAGCCACATGGATGCTCCCATTCTCCCAGTATAGTCTAGTGGTTAGGGAGCCAGACTCTTATCTGGGAATACTGGGTTTGATTCTGCCTTCTCCCATGAAAATCCAGATGGCTGACTTTGGGCTAGTCACAGCTCTTTTCTGAGCTCTCACAGCCCCACTTGTGTTCCGCTGTGGGGAGAAGAATAGAAAGTTTGTCAGCTGCTTTGAGTCCCCTTAAATGGGTGAGGAAAGCCGGGTAGAAAAGCCAACTCTTCTTCTTCTATCCCAGCTTTTAACTGTAGCAGCTCCCACTACTGCCAGCAGCTCTATGAGAACAAGTGCCCATGAACTGTGCCTAGAATAATTACTGGGATAAATAAATGCTGCCAGTGCTACTCTCAAGATTGCATATTAAGTGCCATTTTGGGGCACCACCCATTCAGAGTAGATTACACAATGACTACGGCACAAATTGCCCCTTGAAGTTGCTTACATGTCTTACCTCTCACATAGTAACGCACACCTGCTCTGAAACAGCTTCTTCGAGAAATGAGAATCCAATCAAAACATTTTCCATTTATAGAACAAGAGTGCATGATTACAACTGAAACAGGGCAACGGGTTAAGGAATACGTGTCCCCACAAAATAATAGGAATTTTGAGAACAGCCACTGCATGGGCATGAAGCACACATCTCTATTCTAAAATGTCTTAATATTAAAAGATATGAACTATCATCATCATCTTAAGGACTTTTTAAAAGAGCTTTGTTTCTTGGAGCGAAGAATGGAAAAGCAAGACACATTTCCCAGCTATTTCCAATTCTAAAGATAAAGAAAACATTAAAAAATGTCATATTCCCAAATCTGACCTGGAATGTAATTGCTCTCTTTGTTATAAAGTACGGAGATTTATACCTTCACCTTATTCTGCATCCAGAATAAGTAATATTTTGAAAAAAGGAACTTCAAAAACACTCTGAATTTTTGAGAAAATGTCATTTATGAATATTAAATAACAGAAGCCTCTAAGAAGGAAAGTGGGCTGTTTCTGCTGCTTTTCCTCCTCTTCACTCAACTCTTCTCCTTCTCTAAATCTATCTTTTCCAAACACTCTAAGCAGCCTGATGTTGCAAAAGCCTCCAAGCCTCCAGCCTATATGAAAAGGCAGGCCCGAAATCCAGATGTTTACAGAGGATCATGGTATAATTTAGTCAGAATGATGACCAGCCTTTGGAGGATGGTGGGATACAAATGAAAACCAGTGTGTAGAACAGGAGTATCCCAGAAGCACTCAGGGCTGATTAGGCAGAATGCTAAAGATGTCCACTTTGCTGCATGATCCAACTTACAACATCTTAAACACCGGCCACAACATCCCAAGGTTTTGCTCTGAAAGTTTATTATTTAAATGTACATGTCACCATTGAGTCATGAGCTCATAGAGGCACAAAGATGCTATTGGACAGGCATTTTCTTTCCCTCCAGGCAGTGAGTACACAGTACTTTGCCCCCAAGAAAGGACTGTGTCATGTCCATGTTCTGTGTACAGAAGCGGATCAGACTGGAAGCCTAATGGGGACATCCTACCCTACATCCAAGGAAACAGGTCAGTTTAAGGGGTCCAGGACAGGCTGTGGAGCACAGATGGGAACCGCTTATGGCTTCTGGGGCACATTCAGGTTGTTGCAATTGCCACCTGAAACTGCATTCACCCACTGCCTAATGGTAGGCCAGCCATGCTCCCAACGCTGAACAGCCTGGCCTTGAGGCTGGTAGTCATCTAAAACTGGTATGGAAAAATCAGAGCAGGTTTTGAAGTTCATAGAAGCTAAAGGGCTGGGGTTAAGTTTCACATTTCCACCTGCAAACTGTTGAAGTACTTGGGTGCCATTTTGCATTACTACTGTGACTGTCAATCCCAGCTTCAGATGTTAATCAAACATTGTTACTTTGGCAGACCTGCAAAAGGATACATCCGTGCATAACCGGGATAGCAAACCTATGGAGCTGTGAAACAGAAAAAAATAACAAAGTCTGCTTATTTATTCATGGCCTCTATATCCCACCCTCCAGTGCTTAAGGCAGGACACATTATCCTCATCCCTTCCACCTGAGACTCAGAAGATTCAGCCGAAAAGCAGAGACTGGCCCACGGTCACCCACTGTATTTCCACAGCTGAGAGACTGAGGCCTTTTCTGCACTTAGATGCAATAGATCTGGATCAGTCAACCCAGAATAACCAGGCCCACCAATCCAGATCTTATAGAGGCATAGGCCAGACAGCACCACCTGCACTGGTAACACTGATCCAACCCATGCTTTCCAGAGAATGCAAATTTTGTGTGAGTTTCACAGCCATCCCCCAATACCTCCAAAGGCAGGGACCAAGAGTTCCTAGCCTCAGAGTCTGGGGAGGTGATTTTCAGCACTGGACTATGGCATGCTGCTGAAAAGCAGCCCCCGGTAGTTCTGGATGACAGAGGTGTGCTATCTGCACACATCCTGTAATCCAGAACAAGATACTTAATCCACTTGTAAATCTAATTCAATGATCTACAATAGATCCAGATTAAGAGCCTTTTAATCTGGATGTGGTTCTATCTTGTGCAGACAAAGCTGGGCTAATGCGGGGGCTCTTTGATCCACATTAACATGCAGATGAGGAGGCCCAGAATCCAAACCAGAGGCTCCTAGATCCAGATCAAAAGGTGCTGTAAGTCCAGAAAGGGCCTGACTCAAAATCAGGGACTACTAGGTTCCAGTTCCGAACCATGTAAGTATTTAAAGATCCTGGCCAATGCACAAAGCACTTGCTTTCATCAGTAACACTGTTACCAAGCTATTTTGTTGACCTTAATGAATTTGCTCTAAAATCTCAAAGAAAGGTTTGAAGTAGCTCTCCAAAAGATAAAACTTCTTAGTGCCATATCATCCAGATACATTGAAAAAAAACATTGGTTTGTTACCTATTCATAACTGAAAGGAATTAGGGTAATTAGCGGAGAAGTATTAGTGCCAAGCCTTGGTTAGGAAACAGTGTATCTTGCATGCATAATTAAAGACTATTCTTAATGAAGTGTGCAAGATTCTGACTGAATTAATTAGTTCTGCACAAGCCTCAAAGAGAGAATGGTGGAAATAAATTCAAGTGCTGAACCAGGAGATGTTAAACAAATTAGGATAAAGAAAGGAAGTCTAGTAACTCTCCAATAGCAGTAGCAGAGTTCCTGCTATAGTTCTGGTCTCCAAATGTATTTTAAAATCCCTTTAAGGGTCAAGAGTCATTTTAAAGAAATGTTTACTACTGATTCTGTAAATGTTATTATGGCTGCCTTTGAATGTTTCTTTGGTTTAAGGAATTTTGTTACAGTATGTCTCTTGGGTGTATTTGACTATAATGTAGAGCAAACGATTTTTGTTTTCTTCAAACATTCCAAAATGAACATTTAACTACTGAGCAAAATAGCCGCACAGAAAGAGTGCTTGCTATTAGCAAAAGAAGCAAAAAGATAATGTACTACATCACATGGTGCCAGAGAAGAAAATAATTTTCTCTCCTCTTTCTCCTCAATTTTCTATAGCAAACACATTCAGAGTAAGTGAATGCATTTTACTCCGTGTTGTGTTTTCTTTAATACCATTCACATTTCCGTGATACTTTACAGAATTTGCTTTCATTTAAACCACATCTACTGTCAAATGTACTATTGGCCAATTTGCTACTACTAGGCTGTCTGAAACAGAAGCCACTAATATAGAGCTACAATAACGATTCTGTGCTACTTTGGAAATTATGTCCAATAAAATGGATATATTGTACATCACCTCAGGTTGAGCAGCAAATTCTCTAAGAAGATGCCCATTCCAAACAAATCGTGGATCTGCCTATAACAAGTTGAATTGTAAGATAACCATT
Organism: Aspidoscelis tigris stejnegeri; assembly: GCA_023333525.1. Classification (NCBI taxonomy): domain Eukaryota; kingdom Metazoa; phylum Chordata; class Lepidosauria; order Squamata; family Teiidae; genus Aspidoscelis; species Aspidoscelis tigris. Next base: position 23,052,527 of record JALMGA010000008.1, read on the forward strand.
AAGCACATAACAAGGATTTAAGCAAGGATTTTACTTCAATATCATAGTAATATTTATTGATGACTTTTGCTTTAAAATACATTTAATTTAATTATTATACATATAAAAACCAAATACACAAAATAAAAAATAAAACCATGCCACACTTAGATTTTAAAAGCTCTTGAAAACTTAAGTTAACATATTGGCTATTCACAGAAAAGCAATACAAACCATATATTGGAACTTGAAATACGTTAGGTTATGTATGGAAAAAGATGAAAGTCTTCAATTGATATTTAAAGAATGCTACATCTCATCACAGTGGCACATTGCCTAGTTCCTCATCACCACCTTCTTGGCCGCAGGTGGAGGAGAAGCACATAGAAGAACCACAGATATTAACTATAGGATCCAGGACAAATCTATGACCCCAAACTGTAGCCAGACATAAGCATTCTACAATGTACCGTATTTTCCGGTGTATAAGACGACTGGGCATATAAGACGACCCCAACCTTCCAGTTATAATATAGAGTTTGGGATATACTCGCCATATAAGAAGATGACACCTGGTGTATAAGACGACCCCCAACTTTTGAGAAGCTTTTCCTGGGTTAAAAAGTAGTCTTATACGCCAGAAAATACAGTATTTCTCCTCTGCAGAGCATCCTGAGATGCCATCCTGAGAGGTCTCAGCAATTCAATCCCTTCTCCTTTAAAGTGACCACGATATGACTGACTATCCAAGAAGACGTAAGTGGAAGTGCTATCTCTATACTGTTGTCTGCCTGGCCCCCCAGTAATGCATATCAGTTTGGTCTCCTAACTTATTATAACAAGGAGATTTTATTGGGGACCAATATGATGTTTAACAACAATACATGGAGATTGGAAGATGGACCAAAACACACTATAGTTTTCAACTTTCTAGGACATAGTTCTCAATTCTGGCTTGTCTTCCACATAATGTCCTATCTTCTCCTATACCAGATTGCCACAAGCATCCACAATATATCTTTGAGTTTTCTAGCTGAAAATGCCTATATTTATTACATTTTTTTTTAAAAAAGTCAAAACGTAGAATATAAAATTTTAAACAAGGCAAGGCAAAATTCCTTCAATATTGTCCATTACCCTAAAGAACCCTCTAGATCAGTGATGGCCAACCTATGACACGTGTGTCACAGGTGACACGCCTAGCCCTTTTGGGTGACACACATGGTCACCCTGGCATCTGAGCATGTAGTGCTTGCTTGTTCTTGAAGGGTACAAAATACCAACTTTCAATGGAAGATTTAGCAAACAAAATTCAGCAACAAAAGTCACTAATGTAAAGAATGGTTTTTGCTTTTAATAAAATACATATATCAAAAATATAACTTTTTTACTAGAGCTACAAATATCACAAAACTATGGATATTTCTAGATGTGACACAGCACCAGAGTCAAGCTAGGTTTTCTTGCGAATTCTGACACACCGAGCTCAAAAGGTTCACCATCACTGCTCTAGATAAAGTAGGAAGACAGTCCCAATATCCATTCTTAAGTTCAAACAATGTATTCTTCCGGAGGGAGATAGGATGCCCGTTCTTAACACGGGGAAGCTTGCTCAGGCTTAGTTCGTTAGCTCCTCTCATGCTAAGTAGCATATCAGGCAATGAGATTATTCCAGCGACTCCGGTCAGCAGAGAAATTTGTGGCTTCGTCCCGTTTTACATTCAGCTTTTCAAGATCTTTTAGAAATGTTCAACACCAGGTGTTACGTGGCCTTCCTCTTTTCCTATTGCTCAAGCAGATAGTTCCGGAAATGGGGAACCATCATTGAGAAGATCCAGTCTCAGCTTACCACATTCCTAGCCTGTTAGTTGTGAAACACCAAGAACTTGTGATGCTGAACAGGTATGGTTCAGTTTGGCTGTATGGCCCAAACTTAAATACTGTGGTCCAAAGTGATGTAGCAAGTCTTTAAAAGTCAACACCAGTACTCTGAATTGAGCCTAGAAATGCACAGCTAGTACAGACACATAAGAATTGATGCTCTATGTTCTCATCTAAACAAGAACCATGTAATCATTCATTTTTCTACTAAGTTTTTATTTGGGAGAAATGCACACTAGGGTTATCCATTGTTGCCTCAACCCGAATTGACACTGGCTGACTCCAGAAGGCAGACTGATATACCACCTGAAAGCAATAATGTGGTGTATTGCTCCGCCTGCTATTATTCCCTTCTGTCCTGATGTCTTTCTATTCTGGCCCCAGCACTGCCTTTGCAGGCCTCTGATCATTTGCAATCCAGATAATTAGGCTGTCACTGAACTCCTGGGTATGCACGTGACCACCTCCATGCATTCACGGTTGGCTGTTTCTGCCTCAACACGTGCGTGCCGGATGGAGCTCCAATTGCTGCTCTATCCAGTATGTTAAGTCTGCCATTTAAAAAGTGCTATTGCTCAAAAACCCACTACCAGTGCTTTTAAGGGATGAAAGAGTGGGGCTATGGTGAGGTTACCTGTGTTACATGAGACAACCCCACTGCAGCTATGTCATAATGGTGTTATTTTCCATTTGCATGCACCACTAGAGAAAGATGGCTTCAAGGTACCGTGAGTACCAAATGCTTCATCTTAAAAGAAAATATACATAGATACATTTACTAATTTGGCAAGAAACCCAAGTAGAAGCGTCCTTACCCTTTCCAGCAAGCTCATTTCTTGGAACTCAGGGCTGGTATTGGCCAACCGTTGTAAGGTGTGCGTTAAGTCATATGTTGTGGAGAAATAAAATCCATCCACACTCAAGACGTGACTAATCATTGCCAAAAAGACTTTATTGTCCTGTAACTGTTAGGAAAGTACAGTTACTTTAGGATAATTTTATCATATTTATGCAGAAAATCTACGATTTCTCCTTTTCCAACGGTGATATAAGCAGTATTTTTCAAAAACAAACAACAATTTTGTAAAATATAAGGGGGAACAATCAGTTAAAAGATATGGTTCAATGGTTTGGAAAATGAAAATGGAAACTGTAAAAATTACAAATATGCGTATAAACTGTAAATATGGGTACAACAGTATGATGTCTAAAGCATGTATGATGTAATAAAACAAAATAAAAAAAGAGTGAACACTTTTACAGCTAATAGTAAAAACTATCTAATACTAATATATATTTTAATCACCATTTGATAAGTGTATTGTAGCTATCAGATATCATCTCAACTGTCTTCCTGATTCATAAAGTTTCCTTTCCAAGATTGTTCCCTCTAACTCCAAACTCAATGCCTGTAGCTTTGAGAAATCTGGGATTCCGGAAATGGGCTTATTTAAGAAACAAAATAAATAAATAAATAAATAAATAAATAAATAAATAAATAAATAAATAAATTGGAGGACAAGTTAACATGAAGATCTTTGAGTGGAATCTTCCCAATGAAAAGCAAGGTGTACTTCAAGAAGTGTTTAAGTGCACAGTTGTCATTTTCAAAAACCCTGGAGTCATGGAACAGAGAACATAACCAAAATAAATCAGGAAGCCTAATTCCATAAAACAGTGTTTAATTCTTTCCCCTAAATCCACTGTTAAAACTACTGAGCTGGAATGCATAAGCAATCAGCCTTAAGGCTCACGTAATACTACAACTGTTGAACATGTGATTTAAAAAAAAGTGGCCAAGCTCCCTTGCCTAGAAGATAACAAAAACAGGAAGAGAAAAGGAGGTAGAGAATTAGGAGAAGGAAGTATGGAATTAGGGCAGGGAATAATAATAAATAGGAAGGGTCTATCACCTAGGAGGCGGGAATGTAAGGAGGTTCAAAAATTTGGCCAAAATGAAAGAAATGGAACAGATTACTACAGGAACCACTTGAATGCATGCAGGAAATACATCTCTTAGGGAGAATTAGGGGGAGAAAGGAGGAAATAATAAACAAAGATTTACTGTTGAAATTATTGGCAACAAGGCAAATGATAGTGTGTGGGTAGAAAGAAAAAGGAAAATAGACAAGGGGGAGAAGGAAACATTACATATGAGGATTGTTTATAGTTGACACGACAAAAGAAAATAAAAATGGAAGGAAACAATATAAAGAAGGAAATTCAGCTGATTGGGGGGGCTGCAATAGAGGATAGTGAAAGAATAATGAAATTTTCCCAGAGAAAAGAAGAAATAATTGGAGACCAGTGGGGAAAGGAGGAGAAAAAATGTCAAGTATTGGTTTACAAGGGAAAGTTGTAATCTACATGAACGGTATTGCATTGTGTTACTAAACTTCTATATATGCAACAACATATTATTCTATTTTATTTTTAAAAAAGAAATCAGTCACCATATCTCAAACACCACGCAGAAATTACGGGAGTAATTTTTAAAACTTCTGTTACCAGGTTTGCTCCTACCTGAATATCAGTTAAATGTAGTATCGTCTTTTTGTATGAGAGGATGTCAAAATCAGTTGCTTTCCAAACAACATGATTAAAAAATTCACCCACTTTTCTCTTTTTTGTTATAACAATAAGGTATGTGCCTGTAAAACACCAAAATGCCAGTCAATTCCATATGATTTTTCTTCCACAAATGAGTCAAGATATTCAAGGCACAAGAGAGGCAGCTGAGTAGAGATACTTAACCTGATTTACTGTTTCTATTAATATACAATAATGTTCCCTTCATCTTCAGCTTTAAAAATTTGATTTACTCACTTCCAGCATAAAGTTTGGTTAGTTTCAAATTACATTATCTTCTTTTTAAACCAAGGTCCTTTCTGCATTGAGTCTTATTCCAGATTCTGTCCTGGAACAGGGGCCTGCTATGCAAATGCTGGTGCAGGCTATGACAAGCTCCGCTTGCGGCAGGCCATAGTTTACATTAGCATGCAGAAAGCTGGTCCCTATTCTAGGACAGAATCCAGAATAAGGCCCAGCACAGAAAGGCCTAAGTTTCCACAGAAAATATTTTAAGTTAGTTTTCAAGAAATTCAGGGTCACTAGTTTTTCTGAAAGTGAAATCAGATGTTTAGAACTTTAGACAGCTAGGGCTGCCAACAAGATGTTCAATTTAGTGTTTCTATCTAATTGTAATTAAACATCTTGTTCTGCCTGTATTATTGAAGCAAACAACTGTGCACTGAAGGTAAGGTCCATCAGTTTAATCATAGGGTGTTTTTCCACTGTCAACTGTACCCATTTTTGCACCCATTTTTGTACCTTTTGGCTGTGAGCCGGATGATCCCATTTCCACTATGGCACCCATTTTGAACCCGATTGTTTCCACTGCCGTGGGGGAAATCTAGATCTTTTTGGCCTTTAATCCGGATTTTCTGTAGACCCCATTAGTGGGGTCTACAATGGGGTCTTCTGCCAGAAAATCTGGATTAAAGGGAGCCTGTTTCCACTGGAAACAGGCAATGGGGTCCAAAGGAGGCTAAGGGGAGGGGATGCACCTTTGACCCCCCCAAAAAAACATTGGCTTCAAAGTCACTTTGAAATCACTTTGAGGTCACGTCAAAGTTGCTTCGAAGACTGCCCCCCCCTGCCCCCAAAAAAACCTGGGGTAATGGACCAACCCCTTGTGGGTCGATCCGGATTCCCCAGATGGGTGCAAAGCTGTTTCCACAGCAGGGGTGTTAGCACCCATTTCTAATGGGTGCTACACCTCCCGTGGAAACACATTGGGTGCTTCCCTTAATCCGGATCTACTAGATCCGGATTAAGAACTGTACCCATTCCTTAGATCCGGATCTTCTTAGATCCAGATCTAAGGGCTGCAGTAGAAAAACACCCATAGATAAACTGTGACTACAAACTTTAAAAATAACTGCCTTTCTTTTCTTGAGCCTTTTACCCGTGTTTTCCAAATAGTAGTAATCAATAGATCAACTGCAATTTTATTTCTCTCACAGTTCTCATACCTGCAACTAGACGAATTGTTCCCAAAATCCCAAATATTTGTTTGGTAACAGCAGAAGGCGGAATTTCTTTCTTGACTGCAAAATAGAAACAGTACTAATATGTATGTATCTGTATCAGATAAAGCCAAGAAGATCCAGTACAAAAACCACACTATGCATAAATGCAGTTTAATACTATTAAAATAATAATAAAATCTTGATAAGGAAAAATTGAATACATAAGCACCAGCATTTTTTTAAATAGTTCAGGTGAAATATAGTAACTCATTCCAAAACTGTCCTGAGATGTCAAGCTGTACAGGAGACTTACCAAAAGTCATTAAGAGGAAGAGTGCTTTTATTCTTTTTATCAGTTTGGTAGCAAGTGGTAAATCAAGGGTGTTTTTCCACTGTCACTAGAAGTACCCATTAAGTACCCATTAATGGGTACAAAAATGCCATTACGTACCCATTAATGGGTACTTTTAGTGACAGTGGAAAAACACCCCAAGACACAGCCAGGTAAATGAGAAAACTACTGAGTCAGCTGCAAAATATCTTTTGATCATAAAAATATACAAAATATCATTGATGATGTTAAAAGCATTCTTGCTTTCAGAAGCAGGAATCTCCCTGACGAATCACCAGGAATGGAAAAATTATGTATCCTAACTCTCAAACCTTTATTATACATACTGAAGTTGTTAGTCACTGTTGTAGCTTAGTGCCTGTTTCTTCCTACCTCTCTAACAGTATTTGTAGATAGCATCAGATATTTGTCTAATTAGCAATTAAGTCAAAAGAGCAATTAAGACTCTAAAGCAATTTGCATAATGCTCAAGCAGTATTTAAAGTAAGCAAGTTGCTTTTCTTAGTAATAGTAATAAAACAGGCAGGAGAAATGTCTACTATTTACATATCAAAGGACCAGGAATTGTAAGACAGCTGAGGTTAAAGAAAGGTGAATATGTATATATAGTTTTTGCTTCATGGCTTGTGCAAGACAACACCTATTTCAGTGTGCCTTATCTTCAGGTGGGGTGATTTTAAAAAGACTTTTATCTAAACTTTATCACCAGGAAAAATAAGTATCCTAACCAAAATGTACAGCTGGCCTTGCAAGCACTCTTGCTTCTTTGTAGCTCCATCAAGCCTGTCTCAAAGATTTAGGGGTTTCAATAACTCAGTGGTAAAGCAAGCTGCCTGGAAAGCAGAAAGTTCCTGGTTCGATCCCCAGTCTCTCCCTGCAAGTAGACAATGGCAAACTTCTTCAGTATCTATCAAGAAAACTGCACAGTAGTGCCGCTGAGGTGCCAATGTATTCAACAAGGAGTAAGTCAAGACACAATGGTACCTAACAACTACAAATGTTAAAATTCCTAAGATGAGATGCTGACTACCTGGGCAACTGATTTTATGAGAATGAATACTCCACATATTTAGCACTGTGTTGGGCTTCAAGACCAGCAGCCTTTACAGATCTCTCACAACTAAAGTGATAAACCAGAGAAAGACAGTTCAAAACTCACTTCCTACAAACCTACTCTTTCAGACTTTGTGCTTCTAAATTCCTTGACTTTTCTCTCTTGCCATCTTTGAACCTTACTGATCTCTGTGACCATCCTATGTTTGGTCTTGTCTTCCCAAAATAATGAAGACAGTGCCTACAAATGGGTTCTAATGATAGTGGAAACATGGGACCTAGACAGCTGATAATCTGCTGAAATTAAGGGTTGCCTTGGTCTGGGGCCTGTACAGGACAACAGCAGAGTTTTCAAACTGCATTCACCCTTTGGATAATGAAGTAATCTATCTCCCTTAACTTCCAACTTTCCATAGCTAACAATTATTTGTATATAGCAATGCATTTCTGCGAGATGCTGCACTTATTTTTGCAAGATTGTATTGCAAAAATACTTGCAACATTGGATGATAGAGGGGATGGCAAAATTGTAAGGGGGAAAAGCTATATTCTATGAGGGATGACTGTATACAGCATTATGTATTTACACTACACTATTTTAACAATCATTCCCCAAAAAACTGGGGAAAGGCTATAGATACAATCATGCCAATAAATCAAACTGAAAGTTTCAAGATTCCTCCAGGATAGTCAACTCAGTTCAAGTGACAAAATCAATACTCCATACGAAACAATTGTGGTTGGGTACCACTGAGTTGTTGCTGACTCCTAGTTGACTGCACAGACACTTCTATGCAGTTTTTGTGGCAGAGATACAGAAGTGGTTTGCCATTGCCTACTTCAGACTGGGGACTGGATTGGAAACCTCATCACTTCAGGCAGTTTGTTCCAACACTGAGCTACTCTATAGCATTCTTAAGTTCATAGTAAAACAACTGACTGAAACAGGAAATAACTGTTTCTGCTCATCTTTGCCAGTTTAAGGTTCTATGTTTTTTCATTGCTTTTACCAGATACCATATGCTGAAAGAATGCCAAAACATCTATTAAAAAAATAATTGTACTATGGCCTAGCAAACAATAAAATAATTTTAGTTTATTAATCTCATACTATAATAGCATGTGTATTTCTATGCCTCTGGACATTTGCGGATCACCCTTAAGATACACAAAATCTAGGGCAGCATTTCCTTGGCTGCTCTCTCAGATATACTGGTATTTCCATCTTGCATTTTCTTCTACCGGAAACGTAATGTTATCAATCACTCTGTCACTGTATACCCGAAGTCAATTGGATTCATTTGCTGTTTTTTACAATAAACGACAAACTTTTAAATACTGAAAACTTTGTAACACTGTAAATAGCTTTCAAATACTACTATGTCCAGTTTCAGAACATGCTGCTAAACAAACAAGACTAAATTCATAATCAAAGTTAACAAACAGAAAAAATACAGGATGAAATACAATAAATACAATATTATGATGAGGTAAAATTGTGAATGTTTCTACACTGTTGCCAAATGTACATTTCAGCTTAAAGAAATCATAACTCACAGAGATATTTTACAAAGAAATTGTAAAGAGTTACCGGTAAGTGTGACCTCTGTGGAGACTCTGTCAATGGTGAGTACATCATCGGCTCGATCATCACAAGCTTCCACATAAAACTTTTCTGGTGTTATGTGCCTAAAATGCATGAAATGGGCACAAGCATCATCAGAAAAATACCATTTTTAAATACCAAAACCCACTAGGAATAAAATGTTCTCAGAGTTTTTCATGGGTGCAGTATCCAGTTTGTGACTTGCCTCCTGTCACTGTATACTGATGTATCAGTTTGGTTGCATCCCAACAAGGAGTAAAACCCAGAATTATCCTGGGACTGTGCTGGGATTGCCACATGTGTCTGTGGCAATCCCAATATAATCCCAGGATAACTGGGCCAAAGATGGCAGCCATGTGCACATGTAAGGCAGCTATTTCACACTTCTGGGTATTTTGCACCATCAAAACACCTGGAGGTATATGCCATGCTGTTGTGGGAGGAAGCATCCACACAGACAAGTGCTGCATTTGCCCCATGCTGTTATCCTGCCATCTGGAATATTCCTAAATAGTGGATTAAACAAGCAACATCTGGAGGCAGCCTCTGTCTTTCCTACAACTCCCTCCCCACCAAAGAACAAGTACTAGACTTGGACTAAACCTATTACCTAAGACGTCTGGGACTGAAATGTCCCTAAAGCTGCTACTTTACTTGATGGACTTGAATAAGCTACCGAGAATTAAAAATAGGCTTTAAGCCTATTTTTTACAACTCTAATGTTTTAAAATAAACAAAAAACAAGCTCCTGCTTAGAATGACATGCCGCAATATTATAGGAAATGAAGAAAGTCTACAGAGGTCCTTCATCTCTCTTGAGTAATGACCTCTGGTAGCTCCTCCATCGTGCTTTAAGAACAGATGGAACAGCAGTCAGTAACTATCTGTTCCTCCTCTCCAAATCTTTATACTCCAAGATCACACCAAGAACTTTAACTACGCCTGCATTCGCAAGACACACAAAAGGCAATTCCAAAGTGACTCTGAGATGGAGTGCGTTTTCATTCCCTCTCTAATTCACATTTTATAGCCTGGACTATTGTGAGCAAGGCAAGCAGCAGTCTGGCAGGTGAACAGTCCCACCTGTGAACTATCTCTAAGCCATCCCCGAGCCCCCGTAGAGCTGTTTAAACTAGAATTAGTACCTCAACCTTTCTACATTATGCCTCTTGACTGAGAACACAGAATGCCTTGCCAATGACATCTATAAGCCACTCTAGCAGTCTCCTCTGGCTGAAAAGCAGTTTCTAATAAATGTAATGCATTATTATAGTGCCGGGCGTGAACAATATGCAAATATTGTGAGAGCACATAATAAAATCTCATTTCCACATTTATAGCAAATTACAGCCATCCAGCAAAAAGAAAGATAAGCCAATTCAATTCCATTTCCAGAAACAAAATCAATTGTGTTTTTATTGCCAGAAAGACAAAAGTCTTGACAGTGGAGATTGGAAACAAATAGTTTTGATGAGAATATGCAACTTTTGTTGAACAATAAAACTGGTAAAACATCAGCCTTCACAAGAACAAGATTGCTCCCTCTTTTAGAAACCTCTTTTAGGCTAAAAAATGTCAGCCTTCTCTTCTTATCATCCCTTTTTCTTCTTGTTCTATCAGGTACCACTAGTAAAAGGGATGGGACATTAAATGGATGTTCTGGAAACTGCTCTGAGATTATATTTTTAATGGGAAGATGTATATAAGGTAAATATTTCAAATAAACGGACATCTTAATAAAATTAACTAGCAATTCTAAAAAAATGTAGCCTCACTGAATCCTTCAGTATCAAAAACAAATGAACTATGTAAAATATACCAAAGAATGTAAGAGAAGCCCTGTTGGGATGCCAGTCTACATGGGCTGTGGCCTGATCCATCTCACACAGTGGTCCATCAATTACTGCTGAGCGTTCTCCAGCAGAGCACAAAGGCAAAGCCTTCATATGCTCTCAACTTCTTGCAAATGGCCTTTAGAGGCATCCGGCAGCTGCCTGTCTTGCCAACCTGAAGGTGGTACTTAGGCATTAATTCCTCCATGAATTTGTCTAACCCTTTCTTGAAGCTATCTAGGCTACTTGCCATCACTACCTCTTTTGACAGCATCTCGAGGCAAAGCTTGGACAATCATTGTTACCCTGTGTAAGCAATGGTTAGCTACAAACCAATGGTCTTATTAGTACAGTCAGATCCCCATATCCGCAGGGGATAGGTTCCAGGGCCCACTGCAGATAACGTGAACAGTGGATTATAGCAAATACTGGGAAATGCAATTCCCCATAATTCCAGAGAAATCCGGTGAGATTCCACAGGAATCATGAGAAATTTCGCTCAAGATGCACTCCATTTCCAATAATTCCCGTGAAAAGCATATGGAATATCGTGCACCATTTCTGGCCATATTTTGCCTGTCCCAGGCCTCAGAAGACCATAGGGTAGGCCTAATGGCACCCACAGGGAGTGGGGGTGGCTGATCCGGTCACCACAGGAGACTGAAACTGTGGTTACCAGATCAATGGATATAGAGGTCCGACTGTATACTCCTACCTTTGCTGAAAAGGAAGAAAACACTTGTAGGAATTTCATCACTAAACAAAGTGGGAGCAAATGCAATGAGGAAAAGGATCCTTGCACTCCGAGGAGAACAGAGAGGTTTTTGAAAAAGACAATCAGAATGAAGCAAAACAAGTTATTTCCTACTAAGCTTGTTTTCCAAATTGTTCAGCGGACTTTAGGTTGTGATGGGTTCATTTACGCTACAAAAAATCCAAGGAACAGGGATACTAATGTACTGGTTTCACTACCCTTATATTAATGCAACAATTAGCAAAGGCTTCTTTCAGCATATCAAATAATATAAATGCAGTCACAAAGTTGCTGCGAGCACATACAGCAGCATCCCAGACTTTACTCCTTGCTGGAGAATTCACTGGAGCCTGACTCCCTCATTTCAAAAGGTGAAAAAAGTGGCGAGGGTTATAAACAATTCCAGAAAAAAAAACCTCTGCCCATAAAACAAAGTCTGTCCCAAATTCAAAACAAAACTGTATCAACCTTGTCTGCAATAAAGAATATTAATAACTGCCTATTTCCAGAACAGATATGGGGTTGATCTTCTCATTGTTAATCAAAAAGATCTACAGAAGGCAATGTTATTTCTGTGCATGATGCAGCAATATCTCATGAACCACAAACACAATACCAATCAGATTTTGCTCTCCTCTAAACCCAGCTGCACTTCCTGGAGGAAAGTTATTGCACGGAGAAAAGAATGCTTAGTCTTCCTTGCACAGCCTTGATTCAATACACTTTATCATTTCTGGACTTTGAGATTGATGTCCACCCCTGATCCTTCCCTATGTCAGGGAACAGATTGTCAAAGTACTCTTATCGATTCCCTGTCCCCTGAATTCTGTGCTTCCTATAAAAATGAAGTACCCTTCCTAGTCTGGAGTCATGAGATTTAAGGATACACTTATTTCCTTGGTTTATTCTCTTTTATTTTAAATCAAGAGCTGTCACTCACAACCATGCTTTTTAAAATAAGAATCCAAAGTTTTTCAGGCAACTAATTTCTAGATCAGCTTGATTACAGTCAATATTTAAAATAACACTCTATTTCAAGATTAATATAAATGATGATTATTAAAGTATACAAGACACTGAACAGTCTATCGATTGTTTATCACACTTTTTAACAAGCTCCACAAAGGGCAATGGTGTGCTTCAGAAATACTGCAGAGAGCAGTTAACAGTCGTTTTGGATTTCCTTATCTCCACCATAACTCATAGCTTTGTTTTTGTTTTCTTTTTTTTTCAAAATTAGGCAGAAGACATTATGGTCTTACCGTCTAATGTTCTAATGGCATCTAAAGATAGCTCTGTATTCAGCATTATTCAGGAATCCTTTTAGCAACCATTGAGCCAACCTGGATTTTAATAATATACAAATTTCCACCATGAATGTTCAATGCTATTTTGATACAGGAAGACTCCAATGCCAGCTACCACATATTGAGAAAACCAACCAAAGAGGGGCAGACTAAGCTAATCATTACAGCTGCCAGCTACGTTCCACTTACCCTCCAAACTAAAAGGGGAGAAACAATGCTGGCTGCATTTTTTATTTATGCAGCATTCAAAATATGATCTGTATAAAATGTTTCATTTCAATTCTCCCCACACTGTTGTGCTAATAAGAACATAAGAGGAGCCCTGCCGGATCAGGCCACGGCCCATCTAGTCCAGCATCCTGTCCCACCAATTGCTTATGGGCATCTCAAGCAGAAGACAAGGGCAAAACCTTCACCTGCTCTCAAATCCCAGCAAATGGCCTTTAAAGGCATCCTGGTGAATTAGGTACTGATTTAGTAATATTAAACTGCATATCCCAAATACAGATTATGATAACAAGCAATACAATGTAGTATACTGCTACTATTCCTGTTTTGTGAGGACTGTAGTACCAGTCAAACCTCCCATGGCTGAGAGATTTAGACCCCCTTTAGAAACAGATGTGACACTTTCAGATTTACATGTATTAACATAACCTAAAATCAGAGAAGAAAATATACTTGTGTGTCTTTTGAACACATAGTGATTTTCATCCAAAAAGTATATGAATCTCTTTCCATGCCTGAAGGTAACAGGATGAGTCAGCATCATTAATATGCACCTCTTTCCATGCCTGAAAGGAGGGAGGGACTTTAAAGCTTTGATTTTGGAGCTCCCCCCCCACGGGTGCCCCCTGCCCCTAGCCTCCTCTAGACCCCACTGCTGGACTGTAGTGGAAACAGGCTCCCTACAATCTGGATTTTCAGGCTGAAGACCCCATTGTGGACCCCAAAGGGGTCTACATGAAATCTGGATTATAGGTACTGAAGGACCCATATGATCCAGATTTCCCGAGCTGTGGTGGAAACAAATGTATCCCTAATGGGGTCTGTGGTGGAAATGGGGTCATCCAGCTCTGAGCCAAATGGGTCCTTAATGGGTGCTAAAATGGGTACTTTCTGCCAGTGGAAAAACACCATGACAAGGGGTGTTTTTCCACTGTCACTAAAAGTACCCATTAAGCACTCATTAATGGGTACGTAATGGCATTTTTGTACTCATTAATGGGTACTTAATGGGTACTTCTAGTGACAGTGGAAAAACACCCAAGGAGTGCTTACTATCTGGACAGGTTGCTAATGGCTTTCATCTGACTTATTCCCTGGCTGAGCAGAATGACAGATAAGTCCATCCTAGTCATTAAAGATTTTTGTTCTTTAATTTTTATCCTAAATATTGAATATTTGGTTTTGTCCCATGTTTTAAGGATCAAAGACCAAAATAAGCACTGAATGGCTGAAGGTATGATCTATGCCTGTGAGAGCTGGACCATAAGAAAAGCTGAGCACTGAAGAACCAACACTTTCAAACCGTGGCGCTGGAGAAAATGTCTTGAGAGTCCTTTGGATTGCAAAAAGATCAAATGAGTCAAATCTAAAGGAAATTAAACCTGAGTGCTCACTGGAAGGACTAATAGTAAAGCAGAAATTGCTTAGCCATATAATGTGATGATAGAAATCATTAGAAAAGACCCTGATGCAGAGGATGAAACGGTTAGATAGTGTCATGGAGGCATTGAAAATGGTCAAACCTTGGAATGCAGAAGACAGAAGAGCCTAGTGTGCTGTGGTCCATGGGGCCATGAAGAGTTGGACACAACTAAACAACAGCAGCATCTTTACTTCTGTTTCTTGAAAATCTTTGTAAAAGCATTCTAACTGACTTCAGGGAATGGCAAGCCTATTATGCAAATAAATGGACATGTTCTATATTGACATTGGATTAATTAATCTAATACATCTTATCCAACATGGCAGAACATTCCATTCCAAGTTTGCTTCACAGTACTGCATGAACTTGGCTTGAGATACTAGAAACATTTGCAGAACAAGTATAGCAATAATTATTCTGAAGAATCTTACAGGTGTTAAACAGTACTTAAACAACTTCTATGCTTTGCTTTGTTGAAACACTGAAGTCAGTTTCTCTTGGTTTAACTTAACTAGGTTCAATTACATGACAATTAAATTCCAGCAGAAAATGGTGACTTTAAGGATCTTACCTAACTCCAGCAACAATTTTTACAATCATTTATTGTAAATACTTGAATATCGCTCTAAAATACAAGAATCAAAGATATTTTGAAACACAAAAACAGAGGCTGAACTTGAATGATCACTGTATGAACGAGGTCACTTATTGTTAAATATGTAGTGCAATAACACAGATTTATTCACTAACCTCACAGAACTTTTTTTCCAAATACGCCTGCTTTAGATCAAAATTCTGTCCTACTGACATTAAAAATAACTATTGATAGAATACACTTCCTGAAATATCCAAGTTTGCAATCCGATTTAAACTCATTTTCCTGGAAGTAGGCACTACCAAACACAATGGGACTTATGTCAGAGTAAACATAAATAGTATTGCACTGCAAGGTTTTTTTCTTCTCCAAATGGTAGAATCCTTCCTTTCTCATTGCTAATACTGCTAGGCTAACTTTCACTTTAGTCACATGTTCATAGCTTTATATTCCATTCATCTGATAAAAAACTAGCCAGGCAAAAATCAGCCACAACTATATGGTGCAAAGTACAATAAACAGTATAAAACATAAAACCAATATCAATACATTCTCAGAATATTCTCTTTTTAAGTGTAAGAGTAAAAACCCAAGTTATTAAGGTTTTAAAAATGCTCTTAGTCTCGATACTATTTTCAGTTCACCTGGCATGACATTCCCCGATCAGGACACTCATCACAGAGAAGGGTCATTCTTGTATCTTCATCTTTTTGAATACCTTATTATCCAAGGTGCATATCAGAAATACTTATTCAAATATCTAGGCCTCAAGCAGTTTAGGGCCTTGCACATATATACAGTACTAACAACCTTAACAAGACTCTGTAGGCTTCTATCAGTTAAGGTAACAGACACCAGTTATCTTGTTCCTACCAGCTGTAGCACTGGAAAGAATGCAGTCAGGCCCACTTTTAACTCCATCATGAATAATATATTTACTAAGGGAAAGACTAACATAATCTGTTCTAGTCTGTTGAACTATATAAAAGGAAAGTATTTTTTTTAAGCAAATACTGGGGCAGGACAGTGATGGACTCAGAAACACCCAGTACAAGCTTGCAAAGAACAAATGAGGAAAAGCTGCTTCTATGCAGGAACTTATAGGAAATACATTAAAACTGAAAGTATAAACAAACATCCGAAATACTATTTGATGATACTGCTCAATTTGTTTCTTTTGATAATCTGTAAAAAAAAATATGCAAGAGCTCCAACTCTGATTATCTTAGTTACTTCATCCTAAAAATAACCTTTACAAAGCACTGATCCCTCTTGAGGCAGGACAGCCTAGCTGCTACAGTAGCCACTCTGCAAAGACAAGGCCTAGTTTAAGACTTGTTTTTAACCCAAAGGACAAGAAGGAAAAAACAAAGTAGGTGAAAAGCCATTTCCAGGGAGAGAACAAGTCAATTCAGGAAACAAAAATATTATTTTAATAGCCAGAGTAGGGGACTATGGAGCAAGAGGAATGATGGAATAAACAGATTTTTAAAACGAGGATTATCAATTATTGAAGGTTGCTCTTCATTTTTATTTTTTAACATTCATCTCACTGCAGCCTGCACTCAGACTGGCATTCATACTGACATTTAATCTGAAAGTTGCCAGGGTACAAGAAAGCAAAGGAAGCCACTCCAGGGCCCACACAAATGACTAAGCTGCTAGTCTGAAGTGGGCTGGTCACCTCAGCACGGCCTTCCACCTCCTGCATTCACACCTACGGTGTTTTTCCACTTAGCACTAGAGTACCCATAGGGTCCTTAATGGGTACTCGGGGGAGGGGGTTCCACTAGCACTAGAGTACCCATCAAGGACCCATTAAGGACTCTAGTGCTAAGCAGAAAAACGCCCTTAGACTTCAATCCAGGGTCCTTATGGGTCTTTTAAGGGCCCTTAATGGGTACTCTAGTGCTAAGTGGAAAAACACCCTTAGGCTTTAATCCAAGGTCCTTAATGGGTCTTTTAAGGGTCCTTAAGGGGTACTCTAGTGCTAAATTGGAAAACACCCTTAGGCTTTAATCCAGCTTCAGTCCACATTCAGAGTTCACAGAATGCACCAGCTAAATGCCACACCAGTGATTTTATTCCCACATTACCTATCCCCGAAAGTTAGAAAACGCCGAAGGAAAGGAAAGAAACCTGCTTGCAGCTTTGCAGATGCGTCCTCTAGCTGTGAAAGCGGACCGAAGGTGGATTAAAAGCGCGAGGCGTGTGGATGCAGCCTGCCGGCAGAAGCAGCAGAAAAGCTTCCCACTTGTGGTGGGAAGAGACGAAGGGAAAGGCGAAGGGAACTCCGCCCGAAGGCGACCCTCACGGGGTGGAGGGGGAGGGCCAAGGGCTGCGAGCCAGGGAGTCCCCTGAAGGGCGGGCAGGGCAGGGCAGGGGGCACCTGTGGGCTGCGTCCTGCGCTGGGGCTCGGGAGGTGAAGAAGGTGAGGACAGGGGAAGGCGCCGGGTCTTGCCCTCCCTCTCGCCGGCCACTCACAGCTTCAAATTCTCGTAGGCTCTCGCCGCCGCCATCATCCACCGCCTCCTGCTGTTGCCTCAGCGCCGCCCGGTTCCGGCTTGGCGTCCAGGGGGACTCTCGCCTCCCCTCCCCCCGCTCCGCTCACCTGACGCGCTTGGGCCTTCAGGACGGGGCGCCGCTGGGGACAAACCTACTCGGAACGCATACCGACGTCTGGGAAGGGACTGATTGGCGGAGCGCGCCCGTGGCGCCGGATCCCGCCAGCCTATGCCCGCCCGCGGGAGGGGGGAGAGAAGGAAGACAAGAGAGAAGGGCGGGAAGCGGGATTGTGACGCTCTGCCCCAACTCCGGGCAACGCCTCAACCCGCGGCCGCCCGGGATTGGCCGAGAGAGCTGTACCGTAGTCCCGCGTCATGAGGACAACCCTCCTTCACTAAGGCGCTGACTGACTGCCCGGCGACCGGAGTGACAGATTAATACGGGCTATTGATTGGCTGGCGTTGGAAACGGTGCCCGCCCAAGCCCCGCCCCTGAAGCTGACTATACGCTTAGATGAATGGAGCGGAGGCGGAGTTGACTTTAGAGGATGGCAAAGGACCTCTCTCGCCAGGCAGGGCCAGTGGCGCAATGGATAACGCGTCTGACTACGGATCAGAAGATTCTAGGTTCGACTCCTGGCTGGCTCGGCTTTCTTTTTCCCTCGGATTCATGATTCATTCCTTCTACTTTGGCAAATCTTACAGCCCTGCTGCTCTTCCACAATGTTCTTCACTGCTGTACATTTGAATGGATGGATGGATGAATGAATGAATACATTTTATTTACGGTCACAGATCAAAATCAGAAAGTAAAGATACATTATCATTATTTCTGTTCAGCGTATAGAAATACCTTTTAAAAAGTTTTTTTAACAACGTAGAGTGTTAAAATAATGAAAGTTTAAAAAGTATAGTGGGAACTTGGGGAATTTTTTTTTTGAAAAATAAATTAAAATGATAAGTATTATTTAAAATACAATGCTTCTTGTTCTTCTACCATCCTGTCCACTTGCTCTCAGATTGGGTGTTTTTCCACTTGGCACTAAAGGACCCATAAAGGGTCCTTAATGGGTACTCTAGTGCTAAGTGGAAAAACACCCTTTGACTGCCATCAAGGGGTGTTTTTCCACTGTCACTAGAAGTACCCATTAAGTACCCATTAATGGGCACTAAATGGCATTTTTGTACCCATTAATGGGTACTTAATGGGTACTTCTAGTGACAGTGGAAAAACACCCAAGCAGAACTTCGCCACAGTCCATGTGTTCTCGTTGGTTGTGTTGTCATAGGGGTTTCAGACAGGGGTTTCAGGTAGCTGGAAGCCCTGTCCGAGGAGCAGGAGGAGCACCTTGCCATCTCTCCAGGGGTGGTGGTGTCCAGTGGTGACAGCCTATACCAGTGGTTCTCAAGCTGTGGGTTGCGACCCCTTTGGAGGTCGATCTGCTCTTTCACAGGGGTCATCAAAGACCATCAGAAAACATATAGGAACCGAGACACCGCTCTCTATCCATCTCCAGTCGGGTGCGCCCACATGCGAGTGCCTGGCGTGGTGAAGGAGCAACGAAAAGTTTTATGGTTGGGGGTTAGGGCTAGGGTTAGGTTGTGGGTCACCACCACGTGAGGAACTGTATTAAAGGGTCGCGGCATTCGGAAGGTTGAGAACCACTAGCTGAGAAGGGGGTTGTCATCCTCATCTGAACTTTCCCCCCATCTCTCCCCACGTGCAATCATGTGGTGGTAACCCCCAACCTAACCCTAACCCCCAACCATAAAATTATTTTCATTGCTCCTTCCTAACTGTAATTTTGCAACTGTTATGAATCGTAATGTAAATATCCGATATGCAGGATGTATTTTCATTGTTACAAACGGAGCGTAATTAAAGCATAGTATTCACTTCAACCACAGGTGAATATCAAAGTGTCGCTTCACCTCCAACGCTGCCGCTTCCTACACAGTAGCTGCTCTCTACTGTATTTGTATGGGGTGTATGTGATGGGGTTGGCGCGGTGATGTCCCCACGCCAGGTACTCGTATGTGGACGCATCTGCATGTGGGCGGATGGAGGAGCGGTGTCTCGGTTCCTATGTGTTTTCTGATGGTTTTAGGCGCCCCCTGTTAAGGAGCAGATCGACCCCGAAAGGGGTCGCGACCCACAGGTTGAGAACCACTGAGCTGGACTAACCATCCGCCTCATTCAGCCACCACGTAAGCCCTACAGTGCACTGAGTCATCCGAGCCTGAAGGGGGCGCCAGCTCCCAATGAACCCCTTCTCAGCTAGACAAACTATCCGCTTCATTCAGCCGCCACAAGCCCCACGGTGCACCGAGTCATCCGATCCTGAAGGGGGCGCAAGCGCCCAATTCCTTTCCTCTCTCTACGAAAAACTGGAGGAGCGGCGGCGGCTGAGGCGGAGCTTCCGGTCATTCATAGCGCGGGGAAAGCGCTGTGCGTGCGTACGTGCTCCATACACTACTCGCAGCGGGTAACGGCAGCGGCCTAGTGCTTGCAGGCTGTTACTCTAAGCTCAATTTTTGGTTGCGGTTCACAGGCGCCGCCCGTCGTGCCTCATACTTGGTCGCCATGAAGCTCGTGAGGTAAGCCCGGGCTCCTGGAGGAGCGGGGAAGGCCGCGCCTCGGGCCTAGCCGTTGGGTTGAGGCGCGCTTGCCGGCATCCCTCGCCCTCGCCGCCCATCCCGCATCCCTCACGCGGCGGCCCGAAGGGCGTTTTGTCTTCAGTCCCTTGAAGCCTGGTCGCCCTTAAGCCGCTGGTCCGGCCGAGGAGCGTCGAAGGGGCTTCGCCTCGCCTCAGAAATGGCTGTTTATTCCCCGGCGGCCTTTTTGTGTGCGTGGAGGTTCCTGCGGCTTCTGTTTCCTCGCCTTGCGCTCGCTTAAGCTGTGGATATTTTAGGCTAAGAAGCGCGACGGGGCCGCCGCTACTTTATTTCAAGCTTTCTAGTTAAACGGGAGCGGGGAAGCGTCGGGGTTGGGATTAGCGCGACGTGCACCTCAGCTGTTGAGTCAAATTTGGTAGCGAAATGTTATTATTACTATTTTGCCAAAAATATCAACTGCGGAACGTTATAATGAGGCAACGAGCCTAGTATAAGCGCGTGTAAACCTGGCTGCAGCATCTGGGTAGCAAAAGCGAAATCAGTTGAGCCGAATTGGAAAGGCCTAATAGTGGAAGTCAGAAAAGGTGGGAGAGTTTAAGAAAAAGTCATTTCTTGATACTGGAAAAGCAACGAGGACGCTTGTAAGGTGGGAGTTCGTAAGGAGAGGATGCTGCGGATACAGGACGGTAGTGAAACGCCGTATCCCTTGTAGCCGCCTTCCCGGTTTTGTTAAGGAGTCTCTTGAAGACGAGCACCGTCACAAATGGTGGGCCACAGAGGGTTTGGGTGAACAGTCTGTGCTGTGTGATGACTTTGGGTGTTTTTCCACTGTCACTAGAAGTACCCATTAATGGGTACAAAAATGCCATTACGTACCCATTAATGGGTACTTGATGGGTACTTTTAGTGACAGTGGAAAAACACCCCTAGAGACTGGGAGGACAAGGCAGAAGCGGATTGCCTATGCAGCCCTCAAGCCCTGCGAAAACCACTGTTCAGTGACCAGCGCAGTTAAAACCAGGTTTCCTGTTAGTTTGCCACTGGCATTGCTCCAGGAATCTCATGAGTTGAATGGGATGAGGAATACTTGCCCATCAGACCCTGGAGGACTCAGATTTTGGTTATGTGGCTGCAGCCTTAATCTCAGGGCACTAGATAGACCTTGGGTTTTTCTGCACTTGGCCTTATTTTAGGGCATATCCCTGAATAGGAACCTGCTATCTGCGTGCTAGTGCAGACTATGGAAGGCCCCAAGTGAGGCCTGCTGTAGCCTGCATTATCTTGTGGCCAGCAGACCATTAGCCAGAGATACATTCCAGAATAAAGCCAAGTGCAGAAAGGGTCCATGTCATTGGAGTGATGGTGGTGAGAGGAACTTCCAAAGGGCTACAGTTGCATAACTGGAATACTGGGAAAGATGTTCCCTTACATTTTGGGGGTGCCAACCCATATAAAACTTAGAAGTTAAAAGTCATGCTTAGAACTTGTTGCATAAACAAATAGAAAATGAGAACATAGGTGTTATGAATGTAGCTCTTGGTATACATGCAGCCAGGGTTTTTTAATTACAGATTGCAGCTTTGAGACCTAAATACTTTGTGACAAAATAGACTGTGGCAGACCTCTCAAGTGTCCAACAAAGTAGAGCATAGGTAGTTTTACGAAGTCTTATTTAGTGCATTGAGGAATGATTTGTTTTCATGGAAGCACCCTACTGATAAAGGGGAAAGCTTTCTGTCAATAGTGAAATTATACATTGACTTTTTCTGTTTTGCCCTCAGTTTGGTGATTTTGATTACTGTATTAATCTCTGTAACATACTGTGAGAGGTTATGTGCAGTAGAATACTATTTGCTTAATTTTTATCCATAAATTACAGGTTTCTCATGAAACTTAGTCATGAAACTGTGACAATTGAGCTGAAGAATGGGACTCAGGTGCATGGAACCATCACAGGTACATTATTTGGGCTATTTAAAATCATCTAAGATTTATAAGTATGTGGTCTTATTTGTACACATTTTGGCTTAGTTATTAGTTCAAATATCTTGTAAAAATTTTGGTATAAAGGTAATTGTACAAGGAGACACTTGGCCCTTTCTGCACAGACCTGTAATGCAGACTAAGGGTCCATGTAGTACACATCTAGGTCTCAGATTTGCACATTAATCCAGATCTATGAGGCTATGCTAATCGCTGGTCTACTCTGCTATGGACATAGAATGGTCCAGATTAGAGAAAGCTTTAATCAAGATCATTGGTAGAGCTATGTACCATACAGTATATTCCAGCGTATAAGACGACTGGGCATATAAGACGATCCCCAACTTTTGAGAAGATTTTCCTTGGTTAAAAAGTAGTCTTATACGCCAGAATATACTGTAATTAAATCTTTCAAGGGACCTCACCCAAAACACAGGAAGCGTGCAGATGACATGCATCCCATGTTTGGGACTACTGGAGGGCACATTTCACTTGCCAAAATGGACCCCCCATCCCCGAGGCCCCAAAACTAGGAACTTTTGTTCTTAGCCCTCAGAGGTGTGAGGATGCATCTGTGAAGCTCATGTGAGATTTGATGCTGTGGAGTGAGCTGACCAGTGGACCTGGCTATTCTCATAGAGTACAGTTATAATAAGAAGCAAGTTTGTGCCATAATTACAGTATTTGTCCATCTAGCCCTGGATAATTTTATTTCTGAATGCCTTCATACCAAACACAAGGCATCTAACTTATGTATGTATGAATTGTGAGGTCCCGTGCCTCCTTGACACAAGAGCGGTGGTCCAAGCAACTGAAGAAAAAACTTGTTTCAGTTGAATCTTTTTTTTTTCCTCTCATGTATTGTGGTTGGATGCAACCTGGCAACAGTATAAACTTCTCTTGACTCTAGATTTGAGGGAGCATGGCCCCTCCCTGTTTGACCCACTGAAAATAAAGGATTGGCAAAAAGAGAAAAAGTTGAAAGAGAGCAGGATATGCACATGAATTACTTTTGAGTCCTCGAGGTGGAGGTGGGAGCAGTTATATTCCCATCCCCTTTTATTGATGGTCAAGCAGGCTTACTTAATCTATGAGGATTTTCTGGAACTATCGCAAACATAAAACCAATTCAACAAGTTGGACAGTTAAAAACATTCTTCTGGATTGAACCAGTGCCTGTTCTGACTGCTGTCACACTGCCTGCCCATAAAAAGGCCCAAAGCAGGAGGTATACAAAACATCATGATTCAGGTCCTGTAGCACCTGATCTTTAGGGCCATACCAGATACTGGTAAGTAAAAATCCCTCAGCACTAGCTACCATCAATAGTTCTGTCTGCTGTGAATGCATTCTGTCCTTTTCAGAGCCTGTCCAAACTGCTGGAGATGTCACATCTTGTAGTGAATCCTTAATAAGCCATACAGGCTATAAAGAAATACAGGTACTTGCTGATGTCCATTCTGGATCTTCGAAGATTTAGAGTCACAAGATAATCCCTTTTTTCTTGTACAGTTGTCTTATTGCAAAGTGTGACTTCCGTTGCATAAGGCAATGGTATGTTAACGAGTGCAGAGTAGAATACATTACTGACAGTAGAACTGGCTGATGAGTAAGGGAGACCAGGATCAGTTCCGTAATACAAATTTATATAACATAGTAGTTGGCAGTAATCAAAACACAAGTGTTACATAAGAGGCAACTATGTGTTGGCAAAGGAAACATTTCTGTGCCATTTATTTTTTATATCCAGTCCCTAAGAAGCTGAAGATTTCTAAAATCTGCACATGCACAGAAAGCTTTTGTTCCTTTATTTTACAGGAGTGGATGTCAGCATGAATACACATCTTAAAGCCGTTAAGATGACTCTGAAGAACAGGGAGCCTGTCCAGTTGGAAACCTTGAGTATTCGTGGCAATAACATTAGATACTTCATTCTGCCAGACAGTTTGCCCCTGGATACCTTACTGGTGGATGTTGAACCAAAAGTTAAATCTAAGAAAAGGGAAGCAGGTTAGTGTCTTTTTTGCATGCTAGCAAGATTTGCATGTTTTTAGTACTGATGAGTATAGTAAACCCTCCCTTCATCAGAATCTGGATTTAATAAGCTGATGAATCAATGGGTGTTTTTCCACTGTCAAAAAGTACCCATTTTTGCACCCATTAAGGACCCATTTGGGTCTGAGCCAGATGACCCTATTTCCACCACAGCACCCATTTGTGATCCAATTGTTTCCACTGCCGTGGGGGAAATCCAGATCAAATGGGTACTTTCTGCCCTTTAATCTGGATTTTCTGTAGACCCCATTGGGTCTAAAATGGGGTCTTCTGCCAGAAAATCCGGATTAAAGGGAGCCTGTTTCCACAGGAAACAGGCAATGGGGTCTAGAGGAGGTTAGGGGGAGGGGATGCACCCATGGGAGGGGGAGCCCCAAAGTCCCAGCTTTGGAGTGGTTTTGAGATCATTCCAAAGTGACTCCAAAGTCCCTCTAAAGAGATCGGCAGAAACTTTGAAGCCGCTCTGGAGTCCCTTCGGAGTGCCTCTGAAGTCTGCATTGATCTCTTTGGAGAGACCAGCAGCGAGACTCCGAAGTCCCTCTGAAGCGATCGGCAGAGACTTCGGAGTTTCGCCACCAGTCTCTCCAAAGAGATCAGCGCGGACTTCGGAGGCACTCTGAAGGGACTCTGGAGCGGCTTCGAAGTCTCTGCCAATCTCTTCGGAGGGACTTCAGAGGGGAGTCCGGTCTGCGCTTATAGCGCACGGACCACGCTGACAGCTCTGGAGCCTCTCCAAAGTCCTTGGCAATCTCTCCGGAGGGACTTCAGAGTCATTTTGAAATGATTTCAAAATCACTCCGAGGCTGGGACTTCGGAGATCGCACCCCCCTGTCCCCAGAGACACCGGGGTGACGGACCGACCCCTTGGGGGTCGATCCGGATTCCCCACATGGGTGCAAAGGTATTTTCACGTCAGGGGGGTTAGCACCCATTGATAATAAATCGAGGGTACAACCTTTCTCTTCCAGTGAAGAAGCTCCAGATGTTCATAATTTTTCTGGAATAAGGAGGTTGGGCTGGATACAGGAAGCTGTGTATAGTATTCTCCCCCCCCCCCTTTTCCAGGCACACCTGTTCATTATGCAAAGTTATCAGCTGATGCTGCCCTACGAGGGCAGTTGTCTTAAACCCTTTGTACCTTTGTGTCCATATGTATTTACAGCATATATTTGTTCACACATGCTTGTATATTTTTCATTCTTCCATGTTTTTACTAGCACCTTCAAACCCAAATGAATTAGCTATTAAGCCTGTGCTGAAGAAATATGAATGAATTGCTGGATGGCTGTTATTGGAAATGCATTACTTTTTCTTTCCCACTTTAAAATGTCTATATGAGCACAGCTTCAGGTAGCAGAGCAGCTGTCCGATCAATATAGAACTCCTTTGCTATTGGTCACCATTTTGTTTCAATGGTGGACCCTCAGTTACATTTTGTTGCCTTGCTTAAATTACTGATACCTTTTTCAGAAATGAATGTAACTCAGTGGTTCTTAGGAAGAACTGATTAATGAGTTTTTATCTGTTAACAGAAGTTCACTGTGCTGAAAAACACACGTTGTTTCCATGCTTTAGAGTATCTAAAAGTGGCCAGAATAATTCAGAGTTCATTGTAGTGCTGGGACTGAATTACTCTGGATATTGAGTTACGAGATATAAAATTATGATATATAATGGATTATAATGCAGTTTGGTTTTTGTAAATTAACTTTTCCCATTATTATATATTATCCATTAGATTTATTTCTCATACAGTAATTCATCCTTACTTTTCTACCTCCACCCCCAAGTTAGGTTGGTCATTTAATCAGTTTCCCATTACATCCAACAATCCCTGGTTGGGCCTTGTCTCCATTTCTTTGCTTCATAGCATTTACCCATCATTGAACTCTTTAGTTCTATGCTACTGAAGAAAAGCTTACAGGTCAAAACATTTATTACTTTGTTTAAAGCTTCTGGATCCTGTGATATACTCCTATAGGGAACTTCTGGGTCTTTTTGGCCATTTATATTTGCCGCAAGACATTGAAGCAAGCTGATTTTTCAACTTTTTGATGCAAGTGATTGACATATCTTACTGACTTACACACTGTCTGCTTTTACTTAAGTACCTTCTTAGACTTCGTGTTTTGGGACTATAAGAAATTGGATTTTGACTTAAGCGGTTATAAACATTGTTAAATACTGCTGTGGAAGTCTGAAACAAATGATTTATTTTCAACCATTTACTTTTTTCTTAGTAATTGATGAACTTCATCAGCACTTGTGTTGCTTATATGTATATTTAGTTATCTTTAATATAATTTTCTATATGGTTTTTTATTTGATTTATTTGACGAGTTGAAGTGATACTATTTGATATACCGTATATCTACTGCAAGGCAGTTAACAGTTTTCTTCTAGGCTTTAAAGAGTAGGTTGTGAAAGTTTTACATTCCATATTGATCGTCCCATACAAAAGTGATTCAGGCTTCTTCATCAAAAGCATTTGAATTACATTGTTTTCTGAATATCAGAAAAGAATATCATCGGGTTTTTATTTGGGTTGCAGTAGAGATGTGCTGGGCCCAGCTCATCTTTGAACTAGGACAGATTTTTGTTTTGTGGTTTGCTGCAGGGGCAAGAAAAAATTAGCCAAGCATAGTATCCCAGCCTGGCAAGGCCACGGTTCCATTTTACAATTGCTTTGAAGCACTTTCACAGCAGAAATTGACAAAGGTTGTAAAGACCCACCCACAGCTGGAGGGAAAATGTTACACATACCCCTGAGCTGAGCCTGAATTGGCTGGCTACCCTGTCAGGGTACCGCAAGCAACTGGCCTAGTTTGTTGGGATTAAGGTTTTTTCATGCAATAGAATCTACTCTGAAATGTCAGTTTATTCACATATTTTTCCATAAATCACTACGCCAGACCCTTTCCACCAAATCTGGCCCATTCTAATAAGGATGGCCCACGATTAAGAACAGAGCTGCTACTGTGATGTTTGTTTTCTCCTTAGCTCAGTCAAGCACAGTGTGAGTGTAACATTTTCATCTCTAATTAGGATTCTTTAAAAATCTGTGACCTGTTTTGTTTTACAAGAAAGTTCTTAATTAAACAATGGGACCTCTTGCAACCTAAGCTCTTAGGAATCTGTTCTTGAACCCAAAAGTGGATGTGGAATTTGCAGACTTTATACCTACTTAGCATATTTCTTTTGAGTTTGACACAGTTTGCCTAAGGCAACCTGTTTACGTGACATAAAGCTTCCAGCAAGACACGTTTTTTCCGGTTCTTTAATTCTTTCTGAATGGGGAATAAAGAATATCTTTAGTAAACATTTTAATATTCTTTTGGTATGCTTTGTTTCTATAATGTTGCTTTTTGCTGCCTATAATGCGTCCACTTTATAAAGAAAATATTTTAAACCATGTTTGAAGTTACACACTCTTAAACTAAAACAGGTCATAACTAGGGATGTGCGTGAACTAAAAATTGCAGTTCAGTGAATGGTTTGTGTTTGTGCCCTGACATTTCCCCTTTTCTCCCATAGTGCCCACTGCTTCTCCACGTCACATCCCACCTTCCCTCTTTCTTCCATTCCATGTCCAGCCAATCCACTTCTTCCATCATGTATCAGATCATCAATGCATCGCACTCTGCTGTCCCCCCCTTTCCTCTGCCTGCCATCCCTGATAATGTACGTGGGCTCCTACGTACCCTGCAGAGGTGCATGCCACTCAGCTGCCAGCTGCGGCATTCTGGGAAGACCTCGTCTGGCATGTTGCGTGTTACGCCTGCCAGCAGGCCTTCCGGAGTAGAGGACTACAGTTCCTCCCAGAAGGCTTAGCGCATAGATGTGGATGTATCAAGTGTAATTGGTCGTGTTTTGCCCCAGAGCCATGTCCGTACTTTCATATGGTGATATTCCTTGTGTTTTGAAAGTTTCTTTTCTTTTTAGTTGCAGGAAGAGGACGTGGTCGGGGACGTGGTCGGGGCAGAGCACGAGGCAGAGGTAGAGGAGGTCCAAGGCGATAATTTCCTTATAGCGAATGAAAAAAATGAGGGCAACTTTCTCAAAGTTTTGTACAGGTTTTGTTGAGCATCAGTTTTTAATAAACCACTGTGAAAAATACTGTCATTTATATTGAAAGACATATACTTAACATATGCATCTCATGGGTACTGATTTAAGAGGGAGTTTGGTGTCCTTATTACTGTCCAGCCATGATTTGGAACATCTGAAGATGATATATGTTGACATTTTTTAAAAGTTCCCTAGACTGATAGAATTCAGTTTTCCTTACAGTGTGGCCATTCATTCCTGTTACTGAAAGGACCTTGTATATTGTATGCTCAGTATTGTTTGACACCATGACAACGTTTGAGCTCCTAAGTTCTGTAAAGTATTACATGTAAGAATAAGGGCAGCTTATAAAATTATCACAGACTGCTACAGAGTCTAAAATTAGCATTTTCGTCTGTTGTGAATTTCACTGGAAAAAGCTGGGTATGTCAACTAGATCCTATCCAAATAGTAAGGCTGAATAGAATTGCAGTAGTTGCAAACTCAAGAATATCATATTTCATTTTTTAAGTATAGATTTTGCAATGCATATAAAGGTCCAAAAAAAGAGACAAGTAAAAAGCCCACAGATAACTTTAATTTTTCATTGTTTTTTTTCACATATGGGATTTTCTAACTCACCTTTGTGGTTTTTGAAGGGAATATTAAAAGACATTGCACCGTAAATGCAACACATATCATTGATCACTTAAATGTATGTTACTTTGTGAAAATTAAAGTCTTCCTGTCGGTAATTCTTGCCTCGTCACACAACCTCCCTGTTCCTGCTTAACATTTGCCCCCTACCATTTGTCAGCTGTATAAATATCTCTAGAAAAGTAGGACAAATAATACTCTTGAGAGATGGCGGCATCTCTCTGCAAATATTCCTAGTTTGAGTACAGTAGTGAGTTAAAAGCTTCTAAAGAAATTCCCTACCTTCTAGTAAAAGCTACATTCCATGAATACAAATAACTTAATAGGTCAAACTAGCTTTATACATTATGTGGAAAAACTAGTGTGCACAACACAGCTTTCTTCCCGTGCCAGGCTTCCTTTCTGTCTACCTGAATGACATACTTTCTCTTATGGAAAAATGGTTCGTAAAGAAAAAATGGGGGTCTGCCGGCATCTACTTTGTACAGACCAGGATGTGTTTCCAGACCCTCATTCTGTGCTCATACCACTCAAGGGTGATCTTAAATTTTCCTCGGTCACGGAAGAGCTGTCTCAACTGCTTGTGAATAGCCAGGAAAGTACGGTTGCTGTGTTCCACTTGTCAGTTCATCACTGTAGTTCAAGGTGCCATGTGAACGTTGCAGCTGCTGGCGTTTTTGTGAGTCTGGGGACTAACGCGCTCTCTTTCTTATAAAAGTTACTAATGCGCCTAGCGGTATGCAGAATGTTGATGCTGCTACAAGAAGCCCAATAACTGCTAAGGCTCCACTTGGATAAGTTTTTGTCACCAGCTGACCCTGTAAGAGAGAGGATCAAAATGGAATGCTAGCTTTAGTGATGTAGAGACGTGACAGGCTTTTCTCTGAATTTTAACCTAATCTAAAATAGCCTAGCTAAAAGTCACAGGCATGTAGGCTTCCATGCATGCGCACAAAGATCTTTGAAGCTCACTTGTGTGGGTTTCACAGAAGAGATGCCTTTATCTGTGATAATTAATAGCAAAAGTCCTTAAATGCTGTATTTATCTAAATATGGTATGTCATATTTATACACTTTCTGCTAAGAACTAGCTGGGTATCAAATTGTCACTGACATACAGCAAGGCAATTTTCCCAGCAGAGACCATATAAAATTTGAGATTACTGGATCCGAAAAAAACCTGTAGACTTTATTTTTCTTCCTCAGCTGGAAAAACTATTAGCACGTTTGACTGTAAAGTTAGGTGCCAAGAAGCAAATTATACACAGGTTTTAATATAAAACAAGTTTCATGTGGATGATTGGATTCTGCTGTTTTTGAATAACTTCTCAAAAGTTTATTTGGTTTTAGAAACATACTTTTAATTTTTACTTTACCATTTGTATCAAATTGCTTTAAATTTTTTTGGGTTCCAATTTACTGGTGTGGTTTTTGGTGGCAGTGGTGCAAATCATTCCTTACTCTTACTCATTCTGCCTTGCTGTTAAAGACATGCTGAAAAGTGCCCCACTATATTTTAAGATTACTGAATTTACACTTAGGCCTCTGGTATGCAGTTAGGACAGCTCTGGGACAGAGTATCTGTACTAGAGCTGTTTTAATTGTATTTCAGAGGCCTAAGTGCGAAAAGAAGATTATAGTGGACTTTCTAAATTATATACAATTATGCACACCACTTGGCACATCTCAGGAAACAGCTCCTCGGTTCTAATAATTGCTTAATTTTAACAAGGCTAAATAATGCCTGCTTGAAACTCATTGTCCGTTACCATCTGTTTAACCCTTGTTTTTAAAGTTGCTGTTTCGATTCCTTCTTAGCTACTAAATCCCAGCCACTGAAGTGTGGAAAAAGCTAATTTTAAGAAGCCACATACCTGTGTTGCATCCCAGGCTTGATAGTGGAATGTTCCTGTCCTGATGTAGTCTGTGATGTAAAATATAAACAGGCTTACTATTAGCACTGGACTAGCAAAAGCCCACATAATCTTCCAGTACCAGTTGGGTTTGTGTCCGCTCGCCAGATGAAGATCTTTCACAAATCTGTCAAATAAAAGGGGGACTATTAAATTACAACTTTTTTAAAAGATGCAGAAATTGAAGTTAAGAGGTAGAAAAGCTACATAGCTGCTATGGCAATAAAACAAGCACGGATATGAAATCTGGTTCTGAGTTCTTACCTTCTTAGCCCGTACACATAACAGACAGCAATAGTTTCTACTAGTACAATGAGCAGCAAAGAGAGGGTAGCTGCATAGTCATTGAAGATATCAAACCAGTAGTTGCCGGCCTCTATGGTGAAAGTTAAGCCAACGATAAAGTTGACGACGCATATGCCACCTGGAAGACATTATGGAAACATTTCAATTTGGAGCAGATTTTATCCTCCTCGCTCTCTCTCTAGCAAAATGGGCTACTGGAGGCAACCAGTATGACTGAGGGCCAGATGTTAAGCTATATTCATGTCAGTGTGGGTTGGCTAGTGCCCAATTCAGTCAATTCCCAAAAGCAAATGACTGAAGAAATGGGAGGCTTGTATTGCTTTGCCATTGGAAGCCAAAATGGGGCAGGTGGAGTAATGGTGCCTCATACGTTGTGATGCAGAGATGCCCAGGGGAGAAGTACTGCTCAGATGGCACGATGGATATTGCAGAGTTGCCTGCTTAAGTCACTGTATATATACCATAAGAGGCACTCAGCTTGGTGATGCATATTTGGATTGCGCCCAAGGCTATGGAACTAGAATTGCTGTAGGTGGAGCAGTCGCCTTATCTTTTATAGATGCTGCATCATCTCTTTGCTTACCTGAGATCATCTCTCTGGGCACATGGGAAGTAAGAAATTTGCTGTCTGTTAAAGGAGTTAGGATGGCTGCTGTGTTCCCCAGCATGCTACCTATACCCAGCATGAGCAACATAGTGAAATACAGCACAGAGTACAGCTGGGAGACCTCCATGTTCTTTATGGCCTCAGAATACACTATGAATGCCAGTCCAGTCCCTTGAACAGCCTGCGTGTGAAGGAGAAGACAATTATACACTAATAGCAATGAGTTAAAATGTTTCACGGATTAGGTAACACGCTTTTATAAAATGTAATTCAAAGCTCAAGGGAAGCTAATAACAGTTGAAATGCAGCCTAATACAAAAGAATATCGTTACTCCAGAGCTTTAAAGTTTTCCATATTTTTTGCTCCCCTGCTGGGTGCTCTGTTTGTCATTCAGCCATGCAAAGAGAACTGGAGAAATAATTAAGATGACCTTTAAAGGTTGCTACCTGAAATAAATATTGGGTGTTTAAAAAACATAACATTTTCCTCCTTAATTGCCTGGCATATCACGATTAAAATACCTCTAATGGGTTGGAGACAGTGATTGAAGGGCTTGCAGTTAATCACACAGAGCCGTGTGACATTGAAAAATTACTGCCAGAACATCAAATGGTCAAGATGAAGGAAATAAGAGTTGGTTTTTCTACCCTGTTTTTCTCACCCATTTAAGGGGACTCAAAGTGGCTGACAAAACTTTGTTCTCCTCCCCAAAACAGAACACCCTGTGTGGTAGGTTGGGCTGTGAGAGCTCAGAAGAGAGCTGTGACTAGCCCAAGGTCACCCAGCTGGCTTTGTGGAGGAGTGCGGAATCAAACCCAGTATTCCCAGATAAGAATCCGTCTCTCTAACCACTAGACCAAACTGGCTCCAAAGTCTGTTCCAAAGTGGGGGACGCCACAGAGAAAGCTCTCCCTCTAGACATTGTCTGATCAACTTCACAAAGATAATTACCTTTTTAAATAAAAGACTCTGATTCTATCAGTAACTCCTCATTTCATACAACATATAAGTTTTTCTTTGTCTATGGTTTGCTAGAATCATTTCATCTTTTAGCAGATTATGGTGTTCATGGCTGAAAAAAATACAGGTGACCTCTTGGAACAGGACATTTCATTAAAAAAAAGGAAGCTGCTCACTGTGTCAAGTTCCGCTTCCAAACTGCAGTTTTTCATCTCTGGTAAAAGTTCTGCATAGTCCCCAGGGTGAGTAGATGCAAGGAAATGTTTCATTTCTTCAAGGTTTTCCATGGTCACTGATCCTTCTTCCAAGTCAAAAACGTTTGTCAGCAGCAAGATCACTCTGTGTGACGTGGAAGGATTATTTCAAGTTAAACAACACTCAGTGCATTTAGGATGCAGTAGTATGGAGGAGAAATAAAAATGGAATAGATGTGAAGAATGATCATTTGAAGACCTTTGTGATAGCTCAAAAGTCTGGTACAGGAAATAGCTAGGTTGGAATGGAGTCCTGAGGCCATAGGTTAACATCTGGGCAGGTGCATTTGCATTTGCAGGAGGCATTTGCAACCCAGAAATGCCTCCTGCCTGCCCAGATGTTAACCCATGGTAAACTAGTGGTGCACAGAAAGGTGCACCACATGCAACCTAACTTTACCTGGAAGCTTACCTGGAGCGCCTGGTGTGTGATCTTTTGCACCATTTCCGGTGTGAGGGGTCATTCTGAGATGCTGCGGAAGAGATTGGCACAGGCAGTGTTCCCATTAATAAATATTCAGATTTAAACAGGATTCTGCAGTGAGTCCTGTTAAAATCCGAACAGGGATTCCCCGGATTTTCGGACATTTAGTCTGCAGAAACGGGGAATGCAAAGTGTTGAGACATTGGACCCTTGAGCCGGATTCAGGCTGGACCAAAGGACCAGTGGAAATGTAACCTAAAGTTATAATATGAAAAAAGGATTGAGGATGGAAGTTAAGTAGGTAATAACTACTTTAAGTTGCAGAACTTAGATTTTTTTTTCCAAATGGCACCCTAAGCAACTCCCCCTAAGAACCCAAGCGGCTTTTGAGGGCACCAAGCAAAGGACAGAAGCATAAAAGAACCCCCCCCCCCCCCCCGCCCCAGCATCCTAAACCTTTGATGAAATATCATTTGACTGGAGAACACATAAGAACATAAGAAAAGCCTTACTGGATCAGGCCACAGCCCATCTAGTCCAGCATCCTGTCGCACACAGTGGCCCACCAAATGCTCATGGGCCTCTCAAGCAGAGACAAGGACAAACCTATTCCTGCTCTCGAATCCCAGCAGATGGCCTTAGAAGCACCCCAGTTCCTCCCCTCCCCCCAGCCTGAAGGATGCACCTAGGCATTCGTTCTAGTAGCCATGGATACATCTGTCATCCATAAATTTGTCTAACCCTACCTTAAAGCCATCTAGACTGGTAGCTGTCACCACCTCTTCCGGCAGCACATTCCATAAGCCGATGACCCTCTGGGTGAAGAAATACTTCCCCCTATCAGACCTTATTCTCCTACCCATCAGCTTCATAGATGCCCCCTGGTTCTAGTGTTGTGCGATAGAGAAAAGAAATTTTCTCTATCCACCTTTTCTATACCGTGCATAATTTTATATACTTCAATCAGGTCCCCTCTTAAACGCCGTCTCTCCAGACTGAAGAGGACTAGACGTTGCAGCCTGATTTCATAAGGGAGGTGTTCCAGCCCCTTAATATTTCTGGTTGCCCTTCTCTGTACCTTCTCTAGTTCCACAAAATCCTTTTTGAGGTGTGGTGACTAGAATTGTACACAATATTCCAAATGTGGCTTCACCATAGATTAATAAAGAGGCAAAATGACACTTGCTGACTTATTTTCTATTCCCTTCCTAATTATTCCCAGCATTGAATTAGCTTTTTTCGCTGCTGCCGTGCACTGGGTTAACACCTTCATTGAACACCACTCAAATGCTTGTAATATTTGTAAGAAATCAAAATACGCATCTTTTTAATAAGATAAAAATTCTCGCAGCTTCATTTCTTCCTGAGCCATATGACTGAAATACTATTTTCCGAAAGCAAAGAAAACACCAGGCTGCCTTTTTATTCCCCGACGGGAGTCAAGGAATAAACTGGCAAGAACGGATTGTGAGAACAAGTTTCACACAGGCACGGAAAAGAAGGGAATCGGATGAGAAGGCCGGCTTACTTCTTTATGCAGTTCTCGTAATTGAAAGTTGCCTTGAAACCGTAAATGGAAAAAGTCACAATGCTGGCAAAGATGGAGGTGGCGCTGTTTATCAATGAAACCACAATGGCGTGTCGCTGACAGTTATTGGTCGGCTCATTATAGCTGGCAAAAGCGATCAGACTGCCAAAGCCAAGCCCGAGGGAGAAGAAGATCTGCGTAGCTGCATTAATCCAAGTCTTGGGATTCGCCAGTTGCTCTAGCTGCAAAACAAAAATCATGAGACAAGACTGATGATGCGGCACTGTGGGTCTGTCTTTTTTACTTCCTTGTAAGACAGGTTGTTTAAACTTCCCTTTTAGAGAAGTGGAATGTAGATTAATTACTGAAGCAATGTGTACGTGCCCTAATTCCCTAGGGTGCACACACACACACACATACAGGACAAAAGTGGCTTGAAAGCAGCTTAAACGTGGTAGTGTGTGGACACTAGTGTTCTTATTCCACTTTTAATCTGCACCAGGAGGTGCTGTCAGAAGTCATGTTGGAGTCTAGGTGCTGAGGGTGGATTGGCATGGGCTGCCTGGCATGCGGAAGGGTCTTAGCTCATGATAGGGTTAGCTCATCCCAGCTAGGGTTGTGCACAAATGCAATTTTGGGGTTTCAAATCGAATATCCAAAAATTCAATTTGATCTGAATCTTTAAAATTTGAATTTAAGCCAATTCAATTCAAATTAAGCAAATTTAAATCTATTCATTCAAATTTTTTATTCAAATTTGCACTTACAAATGTCGACAACATTCGTATGAAGATGTGCATCGTTACACATCTGCACATATCTGTATACATCCCGTAGTTATCCCGTCTGGAACCCGTTTTTGTCCCCTACAGATGTGTACGGATGTGTACAGATGCAGAAAACATGAGGTATCTGCAAGTACTCACCATCTACTAACCCGTACACATATGAATGTCCGGATAATTCAAACGGATAGAGCCGTATGGGATGAAAACGGATTGCATACGGGATAACTACAGGATGCATACGGACTTGTACAGATGCGTACGGATGTGTACGGACCCGGGAAAGATGCATATGGGCATCGACGAATGTTGTCGACATTCATAAGTGCAAATTCGAACGAATAGATTCATATTTTCTTAATTTGAATCGAATTTGGTTAAATTTGAATTTTAAACATTTGAATCAAATTGAATTTTCGGGTATTTGATTCGAATCAAATCAAATCCCGAAAATTGCATTTGTGCACACCTCTAATCCAGGCCACAGCCAATCTTAGGTGGTAAGCCGCCCTCAGAGGGCTTTAAGGCAGTAGCAGAGTGTCTACTTTACATGCCTGAAGTCCTAGATTCAGGCCTGAGTGACTCCCTGCATGTTCGGTAAGAAAACTACTAGGACATGAGCTGAATGCAAGGACATCACAGACTGTGTGCACATGAAGTAAAAAAAAAAAGGCTTAAAAGTCTCTTAGGGTGCCTCCAGACAGCAAGAGGAAATTGCCTTTGTGTAGGATAGTATCTGATATGTATCCGATATGTATGTATTCGTACAGGATACATATCCAATATATATGTGTTTGTATAGGTTCCGTATGCAGGATCCATATGCATATGAAATTCGTATGAACACATTTGTATAGAACAGAATCCTATCACATCTATTCGAACAAATGCTGATTTTCTAACATTCAATTAATTACGAATAAAACTCCACAAACCCTATTCATTCATATTCCTAGCACCAACTCCCTGGGGCTCTGAGGACAGAAATGTTTGTACTTGGCTGGTGGAGCCCCTGCAGTAGGTACTGAAACTCAAGTAAAACTCAAGAGCAGCACAAGGCCTGTCCCAGAACAAGTTCAGACAACCTTGTTTCAGGACAGCTGGACCACTTCTGCGGAGACCCGTTCCTATAGAAACAATTACAGCCCTGCAAATGTGGAAACACCCTCTATTTGTGAAGAAAATGCTCATATTCCATTGATTTGTCTAGTAATCTATAACTTACGTACCTTTGGCGTGAACATGTATGTCAGCCCATTCATAGCACCATGGAGTGTTAGACCTCTGATCAAGAATATGATAAGGACTATATAGGGCAGCGTGGCTGTCACGTACACAACCTGCAAAAGTAAAACATATAACCAAAATATGGAACTGAAATGATCCGAGTGGTGGTATAATCCAAACTTTGGATATGGACTTAGAAAAAAATTAGAAAGGCATTAGATGAGATCCCTGGAAACTGGAGAGTGTCTAAGATCACCTTATATATTGGGGACCTCTGACCTATCAGTAGCTGACATCATTTAAAAAAATATTTTTTAAGGCACTTATTTCCTACCTTTTCTCTCAGAACCCAGGCAGTGAATGACCCGTTTTCCTTCCCTCCATTTCATCCTCACAAAAATTCCAATGAGGTTTTAGGCTAAGAAGATGGAGGTAGGTTTTGCTTGCCATTCCAAGCAAAGAAATGCGAAATATCCTCACAATACAAAGAGAGTTGTGCATGTGTGCGTGTGAAACCATGATAATGAACATTACGATGAATAATTTCTTTTTATTTGCTTTCCAACGTATAAATAAAAGCCAGCCTTCGGTGGTTGGACACTCATTGGGAAGCAAGTAATTGAGAGCAAAGACTCTTGGCTGCCATTTTGTTTCTTCAGTACAGAAGTTGCACCCAGATGGTCCCATTTCTGTCTGGGATTTGCTGCAAAGATGACAACCACTCCAGGCAAGGAGCCTGTGCCTTTCAGTAAATCATGAAGGTTCCACGGCTGCAAGGTTCCCATCCATCCTGCTTTTGGGATGGAGTGTGAATGCCCCTGGAAGCCAGCCACTTTTAGTTTGCTGCAAATGCAGCATGGACAGAAAGTATCTCCAGAAGGAGGACATAGCAAATTTGTTAACAATCCAAACTTGGAGTCATTTATCCAGGCTTAAGGATGAAGCAGCTCTGAGCTCAGTTTCTGTTGAATTCCAGAAATGCCCATTCTAGCCATGTATACAGTGCCTGACAAAAGTTCTGTCGCTTATCCATGTTGTTGAAACCAAAGCCTATAACCTGACTTAAAATTCATCCATTGGTTTTAAAAATGACTCATATGAAAGCTGAAACCCTCCCAAATGAGGTTTTAAAAAAGAAAATAAATTTGCTTCACTGCTGAAATATTGATCATTTGATGAACACAGAAAGGTCAGATTTTGGCGAGACAAAAGTTTTGTCGCCCACAAAAAGTAATGTGAAAATCAAACAGATAATTCACTTCAAATACAAAGATATGTTTCATAACATTGGTGAATGAAGTTGTGGTGCTATTAGAGCCATATTTAATATTTTGTGTGACTTCCATGAGCCTGAAGGACTGCATCCATGCGTTTCGGCAATGATTCATACAATTTATTGATGAAGTCATCAGGAATAGTAAAGAATGCAGTTTTACATGCCTCCCAGAGTTCATCAAGATTCTTTGGTTTTGTGTTCCAAGCTTCCTCTTTCATCCTACCCCAAACATGCTCAATGATGTTCATATCTGGTGACTGGGCTGGCCAGTCCTGGAGCACCTTGATCTTCTTTGCCTTGAGAAACTTTGATGTAGAGATGGATGTATGAGATGGAGCGCCATCCTGCTGCAAAATTTGACCCCTTTTATGATTGGGAATGTAAGAGGTAGCTAATACGTCTTGATATTTTAGGCTATTGATATTGCCTTCCACCTTGCAAATGTTTTGCACACCCCTATACTGAATGTAACCCCAGACCATGATCTTTCCACCACCAAACCTAACTGTTTTCTGGGTATATCTTGGATCCATACGGGCTCCAGTAGGTCTCCTGCAGTATTTGCGGCAGCTGTGGTGTAATTCAACTGAAGATTCATCTGAGAAATCCACCTTCTGCCACTTTTCCAGCATCCATCCGTTTAGCAGGCTGTGGGCCTTGGCAAATACCACACGGTTTTTTAATTGCCTTTTGTTTAGTGCTGGCTTCTGGGCACTGATTCGACCATGGAGGCCATTTCGAGACAGAATCCTACAAACTGTTCTAGTTGACACAAGGACTTGAGGCGACCAGGCCTGTTGGAGCTCTGCTGCAGTGGAAGAAGGGCTGGCTTTTGATTTTCGAACCAACAAACGTTCCTCCTGAGCAGTCGTCTTGCGGGGTCTGCCGGACCTGGGCTTGTCAAAAACATCTCCAGTCTCTTCAAGTCTTTTTTTAATTCTTTGTACTTGACGCTGAGACACATTAAAGGTGCCAGCCACCTCTGCAGAGGATCTGGTCTTCAGTCTCCTGATAATCAAGGCTTTGGTCGCAGGGTGGATTTTTGGCATGTTGTCAGAGGTCAAGTTGCAGGTCAAGTGAAGGTCCGGGGTGCTGGAGTTCTTTTTATACACACCCACTAATTATCTGATCAATTAGTGGGCACAGGTGAGGCTGTAAACTAGGATTAAGTGCATTATATGACAAGGCGACAAAACTTTTGTCTAGCCAAAATCTGACCTTTATGTGTTCATTAAATGATCAATATTTCAGCAGTGAAGCAAATTTATTTTCTTTTTAAAAACCTCATTTGGGAGGGTTTCAGCTTTCATATGAGTCATTTCTAAAACCAATGGATGAATTTTAAGTCAGGTTATAGGCTTTGGTTTCAACAACATGGATAAGCGACAGAACTTTTGTCAGGCACTGTATAGTCAGTTGATGTCAGATAATTGAATAGACTTTGGCTTTGGAGAATTAGGCCTGTCTGCAATTACAACTAATCCACATCATGGTCCCCTTTAGGGTCTCTTTTGTCTGCATACTGTGTGACCTATAGAGATCCCAACCCATGCACCAGATCAGGAGGCCCATAATGACTTTCTGGTCCATTTTAGATCCAGAATACCAGTAGAGCTCATTAAACTGGCCTACTAGGGTCAATGGGTCCCCCTAGGAGCTCTGAGTCCAGAAAATCTCATTCCTAACTTTTGGGTTTGGCTCCAATTCCCATGTAAGCTTTTGGACTGGCAGAAGGGCTAATATAGACCAGAAGACCGCCTGATCTGGATTACGATTGGTAAGTTCAGAAATGCCTTTAAACTCATGCTGGCCTTAAAGGGATTTCAGGGTTGCTTTTACTCCCCACATGGTATAAAACTAAGCTGGCAATTTCAAGTTTAGTGTCAAAGATATCTTTACCTTTCCCGTGTGTTCTGTTCCTCTTAGAATACACAAGTAGACCACGAGCCAAGCCAGGACAAGGCAAGCTGCTTGCTCCCACTGGATGCTCCCACTCTCCTCAATGGATGGAGAAATATTGAGGGTTTTCCGGTACCAAAAGTACTGAGTGGGCGTTGCCTTCTCACACTCTTCCACATAGCTGGTATGATTGATATCCAAGGGACAGTTAGCCCACGGCAAGGGATCCTTTGGGTGTGAAGCAAACATCATTCATCTTCCTAAGTTTCACGAGTCAGATTAGAGATCATGAAAAGAGTGCAGTTAGGGGAAGTGGGGTACCATGGGATGGGTCTCACAAACATGGGGAGACAGGCTGCATACAAGAAAGAGTTTTCTACTCATTGAGCAGGATTCCAGATCAGAGAAATTTAGGGGTGCAGTTCCACTCAGGCAGATTGGAAACACGTTCTTTTCTGTTGAGGTGTAGAGCCATTCTTCAGTGGCTAGTGCATTGGACCATCAAGTGTGCTGAGAGCTTCTCTTTTGCGTGCTGGTGCCATCTAAAAGAGCCCTGCCTTTTTTGCTAAGTGACGGTTCACCATTAGTTAAACTGGCTTACTTCTGCATTAGACCAAAGCCCAGTCTGTAGAAATCAAAGGCAAATGTTGAATTGCCATGTATCTTCTCAGCCCTATCACCAGGGCGGGGAGGGGGGGAGAGGGGGCCAAGCCCTCCCAACCTGTTTTGGGGGCCCTCAACATTTTAATCTGTTTACAGAAAAAAATGTGCCATATTACTCTTTCACTCCCAAATTTGTGGTGTCCCCCATATATATGGGCCTGTATCTCCTGTGTCTTTCATTACCAGCCTTTGCTATGGCTCATGCCTTATACACTCCATACTGGACAGCTGCCACTGAGTTGGAATATGAGATGAATGTTAAACATGCCCATTGATAACCACAAATATTTGCAGGAGGTGATGAAATCTTTATAAAGCACACCTTGACCTTTGAGCCCCTTTCTGCACTTGCGTGCCATCCCAGAAGAAGCTGCTATCTAGTATGCTTTGTCCACACGGGACTAACACCATCCCGTACCTGTCCTTAAGGAGCACAACAGTACAAATGCCTCTGTTATAGTCTAAACATCAGTACTTTCACACCTGGTCCAGAACAAGAAGAACAGGGGTGTTCTGGATTCAGCAAAATATCACATCCTACGCACCTCTTCTGAAGATCACTTTCTGAACCCTGGCGTGAAGATGGTCATGCTGCTTTCTAAGACAGCAGTCAGATGTGAGCAAGACTATGAACAGAGGCCTGGGTCTGGGGGAACAGGTTGCCTGGAATGAAAAACCTATGGCACCCCCACATTGCTGGCAAACTTGGCCTGGGATAGACAGTTTCCCCGCCATATGCTTCTTTTCCTGGTACTAGGGGTGTGCATGGATGCAATTTGTGGATTCGATTCTGTTCGAATTGAATATTTGAATGTTCGAATTTGAACAAACGGGGAAAAAATGAATGTATTCAAATTCGAATCCGATTCAAATACATTAGTATCTATTTGTATGAATTTTCAATTCGTATTTGAAGATACGAATGTTGACAACATTCGTAGGTGTCCGTACGCATCGGTACGCATCCCTAGGCATTCGTACACATCCTGTTTTCCTCCCATATCCATCCCATTCTTGTCCCATAGGGTATCCATGCAAATGCATATGGACATGAATAAGACGCATACAGATACGTATGCGTACACATATGGATTTCCGAATAATTCGTACGAATGATCTGAAACATTTGAAATTTGCTCAAATGTTAAAAAACTAATGCATAATTTGATTTGAATTCAAATGTCCAAATTGGAACAAATTTGATCAAATTTTGAATGTTTCCAATATTCTTGCACGTCCCTGCCTAGTACAACATTAGATTGCTCCAAGGGAGATGAGTGCAGAAAGAGCCCCAGTTTCATATTTCATGATTTAATGGGACCAAGAAAAAGAACAAAGACCATATTATTGGATTGGCAACAAACATAGCTTGGATATAACCATCTCTTTTGCAAAATGTAATTTCAGTTTTTTGAAGGACACAAAGGCCTTAGGATTTTATGGACTTTAAAAAAAAGATATTCTCATGGAACTGAGTCTTGCAAAAGATATGTAAATCCTTTTTTCAGAACTTCAGGTTTCATGTTCAGTGGTGATACAGTCCTGCATAAGAACGTAAGAGGATCCCTGTTGGATCAGGCCAGAGCCCATCTAGTCCAGCATCCTGTCTCATACAGTGGCCTGCCAATTCCTCCTGGGCATCCTCAAGCAAAGCCTTCAGCTGCTCTTGAATCCTAGCAAATGGCTTTTAGAGACATCCTGCCTGTCTCTCCAGTCTCGAAGCAGGACCTATGTAACTGTTAACTATTTCTGAAACTAATGACACAGTTGCATACAAATGTAAATGTCCTTTAAGGAATGATAGTCACTGCTGATGTGGGGTGTCCTGGAGTTGTTGTGGTGTCGCAGCAGTGTCACAAGGAAGGGTGTTTTGTTTCCAAGATTCTAGATTACTGACTATTAGAAACTGAAGATCCCAAGTTCAAGATACTCATTATGCAAATAAATTGCTCCAGGAACATCATAAAATATAGTCTTTATCTTATCAGCAACACCTGGGAGAAAATTATATATAATTAATCTGAGCACACTCATGGATTGTGACAGGAAAAGCTTTTACTGAAAAATACTTGGGTATTCTGACCTGAACACAGAGGCAGATTCAGTCCAGGGGCGAATTTGCACTTCCCTTCCCGTCTGCTGGATGGGGAAGGAGCGCAATCATCCAACGCTGAGTAGCGCTTGCACTTGTGAGTGCTAGTCACTTACAGACTAAGCCCTGCACAATCGGTCAGTCATCTGTGACCGATCCCAGGGCCGGTCCTCTTCTGGGCACTGCTGTTTTGGTTGCGCCGCCCTCCACAACTGCACATGTGTCAGCACCTGTGCCATAACAACACTGATACTCTGCGCATGCACAGTTGCATCTATGGTCTTGTGCGGCACCTGAAGCAACCCTGGAGCACCGGAAAAGGTGCAGATGCTCACCACTGGATAATTCTGGTAAGTAACTGGGCAACATTAGTAAAGGTGTGGAGCACAATTTCATGCTCCATGCCTAGTGCATGATCAGGGAACTTTGTGCTCCACAATGTTGCTGGGAATGCTATAACTAAGGCCATGGTCACACCTTGCTGAAATAGTGGATCTTATTAAGAAACAGGACTGAAATGCAGTAACTCTGACCACACCCAACACCAGGTTATCCTTCCTCAGTTTGTCTTCAGTTTGTGTCGCTGTGCTCACAATTTTCTGTTCCTGTCCTAAGACTCCTTGACAAGACTTTTTAAGTTCTCCACTCCTCTCCACTGTCACAACATCCTTTGCCTTCTGATAGGATAAAAGTTCTGCAACTCAACAGTCTGTAAGCACACAGTGGGTGAAAGGGGAGGGGCAACTCAGGCAGTATCCACCCACTATAGTACGGTTCAGCCCCCCACTTACATCCTCTTCCTCAGTCACACCCAAAAAATTAAAATGGATTAACACTCTATAATGGCTTGAGACCTGTAAAAATCAGGACTCAGGAAAGTACGATTGAAGGGAGGAAAGCCCACAAATAAAACTCATAGGACTAAAAAGGTGTGATCATTGGGGTCCGAAGATGGACTGGAAACAGATCAAAGTGAAGGTGTGACCACAGCCTAAGGGTGCTGCTGGGTAGTTTGCTTAGCAGAGTGCTATCCATGCAATACTCTTCCTTAAAGCTGAGATGTGCTGATCACACATCTGTTGCTCTCTCACAAACATCACAGCCGGGGAACTAACTAAGTATGTTTCTTGGAACACGTGTGTCTGAAGAAACAGAGTCACTGTTGCAACGCTGATGAGAGAGAGATAAAATGTGCTTATATGTGGCAGCACATTGGAGCACTGTAAAGAGTGCCTATTCCCACTTCTGGTGGGATGCTAGATGGCTCATTGTGGATCCATGTGGATGATGCACTTAGCCAACACATATCTACAGCACCGTGAATGTGCAGGATCATGTATATCCCGCACACTAATGTTGCGTTCACAGGGCCATAACAGCGTAGTGTGGATGCTGCCTCTGTTATCTCCATTCAGGCTCATACCTATGAATACCCACTGCTGAAGAACACAATGTGAATGTGTGAGAACTAAACTCATATTCTTGCTTTTGCTCTTCCCAAGATGCATTTGGTGAGCACTGTAGGACACAAAGTGTTCGCCTAGAGAGACCCTTTTTGTTGTAATAATCGACTAGGGCTCTTTCTCACCTTAAACATATCATGAAGTAATTCAAGTAAGCGCAAAGGCAACACAAGCAATGACACTGGAAAGGACAATATTTTTGCCAGGGAACTGTCTTCTCCAAGGCTAATTCAATTCCTCCTTGGAGAAGGAGGTCCAGCGACTCCTTTGGCCCATTGGACAGACCTCCAGAAATGATAATTTCAGGGTTTGTTAATAAAACCCTGGATGCCACTGAAATCAATTAAACAAGTGAATTGTGGCTTACA
Organism: Aspidoscelis tigris stejnegeri; assembly: GCA_023333525.1. NCBI lineage: Eukaryota > Metazoa > Chordata > Lepidosauria > Squamata > Teiidae > Aspidoscelis > Aspidoscelis tigris. Next base: position 23,097,196 of record JALMGA010000008.1, read on the forward strand.
TGGGACTCATAATTTCTGAATACAATATATTTTATTTATTTATTTAATAAATTTATGTCCCGCCCTTCAAATGGTCCCAGGGCGGGTTACAATAAGAATAAAACATACCAAAAGAAAACAACAACCATGATTAAAAATATTCCTTCCTCCCTTCCACATCCACCCCGCTCCCTAACAGGACAGGACCCTGAGGAAGCTATTTAGATGGGGAAAGCCTGGTTGAAAAGATATGTTTTCACCAGACACAGGAATGTATACAACAGTGATGGCTAACCTTCTGAGCTTGCTGTGTCAAAATTCGCAAGAAAACCTAGCTTAACTCGCGTGCTGTGTCACGTCTAGAAATATCCATAATTTTGTTATATTTGTGGCTCTAGTAAAAAAGTTATATTTTTGATAGATGTATTTTATTAAAAGCAAAAACAAATAATTCTTCACATTAGTGACTTTTGTTGCTAAATCTTCAATTGAAAGTTGATATTTCGTTCACTTCAAGAACAAGCAAGCACTACATGCCCAGGTGCCAGGGCGACCATGTGTGTCACCCAAAAGGGCTTGGTGTGTCACTTGTGACACGTGTGTCATAGGTTGGCCATCACCGGTATACAATGTAGGCGCCTGGCGAACCTCAAGAGGGAGGCTGTTCCAAAGTCTAGGGGCTACCACAGAGAAGGCCCTCTTGTATGTGCCTATGCCTTGTACCTCTGCAAGAGAAGGAACTACAAGAAGGCCCTCTCCTTGAGATCTCAGTGTACAGGCAGGTCTATATGGGAGAAGGCGCTCCTTCAGATACCCAGGGCCCAAGCTGTTTAGGGCTTTAAATGTTAGTGTCAACACCTTGAATTGGACTCAGTAGCAAAAAGGTAACCAGTGAAGATCCTTTAAGACCACTGTGATACGCGTCTGGCCAGAGATTCCTGTCAGCAGACAAGCTGATGCATTCTGCACCAGTTCCAACTTCCGAACCGTTTTCAAGGTTAGTTCCACATAGAGCACATTACAGTAGTCTAATCTGGAGTTTACCAGAGCATGGGTCACTGTGGCCAGATTATCCCAATTCAGGAAATATATGAACAGATAATTCTTTCCAATAACAGGAAATATGGTGCAGTGCTTAAGTCAGCAGTGAGAATGCCAGAACAAGTAACCAAGGGGGTCTCTTAGTGAACACAAAATGTTCAGCACTTTCTGAACACACATATCCTCTATTCCTTCACTTAACATTTTTTTCCTAATGCAATACTGGCAAGCAACGGCAAACCACTGCTGTATCTCTGCCAAGAAAGCAGTGCCCATAGAGGTGCTTATGCATTCAACCTGGGCTGTGGTCACACCTTCACTTTAAGCCTTCTTCAGTCCATCCCCAGGTCTAACTGCTCACACCTTTTCATTTCTATCCATTTTATTTGTGGATGTTCAACTCAGAAAGGTGGAAAGACCACAAATAAAATGGATAGAAATGTTGGACAGATGGAAAGATAGTTGTTACGGTACCCAACAACAACTAGAAAGATCCTCTACCTGCAAAATGGCTATAAGACGCCAAGTCTCTTGCGGAAGGTTGGGAGGTGGGCAACAGCATGCTGAAGGGAAACCACTGTGAAAGACCCTGCAATTTAACATGTTTTCTTACTCACCTGGAAGGAATGGAAGAAGTACCAGAAAGCCCAGGCATTTATAACGTTGTAGTACATAGAGAGGAAGAATGAAACAACAACACTGGCAACTCCTGGAAATAAGAGAAAGGAAAGCTGTGAAAGGGAGAAGGGTATCAGTTTGCAGCTGGAGCACGTCTTTGGAACCCATTAACTATGTTATAGAAAGACTTCTTCGACATGAACTCTTCCTTTTCTTATGTATCTGCATTCTGCACAAGTCTTGCATCTAGCGTGGAACAGAGGCACCCCAGAAAGACGGCGTGTGGCCCTCGTGTTCCCAACCCTCCTATAATCCACCTTTTCTAGCACAGATTGTGTAGGGGAGGGGGAGGGGCAGACTTGTGTGTGAACAATCCCATCTCGAAGCCTTCTCTGAGCCAGTTCAGAGGCAACTTTGAAAAAAGTATTATACCTGAAAAACTTTTTACAACAGGTGGAGCATTTCTACAGGACTGCATTACTCAATGGAAGTCCTTAAAGTGTTGATTTGATTTATAATTCCCTATATGTCTGGGAGGACTTCTGACACAAATAATATGTCTTCTTTATTAATCTTGCTGGTTTTAGGAATCATCTAGTTAAGGCTGAATCCCTCCAGTTGCATGGACATTTCTCTGCAGTTTTTGTGGGAGATACAGAAGTAGTTTTCCATTACCTTCTTCCAGGGACCTGTTAGGGATATAAGCTGTGACCCTCTGCTTCCCTAGCAGTTGTTCCATCACTGATCCTTAAAACAAGATGGCCACTGTACAGTAGTGCTAATGAACACAGTGGCACCTCTGTGGAATGTCCTAAGCTGTGATCAGACATAATAAAAAGGGTGCCTCAGAAGCACCTCACAGAGAAACGGTGTGTGGTCCTCATGTTCCCAATCCGTTGCAATCCACCTTTTCTAACACAAAATGTTCCTAAGAGGGGGAGGGGCAAACTGGTGTGTGACAATCCTGTCTTGAAGCTGTTTCTAAGCCACCTCAGAGGTGCTTTCTGCGTGTGTGTGCTGTTTCTGATCATTGTCTTAGGCTGCGTTCCCATTATAAGCTTATTTCAGTTTCAAACCGTTTTCAATCCTCGCAGTTCCCACGTCAGGTTGGCTTAACATGCTTTCCGTGCGTTAAATCGCCCCAAAGCGTTGTAAATGTTAATCCTCATTTCAACAGGTCTCACTCCGGTTCCTGCGCTTGAAACATTTTACATTTTTTACTGTGGGAACACTTACGTGTTAAACGATGAGAGTTTCCCTCCCCCAATAGCTTGCTTCCAAAGCAAGCTGTAAAAATCCACCCCTTAAAGCAGCCGCTACACTGTAGCAATCCAACCACTTCACACCTGAAAGCAATGTTGCAATTTGAAAGTTCTGACCTTTAATAAAGGGAAAAGGGAGGAAAGCAGCCAAAGTTTGGGTGAGATGTGTGAATGTTTTAAAGGCTGTGATGGTGACGGGCGAAGGGGGCTTGAATTGCCGCTGTTGCTGTGTGCCCTGGGCAATGGGGAGAGGAGGGGAAAGAATCGCTGGCAGCCCGCTGCCGTTTTTCCTCCATCCAGGCAAGCAGCAGCCACCCAGCCACCCAGCTAGGCTCCCTGAAGGGGTCCCTTATGGGTGGCACATTCACGGCAGGAGGAAGAGGACAGGGCAGCCCCGAAAAGCAGCTTTTAAAAGGTAACCACTTGAGTCCCCCCTTGAGTCATGTACATCCTCACAATCCGGACTGAACGTGGTTCTGGCTGAAAGTAATGGGATCAGGCAAATTCGCGTTTGTATCCGGTTCTGTTATTTCGGTTTAGGGAAACTGAATTAAGCTTATAATGGGAACGCGGCCTTAGAGTCTGCAAAGCTTCTGGGTCCTTCTGTTCAATACCTGGGGAACAGCAGCAGCCAGAATCCTGATATCCCTTTTGTCATGTCCTCCAGATACCAAATAGACATATGAGCCGAAACGGTTGCTCATTTGCAGGTGCCCTTTGGTATCTGAAGTTCAGAAGGTAGCTATTAGACAAAAAAGAGGATAGGTTATCCACAGTGGTGTCCCTATGCCTCCTGTCCTGAGGCAGTAGAAGGTGTGGTCCAGGGCCAGCAAACTCAGGGGGTATAACTCATGGGATGAAACTGAAGCCGAAATTGCTGCCAAAGGACTACATGATTCTGGAGGGGGAGTTGTTGCAATTCCACCCTCAGCAGTGTTGCCTCAGTGAGGAGATGGCTGTGAGGAGGAGGTTGGTTCTCCCGCCTCCCCAGGCAGACATCCCATCCTGCTTAGCTTGAGAAGCTGGGGCAGCTGGGTCTGGGTGCCCAAAGGCAGCACACTCCTGGTGCTGCTTCCAGTGCTGCGTCTGAGCACCTGGCAAAATGATATACAGGGCTGGTATACCAAACGTCTTGTTCATGTGCCATCCTCACGTGAGCAAGTGGTTTGATCTACCAGCTGTAAGGAACACTTGCAAGTGATCCATGCTTGAAGGAGACTACTAAGCCTTTTCCATGCCATGAGTTCCTCAAACATCACCAATGTGGATGAGTTCTGGCATGGCCTCCCAGCAGACCACTCTGTGGTGCAACCAGGTCACTGGGATGATCTTGCCAAGTTCCACCACTAGGCCAGGCCCATTCGTTGTTCAGTGGTTCTGCTGGGCTTCTAAAATCATAGAGAGCTGACTATGAAAATCAATATCTGAAGGAAATTCCTAGCCAGATACACTGGTGGTGATCGTAACCGCCTTATCCGGCATTATCACATTGTTGCCAAGTTTCTGTATGCATATATAACAATTGGGCAAATGATTGACTTCACTGTAACCTGTCTCATTTTATAAACTCTGGATTTATTTCATGCTGGCCTGGCACACTGAGGGTCATAAATATTGCTTGGTTGCAAAACTTCTCTCACTTTGTACTCTGTTGGTAACCAAAATGCAATTAATATACTTCATTAAACTAGATTGATGCCTGTCTATGCCTTTTAAAAGACTGTAGAGTTTTCTAGAAATGCAAAATTCTTCTTTCCCTCTCTCTTTCTGGAGGGAGGAGACAAAGAAGTAAATAGATCTACAGGAACCATAGACAGCAAAAACAACAGGAAAAGATCATGGACTAAATAGGATAATGAAGAACAGTATGACAACAAAACTGGGAAAAATAGCTGTAGATATATGTGTATAAAAGGACACACCAACTCCACAGAGATAAGGGCTGATAGCTTTCCAGGCTCCTATGCTTCCTTGACGCATGTGCTGTCCGACAGCTAACTCCAGGTATAACAACGGCATGCCTTCCAGAACTAGCATGATCAGATACGGGACCAAAAATCCACCTGCAAGAGGAACACAAAAGTTTCATTTTGAGGTCATGTTGTTTTTGAAGTATCTCTGCAATTTGAAAAGTAATGGTGCATTTCTTAAAATCAACTGAGCCAAAGGCTCACAGTCCTGCTGCATGAGAAAAGAAGACCCTAGTTATACGCCCTGCAGCATAAATCACTTTGATATACAAATTACAAAATCAGTGAGTTCTTAGAAGGACCAAGGTGTTTAAATACCTAACAAGTAGGGATGTGCACATGAATGTTTCCGCACATTTGTACAAATAGTTTGGACATTAGTTACATTGGAAAAACATCTGCATTGGATCCTGATTGCATTCCACATGGATGAACAGCGTATTAAAAGTGGATTCAGGTTGAGTTTGATGTTTTCAGAGTGCAAATATGTTACGGATATGTATAGGATACGTATTGGATACATATTTATTCGTATCAGATGCATATTCATTCGTATCCAATATCGAAAGTTCATACGAATAGAAGAAGAAGAGTTGGCTTTTCTATCCTGCTTTTTTCCCCATTTAAGGGGACTCAAAGCACCTCACAAAGCTTTTATATTCTTCTCCCCACAACAGAACACCCTGTGAGGTAGGTGGGGCTGTGATAGCTCAGAAGAAAGCTGTGACTAGCCCAAGGACACCCAGCTGGCTTCATGGGGGAGGGTGGAATCGAACCAGGTACTCCCAAATAAGAGTCCGGCTCCCTAACCATTAGACTAAACTGGCTCATATCGAATAGATTCATATTGAAAATAATATTACCACGTTCTAATGTGATCTATTTGTACTAATATGGATTTCTGAACATTCTAATTCATTTCAAATCGAATGTCAAAAGAACATTGATGCGCATCCCTAGGAACAAGTCAGTGATAGCCCTAGGGTGCCTCCAGAAGGAAATTGTAAGATCTTTTTTAGAACTCACAATTGCCTCTTGGTTCCATTGCCATGTGGTAGAAGGCAATCCTGGGGCCTATTCGCACTTGGCTTTATTCTGGAATATATCCTGGAATAGGGACTTACTGTCCATATGCTAGTGCAGGCTTCAGCAGGCCCAAAGTGAGGTCTGCCAGTGTCTGCATTAGCATGAGGACCACAGACCCCTATCCTGAGATATACTCCAGAAAAAGGCCAAGTGCGAATAGGCCCCTGATCTCTTACTTCATCTGCCGGCTCTTCATGTTATCATGGCTGATCAAAATACCAGGATGTTAGAAAGTGCCCACCTAATTCCCTTGCTCTCCCCCATGCGTGGCAGTATCCAAGTATTTCTGAATAGCAACAGTAACTCAAAAAGAGCTAGCAAAGAAGGTAAGAGCTCAAGTTTGGAATCGCTATTGCAAGAAATCTAGCATCATTGCTGGATTTTTGTAATAGTGATATTATGGGTTTTTGTATCATTATACCTGTTCCCTCTAAGGTGGTGAGGATAGCTTGGCATGCTCTGGCCTGGGGAATACACACACCGTAGTGCCATCCCAGAGCCGCTCTGATCACTGGTCAAACAGCTGCACAGCTTTCCCGGGAGCATCTAGAACACTCCCAGACAGTATATCCCCAGAGGCAGCATTCATATCATTCCCCTGTGTGAACACTGTCTGTTCTGCGCTGCATTGCTGATCACCATAGCAACAGCCCAATGCATATGGCCATTGCTATAGTAATGTGGATGATTCTGGGCGGGACCATCTGCACTTCAGAAGCTCCCAGGTAAGTCTGGGTTAGGGTTGGGATAGGCCAGCTCTTGTAATGTGAACATCAACCACCATCCTATACTTAACTTCCCTAGGAAAGTATCCCACAGTGCGAAAAGGCCCCTTATATTGGGATTGCCATGGATATGTGGCATTCTCAGTCTTAGAACTGCACGTTTTTACCCATTTCTCTAGGGCTGCAAAGTCATGTACCATGTGAATGAGATTTTGTATAACAGCTAAAACATCATGAAGGAATCAGACATGTCTTCTACAGTTTGTTATTTATTAGATTTCTGTTCTTTCTTCCAAAATATAGGATTCAAGACAAAAGGCAAACAGAAATGAAAAAGACAGCTAGTAGTCAGCCTTTAAAAAATTGACTAAAAATATAGCACAGAATAATAAACAAACTGAAAATTGTCTCGTCAAAAGCATCAGTTGTTCACAAAAGCATAAGTAAAATCTTAGGTGCAAAATGTTTTCATTCCGTTTCTAAAAACAAGCTGCACTGAGAATCTCCCAAATTCCATGAATTATACGTATGAGCTAATTAGATACAATACTTATATTTTCCCTCCAGCATTTCACTTTGCTTTCCATTTACTAGGGAGGCCGCTGTTTACTGTGCAGGCTGCTGTTCCAGCCCATAAGATAGAACATAAGATCATGAGAGGAGTCCTGTTGGATCAGACCCCAGCCCATCTAGTCCAGCATCCTGTCTCACACAGGATCTCAAGCAGGAGACCAGGGGGAAACCTTCACCAAACTGGAGCCTGACCCAAGCAGAGAGTTTTTCTCTTAATCCTTTACTTCTGACATTACAGACATTGCTTATTTTGCCTCATCCAGTTAAAATGATATAATTGGACCCCAACATCTTTGCTTCTCTACGATGCACCTGGGTACGTGATGTGCAGTCCGTTTTCTGGCCGGAGTCAAGTGATTTGGGCCAGGAACGGGAGACCCTTCAAGGAGTGGACTGGCAGCTAACCCCAGGTATCTGCCTGCCTGGGCCTCCAGAACTACAATTTGAAGGGATTTTAGCAGTGCATCCAAAAATGGTCCAATGAGGCCATTTCTGGATCTTGACAAAAAAAGTCAGGTCAGAGTACTCTGTGGGCTGTTCCAGCACCTGCATGGTTATGGCTGGTGTGGCCCAAGGTCTAGGAGTGCATTTTTGACACTGGGAAGCACTCCACACAAAAGGCCTCCAAGGAATGGTCTGGTGAGTAGAGGCTGCTCTCCAAAGTGGCACTTGGCATGGTCTCTAAGGACCATGCAGAAGCTGTGTAAGGCTCCATCAAACATGGCCCTATTGGGGGGCCAGATGGAGCCGACCTATCAATAAGCAGGAGTAGAGGTAGTGCAGCAGTGGGCAAACATCTGGAGATGTTCTGCTCAGGTCTTTTATGCCAGCAGAACTTCAGTTGCGTAAGCAGCACGAGGGTGGAAGTTACACCAGAAACTGGGCTGAGCGGCTATGTGAGGTGTACAGAGTCCTGTATTTTGGGTGAAGGACTAGTGTCTTTTCCAAAGGGGAAATCTCAGTGTAGTTTAAACAGCTTAAAAGTGAGGTCATTCCTTTTAGCGTAAAGGGGGAAGGTGGTATCTGCAGCTGGTATGGTGACTTGACGACTCTTTGCCCTTGGGCAACCAGAGATCATCCATTTTCTTCTGTGTGAATGATCCTGAAATGAAGTTGGAGCATATTAAAAAGCTGAAGAATTGTGAAAAACTGATGTCATTCAGCTAAGTATAGCAATAATTGCTGAGATGGATGTGGGTTGTTGTTCTCCTGGTATTGCAAATTCCATGTGAGAACCGAGTTACCATTTACACAGGTCTAGTAATGTGGAAGGGAGGCTAAAGGACGTGCTATGAGGGTTATTCCTAGGAAACGGGTCAAAGAACTGCAGCCTAAATAATTCAGATTTCCACAAGAATTTATATCTGAATTTTCTGTGTTTCATCCCTCTGCTGTCCCCTCTTTTTCAACCGGGGGCCAATTCACACTTCCCTGTAGTTCACAGTAGGATAACATCTGGTAAGGTGCATCTGCACTTGTAGGAGGTTTTTACAACCCCAAACACCTGCCTGCCTTACCAGATGTCACCTTATCATCGACTAGCGGTGGCGCACCAAATCATGCACCACATGTATCCTAACTCTAAACTTTCCAGTCCCATTCCTTACCTGTTGTGTCCATTGCTACGACCATTTGCACCATTTCTGGCACAAGGAGTCATCTGAGGCTGCATGCAAAAGACAGTCACCATTGACCGCAATGGCAGCGCGCACACATGCACAGTTGTGCTGGGTTCCAAACACAAGATGGTGGTCCTTTGCCAGCAATCGGACACACACTCCGACACAGGTAAGTCTCAGGGTTTGTGGGGCTTAGTGTAACGTGTACTAGAATTCCCAAGTGTGAATGCTAGCACACGTTAGTCTATCACACACTTTTCCTGTCCAGTGGAAGGGAAGCCAAGTGCAGAAAGGCCCCGTGTGTCATTTTCGTAAGCACGTGGACAGGGTCTAGGTCTTCATAATGCTCCATAAATGTTATCATCGTTATTTCACCCAAACTACCATGGCTTATTCAGCAATACCAGAGCATTGTCTCTCATAAACAATCTACGTTCCGGCTGTGATTGAGGAAGAATGATTGTTAAAGGATAACTAATTGCAATAAAAAGCTTAAAATATAATCAAGCCAAGAGCAGAAAAGAAGCAAGAGTCCCGTGGCCCTTTGATCTCACAGATACTTTAGAAAGAACCTTGATGAAATTAGTGAGATTTATTTGCAGGTCAGTATAATCAGACCTGAACTGTGGTGAGCTGTTTTGCAGTGAAAAAGCTTACTTAAGGTTTTAAAATCTCCCCTTGCCACATTTGCTCACCCTGTTAAATATCAGCTTTACGAAAACAAGAAGAAAAGCTCTTAGGTTGCTTGTGGGGCTTGCCAGGAAACCACTGAGAGGTGTTAGGCATATTTGTGAATTCCTGTTGTCCTGCCAAGACTTGGAAAGCTGCAGTGTGGACCAGTGACCCACAAAGGTCCATTGATATCATGACCCCAATCTGATAGAGATCTTACCAAAGGCTGTTTCAGCAGTTTGGACAATGCCTGTTTTGAAATCCTAATTTCCCAAGATCTGAGACTCTAAAAGGTTTTAAAGTTGTGAGTGTGTATGTGAAGTGTCAACGAACTGTTGACTACAGGAAGTCTGGCTGATTAATAGTTGACTATCTTGACAAGGGAAAAATAACCTGGTCTGTAAACCTACGTGTACTACAGAAACCTTCTCAGGAAGTTGAAAACCCTAAGCCAACGGATCACTATTCTACCTTTGTGCAAGCGTAGCAGAAAATCCTCACCATTTCCATGGTTTTTCACACATCTTGTGAGCCATAAGAACAGTGTGAGAACATCTCTGCTGACATTTTCAACTTCTTGTCAACTTTTCTGTTTTTCAGTGACCTGATTGATCTGAAGGACTTGAGTGAAGGTCAGAGAAGATTGCTGTTAGTCATAAGGAGAGCAACATTGTTTGTTTTCTTAAGATAAGATTGTGACCAAATATCCATCATAGGTATGTGCACTGCTAAACCCTTTGAACCACCCCAGTTTGGAGAGGTACAGCCATTCATTTTTTTTAAAGATCCATTGCCAGCTTACACTTCCATTTCATTGGCACAAACTATTCCCACAAACTGCTGTTTCTCCAGTTAAGTGGTTCTGAAACGTGGAAGCTTGTAGAACCAGCTGACCCAGTTTAGCCGGACCCAAACCAGTCTAAAATCTCCCAAACCACCAAGCCAGGGAAACAGCAGCTTGGTACAACGTTGGAAGAGATTGTGTCAACTTGGCACAATGTTGAAAGAGAACGTGCCAAGCTTGAAATGGGGAAGGAAGCTTTGAAGCCATTCCAATGTGAATACCTACTCGTAATTTTTACCCCCTTCTTTTTATTTTGCAGTTAAATGATTGATAGGACAGATGAGTAGGAAAGGGAAGGTACCCAAAGCAATCTCCCATTGCTTTAAGTAGCAAGTGAAATGTAGTACTAAATAACAAATGAGAGCAATGAAAACCCAGGGAACTATTATATGTAGTCCTTACAAGAGCTGTTATAGCAAATAGTGAAGGAGGTAGAGATTCACCTTAGATTTTTTTTCTTTAAAAAAGACTACTAGAAAGAGAAAAATGGGAAGGAAGAAGGGAAGGAAAAAAGACAATAGACAAGGTGGTTACATAAACATTATTAACACAAACTAAGGCTACTCACTTTCATAATCATTCCATATTGTCTCCATGCAAAAGCAAAATAGCATGTTTCAACCCTGCAAAGTATTGCAATTATGCTATAGAGTTGGGAATTTCCCATCCAAGTGATCTACTCCCCCTGTACTGGCTGAACAGACAAGCAATAATGTGTAGCCACAGATGTCCATGACTTCAAAGTTCATGTTGAATTCTCACTTGTGTTCTCAAAAGATCTCACAGAAGGAATAGAGGCCATACAGTGTTGTCGGAGTAACAGAATCTTTCACTACAATGTTTTTTCTCTCAGTAGCATTAATGTGTTATATTGCTTTGAAATTTTGGAACAGCTATGTGAGAGAGGTAAACGTCTGGCAATTCAATGACAATTCCACCAAAAACCCAGCCTCTCTGGTTATGACCTAACATAAAACAAACCTCACAGAGACAATCTATGCATCTAAGTGCTGAGAAATGTGAGAATTTGTCTTTATATGAATGAATCTATTTGAAAATTTTGAGGCCAGGCCACATATTCTAATTATAAAAGCATAAGCAGGTCTTCACGCCGTTTCCTGGGACCTCCGGTAAAGGACAATTTCCCATGGTTTAGGCAAGATACGGCAGTGTAGATTGTGATTCAGAACTCCATGCAGATCTTTTACTGTAAACCGTTTACAATTAGTGATTGGCATTGCTTCCAACCTTGGCTTCAGAGGGCAGCCACATAGCCTGCTAGCAAGGGAGAATGTGGGATATTGATTCCTCAGCATTATCCCTTGCTAACTAGACAGCGCCGTGGCTGACGCTTTCTGCACATATTTTAAATTATGCATGCTTCCAGCCATCTGGGCATCAGGCATGGAAGCCTCTTTTGGCCTCCATGAGAGTGTGTGCTGGATGGAGCTATGATAGCCACTTTGTCCAGGAGGTAAATGCCCTGCCTAAAAAGCACTCTTGATGGAAAACCCATGACCGTTGCTGGGTTTTCCATTAGTAGTCTTTCATGGATTTTACTGGGGGGAAGCGAGACTATGATGGCAACTATAGGGCAATTTTCGGGATCTGATTCAATTCGGATCGAATATCCAAAGATTAAATTGATTTAAATGTTTAAAATTCGAATGTATTCACATTCAATTCGCTTTGAATACATTCAAATCCATTTGTACAAATTTTCAAATCGTATTTGAAGTTATGAATGTCGACAACATTTGAATGTGTCCATATGCATCTGTAGGCATCCCGTTTTCATCCTGTACGTGTCCTGTATGAATTTGTACCGATACGAATAAGGTGGGTACAGATACGTATATAATGCATACATATCGGTACACATATGAATGTCCAAATAATTCATACAAATGATTCAAAAGATTTGAAAATTCATTCAAATGTTAAATTAGAATGTATAGACATTCTATTTGAATTTGAATGTCTGAATTCGATGGCATTTTTAATGTTTCAAATATTTGTGTACATCCCTAAGCAACTATAATGGCACTGTAATGGCACTAAATTGCCCCTGTCTAGTTTTTCCACTGTCACTAGAAGTACCCATTAAATACCCTGTAATGGGTACAAAAATGCCATTACGTACCCATTAATGGGTACTTAATGGGTTCTTTTAGTGACAGTGGAAAAACACCCTTAGTCAACCAATTGGATCAAAGTGAGAATACAAGAATGCTGCTGGATACATTTTCCCAGAGGTTATTGGGAGACTGCTCCAAAGATTCTCCTTTTAGTACATCCAGTATGCAATACAGTACGATATAATCTAGAACAGTGTTTCCTAAAGCGTGGTACGTGTACCCCCAGGGGTACGGGAAGAGTTTGGTGGGGGTACGCGTTGCACCAGAGTTTGGTGGGGATCACGTGGGAATATCCACTGCACCGTGCTTAGCTACGCCCACAGAACAAGGAAAGAAATAGGCGCGTATCTGTTTTTACAAGGGAACTGGGGCCGTCGTACATCGTATCGCAACTCATTATGGCGGGAACTTCTGCGCATCCTTCGCGCAGCTCAGGTTCGGCCATTTTTAAACTGCAGGAACATTAACAGTTGACGTTGAGCCGCGGAGCTGTTTAAACGCCGGAGAATTGCAGTGTTATCTAACAGTCTTGTGAGGCATGACATGGCGTGAATGTATTGCACTTGGTTACAGAGACAACTTACTTCTTTAATAGTTAGTTCCAGGCGCCTGTTATCGTGCTTTAGTAAGTTCCACTGATTTTGATTATTTTTATAAAATACAATTTTTATCCCTAATGTTTTTTATGAGGGATACTCAGCGTTACGAAAATTATGTCAAAAGTTTGGGAAACACTGATCTAGAAGTAGAAGTTCTTCTGCTTCCAGGTGCCTTTTCTGCCTCCAGCACCGAAAGGAGGATTTCTTTTGAGTGAAGCCTTTCCAGTTTTCATTTAACATCAGGCCAAGTACTCATGTAGACTACCGGGTATTTGGCATTTAATCTCCAGTATTAACATTCCTGGAAACGAGGACTGTTTAGTGCTGGAAATGAAAGCAGTCTGCACAGTAATTGATGCAGAGAAAGTGAAGTGAAGGTGCTCAGCCATAATCCGTTTTATGCAGGGAATTATTCTTGTGGCCTCCTGGGTGTGCTTTCATTAACAGATCCTTTGTTTCAAAGTTAGGTAACCTCTTCCCTGCAAAGGAAGTTCTCAAGAGCCTGAGAGCCTTGGCGTTCTCATGGTGTCCTTCTGTGATGGCAAGTGGGAGACTTGTTTGCTTGGAGGGGAAGAAGCTTGAAAATCCTTGTCTGCTTTACTTTAGGGCAGTGGTTCTCAACCTGGGGGTTGGGACCCCTTTGGGGGTCAAACTACCCTTTCAGAGGGGTCGTGACGAGTCTCCTGCCGCCCTTCCCTCCCACCTCCCAGCTGCTCTGCCCCTGTGGTTGGGGGTCTCCACAACATGAGGAACTCCATGAAGGGGTCACGGCATAAGGAAGGTTGAGAATCGCTGCTTTAGGGACATGCAAGAGTGGGGTTTTTTTTGGCATTTGACTCGGAATGAATCCAATGTTAGAAAATTCGTATTCGTTTGAATAGATCCCCTTCGAATGTGGTAGGATTCTATTTGATACAAATGTATTCATACGAATTTGTATGAATACCCAATACGAATGCATCCTGAAATTTCCTTTCAATGAAGGCAGAACAGCGAGAACAACAAGATGAGGGCCGGAGGGGCAACTCAGATTTGATTAGCTGCCTCAACCGATGCAAAGGGCCCACATATTACAGCTCCTTGTCTATGTTCACATATAAGAAAAAGCAGCTTAGAAGGTGCTCAGAGATAGAAGCATATGTCCCCCATGTTCTCATCCTGCCTCTAATCCACTGTTTCTGCTTTAGGCTGCATCCAGACATTGGTTACTTGTTGTGCTATATTTGGATATTCTGGAATATCCATGCATTATCCCAGAATAACAAAGAGATAACTATTGTGAATGATGAATGAAATATTCTGTTCTTATGGTGAGAATTCTGTACAAGAAAAGAGAATATCCCGTATCGTAATTTGATCAACGCCGCCATGTGTTTATTGCATTTCCGAGAACATAGTTAACTATGGCTGTGGTCACACCTAAAGTTTAATCCAGCTTCAGTCCACCAGGGAATATATCAGCAAAGTGACCAGTAATTTCCTTTCCACATTCTCTATTCCAAAGGTGAATTTTCTGAGTTATTAAATACTGAAAGAAGAAGGAGGAGGAGGAAGAGTTGGCTTTCCTACTCCGCTTTTCTCACCCATTTCAGGGGGCTTAGAGTGGCTGACGAAGCTTTCTGTTCTTCTCCCCACAACAGACATCCTGTGAGGTAGGTGGGGCTGTAAGAGTTCATTGGATAACTGTGACTAGCCCAAGGTTACCCAGCTGGCTTCGTGGAGGAAGGCGGAATCAAACCTGTTATTCCCAGATAAGACTCCAGCTCCTTAACTACTAGATAAAACAGCTTGTCACTTTGCTGATGAATTATGTCACTCTGAAAGTGGACAGAAGCTGGATTGAAACTTAAGTGTGACCACAGCCTATGAGACTCCACTCACGCTGCATTTCCGATGCACACATTTCCTGGCCCTTTTCACATTTACCAGCAGACAGTCCATGGGGTGGACCGAAGCACACCATGCCTCTACCAATCCTCACATAGTGTGGACTAACAGAAGTCCCTCCCTCCTTTGGAATGGCATATCTGCATTGGACTATGAAGGTCTTAAAAGACAACAAACTCCCATAATCTGGTATACCACAGGGGACCCTTCATGGCAGAACACCAGGAAGCGGTGAAAGAAGTCGGCAGGCCATCTAAAAGGACCTACCTGGAAACACCAAAGTTCTGGAGCTTTTGTTCCCTGCCTTCGAGAGTTGGGCCTGATCTTCAAAGCTAGTGCTTGCACTGGAAAAAGATGAGCAGTCCATAGTGTAAACAGCCCTAACCTGCCCCACTGGCAATCTGTCTCAGTGTGGGACAGGTTGCTTATCCTAGGATAGGGCATCTAGTGTCCTCATGCAAGTAATGCTCAGTGTTCAATTTTCACACTGGAAATTGTGTCAGGGCTCACACAGAGAAGGCTTTTCAACATTATTTGTCAGTAAGTATGAACAGCAGTTAATTTATTCACTTGATTGATCACATTTCTAGCTTACTTTTCTTCCAGTGAATAAGGCAGTGGACATTATTCTCCTCTCCTCACAGCAATCTTGGGAGATAGGCTGGGCTGAGAGATGTGACTGGGTCTAGGTTACAGCTTGAGCTTTCATGGCAATGCAGATCCAGGGATCATTGACTCTTAGAATACATCTCCATGGGATGGGGTCCAGGACAGAATGCAGAGCTGCCACCCCAGATGTTTAGGCCCATGGTATAAACTGAGGACAGCCAATGATAATTTGGGACTGCAGCAGCAGTCCCAGCTGGTTTCACCATAGGGGAGCAGAAGTGTCACCAACTGAAGCCTACAAATGTTCCAGTCCTCCACAATGAATCCAGCCATAGGTTCAAACATGGCCACCATGATTGTTTTCATGACACCCAATGGCAAATCTAGTAGCAAGGCTGGCCTCAGAATAGTTGAAAGAAACTTCCTGAGAGGTTTTCCTCATCATCTCTGGGAACCCCAAGGGCTTTCAAGAGGCAGAAGCACTTGTTTGTCCAGCTTCAGATGCCTGGAAGAGGTCCCTATCTTTCATCCATGTGAGAGGAACCCTAACTTGAAACACTAGCCACTACCTTTCAGACACTAATTTGGATGACTTCCCAATGAATGGCCAAACATTCATTTACTGTAATAGAGCAGAATTTGCTGCGCTTGATAAAGTGGGCTGGCTGAGTTGTCCACATCCCACCAGAGAACGACATTTTCTGGCAGGTCTTGCAAGCTGAACATCACTGGGACTGAAGGAGCAATTAGTAAATGTTGATGTAAAATTGCTGACTATAAGTAACTTCCAAGTTAATAATAATAATAATAATAATCAAAAATAGTGGGCTTTTTTTTTCATTTATGGTAATAACAGATGGTTTATTCCCTGAATCACTACCACAATTTTTTTAAAAGGTTTATCAGAGATTCTTACAGAATGTTGTCAGCTTTGAGCATGACCTCCCTCTGCCCTAAAAGAAAGAAACTCCAGGCATGAATCACATGGGAGCAGGCAGTTGCTATGGCAAAACTTTATATGATGCAGTAGCCCTATCTGTCTTCCAGCTTGGAGAGACAGGCAGGATGTCCCTAAAGAACGTTTGCTGGTTGTTGAGAGCAGGTGAAAGTTTTGCCTTTGTCTTCTGCTTGAGAAGTCCAGAAGCAATTGGTGAGCAACTGTTTGTGACAGGATGCTGGACTAGATGAGCTGTAGCCCAGTCCAGCAAGGTTCCTCCTATGTTTTTATCTTCTTATGGCCAACAATTTCAGCCACTGGAAACTACTCTAGTCTTGGCTTGGACTGTTAGACTGTGGACTAATCCAACAAGGATCCTCTTATGATCTTACGTTCTTTACAACAAAGAAAAAATAATAAACCTGACATTGCTTGGGGAGCTCCTCATTTTGGGGATTAGATGCAGTGTCCCAATCAAAAGCTGTGTTGTGATGGCCAGCTGATGGCATCACTGTTGCCCTTTGCACATGGCCCTTTGGACTCACTGCAGGACACTCAAACAGGTACTCACTCTGTACCTCTGTGCAACCTGAGAGGAGCCTGATTAGAGTGACAGCAGAGGGAACTCAGAGAGGCAAATAAGTCTTTTGGGGATTCAGCCTTTGACAGAAGTACAGTGTTAAATATCTCCTCACCTTTGATCAAGTTTGAAGACCTGAATCTTTTAGCGGTCACACATTCGATTTAAACCTTTCATCAGGCCATCCACCTTCCATTTCGACTTTCCTGAATGGAAAATCCACAAATAAAATGGATAGAAATGAAAAGATGTGAGCAGACAGACCTGAAGATGGACCGAAGAAGGCTTAAAGTGAAGGTGTGCCCATGAGTGTTTTTAAAAAGATGTGATCCTGATTAATGAATTTGTTGCCTTTAACTCATGATATGCAACATGTAACTTGTGAATGTAATAAATTATTGCACAGTTTGTTTCTCAACAGGTAGCATCACTAGATGTAATTTTGGGGTATAGGGCAGGATAGAAATACAATCATCCATCCATCCATCCATCCATCCATCCATCCATCCATCCATCCATCCATCCATCCATCCATCCATCCATCCATCCATCCATACATACATACATACATACATACATACATACATACATACATATATACATACAGTACAGGCTGCCCTCAGCCAGTGCTATCCCTGAATCCAGCTCTTTAATTTCCATCACATTGTCCTCCTGTGGAAAGGAAAAGGGCTAGATTTGAGGAGGATATTGCAATGGGAACAAAATCTTCCCAGGACCTCTGACCTTCCAGCCTTCTCCTTCTGATTATGTCCTTCCTTTTCCCGCCTCAGGAAAATGTAGGAAAAGCTGAGCCTTCTTGCACCTCATCTAAAACAAGCAAAAACTAGGATTTGGTCATAGTAGAAGGGCAAAAGGAAATTATAAAGTCTGGTAGGATTTTTTTTAAAAGGCTAGACGGAAAGGTGACATTTCACAGAGCCCTTCCCACAGAAACAAGCAAAGGTTTAGTCTAGCTCAGTCCACCATCAGAGCAAGAGAACACATCAGCAAAGTGACCAGTAACTTTATTTCCATGTTATCTATCCCAAAGCTGAATTTTGTAAGTTAATACTGAAAGAAAACTTCTTGTCACTTTACCGATGTATTCTCTTGCTCTGAAAGTGGACTGAAGCTGGATTAAACCTTAAGTGTGACTGCAGCCTTACAATTCATGGCTATTTTATTGTACAAACAAGCAAATTAGGAGCCTCCCTTTCACACTCTGGTATGGTCTAAGAGAGGCTGTGCCCTGCAATGTCTTCATATTCTTTACCTGGACACCCAGGTGGTCAGGAGCTTTGGGTATTCAGACTGTCCCATCCTTACTGACCTCTGTGCCAGCTCAACCCACATCTGAAGTACCCTTAACTTCAAACACTGAGGCCACTTCAGTCAGGAAATTTTGCCTCCTATCGACATGGGGGTCCAAGGGGGGGAGAGAAGAGATGGCTCAGTGATTAAAATCCCATCTGGAATTGCCATGAGGAGAACTGGAAAAAATTGATCGACTTCTAGAGCCGTTCCTAGTCCTTCTAAGCAATTCTGGAGTGGAGTTCCACTGGCAGCAGTGTTCCTGAAGCCATAACAAGACAACCTATGTGTTTCATGCCACTCCAGTTACTATGGATCTCACCCTTGTCAGGCAATAGCCGTGGAACTATCTATAGCTGGTTTTAGAGATGTGGAGCCTTTTACTTCCACCTTATGAAAATAGTGGTGAGAATACCTTCCTCCTTTGCCTTAAGACAACTCCAACCATACCAGGAAATGTAACCAAAGCAAAGGGAGCAGAGTGAGCAAACTTAACCAATACTGTATGCAAGGTTCTGGAGACTGTTCTGACAATCTGTGCAAACTTTGTGCAAATCCTCTCAGTACGAATGAGCCCTTAGACCCTGGAGTTGGGTCCAAACCCCAAGCTTTCTAATTTTTTGATGCTGCTTAAGTTTGCAGATTTTGACTCACAGGACATTGTTCATAGCATGTTCTTGTCAAACAGACATTGCAACATTGTCCACGTGATATCACCTCCATCCCATTGTCAGCTGTGGCTTTTATTTACCTCAACGCAAAATGTCTCTTGCTAAAAAAATAAAATCAATTTAGTAAAAATAACCTGCTGCTTCTTGACAGCACGGGACCCTCTCCCCTTCATCTGAGATTCACTGAAGATTTAAGTTAGAAGAAACAACCTCTGCCCCAGACATCCAATGTAACTTCTACGCTAGAAATACAGTGTCTAGAGAAGAGACATCACGGACAGCAGAAGGATGCTAGACTCCTCTGCTATTTATCTTCTTAGCCGTTCTTTATTATTTCTTCTCAATATAAGAAGCCCCATCCAATAGCCATTGCTATCTGCTCTTGAGTCCATGTTCAGCGGCAAACTTAAGAAACTTAAATCACACTTACCGCCTCCATGCATCTGACATAAATAAGGAAAGCGCCATACATTCCCTAGTCCCACTGCATAAGAAATGCAGGCAAATACAAATTGGAAGGGGTTGTCCCACAGTGGCCTAGATTTGTCCATTTCTGCTCTTCAGCACTGGCCACAATAGAGCGTGCTTTGCCTTCAGGTGCTCTTCAAGCCCTGCTAGAGACACTGTGCCAACCAAGTCTAAGAAGAACTTGCTTGCCAATCACCATTCAAGCTTTTTAATTACTAATCTTATTAACAGGCACTTTGAGAAGTGGGAATGCCAGTTAGATAGACAGAGAGAGAGAGGGAAGAAAAAGAGAGAGAAAGAAAGAAAGCTGTAAAATAGACTTTCTGGACAACTACTTGTTTTCCACTAGCATTTCTGGGAAAGATCTGGGTTCTGATTGTTTAATTTTGCCCCATGCTGGTCTTGTGTTGAAAATATTTGAGTTTGCCTGAGATTACACTGCGACAGACCCATGGGGCTTTGGGAACTATCCGGACTTGTCAACATCTTGTGTTTAATTGTTTGTAAAAAAGAAGAAGGAGGAGGAAAGAAGGAAAGAAAAATTAAATACATACCACACAGTATGGGTTTGGGTTTGGGTTTATGCACTCAGCACTGTGCAAACATTTCATTTAATTTACAAATATCTTTACTGAGGTTGGGGAAAGGTTTCCCTGACATATTGAAAACATTCCCGTAGGGCGCTAAAAGAGACTTAAAGGAGAAAAGCACTGTAGGTTGCTGGATAAATAAGATTTTATTTTTTAGATCAGGTTAGGTCATGGCTTTCCGCACATCTTGTGAATTGGTTTATCTTTCAAGAAATGCCAAAGGCAGATGTAACGTTTGGACTGTGGAACTTGACTGACAAATTGGCTTAGTGTTTGCCAAAAAGTTTAATTATTTAATTACTTTATTTATTTGTTTATTCATTTATAGCATAACGCATAAATTTTCTCAGCTTTATGTGTGAATGATCTTTAGGCACTTTCCAGGCCAAGATCAGAAATTGCCTCAGTTCACATTTAACTCATTGTCATTCAGCTTGATTTTGAAAGTGTGAAAACGCATAGGCAGCATTTTCACTGCTTTGCTTCATGGGACCAGGCTTTGGAGCTCCCAGAGACCACTTCAGAGCCGTCTCCCATGCCTTCCTATGGGAGACATCCTCAGTGCAGACAGATAGATTTTCCAGCCTGGAGAGTGCAGCATGACACCATTACACTGTACTCCTAAGAATTGGCCAATTCTGGGTACTATGTGGAAAAAGCATGAGATAAATTCATGGAGGACAAGGTATATCAGTGGTTACTTGAATGGATGTCTAGGTACTGCTTCCAGGTGGAGAGATAAGCAAGATGCCTTGCAAAGCCATTTGCAGGGAAGTTGAGAGCAGGTGAAGGTTTTGCCTTCTGCTTGAGATGCACAGAAGCAATTGGTGGCCCACTGTGTGAGACAGGATGCTGGACTAGCCCGATCCCGACTGGCCTTACTTGGAGTACATCAATATGTGATATCTGAAAACAGTAAAAGATTTCACATCATCCTATTATAACTCACCATGACAAAAATGCAAACTTCAGAGTGTATGTAGAAGGGCTCATCTTTTCAAGATTGGTCAAAGCAAATAGTATGATCAGACTATAAAAGAGCTATCTGGCCAGGAGGGCATGGTCCTGGATCTATGGATTTTGTACTTGGTGTGCCACTGCTTTCACATCTTATGGGCTCTGTGCATGCATACTGTTCCCTGCCCATGGTCCCAATGCAAGATATACAGTCCAATCAATCACATAGTCCTTTTGGGGGGAAGTGAGAAAACACATGCCCGGCTGGCTGGAGCAGCTGGGCCAATATGTGCTAGCTTTTTCATTCATTTGCTATTCCCCTAGTCCTAATTGGCTTGATGGGAGCCCAGGGCAACCTGGGGCCCACTTGAGTGCCCCTAAACTGTGGTCTTGCACTCAGAGGTCCAAGGATAACAAGCACTGCTGGAAAACATTTTGAACTGCTTCATTAACATAAGAACATAAGAGAAGCCCTGCTGGATCAGGCCACAGCCCATCTAGTCCAGCATCCTGTCGCACACAGTGGGCCACCAAATGCTCATGGGCCTCTCAAGCAGAGACAAGGACGAACCTTCACCTGCTCTTG
The DNA here is from genome assembly GCA_023333525.1 of Aspidoscelis tigris stejnegeri. Lineage (NCBI taxonomy): Eukaryota > Metazoa > Chordata > Lepidosauria > Squamata > Teiidae > Aspidoscelis > Aspidoscelis tigris. Next base: position 23,118,918 of record JALMGA010000008.1, read on the forward strand.
AATCCAGCAAATGGCTTTAGAAGCACCCCGGTTCCCCTCCCTCCCCCAGCCTGAAAGATGCACCTAGGCATTCATTCTAGTCACCATTGATACATCTGTCATCCATAAATTTCATTAGTCATTATCCATTTGTACATGAAGCCTCATATGTCCCAACTCTAACTATGGACTGTTTCTAGACCCAACGGGCAATTTCTGATCAACTTCCTCAAGGGACATCATTAAACTTTCCCCATTTTCCTTATTAACTCACAGGACACATCACACACTGTAGTTTGCACAGATACTTCCAAATATCTCATCTATATTAACAAGGTGTTTTGCATTTATCCTCATTAAATCCATAAATATCTCTTTGTGTTCTTCAGGTAATATCCCCAGCCTTGTGCAGGTCCTGGTTCAGGAATGTAGAAGCACTGGAATCAGTGGGTGACAATTTAACAGTGATCTTTGAAGTCCACAGCATAGTAGCAAATTGCTCTTTTGCTGGAACCACTCCAGATCAGTTAAAACAGCCCTATGGTGGGGGAAGCATCTTGCTTCCGTTGACCACATGCCACTAGATGCTATTGAAAGGGTTGCCATATGACACAATTCCTATACAGTTATAAGAGTTAGGTACAAAATTTCAATATGGGCACCTCATAATACAGGCAGTTACACCTTGAATTTGTTTTTCTGTACAACTGTTAACATAAGATATAGGAACCCTGACCTATGTTCTGGATGACGACCCAAGTTATGACCAGTTAATAAATGATAGAAAATTTTAAAGATAAGAATGCTGCTAGATTGTTTGTTAATTGGTCAAGCTTTTGCCTGAATGGAACATCAAATAAAGCAATGGACAATAATTAAACATTTATGTGGGCCGCATAGGTTACAATGTTGTTTAGATTAACTGCTCATCGACACAACAGTCAGTGCCACAGTCTTCTAAGGAAGATCTGATAAGGCAAGAATAAGGGAAGAACACAAATATTCAGCTTGCCAATGTGAAGATAGTGGCATGCTTGATACCACTTGGTTGTAGATGTCTCTTGGTGACCATATGGATCGACGTCCGCTAGACTCACCAGTCTTCTACAATCTTTCATGGATCTGCCAGGGTGGTTTTCATTGTCCTTATAACTGAGTTTATCCATCTACTAGTTGACTTCTCCTCCTCCTCCTCTCCTTAACATCAGTGTCTTTCAGTGAATTTGGTCATGTTATGGCTTTCACTTTTGCACCGAATGCTCTGCCCCCTGCCCTGGATCACAACCCTGTGGATACAGCCTTGGTCTTCTCTGAAACACAAGTGTTGTGCTACACATCGCCGTTCTCAGATCCAACATTTTAGTGTACAATTGGGAAGCAACATGTCAGCTCATGGCAGAATAGAACCAACAGTAATAGGATTTTGTTGGTGTCGTCCTGCTGAGGAGGGTGGATGAGTGCTTTTGTGTACTTTATTTTTTTCTTCTTATTGTGACCCACCCTGGGATCTTTTGGCAGAGGGTGGGATATAAATTCTTAAAACAAAAATAGCTTAGGGTCTACAAAAAATTGCCAGCTTTGATATTTAAAATTTCCCTGATATTGGAAGCACAGTCCATAATGGATATCACACCAAAAGCTCTATGGCTAAAACCATGTATTTGTAATTTTGATAAAGTCAAAAATGTATACTAATTAATTCGTATGCATGCTTAATTTCCCTTCAGGGAGTTTGAAGTATGTTTTTTGTAAGTGAAAAACAATGAAAATTATATGATATTCTTCTGGAACTACAATGATACATATTAATGGAGAAATGCCTGCTGCTAGTGGTGGGTATGATCATCCCATACACTACACAGTTTTTTAGTTGCTACAGATAAGGACGAAGGACAAAACTATTGACTGTAGAAAAGAAGGATTAAGTTTAGGCCTCTATTAAATAAGCCAACTGCGCTGCAGGGATAAAATAAAACTATTACAAGTTTTTCAAGATTACATTAACATGCCACTAAGTTACATGTGTTGGAGTGAGGCTGTAGTAGTGGGTTGTTTGTCCCATTGCAAATTGCGTTTGGTGACCAACAAAGTCTCACTGGTTTCTGAAGGAGAGGTAGGCTGGACCTGCAAGGTGCCATTCGATGGAGGTCTTCAAGCAGAAACTGGACGGCCATCTGTCTGAGATGGTTTAGGAGATCCTGCCTTGAGCAGGGGGTTGGACTCGATGACCCAGGAGGTCCCCTCCAACTCTACCATTCTATGATTCTATGATTCACTTTGAACGTGCAGTGAGAGGGCACTGTCTGTACAACACCAACCCTGCACTGTGCCTTGTTTGTAAGAAGAATGCAGCATCTGCACAGACGGCACGTTCTAGCCCTGCCATGTCGCCATTAGCGCGGTTGTGGCACTTTAGGACAAACTGACTGGAAGAGCTTAAAGAGCCTGTCAAAGATTCCCTGCCTTGTGGTGATGAGCCAGTCTGGTCTTGTGGTTAGGGAGGGAGCCAGGCTTTTATCTGGGAATACCGGATTTGATTCCGCACCCCTCCATGAAGCTAGCTGGGTGATCTTCGGCTAGTCACAGTTCTCTTCTGAGCTCTCACAGCCCCACCTACCTCGCAGGGTGTTCTGTTGTGAGGAGAATAGAAAGTTTTATCAGCCGCTTTGAGTGCCCTTAAATGAGTGAGAAAAGTGGGGTAGAAAAGTCAACTCCTCTTCTTCTTCACCCCTCACTGGCATTCCTGGGTTCAAAGATGATATTTGATCTTGACAGTTGAGGGCATGTGGCATGCAGAGAATAGATTCGCATAATGAATAACACTACATTTGTAGTTTTATCCTCAATGTGAAATGGGAGACGTACTACAGTTATAACACTTCTCCCCTATTTATGGAAATTCTGCCTTAGTTTTCTGAGCAAAGACTTTATGCAATGTAGGAAGATATGTGTTTACAATGACGATGATAGAATAACATGACAACAAATACAATCTAACTTATAACACTTTTATGTCGAGTTTTAGACAGATAGAACCTCCTGGACCTTTCAATATAATCCTGTACTACTACCAAGTTCATAAATTACCAACTGCTGAATTCAGATTTGTGTCCTGCTATGCTGGTTGTTGATTCTGTCATTGTTAACAAAGGCAATAGAAAACAGCTAAATGTTTACCCTGGCTGAAAAAATATGTTCCATTTCATAAGCACAGAAAACTGTTTGTTCGTAGAAATGCATCCTGTTTACATTTCCTGAGGTGCAAGCAAGGAAGGAATCTCTCCTTTACAAATCAGTTCAAGATTAATACTAATATGTATCACATCCTCCTAAAAACAAGGAATTATTCAATTTTACACGTGCCTGCTCTACCCTTCATTTGTACCTTAATATTAGATGGTTCTCTAGTTCTGAATTATTTAATGTATGTTGCGTATTGCATTTCCATTTTATGTTTGCTACGATACAGGCTGTTCTTTCCAACACTAGAATTTACCATCTTTCAAATTCCTGATAGCAGAAATGAGAAACTTTATTAGTCTAGGTTCTAGACATTTCCTACCTTTGGGTCTGAAGTACTGAGCTTTATTATGACAGAGACATTTTGGGAAAAAGTTAATACTACTTACTTTTGCTTTCTCCTCTATTATTTGTCCTGTCACTATCACCTGCTTGAACATAAATACAAAACTCAAGAATGTATTGTTAGACCCAGCTATCTTGTAAAGAAAAAGGTCAAGGAGTCATAGAGATAAGCTATATTCTACACTTTTAAGGCTATAACGTTGTTGTTAGAGTTAGGCTGTATTTTTTTTAAAATTAAATCCAGTCATGATGTGAGTCCAGTTTTACTCCCACAGCATCCATTAGGGACTCCTGAAGCAAAGGTCCCAAGATTTACTATGTCCAGGAACAATTTTCCTCTTGTATTTTCACTACTGAGGTTGCGGAAAATGCTGAGCTTCTATGAAGCTTAGCCAGAGCTACCGTATTTACCACCCATGTTCTTTCCCATTCAAGATGTGACGCTTGTCTTTCTTTTCCACAGTACTGTGGCCAGATACAAAAGAGGACAGGGCTCTTGCATCTTTAAGAGAGGATTTCTGAAAAGACCCTTTTTGGTGACAAATGGATTATCATTCCTACTGGATCACAAGGCTTTTCAGTCAAGCCTATAATGTAATTTTCTGCAAGAGAATGAAGACTGATTAAGTCTCTTGCACCAATAGTAAATGCATTTAGCTCCTTCTAGATTCCCTTCCTGTTCCTTAATTTTCCATGTTTCACCCTGACTCTGTGCCCCTTGGAGAATTACCAAAAAGGGAAGTGGAACAGATTTAAGATTTTTTTAAATAATGCACATAAAGTAATAATTAATGAGATGCTATATCTGTTTTATGACCACTGATGTTTGTCATCCTAAGCCTTTTCCATAAGGTGTTACAGTCTAAAAAGGACAATTCTACAAATAAATGGTTCAAATGTATTAAATATTAGTAGATACAGACACAAGAACAATAGACAAAGGCCCCTTTGAAGGATCTTTTGCTTTAAAAAGAAGTCACATATTCAAAGTAAGAGTTTGTTAAACATCTTAATTAAGGATTTGATAATGGAATATAGAACCCAAAGCTAGACTGAAAATTAGTCAGGAGTGCTACATTCTCTTAGTTCACTTCTAAATACCGGCTTTCATAAATTCTGCCAAAATATTTATCTACTGTGTAGATAACATCAAGATAGAATTCAAAACAATGGCTAATCCATATAATCCAATCAATTCAATGCCAATAACTGCTTGAAAAATGTTCAGAGGTGACCTCTGCTATTAATTGGCTTACATTTCTAATCCTGTGGTGCATGAATTACTACCAAATAAGACAGAATAAGCTCAAATATATAGACACAAATATAAATTTAATAAAGAATTAACATTTAAATATCAACTCTTCCTCTTTCTACTCACAAAGACTTGTTTTTTTTAATGCAGGAACTACTTTGGAAACAGCTGATAGTACTATTTGTAATAATAGCTGCTTTTAACAAGCCAATGTACAGCTTTAGATTATTTTCCCCCAGTTTCTTGTATTTTTGTTACTGGTGAATCACAAATTGCAGAAAACTCGTTCAGCTTGTTTATTACATCTATTTGAAGAACAAAATGTTTAATGTTTGCAATTTTGTTTAAAATAAAAATAAATCTTACTAGAATTGGTTAATAAATTAATGTCTGCAGTTTTATACACAACATATAAGGTGTATAAGCTAACTATTCAATATAGGCATTCAACACAGAAATAATACTGTGTCCTTGCTCTCAATTCTGGTTTGGCTTTCTAACTTTTTTTTTGGGGGGGGGAATCTATCTATAGTATAAATTGGAACATAGTGAAAATATAAATCTCTTGTTTTCAAAATTTTCTGCAGTTTCCTTTTGTGGCAGTTTCTTCACCCAACAACTACTTTGACAGCTTAATCATCTGGTTCATATCTGTAAAAAAAGGAGGCAAGGAAACACATTAGAAATTTACCTAAAATTCTTTTGAATAGATTACCTAAAAACAAAAAGCAGAATATTAAATGAATGTGCTTCTAATAAGAGTGTTGACAATGTCCTAAATACTTTATCATTTTAATAGATCTTAGGTTTTATAAATAAAATTTAAGAAGTAACATCTCAAATTCCAATATTGCCTGTTGGTTAACTAGTTTCCAGCAGCTCAGCTGGGAAGGCGGTTAATTTTGGTGAACTCTTGTTCCTCATTTATATGACCTCTGCCTCCATAAATCTATTTAGGAGAAATGCTACATGGAGCTGTTAGCCAGAAGGATGATCAAGAATGTCTGAAGCTGAGGAGGCGTATGTAGGAGAAATTTATGAGGTGAATGACCATTATTGGTTGTTAGCCAGAGTGCCACTGGGATATAACCTATTATAGATTCTGCTGGTAACCATCTGAGAATACAACAGTCCCCATTCTGCTAATCGCTTCCCTTCCTTCACTCAGCTACACTGTAAAACATCCTTAAACTGCTCATTTCAGTTCCGAATCATAGTATGATTTTAATGGAACTGCACTGAAACAGATTTGTACTTCAGACATCTACAGAAACCTTCAAGGTTTTCTCATCTCCCCAATAGATTTCTCTTTTTATACAGAATTAGGGAGAAACAGAAAAGTATTGGGTTAATATTAGCAGGCGTCTGTGACGAATTCTGAATGTCCAAGGTGATTTTGTACTAAAATGTATACCTGAAACAGTAGTTACTGCAGTTAGCCGCTTCATCAGCCCCCAGCTGTGGTCTATCTGATACAGAGTGGATTTGTTTTCTATGTGCAATATTTGATATTTTTGTTGCTATTGTTTAAATCATTCAGACTTCAGGGTGAAAAGCAGTATAGAAATGTAAATAAACAAATCAGGAAAATAACCTTTGAAGCTGAATGGAGCAAAAATTATCATCAAAGAAGTCCCACTCACTTTGAAAGCTTCTTTCGTAGCTCCTTTATCTGCTCATTCTTCTTGGAGAGAATCTCCTTCATGTTGCGGTAAGCAGTAGTTTGTTGGAACTTCTTCTCCAATTCCTGGTCATGGAGAATAAAAAGAAAACAGAAACAAAATATATAATAATACTCCCAACTTCAAACATGCTCAAATCAGTAGTATTTCAATTTACCAGATATCTGTATGACAAAACATTTTAACAAACAGTAGTTTTGAATGTTTAAATTTATAAATACTTCTTGTTAATTTAGTAAAATGGAAGGAGAGAAATGAAATTTGCAGAACTTCATACAATTTTACACATTGAGAAATATATCTCACTAAGCTCCCATAAAGTCCAGGATGGGGCTGAAGCCTTCATTGCCTTTGGTCTTTTCACTTTCTATTAACTCCCTTACTTTACACAACAAGTATGGACTCCCAGGCATTCAATATTCCGAAATGACTCCAAAGTCACTCTGAAGAGATCGGCAAACACTTTGGAGAGGCTCTGGAGCTGTCAGCGCAGTCCATTCGCTATTAGCGCAGACCGTGTGGACTTCCCTCCGAAGCAATCGGCAAAGACTTCGGAGTCTCGCCACCGGTCTCACTGAAGATCAGCGCAGACTTCAGAGGTGCCCCGGAGCGATTTCCCGCTGACATTGCGGGCCCTCTGGGGCTGTCTTGTGCTGACTCTGGAGACGTTTCGAAGGGACTCCAGAGCGGCTTTGAAGTTTATGCTGGTCTCTTTGGAGGGACTTCGGAGAGTGCGCCCCCTGTCTCCCAAAACACCTGGGGTGACAGACAGACCCCTTGGGGGTCAATCCGGATTCCCCACATGGGTGCAAAGGTGTTTCCACGGCAGGGAGGAATGTACCCATTCCTTAGATCCAGATCTTCTTAGATCCGGATCTAAGGAGCGCGGTGGAAAAACACCCTTTAATTCCCTGGTCTGTACAAACCAAGGCAACATCTGAATGAAGAAAGCATTCAAGGTGTCCTTTACAAATATCACCTAGGGACTCTAATAGTCTTCTTCATTATCCTTCACAAGGAGCTCACCCACTTTATCTATTCCTTATATTAATGGGTTTTTAAAAAACAGACATATAGTTTGGCAACAGAATAAAAAAGCAAACCTTTTCAGTCATAGCCAACTGCTCTTGAACCTTGAGAAGTTCATGTTTTGTTGTCACCAGATTCTCTTCTAATGATTTTTGGCTTGCAGCACTGTCTTGTAGAGTCTTTTCCAACTGGCACTTCATATCAGTCATAGTGTTTTCTAATTCACTAATATCCTGAGTTGGGTTAAGCTATATTTTAAAAAGATTTAATGAAAGGAAAAACATGTGGTTACAGGCAACGACAAGCTACCAATCTAAGAGACTAAGGTTCCAGATGTAAAACACCAACAGTGAATTTCAGGGGTGGCAGGCAAATCAAATCAGTGTGTAGCCTGGCCATGTTTTTTTGACTGATACTTCTATTCTGCCCCATACTCAAAGGTCTCAGATTGTTCTGAACCCAGTTTTGGTCTACTATGGTTCAGGATTGGTCTCAGCACATCAAACGTGCTATGTCCATCAACGCTGGGCATCTCCTTGACTATCTCACCATTTCTCCTTCGCGATTCACTGTTGATGAACTCCCTCTCATATTAACACTGAGTCTGAATTTCATCATAATCAAAATGGAAAGAGGAAAACACTCTTAATTTATTTTTTGCATGCAGTTTAGAAAGAATTACACAGTATTCTTGGTAGATACAATTAATCAGGAAAGTTTTAAGAAGCTACTAATGTGCAATTGTAAAATCACTTGTATTAGGTGAGAGAAATTTGGACCTTTCTGCCCACAGATCTGTCTCACAACTAAGCATTTACTACATACATATTGCTTTGTGGGGAAATACTATTATGAATTATGTAATATTAAAATACTCTAAATTTTCAGTGTTTATAGAAGGGATAGAAGACTATCCTGCTTTTGGGTGAGACTGTTCTGACCTAAGTAGTTCTGTAGCATGCTGGCAATTTCTAACTGCTGCTTAATCTCTGTAGCCAAGTAGACAGTAGTAAAAACTAGTCCCAATCCACCTTGTCTGGGCACATTTAAAATAAGGATTTGTACCCGAAGTAACAATACTTTTCCATGTTAGCACAGGGTTCTAATAGTTTACATGGACTTTTTTTTAAAAATGAAATATTGTCTAAATGTTTATTTCATTTATTTATTTTGGATATATATTTATATCACATCCAATTAAAATATAATCTGAAAGCTGGTGACACAACATGGATTATAAAAACAAAATCATAGTAGTTATATAAAAATGTTATTAAAATAAAAAATGGGACAAACAAACAAACATTTCACTCTGGAAAGACCTGAGTAAAAGCCCAAGTCTTCAACTGGTTCCTAAAATCCAAAATTATAATATTACCTTTTGATCTCCTTGAGCAATCTGTAGATTTCGCAGAGCCTTCTCTAACTTTGATTTTTCATCTAGTGCACTGGTAGCCTTTAAAAGATTTGAAATTTTTTTAAAAAATGTATGTTTTTAGAATGATAAATGACTTACCATTCTCTTGGAATACATATATCAAAACACCAGACTTACCTGCATTTCTATAGTCTTTAATCTACTCTTCAGCTTTTCATTTTCTTCTTGGAGTCTTACAATTTCCTAGGGGCAAATAAAAAATCAGCTTGATCTTGACACAGTCCTCTCTATCTTTAACTTTATCAAGAGAGTTGTAAAGATTAACATGAATAAAGCATCTTCCACCTCATGGTTGGCCACCTGGTTTCAGCTCCTGCACACTTCTAGAAGCCTAAGGAACTGTCGCAACGCCATACTGTTGCGGAGACACAAGCTATATAGAAATGGAGACAAATTCACATATACGCAATCTGCACTGCAACCCTCTGCCAAGAACTGTTCACCTTATAATCTCATGAACATCCATAACTTGTAGATAACAATGGTTATCGATGGTTACTAGAATGGATGCCTAGAGGAACGGCAGAATGCTTCTAAAGGCCATTTGCAGGGAGTTGAGAGCAGGTGAAGGTTTTGCCTTTGTCTTTTGCTTGTGATGCTCAGGAGCAATTGTTGGGCCACTGTGTGAGGTAGAATACTGAACTAGATAGGTTGTGGCTTGATCCAGAAGGGCTCCTCTTATATTGTTATGTTTTAACCAACTTTACTCACAAAGACTGGGGTTACACCCTACCATTTTCATCCGTGTCAGGAAAGCAGCCGTATCCAAGCCGTTTTCAGCCTGGAATGGCTTGGTTACACCTTCTTGCTGCTGCAGCTGGTAATCCTCAGCTGGCGAGGGAGCAGGGAAATGCTGTGCTTGACAGGGAGGCATTCTGAGAGGGTAAAGCGGGGATGAGGTGACAGGTGGGGCAGCAGGAGGGAGACTGGGGCGGGGCAGCAATGATGTGGTGGGGAAAGTCAGGGCAAGAAGGAGGGGTGGGTGAAGGGGAGATCATTGCAACAGCAGTGGTGACAGGGAAATGAAATCAAGGCAAGAGGAAGGTGCGGGAAGGCAAATCCGGGAACAGAGAAAGGAAGTCAAGGCAAGGGGGGTGAGGGACGGAGACTGTGATGAGATGACAGAGGAAGGACTGTCATGGTAAGGGGGAGGGGGGTTATTCAGAGCAGAGGTTTGCATAGGTATCATTTTCTGGGCAGTCAGGGAGCTGAATGGTGGCCTCCTGGAAGGGGATTAAAATTTTAATGCTGTGTTGGCCCAAATGAAGGAAAACCCAAAGACAGGAAGGAAAATCCAGAAAAAAAACTTGGCATTTAAAGATGCAGCTAAATGGGTTGGAATTTGGGCTAAAGATGGATTAAAGTAAAGGTGTAACCGCAGCCAAACATATCCTTCCATCCTCTAAACTCACACTATACTAGAACCTTCTTCTTCTTCTCTTTCACAGATTCACCCAACCAATTAAAGGATCGGTTTAACCAAGCTCACTGATTGAGAGAGGTGTATCTTTCTGGGAAACTCGGCTGGGTAAGGAACATTCCTCTTCTCTCTTCCATGAGCAGACTATCCCCAGTAGAAGAATTGCATTGTAACATACAAAACAAAAACCTGTCTTCAAACCTAATGCAGTGGAGGGAGCAATTTAGGAAAGGAGGTAAAAAGAGAGCCATGGCTGTAAGCCTTCCCTCAGAAATAGGAACACCAGTACATACCGTGAGGTGGTGTTCTAGAAGACGGAGAGAGAAGGAATGCCTACTGATGGGTGTGTCTTCAAGTACTTCTGCTGGAAGCGACAGATGGTGCACCAGACTATAAAAGCTAGTGCCCCCTTCTCAGAACCCCAGTCCTTCTGGAGCAAATAAAGGATAAGACCAGAGACTGAATATTTCATTATTTAACTTTTATTAATGTTGGTTTGTAAATTGCACCTTAACTCAGGTGTTAACACATTCACAAATACCACTCCCTAGTCAAGGGAGGGCCAGCATTCCTTCTCTCTCTGTCTTCTAGAACACAACCTCATGGTAAGTACCGGTGTTTCTTTCTCGGAAGACGGAGCTGAGAAGGAATGCCTACTGATGGGATGTACCCAAGATGAGGATTTTTTGGAAGGAAGACGTACCACAAATGTGTGGTAAGATCCTAATCCCAAAGGCTGCTTTGGCAGACCTAAACATGTCCATTTTATAATGGCATGTAACAGTGGACGGGGCCGAGCACATAAGCTGCCTTACATATTTCGTCCCAGGATGCCCTGTCGTAAAAAGCCGCCGAGATAGCAGCCGAGCGTATAGAATGAGCCCAAATGTTCTTAGGAGGTTCTTTTCCCAAGACCTTGTAGGCTGATTGAACACAGCTCACTACAGCCATGAGGCTATGGCTTTGGGGGAGGCCCTCTCCCCTTTTTTGCAGGGGTGGAAGAGAATGAATAACGAGTTGGATTTCCTGATGATGGCTCTGTCATTGTAGATGATGGTTATTCGGGCTCTAGGAGGAGCTGAACCTCAAGACTAGGGCAGGATGGTGTTCCTGAGGCCAGCGCCTTACCAGTCAGGCAAATGAAGAATTGTTTAAAGGCTGAACCTCCTCCAAACAAGGGGGGTGACAGAGACAGAGCAGCAGATCAGCTGGCAGAGAGCTGTCAATACTGGGAGCTCTGTCGTGAATCAGATCCGTAATGGATCGATCTGTTAGATCGGAGCCTAGGCCTTCAGGCCCTAAGTCCATTCATCAAGAAGGAGTCTTCACTACCCTGCAGAAGTGACAGAAGGACTGGGGTTCTGAGTAGGGGGCACTAGCTTTTATAGTCTGGTGCGCCTCTGTTCCTTCCTGAAGAAGTAGTCAAAGAATCAGTAGGCGTTCCTTCTCAGCACCATCTTCTGGGAATGCCTTAATTTTACCTGCTACAATTAGGCCTGGAAGAAAACTTCTGTGGTAATTAATAGAAGACCTTTTCAAAAGCAATAGTGGCACAGCTAGTGATATTCATAAAAGAGGCGTAATAAGGTGACGAGAACAAGCCTCAAAAGTAATGGATGACTTTTTCCAAATTTCATTATCCTACAGGGACAGCCACATCAGGGATAATTATAGCAGAAAAGAGCTTTTCTTTCCCTCTGTGACCCAACTGCCATTTGGCGTACAGGGGGACCTATGACAGGAACAAACATGGTCACAGGTCAGAAATAACTGCAGAAATATCTATATACACCAAAGGCAGTTTTGCTCTGACAGATTTTATTTGTGGCTTATTTGAATATTCAAAGTTCATATAATATAGACAGAAAAACACATTCCTAATAGAGTGAATTTATTATCAGCTTTCATTGCCCAACATGTGGCCTTAGACTCTTCTTCAACAATACACGTGCCTTATTAAAATAAAGCTGAAAGAGAAATTACTGTTCTGGATTACAAAATATGAAGCAATACACAGTGGGAATGGATTGAATTAATAAAAAGCTCCCAGAACTATAATAAAGCGGTACCTTGTTTAGCAATTCTGATGCTCCTTCATGCAATGGAGTGAGCTTAGGCCTCACCGCCTCTGGATTAGGCTACAGTAGTCACAGATGTGTTAAAAATAAAAAGAATATGGGGTAAATACTTTGGTGTTTTCTGCTTCAGCCTTTGATTTTTCTGGCAGTATTACTCTGGTAAGGGTAATAAGCGAGAGCCATGTAATTGCTGGTTTTAACTGAGCCCTTCCTCACACCCTCTAACCATGCTAGGAGAATCAAAGAAATGGGTGTCTGAATCAGTGGTCAAATAGGGGGGACAAGCAGGATGCTTCTAAGACCATTTGCTGGGATTTGAAAGCAGGAGAAGGTTTGCCCTTGTCTCTGCTTGACATGCCCATGGGCAATGAGTGGGCTACTGTGTGCAACAGGATGCTGGACTAGAAGGGCTGTGGCCTGATTCAGCAGCCACTCTATGCTCCAAATGAGACATTCTAAAAGTCTCAGTTGGACAGAAGAGCTTAGGAAATATACACTTTCCTTTTTTCATCCTTCGGCCCATTAATGCCTTGGGTAATCTCTCTGATCACTGTTTAAGACCTTGTTAAACAACTATATCTAGGGCAAGCAACCCCTCCTTCCTCCCCATACTGTCACAAGATCACAGAACTTTATTTGCTGCAGGCTTGGATTTCTATTGCTTCATCAAGCCTACTGACCATGTGAAGAATCATCTCTGTTCTACCCAGAATGGTCCTGTCTACACTTCTTTGGGTTAACTGACTGGTCTCTACCCTGCAGAGTGCAGTGACAGTGATCCCTGCTGGAAATTCCCCTAATTTCTACAGCAGGTAAAAACAACACTAATATCTCACTCCTTGTACTGCACCAAAAACAAGACAACATAGGAAATGCCTGCTTTCCTGATTCAAGGGAGGCGACTCTCATACTGTGCTTAGCAAGAATCCTCACGGGAGATACAGATGAGTAAACAAGTGGAAGCCTGGAAATTATATAGGGACAATCATAAGCACATTTCCAGTCTAATAGAGTCTCATTATGATGAGAATCCCTGATTTAAGCAATAACATTCTGTCTTGTCTCCTTTCTCCATGACATAGTCATAAAAACTGTACATTCTTATTTAGCAATCACTTTGCCACAATTTTAAAATGGACACATACCTTCTTATTTGAAGATGTAAATTCTGACTTTTCAAATTCAGCTACCTGCTCTAGTAAATCCCTTGAAAAATGCAAAAACATATTAGGTTCTTCTACTGATGATCAACAAATTAGGTAGGGTTAGCCCTGCTTTCATTCTCTCTCTTTTTTTTGTGTGTGTGGACAACTCTCCTTAAGAAATACAGCCACGTTAAAAAGATAAAACAACTTAGCAGAAAGCATGATTACAGTCTTAAATTGAGTTCAATTCCTACTGATAATATAAACGTGCCCACGCAGTTTTCTTGGCAACAATCTAGAAGAGGATTGTCATGCTTCCTCTGTGGAGATACCAAGGACTTTCTAGACCTGGACCTTCTGCAGGCAAAGTAAATGCTCTACTACTATGCTATCAAGCTGCAATAGTGGAGACAATAATTATGTGTATTAGAGAAACTTTTATAATATTAGTAAATTTAAATATGAAGGTTACTTTTAATGAGAAAACTTACCTGTTTTCTAGTTCAGATATATCAGTCTGCAGTTTGAGATACCACTTCTCTGCCTGGGAAAAAATCTGGCGCAAAAGCAGCACGTTGGTGTATGCTGTATTAATAAGTTCTGATTCCACCTCACTGTGTACAACGGTCTGTAAGCCATCCAGTATATCTGTCACTTCATCAATAGTGAAGGTTTCTTCAACCAGTCTGAAATGTTTATTGCAACAGTTCATTACAACAACTGTGTCAGTAATCCAAAATAAAATAATTACAGTTAAAACAGTTGTGACCATGTTTACAGTGGAATGATTAGATGCTAATATTTTGACTAGAATTTAAATAACACTTCTCAAACACTTCAGCATAGATCCAGAGATTTTTATGTGAGAAAAGGGATGCAAGGAAGCAATTCTTCATCTTTCATGGGGCTGGTGCTTGCAGTGTGAATGCTAGTCACTGTCCCTGAACTTAACTGCCCACGGCAGTTAAGTACAAAAAAGCTCTAGGCTTGTATGCTGTTAAAGGTTCAATAATAAGAACAGCTCCTCTGTTGATCTGCCCAGAAATGAATAAATATAGAAGCAGATGACCTAAGGGACTTTCAGAGTTAAAAGTTCCAACTCACAGATGATGTATGACATGAAAAAGGTTCTTAACGTATAACTCCACTGTTATATTTAGAACAGTGGTTCAGATTTAGGTCTGTTCATACAATGTTGATGGAACATTAGCACTGTGTCAGATTATATATAAGGGTTCTGTTGTTATTTAGTGATGTGTGAATGCACTTTGCATACAGTCAGATGCAATGCAGGCCTTTAATGAGTCCACCTCATTTAAAGTTATAGTAATAAAAAAGCGAACAAAGATGAAGGAGAAAATCATATTCATACCAAATGCTTCTGCCATGGTGACTGGCTTCCTTGTTCCTTCTTGTATAGAATAAATCAAATGCTGTTTGATCATATTAAAGATTGCATACATTCTTTTTATTAAAAAATACCTTTTTAAAAACGTGAAATCAGCTAGTGCAATCGGTTGAACTTTCCAAAGTCATTTATTTCAAAGATTAACTCTAAAGGGAGGAAAAGCTTTTAACTGAAATAAACTTTGTTAAAAGTTTGTGAATCACCCTTATTCATAAAGTCACTTGTCCTCTGGCATACTTCATCTGCGTGCAGGGACTGGACAACTTTTAGAGCAGTGGTTCTCCACCTGGGGGTCGGGACCCCTTTGGGGGTCGAACTACCCTTTCAGAGGGGTCGCGACGAGTCTCCCACTGCCCTTCCCTCCTACCTCCCAGCTGCTCCACCCCTGTGGTTGGGGGTCTCCACAACATGAGGAACTCCATTAAGGGGTCACGGCATTAGGAAGGTTGAGAACCACTGTTTTAGAGCAATAACTAATTTAAAGGGATTGGGCTTACTATTAAAGACGAGGGAATTCAGGAATTCTTTCTTTGCTGTCTGTCTAAGTACAGCTGCTCTTAGGAGGCAGGCCATGAAAATTCCTTTTTAATTGAGAACAGAATTGCACAGTGGGAATGACTCTACATAGCCATTCTATTCCAATTAGAAAAACCAGAACTAGGCCAATGAAGACAGCAAGGTATTTTATGTGTGCTTCTGCAAGGAGAAAGCCACAGATGGTTTATCTTCAACAAGTCATGTACCTGAAAAATCTTAGAAATTAACTAACACACAGGTTTCTTCAAAGGCTGGAGGCTTTACCTCTATCTCCGTGAGACCAATAAAACCCTCAGGGTGAATACTTTGGCCTAGTTCTCCACTCAACACAGTGAGGAGTGAGGTTGCTTTCAACGCATGCTGCTGCTTTAAAAGTGTAGAAAGCTGAACACAAAAATAGGACCACCTGATGTTCAGACTATTTCACTTTCTCCAGGGATTTTAAGAAAAATTACTAATGATGTATTTTCTGTGTTTGTATTAATATTGTTCCATCTTCATACCTGCTATCCTTCAGATCCTGAAAACAAGAGTCTACTGTTTTGAGGCGTAGGCCGCGTTTGGAACGTGCAAATCGCATGTAGTTTATAACTTCGTTCTGATGGTGTTCGTTGAGACCCAATTCAGCCTGTTGAAGATAGTAAGGGGAAAAAAGTTTTAAAGTGTTGATAGCATGGACATTGTTAGCCATCGTATTCGACTGGACAGGCCTTCCGTACTGTGGAAAAAGTGTTTTATGGGTTTGCTTCTATGTGATAGTATTTGGCATACCACATCATAATATTTGGGAAATGGTACAGGAAGTATTAGCTCTGTCTCACATCTTTTATGCCAGTGGCTTCAGAAACCAATTCTTCCTCTCTCCCTTCAGCTGCGTTCCTATGGGGGCTAAAATCTGGACTAGATTCGAACTCGGGAACCAGGAGCAGGAGCAGGAGCGGCATGGTGTGGCGTGGCACTTCCTTTCCGAGGCGATCCCGCTGTCTGAATGCGACGGTGGTTGTGTGTATGTGTGTGGGGGGGGCTTGCCGGATCAAGCTTGATCTGCTTCTGCATGTGCGCACAAGCAGATCAGCGGATCCGTAACTTGGAAGCATCGTGCTGCTCCTGCTGTTGCCCAGGCTGGACTCGCCATCGCCGCCGCATTCAGATAGCGGGATTGCCTCTCCATCTGCAACTGCCAGGTCCAAAAAGGGAAAACTGAAATGCGTGCTCAGCGCTGTTCCCGCAACCCGCACAGACCCGGACCAGAATTTGGTTGTTCTCAGACCAGAATAATCTGGAAACGCACTAAGTGGGAACGCACCCCAAGTCTCTTCAGAGGAACAACTGGTTATGAATGTCATAGTTACACAAGATAGATGTTCTCTGATATGTACATCTAGCCCTTGGTAAATGGTAAGGGTTGTTTCCTACAAGCCACTGTTTAGCACAAAACTGTGTTACAAAAATAATTGCTGTTTATGGAAGACTTGAAGTCAGGGGAACCATGCAAATTCACTCTACCAATGTAAGTCAATGACACTGCAGAGGGGAAGTCCAGACTACAATCTGTCAAGGGTGTTTGAAAGAAGATACTGAATCTAACAATGAAAGTCAATGATGCCTCAGAGGACATTATTAAATTTCTGGAACTGCATTAAACAAGTCACATTACATATTGCCAACCTTGGAAAAGCAAAACCATGCTGTAAAAGGTCCATGTTTTACAGGGAAAGTCACATTAAACAAAAATAAATGTATTATTGTCTTGGGTCGGAGTAAGGATGTCATTAAGTTATAACCAGCTCTTTTTCTTTTTCAGCTAGGTTAAGAGAAGCCAAAAACATGCAGACCCCGTGCTTTTAAGAGGGAACTGCACAAAATGAATAACAGAAACTCAGCCATGACCAAAAGTGTTGCTGGTGAGCAATTCATCCCTAGGAAGATGCTTTAACAAAATGACTGATTAAACCTTGCAGCCAGATTTTCATACACAACAGATAACCCTTCTGAGGAACCACCAATCCACAAATTTCTGAATGTTTACTTCTGAGGTCCCTCATTGCCAGATGACTGTACAGAGAAACCTTTTTTACTTCGAAAGCTGCAATTATCAACCTCCCTAAAAGAAAGCCTCCATAGGACTTGCTCCCTACCAAGGAAAGATTTCAGGCCTCCTTGCCCTTGGTGTGAAAACTGGACCAAATACTAGACAGTTTTAAGAAAGGGTTAGACAATTTCATTAAGAGCAGGTGTATCAGTGGTTGCTAGAACTGATGCCTAGGTGGTACTGCCTCAGGTAGGAAAGATAAGCAGGATGCCTCTGAAGGCCACTTGCAGGGAGTCAAGAGCAGCTGAAGGTTTTGTCTTTGTCTTCTGCTTAAGAAGCCCAGAAGCAATTGGTGGGCCACTGTGTGAGCAGGATGCTGAACTAGATGGGCTGTGGCCCGATGCAGCAGGATTCCTGTTATGTTCTTAGCTAAAATACAGAAACAGGAAAGTATTTTTTCATCCAATTGGTCACTGGTCTACGAAATTTATCACCAGGAATCCTTGGTTGCCTTCCAGGTTGAAGAGACAGGCAGGATGACTCTAAAGACCACTTGCAGAGAGTCAAGAGCAGGTGAAGGTTCTGCCCTTGCTTTCTACTTGAGAAGCCCAGAAGCAATTGATGGGCCACTGTATGGGACTAGATGGGCTGTGGCCTGATCCAGCAGAGCTCCTCTTATATTCTTATACTGTAAAAGCCAAAGCTATTGTGGAGGCATGTCCTGCCCAGAAGCTGCCTGGCACCATTTTCCTCCTAGTTCCCAACTACAGCTGGTTTTACATCTAAGGCTCCTTCTGGACAGAGCTGATTTGGCCCCAGTTATCCATGCTCTGGTAACTTCCAGACTGGATTATTGTAATGCACTCTACATGGGGCTGCCATGAATGCAGTTTGGAAGCTGCAGCTGTTGCAGATTGTCGCTGTTAGACTGTGTACTGGAACAGCTAGCTGGACACACATGACGCCGGTCTTAAAAGAGCTGCACGGGCTGCCGATGAGCCACCAAGCCCAATTCAAGGTACTAACTTTAACCTACCTAAATGACTTGGCCCCCAAATATCTAAAGGAACTCCTTTTCCCATATTGACCCACCCTATCTCAAGATCTGGAGAAGAAGAAGAATTGATTTTTCTACCCTGCTTTTTTCACCCATTTAAGGGGACTCAAAGTGGCTGACAAACCTTCTGTTCTCCCCACAACAGACACCCTGTGAGGTAGGTGGGGCTGTGAGCGCTCAAAAGAGAGCTGTGGCTACCCCAAGGTCACCCAGCTGGCTTGGTGGAGGAAGAAAAAGAGTTGGCTTTTCTACCCTGCTTTCTTCACCCATTTAAGGGGACTCAAAGCGGCTGACAAAGCTTTTCTATTCTTCTCCCCACAACAGACACCCTGTGACTAGCCCAAGGTCACCCAGCTGGCTTCATGGGGGAGGATAGACCAAGCCCGGTATTCCCAGATAAGAGTCCGGCTCCCTAACCACTAGACTAAACTGGAAGGAAAGCCCTCCTGATTATCCCACCACCCACCCTCAGTAGCAAAAGGGATGGGCACCCGGGGCTGGACCTTTTCAGTGGTGGCTCCCAGATTATGGAATAGTGTCCCTCCTGAGGTGTGTCAGGCACCTTCACTTTATGGCATGCATTTAAGAGAGCTGGGAAGACACTTTTAGGCCTGGCCTTTGGCTAAACAAGGACATGGCTTTCCTCCCTACATTCAGACACTGTTATGGTTTTTAATGCTCGCTTTATATGTTCACTGGTTTTTAATGCTGCAACCCGCCCTGAGACCTTTGGGTCTAGGGCGAGGTACAAAATTCAAGTAAATAAATAAATAAACTAGTTCCCAAACCATCTCCAACTTGCAGGAGCAGGCAGAAGCCTTGGGCGCTTCGGCCTCCTCCAGGGAGGGATCACGGCATTCGCTGGGCAGGAACTCTCGCTCCTCTTTCCCACAACCAAAGCAAGGAGCGTTAAAAGCGAGACGAGAAGGAACCCTCCGGATGCTCACCATAACGAACCACCGGGTGGCCCCCTTAGCGAGGAGGAGGACGGTTTACGGCGGGACGACGGTTGCCATGGGAACGAAACGGAAGCCTCGCGAGCGCCGCCTTCGAACTCGGGCCGGCCGTAACGGTAACCGCTAGGAATTCCATGCAGTCGGCGCGAAGAACCGTTCATGTGCGCATGCGCCTTGCGCGAGCGGACCGGGAGGAAACGGCCCCGGAGAGAAAGCTTCCGGGAGGTTTAAGGTTGAAGTCCGGACTCCGTGTGATATTTTCTCTCTCCCTCCCCTCCCCGCTCTTACGGGACTGTAACAGCTGTTCATAAGAACCGCAAAGAGAATGGGGTGTGTGTGTGTGTGAATCGGAATTGGGGGATGAATCCAATTCTTGTCACCGTTTGCCAACCGGATGATGGCCAAGGATTATGGGAGCTGTAGTCCACAATATTCCAATCCACACTCATGGGTTGGAGTAATACAGGGATTTAACTGCTGCTGCTTTTTTAAGTTTAAGAACGTGTAACTTACTTTTAATTAGATTTGCACAGAAGTGCGTTGGATTTTTTAAATGTTTCTTGCTACATTATTTATTTTTGCCTTTCCTTGCACGTGTAGCGGATATTAATTCATCCTCTCCTTTTTATGCTTGCAACAACTATTCTAGATTTTTAATAATGATGTCCCGCCTAGGTTGAATTTGATGAGCCTTCTGCTCCTAGTTTAAATCCTCTAACTCTTTAGTCCCCTCCTGCCCCCTTTTTACAAAAACTTAGTACCTACCTAAATCTGAGTAGGTGTCTCAGTACCTACTTAAATCTTATTTTTTTTTAACTGCTGTCCTTCTGACTCTATATTTAAAAGCCTTAATGTTATTTACAAAAGGGAAAGCCTTTGGCACATGGGGTATCTTACCTAAGAACATAAGAGAAGTCCTGCTGGATCAGGCCACAGCCCATCTGGTCCAGCATCCCATTGCACACGGTGGCCCACCAAATGCTCATGGGCATCTCAAGCAGAGACAAGGACAAACCTTTGCCTGCTCTCGAATCCCAGCAAATGGCCTTAGAAGCATCCTGCTTTCCCCCCTCCCAGTCCGAAAGATGTACTTCAGCATCCATTCTAGTAGCCATTGATACATCTGTCGTCCATAAATTTGTCTAACTCTTCCTTAAAGCCATCTAGGCTGTTAGCTGTTACCACCTCTTCCAGCAGCAAATTCCATAAACCGATGACCCTCTGGGTCAGTGGTTCTCAACCTGTGGGTCGTGACCCCTTTGGGGGTCGATCTACTCCTTCACAGGGGTCGTCCAAGACCATGGGAAAACATAGGAACTAAGACACCGCTCCTCTATCCATCTCCAGGCTGGTCCGCTCGCAGGCAGATATGCCCACATACGAGTACCTGGCGTGATGACATCATTGCGCCAACCCCATCACACCCCATACAAATACAGTAGAGAGCAGCTACTTTGTAGGAAGCAGCAGTATTGGAAGTGAAATGACACTTTTATATTCAGCTGTGGTAGATGTGGATACTACGCTTTAATTATTTTTAATTCGTAACAATGAAAATACATCCTGCATATCGGATATTTACATTACGATTCATAACAGTAGCAAGATTACAGTTATGAAATAGCAACAAAAATAATTTTACGGTTGGGTTAGGCTTCAGGTTAGGTTGGGCGTCACCACCACATGAGGAACTGTATTAAAGGGTCGCAGCATTAGAAAGTGGACTGAAGCTGGATTAAGCCTTAAGTGTGACCACAGCCATGGAGCCATATATATATTTGCCATATGCCCTATGGAACAGGCTACATCCTACTGCACCAAAAAGAACCCAGCTTTTATTCTTAGTAGCCATGTGTTCTCTGCTGTTAAGCTCTGCATCTCAATACAAGTCTGAGGAGACTAGAAAGCTATATAATTGATCAATAATAAAAAGATGCTTGCTGATAATGACAAACTTCTTTTTTAGTATTAAAAGCATGAAAATTATCTGTTCAAAAGACATCTGCAACTTTACAAATCTACATATTTAAAGTGTAGGGAAATGGTCTCTGGTATCAGTATACTTGATACTATTATATATGCAACATATTCTGGGAATTAAAATGACTGGAAATATTATGAATGAGAATCAATGAGGTAAAAAACAGTGATTCTAGCTAGAAAACCAAGTCAGTTCTTATTGTTTATGATTATTGCAACCATATAAACTGGCATAACTTTAGGAAAAACGAACTTTATGCTTTATTAGTTCTGAGAAGAGGAAACATACAAAAACTAGTATTGTGTAAAAGAAAAATGAAAATGAATTAAAGGAAGAATTGCTGATGCAGATATAAAATTGTACCACTATGAATTTTTGGTTCTCATTTATGATGAAGTTCAATAAACATTACAAAAGATGTTTTCTAGGGAAGCTTTTTTTTACTGACTGCAAAAGATCCAAAAGCTTTTGTAGATCCAACCTTTAAAGGAGACATTTTAAAAATGTTATAGCTAGAAACTGGAAACTTCTAGACCTTAAAACCTGGTATAACAAAATAGTAGAATATGCAATTACTTCGCAGTACAATAGTTATGTTGAAAGGAAAGAGAGATACGCATTCACTGAAGTATAGAACCCGATACTTAACCTTTTTGGGAACATGTATGGATGAATATGCCCTGCCTAGAGATGCTATATTTTTTTTTAAAAGTAATACATCAGACAGTATTGAATTATCACTATCTCTGCTAGTGTAATATTAAGATGAATCTAGTGCATTTGTTAAGAATTGCTATGACCCAAGTTTTCTTTGATTTTATTGTTTACATGTTTTATATGTTCTGTGTTTATGAGAGTTAATGATTTTCTTATCCATTTTTAAAGTTTATAATTGTTGTAAAAAGTTGCAAAGAGAAGCTTTAAAGTAAAATAAATGAAGACAGTGAGGCATCTTGTTTTTTACTTATGTATATTTAAAACCATAAATTTGAAATATAACATTTGAAAGTATCCTTTTTCATAGTCGTTGAAATTTTCTAAAATACAATTAGTGTTTTATCGAAAAACCCCAAACCCCCAGCAAAATAAACTAGAAACCAAAGCTAAAATATCAAGTGGATTTCAGTACAAAACCCTTTTTATATTGCACAGTCCATGGCAAACAGCATTTCAGGTTTTAACAAGACATTGTTATTACATCTTAATCTAAAACAAAACTCTCCTTTAGTACTTAAATAAGAAACCCATTCAGTAATAAAATAGCAAATCAGTTCATTATACAGTACTGCTTCTGTGTTGTTAGTGTCTAGAACTAAACTAAAATTTAGATTTGTGTTTAATTGCATCAGCATTATCTCCACATTGATTTTGCTAATACAGCCCATTATCTGAATCTCCACCGAGGTTAGAAAATGATACCTGTCCTGAACCACATTGATATAATTAACAGAAAAAGTGACCAAATGTGATGGTGGAGCTAAGATGTGAAGAGTATCTAGCAATGTGGTAGATGTTCTGCTTCCTAAAAGCTACTCTGAACAATGAGAATTGCATTCCTATATCATTTTGCTATAGTAACTTCCACTCCAATGCTAGCATTAGAGATGGGGAAAGTGGTGTCTTAAATTTTAATGGCCCCAGATGTTTGCCATTTTCTGTGTCTGAAAACAATCCTGGCCAGAATATGATGTTTGATTGGGAAGGAGTGATGAGGTGCATGTGAACAGCACATGCAAGTCCAACTGTAGGCAAGTCTGCACCTTTGGCAGTGGCAGATGGAAGGGATAGCAGGATGGAAGAATACTTGCACAGGACTTTCCCCCACTTTCCCCCAGAAGTGCTATAAGCAGTACTTATGGTAAGCCATTTCCAGACCAATGATGCAGTCACAGGGACGCCATGCTCTTTGAGAACTCATCACTATAATGGTGACATATGACTCCTACCTAAGATAAGTCTCACTGAAGGTAGCAAAAACTAGTTATGATTATCCCACATATTTAAAAAGAAAACAGCTAATTTGGGTCTGGATCCCAGTCCTTATTATAAAGGACTAGAAAGACTATGGCCCCATCCAGATGGGGATATATAGCACAATTATGTCTGTGCTATGGTGGGATTGCCACCATGTGTGGCAACCACAACAAAGCCCTGCTATAACCTATTTCAGGAAAACCCAACTCTGAAATACCCAGATGTGTGTGTCACTGTACAGCACACAGACAGCTCCATCCCTGCAATGTCTGTTCAACAAATGATTATCCTGGGGGAGGGGGGTGTTACTTGGAATATCAATATTCAGAAGGAGCCAGCCTATCAAAATCTCTGCAGCTTAAACATTTGTGCTATTAACTAATGCTTCCACGGTATGGCACAAAGCAATGCAGGTCCATCTTAAATTGCATCTTTGCTTTAGGCTTAAAGAAGATATGTAAAGCAGCCTCAAGTATGTCAGAGCCCCAAAGTGGGGGGACATGAGGGGAGGGAACACACAAATGTTGCAAGTACATATGTGTTATCCACATATGCACAGTGTATCAATACACATGTATAGATGTACATTACACATATACACACAGCGAAGGTCATTATAAAGTGTGAAAAAGAAGAAAGTGAAAGGAAGTATAGACAATGATGGTTGGGGTGGCGAAGAGGCAGCGGAGTTCCTTCCTTGTCCATATAAATTCTGGTGTGCAGAGTATCTGGTTTCAGGAGTTGAAAGAAAGATGTTCAATGACACTTTTGTCCTGTCTCCACCTATATACTACTGCACATTTTAGTATATTGCCTATTTCACTTCCTTCTGACTGTGACTGTGTGTTGGCATTTGTACACTTGTTGTTTCTTTATTATTTGTATTTCTTTCCTGCCCTATACCTGAAGGTCTTACCACATATGTCTGATGAAGTTAGAATCAAGAACACAAAAGCTCATTCCACGATTCATTTCTTGGTCTAGCATGACCCAGACCAAGAAGTCTTGTTGTTTTAAGAGTTCACCATTGCTGCCATTCTGATATATATATATTTTTTTACATACAAAAACATTTTGTGTTTCCTTAACACAGCTGTCTGGTATCAAACTAGATTCATTTTAGTCATTTCTAGACACTGATTTTTTTGGGTGCAATTTTATACCTGGATATAACCTCCATTAAATAGGGCATCCTTTTGAAGAATAGTGTATGTGGTCAGTTGGGAAAAAAATGATTCGATATGGCTTAATTCTATTATAGTTCCAAGGTGTCTTTACGTGTGGTATTTAGGCTTTGAGCACCAAAGAGACTGCAAATATCCTTTATCAGGAGGGACCTGGTGATGTTGCTCATTAAGGCACAGTTCAGCCCAAATATGCTTTTGTAAAGACCACGAGCAAAAGACCAGAAGTTGCCAGTGCTGTTTGCCACCGTATTGCATGTACAATACAGCCTGCATAGAATAAAAATACTGAATAATTTTATAGTATGGAATTTAAATTTCATCTTTTTAAAACCAGGAACAACAGAAGCACTAACGCTGGTGTTAAGAAGGGACATTTTTGATCTGGATTGCGGTGGCAGGAAATGAGGAAAGTTTCATTCCATTCTATGACACCCCCGGTTGTTACATAACCTTCTGGCTACTGATTTTTTGTTGAGAGCTGCAGAGCACCAAATAACAAAGAAAATGTCATGTCTTCTAGAATACATTTTGAAGGAAATTTCCTGTCTCTTAGCCCTTTGAACACGTATATGTAGATTATGAGCCCTTTCTGTATTTGATGTAACACTGCATAGCTGTATAAATATAGAAACAAAATGGCTTTTGACCAAATGGCGAATGGTTCAGAATTATTAGGATTCATATGAAAGTCTATTATGCATATGCAAGTAGATCATAGAATTATTGCATTACTCTAAGATGGCTCTAAGCACATCTTTTAATTTAATAGTTATGATAAATAAATAGTAGCATTTCTTAAAAATACAATTTGCAAAAATATAGCATATAAATATTACGCGTATTCAGGGCTACGGAAAATCACTTCCGTCATAAACCACTGGTTGCTGAACAGTTAAATGGTAAAGTACTTTTTTTGAGATAAACCTATAAGGGAAAAGAAATAAAATTGTGTTATTTGATGAAAATAAAATAAGACCTGCACACTTTGATTGGATCAGCATGCTATCTTATCTAACTGAAACAATTTCCAGTTATGTTTTCCTGGTGGTCCCACTGATTTAGTGGTGCAAGAAATTTCCTCTATTGTTTAAAAGTGTCTTCAAATGCAGTTTAAAAACTAGGGCTACATACAGTGGCAATCCTAATATACTCCTGGGATAATGCACTGAAAAAACACAATAAAAGCATGAATCCAGCTCTGATACCATGTTTTCCATCCTATCCAATTCCTTAATTTGTATGTCATTTCCTCATGGAATACCTGGTTTTGAAAAAGTATACCTATCTAGGAAGTGTGCCCCACCGAAAAAATATTGAAATGGACTCCCTTCATCTGAGTACTTTTACAAGAGCAGCAATTCCACACGGAAATCACAGATACGGTAAAAGACAGGTTTGTCCCAGGATTGCCTCCCGCCATTGCAGGATCTAAACAAGATCTGGAGGTGCTCAAATTTTGTTTTTCTAAAAAGATTGCTAAGAAATGTGGCTATAATCCTATAAACACACATCTGGGAATACAGCCCACTGAACTTAAGATATTCTATTTATAAGCAGATATGCAGAGAATTTCCGTACAAGTTAAATAATTTGTATGCCATTTATTTCCATGTGGGTATGCTTGGAATTGCAGCACAGGACAGTAAAATCAAATTTAGTATTTAGGGGCCTTTTGCACCTTTGTGATGATGGTGAAGATCTGGGATAGATTGGCGTTTTATATTTTGAATGCCTGACCAGTCCCAAATCAGTCCCAAACCAGACCACTAAATGCCAGCTAAATGTGAACATGGTGAGTGGTGATTGCCTCACTGTGGCAATGCCCGTGTGTGCCAGCTATTGCTGTGGCAACCAGGCAACATGGCATGCAACTGTCACCGCACCATCCTGCCCCACACTCCCTTCACCCAGAAGAGGTGTGAAGGGTGTTTGCCAGCATGTACTAGACATGTTCTAGAGGTGGCTAGTATGGATATGGAGCACTTTTTACTGCTCCACTGCTATGTGGCAAGGGATGGTCCAGCACACATGGAGATGCTCCCCAAAAAGTTCTGGTTCCTTTGATTACTGTTCTAAGTTTGCAACCTAGGCTGCGTCCAGACTTGTTTATACTGCACAGCAGAATGCACAGACCCGATCAAGGCATCACACACAACAATCAGCATAAAGGAAATTTGAATTTTCCCTCCATTCTGGGAAGAATGGTGAGAGCAGCACAATGAGAGTAGGAAGGGCAGCTCAAATCTAATTGACTCCCTCAACCTGCATGACAGCATGTGCCGACTCAGCTCTTGTAGCTTCCAATGGGAAGCTATGGAGCTGCGTTTCAGGTCGGGATGGCCAGTCATCGCTGCGCTTTTACCTTTAATTGCAGATTTATTCCACAAGTCTAGAGGCAGCCCTATTTGTAAGATAGAACCAAATATCTATTAAGATCTCAAATCACAAGTTTTCAGACAACATAAGAAATAAGATTCAGTATTTATTCAGGATCAGAAGAATCTATTATGTTCGCCAAGGGATACCTGTTTCACTTTGCCTGCTCCAGCTACACTTACCTAGAGAATGTATTGTCAAATATAAGAATGTAGATCCCAGTCTTTCTGACTTTCACCTGCCCTCTGATGGTCTCCTTATGAGAACTGCAGCGAGTCATAGGAATTAGAACCTGCAAAATAAACAAAAGAGCAGCATTTGGCTGTGGACAGGTAACCTTTGCTAGCACTTTACTTCCTGAACTCAACCTGAACAACTAATACATCAATGTTAAATTTCCATTCTTGGAATATTCCCATATTTTAACGACAATGGCAAGAGAACAAGCTTAAAATCCTGCTGGGCATATGGAAAAAGTTACATATTTCAGTAGACAAAGGAGGGATGCTTGCAGCAGGTGGTACGCCCCTCTGAAGCTTTTTAGACTTGGAACAAAAGAAGAGTAAGCTGTGATAGGTAGTGGAATATCCTCAAATGAATTATAGCAGTTGTTTTCAAGAACATTTTGTAAGAAATGCATTGTATAAAATGTGGATGAATTATAAAAACAAGCTCTATAGCAAAATGCCATTGTGGGTCTCCCCACATGAAGGGTTATTAAGGGAATTCAGTGATGGAGGAATTTGGTTGAAATATGAAGACATGCTGTACAAAATAGAGGGCGGTAATGAATACGAAATAAAAACAAGAGAACAATTGAATCAGGAAGGGATAAATATACAATCGTTTTCTTATTTACAATTAAGAGACATATATAGAAAAGATAAAGAGAGTGTAAATTTTGAATGGGAAAAACAGGAATGGGAGACAAAATTAAATAAGGCTGAAAAAGGTATGATTGGTGTGATGTATAAAATATTGCTTCAGATTGAAATGGAACATGAGCAGGTCAAAGAATGTATGATTACTTGGGCCAGAAATTTTGGATATAATATTCAAATGGATCAATGGGAGAAATTATGGGTAAAAGATATGAAATTTACTTCCTGTATGTTATTGAAAGAAAATATGTATAAAATGATGTATAGATGGTATTTAACACCTCATAAATTGGGGAAAGTTTATCAAAATATGTCTACTAAATGTTGGAAATGTAAAAAAATCGAAGGGACATTTTATCATATGTGGTGGACGTGTAAAAAGGCAAAGAAATATTGGGTTATGATATATAAGTTGATGTCAAGAATTTTGAAAAGGAACTTTAGGTTTAATCCAGAATTGTTTTTGTTGGGGATTGTAGATAATACATTAGAAAGTGTAAACTCGTTAATTTTGTATATGGTGACAGCTGCAAGATTATTGTATGCTCAGAAGTGGAAGGAAGAAGAGATACCATCAGGAGAAGAATGGCTAATTAAGACGACTGATTTGGCAGAAATGGATAAATTAACAAATTTATTAAATGACAGATCAACTGATAAATTTGTGAGAGACTGGTCCCCATTTACTGAATATCTGACAGAGCTTGAATTGACGACAGATGGGTTTGAGTGAGAATAAAGAATAAACAGGAAACCAAGGAGAGACAAAGATGCAGAGCAACAAAGGATGGATATAGAATATAGAAGTCAGACAAGCAGAGGAAGTCAAGGGAATTTCTATTAATGTAATGATGGGAAGAGTGTGTAAATGATTTTTCTTTTTTAGTTTGTGGTAAAATTTTAATAAATATAAAATTAAAAAAAAAAAGAACATTTGTTTTAAAATAAATGCTTATCCAAATAAAGCCATCAAAATTAAATAGAACCTTTTTGTGTCCTTAACGTTTGCAGAAAATATGTAGTTTTACAGCCATCAGGGCCCCATTCCCTCTAACTCTGTGTAAAATATGATGTTGGAGAATGGTCCCAGATGAGAACTATAGCTTTCTATCATGATGTCTGTTTACAACTACTCTCATGATTATGTCACAACATGCGGGGGGGGGCAGCGGGGGGGGAGTACATGTGGTATGGGGACATGGGGAGAGGGTTTCCCACACAAACTGCACCAGGTTTACTCAGGTGGCACATAAAATGGCTTGGCTACACGCAGCAGTTCCTGCCCTGTGAACTGGGATCATGAGGGCTGGTGGGGAGAGACACACTTCCAACTGGAGGTCTCTTTTTGATCTCTCGCCAAAGTATGTTTTGTTCTTTCTTTGCACAAGTGTACCATTGGCTAATTGCAGGATACCCTGATCAAACATGGGCCAGGCATCAGGCAATGCGATATGCCCTTCATGGAAAGCTGTGGTATAGGACAGTGGAATAAAATGTGAGTAGTACTCCCCTACAGAAAAGAGAGGAGAAACAGCTAAGCAACATGTAGTCTGATGAGAAAACTCATAGTATTTAACTCAGTGCAGGGCATGTTTATGTTGTTTTTAAATTAATTGTTGTATTCAATTTATTCATTCTGAGTTTCATTGTAACAGGGAAATGATCCTTAATTTGTCAAGTTGTTTATTTTTACCTTACGTGAACATATTCACATGTGATATAATTGATTACATTAATATTTTACTTTTTGGATGGTATGTTTTAGTACTGCCCATTTATATATCTGTCCTGATAAAATGTGTGATGACCTCTTAAACGTCATCCTCCCCCCCCCCCCCCATGTTTCATTTACTAAGAAATGTTTTGGGCACAATTTACTCTGGAAAATTTAGCTAAGCTAAGCTAAGCTAAGCTAAACTAACCATTTCTAGGAGAAAAACTGAAAATGTTCCCTATCTAATGCTGTAATAAAGGTTCTCAATTAACAAATCCTTGAATAGCTGGATAAAGCTCCATTAACATCTTTCGGAGGTGAACACCACTCCCCATATACAATTTATCAATTGCACAAACCTGTATGTTTTAAATAACCCAAATGTCTGATCTACAATCACTTTGTAAGCTGGGATTCTGACAGAAATATTTCCTGTGATTTTCATGACTTGTAACAGCTTATTATTTTATATAAGGTTAAATACCACACCTCAGCTACCTCAGTGGAACAAAGCAGTATATTTGGAATTGGTTGACTTACTTTACACTGATCCAGAGAAGCTTCTTCAGATTCCTGGTAAACTACGCTAAAAGATATGCTTTTGGGATCTGATGAAAACTCCCAGCTGACTGTAAGGCCACTCTCTTCCACAGTAATAGGAATAATGCCGTAAGCACTAGATTTGATGAACAGTTCTTTCCTTGCCTCTCCAAATTTTTTAATGTCCTCCACAGTGAAAGGAACCTTTGCTCTACGGGAAAGCAAAGAGCCATTGAGAACAGTGCATCTTGTTGAAGCCAATAAGAACATATAACAAGAAAAAGACACTCCGAATATTCAGTCTACTTAACAATTTATACATTTTCTCAATATTTCTTTATCACATAGAAAACATTTTTGCCTGTATGTGTGTGATATTTTTTCAAGAACCCCTTTTGAAAGATAATAAATTACAACCACTGAATTTGGTATAGTTGGTATAAAAATAATGTTTGAGAAATTGAATTAACTGGTCTAATAAAATATTATTTTAAGAACTTCTGTAGGACTTTAGCTGAATTACACACTTAATGACTCATACCACTTCCCAAACCTATCCTCTTTGTACAATCCTAATACTCACTTTACGTCAGGTTTTCAAATAGCAATAAAGAACTATGGTTAACACTGATGATGTAATTGAGTGGCTATTTCAAAATAGTTATTGTGTTATTAAATGCCAAATAATTAACAACTATTTATAATAATTAATGTTAATTAATTTCAGTTAACTATGTTTTTCTCTGGTGTTTTCATACTAATAGTGGTATATATTTCCCATTTGTCATCCATGTTATGAATGCAAAATTAACTTTCATCACTAACATCTCACTTACTATAAGGAACTCGATCTGGAATGCTAATGATCTAAACATTTAAAATACATTTCAAGCAAAATTTCTTAAATCTATCGTAGAAGTTCTTCCTTCTGTTTCTTTTTCCATCATTCTTCTGGAAACAGGACAATGTCCTATGTCAACTAGAGCTTGGCCTTTGGCCATTACTCTGGTTCAGAATCTATGCTTTTAAATCATCTAAAGTATTACTACCAAAGCTAGCAAATGATCCCCATGTAAGCTCCTGGCAGAAAATCTTGACAAATGAATTGTCCCATATTAGCATTTCCGTGGATCTCCTATTCGATTTAGAATATAACACAGCTGCTCATTAAAGACTCTGAGACACCTTAAAACAAGAACTGTTAGAAAAAGGTGGTGTTACTTGCTATCTTCAACTCCTTAGCACTGAGTTTGGCTATACTCATAAGATGGTTACGTTGCATGCAATCCCTTCAAGACTATCTGAAGATAGACATGATAGAACCCCTCTGAATGAAAGAACACATTCATGCAATAACTGAGAGCCCAACACTGCAGGTAATTTACCTCTAAGGCTATGATCAGCCTGAGGTGGGATTGTTCACACACCAGTTTGCCCCCTCTCCCTCCTGAACATTTGTTGCTAGACAAGATGTGTTAGAGAAGGCTTAGGAACATGAAGGCCACAGTCTGTCTGAAGCACCCCTTTTGTTATGTCTAAATACAGCCTAAGATGCAACTACCATGACAGAGGGTGTTTTTGCAATGTCACTAGAAGTACCCATTAATGGGTACTTAATGGGTACTTCTAGTGACAGTGGAAAAACACCCAGAGTCTGCCTATGTGGTCTCTGAACTTTCTGATGTAAATCTTCTAAAAGTTTTTCTACCTGGTGTCCTGGTGTTCACTCTTGAACAGCACTTTCTATTTCAAAATTCTCGGCAGTTACAGTAAAAGCCGGGAATAATTAAATGGTTTTTGGAAATTCAAATGGAGAGTTGGAACATCCACAAATAAAAAGGATAGAAGTGAAAGGGTGTGAGAATTGTGATCAGAAGATGGACTGAAGAATGTTTAAAGTGAAGGTGTCACTAAGGGTACTGATTTTTCAGGTTCAGTTAATATATGATTCCTTAGTCTAAGTCAGACTTTCCATCTCCTGTACCATTCTGGCTTTCACTGCTTTTTCCCACTCAACTCATTTGACAGTTCAAAGGGAACATAAACACTTCTTTTTTTAAAAAAAGAAGAGAATTCGGGGATCAGCTGCGTTGTCTAAGGGATCTTGTACTGGCTAACTGCAGAATCTAGTTATGTCATCAGCTTACGTCAGCTCTCCTGATTTTAGCAAGCATATCTCTGCATCTTGCACTATCTGCAAATCATCTGATTCTTCAAATGTTGAGGAATTATTCGGGCTGTTCCTATGGCAGAGAAAAGAAGAACATCATTAGACATCTTCCAAACTATACACAGCAATCTCCAATGTTTCTTTTTCATTTTGTATCTGCAGTCGAACAATATCAACTTTTCAATCAACATATTTCCCAAGAATATCTCCAGTTCTAAATATGAAATGAACCCTAGAATCTTGGATTTTTTTTTCAGTTTATTATTTACAAAAATCAGCATTAAAATGAAGCCATGAACACACATTTAAGAATTGGGTGGGTTAAGGAGAAAACAATCATTTACACAGTTTAATTTATCAACCTCTCTTCTTGACAGGCTATGATATGGCAAATGCCCCTAAACAGGGTTTGCTGATGTTGAAGGTTTGTGTCCCATGGTCCCTGTGACAGGGTGTAAATCTCTGTAGTAGAGCAAATGCCCGGAAAGCAGCAGGGGCAGCTAGATGGGCAGAATTTAGAAGCATCAATGTGTAGATGAGGCAGTGTAGATTTGTTAGGAACAGGGGGGACATTTTGGGACAAGCCAAACCTGTACAAAAGGGATGGGTTGCACTTGAACAATGACGGAACCAGACTGCTGGTGATTAATATTTAAAAGGTTGCAGAGCAGCTTTTAAACTGATCCCTGAGGGAAAGCCAACAAGAGCTGGGCAACATCTGGTTGAAGAAAGTGTACATTCATGTGACGAGGGCTGGGACTATGCACATAGCATGAGTTGAGTGGTGACCTAGCTAGTACTATTCAAGCAGAAAGATGTAAGAGGCTATCTAAGATTTTACAGGTTTAATTGGTAACATCTTTCCAGAAGAAAGCAATAGCAAAGCACTTCTATTTGTTAAGAAATCTACATGGATATTCTCATAGAGCCATTCCAATTCACCAGTATGCAGGTATGGCCAGCTGTGCAAGCCACACCAGAAAGACCTCAAGCTGGTATGCCTCAATCATTAGCTCTGCCCAAAGCCCAGAGAGCAACAGCCTAACTGCCTCCAGTCTAACCCACTTCAGGTTAAAGCAAAGAAGATCCGCTGGTATTCTGCAGGACCCAAACAAAGCTAATTAATTAATTAATTAATTAATTAATTAATTAATTAATTAATTAATATTTCTATCCTGCCTTATACCCAAAGGTCTCAGGGTAGGTAACAATTTTTAAAATCCAGCATATCAAAAGAAATAATATTAAAATTTAAAACCAACATGTTAAAAAACAGCACAGTATCAATTAAAACAGTAGCATTTCCAGTGTGTGTGTGTGGGGGGACGACGACGACGACACATAACCAACATTTGCTAATACTCGTCTTGCTCAGAGTCTCCTGGCAGCTGACCTTGAGGCCGTGGTCACACCTTCACTTTAATCCTTCAGTCTATCTTTGGATCGCACTGCTCACACCTTTTGAGTCCTATCTGTTTTGTTTGTGGCCTTTTCTCCTGCAATCATACTTTCCTGAGTCCTTATTTTTACAGGTCTCAAGGGCCAGGTTCCCATTACAAGCTTAAAACGGTTTTCCTAAACTGAAATAATAGAACTGGATGCTAACATGAATTTGCCTGATCCCATTACTTTCAACTTAATTGCGTTTGATCCGGATTCTGAGGATCGTACGTGGCGTATGTGACTCAAGGGGGGACTCAAGTGGCTACTTTCTAAAAGCCTCTTTTCGGGGCTGCCCTGCCCTCTTCCTCCTGGTGTGAACGTGCCACCCATAAGGGACCCCTTCACGGAGCCTAGCTGGGTGACTGCCGCTTGCCTGGATGGAGGAAAAACGGCACCAGGCAGCCAGTGATTCTTTCCCCTCCTCTCCCCACTGCTCAGGGCACACAGCAGCAGCGGCAACTCAAGCCCCCTTTGCCTGCTCACCTCCACAGCCACAGCCTTAAACATTCACACATCTCCCAGAACCTGCAGTGGCTTTCCTTTATTTTCCCTTTCTAAAGGTCACAACTTCCAGAATTGTGCAAAATTGTAACATTGTTATCAGGTGTGAAGTGGGTGGATTGCTACAGTGTAACCACTACTGTAAGGGTGGATTTTTACAATGAAATCACTATCTTTGGAAGCAAGCTATTGGGGGAGGAAAACCCTAAACATGCATTCTCATCCCACTAAAATGGTACCGTTCCCACAGTAAGAAATGTAAAACGTTTCAAATGCACGAATTGGAGCGAGATGTGTTGAAATGAGTGTTAACATTTACAACGCTTTGGGGTGATTTAACACATGGAAAGGGTGTTAAGCCAACCTGACATGGGGACTGCGAGGATCCAAAATGTTTTAAGCTTGTAATGGGAACACAGCCAAGCTGTTATAGAGCGTTAATCCATTTTCATTTCTGGGGTGTGATCAGGGAAAAGGACTAAAGGTGGCTGAACCGTACTAGAGTGGGTGGATATTGCATGAATTTGCCTCCCCTTTTGCCCAGTGATCACACACTGTTGAGTCACAGAACTTTTATCAGAGCACAGGGGATCTTGTGACAGTGGAGAAGGGTGGAGATCTGAAAAAGTCTCACAAAGGAGTCTCAGGACGGGAACAGAAAGGTGTGAGCACAGCAACCCAAACTGAGAATAAACTGAGGAAAGATTATCAGGTATTGGGTGTGGTCAGAGTCAGTGTGTTTTGAGTCCTATTTCTTAATAAGACGGACTATTTCAGCAAGGGGTGACCACAGCCCAAGAGGCATATCACATCTCACAGATAATCACACAGCTGGTGACCCCCTCTTCTACAAATTTCTCCAAACTATTTAGAAGCCACCCAAGCTGGAGGTCAAGATCACTTCTTCTGGTAGCTAGCTCTGCAATTTAATGTTTCAATGTGAAAATCTTATTTCTCTCTGGTCTGTCTTCATTCCTCCCCAGGCAAAGAACAAAACTTCTTCTTAACTATACCATATTTTCATTTTTTTCTAAACTGAAAGACAACAGATGTTGCAACCTTCCTTCCTTGAGAATCTCCTTGAGCCTTTTGTTCAATTCAGTTGCTCTCTTTTCTACGTCCACTATATCCCTCCCGTAAAAAGGCACCCAAAACCATGCATAGTATTCCAGGTGCAGATGCATCACTGATTTGTATAAGGCAGCTGATCCAGTCCACACTTTATTAGGACAAATCAATCATTTTTTAAACCTGCTAAAATAGATCTTTACTGTTTTAACTATCATCTGTATTATCACTAGGTGGCAGTCACAGCAAACTGTTTAGGATAATTCGTGCTAATTATGAATTAGCACAATGCCATGCCTCTGTTGTGGATGCTGGAATGTGTAAGGACATGTATTTTCTGACCTCAGTTCCTATATATTTTAGCATATTTAAGGAAGTGCACAAATATTCATAACATTCGAAATTTGTACGGATTCATCCAAATTCATTTGAATTTGAATCGAATGTTGGCACATTTGAAGACTGACATTTGAATTCAAATCATATGCTTTGTTACATTTGTTCAAAGCTTCATTACATTTGTGAACCTGGGGAGGTGGGAAAGTGGCTGTGCCAGTCACATCTGCAATGGATTCAGAGTGGATATGAAGTGGATTGACAGCAGATTCAATGTAGATTCAGGGTGGATTCAACATGTTCAGAGTGGATACATAGGGATTCATATAGGACGGTGATGGCCAACCTATGACACGTGTGTCACAAGTGACACGCCAAGCCCTTTTGGGTGACACACATGGCCAACCTGGCACTTGGGCGTGTAGTGCTTGCTTGTTCTTGAAGTGTACAAAATACCAACTTTCAATTGAAGATTTAGCAACAAAAGTCACTAATGTAAAAAATTATTTGTTTTTGCTTTTAATAAAATACATATATCAAAAATATAACTTTTTTACTAGAGCCACAAATATCACAAAATTATGGATATTTCTAGATGTGACACAGCACCTGAGTTAAGCTAGGTTTTCTTGCGAATTTTGACACACTGAGCTCAAAAGGTTCGCCATCACTGATATAGGATATGTAGGAGATTTGTATGTGATTCATCTCCAACATTCGTATTGAATTTGTATCAAACATTCGTATCAAATTTGAA
The DNA here is from genome assembly GCA_023333525.1 of Aspidoscelis tigris stejnegeri. Taxonomy (NCBI): domain Eukaryota; kingdom Metazoa; phylum Chordata; class Lepidosauria; order Squamata; family Teiidae; genus Aspidoscelis; species Aspidoscelis tigris. The sequence goes on from JALMGA010000008.1 coordinate 23,155,447, forward strand.
TCCCACCACATTTGAAGGGGATCTATTTGAATGAATACAAATTTTCTTGCATTCGATATGAATCTAACCCCCAAAAAACATTAATGCACATTCCTAGTGTATTCCAAACACTGCTGTATCTCTGCAGTACTATGGAAATAGTAACACAATTTTGTATACTTACTATGATTACTATGGAGATTGGCCTTGGAAAATCTCTGCAGCCATAATGACCCAAACTTCATTGTTTAATAGACATATAAAGCGATTCTCAGCCACGGATAAAGACACCCCTGGCGCACACCGTTGTATAAAGAAAGAGTTGAACCACTACTCCCCTGGGTTATCTCACACACCACAGCAATCTGTCTGCTGGAAAAGGTGCACCAGTGTGTAAGAGGGGAGATGACATCAATACTTCTTCCCCATGCCTCTCATAAAATCTGCTCTGGAAGGTTTGCCTGAATGTTTTCCAAGCACTCCCTGGATGTATAAACAAACTGGAACCTAATAATTTTGTGAAAGTGAAATAGTTTGACACGCATCTGACATCAAGGTGTAAGTAAGTCTGATATGTTGCAGCAATAATGTTGCAAATTGTCTAATCATTAGATTTTTACCATCTAAACACTGCTGGGTACAATGCAGAATAATAACACTATCGCCTAACTAACATCTGATAGCTAATAGGTGCTTCTTACATAGAAGAGTTGGCTTTTCTACCCAGCTCTTCTCACCCATTTCAGGGGACTCAAAGTGTCTGACAAACCTTCTGTTCTCCCCACAATAAGACACCCTGTCTGTGAGGTAGGTGGGGCTGTGAGAGCTCAGAAAGAGAGCTGTGGCTAGCCCAAGGTCACCCAGCTGGATTCATGGAGGAGTGAGGAATCAAACCCCAAATCTGGCACTCTAAGACCAAACTGGTTTATATCATCCAACAGGTAAGCAGCAGTCTGAAAACCCCCATCCCCCTTTCCACCAACAAAACAAGCTACAATGTGAATGCACATTGCCCTTAAAGATTTTGAAATTCTGTGCAATAGCAGCTGAACTAGTTTCAAACCACAAAACCTCTCACTTGAGAATCTTTATTATTGCAGGGTACTATTAAATTGTGGTTGACTGCATCCACACCTCTCTCATGGGGGACTGGGCGCCTCTATGCAGTTTTCTTAGCAGAGATATAGAAGTGGTTTGACATTGACTACACCTGAGGAGAGGCTGGGAATCAAACTGGCCACCCCTTGGTTTCCAGGCAGTTCTACCACTGGACTACAGCCAGTACCCAGTTGAGAATAGATGGTAATATTAGCCCCCAGTCTGGTACCGTCTGCATTTTTGTGAAGTTAAAAAAAAAAGCTTAAATAGCTTATTATCAGAAAAACTAAACAAAACAACAAAACCACAATCTGATAAAGTGTTATTTATTTTCCTTCATTTGAAAACTAGGGCAGGTCTGTGGTATTCATTAGCCCTTATTCTCACTGAAGTGACAAACATGTGTCCCGCTTATATGACTTCAGACTTCAGGCAGGAGCACACAATGTTTTCTACAGAAGTGCACAATCATGCACTTTCAAAAATAGGAAATCTTCATCTCCAAGCTTGGCTAGAACTCTTCTCCCTTTGAATAATTAGGTATACAGGCAAGATTATTTTCTGGAGGTGCATTCAATCATTGTAACCCCCACTTGCATTCCAAACATGATATTCCAGTAATTTTATTACAAGACTATAAATAGACCTTAGCAATACAGAAACTTATGGTGAAGTGTCTGCACGGTACTCCCGAGAAGGCTCTTGGGATTTCATATGTGGGTTGTTATTGGAATAACAACACAGCACAGATTGTGAAAGAGAACCAGGTATCTATATAGTTTTGATTACATAGTAAATAAACTTCTTAGGCAACGTATACAATTCATGATGTTTGGTGTAGTACAGTGATGGCGAACCTTTTGAGCTCGGTGTGTCAAAATTCGCAAGAAAACCTAGCTAAACTCAGGTGCTGTGTCACTTCTAGAAATATCCATAATTTTGTGATATTTGTAGCTCTAGTAAAAAAGTTATATTTTTGATATATGTATTTTATTAAAAGCAAAAACAAATAATTCTTTACATTAGTGACTTCTGTTGCTAAATCTTCAATTGAAAGTTGGTATTTCATACACTTCAAGAACAAGCAAGCAATACACGTCCAGGTGCCAGGGTGACCAGGTGTGTCACCCAAAAGGGCTTGGCGTGTCACCTGTGACACGCGTGTCATAGGTTGGCCATCACCGGTGTAGTATGTGGCACAGATTTTTCCAATCGGTTTTTGTCTGTCTAACCAAATATCTAGGCTCTAGTGCAGCGGTACTCAACCTTCCTAATGCCGCGACCCCTTAATGGAGTTCCTCATGTTGTGGAGACACCCAACCACAGAGGCTGAGCAGCTGGGAGGTAGGAGGGAAGGGTGGCGGGAGACTCGTCGCGACCCCTCTGAAAGGGTAATTCGACCCCCAAAGGGGTCCCGATCCCCAGGTTGAGAACCACTGCTCTAGTGCTAAGGCAGTAGGACTTCAGGCAGGATGTCTAGGTCAGCAACAGTCTCCCTTGAGTCAGAAGGAGAGAGAATGTCCTGCTTACTGGTGACACTTCACTTACTCTAGTTTTGGGCTGATGTTTAAAAGTATGAGTTAAAAACTGAAACTCTTCCAGACTCCAAAGCCTCAGGCCGCATCCCCATTACATGCTTAATCCAGTTTCCCTAAACCGAAATAATAGAACCGGATGCAAACGCGAATTTGTCTGTTCCCATTACTTTCAGCTTAATTGCATTCAATCCGGATTCTGAGGATCCTACGTGGCGTACGTGACTCAAGGGGGGACTCAAGTGGCTACTTTCTAAAAGCTGCTTTTTGGGGCTGCCCTGCCCTCTTCCTCCTGGTGTGAATGCGTCACCCATAACGGACCCCTTCACCGAGTCTGGCTGGGTGGCTGCTGCTTGCCTGGATGGAGGAAAAACGGCAGCGGGCAGCCAGTGATTCTCCCCATTGCCCAGGGCACACAGCAGCAGCGGCAACTCAAGCAAGGGGGCTTTAAACATTCACACATCTCCCAAAACCTGCCCTGCTTTCCTTTCCCCTTTAAAGGTCAGAACTCTAAAGAGCTAGAATTGCACAAAATTGCAACATTGTTATCAGGTGTGAAGTGCCTAGATTGCTACAGTGTAGCGGCTGCTGTAAGGGGTGGATTTTTACACTGACATCACTGTCTTTGGAAGCAAGCTATTGGGGGAGGGAAACCCTAAACACGGATTCTCATCCCTTAAAACGGTAGGGTCCCCACAGTAAAAAATTTAACACGTATCAAGCGCACCATCTGGAGTGAGACCTGTTGAAATGAGGGTTAACATTTACAATGCTTTGGGGCAATTTAACACAGAGAAAGCGTGTTAAGCCAAACTGATGTGGGGTCTGCGAGGATTGAAAACGGTCTGAAACCGAAATTAGCTTGTAATGGGGATGCTGCCTCAGTGTCAACAGAGGGCTGTCATCTCTCCTCTGAACATATGTAACCCACAGTGTGACCAAGGCAGTTTCAGTTCAAAATACAAAGTTTGAAACCCAACTGAAATGGGCCTAGATAATCAGCTTTCTTAAGCATCTCACCTAACCTTAGGATGTTGGCCGCTAGCTTATATCTATTAACATCTTCTGTACGTGAGATACAGTTTCTTAAAAGTCAAATTATGGTATCTATTACAACAACTGAAGGTATTTCTACCTTCTGGGTTGAAAAAGGCAGTGGTTTTGTGTTTTTGATGACACATTTAAGGGAAGGGGGAGTAATGGAAACTTCAGAGGGTGATAGCTATAATATATGCTAGCATTGCCACCTCTAGTCTGAGCTTGAAACTGAGCTGCAAGCACTTTACCGCTATGAGGTAAGTAATTGTTCCTCTCTTACTTCATACTAAGAGGTATAACTACAAGATAGATAAAAAACAGAACCAACTACCCTGTCCTTTTCAGAAGCCTTTTACATTTTGAAAAGGAAGGTTTACAAAGATCCCATGGCTTGGTATTCTACCCCAAAACAACAGATTCATCAAACTGGAATTTGATTTTTCCAGGAATTCAAATTAAAGTATTTTCAAAAGGCGGTACTCCGGCTTCCACCTAACCCATTGATGGCGAACCTTTTCAGCTCGGTGTGTCAAAATTCACAATAAAACCTAGATTGACTTGGGTGCCGTGTCACGTCCAGTAATATCCATAATTTTGTGACATTTGTAGCTCTAGGGGGAAAAAAGTTATATTTTTGATATATGTGTTTATTGAAAGCAAAATCGAATCATTCTTTACATTAGTGACTTTTTTGTTGCTGAATTTCATTTGCTAAATCTTCAATTGAATGTTTGTGTATGAAATACGCCCAGATGCCAGGGTGACCATGTGTGTCACCCAAAAGGGCTTGTTGGCCATCACTGACCTAACCCATAGAGTGAAGAGGAGACCACAATTTTTTTTCTTAATATTCTACCATAATTTGCCTTGTAATTTAACTTCATTTCCCCTGGTTTGGAATTTTGCAAAGGCAGAGAATATGCCTCTCTTCTCTGCATTTGGAGTCAACTTTTTTGTTTCCTCAGCCTTCTCTTCTGAATACATTCCTTTCAGTATCTCAGTCATCCTTATTGCCTGTGGATATCTATCAGAATTCTTCACAGAGTACACTACACTGTCCTTAAATTTGGTGGTAGTCAATTCTAAATAGAATGAGGTACTACTCTGAACTGACTGCTGTCTTTTTCTACTAGTGTAGCCCAAAATTCATTCACTTTTTTTCCTGCAACATATTACTGATTTGTACTAAGCCAACAGTTGATTAATTATGTATTGGTTTGAGTATTGAAGGTTTCAGATTCAACCTTAACATTTCCAGTTAAAAGGAGCCCAGCAAATTACTGGTTTGGTTTTTGGGATTGCTAGTTATGAGTGGGATATTGCCCAGCTGAAGCCAATGAGGACAAACAACATGAAACAGGATGGGCCAACAGTCAGACTTACGTATGAGACAGACTCCTACTTTTCTTCAAGCTCCCTACCCTGAGGGAACTGCTGCCTGGCTTCACTCTCCACTATGACATTTCCATCTCTTCTTTACTCAAACTACTTAGTGGAGGGGCAAGAATGCCTAGTAGTGCTCCATGCAGACTGACAAAAGATCCCACAAGAAGCTGAGAACTGTGGGGAAAGAGTTATCTGGATATCCAGGCTTTTTTCATCATGATTTCCACCTCAACTGAAGTCTGGTCCTTACAGATGAAAGTAATTTGGAAATACTGAGTGGATGTTGCCCTCATAGAAGCAGTCATATTTATCTCACTCTTGCTTGCAATGTCCTCCCTCGTTGTCCCACCACCCTCAATAGTAAGACCGGTGGGCACTCAAGAGAGGGCCTTCTTGGTAATGGCCCCCAGGCTGTGGAACAGTCTCCCCTTCGAGGTACGTCAGGCTCCTTCACTGTAAACGTTCAGGAAGGTGGTGAAGACGCACCTCTTTGCTCTGGCCTTTGGCTAAATGTGGTATAGTTTCTCCCCACGGCAGACTATATTGTTTTATATGGTTTTTTTATATATGGCTCTATTGTAATATGTCTATTTTTAAATGCTGTTACCCACCCTGAGACCTTAGGATATAGGGCAGGATAAAAATGCTAATATAAATTAATAAATAAATGCTTATATAAGCTAGAATTTTGACATGTTTACTTTCAACCAATATGTCTATTTTATTTACCAGGAGATTTTGCCGTTTTAAAAAATAATTGTCTGCAGCTGATAGGATTTGCTAGTTCAAGACATAAGGACGGCACCAGGATAGGGAAGTTTGGTAGGTTTCCAAAGTAAGTGGGAGATTTATGTTTAAAAAGATTTGTTGACAAATACAAAATACATGAATTTGCTTGAGCACTGCCCCTGAGAAACTGTTGCGTCCACCATGGTAACTGATGCTCATTGAGAATGGAAGGGCAGAGGGCAAGACGGCTAAAGGGGTGTGGTAGTAATAGTCAGAGTAAGGACAACAAATAGTAGGTCCGACAACATTAAAGTTTTTATTCTATTCAAACCTATTTGCTAACCCTGGGTCAAAACACATGAAGAGAAAAGACAGAGCTGACTCATGTTCTGAGCTACAGGGCATGATAGAGTACTGCCAATCTGCCTGTATGTTCACTTCTGACTCATGACAGCTGCTGTCAGCCCAAGCAAAATATCAATTGTCAGCATTAAAGGGAATCAGTCTTGCTACATCTTGAAATCAGAAATCACCTAGCTTTGAACTCAGTGAACTGTTCTGAATTTATATTGTGGGTGTTGGCAGTTGCAGAAACTTTGTTTACATCAATAGAGGAGCATGGAAGAACATGCATCAGTTGATTCACCTGTATTTGAGGCAGTAGTTTACACCTCGTTTTTTAAAAAAGTATTTTATTTGTATTGAACAAAAACTGGATTGAATATATCTTACGTTAGCTTAAACTGAATTATTTTTCGCCCATCCCATATCCCCCCTCAAGGTCCATTTCTTCCAGAATTTCTTTTACGACACCCACTCATTGTTAATGCACAATGAGTATATATCTCCACAAAAATATATTCAACCCATTTTCTCCAAAAATGCATTATTTCTTTTCTTGTCTGGATCCCTTCCATTTTTCTCCTTTTTCTATTAGATTCCCATGCATATCCTTCCCATCTTCCCACCATCCATTTTTCCTTAGCTTTCTATCCAAATGCTATGGTTTACCTTGCTGCCAATAACCATTTTATTTTTACGTGGGTATTTATGCCAGCTGTTCTATTTAGTTTCAGCACCATTTCTTTATACTTAGTTTTCTAAAGGGGTCCAAAAGTCTGGTTAGTCTCCCATCCTTCTATATTCACTCAACTGTTAAGAAGGTCTGAATGGGGCAAAGGCCTGTCTAAAAGCAATAACTACTTCGTTGCTTGATTTGCTATTCCTGCCATCAGTGGTGTCTGGTGAGGGGTAATGTAGCTAAAAAGAAGTAGTAATAACAGTCAGAATAGGTACATCTAGTGATAGGGAAGCACTGTTAATTCCATTCAAATCCACATGAAAACGCTCCTTAATGAGAAGAATTAAATTATGCACACATGAGCCAGTCCTGCCCACTTTGATCTTATAGGTTGTTGTTGGGTGCTACTGACTCACGACCAGCTCCCAGTTGACTGCATGGGCACCTCTATGCAGTTTTTTTGGCAGACGTACAGAAGTGGTTTGCTATTGCCTACTTCCAGGGAGAGGCTGGGGATTGAACCAGCAACCCTGTGCTTTCTAGACAGCTGCTCTGCCACTGAGCTACAGCCATTCCCTCCTATGGGTTACTCACATCTGGCTGGCATCTAGTGTTTTACTAGGCATGAAAATTGTGCTTTATTCCCCAAGGACACGTTTCCTGAAAATGTTCAGCATCATGTGGAGAAAAATAATAAGGGTGGCGGCCACAGCAAATGGCGGGAGGTAACTGTGATAAGCTCAAAAGGCAAATAAGAGAGAAGCATGCACCTCTAAGCCTGACTTCACCTATTTTCTTTACTGGTTATATTTATAGCACACTTTTCTAAAAAGAGCTCAAGAGAGTCTACCTGGTTCTTCCCTTACTACTCTTTTTTCCTGACAACTCTGTGAGGTAAGTTGGGATGTTCATTGCTGTGGCCTTGGAGGGTACTTTGCTCAGTGTGTGAGAAGTAGTGCACTTTATAGATTTTATCTTTTTATTATTCTGGCCATTATATGATTTTTGGCATCTGGTTAAAATGTACCTCTTTATCTATGCCTCTGAAGTTTAGCTTTTTGCGCGTTATCCTGCCTGGGAGGGCAGAAGCGTTATATGGTGTTTTTCCACTGTTACTAGAAGTACCCATTAAGTACCCATTAATGGGTACAAAAATGCCATTAAGTACCCATTAATGTACTTAATGTGTACTTAATGGGTACTTCTAGTGACAGTGGGTACTTCTAGTGACAGTGGAAAAACACCCATATTTTGCTTATATAATTTTATCTTTATTACTCTGACCAGCTCCTGGAACCTCTTGATGAAGGATGGGAAATAAATAATCTTGTACTGTGCTGTTTCTTAATAAAGAAATTCTTTCACCATTACTGAAGAGGGGATAAAACGAAGAAATGCAGCAATATATCCTAAGCTACGGCTCCATCTAATTTTCAAACTTATGTGATTATAGGCATTTGAAGAGAGGACTCATGAGCACCGAAGATCCTGATTATTATGAATACATCAATGCCTTGCCTGATAAAGATTCGAAGCATGAGGCATTTTCAGCATTTTGCAAAATTTTCCTGGTCTCCATGTACTCATTTGCCTGCATCTTTGGAATTTCAGGAAACACATTGGTTCTTATAATTTTTATTTTCTATGAAAAAGTGAAAGTATCAACAGATGTATTTTTGGTGAGCTTGGCTATAGCAGACTTGTGCTTTCTTTGCACGCTGCCATTCTGGGCATATTCTGCCGCTGATGAATGGGTCTTTTACACTTTGCCATGTAAAATTATCCGAGGCCTTTATATGTTAAATCTGTATGGTTCTATGTTAACCCTCACCTGCGTAACCATTGATAGGTACTTTGCTATTGTTCAAGCCACAAAAGCGTACCTCTCGCAAGCCAAAAGAATACCGTGTGTTAAATTGATTTGTATTTCAGTCTGGCTTATTTCACTAGCCTTCTCTTTACCACAGTTTTTATTTAGTGCACAAACAAAGCTAGACAAATCAATATGCCACGCACGTTACCCCTCGGATTCTTTAGAGCTGTTCACAGAAGTAATTCAGATGATCCTTGGATACTTCTGTCCCATGCTGGTCATGGTCATTTGCTATTCCATCATCGTGAAGACTTTATTAGGTGCTAAAGGCTTTCATAAGCACAAGTCTTTAAAAATAATATTTGCTGTTGTGGTGGCATTCATTTTTACGCAGACGCCCTACAACGTACTGAAACTGGTTCGTGCAATTCACAAGCAGGTTATTCTGGATGACAGTTATAAATATGCGCTGATCATAACGGAAGCAATTGCTTACTTTCATGGCTGCCTCAACCCCGTTCTCTATTTCTTTATTGGTGCAAAATTTAGGAAGAATTTGGCAAAAATTCTTAAAAACATGGAATGCGCGAAACATCGCCAAATCACAAAACGATGGCACACAACTGACGATGACTCAAAAACTGGCAGTGCCACCCATAATGCAGAAGAAACAAGTATGCACACATTATAAGAATATCTAACTTGCAGAAGTTTTTGGGCTGTTATGCCATGTTCCAGGTTTCTTCTTCTGAGAACCTAAGTTTTTGGATATAGCTGTGATATCCATCTTCAGAGGTCTTTGCTCTTTGCCAAGTCACTCTTGAATAAGAAACCTGGAACATGGCATAACAGCCCAAAAACGTCTACAAATGAGATTGAATCTGGCCGTGAAAGCCTACTGTACATATATCCATTATAAGACCATGTTGAAGAACAATTATTTCATTTCTACCCTGTACAATAGCTCATAAAAGCAATTATTATGAACTGGATCCTTCACAATAGGGCTGCCTTTGTTCACAAATCTGATGAAATCTTTCTTACAATAAAATTTTGGCAGATCTTACTGCAGTTTGGATCCTGATGCTATAGACACTTTCTGAGAAAGACAGAGTTCTATTAAGGTATGGAGCAGTTGCAAAACAGATGTTGAGAAATGAGTATACATTTAAATTTAACATTTGTTTTTCTTTCAATAAAAAGTCCTTGCATCCCAGGAAGTATATTATGGGAATGTGGGGTGGTGGTATAATGTGGAAATCAACCTATTCCTTTCTATCAGCTAGTGAATGAGCTCTGTGCTTGCTTTCATCTTCCTTTCCTGTACATGCTTCTTTATATATCATCACTTATTAGACTGTGAGTTGTTAGATAGTGATTATCATGGCTTTATTAATGCTAAATAACTGTAATGTGTAATTCAAAGCTGCTCATGGAAGTGTTTTGCTAGAGAAAAATGGTGAACTTATGTTTTCTGAGAAAGTTCTACAGTTTATTTACATATAAGAAGCAGCAAACAATGTTTTAACAGACTGTGTACCCACCATTAAACATTAGGCTTCCTGGAAAACAAAAAGTACAGTGTTTGCTTCCAGAGTCCTTTTTTAAAACTAAGGATGGTTATCTGTCGCCTTCTATATATGATTGGACTCCAACTGTTATAAGCCTCTGCCAGCCTGGTCAATGTGCACGTGGAGAGGTGGGCATCTAAAGGATCTCCATATCCTTTATGGAGATCCTTTAGATGAGTGGTTCTCAACTTTCCTAATGCCGCGACCCCCTTAATGGAGTTCCTCATGTTGTGGAGACCCCCGACCACAGGGGCGGAGCAGCTGGGAGGTGGGAGGGAAGGGTGGTGGGAGACTCGCTGCGACCCCTCTGAAAGGGTAATTCGACCCCCAAAGGGGTCCCGCCCCCCAGGTTGAGAACCACTGCTTTAGATGATCCAAAAATGGTCTGTTGGTGGACCAACAAAGTCAAATGTAAAGGGGAGATGACAACATCTAGATCATAGCTTAACGGCCCTCTTTCACAGAAGATTCCCTAAGCCGCATTTTTTTTCTCTGCAAACATATTGCTGTCAGGCCAAGTAGCATCCACAGTGCAAAGTTTCTTCTTTGGTTGCTTGGTGGTACTGTCTTTTAATCTCAACCTTCTGCTGAGAACTCCCAGATACCCTGAACAAAATATTTATATTTGCAACTGCCATACTCTGATTCAACTATACTGAACAGTCTAAATCCATTGAAATGATTAGGAAGACTATCTTCTCTTCCATTTCTGAGGTGTAAGGTGCTCCTACGCTGGGCTTTGACTAGGCTATACTCCCAGACTATGTGAACAGACTAAAATTGTGATATGGATGTTTGAAACCAAGTCGCAATTATTTAAGAATATGAGGACCCCTGCTGGATCAGGCCACAGCCTATCTATTCCAGTATCCTGTTCCATAGAGTGGCCCACCAATTGCTTATGAACATCTCAAGCAGAATCACAGCAAATGGTCTTTAGAGGCATCCTGCCTGGCCCCCCAGCCATTCTAGCAGTCATTGATACACCTGTCATCCATGAATTTGTCTAACCCTTTCTGACAGCAAGTTCACAGACCAATGATCCTATGAGTGAAGAAATATTTCTTCTTATCTGATCTGACTCTCCTACCCATCAGCTTCATAGAGTGCCCCCTGGTTCTAGTATTGTATGATAGAGAAAAGACTTTTTCTCTGTCCACCTTTTCAACATCATGCATGATTTTATATACTTCAATCAGGTCCCCCCTTTAACACTGTCTCTCCAGACTGAAGAGGCCTAGACATTGCAGTCTAATTCCGTAAGGGAGGTGTTCCAGCCCCTTAATCATTCTGATTGCCCTTTTCTGCACCTTTTCCAGCTCCACAATATCCTTTTTGAGGTGTGGTGTTTTAAAATTTAGTTTGAAAATGGTACACTGCATACAGACCCAAAGCTTTTACAGAAACATTTAGTACTACTATCAATATGGATATATTTTTCAGTGACATGAACAGGACAGTGTTTAATTTCAAGCCAAACTCTGTTAAACTCTACAAAGAAAATACAAAAATCACTTTTGCTGATTAAAATGGAAGAGTTCACTGCAAGAAAGCCCATGAGCCACAGTTTTTCTCCTCTGAATTCTCCTGATCTTTTAACCTGTGATGACTCAATGCTGGGAGATGTTTGCCTCAAATATTCAGCAATGTCTCTTAGGCGGCCACATTTGATCCAGAGAGTTCTAACTGCTAGATCTCATCTTAAGGTCCAATTGATCTTAAGAAATGCCTCAATTTGCATCTTTTTGGTGGCACAATATATCTTACTGAATGATCCTTCCCTCTACAATAGTTTGAATACTCCAATATCAGAATTGTGTGTGTGGTCTTAACTCTTTATTAGGGAGGAAAAATGATGAGTGGGCTCCGTTATGAAATAATGTTAGTTCTATCTAGACATTACCAATGCTGGGCCATCACTTCCCTTTTGTTTCTTGCCTCTTTAGATTGTAAGCCTGAGGGCAGGGACCTGTCTAAGATTAATATAATATTGTAACCCACCCTGAGACCTTCGGGTATAGGGTGGGATAGAAATACAAACAAACAAATAAATAAATAGAGGGGCATTTGGTCCAGTTCACCAGAGTTGCCTAATACTCTTCCATCACCCTTCGGCCGCATCCCCATTACAAACTTATTTCAGTTTCCTTAAACCGAAATAATAGAACTGGATGCAAACGTGAATTTGCCTGTTCCCATTACTTTTAACTTAATCGCATTTGATCCGGATTCTGAGGATTGTATGTGGTGTACGTGACTCAAGGGGGGGGGGCGGAGACTCAAGTGGCTACTTTCTAAAAACCACTTTTTGGGGCTCCCCTTCCCTCTTCCTCCTAGCATGAATGCGCCACCCATAAGGGACCCTTTCAGGGAGCCTGGCTGGGTGGCTGCCACTTGCCTGGATGGAGGGAAAATGGCAGCGGGCAGCCAGCGATTTCCCCCCTCCTCTCCCCATTCCCCAGGGCACACAGCAGCAGCAGCAGCAACTGAACCCCCTTAACAGCCACAGCCTTTAAAACAGAACCTTTTCCTTTTCTAAAGGTCAGAACTTTCAAAGTTGTGCAAAATTGCAACATTGTTATAAGGTGTGAAGTGGGCAGATCGCTACAGTGTAGCGGTTGCTTTAAGGAGTGGATTTTCATAGTGGCTGTGTTAAGGGGTGAAATCACTATCTTTGGAAGCAAGCTATTGGGGGAGGGAAACCCTAAACACGGATTCTCATCTGTGTATGGTCCCCACAGTAAAAAATGTAAAACGTTTCAAGCGCATGAACCGGAGTGAGACCTGTTGAAATGAGGATTAACATTTACAACGCTTTGGGGGGATTTAACACGCGTAAAGCGTGTTAAGCCAAACTGACGTGGGGTCTGCGAGGACTGAAAACGGTTTGAATTCGAAATAAGCTTGCTGTGGGGATTCGCCCTTCTTATCACCAATTTAGCAGAACAACAAAGAACCTTGTACTCAGAGGTTTTGAACATGGTTTGGAACTATATTTGACTTTCTGGGGAAAAGTCCAAACGAAAGGTCCTGCTGTGTTAACATAGACATGAGCACCATTGTAGGCTCTAGGTGAATTGGGGTATGTGGATTTCAAAAGAGGAAAAATCTGGTTTAGAATATAAGCATTTTGCTTCATCAGTAGTTCTTTATTCAGAAAGGGCTGGTTCACTTGGTTCTGCAGTGTTGACCATATAGATAGGTTACAAACCAATAATAATATATTTTTTTCATGTGGTATGTCTCTGATACACTTCCACATTTAAGCTTTCTTGTTATCTCTTTTCAAGTCAAACCAGAATGCAGTTTGCAAGTCAATAGCGGTTTACACAGGAACCTGTAAGTAGGAGGAGGGGTAACCTCAAGAGGTTTTGTTGTTGTTTTTAACCTGGTAGCTGCAAGATAATTGTGAGGTACAAAAAATTACAACTTCAGCCCGAAGTAAAGCAGCTTTCTAAGTTCTACAGACTATCTGCTCCCATAACGTATTTCACATTCCTCACAATCCCAGTTCTTTAAAGAGGCTTTTTGTGGACAAATGGTTGTTTGGGGAAGAAGGGGGAACGTTCCTTTTGTGACTTTCACAAGCAAAAATGCATTTGAACCACTAACTGTGATTGCAGCCATCAGGTTGAACCTTGGCCGCTTTTGCACTTACCTCAGTTAATCTATATTAGCTAGATCCAAATTAGCTTGATCTGGATCAACCACTGGCATCTGCACTGATTGGGCTTTAGAACAGCAAGTGTGCTAGAGTGCAAGCACAGATATAGACCAAACTTATCAGGTCTACTACTAATCCGGATTAGTGAGCCCTTAGCACTGTTCTCCTCCTGTGCAGACAATGTGTTCTTAGCAGTTCCTTAATCAGGAATAAGAAGTGTATATTGTTTGTGTTTTTCATCATTTTACTACTCTCCTCATTGAATTTTTGCTGTTATTTTCTCTTTGGTGGGAACCAACCAAAAACGGGAATCAAAGTTTGACTTTAGATAGGCATATATAGCAACATAGGCCAAGTTGACCCAAATTTAATGACAAGCTCTGACAAGAGGCATGGCCTTCTTGTATAACAGGCCTGCAGGATCTGAGGGACCTAGGGGCCATATATTCATTCAACTTCCCTCCCTTCATTTGAGATGGAAAATAAAGAAAAAACTAGGGTGGAGTGGGCCCCAGCAAAGAAAAAAAATGGGGCTCTCATATCATGCACAGAGACCAATAATAAACTACAAGCGCAATCAGTGGCCAGGCAAACACCTCAAGGAAGTTCCTTTACTTCCAAACTCCCTGGTTAAAATCTAAGACAGACTCAACCCCCTCTCCCCAATTTTGAAAAGTACAGCAGTTTCGGATGGTTGGGCAGCAGGCCACTTAACTGAGCAGGAAAGGGACTCCTGGTATTTGTGCACTACAGCCGTTATCTCAGGCTTTAGACCATCAGAAGTGAGAAGACACCTATGGGCAGCTAGTCTAAAGCAACATCCCCAGGGAAAGGACCCCAGTCTACAGGAACCTCTCTGACAGTGGGAACAGCTTAGGACATAGGAGCCTAAGTGGCAAAGGAAGCTGGGTAATTACAGGAGGAAGTTGCAGTGAATTCTGGATGTTGTGCCCTCATCTGCTTAATGAGTGGCTGGATTGAAGCCCCAGACTCAGATGGAATTTCCAGATGAGCCAAACTATTACCTTTCACCCTAAGCAGTAGGTTATCTGAGCCACCCTAAGGGTCCTAATGTCTCTGAAAGGCACAGCTCATCTTGGAGCACACAGGGCGGCAGCCACTCAGCAAATGAGCCTTTGAGGAGGCCCCAATAGACTCTTTATGCAACCCACTCATAGCTATTTAACAGACACAGGATAGGAAAGTTTTAGTTTAGGGGTTTGAAAGGATGGTGGTGGTAGTCCTACCTGGGGTCAAATTCATTCTCATATTGGCCAATTGATACTAGTGATTTCACAGATGGGGGAGGGAAGGGGTTCTAGCCAAGTCATTGTTGGGCAGGGCAATTTATTGGAAAGCAGTGGACGTTTCCAACTAAAATGGACTCAAGAACTTTTTGAATGATTTAAAACAGTCATTTGCATATTTCCTACAAGTAAAAATGCACAGCACACAGTTTAAGGACTTCAGAAATCAAAATCAGCACTTTGAACTGGGGTCAGAAGCAAGAGTACTCACTTCCTCTTACTTGCAAGCAAAGGGAACTTTACTTAACATCTATTTTCCAATCCTCTTGACAAATAAAACAATTTATGGCCTAGAAACATTAGCAACCCAATTTGTAAAGTCTGGGAAAAAGGTCTCTCAAGATGCATAGCTGGAGAGGCCAAAGATTGCTTTAATTAAAGAAAATGGTGGCTAACTCTGGGCCTCTTTGCACAGTCCTCTTTAGGGTCCCACCCTTGCTACTACAGAATGGACACTGGACAGAGTATAGAATGGACCAGGTGGACCAAAAGGCTGCCTAGTCCAGCACACTGGTAGGTCTTTCTAAAAATGTCTAAAACATAAACATTGTTTACACTCACAGATTAGTCATACTGTCTTCCTCAGTCTGGCTTTCATTCTGATCAGATTCAGCTTGTTGGATCTGGCCCACTTCCTCATCTGTGATTATATCAAACACTGCATCATCTACAGGTTTAGAGGTTTCATTTGCAGCTGTAGGAGGAATAAATCATGAAATTAGTCATCACAAACCTACTCATAAGACAAGCAGAATGATCTTTCTCAAATAATTATAGCACTGTAGGAATCTCTTGTGCCACATATAGATTCAGAGCCAATACTACTTGGTAGGGATGGGCAAAAAATATTTGTTTGCTTCAAATTTGCGTTCGAATTTGGAGCTTCGTCAATTCCTGGACAAATTGAAAGGGGGCTTTGTCAAATCTTCATAGAATGAGGTTCAGCTGTGCTACATGTTCACCTCTGCATATAAATGACTCATGAATATATGCTGGCATTACTTTAAATCATGTCCCCCTTTTCTTAATAATGTGCAAGTGGCCAGATCATTCTAGTTCTAATGTATTCTGAAGAAAGATTGAAAACCATGTGAGATTAAAATTTGCAAATGAAGAAAAAATTGGGATGCTAATAACATCGTTACCAATTATTCCTCCTTTGGCTACTGCACTATCAGGTGATAGGAAAAGATATTTGCTATATCATTATCTGTTAAAATGTTCTCATTTATTTATTTGACACATTCTATGCCCTGCCACGCCAATGGGTGCACAGTGTTCACACAAGCCACTAAAATACCAACAAAATCATTCTTAAAATAGAGATGACACGGTACAACTAAAGTCAGGCAAGAGAGATGGGTTCAAAAGACAGCTCAGTCTGGCAGGTCAAATGTCTGCTAAAATAGATGGCACTAACCAGTAATTGCTTGAAAAGAAAATATCTGTTAGGAGGTAAGAAATGGCAAAATATCACTTTGATTTTTTTTAAAAAATGTTCATTTGTATTTGTGTGAGCGCACAAAAAACATTTATCTATCACTCAAGAATTAAACAAAACCATGCAACAACAAAAAATTCAGATAAACTTAAGATACAGCTAATAAAAAAAAAACAAATCAAATTCCAGAACAATCAACTATCATGCACTAACAAACGCCAAATACCACAACTAATACCACCACCCATATTGCAGGAACTCACAACACCTCCAGAAGATTATTTTTAAAACACAATCGCTAAAAGAAGTCTTTTTAAAATGCTATCATTTCTGTTTTGGTAATATATTTATTAATTTCCAATGCAGAATTAAGCACATAAAATTTAAGAAGTGCCCATTTAGTGTAGTAGCTTATTCTTACATGGGGAAAATTATGTTGCAAGTCCTACAGATGAGCAGGTAGGGGGAAGTGTCACCAAGCTGAGCTCAACTCCAGTTGACTGCACAGACATATCCACATAGGTTTCTTGACAATGATAAAGAGCTGTCATAGCCTTTTCTCAGGATACTTTTCATCATTCTAGCCTAGCCTAAAGCAGCCAATATTTCCATATGGTCTCCCATCCAATTACTAACCAGACCTGACCAAACCTAGCTTCTGAGCACACACAACACTGGGCCAACTGGGAAGATGCAAGTATGGAATATGATATGAGACTCTCATAAGTCCAGGGCTGTTTTTGCACTAGCTATGAAGACCCCATTACGAGCCTGATTGGTACTCGTCTGGCACAGATCAGTCATGCACTGTCCACACACAAGACCCCTTAAGGACCCCATTTGTACCCACCATCACCAGCAAAATCCATATTTAATGGGGTCTTTCGGCCCTTAAATCTGGATTAATGCAAGACCCCTTAAAAGGTGTCTTCAATTCAGTCTGCGGCCATGAAGACCAAATCAGAGGTAGCACATCTCCACATCTACTGTGGCATCCCCCCCTCCCCATGATGTGGATGTTCAAGGACTGGATTCAATGAGGACTGAATTTCAAAGATCCGGATCTTTTAATCCGGATTAACGAAGTTAAGTGCAAAAATGGCCCCAGAGTCATTTCCCAGAGAATATACTGCTATTTATTTAAAGAAAAAACTTACCCATAGCTCCATAAACTAGCGAAAATGTTGTGCTTAGCAAACCTGATGACTTTTCTTGTTCTTTAGCTTTTAATTCAGAGTCATTTGGACTGATACTTGACTTCTTAAAGCAAGCTCGACAGCAGCGCTCCTTCTTGCCGGTATGTTTTGACATGGCATAGTTGTTGCAACAGGAGTAGCAGAAAATACGCCCACACAATCTAAAATTGAAGACATTTAGATGATAGATACAAAATTAATGTAATGTCCAAGTTAGGACTTTTCAAGTATAGAACACTTTGGTTTATTAAGCAGCAATACCAAAAATATCACTTTATAGGACAATTCCTCTGTCACCTAAGCAGTGCAAATATTTTAACCATAGGCTTAGTCTGACTGGGACCGATGGAAGTTGTTGCCCTGCAACACTGGAAGAGAACCAGTTCTCCAAAGTCTTATCCTAGAATGATTCCCTCATCTCTTTTCAGAAAACTAGGTGGTGATGCAAACAGTTCTTAGGTTCTATCAGGTTTAACTAAGTCTCTGAAGTGATTAACGTCTTCCTAGTTGATTAATGGGAACCTCTTGAACCACTTATTCAATTAATTAACCCATTAAAAGATTACGGCAGTTCCACTGAAAACGTTTTCCAAAGGTATAGCCTATATTGTGGTTAATCAAGTTTAAAACAAGCAGCACTTCTGGTGAAAATTAGCCTTAAAGCTTCTACAGTAAATCAAGGATCTCCCATAGCTGTAGAGGGTTGCTGTACCTGGGAAGTCATGACATGGGGTATCATCAAAAGGGTCCTTGTCAGGTTGCTTCTGTCATTGCTGCTCAAACTGCTTCTACCCTCACATTTTTCCATTTGTTTTCATGCCCTACAATAGGTTGCCTCTATCACCACAAAAAAGGACTCTGCCCACCCTATTTAAAAGAAGGGTAAACTTCTTTCTAACAGAATAACAGAATCTGGCAGCTAATGAGCAAAGTTTCCTGCCATCTTATTAGCTCCCAACAGTAGAACCTAGACGGCTAGTACAAAGTATATCATTGTGGAGATTGCCCTTGGCAGAGGGAGAGATTAACATAAGCATGTTTCATTCAAACTAAATCAAATTTATTCCATCAATGACCAGTTTTAATTTAAAGAGTTGCATGCATATACTGTATATACAATCAAAAATATGCCTAAATCTAAGCATAGTTAAAACCAAAACTTAGAGCATTTTGTCAGCCTTATTCTTATTCGTCTGCTTCATAATTTGTTAAGACCAAGGGAAATAATTATTTTCTCCTTTGCACAGCACTAGAACCAAGGGGCACTCTATGATGTTGATGGATAGGATAGTTAAGGCTGACAAAGGGAAGGGTTTTTTTCACCCAGTGACTATGGAATTTACTATGACAAGAGATGGTGACAGTAACCAGCCTTGCTTTAAGAAGGAACTAGACAAATTCATGGAGGACAGATGTACCAATGGCTATTTGGATTGGTGTCTAAATACTTTCTCCAGGTTGGAGAGACAGGCAGGATATCTGTTAAGGCCACTTGCAGGGAGTAGAGAGCAAGTGAAGGTTTTGTCTTTGCCTTCTACTTGAGATGCCCAGAAGCAACTGGTAAGTTACTGTGTGAGACTGTGAGGGATGCTGAACTAAATGGGCTGTAGCCTGATTCAGTAGGGCTCCTATTGCGTTCTTGCTCAACACAAGTTTATTTTTCTTTTTACTAGGGCACTGAAGGCATTTTCATTTACCTAATCTCAATTTTCCGTAACAACAATTTAACAGCACATTTGTGCTACACATTGTTTTTTGCCTGAGGTCCCAACCATGCATAATCAAAATCATGCACTGAACAAAGAAAGTCATACTTTATCGACCATGTGTAAACAAAACTGCATACAGCAAATCCAAATTATAAGATGTACAACTATATAACAATACATGTTCTACAGTCTCTATCACATCAATATGACAGAGACATAACCATCACTAACAGGGTCTTCTACATTTCCCTTCCAGTACTACAGACAGTGACACATCTAAGCAAGCTATGGCAAAGTATCTTTGAAGTTTAGGAGATGCCAGGCCAGCTGGAAAACTCTTGGATTACCAAATGCTAAGTGTTGACCAGCATGTCTTTGGTGATTCTGAATATGCTTCACTCAAACTCACATAATACATTGGGCACCTTGTGATAAGTGTTAACAATAACAAGTGAACAACATGGTTGAGAGTTAAGCATAAAGACATAAAGATATCTAGCAGTTTAATTCAAAGACATATTATAGTGTGTCAGGTAACTGACACAAACACCCAAAAATGATGTGTATTTTGACTTTCCCTTGCATAATTTCCTAAAGCAGACATACACACCCCAAAAGCACATTTGGAATGATACTTATAATACAATTTGGAATAAATATAAATTGTTATGTCGTTTTTAGAAAGGGCTCTGCAATTCTTTTTCACTAGACCGCAACACTGCAGCTGCTCACGTGCATGTATCTAGTCACTTCCATAAACTAACCTGCAATGGTGTCGGCGATTCACCCACCCAAATTCTCTTTTACAGTCTAGGCAGCAGCTGACTTCTGCATCACCGAGCCATCTTTGTTCTGCACTGAGCTTCTGCTGGAATTCCAGGGCATCTGACTTCTGCCAGAGGGCATCCTTATCCCTTCGAAGACCAGGCAAAAAGAAAATTTATCACCTGTGAATTTATCCTTGGAAACGCAAGCTCAGTTTTACCACTGAAAATCCAACCTTCTCCACTTTGGAAACCATTGTTTAACTGTTATGCATCAAATTACTCATTACATTTTGGCATTTGATGGAATATGTTTTATAGCTTCTTCTGGTTATTTTATGAATTTTCCATCCTGGTGCTTCTATGAACTGTAATATTAAAATGTTTTAAAGAAAGAAAGGAAATTCATTGTTCAACTGTCAGGACTGTTCTACTAGCTAATCAAACTGATTTGCAGTAATTGTGTGGGCCAGTGCAAGGAAAGTTCAAAGAATTTACAACCAGACAAACACCATTTCTGGACTGGGCCTTGCTCTGGATTATCTCCTGGAATAGGGTCCTGCTGTCTGCATGCCGGGACTGACTATGTCAGGCCCCAGACAGGTTCTGACATTGTGTGTACAAGCAGGTAGATGGCAGACCTATATTCCAGGATATAATGTTGTAATACTGGTGTTATCACAAAACGTAGGCCAGGTTTGCCTCTTTTTTTCTCTCCACCACCCACTCTTCCTAATAATTTCATGCTGGATAAAAGAGCAGTGAATCCAGGAACACAAAGGGACAAAAGTGAGCTGAACAGTGAAAACTAAAGACCTCTTGCCCTGTGCCTCTTAGTCCAGCGTCTTAATCTTGGGCCTAGATGATCATCCAAAAGAACTTAGATCAAAGAACTAGACCAGAGAGAATCATTAAAAATAAGAATTAAAGTTACTTCTCCTGCATTTTTATTTACTGTTCTCATATTTATATTGACATTTTTGTCATATTTTGCCATATATTAATCTGCCCTCAGACATTTAATAAAATACAGTTTTAGTGGACCCCCATAGCACAGTAAACACTGCAACATCTACATACAATATGAAGAGAGCACTGTCATGAATAAACTATGACTCTGAATGTTTAAAAGACCTCTTCAGAATATGGTATGGAAAAAACAGTTTACGTGAAAGGAGGTCCCACTCTGTTTAAGAGAACTTTGTTCCAGGAAAGTGTGCACAGGACTGCATCCTATAGCCTAAAAGACTCAGTAAACAATTAAGCATAGGTAATATGGACACTTTTTGTGCTAGACTAACATTATTATAAAAAAGAAACAAAAGATCCCTGCAGAATCAAATGTCAAGTGTCACCCACAAACCACTAAGTTTAACAAGCACATTATTGTCAAATAAGTGTCAAAGGTGTGATACTGCTACCCACATTGGGATTATGTAGCACAGAAACTGCTGGTGATGCATTAGATTAAAAAAAACTGGGCCTTGTGTATGCAAACAACAGATTCTTCTGTTTTAAGTTTCAGCAAGAACAAAATAAATCATTTAAAAATTACTGGTTTGAGGATGGAGCATACAGTTTCCCATAGTATCAGCTATGACACTACCCTGGTGCTGGTTGAACTGCTGGTCCAACAAAAATTAGGAGTAGGTTATTGTAATTATACACTGCAGTCAGAATGAGAAACGCATAACCAGTATGATGATGATGAAAAGAAGAGCTGGCTTTTCTACCCTGCTTTTCTCACCCATTTAAGGGGACTCGAAGCAGCTGACAAAGCTTTCTATGCTTCTCCCGACAACAGAACACCCTGTGAGGTAGGTGAGGCTGTGAGAGCTCAGAAGAGAGCTGTGACTAGCCCAAGGTCACCCAGCTGGCTTCGCAGAAAAGGCAGAATCAAACTCGGCATTCCCAGATAAGAGTCCTTCTCCCTAACCTCTAGACCAAATTTGCTTGATTTTGAGCAGTGACTGAAAGATCCATAGGCAATATAACACCTTATTGGTCCTAAACGTACAGCATAACAGTGCTTTATATAGTATACGTAAAGTACTATTCCAATTATTTTGTCTTGAGCATCAGAAACTAAGGAATTGACTCCTAAGAATAATTATCATACTTCCCTCAAAAATTAAGATGAAGTTAGTTGTGGTGCTAATTATGTGCATTCAACTAAGAGCATCGTTTTTTGCGGTCTTTATGCAGCAACAGGGAAGTCTCAGCACTCTTAGGAACTGGAGTGGGTGGGATGGTGTTACTCAATGACATAAGTGGCAGTGGCACTGAATAAGACTGACTTGCTGCCAGGGGACCCGGAAACAAACGAGTGCTCTCCTGGAGACCCTTGTTGGTCATTCCCCTACTGTGGGCATGGAAGCAGTGAACTTGCTTTGCTGCTTCTGTCCCTGTCTGGAGGCACCCTTTGTCTTTATTCTTCCCTTGCTGGCAGGTGAAGGTTTTGCCTTTGTCTTCTACTTGAGAATGCCCAGAAGCAACTGTGCAAAGCAGGATGCTGAACGAGACAGGATGAAGCCCACTCCAGCAGGGCTTTGCTTATGTTCTTATGAGATGGTGACATTAAACTGCCTCTCACTTGTCTTTCAATATTCTCATCAAAATTCAAGGGAAGCTTTCCATTGGCAGCAATGGGGGCTTCTTTCAATTGAAAGTAGCTTCTTCAAAGAGGTGACTGTTTCGAGACCTCTGGATTTTGTTGTAAAAAATAGTAACCTAAGTAAGGTTAGTTAATTTATGTTACCTGCTGCACTTCTGGGAGTGTCAAACAGAAATTGTTCAGTTTTTTTTAATCTCCACATAAAGTCTAGCAGTGATCATGAAAGGAAGCAGGCCAGGCATGCTAATCAGCAGGTGGATATCTCTCCTTTTTTCTTTTAAATGTTGGTTCTTTCATAGGCTGACTGATTTGTGCAATTAGCAAGCTTTGAAGCACAGAAGCATTACTAAGGACCAATGCTTTAGGTGTTGCTATGGCTCACTCTTTAATAAAACAATCCCTTTGCATTCAGAGGTGGTGAAAAATGTTGGGAATGAAATAGACTGTGTTTCCAAATGGCTTTCAAACTGGCTTGGAGCCACGCTGAAGTCTGCCTGTCTCTACAGAAGCCCATGGGTGTTTTTTTGACTGTCACTAAAAGTACCCATTAAGTACCCATTAATGGGTACATAATGGCATTTTTGTACCCATTAATGGGTACATAATGGCATTTTTGTACCCATTAATGGGTACTTAATGGGTACTTCTAGTGACAGTGGAAAAACATCCCATATTGAAGTGGCGTGACAGCACATTGGAGAACTTAGGGCCCCGTTCAAAAACTCCAGTGTGTGAAAAGCAGCTCCAAAGTTGCTTCTCACACAGTGAATGAGGCCCTCACTGGGATGAAACAGGGAGCAAGCACAAAGACTTCAAAATGGCACCCTTGAAGACAGCAGAGGAATTGTCAAGCTCCTTTCTGAGGCTGCATGAAGCCAGGAAAGACTTTTAGGGAAACCTGAGGCCTCTCTGCACTTACCTAATTAGGCTGCCGTGAACTAGCGCTGGTAAACTTCTGGTGGAGGAAAACCATTTGCACTTGGCATGAGGAAAGCTTCCCCAAAGTGTCCATTACTGTCCAGAAGTGTGAATGGTCCTCCTGTTTACCAGCCCACACCGATAAGTCCAAAGCCAGAGGTTCTAACTCCTTGCTGCTGTGATTGGCCACTTGGATGTCGTTGCTAGAGGGGTGTGTTTGAGCACAAGCTAACCCATGATCAAATGCCCCCCTCATGATTCTACGATCGATCGCCACTCTCGGGGATTGGAGGTCTGATCACAGCATGGGTGAGCAATCAATCATGGCCGCCACCACCACTGCGCCTGAGTGGACGCTGTACTTCCTTCCCACCAAACTCAGGGAAATGGACGCAGAGTGAATGGTGATGCCACTGGATGCTTCAGGTAAGCTTTTGGTTAACGTTGTTTAACGTGTGGAGCTCCACACCTAATCAACAATTAGTGAACTTCCGGTGAGGGCCGGCATGTTTGGAGGCTGTAGAAGCTTAGTTGACATGCTTATGCTCCTTAACCAGATATTCACTACTTCATCACTAGCAGCCTAAGTGTGAATAGCCTCTGATCTAGCCCTGAGACCAGAGCTGTGGAGATGTGGCTGTCCATATTCTCTATTTCTGAGCCACACAGAAGGGGTCTCTTAATATTTACCACTATGCTTAACCAATACTGGATTATAAATATTATGGGATCTCTTTTAAGCAGCTAGGCTGGGAGGAGAACAGTGTTTGTTGCCTTGGGGTCTTCACAGGAAAAAGTTGGGGATAAATGGTATAATTAAATAAATGTTACTTCATAGTAGCAGACTAGGAAAGTGGAATAATTCACGTTTTGAAAAGCAGTAACCATTCTTGAATAACATTTCACTTCCTTAGAGCTACCTAAGTACAACACCTAGGCAAAGTTCTGTTAAGTCTGTTCCACTTAGAATTCCACAAAACCATTTGGGTTGAAAAAACTCTAAATAACACTAAGGTTGTGATCACACAAAGAGATTGATTGACTGGAAATGGTTTGCAGGTGGGATCACTCAAGGCTAGAGAAAGTGAATCAGAGAGGGAATGACTACATGAGGATCACACACTACTATCTCTGAGGCATTTCTGATCACAGACACTGTCCAACTGAATTCAGTGGGGTTCTGAGCATATGCATGCTCAGCCTTATACTGCAGCATTATCTTCAGAGACCAAAAGACAGATTTTCTGTACTACTTTAAGCCAAACAACATATAACAGAAATTACTAACCTGAGAAGTTCGATTAATCTTTCTTCAAGGAACTGCTTTGTTCTTGTTAAGTCATCCAGTTCAGCCAGTAATTTCCTCTCATTGTTCTCATGCTCAAATTTCATCTTGCTAAGTTTCTCACAGTAATCCTGAATTTGTTCATTCACTTTGCTGACTTCCTTTTGGGCCCTGTATAAACAAAGATTAAATTCTCTTTCACATTTTTTTGATTACAACTATATTTATACCTTTCCAACAATACACAGATACTTCCTGATTGTGTTGCGGTCTGTTAAGAACACCTTTGATATAGAGATGCTTCAAAAGCTGGGGAAAAATGTTCATGTTTCCAATAACCGTTTCATTACAACATGGTTGCCTTCCACTCAGTAAATGATGGTTTAGATACTACACAACATTAGTTTTCCCAATATTTGAGCAATATTTACACAAACAGCCAGGCACAGTTTTCACTCATTAGTGCTTTCTCTGATGTTTTACCCTA
This sequence comes from Aspidoscelis tigris stejnegeri, assembly GCA_023333525.1. Taxonomy (NCBI): domain Eukaryota; kingdom Metazoa; phylum Chordata; class Lepidosauria; order Squamata; family Teiidae; genus Aspidoscelis; species Aspidoscelis tigris. Next base: position 23,181,002 of record JALMGA010000008.1, read on the forward strand.
GGAAAAGGCACAAGACTGTAGCATAATCTGCAAAAATCTCAAATCTGTATAAGAAAACACCTCTCTCTATGTAACTGACAATTCAAAGGCATCAAGATTTCAAAATTAGCAGTAAAAGACTCAGGTACTTGAGAATTTTATTAAACAAAAATTCTTCAGAGGTCATTGTCATTAACTATCATCCAATAATAAGAATGGAGCTTGAAAATTGGAAAGACAAAAAAATCTGTCTTTGGCAGGATCTCTGCTCCTCAAATGATGCTTTTACCAAAGGTTTTTTTTTCCTTATTTCAAATTCTTCCCATTCGCCCCCAAAGTACAATAATCAAGATCCTAGAACACAAATTTAATAAACGTATCCATACTAGTAAAAATCCCAGAATCTTCAAAACATAACTTTACAAACACTAGATGGAGAATGGGGCATCCCAGATCTGTGCTTATATTTCAATTAATTTCAACTAAAACAATCGTTCCACTTCCTCTTGAACCCTTTAGCAAGGTGGGATCAAATATAAATTATCTGTGGACACTTTAGCCTAGCTTGCATTATTTTCTCCCCAAATCACACAAGGAGAAACAAGGAATATTACTACAAATGACTTACTGTTGGTACGGCACACATAGGAAAACTGTTTAATGATGTATCTCCTTTGACCTCAGTCAGTGTTCTGGAAAATCCAAATCAGCTCTAATGTTTGGCTTAGTTTAATCAGTTAAGAAAGGAAGAAAGGCTTTGAACAACTCAAAGACTTTTATTTTGCAAATGATAAGATAAAGAATCAGCTGCTGATAGGGACCATTATTAACCCCATAGGAAAAAAAACTGGTTTACTCATAGCTGTATTGCACCTTTTATAATTTGCAAAACAGAACAGGAAAAGGATTTATTACTAGGGGAATAAATACTCTAGCGCTTTCACTTTAGGAATGTGGGAATGGCTTCCATCATTTATAGGAGATTGATAAATATAAAATATACACAAATGATGTAAAATCCTCCTGGGATCACAATTTTGTTTCCCTGCTTCAGGACTCACAATCGTAACAACTAATCAGAGGCTCCCAGATTAGTTTTGTGGGAAAAATAAAGAAATGTATCTAAAGACATTTCATAAATGGCACACAATACCTGTGTAACTTTTGCGCTTTGTCTTGGGAATGACCCCTGAATATATATTTATGGTGGTATTGTGAAAGAGTCAAACTCTTTTGGGAGGGTGGTTGCATCAGAAATACAAATATGTATAAGAAACTAGTGACTTTTCCATGAAGTTAGGCTGCGCCCAGACTTGTGGAATAAATCCGCAGTTAAATGTAAAAGCAAAGAATTCTTGCTGAGCAGTGATGACCGGCCGTCCTGATTTGAAAGGAAGCTCTGTAGCTTTCCCATCAGAGCTGTGAGAGCTGAGTTGGTGTGCGCTGTCATGTGGGTTGAGGCAGCCAATCAGATTTGAGCTGCCCTTCCTGCTCTCATCCTGATCTTCTGGCCGTTCTGCCTTCACTGAGGGAAACCGGATTTTTGTTTCTACCAGGCAGTGAGTGTCCTCTTACCAGCATTAAGGTAAATGTGCAGACCTGACTGGATAATGCGACATCATGATGATCCACTGATCATTGTGTGTGACACCTCAATCGCAACCTGTGCATGCCACTGCACAGTATAAATGGTCTGGATGCAGCCTTATTTTCACAGTTACCTACCTAGCTATAAGTAAGAACTGGAAAAATTACTCAGATCTCTTGCTGAAATCTTGGCTGCCTCCAGATAGTAAAAAAATGCAGGATCTTGTTTGAATCCTGCAATTGACTCTCAAAGTCTCTGGCAAACAACAGGCAAAATTGCCCCGGAGTAGAGAAGACCCTCTAAACTTTCTCCTGAAAGGTCAGGAGAGAGCTACTGTGATTAGAGTGGGACTATTCACCCTAGGGGCTATTAAGAAAAGAGCACACTACCTGAAAGGAAAATGGGATAAATAAGTACTTGACCATATGCAGAAGGATACCTGCTCACTCTTGCTTTTGTTTTGTCTTACGTGTTTGTATATGCACTTTGAAATGGTCTTATGACTAGTCAAATAAAGTTTATACACTCTAAAAACAGGCAAAATTGCAGGGCAAGGACAAGCTTCCCTTTCTGGGCACTTGCTCCCACAATGGTGCACTGCATACATTCAAGTACTTTAGAAGAAGAGTTGGCTTTTTCTACCTTGCTTTTCTCGCCCATTTAAGGGGACTCAAAGCGGCTGACAAACCTGCTGTTCTTCTGCCCACAACAGAACATCCTGTGAGGTAGATGGGCCTGTGAGAGCTCAGAAGAGAGCTGTGACTAGCCCAAGGTCACTCAGCTGGCTTCGAGGAGGAGGGTGGAATCAAACCTGGTATTCCCAGATAAGAGTCCAGCTCCCTAACCACTAGACCAAACTGTGACATGAAATACCCAGAAGTGCATGATCATCAGTCCCTGAGTTTGCACAACAGCAGTATTATACAGCAGTAAATCTTAAGACACCTTAGCATTATTACCCCTACACTAGATGCAGGAACTAATGTTGAAATTTCATCTACTGAGTTCATGGAACAAATGTGAGTCAAACTGAGAATTTTCTGATTCATTACTCCATCGCTGATAGCTTTTAAATAACTACTGAAACTACTAAAGGAACATAATGGGGTATTCACAAAATACATATAAATATGAACAGGCCCTTCCTGAGTACAAGGCAACCTTCTTGGAAATAAGGCTGCATCCAGACTTGGGAATACCGCACACTCCGACGTGCAGTCAGGGCGTGAGAGTCACACCTGACACCCAATACATTATGCTGCCGCTACTGCTAATTTACCTACTGCAGAGTGATGAGTACTCGCTCTGCAGTATCAGGTAAATTTGAAGTCTCCCGCCAGTCCGGACAGGATGGTGAGAACAGTAAATGAGAGTTAAGCCTGCAGCTCAGCTCCCATTGGCTGTCTCATCGCACGTGATGCGTGGCATGGAAGTATTGCAGCTTTCTGTGAGAAAGCTGCGGAAAGGCTGCTGCAGCCGGACGGCCTGTCATAGCTGTGCAGCCAGGTAAGCTGCGTATTTTGTTATAACTGCATATTTAATCAGCTAACCCAGCCTAAGTCCCATTGTATTCAGTGCTGATTAGTCAGAGGTATATGAGGTCAAAATTGCATGCCAAGTTTATTTTGTTTTTTATTTCTTAGATTTATATGCTGCAGATTGCCAGAGACTATGCAGTTGATAAGGAATAACACAAGAAGCAAACATTATAAACATAAATAGCTGTTACCCAGTCGAAACACTGTCTGCACCTGTGTGGTTTGCATTTCTCCATCCTAGAAATGTCCTGGAAATATGGCAATATTTATAACATGCAAAACTTTACAAGACATTGGTGCATTCCTCACTAAACGGAAGAATGAAAACCATTTGTCACCATTTGCTTCAGAGCTTTAAGGTACTGAAAATATGTTGACATAAAATATAGTGAAGCAGAAACCTTTCTAGATCTTCTTTAAGATGAGCCACTTCCTCTTCTTTTTTCTTCTGTGCTGTTTTGTATTCAGCCACCTGATCCTCTGCAAGATCCAATTTGACACACAGGTCTCTTTTTGCAGCCTGTAAAAATGATTTAGTAGTGATCAACAAATCTGCAAAACCTACTCAGCAAAAATACCACTTTTCTGAAGAACGAATTTCTGATTTTTCATATACACGCAGTTTTAGGAACCCTTTAATGTCTTTGGGTGGTACTGCACAGGCTGGTATACTGGAGCCTACCTTTCACTTGCTATGGCCCTGGTCACACCTTCAGTTTAAGATGATTTCAGGTCATCTTCTGATCATGTTACTCACATTATTTTTGGGGTGTTTTTCCACTGTCAAAAAGTACCCATTTTTGCACCCATGTAGGACCCATTTGGGTGTGAACCGGATGATCCCATTTCCACCATGGCACCCATTTGGGACCTGATTGTTTCCACTGCCGTGGGGGAAATCCGGATCTAATGGGTACATTTTGGCCTTTAATCCGGATTTTCTGTAGACCCCAGAATGGGGTCTTCTGTCCACTGGAAACAGGCAATGGGGTCCAAAGGAGGCTAGGGGGAGGGGAGGGCCCCCCCTAAACCTAGGCTCCGAAGTCACTTCGAAGCCACTTGGAAGTCATTTTGAAGTCATTTTGAAGTCTGTGCAAAATAGCTCCCGAGTGCCTTTGAAGTCTGTGCTGATCTTCGGAGTGGACTTCAGAGTGACTCCAAAGTGACTCTGAAGTGACTCCAAAGTCATTTTGAAGTTTACTCCGAAGATCAGCACAGACTTCAAAGGCACTCCAGAGCTATTTTGCACAGACTTCGAAATGACATCGACGTCAATTCGAACTGGCTTCGAAGACTGCACCCCCTGGCCCCCCGAAACACCTGGGGTAACGGACTGACCCCTTGGGGGTCGATCCGGATTCCCCACATGGGTGCAAAGCTGTTTCCACAGCAGGGGTGTTAGCACCCATTGCTAATGGGTGCTACACCTCCCATGGAAACACATTGGGTGCTTCCCTTAATCTGGATCTACTAGATCCGGATTAAGGAATGTACCCGTTCCTTAGATATGGATCTTCTTAGATCCAGATCTAAGGGCTGCAGTGGAAAAACACCCCAAGTGTACTGCATGGGAAGAAGCAGCCATGACCAACCACAGCTTAGGCAACGTGCAGCTTAGGCCATGTTATAGAAAGCGGCTCCTAACCAAAGGCTGGTTTCACCCCATGGACTGAGCAGCCCTGGTCAAAAACTTTAATGAATCTCATTTTAAACAGGTAATTGACTAACCTGTAACTCTTTGAGCGCTTCCTCTGAGGCACGTGCTTGTTGGCTCCATTCTTCAACTTCCTGCTTGAATTTGTCACATTCTTCACTGATAGCCTGGTAGGGTCCCCAAAGCAGCCATTAATATTGGTTAGGAAACAAAAAGAGAGAGAGAGAGATTGCATTTTTTAATGGGATTTACATTCATGTCTTACTCTGTATCCTGAACATCATGTACTGGAATTAGGGACTAGCTACAAAGGCTAGGAAAGAGTCAGTAAAACTGTGAATTGAGAGAGATTGGGTATTGCTTAAGATAAAGCAAAGATGCAAACATACGTATTCTTCTCCCCACAACAGACACTCTGTGAGGTAAGTGGGGCTGTGAGAGCTCAGAAGAGAGCTGTGACTAGCCCAAGGTCACCCAGCTGACTTCATGGAGGAGTGCGGAATCAAACGTGGTAACTACAAGATATGAGTCTAGTACTCTAACCACAAGACCAAACTGGCTCACAAGACCAAACATAAGCATCAGCCAGATTCTTCTTTATTTAAATTTCATCTCTTATTGATTTTTTTTCCTTTTGGCAGCTAAAAAGGTCATTGTGACAGGATGGAAGCATTGTTCTAAATTCACAATCACACACTGGTATGGAAAAATTTGGGACCTGGCAGTCAATGAAAGTATTACTTACCACTTGTTGAATTCTCTTTCACAGTTAACACCATAGAAAACACCCACAGCACATGTCCCTCATCTGCTTCTCATATGGTCCTGAATTATCTGGCTTGATATCTGATATTTCCTATATTCTTCTACCTAGATTTTTTTTATATATCCCCTCTTTTCAATACAGTTGTAATAGAGTGTTTTTTTATATACTACATGGGTATGCATACTTATCTGTATTTGCGTGTGTAGGTTTGTGTATTTGTACATACACATAACACACATATATGTTTGACTATATATAGCCTATATAATAGCTATTATATAGCCTATATAATAGCTTTTTGTACTGGGCCCATTTGGGGATAGGTAGTATCCATAAATGAATAACTTATGACAGTTATTTTTATTATCAGTGAGTTCTTTGATGTTCTGGTTATAACCATGTTTTTTTTCCTTCGATTTTGAATGCCTATTATAAAATTATTAAAGAAAAAAATATATAAAATATTGTAAGTTATTTTAGAAGGCTATAACTAATAATCCAAACAGTCCAAACCTATTTATGTTTGTTTAGAAATCTTTCTGAACACAAACAAGACTGTGGCCTTATTTTACCAAGACACGATCTGATAAATATTACCTTTAATTTTGTTTGATGGTTTATAATTTCAGTGCTTAGTTGAAATTTGAGGGCTGACAGTTCCTCTTTACTGGTCTCTTGCAAACTTTGGTACTGTTTCTCTGCCAACTCCAGCTGGGTTCGTAGGCCAGGGACAGCTGCAGCACCCATTTTGAATTCTTCCAGTTTCTTTTCTAGTCCTTGTTTCTCCTCATTGAGCCTTAAGAGGTCAAACTTCAGCTTCTCCTGTTCTTTGGCTGCTATTTCATTGGCATTTTTGAGCTCCTCAATGGCCTGGGAGAGTTTCCCTTCGGCTTCTACTTTTTCAGTGGTCAGGGTGCAAATCTGAATTCCTAGCTCAGCCATGTCCGTGTTGGTTCTGTTGAGAAGGTCTTTGACTTCCATGTTTTCCAAGTTCACTGCTTCCAAACACTCTTTGACCCTGGACAATTCATCTGTTAGGCCTTGTACCTTCTTCCCTAGTTCAGCCTTTTGCTGGGCCTCCTGATCCCTCTGGCTTTTTAGCACTTCCTCTCGCTCTTTATATTCAAGCAATTCTTGCACGTGATTTCGGTTGAGCCTTTCATTTTGCTCCTGCAGTTGCTGGGCTGCGTCTTTGTGCTCACCTAAGACAGACCCTCTAACATCCAGTTGCTCTTGTAGCTTCTGCTGCTCTGCAGATGCCTGGCAAAGCTTGGCTTGAAGGTCTACTATTTCCTCCTGAAGCCTCACTACTTCTGCCTGGTTTATGTGTAACTGTTCTTCAGAAAGAGCCAGTCTGGAAGCCAAATCTTTCACTTCTCTCTGCTGACAGGCCACCTGTTCCACCTGAGCTTTCTCCATGCTCACCTTTGCTACCTCCAAAGCATCTGCCTTTCTTTTCAATGCTTCTGTGTCTCCTTGTAACTCCCTGCATTGGTTTTCCAGCCTTTGTAATGCTTCATCTTTTTCCATGAGCTGTAATTTTAGAGTGTCTTCATGTTGCGTCAAAGCGCATAGACACTGTTCCATCTGCAAGGGATAATCTTTGGTGCCCTGGAGCTCTGCTTGCAACTGATTTAAGGACTCTTTGGTAGTTTCCTCACTTTGTTCTTGGTAATCAGCCTGGAGAATTTTCAGTGTTTCCTCAAGGACTCTGTTTTCCCTTATGGCATTCTGCAAGTTTTCATCCAGTGGTTTGTTCTCTCCTTTTTTCTCCTTTTCATCCAAAGACACCTCAGAATCTTTGATTTGGAGCTGCTTCTCAGAAGCCTGAAGCCTGGCAACAACTGCCTCTAGAAAAAATGGGGATCTAACCAGCTTTCTGCACTTCTCCTCTAACTTCTGATTTGTTTGTTGCAGCTTTTTTAGTGTTGAACTTTGTTCGGTGGCTTGCTTCTCCATTCCTTCTATTATCTCCTTGAGATGCTCTCTTTCAGAAATTAGTTCCTCTTTTTGCTCTTCCAAGGACTTCACTGTTTCAGTTAATTTTGAAAGCTGCATTTCCAGCATCTCAAGATGTTCCACCAAGTTTTTAACTTCTTGCTCCATTCTTGCTTTTGTAAAGCTGAATAATCCTTCAAGTTTTTCCCTTTCTTTCCTTTCCTCTCCAACATTTTTTTCCAAAATATCTACATAACTCAGTGTCTCTTTCATTTGTCCTTGGAGATCAGCTACAGTCTTTTCTTTTTCTGCTAACTCCGCCTGGAGGGCGGCCATTTCAGTTGCTGATACTTCCAGGCTGCTGTGCAATTTTTCAGACCCTTCCTTGGAATCAGCAGTGAAGCTTTGCATTCTCAACTCAAAGTCCTTCTGTGCCTTCTCTTTCAAAAGAAGCTGCTCTTCCAAATCTTTAAGCTGGGAAAGGTATTTCTCGTTTAACTTCTGAGCATCGCTCTTCTCCCGTTCAGTTATGTGAAGCTTTTCCAGCAATTCAGTCTTTAGTGCAGATTCAAAGTGACTGGTGTCTTGTTGTATTCCTTCATCCATAAAGGCACTGGCTTTGGCTATGAGATCATTGCTCTGATCTTCTGATTTCTGGTTCTCCGCTAGCTTATTGACACAGGCATCCTTCACAACTGCCAAGGGTCTGGTGCTTTCCATCTCTTGAGTCAAGGGAAGTAGCTCTGAATCACAGTCATTTTTACTGGTCTCCAGTTCCTTAAGCTTTTGCTTCTCAGCAGCATTCTCCTCTAGCATCTGCAAACATTTCTGCAAGTCCTTAACGGTGTCCTGAGTGCAATGGGAGAACTCACATTGCTTTTCTAGTTGCTCTAGGATTTTCGATAGCCTGCAGTTCTCCTCACTGATCGTTTTTGTCTTTTCTCTTTCCATCTGTGCTTCCTGCTTCTGAACACCAAGCGCTGTCTGGAGTTCCTGGTTCTCCTTTTCTAGATGCTGGATCCGATCCTGTAATTCCTTTTGCTGCAGTTCTGCCCGGTCAAGCTCGACATGCAATTCCTCAAGGCCATCCAGAGGTTCATTGATTAAAAAGTGATTCCCATTGGGGCTGGAGGGGATGTCTTGAACCTAGAAGAACAGGAAGAAAACAAAGGATTTGCAAAGGATCTCAGTCAGAAGATTTACTACCTCTTTATAAACAAGTGTAGCTAGTTGGCATTTTCCACTCATCTTAGGCTAATACAAAGAAATCTTTCATTTAAAGGATTGGGCTCCTATTAACACAAAGTCCCATAAAGAGATAAATGAGTAACAGCAATAAAAGGCTGAACAAGCTGAAACATTCAGGAAGTACAAGCCTCATTTCCCCCTGTAATTCCCTCAGTTTTGTGCTTTAGTGTGACTGTGCTTTTATTTATTTATGTTATTATTTATATTTCTATCCCGCCCTAAACCTGAAGGTCTCAGGGCGGGTGACAGCCTTTAAAATAGCAATATACAAAACGGCATATATTAAAATGATAAAATACATAAAAACACTTTAAAAGATTCAACATGTTAAAAAACCCCTCAAATATTAAAAGTATCTAGAGTGAGGGGGGGAGTATAATCACCGTAGCCAACGGCCAGGGCAAAGAGATGCATCTTCACCGCCTTCCTGAATACATACAGGGAAGGGGCATGATGCACCTCAAGGGGGAGACTACTATTCCATAACCTGGGGGCCATTATCAAAAAGGCCCTTTCCCCGGTTCCCACCCAACTCACTACAGCAGGCAGTGGGACAACCAGGAGGGCCTCACCTCCTGATCTTAAGGCACGGGAAGGAGAAGGCGTTCCTTTAGGGCCTTGTAAGTCAGAGTTTACACCTTGAAGGAAAGCTATTAAGGAAACAATTGGCACAGTTGCTTCTCTAATAAGGTAAAAGTGCTTCTAATATCATCGATCAATACAGTGGACTCCACACAGTTGCTCACCAGACTATTAATGCTCGAACTGCGGCTTGGAGGCTTCCATAGGTAAGATGAGGAGCCAAATGAAGATAATGTTCTCCTGGAAATGGAAGAAGAATTTTTATTGTTTCTAAGTAGGGGAGGGGATTTGACAATTTAGTCAACCTCTTTCTCCTTTTATTTTTGCTTTTTACTGACAGTTATTTAGCTACATCTAGTTTAGCAACTTTCAAAGCACAGCAATGCAGCTACAGTTGCTCAAACCTGCAGAAGTTTCCCATTTATTAGTAGAGCTTCTTGGGACTTTTCAAAGAGCAAGTGTGGATTAATTGTGGTTGACCTCTGTCCTTAATGGTAGGATGGTGGAGAACAGAACAGTTTATTACATAGATATTGTGGCACAAAATTAGGATTATAGATGTTGCTATAAAATATATCCATATGAAAATGTACGTGCACCTATAATTTGCACAAACGGGTGAGTCACTAAAAGAATATACAACAGCAGACAAGCATTTGTTTTGGCTTGGCATTATATTCTTAGCTATATTCTTATATTCTTAGCATTATATTCTTAGCTATGGACCTTCATCATTTTAAAAGGCAAGTTTTCCCTTGCAATCAAAAAATTAGACTCTTGATAGCTTCATTCAGGTACATACAGCAGTGAAACAAAGGGTGTTTTTCCACTAGCACTAAGTACCCACTGAAGGACCCATTAGAGCTCAGAGCAGGATTACCCCATTTCCACTACAGACCCCATTAGAGCCACATTTGTTTCCACCATAGCTAGGGAAATCTGGATCATAAGGGTCTTTCAGGACCTATAATCCGGATTTCCTGTAGACCCCATTAAAGGTGTCTACAATGGGCTCTTCAGCCATCAAATCCAGATTATAGGGAGCCTGTTTCCACTACAATTGGGCAATGGGGAATAGAGGAGGCTTGGGGGGGGGCACCCATGGGGGGGGGCTGACTTCAAAGTCCCTCCGAAGTTGCCTTCGGAGATTAGGAAAGGCTCCGAAGAGAACACCTTGCGAGAGCAATGCCGCTGTCAAAGGCTCCGGAAGATCTTGAAGTTAGCTGCAGATCGCCATTAGGCCTTCCTTAAGTTCTTCCAAGGCCTGGGATGGGCAGGAAATGGGCCACGATTTCCCATGACGCCTTTGAAATCCCACAGGACTTCACTGGAATTATGGAAAATAGGAGTGCATTTCTTAGCATTTGCTATTATCCACAGTTTACATTATCTGCAGTGTGGCCTGGAACTTATCCCCTGGAAATACAGGGGTCAGACTGTATTGCCAATAAAAATGCATAGATGAGGAGCTTGACTTGAGGGCATCTAACAGGGAAAAGCACTGGTATGAGGTGCAAGTTCAGAACAATAATCACAGTAAAGGGCCATTTTGCCTCCGATTCATATACTGAAGCTTTAATGTAGTATAGATGTTTAAAAGTTTTATTAAAACATCCATGTTATACTGTAGAAATGACCAGAGCTTAAAAATGTATTTATATTACCTGGCAAATGTAGGCCATGCTGCATCTAAATCATAGCCTCTTGACGCCAGGTCAAACTGGACCTCAGTTAGTTCATAGAGGTAGCCAACAATATCGGAGCTCATTTTGGGATTCAAAAAGGGACTTCTTGCATAGTACCAGTCACTAGAAAAGAAAGAATCAAAACATTCAGACAAGAGGTTTTATGTCAGGATTACTTGGGTTAGGATTACTTTCATATGCATGTTTGTTTCTCTGTTTTTTAATGTTAATAATCTTTTGTAGAAAAAACAGTGAGAAAGTCCTAAAAACCAGAAGTATACACAAAATGCCCACTTCTGAACTCAAAACAGGCCTTTTTTGAATTTTCTGTATTTGGGGCACTCAAAATACCTGGTTCCGAATGCAACATTTTTCAATTTAGAACGTTCTGCTCATCTTTATTTAATACTGACAGAAGAATAGATTTGTTTGGTTTTAATAAGTCACCATAATTAACAACAGCATTAGGTAACTCCAGACAGAAACTAGAAAAAATGATTGGACAATAAGCCTACCAGTGGCTATTAGTCATGGCAGCTTTATAAAAAGCCATAAACTGGGGACAGCAAGTCTCCAGATCTTATTTACTATAAAGAAACAACTTAGATAAGACTTTTGTGTACATTTTCGATTATAGGTTTCCCACAAGGTCCTGAGCTACACAGGTGATTGCCATTTGTCATATGTTGTAAGCCATTGTGACATAAGGGCAGCATATAAATAAAGGGAATGAATGAATGAATGAATGAATGAATGAATGAATGAAATAAGGAAAACAGAACAGGGTTCCTACGTCTTTACTAACTGAGCAGAAAAAGCCTTTTTTTGCAGATGTCGTTTATACAACTGACAATTTCGGCTGAAATTTCCTCTTCTATACAAGTATTGATGGTGAAGGAACTTTGCAATCTTTTCATATGGCAACTCTAGGCTAAATGAGCTTTGAGTCTGAAGCTTAATCAGGCCTATTTTCATCTCATCGACAAAGACTCCATAATGTAACTGACAGAAATGCACAAAAAATTCCCACAAAATCTAATCTCTGTTGCATTAAAGAAAATGCTAAAAGATTTTCTGAGATTCTTTCTGGCCAGTAAAAACATGGCCTTACTGTTAATTAACAATCCTTCCACCAACACATTTGTAAATTCTTTGAGTAATTCTGTACTGGCCAATATACCAGACAAGCAAGTGCATGGGGAGCTTCTCTTCTGCACCCAGGGAGTAGTCTAAGGGGGTCGGGCCACCCTTAGACAGCACAAGTATGTGAAAATGAGGCTCCTACTATGTTTGCTGTCCCAGTATTCTGGGTAATGCAGAATTGCCTTCTCCTTTTACCTTTTGTACTTAATCCATTACACAGATTGCAGGCTACTGATAGAGATTACTATAAACTAGGGATGTTCACAAGTGGATTTTTTGGCATTCAATTAATAATGAATCAAAATTTAGAAAATCCATATTTGTTTGAATAGATTCCCTTCGAATGTGGTAGGATTCTATTCAATATGAATGTATTTGTATGAATTTGTACGAATATCCGATATGTATCAGATATGAACGCATACGTATCCGATAGGAATGAATATGTATCCAGTATGAACAAATATGTATCCTCATGAATGCGTATGTATCCAATAGGTATCCAATGTATATATATTCCGTAACATATCCTCTCTGAAAGCATCAAATCCAACCTGAATCCACTTTTAATCTGCTCTCGATCCATGTCGAATGTACTCAGGATCCGTTGCAGATGGGACTGGTGCAGATGCTTTCCCATGTCCCAGTTTAATGAATGCCTGAACTATTTGTACGGATGTCCAAAACATTCATATTCATACGAATGTTAATGTACGAATTCGTACGAACATTCATGTACAAACGCCTGAATTTGGACAAATTCGTATGAATAACGAATGTAATGAATATTCATGCACATCCCTACTATAAACGTCTTGAAACACCACTACTAGTATAACAAAAGAGGCCGTTTACCTTGTTACTTTGGTATTCATAAAACACTGTTGCAGAGTATCTGCAAGTCTTTGGTGCACTAAGGAGTAGCGGATAAAGGCCCTGCCTTTGCCAACAGATGTTCTGAGCTAGGGAGGAAAAACATATTTTTTTTAAATAGATCATGTCGCATCACAGTCATCTTTAACTGTATATACAGTAGTTTCACTATCAGTGTATTTATATGAGGTTCTTCTTAGGGAGAAGAATCATTTGAAGACTCATACACAGACACGGCTGTATCAGCACTGATGAACATTACATTCAATCCACAGTAGCCAAGCAGAAAGGAGGGCAGCCCTCCTGTGCCTTTAATATCTGCACAGAATCAGAAATCTCAGCAGGTGTAGCTCAACATGCAGCCAACACCTGCTGAAATGTCTTTTTCTGTGCACCAATTAAAGACGGCAGGATCCTTGTCCTACTTTGTATTTAGCTACCTCAGGAAAAGATTGGGGCCACAGATCAACTTATTTGGGTCTCTTAGAATGGTAAGAAAGATTCCCTCCTTCACCTACAGAGATGGGGAGAAAGACAGGAAGCTGAGCAGAGGAAATCGCTATGCATCCGGGACAGTGCCAGATGGGAAATTTGACTGGATGGTACAAGTTGAAGACCGTTCAGAAGTTGCAGCTAGTGCAGAATGCAGCAGCTAGATTGCTGACCGGGACAGCTGGCCGGATGCACATCATGCTGATCTTAAGAGTTGCACCAGCTGCCAATTCGCTACCGAGCCCAATCCAAGGTGTTAACTGTAACTTATAAGGCCCTGAATGACTTGGGTCCCAAACATATGAAGGAATGTCTACTACCATATCAACCTGCCCGTGTCTTAAAATCTGGAGGGGAGACCCTCCTTCAGCAGCAAAAGGGGTGAGCACCCAGGAGAGGGCCTTGCCAGTGATGGCCCCCTAGACTAAGGAATAGTCTCACCGTTGAGGTGCATCTATCATCTTCTTTGTACAAATTTGGAAGGCAGTGAAGACGCACTTGATTGGCCTGGCCTTCAGCTAAATGGGGCACACTTTTCTCTCCACTGGCAGATGTGTTATTGTTTTAAATGATGTTTGATTTTAGATGTTACCCACCCAGAGACCTCCAGGTATAGGACGGGATAAAAATGTAAACAAACTGTCAAACCACAATGCAGGTGTCCTAAAGGAAACTCAAGGAAGACAGAACTTTCCGTGCAGCAGAGGAACAAAAGCTCCCTCAATTATTAGTATGAAATCCCATTGCAACATGCCTCCAGACCTGGTTTAAAAACTGCTGTTTTCCCTGGGCCCATAATGGGATTGCCACATATGCCCACACCCAACCCAATAAACTCTCGGTATAGTACATCAAAAACGTATTGTATCAGTATTATGGAAAAATCCAGCTCTGACACTGGGTTTTCTATCATGCTGGATTGTTTACCTTGTCTTTTGTTTCCTTATGTAATCACTGCTCTTGCAAAAGTACTGGTATGTAGGAAGCATATAAGGAAAAGGCAAATGGTAGCTTTCATCTGGGTACTTTTGTAAAAGCAGCAATCCTGCAAAGAAACAACAGACAAGGCAACAGCTAGGTTCCTGGAATGTCACCACAATGCTGGCCTTCGCAGTGGTGGCCCCAGTCTATGGAATAATTTCCCTCTTGAGGTCCTTTAGGCTGAAAGAACAAACGAATGAACAAACGAACTAAACCAGTGGTTCTCAACCTGGGGGTCGGGACCCCTTTGGGGGTCGAACTACCCTTTCAGAGGGGTCGCAACAAGTCTGCCGCCGCCCTTCCCTCCCACCTCCCAGCTGCTCCGCCCCTGTGGTTGGGGGTCTCCAGAACATGAGGAACTCCATTAAGGGGTCGCGGCATTAGGAAGGTTGAGAACCGCTGAACTAAACAGTTTTGTTTAATGTGACAACAGGGAGAATAAGAGCAGATAAACAGTATACATTTGACCAAATGATATATGCCGCACAATCTACAATTATATTGGGTTGGAAGTACAAAAATTCCATTTTTATGTTTGACATTTTTGATGCTATTTTATATTATGTGTTTATTAGTTTTACAGATAATAAAAATTAAAAAAAAAAGACAAGGTAACATCTTGGGATTGTCCCATGATTGCCTCCTGCTGGCAGGGACAGTGGAAGGCAACTGAGAGATCTATACAAGGCACCATAAAGTAACTTCTTGAACTGGGGATTTCAGTGCAATTAGGCAAAGCTCTCTAATAACCCTTAGGGGCTGTCTTGCATTTTCCCATAGTGCTCTGTGCTCTTCAGCTACTACTGCACAATGTAAGGTCATACAGCAGGTCATTGTTTCTTACCCAGCGGACAGATAACTTCAGTACCGCCTACTACAAGTTCAATGACAAGAAACAGCATCTAGCTGAGAAACTCAAATATTTGCTGTTCATTCCCTGACACTCCAACTCATTCCACCTTTACTTGATATAACAATGTTACATTCTTCTCCTGAGCACCTGTGTGTACACACAAGTTCAAAATCTAACCACTTCTCTTGCAACTCTTTTGCAGAATCCTCTTAACTAATCTGATCAACTGATTAACAACAAGCAAACTGAACAATCTTCAGAGATGCAAACGACCTTTACAGTTCTTCTCAAAAGACCAAGAAGACGAAGGCCTGTGATGAATCAAACCCAGTAGCTAGGCTCCAGCAGGCTTTTAAGTATAAAGGATGGACTGGAGGACTACTGAATTTTAACAGAGTAAGTTAAAGTGGAGTATAGTACACCATCTATAGGTCCACCACTGAATTTACAAGCTAAACATTTTTTACCTTGATGGAGATGGGAAAAACAGCACTCAGAAGACAGATGAAAAGTAACAGTGTGCCATGATGAGGAAATTGGATGGGTAGTTCAAAGGAAACAGAATGGCATATTAATCTCCATTTATTATAAATTTGGATACTCAATAGAACTGACTGGTAGGAAATTCCAGATCAGTTTCTGAGCTTCTCACAGGTACCTAAGTGGCCACTGCATCAAACAACATGGTCAACTTAATAGATGATTGATCTGAAAATTTCTTGCATTCCTTTTAAATAAATAAATAAATAAAGTTTAACTAAAAGAACAAAAAGTGACTTCTGATCACTTCCTTAACCATTACTTTTAATTGAAAAAATACTTTTCATTGTGGTTAGTACTGATGAAGCATTCCACAAATCTTACGACTGCCATTTTTTATTTTTTACATAGGGAGTCTGCAAAAGATTCCCAATTTTTAGCAGACATTTCTTACATTCCAATTGCACTTCATTTGAACTAGAACCTTTCCATTCCCAGAACTATGACCTATATTATTTAAACCAGTCCTTGTATGAGTATAGCTGGACTATATTTTGAAAGGAGACAAGAGGAAATATTCTTAATGAAGGATCTATTTTTTTATTTTTATACTGCAGTTTTAAAGCTTTGCTCAAATATCACATACCATATGCATTGACTAATAGCTCTTATACATACGGGAATGGAAAAATCCTGTTCTAAAAGTCTACTTTGCAACAGGGGGCAGGAGACAACCAGTACAAAGGATTTAGCAATAGTGCTAATACAGTATGTTGATATCCTGCATCAGTGTCGACTACATACTTTTGATTTGTCTGCGATGCAACAGTTAGAACAGAACATGGAACAATTTATTGGTCCAAGATTGGGAAAGCAGTACACTAAGGCTGTATATTGTCACCCTATTTATTTAATTTATATGCAGAGTACATCATACAAAATGCCAGGCTTGATGAACCAACAGCTGGAATTAATATCAGCAGGAGAAATATCAACAACCTCAGATACACAGACAGTACCACTCTGATGGCAGAAAGTGAAGAAGAATTAAGGAACCTTTTGATAAGGGTGAGAGGCTCAACATTAAATAAAATAACTGAGATCAGGTGTTTGGGTCCAGCAATTCTTGGCAAATGGAGAGGGGAGAAATGGAAGCAGTAACAGATGTTATTTTCTTGGTCTCAGAGATCACTGCAGATGGTGACTGCAGCCACGAAATTAAAAGATACTTGCTCCTTGGGAGGGAAGTTATGGCAAACCTGGACATTGTATTAAAAAGTAGAAGCATCAACTTGTCATGACTTGACTGTATAGTCAAAGCTATGGTTTTCCCAATAGTAATGAATGCAGGAGTTGGATCAAAAGGAAGGCCAAGTGCTGAAGAACCAACAATTATGGTACTGGAGAAGACGTTTGAGAGTCTCTTGGAGATCAAATCGGTCAATACTTCAGGAAATCAATCCTGACTGTTCATTGGAAAGGCAAAATACCGAAGCTGAAGCTCAAATACTTTGGTCATCTAATGAGAAGACAGGACTCATTGGAAAATATCCTGCTACTCGGAAAGACTGAAGGCAAAAGCAGGGGGCAACAGAGGATGACATTGTACTGGAAGTAATGAACATGAGCCTGGGCAGAGTTTGGGAGGCAGAGGAAGACAGAGGAGCCTGGCATGCTGTGGACAATAGGGTCACAAAGAGCCAGACACGACTGAACAACAACAACAACCTTAACCTTCTATGACTGTAATGACAAAAACACGTGTTTCACTTACTTCTGAAATAGACTTCACAAAGCGTATTCCATCATTTGCTCCTTTAACTTTGGCCAGACAGTCACAGAAATAATCCCAGTAGTCTTTGCGGTTGCCCAATAGGGTGGATTTTTCCTTCTGGTCAAACTTGGGTAGAGAAATGAAGAAAGTTTAACTTCATCCCTGTGATTTGCAATACAAGATTTGCTTCCTTTGTTAAACATAAAAGCACAGCATGAAAATCCTCCCAATAAACATTGGTGTTTCCGGTAATTTCTAAGTTCCCGTTAAATTAACATAGCTTAATATGGTTAAAATGCATGGATGTTTACACATAACGTGGAGGAAAAATGAACAAATATCAGACCTATCCTTAAATACATGAGAGGAAGTGAACTGAAGACAGTTTCATTTTGTTGACTTTTATAACCAGAGAAAGCCATTTTATGTAGTAGTTTGAGTTGCATCACAGAATACCAGGAGAGGTACTGTGAATGAAGCATGCACAAAGCTTCTTTTTTTTCAAAACATTAGAATGCTTGAAGTCAACAGCAGCTCTCCAACGACGTCTGATCTATTTATTTCTCAATATTATAATTCCCCTTCTCCATTCCACACCCCAGGGGCAGCTAATGCAAAAAGATAACCAGTCTAACACTTAAATAAAACTGTAATATAGCTGTAACAAGGCAGAAAAACGAAAACTATTGTGGTGTATACTTGATCTGTGTGCCAGTTTCCATGAATGGCCAAACAGATGTGTCCAGAGTGAGAATTCAACAGACAGGATCAACTACAAAAACTAAGAACACCTGAAAAGCCACAGGTTTCTGAAAGAGGCACTCTGTGAATGCCATCTCAACCTAACTCTGTAGCAGGTAGAGGCCTTCAAGGTACAGAACAGGGTAAAACGGATGTTCCTAGACCAGTGGTTCCCAAAGTTGTCTGGGCTACAACCCATCTAATATAAGTTTACCAACTCGGGACCCACCTCTAGGAAATGTAACCGTTACCAATATGAATAAAGGACTTTTCAAATAACAAACAAAGTTTTAATACAATTTTTTTTATTACTTAATTAAATAATTACATCAAAAAAGTTATTTCAAATACGGTTAAATTTCCTAGAGGTGGGTCCCGACCCACAGTTTGGGAAACCCTGTCCTAGACCATTCCTTTCAGGAGCTAATGGCACCATACCTGAATACAAACTGCTGGAAAATGGGCTACCCATGTGATTTGAGCAGGTTTGCTGGCCTGAAATAATGTTTGTGTGCATGCGTGTATGTGTGTGCGTGCGCGCGTGTGCGTGCCTGCGTGTGTGTGTGTGTGTATGTATGTATGTATGTACGTACGTACGTATGTATGTACGTATGTACGTACGTACGTACGTACGTACGTATGTATGTTTCTATACCACCCTATACCTGAAGGTCTCAGGGCGGGTAACAACATTTAAAATCAAATATATTAAAACAGTAACTTACTTGCAAAAGGTATTCAAGCTTGTAGGAAAATTTGTGCAGACTGACACAGTCATCTGTGATTGGCTCTCCTACTTCTGCAAATTCTTTGTGTAGTTCTGTCACAGCATCTTTCAAGAATAATAATAAGCAATCACTTAACTGGTTTAAGAAAGAACAAAATAAACATTTAAACAGATAACTGCTTTCCCTCTCCATTTAGTACATTTTGTGTCTGATATATGGCATTTGCTGATCAATTACCTGTGCCAAGAGCTCGAGGAAGGGAAGGAGATGTGGTCCTTTGCTTGACGATGACCCACTCACTTTAAGGACCAGCGGACTAGGAATTGTGGGATGTGGGGCTGAACAAGAGCATTGACTGAGGAGATGGAGGAGGGTGAGGAGGATAGTTGGAGAAACTGGGAGGGAGGATGGTGAATGGAGACCGAAGGGGTGAGGAAAGATGAGAGTGGATAAGCACTGCTAATGACTGAGATGCTGGACATTATAAATGGGCTTAACCCCAATATAGTGGTGGTGTGCAACCTGAGACAGAGAGAGAACACCAGGAAAATATTCAACGCTGGTAAAGAAAAGCCAAGTTCACTCTTTAAAGATCTTGAAGGAGGGGAGTAAACGTGGACTGTGAAACGTGGACTGGGGGAAGGAATGTCCTATGGGTTAAGTGTGTGTTCTGTATAGTTGTAACTTTATGGGTTAGAAACATAGTTAGGATAAGTCATTTTGATTCTATGCCATAAGGTAGTTAGACTGTGAATGAACTACGTACCTTTTGGTCTGAGAGTCTTTTCTGCCACATCTTTCCCATTCTGGGCTTTTCTTTATTTTATAATATACAGATTTATGTTACCATTTTAAATAAAAAAAACAGTATATAAGCTAAAAATACAATACCACTTATGCAGAATACCCAATGCTTTCAAATAGTATACATCATTATCCACTATTTTTTAGGTAAAGGCTATTTGTATATGGTAAATCTAGAAAGGGAAACATACAAGATGAAACATAGAAAGTTTATCTTTCTGGTATTCTTAGCTTCCATACAACAGACTTGCTGCAAAATTCCAAATCCTGAAGACAGAATGAAGCGACAAAGGGCATTTTCACACTTGACAGAGCTAAGACCACTCCAGCTGGTTGGTTTATACTGGAATGATTTCCAGTAGAAGTGGTGCAGCTGCTACTGAGACTCTGATGGCCAGGGATTGAAGAACCCCCAGGAGACCGATTTCAGTAGCACAAAAACTGCTCCTAAAGGACCACCACTGCTTTAATCTAGGCAGCCATTTTGAACTGCCTAGACCAGTACATGCTCCATCCAGCGCAGACCAAGCATGGGTAGAAGACAGAAGCCCAGAAGGTGTCTAGGCCTCACAGTAAACCAGATTACCCGTAAGTGCAGAAAGGACCAATGTTTCAGCCAAAGAACTAAGCAGTAGTGATGGTGGTGAAGGTGCACATTCAAAATAAAAGTTTAGCAAGCAGAAGAGGAAGCTTTTGGAGACCGACAATGTATCCCAGGATGCTATGTTAGAAGCTTTTCCTGTTATCCAGTCCAGCATTCCTATTTCTCTTTCTTCCAGAAAGGTGCAGAAATGTATCAGGGTGCAAACAACAGTCAAACAAGAAGAATTATTATTTTTACCGTGCAAATCTCGGATAATCCTTTGCAGTTGACTCTCTCCACTATTTCCAGCCATTGTTGAAGGCAGTCGTGACTGTTCAACTTCTCATCCAGCTATGTCAAAAAGGCACATGATGACTGTGTAGTTGGTTAATGACAATGAGGCCTCTTTCAAGCATTTGGAAGCCTAGGGGGGGAAAGTCTGCATTTACTTCCTGTAGTACTTTGAGTTTTAAAATCTTGTTTAACCAGACCTGATTTTAGTAAACCCAGTGAATTATTTTTTCAAAGAGCACAAACAATATACCACGGCTCATCTTAAGCATAACCTCATATAACAAGAAACGGGATTCAATTTTACACCAATGCACATACAAGCGAGTGGTGAAATAGATGTTTCTGTTTCCCTTCTAAATTTTGCAAAATGTCTAAGAGCAAATTTGCATCTTTACTTCTTTGATACATCTGAAACTTATAAACACTTCACTAGGTCCAGGTAAGTGTGATTGCCTCTATACTTGAGGCAATCAACGGCCTTGCTGCAACAACGGCCATTTACAGTACGCTGACCATTGCTTATGGTAACCAGGAGGTGCGGCACACAACTGTGGCTACCCTGCCCCACCCCGCACACCCTTCACCTGGAAGAGGAGTGAAGGGTGGATACAGGACTGTGCTAGCTAGGGGACAGTCTGGCATGTGTGGAGCTCCTTCTGTGTGCATACCCTGGCTGTCCCGCAGAGCCAAGTGCAAAAGGGCCCTAAGTGGGTTGCCAGAGAAGAAGAAGAGTTGGCTTTTCTACCCCACTTTTCTCACCCATTTAAGGGGACTCAAAGCAGCTCACAAAGCTTTCTATTCTTCTCCTTTGAGGTAGATGGGGCTGTGAGAGCTCAGAAAGAGAGCTGTGACTAGTCCAAGGTCACCCAACTGGATTCATGGAGGGCAGAATCAAATCCAGCATTGTAGACAGTATAAACAGTGATCATCCTTTATCAGCTATGATCACCAACCACTTAAAGCAAAGTGACTCTTTGATGACAATTCAGTTCAGTGCTTTGCTTTACAATTCTCCCGCATGGGTCAGTTAATCATAGACTGCAATAATAATGTTAGTGAAACAATAATTAAAATAATATCAGTTAAAGCTGGGGGTTTTTCCTCTTTCAAAATCCCTTAATACATTTCACTGGGCCTTATTCTGGATTATATCTCAGAACAGGGGCCTGCCATCCGCATGATGGTGCAGATTATGGCTGGCCCTAGCATGTGGGTGACAGATGTCTATTTTAGGATACAATCCAGAATAAGACCCAGTGCAGAAAGGGTAAAAGAAATTGGCAATATGAGCAAAACTGGTTTCATCAGATACATGGAATGAAGAACCTAGGGACAGAAAGTTCTGTGTATGCAACAGTACTATGGACGTGGCAATGAGGTAACAAGTTCAATACAATGATGATTGTTAAGGCTTTACGGGTGAATAGAGGTGCAAATTTGTCAGAGAGATGTAATGTAGAGTAATGCTGGCTGTCCATTACAGGCCATTCTCTCTGCAGAGACACAAAGGAGTCAGCAACTGCAATGCAATCATGTAATCATCCAGCAGCTTTGCCAGTGCGAGATATATATACCCACAAGGAAAACAACAACTGAGTAAGATAAGAAGAGGACATGGTGGAATAAGATCAAAGAATGGCCATCCTACTCACTAATCAAGAATGAAAATAGTTTTTCCTCTAGTATGGAGCTGTAGCTTTGAGAATCCCACAAAAATTAAGTGACCTCCTCTGTGCTGTGCCACACAAATAATCCTACCACTACATATAGGCAACTATAGTTATGGGATCATTGCAAGCTCATAGAGTGCTACAGCACATACAAACTGAAAAAGTTAATGCTACCCAGAGAATTTATACTACCGTATTTTCCGGCGTATAAGACGACTGGGGGTATAAGACGACCCCCAACTTTCCAGTTAAAATACAGAGTTTGGGATATACTCACCGTATAAGAAGACGACCCCTGGCGTATAAGACGACTCCTGACTTTGGGAAGATTTTCTTGGGTTAAAAAGTAGTCTTATACGCCAGAAAATACAGTAACTTGGTAGTTTTGAAAGACTCACTCCGATACAGTACAGATCCTCATCTCCCTTAGTCTGCAATTTCATTCAAAACGTGTAATTGTTAACAATCATGAGTTCTGAACACTACTGATGGCATCGTTTCTAGCTAAAGGGAACAGCAGATTCATTCACAGGCTCTTACTTTCTACAGTCCAATTCCTGTACTTCAGTACAGCACAAAAGAATATGCTCAATTTGGCTGCACCTTTGGCATCTTTATTCCAATGATTATTTGTGGCCTCATCTTTTGGCTTTGGATTGGTTGCCACAATAACACAGTCATTGCTATAATTTCAGAGGCCCATCTGTATCAGCTGCATTTAGCCCTAATGACCTCAGGCAGAAGATGCATCAAACATCTCCCAGAACAGGAATTAACACCTTTCTCCATCACCTTGCATGTCTGATATGCCATTCCTGATCACTGTGTGACTCTAAGGGGCTTCCAGCCATGGCAATGAGTCATTTCTACTTAGTGGAAGTTTGGTAATATAAGAATTAGTTTAAAAATATTTCTTGGAAATCTGTATCCTCCTCCACTACTGGATCCTTAATGAGATGCAGTGATGCATTACATGTGATTATTCTTAAAAATTAAAGCAATTTACAATTAGATTTATAAAACATCAGATTATCTTACTACCTCTCTTTTATGAACACTTAAAACTAATTTTAAAAGCCTGGGGGTACAATACTAAGATGTTAGCCCAAGAATTAGTTCTCAACCCATACCATGATAGGACTAAGAAAACAAACAAACAAACAGAGATTCCACTTGACTTCCAAAACAAATTAGATCTGGTGCCAGATAATTGGGCCTAAGATGACAGTTCCACAAATGGTCACCATCTTCCTAACCCCATGCTGGCCACCTCCAGACGGCAGGCGAAAATCTTGCTATTAAGCCATACTCTAGAATGAACCTATTCAGGAGTAATTGCTTGATGTTCACATGGGTGGACAACAGTGGGAGGCAAGTGAAGGAATTATGTGTCTTGACATCTCACTCCTGTCATTAATGCGCCTTGTACATTTGTGTATTTTGAAGTCCAAAATATCTGGAAGTGCACAACTGCACCCCACCCTCACAGACGCATGGCTCCTATTTTAGTGGTGGTGGTATCCAGATAGATGAGTATCACTATAACAGAAAAAAGTGGTAAAGTTTCTCCTGATATAGCAACATTGCAAGATATCATCCCAATATCTCAGGGTTATGTTGGGATTGCCACAATCAATAGCCCCAGGATACTAGCAGCTTTTACATCCTGTTTGGGTGAAGCCTTAGTGGAAAAACTAAAAGCTGTAGCTAATAAGGAAAATGAGCAATAGGAAAGTTTACTTGGATGGGGGGGTAGTGGTGTTCCACTTACCTCTCTTAATCCAGATTTAATTTGATTTAGTAGATCTGGATCTAAGGAGGTACCCGATGCGTCTCCACGGGCGGTGTGGCACCCAATAGCAATGGGTGCTAGGCATGCTCGCAGTGGAAATGTCAGAGCACTCATGTGGTGATTCTGGCTCTACCCATGTTGGGCCCATCCATCACCCTATGTTTTTTGGGGGGCAATGTGTGTGTGTGGGGGGGGGCAAGCTCCAGAGCCACTCTGGAGAATCTTCAAAGATTGAGGCAAATTGCTCTGGAGAAAGACCCCATAGAAATGGCCTAAGCTCTGAAGTCTGTGCTATTCTCTGGAGTTTTCTTCAAAGCCATCTTCAGAGCCATCTTCAGATATCAGGCACTGACTTCGAAGCTTTGGGTTTTGACGCACCCCCCCATGGGTGCCCCTAGACCCAATTGCCCGATTGCAGTGCAAATGCGCATCGTATAATCTGGATTTCATGGTCAGATTATAGACCCAAGGGGTCTACAGAAAATCTGAATTATAGGTCCCGAAGGACCCATTTAATCTGGATTTCCCTAGTACAGGTGGAAAGAAATGTGGCTCTAATAGGGTCTGCAGTCTAAATAGGGTCTTCCTGCTCTGAGCCTAATGGGCCCTTAATGGGTCGCTAATTGGTACTTAACGGGTACTAACTTAGTGCTAGTGGAAAAAAAATAAAGTGAGTGGCTGCTTCCTACATCTGGGTACTTCTGCAAGAGCAGTTATTTCTCAAAGAAAAACAGGCCAAATAAATGGGGTAGTGAGAGGCACCCTAAATTTGGCTGAAAAGGAATTTCTGTTTTAGGGGATGTCTACACTTAGCTAAGAAACATTTAATGGAGCAGGCTTGTTCGTTGGTCCAGCATCAATGACCAGACTCAGTAAGAGGTCACAAACACTTTTCTTCCCCATGACAGATCTTCTGTAGTCTGAGAATTCTCTTCTGTCTTTTCTGTATTCAAGGTGATCTCTTCCCTTGTGATCTGGCAGCTGCTCTCCATGACAGGATCAGCACTCCCTGTGTTCTGGATTTGGAGATCAGGAATCCAAAAAGCTGGATTCCATATCAAGTTGGGAGGGAGAAAGTGTCCAGCCCTCAGGCGGCAAAGGATCTCAAAACAGGTATATCAAAGCCTTCCCAGCTTGCATTTCTGTGCAGCAAAAAAAGAAAGGTGTGTGTGTGTGTCAAAAGCAGCTTAGCCATGTAAGCTGTCACATCCTGGAGCTCCCTTTCCACCTCTAATTCACATTAAAGGTCAGAAAATTTACCTCCAAAGTGCACCAAGTGTGGATTAGGTTTGAGATGGGAGGACTACCTGCCACACCTATCACCTTTAAGTCACTTTTGAGTCTCTTTTCTGCTGCATATGAATGCAGCCCTGGGTTGTAGTCTGGGTATAAAAGGACTCCCCATTCCCTTGCTGTGGACTCTTTCACTCAGCCCCCCCCCCCCCCCAAATCCGTTCTTGGCTTTAGTGCTTCTTGAGATACTTGTCACACAACACTGAGAGGAAACTTGACAGGATTTGGCATCTCTGCCCGGGCTGGTGACATTCTGCCAACCCAGAGCCTTGAGAGGATTGTTTCCCTCACAACTGACCTTTAGGAAGATGAGCTGTGAGGGAGAGGCAAGCCATCATCACAGCAGTATAAGCCCTGAAGAAGCAAGATAATGATAATGATAACAACATGGTGGCTGCACTAATGCAGCTGGTGTGGTTTTGTAGAAAAAGGGTCCGTCCAGATGTGCCATTGGTGCACAGTGCAGAATCAATCCATGCTTTCTTCTGCCTATGTGATATTCAACTACAGGTCGATACAGCCCCAAGGCCTGCACTTTAAACTAAGAAAAGAAAAACAGTTCTCAGAGATCTTCACATCAATATATTCCAACCGCAGTTGAAGGGGAATTATAAATTGACAGTGAACCTCTGCTATGGTAGCTTTACCCACACATCTTGCCTTTATGGAAAAGTTGTGATAAGGGATGTTTTAATCTTGCTGTGATCACCTTACTCAAGAAAATAAAGGTCAAGTCCCTAAGCCAAATGGGGACTTTTTCTCCCTCTTTTAAAACCACACCAAAAGAAGTCGGCTATACCTTCTCTATTAGATATTCATCAAAACCTTGCTAAAGAAAAAGCAAATAAAGAAAATTCAAAGCACTCACAACTCTACTGTTAAAATGTGTTATTAACTGCCTAAAATGTTGTTATGGCTTCAGCTCAAAGTCTACAATCATTTTTAATTACTGACGGTTTTGATATTTAAATTTCATGTAGACATAGCTGCAGGATTGTTAGTACTAAAGAATGTCCCTTTCCCCTTTCTTCTTTCAGATGCGTGGCCTGAAACTGCTGATTTATAAACTTTGGACACTTCATACAGTCCTGTGTTCTGGTACTTTTAAGCTGCAGCTCTTCTGAGTTTTAGCAATTATGGTTTTTGATGCTGAGTGTTGCTTGCTTTCGTCTGGTGTGAGTTTTGCCCCCGCTGCTGAACATTCTACACTAGAAAAGGTGGATTGGAGATGGGATGAGAACACAAGGGCCACACAATACCTCTCTAAGACACTTTTGAGATTTAAAATAAGTTTTTCTTTTTTTTTTTGACAGCTAGCAGAATTCAACGGGGCATCCAAGGACATAAGGTGCTTTTAGAATTTTTAAATTTTATTTACTTGCATTTTTATCCCGCTATATACCCCAAGATCTCAGGGCGGGTTACAGCAATAAAAAACAAAGTATAGAACACACTAAATCAATAACAGTGCCTGAATGTGGAGAAGGAAAGCCAGTTTGGTCTGGTGGTTAGGAGCTGGACTCTTATCTAGGAATACCGGGTCCAATTCCACCCTCCCCCATGAAGCCAGCTGGGTGACCTTGGGCTAGTCACAGCTCTCTTCTGAGTTCTCACAGCCCCACCTACCTCACAGGGTGTCTGTGGTGGGGAGAAGAATAGAAAAGTTTTGTCAGACGCTTTGAGTCCCCTTAAATGGGTGAGAAAAGCAGCATAGAAAAGCCAACTCTTTTTCTTCTGTTTTCTCAGCCAAAGGCCAGGTAATCATGTGTTATCACTGATCTTATGAACATCTAAAGTGAAGGAGCCTGGCACACCTAAGAGGGGAGACTATTCTAAAGTCTGGGGGCTACCACTGAGAAGGCCCCTATCCAGGGTCCCAGCCCCTTTAACTACTGAAAGTGGTGGTACAACCAAGAGAGCCTCCCCTACAGATTCCTATGGGCATATACAATATAGGAGTAGGCATTCCATCCATTAGATATTTAGGACCCAAGCTATTTAAGGACCTGTTAGGTTAGGGTTAACACCTTGAATTTGGTTTGGTAGCAAATTGGCAGCCAGTGCAGCTCTTTTAAGACCTGAATATTATGTCATGCCAAACAACGATTCAGTTACACAAGGACATCAGTCTGCTTAAAACTCCTATTTAAGGTATCAATCAAGAGGATGGCATTAACAGGAATGCCGACTGACATGTTCTCTTACACTGTAATTTCACTGTTGTGACAGAGAGGCCACATCCCATCATCTGCAGGAAACTAAGCCTGTGGGATTAGGAGGCCAGCCAATGCATATTTACACATCAGCATTTTAAAAAATCTACAAGCAGGAAGTGCTAGAACGTAACCAGGAGTCAATATTGACCCAATAAAAAACATCAAAGGCATAGGCGAAGAGCTATTTTGTTAAGTGTCACTGTTAAAAATAATATAATATTGGTATCCAGTGTTCCTTTGCAGGAAGGATGTTCTAAAGCCTGGGGCCACCACAAAAAAGTCCTCTCACGGGGAGCCACTCCATAAACCATGGAGGGATGCAGAACTACATGGAAGACATACCATACAATCTCGTCATTGGCTCAGGCCAGGCTTCTTTCATCCCGTGATTATAATTCCCATAAATCCAAGCTGACTGGGGCAGAGGAGGGTTGTTGTCCAACCATGGTGTCCGGCTTTAAGAAAGCTTTCTATCTGGCTACCTTAGACTCAAAATATCTAGAACATGTAACCTTAGAGAAGCCTAATTAACTTATTATCTTTCAGCCTACCCACTCAGTCCTGAAAGCTCCCGAAGTGATCTTGAGTCAGTGACTTTCTCTCAGCTTAATCAATGAAGCAGCACTGTTAGGTGGAATGGAAGACTATAAATGTCATAAGTCAAGCCACCAGGCGCTGCTTGGTTGAAAGGCAACAGGAGTTTCCTTCCCTCTTTTTGGAGGCTTGCTTGCTTGCTTGCTTGCTTGCTTGCTTGCTTGCTTGCTTGCTTGCTTGCTTGCTTGCTTGCTTTATTTATTTATTTATTTATTATTTGTATTTCTATCCCACCAAATACCCAAAAGTCTCAGGGCGGGTAACAATGCTTTAAAAATTCCAAACATTAAAATGTAACAATATATGTTAAACAGTTAAGACCTACAACAGCATTTGAAATCCAGAATGTTAAAACAAATCAAATATATATTTAAAACAATACTACTTAAAAGTGTGCGTGTGTGTGTGGGGGAATTAACCACATTTAGTCAAAGGCCAGGGCAAAGAGGTGCATCTTTACTGCCTTCCTGGACATGAACAGAGAAGGAGCACGTCAAGGGGGAGATTATTCCACAGCCTGGAGAAGGCCCTCTCCCGGGTGTCCACCCGTTTCACTGCTGAGGGTGGTGGGACAACCAGGAGGGCCTCCCCACCAGATCTTAAAGTACGTGCAGGTTAGTATGATAGAAGGCGTTCCTTTAGATATTTCAGAAAGAGTCTGAAGAACCATCTATTGGGGATGGCTTAGCAGATGGTGGCAGGACCAGGGAGCCCCCAAGGCCTCTTTCGAGTCATCTATTCAAGAATAAATGTTGGCAAAAGGCAGCCAAGCCCCTTGTTTCAAAAGCATCTGCCATGACCAGGTGCACGGTTAAATATTCATCCAGGTGCCCAGATGGAAACAGAAAGTAGTGTATGAAAATAGTGAACAGTGTTCAGATTTCTGCCTTTCAAAGACTATCTATGGCTACGCTCAGACATAGCAGGGAAAAAAGACTAAAAAGCATGAGCCTGTAGCATATGACCCTCATGTTCTCAACCCATCTTTAGTACACAGTGTTTGGGTGTGTGTGTGTGTGTTTGTAGATGCAGACTCTGCTTCCTGTCCTTCAGCCCAAAAGGGTTACTTCTGAGCACACACAGAACCAATACTGAAGCATTATTTAGATCTTTCTCTTTTCTTCTTTCCCCTATCGCCCATATTTTACAGATCATCTTACAGGGAAAAGCTGCCTGGGGAGCTAAAAAGCCTCTTATTAGGTAGGGATAAGGTTGTTGGTCCTAACAAAGCAACAGCCTACCAGCCTATTTGGCCACTAGGCAACAGGAAGAGATTAACACTGGTTTCTGTGAATTTCAGTGTTGAGCGAGGGGGTTGTCTATCAGATTGTCAACGCCAAAGGAAATCCAGGTCAGGGTTCCCATATCTTTTAATAGCTGTTGTTAAACAGAGAATTTTAGCAGGTGTAGCCAGCAGTGCAGAGAACACCTGCTGAAAAAGCTTTTCACAAGCTTTAAAAATATGGGAACTCTGACTTGTGTATAATGAGTAAGTTGGGCCGCTACCAGAAGATTCCTTAAAACCAAAGATACTGTGTATATGGAGCAATTGTCCCAGAAGATTTGATTCACTTTTTCTTTGAATGCTGTCTATACAATAATATCAGGGATTATTACCTTGTTCCCCTCTTAACCAACAACTAACTCTCTGACAACAAAACAAAACTACACCAATTGCTCAGGGGACAAGGTAAGTACACAATACTCAGAGTGGCACTGTTCATCCTGAAGGCTATGAAGATTAGAGACAAGTACCATAACCTTGGAGGAGGAGTGCGAAAAGCAGGTTGCCACTCTTATTTCTTCTTTTCCCCTTCCCTTTTTTATGTCTTTTAACATACTATATGGTTTGTGTAACTAACATTTAATAAGGTCATAATGACTAATCAATAAAGATTATTTGTATTCGTATTCGACTTAACATAAGAACATAAGAGAAGCCCTGCTGGATCAGGCCACAGCCCATCTAGTGCAGCATCCAGTCAAACACAGTGGCCCACCAAATGCTCATGGGCCTCTCAAGCAGAGACAAGGACAAACCTTTGCCTGCTCTTGAATCCAGCAAATGGCCTTAGAAGCACCCCCGCTTCCTCCCCCCCCCCCCGCCTGAAAGATGCACCTAGGCATTCATTCTAGTACCCAATGATACATCCGTCATCCATAAATTTGTCTAACTCTACCTTAAACTCTACCTTTTCCGGCAGCACATTCCATAAACCAATGACCCTAGGGGAAGAAATACTTCCACTTGTCGGATCCGACTCTCCTACCCATCAGCTTCATAGAGTGCCCCCTGGTTCTAGTGTTGTGCAGTAGACAAAAGAAATGTTCTCTATCCACCTTTTCTATACCGTGCATAATTTTATATACTTCAATCAGGTCCCCTCTTAAACGCCGTCTCTCCAGACTTAAGAGGCCTAGACGTTGCAGCCTGGTTTCGTAAGGGAGGTGTTCCAGACCCTTAATCATTCTGGCTGCCCTTCTCTGCACCTTTTCCAGTTCCACAATATCCTTTTTGAGGTGTGGTGACCAGAATTGTACCCAATATTCCAAATGTGGCCTCACCACAGATTTTATAGAGAGGCAAAACGACACTTGCTGACTTATTTTCTACTCCCTTCCTTCCTAATTATTCCCAGCATTGAGTTAGCTTTTTTCGCTGCTGCCGCACACTGGTTTGACACCTTCATTGAACTGTCCGCCAAAACCCCGAGATCCCTCTCCTGGTGTGTTGCAGAAAGCTCAAGTCTAGCTGTTAAAAAAATAAACTTTAGTCCTCGTCTTCATCAGTCCGCTTTCTGTGCATCGAGCACATCTTTTTTGCTCCTGTTTCCTCCAAACAGATTAGGCTGGACGCGAAGTGCTATGCGCCACGCACCAGCTGCTAACAGAGATACATCTGTTGCGCAACTTGTTGGATGCTTCCCAAAGAAGTTACAAATAAATTGAACAGAATTGCATCTCGGGCTCCCCCTAAAAAGCTTACCAACCCAGGCACTTAGGAGATCGAAATGAAAAGCAACATTATGCCAGCATGAGCAAAACCTTTGGATCTGGAGAACAAGAAAGGGTGGGTGGGTGGCTGAGATCCTACAAGCAAAGCAGCAAAGGACATGATTATTTTTCTAACTAGGGTGCTTTAGGGCAGCCTCGCTGGCAGGGGCTTCTCTTGTAAGCACCAGAGGAAGGAGAAGAAGATTGATGGGCGGGGAATGGGGGGAAAAACCCATTAGCAACCAGCAGTGAAAAGACAGGGAGGAAAGTTTTTAAAGTTCCTCTTTCCCCCAGAATGCAGACGAAGTTACAGCACAGCCTACCGGATCTTAGCCAACTGGCTACTTTTCCCCGCTGGGATTTAGGGATCCTGAGTCTCCACCACAGAGTCCCCACGATCCTGAAGCCACCGCGTCGAAAGGATACAGCGCATCGCCTGACGCGTTAGGCGGCCATTACGCGCTCACCGTGGTGTTTTTCCTAGGGCTCCCGTGACACGCAGAGGCCTACAACTCCCATGATCCCTTTGGGCAGCCCTGGGATGGTTGTCTGTAACTGC
This sequence comes from Aspidoscelis tigris stejnegeri, assembly GCA_023333525.1. Classification (NCBI taxonomy): domain Eukaryota; kingdom Metazoa; phylum Chordata; class Lepidosauria; order Squamata; family Teiidae; genus Aspidoscelis; species Aspidoscelis tigris. The sequence continues at coordinate 23,212,844 of JALMGA010000008.1, forward strand.
AGCCTGTAACCTGTTAATGTCTAGGACCTAATCGGACGCGAGGTTGATTTTAATGTTCCTTTCCATTCAATCTATTTCATCTTTAAAAAAAAAACACATTTCAATCTTATATTTATTTTCCCATTGAGCCCTTCCTCCCCATAGGCAAAGGCAAATGGATTTTAAAACTGCAACAGGAAAAGTTACAATTGCAAGTTTCTTCCCAATATTGACATAGGATCAATTTACAAATTAAGGTTTCTTTCCATTATCACAACATTACTAGCTTTAGACTAATCCTCCTCCCAGGGTCCTGCTCTGCTTATCCATTAAATGTTGAGGTGTTTTGCAAATTTGTCCTAGTTTATTTGCCTTAAGTAATAATTGCTTCCATTTCTTTTCAAGATACTTCTCTCTCAGTCCAATCATATGTTGTACTCCATAGAAACCATTTCTCATAGATGTTTATAACAATTCTCAGTATTCCGATCTTTGGGTTCCTTCTATCATTTTACAATAATTGCTTTGCTGTTATACCTCCTAAGCCTGTGATGGCAAACCTTTTGAGCTCAGTGTGTCAAAATTCACAATAAAACCTAGCTTAACTCGGGTGCCATGTCACGTCCAGAAATATCCATAATTTTGTGACATTTGTAGCTCTAGTAAAAAAAAAAGTTATATTTTTGATATATGTATTTATTGAAAGCAAAATCGAATCATTCTTTACATTAGTGACTTTTTTGTTGCTGAATTTCATTTGCTAAATCTTCAGGGGAAGGTTGGTATTTCGTACACTTCAAGCCCAAGCAAGCGCTACTAACTTCATCTGTCAGTCGGTTTCTTTTATTGGTTTTAATATTATTTAAGACTGAGAATAAGGTCTCACAAAAGTACGTAGAGGGAAAACTTGTGAGTAAAGCCATCGCTGCCACACACAGGTCTTCAGTCCTCTAGCTGCCGGGAGCACAGATGCACTGTGCATGACCTGGCGGCGCAATGACGTGACTCCATCGTGCCTCCTATGCCAGGCACAGGCAGTGCCTCTGTGCTCCCGGTATCTTATAGGCTGCAAGCCAGAAGCAGTCTGCGGCCTCCAAGATACCGAACGGCAACAACATGCCCAGGTATCAGGGTGACATTGCGTGTCACCCAAAAAGGCTTGGCGTGTCACCTGTGACACGCGTGTCATAGGTTCGCCATCAGTGTCCTAGGCCGTGTCCGCATGCAAGCCAGCTGATGTGTTGTAACACCCAATAAAGCGTCCCCATATGGTTTGGAGCAACGTGGATTTGAATCGCACATGCCTGTCTCCATGCAGGGACGGTTTTTAAACAGAGGCGCGGAGCCACGAAGGGCTCTCGTGTCTGTGTTTAAAAACCGTCCCTGCTCTTTACAGCTTCTCTATCTACCTGGCAGTTGCCCAGCAGGGTGCCCTATGCCCACCTGTCAGCCTGGCAACTGGGGCACCCAGCTGGGTGACTCACAGGTGGATAGAGAGACTGTAAAGAGCAGGGGAAAGGTTTTTAAACAAAGTGTGAGACCCTTCACGCCTCCGCGTCTGTGTTTAAAAATTTTCCCCGCTCTAATAACCCGGGGAGCGTCCGCATGGCCCCTGGGCAATACATGTTAACCCCCTATTTCGCATGGAAAACACTTGCAAAGTGGGGTTTTTTAACAAGTATTAGGGCTTTGTATGCGGATGCTCCCTAGACGACCTCGCAATCACCTCACAACTTTTTCAGCATGGAGATGCCCCCTAATTTCATTCAGGCCACGTACGCTAGTTGGGATTGGAGTTTGCAGATGAATCTAGGATCATCTAGTTTTGCAGATGGATCTAGGATCAACTGAGTTTCCTAACACAATGGGAATTATCGTCCCAATATTGACAGTCAGTCTCTGCTGTCAGTCTCCGCATGTGTCACTTGAAATGCCTCCAAGGCCAATGGGCTGTAGGACGAAGGCTTGTTTGGTTCACCCTGGCCACTTTTTCTGTAGGACTTCAGGTATAGGTTTGGTTGTGTTAACCCTCTTGCTTCACCCTGTCTGGGATTACACAGGCATTGCTAGCCCCAGTGCCAAAATTGTAACAAGAAATTCAACATGGTTTGGTGGTGGATGCTATTGTCAGATATTTTGCCCTGTCCAGATAAGGGAATATAATGCCGTTATGGTACAGCTATAGTGGGGTTGCCTCACATATCTCTGGCAATGCCTCTATCCTCCTAAAATGCACCAAAATCTATTGCTTGAAAAACTAGTACTGGTGGCAGGTTTTCTAGCGATAGTGCATTTACTTACCTTATGAACAGAACTAGTGTCGTTGCACCTTTCATCACGCATGTGTGGAGAGACATGTGTGGTGGTGACAATGCACACTTCCAGGTGTTTGGCTTCAGCCAAATATTCAAATATGTGCATCACTCCTCCCTTGCTGGTCCCCATTCCTGATCCAAAGATCACCACTGATGGAATAAGACCTCTAAGCACCGATGGGATAAAGAAGATGGAAAAAGCATGTCCTGTGTGTGCACTGTTGGAAAATCATGCACAACATAAGCAGACAGCAGTGAGGAGAGTTTCACCTGAACCTCTCATGATTCTGCAAAACGGAATCATTTCAAGAGATATAACTCCTGGCCTTGGCAACACCTGCCAAAATTCCCCCTTCTGTGCAGCTATTTTAAGATCCATAAGCCATGCCATTTCTGTTTAGCCATCCTGGTGTTAGCTGGGCCCAGGACCCATATCATTTTTTACAGAATGTTCCTCTAATTGTTCAGCTTTCCGGGGTACACACCCAGAGGAATATGACACCAAGGTTGCCCTGATTTTCTGGGATGTTTCAAGGTGAAACGGTGAGATACCTAGATAGGTACGACATGCCTAAGACTGGAAAGTATTGCAGCCTACACCACCAATTTAAATCGGAGAGTTTGTTTGTTACCTGCAGGTGACACTCTTATCTAATCCAATTTATTTTCTTTGTCTTAATGTCCTGCTTCAAGTATCTTGATGTACTATTGTCAAGAAGATACCATATCTCCAAACAGAGGTTTATACCATATTTAACAATGGGGATAGTTATCTGTAAAGAGCTCCTAAAGAAGCTGGCTTTCAGTTGTATGAAGACTGGGGGTGGCAGAGATAAGTCCTATTTTGGTACACTGACCTCCAGTGCACCCCTCTGAAAGGCTGGATTTAAGCAAGGGTGGGATTTCCTGCACTTTCATTGGCTTCTTCCAGATGGCAAGAGGAAATGCGGGATCTTGTTTTGATCCCACAGTTACCTCTCACTGGCTCTGCCAGACAGCAGGTCAACATCCCAGGGCAAACCTGGGTTTTTACTCTTTTGGTGCTTTCTCTGAATAGCAAAAATACCCAGAACAAATCAAATATATATAAAAAAATTGTGCACATCCCTAGACATGCCATCTGCATCCTAGTCCAGGCTATAAAAGGCCCCAAGTGATGCCTGCTGTAGTCTGCATTAGCTTGTGGCCAGCAGATGGCTATTCCGAGATATATTCCAGAATAAGACCAAGTGCAGAAAGGGCCCTGGAGTCAGGAGTGGTTGTAACTCATGGAAAGGAGAAGATTGACAGTTAAGTCCCCAACCTTTCCTAAAAGAAGGTAACCGCAGACCACTTCTGTATGCAGTCAACCAGAAGTTGGCCGCAATTTGCCTTTTTGTACTTTGCTTCCTGTCCCTGGGAATCAAAGGTTGAAATGGCCCAAGTATGCCCTAAGTATCTGCTCAGTGCACTATACCCTCCCCTAAACCTATCTGCAATGGGAACCATGTAGAAATCCCAGTGTTGGCACCACTGCAAGTGTGCTGCCCTGTCACCAGGGCAACTGTGTGATGCACCATGTCAGCATTCTTGCATGGTGGATTATGTGCCACACCAACACACCTGCGCGGTGTATCATGTGCCCCTCCACCACTGGAAGAGGTGCAAATGGGGAGGCTGAAGTCTTACCAGCTCTAGCGCAAGGCGCAGTTCAACCCATACCATACACAGTCCACAAGAGGTGAGCTCCCACATAGAAGGAGCCATTTCTGATTAAGAAACGGCTCCTTGAAGTGCAGATGCTCACCCCATATGAACTATGGGATCAAGTGTGAATTGGCCCTTGGGTTGCCTCCAAATAGGGCGTCAAACCTGGGATTATCACAGAGCCATGTTAGGATTGTCAAGCATGTCAGGCATATCACGCATGTCTGTCTCAATCCCAACATCGCCCTGAGACTTTGGCATGATATCCTTCAATAATGTTGCAAGAACATCAACTCCCAACCCAGGTTTTATGTAAAAAGCGAGAGCACTTACCTTGTCTGGACACCTATTTGTGCAATCTGCCACCTTGGGAATGGCCAACACACTCAGCTGAAAATAGTGACTGTGCATGCCCGTGGGATGGCAGTTGCGCCCCTCCAGGTATTACACATCATCAAAATATTTGCATGTTCACGTCACACCATTGTGAGAGCTGGCATCCACACTGGTAAGTGCTCCTGTCTTGTTGCCCGGCCATCTGGGTCAGGAGGCCATAATTCAAGATTTTTTTAATTGTGGAATATTGCCAAACAGCAGATTAAGTTGCTAATGTCTGTAGGCAGTCTTGGTGTTACTCAACAACAACAACAACAAGAACAGGTCAGCTTTCCTATGTTTCCAAAGCTGGAAAGAAGAGAACATTTCAGCAAGTATTGAACTCTGTCCTGAGCACTGACCACAATGGTACTGTGAATAGACATGATTAGATACTGATAACTCTTCTCCACTCTTCTCCTAGATGTGAGACATAACAACAAAACAATTCTCTTTCATTTCCATTTTTTTTTGCTTGTTCTCTTTTCGCTATGTATAATTCAAGATATAATTAAACAGAATCTAGACTATCACTTCCTATGCTTTATTTTCTCTTTGTGCTCTCCAGCTATGGCTGGGTACTGCTCACTTCTTTTTTGTAAAAGCATATTTCTCCTTTTGTTTTCCTTCTTACTGAACTCCAACAAACAATTCTTATTTACACTTCACTAAGGAATTCTTTCTCAGGTTGAAGGATCACTTAAGCAGTCTAGGAGTGAAGCAAGTTGAATTACAAATGTGATCTCTACTCAAGTAATTTTATTATTTCACTCTAATTCTATAGTGAATACCAAACACCATGTACTGCAAAACCATATTATTCATTCAGGTAATTTTTGCCAATGAAATCATTGAGTGTTAGAGGAACCACGAAGGTCCAGTGTGGCCATGTACATCAGTATATATTGGGGAATAGTGGCCCAAAGACTATAAATAAGTCAGCAGTTCTGCAAAGAGCAAATCTGATCTACCAATAGCAGATCATCACATAATTGAAAATGTTGCGTAATGCACTAAATAAAGGAAATCACATTTTAGTGTAAGAGGATTTCAATTTCCATGTTGAGGAGGCATTTTGTAGACCTGCTCAGGACTTCATGGTCTCCATGACAACCATGGGATTTTCTAGCATGTTACAGGACATACTCTTAATCTCGTCTTTGCCACAGATCACGAGAGTGAGTATCTTTTGGTAAGTGCATTTATAAAAAGTCTAGTGTCATGGATGGATAATTTTCTGGTGTAATTTAAGCTTATGATGTCTCAAGGGCGAAGGACCTGTTGAGGTGGTCAGCCCTCAGAGACCTATGGAATCTGTCGGATTCCTGATGACTCTGGGAAAATTTCTGGTTGCCATGACTGGTGCTCCTGTCAAGGCTCTGGTCTTGTTCTGAAATCACAATGTGCATAGAGCTGTTGACACAGTTACTTCCAAGTGCCTCAGTGCCTCAACGACTCCACAGAGCTTGTAAGGCAACCTGGCATAGCAGGAATCTGTGAGTGATGAAGCAGGAAGCCAATGACTAGGGTGCTAGTGGAGAAAATCCCCATGTGAATCTGCCCGAACACTGGAAAGAGCACATCGTTAAGCCTACCATGTGGCAGTGGCAAAGAAAACATTCTTCTCTGCTTCCATTGTATTCTCAAGTGGCCACTCAGCAGAGCAGTTCTGGGTGGTTAAAGAGCTATTATTGAGTCATAAGGATATGCCAGTGCCACCTTTGAAAGCTTGCTGAGATAAATTTGAGAATCACTTTCAGGACAAAGTCACTCAGGTTCTCCATGGAATTGGACTCCATAGTTGGCGGTGTTTTCATGGAGGTCTCTGGACCACTGTCTGGTCATATTATATTGCATCCGTTTCAGTTGTCTGACAAAACAGGCAAGCTGCTCGCAGAGGAAATGTATTCTCTAGATTCACTTCAATCTGGTTTCAGGCAGTGATATGATACTGAGACTTTCTTGATCACATGGGATTTGTCAGGACAAAGGACAGTATGTATTGGGGAAGAGGGGCCCCAAAACTATAAATGTATTCCTTGCAATATGTCCATTCCATAGTCATCTCAGAGTTTTTATTCTGGAAATTATGTCTGTAACCCTTATCATCTTTGCGGTCCCTGAACTTTTCTTATCCTTTCATTTTCCTTTGTGTTGTCTAGTTTAGGCTGTGTCTCCACTTACTCATGGAAGCACCCTTCTGGGCCCCACCATACTCCTAGAGATAGTTACTACTTGCACATTCCACACAGCTTGTTACTTTTCAATATCCTAAGACCCTCTTACAGCAACCTGAAATAGTTAGCCACATTCTAACACTTCCATTCTTCTTGGAAAAATGCTGGATCCACCAGACAGGCCAAACGGAAGCTGGGGGGCATATCCAGGGCCATCTTGACACACACAGAATAGTGTTTCTATGAAAGGTATGTTTGGATCACCATGATGGGTGGGGATCAGAACAGGATATAACACAAGTGGCCACCTTGCTTCTGTGCTGCCATCACCATTGCATTTACCTCATTTCCTTACCTCATTTTGCTTGCCCCTCCTGGCCAAGAGAGGTAAAACTGTGTGTTGCCACATCAGACCACAGGGTGATACTTGTGTGTAGGCCAAATCTGAAAAAGGCCAGAAGGGGTATCTAGGAAGGCTAAATGAAGTAAAATAAGCACTCACTTCTGCTAGCTTATCTTTAGATCCTAACGGAAGTTGGCTGTATCTGGCACAAAATACCCAGAAGTCTGCAGTCGCCACCACCACATATATGTGGTTGCCTTCTTTTGGCTACCGAGTATGTGTGGTGGCCATGGCAAAAATAACATCTCCATCAACAAGGTACATTATACTGCTATTTTAGGAAAACTGCCACCAGAGTCAAGTTTCCCCAAAATAGGTAATAATGAGATTTAGCAGAGTTATGGTGGAGGTGCCACAGATTTGTGTGGCAATCCCACAGTAGTGCAGGCATAATTGCACCATGTATCACCAGTCTGGAGGGACCTCAGTGTGTGAATTCAAAGCAGGTCCAGATAGTTGACTTGGGGCAAAACATCCCCTACAAAGTAGCTCTGGCTTCTTAAGATTTGCCCTTTTTAAAATTTGGTTCCATCTGTCCCTCAAGTGTTCACATCCTGTTCTGTCAGCAACTGATGAAGTTCTTATGGTATGAGGCAATGAGCAAACACAGGTTGTGGAAGAGAAGGAGTTTATTTTCCTCTGCCAAGAAACAGCAAACAAAATATCTTAAGAAAAGCAATCAAAGTAAGTTCTAACTGATAAGAGGCAAAAGATAGCTTAGGTAATAGAAAAAAGCAGCAGTTTTAAATCAGAAAGGATACATCACAGTCAAACCTTGCACTTTCCCTTGCTTGATGGGGATCCAAACCAATCGCTAAGTGTACCCTTTGGCCAAGATGTGGAACACCCTCTGGACACTTCAAGCTAAGTCCAAAGTGACTGGTCTCAATTCCTCATTATGCAGATGGTCTGAGTGATTAAATTACACACAAGTGTCTTAGACTCTGTTCACACTTAAGGTTTAATCCAGTTTCAGTTCAGTTTCAGAGTGAGAGAATACATCAGCAAAGCGATAAGCTGTTTTCTTTCAGTGTTAAATAATTCAGGGAAGACCTTTGGGATAGATAATGGGTGCGTCTTCACGGCATAGTTATCTCGAATTCAAAACGTTTTGAGTTTGCGCAGTTCAGACGGCACTTCGGATTAACACGGTATTTCCGTGTTAAAGGACCTTATCCCGATTAGAAATAAATCCTGATCTCAACAGATCTCACTCCGGATCGGGCGTCGATACGTGTTTCCTTTTTAACTGTGTGGACAGTATCGTTCCGGGATGAGATTCAGTGTTAAGGCTGTCCCGCCCCCCCAATCGCACTGTAACCAATGGCTGAACGTATTAGAAGCACGTCATGTTTAGGGTTTCCTTCATTGAAAAAATCCACCCTCAAACACCCACTATAAACCTCCAGTCCTTAAAGCTGAAACACTGTATCAATCTAAGCACTTCACACCTTTAAAACAATGTTGCAATTTTGCGCAATTTCAGACCTTTGAAGGTTCGGAACAGTCACTTTCAGCCCCCTTAAGGGTGAGAAGGCTTGTCAGCCACTTAGTCCCTTGAAGGGTGAAAACAATGTCAACCGCTTTGAGCCCCCTCTAGGCTACTTTGCCTGTGGTCACACCTAAGGTTTAATCCAGTTTCAGTTCACTTTCAGAGTGAGAGAATACACCAGCAAACTGACAAGCTGGTTTTCTTTCAGGGTTAATAACTCAGAAAATCCACCTTTAGACTAGATAATGTGGAAAGAAAACTACTGGTCACTTTGCTGATGTGTTCTCTCACTCTGAAGGTGGAGTGAAGCTAGATTAAACCTTAGGTGTGACCACAAGCCAAGGTTTTAATCCAGCTTCGGTCCCTGTGAGGTGGGGGGGCGGAGTTCCCTCCCGGCCACGGGGGGGGGGGAAGAGCAAGCGAGGAGCCCCCTTCGCCCTCTTGTCCACCCCTTGGCTCTCCTCCTCTGCGGGGCAAAGTGGCGGCAAAGCGGGGGAAAAGCGGCAGCGGAGCCCCAGGGAGAAGCCGCTAGCGCCGCAGCGCCTGGATGGATGGATGGATGGATGGATGGATGGATGGATGGATGGATGGATGGATGGATGGATGGATGGATGGATGGGTGGATGGATGGGTGGATGGATGGATGGATGCTGCTGCTGCTGCTGGGAAGGGGGAGGGTGGATTGGGCAGGGAATTCCCGGCGGAGCATGACGCAAAGAGAAGGGAGGGTGGGATCCTGGCAGGGAAAACCAATCACAGGAGAGAGTGTGGGCAATGGGCAGGAGGACAATGCTGCCATGTGGACTCCGAGTATTGATCCCGCGTTAAGGCTGCCATCGGAACCGGATCAACTTGCAAGTCGTCTGGACAGCTTTGTTCCGTTTCTTTTATTTCGAATTCTTTAAACTGAAATAACACATGCCATGAAGACGCGCCCAATGTGGAAAGAAAATTACTGGTCACTTTGCTGATATATTCTCTCGCTCTGAAGGTAGACTGAAGCTGGATTAAACCTTAGGTGTGACACAGCTTTACATACTATATACATACAGCCAAACCAGCTCCGGTTCAGTTTGATTCGAACCAAACACACACACTTGGATGTCCATCACAGCCATCAAAACCTCAGGACACGATGAGGATGACTTTCAGATTTCTGCCTTATACACTGATGCTGGGCCCTCACCTTGGCAAAATAGATTCTGTTCACACAAAGGCTGCTGTGCCTGGGGATGGAAAACAAGGATGTCCTACACGTGCAAGTTTGGACACTTGGGTATGCCATCTCCCCAATGGCAATGAAACTGGGAAGTAGTTTCACAGAGCAGCAAGAAGTTTGCTATAGCAACAATACTGACACCCATTGGACCCATATCCATAATGCCCTGAGTCAGTTTCCATTTAAATGATGACCCCATTAAAAACTGAAAAGAAAAAAAGCAATGCAATGTTTAATGACTTTTTCTTTGATTTGTTGATTCCACTTACAGAGAAAATCCAACTTTTCAAGAACTGGACAAAATGCTTTCTATACAGCAATGTGTCCAAAGATCTGTATCACAAAACTGTGATTCTAAAAATGATTTGAAGCAGACTGAAGGGCAATTCTGAATATTTATTATTTATTTAAAATGTTTACACATTATTTCCTCTTTTTCAAAAATCCTGAAGCAGTTTACAAGATTATAGAATATATGGCAGGGTATGCAGTATTCTTGCAAACATGAAACCGTTGAAAAAAATTACTTTGTGGACACTTCGGTTAGATGCCCCATATACACATCTCAGACCTTATTTCAGCCAGTGCGAATCTATAGTACAACTAATTTGTTTATTGCTAGGGAAATATTTTGCTTTCAATAACCAGACACGTTAGTGCCCTCTGTTTAAATTCCCATTGACTGACACGGGTCCTGTTGTGTCTGGGAAAGCCTGTTGTCTTTAACATAGGTTCCCCTTCTCCTTTTTGCATTTCATGTACAGTGTTTGCACAAGGTATTTTGACATCCATTCGACGAACACTATCAGTCTCTCTATATATACTGTAAATCATTTAAATTTTTCAGACATCAGAATATTGTTTAAGTAAAAGAAGACATTCAATTTCTTTTATATGAAAACAGATTTCTCCCACCCTTTCCACCCCCTTTTACTGATAGATCTTTTGCAAACTTTGGCTGAGATGGAAATAGAAATATGTCACTGCTTTAATTTACCTCTCATGGTTAGTGCTGTTTTGGGTTGGTGGGAGGGACAGCAAGGTGACCCCTTCCTCTACCTGTCCAGGGATCAGAATGGTTAGATCTAAAGGTAGTTTATTATATACATGTTAGACAATGGAAAAATCCTGAGGGAAAAAAAAGGGGACCTGGAATTTTTCAACAGGGTGTTGTGCTCTAGGAAGAGGTGGTGACAGCTACCAGTCTAGATTGCTTCAAGGTAGGGTTAGACAAATTTATGAATGACAGATTTATTTATTTATTTATTTATTTATTTATTTCCATTGCTATCCAGCCCCATTCCCGAAGGTCTCTGGGCGGGTAACAACAAATCAATAGCAATTAAAACCATATTAAAAAACAAGACACAGGTAAACATATTAAAACTAAATAATTAAAACAAGGTGTATCAATGGATACTAGAATGAATGCCTAGGTACATCTTTCAGGCTGGGGGGAGGGTGCGGAAGCAGGACACTTTTAACGCCATTTGCTGGGATTCAAGAGCAGAAAAAGGTTTGTCCTTGTCTCTGTTTGAGATGCCATGAGCATTTGTTGGGCCACTGTGTGTGACAGGATGCTGGACCAGATGGGCTGTGGCCTGATCCAGCAGGGCCTCTCTCATGTTCTTATGTTTCCCTTCATAGGCCTTTTAGATATCCATACCACTTGGTAAATTCTTTGCAACTTTCAAAATGGGTAGGCGGGATCCAAGCAAGGTGGACAGATATCCTACTTTCTTCTACCACTGAAAGTTAATGCTGTACAGTCAAGAATTGTTGTATATATTCATTTCTTTTGGAAGCTTTTGCTTCAGTACATGGAAGCATCTTCATACTGGCCCATGTGGGATGAATGGGCTCTAGGACTCGATGGTGGGATCCTGCCAGGGCAAGAGGAATAATATTTGCACAAGAGTTTCACGTGCCTTCTGAATTTCACTCCAACTAAGACATACAGTACTGGGTTGACACAGCAGTGGCAGTAGGCTATTTTGCGGCTGATATCATAAGCAAAGTAAATCTCCATCTTTTGTCGGCAGGTCACGATCATCATGTGTTGATCCGTCAAAACGTATATGAAACCAAGCACATTATAAGGTGCCCAACTCAGGAAAAAGACTAGTACTATAGCAAAGATCAGTCTCACAGTTTTGTGCCTCCTTTGAGACCGGGATCTGAACAGGATCACAAGCATCCTGGCATAACAAACTGCAATGATAATGAAGGGAAACAGGAAAAATGTTGCTTGTTGACCCAGCTCCAGCCACTTGTAAATAACCAACTTTGTGTACTCACAATACTTTTCTCCATCTATGAGAGTTATTTCAGTAAACAGAAACTCGGGAATCACAATCAATATGCTGATGATCCAAATAAGCAGGCTGAGCAATATGCCACATCTTTTTGTCTGAGTTCGCAGTGTTGACAGAGGGTTTTCCACGGCTAGGTATCGGATGATGGTCATCATGGTTAGGAAGATGACGCTAGCATAGTAGCTGAGAGAGAAAATGGCACTTACAGCCTTGCAGAGAAAATAACCAAAAATCCATTTATAATAACTGTAAACGATCCAAAAGGGCAGCGTACAAGAAAAAACCAAGTCCGTGATGCAAAGATTCATAATGAAGAGGTTTGTTAAAGATGCGAGGTTCTCATATTTTATTACAATCCACAAGACAAGACTATTTCCTAGAAGGCTGAGAAGAAAAATCAGAGAGTATAGAACGCTTGTGAATAGTGCACTAAATCTGGCAATATCTTTCATCTCACAGAAATTAGTTTCATAATCATCAGTTGTATTTATGGCTCCTTCTTCAGCCCAGTAGTTCTCTGTTGGTTCCATCCTTTGGTTTTGGGATCAGCTGTGTTGCTTCTGTAGCTTCTGATGGCAAGTTCATTCAAAGCAATCTTTCACCGTGATTAGGCGACAGTAAGGATGCCCTTGAATTAAGCTTGACTCCTGGAAACTAGACAGATACAGCTATGTAGTTTCCCTGGCAGCAATACTGAGGTGAGTCTCCACCATCTCTTTTTCCAGAGATTGAATCTGGGACCTTCTGCAGAGCAAGTATTTGCTCTACCACTGAGGAGGTGGGTGGCAGGGGGTGGAGACGGAATAAGGACTTAGACTCCAAAACAGGTAATGAAACTCTGCACCATTCATTTAGAAGCAAAAGCAAAAGCTTGTGATTAAAAAGCAGAAAGTTTCAAGTTTAGTAGATGCTTTACGTAGATTTTCCCTGTTTTTAATCACGTTTATTGACTGTTTTATCTCTTTTGTGTACAGCTTTCAGAATTTGGGTAAGTGGTATGGAAACATCTTGGCAACAGGACATTTGTCAGGGGCCTAGACAGAGCCTGGAACTTATTTCCTTGCCCTCATATTCCTTGCCCTGCAGCTGTACATACGTGCCTGAGAATTACTGAAAAGACCATGCAGAGGGATGACAACTTGTCTATTGTACATAGGTACTGTTCAATTGGCCATTACAAGCTACCTGTCTCTGACAGGGAGGTCAATTCTTACTCTTAACCCCATCTGTATCCCAGAGTGCTGGACATTTAGAACTGCAGTGTGAGTCAACCACTAGGATCTTCACTATTAACTTTCTGCTGTTGTTCAGATACTGGGACATTTCTCCTATTTGGCACTCTCTCCTGAGTCCTTCAGCTAATACTGAAACTAGAGACAGGAGTGATATGAGGAACAGGCCACACACACATTTACCTAACCTTTACCTGAGGTGAAAACAGACACCTCACTTTGCATATATAGCCTTTCCTCTGTTAAAATAATAGTGTAACAAGGCACAATTCCAGTCTTAACACCCTTGGCTGCACTGACTGGGAAAGAAGTGCCAAATGCTAAGTGGATGACAGGGGAGGGAGGATCCAAAATGGGGGAACTTGGTTGAAGTAGCTCCTTGGGGCGCCACCTGATTTCTCTTCTCCACACTGCAAACACTTTTTCTGTAACACCCCTAGAAGAAGAAGCACTGTTTAGCCACCTCCTCATGAAAGAGATGCCTCGCTATACAGATTCCCCAAACAAAGGGAACAGCTTTTTGGCCCAGCTCAAGGTCCTGTAGGAGTTCTGTTTTCCTAGGTCATGATCCTGCTTACGAAGACTGTCAGTGCAGCCATTCCATCATGGGGTATTGGGAAGGTTACATTTGAAGTAGGGGTGTGCACAAATGCATTTTTTGCATTTGAATCCAAGTCAATTCGAATATTCAAAGATTCAATTTGATTTGAAATACAAAAATCTGGATTTTCAAAAATCCAATTCGAATCCAAATTTTCCGAATCCATGCTTTCAAAAATTCAGTTCAAACTCAAAAATATGAATGTCAGGAATATTCATAACTGATTTTTGAATTCACATGCATCCTGTTTTTATCGTGTTTGCATCCTGTATTATAAGTGCAAATAAACACGATATTTGGATATTTGGATAAACGATGTCCTATTCAGTTGAATTATTCAAAAATCCGTATCGGATTTTCAAAAATCTGAAATCCGTTCGAATTCAAAAATTCGGATTTTTGGAAATCCGATTCGAATTCAAATGTCAATGTTCATCGAATTTGAATCGTATTTTTCAATTTGTGAATATCTATGCATATCCCTAATGTGAAGCAGCAGGTGTTTCCTTCACATGTGGACATCTTTGATGCACTAATGATCCATCTCCCCCACCCACTATGGATGGGGGGGTAGAAGAAGAAGTGTTGGCTTTCCTACCCCACTTTTCTCACCCATTTAAGGGTACCAGCTTGTACCAGCTGACATCTTTGGGTGTAAGCGCATGCTAGCCTATAACTGTATCCATGTGCGATTCTGAAAGTAAGTAACAGGGCCATTTGCATGAACAGCCAGCATCATACTCAGGACTATGGGGTGAGAAATGTGCATCTTCACAGTTGTGGCGGCTTGTTTCCTGTTCCATAACTCTGTGTTGGAGACATCCATTGAATCATCATCTGATGCTGAACAAGCTGCCGAAAACAAGCTGGGAATGATGGACTCTGTAATTGGCATGAAGGTGGGAAGGTGACAACCTCTTTACAGAGATTTTCCTCATCCACCTTGCTAGTGGCGGCATGTGCTCCCCTGGTCCTTGCCCATTCTTACCTGGTAGTCAGTTCTATGCAGCTCCTTGGTTCTAGTGCCACTGGAGAGGACCTCTTAGGTACTGTAGTACTAGCAATGACGCTTTTGCCTTCTACAGCCGAGAGAAGTCTGAGTTTTCATAGAATAACTTATGCTTCACAGAATTTCCCACAAACCACTTATCTTTATGAGTACAAAATACACATAGCAGAAGCACTCATGAGACTGCACTAAAAGTACTTGTGGTTTAAACATTTCCCGAGCAATATTATGATTAGCTGGTAGGGTCCACTGTATTCATTCCTCTAGCAGAGCAAAGAAGCAGGACTGTGAAAAATGTGTCCTTTATAAGTCCTTTCTAACAGGTGAGTGGTTACCAAACTATTCACCAAATCCTCACCCTTCCTTTATTCAATTGAAATAAATCTGCGTGCATTTTTATATAATTGTTCATTTCCATTTGCCCTTTATTTACTAATACTTAATATATTTTGCAGTTGATTTGTATTTGTGTTATTTATTATGTGCCATTGTCTAATGTGTAATTATCCATGTACTATTCTTTTTCTGCTGAATTTTATGTTCAAAAGAAGCTTTTTTAAAAAACTGTCCAGTAGCCACGGGCACATGGGCCATGCATCTTGAAGTACTCTGTAGCGCCATGCAGGGCTCATCTTTCTGTGAAATCTAAAATTTCTTCTTCTGTGCAGATATTGAAAGGGCATGAACTTGTCTTCCTACTTTCCACGTGGCCATTTAGCATTCCCTCACAGTCCAACTCTCTGCCTGTTCTCTCTTCCTCACTGCCCTGCAGAACCAGGTCTGGAAACCACCCTGGAAAGCCCAAGCAGAGGGTGCAAAGTCCACAAATAAAACAGATAGAAATGAAAAAGTGTGATATTAGGATCAGAAGATGGATTGAAGAAGGTTTCAAGTAAAGGTGTGACTCCTGGCTTTCCTATTTGAAATGAGGTTTTGACTCAGTTTATGGTATTTTTCGTTATGTAAGAACCTGTGTAAATGGTCCTGTTAAAAATTCCCTGGGAGTTTCAATTTGGTGTATTTTGGGGGTTCCAAATTATCTAAAATTTTAGTCTACATTTGGTAACAATTCAATCAAATTCGACCAAATTCAAACATTCAAATTCAGATCAAATGCCCAGAAATTCATTTTTTAAACATTCAAACTAATACAAATATTTCAAATAATTCATAGGAATAACTTGGACATTCGTATGTATACGAATACATACGCATTACATCCATATCCTTACACATCTTATTCATATCCGTACACATCTGTACAGATACATACAGGATCAAAATGGGATGCGTACAAATGTGTATGGATGTGCACAGATACATACAAATGTTGTCAACATTCGTATCAGTAAATACATATCAAGTATTCATACAAATAGATACGAATGTATTCTAACCAATTCTAAATTCAATACATTCGGGCTTTTTCTCTATTTGTATGAATTCGGACATTTGAATATTCGATTCAAATTGAATCGAATGTCAAAATTTACATTTGTGCACACCCCTACCTTGAGGGACTCTTCTCAGCCAAAGTAAGCTAACAAGCAAAGTCCCCAGACATTCCTGCATCCTCTTTTCTTTCCCAATCCTCAGCCCTGAGGTGATGTTCCCACTTCAATTGACTGCCTTTCATTATCTCTCCATGCAGTGAGAATCCAGAGTCAATAATTCAGTCAAGTAAAGATGGGGCTCTTGTCAAGAGAAAGTCAAAGTCAAGTACCTTCAAACCCCCATAAGCTCTTCTCTCCTCTGCCCTATTCCAGTAGGGTCATCACTTTCATCACTACCGTACTCTGAACTGTTTTTTGTTTTGTTTTTTTGCTGCATCTAGTATAATAATAATCAAAAGTGCAGCTGGTATGGCAAAGGTCACAGTTTGTTTGCTTGTTATTTGGAGTGAACATTCATGATTGCAATGGAGATGCAGCCTGAGGGTATTTTGCAGTTGAGATGGGAAAGCTGATATCCACTGGACACAGAATTAGAGTCAACAAGAAGAAGATGTTGTTCAGAAGCAGCTAAAGAAATTCATTGCCACAGGATGTGTTGATGACAACTATACTAAGAGTTTGTTTGTTTAAAGCATCGATAAAGCTATCAGTAATTAACTCTTTCTTTACAATGAGGCTCTCAACTGAAACCCTTCCCACTCATCACTGACCTCCTGGTTTTATGCTATAGGCTGTTGTTCCTTCAGAAGACCATATTCCTCAATATCAGATGCTGGAGGACTTACACTAGGGGGAGCTGTTGCTTTGAGCTTTTACTCAGCAACTTTCTCAAGGCTTTGCCTGTCTGCCTTTTGCTGGAACTGGGCTAATTTCTTAATCTACTCCAACACTTCCCCTGTTTTAATATTTCCATACTAGGGATGTGCATGAATATTTGTAACATTCGTTATCCATACAAATTTTTACAAATTTGGACATTTGTATACAAATCAAATGTTACAACATTTGTACACTGACATTTGTATGATACAAATGTTTTGGAACATTTGTACAAAGCTCTGGAACATTCATGAAATGGAGATGCTACACCAGGCAACCATTTCCAAGATGGTGAATCCTGGGAACAAGCATCCAAACAAGGTAAGCGCTATCGCTATATAGAGAAACTCGAGTTCGGGAATTGTTTTTCCCATAATAACCCTATTATGTGGGATTTCATCAAATATCCTGGGATTATATTGGGTTTATGATGGACACGTGTGGCAATCCCAACATAGTGCCAGGATAATAATGGGCTATGGGTAGGGATGTGCACAAATATTCGTAACTTTCATTATTCATACGAATTCATCTGAACTCAGACATTGGTACATGAATTTAATGTTACAATATTCGTATGTTAACACTCATAGAGATATGAATGTTCTGGACATTTGTACAAATCGTTCAGACTTCGTTAAACTGGGGGTGTGAAAAAATGGAGCACCGGTCACATCCGCAATCGATCCAGATTGCATTCAACATGAATTGAGGGTGGATTCGGGTCAGATTTGACACACTCAGAGCATGGATACATTACAGATACATATCAGATATGTATTCATTCGTATCGGATATGTATTGGATATTTGTACAAATACATTCGTATCATATCGAATCATGCCACATTCGGAGGGGATCTATTCATACGAATACAGATTTTCTAACATTCAATTTGTTGCTAATCGAATGTCAAAAAATGCATTTGTGCACTTTCCTACTTATGGGCCCTGTCTGTGCATAGCCAAGGAAACAGAGGTACAGAGTGCAGAGCTTACTTTCCAGAAGCCTTTCTGTGGGTTCTTGCCTCAATCAACTGAAGCAAAATAGCTCAGTGTTTTTTATGCCTCCATGTTCTTCTTCTACACTGTAATTGCCAACACCTCTGGCTTCTTCTGTGTTTGTCCAGATCTTTTCCTAAGATGAGATCATTCTCAGGCCAGTTGTCCTTCTTCACCTCTCTCTCACCTTGGAAAGTGCCCAGTCTGCACCTGTATCCTCTCTCTTCTTGGGAGCCAAGCAGACCTCTCTTGGTTTGAAAAATAAAGCAAACTTTAAAAATATTTTGGCTTTGCGTCAAGTCACAAAATTATACTTAAAAATTAAAAACTGAAGAAAACAAGCAAATGGGTGTGTATGTGCTATCACATAAAAAAGGAAATGACTAATGAAAAGCTAAGTTTCTGAAAGAACAGCAACCGGGAGAGAATTAGTCAAATTAACCACCTGTGGTATTGGTATTAATGGTGTTGGCCAGAAGAAGACGTTGTGAGGAGATTCTAGACATATGAGATTTATTTCTGACTTAAACAAGAATAGAAATATTCTGAAAAGGAAACACACTTTAAGGCTTTCTCGGAATTATAAGGCTTCTTGTAAGAATGGAGAATGAATGCTCTCCAGAATTTATTAGAGTCCATTGAGAGACCTTTCTGACCTTTGACCTCACATTTCTGACCTTTGACCTCACTGGCTGGGGCTCCTGGGATTTCCAAGACAAACCCAACCCCTGGCCCAAAGATGGGATGATGCATGGTTGAAAGTTTTGCATTGACTCCAGACTTGTGTTTTGGTATTGTGCACACCAAAACACAATTCAAAGAGCTTGAAGATAGGCTTCCAGTTATAATCTGTCCCTTTCCACCACATGCCTGCAGTTGGTAGAACCCATAATATTAAAGGCCACAGGTTTCCCATTCATCCTCAGGTATATGCCACACAGAACTCCAGTTATAGTTTTGCATTCTGAGGGTTTTTAGGGTTGTTGTTTTTTTAAACAGCCATACAGCACTTTTAAAGTTCTATAATAGTCAACATTAAAAATTAATTTCATTTAAAAAATAGAATTACATTGCAAGAGGTTGGTTCAAGCCTAATGTTCCAACTCTCATGGAACACTCTTCACTTCCTTCTAGATCAGTGGTTCTCAACCTGGGGGTCGGGACCCCTTTGTGGGTCGAATTACCTTTTCAGAGTGGTTGCGACAAGCCTCCCGCCGCCCTTCCCTCCCACATCCCAGCTGCTCCGCCCCCATGGTTGGGGGTCCCCACCACATGAGGAACTCCATTAAGGGGTCGCGGCATTAGGAAGGTTGAGAACTGCTGTTCTAGATGCACCCTTGGCGAAGAAAGAAATATCTTTCTGTGCTCTCTCTTGCTTGCAAGGAGCAACTTTAGTATGTTCCTAATGTGGTTTCCAGTATGAGAGATATCATAGCATTAAAAGTATAAGGTTGCCTAGTAACATTTTCAGTATGACACAGTGTTAGGGGTTTGGTAATAGTAGAACAGTAGAACAATACATACTTGGAGTGCCTAAAAATGTAGACCAGAGTTCTCTTTGCACTCTGGTCAGAAGGCTGTAGTGCTCTAAGCCTGGTACACTCCGGGCACATGAAGACCACATGCATTTCTGACAGCCAAGGACCCTCACACCATCTTCAGGCCTGACTGCTCACACCTTTTTATTTCTTTCCATTTTATTTGTGGACTTTCCATTCGGGAAAGTCCAAATGGAGGGTGGGTTTTGGGGGCATTGAATCCAGCCTCCTGCTACATGCAGGAATTCAGAACAAAGGATCTTCAATAGTTATCTGCTAGAATACAGCAAGGGCCTTACGAAGCAATCCAGCCAGCAGCCTGTTCCTGCTGTAGCTCACCCAGGGTGCTTTTCCACTGTCACTAAAAGTACCCATTAACTACCCATTAATGGGTATGTAATGGCATTTTTGTACCCATTAATGGGTACTTCTAGTGACAGTGGAAAAACACCCCCAGAGTTGCCTCTGCCCTCCCAGGAGTGATCCAGCTGTGGACAACAGAAAAGTGATCCATAAGGCTGACTGGCAATGCCGGATCACTCTTGGGATGGCAGATATGGCCCCTCTTCCGGATGCTCTTCAGTCATTTGCAGTGTCCAGATCACTATGGCAACATCTGAACCTACATCAGATGCCAGTTCAGACTTTTACCATGAGTTCCAGTCAGCTATCCACACTGGATGCACTGCTGACCTGGTTTGGGGCTAGTCTAGCACGTGCAGTGCAAATGGCCACCGCCAGACTTCAATTATGGTGTTATCATACCCTACAAGTTAGGTAAATGAGAATCCATCCTAGGAAGTACGCCGCCACCTCTCTAGATAATTGTTTCTATTGTTGGATTACCTTTACTGCAAGAGAGCTTTCCCAGATTTTCAGCTGAAGGATTTCTTTCTCGTAAGCTCATAATTCCATTTTTGCTACAGTTGGATGCTGGGGGCGGGGAGCGGGAGGGAAAATCTGTCCATGGCACTTATTCCAGCATTTAAACAGAGGAAGCTGTGTGGTTTCCTGATTTCAGTGACTACTGATAAATTGCCAGTTAGCACCCTTTCCTCTCATTCTGACACATTTACAATCTCTGCCTTGTTTAGAAACTCACTTATGTCTGCACAAGGGGAAATATTCTTTTAGACCCTTTCTGCACTGAGCCTTATTCCAGATTATTTCCCAGAACAGGGACCTACCATCCTCATGCTGATGCAGGCTACTGAGCAGAATTTCAAAAACTATTCATGTTTGCTGTCCAAGGAAAAGCTGCCAGTAGTTCAACTGAGAGAATCCACTTCATTGAGTACATCTAAAAGTTTATAATAGGGATGTGCACGAATATTCAAGATATTCGTTATTTGATTGACTTTGGACAAATTTGGAAATTCGAACTCAAATCGAATGCCCAGACATTCATTTTTTTTAGTATTTGAACTAATACAAATATTTCAAATATTTCAAATTATTCATATGAATAATTTGCATATTCATATGTATATGGATACCTATGAATTGCATATGTATCCCTATGCATCTTATTCGTATTTGTATGCATTGGTACGGATACATACTGGATGAAAACGGGATGCGTACAGGATAAAAACAGGATGCGTACGGATGCGTACAAAATTCGTATCATTAAATACATAGTGAATATTAGTACCTACAGATGCAAATGTATTCATATTTGTTCGAATGTCCAGACATTCATTTTTTCTTTATTCATACTAATTTGGATATTCGAATATTCAATATGGCCCATGAACAGGAGATATTTGGGTTTGTGTCTTGAAGACTGCAAAATCATGACGGATACTAGACACTTCAAATGAACCAAAACACAGCTCTTTCAGAGACTTTTAAAAGTAGCTTGAAGACAACTCTTTTAAAAGAGTTCTCTCAAACTACGATGAGTCCAAAGGATGTGTACAAAGGACATCTTGTATGTAGGGAAACCTTGCCTAAATATGGCCATTTGCTGTGACAGAAGCAGTCATGTTGTATATCTCTCCCCCTAGAGGGGCATTAATTTCCACTTGCCTATGGAAGATATATCTCTAATAGCCACCTATAAACAGTAAATATAGGAGCCTCATAGACACCAGTATAAAAGCCCAGCTTACTGTGGGATGGTGCTGTAAGAACCCTCCGGACGATCTCAGGGCCCTTCCAGGATTACAGCGTGGGAGGCCTTCTTTAAGGTACCATAGTTTCAAGTTCTTTGGGTTTCATACATCAAGCATAAACCTTGAATCTGCCCCAGATTCAGCTAATTACAACCCATGCAATTGTTTAAGCCCAGATGTGATGTGTGCTCAAGCAGGTACCGCACTGAACAACTTGTCCAACCCATTTTACACCAGTTGTAGCTTCTGAAACAGATAGATAGACGTGGGCAACAGTGACCAGGCTATTCTTGTGCAGGTAAAGGTATAGCTTGTATACCAGCTGAAGCCGGTGACAGGCATTCCTGTCTACAGAGATCACCTGAACCTCCACGGACAAACATGAATCCAGGAGCACTCACAAATTATGTACCTTTCTCTTCTGCAGAAGAGCAAGCCCATGAAGAACAGGCAACCCCCCCCAAAAAAATTCTAGATCTTGGTACTTTCTGTCCACAAAGTCTTGTTGAGGTTCAACTTCATTTATTGCCCCTCACCCAAACAATTGTTGTATCCACACACTGGTTCAGGACACTCATGGCTTCTCCTGACTGAGATGTTATGAAGAAATAGATCTCAGTGTCATCAGCATACTGATGAAACCCATCCCCAAAGCTCCTAATGGCTGCCCCCAGTAGCTTCATATAGATGTTTAAGGGCATCAG
This sequence comes from Aspidoscelis tigris stejnegeri, assembly GCA_023333525.1. NCBI lineage: Eukaryota > Metazoa > Chordata > Lepidosauria > Squamata > Teiidae > Aspidoscelis > Aspidoscelis tigris. The sequence continues at coordinate 23,235,280 of JALMGA010000008.1, forward strand.
TGACAAAATTGTGCCCTGTGGTCTCCCATAATTCAGTCTTCAGGGAACACTCAACACTACTGTGCCTTGTGCAAGAGTGAGTAAACCCAAGCACTGTTACTTTCCCCAGAGCTATTTGCCAATTGTTTTCTCCTAAAAAAAGAAAACTTATCATAGAATTATTGCAGGGTAGGAGGAGGCAGGATAGACAGAGCATGATTTACTCCTTGTCCTATTTCCTCCCCCCCCCCAAGTGAAACAAATGCAGCTGCTGGAAAACCACCACCATGTAGACAGTTTGTACATCCAGCTGTGTCTAATCAATGATCCTTTAGATCAGGCATGTCAAACATACGGCCCGCGGGCCGGACCCGGCCCGTGAGGCGTTTCAATCTGGCCCGCGGCTGCCCGCTGCCGCGGCGGCGGCGGCGGCCCACCTGTGGCTGCAGCCCGCCACTGCGCAACGCCGCCGCCGCCGAAGCGGCTCGCCTGCTGCCGCCGCCACCGCCGCCGAAGCGGCCCGCCTGCGGCTGCGGCCCACCGCTGCGCGACGCCGCCGACGCGGCCGGCCTGCCGACGCACGCCACCCTCCTTGGGCCGGAAGGAGGCGAGGCGAGCGAGCGCACGGGCGCCGTCATGAACAGCCAGCCCCTCCCTAGCCACACCCCGGCCACGCCCCTAACCCCCCTCTTTGCCCTAGCCATGCCCCCAACCACACCCCAACCACGCCCCCAGCCCCTCCTCTGTGTCCCGGCCACGCCCCCCCACGCCCCTAACCCTCCTCTTTGCCCTAGCCCCGCCCCCAACCACACCCCAACCACGCCCCAGCCCCTCCTCTGTGTCCCGGCCACGCCCCCCACCACGCCCCCTGGCCCTCACTTTTTTTTTTTTTTAATCCGGCCCTCGGCCGGATTGAGTTTGACACCTCTGCTTTAGATGGCACTGGATTACAGCTTCCATTATTCCTCAGCTGGGATGGGGCTGATGACAGCTGGAGTCCAAATGTATCAAGAAGTTCAGAAGTCAAGCAGTTCAATCATATCTTATTTGTTGATCTCACATATTCATAACTGGTATGCCCCTCCCTTTAGATCCACAGATCTATCTTTTGCAAAATCTTAATACAGTTCAAACTTCTTCTGAGCTTAAAATTCTCTTGCATTTCATGATTCATGCAACAAATATAATGACAGCTAAACAATGAAAGCAAGCACAAGACCTGAATATAAGAGAATGGTATGCACAACCTTGGGACATTGCAATGAATGAATTTGTGACTATCTTAAAAAATAAGATGTTGGGAGAAGGACGGCAAGAAGTGTGGAAGGAAGTTTGGATTCCTTTTATCAGGGCTGCACAAAACAATAATAACATCAATATACCTTACGAAGCTCATTTCTTGAGAATTGTAAACTAAAATTGTACTTTAACAAACACATCCATGTCTGGGGAGGAAGGGGGAGGGTAGAAAGGGAGGGTGGGTTGAAAAGTGTAAATGTATACGCTCTTTAATTGTATAGACTTAGTATTAAAATAAAGTTGAAAGAAAAACAGTTTTAACCAACAAGAAAAAAATTTGTCTGGGTAGCCACCCACTATAGGTCTGTCTACACTTGCCTCTTAATATGTAGCGATCCACTCACTCACTAGTGAAGTATATCCACGTCGGGGAGCCATGGCAATTCTCCAGAAATTGCCTCAGGCTCCCCTGAAGTGGGATGCTAAAAAGCAGTCCACATGTTTACCAGGAGTGACTAGCTTGCTCCTGTTCACTATATTTGCATCCTCTTAAAAGTGCAGTATAAGTGGGTGTGGCAGTGCGATTGCAGCTGTGCAGTTATGTGCAGTGTCCAAATTGCCACAACAACTTCCATGCATATGCAGGATGTTCCTGTGGACGTTGCCATGACAATTTGTCCTGTCCATCTCCACTTTGAGTACTGCTGGCCTGATATGCGGCTTATTCAGCACTCGAAGTGTGGATAGCCACAACTACTCTGGGTCTTTATGTGACTGGTATGGTATTATTACTCCATATCAGTCAGGTAAGTGCAAACAGGCCTCGTGTTTCTTTGAACGATTGTTGTTTTTTTGAACCCCCAATCTCTGATCAGAGTTTTCCAACTGCATACTTGTGCAATGTTAACACAGAATTGCCACACTCCCTTACCCTAAGACAGCTCATTCAGCAGAATTCATGAAAGCATAAAAGGTCTTGAGTCTTAGCTGTAATCCAACTGCCCATAACAAGTAACAAGAGACCACACGCTCACTATTGCACTGTGCAGCACAAACAGAAACCTTCTGAACTCCACTAGATGTGATTCTCTGAAATTTCAAAGTTCAGTTGCAAGTTACAGTGAAGCGTGGAGTGTTGCATAGGTCCTGGTCACACGAGTCCCAATCAGTGCTGGTCAGACATGGCTTGATAGAAGCTGCCCATCCTTTGGCTACATTGGTCACACATTTCTACAGACTTCAGCCTGGCATTCCTCCACAAAGCCCTTGGCTCCTCACCCTTTTTGCTATATTGCATCTATCTTGTTTTCGATTGGATGCATGTTTGCAGTTCTTTTTAAAACCTGCTCCCCTACTTCCACACACACCCTTCCGTTTTTATGTGCTTCTCCTTGCAAATATTTTTTTAAAAAAATATTAAAAATAAATTTGTGCAAAAATGCTAGAGAGGGGAATCATACCCCTAAACGGAGGAGAGGGGGAGGTGCCTCACGAACTCTGCACGTGCCAATTGGCCGAAGGAAATACTGGGCGCCACCCACCACAGCACATTCTGCCTCCTTTAGACCGTCCCACTACCCACACATGAAAAAGTGGAGGGCCAGACTGGAATTCCAGGCCAACCTTAATCCGTGGCAGTCCTGTTTAAAGAGGACTGCATTTTAGGATCAACTAAGGTCTGTAGTCTGGCTTGGAATTCTGATTAGTTTATATTAATCTGACCAACACAACTAAGGTCTTCCTAAAACTCACGTGTGACCAGGCCCATATAGAAGAAACTCCCCATTTTAGTCCAGAATAAAGGGTGAAACAAAAAAAGCAGAAAAGATCCAAAATGAAAGGTAATCTGTAAATAAGGCTACATGCACACATATGAAATGAGGTTTTATGGATGATCAGAGGGTGTTTCCATCACATTCAGTTCCACACGTTGGGCAATGCTGAGATGACCAGTGTACCAGGCCTGCAACCTAAAATGGTGTGTTTCCAAAAGTTTTAAAATCAGTCACATATTCATGGAGGATTTTAAAGGCCTGCTGTGCCTATCTTACACATAGTTTGTTTAACAGGTAGTTTGGTTCTGCACTAATTCTATGGTAAGTGAAAGAAAAGACTATTTAAAAACTTGTATCCATGCAGAAGTGGTAACTGAGTGGAGGGGGAAACGAAGAAAACACATGCCCAGTTTAATGCCTGGAATGCATGTTTGGAAACGGTCATTTCTCTCCATATTTCTACCATCATTAAAAGGGCCCATAAGTGTATGTTATCAAGTTCAGAGCAAGACAGAACCCACAAACATATTCTGTATTACTCAATTTCTGGGAAAGGACTACTAATGTTCTCACCCAGCAATGGGTTCCACAAATGGCACGCCCTTCTAAACATGTTTTGAATATCCAACACTCAGTCCTAAGAGATGCACTGTTCTTTTATTGTTTTAGTTCTTTTAATAGTATAAATATTATCAATTAATGATTTTATAATTATTTAATATTGTAGAAACATATGTTTTGATTCTTAGCTTTCACTGTAACTGAAATAAATCTTCTACCCTTAATGTTTTCCTTCTACCAGAAAACAGAGATTACTCGGATCTCTGGCCCTTTCCGCATTTACCCTTAAGCAGATGCAAGAAGGGCCCTTTTCCACCTTCAAAAAGTGTCCTCCTACATGTCCTCCTTTTTGATATTGGAAGCAGTGGCAGCCGCTTTAAAGATCGCAAGAAATCGTAAGAACATAAGAGAAGCCCTGCTGGATCAGGCCACAGCCCATCTAGTCCAGCATCCAGTTGCACACAGTGGCCCACCAAATGCTCACGGGCATCTCAAACAGAGACAAGGACAAACCTTTTTCTGCTCTTGAATCCCAGCAAATGGCCTTAGAAGCATCCTGCTCGCCCCCCCACCAAGCCTGAAAGATGTACCCAGGCATCCATTCTAGTAGCCATTGATACATCTGTCATCAATAAATTTGTCTAACCCTACCTTAAAGCCATCTAGATTGGTAACTGTTACCACCTCTTCCAGCATGATTGAATGTTGATACTCTAGCTGCAGCACTTGTTGTAAAATTCAATATGAAGGATATTTCTTGTTCAGATATTTCCAATATATCATGACAAAATGATACATTGCCAAAAAAATATTCATTCAATGGAAAAGTACTCACTTTTTTTCTTACAATTATTAAAAATTGATAGTCATGTAAGCATAATTACAAAATAAAATATTACAAATGTTCTTATTATGCATTTATCATATAATAGTGTATTATTGTTGCTATGAATAAAATGTTTATTTTATTTACAATATAGTTTTCTTCAATTTATTTTTGTTGTTTGATTGTAAAAAAGTTGGTCATCTTATCTTTCCAGACTGTGCACCAGCTTAAGAGGTGTCTCTTCACCCCTCTGGCGTGCTACAACTGCACTGGACGCAGCGTTGCCAAGTCTAGGTGGCCAATACAGCTGCCTAGATTGGGATACCCTTTGGCCTGTTTTTAAAAACAACATACAAGTGATATATTCCAAAGTTGGGATGAGGAGGCATCCTGTTTGGTGATTCTTGCTGTACCTTCCCCATGTTCCCTGGATGTAGCCATCTCCATTTTCAAGTTGAGATATTGTAATTCTACTTGTCCCTTGTATTATTCAATAAGAACAACTTGCTTGGGCCCCCTTTTACAAAATGTGTCCCACTTACCTTCTGCAGGGAGAAAACGTCCAGATGACGTATAGGGTAGCTCTGTTTTTCATTAAGGCTGACCGACTTAGGGAATTATTCATTGAGTTGAATGGGGTGTCTTGTAAGGGTGATGGGGTCAAATAATGATGTTATTTTTGTTTTTATTTTTATCTTTGTAAGTTTTATAGGATATCTTTTGTAAACTTGATATGGTAAAATGACTGGTCAATAAATTTCATTCATTCATTGAAGTTGAGGTGCAGCCAGTTTCTGCATAGACAAGTCAGAATTCTAGTCAGGAGTTGTTTGATAACAAGGGACAGCAGAAAGCATCTGGATTTTGGAAGAGTCACATGCCAGTTACATCCGACCCTTTTGTGCTAAAGGTCCAGCACTGTAAACTGGGAGCTCAATTCACCAAACCAGTGCGAACCAGTATAAACCAGTGCAAACCAGTATAAAGTTTGTCTCCTTATTTATACCTCCTTCCTTGCAGCACTGGCTCCTCGTAGTAGACAGTCAACCCCAATAACTGGTAGGGTTAATATTTTATACACATTGAGTGAGTAGCCTTGGGTACAACTTGCAATCTCCTAGAAGTTGTTCCAATTAGGGCTACACACAGACACCAATAGAATTTGGAAGTCCCAAATCTAAAAGTGAATTCTGGAGGTCAGAAAAAGCAACAGACTTTCATTTCTCTATCAAAAGAACACCATGGATTTGCTTCTTTTGCTAACTTTTGCAGACATGAGACCCATAGCACCTCCATCTTGACTGGATTCAGCTTCCATTTATTGGCCCTCATCCAGCTCATTACTGCCTCCAGGCACCTGTCAAGCACTTCAACTGCCTCTCTTGATTCAGACTGGACAGAGAGAGAGGTGGGTTTCATCTGCATATTGATGGCACATCACTCCAAATATCCTGATGACCTCTCCCAGTGGCTTCATATAGATGTTAAAGAGCATGAGAGGTAAGACTGATCCCTGAGGAACCCCACAAGTGAGTTCCCAGGGTGTCGGGCAGGAATCTCCTATAACCACCGTCTGGAGTTGGCCATGGAGATAGGAACGGAACTGAAGCCAGGCACACTCCTAAACTCCCTAGCCTTTCCAAAAGGATACCATGGCTGATGATATCAAAAGCTGCTGAAAAACCGAGGAGAACCAACAGGGTTGCTCTCCCCTTGTCTCTCTCCAGGAGAAGATCATCAACCAGGGTGACCAAGGCAGTTTCCATGCCATAACCGGGCCTGAAGCCAGATTGAAATGGATCTGGATGCTGCATATGATTTATGTTATCAGATATCCAGAGTGAGGTCTCTAATAACTATAGGCTGGTTGTTCCTCTATGATTCTAATTATCCATATGCCATGTTCACTTGCTTCTCCAGGCCTCTTGGAAACCTCATTCAACCTATTCCTAGTAATACCTGCAAATTCTGTGTGGATCTCATACTGTACTTTGTTGCAATATTCATACAAATATACAGGGGTAGTGTTTGGTTGTATCAGTTCTTCTTAGTCAATGGTCATCTGCCAGCAAAGAAGCCAAGGAATGAGTGAACATAAATCACCTTGGATTGTGGGTACTTTATTCTCAGAATTCTATTCTGCCAGGGATATATGCATAAAGTCTGATTTGCTCCTCATCTCATCCATGTTAGCTACTAGGTCTGCATTCTCAGGACATTGCTGTATGGCTGTGGAGTTGAAGACATGGTGAAAATGATAAAATTTACTACCAAAATCGTCCTAGAACTATGCTGGTCTGAGTTGTAGATCTCTCATTAAGTACTTCACAAGTTCCATAACCATTTGTTGCCCATTGTATGTCCTAAATTTAGGGATACAAGGAATAAATAATATTTGCTGAATGTCTTAAGATTCTGTATAAACAACTCCGTGAGTTGGTGAGATCTGGGTAAATACAACCTCTACATGTTATCTTTTATCAGTCCTTCACAGGGAGGAGAAACCCTTAAAAGGAATTGAGTACCGGTATATATATATAAAGCATACAAGTAGACACTGAAGTTGCAGAGGGGCTACAAGTGTTCTGTCTGCACATTCTGAAGCAAGGATTGCACAATACATTCTTCAGAACAGTAAGAAAATTAGCCTATTTCAAAATCTTCAGCAGAAATACGGAAACTGATTTTTGCAGGCTAGCCAAAGCATTTTTTTTTAGAATGCAACATTTCTTTCTTTAAAAGCAGAAATACTGGCATTTTGCGGAACCTACATTTCTTCATACAGGAAAGGAGTATTCACACTTTCTGGGGTTTTTTTTAAATTACTTTTTACAACCTCCATGGTCCAGTGAAGCAAGCTTTCATCATCTCTTCCAAAGTTTGTAAACTGGTAAGCCAATTTGAACTACAGGATATTTATTGATGTGCATAAACCATAAGAAATGCTGAGATGTAGACTAAGATTGTTTTATTTTTTTTATGCTTGAAAAGTGACATATGAGAATGGAAATAGGGCAGTTATTTTATACTGCAAACATTAAATATCTATGATTAATGATGCTAATGTTATGTTCACGAAGTTCATTAACAAAGTAAAAGAAATCCAAAGTTCTCTGCTTTTGTTCTCAAATGCCAAAATTTTCTGGTTTTTTTTTAATAGACCAAAGAAACTCAGTATAAAATATTATAAGTAGGTACATTTTATAATGTTGGGTGTTGAGTGTGGTTACCCAAACTCTTGGCCCATGGTCACACATCTTCACTTTAAAACCTTCTTCAGTCCAATTAAATGTCTGACTGCTCACCCCTTTGCATTTCTAACCTTTTTATTTGTGGAGTGTCTGCCCTCCATTTGAACTCTCCTGAATGGAAAGTCCACAAATAAAATGGCTAGAAATGAAAAGGTGTGATCAGTCAGACCTGAAGATAGACTGAAGAAGGTTTAAAGTGAAGGTGTGTGACCCCAGCCTAAGAAGCATCCAACATTATCATTACAAAAATGCTATACTGTACTTCTTTTCTTTCCACTTAGAAATGATTTTTTAAAGATGTTACAGCAAGATGGATAACAAATTATTAGGATACATTTATCTTTGGAAACAAAATACTTCTGAATATGGTACTGTCAGAAAAATGAAAGCAAGTCAGGGGATGTTGATTTAAAAGCAGGGGTCTTTCTGTAATGCTGTACTATCTTTCAATTCTTACTATAATTCTTTATATTTGAAGGGGGATATGATAGGATTCTTATCATCTACATGTACAGTTCTGTCTTTCCTGCACTGTGGTCTCCTATCAAATTGTTCCAAGTGTTATCAAGAAAACCGATGAGAGACCACATTAATGTACAAGCATGGGCGTGCGTAACGACAAAGTTAACAAAATGAGTTTAATCTAATCTTCTTTAAATCTCCAAAAAACACAAATGCTATTAAGGCAGGAGTTGCACCACAAGGAGAAGAATGTTATTTTCAGCATAGTATTCTTCTTCCTGCACATTAAGAAGAAAAGATATCAGATTCATCTGAAACGTACTGCAGTGCAATTCTGCAGAGCAAGTTAAGGGCTCTCTCTTTTTTGGGAAACTTTGGGGAATAGTTGAATGATTCTGTCATTATTTGCTTATCTGCCCTCAGAACCTGTTTGCAGGAATCTTTAATTCCTGCTTTTTGGAAGGGCCTATTTTGGTGGTCCATGAACTTCTGGCAGTATTTCCTGTTGCACCATGGAAATGCTCCCTTGAATACCACTGCAGGGTGCCATGTGCCTTCTGTTGTTTTGGACTGGGGTCCCTAGTCCATTGGTAAACCACATCCTCAAGGTCTACCAGTAACATAGGATAGGACAGCACTTTATGGACACTATTGCACTTTATTGTTCTATCCATGCATTAAGAACATTCTAGAAGGGGGGGCTACCAGTATACCACACCACTGTGCAGAGGGGAGGCCCCTGGACTCTTTCTTCAATTGCGAGGAAAGGGCCCATTTGCTGTGCTGAATCATGTGAAGTGGAGATGGGGATGGAAATGGGTCAGGGTTTGTTCATTGGTTTGTTGCTTGGAAGGAAGTAAAGATCTGGAGTGCAACATTCCTTTCCTTATTATAAATCTATCTAGCTCATTACTTCTTCACAACAGCCACAGACCTGTGTTAGCTTATTCAAAAGTAAGTGCGCGTCCCCATGCCCTGAATACTGTGAGGCGACCGTGAGTTTGCCTCGGGAGAGTCCCCATGCAAAGCCCTAATTTGGGCTACATGAGGGACAAACTCCAAGAAAGCGAAGTAAAAAAACACCCCTTTATAACTGTTCTCGCCCCAAATTAGGGGGCAAGAATGGGTTATCCTGGGGGCATGGGAACACTCGCAGGTTACAATCGCAGCATTAGCGGGCGGAGTTTCACTGTCTCTGCTGCTAATGCTGCGATCACAACTGTCCCCCCTTGCCTAAGGGTTTGCTTTAGCCCAAACAACCACCTGACAGCTTCCCTGCAGTCAGGTGAGCAGCTGTCAGGCGGGTATAGGGGCTGTTATGCGCATGAGGAGAGCTCCGCTAAAATTATTAAAACAGCAGTGGCTACAAACCTTAGAACTGCACACATGCAGAATATTTTTCTATAACAGAGCATTTTTTTTGTGGGAGAAAATTCTCCCAAGCAATTCTGAATTTTTGTGAGAATTTTGCTAGCATACCTCCTAAAGCAGTGGTTCCCAAAGTTGTCTGGGCTACGACCCATCTAATATAAGTTTACCAACTCAGGACCCACCTCTAGGAAATTTAACCGTTACCAATATGAATAAAGGACTTTTCAAATAACATAGTTTTAATACAATTTTTTAATTACTTAATTAAATAATTGCATCAAAAAAGTTATTTCAAATACGGTTAAATTTCCTAGAGGTGGGTCCCGACCCATAGTTTGGGAAACCCTGTCCTAAAGCATTACCTTGCAAAATATTATCATCACTGACCTTCTGTTATCTCACTCTACCTTCTCAGCTGCAATATAGAGATAATAATATTTGGCAGCAGCTTGAGAAGGATAATTGCAGTATCTTAAATAAAAGACATTTCACATCACTTTTTGCATAACTTATTTCAAAGTTAAGTTTTGCAGCATACTTGTTCACCCTATCCCAGTGGACAAGTAGGCATTTGAAAATCACAGTAGTCCACAAATTGACTGCTCATGGTATAAACACACCATAAAGGCCATGCGGACAGCAGACCCCATGGCCCAGTATATTGCCTGCTCCACTTTTGGCCGTGAACCTCATGAAGGAGCACCAGAAGTGTATGCATTACTTTGAAGGCCCTGACTGAGAACTTAAAGGGCTGAGCTGGTCTGAGATGGGCTGTCCAGAACACAGACAGCCCTGAAGTGCCCCAGCCTATTCCATGCCTTAGTGCAGGATAACCTCAAAAAGTGCAAGAAGGCCTGTGGGTTATCTAAGTTGACCATGTGGAGAACTGATAGTAGGCCTAGATTTTATGAGATAGGTGTTAACAACTCTGTAGACTTAAACAGATTTATGTTGTGTCCACATTATGTTGTGCCAACATTATGATACTGTCAGCGCCAAATAGGACATGGAAGCAGGACTGCTTTTCCCCCAGCCATAAGAACCAGCTGATAGCATTCTCCATGCTGCCATTCCTCTGCCATTGGGCATGCTCATGCCCTGTTGGTTTGTGCTTCCATGGGTTCATACCCCAGGGGGGCAGTTGTTTGAATGACATGATAATTGTTACAAGGTTGTCAGCTTCCTTCTTGGACTGCAGTGTCTGCTCACTGGAGTACTCTATGGGCCTCTTGAGTAACAGGCTGGCCATACGCCCACAGCAGTTGAAATATATCATCAGGGTGAAATCTGTCCCAGTCACCACCATGTTAGACAGGCAGTAGAAGCTGGAGTAGCCTATATAGCGCACAATACATGTTGCCATTTTGCTGGGCTCCAGAAATGTCCCACTTCTGAGTCTGCTGCAAAAATCACCCTGGCTTGGAACTTTGAAGGCCGAGTAAATTTCATTCCCCAGCCTTCGAAGGTAACCAAAAGCTATGGTCACACTTAAGGTTCAATCCAGCTTCAGTCCACTTTCCGAGTGAGAAAACTGTTTTCTTTCAGTGTTAAATAACTCAGAAAATTCAGATAATGTGGAAATAAAATTACTGGTCACTTTGCTGAAGTGTTCTCCTGCTCTGAAGGTGGACTGAACCTGGATTAAATCTTAGGTGTGATCACAGCCTGAGACAGACAACTGTCCTGGGGATGGCTGCAATATGCTTCTGGGAACACCTCCCATTCCAGTCCCAAATTGCTTGATTTGGATCAGCAAATGGATTCCGCATAGCAGTGTGCCTTTCCGATAACATTTGGAAGAGCAGCAGTTCCTCATTCCTCTGCTACAAAAAGCTACAGACTATTTTTCAGTGGGGCTTAAACCAGAATAAGAAGGTACTGGACTGCAAATGGCTTATAATCTAAATCATGGATTCACCTCTACTCTACATACATTTCTTTTCTTTTGCATCCAAAAGTTTTCCCCAGATAATTAAATAGTCCCCTAGTTTAGAGGGAAAATTGGAAAACAAAGTTTTACGTATTCATCCAAATTAAATCATATTAAGGCCCAGTTCCCATTGGCATTTTAAAACGGTTTCGAAACGGTTTGGATTCTCTATGGGTGCATCCCCATGGTACTTTTTCCTGTCGCTATTGTCCCTCTACTGCAGTGGATCTAATAAATGCACATTTTAAGTGTCCCCATGGGGCTCAGCAAAACACGCATTTAAAATGCACTGACCATCCCCAAGGAAGCGTCTTTTGCTTACCCGCATCTTTTTCTCCCTGCCCCTCGCTGTTTCATTGGGTGCTCGGGCGGAAGCTATTCATCAAGATCTCCAGCTGCCAAAATGCCTCCCCCAGCCAGTGATTGAGCGATTGTGCGCTCATTTACAAGTCCAAAAGAAAAATTTACAAGTTCTCTGTTCGTCTCCCCTGCTTGCGAAGGCAGCCGGGCTGCAGCCAGCTCATACACTTTCACTTGCAGGGGAAGCAATTCATTACAATGTATCTTTCTCTTTGTGATTGGAATGCCTGTCTACTGTTTTCATATCGCGAATGCTGGCTGTGGGTGAAAGGCAAAAAAAGAGAGAGAGACCTTGCCGCCTTGGAGAGAAGCCCCGCCCCTTTTGCCACAGAGCGTCTCCATGCAAAATGTTGCTCTGAATACCCGCGTCTTCCTGGAAAGTGCTCTTGCAGTCTTCTTTAAAGGGCTGGTTTTTTGCAGCGCATTTTCCTAATTAGCGGTGCTGGAAGTCCGGATAAAAGCCATGCATGGGGGCGCTCTGCGACAAAAGAAGATTTTCAGCGGGCTTTAAATTGCATGGGGATGCACCCTTTGTCCCCATTACCAATCCGTTTCAGGGGTATTTTGAGGATTTTTTGGCTAAAAAAACAAAATAAATAAATACCTGTTTTGTCAGGTGTTTTTCCCCGTTTTGCTTTTAAAAGGCTTCTTCCTTATTGCTGTGGGAATGCTACAGCAGTATTGGGGCAAATACGTCATGAATTGGGTGGCCTTTCACCCAGCTCAGGGACCAGCCCCTTGCCAGGTTTTTTAAAAGTGCCAGATCCATATTCAGCAGAGAAGGAACAATTCAGCCTGATAAAAGATGTAGCAATTCTTTCTCCTTGCTTTCTCCTTGTAGCAATTCTTTCTTTCTCGCTTTCTCCTTCCTGGGAAGCACACACTGGAGGCACCTCTTTTGCCTTGCTGAGTCCTGGGAAGGAGAGAAGCACCCCCCCCATGCCCCACCGGTGACTGAGCATGCACGTGTGCAGCCAGCCGGGTGAGTGGGCACGCAGCTCTCTCTGCTGCTGCTTTTTCACTTCTCTGCATTTGTGGAGAAGCAAAAAAGCACCAGTCCTGAGTTTACGTGTGTGTGTGTGTGTGTGTACCAGCCGGTGCTGCTGGCGATGGGGAGGGGAGTGAAGGGAAGGAAGGGGTGTATGTGTTTGTGTGTGCGTGTGTACGGACAGAACTGGCAGGAGTACACACTGGAGGCGCCCCCTTTGCCTTCTCTCCTTCCCGGGTCACATCTTTTGCAAAAGCATGAGGGGAGGGAAAAGGCGAGGAGAGGAGAGGAGGGAGCTGCAATTCCCCACCCTCCTCCATGTCATTAAAGGATCCAGTTGGCAGGCAGGGGGTGGGGCCCGCTTGGCAAGAGGGGGAAGAAAAGATTCCCTTTACCTAATGCAATTCTGAACCGTTTTGGGTGGGGACAGAAGGGTTGATAGCAATTTAAAGCCACTGAAATGGGGACTGCCAGAATCTGTGTTTGAATTGCTTTTTTGTTTCATTTTTAAACCATTTTAAGAAGCATGAGTGGAAACAAGCCCTATGAGCGTTTAACCTAAAATAGATACAGTATGGATACAAGAAAAAAACAGCACTGCAATGGAGAACGAGTTAATTTACCTCCCTTATTAGTATTGCTATTTTGATGGCATTGCAACCCAGTGCAGGAGTTTAGGTGGAGAAAACATTTCAAGAAAGTGTTGTATCAGTTTTTTCAGAGCAGTCCTAAAACTACATGCCAGGAGTTTAAAATATCCAACAACAGTGCCCTCCAATGGTAAAAAGAAAGACTTGCAATATTGACTTTTGCAAACATCAGGAGCAACAACTCTGAGAACATAGGGCAATTTGCACTTGGCCTCTTAGTTTGCAATTTCCCTCAGGCAAATACTCCAGAACCACTCAGAAGATACTGGGTTTCCAACAGTTTCGTTTCTCCCCCTCAGTTTATGTGTATGATTCCTCTATCATTTTTACAAAATATTATTATATTATTTTAAAAAAAATTAATTGCAAGCAGAAGCACATAAAAAAGGAAGGGGGCATGGAGGTGGGTGAGCAGCTTGAAAAAGAATGGCAAACACCCTCACCTTCCTTGAGTGACACGGATGGCATGCAATAGGAAAAGCCTGCCTTAAGTGACATGAACAGCATCCAATAGGAAACGAGATAGATTTGATGTAGTAAAAGGGTTGGGAAGCCAATAGCTCTATGGAGGAAACCCAGGCTGATCTCTGTAGGAATGTGCGACCAAAGCAGCCCAAGATGGGGATGACTTCAGGATGACAGATGTCAATCCACATCTGACAAGCACTGGTACAGTCTCAATTCAAACTCATGAATAGGCCGTCCTGTGTTGGACTCATCTGACCAGGGTCCAGCACTGTAACCACAAGACCAAATTAGCAATATTGTGCAGATATTAGCCCTCACAGCACATTAAAGGCGACCATAAAGGTACAGTGCAGATTCTTCAACATTTTTTAGTCTGGATGATCTTCGTATTATCCAAAGTTGGTATCATCCATGCGAACACACATCTCTTGTTTATTTAATTAATACTGTGCATGTAAGATAGAATTATAAGTTCAATTTTTGTTTAAAAATATAACCCTATCTTCTTTGCTTGCAGGAAATAAGATGTACAACTTTACTTCAGACTATGATCTGCTGAGCACCACAGAATATAATTATGAAGGCGTCGAATCACCATGTGATGTTGAGTCTGTCCAGAGTTTTGGTTCCCATTTCATACCAATACTTTACTCACTTGTGCTCATACTTGGCCTCCTGGGCAATGCACTGGTTGTGCTCATCCTCATCAAATACAAGAAATTCAGAAGCATGACAGACATATACCTATTAAATTTATGTATCGCTGATTTGCTTTTCATTGTCTCACTCCCATTTTGGGCTTACTCTGCAGCCGATCAGTGGATATTTGGAAATCCAGCATGTAAACTTTTTTCAGGACTCTATACTGCAGGTTTTTATGGTGGAAGCTTTTTCATAATCCTTTTGACCATCGACAGGTACCTTGCAATCGTCTATGCAGTGTTTGCATTAAAAGCCAGGACAGCGGTCTATGGTATTATCACAAGTGCTGTCACATGGGGTGTGGCATTGCTGGCCTCTCTGCCAACGTTTATCTTTAGGGAATCACTATATCGAAATAATCGGTCCGTATGCGATCTTCATTTTTCTTATACAACACAAAATAACTGGAACGTGTTCCTGACACTGAAAATGAACCTCATAGGCCTGATTTTGCCAATGATCGTTATGACCGTTTGCTACGCGCAGATCATACGCACCCTGATGAAATGCAAGAATGATAAAAAGAATAAGAAGAACAAAGCAGTCAAGCTTATTTTCATCATAATGATTATTTATTTCCTCTTCTGGGCCCCATTCAACATTGTTTCCTTCCTCCAGACATTCTCAACATCATTTGGCTTTGCCAACTGTGCCGACAGCAACAATCTGACAATAGCGATACAAGTGACAGAATCATTAGCAATGGCCCATTGTTGTGTCAATCCAGTGGTTTACGCTTTTGTTGGTGAGAAGTTCAGGAAGTATGTCAGTAGCTTCTTCCAAAAGTATGTTGCTCTCCATCTGCCTCAATCCTGTCTCTTGCTGTATTCAGAACCCCTGGAACGTGCGAGCTCTACATACTCACAGTCTACTGGGGAACATGAAATTTCAGCTCTATTGTGAAAGATGTCCAAGGAAAAAACGTAAAATAGATTCCTCTGAGTTCTGCTTTTGAGATCCCTTTGAACACTGGGATTTTAAGATACTGTAAGAAGGCCAAGCTATTTCGGACCAAAGTAGTGTTTGCATCAAAAGACAAGACCTGGATCAGATATAGATTTGCTTTGCTTACTTACATGATAAGCAACCGGAAATCCTACAAATATCACCAGACGTTAATATGTCTTTTGTGCTTATATTATGCCACATTACATTTGAAGTGTATTTGTGTTTTCTGTACTGGTGGAGTAAAATGTAGCCAAATATTTATCTCATATTCTTTTTATCATCTCACATGACAGGATCATATAATGAAATATCCTTTGTGACCTGTGTCCTCCATAGATTAACCTATGTAACTATAATATATGGCATAAGTGGCAAATAAAGAGCTACAATGGGAAAATCTGGTTGCAGAGTGAGTAATGTGGCAAATTATTTCTCAGCTTTAAAAATGGCAACTACGAATCAGGACTGCCAGGCAGGCAAGTTGCGATTAAACCCATCTAATATGGCCACCAATACACTTTATTCTGCTTCCCTTTCCACATTCCCAATCCATACGCTGCCCCGACATGAAACAGCGAGCTGTGACTCACAGAGACTCTTCTGGGTGCAAGCTCAGGCCTCCTAATGTCCTGTCCAGAGGTGCCTTCAGGTTTTGAGATGGTTCGTGATCATTCCCCTGGGCCTTCTAATGCAGTGGAGAATATACCTCATTATTATTGCTGTCACAAGGTTGCTGGTCAGAGACTCACTGAGGAGGCAGACAGTGAGCTTTTGACCACCACTGGTGTTTGGTCCAGTACCAGAAGCACGTGACCCATTTGAAGAGGAGAACAGGTCCAGAGAACCCTTCACTAGGAAGATGGTCCTCAGTCCAATCATGTCAAATGCTGATGCCAAGCTAAATCCAATATGGCAGCCCAGGGAGTCGAAGAAGATGCACCAAACAATTATCTAATTTTTCTTTGTTAATCCTGATTACATACTTACCTCTTATGAATTCATATTCATTTTACATGTTCAGGAGACCTGTAAAGACACATGGTCTTTGGCTAAGGAAACAGTTTCCCCTCCCCACTTTAAGGTCTTGTTGCTGCTTTTAGGTTTTATATTTTGTTTTACTGCTGTAATCCACCCCACAACCTTTGGGTATAAGGCAAGATAAAAATGTAAACAATAAATACATACTTCATTGGATGCATTCTCATAAACTTCATACTTGGTGGAGTTCACACTTCTTCCAATTGTGCTTGGTTTTTCCATTACTGTAAAATTTCCAAACTTGATGACTCCATGATTAAGCATGAAGGCAAACAATGAGGCTGCCTTTGTGAGTCTTTCTTGCTTCTTGAGCTAAGTAGGAGTGATCTGGGGCCTTTCTGCACTTGGCTTTATTCTGGAATATATTCCAGAATAGGGGCATGCTATCTGCATGTTAATGCAGGCTATGGAAGACCCCAGGTGAGGCCTACCATGGTCTACATTAGCTTGTGGCCAGCATGCTGCTATCCTGAGATATACTCCATAAGGCCAAATGCGGAAAGGGCCCTGGTTTTCCACTGTTTCTCTAGATAACATGTTTTGTTGTGTTCTGTTATGGACTTCCTGGGTCAAACTAAGCAAATTGAAAATGTATCAAATTATAAACTTTGATATCAGTTTATGGTAGAATGTCATCATTACAGGAGGTCTCCTTATCTCATACCTCATTTTTACAATACTGGCTTTAACAAATAGAGGACAACAACAACAAAAATACAATATTATTAATGTTATACCATTACAGCATTGCAGCTGTATTCAAATTGTGACCTTTGCCTTGGGAGGGTGTTGAGGGAGGGAAATAAGATTTGTATCAAAGATTGTGCATAATCAATTATATTCCTGTACATTTTATTTGTTGGAATTTTTAAAAATAAATAAAAACTTAATGTCCCGCTATACCTAAGTGACTATTTGCTTTCCTTCCACATTACCAAGCTCAAGACAGTTTGTCTGTTTCTGTAGTACCTGTACTACAGGCACCTGTAACCAGCAGGCACAGGTTGGCTTTTCTGTCCTTTTTTCACCCATTCAAGGGGAGTCAAAGCGGCTGACAAACCCGTTATATTCTCCCCACGACAGACACCCTGTGAGGTGGGTGGGGCTGTGAGAGCTCAGAAAGATGGCTGTGACTAGCCCAAGGTCACCCAGCTGTCTTCATGGAGGAGTACAGATGTAAACCCGATATTCGCAGATAAGAGTCCGGCTCTCTCATCACTAGACCAAACTGTAACCCACGCTCCAAAGCCCCAAGTGAATTATGGGTGTTTTTCCACTAGCACTAGAGTACACATTAAGGACCCATTAAGGACCCATTTTTCCCACTAGCACTAGAAGTACCCATTAAGGACTCATTAAGGACCCATTTTTCCAGTAGCACTAGAAGTACCCATTAAGGACCCATTAAGGGTACTTAATGGGTACTTCTAGTGCTAATGGGAAAAACCCCTTAAACAGTAGCCCTCAACAGTAATCTGCTTCTCCTCACGCCCCACCCAGCTTTACTCTTCCTAAGGCTATGTTCACACCTAGGTTTTAATCCAGTTTCAGTCCACTTTCTGACACTAGCAAAGCGACTGGCCATTGCCTTTTCGCTTTATCTAAGCCAAAGGTGCATTTTCTGAGTGGGATAACGCCCAAAGAAAACAGCTTGCCACTTTGCTGATGTGTTCCCTCAGTCTGAAAGTGGGCTGAAGCTGGATTAAAACTTAGGTGTGAATGCAGCCTAAAAGAGCAGCACGCCACGACCTGCCGCCTCAAGTTTCCAGTCATATGAGAGAGAGGGGAGGGAAAGAGAAAGTACACTTCCCGTGCCTCCTTTTGCAAAACGGGATGTTTTAAAAGGGCTATGCTCACCCGCTTCATCCCCGCACGGCTTTTCTGCCACTTCTGGTTGCCCTTTTAAGAAAATCTTCACAGGACCGAAAGTCTGTCCCAGAGTCCGGCTTCGTCAGAAATAACTGGGTGGAGGAGGAGGAGGTACCGCGCATGCGCACAGAGCCGTCTAAAATTCCCGCCAAGTAAGGTTCCGGTAGGCCAGAGCGCCGCCGGTTCAGTTCCGGCAACCGAATCGGCTAAGTTCTCTTGACGATACTAACTCAGTTGGCCGCTGCTCCGTCGCTGGCTGTGAGTGGCGGCGGCGGCACCTCAGGAATGGGGACGGAAGGGCGGGGGGGGGGGGAGCCCAGGCGGCTTATGCGCCTCCAGTGTTGGGATGCGCGCGGGGGCATCTGCGGCTTTCCAGCTCTTCTGGCCCCGTTGTCCTGGCTGAGGGGAGTCGGGGCGCCAACGATGCCCGGACAGTCCGCACCACAAGGTCTCCTGGCTGTGAGGAACGGCGGGGAGAAACGGCCATTGACTCTTCGCAGGGCTCCTGGGTTAGGAGGAGGCGAGACGTAGGCGGTGGTCACACTTAAGGTTTAATCCGGCTTCAGTCCGCCTTCAGAGCGAGAGACACACCTCAGCAGAGTGGCCAGCGGTTTCCTGAAAGTGGACTGAATCTGGATCAAGCCTTACGTTTTTAGTTTGATCTAGCCGTTAGGGAGCCAGATTCTTATCTGGGAATACCAGATTTGATTCTGCCTTCCTCCACGAAGCCAGCTGGGTGATCTTGGGCTAGTCACAGCTCCCCTCTGAGCTCTCACAGCCCCCCCCCCCAGGGTGTCTGTTGTAGGGAGAACAGAAGGTTTGTCAGCCACTTTGAGTCCTCTTAAATGGGGTAGAAAAGACAACTCCTCCTTCTGTGTGACCACAGCTTTTGTCGCCCAAAGGTGGATTTTCTGAGCTATTTAACACTGAAAGAAAACAGCTTGTCACTTTGCTGAGGTGTTCTTCCACTCTGAAAGTGGACTGAAGTTGGATTAAACCTCAGATGTGGCCATGGCCAGTGAGAGAACACCTCAGCAAAGTGACTAGTAATTTCCTTTCCACATTATCTAATTTTGGATTTTCTGAGTTGCTTTAACACTGAAAGAAAACAGCTTGTCACTTTGCTGATGTATTTCTTTCACTCTGAAAGTGGACCGAAGCTGGATTAAACCTAAAGTGTGACCACAGCCTCACTTAGCTGTTAGGCTGTATGGGCATAATTGTGCCTTTTAAAAACGTTGCATCAGTTGTTTATTCCTTCAGAAATGTATAAGTAGAATCCAGATAGGAAACTTTACTTTGTGGGGAATTATTTTTCACTTTCTAAGGATCTTAGCTACTGTAGCAGAGGTAAGAACCATATAGTCTGAAAGAGTCACGGGAGTTGTAATTCCCTGAAAGGAAAGTTTTCCAAACAGTGGTGCAAATATTATTCAGATTAACTGTATCATAAGTTATCATAAAAAAGAAAAGAAGTATCCTTATAAGGATTGTACCAAGGATCAGGATTGAATTTGTTGCTGTTATATGACCAAACTGAATACTGCTGTCAGTATACTGTACATGAATGTCTGACGGGGAGTCCCTACGGCTAAATTTTAAACCAGAGATTAAGCAGAGTGTTCTTGCATAAGCAGCTGCATTATAAGATGTCAGAGCTGGAAGGCACCAAAAGGATTATTAGTTCAACCTTTTGATGTCCTAATGCTATTTTCTTTTGGCATATGCATATCCCACTCTTTTCCCAAAAAGCTAAAGCCAGCACCCGTTATTTTCTTCTTCATTTATCCCCACAGCAATTCTGGTAGGTAGGTTAGATTGAAAGACACTTGCTGAGATAAGGTCAGCGTGTATTCATGACTGAGGGAGTATTCAAACCCAGGTGCTATTACGTAGTGCTGATGGCAAAATTATAGGAAGAAACTCTGTAATTAGTCCTGCTCTCTAGTGGAATCACAGAATTTGCTTCCTATGGTGCACTGTCCTGGAAAGCTCAGTCTAGTTAATACAAATGAAAAAAACAATGCACAGTACAGTAGGAATGGTCTAATTATTAATAGTTTGATATTTTGTTTTGTTTTTTAATGAATGAAGTGTGAGATGAATGATAATGACCTGTTTTATTGACAGCATCATCGTGGGATACCTCAGCCCAAAACATGGTAAGTATCCTAAAGTAGCCCTAGGAGTCATTGAACAGCCTTTGAGTTCTTTTAACAAAAATATTAGAGTTCTGCTGTACCACAGTGTTTTTCAAATACTGTAATTTTTCTGTCTTGCATTATTAAAACCAGATTGGCTGAGAACTCCAACACTATAACAAGGGAGATTGAAAACAAACTCTTGATTAGAGTGGATGGCAGGTCCCTATTCCTGGATCTAATCCAGAATAAGGTCTAGTGCAGAAAGGGTCTATTTGTTACCTTAATGGCCCAGGCTAAAAGATTGGTAAATGGGAATAGGTTCTGTCAGAAGGAACTCTGGCAGTTTGTATCAACATGTTTAGTGCATAAGCAATGTAAACACAATCATAATCAAGAAATAGTACTCATTATTCCTATCATTTTGAAGAGCTAGAAAGAAAGTGCATTGCAATCTACTATTTGAATTTTTTTTAAAAATGTAATGTTTGATTAATCAAACTTTGGCCCCCAGGTGCATTTCTCCCCAGGATTTGGCTGCCAGGTGCATTTCTCAGTTAAGCCCCTGTTAACTGATTTGTGACCTAAGTGATATTGAATATACTGTTTCCTTTCTTCATTAGTTAAATGATGAAAACTACCAAGGAACCGTATTTTGTGAAGTTTATAAAGTCTACAGGAAGCTCAGAATTTTTCCTTCAGGCCCTTGGGGTAGGTTTGTTAAGTATTTTTTTTTATTTCCTAGGTCATGGAGTTACTGAACAGAATGTATTTTTTGTGCTTTAATAGTATATGTTACTCCTGTTCTTTTAGAATGGTATAGACTATTGCCTAGGAAAATTCATGCCTAGGAGTTACTGTTCACAAAAGGATTACAACATTGAGTCCAACACAGAATGTTTTTGCTTTTCCTCTCTGGGTGGCATAAAAGTGGAGGGAGAATGTGCAACAGACGGTTAAGGAGAATGCTTAATTTTTTTGCAGTGATTGTGGAGAATGTCAGTGGAGGTCTTCAAGCAGAGGCTGGACCTACATCTGTCTGGGATGGTTTAGGTAATCCTGCATTGATCAGGGGGTTGGACTCGATGGCCCTAGAGATCCCTTCCAACTCTATGATCCTAGCAGAAAATATTTTCCTGTTGTCTGTTTTGTGTCAGTGGGTTCATGTCCTCTCACAGCCACACCATGTGTACTTTTGGGTGTCACCCTGGAGACTTCATTTCTAAACTTTCATAGCCTAATTATTTGATAGACATTTTTGGTACAACCTAGCTTTGCAGTTAGGACCTTTGTACAGAAGCCTTTTGCAAGTTTCTCTGCAGATGAGACTTAAAAAAAGAAGCGCCTGGATCTTAATAACTGAACAAGATAGGGCTGTTTTGTAAGGTAGTCTGGCAAAATCTTATTTAATATTTATTTTTAGCTTGATTTTCCTTTTATGTTTTTATTGTTTGGCTGTATTATCTTACCACTATAATGCTTTTGTTTGCTGAACTTCATTTTAAGTTGATGCTTGGATTTTATTTTGTTACGGCTTAATGGCTAATCAACAGGTTTGTTCTTGATGAATTATAGTATCTGACACTTGAAATTCTCTACATTTGGAAATGTATTACATGATATTTCCTATTAGTGATATGGGGATAATGTATCTTTTCATCCCACTCCCTTGGGCTTTCCTGAAACAATTGCTTTAAAAGAACATTAATACAATGAAGGCAATATTTTGTAATTTCTAATTGGAACCTCATACTGTCAGTGTGAATATTGGAATGTAAATAATTTGAAAATCCTAATTAGATTCCACCCTCCTCATTTATTTGAAACTTATGTATTGACATATGCAAACATTTCAGATCGTATTTCTTGCTTCATGAGAAAAGCACTTTGAAAGCCTGTATACCAATTGCCAACATCTGTACATGTGCTGCCATCAGATGGATCCCTGAGGTGGCAACAAAATCAGGATAGTGAAATCCAAAATATTAGAGGAATCACTCTGGTCTCAAAATTGCTTGGGGTTATGTAAATTAGCTAACTTTATTTATGGCGTTTATTTCATCTTCAGTCCTTCCCTATACCTTAAAGCCGGTGACAGTAAAACCAATGTGAAAAGGCACCATTAAAATTCAACTTATTGAGAATACAGTTATTCATGGGCGAAAGGGGAAAGGCAGCTACCTCTTGAGTCAAAGGCTGAAGCAGCCTTTCAAGAGGGCCTTTCCCATATAACTTAACTGAGGGCCTTTTCACACTTTGACTTCCCTGGGAAAATGTCCCAGGGAAGTGAAGTTGTGGAACGGTTTGGACATCCTGAAGTGCGGATGCCCAAATCATTTGAAATTTAGCACACACTTAACAAGGCACAGGTAAGTTGCATATACACATGGGGGACACTCCGGCACATGCAGAGTCACTTCTGGTATAGAAGTGAGTCCACCTGGTGCGGGTTCATGATGTGAGATAGTCCCCAGAATTCCCTACAAATGTAAGTGTGAATCTGCTCTGAAATCAAGCTTGCAAGTCCCAAGAATACTTCATATTGCTTTTGTATGTTTTGTAGTCTATTAAAGAATTTCAGTCAGAAGAATACCTGCAAATTCTTGAAAGTGAAGCTGCACTGAGAATACAAGAGAATGACAAATCCCTTTACATTTGTGATCAGTTCAGTGGCGTTGCTTTTAATCATCTTCAGAAGGTTTGTGTTTATTTTTACATGATTTTGCAAATTCAGGTGTTCTTTGGTAATTGTGTGTATTCAGTGCCTCAAAGCAGCATGGAAAACTGTTGTTTTCTAATGCCAGACCTGTGAATATGTCAGTTTAGAAGCTATTTTGGATTGCATATGTAATATGTGAAATTTGTGGCTGAAGAACCACTGAAGACTATTTTATTGTCTTTATCGACTATTTATAATGACCAATCACCATTCGAGGCAGAAAGATGGGGAATGAGTTCAGCTGAAGGGCACTGATCCAGCCCAAATTTCTCCCAGGCTGCAAAGCTGATGTGAACTTCACAACCATTATGACCACCAACAGCTAGAAGCGAATGTTCCTAGTCTTTGGACTTTGGGGAAGGGGGTTCTACAGCATGCTGTAGCATGCTGCTGAATAGCAACCCCTCCCCACACCCCCAAAGATTAGCAACTTTGGGTCCCAGCTGCCAGGAGACTACTATTCAGCTTCATGCAATAGCATCCTTTGCTCCTAGTTTTGGGGTGCATGTGTGGGCTGTAGGTTTGGTGTGCTGTCAAATAGTATCCCCTAGTAGTTCTAGAACCCAGAGGCCCAGGACCCAGACCATAGGTCCAGATCTGTAGGTAAGTGCAGAAAGGGCCAGTTTTGGTGAAATATATTGTTTATCTGCTTATTATTCTGGAAATGTTATACTCATGGATTTTGTTAGTAACGTGACATACTGATTGTAATTGGCCTTTTTACTTGTTAACAGATCCTTCAAAAGACTTACTTATCTACTGCCTTGATTTATTTTATTTTATTTCTTACTTTAGCTTGGATGTAGAATTGTTGGACCACAGGTTGTTATCTACTGTATGCAGAACCAGCGATGTGTACCAAGAGCTGATTATCCAGTATTTAATATGACAATGGCTGATGTAACAGTGTCTTGTACAAGCCTGCAAAAAGAAACCAGGGTGATTATGTGAGATGTATTTTCTAGATATATTCTGTGTCTGGCTTAGAATTGCAAATCCACCTAGCTAGGCATGCTAACTAGGAACCAAACACAGTAGCTGTCAGACCTCTAATTTTCTTCAAAAAGCCTTTAGACATATTCTACACTTTCCTTAAGAAGATACAAACCAGTACATTCCTTTTCATTCTGGAATGCTTTAGTAATATCAAACTTAAATTTACTGTTAAAACATTACATTTGAAGTGATTTTGTACCATAGAACTATTTCTTTCTCCTTGGATTTTAGAATTATTTTTATGTACACTGGATTTGGGTTCCTGTCTTGGTGTCTGTTTAGACCAGTGGTCGGCAAACTCATTAGCCAAAAGAGCCAAATATCAACAATACAACAATTGAAATTTCTTTTGAGAGCCAAATTTTTACAACTTAAGCTATATAGGTAGGTACATTGTTATTAACTTAATTAGGGTACTCCTAAGCTGGAAGAGCCACACTCAAGGGGCCAAAGAGCCGCATGTGGCTCCCGAGCCATGGTTTGCCTACCCCTGGTTTAGACAAATGCTCAAGGCTTTGACTTTTTTTAGTAAGGTGTTTCAACAAGTGTGTCATACTTTATGGAAGTTAGATTGTCTTCCTCAATATCTAAAGTAGTGCCTTTAGACTTAGGCATGAGTGTGTTTCATCATCTGACACAGCAGTTCATATCAGTGTTAGAGCTATCTTTATAAAGTTTTCCTGGTACCATTATGGAAGCATTTTTCCATTGTTTTCTTTAGAGATGTTTTTTCCGTTTCTCAGTAGAGGTTTGAGTGCAAATGGCTACTGGAATGGATACCTGGGAACTGCCTCCAGGTTGTAAAGACAGGGCTGTTTGCAGGGACAGCAGGTGAGGGTCCATTTTCTGCTTGAGAATGCCTAGAAGCAAAAGGTAGGGCACTATCTGATAAAGGATGCTGGACTAGATGGGCTGTGGCCTGATCTAGCAGGGTTCCCCTTATGTTCTTATGATTTTGAGTTTTCCTCTCTTATATCAGATGGCTTCCCTTTTGGCTGCAGAGCCTCATGTAACCTCTATACCATTAGTGGCTACTCTTAGCTTCCCCCCTCTTTGTTTGACATTAGAAGGAAAGATGGTCCTGCAAATGCTTTGCTGTCAGGGTCATTATGGCTGCTAAGCCCTCTCAGCGTGATAGAGTGGCGATTCCCAGAAGAGGGATTTCAGAATAGGCTCTAGCAAAAATGTGCACCATCAGCATTCTGTAAATTTTTTTTATTCTGTCACCTGTAAGTGTGTCTTTTGAGTAGTTGTTGCCAGAATTTTGTTGTAGTTGTGCTCTAGCAGTGTTTGTAATTACTGTCTATCCTATACAGATCTGTGCTTCATGTATTTGAGTCACTCAGCTCTATTTTTTTCTCTTATATTACTTTTCTTCCAAAGGAAGAAGTCCACAAGTACGTCCAGATGATGGGTGGTCGTGTATACAGAGATCTTAATGTGTCAGTAACACATCTTGTAGCTGGAGAAGTTGGCAGCAAGAAATATTTAGTTGCTGCTAACTTAAAAAAACCAATTTTGCTTCCTTCTTGGATAAAAACTCTGTGGGATACGTCGCAAAATAGGTAAGATTGCAATTTCTGCATTAAGAAAAATAAACTATACTTTTAACTGTGGCATTAGAAGTATTTTGCCAAGTATTAAGCTTCTGTCTTAAAGCAAAGTAGGTCAATTTACTCTTCTAGAGTTGTTTGCTTACTCAGTGTAACTCCGTGGAATATGCAAACGGTTTGCATACTCTGCCAGTATAACAACTCCATCTCACCTGGTTCAAAACAGCAACCAAACAGTCTTGAGGTTTGAATTTTTTTTAAATCCATTGTGGGTTTGCCTGTGAAGTAATCAAGATCACAACTTTAAGGATTAAGCAGTCATCCAGTCAGAAATCTACACTTCTTTGATAACTAACTGAATAGTAGCTTACTCAGTCTCTTTGCTCTGTCAGAAGATAAATATGAAATAAGAACTTGGGGGTCACTACATGCAAGTTCCCTCTTCTTTCTTTGCTCATAGTAGGATCTAAGGTTCCAGGTGCCCATTGTAGTCTAAGCTGAAGGTGCAACATTGGGACATGTGTGAAAATGATTTATACAATGTGACTTTTACTTGGAATTCGGAGAGAAGAATAAACATCCAGTAAATTATATATAAATGCATTTTTTAAAGCATGGTTTTGTTTTTATGTGAAATTTGGAATATAATGCTACTAAATATTTTTCCCTAGGAACATGTCACTGTGTATCTAGAAGTTATGTTCCTTAGGGACTAACTTAAAAGTTAGAAATTCATGTGCCCATTCTCCCATTAAATAGCCCTCACTCGTGGCTGTTATAGAACTGCAGTGGATAAATTTCCCAGATAATAGAAATAACTGTTTTGTGCCATATAAGATGGCACTATAAACTGAGGAACTATATTGATGGCACTATAAACTGAGGAATTAGTTCCAGAAGATTTTGTGTATCAACTCCATAGCCCTTACTGGTTGAGACCACCTATAGATAGTCTGGTTCTCCTCTCCATGGTGTCATTGACTGACTCTCACTACTCCAGGGTTTCTTACTTATGCTTGAGGATTGAATGTTCAAGTTTTTCCATATATGACAGTTGCACAGACAGGGATTTCTTAATTACAAGATAATGTTGTGAGAATCAAACTGTAGCATTTTAAAAGTGAAGACTGTACTTCCTTTACCTAATATGCCTACTTTGATCTAGTGAGCCAGTTTGGTCTAGTGGTTAGGGAGCTGGACTCTTACCTGGGAATACAGAGTTTGATTCCGCCCTCCCCCATGAAGTTAACTGGGTGACCTTGGGCTAGTCACAGCTCTCTTCTGAGCATTCACAGCCCCACCTACTTCACAGGCTGTTCTGTTGTGGGGAGAAGAATAGAAAGCTTTTTCAGCCGCTTTGAGTCCCCTTAAATGGGTGAGAAAAGTGAGGTAGAAAAGCCAACTCGTCTTCTTTTTTATGAATTGTGTGTTTGTGCTACAAGAGAAATGATGAAATGTATTTTGACTGGTTTCATTTTTAATAGGATGATCAGATACACAGACATAAGTATGGAAGAGTTCTTGTGCCCTTTGTTTCTTGGATGTACAATCTGTGTCACTGGTTTAAGCAGTATAGACCGAAAAGAAGTTCAGCGCCTCACCCTTGAAAATGGTGGCCAGTATACAGGGCAACTCAAGATGAATGAATGTACTCATCTTATTGTTCAGGAGCCAAAAGGTACATACTATAAAATCCTGCTTGCCTACAGGTTGTGGCCTTGTAACTCGTGTACTTGAGCTTCTAACTGTTATCTAATACATATATTCCTAACCTAAGTTTGAGACAGAGTGTGTTTGATCCTTTTTTTCAGAAGTGGGTCACACTGATGAATTAACTTTTTATTATTAACTATCTGTTTACACAAGTGGCAAGCCTTTGTTGTGTTTGTGCTAGATAGTGAGGTAACACGATTAGCTTGTCAGTAACTTATTCTGATTTTAGTGGCAGTGAAGAAAACTTTCTTCTTCGTCACTGTTGTCTTAAGTGGCCAGGTGGTTAATGGCTTATTGATTTCTAGCTGTAAGATGGATTTGAAGAGGCACTTCTTGATCAGTGTCACTCAGGTTTGTATGGAATTGGACTCTGCAGTTAGTAGTTGCTCAGTGGAACTATCTAGAGCTTTATCTGATCCTGTTATTTTGAATCACATTCAATTCTTGGCATGCTGTTCCCTCAGCCAACAGCTATGATTAAAGGTGCAGTCTTGCTGATATTGTAGTATTTTAATCATGGTATTTAAGTTAAGAATGTTCTGTTGATGAATGTTGTGTCCTGCGCTGGGACCATTTGGTGCAGGGCAAGATAAAAATACACAGAAATAAATAAAATTTCCATTTTTTAATTTGTTTTATCCAGGCCAATACACAAATTACAGTGGTACCTTGACATACGAGTTTAATTCGTTCCGTAACCTTGCTCTTATGTCAAATCGCTCATATCTCAAAGCAATTTTCCCATTAATCCATTCCAGCTCCCAAAACACCACCTCAGTTGTTTTTGTTATGTACTGTACTGTATTTACATACTCGTATCTCAAATCTTGCTCTCATCTCAAAGCAAAATATCACTTGCTCAGCGGCTTGTATCTCAAAACACTTGTATGTCAGGGCACTTGTATGTCGAGGTACCATTGTAGTTTCTTGTCTTTCGAATGTATCATGTAATCAGCTTGTATTTTGTGCATTTTTGGAAATACTTGTAGCACTGTGAGATTGGATAACATTGTGCTTCATTTTGAAAATGCAAACAGAGGATACTTGTCGTATATATTCAGTGTAACAAGCTGAAGCTAGTTCGTTTATGCTACCTTTGCTTGTGTAGCCTGAAATGACTTGGATATTTGCTATGCAAAAAGGCTGTGCAATGCAATAATTCTTACCTTTTTCCTAGATTTGAACTGAAAGTAGGAATGGGCCTTTGCTTTCTCCTACATACGTTCACTGCATACAGTAGCCAAGATCTGGAAAGGAATATCGGTTCCCCTTAAATAAAAAGATTGTTCTAGATCAGTGGTTCTCAACCTGGGGGTCGGGACCCCTTTGGGGGTTGAATTACCCTTTCAGAGGGGTCGCGACGAGTCTCCCACCGCCCTTCCCTCCCACCTCCCAGCTGCTCCGTCCCTGTGGTCGGGGGTCTCCACAACATGAGGAACTCCATTAAGGGGTCGCGGCATTAGGAAGGTTGAGACCCACTGTTCTAGATACATCTGACCGACATGTTAAAACAAGTACCTTTAATAAACATTTTTTTTCTGCTAGCTGTAGGCATTTTGCTCCTGATATACCTGGAATAACTAAATATTGTTGCATATTTACACTGCTAATATTTATTTTGATTTCCCCAAGAATCCATTTAGTTGAGATATCAATATAAATCTCAGAATCTCTGTTCCTGCAAAATTGAGCATGTCAATGCAGCTGCATTTGGGATCAAATTTTGGCTTGGTAATAAGGATATTGATGACTCTTGTCATATACCACTACATAGCTCTAATAAATCATGGGACAAACCTTACCCTGCTGTAGTTTATTTTTCTTGGATGAAATTTACTTTAATGCTAATTTTAATTATGTTTTTTTATGTATGGGAAAGGACAGAAATATGAATGTGCAAGAAGGTGGAATGTTCACTGCATATCAGTCCAGTGGTTTTTTGACAGCATTGAGAGGGGATTTTGTCAGGATGAATCTATGTATATAGTAGACCCTAAACAGAAGCAAGAAGAGGCACCAAGTACATCAACTCCTACTAGCCAGGCCAGCAAAACTGATTGTAAGTAATACATTCTGTAGATTATCTGAGTTTGTATGAACAAAATCCCAGCAATAGACTCTCAATGTCTGTTGCTTCCCCTTTTGCTGGTCTTGGTTATCAGTCGCTGGGAAAATAAGACCCACCTTGGTGTTTGGTAATATAGGCTCTTGCTTAAATTTTGATCTTTTTAGATTCTCCCCTCTCCCAACACCAGCATTAGGTGGACTGCAGAAATGAAGTTTAGCATTTTTAACCTGGTATCTACTGTATGTCCACTGTTTTCAGTATTCTTGTTTTGCTTTACTTTGCATATTGTTTGAGCTTTTTAGTATCTGGGTAATGTTTGAAGCCAAGGTAGTCTTACTCTTGTGTTTAGAAGTAGAACAGTGAAGTCTGCAGTTAAGTACCATTTTTGAGAATACTCCATTCTAACTACCTATCTTTGCATTCTTCCAGTGTTTGGCACTCTGTGGTTGTTTTATCACAGTGTCTTTATGTGCTTCTGTAGTCTATGGTGTTCATCTTTGCCTACAGATAACTTTGTTCTCATACATAGGTGAAGATAATTTAGCTTTATTAAATATTATGATTAGAAAATCAGTTTGCTTTAGTATATGGTATGATTATTACTTGGATTTTTCCCCTTTCTGTGGTACAACCAAGATACTATAATTGTTATAAACTTCAGATAAAATGCATACTTTTTCAGTAGTTGTGAAAAATCTGTTGTAGATTTGCAAATAGGTGAGAATGCTCCACTGAACCTGTGTTTGGGATAAAAAGATTTTCTGCAAGCCTTTTTGTTTTGTGCTTAAATATTTGTAGCTTCAATTTACTACAAAATGCCTGGCTACTAAAAATATCATTGACAAGTAGTGTTATTTTTAGCTCAGCTCTTTGGTTCCTTGATACTTCTGTTTGTGATACATTATATCAAAGACCAATGAATATTCATTGCCTATAAAATAATGCGTTATATCTGGTGTGCAGTTTGATCTCATGGAATACCCTGTGTAACTGTTACAAAATGAAGTCTGTTTTGTCTATATGATTGTTAAAGTTAACTTCTGTGTATGAATTACATTTAAAGATCGGACGCTATCAGACGTCAGCCACATTTCAAATATCACTTTAACGGGTGCTAATGAAACATCTTGTAGCTCTGCTTTGAGTAGCAAACTGGATCCTCTTCCTGATGAATTGAACAGCTTGGATGTTAGTTCTTTGCAAGCGCCTGATGATTTACTTGATGGATGCCGAGTAAGTATGTATACTCATTTGCAAAATTATTTCACGTTTTAAACATTGCCAACTTTGTGCTTTATCAGCAAAACAGAATAGGAGATATTTAAGCTACCACCTGCCTTCTCTTTCAACAGCCTCCTTATTGAAAAACTAGCTCTAGATGTTTGGTGAATAATCAAGAGCAGATATGCAGCAAGGGGCCCCAGGCCACCACCACCAATTGCTTTTCATTAAGTGGAACGTTTTCTGCATTTTGCAGGGCAGAACTGAATATTATAATGGTCTATGTCTTCAGAAAGCCCACCACCTATTAATAGCCTTGTTGCCCAGCTCTGGACCAACTGGAGCTTCTTAAAAGTTTTTAAGGACCGCCCCAGGTACAACTCATTGCAGTAGTCTATTTTGTTTCTTATAGATCTATCTCTGTGGCTTCAGTGGAAGGAAATTAGATAAACTGAGAAAGCTTATTAATTCTGGAGGTGGTGTTCGCTTTAATCAACTCAATGAGGATGTGACCCATGTGATTGTGGGTGACTATGACGATGAATTGAAGCAGTTTTTGAAGAAGACAGCACAGAGGTACTGATCGTGAAATATCTCAGTTTAAGTCTCATATTCTATAAACTATATTTCAAATCTTTCTGTTTAGACATGCAGTTACTAGTCCCACAGAAAGGTAACTTTTTTGAGTGGATTATAACTTTAAAGTTTTGTTTTATAGGCCATATGCTGTGACAGTAAGATGGCTTTTAGACTGCTTTAGAAAAGGTTGTTTACTTCCTGAAGATCAGTACATCTCTGAAATCTACCAGCCAGTGAACCCTCCAGTTCTGGAACAGTCTGCTGTTCCCAAACCAAACAGTAACTCAAAGAAAGTCGCAACTGCTCTTCACACACCAGAAGCAGATGAAGATTTGCTGCTTCAATATGTTACAGATGTCTATGCAGGAAGTAAGAGCTTTTAACCATCACCCTCTCTACTCGGCTATTTGTTACTCTGTCTCCTGAAGTATTGAATGAGAATTTTCTAAATTTTCCATTTTTAACTGGGCCCTGTTCACTTTTATTCTCTGCCACTCTTTCACTTTGGCCTTTTCTGCCTATTTCCCCCAAGGCTGCTTTTCAACAGCCTTCTGTTTTGTTTCCCTTCCTGAAATTAGTCTAGTTTGTAGGGTATGTGCTTCAAATTTTGTACCTTATGGCGGCTCTTCTTACTTGACATTATTTTCTGTGAAGCATCTCTGTTATGGCTATCCATTTTTGGTTGACATCTAACCTAACAGTTGTCTTCCCTAACAGTTGCAAGAAACTGTTTACAGATTTTGCATTTCCAGCACAGCCATTATACTGCTTGTCATAATTATGTTATAAAAATTTTTTTATGCTATTTTAGTTTGCTTACTTTGTATGGTGTGTGCTATATATGCATTTTGTATGTCTCTTTTATATATATTAATACCTTATATGTATTTGAGTTTGAAAGCCATACAGAGAACTTTTGGTTATTGGGTGACTATAAGAATCTAGAAATAAACAATTACTGTACTTATTAGAATATCTATTTGGCATTAGAGCAGCTCAGCTAAAATAGTACAAGTGAACTTGCAGCAGATGCTAGCAGCTTAGCCATTCCTCCTTACTGAAAACTAATGTGAAATATGGCACTGATTTTTTGGGGGTTCATTATGAGGCTTAGATTTGTTTTGGAGTACACAGCACCCCTTTGTATCTTTTAGGTGAGTGAGAGACAGGGCATGGAAGGAGAGTTTGGAAGACTTCAGCCATTGCCTATATTATTAACTACTTAGTATTTAAATGACTCAATTTTTAAAGCTTAACATCTATTTAAAATAATTTTTAAAATGTGTCCATGCACCGTATAAAGCATATTGTGAACACCTTCCGTAGATCTTGACCTCAGTAATATTTTCATTATTCTGCCGGTTGATACAGGTAACTACAGTGATGCTGAACACACTGTCATTCCTGAAAGACAAGCAAGTTCTGTTGCCCATAGTTCCATGGGGGAGACTTCCACATTTGTTGAAGGCACCTTATTCAGCAGGAAAATGTTTCTGCTTTTGGGTTTTGGAAAAGAGGATGAAGCCTGCATAAAGCATCTGATTGAAGAGAACGGTGGGAAGGTTCTGTCTCAACAAAGTAAAGCAGTGGCTGACTATGCTGTGGTTCCTCTGTTGGGGTACAAGGTGGAGGCGACTGTAGGAGAAGTGGTGACAAACACATGGCTGGTAAGAATAAAAAGCAAACAAAACTAGATAGCAAAAAAGCTCCTGGACTTGCCTATATATTTCTGTGTGTGTGCCAGATCTATGATCTCCCGCATTTACTTAATTTTGTTCTAAAAATTGTGATCCTCAGCCACAAATGATTTTGTCTTATGAACATTCTGACAGAACCTACGAGTTCTTTTATAATATCATTAACATATGGAATCCTTGTGTTGGTGTATGCTGACAGCAATTGCTTTTAGAGATTTGTATGCATTTCCCTTCACTTTAATGCCAAAGATAATGGTAATTTGCTAGAAGCACAGGATAGTTCTAAATTCTAGAAAAACATAAAATGGTGGAACACTGTTTTCTTATACTGTAGGACCTTGCATAACATGTGCTTTCAATACTATGTGTCTGGGATATCCTTTTCACTTGCTGTTGCGCAGGTGGGTGCCTTGTGGAAATGAACATGAGGGCAGGGAAGGAGTAGGAGGACTGTTTTTAAAAAGAATAGCTTTTCAGAGGGCAATCACAATTTGTAAAAGCTCCAGAAGAATAAAAAAAATCACCAGAGGTGGTAATTTGTAGTGTGGGAAAGACAGTAGACCAAGGATTGCTAAAAAGATTCCAGTGGTACACGTGGCCCCAGAATTGCCTTAAATGATACCTGTTCTTTATTTGAAGTCCCTTCAAGATTGCCTTAGACAAAGCCTGTTAAAAAAGGGCATTGTCTAAGACAATGCCGGAGCTGTACACTCCCAGTCAATTGAAGACTTGCTCACAGAAGCCTTTTGTCGAGGGAGCTCTGCATCTTTGTCTCTCCTGAACTACAGATTTCTGCCTCTGATGGCTCCTTATGCTCCTGGAGCTTTTGTGATGGGGAGATGGCTCAGTGTCCCTTTCAGTGAGTGCCCTCTGTTGCCTTACCTCATGAGCGAACTCTGGGTTCTCTTTCGTCCATGTCGCAAATTGCAACCTCCCCCAGCTTCTCCATTGGCCTGATATGTGTACAAATGGTACATTTCCCCCTCAGAAGACATCAAACCATGCTTGTTCCCCATTGGTTCCTATTGGTTTCATAGTGTTTTTAGTCCACCGTTTTTGAGGAGCCTGACTCTTGTCTACGCTGTTTAAAAGTGTCATACACTTTAGCGTAGATTTGCTGATTTGATATTGACTTAAATCTCAGTAGAATGACATGGGAGGCAATTTCAAAGAGTTATCTGAGAATTGAGGGGAAGATACCAGCCTATACCCCTTATAAATCTGATTGAGGGAGTTCTGGAATTTAGAGAGATATGGATGCTTATATGCTCATGAGTCGAAACTCAGTGCTCAGTTTGATCTTCATGTGTTCCATAATGCACCTTATTCTATAAAGTAGGATGGTTTGTTTCTTGGAATTTTTCTGTGACTGCAGCTGAAGGGCCCACTGGCTTATTATCTAATAATTTATTTCATCTTTGCTAGGTGATGTGTGTAGAACAGCAGTGCTTGCTGGATCCACAGTCAAATCCACTTTTCACACCAGTGCCAATGAAAGAAGGAAATACCCCATTGCAGCATTGTGTGTTGTCTTTTAGCCAATTTAGTGGAGCAGAAAGAGACTCTTTAGTGTACATGGCAAACTTGCTGGGTGCAAGGTATGTAGTATTATACAATGTTACTTTTTTTTTTTTACAAATCTGATATCGAGCTTTGATATTTCACTTCTGAAACATTCAAAGTGAGAGGGGAGTGTCCACCTTTAAAACAAAATACTGCAGAAATGTTAAAAATGTATGTTTTGGTGCCTTAGATTTCTCTCTCTGGTTTTTAAATCATTTGAACTCTTCATTGTAAAATCTTTCTTAAGAGACTCTTCTGAAGAGTTAAACAGAGATACCATTCTTTTTCAAGGTTAAATTGTTAAAATGGAAATCATAATTCCGTAATTAAAAATAATAATAATAAAAGTACCACTCGGCTTTCATTTCAGAGTTCAAGAGTTCTTTGTGAGAAAGGCCAATCCAAGGAAAGGAATGTTTGTCAGCACCCACCTGGTGGTGAAGGAGCCACATGGGTCTAAATACGAAGCTGCAAAGAAATGGGCCCTCCCTGCCGTAACCATGAATTGGCTGTTAGAGTCTGTAAGGACAGGACAGAAGGCTGATGAAAACAAGTTCCTGATTGACGACACGGTTACTGAAGGTTGGCTCATTTGAAGCTTCTTTGGGCATCTGTCAATAATATAATGTGAAAGAAATCACAGATTCTGCTTTGACATGGGCATAATTATTGCCATATGTTTGCACTGAGCCGTACTCTTGAGATACATCCTAGAATAGGGACCTGTCACCCGCATGTTAGTACAGGCTACAGCAGACCCTTCCCGGTGGCACTGAGGCTTAAGCCCCAAGTATGCTGGAGTCCTCCAACTCTTCTATTGGAAGGAACCTTTTTGACCATTCCACCAGCCTTGATGACCTTCTCTTTAAGCTCGGCCACAGGCAGGTTTGATAAGCCATTATTTTAGGTAGGTGGGTGAGAAGGGGAACTGAACCTACAGAAACAGGCTGTTCACCAAATACCCTATTCCCTGTAAAAGGAATGCCTCCATATTTACAAAGTCATTTTTCATAACAATTCAGAAGACAGTTGTATTTTGATGTAGGGGGGGACTTTGAACTGTATTAAAGAGACAGGCCTGTAAAATGCTGGTTCTTTTTAAATTTTACCACTAATTAGGCAACCTCAAAAATCAGCTGGATGACCTATCAACAGATGCTGCATCTTCATGCACACCTGAGCAGTCTCTCCGCCTTTTTGAAACAGGGAAGAAAGCTGTGACCCCACTGGATATGAAGCGATTCCAGAGTAAAGCTTTTCAGGCTGTTGTCGCTCACCACATTGGTAAGGAACCAAGTATTCCAGGAGGAGGGAAGCCAGTACAGAAAGAACCATCTCTGCATTTGGACACACCATCTAAATTCCTGTCTAAAGACAAGCTTTTTAAGCCTTCTTTTGATGTCAAGGTAAATGTCATGATAGTAACCCTGTCTTCCATGAATTTGTCCACATTGGTAGTTAATACCGCATCTCAGAGTAACAAATTCCTCAGTTTGACTTAGGCTAAAAAGGGGTGCTGCAGAGATCAGGGTCCAAAATAACTCAGCAACCTAAATCAGTTTGGGGTTCCTTTATTTCCAGCCAATTCAGATCTCTTGAGTTTGTTTAAACCCTGATGTCCACAGCTGCCATTTTAAACTCATCTAGCACTGGCAAATGGTGCTTGCCGGTGCTTTGCCCCCCAACCCCAAATTTCATCATCGGGTGTTTTTCCACTGTCACTAGAAGTACCCATTAAGTACCCATTAATGGGTACTTCTAGTGACAGTGGAAAAACACCCATCCTTTTCATTGGGACTGTACTTTGTGTTCAGAAAAGACCAGTATTTTTTTTTAAGCGGAGCTAACCTGCATGCAGCCCTACTTTGCTGTCTTCTTATCCTCTGAGAAGTTACTGTGAGCAGAGTGGTTGTGTTTATATCCTTTTTGTGTGTGAATCCAGTCAAGAGAAACTTGTTACTTTCATTAAAATACTATTATTTTAATGAAATTAAATACTGAATTACTCTAGTCATATGGAAGCACCTTTTGAGTCCAGTAAAAACATTTGTGTGGGAAATCATTATAAATATATGCCTATTGAATTGCTTTTCAGGATGCTCTGGCAGCTCTCAAAACCCCAGAGGGGCCCAACCAGCAAAACCAGAAACCGAGTACTCCCCTTTCTGAGGTCATTCACAGGAACTTAAAACTGGCTCTGGCCAACAGCGTTCGGCAGACAGCTGCCCTCACAGCAAGCCCTCAGCTGAAAGCTGGACCTCCACCAGTGGTAGGTTTGGGCTTTAAGCAGAATCAAGCAAGCATGATATCGGTTGGATGAACTTGGGTGTGCTACATATTTGTACATGAAAAACTGTTGAACTTTGTGGCATTCCTAGAGTTTCATGAAGTATGTATGGCTCAGTGGTGCAGAGAGGGACATGGTTACTGCTCATTTTTAACTGGAATTTGCTACGGTGCCATTTGTCAGATTCATATAGACTGTCATGGTCAGCCAGGAGGAGGACTCAGAAGATGCAGGAGGAACCCAAGGTGGTGCCAAGACCCGGTTCTGACCTCCCAGCCCCAGTGGAGCCTGGGGTTCAGCAGCCCAGCCTTGCCACAGCAGAAGTGCAAGACGTGGGAGACATGGAACAGCAGAGCACAGAGATCCCTAGCTTTAAGCAGAGGAGAGTGGAGAAGGAAGGGTTAAGATGATCAAAGAGACTTGCAGAGAAACACGCTGATAACCTACAGCTGTGACTGTAGATAAAACACCGGGCAGACGCCCAGGCCTTTTGTTAGAAACTATTGGTTTTCCTTTAAAGAAAGCTGCCGTATCTGACCCCTAGACCTTGAATACTTGGCTACCTTGACTTTGGACTGGACTGTTGCGTTGCTCTCAGAAACCCTGGACTTGGACTGTTTCTTATCAGCTGTGTGTTTGTATGTGTGCTGGCAGCTTTCCCGGACATAGACATACATTGTCTGAGTCCTTTTTGAAGAGACAATAAATTTGCTTACATTTGACCATACTAATTAAGAGAGTAGGGTGTCCACGAATGCAATTTTTGGGATTCAGTTCAATTTGATTCTTTAAAATTTGAATTTACCTAAATTTGATTCGAATTAAGCAAATTTGAATCTATTTGTTCGAATTTGCACTTATGAATGGTGACAGCATTCTTACGTGCACATATGCATCATTACACATCATGTATGTATCCGTACACACCCATATGCATCCTTAGTTACCAATTTTTGTCCCGTACGGATCAGTACAAATGTGTACGCATCATGTACGAACCCGAACACACATGAATGTCCGAATAATTAGAACAAATAGATTCAAAATTCGTTCAAATGTTTAAATTTGAATTTATGGACATTTGATTCAAATTTGATTGTCGAAATTCGGATGAATTCGATTGAATTTTGTATGTCTTTGAATATTTGCACATCCCTAGAAGAGAATGCTTGTATTTGGAGTTGTGTGGAGGAACTTGGAATTTTTCAGCTTCTGTTAAATTACATTTACTTTTGAGACCTGTGAAACAGCTGAAACTGTGATGCTGAACTATATTTTTTGCTGATTTTACTTAAATAGGAAGAAGAATCAAAGCCGTTAGCTGATGTTGTTGTATGTGTGAGTAAGAAGCTTAGTAAAAAGCAGAGTGAATTGAATGCTATTGCTGCTTCCCTTGGAGCAGATTACAGGTATACAATTTATCAGTATACTTAATTAGTAAGAATTTAACCACAGTCATCTATTTTCCTAACATAATGGAATAGTTAGTTTTAAATTATATTATTAATATTTACATAGGTATATTGCTTGTTGGTGTATAAATGAAAACGGTTTCAAAATATAAAGGTAAAAATTTGACTTCTAGTATTATTAGTATTAATACTAAAGCTCTTAGTATTATTGGTAATGTCAAAGTTCATTAAGCTGTTTAAGTTACTACAGAAAGATTTTTAAAAGTTACGCTTGCGGACAGCATCCCTATTGTCTTTAATTAAACCTGAGTATTCTAGTATTGGATTCAATAAAAAGGTGATGTTACCTTGGTTTTGAAATAAATATAAAAGCTATATGTTCTGGTGATATCATTAAATTAATGTGGAATATAGTTCCAGTTGATAGTTCTAGTATCTGGATAAAATGTGCTTAAAATACAGCTGTTACGTTGGCAGTTTATTTTTTCTATAATAGAAAATAGAATGTGACCTTAAAGGGCATTTTCAATCTTTTTTTAAAGTGTGTTTCTCCATAGGTGAGAGAACAACATCCAGGATTTTTTTTTGTGGAGTGTTTGGATCCTCTTGAACAGATAGGAATAGATAGGAAGCAGGAAAAGCAGTTGGAGGCTTTGGCTTGTTTAGACTGATTACCAGCAGAGGGTACATCAGTAACTGATCTGGGTAGATGGAATCAGTGGGTCTAACTGTATTACAACTTCTGCCCTGTGGTCCTGGTTTGCAAACAACCTTTCTAAGAGCTATTTCAGTTTAGGGTATTAGAACTGACTTGTATAGTTGTTCGTCCCCACTGGAAATCACTTTATGTGCAGCTGGTATCCTGTGTTTGTTCTAGGTGGTGCTTTGATGAAACTGTTACTCATTTCATCTATCAGGGCCGACAGAATGATAACAACAGGGAATACAAATCTGCTAAAGAAAGGGGCATCCACATTGTGTCAGAACATTGGCTTTTGGAGGTATGGGGAAGCTTTTCTAGTATTAGAATGGGGAATGGGATAAGTGACTGCCCACCTTGTTAATACAGATTGTTTATATGGTAGGAGGGTGTGCTCAGTATTTCATTTTAAACGGAGTACCATGCATAATTTGTTTCATCTGTTAGAAATGACACTTGGCATTTCCAATGTATTCCTAAACGTGTGCTTGGCTGAGAATACTTTGGTGACCATTGTGGATTACTCAGATTACTGAAAATATCTTTTTTTTAAACTTCCATACTGTTAGAGCCATGCTGTTTTGTAGCCTTGTTCTCCTTTTTCCTTATATGTAACAGCAGAAGACATGGAGGAAAAGATGAGTGAAATAGATTTTTGAACTTCTGTGGGTGTCTCTTTCCTCTGTTTGCTGATATATACTCTTTGTCGGTAAAACATAGCATCTCAGGCATTCTGTTAATACTGTATAGCAGTAGACCAGCGGTTCTCAACCTTTCCAAGGCCGAGACCCCACAATGCAGCTCACCATGCCTCAGGGACCCCAGGGGCGGGCCCAGGGGCGGGGTGG
The DNA here is from genome assembly GCA_023333525.1 of Aspidoscelis tigris stejnegeri. Lineage (NCBI taxonomy): Eukaryota > Metazoa > Chordata > Lepidosauria > Squamata > Teiidae > Aspidoscelis > Aspidoscelis tigris. Next base: position 23,275,194 of record JALMGA010000008.1, read on the forward strand.
GGCGGGGCCAAGGGCGGGGTGGGGCCCAGGGGCGGGGCCAAGTAGAAGAGGGCGCGGAGCTGCATGGAGGCGCAGGAAGGCGGCGGCGGCGCCTCGGCGTTCATGACGAGTCCTCCCGCTGCTGCTGCTGCTTCTGGTGGCGGCGGCGGCGGCAAGAGCAGCAGCAGCAGCCCGCGGGCGGCTTTTTCAGGGCAGGCGGCGCTGGCACTCGCCGCGGGACATCAGCGGGAGCCGCTACCGCCTGCCTGACTGGGGACTCTTCCCGCCGCCGCTGCCGCCGCTGCCGCCGCCGGAGACTTCTTGCCCGCCGCCGCTCGCATGGGATGGAAGTGCGTGTCAGTGGCGCGCAAGGAGGAGCAGGAGGTGGCGGGCGAGGCGAGGCGGGCTCTGGTCCGGCCGGGAATCCCGAAGCACAGCCAGCGGTGCGGAGGGGGGCGTGGCGGGGGCGTGGCTGGGGGGATGCGGGGGGCCTGCGGGACCTTTGGCGACCCCGCCAAAATGGCCATTCGACCCCCAATGGGGTCGCGACCCACAGGTTGAGAACCGCTGCAGTAGACAAAAAGAAAATGTTTATCTTAATAAATAGGATTTGCTCAGTGCCTAACTCCAGGCTCATGGTATTAATTGATTATTGTTCCAGAGTGCCCAAGAATTTAAGCGGCTCCCTGAATCCCTCTTTCCTCATACCTACAATCCTAAAATGAGCCTGAATATTAGTGGTGTCCAGGATGACAGATTCTCAGGAAGACTTAATTCATCTGGAAAAATAGGGAAGGAAGATGAGGTATTGTAAATGCGGTTGTTTTCTTCTGTAGAATTTCACTGATGTCATCTGAGAATGAGTGGACAGCAAAACATCTGATGACTTTTTGAATGGTTTTTCCTTGGATTGTATTAACTTTGCAATGTAATGAAATTTTAATTTATTTGCCAGTGTGGTGGTTAGTTGCTATTGAGAGTGAAAAGGGCAGCCAAACACTGTTAGACTCCATATTCCCATCACTCTGGTCAGATAGATTTGCAGTCCAGGGGAGGGCCACGATCGCATCCCTGCTAAAGACAAGACGAAGAGTGCATCCAGACAGCTTCAGACTGTCTTAAAACTTTGAATTTCCTGCGTAGCTGCTTCCTGTCATCCTAATGGGAGGAGGGAAAGCTGCACGTGGAGGGAGGAGCTTCTATGGATGATCAAAACTCTGTAGTGAAGTTAAAAGCTGCTGATAAAACAGTGTTTAATAGCACACTTTCCCTGCTGCTCCATAGCTGCTGATTGATGGTCACATGATCAGCAGTGGCTGCCAAGTTTTTGCTGCAGTCAGGAGGCACCCTGAGAGATGAATCAATTATCTGATTTTGTATAAGGTAACTTCCTTATTACATCCTAGTAAGCATCTTACCTCTTTGTTTATAACTTTTGTTTCTGTTGTCAAGGGGGAACTGAATAACAGATGTATGACAGTTACTGTATTTTCTGGTGTATAAGACTACTTTTTAACCCAGGGAAATCTCAAAATTTGGGGGTCGTCTTATACGCCGGGTGTCTTCTTCTTATACGGCAAGTATATCCCAAACTCTATATTTTAACTGGAAAGTTGGGGGTCGTCTTATACGCCCAGTCGTCTTATACACCGGAAAATACGGTACTAGTATGGTTTTTACCTGGTGTGACTCAAGAGCATGGTGGTCTAGGCTGATCCAGTTCCATCTCCCCCTGGTAAGGCCCATCCGTATTCTGCCGCCACTGCCCTGCAGTGGGATAACACCTCTTCCAGAGCAACGCAGCTGTGAACTGCTAAAAAGTAGTCCACAGTTCGACCAGGAGTGTTTTTATGGCTCCTGAGGAGATGGTTTCACACTCTCTTCTTGGTGCGATGTGGTGGCACAACTGTGCAGTTGTGTGGCAGCATCAAGGTCACCATAGCAGTGTTCCAAGTGCATGCTAGATGCTACCATGGCAACCTGCCCTGCCCTGGCCGTTTGCACTTCAAGTGCTGCTGGCCCAGAACAGGGCTTTTCCAGCCCTTGAAGTGGGAATGGCCACTGCTGTGCTGTATTTTTACCAGCCTAGTATGGTTATTTTTACACCATAGTAGGCTGTTAAGTGCAAACCTACCTCCAGTTGGGATGAGTGGATGCAACATTTTAAATTGGCCTCCTGTTCCTCAACCTCCATCACCCTGACTGGTGAAAGCACATTCCTAAATTTTTATTGATTTCTCCCCACACCAATCTTTTATGTGGGACACATTGCCTTTTCTTTTCTTGCTCTGTGTCTGCTGTAACATCTGAATCGTAACTTTTTCAGAGTTCTCTGGATGATTACCATGCAGAAGATGTTACTATGGAACAAACAAGTGAGACAGTTCATATCAAAAATCAGGAAGATGCATCAAGAGGAGGTAACCTCTGTGTATTACGTGTCTTGACACCAGTCATTGAAGTATTTCAGACATTTCAATGCAATTCTTGAAATAAGAGCAGTGGATTTGATAGATAATGCAGCACTTAATTTGATTTTAACTGGAAAGACTGTAACACTGGCATTTCCATTGTATCCAAGTTCTAACTCAGACGCTGGAAATGAGGGAGAACTTTCAAAGGCAGCTACAAGAAATCATGTCTGCAACATCACTAGCAAAGTTTCAAGGTCCGCACAATCCTTTGTCTAAGAACGGTTTTGACAATTCTCCAGCAACGCCAGATGGTCCCCGTTCTATGCGTAATGGACGCAGTAGAGTCTTGGAAGCGCTAAGGTATCAATGGTCTGGGGCATGAACTTAATTTGGGTTTTTGTTCTGCAGCCGGAGGGCTGTTCTGAATTTTTATTAAAGTTGCTTGTATGATGGGCAAGTTGCTCAACTTCCAACAAGCGTGTAGCTTTCAAGGTCTGCAGTCTTTATTTGTGTTTTCATAATTCTGAAAATCGTACAAATATGGGAAGCAGATGTTTTAAATCCTAACTTTCATTCACACATCCCAAAATAAAATTCCGTATTGAGAAAATGAGACTAATGGCGTTGATACAAAGGTAGGGACTCTTCAGCTTCATGGTGAACCACTTTGAGCGTCAAGCTGGTTTAGAGCTTTGCTTTAGCAGTACCTGTTTATAGCACCATCTGTTACTGACAGTCAGGTGTTGAGAGTTCTTCCTCCTAACTTCGCCGTTAAGAATGTTCATGAATTAGTTCTAGTAGAATACACTGCTAAAAAGTTTGATGGCCTTGGTTCAGTAACTGGGGTGGTTTGTAGCAAATAGTTTGCCTGGTTTGATCTCTCCAGTTTGATCCAGTGGTCAGGGAGCTGGACTCTTATCTGCGAATACCGGGTTTGATTCTGCACACCTCCACGCAGCCAGCTGAGTGACCTTGGGCTAGTCACAGCTCTCCTCTGAGCTCTCACAGCCCCACCCACCTCACAGGGTGTCTGTTGTGGGGAGAACAGAAGGTTTGTCAGCTGCTTTGAGTCCGCTTAAGTGGGTGAGAAAAGCGGGGTAGAAAAGCCAACTCTTCTTCTTTATCAGCTTCTTCATTTGCCTATGTAACCTCTTTCATTTGCACTCCGGCCTTTCTCCCTCCACCCGTACGGCAACTCCCCATGGTATCTTACCTTTTTCCTCATGCCTCAGGTAGCCGGTGTTCCTCAGAGCTAGCAAACCTGGGAGAGATATCTGGAAAGCAAGAGAAAGCATTTTCTCTTTATATGTTTGCAGTTTAATCCCTTTCTGCTAGGATGAGACAAAAATAATTAGGTACAGATTGCAATCTTGACTCCCCTTGATTTCTACATTGTTCCTTAGGCAGTCCCGCCAAGTGACAGTTGATGTCAACACAGAACCATCACAGAATGAGCAGATTATCTGGGATGACCCTACTGCAAGAGAAGAGAGAGCTAGGCTTGCTAGTAACCTGCAGTGGCCTAATAGTCCTTCACAGTACTCAGAGCACATGCAAACCAATTTAGTGAACAGAGGTGACTTTTTACCTAGAAAATCCCTGTCTGATACAGAAATTGCTGAAATGGGTAAGTACAGAATCTGACACGGTTGAACTGTACGGCAACCTCTTCGATTTGAAGCTAACTGTATACGAGAATGCTGGACTCTCAAAAGAACCTCTTGCTGTGGTTTAGGAGTCCACTCTTTACATGGTCTTCTCTACTTTCGTTGGGCTTCCAAGAGTGAGAAGGAAAACTTAACAGTACCTGAATTTTATTAGTTTATTATTTATATGTCTATCCTGCCTTATACGTGAAGGTCTCAGGGCGGATAACAGCTTTTAAAATCCAATACATTAAAACAGTAAACAAGTGATACTATATTAAATGATAGTATCTGCAAATGGCTACAGTGGCTACAAGTGGGAAGGGAAAAGTGTCCCCATTTAGCCAAAGGCTAGGGCAAAGAGGTGTGTCGTTATTGCCTTCTTGAACATGTACAGTGAGGGAGCCTGACGCACCTCATGGGCGAGATTATTCCATAGCCTAGGGGGCCACCACTGAGAAGGCCCTGTTTTACTGCCGAAAGTGGTGGGGCAATCAGGAGGGCCCTCCCCTCCAGATCTTAAGGCACAGGCAAGTTGATATGGGAGGCAGCTGGAAAGGGAGGCCTCCCGAAAGTCCAGTAAAGAGAGGCTAGCCTGCAGAAAGATCAAACTTCCTGTCCCAAGATATGGGGCTCTTTTTGCTAGTTTGGTAAGCTGTTTTGTAAACCGCTTCTAGATAGCATGGAAGGGCGTGCCATATTTAAAGGAACTTCACCTCTGATTGTACTATGATGTAGAATGCTAGACTAGCAGTCCCTTCGTGCAAATCTCCTTTCAGCCCTAGAGGCGTCCAGTGACCTCAGACCAGTCCTGGCTTTTCAGTCTAACCTTACAGGATTGTCCTGAGGATGAAATGGGGAGGAGAATGGTATGGAGCTGCCTTGGGCTTTTCAGAACAAAGACAAGCTATAAATGCCATAAATAAATGCATGATAGACATTGCTAAACAATATACCAGATGGTTCCTAGCATCCTTTTGAGAATCCTCTGCCTTCTCCTAGGCTGATCAGGTTACTGTGCATAGGAAATCTGAAGGGCAAAGCCCCAAGGCAGTTATTTGGGCTCTACTGAAAAAAGTTGAAAGTCCAGCATCAGGAACTACTTAGAAGTGAGATCAGCCAGTGTGGCATAACATTTAATACTCTTTCAAGTTCTTCTTAAGTCTTCATCATGCTGGATGAGTGAAAAGAACAAAAGGAGAGGAGAACACCTTTTGAATGCGGAAATTACAAAGACTAGTTTTTGACAGTTTTAAGGAGGAACAGAGGAGATTGTGGTGACTCAACACACGTCTCCTCCTTTCAGTGCTTTCAGAGGAGTTTTTTCTCTTGGTTGATTAGGCACTGCAGAGCATTTATATCCTTGTGCTCCATTACAGGCTGTGCAGTCTTTAGCATATACCTAAGGCCACAAGAATAAACTATGAATCACTCCCCAATTTTTGGAACTACGAAATCTTTGCAATTACTGCGTTTTGATAGGTTTGATCCAATGTTACCAGCCTTGGAGGGGCCATTTCAGATTTTGAAAGCATTCTGTGAGTTGTTACAGGAGAAGATAGGATATAAGTGCAGTGTTTTTTTTTCTCAAAAGTCATATAAATAAAATGTCATTTTTTTAAAGGAAGGCAATGAATTTAATGATACTCTCAGAACAGTTTTGAGTGAGTTGCATTTTAAATGGTTTATGTTATTTGCTTGTCCTTTTTTAATCCGAGTTGATGGTGAATGTTGTGATTGACTTCTGGGACTTGTAAAATTTTGTATAGCTAACAGTTGGTTATGCAGGTGAACAGAAGACAAGTGACTTTTTCAATTTTGCTCAAGCTATAATCCTCTAGTATCAAATTTCCAATATCTAAGAAGTCATATTTTTTTTAGAATAACAGAGCGGTCGTATAGTAGTTTGTATGCTAGTGAAATGACAGAATCCAGAAACAGCTTTACTCTGATGTATTTCTTTTGCTCCAGGAAATCTTGCAATACTGTCTCAGATGATAACTTTTCCACGTTAAGGATTTCTGTCAGTAGCCCTGTGTTCGATTTATGTCAGAGGACACTAGCAATGATTTATTTAGAAAGTCATTCTTTGTAAACTACTATAATCTCGGAAGATTTTAGAAATCCCTTTCTCATGCTCGATCTTGAGGAAGGAGAGTAGAGAAATCCTGTGTCTGGAACATAGTCAAGGGTAAGCGAGGGATTAAAAGATGTATGGCAGTCAAGGTTACAGAATATGTTTGATTTGTGGAATCATAGAGTTGGAAGGGACCTCTAGGGTCATCAAGTCCAACCTCTGCTCAATGCAGGATTTCCTAAACCTCCCAGACAGATGTAGGTCCAACCTCTGCTTGAAGACCTCCAGTGAAGGAGAGAGATCTCCCTCCCTCCCATGGCAACCTATTCCATTGACTGATTGCCCTTACTCAAACTAAGGTTGTAAATATGTGATATTATGGATGTGTTTTTTTTCTTACTGTGTGCAATAAGGTTCTGTACATCCTGTTGTTTTCCAGAATTAGTTTGGCCAATGAGATGGCCTTTGCTTGCTTGGTGGGAGATTGAGCCCATTTAGGTAGTGCCTTTGCCACTGCTACTGCCGCATCTCAGGTGACACACAGTGCCCCTCTCTTGCATCTTCTCCAGATGGCCAAAGGAAGGAAGTTTTGTAGGAGCAGAGCAGTCCTGTGCCCCCTGTGTTTCACTGAGTTGAATTGAATGCAGTGAGATTGGATGGGACCAGGTGTACCCCCCCGCCACATGTTTAGTGTGATTCATGACCAGCCTCAGATGGTTCAGAGATGAGTCATAACACTTCTGTGGATATCCATAACTTCAAAAAGTTTGGGAAAGTTACCCTATCAAGTTCATAGTTATTGAGGCAAATGAAATTTAAGTTGGTTTGTTTTTTAAGTCAATATATTTATGTGTTTTGTTTTCATTAAACAGTCCTCATACTAGAATTACATGTTATATTTTCTTTAATGAGTAACGTCATTTTCTTCTTTATAGGTGTTGATGATCCTGAAAAAACAGATGTGGTTGATAGTCATGTGCTTCCAGTTTGTCGAACTCCAGAAACTCCCATAGAAACAGATTCTGTGATCCCAACTCCATTGGCACCTGCCATTGCGTTCCCACTTCCAAATCCACCTGTTGCTCTGCAGCCAAAAGAAAAAGTATGCTTGTACTTTATTTCTGTAATGCTAATTTGAATAAATCTCAAGTTATTACAAACAAGGAAACATGGGGTGTTTTTCCACTGTCACTAAAAGTACCCATTAAATACCCATTAATGGGTACTTAATGGGTACTTAATGGGTACTTCTAGTGTTTTTGTTAATTTTTTTAGCCCGTTACTTTGTATCATGGATACAATGTTTTGCCTTGCTAATTAACCTAAGAATAATGAGTGATGTTTAAGCAAGATAGAAAAAGAAAGGACATGCATTCAACTCCCTTGAAAAGTCCTATGGAAACTTCAAGTTTCAGTTTACCCTAATAGCTTGAAAAATCTGGAAAAGAAAAAGATGGAGGTGCCCAAGAGCCCGGCTCAGTCCTCAGCTTTGCCTTGCCTAGGTACTGAGTAAGAAGACTCATTTGGCTTGGATTCTCTGATTTTTGGATTGTACTTCAAATGGCAAAAAAGGCAAACTACTCTATAAAATTAAATTTTAATTCTTGGCTTTAAAAGACCGATGAATGACCAGTTGGAAGGATAACAAGAGTCTCTCTGCCTTTAATAATTAAATAGAAAAGCGGTAGTTTCAGCAAATACTCTTCCAGCATTTTAGTTTTGTTTTCACTGGACTGTTGTAGTAATGGGATACAATACAGTATATTCGTACCTGAAACATGTGTCAGAAAAAATGACGCCACCTTCTGTTTTATCCAGTCTTGACCATTAATACTATAATGCCTTTTGTCAAAGGAATCATGTAATTTACTGGGTTCCCTTCTCCCAGAGTTTCTTACTCTTTGTGAAAACTGCAGGAGTAATGAATTAACTTCCTGTATTTTCTTGTATAGTAGATATGAACTTTTTCAGTTCTTAGATCATCTCATAGTCATCTTGAGTTATGCATAGTCATCTTGTGGACAACAAATACTAAAGCAATTTTAATAGTAAAATTTAATTAACTCCCTTCCCCAGCATTTACCAAATACATTAAATACATGATACACAGATAAGACAAATTACTAGGCATCCATATCCCTTTTTTTCTGTCTTTTCAGGTCCCTAAAGTAAACCTAATAGCTGATGAAGGACTAACAAAACAGTGCAAATTCCAGCTGTCTTCGCTTAACCCTCAGGAACGAATTGACTATTGCCATCTTATTGAGCAACTTGGTAAGAAATCTCTGTACTAGTTAGCATGACTTTAAAAAAAGTGTTTAACTTGCGAAACGTGGGCCCCAAATATTTAAAGGACTGCCTTCTCCCATTTCAATCTGCCCATGCCTTAAGATGTGGAGGGGAGGCCCTCCTGGTTCCACCACCTTCAGTGGTAAAAGGAGTGGGCACCCGGGAGAAGGACTTCTCAGTGATGGCCCCCAGGCTATGGAATAGTCTCCCCCTTGAGGTGCATCAGGCCCCTTCATTGTATATGTTTAGAAGGGCAGTGCCCTGGCCTTTGGCTAAATAGGAATATAATGTCTCTTCCCATTTTACAGCCACTGTTATTGTTTTAATATATACTGTTGTCTTATATGTCTTATTTTAAATGTTGTTACCTGCCCCTAAGACCTTTGTGTACAGGGCGGGATAGAAATGCAAATAGTAAATAATAAATAAGCTTGCGCTTCAAAATGGCCTTTCAAAAGATGTGGTTAAAACTTACCCTGTAGGCGGTGTGGTGCTTGAGAAACAATGCTTTGACCCCAACTGTACACACACTATTGTTGGGCAGCCTCTACGCAATGAGAAATTTTTGGCATCCATGGCAGCCGGGAAGTGGGTGCTCCATCGTTCTTACTTGGAGGCATGCAGAGCAGCACGATGTTTTGTAAAGGTATTTATCACCGTTAAGGGAATTGTAATTTATTGGGAATTACATCCGAAACCACAGTATCGTAGCATCAGAAAACACACGAAGCAGCAGCCTGAATTTACGCTTCAATCTGCTTGGTCATCTAGACTGGGGATCCACCTAGAGAAAACTGTCTATATTGTCTATGCTGTCTTAGATACTTGGGATGAAAGGCAGTATGTAAACAAAGTAAGTAATTAGCTGGCAGCAGATTTTTCTGAAATGTCTTAATTGTAGTGAGATCAGGTTGTTTATTATTCTAGTGCAGCGGCCCTTGACCTTTTTTGTTCCATGGACCCCTTTGCCAGTCAGGTGAAGACCACGGACCCCTTCTCAGAATGTAGCGTCAGATAGTTTTATGACACTCAACATTAGCAATTCATGCTCATGGAACCCCTGAATCCCTTCTTAAGAACTTCTGCTCTGGATGCTTAAATCCTTAAAATTCATTCATCTGGAGGTGATCCTTTAGTTAAGAACAGTGCCATTTCCCTTTTAAAAATAGCAAATTTTTGTCTTCAGAAAACATCTTGATCTACGAGCCAGTTTGGTCTAGTGGTTAAGGAGCTGGACTCTTATCTGGGAATACTGGGTTTGATTCCACACTCCTTCATGAAGCCAGCTGGGTGGCCTTGGGCTAGTCACATCTGTCCCCTGAGCTTTCACAGCCTAACCTACCTCACAGGGTGTTCTGTTGTGGGGAGAAGAATAGAAGGTGTTGTCAGCTGCTTGAGTCTCCTTAAATGGGTGAGAAAAGCGGGGTAAAAAAGCCAACTCTTCTTCTAAGTGATAAATCTATAACTCATAGGTCGTTTGCTCTTGGGATTTTTGTTTTTGCTGATGGGTTTACTGTTATCATTCTAGGAGGAGGATTATGAGTGGGGAAGTAATTCCATCCTCAGTGTTATGCCTGGAATCAATGAAATCCAGAAGAAATTAGCAATGGCTGCAATGAGATGGAGGAAAAGCATACAAAGACGGAAAGAGGAAACCGGGGCTACTGTGGTATTTATCTGATGAAGAATTATGGTAGTTATAATTTAAACAGGAAAAACACACAATGTTTTGGTAATACAAAGCACACACTTCTCCATAACTTTGTCCCCTGGGAATGTGCAATGGACACGTATTTACATTTATATCTTACCCTGTATCTTCAGGTCTCAGGGGTGGTTACAACAATCAAATATATTCGAGCAAAAATTAGAAGCGAAGCCACTTCTTAGGAGTGCAAGTTCACTTCCAGGGTATTTTTTTTTTGGTGGGGGGGGGAAGGAGGGTTGTTCATATCACTTCACTGAGACTAGAGATGCGCAGTGGCCATTTTGCTGTGTGCAAAAACACCCCAGTCCAGGATGGTCAGACATTGCATTGATATGTGGGAAGACGAGAGGGGCAGAGAGTCTCTGGTTGTAAAGTGTACATGAGAGGTTGCTGCTTGCTGTATTGGGGGCTGAATTGCAGGCAAGACATAGCCATGCCGTTGAATGACACCTCTTCCTCTCTGCTGGTTGCTGCCTGGGTTAACCCTCTCTAAACTATGATCAATTAAAGAGGGAAATTTAGAGAATTATCATTTTGTTTTCTGCGTATGTATTTTTTTAAACATAAATCTTACATTTATAGGGAGCTTTTACTGGTTGGAAAGTTATTTTGAACGTTGACCCAGCTAAGGAAGCAGGCTTCAAACGTCTTCTCGAGTCAGGAGGAGCAAAGGTATACACACTGCTAATTTTAAGATACTATTCTGACTGATAACAATTGCATTTTAAACTCCATGTTAGACAGCAGTGGACCTTCTGGCATCACTAATCTTTAATCTATGACTACAAGCGAGATTGATAAAACATTAGAGGTGCACAGACTAGTTTTGCCCAGTTTGGGGGCATTGGTAGAACTAATTCAGATCAAAGCAGCTGATTAGCTTGACTTTGGGTTCACCATAGGGAATGCTGGGGGGACCCAGTTCAAGGTCCCCATTCTCTATGGAGTGTCCCAGTCCCCCTCAGATGGGAAGGAAGCCTCCAAACTATTTCCCAGCTGGCCATTCTGGGGCGAGGGGGTGATTTTAGAATAATTTCTCAGGTGAGTGGCCAAACCACAGGGGTGTCCCTGCTTCCCTCCCCCCCCCCCCCCATGCCTGACTTCACGTTTCGAAGACTCCAGTTTGAAGTTGTCTGTTATGCAAAATGGCCTGCTAAGTAGGCTACCCAGGAAATTTTTTCTCTCACCTTGAGCTAGAACCCCTAAAGTAGGCAGGAAGGCACTTGGGGCTGCCAGGAAATTCTCTGTCAAGTTCCAAAGGATTTGGTCACTCACCTGATTTCTGTGGAGACTTCTGAAAATGTTCCTGTAAAGGTCAGGTGAGCTCCAGCCCTCAAAAGAAGGCCTCAGGGGAAAGAAACCCAGCCCTAAACTACAGGACACAAAAACTGAGGTGGAGGAGAGAGAACACCATACACCTCTGTCTCCTGGTTCTGGCAGCCAGTGGTGGTCTAGTTTCTGTGGATGTAAGACATAAGTACAGTAAGGTAGCTAACCCAATCAAGATAAGCGGCTGATGGAACTGCTCCAGTCAGGTAAGTGAGGGAAGCAGCCTGTAGAAACACTTTTAAGTAACACTAAAGATCGCTTTTTAGGATTGGTTTTTATAGAATCTAGAATGGGTTTTGTGATTCCATGTGTAATGTAATCATCACTTGCACTGCGTTACGGAAAGAGTATTACGTATATTCAGGTTCTCTTCTCTCAAGTAGGAAATATGGACAGGATACTTATACTTAGGGATGGGAAACACAGTCCCAAGTTAGAACTCAGATATCAGAGATTTCAGAGGTAGGAACTTAGGAGAAGAGACCACTGTGCAACCACCATTACCATTGCTGTATATTTTGGTAACAAAAGGCTTGAGAACAGATATTTCATGTGCTAATTCTGGAAGTAATGAATAAGGACAATTTGTTTGCTTTTTCTGTGAGTACATCAGAACTTCTTCTGTGCTTGATTCTACAGGTCCTGCCAGCTCGTTCGCTTCCTCATTTCAGAGAAGCCACTCATTTTTTTGCTGATTTGAATAAGCTGAAGCAAGAAGATCTAAGAGTGAATGTAGCAGAGGCAGCAGCCCAAGGAGTAAACTGTCTGAAACCAGAGTACATTGCAGACTACCTGATGCAGGTTTGCATATGGGGCCCATGGTGTGATTTTCATTATTCTTTTAACAGAATATTCCACAGTTAGATCATCACATTTGCAATCAGCTGCTTTGTGTGCACCCTTTCACATACTCAAGACATTTCCTGTCATGGGACTAGAAGAAAGCCTTTTGTGCAGTCACAGAAAAAGAAAGCCTCTTGCATACCAAGCACTTTGGATCGTGTCTTCGGAGCAGACATTGTAATAAGTTTGCTCTGGAACGTTGCTTTGGTTTAAAACAACTTTCCAAAGACATAACATGTTTTTCTGTAGCTTTCTCTTTGAAGCAGCCAAATGCTCTGGTAAATACAGGAAGGCTGTGTTTCAAAGAATTCCATTTGCAGGGCTTCAGAATAACATAATGTACTAATTGAGACCTTGTTTCAGGATTAAGTGTTCCTATTTCATTTTAGTCTAGAATTAAAGGTTTATTAATTAATGCACGTTTTCCTTTAAGCGGCGACTTGCCGGAATGGAACCTTCACGTTAAACAGTGCCCAACTGTAGTTGAATGTTTAGGCAAAGCAATATCATCATCATCATCATCATAATGTTTATATCTAGCACCTTTTTCACCTAATATCAAGCATGATATGAGAATACAAGTATGGAAGGAATATTAGAACGCGCTCTGAAGTTTAGGTTCTATTCCTTGTATGTTACTAACAGATACTCTTTCATAAGCCAGTAAGATTCCTGGCACTTATTAAAGCTGTTTTCGTTTCAAGGACCCACCACCTCCAGTGGAGAATTACCGTTTGCCAGAATCTACGGCAACACTTCAGAACAGCAGTGTACGTGAAACAAGGTTACCACAAAAGCGAAAAGCTCTCGGAGAAATACATTCTGTAAAACGGTCCAGAATGTACTGAGATGACTTCTTTTTTTAAAATAAAATTTTTGATATTGATTTGTATGTTTGCCTTCAACCTAAAAGGTCCATTAAATAGTCTTGTAATGTTTATGTGTGCCTACTTAATGGTTCCCATTTTTCTTTGGCTCCTCTTAAACAAGACTTTATTTTTGGTATAGGTTTAATGTAGACTTAAAATATTCCTCCTGATTCAATTTGTTCATCAGAGTTATTCTAGTTTTGTTGGACTCCTTAAAGCAGATTTCAACTTTTATAAAATATAGTGCATACAATATATGCTTCACCTGCCTGTTTTCTCCTGTCCTTTCTTGCAGGGAATTTTGTAATAAATACCTACCTATAGGTGGAAATTCATAGTCCAGATATATCAAGACTAGCCTGCCTTTCTCACACCTGTTTTTTACCCTCTAAGCAGATGTAAAAGGGACTACCAGGGGAGGCTGAGCTTCAAACTTTTAATCTCATGCCATTTATGTTTAGTAATTTGAGTATTTTTCACGTGTTGAGACAATCTAGAATATGCTATGAAAAAACCTCACTCCATAGGACTTTTTGATATAAAATATCACCATACATGTCCAGATCTGACAGGCAATTTTTAATCCCTCTGTTGCTATGAAATTGGAAGTGTTAGAATGCAAAATTGCTGGAAATAAACACATGCCTGCCATCAGTCAAGCAAAAACATCTCAGTATTGGGTACAATGAACAGAACTTCCCTCATTGTTTAGAATGAAATTTTACATATTCTGTGGGGCTTGTCACGAATCTCTGCAGTTGCTAGAATAATAAGCAATGAGAAAATGATCCAGATAATTCATGGCAGGATTTATATCTTCACTTCAGTGAACAACACAACACATTAAGTGAGTTAACTACCGAAAGAGCTGGAGCTTATCTGAATGTTTTAAGAATAGTTTTGTTCATGGTACTTTCTTTCATGCATTTATTTCAGCATCCTCTAATATCCTTATGTAAGAGAGGGATGTGAAGTTATCTAGTGGGACTAAGTGTGAATATCATGAAAAGCCCAGGACCTTTTTAAAAATGTCATTGCGAATAATGTATTTTTTGTTTTATCTGCTGTCCCCAGAGTGACTAGGAGCATCCACTTTTTTAAAAAAAAATCAGTCTGGTATGCAACGACAAAAATCTGCAATATAAATTCTACTCCAAAAATGGACCACTAGTAGGATCCCAGTTTATCTAAAGAGCAGCTTTGCTTTCCAGATGTTTGAATCAAAGAGAACTGCTTCTTTTCCAGAAGGTAGAGTTAAGTGTCATAGCCTTAAAAAGCCCTTCCTTACTTCAACAATTTGCTCTCAGAACAATTTGATCCCTACCTGAAGAAGAAAGGACAAAAACAGGTTTATATAGGACCAAAGCTTTTAAGGCTTAGAAACATTTTAGAGCTTAACTTTCACAACGCCAAACAATTTCTGTAAGACAGAAGAATGTGAAACATCTAAACAGACCAGGAGCAGTGCACAAAACTTAAAGAAATGGAAGGAAATAAAGACTATACTGCAGTCTTTGGAAACTGCGGGTTAACATCAGAAAGGCTAAAGCTGAGACTTAGAAAAAATATCAGAAACAGTGTATGATACAACTGAGTATTTGATGGCATTCACAATGTTGAAATGTCATTCTAAGTCTGGTTTTATTGCTCAGATAAAATGGCCTTTCATAACATTTGATTTGAGAACAAAATAGGGTATTGTGAGGTATATTAAGAAGCGAAAAGAACAGTAAAAAGTGTAAGGCACCACTGAAATAGGGGTTTGCCCAAATGCAGTTTTTGCATTTAATTAGCAATGAATCAAATATTAAAACAAATGACCAGACATTTGATCTGATACAAATACATTTGTATGTTTTTGCGCGGGTACATACGTATCTCGTATGTATATGTACGCATCCATGTGCATTCTGTATGCATCCTGTTTGGATCTGTGTATGGGTAACTTGAGATATTCATATTTTCAAATTCGGAAATTGTGTGTGTGTGTGTGTGCTGGGGGGGGTCTGATCCTGGCTGATACAGGTGGCAGGACCCCAGGGAAGGGACGTGACTGGCCTCCCTACCCCTGGCTACAAGGCAGCCAATCAGGGGAGGCTGGGGGAGGGGCCCAGTTGGGGACGCGCCGAATGCGCGGGGATGCTTTCAGAGAAGTTTTTTCTGCTCTGAAAACATAACATGTGGAGAGCATGTTGGGATACTTGGGGCGGTCGGGAACAGATCCAGCCGCCCCTGACATGTGAATGCAGCGTCCCCGCATGTTCTCCACGCGTTCAAAACCCCCTCATGTGAAAAGATCTCAGGACTGAGGTGAAAACATGCATAGGAATTATTAAATATCAAATATGAGTTTCTGTGTAGCAGTGTTCTTGACTGAACACATAGTTTTCTTCAGTTTCCTACATTGTCCAGACAGTGTACAGCCCTCATTTTTTGTTTTGTTCTTAGGAAGTCAGGCCTGCAAGCAGTTTGAAGGCCACAAGATACTAAACTTCACAGAAGATGTCACAATGGACTCCAATAATTCCGCTTGCTGCCCATGTGCCATTTGATGGTCCAATTCTGTAGGCGTTTTCGCACCAAGGCAAAGATGCCTGAGAACGCTTCTCCCTGAACGGGTTGAGAACACTTTCTCGTTTGCATGAGGGCAGGTAAGGAACGCTTTGAGAGCAGGTCCCTTACCTGCCAGTGCGAACAGGAAAGTGTTCCCCCCCCAAACGGGTTGAGAAGACCCTCCCCCGGGCTGCTCCCATTGGCTCCTGTGGACCCAGCGTGGGGAGCCCAGGTGCCTTCTTTTCCTGGGTTCATGCTCGCTCCCAGTGGAGACCAGGCGGGTGCCCAGCCAATGAGGAGCCGCCCCCTCGAGCATGCTCAGAACAGCCCGGCCTAGTCTACACAGAATTGGGCTAGCAGGAGAAGGTAAGCCCCATTCACATGCGCGTGCGACCCTGGGGATGGGTTGGGCGCTTTTGGCTAGCGTTCCTGCCCACCCCCGGACCCCGATCTGGGGTTTGGGAGCGAGCAGGAACGCAGGGAAAGAAAGCACCCGGGCTGCCCACACTGGGTCCATAGGAGCCGAGGGGCTGAGCTGTCACAGAGAGAGAGCATGCGAATGCTTTCTGAGACAGTTCGGAACGCGCGGAGACGGTTTCAGAGCACTTTTTAGTGCTCTGAAACTCGAATGCATGGAGGGCAAGTTGGGACGCTTGGGGGCAGCCTGGAATGGATCCCGCCGCCCGCAAGAGCAAATGCTGCGTCCCAACATGCTCTCCATGCGTTCGAAAACCCCTCGTGTGAAAAGGCCTTGTGTTATGCCAATTCCAGCAGCGATGATGGCGTAATTTTCAGGACCGTCCTTGGATGGAGAGACTCTCTCGACTGTGGTCTGAACGCTGCCTTACTGTGAATCAAGGTGGAGGTGTTTTGTTTTTCCTCACTTAAGTGTTCTTCTTCACCTCCTAGCCTGGCAACAACTTCCCTTGATCGAATTCATTTGAATTTGGATGTTTGAATTCAAATCGAATGTCTTTAAATCAGAATGTAAACATTTGAACAAATTTTGGATTTTTGAATCTATTCATTCAAATTATTTGGATGTTCGTATGTGTCTAGGTATGTACATGACGGGAGGCATAATGGTGCATACATGCATATATGAATGTTGTCAACATTGGTAAGTGCAAATTCAAATCTAAAATTTGAATAATTTGAGTTTGCTTAATTCAAATCAAATTTGTATAAATTCAAATTTTAAAGATTCGAATTGAATTGAATTTTCGGATATTTGACCTTTTGGAGGAACTTGAAAACTTACCTCTTCTGGGAAGACTTTCCCTACACTTGGGAGTAGTTGCTCTTAATTGGTGCTTTTTTATTGATTTTTTAAATCTCTGTGCTTTTTGCATGGGACTTTTAGGAAAGCTTTTATTGCCGCAACTTTTTTTGTACTTGTTTTTTCTTGTGATCAGCCTTGAGGATTATAGTCAATGGGGTAGGACAGAAGTAAAAAAAAAGAGACAGAATGACCTTGAGGATAGTATAGGGTGGGAGCACTTTGCATGCTGTCCTTGTGCCCCAAACTATGCTGACTTGCCAACAATGCAAGGACAGTGCTCTCAGGCTGAGATGATGAGGCATTTGAATTCTGGGGCCTGTTTACACTTGGTCTTTTTCTCCAGATAGGGGTCTGAGGTCCACAGGCTAACGCAGATTCTGGTAGACCTCATCTGGGGCCTGCTGTAACCTGCACTAGCATGTGGCCAGCAGTTCCCTATTCCGGGATGTATTCCAGAATAACGGCAAGTGCAGACAGGGCCCTGGTTGGTGTTAGCAGCAGTAAGCTTGGAGTGACCATGAAAATGGAGTGTCATTTTAGATTGGCATTTCATTACCAGACCAGTGCCGAGATGGTAGCTCTGGGTGAGCAATCACTGTCTGTGGTGGAGAATGTTAACTTCTGTTTGACTATAGTCTGCCCTCATGCACCACCTTGAACAGGACTATGGTGCAGTCCCTGTACAAACATAAGAACATAAGGGAAGCCCTGCTGGATCAGGCCACAGCCCATCCAGTCCAGCATCCTGTCACACACAGTGGCCCACCAAATGCTCATGGGCATCTCCAGCAGAGACAAGGACAAACCTTTGTCTGCTCTCGAATCCCAGCAAATGGCCTTAGAAAAGAAGTCTGGAGGTGGCTGTTAGAACCAGCCCTTGCTCTACAGACACCTGTGTACCTTACTGCTGATCTTTGGACCAGCAGCAGTTGACTTCGATTCCTTTTGGTCCCACACTGGCTATAGATAGGGGAAGGACAGAAGGGGCTGACAGGATAATGCCGTTGCTCCAACTTCCTCCACAGCAGTGAGGCCTATGTCTGCTACACGAAGCCATGAACTATAAGATGAAAGTGTGGATTCAAGGATTCAGAGCTGAACTTTGGATTCCTGGTGACATTTGTGTCCATCCCTTGCACTGCATACATACTCTTCATCTTGGCCTTTCTGGAGTGGGGTCTTAGATCCTGTTCTCGACTAACCATCTTGCTGCCCTGGGGGAGATGTGTTATATGATGGCAGCTTTCTTCTACTAGAGTGTCACAGGTGATAGACTGATCAGCCAGGTACAAATTAACACTACTTGCTGGGACATCTCAACCCAAGGGATGTTCCTATCTGGTGGAATTCCTGTCTCGTGCACTGATGCCTGCAGGAACAACGAGGCACAACTTGAGAGTGTGGTGGAGTAGGACACGTACTTCCAATGCTGCCAAGAAAGGTAGGTTGACACTTGGTTGAGCCGTTTGAGGGCCTCATCCTCGCCCAGGATGTTGCAGGATTGCGAGCCAGGCCAGGCCAAACCTCCTGCCCCCTCCCAGTAAAAGAGAAGCTAGGGAGAAGAGTGGCAAAACAGCGGAGTAGGTGAGAGTTCATTCTAAATGAGCCACTGGTCCCTGTTGGTGTTACAACAGGCATCTAGTCACTTGCTGCCTGGTTTGAAATTTGATTCATATTTGATTTTCATCAGCAGCAACACATACCTGGCTGGATCACAAGGTGAACGTGTGCCAATAATGCCACACAACCACAAAGAAGATAAATGCCATCTTGCAATCTGTTAAGAGGGGCATAAAATCCAGATCTTGTAATACTCTCTTATTCAGGCTTCATTTGGAGTCTTGTGTCCCGTTCTGGGCATCACAGTTCTTAAAAAGACACCAACAAACTAGAATAAGTTCAAAGCAGGAGTGCCAAGATGGTGAAGGGCCTGAAACCCAAACTGTAAAAGGAATGTTTAAAATAATTACATATATTTAGCCTGCAGAAAAGTGAAGGGGGATACTATTGAGTTTCTTCAGATACGTGAAGATACTGATTTTCACTTTCCCCATTAGGCAGGACTAGAACAAAGTATAACTTCAAGGAAGTAAATGCAGGTTAGACATTAGGACAACTTCCTGACAAAAAGCTACTGTATGTTCTGGCATATAAGACTACTTTTTAACCCAGGAAAATCTTCTCAAAAGTCAGGGGTCGTCTTATACGCCGGGTGTCGTGTCCTTATACGGCAGTGGTTCTCAACCCTCCTAATGCCGTGACCCCTTAATGGAGTTCCTCATGTTGTGGAGACCCCCAATCACGGGAGGTGGGGGCAGCTGGGAGGGAAGGGCGGTGGGAGACTCGTTGCGACCCCTCTGAAAGGGTAGTTCGACCCCCAAAGGGGTCCCAACCCCCAGGTTGAGAAGCACTGTTATACGGCGAGTATATTCCAAACTCTATATTTTAACTGGAAAAGTTGGGGGTCGTCTTATACGCTGGAATATACGGTATGTTAGACATTGGAATAGGGTAACTCATGGAATGGTATTATATTTATTTGTATACCTCCTTTCAAATAAAGCCCCTGCTCCAAGTGGTTTACAACAACAACAAAATCCATTATATAATGAAGCAGAAAATGAATAAAATATACATTAAAAAACATAATTCCAGGGGAAAAAAACACTGAATAGGATCTGAGGGCAGCCCAAGTAGCTGTGAAGGAAGACCATTCATTCTGGAGCTGGACTCCTGCAAGGATTCCTACACCACCAGAAGCAGCCCTATTAGCAGCAGACAGCAACACAAGCTCTCACCTACCATGGCACTGTCTCAGAAACAGATGGGCCTTCCTTTCCGGCAGGCTTCTTGTACTTTCCCCTTCACTGGAGGTCTTCAAGGACAGAGTGGATAATCATCTGGCAGGGATGGTCTAGTGAATCCTCCATTGATAAGGGGGTGTGATGATTTCTGGGACCCCTTCCAACTCCATGATTTATGGAACACAGGTTTTTCTATTTTCCACGGAATAGCCCAGGTGCCGTCTTCTATGGCTTCCACATAAACCTCAAGGGCACTCCACTTGTACAAAGAAGCAGTACTCTTAATATTACTTAATATTAATATTACATATAAAATTGTTGTGATATGAAGCAAAGGGCTTGCTGTGGAAAAAAGACTCATGCAGTGAGCCCAGGGATCAGGGCTGGAGCCTATCTCAGAATGGGTGAAATGTTCTGAAAGAGCTTGTAAATGAAGTGCTGGCATTTTATTTTGCAGTAGAAATGGGGAAATTGTAGTCCTACCACTGCTGTCAAATGCCAATTATGGACAGCAGACATTGCAGTCCAATAGGATTTCAAGGGCCACAACTTTGTTCTCAACTTAAAAACTGAAAAGCAGTTTGCAACTCTACAAACTAGGGAGCTCTACTACTTTTGGTCAAGCTTTTTTTGGTAGTATAGCTATCGCCTCTTTAATCCTTAGTCATATTGCTGAGGTGGTATTTCATTGAGGCGATTCCTGAATGCACGACAGAGAATGAACATTTTGGCACATATAGACAAGAGCAGCTCTTCAAAACAAATATTGATATTGGGTGCCATGTTTAATACTGATTTTGACTTGTACACAAAATCCCTATATTAATACTTATAAGGTATTTAAATGGTAAATCTGTGATCCTGCAATTTGGGAGTTGTTGCCTAGATCTTCTTTAACCATTACACAATACTCTGATGCTGGCACAGAATTCAGGATGAAGCAATATTCACCAAAGCAAGGAAGACGAATATTGCCCAAGGATAATACTGAGCTTGGATATGGCTTGGATTAACACCAGTATGCCCTATATATTTGTACCCAATGCCCCCAACCCCCTCATGCCACCTTAATCCTGCAACATTTAGGCATTTTATCATATAAGAATCTGCCCACATCTTGACCAGAGGATTCACAGTCCAACTTACGTTTGCTCATCAAGCATGCCAACTGTCCATGAATCCACAAAATCAACTGTTGCAAGGACTGAAAATGAAGGCAAATCCCTTACAGGAGTCTTCAGGCAGCCACCAATTCTGCAATGTCTTTCACTGCCTCCATGTGAGAAATGTGTTTACCGTAACAGGATGCTCTACTGTTAGGTTATCTACCACAGCTTAATTCTGACTCTACAACATCTGTGAGTTTCCACTTTCTTGACACTAAAACATTTTAGATGTCAGTTTTTGAATAAGTAGTACCACCCACAAGTAAGTACACTTGTATGTTTGCTCACAACAAGCCTTACTCCCAGGTCATTGTGGAAAATGGCAATATCCAGTGTGAAGCTTTTCAGCTCCTTAAAAAAACATTTAACAGCTGATTCATACAAAGGATAATAGACAGTGTGAATGTAAGTTTATTTCATTTGAGGGTTTACAAAAAAAAAGTTGATCTTAAGTAATTTCCATGCAAAACCCAAACCTTGTTAATACAATTAGATCTGCACAGTTAATCACATAAAACCAAAAAAGGATGCATAAAGACTGAAAGCTCAACCATGCCTTCTTGCAAAGTCCATTGTTACATGATCCATACATCTGATTTATGTTTTGTGAAGAAGCATTCTGTAGTAGCAAAATATTGCAATGAAAGTTGAATATTTTTAGTGACAGAGACAGCCATCAGATGTCAGTTGATCAGCTAGTACATCTTGCAGTTTTATAGCACCTTTCAGCAGGGAAACACAAAAGCATTTTATAAACAATGTCAGCCTCACAACACCCCTGTGAGGTAGGGAAGCATCTTTGCAGCTGAGAAAACTGAGGCACAGCAAGACTTCCACCTATTTCTACACCATATATGGAGCAGACTGTAATTGCTTTGGACCACATTCATGAATCTTGTCCTCACCAAGTAATGATATGGTAACACTGAATAGGAGTTATCCATACTAGAAATGTTTGCTGTATTTCATTTTGATGGAACAAACACCAATTTCATAGTTGTTGCCAATTTACCTTTGCATTTTAGTTACATCACAGTTTCCTTAATCCTTACAGATTTGTTTGTTCCGAGAAAGATCCAAGTATTTATTATACATTTCCCTTCCTCTAGCTTAAAGTCCATTCTGATGCAGACCTTACTAGATAGACAGAACTGATCCTAACATACAGATTATAACACATGCACAAGTTTTGAATTTACCTTTCCTATTTAAAAAATCACTTCAGGAAAATGCTTCGTGTTCCCAACCTTGTCTACAATTTTAACTCTCTACTTTTGTTAACAGGGTGGATTACGTTTGTAATCTGAAATGGTCCAGGTCAGAATCTTACAACTTTGTTCAGTGAATTATTTGGGAATTAATACTTAAATTAGCTAGATTAATTTGCCTCTTCAGAACCTTTGCCATCCTGACTCAACACAAGAGCTTTTCTTCCATTTCCCTATTTTTACATTGGTCCTGCGATGTTATTTCTTTACACATAATGAAGCATGATAGCTGCACTGCTTCTTGCTTATGTAGGTATTCATGAGTGATATCAGAAAATAGAAAATTCTTTTGATCCTTTTCCTTTTATTCCTTGTAGAAGTTTCACAGAAGGCTTACTTTCACAACGAAGTATGGTGAGTATGCAGGAAAAAAGCCTATTCCATTTGGGAGATACTTTCACGGCTAGAATTTTCCCTAACCTTGCCTTAAAAAGTTTTGTGAAAGCTATCAGTTTGGCTGCCTGTCATCAATCAGGCTTAGGCACAATTTATCCAATACAGTATAGAATTTCAATCTCTACCACAACTTTCACCAGTGCTCTTCAGCTATAATGGGGTAGCCAAACTTCTAACAGCAATCCAAGGCTTCAGCACTAAAAATTTCCACATAAGGGTCCCAATCATCCAAGTGTATAAAGAAGAGACTTTCTACGCAGGTGCGGCTTTAGTTAAAGAGCTACACGATGGTGCTGCTGAAGAGTTCAGCACTGTGCCTGCTCATCTGAAGCCAACTTGTGGGGTCTCACATTTAGACAGGAGTTTATTAAAAAAAAAAACCAAACCCTCTTAAATCCTAAGTGTAAAAACTATGTGGGCTTATGCAGCTTGGGCTTGTAGCAGCTAAGCTTCTATTCAAATAAGCTAATTGCTCAATAAACGCACAAGCAATATTGTGGGATCATAATCCTCTACCGTGTGAAAGTGCTGGTAAAGCAGCATGTGCATATGGTATTTACTGAAGCCACATCGTAGCATTTCTAAAGAAGCCAGTGGAAATTATGGAAAGCGTGTCAGGCACTCCTAATACGTCCAAATGTCGTTCTACTGCCAGCCACATTTGGACTAAAAGGGCTGATCTATAAGTAAGTTTACCCTCCACATGTATTTATCCCTTGTTATGCTACCAATTTCAGATACAAAGTTTATCTGAAATTAGATTTCAAGTGCTTACTGAAGTGTAGGTGATGAATATTTCCCCTGCTTTGAATAAGATAGATGCTATATAAGTGTCAATGATGCATCAAAGGTTCTTATGGTCAATTACCGACATTATGCAGATCCGCTCACAGAATAGGAAACAACTTTAACAAAAATCCAGAATTTAGATCTTGGGGGCACAGACGATCCTCACCAGGGACATTCTGAACTTTGGAGTGTCTACTATAAATGCTAAGCTAAATGAACTGTTACTGATTTGCTTAAGCTCCCCTTACTCTTTCTTTTCAAGCCATAGGCCACCATCCGGAATACAATTCTATCACAGAACGTAGGCCCATCAAGTCAGAAAACCAATTAGGCACATATATTAAGATCCAAGAACTTTGGATAGTGCATTGCAACACATTTAAGTCTGCAAACAAATGGGACTATATTTAAATAGTAAGAGGGACAACTTAGCAGTATGAATAATGCTTATTAGAGCTGTAATTTGTTTTCTCAAAAAAGAGTTTAAAAACAATTCAGTGGCTTATTGTTTCCATTAAACCTATTCAACATGAAACATTCCTCAGCTTAAAGTTCCAGCATCTAGGTCTCCCCCAAAAGCTAGTAAGTTGGACTCAGTACAAACTGATGGCAGTCCTCAGCAGTATCACTCCTTCGTCAAGGGGAAAAATCCATTCACCCACCACTTTGTTTCTTCTCTTTGCTAGATGTGAGGGTGAGGTAGATAGTAACCAGATGTTATCAAGATAATTGAAGGTCAGCAACAGTGGACAGTTGATTAAAGCTTATTTTGTGCGTATCTACTCAGACGTAAGCCCAACCAAATTCAATGGCACCTATTCCCATGTAATCTGCAGGATGTTGAGGCTCATGTTTCAGTTCCATGATCACAGATTTTTGCCAAGCTCAGTTTTAATGGAGCATAGCATCAATTACACATATGGATTCATTAGACTCCAGGAGCCATATACACTTCCATATATTATATTTATTAATGTTACAATTTTCTCTTGTTCTGCCAACCATGCCCAAGAACACAAGTGAAGATACAAAGGACAGGTTCACCAGCTTCATCATAACAGTATATTAAAACTTGATTGATGTATAATAACCACCTTGATAAAATGCTGACATTGGGATTTAAAATGTTACATTGCTGCCATGTCGTTAAATGACAAACCAATTCACATAATCTTAGATAATACACTGCAAATGTTTTGTTGGCAAAGAAATTCATTTTCAGGAAAGATACACAACTTGGTAATGTCAGTTGTTTGTTATTATTTGTGATCTGGGCATTTAGTGGTCTAGTTTAACATCTATATGAAACTATAATACCAAGCAATTCCTTGGTGTTAAAGCCAATGGCATTTTCAGCAGAAGGAAAAGTCTGTTAATCATAGAAGAACAATTCCACATCACAGCCAGCTGTCAACTGCAAAATTATCCCATTTCGATAACGGCGTTAAGTAAACTTGTTTCCTATGGATACAGTTTAGCTATGCATGCTTTGCACCTGCATGCTGTCGTTGATGTACAAAATAATTCCTGCTCAAGACTTCAAAAGTGGCTGCATCCTTGGAAAGACACATCTGCATCTGATGCATCCAGTTTTAGGTCAAGAAGAAAGGGTAGGACTGCTTTCTGCATCACAGGAACCTCTTTGGGAGTTGGTCTGAATTTACTAACTTTCAGATATTGAAAAGCAAAGCACAAAATGAAGCACATATCCTAGCGTACAAACATCACTTATAATATTATCTCACAAAGTGATTGGATAACTTTTAAGAAGCCTGAACATTTACTGAATTTGTCACTAAATCTTTGGGCAGGACACAAAAAAAGTTGTAAGCATGTTTCCCAGAATATTTCCAAGTGTCAACCAGTAAGAAACCACAAAATACTTTTTCTACTAGACATAAAATTACTTCCATCTTGCAGTTACAATAGTGTGCGCGCCCAACAGCTGATACTTGCCATAATACAACATTAAGGCCAAGTATGAGTTTTTCAAAAATAAGCTCAAGATAACTAGGGAGGGGCAGACATTTATTGGCCACTGAATACAAATCTACAGAAATCCTAGTTGCTTGAAATTCCATTAGGAAAAAAGACAAGGTATGAATAGCCTGCATGTTTAATATAGCCATTTGATTATACTGCAACTTCTCAAGCCAGGAAAGGCATTTTAAAAAATAAATTTATATAGAGGAAACCAGTTACAATATGCAGACTCGTGTCCCTGCTTTTCTATGTAGGTGTGTAGTTTTCTGGTAAGCTAAATCAAAATAAGGTAAACAAACAGCTCAACACTACACTGCATATTTTTGATAGTAGTATACACTAGAAGTTCGTAGTAAGTTATGGCTACATATGAGAAGATGTAACAAATGGGGGCACAGGACAAATTGCTTATTTAAGGTCACTTAAATTTATCATCTATAATAAATCAGAACCCAGATGGCTGACTTCTGCAGGATTTCTGAGAAGAATCCAGGAGAGCTGGTTTCAAGTTTCAGATGGCCACTAAAGAGTTGCAACCTTTTCCAGAAGTTGTGATCCACATGGTGTCCACAATGAATGCAGCAAGTCTGAGGTAGTCAACCCTTACGAAGGCTCAGTATCTGAACATAAAAAAATTTGAAATAACCACTGGCTGCAGACAGCTTTGCAGAATAAGCACACTGGGGACTCTTGTTGGATTACTTACATTAATTTCCCTCATATCCAGAGAAGAGAATCAAGGTGTAACAAATTAAGCATACTTCCATATAGTGCAGAAGAACCAATCACTTACTACAAAGTAGCCTGCACTTGTTGCAGTAGATCCGGCAGAAAAAAGGTGGCACGTTCATAATAGTGTAGTTTAGTTACCTTAGACTGGAAGGGTTTCAAATAACCATTCCTTAATTGTAATATGTGTGCAGCTTTATTGATCCCCAAGCACCGCATATTGGTTGTCTAGCTGAAGTTTAGTTGCTTGGGTTTTTGAAACCTCATCCCTACCTCTAGTTTTGTGTTTTACTACTTCAAAGCTCTTCTCCATTTCTTTATCCCTAAGGGAAAATAAATGTAATCAGTAAGTGTCTTATACACCCTTGCTCTTTAGCAATATTAATTCAGTTACACTAGTCCTAGTTGAAAAGTTGCATGATGAGGATCACTAACAGAATGAACATCTGGACCATAAATTCTGGCAGTTACTATATGTTTAAACAAGGTCTTAATCAAAAGACCTCAGAGTGTTATAGAGAACAAGTAGGATGGGGTTCACTATTAACAGGGAAACATGTGCTGAAATACTGGAACTGTAGATTATCAGACTTGTATCACAACTAACCATGTCAACAACACTTCTGGAGCTGTGTGAACACTGCAACAATTATGAACAGTTCCAAAGAACTGCATGTGCAAGGCACGTTTGAATTTGAACAGAAGCCTTTTATGCTTCATGGTAACTGTTCTGAAAGGTGGTTTGTGAGTTTCATGAACAGCCCATGAAATGCCGTGAAGTTATGCATTTTCTTGTTCAAATTAAGAAAATCTCACCAAGCACATCCAAGCGTAGGTAACACTTAGGGCCTATTTATTCTGATCACCCATGAAAAGTACTGAAGTCTACCAAAAGTAATCTGAATTAAAGATGCAGACAACTCTGATTCGATCTGCACCAAGTCTTAAAATGCTATTATGCCAGCCAAGGGTATATCCTAAGAAAGTATCATTTCAGGAAGTCTCTTGATCAAACGTGTGCCGATATAGCCCATTTTGCTTCTAAAACAATTCACATCATGTAACTGTTGATGATCAATGTCTATGTCATGATGAATTTTTGACTAAGGATGGGAGAAGTACCTTGGGATATCTGTGCAGAGTGCTACTGTTGTACTTACTTTCTAGTATCTACATGCTTGGCAGTGGACTGCAATGATGGAAATTGTGTATCGCTATAGATCTCTGGGGGTCCTTGTGGTACTTTTCGTGTCCTGCCTTCTCTTGCACCAGGTGGTCTATATACACCACTGGATTGCACTGGCTCTGGGCTTTCTGCAAAATAAGTTAGAAAAAGCTTTATGTGAGATGAGTCTGAGATACAGTATTTCACTTTTTAGGTTCCTTATACATTTGTGATTGTAGAAAGATCCAATATTCTAGTTTCTTATAAGAAAGATGCAACCTATATTAACAGCTCTCCTTGCCAGACGACTTAAACAGACAATCTAATACCAAAACTGATTTTATAAATAAGCATTTCCAACAAGTAAAGAAAAATTATGTTTATGATCAAGCACACTTGCATTTTACCCTCTTTCATATTTTATGGGAAGAAACTAATAAACTGTAGTCCCTTCATTCAGCAAAACTGTGGAAAGTTATAACTTGAACAAGTCAGTTAATGTTAGGTGCAGGTCCCAGGCCATAAACCATTTGGAATTCCCCAACATCTGCCTCCCCCTGTAGAGAACCTTGCTGTCGGATGCTCCTTTCATTTTCTTTTTAATGCTAACAGTAGGTCGGCAAGTCCTAACGCTACTTTTAAAGGGCCATTCACACCATGGGTGCTGGACTATTCCTGCACTTAGCCAGTAGTATATGGATTGCTATGGTAAAGTCTGAACTAGCATCTGGTGCCTGGCAGGATGTTGTTATGGTGATCCAGCAGACGCGAATGTCTGTGCAGCCGCATGCTTCCTTGCTGCACTACTGCTGGTTGGCCTGCAGACTGCTTTTCAGTTGTCCACAGCTGGATCACTCCTGGGAGGGCTCAGGCACCTCCAGGTGAACTGTGGCAGGTCCTGGGTGTGGACAGAACAATCCAGTGGGTGACCAGGATCAGGGGTCCCCAACCACCGGTCCGTGGACCGGGCCGTTGGTTTTTTTTGCCCGTCTGCACAGCCACCGCAGACCAGAACTAAACACTGACAGTGTACTCTGCGGCAGCTCAGTACTCAGTGAGGTGGATACAGCCCGCTACCCTGCCCCGTCACGCCCTGCATAATGTTCCCTGCCGGGAGACATTATAAATAAGTATGCACTAAACTCCAATCCCCTCCATAACCCCGCCCCTGCCCCGCCGGGCCATGGAAAAATGGTCTTGCTTGAAGCCAGCCCCTGGTGCAAAAAAGGTTAGGGACCACGGGCCTGGATCATCCCACAGCTTAAGTGTGAAAAGGCCCAAAGTTCAAAAGTCAGGAAGCAACTCTAAGAAGGATGCTGTGTACTAGTTAGAAGATGGGACAGTGAGGGCACTGGCAAGGCTGGCAAGTGTGAGAGAGGTGGAATGAAACAAAGGGTGTAATAGATGGGGTAACTTGAAGAGTCAGTTCTGTAGCTTTCTCAGAACTGGCAGGGTCTGGCTTGTGAATAAACAAACTGGGATTTCCATTACAATGCAAAGTTGTGATTTGCTCGAAGTTGCAAGAGGATCCTTCTATGCAAAAGAGAACAAAGTTCCTAAACTTTTGTGGGCAAAGTGGGAAGGATCCAAATATAAGTCATGTGTTATATCAAGAGGACAAGCAGCAGTAATCTTACACATAGCTTTCCCCTTTTCCTGAAACTCTTATGACTTTCCTCATAACTGTCCTGATGAAAGCAAACAAATATCTCTCATCCTGGCACATTAAACATAACCTTTTCTTTCCAATTCCATTATCAATAGAGACAATGGCAACACATTTTTGATAAGTTATCCAATGTCCTGCCCTCACAAATTACTGCACTGATAAGATACTTCTTTAATTTCTATACTCTGGTTTCTCTTCAGATCGTATAAATCTTTTGCCTTTTACTTCTTTAATTTCTTAAAATAGTAAATAGCCACAACAGACCACAACTTTTAGACTTCTATACATGTGTCATTTTTTTCACACATAACATTTTCAAGTTTTTATGTTTTGTCCTTTTGCAGTTAGATTATAGTAAATGAATTAGTAACTAGAATATTTTAAGAAGGCCAAACACAAGAAATTCAGCTGATATGCCATTAAAATTAATACGGAAATATTAAACTATAACTCACCAATAATTTCAGCAACAGGTGTTTGTATAGGGGCGGATCTATTCCAAGGACCAGATGACCTGTCTACTCCTCCACCTGGTTCTTCATTATTATCCCTCTGTTCTTCCCTTTTTTCACTTTCATCATCGTCTTTTTCACTGAAGGAAAAAAAAGGCATTATACATTTCCATTATTTCCATAAAGCAAACACTTACAAATTGTCTTGCATATTGAACTATTAAATAACATTAAACAGCATGCTTCAAATTGCTTTTACTAAGGGCAGATCAAATATTATTTTCACTAATATGCTCAGGGGGGGCAGATCTGAGAGATTCCTCTGAAGTAATGTACAAACTGAACCAGGGGATTTTCAAGATTCGATGTGACCTATTCTGAATACAGTCCTTGACAGATTTAATTCTGAATATTTTAGCTTACGTTAGCAAATTTTTCATCAGTGGTTATCAAATTCTATTATAAGGTTTAAGCAGGAGACAATTTACATAGTCTTATGATGCAGGTTTACATTTTTATTGATTGCAAATTTTAATATATTATATATTAACCTTGTTTTGTCCAAATTCTGTGGGTCTCTGACTGTAGAACAAAAACACATATATGGGTGTTTTTCCATTGTCACTAGAAGTACCCATTAAGTACCCATTAATGGGTACTTAATGGGTACTTCTAGTGACAGTGAAAAAACACCCTATAAATGTTTCATTAAGGAGTGATAGTTTCCACGAAGGAATAAAAGCTATAATTTGTGAATTCATTCAAGTATGACTTGATTTGTGGTTCTATTTCATATACTGCTGTGTTAAGTCAGAATCAACTAATTTATGAATATTTAGATCACTGACAGTTAATGTGTCCCCTTCTAAAATAAACTGCAACTCCCATCATTCCATACAATGGTTACAGACTAGAACAGATGACAGCTGCAGTTTGTGTGAGGACGTGCATGTTAAGATGTCCCTTGTATAAAAAAGTATCTGTATCAGTCAGAAACTCCCAGAATATTGATTTGTATCATGCATATTTTAGGATGTCTGAAGTTTTAGGATGGTAATACCTAATTTGCATCGATTGAACTCTGAGGCCACTATAATCAATTATTTCTTCTTGTTCAAATTCTTTCCAGTCATCCTCCTCCTGTAAGATACAAACATTATGTATATATTTGTAAGTACCATACCATTTAACACAAACATTCAGTGCCGAAAACTATGAAATGGCTGCATGAAAGTTTACTTTTGCTGAACAAAACTTATTGGCCCTCCTCATATGGGCAAAACTGCTATTCACTAAGGGTGTTTTTCCACTGTCACTAGAAGTACCCATTAAGTACCCATTAATGGGTTCAAAAATGCCATTACGTACCCATTAATGGGTACTTAATGGGTAATTTTAGTGACAGTGGAAAAACACCCAATTAGCCACAACAAAGTAATGCACATAAATTTGACTGCTGTAGCTTCTATTGTTTAGAAAGATGCTTAATCACACAAAATTTATACAAAATATGTATTTATACAGAATTACTATCTTCTAATGTATCACATGCTTCAATAATTCCATTATTTTACCGATCTCCAAAACATCACATTACTTTAACTTCAGCAAAGTTGGGTAAACATCTATTCTCACACAGGAACTGAAAAACTGTAAATCTTATGCTCAGCATCAGAATGCTGGAGAATAAGAGAACAACTGTGTCACTATAAAAAGTATAACTTAAGATATTTGGGAGTTTTAAGTGATCTAAGACAGCAACTTCAAAAAAAATGTAACAGGAGAGAACTAATAACAAATAAAAAACAGTTTTAAAAATATTGTGTTATCTTTGAACAAACTGGAAACCCATTAATTTTTATCAAGATTTTTAAATTATGTGCTTATAAAATCTTGATTAAAGTATTTGCTAAGTACATGGTTCATTTGCCTAAACGCAACACTCAAACAGAATACAGTTTGTGATCCCAGACAGCTTCACAATCCAGTAAACAGGAATTCAGCAGACAAATCCATCATTTGACTACAACTTGTTTGTGCTAATGGTGGCAAAATCACAACCCCAATATACAAGACCTAAGAGCTCAGTAAAACAAACAAATTCCAAGGGAACAACATAAGTGGGAGAATCAGTCCCCAGTCACTTCACAAATATTGACCTCTAGAGGAAAAATTAACCTGGCAACTACGTAGGGGATACAGTAGAATGTGCTGGATGGAAAAGGAGCATGTAGTGGAGTTACTCTCAGGAATATGACCTTTTACCAGTTCCTGACTAGAGCAACTGACAAGTTCCTTGGGGAGCTGGGTCATGGATCCAACATAGGGTGTTTTTCCACTCCAGCCCTTAGATCTGGATCTAGTAGATCCAGATTAAGGAAAGCACCCAATATGCTTCCATGGGAGGTGTAGCACCCATTAGCACCCCTACTGTGGAAACACCTTTGCACCCATTTGGGGAATCCGGATCTACCCCCAAGGGGTCCGTCCGTTACCCCAGGTGTTTTGAGGTGCAGGGGTGTGTGTGCAGTCTTCGAAGTCTGGAAACAGGCTCCCTTTAATCTGGATTTTTTGGCAGAAGATCCCATTGTAGACCCCATTAATGGGGTCTACAGAAAATCCGGATTAAAGGCCAAAATGTACCCATTAGATCTGGATTTCCCCCATGGCAGTGGAAACAATTGGGTCCCAAATGGGTGCCGTAGTGGAAATGGGGTCATCCGGCTCACACCCAAATGGGTCCTTAATGGGTGCAAAAATGGGTACATTTTGACAGTGGAAAAACACCCATAGTGCGGCACCGCTGATGCTATTCTAACTGAAACTTGAATCCAACTTCAGGTGGTTATTATATGGTATTTGACCTGGACAGGGTGTGTACAGTACATAAAACATACATTTACTATCAACTGAGCAGCCTTTTTTCACATGAAGTGATTCAATCTATTCACTATGGTACTTAGTCTTTATTAACCTATATATGTTAATAAACTTATAGTAAGGACGAGAGTATTTCCTCTAGAAGCTTTTCTGGGTACCTTATAGGTATGTACATTGGTAGACTGTACATTTGCAGCAAACCCTAAGGAACCTAAGTGATCCCAGGCAATACTTTAGGAACTAGGTTAAGCTTCTGTCTTCAGGGAACCTGAAGAAATTTCATAGCCTCAAATTTTGAAAAGTAACTTTAATAAAACAAACATAAGAAGCAAATGTGAACATTTATCTTACAATAATACCACTTTAAAAAAAATGCTCTGAACACTTGGAAACAACATCGGATAGACAGTTCCCCTCTACAATGCGAGCCTGCCCTTCATTCCTGAAAAACCACCTGGATTAAATCAGCCCCATGCAATATGGATAACTATAAATTGCATACGCATAGGCCATGGCAGATGATCTTTATAAGTGGGGAATAACTCCATCTCCAATATGTGACTGCAGAGTGGAAAGAAAAACAATCCAGCATATCATGAAAGAATGCCAAAATCGACCGTATAGTGGGAAGTTTTCTGATTTCCTGACAGTGACAAAAGGTGCAGTAGACTGTATCTGTGATTTAGATATAAGTTTGTGATTTTACCATGGGATCTTTCCAGACTTTTCCTATTTTCTATCTTGTGTTTAGCGATTTTATTAAGGTATTAGAAGAAGAGTTGGGCTTTCTACCCCACTTTTCTCACCTATTTAAGGGGACTCAAAGTGGCTTCTCCCCAAAAGGTGAAGGTAAGGTAGGTGGGGCTGTGAGAACTCAGAAGACCTGTGACTAGCCCAAGGTCACCAACTGGTTTCATGGAGGAGTGCAGAATCAAACCCAGTATTGCCAGGTAAGAGTCCGGCTTCCTTAAACACTAGACCAAAATGTCATACGCTAAATAAAAATAAAACCACTGTTATACAAATGACACACTACAAAGGCATTTGAATCAACAATTCCCAAAAACATTCTTGGAAGTCTATATTACCATCTTATTTTTATGACTGACAACAATCATTTTTGTTTTTCAATGACCCAATTTTAGGGAGCCAGGAAACTGGAGTCAGTAAGGAACATCCTTAAGGTATCCTTCTGGAGAGGCTACGGAGTTTAGGAATTGGAGGCAGTGCTTGGCATTGGTTCCACTCCTATCTCCAGAGCCGATCTCAGATAGTGGTGATGGGAGAGACGGAATCGACACCCTGGGAACTCACTTGTGGGGTTCCCCAGGGGTCGATCTTATCTCCCATGTTATTTAATATCTACATGAAGCCGCTGGGAGAGATCATCAGGAGTTTTGGAGTGAGGTGTCATCAATATGCAGATGATACCCAGCTCTATCTCTCTGTGCCATCTGAATCAGGAGAGGTGGTTGAAGTGCTTGACAGGTGCTTGGAGGCGGTAATGGGCTGGATGAGGGCCAATAAATTGAAACTGAATCCAGACAAGACAGAGGTGCTGTGTGTTACAGGCTCTCGGGTCCAAGTAGTTGGGAGATACCCTGTCCTTGACGGGGTTGCAATATCCGGGAAGGGACAGGTGAGAAATTTGGGGGTACTCCTGGACTCTGCGCTAACACTTGAAGCTCAGGTGGAGGCCGTGGCCAGGAGTGCCTACTCCCAACTACGGCTAGTGCGTCAACTGAAACCTTTTTTGGACAGAGATGACCTGGCCACAGTTATCCACGCTCTGGTAACCTCCAGGCTGGACTATTGTAACGCGCTCTACATGGGGCTGCCCTTGAAGACGGTTCGGAAGTTGCAGCTGGTGCAAAATGCAGCCGCTAGAATGCTGACAGGAACATCTAGCCGGTCGCATATTACTCCAGTTCTAAAAGAACTGCACTGGCTGCCAATTCACTACCGAGCCCAATTCAAGGTGCTAACTTTAACTTATAAAGCCCTAAATGACTTGGGTCCCAGATATCTAAAGGAGCGCCTTCTCCCATATCGACCTGCCCGTGTTCTAAGATCTGGAGGGGAGGCCCTTCTGGTGATCCCTCCGCCTTCTTTAGTTAGGCGGGTGGGTACCCGGGAGAGGGCCTTCTCGGTGGTGGCCCCCAGGCTGTGGAATGGTCTCCCCCTTGAGGTGCGTCAGGCCCCTTCTCTGTTCTTATTCAGGAAGGCGGTGAAAACGTTCCTATTCACACAGGCCTTTGGTTAATGTTCCCCACACTTCCCCTCACTGAAAACTGCTGATGTTTTTAACTGTTTTGTATTTATAAAACTGTATTTTTAAATTTGTTTTATTTTTGATACTGTTTTTATACATCTGTTTTAAATGTTGTGAGCCGCCCAGAGACCCTCGGGTATGGGGCGGCATATAAATTGAAATATAAATAAATAAATAAATAAAATAAACATCAGGCATAGTTGAAACCAGGCCTGTGGCAGTCAATATCTTCTAACTATGGATACACAAAGAATACAGGAAAGAAGCCATTTCAGACAAGGTTTTTTTTTTGGGGGGGGGCAAGTTCTCAGTGAGCCAGTTTGGTCTAGTAGTTAGTAGTTATCTGGGAATGCCGGGTTCAATTCCTCTCTCTTCCATGAAGCCAACTGGGTGACCTTGGGCTAGTCACAGCTTTCTTCTGAGCTCTCACAGCCCCACCTACCTCACAGGGTGTCTGTTGTGGGGAGAAGAATAGAAAGCTTTGCCAGCCAGTTTGAGTCTCCTTAAATGGGTGAGAAAAGCGGGGTAGAAAAGCCAACTCTTCTTCTTCTTCTCCGACCGCATAAGCCGAATACTTGGGCACATCGTGGCACGGATATAAAAGCGTCAAGCACGAGAACATGGGAACGTGCTTCAGAAAGGGTGGGAACTACCAGCCCGTTATTTCAGACACTCCTTAGAGATACACGTTATTCCAGGTGCCTCCACACGTTAAATGAAGTCGGCGGGCGCCGCTCCCACAAAGCCCCACTACGAGCCCCAAA
Source organism: Aspidoscelis tigris stejnegeri (assembly GCA_023333525.1). NCBI lineage: Eukaryota > Metazoa > Chordata > Lepidosauria > Squamata > Teiidae > Aspidoscelis > Aspidoscelis tigris. The sequence continues at coordinate 23,310,520 of JALMGA010000008.1, forward strand.
ATGCCCGGTGGACCCCTCAGCAGCGCCCTCTGCCGACAGGAAGCCACCAACGCCCACAGGAAGCAGTCAGCCTCAGGGAAAGGACTCTCCCCTGTGCCTCCTCCTCACCCCCCCCAAAATAAGACCTGGCCACAGCCATACGTGAATCCAAGACCCCCACCCCACCCCCAATTAAGACCCCCCACCCCACCCGCTTACTTTATTCGCCGCCCTGGTAGACATGGTGCTGGAATTAGAGGCCGCTCCCGAGCCCCCTTCTCCCTGCCGGCCCCCTCCTCCACCTCCTCCAGCCCCGCTGGCGGCAGGGGCGTTGGAAGGGGCGGCTGAGGAAGCGGACGTCGCGGCGGAGGCGGCAGCACCGGCGGCGCCTCCCCGGCTGCCTTTCTCTTTCCGTTTCTTTTTGTCCCGTTTCGCGAAGAAGTCGTCGAGGCTCCTCTCCTCGGTCTCAGCCATGGCGGCGGCGGCGGCGACTAATGCGGCTCTCTCTCTCTCTCCCCCTCGCTCGCGCGCGCGCTCCGGTTCAGACCGGTTGCGACTGACTGGACGCGTTTGCCTCGCGCCTCACGCGGCGCGCGCCGTCAGGGTGGGTGGGGGGAGACGACGGTTGAGGAGGAGAGTCTCTCTCTCTCTCTCCGGCCGGCCCCTCGGCTTGAGGCGCAGGCAGGACGAGGCGGCGAAGAGGGGGCGCGTGCGTGCGTGCGTGCGTGCGAGGTGAGGAGAATCCGGCGGCACAGCAGCCGCCTCACGTGCGCCTCCGAGATGCCTGCCGCCCTGTCTCTCCCGTGTGTGGGGGGCGGGGGGGAGGGAAGTAGTACAACCCTAAACCGTCACTTGACTTGGCCCGGGCGGAGGGAGGGAGGGAGGGGGGGCTCCTCGGTCGGCCGCTTTTTAAAAGTCACGCGACGGACGGAGGGGGAGCCCGTTGGAGAAAGGAAACGGCAGCGGCCCGCGCCCCACGTTGCTGGTGGCTATTCCTGCCTGCCTGCCTGCCAGAGAGAGAAAGCGGGGGGGGGGGCACAGGAAAAGCCTGAGTGGCGAGGCGGGCGCTGGGGGGGGGGGCGAGAGGAAAAGGGAGGAGAGAGGAGAGGGTGGAGCTGAGAGGCAGCAGCCCCAGCTCGTCTAACGTGGTCCTCCCTGCGGCACCCTATTGGGTATTATCAGCGGGAGGGAGGGAGAGCGCATGCGCCCCTTGCCTACCAACCAACCCTCCGAAAGGAGCAGAAATCCTCGGAGCCAATAAGGAGAGAGGAGGAGGAGGAGGAGGAGGAGGGGGTGGGATGTAGCTCGAAGCTTACACAGGCAGGCAGGAAGAGAGTGTGGGTAGAGGTGTGAGTGTGATTGGTCTGGCGTGGGCGTAAGGGTGGGAAGAGGAAGTCGGTGGGAAGGGACGGGGAAGGGGAGGGGGAGGGGATAGTGAGGGCGGGGCGGGAGTCAGTGTGTAATTAACATTTCTGGGCGCTCTGTAATGACGATTAAGCCGGGGTTGGCTGGAGTAATTCTCTACTCAGACTTTGCTAACTCTTCTATCCTTCCCGTATTGTGGAGGAATATTGCTCTTTCCTCCATATGGAAGCCCCAAACTATTGCCACTGAATGGCATCTGAGGTGGCAAATGGATTCCCAACCATTGATAAATTGTAAATATCAATGCAGTTCACAGATCATCACTGTTCTGTCGAATTCTGTTCAGGGATAACATGAGTGTTTTCCCACTTAGCACAAGAGTACCCATTAATGGGAAAACACCCCATAAGAAGATATGGAAATTTTACTGGCTAGCTTCTTTAATCCGTCCCCCCTTCCCCCAATTCCACCTCTTTTAATTGCCTTTCATATCCGGCTATAACTTTGTTGGGGTGTTATTTGATATCTTTCAATCATATTTGGATTCTTGTACTTTTTCTTCTTTAGCATGTTATTTTTTTAAAATCATCTCTGGACTTCTGTGCTGCTGTTAAAGGCTCTTTTCCTGGTAGTAACATCAACAGATATGGGGTGCTTTTCCACTTAGCACTAGAGTACCCTTTAAGGACCCATTAAGGACCCTTAATGGGTCCTTTAGTGCTAAGTGGAAAAATACCCTTACAGTTATGCTTTATTGAAGGGCTGAAGCTACCATATTGCGGGGATAAACCATTGTTTTAGCACAATGAGAATTTAAAAAGTCTGTTTTGGGATGTGAGGAATGGTTATAAAAACGTTTTTATTTCAGATGATGCTCATCAGTGTTAATATATATGTTGGATCGTTCTGGTTGTATAATCCATGGCCAGTGTTTATGGAAGAGGACGGAAAATGTTTCGCTAAAGACTGATGTATTAAATTCAGCCTTGAGAAATGTTTATTTCAGTTGATGTATATGTAAGCAATATTATTAGACTGAAGAGTTGCTCATCTGAAGCACTTAGAAATAAGTCTCAGAACATAATGGGGATTCTGAATAGGGCTTTCCCTCTTCAATTTTGTACTGTAGTTCTTGGGAAATGTGCTTTTAATAGTGTTGAAGAGAATTGTTACCTGTGTTACTTATGCTTGCTAAACTGTCCTCATAATTATTAGTCACGATCTGAACTGCTTTGGGAAAAGACCTGAACTTTTGTGGGGTTTTCATAAGGAAGATAGTTGTATAGCCTGTATTACAAGCTAAACCTGCTGAAATACCTCCTCTGTGTAATCATTAAAGGTGTAGCACTGCTGTTCTTTTCTCTATATGGAAGCCCTGAACTATTACTATTGAATGATATCTGAAGTGGCAAATGGATTATCAACCATTAATAAATTATAAATATCAATGCAATTCACAGATCATCACTTTTCTGTTCAGGAATTGGCCTAGAATACACAAAAGCACAGAGCAATAAGGGTGCTCCCGCATTAGCCCTTTATAACACCCATTAAGACCACATTGGGAAAGCCGTGTCCTCATAGCGGCACCCATTAAGGACACTTCCGGAAAACCGCGTCCGCACAGCAGCACCTACTAGAGACAGATCGGGAAAGCTGCTTCCGCACCTATCTGTCTCTAATGGGTGCTTAAACCGGCTTTCCGGAAGACAACATATAATGTGGTCTTAACGGGTGTTTTCACTGTTAAGATGCATCCGTTTAGGACGTATCCGCACAGTGAAAAGGGTCCCTAACTGGGCCCTCCCCTGGCCCACCATGATTGGTTCCACAGGATCCGAGCATGGTGAGCCAGGGGACTCCGATTTTGTGGCTCACCCTCACCCCAGAAGCGGTGGATTGCTGCTTCTGGCACCAGGGGGAGTTTCACCAACCCCCCCCCAGCCCACCCTCATTACCTGCACGCAGCCACCCTGATGGTGGCTGCGAGGTTCCAGGAGGCTCCACGCCTGCATCCTGTGTGCCTCCTAACTGGCCAGGGCAGCGCCTGGCAGCGCCTGGCTTCTGGAGGCTCTCTGCGCAGGGGCGGAAGGGGTGGCGGTAGATCTGTATCTACTAGATACGGAACTACCTTAAACCGGATTTCTGAAATCTGGATCTACTCTAAAACAGATTTAGTAAATCCGTATGTAGTAGATCTGGATTTCCAGTGGTAAGCGTGGAAGCACCCTATGAGTACTGAATATTGTAAACAAGCAATGCCCAGAACACTGAAATAAAAGGGAGGACCAAAAGGGTGTATGTGACCATGTATAGTAAAAAATATTCATCCTTCACAATTATAAAATTTCCTCGAGGGAAGTATGTCTGGAGGTACTAAACAAATTTATTCCATCATTTACAGTTAATATATTTCTCTGGATCCAGAAGAATAGGCTCAGTTGGACAGGTGTTGAACAGAGTGCTTGGTATTCATCTTCAAGGATACTTGGAGGAGGCAGATTATCTAGGCTTATTTCCATTTGGGTTCAGGCAGAGGTATAGCACTGAGATGGTCTTGGCTATTGTGATAGATCCCCATTTTCAGGAGAGGGACTGGGCAAATGCATTTCTGTTGGTTCTTCTCATACTCTCAGGGCAAATCCCCATGGTACTTTTTTGTTTCTCTATTGTCCCTCTATTGTCCTTCTATTGCAGCAGACTTTTAAAATGCCATTCAATTCTAAATTAAGCATCCCCATAAGGCTCAGCAAAAAGCGTGTTTAAAATGCACCTACCGTCCCCATGGAAGTGTGTTTTCTTTGCCCGCATCTTTTTCTCCCCGCCCCCTCTCTGGTTGATAGGATGCCAGCAGGAATGGGGAGGGACTGCGCTCTCCACGGCCACAACCAGGAAGACAACCTCCGACAAGTCCAAAAGAAAAATAGCCATCAGTATTCACAAGTTCTCCATCCGTCTTCTCTGCCTGCAAAGGCAGAGCCAGGCTGCAGCCAGTGCTTGGGCAGAAGCAATTCATTACGCTATTCACAAGATCTCCAGCCGCCAAAACACCTCCCCAGCCAGCGATTGAGCGATCGTGTGCTCATTCACTCTCAACACTTTCACTTGTGGGCGGAAGCAGTTCATTACAATGTATCTAATGTGATTGGAATGCCTGCCTACTGTTTTCATAGATCCTGAATGCTGGCTGTGGATGAGAGGCAAAAAAAGAGAGTGAGAGAGAGAGATGATCTCTCTGGCCGGCAATCCTCACCCCCAAATACCTCTTTTGCCACGGAGCGTCTCCATGCACAATGTTGCTAGGAATACCCGCGGCTTCCAAAAAGTGCGCTGGTATAGTCTTGTTTAAAGGGGGGTCTTTACTCCACAAATTCTTTGTGGCGCTGGAAGCTCGGAGAAAACCTGTGCATGGAGATGCTCCGTGGCAAAAGAAGCTTTTTAACGGGCTTTTTATTGCTTGGGGACATGGCCTTAGTGACTTTTGATACCCATAATATATTTCTGGAGTGATGTCAGGGGCTAGAACTGGAGGCTGTGTTTTTTGAGGTTCTCTTTCTATCTCTGAGTTAGACTCCAGAGAGTAGCAATGACTGCTTTAGCTCAACATCTTGGGAACTTCTTGTGGTTCTGCCTCTCTCAAAGGTTCCTGGGATGGTGACATGCAAGAGGACCTTTTTTGGGGGGTAGTCTTCAGATTCTGGAACAGCCTTCCTGTGGAGGTTCGTTAGGCACTTGCATTTTATGGTTTATGATGTTTCGCTTCCTCTGAGTGTTGTACAGCTAAGAAATGAGAGGGGTAGGTAGGTTATATTTTAGGTTGTTTCATATATTTTATCTTTGTATTCTTAAAATAAAATAAACTCTCTTGTGGGATTGCTTTGCCCCAGAAATAACTTTTATCATCTGTGGGCATTTCTGAATTCATTACTGTTGCTTGAGGCTCTTGTGGTAGCAGTAGTCAAAAAAACTCATCTCCATACCTGACTAGTTTCTTGAACAGGGACATTTTGGCTATGGTGTGATCCATGCTCTGGTAGTCTCCAGACTGAAGTGCTGCAGTGTGCTGTATATGGGGCTGCTCTTGAAGATGGACTGGAAGCTGAAACTAGTATATAGTGCAGTGATGACTACTGGTGAGAGTCTGGCCAAATGCACATCACACTGGTCTTGAAAGATCTGTAGTGGAATGTTAGTGACCCTGATTCAAGGGCTTGCTCTAATATATAAAGCTCTAAATGGGCCCAAGTATCTAAAGGACCATCTTTCCCCATATATACTAGCATAGATGTTAAGATCATGGGGAAGCCCATTTTGTAGTTTGGTTACTCTCAGTGGTATGAGGGGTGGCAGCACATGAGAGGGCTTTTTCTTTGGTGGCTCCAGGCTTTAGATATGTTGGGCACCAGCATTATTTTGATTTTCTGCTTCTTCTTAAAACGTACCTCTTCACCCAGGCCTTTCATGTTTAGCTCCTTTCTAATGCTGTCATATGGGGTGGTAGGGTGGGTTAGTTAAATTTTAGTTATGTTTTATATTGCCTATTGTTTTGTTGGTACTTTATTTTTAGCTTTACTGGACACAGTTCTTTTCCAGGTTTAATTTTCACTGAAATATATTCCAAGTGCTAAGAACTATTTGTCTCTTCTGCCTGCCCCAGTATAACTCCAAATGGGAAGAAGTTGTAAAAAACGTCCTTTCCCCTTAACAGTTGGGTATGGCAGACAGTGAGGACTGAACTGTGCTTCATTTGGCTTATTCCTGTCAGCTGGAGTTAGTGGAAGAAATTCTCAGGATGCCTAGGCCCAAAAATACTGACAATCCTTGCAGGGAAAATGGATTTACTTTCAGAGATGGAAAACTGTTCATGCCTTCTCTACTTCAACACAAAATTCTCTCACTGTGTCATGACTCTGACGCAACAGGACATTTTGTTTTCCTTAAGAGATTTGCCTTGCTCTGGAGGCACATACTGGTTGCCCTCTTTCCAGAAAGGAATGGAAATGTATGTTAGTCATTCCCTGTCTGCATTTCCTCCAAGCTGAGAGAGGGAAAGCTATAGGGTCTTTGCAACCTTTACCAGCATCTCCATACTTTTGTCTTCCTGTTTTAGTGAATAATTGGAGATGGGAAATTTTACTGTTGGGGTCTTTTCAAATATGTCTCATTTTGTACTCTTTAAGTCCATTCCATCTTTCCCTGCCTTCAAAAATTATACCTGACTGGGGAGCCCAGAAGGCTGCTAGTGTTTTGAAATATTTCTCTTACGTCTTGGGGATTGAACTGGGGTTTTTCTCTGCTTAACTTACTGTCCTCAACCTGATGAGCTGATAGAACTGGCAAATCCAATCCTGGAAGGGTACCTTTGTTGTTTCACTTGTTTTCAGCAATAGAACTGTGTTGCTTTACTCTCTTTAGTTGAGCTTGCTTATAACAATCCTATGCATACTAGTACAAAACTTTCTCATTTGTATAGCAGAGATCTGTGGATTCTCTGTTCAACCCTCCCCAAATCCTGATTCCCCTCCTTTCCTTTCTATCTGCTTATGTCTCTGCCCCTTGATCTGACTTCATCCATGCTTTCAAGCTGTCATGTCCTGTTCAGCCTCCTCAGAGGAGGGCAGTCTGCCTGCAATGCAAGCACAGGCTGTGAGGCAACTACAGCATGGCATTGCAGGCATTGAAGGGTTAAGGCCAATTCCAGGTGAGCAGTCAGACAGCTCTGATAATGAATCTACCAGCTGTGAGCCTCATCAAAGGGTGAGGAAGCAGAAGCAGCTGAGGTGCAGATCAGAGCGATTAGCTCAGCTGCACTGTGGGCGTGGCATTGACTCCTCTACTTAAGAGCAAGCTCACCTTCCCTCAGTTGCTGCAGACAACGTCTTTGCAGTCTCGTGTTACCCTGAGCTTGAAATCCTGGGCTCCTTGTGACCTGCTGACCCTTGGGACTGCCTGATCCTTGCCTGACTGTCTGGACTCCTAGACCCTGGACTGGAATTGACCTTGAAAACGCCTGGAGCCTTGGGGACTGAGTAAGCTGTGCAAGTGTTTGCCTGTTGCCTGACCGCCCTGTGATGTGACACAAGCAGACAAGTCCTGGTTCCCTGGCAAAAAGCTAGATGTAGGGGACGTGATTATTTTCTCTCTGGCTGCTTTTGTTCTCCTCACCCCTCCAAAAAGCTGGATTCCCAATTTGTTAGGACTTCTGAAGTTACAAGTGAATCCGCCTTGCAGCATTCTGGGTTGCACTGCTTCACTCTGTTTTCTTAAGTCTTCTTTGCATGATATCTTACCCTTTAGCTTAGCATTCCAGCCTTTCCCTGTCAATGTCTCTATAAATTTGGATTAAAACATTTGAACAAATTTTTAATTTTTGGATCTATTTGTTTGGATTTTTCGGACATTCGTATGCATATGGGTACGCACATGATGCATACTTGCACATATGCATCTTTCCCGCATCCGTATACATTGTATGGATCCGTATGGGATGAAAACGAGTTGCATATGGGATAAATACAGGATGCATATGGATGTGTACAGATGCGTACAGGATGCGTAATGATGCATACGGGTACATAGAAATGTTGTTGACGCTCGTAAGTGAAAATTCGAAGTGAAAATTCAAACGAATAGATTAGAATTTGCTTAATTTGTATCGAATTTGGATAAATTTGAATTTTAAAGATTCAAATCAAATTGAATTTTTGGATATTTGAATCGAATCGAATGCCATCCCGAAAATGGCATTCGTGCACCCTAGTGCTGGGTGCTGCCATAGTTGCAATTTTCCCATCGGCAGAAAGGGCGCCTGCCGTATGTTTGCAAAATGTAAAATAGGTCCCAAAGGTTGGCGAATAAGGGTGTGGGCATGCCAACCATCCACAGTTCACACGAAAGCTGATATAGAAAGGCACTACTGCACCCATCCTGGCCCACCTAGAAGCAATGATTGATGTTTTTATTTCAGCATTATCTGTCCTTTTGGATTCACCAGGTCTGAAAATACACAGTACTATATGATGTCATTCTGGCATGGCAGCTTCTGGTCCAGTCCTCCCCCTAAGGAGAAGCAGGTGTCCACACATAGGTGCATTGTCTTGATTGTAGGGGGGCAGGAAAGTATGCCAAAACACTCTCCCTCCTTGTGATGTGCCCAAAGCTGTTCTGGATGTTCTGGAACAGCATTTTGCATACTTCTACTTACAGGAATCCAGTAAATACAAGGATTAACATTTCCAAATATGGCGGTTAGCTGGTATTTATTTCTATCAGCCTTGGATGCATTTTGAGGGCTGCGTGGCGTGTTATATAGCCTAATCCAATGCAGACTGCATATATGGCATTGGAGCATCTGAGAGGAAACTCCTCTGAATGATATGTGTAAGAAGAAAGTTACTGTAGTTTCCTGTTCCTTAAAATGACTAAATGCAGGATTTGTGGCTTTCGTGTTAATAAAAATTAATCTCCTACTTTTTTTGTTCCTGTCTTTTGGCTTGGCATCCAAGAACTTGAACAGTCACTAAAATTTTCTGATACTTTGGTTGATCCTACTTAAAACAGTTGCTGATGTTGGACTTTCAGATTCAGATTTCATACGCATAGTGGCCTATTCAGACTAAATAGAGGGCTGAGGATTCTCGAGAGGGTCCCAGGAGTGATTTGGTATATTTTTTTTTAGTAATTTCTATCAGTTTATTTATGGCATTTATATTTGCTCCTCTCCTGAAGAGCCAGGGCCACTGGCGTCATGTTCAGTCTTACGCGACCCGCAACTCCTCCTTCGGGGGGGCGACGCCGGTTTCCAGCGGGTGAAGGGGGCGGGCAGCGAGGCGCCAGGCAGTGCGGGTCCTTCACCGCCATCGCCGCCCGGCAGGCAGGCGGGCAGGCAGGCATAGCACTGGGCGGGCGCCCACCCTCAGCGGGGGGCCGGAGGAGTCCACCGGGGTCCCGACGCCTCTTACCTCAATGTACCTGGCCAGGGTGACCGCCGGGGCAGTGAGTCCCAGGAGCAGCAGGAGCGGGAGGAGCGGCCAGCCGAGCCGCCCAGGGCTGCCCACATTCGCCGCCGCTGCCATCCTCCTTGCCTCGCCTCAAGCGCCGCCGGGGATGCTCCCGCTGCCGCCTGGACGCCAACTGCCAACTGCCACCCGCCGACGCTGATCTCTCCTCACAGCAGCGGCGGCGTGGCGGGCGCGTGGCGGGGGGGACGTGGGGGGGGCCTGCGGGACCTTTGCCGACCCCGCCAAAATGGCCGATCGACCCCCGATGGGGTCGCGACCCACAGGTTGAGAACTACTGTATTAGATAAACCAAATGAACAACCCATCCATCCCTCTGGCCCTGTGTTTAACAGCTTTCTCACAGTTACCATTAAAATGTTTTATTTTGCACTGAGACATTATTATTAATAATTATTGAACTGTGAACTAACGGTCTGAGGTGTTACTGGTAGACTGGAATGATTTAATTTTTTTTCCTGACTTCAAGATTCAAAAGAAATAGTATAACAAGTTCCATGTCCAAGAGAGTTTGTAGACTAGCTTTGAGCAATGATGTGCAGTAGCCACACTAAAATTTGGGGACCAAGTTTCAAAATTTCGTGCGTGAACATTTTTGGATAATCTTGGGCAAACCAAACTTGACAAGACTATGGAGAGGATAAATGAAAGGACGTTCAGTGTTATTCCCTTCAATTGCTAGGATTAAAGGCAAGATATAAACATAAATCTCTTTCCTCACTGGAACAAATTGCAGCTAAAGCAGAACTTGTCATTTATAAGAGTTTGTTCTAGGCAGTAGACTACTGATGATTGTTGTAGATTTGTATTGGAATAAAAATAAGTGTAATCCACATCAGGAAGGCAGCGGAATCTAAGCTGTTTTTTGGCCTGGAATGGCTTGGTCACCCCTTCCTGCTGCTGTCAAAGGGAATTGCAGCAAGGGGGGTGAGGAGGCAGAGAAAGGACTGTCATGGGATGGGGAGGGGCAAAACTCGAGCAGAGGCTTGCACAGGTATCATTTTCTGGGCAGCGGGGAGCCAGAACGGTGGCCTCCGGGAAGGGGATTAAAACGTTAATGCTGTGTTGGTCCAAATGAAGGAAAACCCAAACAGAGGGAGGAAAACCCAGAAAAAACCCAGCTTGGCGTTTAAAGTTGTAACCAAATGGGCTGGAATTCGGGCTGAAGGAGGATTAAAGTAAAGGTATGACCATGGCCTAACATTTTCGAGTCTCATGCTGTTTTGCTGCTCTGCCCAGGTCCAGTCAGTATGCTATACCACCAACCACTCCAAAGTTGCACACAGGCTTTTCTCTCCCTCATTCTGAGAAATGCTAAAGCTTTCTCTCAGAACAATTCACTCTGAGGGCAGATGGCTGTTACTGTCCTACCCTTGAAGCACATAAAGTTACATTATAGTTTTAACAAAATTCAGCGGAAGTTCTAGTCACCATGGAAAAGTGCCATTTTCATCTTCAAAGTACTTAATCTTCTTAGCAAAATGCAGTCCTTCAAGACTTGTAAAAAGTGACTAATAAAACTGAACAATTAATTCAGTGATTGTATCCCTGACATTAATACAAGGCAGATTGTGTGAGACAAGATAAATTATGAAAAAAAAATGGAAACATGTTGTGAAATCAGTGAGTGTGGACCTGCTGAACTGTAAGAGTATCTAGTGCCCACAGTTTGTAAAACGCTTCCAAAAAAGGGGGGACCTTAGAAATTATCGCTCTTGGAATCTGTTTTTTCAGAAGTAATTTTCAAAATAATCAGAGTTCATTCTTATGTATATGTATATATGTGCCCAGTATTAGGGGTAATCTATATTCAGGGAGATTATGGACTGTAGTGGTTGCAAAGCCTTAAGTGTGCAAATTAATTTTTTTGCTCCAGAGGTCAGCACATACAAATGAGCAGTTTGAGTTGCTTCGTTTAAGATCTCTTAAAAACAAGTGTCACTAGGGATGAATCTATGGCAAGCCCCCATTTCTGAAATAACTTATTGGAAGTCGTTGAAAACCCTCAGAAGTGAACTTCCCAACTTCTCTGTGAGCAAATCAGCTCCATGGCTTGAAAACCAGCTTCATAGTCCTCTCTTCTGTCAAAAGGAATGACTAACATCTTTCATATTTTGAGAGCAGGAAGTAAGCGCAGTGGTTCCTGACTCAGGACTTTTTGATGATGAAAAGATATCTTCTTTCTCCCCATCCCTTTGCTGCATTTGTCACTTTGGGGGAATTGTCTAACAGAACTGTGCCTAGCTCAGTCCATGAAGAGAATGGACCTCCCATGATTAAAATGGATTACTGTACTCTCCCCAGATTTATGCCCATTAAAAAAAAATCAAGAGCTCAAATATAGATAATGCAATGCCTTAATAGTCTGGTAATTGAAACTTAAATTTTATTCTATAATTCTGACAGATGTATTGAAATCTGTAAGCAAAGCAATTATAACTGGAATGCCTCGTGCAGTAGGTCAATCTATGGCCTCCTTAAGTTGAGGAGTCAAGCTGAAGCAGGCTGTGTTGGCAATCATCACTCCCATGGATACTTTCCCCAGTGATTGAGATGATCTTTTGTTTTGAACGACAATCGTTGCCTTCTGAAGACAAAGGCTTTGAAAATCAACTGAAAATAACAAAACAGAAGTATTGTACTTTCCTTTGGGAAAGGAAAACCATAAACCACACAGATGCTTTGAGGCAAGTTCTGCAAAAAGGACATAACATGAATGTACATTTTGCATACATTGATTATGTAGTTCCTTTAAAGAAGATTACCTGTAAGTTTCAGGAGTGCTTGAAATTTTAATAAATCATAATGGATTTGGCTACAATTGCTTAATTTAATACTTTGTGCAAATATGGCATGGGTGGTTAGCCCATAAGAATAAAGTGGGCAATGCTGCAAAACCCTCCAAGTCTGAACAAATCTCCCGTCTTTCAGATCAAGGTTGACTGGTACATAGGCTAAGTTTAATGAGGTCAGGTTTCAGAAGCTACAGCCTTAACAGTATCATTACTACTTGTTCTAGCACTACTTGTTCTGACTCTTGGTTAGGGATGTGCACAAATAGGTTTTTTTGACATTTGGTTCATAACAAATCAAATGTTAGAAAATCCATATTCGTTTGAATAGATCCCCTTCGAATGTGGTAGGATTCTGTTCAATATGAATGCATTGAGATATCTGATACATACCCGATATGAATACATATCTAATACATATCTGACACAAATGCATACGTATCCCGATAGGTATCTGTAACGTATCCGTGCTCTGAAAGTGTCAAATCTGACCTGAATCCGCTTTTAATTCATTGCAGATGTGACCAGCAACCCACTTTCCCACCTCCCCAGTTTAAGGAATGTCTGAACTATTTGTACAGATGTCCAAACTATTTGTACGAATGCCTGAAACATTCGTAATCATACACATCCTAAGAGGTTTTGCTAACATAGCACTTACAGTTAGAGATCATATCTCAAGTCTTCTAATAGCTGCGTGAAGAAGCAAAATGGGCTATTCGTCTGGCCTACTAGGTGTAATGGGGCACAGTCATCTTAAGGACCATCAACCACTCGAACTCTGCAGATATTGAACTACAGCTCTTGTTAGCCTCAAGTAATAGTGTCAGTGGGTAAAGTTGAGAGGAGCTTTAGCTTAAAGGGAAGCAATAATGGAATTCATTATGAACCGCCCCTGCTGGTTGTTTCTGTGGAAATTATTGTACTGTGTTGGGTACCATCAAGTCACAGCCAACTTCTAGTTGAGTGCAAGGGCATCTCTATGCAGTTTTCTTGGCAGAGATACAGAAGTGGTTTGTCATTCTTTCTGTGGATTCAACCAGCAATTCTCTGCTCTCCAGTTAACTTACTCTACCATTGTAGCTTATAGCACATATTATTTCGTACGTGAACGTTTTTGGATAATCTTGGGCAAACCAAACTTGACGTAAGCCCTAGGAAGAATTTGAATTGATTCAGGAAACTAAGGTTTGTATTTCTAATTATGGTACAAAAGCATCAGATGCACAAGAAAATAGTTCTTGATGATGTTTTCCCAGGATCACCAAGGCTATGTTTCCTCTGGTAAAAACCTGCCAAGTTTTAACCAGATTTTTTTTTTACCAGTGCCGAGGGCTCCCTGCGGCTGTCCCAGCTGCATTGGGGCACCATTCCACCCCCTGCTCCTTTTGTCATCATCCCGCTGCTTGCCTTCCCCACCGTTCTCCAACAAGCGGAGGAAAGACGTGGGGAGGAAAGTCAAGGATGGGGGAGATGAGGAAAGATGGAGGAAAGGGGCAGGAAAAAGGTAAATGGCGGGTGGCAACATGAGCAGCGTTCCCATTAATAAATATTTGGGATTTAAGAGGATTCTGCAGTGAGTCCTGTTGAAATCTGAACAGGGATTCCCTGGATTATCGGGCATATAATCTGCAGAAACGGAATCCTGTCAACGTGTCAGGATGTTGGACCCTTGAGCTGGATTCAGGCTGGACCAAAGGGCCGGTGGAAACGTACCCCAAATGTAGTGGCTTGGTTATTGCTAGGTTTTAGTAGATTCTGCTTGACTTTTTCCCATGATGTTTCCCTTCCACCCCAGGTACAAAAACTGTTATGCAGGTAAGACACAAGTTACCCTTCATACAAATGGATACCTGCTCTCTTCTTTGTCTAGAAGGCAGTGATATGCAGAAATGTCTTTTTCCAGCTGTGTCTTAACAGACAACAGAGTTTCACGATCCCTCTGCTGTTGCTCAGTCTCCATGCGGATTTCTCCAACTTCGGCTTCCAGTTTGGTAATGACAGAGCCTAAATTCTGAAGCTCTATGTCATGCCAGTGCTTGGCATCATATAGGGAGTTCTCCAAACCTCTTTTCTATAAGGACAAACAAAAATGTAGAACACAGAACCACATTTCTGTCATATCCTTTCAGGAACGGGTTAGCTTAAATAAAGGTACATCACTTTTGAACAAACAAAATCCCTCTCCAAATCCCTGCTGCAGGCTTGCTGACAAATCACATTTTAACGTACCACATGGGCATTGATATAAGAGCTGATTGGGTTTTTAAAGAATACAGCTGACATCACTGTCCTGTTTTGGTAAGCGGGCTTTGTGCTCTCTGGATAGCAGCTGCTTTTGAACTCTAATGCTTTATTGACACTGCTTGTGCATACACAATAAATGCCCTTAATCATTGGTTCCTCCTCACTGGAGTTTTCCAGATCACACACAAGATTGTATTTTCTTATAAGATTCTGTGCAATGGACACCAGAGGAAAAAATACACAGAATTATACAGTGAACCCCCCTTTCTCTGTGTTGGAAATAGTTAAACTGTGTAGAAAATAGCAGATTAACTATTTCCAGTGTAGAACACAGACTAAAAAGTTTCGGCATTAGTATGATTAGAAAATTTAGAACAGCAACAAGTTTGCAGTTTTTCTGCTAGTATAACCTAAGGTTGGCCACCCTGCTTTTCTCACCCATTTAAGGGGACTCATAGCAGCTGACAAAGCTTTTCTGTTCTTCTCCCCACAACAAAACACCCTGTTAGGTAGGTGGGGCTGTGGGAGCTCAAAAGAGAGCTGTGACTAGCCCAAGGTCACCCACCTGGCTTCATGGGGGAAGGCGGAATTGAACCTGGTATTCCCAGATAAGAGTCCGGCTCCCTAACCACTAGACCAGTGGTTCTCAATCTGGGGGTCGGGACCCCTTTGGGGGTCGAACTACCCTTTCAGAGGGGTCGCGACAAGTCTCCCATCACCCTTCCCTCCCATTTCCGAGCTGCTCTACCCCCGTGGTTGGGGTCTCCACAGCATGAAGAACTCCATTGAGGGGTCGCTGCATTAGGAAGGTTGAGAACCGCTGCACTAGACCAAACAAGGAAGCATTCATGTCTGATAATGTGCATGGGAATATACTAGGGAAAACAAAGTAGACATGAACTGGTTTTCAGTTTCCTCTCAAAAGATGGCCTCATATCTATGTACAATCAGGTAAGAATTTTACTAGCTTTGAAACAATGGCTTTGTACCAACCAATAGGCTCCAGTCACTTACCAGTGTCCTCAGAGATTCAGTCTCTGCTTGCAGGCTTTGTATTTTGCAAGCTGTTTCATGAAACTCGACCCTCAGAGACTCTACCAGTTCCTCCTCTTTGGTTTGCACAGCAGGTGCCGATTCTGTGGGCTGTTGATATGCAATAGTGACAAACAGAAACACCCCTTCTCATACTTTGCCTTGATTTTACATATGAGAAGTTCAGTCAAATGTAAAAGAATATTGTGGAGGTTTCAGACCGTACCTTTCCCGTCCTTCAGTAGCAGTTGCTGACCAGAAAAAAATGAAAGGAAATGATCTCATGGAGCAACTAGGATAACATTGTTTTTAATCTGGCTTCCATGTAATAGGCAGTCCTGGTTGCTGAAGCTTAAGGACCCAGGGACAAGAGGGACAAAGCCATGGTTCAGCCAAAAGCCCTACTGAGAACAGCATCTGGTATGCAGTAGGGTTTTGCCCAAATATTCGTAGGGGTTCAAAATCTGATCGAATGTGCCAAATTCGACATTTGAACTCAAACAGAATGTCCTGAAATTCGAATGTAAACATCTGAATCGAATTTTGAACTTTGGATCTATTTGTTCGAATTATCCAGACATTTGTATGTGTACAGGTTTGTACATGATGCATAGTTGAAGATCCACATCCGTACATATGGAACAGTACAGGATGAAAGCAGGTTGCATATGGGATAACTACAGGATGCCTACGGATGTGGGGAAGATGCGTACACGCACATACGAATGTTGTCGAAATTTGTATGTTTAGATTCGAATAGAAAATCTGAACAAATAGATTCAAATTTGGTAAATACGAATCGAATCTTGTTAAATTCAAATTTTAAAGATTTTAATTGAATCAGATTTCCAGGTATTCAATTAAATTCGATTAGAATGTCAAAATTTCTAGGATGCAGTGGATGGTGTCCAGTCAGGGCAGGTGAAAGTGGAGCTTCTATCAGCCCTATTTTCTGCCACCCACTTACACCACAGTCCAGATGCTGCTTCATGGAAAGATCCACCATCTTTGTTACAATTTTTATCTTTTTACTGTATAACTTATCCAATTTAAAGTTCACATTTCATGCTTTTGGCAAGGATACTGCACATACTGGGCCCAGCATTGCATCACTAGCATAAATGAGGCCTACTATCGTTCTGTCATAGCTGGATATCCAAAATGAATGGCTTTGTGGGATTCAGATCTTCCTGGAAAGATTTCTTTATGCAAAATTTCCTGTCAAAAAACTTGCAGTAGGAAATGTTAGAAATGTAAGTAACATTTTCAGTAGCAACTGTTGGGATGAATACAGTCTGAATCTCCTTGATTTCACTGGGGTCCGTTTCCAATAAGTGCATACAGCAAATGAGTAGAACCCATGTTTATGTTAACTGTACCACAGCTCCCATTATCCCCAACTCTTACCTATTTTGCCTGGGGTTGATGGGAGTTTGAAGGGCCACTGTTAGATTGGATTGCATCCTTACCTGTTTCCCACTTACTTTGGCATGGAGCAAGGCACCTGTCTCCATACGATTCTTTTCAATATCTTTCTCCCAGTGGATTCGTATTTTCTCCAATATGTCATCTAGTCCTGTCCCGATGGGAGTTTCTAGTTCCTCAGATGTGGATACTGCAAGCTGTTTATAAAGCATCTTGACATCCTAAAAATCATCCACATTAAAAAGGGGGGAAAAAAGCAACCTCCATCAAAAGGTGGGGCACATTTTTATTAAATTATTTCGCACCTCTCATGGACTGGATGTGCGTTAATAGATGAAGAAAATTTCTAGATCCATCAGCGAGACTTCTTTTAATCCAAATAGGGATTCTCCACGTTTTGGGACCTTTAGTCTGCAGAAATGGGAGATCCCTTGGAAACTGTCGGGACAGTTCGAACCCAAGCCAACTTCAAGCCTGCCTAAATCCTGTGTCAGAATGGGGCCTATATCGGATTGCAGCCTTACTGTAAAGTTCTTTTTGATATCAATGAGACTTCTGGTTATGCACTCCCCCCCCCACTTTTTATTATAACATTCCAAAACAGAGGTGTGCCTGTACATTTTACATCTTTTTACAACCCCAGATTTTGTAGGCTGCTTTGACGTAAATACTGAATTTAGCAGCTCACTGGGTAACCAGAGGCAACCAGGCATCTCATGCAATGGAGTTAGCAGGCTAGGAGAGTAGGGAGGAATATTTTCACGATTCCTCTGCCCATCTGCTTTATGTTCATGAGAGGGATAACAAAAACAAAGGCCTTTCCCCCCTCTATCAAGAACAAAAATAGAAAAAGCTGGTACAAGAGGGCATAGATGATAGATTGCTGGAAGGAGGGGAGGACAGAAGTCACCTGGATGTTTAATAGTCCGTTGCTGGACACAGAGGAACAACCTTCTGCTTGCCTATTGCCAGTGCAGGAATTAGACAAAGAGAACAATCCAGAAACTATAGGGTGGCACTGAAGCATGCAGGTGGCCTTGCTTTTGTCTGTTCAGATCAGTTGCCTTAGTATAGTGTACTGATAACTGATCAGAACAAATGAAGGTAGAGTGTACTATCACTTCAAAGCTTGGTTCTTAGTCTGCTATCCATGTCAGATAGAAGCACAGGGCCTTTCCACACAAGAGGTCTCTCTTCTACATGCTGGTGCGGTAAAAGAGAGGCCATCCCTGTCCCCCACTGGCACTCTCCATCCTCATTGGATGAAGTGAAAACTGGACCAAATGGTCCAAAATGGCTGCCTAGTCTGGGATACTGGAAGACCCCCACCAGTGGACTAGGGGCTGCTGAACAGGATCACAGAAACATGTGGATGTAGTACACACCTCCATGTTCTGGTTTAGCAGGGGACCCATTTTCGTGACACATGAAAGTGTGTGGGGTCCAAACCCTTAGGGCTGATAATGAATCTTGCATGAGCTTTTGAGCCAGCACAGAAGCTGTCCTGGAACAGCCATCCAAATATGGATGGCCTTGTCCTGGAACAACTGTATTGCTCTAACTGGTAGACTGCTTCAGTTGATCTGGTCACTGGTGTGGTCCATGCCAGGTACCGATAAGTGCAGTAATGCCAAAGACTTAGAAATACTGATACCTATACCCCTATCCTCATATCTACCTGCATATCTGTGGTACCTGATCTTGCTGCCAAGGCTGATTATAGTATAAATTACTTACTAGAAATGGACAGAAGCTAGTTTGCATATATAAAGCCTGCATCTCTCTGCAGAGTTTATAGGGTTATTAGGTTCTCCAAAGCAGTGCGCAGAGGCCATGATTAACTGTGCATGGGCAATTTTAATGCTGTGCTATGTTGTCTTTGTAGAAAGCAGAGGCTTCATAACCTTTGACTTCCCCGTGCTTTCTGATTTTTGACTATCAAGCTATGTGAACGTGCAGCCTAGTGGATGCTGAAACTCCATTGCTGTGCACAGAAAAAAATACAAGACTGTGTTGTCTATTAAAATAATTGTGTTAAACATCTTGCTTGACATATGTGTAATGCCCAATACTTATGTACACAGTTGTGCACTGATGCTTTAACCACAAGGTTCAGTGCTAACTATCATTAGCTTTCACAAAAGCCAGTCCCTTCTCTGATTAGACAATTGTGCCAGTGCTGTGCCAAAAGAAGAATGAATGAATCAGAATGTTGTTTCTGATCTTTGAGATACCTCTTCATGGTTTCTTGCCAGTAAGGCTAATTCTTCTTTCATGCTTTCAATCTGACTCTCTAGGTCCACCTTAGTCAGATTAGCATCATCAATCACTTTATAGAGAGAGTTGATTTCATCTTCCACTGCCTTTCGGAATGGTTGCTCATTTTCATACCTGTGAAAGAAACGGACAATTGATGAGATGTAATATCATAGTTGTCCTCTGAGATATATTTTTTATCACCTACTGGAATCACAGTTCTGTTACCCTATTGGAACAATCTCCCTCCTTGGATCTGCCCTCTCTGCCTTTGCCCCAGAGTTACCTGTCTTTAACATCTTCTGCACAGGCTTGAATGTTCTCTGTCTGCAGCATAAGTCGGGCATTTTCCAGCACTGCATCTCCGACCTAGAACATTTCAAGCAAGGAGATATAAAATACAACTACAATTTGAATCTGGAAATTGGATTCTTAATAAATTCTGACAGTGGGTTTTGATGCTTTTTGGCAGCTGGTGTTATGCTCAATATGTTCCATGTTGCTGGGAAGCTGGAGACTGCTTTAAAGCACTCCCTTGTGGCAGTGTGGAGAAAACCACTGGATGCTAATAGTGATTTACTGTACAAAAATGACTTGCCGCATGGCACTGGTTGCCAGAGGAAATAAATTTTAAAACAGCTGCTATGCAGCTTCTGGTTCCACTTCACCAGCCTTATAAGTTTGCCTGCTGCATAGTATAATTTGAGTTGTACTAGTATAGCAAGAGCAGCCATGAGAATTTTTTCTAATCCCTGCATTATCATTTAAAAATTATTTTATTAAATTATAGACATTTCTGCCCATTCACTGTTCCGAATGGCTTGCCAGGGTTTAAGATAATCAACAGGTGTATATTAAAAAGAATCCAGCAATTAGCATACACAGCAATAAGCATCCAGGTAAAAGCAGCAAGGACAGAGACCTTGCCTCATCAGTGCTTGCATTAAAAATATTTTTTAAAAAACTCCTGTTTAATTATTTTGTAAAATCTTTTTAATCAAATAATATTTGAAACCACTGAATTTATAGTCCTATTCCTGAAAAGCCCTGGATTTTTATCCTTCAGGACTTCTGATGCACGTTTATAGAAGGCAATGGCAGGATTTGAAAGTATCTGTCTTCACTATATTTTCACATTTTTGCAAATAGAGATAAAACTTAGCACCTGTTTGGATCTACAAGG
The DNA here is from genome assembly GCA_023333525.1 of Aspidoscelis tigris stejnegeri. Lineage (NCBI taxonomy): Eukaryota > Metazoa > Chordata > Lepidosauria > Squamata > Teiidae > Aspidoscelis > Aspidoscelis tigris. Next base: position 23,330,817 of record JALMGA010000008.1, read on the forward strand.
TGAAATGGTTCCGTGTGCTTCCTGGTGAGGCACACTGCTTGAATAATCCCAGAACTCATAAGGTCTGCCCTGATCCTAACTAGCTATGGACAACTTAAATGTCCACAGCTTGACCAGGAGCAGCTAGGGAACTCCCAGTCAGCAGTGTTCACACCCTCTTCCAGGTGTACTGCTACACGTAGATGTGGTGATGGGGCTGCAGCTGCACAGTTGGGCATCATGTCCTGATCACCATGGCAACATCTGGGCATCCTCTAAATGTTGCTGCAGCTGTTGCCATGGTGATCTGGCCTGCCTGGCCATGCACACTTCAAGTGCTGGTGGTCCAGTTTGGGACTTCACTAGTCCTTGAAGTGGAGATGACTCCCTTACATGATTTTCCTTACATGATACTGCTAATTGTCCATCCATCCATCCATCCATCCATCCATCCATCCATCCATCCATCCATCCATCCATCCATCCATCCATCCATTCACTGTCTGAAGGCCCACATTCTAAAGACAGCAAGGTTGATCTCTTGAATTATGAAAGCTGGGTTCAAAAAGATGCATGGAATGTAATAATAAATAAACACCAAGCTTACCAGCCAACAGCTTTTCTTTGCCCTTCTGGGCCACCAAAAAGCCCAGCTTATTCAATGGTAACTATGTCCTGGATATCTCCTCTCTGGTTTGCTGGAAGAACTATATCAGTCTAGTGGTTAGGGAGCCGGTCTGTTATCTGGGAATACTGGGTTTGATTCCGCCCTCCCCCATGAAGCCAGCTGGGTGACCTTGGGCTAGGCACAGCTCTCTTCTGAGCTCTCACAGCCCCACCCACCTCACAGGGTGTTCTGTTGTGGGGAGAAGAATAGAAAAGCTTTGTCAGCCGCTTTGAGTCCCCTTAAATGGGTGAGAAAAGCGGGATGAAAAGCCAACTCTTCTTCTATATTGTCACATTGTTGAAGAAGGGCCCAAGAACTGTTGCACCCATATAGGGGACCTATCTGAGGCATTCCTTTCTAGTTCTTTTCTTTCTAGGTACAGCTGGAGTTACCACCTGGAGATGTCCACATTTTATTGTGCTAAATTCAATCATTTTGTAGACATGGAAGCTGTTATGGTGGAGTGGGGCTTGGCAGTTATCATGCTCATTAAGAAAGAGGTGGGAAGCTTCATGATAGCCAAAATCTTCATTGTCACTAGCAGCTTTGAAAGAGAAAGATTGGAGTTTGGTTCCTCAAAGGGTCACAGGTCCCTCACACACCCATCTATCCTGCCTGAAACGCCCTGAATATAATCTCTACCACTCAGCCTGAGAGACATGGAACAGTGCATTGTAGGAACAATGTATTTTACATTTGAGAACTTTGCTTTGAAAGCTGCAGGGCCATCTTCTGTCCATTTCTCTTTTCTGGGCACCCTGCCAAGGACAGAAGACAAATGAGGGGAGAGACAAAGAGATGAGACAGGGAAGAAGGGAGAGGGAGGATTTGTAGAGATGTTTATTGTGGTTATGGACCAACCTGCATACATTCCAAGCATTCCAAATACAAAAAAGTATGGAATAAAATCAGTAAGCATTTAAGATTTAGATCAGCGTGTGCCAGTATGGTACCTGCAGGCGCAATGGGTCTGGCTGGATGCAAAGCTTCTGAGATGCCCCTTTCCCTTCTTGGGAGGAAAATAACAATGGGGCAGATACTGCAAATATATCTACACTCCCCCAAGAGTAGCAGCCCAGTTCTAAGAGACCCATAGGGATCCCTTCTTAGAAGGGCTGTGGTGATCCCTTCACTTTAAAGTCCAAATGGAGAGTGGAAAGTCCACAAACGGATAGAAATGAAGAGGTGCGAGCATTGTGACCAGAAGATGGACTGATGTAGGTTTAAAGTGAAGATGTGACCGTGGCCTTAAAAGCGAAGTTGCAAGGAAGATGGTCCTGCATTGTGCAGAAAAGTTCTCTATTTTGAACATCCAGTAGGGGACATTTTTTAAATGGAAGGTGCCCTGTTCTCCAGAGCCTGTTTTTAATCAGTAGCCTACAGAAAGATGAGGGGTGTGAAGGTGCAGGGAAAAAAAAAAAACCTCAGGGCTTGCCCCCATGCACTCCGTTTACTTCGGGTTGGATTTGGGATATTCCTAATACAGAGTCTAGTTCGAATTGACCCATCCCCATGTGATTGACAAACGGCGCTAAACCCCTGAATCGTGAAACCACATCTTTTTCTCTCAATCCCCTTTCTCTTGATAGGAGCGAGGGCAGGGAAATCCCACCCAGTGTCCCTTCCCCGATCGCAACTGCTGGGCATTAAACAGTGATAAAACAGAAAGAGCCTCTTCTCTCTGTGATCTGATTCCCAGGCAAACATAAAAGAACTGATTGTCCCAGTAAGATGCAGTGAGGAGGGGGTCATTGGGCCCTTGCTGTCCCACAAGCCTCTTCCTGCAACCCTTATTCTACCCCTGCTCCCTGATTGCCAGCAAGCAGCTTCTGAAGTGAGAGGCAGTTTAGCAGAGAAGCGTTTCTCTGGAAAAGTGCCTCTAAACATTGTAGCGGCTTTGGTTAACTTTTCCCACACCTGCTCCCCAACAAGCAGCTTCTGAAGTTTGCCAGCTAAAAAGCTAACCAAAGCCACTACAATGTTAAGAGGCACTTTACCAGAGGAGCGCTTTTCTTCTTCTCTGCTAAACTGCCTCTAACTTCAGAAGCTGCTTGCCGGCAATCGGGGAGTGGGGGGTGGAATAAGGGTTGGAGGAAGAGGCTCGTGGGACAACAAGGGCCAGATGACCCCCCTCATCGCTGCATCTTTACTTGTCAGAGGGTGCATCCCCAAGCAATTTAAAGTGTGCTAAAAATCTTCTTTTGCCTCTGAGTGCCCCCATGCCAGAGTTTTTAATGAGCTTCCAGCGCTACAAAAGTAGGAAAACCCGTGACAAAATACCTGCCCTTTAAAGAAGAGTTTCATCGCTCTTTTTGGAAGTCGCGGGTTTTCCTCGCAGCATTTACCTTGGGGGCGCTCCGTGGCAAAAGGGGCAGGGATTGCTGCCTGCCAGAAAGCCAGTCAGAAAGCATTACTTTCCCTCCTTCCCTAAAGCACAGAACTTCAAAGAGCCAGAATTGCAAAGATTTGCAACATTGTTATCAGGCGTGAAGTCTTATCAGGTGTGAAGTGGATGGATTGCAACATTGTTATGAAGTGGGCGTACTTAAAGTCACCGCTGCTCTACCGGGTGGATTTAGACAGTGATTGAAAGTCCTAAGAGGGAATGAGCAAACCATCGCCCGGCGGATGGCTGCAGCCCGTGCGACAAACCTTTTCGGGGGATGGAGATCTGGGAGACAAACAGAACTGATGGCTATTTTCCCTTTGAACAAGAGAGGGGCAGGGAAAGAAAACACGCTTCCTTGGGGACAGAAGGTGCGTTTTAAACATGCGTTTTCTGAGCCTCATGCAGACACTTATTCCGGAAGTGCATGGCACTTTTAAAGTCCGCTTGAATAGAGTGACAGTAGAGGGAGATGAGAGAGGCAAATAAGTCTTTTGGGGATGCACCCAGACTGGGGCAATCAGTTCTTTTACGTTGCTTGATCTTTAAAAATGTCCAGCAGTTGTGATCCCCAATGCGCAGGACAGGAATGGCGAGCACAGGACGTAAAACCCACCTGCTAATGACATGAGCGTCAATCTCCTCCCCTAATAACTTGGGAGCGTCCCCAAGCCTCCAAAATAATCCGGGCTTGCCTCCCAAACCTCAGCGAGAACAGTTTGCAAGGCGAGTCTATTTACCACAGATTTGGGCAATTTGTTCCTCATGTAGCCCGGTTTGGGGGCTTTGCATGGGGATGCTCTGAATCGAATTCCGATTTGATTCGGAGTATAGAGTGCATGGGGACGCCCCCTCAGACAAACCAGAAAAAGAAAAACATTTTTAGCATCTCCCCCGTTCCCTCAGTAAAAGTGGAACAACAGCAAAATATTATTTGTGGCTTTGCTCTGGATTGAAAAAAGGAATGGTTAAAAAAAAAAGTTTTTAGATATATTTACATGAAAAGAGGTGTTTGGCACTTTACTTCCTAAACACAATGTCTATGTAACATTGAAGAATTTTTGTGCAAATCTCTACAGAGTCATTGCAATTCCTATGGTCTCAGGAAGGGCCATGCAAGTGCAAGCTGTATTATCTGTCCCAGGAGGTCACTTCCTTGTTCACAGAAGCAAAAAGATTCTGTGTCACTTTTTTAGTGAGCTTCAGCTTCCTATTGTTGATTTTTGCTCTCAAAGTTGGTTGGCTGTTCCCTGAAGCACAGCAAGCTTCAAAGGAATGACAAGGGAGGAAACACCAGAAGCATCATTATCAATTTATTTCTGTAGATCTTAGCAGCAAGACATTCAATGACCATTTGCAGAAAGGCTCATGAGAAAATATCGAACAAATAAAGGATTTGAAGTCAGAAGGAATCTTATTCTTTCTGGACCTGTGAGCCCAAAGCCTGCAGAAGCACAGAACAGTGCAAAGCAGCAGAAAGCACACATAATACTTCTTTATAGACTTTATTTCAGTAAAGGAGTCTTAATATATACAGAAAGGTCCTAGGGGGAAGGTTTAAACTTGCTTTCTTATGGCTTCAGTCTTTCCAGATTTCACATTTCTAGTGGGAATATGGTGGAAGGAATTAGCAAAAGGAAGTTGGAAAGTTCCCAAGCACTATTAGAATCCAGAGAGTAGTCTAGAGCAGTCCAGAAGTCACCCAGGCTGCCTCCAGATGTCGCTGGAGTAACTGCTTATTGCCTAGACAACTAGGCAACAGCACAGGGCAAATGCCTACTTCCACACTGGTATGGTGAGCACAGCTGGGTATTATTGACAGCACCACAAATTCGGCCAAACGTATGCGCAAGGAGCCATTTTATTCAATAACGATTATATTCCCAAGCTTCCAGACAGGTTAATTTTTGTACTGTTCCAGGAAAACCTCCATCGAGAGTGAACATAACATAAGAGAAGCCCCACAGCCCATCCAGTCCAGCATCCTGTCGCACACAGTGGCCCACCAAATGGGTTTTGAGAGGGGCATGAGAGGGAGGGAAAGAGTTTTCCAGAATATGATAAAGAGGGATTTCACTCCTATATAGCAGGAATAAGTTGGAGTTGCTGCAGACAGATGTGGCAATTCCAACGTAGCCACAAAAAATTTGCACTTTTTAACAGCTGTCTCGATGCAGTCCTAATCACAGGCCAAGTCCCATCTGGCATTCACAAAGAGCACCAGGGCAAGTAGAGGGACTTCAATCCCTTTTTGGTGGTAAAATATCTGCAGAAAGAAGATTCAGCTTGAAGAGCTCTTATGATGCAGCATAACTGAATATTTTCTGCCAGTTTTTAACATTAGAAAATACTTCTTTACTGTATGATTAGTTCAGTAGTATATTGGGTTCTCTGGTGATGTGGTGGCCTCTCCTACCCCAGTTAAGTTTTAGTAGAGACTGGGGATGAATCTATGAAGATGGTTTGGTTGTGATTCTTGCATGAAGCAAGGAGTTGAACATGATGGCCTAAATAAATGGTGCATCCCAACTCTATAAATCACAAATTTACTGACACTAATGATGTATCTTCTCTTTTAGAACTATAAATTCTGAACTTAAATTCAGAACTTTAAGTTTGGTTCCAACTGGATCCCTGCTCACATGGGCAAAAAATGCTATATTCTACCTTCCCTGTGCCATGGTTGCAAATCATGGGCTTATTGCTGTTTACTTGGCTAAGCCAAAGAAGGTACCTTCAGAAAGAAAGTTCTAGTCAGGTACTGACCTTTCCTTGTACAGAAGCAATCCCAACAGCCTTCATCCTTGAACTGGAAAGCAGCAGTATTTTACCAACATTTATTATTTTGAGATTATACGACCATGCAAAAATAATCCTAAAATAATCTATGCTTTTCACTACCATAGATCAGTAGCACTGCCTGAAAACTACAAAAACACAAACGTATGCTAGAAACACATATTTCTTCTCTTATGTATTCCTTCTGTAGACAGAGTTGGAATATATTAATTTTGGTCAGGTTGGGACCATATTTGGGCTCTTCCACTCAATTCCTGTTTTCATAGACATCTGGCTCAAATCACCAGCTTTTCTGGTGGTGGTGGTGTGGGGGGAGAATTTAAGATTGCTAGAAGTGAAGATATGGAGGAAGGAAGGACAGCAGCTTGGAAAGTGGGAAGAAGAAGAAAAAACAAGCTACAGATAAGAGCTAATCAGGGATAAAGCAGTATCACTAGCAGCAATATTGCTTATAAAATGGCTTCAGAAGTCAGCCTGAGGTAGAATCCAGTATAGTTATCCAGTTTCCTGGCCTCTTTGTTTTTCTTTTTTAAGAAAATGCATCACTAAAAAAGAAAGGAGGAAAAAATAGTCTGTTGACCTGGACCACATTGGGATACGCTCATTCAAAATTTCCCAAAATATGGTACCTCTGGTGGTACATGTGATGACTTTAAGTAGTATACAGATCATTTAAAAAATAAATAAATTTAAGTTAAAAGAAAGGCTACAGTCATACCAATGCTGTGTTCCCACCTTGTTAAAACACTTTTAAAATGCGCATTCTGGCTGATCCCACCTCAGTGGGATTCAGGTGCACAAGGTATAAAAATCTTTAGTTCACTATCTGCACTGTGGATCCATGTTTCTGTGTTAACAGTAACATCAAATTCTATTGACTTTATGATTTCTTTTCAGTTCAGCTCATGTAGAGGGATGGCATCTGCTGTTTATTTATTTAATCTATTTCTAGATTAAGTATTTATATCCGGCCCTTCATTCAAAGTTTCAGGGACAGTCATAACAGCAAAAATACTCAGTATAAAAAAATGAACAAAATAAATAAAACAATACAACTATAATTAAAATTACAGCCCTCACAGCCTAGCAGAACAAAATTAGGAGTGAACTATCCACCAAAGGCCTGGGTAAAGAAGTACATTTTAACCAGGCACCAAATGCCATGTAATGTTGGTACCAGGCCTATTTCCATTGGCAGGCTATTCCAAAGCCCGGGGGGGGGGGAACCACAGAAAAGCCCCCCTCATGTGCTGCTTCCCCTGAGCCACTGAGGGTAGTGGAACTACAAGAAGAACTTCTTGAGATCATTGTGATTACTTGGTCCTGTGTGGGAGATGGCATTTGATACTGTCTTTGAGGCACTCTCTAAAATTTGGAAGATGAAGGAGATCAAGGCATAGGATTGATGAATTTGCGTCACTGTAGAACAATAAAGATCTAGAACAGTGATTAGAGTCTGGTCAATACAGTCTAAAATATAAGAGATTCAGGAAGATCCTCAGCTTAGATCCAGTAATACTATGAGATATGTGATCTGCAATATTCTGGTACAGATTCGTATGGGATTACTATGACTGTACCCAGATAATGTTTTCCAGCCAACTTCTGGCTGCCTGGGTGCAGGACCACTTTTTGTTAATCCAGAACTTTCCTGTTTGAAGGAGTCACCAGGGGAGAGGGCTTTTGGATGCTCTCCTTGATGGCTGTTTACCAGGAATATTGGCAACATAAAGTGAATGCAGTCTGACTTCTGTTTTCAAGATGTGCACAAACTAAAATTCATTGGTTTGGTTTGAATCAGACTGAAACCTGTTGAGTTTAGTTCAGCCTAAGACCAGAGGCCTATTCGCACTCAGGCCACTAGTCAATAAGTAGTGGACGCCTGGGGAAGAGCATAGGCACATCAACTAGGCTGCTACAGCCTATAAATATGCCTTCCCTCCCCAGAAGCTCACTAATGGTTGATTAGGCGTGGAGCACCATTTCATTCTCAACACCTTTACCGTTTACCTAAAGCTTACCTGATGTGTCTGGCTGTGTGACCTTTTGCTCTGCATCTGATTCTCTGCATTTGGTGGGTGGGAAACGTGGCATCCATGCAGGCGTGGTGGCATTGCTGGTGTTGATCAATCACTCATCTATGCTGTGATCGATCATTCACCCATGCCCAGGTGTGGTGATCAGTCGGAGAATCGTGATCAAACACTCCCTTCTTGCAATGGTGTCTGAGTGGCCAATTGCTGCACTGTGGAGGCGGAACTTCCAGCTCCCAATACATTGGTGTGGGCTGGTAAACGGGAGGACCATTTGCATTTCAGGCTGGTAATGGATGCTTTGGGGAAGCTTTCTTCCCGGCAGATGCAATGGTCCACCTGTACCCGAAGTTTACTGTCCTTAGTTCACGGCAGCCTAATCACCTAAGTGCAGAAAGGCGTCAGGTCGAACAAGCTCAAACTGGCTCTGCATTGAGCCTCTTAAAACAGTTTGTGCACTATTTTATTGTTTTAAAAAAGAAGGAGAAAACCCCCAATAAAATACATTGAAGAAACCCTATTTAAAGAGCCAGATGGAGTTGAGTCAAACTGGTTCAAATCAAATTGGTTTGAACACAAACTGAATTTGCATGTCTCTGTTCAGGGTCTGTTTCTCTTTGCAGGGATGATTTGGGGAATAGGATCAAATTAAAGCTAAATCAGTTTGATGGATCTCCTCTTGCCCCACTGTACCAACTCCTTTGTGGACCAGCAGCCCTGAATGGGGATAGCCTATAAATCAGGAAAATGTGTTACCTGATTAATTTGTGAAAATTAAGGATGTTTATCAATATTAAATGGGCAGTTCAGCTTTTAATGAACAGCCCCTGAATGAACAATCTTCGGATCGCTTGTATGCTGCAATGGGTTCCACAGGAGAAGAAAAACAGAAATAAAATAAAATGAACAATTATATCTTACCATTTTTAGATACTTTCCTTGCTTCATCTGCTGTTTCATTTGCAAAGCACAAATATTTCTTTCAAAAGATGTTATTTAAAAGGCAAAGCTCTCCACAGCATAGTGTCTCCATATGGAGATGAAATGCAACCAATGTTTTGATGTAAACAAAAAATGTATCCATATGGCACCACCGATTCAATATTGCTTTAAGCAAGGCCGTGTCTTCACGGCAACCTTATTTCGCTTTCCCTAAACTGAGATAACAGAACCGGATGCAGACGCGAATTTGCCTGTTCCCATTACTTTCAGCTTAATCGCGTTCAATCCGGATTCTGAGGACGTATATGACTCAAGGGGGACCCCAGTGGCTACCTTTTAAAAGCCGCTTTTCAGGGCTGCCCTGTCCTCTTCCTCCTGGCATGAATGTACCACCCATAACAGACCCCTTCACGGAGCCTAGCTAGGTGGCTGTCTTGCCTGCGATTCTTTGCCCTCCTCTCCCCATTTCCCAGGGCACATAGCAGTAGCAGCAGCAACTCAAACCCCCTTCACAGCCACAGCCTTTAAAACAGAAACTCCAGGGCTTTCCTTTCCCCTTTTTAAAGGTCAGAACTTTCAAAGAGCTAGAATTGTGCAAAATTGCAACATTGTTATTAAGGTGTGAAGAGGCTACATCGCTACAGTGTAGCTTTAAGGACTGGATTTTTATAGTGGCTGTTTTGAGGGTGGATTTTTTCAATGAAATTACTATCTTTGGAAGCAAGTTATTGAGGGAGGGAAACCCTAAACATGGATTCTCATCCCTTAACACGGTAGGGTCCCCACAGTAAAAAATGTAAAACATTTCAAGCACAGGATCCGGAGTGAGACCTGTTGAAATCAGGATTGAGATTCACCACACTTTGGGGTGGTTTAAGACGGAGAAAGTGTGTTAAGCCAAACTGCCGTGCGGACTCCGAGGACTGAAAACGTTTTGAATCTGAGATAAGGTTGCCGTGAAGACACGGCCCAAGTAATTCTTAATTTCTGGACTTAATACTGAATGGGTTGCTTTGTTTTGTGTTTTAAAAGAAAACTTTTAAGAGTGCACTCCCTTAAATACTTTTCTACCGTGCTCAAAGCATATGTACTGCTTTCCTTCCCTATGGAGTTAACCTCAGAACTATGTTTTACTACAAATAAGTTGCACTGTATGTTACAGATCTCCTAACTTCTAAGTGGCTTCAGGGGTTGCTGGAAGTCTTAGCTGTGGCTAATCTCTGCCCTTTGAATAAGAGTGCCTCCAGACAAAAATAAAAAATGTGAAGCTTACCTTTTCTCTGGAGTAAAAAAAGCTTCACAGGGAGAACAGATTGTCTCCATGTTCTTTCAAATCCTCCAAAGCTGCAGGCAGGGCTTTTCAGCCCTGCTTCTACCTCTCTGAGAGGCCTACTCTTTTTGGTGAGGGTGAACTCATGAGATCTTGCCCAAACAACCTGGAAAATTAAAAGGGAGGGAAAGCTGCCCAGCTGATGCTGAGTTAAGTGTTTTTTTTTTTTTTTTTGCTGCACAGCATTAGGCTTTGTTTTGGAGGGACTGCGGAGTTTTCTAAAACCTGTATGACCACTAAATAGCTGCTCTGCAGCCCCTGCAAAGTACAGTATATTCTGGCGTATAAGACTTCTTTTTAACCCAGGAAAATCTTCTCAAAATTCGGGGGTCGTCTTATACGCCGTGTGTCGTCTTCTTATACGGCAAGTATATCCCAAACTCTATATTTTAACTGGAAAAGTTGGGGGTTGTCTTATATGCTCAGTCGTCTTATATGCCGGAATATAAGGGTATATGTCCTATCTGGATATACCTTAAGGGTGTTTTCCTTAATGGGTCCTTAATGGGTCCTTTATGGGTACTCAGTGCTAAGTGGAAAAACACCCTAAGTCACAATGAAAAATGGAGCACCGTTATTTCCTTTAGGAGGTGGGGAATGTATTAGAAGTAAAGATTTAAGCCTGCTGGTGTTGATTAACTTCACTCTTTTCTTTTTAGGATTCCACCCTTAGAGAGGTCCCAAATTTTTTTTTTTTTTGTACATAGAACATACTGTCAATCAGTTCAGTCAGCGCAACTGTTAAAAATAACTGGTGGAAACTAGGACTGTCTCTAGACACATGATGAAACCTGTGGTCCTCTCAGCACTGTAATGGGAATTCTGGCATTCCCAGTATGGTGTCACTTTAACAAACTGTAAATCCAGTTTATTGCTGTTATGGGAAATCCAGCAAATACAGTGTGTTACCCGTAATCGTTCTACTTAACTAGCTTTCTGGTAAACAGATGGCACCATAGGAGCGGTCGGGGCTACCAGAAGCCAGCAGAGTACAAGGGAAGCAACAAAAGGAAGGGGGTGGGCAGGTCCTTAGCTGGCTTCCAGTAGCCCCAATTGATCTGACTAGAAAGGCTGTTTGCCAGATGTTGAGGTAAGCAGAGAGTCTGCTGCTGGTTGCACGCTGCTTCTCTATAATAACCTGAGATGGTCCTATAAAAAAAGGCAGGATACTTGTAGAAAACTGACTGCAAACCAGACACATCCGGAAGCTTTCTAGTCCTCTCTCAATAATAATCACACAGCGATTGGCATTCACAAATGTATTGGATGTGTTTGCTCATGTCTGTCTGTCTGTCTTTCTGTCTGTCATCATCATCATCATCTTCTATGGCAGTGATGGTGAACCTTTTGAGCTCAGTGTGTCAAAATTCGCAAAAAAACCTACCTTAACTCGGGTGCTGTGTCACATCTAGAAATATCCATAATTTTGTGATATTTGTAGCTCTAGTAAGAAAGTTATATTTTTGATATATGTATTTTATTAAAATCAAAAACAAATAATTCTTTACGTTAGTGACTTTTGTTGCTGAATTTTGTTTGCTAAATCTTCAATTGAAAGTTGGTATTTCGTACACTTCAAGAACAAGCAAGCACTACACGCCCAGGTGCCGGGATGACCATGTGTATCACCCAAAAGGGCTTGGCGTGTCACCTGTGACACACGTGTCATAGGTTGGCCATCACTGTTCTATGGGGTTATATACAGAGACTGTCCCAAAAGAAAGGGGTGGAAAGAAGGAGGGAAGGAAAACAACAGTATCTCAACAGTATTTGAAATTATAAATACATGCACACACACACACACACACACAAACACACATCTGTCCCTTTGAACTCAATAATGGCTATATAGATTATCTGCTATTGTGTACAATGTCCCAGGCCTCCCCTTGAACTTCTGAACAGGGCAGGAATTCACATTTTCCCAGGCAGGCCCAATGTTCTTGCTAATAAAATCTTCCGAAGAAAGTTTGTCAGTGTTCGACCCCTGAAGGTATTTTAGTTGTTGTTGTTTTTGAAAAAAACTTTTTAATTACTATTATTTGAATATCATTTTAGCTTTTCTTAGTAAACGGCCCTGAAAGTGGGGTTTAGGGTGGCATATAAATAAAATAAAGAAATTAAAAAGTAAAGAAACCATCTTTGAGAGTTGAGAAATGAAGAAATGTTGGCACATATGTGAACTAATGGGCCTCCCTGGTTTCCCTAGAACTGGGTTACAGTATCACACCAGATTTTCCTTTGCCCATTTGCCCCTTGAAGGGGAAAAAAAAAAAGATTTGATGTGGGCTTGGGCTTGATTTTCATAGTGCATGATGTTCACCGTAAGTCATTTTTAGACAAAAGAAGCGAATATCAGATTTTGCAAAAGCTCAGTCTGAACCTGGAAGTTCTGCTTAGACTCTATAAAAAGCCGCTGTGTGCAGAGATTACATTGTCACAGCTTATTTTTCAAACAGTAAACTTGGCTTTTAGAAAATATTATGAATGAATGGGAAAACAAGTTAACTTCTGTCTGCTTCTCCCCATTACAAATAGGATCAAGCCAGTAATGAGATAATGCTGGGTGGATAAACTTGTTCCATTTTGGCGGCATTTCTTTTAAGCGTAGCAGAAGTGAGCAGAAATAGCCTAGTATGATCAGACCAAACTTAGGAAAGCCAGCAATTTCCCCTCCTTGCATGTTAACCTTCTCAGGCGGTTTGCATATATAACATGGATTTTTTTTACAGCACAATGTGAAATGATAAAGTGCTAATTATCAAGTGGATTAAAGCCAAAATGTGCTACGCAGGCTGGAGGCACATTAGCGAGACACTGCATTTTATCATTGGCATCAGAAACTTCATTTTTGCTAATCATTCATTAGCTTTTGCCTTCACTGCCAAAAGAGCTCATACTCACTTGGTGGTAGATGGCTTCCCAGCTCTCTCTCAGGGCTTCCCAGTTATGGGTGCTGGAAGACTTCTTGTTCAGGTAAACTCGGATGCGATCCTCAAGCTCTTGGTTGACCTGCTCTAAAGCTTTCACCTTTTCAATGTAGTCCAAGAGGCACCCATCGAGGTTCTCATAGGTTAGACCCCGTCCCCTTTCCAGCCCTTGAGGGAGTGGTATGGTTGAACAAGTGCTACGGAGGCCTTGTAAGAAGACACTGCTAATACCCAAAGCTCTGCGGGAAACCCGAGTGCCCAGACTGCTCACACCTCCTGTGGGTATGATGCCAACATAAACACCCGATGGCCTCAACAGGCCTCCTCCCCCACCAATACTAACCCTACGGCTGGTGGCCCCTGAGCTTTCTGCTGTGGAAGCCGAGGGCTGCTGCCCCAAAAAAGCCCCACGCCTTGTTAAGGGCATGGTGCACCTCAGAATGCCTGCACTAAAAGGCTCGCCTTTCCCTTCTGTGCCCGTTGTCTGCTGCTGCACACCCTGGCTGAGATGTGCAGACCAAAGCAGGATTTGGGAGGAGGGTCATTATCTGTCCTCTGGCCCAGGAGCTTCTGGGACATTTCTCATTGTCTTTGGCTGCCTCCCACAGACGCGTTTGCTGGAATGATTGTTTGGGTCTTTTCACTTGGTCAGCAATCTATTTCATAAGGAATCTGTCTGTTGCAAGAGCAGCACATGAAAGGGACAATGAAATCCAGTGCCATAAAGAGGGTGGGATGGAAGGGAAGAACTTCTTATACTTACATATTTAAACACCAGCTTTTTCCGGGTTTCTGGTTGCAGGATTTAAAAATACCTCTTCCAGAAGGAGGAGAACTTTTTAAATGTGTAGACTTGATTATCCGTATCTATGTTAATCAAATCACCAGAGAATCCTGATCCTTCACCTGGTGAGGCTCATTTTGAGAAAGAAGAGGGGAAGCAAGATGTAAACTTGGATTGAGAGAAGCGCAAACATTACCATGGCAGACTGAGTCGCATTATTTGAGTGATGTATCTGCTCTCAAAGGCAAACCCTTTTCTCTCTAGACTTGTACATAAATATGAATTCACTGAACAGGTCTGGGCACAGTTTGGGGGCTCGGCACGCATTGCTTTGCAAGCTGAACCTGTGCATGGGGATAGTCCTGGGCTATTTAGGGAGGGGATTGGTCCATGGAAGGTGGGGTTTCATGTCTTGTGCTTGCCCTTCCTGCCCTGTGCATTGGAGATCGCAACCACTGAGATTTTTTGGGAGTAAATGGTGTTAAAGCCGAAACAATGAGGGAGTTGAATGGCTTTTGCTATCCCACAAGACTCTTTTATACAAGTATTCCATTTTATACAAGTATTTATACAAGTATTGATTTTCTCTGTTTTAAGCTTGGCAGGTGTTCTCATGGTTCCCAGGTGGAGTGGAGGTGCGCAAAACTGCACAACTGCTCAACTGCCATCAAACCTCATAGCGGCTTTGGTTTTTTAAAATTATTTTTTTCCCTTCAGTCCTGGCTTCTCTGTGCCACTAAGGGTGTGTGTGTGTGTGCAGCATTTGCAGCAGGCGGCACAGGTGTGGGGTGACGTCAATCTGGCTTCCAATGAGGAGAGAGGAGGCGGGAAGGACATAGCACTCTTCCCCCATGCCAGGGTTTGGCACAGTATGCATGGAAACGGCTTTCTCCACACCCCCGCATTACTGGGAATGGCATGGGGACGGGCAACATTCGATCTCGGTCCCCGCACCCAGTCCAGTGCGTGCCCGATCAGACTGAAACGGTGGAATCCAGGGTTCAAAAATTATATGTAATAGGTCTCAGTAATATATATAGGTCTCAGACCAACTGTGGGTTCAAATTCTAACTCAGGCATGCTCCCTAGATGATTTTTAGGCCTGTCGACACCTTTCAGTTTTATCTGTCTGCCATAAGCTCCTCAAAGAATGAAAACTGTGTGTTCAGTTTGCCACTGAAGTGAGAAAAAGACATTCCCTGAGACATTCCCTGAAGTGAGAAAAAGACATTCCCAATAAGATTTAACTGTCTGCCTTTTTGATACCTGAAGTAAATGAGAGATGTTGGATCCATCAGGAAGGCTAGCATGACATTTCAGTGAAGGCTCTGCCCTCAGAGCGAAGGTCACAGAGCTGATTGGCTCATCAGCACATATGACAAAATGTGAATTTTTCCCTGCCTTGTCAGTCGATCCCTTAATGCTCAGATAGCGCTTTGTCAGCAGGCAGCTTATTCCCAATACAATGTGTTGGGGAAGAGGAAGAGCTGTCTTTTTGTTCCACAGCTCAACCCCCCAGAATGCTAGCCTGTATGCTAATATAGCAAAGACTCCTAGGCTGGCTCAGCCATGTTAAATAGGCTTGTGGGCGCGTGGGCGCATTTGTGTGTAAACAAATCTGACTTGGTTACAATACAGACAGGATACAAATCAAGAGCTTCTTTTTTGCTTAGAAATTGCTTTTATTTTATAAAGCTGAAGTCTGGCCTGTAAAGTTTTTAACTACACTTATAAAAAAGAGGTTGTTGATAATTGTTGCAAGGAGGACGGATCTCAAAATGTGTCGCATAATTCAAGAGTACACAAAGGTTATATTTATAATATATATATATTTATATATTTATATATATTTATAATTTGAAGACCACAAAGATGGGGCTGCCAGCACGAGAGCAGAGATCATATTTCAGACACTTGCTCATGCCCTACAAATAGTGTTTCTTGACAGAAGGGATTAACAAGGACCATGCCAGTATCTCTGTAATCCCCATTTGCTGGCGAACGTGGCTCAGATAGGTGGTCCTAGGAAGAGGTGAGGAAAGGATGAGAAAGAAAAGAAAGATATTAGTTTGAGCAATGCTGCTACATTCGACACATAGAATCGTCACATTCAACACTGTAGGGGTGTGCACAAATGCAATTTTCGACTTTCAGTTTGTTTCGATTCAAATATTCGAATATCCAAATTCGTACGAATAGAGAAAAAGCAAATTTATTAAAATTTGAACTGATTCGAATACATTTGTATCTATTCGTACAAATATTCAATATGAATTTGATGATACAAATGTCGACAACAGCTGTATGCATCTGTACGCATCCTGTTTTTATCCCATACCCATTCAATTTTCATCCCATACATATCATTATGGATGCGAATGTATATGAATAAGATCCATACAGATACATATGTATTGCATACGTATCTGTACATATAGGAATGCCTGAATAATTCGAACAAATGATTCAAAATATTTGCATTTGTTCGAATATTAAAAAATGAATGTTTGGACATTCCATTCGAATCCAAATGTCGAAATTCAGCTAAATTTGATTAAATAACGAATATTTTGAATATTCTTGCACATCCCTACAATACAGTGTTTGTGAAGTTACTCAATATAACACAGGCTGTGAAGCTGTATGGTTATGCAGTTGAGTAGAGACGTGCATGAATATTTTGTAACATTCATTATTTGTCCAAATTTGTCCGAATTTGTACATTTGCAAACAAGTAGAATGTTATGACATTTGTACATTAATATTCACATGAATATGAATGTTTGGATATTCATATTAATAGCTGAGACATTCGTTGAACTGGGGAGGTGGGAAAGCGGCTGCCAGCCACATCTGCAGTGGATCCAGATTGCATTTGGAATGGATCAAGAGCTGATTAAAAGTGGATTCAGGTTGGATCTGATGCTTTCAGATCGCTGATATGTTACGGGATATGTATCAGATACGTATTTGTTCATATTGGATATATATTCATATGGGATATGCATCAGGGATTTGTATGAATTTTTATGAATACATTTGTATCAAATAGAATCCCACTGGATTCGAAGGGGATCTATTTGAATGAATATACAGATTTTCTAATCTCTGATTTGTTACGAATCAAATGTCAAAAAACCCCTTTGTACACATCCCTACAGTTGAGATCTTTGTTTTGTTACAAAATATTTACAATATATGCATTGTAACAACAAACATATGGAGTGAAACCTTGCAGATATGAATACAAATATGCTTAGTATTAACAGAAGCAGCTGTGACAACAGTATGCTGTGGCCATATTTAATCAACTATACCATTCATCACCTATATCATCTATCCCAGCCTGATCCCAAGGTGTGGCACAAACTAAAGTTAACCTGTGCCAAGAGCTAGTAATGTATTGTCTAGCTATCCCTCTGAATATTTGCTAGTAGTGTGTCACCTAGCTACCCCTCAGAACATTGATTAGTAGCATATCACCTGGCTATCCTGCTGAACATTAGCTAGTAGTAGGGATGGGCATGAATATTCATAACATTTGAAATTTGGCCGAATTTGGACACTTGAACTCGAGTCGAATGTTATGATATTCATATACTAATATGCAAACAAATACGAATGCTTCTGGACATTCATATGAATAATTCAGACATTTGTTAACCTGGGGAAACATATCAGATATGTATCTATTTGTATCAGATATGTATCTGTTTGTATCACATACGTATCTATGCATATCTGTTTGTATCAGATACGTATCTCTCCATATCAGATATGTGTCTATACATATCTGTTCATATCAGATACATATCTATTTGTATCAGATACGTATCAGATATGTATTGAATGTTCGTACAAAAACGTATGGATAGTTTTGTATTGAATAGAATTTTACCACATTTGAATGCGACTGATTCGTATAAATACGGATTTTCAAACATTCAATTTGTTTTGAATCGAATGCCAGAAAAATATTCATGCACAACCCTAGCTAATAGCATCTTGTCTGGTTACCTTGCCAAATATTTGGTAGTAGTGTATCACCTGCTGAATATTTTTCAAGAGGTAGTATAGTAGTGTATTGCCTGTCTACCCCACTGAATATTCACCCTGACTCCAGACACACCACCAACACTAAGCCACTGGGATGTCTGAGGATGGGGTCTCCTCATACAGTGAGCCATTTATATGCCACTGAGATTTATACCTAGATTTCTACTTTTCAGCATGTATATGCGGATATTTTCTTTGCCGTTTGTTGTACGTATGAGACAGTAAACTCTCAATGTGATGTATTTCAGTTATCAAGATATGTTTCTGAAAATAAACTTGAGGAAATCGGATCTAGCAATACTGAAAGGTTTGGTCGTATTCCACAAACAACTTGAAAATCATTTTGAGAAATAGGTCTGGAGGTTTTTCTTAAGTATTGCATTAAAAAAATAAAATTAAAGCTCCAACCTACAACTTCATAGATAAAAATAAACCACTATGTTTATGTACAGAATTTAGTACAGAAATTATGTATGAATTTAGTACAGAAACCAGCAATGTTGCACTGTGATTTCATTTGCAAATTTTATTCTGCTTGGTTTGGTCATTTCTCAAATTAAGGGAAAAGAGTTAAACTTTATAGTTTGGTTCAGACTACAACATTTCAAATCTGTTCAGAGTGAATTAATATAGAAAAACAAAGCTGAGAAAAACTGACCAATTTCTAATGTAATGTTTTTATATCAGTTTAATATATGTGTTTATAAACAATAACAGTACACAAATTGAAAGGGAGGTATAATAAAAATTAATGCTATGAAAAAATACCATTTAAATAAACCATTTGAAGGTGGAAGTAATGGTGTGTCCAGACAGTGAGGAGAAATTTCAGGATTTTGTTTAGATTCCGCAAAAGTGGGTTAATGCAGTATTCCTAAATCATTTCAAACTTTATTTTAACTGTAAATAGTTAACACGGCTTCATTTCAGACTTGAATCAGTTAATCAGGAGATCTTCTTTCATCCATCCTACTGCTGTTGGCTCTGATCTGTGCCCAAACCAAAGAAAACAGAGTACTGTAAATCTTAGGTTTGCTTTAGCTGAAATGAAGAATTAGCTGGCCACATTTGTATATTCTCCTAGGTACTCTCTTGCTCATGTTGCTTTTTTAGGGTGTTTTGTGAATAAGGTAGTTCCTTTGTATTAATGAAGGGTATAATTTGCTGGAGAAAACTTTTCTTATACTAACTGATGTGGTGATGGAAACTATTGCAATGTCCAGTTTGCTCTGCTATGTTATTATGGAGTTCTCAGAAACATTTTGACAGTTTAATGTTTCAACAGTAGGTTGTGGGTTTTTAAAAAAAATACTTCTACTTCTCTAGAGACCCCAGTGCAAAAGCTCCCATACAGAAGATAGGATGTATGAAGCATGCAGGACCATTCTTCAACGTCGATAGCTGTGGAACACTAAACAGTGTCCTACAGCTATACCAGGAGCATAGTTGGAGCACTGTCACACTCCTAGTACAGCCCCAAACACACCCTTCATGCTACCTCTGTACAAAGGATGTGGGGTGGGGTGGGGTGGCATGGCTGCAACTGCATGTTGTGCTTCCCATTCCCATAGCAACAGCCTGCTGTGCATGGCCATTACTACAGGAAGGTGATCACTCGCAGGTAGAAGCTACCGCACTTCCATGGCACTTAGAGCTTCCCGGCACTTGACTAAGGCTGTGTCCAGGCTTGTTTATACTGTACAGCAGAATGCACAGTCGCCATGGGGCGTCACACACAATGATCAATGCATTGTCGTGGTGTCGCATTATCCGATCGATACTGCACACTTACCTTAATGCTAATTTAATAACACTCACTGCGCAGTATAAAGGAGATTTGAGTTTTCCTGCTAGTTTGGGCAGAATGGCGAGAGGAGATGAACGAGAGGCAGGAGGGCAGCTCAAGTCTGATTGGCTGCTTCAGCCCGCGTGACCGTACACACCGACTCAGCTCTCACAGCTTCCGATGGAAGCTACAGAGCTTCCTTTCAAGTTGGGACGGCCAGTTGTTGCTTGACAGCGTTTTACTTTAACTGCGGATTTATTCCACAAGTCTGGAGTCAGCCTAGGTGCACTGACACCGGGCTGTTGCCTCCACCCATGATCTTCCTTCCCTGAGAAGTGAGGTGTGAAAACGCCCACCTAGATCATTATTGAGGGGGTCTAATAGCACCTTAAAGACTAACAGAGAGCTTTCTTAGACTAAGCCTACATCTGATGCACCAATAACTGTGTGCTGGTATCAGAAGAAACTTGTAGGTGGCTTCAGGTCAAGAAGCCAAGGAGACATGTAAACTGCAAAGAGATAAATATTTGCCAAGTGTCTTATAAACACGGGCATCTTCTCTACGGAGAGGAACTCTAGGTTCCTGTCTCCATCTTGTCTCTCCTCTGTCTATATTCTCAGAAACCAAGTTCCAGAAGGAAGTACACAGTACCACCATGCCATCACACTCCAGCTTTGATGAGACTGTAGGGAGGGCGTCATGTGTCCTGTAGTTTACTCCTCCCTTTCCCCTCCCAATCTCCCATTTCTTTTGAACTGTGTCTGTTAGAAAATAAAATTTAGTGCAATGATCTATGTTTTCTATAGTTTGTATAGAGAGCCTTTATAAGCTTAAGAGCAAGATAAAAATGCAATACAGTACAGTAAATAGCTAATCCTTATCGGACTGTCATTTATTTATTTAAGATGTGTTCTTTCTGCATCTATGACTGTGTCTCCGTGGCACATGGAAGACACCCTGGAGATGCACTGAAGTTACTGCTTCTTCACAATACCCCATTGGCAAAGGGGCATGAGGTGCCTTGGAGAGACTTCAATGTAGGGATGTGCACAGATATTTGAAAATCTGAAAATTGAATTTGACAAAAATTGACATTTGAATTCAAATCGGATTTTTGAAAATCTAAATTTCTGAATTTGATCAAATTTCAGATTTTTGGAAATCTGATATGGATTTTCGAATAATTCGACTGAATAGATCCGTTTATAGCGCATCCGAATAGTGGGTCTATTTGCACGTATAACACGGGATGACAATGGGATGCAAACAGGACAAAACGGGATGCACACAAATTTGAAAATAGGATATGAATGTTCCTGACATTCATATCACTCTATTTGAATTGGATTTTCGAAAAAACAGATTTGGATAATCTGGATTCGAATTGGATTTTCAAAAATTCAGATTTTTGAATTTTGAATCAAATAAAAATATTTGAATATTCGAATTGACTTGAATTTGAATGCAAAAAATTTATTCGTGCACATCCCTATTTGAATGCCCCGGTAAGGTGCAAAAGGCTTAGTACACGCTTTGTTGTCTTGAACCTCTCACTGCAGTGAAATGCACCATGTTCACATGTAGGCCTGCTGTTGCACAGGCCCCTCCATATGCATGCATGGTGATCTGAACAATGCTTCCTTGGCAATGGTGGAGAATTATTGTGCAACTATGAGAATTATAGTTCCACAATGTTTGGCTTGCTGCATGGTATCCGCTCTTGATACAGGAACTATGATGACTCACATGCCTTACAGAATTGCAAATAATGGAAAATCCTGACATTTGTGGCATCTTCCGTTACAATAGCCATGAGAACTGGAATCTGCAAGCAACCACCAAATGGAGGAGGAGTGGATGGAATTCACATGATGGCTATGATGTATAAATCTCTTTTGCCTTTTTTTTTTTAACCTTACCTCTGATGTCTCAAGGGACTGTATTTCTCTTGGCAATTCTACGGCATGCCTGTTGAAATAGTCCATAGTGATAGCATTGTTCCAATAGCTCAGGTTGTTTTCTGGGTTGGATGTCTTCTTCTTCCTCCGCATGCAGCAGACAGTGAGGAGGACAGCTGTTAATACAAACATTTTTGAGAATTTCCTCAAAGAGTTATCTCATAATTGGTGGCTGTGGCTGTCCAAGTCATTTGAAGCTCTTTGTTCTGCTCCATTTTCACCTCCCACCCTTTTCCACTCCAAAATCTGCTTTAATTTAGGATTTTTTTTTCTCTTTCAGGAATGAGATAAACAGTGGATCTCTGTGATGGCTTAGTTTTGGAAAGGGTAAAAAGTAAGAGTGATGCATTAGAACCAGGTAAGAAAGAGGCGTGGCTCACCCGACAGCAAGGGGAGGGGTGAGTTAGGGGGTACACAGCCAATAGGAAGACGCAATTGAAGGGGAGCTACATATAAAAGGCTGCGACCATGGGCAGAAAATGTTCTAGTTCTTGTTTTCAGAGTTGGGTTTGCATGTGTGTGAATGTCCAGCACCCGGGGGAGGGGTGGAGTCAAGTCTAGATCTGGGTTCTTAGGCCTGTAGGTACAGACAGGGAGAGTCCTGATTAGTAACAGCTTAGATAAGCAGTGAAAGTGTTATGTTCATGAAGTGTAAAGCAATAAAGAACTGTTCAGTTGATTTTAAAGGAACTCAGCCTCAAGTACTGATTCTATGCATCGGAGAGGGAGCTCTGGAGAAAAGGGATGCTATCTCTTTAAGTCTAGTGAAAGTTTTTTGGAAGCAGTGCTGCGACGGGCGGCAGGAAGCGTTTCCTGGCCGTTTGTCTCTAAAAGGGAGATGGGGAAAGTGACGAAGGCTGAAGCTGAGGGTTGGTTGCAGGCATGGAGAAGCAGCTCTGAGGCTTAAAAGAAATACAAACAGTTTAAGGGTTGAAGGTGCCAGGTTAGGGAGGATCAATCCTTGACAGAGGCGGGCGTTACACTCTCCAAATGTTAATAGATTACAGCCCCTTTTATCATTGACTATGCTGGTAGGGACTGATGGGAACTGGAATCTTGTTTTCATGTGCCCAATTTCCTATTAATCCATTTATATTTGCACTATACCTTGTGCAAATATACAACAATCAGAGCATATTTTCCTATCTTGAACTAAGTATCTTGCATATTTTGCAGCTGTAGGTGTTAGTGATAATACTGACCCTTTCAGTTTGTGTTGCAGATTGTCTTTTCATCCCCATGCCTTACATATGTGCACAATGACCCACCATTTGCTTCTGGGCATGCTCAAGCAGAAGACGAGGACAAAACCCTCACCTGCTCTTGACTCCATGCAGATGGCTTTTAGAGGCATCCTGCTTTTCTCTCCAATCTGATGAAGTACCTAGACATCCATTCTAGTAGGCATGGATACACCTGTTCTCCATGAATTTGTCCAACCTCTTTTCAAAGCCATCAAGACCAGTGGCCATCACCATCTCCAGAAACCAAGGACTCATTGGGTGAAAAGATGGGGGTTGGGGAGGCTTGTGAGCCAAAAAGTAGCAGGTGTGTATGTGTGTCCTTTCCCTTGAAACCCAGACACCTCAGAAAGAAGCTGTGTAGATGCAACCTAAGTTATGCAAGTCATTGGTTTCTGTGGAAAATTTTGTGTGTAGGGGAGGGTGTTTTTCCACTGTCACTAGAAGTACCCATTAATGGGTACAAAAATGCCATTAAGTACCCATTAATGGGTACAAAAATGCCATTAAGTACCCATTAATGGGTACAAAAATGCCATTAAGTACCCATTGATGGGTACAAAAATGCCATTACGTACCCATTAATGGGTACTTAATGGGTACTTCTAGTGACAGTGGAAAAACACCCTTAATCTACCAACACAAGTCAGTAGCACTTCAAATGGAGTCACAGTTTGCAAACTGTAAAAGCGAAAAGCAAAACTGATGTTACACTGGGGATGACTCCCTACTGGGAAGTTTTTATGGGGCACTTCAAGCTATGCCTGTTGGGGGTTATATCTCCCCAGAGAAACAAATAATGGCGGCAGCCATATTTTGGGAGAATGAGTTCCTTGCACTTTTCTGTTAGATCTCACTTGCTCCAAAGTAGGCAGAAGGTGCCATAGGGAGCCCAGGGTTGTCCGTCCTGGGCCTCTTTAAGTGCTCTGTTTTTTGTGAACTGAAGTTGTACAAAAACCTATGATCAAATGATTACAATGCAAAGATACTGATATTTTCCTAGTAACCTGCAGGTGGCAGCAGTCTCCATAATACTAAGTGCAATCTCCTGGTAAATGTGCAGTAGAACTAAAGAACTAGCTTCTGCCTTGTCCTATGTAGCTGTCCATATTCAGAAAATTTTCTGTTTCCAGTACAAACGCATACATATCTGATACATATCCTGTAACTTATCTGCTCTGAAAGCGTCAAAGCTGCCCTGAATCCACTTTGAATCCGCTCTCAAACCATGTCGGATTCTCTCTGGATCCGTTGTAGATGTGACCGGCACAGCCACTTTCCCACCTCCCCATTTCATAAATGTTCCGAGGCTTCATACAAATGTTCAAAAGCATTCATATTTGTACGAAAGTCAATGTATGAATGTTGTAACATTTGATTCATATATGGATGTCCGAATTTGTATGAATTTGTACGAATATCGAATGCTACGAATATTTGTGTACATCCCTAATATCTACTGTATCATTTGGCAGGAACTAAAAGCTGTAACAAAATTTCTCTAGGAAATTTTCAAGAAACCAATCCATTCTCCAATGGTTGGAGACTGAGAGGGTTGCAAACAGTCTGCCTATCACAGAGTGAGTTATTTATGTCATATTATTATGATGACAAGTGACTCCTTCACAAGGGCACTGTACCATATTGAGTATGAAAGATTCATACTTTTCAGCCTCAGAGACAACGGAAGAAGAATGCATGGAGTAAGCTGGTCCAATGAAAGATTATCCTGTGATTATAATCATTATGGGAAAGAAGGCTACAACTTGGGAGTACATGAGCTTTTTACAGAGCAGTTATTGACATGAGAAACACAATTCCACAGCAACATCCAGCAGGAAAAAAAATGGGGCAGAGGCTACAAAGAGCTTTAAAAGGGTGAGCAGTCCAGTGGTTATATGATGCTTTATTATATTTGGTCTGGTCCATACAGTGGTATCTTTTGTGTCACTATCACCTGAAGTGATATGGGCTGGTTCTGGACCAGTAAGCGGTGTCCACAAGATGGTTTCCGGGCTATGGTGAACCAGAAGTGGTGAGGCAGTGGGGGAGGGCTGGTGTGCAGATAGACAGAGCATATTTGATAGCACTGGGATGTGTTTGGATCTGAGGTGCATGGATTAGGGTGATCAAAGAAATCAAGGGTGTCATGCCAATCAGTGTACTTTCAGTCCACAACTTCAGGCCATCTCCAGTAAAAATACTGACAACCTGCTGTCTTCACAGCAAGATTGATAGACAGCCCTGATATCAAGTTGGGACACTGCCTGCCTTTTGTCCTAAAATACTGATTTATCAGTAGGGTGGGATTTTTCACATTTCCTTTAGCATGCCAGCATGCATCACATGCCTATGCATCTGGTGGGGCTCCTTCAGCACTACACTAAAATTAAATTGTCATATGTGTGTGTGTAGGTGTGTGTGGTGCAATCCCCCAAAGAAAAGGGTATCCAGAATATCCATGCTTTATTCCAGAATATCCAAATATAGTGGAATAAGTAAGTTATATCTGGATGCACCATAAGAATCTCACATGCCTCAAATAAGTACATTGGCCACATTTGCAGGCCAGGTCTTGGAAGCATGATAGTCCTGTATTTCCTCTTGCCCCCAGTTGTACAGCACAACACTGTGACCTAGGAAGAAAAAGAAGAAGGCCTCGTCCCCATGGCTCTTTGGTATGGTTCTGAGTGTGGGATCGGCACGGTCTGTCCCCATGGGTTTTGGATTTGGTCCATGAAAAGCATGCCAACCCCTCCCAAACCATGCCAGAAGGGTGCCAAATTTGAAAAAACAAGTTTTGGGGGACCAGTACGCATTGCTCAGTGAGCCAGGAACGCACATGGGAACACTAGCGGGCTAACAGGGCAGAGATTAGCATTCACGTCATTGGGAGGTGTGGTGCACTTGCTGTCCCTGTCCTGTCCATTGAAGATCACAGCTGCTGACTTTTTAAAATGCCGATCGCAAAGGCAGGCTGGAGAACGGCTCGGTTTTTAAATTTTCTGCCATTTCCACGGAGGTAATTCCAACCCCATTTCATGAGTGTCAAGGCAGGCTGCATAATGGCTTGATTTCTGTTCCATTTGCAACCCCTGTTTCCCCGATCTGCAAGGTGATCATAAATAAGGGCTTGATTTTCAGTTTACGGCCGTTCTTGTGGTCCCCGGTGGAGCGGAGGTACACACAACTGATCAAGTGCCTACTGCCGCTAAACCTCATGGCAGCTTTCGGCATTTAAATTTTTGTTAAACTTATTTTTCTAAATGAAGCTTTATTTTAATTTGTTTCTGTTCCTCCCACCCCAGTCCTGGCTGTCTGTGCCACTAAGGGAGGGGGGGATGCGGCACAGGGGTGGCCTGACGACAGTCTGGCTGCCAGTGAGAAGAGAGGGGGCAGAGAGGAGGTGATGCTACTCTGCCGTACCAGGGTTTGGCACAGTTCTCATGGGGATGTCACCATCCGTGCCCAACCTGTACCTGGCCCATGTTGCCGGGAATCTCATGGGGATGCCTGATATGCATTCCCGGTCCTGTGCCTGGCCCATGCGTGCCCAAACAGCACCCAAAGTGTGCCAGATGGCCAGCACGGGGACACAGCCAAAGAGCTGGCTTTTCTGCCCCACTTTTCTCATCCATTTGAGGGGATTCAAAGCAGCTGGCAAACCTTCTGTTCTTCTCCCCACAAAAGACACCCTGTGAGGTAGGTGGGGCTGTGAGAGCTCAGAAGAGAGCTGTGACTAGCCCAAGGTCACCCAGCTGGCATCATGTAGGAGGCTGGAATCAAACCCAGTATTTCCAGATAAGATTCCCACTCCTTAACCACTAGACCAAACTGGCTCACACCACTAGACTAAACCAGGTGCATTGTCTCCCTGCTGTTCCAACTGCCAAAGATATTGGTGGTGCATAAAGAAGCCCCATCTGCTTTTTATAGGGAGCTGAAGAGTGTACTAATCAGCTTGGTAGGAGACAATTGAAACTGTAGCACTCCCAAGTATTTCCACAACCAAATCCTTTAATCTTCCCTGATGGGCTAGCACTGGCTTCAATTAACTCCAGTGAAGTCATATTAATCAGTAGAAGAGAAAATTAATTATATGTGACAGTATTTGTACGACCACTGGGAGAAAGTAACCCTTCTATTGCTCTTTCCCCCTCTTATTAGCCTCTGTTTAACAGAAGCTAGTCATTTGCCCAGGTATCTTTTCAGACGTGGGGTGTCTGCCCCCTCCGTCCACCTCTGATCTTTTATCTAAACAGAAATCCTGCTCACAGTGTGGAGGGTTTTCACAATGTTTAGCTGATTGCACAAAGATCCCCCCTGAAGATCTTTCTGCTCAGTGTGCAAAAGGTCTGAGGTAGCAGCCGATAAGGACTGCAATCCTAGATCTGGAGTTGGCTTCCATGGCTTTGTTTCTACCTCCAGATATTGGAGGTCTTAAGGGCCATAATGAACATAGAATGTAAATGGCAGTCATGAAGCACCAGAGGGAGTATGCTGACTACCTGGGTATGGTGGGTAGTGGGTGGTTCCCAAGTAGTTGGGTGCCATCCATATTGCATTATAAGAACATAAGAGGAGCCCTGCTGGATCAGGCCACAGCCCATCTAGTCCAGCATCCTGTCAGGCACAGTGTCACCCATAAATTTGTCTAAGCCTTCCTTAAAGCCATCTAGGCTGGTTGCTGTTACCACCTCTTCTGGCAACAGATTCCAGAGACCAATGACCCTCTAAGTTAAAAAGTACTTGCCTGATCCGACTCTCCTTTGCCTCATCCCCTTGCCTGATCAGCTTCATAGAATGCCCCCTGGTTCTAGTGTTGTATGATAGAGAAAATAAATTTTTACTCTGTTATGCTCTGTCTCCATGAGGCAAAGTGTATTTTTGGAGCTGGCTCTGAAGCTTTTGTGAGCTTTGAGGGGGCACGTGATTGAGACCTGCTACAATCTGATCTGGATCATCAAGGTAAGTGCAGGAAATCCCTCAGTTTATGCAGCAAATGTGGAAAATGGCAGTACTTGCTCATCTTGCAAGTAACATATTTCCCATCAACTTTAGAAAACATTGTGGTTGTCAAGAACTGATGCTTGCTAGCAGCAGCATCAGTTGTTAAGATGGCGCCGCATAGGCAGACGTTCATTTGACATTTGCATACAGCACTGTTCACCAGCCAATCCAATCGTATCTTTGAATGACTGCAAGCATTGCTACCAAACAATAACTATTGCTGAACCAAAGTATTGCAGCTTGGCTTAGGATTCTCCAAGGGCTGAAGGATATCCTGTTCCAAGCATTATGTGTAATATAGGGGGACAATGACCACTCGCTTCTGTGACACTCCTTAAGTCACACATGTTCCCTGGGTGGTGCTAAAGAGCAGTCACTTTGAGGCTACCATCTAAAACCTGGAAGGTGTGGCCACTTTGACTAGGGTATCGACCTGCCCGTGTTTTAAGATCTGGAGGGGAGGCCCTTCTGGTGATCCCTCCACCTTCAGTAGTTAGGCGGGTGTGTACCCGGGAGAGGGCCTTCTCGGTAGTGGCCCCCACACTGTGGAATGGTCTCCCCCTTGAGGTGCGTCAGACCCCTTCTTTATTCCTATTCAGGAAGGTGGTGAAAACATTCCTCTTCACGCAGGCCTTTGGTTAAATGTTCCCCACACTTCCCCCACAGAAAATCACTGCTGTTTTTAACTATTCTTGTATTTTTAAAATTGCATTTTTAAATTTGTTTTGTTTTGATACTGTTTTTATACGTTTGTTTTTAAATGCTGTGAGCCGCCCAGAGACCCTCGGGTATGGGGCGGCATATAAAGGTAAATATAAAATAAAAATATAAAATAAATAAATAAATAAATATGCAATACTTACAGCATGAAGATATCGGTACGCTGATGGCCAAAATGATCCATGCTATGTCTACTTTGCTGAGACAAATGGTTGTTCTGTGTTGAGGTTTGTCCCCCTCTGTCACATGAGATATGTTCCCTGGAATGCCTGGCTTCCGGGTTCCTGCAGGAACTAGTCTGTTTAGGAAGTTTCCTGTTGCTGTTGAAGTGGATGTTGGCAGCCAGGTGGAGGGTTCTGTGGGGAGTGCGCTGCTTGCAAAGTTGTCATTATGTCCAGAGGGATGCAAGGTGGGTGGTGATCCACTTGGTTTCCCTGTGGTATGCAAGGTAGAAACACTGGTACCCATGCCACTTTGACTAGGGTAACCAAATCCTGTAGCTGATGTTGAAGTCCCAGGGCTGGCAAGAAAAGGTACCTGCCTCGTAATCTGGCTTGAGGTGACTGGAGAAGTAGTTTTGCTCGGAGTATCTCTTATGCCATACCTCAGAGGGTTTAAAGGCACTAACACTGTTTCAGGAGCAGATGAAGGACCAGTTGCGATGGTCGTAAGGTCAGTTTGGTGCGTAATCAGTTCTGGTGAGCTGCCCTTCTCTGCTTTGCTAAGGCCTTCCAAGGTATCACTAAAAGAAGCAACTGAGTTTGTTGGGTTTGTTAGCATTGTGCTGCTAGGACTGTGTTGGGTTGTAGGCCAAGGTTGAAAGGGATGGTGTGAAGACCAGTTTCGTCCTGTTGGAGGAGAATGTAGTCCTGTCTTTAGATAAGGCTCTGTAAATTCTGTTAAATTGCCATTGACAGTGGGAAACATATTCTCTTTGGGGACAGTCTTTTCGGAAAACAAAGCACTCTGTGTACTCAAGTGAAACTGTTCTTTGTTGCCAGCAGAAGGAAGAGAAAAGGTCTCTGCTGAGCCTGTGGAATGAAAGCTAGCAAGACTTGCGGTGGACAATGGTTTGTCTGTGGGAGGGCCTTTGTGTCCAGGAGTCACATTCATTGCTGAGATATTGTCTGTCAGGAGGCCCCAAGAAGATGCCAGGCTAGAAGATTGTACCTGAGCAGCAAACACGAGTTCTTCTGTCAGTGCCAAGATCAATAGAACACCTGAAAGAGAAACCAGAGTGAAAAAAGGCTTGCAAACTATGTCAAATGGCAATAGTAACATAGGCAAGAACCATAAGGGAGGAGTAGCATTCTTTCCTCGTAAAGTAAGAAGAGTAACATCCTTAAAGAGTAACATTCTCTTAAAGAGCTGCCCCTGGCTGGCAAGATCTCAGCCTAGCTTCAAGTTTGATGTCCAGGGCAACCTCTCCAATAGCACTATTGAGGCTAGGGATTCCCAGTATGCAAGAGAGATCACAGAATGAGCCATTTCTTTTGTTGTGAGGATACATGTAGGTCTTTCTGAGTAATGGGTTGCCTGGTGGCAAGCAGGGCAGAGAGCTCTTAATACCCCTTTCTCCTGCTCTACTGTTTAAGTGCTATAAGGGGAACTTATGTTGGTTTGGCAGAAGGATGTTCACTCCAAGTGGACGTTGCACTTGTTCTGTATACTGAATCTGCTATGGGGAAGCAGAGTTGAGCTGACCTTGCCCCCTTATGTAGAGCTCTCAGCACCATAAAGGCACTGTGTGAATGCTTTCACAGTCTCACTCTCTGCTCTCCAGCAGGAACATTTGCATTCTCTGTTGGGTGCAGAAGAGGTCCCTAGAGAATCTCAGGTTTGGCATATAAATTCAAGAGACAATCATGATTGCTGAAAAACATTTAAGTGCATAGAGAGCACTTGAGGGATTTTTATGCTACAGCCTTAACTGAGACCTATTCACACTGGTGAAGAGCATACACACTCTCATCAGGCTGCTACAGCCTAGAAGTGTCCCCACCCTCACTAGAGCTGTACTAATTGTGGGAGAGGTGTGGAGCATGAAATCATGCTCCACACTTATCCCAGTCTATACTCCAGGCTTACCACAAGCATTTGGTGGCATGACCATTCATTCTACATCCAGTTTGCTGTGTTTGGTGGGCCAGGAACATGGAACACGGCGTCCGTGCAGATGTGGTGGTGTTGCCGGTGCTGATCAATTGCACACCTATGCTGTGATCGATCACATACCCATGCTGTGATTGATCACACACCCATGCCCGGGAGTGGCAATCGATTGTAGAATCATGAGAGGGGCATTTGATCATGGGTTAGCGTGTGATGGAACATGCCCATCTTGCAATGGCGTCCGAGTGGCCAATCGTGTCAACGAGGAGGCGGAACTTCTGGCTCCGGATGCATTGGCGCAGGCTGGTAAATGGGAGGACACTTTGGGGAAGCTTTTCTCCTGGCAAATGTAATGGTCCTCCTGTCCCTGGAGTGTACCGGCCTTAGTGCATGATGCACTTCCAAGGTAATTGTGAAAAGGCCTCAGGTTTCAGTGCTAAAGATTGCTGTTTTTAGCATATGTGAAAGCTATAATTTATTTAATAGTATTATATTTCACGCTTTCTTCAAGCAGATCAAGGTAGATTAATTTTATCCCTACAAAAACCTGGCAGCTAGACTAAATTGAGAGAAAGTGATTGGTTCAAGGCCAACCAAGGAAGTTCATGAGAAAAAAGGTTTGAGCCTAGCCTTTCCTGAGCCAACTTCAACAAGCAAACTGCTTCAAGCACACTTACATAACCATGCAGGCTATACAAAGTACAGAATTTTGTGAATCTCCAAAGATTAATTTTCAGATTAGATGTTGCCAACTGGTGACCAACAAGCTAGATTCAGACCTAGAGCACTTTTATCCGGACCCTGGTAAGGCAAACTCATGGTTTCAGTGATACAAAACAACAACAACAACAACAACTATGGAATAGCCCACATATTATCATGACACTTGAACTGAACTGAATTTATTTGTATGGTCACAGACCAGACTTAAAACGTATAAGATGTACATAAAAATATTGAAAATCACAGTGGGCAAATAAAACCAAATATATCAAGTGAAAAACCAATTAAACAACGGAACAATGATTGTAAATATCAAAACAAATCTAAGGGGAAGGTACTGATTCTATTCATTCATGACACTTTTCTTTGAAGAAGAAGTGTTGGCTTTTCTACCTCGCTTTTAAAATGACTCAAAGCTGCTGACAAACCTTCTGTTCTTCTCCCCACAACACAACACCCTGTGAGGTAGGTGGGGCTGTGAGAGCTCAGAAGAGAGCTGTGACTAGACCGAGGTCACCCGGCTGGCTTCGTGGAGGAGAGTGGAATCAAACTCAGTATTCCCAGATAAGAGGTCTGGCTCCTTAACCACTAGACCACACTGGTCTTCGAGAGGTAGCAAGTGCAGAAGAAGATCCCAGGCATTCAAAATCTTTTGCCATGCCCAACAAAAAGGAATAAGAAGGTGCATTGGATGGCCTCACATGCAACTTTAAATGCAAGAAAGTTGAAGACAACCTCAGGTGAGATCCCACAGCAGTGGAACGCAGCATGGAAGTGGTGCACAACAAGATGGGGGAAAGCGCTACCATCTCCTTCCCATAAAAGCACTGCGATTGGTTTAGTGATATTTTTTGAACCGTCTTATTGTGATGTTGTTGTAACTTCCTGTGAGACCTTTCGATATGGAGATGGAGGAGGAGGAGAGTAGTAATAGTTGGCTTGTATACCCCTTTTCTTGCCCTTTTAAGGGGACAGAATGGCTGACAAAGCTTTCTATTCTTCTCCCCACACAACAGAGGCCCTGTGAGGTAGGTGAGGCTGTGAGAGCTCATAAGAGAGCTGTGACTAGCCCAAGGTCACCCAGCAGGCTTCACGGTGGAGTGCGGACTCAAACCATGAGACTGCCAGAAAAGAATCCAACACTCTAACCACAAGATAAATGAATAAGGGTGCATCCCCATGGTACTTTTTTGTGTCGCTATTGTCCCTCTACTGCAGTGGATCTAACAAATGCGTGTTCAATTCCGAATTAAGTGTCCCCATGGGGCTCAGCAAAACATGCATTTTAAATGCACTGACCGTACCCAAGGAAGCGTCTTTTGCTTACCCGCATCTTTTTCTCTCCTCTCCTCGCTGTTTCATTGGGTGCTCGGGCAATTCATTACGCTATGTACAAGTTCTCCAGCTGCCAAAAAGCCTCCCCTAGCCAGCAATCGTGTGATCGTGCACTCATTCACAAGTCCAAAAGAAAAGCTTACAAGTTCTCTGTTCATCTCCCCTGCTTGCGAAGGCAGTTTACAAGATCTCCGGCCCTGAAATGACTCCCCCAGCCAGCCATCTTGCTCATACACTTTCACTTGCGGGCGGGCGGAAGCAATTCATTACAGTATATCTTTGCTGTTTCTCTTTGTGATTGGAATGCCTGCCCACTGTTTTCCTATTGTGAATGCTGGCTGTGGATGAGAGGCAAAAAAAGAGAGAGAGCTTGCCACCTCAGAGAGAACCCCTGCCCCTTTTGCCACGGAGCGTCTCCATGCAAAATGTTGCTCTGAATACCCGCATCTTCCCGGAAAGTGCGCTGGTAGTCTTCTTTAAAGGGCACTTTTTTTGCTGTGCATTTTCCTAATTTGTGGCGCTGGAAGCCCGGATAAAAGCCGTGCATGCGCGTGCTCAGCGAAAAAAGAGGATTTTTAGCGGACTTTAAATTGCATGGGGATGAACCCTAAGTAAATAAACAAACATCCAGTGTATTTAATTAACTGGCCACCACCATTCCCTATGGATGCCAATTAATTGTTTTAGAGTAATATCCTTGTTGTAATGTGAAAACCTTTACTGCTAGAGAGCAGGGATGTTTTAGTGGATTTTGCACCTTGGAAGGAGGTCAGTTTCTTGTGCTGTGAAATGCACATTTGCACCACAGGCCAGTCTCTGTAGGATTAAGTGGTTCCTGAGAATCCCCAAGCCAGCTATGCTGACCCCTGTTTCAGATTATAGCATGCTAACAAATGAAGGAGTCAGAGGTGAATGCAGGACAAGGAATACCTTTAGTTAAAGCTCATCCAGATGGCTCAAGTAAATGAGAAGTGTCATGCATGACAGACAAAAGTAAACAGTGAATGAAACACAGGGTCAAGC
The DNA here is from genome assembly GCA_023333525.1 of Aspidoscelis tigris stejnegeri. NCBI lineage: Eukaryota > Metazoa > Chordata > Lepidosauria > Squamata > Teiidae > Aspidoscelis > Aspidoscelis tigris. The sequence continues at coordinate 23,364,632 of JALMGA010000008.1, forward strand.
CAGAGGGAAAATTCCATCACAGTGTGGCAATCAGTTAGCATCCGAGATGAAAGCAAAGGATATTTGCTTCTGGAATCGGATTGCAATGTCTAGGCCTCTTCAGCCTGGAAACGTGATGTTTAAGAGGGGACCCGACTGAAGTATATAAAATCATGCACCATATAGAAAAGGTGGTCTAGTGGTTAGGGAGCCGGACTATTATCTGGGAATACCGGGTTTGATTCTGCCCTCCCCCATGAAGCCAACTGGGTGACTTTGGGCTAGTCACAGGGTGTCTGTTGTAGGGAGAAGAACAGAAAGCTTTGTCAGCCAGTCTGAGTCCCCTTAAATGGGTGAGAAAAGCAGGATAGAAAAGCCAACTCTTCTTCTTCACTCTATGAAGTTGATAGGTAGGAGAGACAGATCAGATAATAGGAAGTACTTCTTCACCCAGAGGGTCATCGGTCTATAGAATTTGCTGCCAGAAGAGGTGGTAACAGCTAGCAGCCTATATGACTTTAAGGAAGGATTAGACAAATTTACGGATGACAGATGTATCAGTGGGGAAGCAGAATGCTCCTAAGGCCATATGCTGGGATTCAAGAGCAGGAGAAGGTTTGCCCTTGTCTCTGCTTGAGATGCTCATGGGCAATTGGTGCGCTACTGTGTGCGACAGGATGCTGCACTAGATGGGCTTTGGCCTGATCCAGCAGGGGTCCTCTTATGTTCTTATGATATTTACTGAGCTTCTTCCATCTGGAGGCATTCTGAGCAATATGGCATAAGTCTGAACCTTTCAGAATTTCATCTCTGTTTACTGTGAGTAATAAGAATTCAAAACAAACAGACACCTAATTAGGAAGCATTTACTTTGACTCCTAACAAGACCCAGCTTCATAGTATACGATTGCCACTGAGCAAGCTTCTAGCGAACGTCTGCAGAGCCATTTGGCATTACATACTGTACCAAGGTCCTTTTAGGACACATTTCTCTTCAGATCACTGGTTTAACACAATGCAGCAGATCCTCTACAGTTTTGAGGACTCAACAATGGCAGCTGTCCAACCCTGTCTCTCACAGCAGCTTTAAGCATGCGCTTCAGAGAATGTTCATCTCTTTCCTCTATTATTGAACGAGAAGGCCTGATAAGCAATGTGATTCAGGGGAAGTCAAATAAATGTCGAGAGCAGCACAACATATTTTTGCATTCTTCACCCAGGAAGTTGTTTGCCCTTATACTTTGGGTCTTTCATGCCTCACAGTTAATGAAAGCATCAGGAGCAGGTGTGAGAGGAGAACACGAAGAGGGGAATAAAGTTGATTTGAGGAAACAAGCAATTTAGAAACACAACGGCTATTTCATTAGGCAAGTTTGCAGATATAAACTTAATTAAAATCTAGAGTTCTAAATGACTGCCAAAGCATGCCATCCAATAGAGCTCGGCTAAAAGAGCACAAAAGGAGCAATTTGCTCAGCCTTTCTTTCTTTTGTTCTGCCTATACTGTCACAGTGTAAACAACCAGGAATGTGCTACCTGTCAGAAACCATGTATTGCTTGTATAAAAATTCCTCAGTGCATATCTGGGGTTGGGACAGACCTTGATATTCTAATTTTCCTACACGAACCCAACTCCTTTTACCACCTTAGCAGTACATGGTGGGTACCTGTGATGATGAAGACATGATGGGATTCCAGCTCTTCCCATTCCTGACAGTTGCTAAAGGGGTTGGGACTGTTAAGTCTGACAGTTTCTGGAGGATCCCAAATTTCCATCTGTAACTTAACACGATAATAAAGAAGTTTGCCCAGCAATGAGAAGAGCACAGCCTGCAATGAGAAAAGCACTACCAGCTCTTCTTTCTTTTTGCTAATTGTAGGCCTGCTGCCATTTCTGGCCACAGAAATATCATGGCCAGTGAACTTAAAATTCCTCACTGTGATCTTGGTGGCTGGAAGTTTTCTGCTTCCTCTGTTAGAAGATTGTACAGGGCCAATGACAATGAGAAGACAGCAGACCAGGTCGGTGTCAGTAGCAGCAGCATGGTGACACGATGGCAGCATGGCCTCCAGAATAACAGAATAGAGCTTATAACCTACATTCGTTCTAGTATCTTAAACCTGCCTGTATAGGAGTTTGTTAGTACAAATAAATGTGTCTAACCCAAACTGACAAAAGACATTTTACTGTCTGAAGTAGAATAGGAAATTGCAACCAGAATAAGGCCAAGTGCAGAAATGCCCCAGGAAAGGTTTTTGGAATCTTAGAGCTTGTTTCCACTGCACAATTTACTCCAGATTTTAATCCATGTCTTTTAGATCAGCAGTGAGCTCTGTATTTTTGCGATCCCACTGGCAGCTGATTATGTGGACCTGCAGGGGGGAAAACCTCTCCTGCTCTCTTTTCTGTCATATCCTAGGTGGGGATCCAAGGCCCACCCCCTATATAAGCCTGATTCAGATTGGCATGGCGAAGCAGAGAGGGAGGAAAAGGCATGTGTGGAAAAAAAGAGGGGACAGCAGGATCACAATCACTGGCAGAAGAGTCCCTGAGCATACTGGATACTCTAGTGACCTATTGCTATCCCAAAGCTACTTCTGCCCTGCTCCTAATGAGGTGGCTGGTTCATTCTACTTGATCAGTGCCCAGCAATCATGTTTATGGCAACAGCTAAGGGTGGTTGGTTTAGCAAAGCAAGTTGGCACGAATGGAAGGGTGTGACAGCCAAAGTGCTCTTAGCCTGGAAGAGGGACAGTGTCAGATCTTCTGAGTGGAAGGAACACTTGCCTTGTTTTTGCTTTCGAGAACCTGTTTTGCACTGTACTTAAATGCACTCCATTGCATTCCACACTGTTAATGAATTTATATTTTATATTCGTCTTGTGCATATTAAGTCACTGGAAATCACCTTTGTGAGCCAGTTTGGTCTAGTGGTTAGGGAGTCGGACTCTTATCTGGGAATACTGGGTTTGATTCCGCACTCCTCCATGAAGCCAGCTGGGTGACATTGGGCTAGTCACTGCTGTCTTCTGAGCTCTCACAGCCCCACCTACCTCACAGGGTGTCTGTTGTGGGGAGAAGAACAGAAAAGCTTTCTCAGCCGCTTTTAATCGTCTTAAATGGGCGAGAAAAGCAGGGTAGAAAAGCCAACTCTTCTTCTTTGTGAGGAAAGCAATATATAAATAGTTGGAATGGATGGATGGATGGATGAATGAATGAATGATACATTCATAAATTATAAGCATAGTAACTTATAAATAAATAAATTATAAGCATAGTAACTTCTTGCCCAGTATCATGAATTTTTAACTCCCAAATGCGTATTCCCAGGGTTGTATCCTAATATTTGGGGCTGTAGCAGCAATCCTGCTTGCATATAGTTTCTAAAGCCAGGTGATGTTGTGAAAAGCTTTTAAATACGGCAGCTGAATGAAACTTGTTATTTTACAGGTTGTGTTATGAACAGAGTCAGCCAACCAGTTCATTTCTATAACTAGGCTTGCTTGTCAGGCAGAGATCTTTTTTAGAAGTAGGATATCAAAGTCCCTGATCTAAATCTTGTTGAAATAGAAAGGGCACATTCCTGTCAATTTTTGTAGGATTTGGAGCAAATCCTAATCACACAGATTAGGGGGTGGGCGGGTGAGAAGCCTGCTTACATAGGCATTTTTCAGGGTGAATAATTATGCACAAAGGGGTCAGTCTTGCCTTGGTAAGCTGAGTCCCCTTTCTGACTTCTCAGTCTCTCACCCCCAATCTCATACATAGTGATAGCAGAAGAGCAGCCTCCTTAACCAACAAGTCTTGCATAACATCGCTGCAATAGGGAAATCAGAAAAAAGCAACTCTTTGTCCTCTGAGCTAAGCTTGGGTTCATTGCCTTAAACCAGCCTTGGGCTTCATCTCACGCATTCTAAGATTTTTTTTTAAAGTCATTCTTTAAATTAAAACATTTGTATCCCTCTTCCCAAACAATGAGGGGGCTTATAATTGGAAATGGCCAGGACTCACCTGACCTCTTGGCCAGGGCTTAAATTGATTGCCTTGATTTATCAAAGCAAAAATTGTGCTTGACTACTATGTGGTTAAAAAAAAAAGCACACAATGGCAAATGTAGAGAATATATTTCATTAATTTAAAATATGCGGACTTTAGGATTCCTCTTACTTTTCCCTGAAATAAAAGGAGATAAGGGGGGCAACACTAGAAAAGCATTTTTTTTATGGCAGGTGGGGAAAAAAGACCTTTAAGGTGCAATTCTGTGCCCATCAATCTAACAATAACCCCCATCAACTGCCTGGGACTTAATTCTGATGAGATATGTGGAGAACCAAGTTATAAAAGTATTGAGTGCAACCATCTCATTTCTGAAGAGGCAAATTGCCCATGATACAGTTTGGGCAGATTGAGACCTGATATTCAAGTGGGCAGCCATTTGTCTGGATAACAGAATCACCATCTGCCCTTCACCAAATGATATCATTAGCCTTTTAGCTCTACCCATTGGATATTTCCAAGTAGAGTGAGTCTAAATCCAGGACCTACTGGCTCTGTTGAGGCTCACTTCTTCCTAGTCTTCTTCTTCCATAATCCCTGATGGGAGTGGAATCCAAACATATCTAGAAGCATCACATGAAAGCAAAGCAAACCTATGTGAACTCTACTATGCAAAATTAAGCCCATGAGTAACCCATTATGTCATAGGAACCCCAATATTTATGGAGATAAGTTTTTCACGGCTGCATTTCTTGTACAGTTACAATATATCCATACAATAGAAATACCTTTCGTAGGGTATTTAGAAATACTTTTGATAAACCACAAAGGAGGATTGTTTGGCAAGTAACACAGAATGAATTTTCTGCAAAGGGTTATCATTGGGGACCAAAGGTAGGCTATTTTCTTGCACATGTTCTCCTGCTGTTGAGGCATGAAGATATTCCAAAACTTGTGCTTTTTACTAGAAAGCACGTCCTCAGTTTTCTTTCAGTGTATGGGGTGGTTGGTAAGGTGGCCAGTTAATATTTCACACGTATCAATCAGCTGTCATTTATGAATTTATGAATGAAAGCATCATACCTTGCTGTACTGAAGTACACTAGACATGTTGCCTTGAATTTTTCAAAAATGCAAAAGATAGATGATCAGCATTTTTAAAAAATGCATGAATGATTCAAAGGTTAACTCTACTGGTGAGTAAACAACCCCATAGAAGTGGTCTGATGAATGTTGATAAAAGCTTCATTGCATAGTAAAAGGTACAGCAGCAAGTGTAATGGGTAGGAGACAAAAGAAAGCAGGTCACTCTATAACATGCACAAAATCTCTGTTCAACAGAAGCCGAGATACGTACTAATAATGGAAAAATATAGTCAGCTAGCTCAAAGCACAGCAACACGGAGAGCTTGACAAAGCAACCGGCTGTCCAGCTCTCAGAATAATTAAAATCATTACAGGAGCCATCTGCCCTGTTGCTAAGAAAACTGATTTCCAGTCAAGGTTTAAGGTGAAGTCAATTCATAAATTCAAAAAGAATCTAATTCCATCTCTAATTGTCAAGCAAGAGAAACAACGGAAATTACATGGAGAACAATTTCAGGAGGAAACATACAGAACGAGTTCCCCATTCATTCATTCATTCATTCATTCATTCATTCATTCATTCATTCATTCATTCATTCATTCATTCATTCAAGAAGAAAGCAAGATTCAGGAGTAATAACAGCAGCTTTAGACACGCCTATTGATGGAAATGCATCCAGACAACTGAACTGCTAGCTGAACCTTCTAAAAATGATCCTGGGAAATCTAATCAGGGAGGGTAATTACTACAATCAGGGCAAAAAGGGGATGGAGAAAGAAAAGAAGTGAAAAGATGCTGGATCTGGTCACACTAGGTAATAATTACATACCTGAAAATATCATTTGGACTTGTCAGTAGTCATTCTCACCTGCTCACATCATGCAGACTGGGATGCTTCATATTTCAGTGTTCAAAGGAGGAAGGGGGAAACGGAGACAGAGAAAGTGGCTTGCGCCTCCTATGCTCCTACTTCCCTAGAGGAGAGTTTTGTTGCTAATACTGAGGTCTCTGTAGAGCAAATGCAACAGACGGAGAACACGCAGGCGTGTCTTTGCCAGAAACTGAGGCTTGGTGAATGCTCCTTTCTTTGTGCAAGAGGGTTTTTTTCCCCCCAAAGGCAAGGGAGGCTTTTTTTTTTTTTTTTATATATTTTTTTTTTTATTACTTTTAAACTTACAATAAACCAACAACTCTTTATGATATACATTAACAAAAAATAATACATTCCCACTCACCCTCCCCCCACCCCCACTTATACATATATCCTCTTGGGATACATCTGGATCATATTTGCATAATTAATTGTAATTTCATTTTCCGGGCTTCTTCTATCCTGGTTTGTAGATATTCCTTAGTTGGGAACCATTTTCGTTTACAATTCCTCAGTCTATTAATATTTTCGCACTTTACCTTCAAATTGGTCAATTCTACAGCCATTGCTTCCATAATATAATAATATACTTTTCGCATTTCCCATTTCGTTTTATCTTTCCATCCTCCTGCCAACGTTATTTGTGCACACATGATTATGGTATGAATCACCTCCCTTACTTCTCTTGGTCTTATATCGTCTAGATCTCTATTCCAAATTGCCATCCTTTCTGTTATGACAATTTGAATCGAATATATATCATTTATCATAGTTTCAATCCTTCTCCAAAATCTCTGTATCTCAACACAGTCCCATATCATATGTTTAAAAGTCCCCCTGATATCACATCCATGCCAACATCTACCATCTATATTTTGCGAATTTCGAAAAATATGTGCTAATTGCATAGGTGTCCTATACCACTTATGTATTATCTTTCTTTTTGTCTCTTTCATTCTATTAAAATTACAATTGTTAATTCTAAATATCTCCTTTTTTACTTCTTCCCTATTTAAGATCATATCATCATTCCATAATCCTTGTAATTCTTCGTAAATTTCCCCTTTTACTGTTATTAACGTTCTATATATATCTCCTATTATTCCACTTTCTCTTTTCATAATTTTCCTAATTATTTTTTCGAAATCTGTATCCTCCCTTCTTATCGCCTGTTTTACTAATGTTCCATTTATAAACGTCCATATCCCCCTTGCCTGGAGCCATCTACCTCCTAACCAATTTTCAATTCTTCCTATGTCATAAGGTCTCTTATCTGATGTATATAATTGTTCAATGACCTGTAATCCCTGCTTATGTAATATTTCTAAGGCCCCTTTCACGCTATTTTCATCATTCTTATTAATTACCCATATGGGGGTTAATTTCCCTAGATCCCTAACTAATTTTCCTTTTACCTGTTTCCATATTTTCATTGATCCCTTTAATGGTTCTTCCCATTTCCTTTCATCTCTTAATGACCAATCCTTATATATGAATTCTTTATATTTCATATTATTCATCTCCTTTTCTATTCTTACCCAAATCTCATCTCTATATTGTAATTCTAATACCCTCTGAATCTGAAAAGCCTTATGATATGTTTCTAAACTAGGTAATCCCCAACCTCCCTCCTCTTCCTTAGCATATAACCATTTATATCTTAATCTGGGCCTCTTCCCGTTTCCCATCCATTCTCTCAATTTTCTATCCCACATTTTCAACGTTCTGATCGGTATACTATATGGGATCGTTTGCATTACATAAAATATCTTTGGTATTATGAACATCTTTATAGCTCTTATCTTATCAATTCTGCTCAAACCTTTCTTATCCCACTTCCTCAATAGTTTTTCTATTCTTTTCCATATTTTTTTATAATTTCCTTCTAGAATTTTCGCGGGGTTTTTATATATCCATACCCCTAGGTATTTCATCTTTTTAGTTCCCAATTTCATCCCCGTTAAACTTCTTATTTCTAATTGTTCTCTTGGATTTGTATTTAAAAACATAATTTCTGACTTTTGTACATTTACTGACAGCCCTGACTGATGTTTAAACTTTTCCAATATCTGCATTACATCCCTAATCATTTCCAAGGGTTCCCCAGTAATGATTATCGCATCATCTGCAAAGGCAAGGGAGGCTTATGAGTTACTAAGGCTTATTTGCACCCTCCTGAGCGGCTTTAAATGCCAGATTGTTTTCTTCTGCCCAAACATATACTTGAGCTAATGCAGGGGCCGTAATCAGACACTACACAGATGATCTCCAGCTGTTCTCGTTTACTGGAAAGGAAGTATTGGCTTCACAGTGGCGCATCCTGATAGATTTGCCTAATTTCCTGATTTTGAAGGCAGAATGCCCATGCGCTGGTATGGACTCTGGTGACACACTCTTTAGATTTTACGAACAGAGATCTTGTTTGGAGAGCTAGCCTCCTGAGTGACTCAAAGCTCTGATGCTCAAAAGGCAGATTAAATGGTGTATACCATGCCCTTGCATTCAGCGGTGCTCTTTATTTCTGGTTCATTCCTCACATTCAAGCACACAGTTTGCCAGTGGAGAGTGCTCTGAGACAAAGCTTTTAGAACAGCACAGTAGCAACCCTGCTCTTGGAGCAGGTTGCAGGGGAGACTAAATAAAGTGGATACAGCGATGTGACTCTGCAGAGAGGTGTAAATCTTTGTGCAGCCATTTCTCCGGTTGTCAGACTGGTTCTTTAAAGACCACAGTGGGCAAATAAGCTTCGGTCAGTCTACATGGCGTACTCTGCAAGTATCCGTGTATGCATGCCGGAGACAATGTGTGTGGTGACCATGATTGCTACTAGCTTGCAATTCTTAGAGGATTGGTGAAGGATGGACTTGGATCTTGGGCTGAGAGAAACTGTCGGCCCCTGGCCTAGATAATGTTTCATCCCTGAGACGAAGAACCTGTGGCCCTCAAGATATTGTTGGATGAGACAGAATGAGAAGCAAGATCACCCAGTGAACTTCCATGGCCAAATGTGCAGGGGAGAGGTGGGAAAGCCAGAGAAATCAAAAAGAAGGCAGCAGTTGGAGCCTTGCCCTTCCTAGCTACCCTGTTGATGCTGCTGAATGATTTGTCATTGGAAGTGGAGATGTGGGTTCCTAGGCCCTATTCCCAAAATCCAGCCACTATGCTGGCTGATAAGGCTTGAAGTCCACTAATATTTAAGAACATAAGAACATAAGAGAAGCCCTGCTGGATCAGGCCACAGCCCATCGAGTCCAGCATTCCGTCGCACACAGTGGCCCACCAAATGCTCATGGGCATCTCAAGCAGAGACAAGGACAAACCTATTCCTGCTCTCGAATCCCAGCAAATGGCTTTAGAAGCAACCTGCTTCCCCCCCCCAGCCTGAAAGATGTACCTAGGCATTCATTCTAGTACCCATTGATACATCTGTCATCCATAAATTTGTCTAACCCTACCTTAAAGCCATCTAGACTGGTAGCTGTCACCACCTCTTCCGGCAGCACATTCCATAAACCGATGACCCTCTGGGTGAAGAAATACTTCCCCCTGTCAGACCTGACTCTCCTACCCATCAGCTTCATAGATGCCCCCTGGTTCTAGCATTGTGTGATAGAGAAATTTTCTCTATCCACCTTTTCTATACCATGCATAATTTTATATACTTCAATCAGGCCTCCTCTTCAATCAGATTGCGCCGACTCGGCTTGCTAGGCAATGTGTGCCAGACCTCCAAACCGTGCCCAGACTTGGTTTTTTTGGGGTATCAAATTTGGTCTTGGTCTGCCACAGTTTGGGACAATTTAGTCCGCGGAAATCGGACCAAAGCCCTGTCCCCATGGAATTTAAAGTGTGCCAGGACACTCCTTTTGCCTCTGAGCGTCCCCATTCCGGGCTTTACAAGGCGCTTAGGGAGCTTAGCAAAGTGAGACACCCGCGATAAAATACATGCACTTTAAAGAAGAGTTCCAGCGCTCTTTCGGCGATTTGCGGGTTTTGCTCGCTATATCTGCCTTGAGGACGCTCCGTGGCAAAAGGGGCGGGGATTGCTTGCTTGCACACACAGCCAAAAAGCATTCACACATCTGAGAAATGCAGGAGGTTCGCTTCCTTTCCTTTGTAAAAAGAGCCAGAATTGCTCAGAATGGCAACATTGTTTTCAAGTGAAGCCTTAAAAGAGAATGAGCGAAGGATCGCGCTCCCGATCCTCCAGCCGCTGACTTTACCGGGGCAGAAAATCCTTTTCTAACAGAGAACAAAGTGAAAGTAACTGCTGAAAGTGAATGAAATTGACAGAATGAGCGCTCAACTGCTTTGCTGGGGGTGGGGGGAGCAGTTTCAAGAGACGGAGATCTGCCTATTTTTCCTTTTAACAAGAGAGGGGGCGGGGGGGGGAATGCTTGGAAAGAGAAAACTGCTACCACGGGGACGGAAAGTCCGTTTAGATCGTGGCTGCCAGGGGGACGCTTATTCCGGAAGTGGAGGGGACTTTTAAAGTCAGCTATAACAGAGTGACTGCAGAGGAATCTGAGAGGGGCTAATAAGTCTTTTGGGGATTCAGCCCAAATAATAAATGCATGTGGACACCCCTTGCCAAGTCCGATTTAGTTACTGGACCAAACATGCATGGGGATGTGCCCAAAGATTCATGGATTTGTAACAGATTGGGATTTCTATTTATTGAACTATAAGCAATTCATTGAGTGTTGTCTGTTCTTTTCTTCTCATTTCCTCTTTCATCCAAATTAAAGAAGGAAATAAGAGCAGTAAATACTAAAACTCAAGAACACAATGAATGTCCAAAGGGTCAAGGGACAACGTGTGCTTTCCCCTGAGTGAATTCTTTAGCTGTCTTGAGAGCCCAGTCATTTCTCATTAGACTTAATTATATAAGGACGTTGTTTTCCTCCTACCTCATTAGGAAATTAAGCTGTCTTGATGTGGTGGAGCTAAAGAAAGCAGTCAGTGGAAGACAGTGAAGAAAGCAACATCCTTATTCTTGCAATGAAGAACACAGCATTTTCTTCTAGCATAGTTTTCCAGCTACCTCCTATAGTTATGATGGACACCAGGTCTATAACCTATAAAGAACCAAACCTGATAAAGTATAGAAAGGTTGGTATAGTACTCAGGAAAAATGGCAATCCAAATCTACCTTTAGAGAAAAGAAAAGGAAATTGTGTTCCTTTATGTTCTCAGATGGTTCTAGTCAGTCTTAGCTAGCATAATTGTCCTTAGAGTTGTGTCTCCACTTCCTGCCACAGGTGATTTCTGGGTGTTGGGTTTCCATTTTTGGCATCACAATGTGCCTGCCAGAGAGTATGAGGCCTACCCTAGGCTTATAGGGGTGCTTGGAATTGCACTCCAGTAATGTGTGTCTGAGCTCTGTATCAGGAACTCACAGTCTGAAGCTGATATTAAGAAGTGCCTGGTGATGTGGTGAGATGGGTACTTTAACAGAGGTGCCCCCTCCCCCAGACCTCAACTCTCATAACTGTGGGTACGTAGTCCGAGTAAGCCATTGTTCTTAAAGCTCCAGATGGCAATAAATGTACTTCTACACTGGCATTTCTCCTTGCAGTTTAGGTGCTTTCAAGGACATGTGCTTGGAACCTTTTCTTGTAGGTTCTCGGAATTTATAGCATTTCAGGTTAAAAATGCTATAAGTGTGGAATTTAGGTGTGATACTGGACCTATGGTTCTTACTTGAATTTCAAATGGCAGCAGTGGCCAGGAATGTGTATTCTCATCTTAGGCTGGTTAAACAGCTGGAGGCCTTCTTTGACAGTGAACATCTGCCAATGGTGACCCAAGCTCTTGTGAGGTCCAGGTCCGGTTTAGATTACTTTGCGTGCTCTACGTGGGGGCTACTCCTGAAGATGACTCAGAGCCTGGAGCTGGTCCAGAATAATAAGGATGCTGACAGTAAGGGTTTCAATCAGGAGCCATATCACACCAGTCTTCAAATAACTGCATTGGCTACTTATTCACTTCTGTATCTAAATCAGGGTGTTAATGCTGTTACATAAAGCTCTAAACGACAAAGGACTTAAAATATTTGAAGTAGTATCTCTTCATGCGTAGACCTGCCTGCCGAGATCTTCTGGAAAGGCTTTTCTGGTGGTCCCATCACATGAGGAGTTTCATGGGGGTAGAACCTTGGTGAGGACTTTTTTAGTAGAGGCCTCCAGGCTTTGGAATAGTCTCCCTGCAGAGTTACTCCTGGCAACAATACTAAATAGTTTCCGGTGCTCAGTGAAAATGTATTTGTTTAGTACAGCTTTTAATCACAATTAACTATCTTTTAAAATAATTGTTTATGGGTGTTTTTCCACTGTCACTAGGAGGACCCATTAAGTACCCATTAATGGGTACAAAAATGCCATTAAGTACCCATTAATGGGTACTTAATGGGTACTTCTAGTGACAGTGGAAAAACACCCTATATGTTGTTTTAATTCTGTATTTGTTAGCAGCCCTGGGACAGAAGTATAGGGTAATAAACGACAGATAGATAGATAGATAGATAGATAGATAGATAGATAGATAGATAGATAGATAGATAGATAGATAGATAGATAGATAGATAGATAGATAGATATTCTTATTTTGGAATATTGTCAGTACAAATAAATCATCTTTCAGAGGATGCTGTTCAGTAACGTGCTCTTTCCAATTTTCGACTGGCAGCGTTTTGTTTGGCAGGATGCTGTTGCCAAGGGAGATAGAACAGACATGCAGCTGTTTTTTTTCTTTTTTTCCCACCACTTCGGCCTGCTGGTGTTATTTATCTGACTGTGTGACCTTTGCCTACTAAGACTTTCACTGCTGATGTTCTAAAACAATTTAGAGTAATTGTAACAATGTGCAAATGGCTCTCCAGCCCAGTTAAAACTGGACAAGAAATTTCATTTTTTGCCATAAAGGGCAGTTCGTAGTATCAGATCACAGTCACAGCTGTATGAGCCGTGGTCACACCTTCACCTTAACCCTTCTTCAGTCCATCTTCTCATCGTGATGCTCACAGCTTTTCTTTTCTATCTGTTTTGTTTGTGAACTTTCCATTCTGGAAAGTTCAAATGGAGAAGGGAAAGTCCACAAATAAAATGGATAGAAAGGAAAAAGTGTGAGTTTTGTGACCACACAAAACTGAAGAAGGTTTAAAGTGAATTGTGACCACAGCGGGCTGGGAAACCCACCACCACCACCACCACCACCAAATGTGGCTTTTGTTGCTGCATTTCTGTAGGCTAAATATGATTGCTTACACACACATGAAATAAGTAATGCCAAACAAACAAGCATAGTATGGGGAACAGATTTTTAAAAATGTTAATGTCTTTGATGTTTCCTTCTATGAAGACTTCTAATTTCCATGCAACGGGGACTCTTGCTTTCTCCAGCTGGAAGGCCTGCTTCATCATAGGAGAACTACAAGACTGGCAGGCAGCTGCTTGGCTGTAAGAAGTGCATTTTTTATCAAGTCTCCAAAATGTACAGAACAGCACAAAGTCTGGCTGTCTTCAGACAGTGCTAGGAAGCAATAATGTAGGGTATTGCTCCACTGCTCTTATTGCTTTTTGCTTGGTGTCTTTGTGTCTTTTGCAAACAGTGAAATTTGGGCAATTTGGCTGTCATCAAATTGCTGGATGCATGCTTCACAACCTCCATGCATGCGTGGTCAGCTGTTTCAGCCTCCATGCATGCACGCTGGATGGAGCTCTGATTGCTGTTCCATCCAGAAAGGTAGGTGGCTCCCTCGCAATCAGTGCTGGGTTTTCCAACAACAGTTAAAAGCACTTTTTAGGGCAAAAACATGAGACTATGGTGAGGTTGCCAATGATAAGTGAGGTGACCCTACCAGAGCAGCACCCTAATGGTGCTATATTCTTCCTGTCTGGATGATAATTGATAACAGATTAGGCATTTTCTAGGTTTAAGCAGTGGTTGATGCAATTAGAGAAACATATGCAGCTCATTTACTGATATTAGCTGGGGATTGTGGCAGAGGGGGACTGACAGTGATCTCCTTATCCATCCTGGCATAAGAATATAAGGAGTCCTGCTGTACTGAACCACAGCCCATCTAGTCCAGCATCCTGTCGCACACAGTGGCCCACCAATTGCTTCTGGGCAGCTCAAGCAGAAGACAAAGACGCTTGCTCTTGGTTCCCTGCAAATGGCATTTAGAGACATCCTGCCTGTTAAAATAAGGGTTATGGTTCCTTGTGTTGTCGTATTTCTAAAGCACACTTTAGGCTACAGGCAAATGCTGCTGTGGGTCACCAGGCACTGTCCAACTGTTCAATTCACCCCTGGATCTGAGAATGAAGAGGTGGTCAGAAGAACCCAGGCCAAGGAAATGGAACAAGATGTCACTAGGAAAATGGAAGAAACTTGGGTTGTTTCCAGCCATGAGTTGAACAGCCAAGTCCTGCTGTCATTGAACTGAGATGGCCAGACATCTGTGTGTTTTTCTCAGAACAATGCCAACCCTAATATGCAGAAAACTCATTGCATCACTGTGATGACTGCTAGGACCCCTCAACCCCAAAATTAAGTTATTTTGGTTTAAAATACAAAGTGTGGCAAGAACGGGTTGTCTACACTGTTAAGTGTCACCAAAGTGTATTATTTGAAAGGGTAAGTAGCCTAAGGGAGGGGCTAGTTGAGCACTCCAGTAGGAGGAGTGAAATAGGATCCTGGAGGAGCTCAGCCAATCAGGGCAAAGCTAGCCAGCCAGGCCCATATTTAAGGGGGCCTGAGGGAACAATTTGGGTTCTCTGCCTTTGGTCGTTAAACCTGGAGGGTGTTTAACTAGGGGAGAAACGGGCTCTAAGCTGTCCTGAGGGAAGCTGGGGAATAGAGTCCTGAGTTAATAGTGAATTACAGTGTTTAGAAAGTAAAAGAGTTGAAATGGTTATAAGTTATTTATGCTGTTGGCATTAATCGGAAAAGGATTGGAGTCTTTAGGCTTAGTGAGGAAGCTGAAGACCTAACTGCTTGATATTTAAAGTAACAAAGTGAAACTTTAAGAAGAAACGTGAATTGTAAACAATAAACTTGTTTTCTGATTATTTTAAAGAAGCTTACTGTTCTCTGTTTTCAAAGTGAGCCAAGTCAGGCTGGAATCCTAAACAGATACTGTAACCCACTGCTGGCTAGGAAGAGTGGGATAAGGGCTGTCTGCTGCAGCACCAAGAAGGAGGCAACATTATTATCAAACTTAATAGCAGAGAAAGGGAAATGAAAGGCGTGCCTCTTGGAAGGGAATTAACAGAGTCTTAATATAAAAAGTAAAATACACGCTACTACACTACCAAGTCAGGATATATATACAAATCGCTACCTGACTGAGGGGCGGCCTTTACATTTGGTGGCAGCAGTGGGATAAATAGCGGTGACCCACTGACCACCAGGAAAGTGAAATAGAAACGTGGGGATATAAGGATTTGAGATTTTTTCCCTGGCCTTTACAATCACTATTCTGGGAAAGCCAGCAGCAATGCCAGCATACTCCAAATATTTCCACTCACTTGTCTGTCTGGTATAGGGATGTGCACGAATATTCATAGGCATTCGAAATCCGATTGAATGTGCCAAATTTCGACATTAGAACTCGAATAGAATGCTCCAAAATTTGAATGTAAATATTCAAATCGAATTTTGAATTATGAATCTGTTTGAATTATCTGGACATTCATATGTGTACGGGTTCGTATGGATCCGTATGGGACAAAAACAGGTTGCATACTAGATAACTACAGGATGCATATGGACATGTACAGAGGTGTACGGATGTGGGGAAGATGCATACGTGCATATGCGAATGTTGTCGACATTCATATGTGGAGACTCAAATAAAAAATTCCAACTACCCTATCTTGGAAGAAGTGAGGAAAGAGCTTACCTCTTTGTAAAGCAGGGAGGAAATGAACTTGAGAAAACTAATTTTTCAGGCTTGATAGGCTCAGTATATTTTGTATCTATGCAGCCCAAGATAAGGTAGGGAAGAATATAAATTATAAATCAAGGTATTAATAATGGTTAATAATTAAAATGAACTGTTTTCAGATGAAAGTGCTGGAAAAGTTTGACCGTTGGGTATCCTGGATTTGCCTTGTATAGGAGATGTTTCTCCACATGACTCCACCAGCCCAGTGAAAGCAGGAAAATGTGCCCTAGAGATTAGACGTGCTACTCTGAAGAAACATCATTAATGATAAGAAATAGACTCCTCGGATTATTGTTAATGTCGAACCTTCGGGAGTGCTCAGAATGTGGATAATGAGTAAACCAGACCTCTGTGATTTAAAAAAAAAATCTGGGGAGATTTTTCACAAATAGATATGGAAAAACTAAGTCTGTTTCTGCACAGTACAGCTAACCTCCTGTGCTGTGCTATCCTGAATTAGGTACTGTGGCTCATGCTAAGCTGGACTGGCCTCAGCATGGGCTTAAGAGCCTTCCACACATTAGGTGGTCTATGGCGGCCCAACCTTGGTTGCTGGCTTCAAAGGCAGGGTCCAGCCCTGAAAGCCAGTGTCCAGACTCCAAAGGCTAGGAACAAAATTTCTGGGAGGGTCCATTTCAGGGAAATCAGCATTGGCTTTCAGCACCATTACCATAAATCCCTATTACATTCTGTCCTACCTCCATTGCCCCATTGCCTGAAATTAAGAGTCTGGTCCACTGGTAGATCTCATTGTTGAGATCTACTACAGGTCCAAGACAGGACACCCTTTTGATGCCCGAACTCAGACTGTAGCTTCATCCAATGTGGACAAAGTCTACTAGGAGGGCTTGGGGTCTGCTCTGCATTAGCATGTGGAAGGCATGGCCCAAGATCCCTCTATGAACCATTCCAAAAGTAAGTGTGGCAATGGCCTTAGTTCCATGGATCTAATTTGGTCTGTTCATGGCTGCATCTGCCAATACTAATTACTAATTGCTGATTACTGATGATGATGATGTACACGTGCAACTGCTTGAATCTACATGCTTGAATCTACATTAAAAACAAAATGCATATCCAAAGTACATTTTCTAGTTTTTAATGTGGATTAGAATTGAGATAACTACCATCTGCCTGCTACCAGCTATAACCACCTTTTGAGTTGCTGTTGTTGTGTGTGGTTTTTTTTAATGTGTGTCGACCCAGCTCATGTCTTTTAATTTAATTCATGGCTATCTCTCTAAATTGGCTTGATACAGTCCTCCAAGCAATTTTTTCTGGTTCTTGAAGTCTCTTCTAATTTTGCCAGAGGACTCAAAATAGCTACAATTACCACAACATGAAAATGAGGGGCAGATGAGGATGTAGATAATAAGGAGAGACACATGGCTATAATGTTAGAGTTGCAACTGCTGGATGATCCTCTTGTAGCTTTCCCTGGGCTTCAATAATTTTGTATCCTCCAAAGGCATTAAGTTAATGGGAGAAATTTGCTGCATGGGCATTCATTGAGGAGACAAATCACAAAGAAAACATGCTGGAGATACACGTGAAAAGAAACTGAATAACTTGGGGTCTAATTGCATGTGTCGCTGCAGGTTTTATTAATACAAGAGTGATCAAATCTCATTCTTCTTAATATTGCGTGATCACTATACAAAATCTGAATTATTTTTCTCGCCTTTGCAAGGTGAAGACAATAGTAAACTAGTCAGGAATAAATAGATTTATGCCTTTCTCAGATACTAAACTAGCATTACAGATTTCTGTGGCAATGCAGTAAATTTTGTGCTTTTTACACTGAGGGAAAAAAACCTTAAAAAAAACAAGACACAAAACCTTTCTGCCATGGGTCTGGAGCAGCAAGGCCTGCTGGTTTGATCTAGGGGTGTGAACAAATGCAATTTTGGGGATTCGATTCAATTTGAATTCAATATCCGACAATTTGAATCTATTCAAATGTTTAAAATTCAAATGTATTCACCTTTGATTTTTCAAACATATTTGAATCTATTTGTGTGAATTTTTGAACCTTATTTGCAAATACGAATGTTGGCAACATTCGTATGTGCCTGTATGCATCTGTACACATTCGTACACATCCATACGCATCCCGTTTGTATCCTGTATGTATTCCATTTTTGTTCTGTATGGATCTGTACAAATGCAAGCGGATGTGGGAAAGATGCCTGCAGGCAAGCATGGATTGTGTATGTATCCGTACAGATATGAATGTCTGAATAATTCGTACAAATGATTTGAAAATTCAAAATTCATTTGAATGTTTAAATTTGAATTTATAGACATTCGATTCAAATTCAAATGTCTAAATTTGAATGAATTTGATCGAATTTTGAATGTGTCAAATATTTGTGCACATCCTAGTTTGGACCACTGCAAGGCTTTGCTGACCAGTGGTGTTTGAACAAAGATGCTGGTTCAGACCAGACCCTGCACTGGCCACTTCAGGCTCAGGTTCTCAGGACTCCCAAGGGCTAGCTTTGGAGTCCCCAGGGAACCCATTTTGGTAACACACTTTTGTGTACACTTAAATGGGTCTTCTGGTAGTTGCAGAAACACAGAGGTGTACCTTCTACATACCTCTGTGTTCTGGGCAAAGCCTTGGTAGTAGACTGGTAGGTCTGTTTAATTGGTCTAGTAGCAATCCAGACCAAAGGTCCATCAGTCTTGATCATGCTTTGTCTTGTGTGGTGCCCCCCGCCCAATGTTCTGCACTATGTAGTTTGAAATAAGGTCCAGTGCAGAAAACGCCTCAGTTCAGAAGGTTTTATGTTTAAATATAAGCCTTAGCTATTGAAGAGGGGGAAAATAGGGGAAAACCCACAAGGAATCACTAAACAAAATTGTAGAAAAGAGAACGAAGCACGTAATGGGTCATTGGATGGCTCGGTTTCCACTTTGCTATGCTGGCTCACAGGCCCTGTTCAATTTTGCATGTTTCTGAAACATCCAAGAAAATCTGAGGAATGCATATGTGTCTACATTGCCTTGTGCAAGCGTCCTGCAAACCTGGATATTTTCACATTGTTTACCACAAAATCTGATCATTGTGAAGCGACTGTGACAGCTGATCTAATAAAAAAAGGGCTTGTCTGGTTCCTTCATTACAGGGAAACATTCCCCCACACATTGGGGAAGGGAAAGAAATCATAGCCAGCTATTCTCTTCCTCTTTTGCTACTTTGCTACATCCTGTGAGACAAGAAACAAACAACTTTGTTTTTCTTATAAGGGGGGACTTGTGTAACGTCTCCAATTTTGAATTCATCAGTGGTCTGAAGACTGGGGTTCTGGGGTAATGGGGAAGGACAAAGCTCTGATGGGGGGGGGGACCTCCCATTGATTCCTGTGGACAATATTTCGATCTACCGCTGACCAAAATGAGGTTTGGGAAGATCAAAGGGAAACTTCTTCCATTCATTGCCCCCTCAGAGGTGTTCCTGTGGACTAATGTTTACTGAGATAACATGTGCCATTGAATTACAAGCTTAACCTAAAGGGCAACTGTACCAAAGAAAATATTCTACAATGGCACAAAGCATTGTGTTACTGCCTAAAGAAATGAAAGCAAAACTTTGCTTTAAAGTTGCCAGCCGATAGATGTTAAATTCCCAAGAAAGCAACCATCCTCACTACAGGCATTCTCTCGACTAGGGGTGAGCATGGATTTCTTTTTGGAATCGAATCAAATATCCAAACATTCAATTCAGTTTGAATGTTTAGAATCTGAATGCAACAAAGTCCGATATAAATCGAATACAGTCTAATCTATTCGTTCAAATGTTAGATTTGAATCTGGAGATAAGAATGTTGACAACATTCGCATGCGTTATATGTATCTGTACACATTTCGTACGCATCCCATTTTATCCCTGTATGCATCCCATTTTCATCCTGTACTATCAGCGCAAATGTGTACAGATACATATGAGATTCGTACAGATAAGTATGTAATACATACGTATCTGTGCATTCAAATGCCTTGAATCACTTGAAATTTGTTTGAATATTTAAATTTGGATGTGTAGACATTCTGTTCAAATTTGAATGTCCACATTCGATCGGATTCGATTGAATTTCAGATGTTTAGTACATTCATGCACATCGCTACTCTCAACTGAGCAAACAAGCAAACAAAATACAAATTTCTTCATAGACGTGCATCTAAAACGACACCACTGTCTTCAACTGCTGCCACCGCTTCTGTTCCCTAGCAACTGGTCAATGGGACATATTGCATGCTATTCACAGAGCTTTATTCTCACCATTTATAGCCCTATCTCCCTTGATTTGTTCAGTTATGTGTTGCAGCCATCTAGGTTTTTGGAAATCTCTTTATCTTGTGCTAGGAAACTCCATACTTTAACTGCATGAAGTAAAAACCTCTTTGAGACTTTGACTGTGATCAGGTGGGCTTATTAAACTGACAGTTGAACGAACTTGTTTCCTATGGGTCACATGCACCCATTTATCTCTTATCTGTGATCGTAGGCTGAAAATGTGATGCACAAATCCATTCCTATGGGAGCCTGTGGGTTTTCTTTTGAGTAAATGTGCTGCAAACTCAGATCCGATCCCTGAGCTAATGAAGGTCATAGCGCACAATTCTTCTGGGAGGCTTTCAGATTCTTTTCTTTAAGTAAACCCTCTTCATTTGCCTGTTAACTGTAAGGTTTCTTTAAAAGCATTATTGATTTAGTGAATGGATACTCGTGTCTCCATTTGCAAAGAATGGGCTCATCCATTAATCAAGAATGACTTTATTTCCATATTGATCTAATGCTACCACTCTTGTTACCGTTCTTCTTTCACTATTAGTATGCAATGATCAGTTGTGAAATTGGAGTGGGGAAAAAAGCTAACGACAAATGATAAAATCTGTGTTTAAATGTTTTGAATCAATTGCAATTAACACTATTTTTGCGGAGTGTATTTTCATGTATCCTGTGATTTATTATTTATTTTAACCTAGTATAGTATTCCTCCTTCCCTGTACTCATACATGATCAGCTATCTTCCTGGGAAAGAAAATGTAACAATTGTACTCCACATATATACAGAACTTGTAGGAAAGCCATTACACATACATGCTCCATTCTGTCATTGGAACCTCTGTGGTCTGTAGATGTTTGATTGGCTTGGCACTTTGACTCAGAAAATTCACTTTTGGGATAGCTAACGTGGAAAGAAAATTACTGGTCACTTTGCTGATGTGTTCTCTCATTCTGAAGGTTGATTGAAGCTGGATTAAATCTTAAGTGTGACCACAGTCTTTATCAATGCCCAAGGTGTTCAGAAGTTGCTCCAGTTCTTTTGGAACTGCAGTAGGGGTGCACATGAATGCAATTTTTGACATTCGATTTGTAACAAATTGAATATTTGAAAATCCGAATTCATATGAGTAAGAAAAAATGAATGTCTGGATATTCAAATCTATGCAAATACTCAAAATATTTGTATTCATTTATATTCAGAAATTTGAATGTCCAGACATTTGATTCATATATGAATGTCCGAATTTGTCTGACATAGTAACTTGGGGTACAGCACTGTCAATCTTTCCTCCCTGGATGTTCTTATGTTGCACAGATGTGTTTGGAAAAAGACCCTGCTCTTTCGCTTGTATGTGAAAGATATCAACTACAGTTATCAGGTGAACTTTCCTGGGTAGAGATCTACAATAATGTGAAGCCACAGTTGACTCAGCAGCACCCACCTAGGTGGCATCCAAATGGGACAAAAATTATAGTTCTGGACTTGAGAAAAAAAATAATGGGAACTCTAGAGGACAGAGCTTATTCAAACCAGAAGGGATAGAAGCCAGTTAAGCAGCTGTTAGAAGTTTAACATAGCAGAAACCTGAACTGTAGTGTAACATTTATGCTACATTACACGCTCACCACATAACGCACTGGGTCTCTTCTCCATGGTGTCACTGACTTACATTGGTAGAATGGGACTCTATAAACAAGACCCAGATCCAATGTGGAAGTAAGTACTTCACATTGGAGAAAAGCCTCACTTGCTGCCCTTTAGAGGCAACCAGGTAAACAGGGAATTGACCTTAAGCCTCACTTATGCACCCATGTGCCTGTTACTCCTACATCTGTGGCCTACATTTATTCTGTTAGGGGACCCAGAGTGGTTTATTTGTGCAGTGGCACATTTACCCACAGATCTCCAGAAAACCCACCTAAAGATTTCTTATACTGCCAATGTCCATTGACTTCCCCAGGGAACATGGAAGGGAGGCTCCCAGTGCATTTGCTGATCTGGCCAGTGGGGAATTACCCTTCACCCACACTGGACTAGTGCTATCCCAGGCCAGCACTATCCCAAGGGGTCCCTATGGTGGTTGACCTGATTGAAGAGATCTACAAATGTCCCACACTGTTTTGTTCCACTCTGATGCTTCCAAACATCATTCAGAACAAGAAAAACAGCGAGCGTTTCAGACTTGGTGCAACATCGTGCTATCTGTGCATCACTACTGCATCCCCATCTTTGAAACCTAATACCGTTTCTGAAGATCATTACTGAAAGCAGGTGTGCTGCCTTCAAGGACTGTTCTGTTCAGACTTGCCTTTGTGCACCAGATACAATGTAGGGGCAATGGGGGCCTGGGAAAATGGCTGGCAAGAGTGGGTGGTTATCATGATTCAGAGCAGCTATGGTGCATTCCAGGGATGTGCACAGATATTTGTAACATTTGTTATTTGTACGAATTTGTATGAATTCAGACATTTGTACACAAATGGAATGTTACAACATTTGTACATTAACTTTTGTACAAATACTAATGTCTCGAAACATTCGTATGAATAGTTTGGATATTCATTAAACTGGGGATACCTATTAGATACCTATTGATACGTATGCATTTGTTTAGGGTCCGTATCCAGGATCCATATGCGTTCATATCAGATGTTCATACGTATTTGTACGGATACATTTGTATAGAATCGAATCCTACCACATTCAAAGGCAATCTATTCAAACAAATACTAATTTTCTAACTCGATTTGTTATGAACTGAATGCCAAGAAAACCATTTGCGGACATCTCTAGTGCATCTACAGAGCTGTTGGTGCTGGGACAGGACAGATGGCACACCCATCTTCCCAATGCAGATAGTGCCTTACATCTTATCCCAGAGCAGAGCGGACTAGGAAAGTCCAGGCCAGGTGAGTGCATAAAGGGCCTTTCTTTTAGAACTCACCTTCTGTTTGACATTATTGCTAGGTAACACACTTTATATTCTGAGCTCATGCTAACTCTTTCATGTTACACCTGTGTGCATGCTTATTATTGCTTTTTAATGGCACTAAGCAGATAGAGACTTACAAAGTTTTGACATGGTGAAAGCCTGTTATGATTTCTTATTATGCTCTAGGCCTTCAGTGGTACATGAGAGTAAGCGAATGAGAAAGAGAGAAAGAGAGGGAATGTATCAATAGATCAGCACAGCTGCCTGCATTTGGGTATTTCCCTTGGGAGCATGAGTTCCTGCAGTTCTAAATATAATAGAGGACCCACTGCTCAGATCTCATTGTGGCTGCATCCAGACATATTCTATACTGCAGAGGGAATATGAAGTCCTGCACAGTATCTAGTTAAATCAAAGTATCATCCTAACACAGGCAGCAGGATGAGAAGCACCCGCAGGATGCTGCTTAACAAGGAAATGCAGCTCAAAACCTGATTGGCTGCCTGAATCCACATGACGCTTAAACCCTCATAGCTCCAGAGATGAAAGTATGGAGCTGACTTTTAGAAGGGATGATTGGTTTCCCCTGTGCAGTGACTATACTGCAATTTTTCATTTAAGTGCAGATTTGACAGCTTAGGCTGGGTCCAGATTAGCGGATTAACTCCATAATTACAACAAACTAGGCAGCTTACCTGGCTGCAAAACCACGATGGGCCGTCTGGACTCCAGCAGCCTTCCCATATCTTTCTCACAGAAAGCTGCGATACTTCTGTGGCGCATGCTACATAGGATGGGGCTCTCGTTGGCTCTTTCTCGCCGTCCTGTTTGAATATATCTGATACTACGGAGTCAATGTTCATCGTTCTGCAATAGCTAAATTTGCAGAAACAACAGCATAATGTGCTGCCACTGCGATGCCCATGCCCTGACCATGCAGTGGAATGCTCAGTATTCCCAAGTCAGGAGGCAATCTGGATGTTTTTTTCTTTGGCAAATCATTGGAGTTTTTTTTGAAAGTCCAGTTATAGCAAACACACCTCTTCCCTCAAAGCAGATTTTCTTTTGAAGCAAAGGAGAATGGGTGGGCATGAAGCCACCTGTCAAATCCTTGTAATGAGGAGACAGTTTCTTGATGTACTGTAGAGAATGGCTTTTGAAAAAAAAACCTGAAAAGAGGTTGCAAGATTCAGATCTATGCACCTTTGCATTGGCATGGAGCCTTTTTTTTTCCTTTTTAAAGGAGGAGATAGATTGACCCGTCCATAGTGAAGAGGACCCAGAGTGGCTCAAACTTACATATAGTATCTGAAACTACTTCTTTCAAAAGGAATGTTTTCAGAGCTGTTCAAAGTGACTTAAGAAGAGACAGCTTAAATAGGAGCTTGGCATCACTGCAGTGATGGTTAATGGATTCATATGTGAAATGGAGCCAGACCCAAAACGTAGTTTTACGTAGGTAGAGGGCCCAAAAATACTTTTTTTTTACTGGAAGGATCAAGGATAAGTGTGAATTTTGTTCTTGGCTCCTTCTAAGTTACAAAGAATATGTGACTACAGAAACTTCATACAATCCCTTTTCCTCTGATTCTGGAGGATGCTTTGTGAGTATTTATTTATTCAAAGGTGTTCCTGCTGGGAGCTCTCCAGAAGCATGCACTTTTTGCCAATTATAACTTCCAGAAAGTACCTAGATGGCCTGTTCAATTTTCCTCCTGAAGGTAACCTTGACCATGAGATATTTATCAGCAAGGGTAATAAAATGTAAAACAGAAAGAAAAGGGTTGAATAAACAGCCTTACATAAGCCAACATTTTGACCTCCACAGTTTTGTCAATTATCAGTTAATCTCTATGCTTGCTGAAGTACTGTAATTCATTGCATAATAGAAAGGACAGAATTGCATAAACTATTTTTGTTTTAATGGCTTCCTTCCTTCCTTCCTTCCTTCCTTCCTTCCTTCCTTCCTTCCTTCCTTCCCCCTTTTTATACTGTTTCTCATGGAAACCTCAAAGCAGTTTACAGAAATAAACATGAAAAAAATTGACAAACAATTACAAACATATTAAAAATGGGCCGGTTATGGAACATAAGAACATAAGAGAAGCCCTGCTGGATCAGGCCACAGCCCATCTAGTCCAGCATCCTGTTGCACACAGTGGCCTGCCAAATGCTGGATGGAGACATATAGAAAAGGGAATTTGATTAGGCAAGACCTGTTAAGATTTTCATAGGTGCCCAGAAGCCATAAATTTAAGCACCTTGTAAGTATTAAGTTCCACCAGGTGATGATCTGTATTAGATGAAATTACTGGTTGAAACTTTTCTCCCACCCAGCAAATTAATACAAAACTAATGTCTTGGTAGAAGTGAGAGACTTTGGCAACTTCCATACAGTCCATGGAAACTTGGGGTCGGGGAAAGCTAGTACCATGATTGGAAGCACTTCTGAGGACTACTGTAAATTAGTTTCTTATCCATTCCTGGGTTGGGATGTGTTCCTGCTGCTTCTATCTGGACAGGCAGCAGCAGCTGGGATAGCTGTCCACATGGAGTTAAAAAAAAGTGGGGTGGAAGCGAGACAGCTTAATGTGAATCTTAATTTGCATTAAGCTGTCCACATGGTAATGGAGGACAACATGGGTTCCAAGCGAACCCTCCCATCCCCATGAAAACTGTGGTAAATCCCTGCATTGGGTTACTGTGGTTTTCTCCACATATGCATGCACAGACAGGACGGAATCCCTCCTGGAGGAACGTCTTCCTCCTCCCCTCCCTCTCTCTCTCCCTCCTCCACACACACACACAGAGGGTGGAATCCCTGTCAGAGCCCAGATAAAATGTCTAAAAGAGCATCAGCTTTCACAGCCAGTCTTCCTCCTTCCCTCCCCCCTCTCTCTCCCTCCTCCAGTCCCTTCACACACACACACACACACACACATGGACAGACAGACAGACAGACAGACAGACAGACAGACGGGAATCCCTCCTGAGGAACATCTTCCCCCTCCCCCCTCCCTCCTCCAGCTCGTAGTGAAAGCTCATTGCATACTCGAGGCTGCAAAAGGAATGGGTGTGTGTGGAAAAGGAGGAGACAATGAGCTTTCATCATGCTAAAATCCTGTCATTTGCTCTGCATACTTGCTGGCTACAAGTCTGCCTACAAGTCTGCCCTGCCCGCTAATGCTGCGATCGTAATCCGTGAGTGTCACGATGCCCCCTTTATAACCCACTCTTGCCCCCTAATTCGGACTGAGTACAGTTATAAAGGGTGTTCTTTTTATTTTGAATTAGAGGATATTGTTCCTCTTTTAGCCTGATTTAGGGCTTTGCATGTGGACGCTTGCGAGACAAAATAGCTTTTGCCTCGCAATCTCCTTGCCATGGGGATGAGCCCGTAGTGAGTTGCTTTGGAAGCTGCCTTTGGCTCTTAATAAGTAACATGGCAATTTCAGGTGGAGCAATGGGCAACTGAGGCCCCATCCAGACAAGGATTGTATTGAGATTGCCACATGTGTCCATGGCAATACCAAGATAAAACCAGGATATTGGACTGAGATTCCATGATAATGTTACTGAAGGAAAATCAACTCACAACCCTGACTTCACATAAAAAGCAAACTGAACTATCTGGGCACTTTTTCTCATGGTCCACCATCTTGGAGTTGGCCCCCACAGGCATGTGGCATTGAAACCAGCCAGAAAATGGCAGCCACACATGTGCAATCACACACTTCTCAGCCATTGAAATTCCCAGATCACAAGAAATGCCAAACAAGATCCTGCATTTTTTTCTCACTGTCTGGAGACAGTCTTGGAGGCACTCTCTAATTTCAACCCAGTATGTCCTTCTTGCGTTCTATTCAGGCTTCTATCCCTAACCTTTTATCTTCTATCTTGAAAAATCTTCTGATTCCTCTGCATCAGAGACACCAGCCTTGTTGGTAGAAGCAGACAATATTGTCCTTGAGAACTTCTCAGTGACTGAAAATTTCTCCATATCCGCTTTCCTGCCTTGATAAAAGAGTCAACAAAGAGGGATTTCTAAGTGGGTCTAAAATGACTGGCAAAACCTTATTGTGATTTTAATATGTTACATTGTTTAAATAGGTTTCATGATACTTTATTGTATTCTTAGATGCATGACAATATATTATTTGCTATACAGCAATGTTTCTTGCCTTTTTTCTTATATGTTGTCCCAAGTCTTAAAAAATTCTAATGTTCTTCATGGTAGGAGTACTTTTTGATTTCTCTATCAAGCTTGCTATCACTTTTGAATTCTAAGCCTCAGATGAGAGACTATTCATTTTTCGATGTGATTTATGTGGACAAAGCATTGTCAGTACCCACCTCAAACTAAGAACAAAATGAGGAAATAGAACCAGAAACACCTAAAACAATTTTTTTTTTAAAAAAAGGAATAAGCAGGGCAGTATATGCAGATGAAGCCAATACATAAACTGGGTTTGTGGAAGAAGGAGTTGATTTGACTCAGAAGCTATACAAATTACAAAGAACAATGATAACACAGAAGATCAAAAGTACCAGCCTCATCCGAAATTTCACTCCCCCAAAATATATTTTTAAAAATTCTAAAAGATCTGAATTTTCTAATTGAAGTATATCAAAAACTACTGTTCAAGTGATAAATTGGCTACTGTACAACTCAGCAGAAGTTGTAAGCAGAGAACCTGAATATGAAATGAGCAACCCCCCAAAAAAGGTGAAGAGTGACAAAAGAAAAGAAAAAAAATGTTAGAACTGAAACTTAAAAAGGCATGTGATGATTAAAAAGTTTGAAAAACAGAAGATTAAAGAACAAAATGTTCAAAGAAAAGCTATGGGAAAAAATCATCTAGACACAAGGAACAGTTTCAGAATTGTTAGAAATACTTTAGACAGATCAATCATTAAGAACATAAAGGAAGCTCTGCTGGATCAGATGATAGCTGATTTGGTCCAGCACTCTATCTTGTACAGTGGTCCACCAATGGCTTTTGGGCATTCTCAAGCAGATGATAAAGGCAAAGCCCGCACCTGCTCTTACTTTGGTCTAGTGGTTAGGGAGCTGGACTTCTGTCTGGGAATACCAGGTTTGATTCTTCCCTCCCTGATGAAGCCAGCTGGGTGACCTTGGGCTAGTCACAACTCTCTTCTGAGCTCTCACAGCCCCACCTACCTCACAGGGTGTTCTGTTGTGGGGAGAAGAAGGGGAAGCTGTCAGCCACTTTGAGTCTCTATAGCTTCTGAGTGAGAAAAGTGGGGTAGAAAAGTCAACTCTCCTCCTCCTCCTCCTCCTCCTGGTGATACAATGGGCTTTGTGGTATATAAGACTATGGAGGCATGCTGCCCGTACATCTTTATGGTTTGATATGCCACACCCTAGTATGCTGGTAGACCTCAAAAAGAGACTTACCAGTTGACTGGAGCAGGCTGCCATTTTGGGCCTTCTGTCCAGTCTATGCTTCTTCCTATGTAAATGAAGTACACCAGTAGGGAACAAGATCTCTCTCAGGCACCAGCATGTGGAGCAGAGGTTCCGAGTACTGGTCCAGTGTACCAGAAAGTGTGACATTGCTTTCCCTTCCATCTGAAGTCCAAACAAGTTCATGAGTTACGTGAGATGAAAACTTCAGCCCTACTAGTAAGTTGGTTCAACAGAGACAAAAGTGTCTAGCTGAAGGCCAGCTAGTGAATGGGATTAAAACCCAAGCCAAGTCCTGCTGACTACACATTATTGGTTTCACTGACCCTTTTGATTTATATGCTGGTTCCAGTGGCAATTATTTATTTTTCCATTCTTTCCAGAGTTTCCATTTGACTCCAGCTAGATGGTAGGATTTCTCCTCTCTTCATGATTTTGCCTTTTCCTTGCCTCCAGAAACTTTTAAGGCATTAATTTTGTTAGTTGTTCCTGCCAAAATCTTTGCCAGGACTGCATCTCTGACAACAAACTGCCAAGCAATCGGCAACTGATTGCTAGCTCTGCAGCTCTTATCTTCTACAGGCAGTCTCACAGTCCAGACTGCGGCTGAAACTGTGGCAGCGAAACTCTTGGCCCAAGCACACAAAATGCTTTCATTGTGATTATAACAATTATGTAACATGAATTCTGCGGTAGACTGCAAATGTCACAGCCAAGTAAAAGCGTGTGAGCCAAGCCACTGGGCAGCTGAGGAGAAATATTACTGGGCATTTCTTGTCTTCCTAAAAGCAGACTGGACCACTTGTTTGAGGCAAAGGATCTTTCTGCATTTGCTAGAATTCGTTACCAACAACCACATTAACCCTTTGACATCTCAGTGCAGAACACAGGAGACTCTGTCCATCCCATATACACAGGATGAAGCATAAGCCTTACTGGTAGCCCTCAACACTGAGGATACTAGTAGGGAACACAGAGACACGCAGAAGGCACACCTTAATGTTCTGGACTACCAGGGAACCTATTACAGCAGTGTAACAGACTTCCTTGGGGCTCTGCATTCCTAGCTCTTTGGAGCCTGGTCACCAAAGACCATGCAAGCTTTGGGACTGGTGTGGGGGCCGGTCTGAACCAGTGCTTTTGTGCAGACAGTGCTGTTCCAGACTGTGCTTTGCTATGGTTCAAACCAACAAGCCTCACTGGTACCAGACCATTAGTATCTAGCATGGCCCATATGGCAACCACTTTTGAGCAGTCGCCAGCTAGAGTGACCCCAGCATGGCTTCTGAATTCTATATTATTTATTATTTAGGAAATTTATATCCTGCCCTTCACCATATGGTCCCGAGGGCAGGTTACAATGAGAATAAAACCTATCAAAGTGAAAGAACTACAAGAAGGCTCTCTCCTTGAGATCTCAGTGCCAGGGCAAGTCTCCATGGGAAAACGCTCTCCTTCAGATACTCGGGGCCCAAGCCATTTAGGGCTTTAAATGTTAGTGTCAACACCTTGAATTAGGCTTGGTAGTGAATAGGTAACCAGTGCATATCTTTAAGACCAGCGTGATGTGAGTTCGGCAAGAGACTCCTATCAGCAGTTGAGCTGCTGCATTCTGCACCAGTTCCAACGTCCAAATTGTAGAGCACATTATGGTAACCTAATCTGGAAGTTACCAGAGCATGGATCACTATGGCTAAGTTATTTCTGTCTAGATAAGGATTAAGCTGGTGGATCCGAGGGAGATAATAGTAGGTACTCATGGCAGCTGCTGTCACATGGGACTCAAATGACAGCAATGAATCCAGGAGCACTCCTAAGTCATGCACCTGATTTTTCTGGGGCAAAACAACCCCTCTAAGAATTGGGTGCCCCTTAATTTCATGGACTCGGGACCCAGTGACATATAGTACCTCAGTCTTGCCTGGACTCAGTTTCAATTTATTGGTCCACATCCAGCCCATCACTGCTTCCAGGCAAGCGATTGAGGACCTCAACTGCCTCTCCTGACTCAGAAGAAATGGAGAGGTAGAGTTGGGGGTCATCAGCATACTGACAGCACCTCACTCCAAAACTCCTGATGACCTCTCCCAGTGCCTTCATATAGATATTAAGAAGCACAGGAGACAAGACCAACCCCTGGGGAACTCCACAAGAAAGTTCCCAGGGCATCAAATTGAAGTTTCCCATTACTACCTTATGGGACCTGCCCCAGAGATAGAAAGAGAACCACTGTAAAACAGAACCTCCCAATCGCCAAAGCCATTCCAGTAGGATACCACGTTCAATGGTATCAAAAATTTCTAAGAGTTCAAGGAGAAACAACAGGGTAGCACAGTCCCTGTCCCCCTCCCGGTAAAGGTTCCATCAGGACAACCAAGGCAGTCTCAGTGCCAAAGGCCTGCCTGAACCCAAATTGAAATGGGTCTAGATAATCTGTTTCATCAAAGCATGTCTGCAGTTGTATAGCTACTACTTTCTCCAAGATCTTGCCCAAAATAAGTGACATTGGCTACTGGATCCAGAGAGGTCTTCTTAAGGAGGAGGTGTACCACAGATTCCATAAGAACTTCTGGCACCTCCCCTTCCTGCAAAGAGGCATTTATCACTCCCTGGATCCACCCAGCCACACCCACTTAGCTACCTTTGAGGGTCAAGCGTCAGGGAGACAGGTAGTTGGCTGAACTCCTGCAAGGAGCATGTCCACTTCCTCAGACCGCAACAGTTGTAACTGATCCAAGATAATCGGACCAGATGGGCCTCTGGACACTTCTATCAAACTGCTTTCAACAGTAGAATCTAATTCCACACGAATCTGAGCAACTTTGTCCTGACAGTGCCTTGCAAATTTATGACAGCAGGTTTCTAAAGGTGGCATGGGCATATCTTAATAACCTGATGACTCTTTTGGCTGGCCACTTGAGGATGCAATGGAAGTAGAGGAATAAGCCTTCTTTGCATGGTAGGCATGATAATGTGCTTTTACTAGTATTCAGAAGGAGACACGCTGGGATTTTCTCCATTTGCACTCTAGCTGTCAGCCTTCCTGCTTCTGGCACCGGAGCTTCATTATACGCAGCTCCCTGGTAAACCAGGGTTCCATGTGAACTCAGCAGGGATGCCAAGGGCGCTTGGAACAATCACGTCAATAGCTCTTCTCACCTTATGATTCCAAGACATATGCCACAAGACATTTGAAAAAAAAAAAGCCAATTTACTGAGTTCCCATGAATAATTGATTATTATATTTTAATTCTTTACATCTTGTCTTTATTTTAGTTTATTTTTGCCTAGAAAGTGGCTATAGCGCAGTGGCACAGCAACTGTCTGGGCAGCAGGGAAGAAGTACAGTCCGGCACATTCCTGCAAAAATAGAACAACAATAAGCAGAACTCAAGGGCTCCTCCAATCCAGATCCCTCTGCAAGGGCATCATAGTACTAGCAGCTGAACCTGTTTGTTTCAGCAGCTGCCTTGTGTTTTCTTTTCTTAAACAAGCTGCAGAGCAGGACTCACACAGATTCTCTAATTTGTCATGCCAGCTCTTCCAGGCAAAGCTCTGTGCACGGGAGTATGCCTTGCTATGGACCTCTGAAGGGCTGGAGTACATGTGGCACCATAAATGATTGGTTCCTTCCACAAGGTGAAGAATGAGGCATTCTCACTCTCTCTTGGAACATCTATGCACGTCCGTTTTTGATCTGTTCTGTGGGCACACCTAACCCTCCCCTACTCCCACCCCAAAAATGTTGAAAGAAGTAACACACTTAAAGCTATGGAAAAGGCACTCTTTGCATCTGACACACAAACTCACATCTTGCTGTGGTTTCCGTGCAACTGAATCTGATTTAATACTTGATAAAACCTATGCGTAGCTATCCCCTATTATTTAGATTGTAATACATACTGCATTTCATTCTGTGAGAGATTACCTTATGGGGAATTCCTTTATTTTAATTAATCTGGCATTTATCAACCATGCACATTCAGCATGAACATATACATTTTATCTATACTTTTTTTTATCAGATCACATTTCTTAAGGATCAGTGAATAGTTTTTAGTACAGATAATAGAACGCAGGTTTGACGCAGCCCCTGAATATGTAAAATCCACGTTGGAGTGTCAAATTTATCACCATCAGCTGACTGTAATGTGATGTGTCATAAGAAATAAGTAGCTTTCTGGTGTGAAACGAAGGTTGATAGCATACAAGAAGGCTATTTTACACATGTCGGAGGTAATATATCTATAGGTTGCCTGAAGGCTTTCGATCTAGAGGAAAACACATCACTAGATTTTTAAAAATTTAATGCTATTGGATCTTTTGTTTTTTTTTAAAAAGCTTGAAAATGGGCTGGAAGAGTCTATTTGTTTTGTGTTCCAACTTCATTATGCCCAGGATTGTTGTATTAATTGGCTTCCAGATTCGAACAGCTAATGGGAATAAATTGCTACACCAACATTACTTGTGATTCTTCTATTCAAACAAAATATTTTCCTTGGTAAAGAAAAATATCATTTTGTCTGGGAAAGAACACACACACACACATACTTAAATTATAATGATATGGAGAATCAGCTTTTGTATACAGCCGGATCCCCATATCCACTGATTTGGTAACCACGGTTCCAGTTAATCACAGTTACGGGATCAGTGGCCACCGTAAGGGAAAAGCACCAGAACCGGAAGGCCTATTTCAGCCTCTGTAGACTATTGGAATAGGCGTGTAACGGGGCTCATGGGAGGCATCTGGTGGCATTGCACACCTATTCCTACACTCTCCAGAGGCTGAAATTCCGGAGACTGATAGGCCTGTTTGCAATTATTGACGGTTTTAGGTAACCACGGTAGGAGCCAGAATGTATCCCCAGCAGATACGGGGGTCTGACTGTATTGTAAGTTACTTGCAGTATTTATATTCTGAATGTAAGGCAACATCCTTCAATTTAAAGATTATAATTTTACCCTTTACTGTGGCAGGCCTGTTGCTTTGGGCCCACAGCTGGTTTGAAGGAGTCAATACCTTCATGAATCAGAATAACATTTTGGGCTAAGTAAAGGTAAGCTCCGCTTTTTTTAACTTGCTGCCTGGAGGCACCCTAAATAACAAAAGATGGAGAAGTGACAAGATCTTTTCTGAACTGAGGACCAGCAGAGTAACATATATAATCCATGTGACAAAGTGCTAAGGCCTTTTCTGCACTGGACCTTATTCCAAGACATATTTCCAAGTAGGGATGAACCAACAATATACTAGTGCAAACTGCAACAGTCCTCCTGGGCTAGCCGTAGTCCACACTAGCATGTGGACAGCAGGCCTGTATTTGGGGACATATCCCATTATAAGGTCCAGTGCAGAAAAGGCTTGATTCTTTGTGACAGTAACAGCAACTCAGTGTGCAGCACAATAGCACTAATTCCCTTAATGAGCCCTTAATTAGCATTAGGAATCCAAGAAGAGTAGGGATGTAAACAGCAAACAGGATGAAAATTTGCATTTCTGCAAATGGAAACCACTTCGAACGTGCTAGGCTTTGAATTCTCTTCAAATATTCTTTGAATGTTCATCTACCCATGCAACTACCAGTCACATCTCCCAGTCTGCTCTGAATCCTATCTGAATCTGCAAAGAATCCACAAATTCATCTTCTTAAGCTTTGAGAGAACGCACAAAAGCTTTCACTTCACATATGAATATAGCCAATATTCAATTCGAATGGGTACGTTTGAAGCTTCGAAGGTGGCAAACATTTTCTGCCTATCCCTATATTCTGTTATATATTTACACTTATCTGAAGTGTTTACACAAACAGTGCAATACTATACACCTCTCAGCCCATCTAGGTCCCACTGGGTTCTATGAAGCTGTATCCCAAGCAAGAGGGTAGAAGATTGGAAGTTAGGTGTTTTGATGATAAACACATAACACACTCACTTTCCCCCTAAATGTTTCTTGACATTATAAGTGGAGAATATTCCTGTTTTAATAATACTACATTTTCCTTGCAGACAATTTTGCTGGTCATAATAACTAAAATCAGCTAAAGGCTCCTAAGGGATCTTGATATCCCTTAGTGCTGCTCCCAATACAGAATTCCTAAAAGCAAGAACAGTGTTAATGCTGCCTATTAAAAAACTGGATTGCTTTTAAAATTATCACCAAGTGTTTTACGTTTGCAGGTATCATTAATTATCTTTATGATAATAGTGTGCTCTTAAGCTGTCTGGCAAAATGGTAGGTTTGGTTAAGGTGGCTAGTATATTCAGCTGCTAAAAGAAGTCTCCTTTTCCAAGTGCAACAGAAATGTTCCTGGAAAAGCAAGATAGAATTTATTTTATATATATATTTTAAAAACTCATAAGGCATCACTTGAGGATAGCAGCATGTTCCCTTGTCACAATCTGGAAATATGCTAACTTTCCTGATTACAGATGGAAGACTGTGATACTGTTATTTTAATATAGATCGTTTACTATTTTAATGTATTGGATTTTAAATGCTATTATGCACCTTGAGACCCTTGGGTATAGGGTGGGATAGAAATATAATGAGTGAGTGAGTGAGTGAGTGAGTGAGTGAGGGAGGGAGGGAGGGAGGAAGGAAGGAAGGAAGGAAGGAAGGAAGGAAGATAGATGTGGGTTGTCAAGTTATGCTCCAAATGAAAATTTAGCTGTGATCATATTCGATTCCCCCTCATTATGCGATCAAGGCTTGATGCGGATAGGTCATACCCTTCAGAGCTTTTTGGAGATTACCCTGGCAAAACTTTGCCATTAAAACATCAAGAAAGGGAGTATGTGTTGTACTGTTGAACTTTGAAAAACAATTTGACCTTTATAGCTGAGCTCATGCCCTTTCCCTTGCTTGATCCTCCTGTGCATTTGAGTAGAACTAAGATGCATAACAATGTTGGAATTCAGAAGGCCAAGGAGTGAGGGAAAGAATCCAATAGTCCATTACAAAAGGAGAGAGTGGAAATCCAGATGGTGAGAATCCTGCTTATTATCATCTCTAATGAAACGCCATTTCTGATCCTTTCCACACCTACCTGAGGCATTCTGGGACAGGGAGGGATGCCCTGTCTCAGAATAAGCAACCTGTCCCATTCTGAGAGCATGCGCTGCTCCAGGCCTATCCACTGCCCTTGAAGAGCCTTTGGAAGCAGCATGAGAACTACGAAGACTGAGAATGAAAGTTTCTGGCCTGGCTGTCTTTGAGATGGACCCAATTTAGCTGACGCTATCAGGAGTGCCACTGAAATGGGTCTCCCATGATACACTGAACCACAAAGACATGCCATCTGCACACCTCTTGCCCTGTGCCATTGGTAGACTTTTATCTTTGAGATCTACAGTTATACTGGGCTAGGGCCCCATTTGGGGCACTATAGCCTGGTTTACCCTTTGTCCACTGAGGATGAAACATTGACAGGAGGCAAGGCCTGCTCTAGTCCACACTAGGTGCAGACGGCAGCAGGCCTTTGTCCTGGAACAAGGCCCAGCGCAAAAAGTGCCTTCTACTTAATCAAAAAGTCTATATGTTTGAGAAGAGTGATACTGTACTCACTAAGAGGAAGAAGGGTCATTTTATCCAAGTTCTGATGTATATAATTAAATAAATAGATTGACTATTAACTGCCATTTCCTCCATCCAAGGCTGACTATGAACTGCAATCTGTTTAACAAAAGAATCCTTGGCCAATTAGTATTTAATATTCTTGCTTTTACACAATTGTTGCTTTATGGCCAAAAGGATATCAGTCATATAAACACAGACTCATAGAGTTGGAGATGGTCATTCAGGCAAGAGTTCAACAGCTCCCACCCACAGAAAGCTTCACTGAAGAATCTTAATCTGATCAATGTCCAGAGGTCATCTGAACACATTTAGTAAGAGAGAAACCACCACTGATTGAAGTAATCTGTTCAACTTTTTCCTTTTTTAATTTCTCAATGATGGTTGCATTCCAATCCACCTTTTTGCACAAAGATTTCATGCTGTTTGGACAAACAACATTTGATGGTCTCATTTCACCTCATCTCATCAGGCCCCCTTTATGCTGCTGGAAATTGTCCTTTGTGTGATGTCCCCACTATACCAAACTTTTAATTCTGCAATGGGTTATGGTTAGGGTTAGTTATGGGTTTTGTATGAAGGAGGGTTTTTAGGGGCATTTTCAGGACCCAGGGTTTTCCTGGTTGTCAGAAGACATGTGTTCTTCTCTGCACTCTCTGAGAAAAAAAAAAAACACTGCCAGGAAGACAAGCTGTTAAATTCCTTGAGATCCCATTGTTTGTTGTGTTTGTCTGTCAAGAGGTATCAGAAATCCCCCCTTTACTATTAGTTTCTGCTTCCTTGAAACATCATTTATCTGGTTCAAGTGGTCACCCCACCAAATCTCATGTATCTTCTTCTTTCACATTACCTTCAATCCTTAGTGGGCATCCCCATGGTAAGGATACTGTGAGGCAAACGTCTCCATGCAAAGCCCTAATTCGGGCTACATGAGGGACAAA
The DNA here is from genome assembly GCA_023333525.1 of Aspidoscelis tigris stejnegeri. NCBI lineage: Eukaryota > Metazoa > Chordata > Lepidosauria > Squamata > Teiidae > Aspidoscelis > Aspidoscelis tigris. Next base: position 23,401,690 of record JALMGA010000008.1, read on the forward strand.
ATCCTGTAGATTGAAGTACCCCCCCCCTTGATAACTGTTCTCGCCCCGAATTACGGGGTAAGAATGGGTTATCCTGGGGGCACGGGGACACTCGTGGGTTACGATCACAGCATTAGTGGGTGGGGCTTTGCTGTCCCTGCTGCTAATGCTGCGATCACAACTGTCCCCCCTTACCTTAGTGCTTTATCGCCCAGGTAAGGGCTTGATTTACCCCGAACAATAGCCTGACAGCTGCCCTGAAGTCAGCTGGGCAGCTGTCAGGCTGTCATATGCATGAGCAGAGCTCTGCTAAAATGATTAAAACAGACACAGCTTTCATGTCTGTTTTAATCATCTTACCAGAGCTCTGCCCTGCTCTTGACAGCCCCTATACCTGCCTGACAGTTGCTCAGCTGACTGAGATAGTATGCATTCAGTGAAATACAGTATTTCAAGCTGGTATCAAACAGCAGCAAGGGAAACTCCTCCACCTTCACCTGTTGGGCAGCAAATCTTTTCAGAGCTTTTGGGATGCTTGTGCTCTTGTTGCTATTAAAGCCAAGCAAGCATCTCTGACAACTGAAAATGCATCTGAGGCAGGCTTTTAATGGAAAGGCCTCTATTTCCCCTGACACCTAAGGATAATCTCATAATGCACTCTCGGTGCCGTGAGCTAGTTAGCAGTGTCAGACAAAACTTGTTTCATTAAATGTCCATATGGAACACTAAACACTGAAGAGGAAACTTGAATATGAGATGAGATATTAAAGAATTATGGAATGCTGCATTTTTGGAAGACAGTGTATGGTTCACAAGGAATAGTTGTTGGTCCCAGTGGACTAATTCTTTCCTCCTGATTCATCCAAGGGGTTCAAACCAGGTTAGAATAGATCTCATGCTAACCTCACAGTGACCGTATAAGGAGGATTTGAGAAAGAGATGGGGAGAAGGTAACTCCCCAGAGTCACCTGTTCAACTGCATGAGTAAGCAAGGCTTTCTATATTAATCTCTTATATGTGGAACTCATATGTGGCATTGGTTTTACAGGCAGAAAATCCTAGCTTTGATTCCCAGGAGGAGGCAATGTCAAACCACTTCTATATTGCTATCAAGAAAACTGTATAGTATGTGTAAATCTCAATAGCAAAACAAACAAACAATAAATAAATAAATCTGCATGAGTATGTCCACAGAGTGGAGCTTGAGGGCATAGGCCTCTCCTTTAGACCTTCTTCAGTCCACCTTCAGATCTGACTGCTCAACCCCTTTTCATTTCTATCCATTTTATTTGTGTACTTTCTTGAATTGAGGGGGGAAAGTATACAAATAAAACAGTTACACTTTGCCCAAAATGGCATTTTACCCCCGCTGTGGACCTCTTTAATGGAGGTCCACAACAAAACAAGCCCCCATATTCCATGTTACAAAGGAAATGCAAACAGCACATCCGCATAGGTTGGAATGTGAAGGGGGAGCCCTTTTCAGCAGGGGTCCAAGAAGGGCTGCTTGAAGGGGCCACACGAAAAGGCCCGTCTTAAAAACAGTGATTCTTGGGAACGAAGAATCACTGGCCTTTGGAGGCAGTGACCCAGGCTGGAGTAGGCCACTCTCATTCCACCAGCAACTTATCCCAGTGTGAGGCAAGTTCTTGTTCCATGTTGTGTAGCCTGGTGAATTTTCCTGGGCTCTGAAAGATGGTCCTCCTCCAGGGGGCAACATTCTCTGCTAGTAACTTTGGAACTGGGGGCTGGTGTCTACCCCGTCCTGTTCTTGTTCTGGTCCAACTGGTTTGTTTTGGACAAGAATGTTCTCTATGGTATGCATCATTAACCACAGTGCAGAAACAGCCTCAATTCCAGCTCCCATCAGTCACAGCACGATGAATGGTTCGGTTGGTGGGATCAGCTAAAAATAAGGTTTCTCGTCCCTACTCTAATACTACCTAACCTGTTTAACAAGTGCTGTATTTTTTTTGTTGTTTTTCCACACTGTATCTTGTTAACACACATTTTGCTCACAGTTTAATTGGGTAATTCATGACATTAATAGAGCCATATTCATATTTTGACATTAACAGCTGGGAAATGAAGCAATTTTTAGTTTAATAATATGATGGGTGGACAAAGACCAAATTCCCTAAATGCTATTTTCAGTAATCATGTGCTATCTCATTTCTAGTTCAGAAGTAAGACCTTCCACTTTGTACTTTATAAGATTTTATTTAATTTATTTCCCACTCTTTCTTCCAATAGATAAAACACTTAGAAGTCAGTTAAAAGTGGATTTCACTTTTAACCTAACTTGGCACTTTTCATCTTTATTGAAGTCAATATTCTTCCTGCTCGCTGAGGCTCAAAATTAGCATATTGCTAGTGAAGACATTTTTGATGTTGATTTCTTATTCTTGGAGATATTTAATTTCTGTTTATACAACTTACTCACCATGTAGATTCTCATTCAATCTGCCATTTGTTGGACCATCTGCACTTGGACCCATTTTGGTAGATTTTTCCTCTGTGAGGAGCGGGAAATGCACGTATGGGGTTGGAATTCTATTCATTTACTGTATTTTTATTTCATATTTCTTACAAGGGGCTTCCAAGGGTGAACATTATTAACATTGCCTCCATTTTATTTTCACAACAACTGTGAGAAGTAGGGCTATGATTAGACATTGCCAAAAAGAGAGAGCATCTCTGAAGCTCTGAGGTGGGATTGTTCACACATCCGTCTGCCCCTCCCTGCTCTCCTGAACATTCTGTGGTAGAAAAGATGGATTAGAAAATGCTTGCCACACCCTGTCTCTCTGAGGCACCACAAGAAGTGACTTTTTTTTTTTACTGGGAAGTAACATTGAGAAGCATCCCTTCTCCCATATGAACTTGTCAAGCACTAAATCCTTAAGTCAGTGACTTAAGTTCAACTATGGAGGAACCTCACTGTTAATCCTCATTAGGAATCTGTGAAAGACATCTTTGGTCTGCATGCTAGTGCAGTTCCGTGTGAGGCCCCTCCCTCCCACTGGTACACTTCATCTGCATTAGACGAAGTGCTATCCTGATCAGGATCACTGGTAGACCTGTTTAAAAAGTCTGGCAATGGACCAACAGGCCCTCATCCAGAACAAGGAAGCATGTTTGGGACATGGAAAATATCAGAAAAGATAAAATTTCATCTTTGCATATGTTAAGATCCACACCATGGAGGAGATGGCTTATAGCCTGGTATGTAGTGCATGGAATAGAGGACGTAGGCAACCATCTACTTGATGGCTGGTCCAGCTCAGCCTACCAGTGAAGCTGGGAAACAAAAGTTCCCTGGACTTATTGATACAGGCTGTGAACATTATCTTACAGCCCTAGAAATGGCCCCAGAAGTGGGCCGTCTTTTGATCCCAGTGAAATGCTGGTGGGCTCCAGAATGGGACCTGGACAGTTCTTGCTACTGATAGTGGTTTATATCAGGGAAGTATGAACAAGGACCTAGTCCATACAGAGACTTTTTTTTTCTTAAGCAGTCTGCAGCTGAAGCACTCCCAGTCAGAGATTATACTCATGGAAGTAGGCCACGCATGGGGGCCACTTGGACACTATGCACCATGGAAGACCATGGCCTTCCATAGCATATCTAGTGTAGTCTTCACTGACCATGCAGAAGTTGCCTGACAAGGCTTAGGGATAGGCATTTTTCATTGATGTTTTATTGCTTCCTAAGCCAAGACTCTAGTTGTTAGGTGACAAATCAACGTATCACCATCGCCTTCACCTTCATCATAATAATGTATGTTTTATTGATCTTAGTATGAACACTCTTCTGAGAAAGTTAGAGGAAAGCTTTATCTTGCCTTGAGATTTCCTTTGAATCCAGCTAAATGCTGGTGCTTTATTTTTAACATCATACAACGCTGCAGGAGATGGCAAGATGGTGGAAGGTGAACTGAACACTCCAGCCAACAAGTTAGGAGGCCACTTTCTTCATTGCTTTCCCAGAAGTGTTTCAAGGTGCTACAGAGGGGGCCCTGCTCTCCACCTGCACACTTGGCATCAGTAGACCAGTGACAGATTTCTCTAGTTATTATCAAGACTGCAACAGACTACTGCACATATTTATCAGTTTGGGAGAGTTGTGATACGGTGCTAGTTACTGTTCTGGTGTAAGATATATGTACAGAGTTGCTTATCTATATGCAGAAAAACAATGGAAGTTGTTCAATTCCATACATTGAATTTTTTGGGTAGCAGAATGCTCATAATTCAGTACTATGCATGTATTGCATTCATGTGCTCCAACTTGCATATGACGGTTCAGGTACTTCCTGACCAGAGCTGTGCTGGCTAGAGAGTTAGGAAGTTGTAGCCCCAAATATACAAAGAATGCTGTGCAAAAAGAAGAAGTTTTGAACCTCTTGCCCTTGAACCTATCCTTTAAGAGTTCTTTGCTAGTTGAGCAAATGCTTCAGATACACAATATGGTCCTATTAGCCTTTAGGGCCCTGGTCACACTAGAAGTTTAGTGTTACTCACACTATTTTTATTTAATTCATTTTCCAAGCCACACTACCCCCATTAGACTGCTTCAACTGGAGTCCTCATTTTCAGAGGACTCAGCCCACCCTGGCATGCCAGTACATCTTCCTCAGCTGTGAGCAGGGAAATGGCCTAAAGGAGGCTGAACTGTGCTGTGGTGGGTGGGTCCAGTCTTTCCTTTCAGCCAATGTGCACATGTGGAGTTTGTGAGGCACCTCCCCTTCTCTCCCCAGTTTACGTGTATTCCTCTATCTAACATTTTTCTGCAAATGTATTATTATTATTATTATAAAAATTAATCCCACAGAGAGGAAAAGGACATCAGAAAGGAAAGGGGGCACGGAGGTGATGGAGCAGGCTTCAGAAAGAACTGCAAACACACACCCTTGCCTCACTTGAGTGACACAGTGGCATCCAATAAGAAAACAGATAGATTTGATGCAGCAAGAGGGGTGGAGAGCCAAGAGTTCCATGGAGGAGGCTGAAGTTGATCATGGAGAAAGGTGTGACAAATGCAACCCAAAGTGAGGACAGACTGAAGATGATCTAATTGTGACCAGGATTGGTACGACCTCAGTTTGAATTAATGAGTAGGATGCCCTATCTTACACCTGTGTGACCAGGGTAAACTATCCCTGGTAGCACATGAAAAAAACAACCTCCATTGTTTTTTGCATATAGATAGGCAGTTACTTGATATTAATGCTGACCAGGATCATCATTCCCGAAGTCTTAATTTTCCTGAATTCAAAGATGATGGAGGGTTTTCTTTATTTTTCCTGTAACTTTAATTAGTCTACATATTAGCAAAACTGCCACTGTTCTTCCTTCTGATAGCTGAAAACACTGGTGGAAGTACTAAATTTCATGAAAGGTGTTACCATTCCCAGTTCTTCTGTTCTCCTTTAGCGGTTCTATTGAAGTCAACCTTGCTCCCAAATGAATCACTGGCCATTCAGTTGCCTTGACATAAAAAGTAATTTGAAATCCCCTTTAACAAAGACCATGTTCTTCCCATTTATTTTCTGATTCACCTAGGATGAAGACAACTTTCTAAAAGATAAAATCATGAAGAAACTTCTGTACAAACAGATCACAGCAAAGAGGTTAATTTTCTATGAGCTGAAAAGTGACAGGCTTTACAAGTTTCCTTAATTCAAACCTAGAGGCATGACTTGCATGTTCCTACAGATGAATATGTCCTTTGAGTAATTCTGTATAGGGATGTGTACGAATATTCGTAGGCATTTGAAATCTGAATGTGCCAAATTTCGCCATTTGAACTCAAATAGAATGTCCCTAGATTTGAATGTAACATTCAAATCGAATTTTGAATTTTGGATCTATTTGTTTGAATTATCCAGACATTCGTATGTGAATGGGGTCATATACAATCTGTACTTGAAGATCTGCATCTTTCCTGCATCCGTATGCATTTGTACGGATCTGTATGGGACAAAAACAGGTTGCATACGGGATAACTATGGGATGCATACAGATTTTTATGGATGCGTTCAGACGTGGGGAAGATGCATACGTGCATATACGAATGTTGTCGACATTTGTACGTGCAGATTTGAATAAAAAATTCTAACAAATAGATCCAAATTTGGTAAATTTGAATCGACTTCAAATTGAATTGGATTTTCAGGTATTTGATTAAATTCAAATAGAATGTCAAAAAAACCATTTGTGCACATATCTAGTGGGGGAACATTGTCTATTTTAGAGTAACTCACAGTTGACAGGTAGCCTTGCATAAGCTTGGCCAGGGAATTATTGGCTGACTGGTTGCAGCCTTGGGAAGCATTAAATGAGCCAGACCTGGCTGTTGTTCATCGCATGTTAAAAGGCCCGTGGCTTTAATAAAGGAAGATCTACAGATCCATAAACAATTCCTTCCCTGAAAACATAAAACACAATTTCCTTGATAGTAAACAAATGCAATGGCTTATTTTCCCACTCATGTGGAGAAATGTAAGGAAACAAATCACTCACTCTTTGCTTAATCAGTCAAATGGATCCTCAACAACATTGTGCCCAGGGAAAAGTAGAATGAACGACCATCAGCATCCTTTACTACCTATCTGTTTGAACCAGCATTTGTATGCCTGTATATCAGGTCCTTAATCATTGATGATTCATGAACTGCTGCTTATGATCACAACCATAGAATCATAGAATTGGAAGGGACCTCTAGGGTCATTGAGTCCAACCCCTTCTCAATGCACAATTTCCTAAACCATCCCAGATAGATGTAGGTCCAGCCTCTGCTTGAAAAACTCCAGCGAAGGAGAAGCCACTACCTTCCATGACAACCTATTCCACTGATTGATGGCCCTCACTGTCAGGAAGTTTTTCCTAATACCTAGTCTGTATTGACTCGCTTGAATTTTAATACCATTGTTTCTAGTCCTCCCATCTTGTGCAAGTGAGAATGGGGACGATCCCTCTGCACTGTGACAGCCATTCAGATCCTTGAAGACTGCTATCATGTCTCCTCTCAGTCTTCTCTTCTATATGCTAAACACTCCTAGATCCTTCAACCTTTCATTGTAGGACATGGTTTCCAGACCACTAACCATTTTGATAGCCCTCCTTTGGACTTGCTCTGGTTTGTCAATGCCATTTTTGAATTGGGGTGGCCAGAACTGGACTTGGTACTCTAGATGAGCTCTGACCAAGGTAGAGTAAAGAGGAATAATTACTTCCCGTGATCTAGACTCTTTACTCCTCTTGATGCATCAGCTATTCCCTCCATAATAACGTAAGTTCCATCTAGTCCAGCAGTCTGTTCTCACAGGCCACGGTCAGACCTCTAGTCACTCTGCTCACACCTTCTCCCCATCCAGTCCAATTTATAGGTGGCCTTTCCCTCCTCCATTTGTACTTTCCGGGGTCTGCTTTTTCACAGGATCCAGCCCTTTTCAGCAAGGCAAACTGAACTAAAAGGGTCTGAACTCTACCATGATGGGTGGGACCTGCCTTCCCTGCTGCCTAGTGCCTGTATGTGTGGGTGGTACACACAAGAGTTGATGCACTCCTCCTCTCCCAAACAGTTTGTACTTTGCTACCATTCCCAGGATGTCCCTTCTTCCATCCTGCCCCCCCCTGTTCAATTCCCAATCACACCCGGGCAGATTCATCTGTCCATCATTTTTAAAAATACAAATCATTTTTCATTTGCTCTCTAGTGATTTTGTGGAAAACATGGAATTATTTCTTTTAAAAAAATGGCCAGAAAAACACTGTTGGAAGTGGGAGCACGGGAAAGGGAGAAGCAAGAATATAAATGACAAAGTTCTAAGGCAGCGCTTCTCAACCTTCCCCTTAATGCAGTTCCTCAGGTTGTGGAGACCCCTCAACCATGGGGGTGGGACAGCTGGGAGGGGGAGGGAGGGCAGTGGGAGACTTGTCACGACCCCTCTGAAAGGGTAGTTCAACCCCCAAAGGGGTCCCAACCCAGAGGTTGAGAACCGCTGTTCTAAGGACAATGTATCCTCCATTTTCATTTGGCAATGTGCAAGGGAAACTATGTTTCCTTTCAGTAAAACTGCTTCAGCAGCTTTAGAGCAAACAGCAGAGCACAGACCTCTTATTTTTCTACGGGAATGGCTGCAGAAGTGGAGGTGGATGCTGGTTAGGGTTTGCCTCAGCTGCACTTGTTTCGGGTCATAGTCCCCTTACCCCAGCAGTATCCTGTGTTACCATCAAGTTTGTCATCAGTACCAACACAACTTCAAACACGCCCCGTTGCCACTGTTGATTGGCAGAACTTTATCCTACTAGAATGCAAGTGGTGTTAACACAATCAAGAGGGTGGAGAACTAAAGTGTCAGGTAAAGGAGACTTGGGTGATAATGCAAAAGGTGTGAGCACAGCAGCCCAAACTGAGGATGGATTCTCAGGAATTGGTTGTGAACAGGATTAGGATGTCTTCAGTTCAGTTCTTAATAGGGTGGATTATTCCAGCAAGGTGTGACCACACTCACAGTGGCCAACCACTCTCAGAAGGAAGCCCACTAGCACAGCGGTTCTCGACCTTCCTAATGCCGGGACCCCTTAATGGAGTTCCTCATGTTGTGGAGACCTCCAACCATGGGGGCGGAGCAGCTGGGAGGTGGGAGGGAAGGGTGGCAGGAGACTCATCGTGACCCCTCTGAAAGGGTCCCAACCCCCAGGTTGAGAACCACTGCACTAGCGGGACATAAGCACAGAGCTAGCCAGGAACTGATCTTCACAGGCCTACCACTTCCTATTGCCATCACACCTAATAGGTTTGATTTCCATGAACAGGTCCAAGCCTTTTTTTGGAACCACCCAAGCTGGCACCTGACACCACAGTTTAAGTATGTGTTATGCAAAATAAATGAATAAATATTTTTTTAAAAGTTAATAAAATAAAATAAAATTAAAAATTATATCCTGATTTGCCCAGGATTCAGCTTTAGGGATGTGCACGAATATTTGAGATATTCATTATTCAATCCAATTCAGACGAATTTAGACTTTCAAATTCATATCAAACATCCAGACATACTTTTTTTAGTATTCAAACAAATACAAATGCTTTGAATTATTCATACGAATAATTTGGACATTCATATGTGTATGGATGCATACACATCTTATTTGCATCCGTATGCATCCGGATACATACGGGATGAAAACGGATGCATACAGATGTTTGTGGGATAAAAACAGGATGTGTACAGATGTGTATGGATGCATATGAGATTAGTCTCATTAAATACGAATCATATATTTGTACAAATAGACACGAATGTATTCGTATCGGTTCAAATATCCAGATATTTGTTTTTTCTTTATTCATACAAATTTGGATATTCGAAGATTGGATTCAAATTGAATTCGAAAAGTGCATTCATGCACAACCCTATTCAGCTTCTTGCTGTCCAGCTTCTTCTATTTACCGCTATCAAGTCTCCTCTCTAGACTAACAGCCTCAGACACCGGGACCCATCTTTGTAAGGAAGCCCATCCAGTCCCTTGATTATCTTAGGCTGAGTCCCCAAAAGACTTATTTGCCTCTCTGGTCTACCTCTACTGTCACTGTATTCAAGTGGACTTTAAAAGTGCCCTGCACTTCCGGAATAAGCGTCCACATGAGTCTCAGCAAAGCGCACGTTTAAAACACACCTTCCATCCCCACAGAAGCGTGTTTTCTTTCCCCGCATCTTTTTCTCCCCTCCCCCTCTCTTGTTTAAAGGAAAAATAGCCAGATCTCCATCCCCCGAAATGGCTTCCCCTGCTGGCAAAGGGAGTGATCGCTCACACATTCACTCTCAGCACTTACTTTCATTCTCTTCTCTGTTCGGCTGCAGCCATTGGCCGCGCGATTGTGCACTCATTTAGCCTTAACACTTTCACAGATCACCCACTTCACACCTGATAACAATGTTGCAATTCTGAGCAATTCTGGCTCTTTGAAAGTTCTGACCTTTAGAAAGGAAGGGAAGGGAAGCTGCAGCATTTCTGGGAGATGTGTGAATGCTTTATGGCTGTGTGTGCAGGCAGCAATCCCCACCCCTTTTGCCACGGAGCGTCCCCAAGGTAAATGTTGCAAGGAAAACCCGTGACTTCCAGAAAGAGCGCTGAAACTCTTCTTTAAAGGACACCTTTTTGTTGTGGGTTTTCCTGCTTTTCTAGCGCTGGAAGCTCATTAAAAACCCTGGCATGGGGGCGCTCAGAGGCAAAAGAAGATTTTTAGCAGACTTTAAATTGCTTGGGGACAGGGCCTTAGTCACTTTCTTCTGAATCTTTTTTCAGCTCTGCTATATCCTTTTTTTCTTTTTTAGATGAAGCAGCCAAAACTTCACAGTATCCAGATATGGCTGCACTATTGTTTTTTGTAAGAGTATTATAATATTAATACCTCTGTTTTCAATGCTATTTTAAAATGTTCCCTAATATGCTATTGGACTTTTAAAATGTATAATAGATGCATACTGTGTTGAAACTTTCATTGAACTGACCTTCATTGCTTCAGCATCAGTTTCGTGATCAGTCACAGTCAGCTCCAATCTCATTATTGTAGATGAATAATTAGCATTTTTTAACTCCAACGGACTTGTGAATATAACCACAGGGCTCACCCATGTGAAGGGTTTCATACACCAAGATGAAAAGACTCATCCTGTTACCTTTTCACCTCCATGTTACAAATGTTGAAAATCTTGGGAGACAGACATATGTTTTTTTGCCCTTTGTTGCTAAATTTCCCTCTTTAATTCTCCTTTGTTAACCAAAAACTTTTAATTTCATTCTGTGAACAAAACTTAAAAGTTCCAAAGAAGAATGGACTTGCCATGACAGAGATAACAAGAGGTTCCCCTTGTGAGCTAATTGCCCTATGGAGCCAGTAAGAAAAAGAAATGAGCACCTGCCTCAAAGCACATTTCTAAAAGCTATTGAGGTGTCTGGTCTCTGAACGAACCCCAATCTGCAAAATAAAGAATAGATAGCTTGCAAGGAGGTTTCATAGAATCATTAAAACACAACAAAGGAAGTAGTGTCGATGTTATGTAACACAAACTGGGTGTAGATTTTCATTCCAGATCTTTTTTTTTTTTTTTTTGTTTAACCCCCTGGAAGCCAAACCATAAATCCTAAAAAGCTGATTTCCCAGGGCTTGCTCCTAGGGGTAGGTGGACGGATGGAATTCAAAAAGTGTTCTAAACTTGCAGGACTGGAGTATTAAAACTATAACTTCCAGATGATTGATCAGATGAGACAAACTGACTCTGAAAGATGATAGAACTATTTGTGCATGGTGTTTTTCTTTTGTTTTTAAGCACACACACACCCTGCCTTGATCCTGCACTCAATTACATGGTGAACGCATCCAGGTGAAAAAGGCTAATATTTATGCATATACTTCACATGCCAATCCTGCAAGAAAAGGAAATGTGATTGCACAATTGTATTGTTAGAGGCTACGGTCCAATATTAACATTAGAATCCTATGCGTGTTCACTAGGAAACATGCTCCATTTGCTTTAGTTGGGCTTACTTCCAAGTAAGAAAAAAAAAACGAGACGCCAACAAGCATTCACAAAGATTAGGCCTGCAATTTGCATTGATTTCTGTTGGAATATGGCCAAACCTTTTGCTCATTTGGGTTATTTCAAGAATAGTTTCCCCCTCTCTTGCTCTTTTTTTCTCTCATGCATACATAATACACACTTTCCTTTACAAAATACTCCCCCCCCCACAGACACACACACCCCAATGAGAGAAAGCAAAACTATTTCTGCAACATTTATAGGTGGTACTGCAGATATATGTGACTGCTGCATGTGTATTAAGACAGGCCAAATTCCAGTAATTTTAATTATGAAATTATTTTGTCATTTCTGTTAAAACTGAAACTTTTTAACCAATTCATGAATGTCAGTAATACACCAAAATGGCAGGAGTGAAAGCAATGAAGTCAGCCAGCTTGCAAAATAAACACCAAACTATATTCTGAATTTTTACAGAAGCCGAACATAAAGCTCTTTTGAAAAGGATGTTTGGTCCTCTTCAGATACAACCCTTTTTCAGAGATTGCTTATTAAGTCATAGGAAGGAGAAATGTTTATGATGTGTTCTGCTCAGTGTGGGATTGATGAATTTTTTCATACAATGAATAACAATGGATGAGTCTGTCTGGGGAAGTTTTCGAATGGCATCCTGTGTGGAAAGAAGCTTTATTTTACCAAGTTCTTCCCTATAAACTGGAAAGGGAGAGCTTGCCAAAATTCAAAATGCTGTAACAAAATTAAAAGTAATAAAAATAAAAATAATGGAGGTCCCATATAAAGATATCTCACTATTAGTGAAAAAAATAAGGGCCTCAGACAATTTGATGGGGCTGCATCTGAAGACTGTAATCAAAAGGAAAATAACTGTTAATGCTCCAGACAGATTAGGAGATCATACAGTGCCAAAATAAGTGGACTCTGCAGCCATTCTTATGCTTCTGGGTTGTTATGCAACTGAGGCCTTTTCGCACGAGGGGTTTTCGAACACGTGTAGAACGCGTTGGGATGGAGCATTCTCTCCTGTGGGCCGGCGGCTCCATTTGGGGCTGCCCCAGCCCGCCCCTACGCGTCTAAAACGCATTCAAGTTTCAGAGCACAAAAAAATTCTCTGAAACCATCCTGTCATGTTTGGCCTGTCCTGGCACATTCCCAACTGTATCAGAGGGAAAGCATTTGCATGCTGTCCCTCCGTGACAGCTGGCCCCCTCCCCCAGCCTCCCCCCATTGGCTGCTGTGGAGCCAGGGGTGTACAGCCCTGGCACCTCCCTTCCCTGTGGTCGTGCGCACTCCCATGGGGCCAGATCAGCTTCCCAGCACTGGCAAGACCCACACACAACACCCCTGAACTTACCCCAGGGGCGCACGCAAGTGAATGGGGCTTACCTATTCGGCACAGGGCAGCAAGTGGGGCGAGGAGGCTGGGTGCGTTCTGCGCCTGCTCAGGGGGCGGTCCCTGATTCGCCAGTCACCTGCACCTGTGCAGATGGCCAGTTTGCACTTACTCTGTTGTAGGGTAGGTCCCACATGGAGCTGGCATCCACAATGCAAATGCTTCTCTCCATCCCTGATCTTAACTTCCTGGGACAATATTTAGTTCTATTATATGAATGTTATTGTATAATAATCTGTATGTTTAAAATCAATAAATAAGAATGGTATTAAAAGGAAGAGGCAATGCAAATTGTCTGGCAAGGGCAGGAAATTGTGCCCTGCAGAAATGGTGACTCAGAGGGCAATTGCTTCTGAAAATGGACCAATGCATCTTCTGTGAGGAGCTCTTGCTACCATATGTGGTAGGTGGAGAATCAATTTTAGTTTTATTTTCTGCACATAGTGTTAAAGAACATTTTTTTTCTCGTTATACTTTAAGAGACCACTGGTGCTTTCATGAGATGGACCCAAATTTCTAAATTCCCCCCCAAATCAATTATTGTAGTTTATATTAATATTCTTTTCAATCTATACAATGGCATAGAAAAGGGAAATGTTTCTGTAATCATGCTCTTCCTCCAAAACCACAGTATACTAGCATATTTTTCCTCCTACTTACTTTTATATTAAAGTATTACCAACAGAGGGTTTCATTAGGAAAGATTTGTAGGTCAGTGACATTAAACTGATCTTCCTAGTGCTTTTCCTGTATCTTGGATGGAATTATTCATGAAATACTACACATGACATATGAAGAAGAAGAAGAAAAGTTGGCTTTTCTACCCCACTTTTCTCACCCATTTAAGGGGACTCAAAGTGGCTGACAAACCTTCTGTTCTCCCCACAACAGAACACATTGTAAGGTAGGTGGGGCTGTGAGAGCTCAGCAGAGAGCTGTGATGAGCCCAAGGTCACCCAGCTGGCTTTCATGGGGGAGAGCGGAATCATACCCGGTATTCCCAGATAAGAGTCCGTCTCCCTAACCACTAGACCAGTGATGGCTAACCTTTTGAGCTTGGTGTGTCAAAATTCACAAGAAAACCTAGCTTAACTCGGGTGCTGTGTCACTTCCAGAAATATCCATTATTTTGTGATATTTGTAGCTCTAGTAAGAAAGTTATATTTTTGATACATGTATTTTATTAAAAGCAAAAATGAATAATTCTTTACATTTGCTAAATCTTCAATTGAAAGTTGGTGTTTTGTACACTTCAAGAACAAGCAAGCACTACATGCCCAGGTGCCAGGGTGATCAGGCGTGTCACCTAAAAGGGCTTGGCGTGTCACCTGTGACACGCGTGTCATAGGTTGGCCATCACCGCACTAGACCAAACTGGCTCATGGTTCCTATACTCCTCATAAATTAAGGATTATTCCAATTATGACACATGAACATCATTGAAAATAAATGGGCATCACCTTGCAAACACCACAGTCACTGGACTGAAAGTTTAATGGGTACTGTGTCTTAACTTATAATTAGCTCCTATCAATATAGGAGAGGCATATTGGTAAAATTCTCATACATCAGAATACATCAGAAAACATCACAGATATCAACTGATGGCGCTAATCATGAGGGTATCACAGTTTCCCCAAACTCAACCTTTCTTTTTTTACAGGATTCTTCATGCCACCGTCTAATGCAAAGCAACTATGGGGAGCCTGCGTGTGCAATGATAATAAACAATAACTGAATCTAGATAAGAAATGCTGTGTGTTAGGGATGTACATGAAGGTTCTAAACATTCAGAATTTGATCAAATTCAGTCGAATGTGGACATTCGAATTTGAATAGAATGTCTACACATTTAAATTTAAACATTCAAACAAATTTTGAATGTTCCAAAAACATTCGTTCAGATGATTTGGAACATGCGAATGTACAGATACGTATCTTTGGCTGCATCCCCAAAAGACTTATTTGCCTCTCTGGTCTCCCTCTACTGTCACACTATTCAAGCGGACTTTAAAAGTGCCCTGCACTTCTGGAATAAGCGTCCGCATGAGGCTCAGCAAAACGCGCGTTTAAAATGCACCTTCCATCCCCACAGAAGTGTGTTTTCTTTCCCTGCATCTTTTTCTCCCCACCCCCTCTCTTGTTCAAAGGAAAAATAGCCATCTGTTCTCTGTTCGTCTCCCAGATCTCCGTCCCCCAAAATGGCTTCCCATGCTGGCTGCAGCCATCGGCCGGGCGATCGTTTGCTCATTCACTCTTAGCACTTTCACAGATCACTGTCTAAATCCACCGGTAGAGCAGCGGTGACTTTAAATACACCCACTTCACGCCTGATAACAATGTTGCAATCCATCCACTTCACACCTGATAACACTTCACGCTTGATAACAATGTTGCAATTATCTGCAATTCTGGCTCTTTGAAAGTTCTGTGCTTTCAAAAGGCAAGGCAAGGGAAGCTCCTGCACTTCTGGGAGATGTGTGAATGTGTTACTGCTGTGTGTGCTGGTGGCAATCCCTACCCCTTTTGCTACGGAGCATCCCCAAGGTAAATGCTGTGAGGAAAACCCGCGACTTCCAAAAAGAGCGATGAAACTCTTCTTTAAAGGGCAGGCATTTTGTTGTGGTTTTTTTCTGCTTTTGTAGCGCTGGAAACTCGCTAAAAACCCTGGCATGGGGGCGCTCAGAGGCAAAAGAAGAATTTTAGCACACTTTAAATTGCTTGGGGATGCAAGCTGTATGAATCTCATACGTATCTGTACGCATTTGCGCTGACGGTACAGGACAAAAACAGGATGCATATGTGATAACACGGGATGCATATGGAATGCGTTCAGCTACGTTTAACACATCTGAATGTTGTCAACATTCTTATCTTCAGATTCAAATCTTACATTTGAACGAATAGATTTGATTGTATTCGATTTATATCGGTTTTTGTTGCATTCGGATTCTAAACATTCAAATTGTATTGAATGTTTGGATATTCAATTCAATCGAATTGAATGCAAAATAATAATAATAATAATAATGCACATCCCTACTGCGTTAAGGGGTCTCAACTCCAGGAAGTTAGTACCCAAACTTGGATGTGGTTGTTTTGGCCCAGAAAGGGTGCATGATCTGGGCGTCTTTCTAAGGAACAGCAATGAGCTTTAGCTAAATTTTTAATGGTAATAATCAGAACAGACTATACTGTATATTATGATTTTTTTAAAAAAAAACTTGCAGAAAGTGCCAAACGGCATAAAGGAAGCTAAATTCAACTTCCCTCAAATCTCTAGATAGTTTTTGTTTGTTATTAAAACAAGGACATTTCTAAACTCTGTAGGCGTGAGAATGCATTTGAAAACTGTGGCATAAGGTCGAGGTTGCTGAGCAAGGTTGTAAACAATTGAGCTATAAATTAAACTGAAATCCACTTCAAATAAATATCAAGAAAGAGGATTCAGAAGAAATATACAATAACCCAAGGTCTTTTCTGCACTTATCTGTCCATGGTTGGACTCGGTGGGTCTGGATTCGTCAGGCCCACTGGTTCTGAGCATGGAAAGACACAGTTACTACGTGATGTGAAACAGGCTGTCCAAATGCAAATAGCCTTTTCCCAGGACTGGGGGACCACTCTAGCTCAGAGTGGTTCTTGTAGGAGCTGTCCCAGCTGGAACCCACCAACCACCGCAAGTGCAGAAATAGCCTTAATTCAGTGTTTCCCAAACTTCTGAGATATGTGTACCCCTTTTATAATTTTCCTAACACTGAGTACCCCTCATAAAAATCATCAGGGATAAAAATTGTATTTTATAAAAATAATCAAAATCAATGAAACTTACTAAAACACGATAACAGGCACCCAGAACTAACTATTAAAGAAGTAAGTTGTCTCTGTAACGAAGTGCAGTATATTCACGCCGTGTCACGCTTCACAAGACCGTTAGATAACACTGCAATTCTCTGGCGTTTAAACAGCTCCGTGGCTCAACGTCAACTGTTAATGTTCCCACAGTTTAAAAATGGCCGAACCCAAGCTGCGCAAAGGATGCGCAGAAGTTCCCACCATAATGAGTTGCGATACAATGTATGATGGCCCCAGTTCCCGTGTAAAAACTGTGATATGCGCCTATTTCTTTCCTTGTTCTGTGGGCGCAGCTAAGCACGATGCGGTGGATATTCCCACGTGATCCCCACCAAACTCCAGTGCAACGCGTACCCCCACCAAACTCTTCCCGTACCCCTGGGGGTACGCGTACCACACTTTGGGAAACACTGCCTTAATTGAACAAAGTCACTGGACCTGAAAGATACTCTTAAGTCACAGCCCTCTGATTTTCTTGCTGCAACTATTGGTTATATTGGCATTGGTTTGGTTTCTTTTCTCTCTTTTCTCTGTTGCCCAAAGCTGGGAATGACTTGTCTTTTACTGAATCCTGATATCGGTTACTTATTCTGTTTTATTTGGATATTCTGGAATAAAGCATGGATATTCAAGAATATCCAAATATAGCGGAAGAAGAAAACAATACCGGGTGTATTTTGCCATCACTGTGCCTAAGAGTGGTGTTCCCACTTTTAGTCAAATCTTTAGCAGTGATAACTGAATTGGAATGCCATTGACTAATGATACTGAACCTTCATAACGTGCTGCTCCATAAATTTACAGATTATAACCAGACCTGCCATTCTTTACTGGAGAGGCTGCTGCTTCAGCAAAAGCAAGGCCAACTTGGCAACGGAGAAACAGCCATTCCTCAAGCAGTCTGTGACCTTCTGCTCTATTCTTCACTCCCTTCCTTCTCTGAGGAAGTGAACAACCAAAACACGACCTTGGCCTGCCACTCCTAGGCACACCCGAACGGCAGTTCTTAGCCCGCAATGGGAAGCCAAGGAAGTAAGCAAGTCGAAAAGACTGACGGACTTTTTTTAGCACTTCTTTTTTGAAGTCACTCTGCTCTTGGTCCAGCAGAAGAAATATGGGGTGGCCTCCCTCTGAGCAGCTTCGAATCATCAGGAATTGCTTTCATGGTAGTTGTTCAAGCAATTTCCCTTTCATTTTCCATGCAGGAGCACTGTTCTTTTTTCCAGCTGGGTATTTTTACAAGTGGCAGGTGGGTAAGTCAGTGCAGATGGTCCAATCATATAAGTGACCTAGTAGTAGGCATGTGCACGGATTATTTGTGCTATTCGGAATTTGTACAAATTCCGAGATTTGTGGACATATCAAATAGGGCCCTATTTGTAGGGCCCTATCTGCCTAAGAATTGGATAATTGTTCGAAGCTTCTCTGGATACTGGATGTGCAGGGACCTCCCTCCCCGTGGCCTCCCTCCCCCCCATGACCTCCCCCAGGCCTCTTTCCAGGCTCTCTGGAACACAAAACTGGCTTTCTGAAGCCTGGAAAGGCACTTCTGAGTCTGCCTTAGAAGGAGTTGCAGCCGTGGTGAGAACAGGTAAGCAGGGAAGGGGTGGGGAAAAGGGCTTCTGGTTTGGGGTCAAACTGGAAGACCCTGTTCCAGGCTCTAGAAAGGCTGTTTTTACATTAATGACTTTTGTTGCTGAATTTCGTTTGCGAAATCTTCAATTGAAAGTTGGTATTTCGTACACTTCAAGAACAAGCAAGCACTACACGCCCAGGTGCCAGGGTGACCATGTGTGTCACCCAAAAGGGCTTGGTGTGTCACCTGTGACACGCGTGTCATAGGTTGGCCATCACTGGTCTAGTGGTTAAGGCCCCGGACTCTTATCTGGGACTCCTCTACAAAGCCAGCTTGGGTGTCCTTGGGCTAGTCACAGCTTTCTTCTGAGGTCTCACAGCCCAACCCACCTCACTGGATGTTCTGTTATGGGGAGAAGAACAGATGGTTTGTCAGCTGCTTTGAATCCCCTTAAATGGGTGAGAAAAGCGGGGTAGAAAAACAAACTCTTCTTCTTCTGTTTTCTGCCATCCAGCCCACTTAATGTGAATGCCTCCTGCTGATGATGGTCTGGATCAAGCTAATTTGGATTCATTCTTATTATGAATTTAGTGCAGTTAGAGCAGAAAGGGTTTAAAACAGTATGGATCCATGTTACTCTCTTGTTATTTCATGTTTCTTGTGAATACATTGCATTATTTTGGGATTTGGAGCAAGGAATACAAAAAGCAGTAGGTTTTTATGAGTTAACACAATTATATTGATACACCCAGAGACTGCTTTGTTATGCCACGTACTGCTGCTGCTCTTTGCAACTGCCATCTGTCGGCAATTGTCAAACTAATTCATACACAGAGACAGTAAAATGGGCATTGAATAAAATCTGTTCATCTAAATCAATTCCATCTTCTATAGAAAACAAACATCTTGTATCATAGCTTTGAAATAGTCAGTGACTGGGACAATTCCTATCCTTCTTCTTCTCCTCTGATTTTCATTTGAGGACAAGTGCTGGACCTTTGGGGCCATCTTTTTGTTGCTTCTCAAATTGGTTCTTCAGGTGGAAAGGGGAAAACCCCCCACAACAGATCCTTTTAGAGCAGCGGTTCTCAACCTTCCTAATGCTGCGACCCCTTAATGGAGTTCCTCATGTTGTGGACACCCCCAACCACAGGGGTGGGGCAGCTGGGAGGTGGGAGGGAAGGGTGGTGGGAGACTTGTTGCGACCCCTCTGAAAGGGTAGTTCGACCCCCAAAGGGGTCCCGACCCCCAGGTTGAGAACCACTGTTTTAGAGAAATTGAGTCTCACCTGTACTTTATTGAGTCTCACCTGTACTTTATTGCACTATGGACTCGGACATATGGTTCAGGGATAAAGGAGAAAAACATGGTCCTGTGTCCAAAGACCATTCAAAACAGATTGGAAGGGCCCTGAAGCCTGCTGTTCTCTGCAGTACTCTCCATCAGGGCTGTGCACAAATGCAGTTTTGGGGATTGAATATTTGATTCAAATCTTTAAAATTTAACAACATTTAATACGAATTAAGCAAATTTAAATATATTAGTTTGAATTTTGATTTGAATTTATTTATTTATTTATTTATTTGTATTTCTATCCTGCCTTATACCCGAAGGTCTCAGGGCGAGTTACAATATTATATTAATCTTAGACAGGTCTCTGCCCTCAGGTTTACAAATTGCACTTATGAATGTTGACAACTTTCGTATGTGCCAGTATGCATTGTTATGCATCCCATATGTATCCATTGACGTCGGTGTGCACCCTATAGTTATCCCATATACAACCTGTTTTTGTCCCATATGGATCCGTAAAAATGTGTATGGATGCGGGACATGTGGGGACAGAATTCCCATTCACTCCCTGGACGGTAGCAGCAAGGAGCGAATGGGGCATCCGTCGCTATGCATCCCGGCCGAAAAGACCGACATGTGGGCCAGAGGCCCCGCCCTCCTCTGCCGACATTGGGCCAGATCGATCCACTGGCAGGCAGCTCGGGTCCGGCCGGTCTTTGGCCTCTGCGGGGTGCAGGTGCGGGGTTCAGGCACATTGATTGAGGCACCTACACCCCATGGAGGCCGAAGGCATCACCAGCCCGGTCTCGCCCCTGCCTGATGGCTGCTGGGCTGTGCCAGCTGTCAGGAACCCCTAGGTGCCCACCAGCACCGAGGGGGTTCACGCCCTCCCCCCGGCTGCATGATCCACTTACCTTTTCAGAACCTCTAGTCCGATGTAGTGCTCATGCAGCCGGCCAGGGCGATATGCTGCTCTTTGTGCAGGTGTGCACTCCTGGGGAATGCCCCCATGGTGACCATGGCAGCATCTGGGGGGGTGGGGCCCACAACTGTTCGGCAGGAAGTGTGTGAATGCTCTTTCTGCCAGACAGCTGTGGGATGGCCTGGGATGCTTTGGGCTGGGTGTGGAGCACAAAAGCTCCACACCCTGGATGCGATTAGGACAACTCTGGGATAGGCTGGGACAGTTCTGGACTGTCCCCAGAGCTGTCCTTATTGTTCTACAGAGGCCTTAGTGTGAATAGGCCTGTTATAGAAGGGAATAAAGTACTGTCAGAAGTGCTTTTCCTGCAGAGTGGGAGAAAGCATAAAGTGCGTTCCACTATCCTGCTGCTACCACTGTTGCCATATGGACTTAACTTGTGGTAAGAACAGCAGGATCAATGGGAGTTGATTCACATGGATGTGTGGACAAGAAGGCTCAGGATCCTAAGAGGCTCTTATTCCAGATTAAAGGTAGGTAGGCAGAAAGGTCGCATCCCCATTACAAGCTTAATTCATTTTCAAACCGTTTTCAATCCTCGCTTTCCGCGTGTTAAATTGCCCCAAAGCATTGTAAATGTTAACCCTCATTTCAACAGGTCTTACTCAGTTCATGCACTTGATATGTGTTACATTTTTTACTGTGGGGACTGTACCATTTTAAGGGATGAGAATCCATGTTTAGGGTTTCCCTCCCCCAATAGCTTGCTTCCAAAGATAGTGATTTCAGTGTAAAAATCCACCCTTTACAGCAGCTGCTACAATGTAGCAATCTACCACTTCACACCTGATAACAAAGTTGCAGTTTTGCGCAATTCTAGCTCTTTGGAGTTCTGACTTTAGAAAGGGAAAGGAAAGCAGCTGCAGGTTCTGGGAAATGTGTGAATGTTTAAAGCAAGGTGGCTTTAGTTGCCGCTGCTGCTGTGTGCCCTGG
The DNA here is from genome assembly GCA_023333525.1 of Aspidoscelis tigris stejnegeri. Taxonomy (NCBI): domain Eukaryota; kingdom Metazoa; phylum Chordata; class Lepidosauria; order Squamata; family Teiidae; genus Aspidoscelis; species Aspidoscelis tigris. The sequence continues at coordinate 23,423,271 of JALMGA010000008.1, forward strand.
GAAATGGGGAGAGGAGGGGAAAGAGTTGCTGGCTGCCTGCTGCTGTTTTTCCTTCATCCAGGTAAGTGGCAGCCACCCAGCCACCCAGCCAGGCTCCATGAAGGGGTCCCTTATGGGTGGCGTGTCCACGCCAGGAGGAAGAGGGCAGGGCAGCCCCAAAAAGCAGCTTTTAGAAAGTAGCCACTTGAGTCCCCCCTTGAGTCACGGATCGAATGCGATTGAGTTGAAAGTAATGGGACCAGGCAAATTCGCGTTTGCATCCAGTTCTATTATTTCAGTTTAGGGAAACTGGATTAAGCTTATAATGGGGATGCGGCTAAAGAGAAATAAACTCCACTCTGTGAAATTTTGCAAGGAATTCTCTTCAGAATCTGCAGTTACCGCCACATTTACTTTTTTTTAAAGTATCCAGTAATCTCTTCCAATTGTGCTGATTTTTCTTCCTACTTTTACACTAGCTGCGTGCCAATAATCACAAAAGGAGGATGTAAGAACAGGAAGCCATGAGCTGTGGTGCTGTCCTTGGGCTGACATGCTGGTTTAAAGATTCCACACAGGTTGTACTGTCACAAGGATTTGGTTACAGCAGGCGTTTCGCACAATAAAGTGACCCAGATCACCCGACATTTGGATAACCTTCAGGTCACAGAACATTCGCAGCAGGATGAAGCGCATGATTCAGTATCATTTGCTTTATAAACTTCCTTTTATACTCTCTCCAGGCTCTAGAGTATCTGGTGATTTTTCCTCCCCTTTGTTTCTGGGTGACTACAGTGGCTCCGCTGAAGTTATCATCTTCCAGTTTCTCTGAATTTTAATTCATTTATCGAGTTAATTGATAAGCCAAATGAAAATGGAGAACAAGAAGAATTTGCTTTTGATGATAGAAACACAAATGGGCCATTAGTTTATTGTAGATAATGTATGTTTGGGTCCTATATGGAAAAGGAAATCCAAGGAGAGTACAATGTGAATATGTTTAGCAGCAATAAATCTGTATCATAAACTCACATAAGTACTGTATCCCTTGACAACTTCGAAAAACAAGCCTTTATATTTTGGAGGACATAAATCTTGAGACAAACGTTAGTTGCCTGGCTCCAAGCAGTTGTTTCTAAGGGCACTTGGCTGGTTTCCAAAGGGACCACCGAGTTTGGTACACTGTTGGGAGCATTTTAAATGCTTCTCAGAAACTTTGTTTGAAACTCCAAATGGAAGGTGTGGAGTCCACAAATAAAATGGCCTAGACGATCATCGTCTGTCCTCTCAGGTGACCCAAATCTGTTTTGTAGTGGGGCACCATCCATTTACTTTGTTCTGAAATAAATGCTGGGCGTATTATTTGTAATGAACATTCATGATTTGAACATCAGCTTAAAGCTTTAGTTTTCTGAAGTCTGGTTTTCACGTGCAACAGAAAGAGTTGCTTGAATACTTGTATTATTTCCCATATTGTGAGAGAGATTTCTTAATGCCTCCACTATTTTTTTTTTAAATTCCTGCTGTTTTTTATTTTAGTTCCTGAGTGAAACTCATGAGCTTAATTGGCCTGATTCCATTGATTCAGTGACAGCCTTAATTTACAACTCTTCTTTCTTGCATTGTGATTTGAGAACAGTCTGCCATCAGAAAACAATGGGGCACTGCTTGAGCTTTAAGGCTTATAAGAAAGGAAGGGCAGGGCCCTAAGGGAACACAAATTAAGAGGAACTTATTCTTCCGCTAACAAAGGAAATTACCAGTTATAGCTATATTGCATTAACAATATAGTTGTTCTAATTGTAACACATTTATTGCAATATATTTGCCACAGAATTGAAATGAATGGCTTACGATGTTTTTACATTTTGAGAAGAAAAAAGGAACACTTCGTTTAAATGCTGGTATAAAACCAACCAGAGTGGACTTTTGAATGATCATGATCTAGTTGAAATTATTGAGCATTGTGTGGTTTTTCAATGGTATTTTGATTTGCATTCGCCAGCAAACCCCATCCAAAGCGTTTTTAATCATTGTGATTATCTCATAGTTATATTTCCCCCCACTCCTTCGGGAAAGCAAGGGCCACAAGTCAACTGGAGAACAAGAATGCATGACTAAATGAAACCACAAATTGTAATAAGTGCAAATGATTTTAGTTTGCTGCTGTTCCATAGACCCTTCCACAATAATCTTTTTTATGTTGACTAGCGACTGAGGAGAAATTTAGCCAATCTGTTTGGTAGTGGTGTTTTTTAAAATTGAAATGACCTAATTTATTGCTCCCAGTGGGATATGGCGTCAGGACTGTCTGCTGGTCCTGCTGGGATAATATCAGGATGCCAGTGTTTTAGCATTCACAGACCTGACACCGTATCCCACTGTTTCCAATACGTTTAGCTGAAAGGCCAGTTTAAAGAATTCTTACATAAGAATGACATAAATAGGAGCCACAGCCCATCTAGTCCAGCATCCTGTTTCACACAGTGTCCCACCAATTGATTCTGGGTATTCTCAAGCAGAAGACAAAGGCAAAACCTTCACCTGCTCTTGACCCCCTGCAAATGGCCCTGAGAGGCATCCTGCCTGTCTCTCTAGGGGTGTTTCCGTGTTGACTGTGGGAACCGGTTTAACCCCTGTGTAGAACACATTTAAAACACTTACCTGAAGATGCATTCGCGCTGTAGACCTGTTTGGAGAGTCCGCATCTGCATTTTGGCGCGCAAGACCAGTTTTTAAAACTGCTTTTGCTGCCGAAATTGTCTTGAAAAATCAGGTCTTACGTCCGTCACTTCCCCCTGGATGTGTGCAGAAGCAGGACGCTTCCGCACACGGCAAGGGGAAGAGACGGATTCCCTCTGACTGCCATTTTGGGATGGGCGGAAGCAGGGCTGCCTGCTTCTGAAGCCCTTGCCCTGCATGCTGGGCGCCACCGGAAACACAAAGTGACTGTCAGCTCCATACTCCAGTCCTGCGGCTCTGGGGGCGGCGTCAGTGGTGCGCGAGCTGGAGGACATTTGGAATGGGTGCTGGTGTGTCCGTACAGCACTCACTCCAATGTACCCTACAGAATTTGTCCTCCCCACGTGGGTGTGGAGGATGCACAGGGTTCCCTCCAATCTGTCACAAATAGTGACAGATCAAGGGGAGGACGGATTGCCGAAAAACAGATCTTTTAGATCCGTTTTTCGGTGTCCAATGCGGAAACACCCTAGTGCCTAACCATTTATTCTAGTAGCCATTGTTAGTAACTAGCCTGTTCATCCAGGATTTTGCTGCTGGCACAAAAATAACCACAGAAAATGGGCTGGAATGGCTAGTTCTCAGATGCATAATCTAGCACTATGCCAGTGTCGAGCATGCTAATCTGCTAACCTCTGTTTGCTTCTCTGGGAGGAAATGGCAGCATTTTAAAAAGAGTTGACATTTCTCTGCACAGTCTGAAGACACTCTTAAATGCGAGCACAGACTTCTCTGAAATTTCTAATGCTGTTTCCACTGAGGAGAAAAGTACAGAATGAACACTGCAGTATGAAAAATACCTCTGAAAGTTACACAAAACTTATCCTTATAGGAAGGAATAAAATGCAAACTTTTCTTTTCCGAATATTAAACAAACAGTGTGCGAAGAGATCTTAAATAGAATCACTTGATGGGACACCTTTAATAATGGCGCAGAGGAAAGAATTTCAGCAGACACAAGTTGCTTTATGACAAGGCTGCTTGTCATAAAATTCCCGCTCCAGTTTAATATTTAAACTACAGGAGCCCTGTCCCCTCTCTCTTCCATTTGCAGAAAAAGAAAGAGAAACAAGAAGCATAAGAAATACATTTTGATTGGTATTTTCCCCTCAAAAAGGTTCATATACCGAGAAATATTGGACGTTTTACCTGGAATTAAAAATTGTATCATTTTTCTAATAACTATTTTGGATTTGATATCGTCCCTTCTATTTTATAGGATTTCTTTCCCCTTTTCTACTGTTTTTGGGTGTTACTCATTTTTCCGTTTCTCTCCTCCATTTGGTCCCCTTATCCAGGACACAGGATATTTTCAAACACATGCTTTTAGATACCCCTGGGGCAATTTTGAGATGGTAGAGACAAACATAAAAGATTAAAAAAACCACTGTTGCCTCATCCCCAAACCTTTGATACTCTTCACTTTCCACAGGCCCTGAAGAATCTCTTTATGGCTAAGAGGATGGATCAGTTTGGGGCAGATGGAGTGAAGGCTGGAGGTTCCTAAGCCAATCCTTGCCTGTTAAAGCTGCCGTCCAACGAAGGCCCTGGAAAAATGAGCTTGTGGCAGCCAATGGGAAGCAAGCAGGGGAGGCAATGACGTTGACGGAAGAAGAAAAGCAAACCAGGCAGGAGGCTTTTAGATGGTTATTTTAGATGGTTGCCTTTAGGGATGTGCACAAATAGGTTTTTTGCATTCAATTTGTATTGAATCAAATGTAAGAAAATTTGAATTCGTTCAAATAGATCCCCTTTGAATGTGATAGGATTCTATTCGATACGAATGTATTTGTACAAATTTGTATGAATATTTGATACGATCCAAAACATATCCAATATGTATTCAATATGTATCCCATAACGTATCTGCTCTGAAAGCGTCAAATCCGCCCTGAATCTGCTCTCAAACCATGTCAAATTCACTCTAGATCTGTTGCAGATGTGACTGGTGCAGCCGCTCTCCCACCTCCGTTTCATAAATGTTCTGAAGCTTCATATGAATGTCAATGTATGAATGTAACATTCGATCTGTATACAAATGTCTGAATTTGTATGAATTCATGCGAATAGAGAATGTTACGAATATTCATGCACATCCCTAGTCGTTTCCCACGTTCACAGTTGGGACGATCCTATGTTCATTGCAACGCGCAGTCTGATCATAGACACAGTGATCTTTACTTTTTAGTCTTTGCCGTATACTCTGATCCCAGTTGCCAATATTTCCATTTGTGGAAGCAATTTATGTGGCAGGGGCTCAAAGTTCCTTGAATGTAAATCTTTCACTTGCCTTAGAAATATTGGTCATATGGCCTTTGCTGCCCTCAGTTCCTACCCACTTCCTCCTGCAATAATGTTATGGGGTTCATGAGGTGAAGATCTCAACATGCATAATTAATTATTATTATTAATGCAGTTTTATTCATTACTGAGTAAACTTGAAGGAAATGTTGATTGGCTGGCACAGAAGGGGAGTTAAATGCAATTTTTATTTTCCTGCATCCCAACTGATCTATTCATGGAGTGTTTTATCCATTTCCCATTAGCATTCTATTTGAACTACACCTCATTCCAGAGCAAGAGATGGCAAACCAATTTGCAGACCATAAGCAGCGGAATTCTATTTGCGTAAGTAGGATTAAATAAGAAAATTGGTTGGTTTGTCTTCAGTGGAAGGCGTTCAGACTAAGTTTAAATCTGCACTTATTAAGCAGCTTAGATTTACTAGCATCCACATGCTAATGCCTTAATTCACACTAAAGGCCTGAAAATGCACTTCCAACGTGTTTTCTCTGGCTTTTAATATTAATTAGATGTGGGATGCGAACACGAGGATCTGCATGCTACCACCTCTAAGCAACTTTTGAGTTGATTTTTAAAAACGTCTGGGACTGCATCTTAAGAAATGTTTAAGGGAGAGGCAGTGAGCCTCCTGCTATAGCTGATAGGCCCTTAGGATAATGCTGTCTCCCCCCAGATGCCTTGGTAGAGAAACATGGCAACTGGCTGCTCTAAGTGGACTTCAGAAGTATGTAGGCATACTACCCCAAGCGGTAGTCTGTCAAAAACTTGCTGTAGAATTAAGACTGGCTCTGTGGGAAAGAGGGGGGGGGGTCAGCTGCCAAACAAGAAGAAACTACAAGGAGTAGAAGGAGAAGAGAAAGAAGAGAAGATGTTGGACAGACGGAGGAAGTGACTATAAGAACAACAACAAGAGTAAGAAGAATATAGTTGGATATCAATGTATTTGTTGTAGGTTGTTAAAGAAAAAAAATATTTTAATAAAGAAAATATACCAAAAAAAGAAAAATAAAGAAAAGAAAAAAGAAGTATGTGGGCAGAGTTATCTTGGCGTCTGTTGTGTTTTGTTGAAAGAGATTACTGAAGTCACTTTGATGGCTGTCATCCTATTTCAAGGATACCAAGTTTACCTGATGGCTCCAGTCCTGTTTCAAGCAGCCCTAATTCAACACACACCAGCACTGTGGTCACACCTAAGGTTTAATCCAGCTTCAGTTCACTTTCAGAGTGAGAGAATAAATCAACAAAGGGTCAAGCTATTTTCCTTTAGTTAAATAATTAAGAAAAGTCACCTCTGGGGTAGATAATGTGGAAAGAAAATTACTAGTCACTTTGCTGGTGTGTTCTCTCACTCTGAAGGTGGACTGAAGCTGGATTAAAACTTAGTTATGACCACAGCCCAGGTTAACCTGAGCAGAATACATTCAGACACCTCCTGGTTGCGGTCATAACCTATGTTTAATCCATTTCAGGTTGTCTTCTGTTCTCAGGGTTCACATGCCAAATTGTATTTCCATTTCTTCTTTGAACTATCCTCCATGATTCAAACTATCCAGTGTTCAGATTATTCTACCACTGAGACTATTTCAGGGCAAGAACTAAACAAGGTGTGCCTCTCTCCCTCCAAAAGTTCTTATTGAGTGTTAAGGGAGGGGAGGCAAGGGGAGGCCACGCAGCACATGCTCAGAGGTCCATGAACTGTGCTTAGAGAATGAGGCATAAGCAGGCATGGAACCTCACTGGGCAATCCAGGCTGCAACAAGGAAGCTCTGGCATCTGGAGGGGAGCAACCCAAAACCGGCTTGCCTGGTGTGCCCTCCTTCACTCACTGCTGACTGTGATTTGGCTGCCCCACTTCTGGATCTGTCTCACGTCACCACTCCTGCTTAACGTGAGTATTTTGGGTGTGTATAGGCTGAAAATGGCCTGCTTCTCATTCAGTCCTCAGATGGACTATCTGAGGACTATTGTAGTATGACCGAGCCCCTTATAATGCTTGCAATATTGAGTGTTATCATGGCCCTGCCACACCTATATGAGACAGGACGTCCTGCTCGCATTTCAAACTGAGGTTGTACCAGTTCACACCTAGATCTTTATAGGCCCTCCTCAACCCATCCTCGCTTTGGGCCACACTGCTCACACCTTTCTCCACCATTGACCTGAGCCTCCTCCCCGGAACTCTTGGTTCTCCACCCCTTTTGCTGCGTCAAATCTATCTGCTTCCTTATTGGATGCTTTTGTGGCACTCAAGGTAGGCGAGGGTGTGTGTTTGGGTTCTTTTATAAGCCTGCTTCCCTACCTCCACACACACCCTGATTAATAATTTCTATCCATTAAAAAGAGTGAAATATATGAGGCCAAACTATATGCTAAATAGGAATAGCGCAAAAGGCATAGAAGCCTCCTTTGTCTATGTCTATGGTCCCATGGGAAATCTCTCCTCTGAAAATGGTGTTGGCAGATTTTCCTCAAGGCCCACAAGAATTAAATGGTCTTTCTGTAGCTCCTATGATGTCTGTAATTGTCAGGTTGCTCAGCTGATGAAAATCTGCTGAAAGAAAGAAAGAAAGAAAGAAAGAAAGAAAGAAAGAAAGAAGGACCCCTACATATTAAAGTAAAAGATCTGCATAGTATCTTGTTTGGCTCTTAATGCTTTGATTTTCTGCTTTGCTGCTTCTTGCTCCTAGCAGATTTCCCTTCAATGACACTTTATCTTGGCTCTGGTCAGATTAGGCTATCTCATATTACATTTGAGGATATTGAAAAAATATATTTCTAAGGAACCTGTGAAGACATAGCATTGATGGTTTGGATCTTTCAGCCATTTCTGCTGGAATAATTATACCTGACAACAGGATTTTTGTAATCCAATCATGCTCTAAAATGGACAAGTAAGCAGCTTGAAGTGAAGCTATATAGGGAAAAATTCTGAACTGTTCTTTGAACTTATGAATGTCAAATGGACACTCTGTCCTAAGCATGAGTAATCTGTGTAGATGCAAAATCCAGGCTTTTTCTTTTAGTGCTTGAGATTTTAACATATGCACACACATGCATGAATAAAGAGAAAGCCAGAGAGAAAATTTACAGGACAAAAATGCAAAACATTTTGTATAAGCACAATGCTCTTTGAGTTTTCCATGTTTTATTTGATAAAAATGATCAATTTGAATGGACAGAGAAGAAATAAACAAAGAAAAGTTTTCAAATATGGAAAATGATCACCGGGGAATGAACAATTAAAAGAGATATGTGAAACTATATCCCAACGGAAAAGAAGGGTGCTTCTGCACAGGAACAAATAAAACAGGATCTCTGGCACCCGGATTTATTAAAACCGGCTCCTAGGGGAACCGGTTTTAATAGCTCCAGGTGCACGGTAGATCCAGTTTTAGGGGGTAGATCTGCATCTAAGAGATGCAGATCTACCCTGCGCCCATGCCTCTGCACACGCGGCACTGATCCAGATTGGAGGTGCGTGCTCTGTAGACACACAGCACCCGTCTCTGATCCGGACAGAGGGCCCACCCCTGGCCCACCACGATTGGCTAGCCAGAGCCAAGCCTGGCGAGCCGGGGGACCTCGCCGCCATGGCTCGCCCTCACCCCAGAAGCGGCAGATCACCGCTTCTGGAGCCAGGGCAAGCTTCCCAAAAGCCTGCCCTAGCCCACCCTGGGGGGAGTGCGACAGTTACCCTGCTTACCTCTCCGGCGTCTCCCCGAAACTGAAAGCAGGCACCCAGGGTGCAGCGCGCCTGTGTCCCGCCTGCCACCTGATTGGCCGGCGCGCAAGTCAGGGCAGTGTGCCTGCGCGGAATGGCTCCTGAGGGCTCCTGGCCACAGTTATCCATGCTCTGGTAACCTGGTTGGACTACTGTAATGCACTCTACATGGGGCTTCCCTTGAAGATGGTTTGGAAGTTGCAGCTGGTGCAAAATGCAGCGGCCAGAGTGCTGACAGGAACATCTAGCCAGATGCACATCATGCTGGTTCTAAAAGAACTGCACTGGCTGCCAATTCACTACTGAGCCCAATTCAAGGTGCTAACTTTGACTTATAAGGCCCTAAATGACTTGGGCCCCAGATATCTAAAGGAGCGCCTTCTCCCGTATTGACCTGCCCGTGTTTTAAGATCTGGAGGGGACGCCCTTCTGGTGATCCCTCCACCTTCAGCAGCTAGGCAGGTGGACACCCAGGAGAGGGCCTTCTCGGTAGTGGCCCCCAGGCTGTGGAATGGTCTCCCCCTGGAGGTGCATCAGGCCCCTTCTTTGTTCCTATTCAGGGAGGCGGTGAAAACGTTCCTCTTCACGCAGGCCTTTGGTTAAATGTTCCCCCCACTTCCCCCCACTGAAAACCACTGCTGTTTTTAACTTTTCTTGTATTTTTAAAACTGCATTTCTAAATTTGTTTTGTTTTGATACTGTTTTTATACAGCTGTTTTTAAATGCTGTGAGCTGCCCAGAGACCCTCGGGTATGGGGCGGCATATAAACTTAAATATAAATAAATATAAATAAATAGAGAGGTGGATGGATGATTTAGTTGACTGAGGAAAATTTAAATGAAAACAAAACAGGAATGTAAACAAATGGTTGTAATCATAAATAATTGATTAAAAAAACCTTATTGAGATGCTACACACCAGAGATGATGGAATTATTAATTACGTAAAAAGTGTGATTCTTAGAGTGAACCATGTGAACTGACTTAGAATGATTAGAATATTTTGCAGATTAGTCTGTTACATGTCTAAAATGTGTGTATATTAGTAAGGTCCAGTTAATGATTAGTGTTTTATTGTGTAAATTGATAGAAACTACTGTTGGAGTTTTGTGTATTGACTAAATAAAATTTAAAAAAGCAAACAAACCAAAAAAATGAGTTAATGTATATAATCAGAAAGTGAGGTCTAGTTATCCCACCCTCTAGCTGATTTACATAAGATTAATTAAAATGTAGAAAATGCATGGACGACACGAGCAGTTTAAAGGTTTATATATTATCCTAATGCGCTCACCAGTCCGACAGCTAATTTAGGATTTCTGCTGGGATTAGTTCCCAACCAATCCATGCTCACCTTTCCAGTAAACTACATTCTTAATCAAACCACTAATGACATAATTTGAGATGAGTTCCTTTCTGATATGGAATAACTCATTTGGGTTCCAGATCATAACTGGTCTGATTATAGTTTTTCTCTGCTCTATGGATTTACTTTTTGAAAGAGTTGATTAATCTGATGCACTGGGTAGTCAAGAGAAGAAAACCTCCAGACACTGGGGCTTAGGAACTAACCCTGCTGAGCTTTAATTGGTTTTGATGTGTCTGGCTGTCCGATAAACTTTAAAAATGAAAGTGGTTTGGAGTTGATTTTTTCTTAAGTGACTGAATGAACAAATTTCAATAATCTATCCAGTGATATATGGATGTATCAATGTCTATACCACACACATCAGTGTTTCCCAAACTTTGGACATATGTGTACCCCTTCTATAATTTTCATAACACTGAGTACTCCTCATAAAAAACATTAGGGATAAAAATTGTATATAAAAATAATCAAAATCAGTGGAGCTTACTAAAGCATGATAACAGGCGCCCGGAACTAACTATTAAAGAAGTAAGTTGTCTCTGTAACCAAGTGCAGTATATTCACGCCGTGTCACACCTCACAAGACCATTAGATAACACTGCAATTCTCTGGCGTTTAAAAAGCTCCACGGCTCAACGTCAACCGTTAATGTTCCCGCAGTTTAAAAATGGCCGAACCCGAGCTGCGCGAAGGATGCACAGAAGTTCCCGCCATAATGAGTTGTGATACGATGTACGATGGCCCTAGTTCCCATGTAAAAACTGTGATACGTGCCTATTTCTTTCCTTGTTCTGTGGACGCAGCTAAGCACAATGCAGTGGATATTCCCACGTGATCCCCACCAAACTACGGTGCAACGCGTACCCCCACCAAACTCTTCCTGTACCCCTGGGGGTACGCGTACCACACTTTGGGAAACACTGGTTTAGACCCACTAACTTGAAGAAGAAAATCAATTACCTCCTCTACTCATGTAAATAGGTTCAAATCTAATTTAGGGATTCTCAGTAGGTGTCCTTAGACAACACTTTTTCTCAGTTTAAGTCCTTCATAGGAATGTGCAGGAATGTTCAAAATATTCGTTATTTGGATGAATTTGGACATTTGTATCTGTGCAGGTACATACACATTTCGTATGTACCCATACATACCTCATATGCATCCATATCCATTTGTATACATCTGTACAGGATGAAAACAGGATGCGTACAGGTCCGCACAGGATGTATATGTGTATGTACGAGATGCATATGTACCCGTAGAGCAGTGTTTCCCAAACTTTTGACATATGTGTACCCCTTCTATAATTTTCGTAACATTGAGTACCCCTCATAAAAAACAGCTAAGCACGGTGCAGTGGATATTCCCATGTGATCCCCATCAAACTCCGGTGCAACGCGTACCCCCACCAAACTCTTCCCGCACCCCTGGGGGTACGCGTACCACACTTTGGGAAACACTGCCGTAGAGATACGAATGTCTGAATTATTTGTACGAATACAGACAAATGTATTTGTATCGAAGCAAATGTCCGGACATTCATTTTTTCATTATTTGGATACATTCAAATTTTTGAATATTCGATTCATTAAGAACTGAATTTGAAAACTGCATTCATGCAGATCCCTAGTCCTTCATAAGGAATACCAGCAAATGCAGAAAGGTCTAAAATGTAATGCTGACCACTGCAATTAAACAAAGTGTACTTTAAAAAAAAGTGTTTGTTCTCATAAGTGATTCATATAAGGCAAACCAATAATTAGCTGGAAGGAAGCTACACATATGTCTCAATTAAAATAGGCTGCTTTTCAACAGCAGTAGCACACATGTGACTGAAGACCATGCCTTCTGTGTCCTATTTGAAATCTGTAACTATTACTGAATTAATTACTGCCTATCTGTTGGGAAAATGCTTCATATTATCTCTGCTCAAAGAAGGTGATTAACTGAACTGCCCAAATGGCACGAAGATGTTTGCATGTCAGCAGCAACTTTTCACCACATGGTAAAAATTAGTGGTCCTCAAGAATAGGTTTTCACAAGACTGAAGCTTTCTTCTGCATACCAGGAAAACCCAGTGTGTGAAGCGAGGAGGGAAAGTATGATATACATGCTTAATAAGAACAAAAGAACATTAGAGGACCCCTGCTGGATCAGACCGTGGCCCATCCAGTCTATTACCCTGTCTCACACAGTGTCCCACCCCTTGTTTCTGGCCACCTCAAGCAAAAGACAAAGACAAAACCTTCACTTGCTCTTGTATCTCTGCAAATGGAATTTAGAGGCCAGCAGAGTGCCATGACTTAGTTACAACTTGCATGCATCTATGTGATAGTTCAGGGAAGAGAAACTTTCAGAACCACTTAACTTTGTACAGATAATAGAATGAATACAGCTGTCCTGAAATGCAAGGATGTCTGCTTGAATCAAGGCTGTTTAAATTTGGATCCAGGGCTGCATTGACACCTAAATTATAATCTGGCTTTATTCCACTTTCAGAGTGACAGAACATATCAGCAATGTGGCAAGCTGATTTCTTTTCAGAATTATCTAACTCAGAAAATCCACCTTGGGGTTAGAGCAGGGCTACTTCCAGACTTGTGGAATAAATCCACAGTTAAATCCACAGCTTACCTGCTGTGCAGCGATGACTGGCCGTCCTGACTTGATAAGCAGCTCTGTAGCTTCCCATCAGAAGCTGCAAGAGCTAAGTTGGTGCACACCATCACGTGGGTTGGGGTGGCCAATTACATTTCAGCTGCCCTTCTGCTCTCATCGTGCTCTTCTTGCCATTCTGCCCGGACTGGCGGGGAAGTTAAAATTTTGTTTCTATTGTGCGACGCCATAACAAAACATCAGTTGTTGTATGTGATGCCCCAATTGTGAATGTGCATTCTGCTGCACAGTATAAACAGCTCTGGACACAGCCAACGTGGAAAGAAAATTACTGTACACTTTACTGGTGGGTTCCTCTGCTCTGAAGGTGGACTGAAAAAGGGCTGTATACAGTGTATGTCCTTAAAGGAAATTTGCTTGTATGCTTGTCCTTTCGTTAGCATACTGGCATCAGGTATCATAGATGTTACTGTCCAGTTACAAATGCTGAAGTAGAAATTGTAACTTGCAGCTTCCATCATCATTTTTTTCCTCTTGCTGTCCCTGAACTGGCATTGTGTAATCTGTCTATCCCCACGGAAAATCATGTATGGCTATGGGATAGTGACCAGAGTGCAAACTGAAGCATTTGCCTTGAACACATTTTAGTCCCACCCCCTTCAACAGTGAGGTTGGTGGGCACCCGGGAGAGAGCCTTTTCTGTGATGGCCCCCAGACTATGAAATAGCCTCCCCCTCGAGGTGCGTCAGGCTCCTTCCTTATATATATTTATATATTTGCTCTTGCCTTTGGCTGAGCTGTTGATGTTCCCTCGCCCAATACAGACACTGCCGTTTTAAACATGTTGTATATTGTTTTATATGTGCTGAATTTTTAATGTCTTTCAATGTATATTCTATTTTAATCTGCTGTTACCCGCCCAGAGACCTTTGGGTATGGGGCGGGATAGAAATGTAAACAAACAAACAAACAAACAAACAAACAAACAAACAAACAAATAAATAAATAAATAAAAGGAATCAATCTGAAGCATTATGCCTTAGGGATGTGCACAAATATTCGAGATATTCATTATTCAATCGACTTTGGACAAATTTGAACATTCAAACCCAAATCAAATGTTTTTTTAGTATTCAAATGGGGAGGAAAAACATTTTTCTTATTTAGCCAAAGGCCAGGGCAAAGAAGTGCATCTTCACTGCTTTCCTGAGGCAAGAGAAAGCCATCAAATGTAAAGACAGTGACTACATATGGGAAAGGACAGTGGTTCATTTTATTTTAGTTTACCACAAACAATAGACCTTATTGTACCTTCACATTCTGTCTAAACATTTCCTTGATCTGATTGCCCCTTGGCAATTTACTAGAGGACCTATAGTTTACAACAAGCATTTGGCCTTATGAGTTAAATCTTAAATCTTGGTTTGATAGATAGCTTGCCTTTCTACAGTCATACTAGGATGATGATTACAGGCACTTCAACACAAAAAGAGTGCACCAAAGGAGAGGCTGATGACCCTATCATACACCATCAAAGAACAACTGGAGCTCTGTGACAATAAAGAATCAATGTAGGGATATTTTTCCTCACCAGTGATCATTCAATTTATCTCCAGCACAATCATACAAAGAATTGATCCAATGCTTATTCACATCATGAGAGGCCTGGTGTCCTGCTGTTTCAAACAATGCTCTTTAGCACTTGTCAGAAAATAAGAGGTGGCGTCACCAATCAAATCTAGTAAGTCTCTTCTGTGACACGGTTATAAGATTTATTAGCATTTTTGTCCTCTCTCAATATGAACAAACTGCCGTTGAGTATTGAATAAATAACTATTTTGCGTGGCAAAATACAAGTGATTCAAAATAGCAAAAGTTGATTCAAGATCAAGATTTCTATTGGTGACATCAACAGGGAAACATGCTAGGAGCAGAACGAAAGCAGCTGGAGCACAAAACCCACGACAGATTAGGGGTGTGTACGAATGCAATTTTCGGGATTCAATTCAATTTGAAATGTGCCTTTTTCTTCTTTCCACAAAATAAAATATTTTATTCTGGGAAGAGCTAGAAGAGAGGAGGAAGTAAAAAAAGAGGAGGAAGGACTTCATAAGCAGAATATATCCTTGTGGAATCTATCATGCTGCTTCCACGGACCGCACTTGAAAGTGGGTGAGTTCTAGTGTGACTCCCAAGAGGACTGTCCTGCTACTAGCAGTGTTTCTGAACTGTGGAAGAGTGGGTTCAGCACTGATGTGGGGAAGCAGTTTGGCTCCTGATGTTATTACACATCAGTACGGTATGCCCAGAGAGAGCCATTCAGTTGAAAGTACAAATCGAGAAGAAAGCAAGGTTAAATGCTAGCGGACAGCAGGGTTTTCACACACATTCTGAAGTGACAAAGTGGCATGTATGATGGCACTTTATTCATGCATTTATTTCAGTTAACTCTAAGCGCTTCCTCAGACAACCTTGGAGCCCTTAATAGCCCGATGGCATTGCCGACATGAATGAATTTTTAGCTGTAGTTCCGCTTTTCTTTTTAAATACAAAGAATAGTATGAGTTAAAGGAAAAACTACAAGAACTCAGCATGTTTAGGACCATGTTGTTTTGGTTTAGGTAGGAACACTGTCCGCAGGTTATAAGTCAAATTTAGGCCGTTTCTATGTGGTTACTTGAACCCAAATCCCAGGGACCTTCAAACAGAGATCCCACTACTCCTTTTGGGACTAAAGTGTCGTACACACGGGAGAGGTTAATTCATCAGTATTAATTTCTCCAGAGTGTTTCCTTTGTGCAATGTAAAGTTTGGTTCTTTGAATTTTGACATTGTGTTTCCTTTCAAAGTTCTCAGACAGGCATTTTTATACACCGTGTTGCCTAATGGTTTGTCCGATCTACACTCTTCATGTGTGGATTGAAGTCCCAGAAGAAGAAGAGTTGGGTTTTCTACCCCGCTTTTCTTACTCATTCAAGGGGACTCAAAGTGGCTGACAAACCTTTTGTTCTTCTCCCCACAACAGACACCCTGTGAGGTAGGTGGGGCTGTGAGAGCTCAGAAGAGAGCTGTGACTAGCCCAAGGTCACCCACTTAGCTTCATGGGGGAGGGTGGAATCAAACCTGATATTCCCAGATAAGAGTCCCACTCCTTAACCACTAGACCAAACTGTCTCAACCAAGGGAGTTTCCAGCAGTTTGTGCTCCCAGTTCCATTGCTGAAGTTCTGTGTGTAGCTCCATCCTCACAAATACAATTGACTGCTTAAGATTTGATGGAAAGTAATTGGATAGTTGGTTGACTGACTGAGCTTAATTTTCTCTTTCTTTTACTTTGTAATTTTTTAAAATTAATACCTTTTATCTTGTAACCTGATGATGAAACAATAAAAACTAACTAAGGCTGCATCCAGATAAGGGCTAAAGAGTGGGAGTATTTCAGAACTATACTGGGATTGTCACACATACAGTATCTGGAGCAATCCCAGTATAGCCCCATGATATAAGGGTGCAATCTTGTGGTTTTCTATTCCAGGAAAATCCAGCTCTAACCAAAGTAACCACTCACCAAAACATTAAATAAAGCTACATGATTTTATAGATAAAGTGCTGAAGCCTGAAGACAAATCAATATGTCTACAGGGGGTTAACTGCTAGAGGGGAACCATCTCTTGTTACCTCAGAAGCAGAATGAAGGCTTTGGACAAGGAGGATGGGAAGAAAATGTACAAATGAATATCATATGGCTAAAGTCGTGACTACTGAGCTTTTATTTTAATATATGTTACTGAATTTCTCAACATATTTCCCTGCTAGGGGTAGATAACCACCAGTTCAAAATTAACAGCAGCCCTCATCTATATTTTTCAGACACTTCTAGAGTGCTGATTCTACTTTGATCTTTAATCTGACAGTCATGTCTATTTAGGACATTTGTCAGGGACTCCCTGTTAAAAAACAACAGCGGCAAAATGATCAGCTTATTGTGATAAATAATTTGACCTCCAAGAGGGGGAGAAGAGTGACTGGGATGGAAATCTAACCCATGCTAGTCAGCCTAAAATGCAGATCTGAATGCATCCATATGTCAGTTTAAAATGATATTCGCCTGTCTCTCAAGACTGTTTTCTTAAATTGGTGTTAACTCTGCAGCGGTCATCTACGCCCTGCAGGGATGTATGTTGGGAAATTCAAGGGGAAAATGGAGGGGGGGGGAGAGTTGCTGACACTATTCCTGACATTTGAAGGGGATCTATTCAAGCAAATACGGATTTTCTAACATTCGACTCATTACAGATCCGATTCATAATCGTACGAATATCTAATACATATCCGATACAAAATGATACGTATCCTGTAACATATTCGCACTCGGAAAGCATCAAGTGTGACCTGAATCCACTTTTAATCCATTCTCAATCCATGTCAAATGCAATCTAGATCGGTTGGAGTTGAGACTGGCACATCCACTTTCTTACCTCCCCAATTTAATGAATATCTGAACTGTTTGTACAAATGTCCGAAAGATTCATATTCATACAAATGTTAATGTACGAATGTTGCAACGTTCGTTTCATGTACAAATATCCCAATTTAGGCGAATTCGGACAAATAACGAATGTTATAAATATTCTTGCACATCCCTAATAGAGAATAATAATCGGCACTTTAGATGAGTGAAAATAAAAATATGTCCCTCGCTTAAGTGTGAATGAAAGTTTATTAAGGCAGAGTGTCTGTAAATTCAGGCTTTCAAAATGTAGGTTTGAACAACCAAATAGTTGTCGGCTTTCCCCCTCTCCCCGCTTTTTACTGTGCTTATTACTGGATCTATCTGTCTCTCCATTCATACTGTGCATCAACTTAGATCTTGCTGTTTCCTTGCTGGTGTGCCAGGAAACTAAAAGCACTTCAGAGTTCTTCCTAATTAAAAGCTTTCATTATTACCCCCAATTGATTTCCTAGTTCGAGTCTAAAGTCTCAGTTATATTACATGGATGCTGGCAGAAGGAGGTGTGAGTGTCTGGAGAGAAAGAGGATTTCTTCACACTTTTGTCTAGTGGTTAAGAAACCAGACTCTTATCTGGGAATACCAGATTTGATTCCACGTTCCTCCATGAAGCCAGCTGGGTGACCTTGGGCTAGTCACAGCTCTCTTCTGAGCTCTCACAGCCCCGCCTACCTCACAGGGTGTACTGTTGGGGGGATAAGAAAGCTTTGTGAGCCGCTTTTCTTTCTTTCTTTCTTTCTTTCTTTTGTCCCAAGCCAAACATAAATTACAAATAAACTTAGGGCACTGCACTGATGTAAAGAAGAATAAAAGTTAGCAAAAAAAAAATTGTTTCCTTATTAAGGGCTACTGAGAGCATCATATATATTAAAGGTAAGCTCCTGATTCACCACTGGTGCTTTATCAATATTTTCTTTCCGACAGTGACCTTTTCAAGGTTTCTGTTAGGTTCTATGATATTCCCTGATGTAACCAAAGTATACAGAATAACTACTCCACGAAAATCAGTGAACCAGAGGCTTTTCAAAGCATTACTCAGGCAGCAATGGAAACAAGCTAGCATTTGTCAAATATAATTATGCAACCTTTTCAATAAGCCTTAATTGGAGGTGTTCCTACACAGAGCACTGCATATTTTTACTTTTTTTTGCATGAATTTTAACTTTTGAGACAGCTCCCTCAATTTAAATATGCTGCAACCAAGTCCAATAATTCACAAAACTGTTAACAACAGTATATTGAGCGCAATTAATTGTTCATTGGGCTGAGTAATGGTAATCCTGACTGGCAATAATGTTCAAATCAGAAGGCTCATCTGCCTTCCCAGGAGTTCCCTAACCATGCACTAGGTGTAGAGCATGAAATCGTGCTCTACACCTTTACCAACGTTAACTAAAAGCTTACCTGGCACATCCAGGCAGTGGCCATTCGCACCTCTTCCGTTGCCCAGGGGTCATCAGAGGTGCCACTCAAGCATGCTGGCACCTCAGATGACCATAGACGTGACTGAGACTGTGCAGAGCCAAAATGGTGCCACCCAGAAGAGGACCGGCCTTGCAATCAAATTCAATCGCATAGGAGGGCAGGGGGAATGGCTAAAATTGACTAGTGCTCCAAGTGGTTCATCATGCAAAAGTGTGAAAATGCCTTGTTCTGCTTCCTTGCTTTCACAGGCTTGAACCTATAGGTTTTCAGTGCATCTAGAGCAGTGATGGCGAAACTTTTGAGCTCGGTGTGTCAAAATTTGCAAGAAAACCTAGCTTAACTTGGGTGCCTTGTCACATCTAGAAATATCCATAATTTTGTGATATTTGTAGCTCTAGTAAAAAAGTTATATTTTTGATATATGTATTTTATTAAAAGCAAAACCAAATAATTCTTTACATTTGCTCAATCTTCAATTGAAAGTTGGTATTTTGTACACTTCATGAATAAGCAAGCACTACACACCCAGGTGCTAGGGTGACCACGTGTGTCACCCAAAAGGGCTTGGAGTGTCACCTGTGACACGCGTGTCATAGGTTGGCCATCACTGATCTAGAGCAAGCAGAATCAGTATGCTGCTCTATCCCCCCACCCCAAGCCCTAGGCTGCATCCACACAATCTCCCAAGCAACCTTGGAGTGGGCCGTCCAGATGTGTCTTCCCCTTCAGAGCTCCTAAGCTAAGCTGAACAAAGAACCCCAGGAGTGGCATTTCCCATACTGTGTGATAAATGATTTCTGAGAGCAAAATTTGCCTGACTTCCTCTATGTGGAACCACAAAGAAGGAGCATCTGACATTCCAGGTTCTATTTCTGCCCTGGAGAGCCTAGAAATATGTCTAGCACTATGGTTAGACCTTCACTTTAAACCTTCTTCAGGCCTTCTTCATGTCTGACTTTTCACCTTTTCATTTCTATTTTATTTCTGAGCTTTCTGCCCTCCATTTGGACTTTCCTGAAAGGATATAAATGAAAAGGTGTGAGTGGTCACGGCCCAGAATTCAGTCATTTTCAGTTCTTCAGAGGACTTTCTGATGTGGAATCAATGCAGCTGTGAGAAGGTTTCCCCCTTGCTAGCATGTTCCAGCTATCAGGCTGAGGCTGATGGCGTTTGAATGCTGCACCATACCTGCCCCTAAATGGGCTGCAGGCAGGCTTTGTGAAAGCACCCACAGTTTCAGCAGGGAGGTCCTGTCTCCACTTCACAAAGGAGACAGCCTCTGTTTATGGGGAAAGCACCATGGTTGCCTACTCCAAAAGATGCTTCCACACCTCCATTTTGGAGCCTGGTGATCTATGTGGAGGGTGGGAAATCAGGCCCTGTAGAAATGGCACCTTGGAGGGCAATTGTGCCCAAAACTGAGGTGGCACACTTGCTGTATGGCACCTATTGGAGATGTTGCAACTAAGGTCCCTTCCAGACTAGTGGATAAGAATCTGCAGTTGTGGAAAAATCGCAGCTTACCTTGCTGCGGAGTCATGAAATGTTGTCCCCACTTGAAATAGAGGTCCGCAGGTTCCTCCTTGTCAGCTGCAAGACTTCAGTGGTGCATGCGGTGAGGCGTGTGTCACGTGGGATTGGGCAGTCAAAGGAAGCTGAGCTGCAGGCTCAGCTATCATTGGCTGTTTCTCATTGTCCTGTCAGGATGGCAGCAAACTTCGAATTTACCTGATACTGCAAAGCGAGTGTTGATTGTTCTGCAGCACATAAATCCATAGTAGCAATGGAATAATGTGCCGCCGCTATGAAATATTGGCATCAGGTGTGACACCATGCACCGACTGCGCATTGGAATGCACAGTATCCCCCAGTCTGGACACAACTTAAGATATTTTTCAGAAGTACCCCACCAACACTATAGGTGAAGGTGTGGCCTGAGATAAGATAATCCTTGTTTAAAACCAGCCAGTAGTTACTAGGGGTGGGCATGAATGCAATTTTTAACATTCAATTTGAATAGGATATTCAAATGTTGAATTCGTATGAATAGAGAAAAAACAAATGTCTTAAAATTCAAATTGATTCGAATACATTCGTATCTATTTGTATGAATATTCAATATGTATTTGATGATATGAATGTTGTATACATTTGTATGTATCCATAAGCATCCATATGTATCCTGTTTTCATCCTGTACGTATCCATATAGATGCGTACAGATACGAATAAGATATGTATGGATACGTATGTAATGTGTATGGATACGTACACATAGGAATATACAAATTATTTGTATGAATAGTTTAAAATTTTAGTATTTGTTCAAATAAAAAAAACTAATGTCTGGACATCTGATTTGAATTCAAATGTCTGAATTTGGCTGAATTCGATTGAATAATGAATATTTCTAATATTTTTGCTCATCTCTAGTAGTTATTGCTTCTCCTTCAACAAAATTTTCCTGAGGAAATATTGCATCAAGATACATTTTGGTTGTGTGGAAAATAAGAGCCAAGGGCTTGGGAATTAGTTGTTTATATTATGTCATATGTAGGAATAGGATTTTTTTTTTTGAAATTCCCCATTTATAGAATGAGTTTTTCTGGATATTACTGATAATGTGCACAGACAATTATCAATATGTTAAGTGTGTGTGTCCTGTTATTGCTTGAGGAATGTTCTGACTTAAGCAGTCTTGAATCACTTCACAGCTAATTCTTCATATGTTCATTTTTTACCCCTCCCATCCTTTAAATTATCCTGCCGTGTTGCTATGGCAACAAGTATTGCCAAAGAGGTTTGTATTAATGAAAGGGAGGGAAGCAGGACAGAGGAGATGCAAAGTAGCCATAAAATTACTGCAGTTCATAGGAATGGTTACCCTTAGGCAATATTAACTCTTAGGCCATACCTAAGAGCACTTCATGAGAAAAAGACAGAAACATGGCAGGCATATTGTAAAATCTGTGCCCTTAACTCTGGGCAACTAGGGGTGTTTTTCCACTGCAGCCCTTAGATCCGGATCTAAGAAGATCCGGATCTAAGGAATTGGTACATTCCTTAATCCAGATCTAGTAGATCCGGATTAAGGAAAGCACCCAATGTGTTTCCACGGGAGGTGTAGCACCCATTAGCAATGGGTGCTAACACCCCTGCTGTGGAAACAGCTTTGCACCCATGTGGGGAATCTGGATCCACCCACAAGGGGTCGCTCCATTACCCCAGGTGTTTTGGGGTGCAGGGGGGTGCAGTCTTCAAATTCACTTCGAAGTCACTTTCGAGTCACTTCGGAGTCACTTCGAAGTCATTTTGAAGTCTGTGCAAAATAGCTCCAGAGTGCCTTTGAAGTCTGTGCTGATCTTTGGAGTGAACTTCGAAATGACTTTGGAGTCACTTTGGAGTCACTTCGGAGTCACTTCGAAGTTCACTCCGAAGATCAGCACAGACTTCAGAGGCACTCTGGAGCTATTTTGCACAGACTTCAAAATGACTTCAAAGTGACTCCAAAGTCAATTTGAAGTGGCTTTGAAGTGACTTTGAAGTGACTTTGGAGCCTAGGTTTAGGGGGGGCCCAATGGGTGCATCCCCTCCCCCTAGCCTCCTTTGTACCCCATTGCCTGTTTCCAGTGGAAACAGGCTTCCTTTAATCTGGATTTTCTGGCAGAAGACCCCATTGTAGACCTCATTAATGGAGTCTACAGAAAATCTGGATTAAAGGCCAAAATGTACCCATTAGATCCGGATTTCCCCCACGGCAGTGGAAACAATTGGGTCCCAAATGGGTGCTGTGGTGGAAATGGGATCATCCTGCTCACACCCAAATGGGTCCTAAATGGGTGCAAAAATGGGTACTTTTTGACAGTGGAAAAACACCCATATACTGTGGTTGTTTTAATATATGTCTGATTTTAAACATTGTTACCCACTCTGAGACCTTCAGGTTTATGGCGGGACAGAAATACAAACAAGCAAACAAGCAAACAGCAAATAGATGATGATGATGATAGATAGATAGATAGATAGATAGATAGATAGATAGATAGATAGATAGATAGATAGATAGATAGATAGATAGATAGATAGATAGATAGATAGGTGTATTTTTACCAGGTGCTCGAATATATTTGCTGTTGATACTTGACATTAGCTCTGAAAGGAGACTATTCTCAAGACTGGGCCCACTACAGACAAGACTCTACCGCCAGCCTCCACCCCACGATCCTTATCAGACAGTGGGACTGGAGAGGTATTAGGGTTCTTGTAATCATACAGTGCACACATACTCTTGCCAGGTACCTAGATAATGTACTGAAGAATCGACTAGCCTGCTATTACAGAATTCCACTGAGTGTATCTTGCTATGAGCCATGTATGAGAAGCCTGTGTCTACTATGTTCTACAAATGCTAGTGATCATGGCTGTATTTCCAAATCAATGATCGTTAACCCAGATGTCCTTCCAATATTTAATCCAATTTACTGTGGAGCCTGATAGGCTCAAGAAACCCCCCAAGGAAAAGATTAACTGGCACCTGTTTTTTTTTCTTTTTGAAATACATTCTTGACAGTGAAGATTCAGCATGAAAGATCTACTTCAAACAGCATGAAAGCATAATTACTCTATTCATTTTGAAGGAAGGATAATTTTGAGAGTTTTCCATCTTGGTTTGCCAAGTATTCTCAGTGGAACAAAACTGATTGACTGCTTTTGCAAAACTTCACCAGCTTTAAAGCCCCTTTTATATCATTTTACACCACCCTGACTTATTAAAATTTCATTGCATTTCTTCCCCCCCCCCCGATTTACAGCAGTTTTTAGAATTATGTTTTCAGTGTTCAGATTCAGAGGCAAGATAAATGTTTAAGCTGTGGAAAAACATCCTGCTTTCCCAAAAAGTATTAATAATACATCTGTTGATGCTGAGATCTGCTATACCTTGGGAGAACAGGGATAGCGCTTGTAAGACTTTTACAAGATGAATACTACCCTAATCAATTCTCCACGCTGCAACTTTTTAAACTTCCATTGTTGTTTGATATGTCTAAAAGTTCTCAGAATCACATAAGCAACGATCACATTAAGTGTATCGGGCCATCACCACTGTGGCGATCAAAATCTAAAACATTTTCAACTGATTTTTAAACTGTGTTCAGACAAGCTAATTGTGTCGCACTGTTATTGTACTTAGATAGCTTGCCTTCCAATTTGATAAGAATACTCAAAGCAGATTATGAATTGGGATTTAGAGTGCTTTTATTAAAAGATGCAGAATACGAGATAAACAAAACAGCATGGAGCTGGTGTAAACTAGGGGCCTTTCTGCACTTGCCTTCAGTAGATTGGACCAAGTAGACCAGGCCCTGCATGGACAGATTGGTCCTGGTGTGGAATAAGGCCATCCACATTGGGGCAGCCTGTTCTGTTGTAGCCCCTGCATTGTATCTGAAGCTGGTGTGAGTTTTGGAGTTGGTGTGTGTGTGTGTGTGTGTGTGTGTGTATGTGCAAGGCACCTTGTTGGGCTAATGCAATGGATTCTGATGTATACCAGTCCACCAAGATGTTCTACCTGCACACCTCTATGGTCTGCTATGCCACTCCCTAGTACACTGGTAGATTGGACCAGCCTGCCAGTTTGGGCCTCCTGGTTTGCATTCAAAGGCTATGGTCTGAATCAGTGGATCTGGACCAGCCAGGCTCACCAGTGCAGATGATTCCATGCAGTGACCTGGACAACAATTCTGGTCCAGACCAGCCCCTGCACAGGCCCTGAAGTCCACACATATTTTGGGGTTGGCTTCCAAGGGCTCAGAAAGGCTAGGAATGAAGGTTCCTGGCCTGGAGTCTTCTTCATGCCTCTATGTTCCCTTTGATTGTTCTAAAGTTCAGAAAAGAGGCCCATAGTCTATATCATAGTCTACAGAAAGACACTCTTCTGCATGGGGCCAAGCATTAGAGTGGCTTCCAGTGTAAAAATTGTACTATTCACTCCAAGGAGAGTACTTTAAAGTAGTGTCCTTAATGTTTCCAGCAGTAGAGTGTGGCAGCCACCCCCCATGAAAATGAATGAGCAAGTACAGCTGGCACATGGAGCCTGGTGATATTTTGCAGGGCTCCCCAAAATGGTCCCATTAATGGATTTTTTTCTGCCAAAAATAACCCTAGGATGGGCCATGGTTTAGTAAATGGCCCGGGTGTGTGCTGCCAGTTGCTGCTCTGGTTTTGGCCTAGACTGCTCGATTTGGGCTAAAATCAGCTTTGGCAGTACGTGGTAATGCGCACCATGCAAAAATTGCCACAGCGCCTAATATGATATG
This sequence comes from Aspidoscelis tigris stejnegeri, assembly GCA_023333525.1. NCBI lineage: Eukaryota > Metazoa > Chordata > Lepidosauria > Squamata > Teiidae > Aspidoscelis > Aspidoscelis tigris. The sequence goes on from JALMGA010000008.1 coordinate 23,448,252, forward strand.
GATTTTTGCTGAAGGCACAAGTAAAATGCAGCATAACATTTGGGTGGGATTTATGTTGAATTTTCAGCTTCTCTCAACGATTTCAGTTTGATTCATAGCTCCAAATGGCTCTGGGTATCACGCTGTTCAGTCCCAGCTGAGGATTGCAGTTAATACTTGTTAGCAGCATGGAAGACCTCCAGGCTGTAAGTGGCAGTATGACTCCAGACTGCTGAACTATTTGTTAAGAACCGTCACAGCAGATAGTGAGGACATTTTGTCTGTGAGTTGCAGGGAACACTTCAGGCCAGAAGTGTCCATAACTGCACGCAGGAGCTCAAATAATATACAGCATTAGAAAAATAGAATACGTAAGAAACAGTTTATCATGTACGTCACTATAGATTTTGTTCATGTTTGCTTTGCACGGATTTACTCTACTTTCATCTTGTTTGAAGCTTGAGATCTTTAGCGAGAGAAGTAGTTAAATTGTGGCTACACTAATGGCAACAAATGTGCTCCCCCCCCCCCAAACTGTATAAGCTTTAGTAGAATTATCCTCTGATAGTTATATACAGAAATCCTGCTCTTATCACTTTTCCTGAGAAGAGAGTGTCATTATGATTATTAAGTCATGATGCGAGGAAACAGCTCTGATTCCTACATATGCATATTATGTCCATATGATAGAGCTGTTTCCTGCAAGCAGCTGCTTAAACTTGATTTAAAAAAAAAAGAGACTGTACCCTGAATGTCAGTGGCTAAAGACATCTGTATAGTAATCCCAAAAAGGATTTAGGCATTTTCTACAAATCTTTTCTAATTGTCATTGTGGCTTCTTCACTGCTGAGCTGACAAATTTATACATGTGGTGGACAGGAGGTTCAAAGACAGTTTTAGTGTCATGCCTGAAAATGCTTTGTGCAGATCATATACTGGATATTGCATTTGCACATGTTCGTCTGATATAAGATACATTCATTGTATTCCTTTGGTCCCTAGCATAAGGAAGTAGTATCTGCCATGGCAATCGTGAGGGAGCTACCATTTCCCATTAATCTTGAAAGAACTTGGCTCTGGCTCTTTGTAAATGTGTCAGAATAAGCATAAAAGTGCAGGCGCCTTCTGTCAAGATAATTATCAAAGTGTGCTGAGACACTGTGGGCAAAAGCATGGATTTGCCTGTCTGCTGACAGAACAAGCCATTGCTATCTTGTCAGAGGTGATCAGCTTTAATCCTAAATTCACCGACAGGGTTTTAAATATGGTCTGAAAATCTGTAGTCTTAGCTCACCTTTTAATAGCCTACATCTGTGCATATTTTATCAAAGCTGCAAGAAATGGGATTGCGCTACCCAAAAGCATTTGTGGCATTGAATAGAGTTCCCAGCCATTAAAATCAATTAAGATTCTCTCAGTAGCTATAGCTGAATGTACCTTTTGCCCTGTGTACCTTAGCTTTCAATTTTTTAATTTTATTTTTGCAAAGTCACCTGATCCTAGGATGCTAGAAAGAGTTTTTTAAGTATTAGCATTGTGTCATATTAAAACACAACTTCATACAATCACATTTTGGGAGAGAGTCAAGTCCCCTTGGGCAACATTCATGGCTCAACTAGTGTGGATTGCCTAGTAGTCACTGGGAGTCAACTGCTACTTAAGCAAATGCTTATCTTTATCTACATGGTAGACATATTACCCAAGAATAAAGGCAAATCTCATGGAAGCGTTCCCACTTTGAACATTAAAATGGTATTTTATTTTATTTTGAGGAGGCTTTCAACTCTCTCTTTTTTAAGAACCACAGAAATCTCATTAAACACTTGCAATGCCTTGCAAACAACAAACTTTGAGTTCATTGGGACAAGGGAATTATTTTAAAGCCCAATACTGTGTTAACTAACTTAAGAGAAAGGCAGTGTTTATTATGTTTGAACTTCTTTACAACTGTTGGCTTCTGACAGGAATGGAGGGAGGCAGAATTTTCCTCAACTCTTAAGGGTGACATCCTGCCTTCAATTATGCATGCACCAATCAAATTGCCTTTGGTGGGGCTTCTGTGTATGTCTCTAAGCACAAGATTGTGGTGTTCTGCATCATTTAAAAGCTGTTTGACATCAAAGAAATCTGAAACCTCAATGGCTCTGCAACTAGAACAACTGCTTAATGATTACTATTTGTTTATAGACAAAAACATTCTCAGATAAGTATTTCTGATTAGGTGAAAAAAATGTCTACAATGAGCTTTACCCTAGACAAGAGGGGCATTATCTTTTTTTCTATGATCTGCCTGTCAAACAACTTCTATACATCTAACCTTTTTATTTCTGAAGGAGCTTTGCTTTGAAACACGGCATTTTAAGAAGCAGATGCAGGTTTAAAGCAAAAGCAGATTCAAATTTAAGGCAAAAGTAATGAATAAACAGTTGATGCTGCTTCCATGATTTCATTTGTTAAGCGTTTTACCTTCCCCTCAAATGAAAAAAGACAGAAGTTGCTTTTTCCTTTTCAACCATCGATCCAAAGAATATCTCAAAGGTTTAGCTTAAATGTATGTGGATGAAGAGACTGAAAGTGCTACTTTTAGTATTTTGTTCTTGTAACATATAAGGTCAGTGAATAGAACAGCCAAGGAACTAACATACATATGAAAATCCTTCACTTAAAATACATGGCTACACACTGAATTCCTATTTTACAGAGTATGGGCCTTTTTCCACTAGGCTTAGAATCCTTCTTCTAAGACCCCATTAGGAACCCAGTTGGTACCTGCTTGGCCATGTCCCCACCTGGACCCCATTGAAGGCCCCATCTGCAAGGCCCTGTCCCTACAAGGGCAGGGGAATCCGGATTTAATGGGTCCTTTAGGCATCTTCAAGATCCAGTTCTCCAGGAGCACCCTGTCTCAGTGATCCGAATCTTGAAGCTCCAGATCATTGACTGTGTGTGGAAAAAGGGGCTATAATTGTGAGTCTAAAGAGCTTTCTAGTCCAAGGCAGGATCCTTACAGCTCTTGTTTATGGCAATGTGTCATGAGGGCAAGGTTCAACACTGCTCCCTCCACACAGTATGCTCTGCCACTGAGCTACAGCTGCTTCCTCTCATATGGTGGATGAAGGATCTGATTGACTATGGAACCGTTGTATGGTCTTCCTGCCATCTTCAGTGCCCCTGCTATCATTAACCCATGTGCAAATCTGCATAGGGAGGATTGGGAGGAGATAAGACAAACTTCTGAAAATCCACCTCAAATAAACTTCTGAAGATCTGCCATGGATAAGACAAAACTTCTGAAAATCCACCACAGATAAGACAAATCTTCTGAGAATCCATCATGGATAACACAAACTAGCCTAGAGGTGGCCCTTAAATATCACCCTTTCCATCCAAATTTCTCATATACAGTGACATCACAGTTCTGAAAATTATATGCCAACTCTGGGTTGATTTCTTTTGCTTTTCAAGAAAAAATACACACTGCTGCCTTACTGAAACTTCATAGGCTGGGTTCAGATTAGAATGTCTGGAAGCATGACTATCTGGGAATCAGAGAGTTCCACACTGGAAGAAAGGAAGGGTATAAAAATAATAAAGCAGGGATAAAAATAACTTCATAAATCTGCTGCTTTTAATTGAATGGAAATTACATGAACTAACTTCACATCCTGAGTTCTTCTACACGTGGCCTTTTTCAGGTAGTGTGTATACTCTGATAAATATTCAGATAATATAAATTATGCTTTGTAAAAATGTTTTGCAGCTCCACTAATGTGTAATTCAGAAATAGATTACCGTTGATTAGAAATATACCATCACTTGGTAAAAAGGGGAATACAAGAATTACTAATAACGACAGCAGTTAAAATATCCATTAACTTTTAATGGAATAAGCTAGCACAACGTGTAGCTTGCAGAAAGCAATTTGCAGAAATAAACTTACATTGCTCAAGTAATACATTTATGAGGAGATGAAGTATACCATCAAACACAACCAGACCTGACTGTTTCTATATCCTCTTTCATTTCATTTCAAATATTGAGAATTAGCTTATTCATAAAAATTATAGAATCATCAGGATTAAAAATGGCACAAATGGCTACAAGATGTGAGTTCTACAGTCAAAGAGACCTGGGTAGATTATGGCTTTAAGAACTGGCAACATAGTCAGCACTGAACAGAAAGAACTATCTTAGATTGCTGCTGCATATGAATTGTTACCAAAAATAGCAAATAAAAGTGAAATAAGACGATAGCTGGTGGTCTTTCAGAAGTTGGTCTACACCTGCCAATAGATTCTTTCATCATGGCTCGGGTAGGAATAATGAGAATTGTAGACCAACAACATGCTGAGAACCATAGGTTTCTGATTCTTGGTGACATCCCATTGTAAATACTGTATGTCTATCCAATATATAAGGACTGTTCTCAGTATGATTAGCTACTGCATTGGGGCAGGGAGGAAAATGCTGGTATTGTACACTCCATTGTAGTTTTCAGAAACAGGCAATATTGAGATATATGACTAGAGTGTTATATGGACAAGTTCAGGAAATGGCAGCCATTGAACCCTGATACATGGTTTTTTGTGTTAATTTTAGTTATAAAATATTAACAACTTGACCTCTTTTTGAAAAATATTAGAAGGGGTAACAGGATACAGTAAGTTACTTGATATAAGAAATGAAAGAAAACATCAAACGCCAGAAAGTTTAATTAAAAAAAACCCAGTAAAACCAAAGTTGTGCCATTCCTATCATAATAATCACATCTAAAACACAGTGAAAACATGCAAATATTCAACAGGATTTCTTTTTTATTTAAGCACTGCTGCCAAAACCTATTTGCATTTCATTATTTGAATGAGATTATCATTTATATTTTAGTTTTTCCTCTTGCAATGAGTTTATAACTTTTGACCTAGATCCTAGTCAATTAACTGGGGACTATTTCTTCATCCGATATATTACTGTCACAAATGCATGCTGACAGATTGATTTTTGCGGGTAGAATTGTTAAACTGAACCGTCATGATGGAAAAAAAAAATAAGAAACTGATTTGCATCTTTCGTATGTTGATTGTCTACTTACTAAACAGTTGGCGGTAGAGGAGCTTTAGGCCTCTCTTCATGGTATCATCTGCTCCTGGTTGTGCTGCAGTTTATTCATGGTTCTGTTTGGGAGATCAAAAAGGAAAACGTCAATTACTTCTTTAAAGGAAACTGTGTTGATTTAGTGACATTCTGGCTCTAATGGTATACAGAGAAGCACATTCAAACCCAGAGATCCTCAGCTAAGAAAATCTTGATACTCCTGTGGCCCTGAAGTGCAATAGTAGGGGAAAAAATTGATTTGAAACTCTTAGGTCAGGAACAGAGCAGATAAAAAATATATTTCTTCTGCTGCATGTCTGCATTTTACATAGTGATGACCATTTATCCAAGTTACAACCCCCCTTTTAAAAAAAGATGAAGAAACTCCAAGTGCCAACTTTATATGGCACCGGATTAAAACATACCTCTTCACTTGAAACTTTGATACAGAATTTCCTATGAATGCAGCCCTGCACGAATGCAATTTTCAGATTTGATTTGCATCAAATATTTGGATGTTCGAATTTGAATGAATTTGAACCAACAGAGAAAAAATGAATGGATTCAAGTTTGAATTGGTTCAAATACATCTGCATCTATTCGTACAAATATTTGATTCGTATTTGAAGAAATGAATGTCAACAACGGATCCATACGTACCCATACACACCTGTACGTATCCCATTTTTATCCCATATACATCCCAGATATGTTTGTAATGCGTATGTGTCCGTACACATACAAAAGTCCTAATAATTCATACAAATGATTCAAAACATTCAAATTTGTTCAAATGTTAAAAACTGGATGTATAGACATTCAATTCAAATTTGAATGTCTGAATTTGAACAAATTTGATTGCATTTTGAATGTTTTGAATATTCTTGCACATCCCTAGTCCTGACAGAGCCAGAGGGAGGGTGAAATGTTTAATTTAAAAATGTTTTAGTGCTTGTATTTTTTATCACGTGTTGTGACCCCCTGTGGACATGTTAGGGCAGGATACAAATATAAATATCATCATCATCATCATCATCGTCATTCACATTAGCTGATACTATGTATGTTTTCATCAAAGGAAAATAAGTACTTTGTATGAGCAGTGATGATCATATGGAAATAACTATATGGGAAGGAGAGGAGGGGTGAGGCTTCCAACCAGAACTATCCCCTCCCTCAGCCTTCCAGGTCTGATCCACAAGCTATTCATTGTCAGAAGGATGTACATTCACACAAAGGCTGCCTCCGGGAATGATAACCTGCTACGACATTATTGCAGGGATGATTTCAGCTAAAAGTGAGAGCACTTACTTGTTTGGACACTTATGCTATCTGCCATCTTGGGAATGGTGACCATGGAAAAAAAGGGGGGGGGGCAAATGGTCACCATGCATATGAGGGGCCAAAATGGTGGCCATGCATGTGCAGGGGATGGCAATAACAGATTCCGAGTGTAAAATAACCAGATGTCTGTGTTGTCTGTGTTGTGTCACTGTGGGAGAAAGCATCCACACTGGTAAGTGCCCCAAGCTGTGGCCCTGATGTCTGGGCAACACACAATGGGTGCATCCCCATGGACTGCTAATACCTCAGGGTAGATTCGGGGCAGCCTTCATGTGAACTGTAGTTCGCATTAAGGAGTCCCCATGGTAATCAAGGACAGGATGAGTTTAAGCCAAACTTACCCATCCCCATGAAAACCGCAGTAAATCCCTGCATTGGGATGCTGTAGTTTTCTCCACCCCTCTTGCCTTGCCTGACAGCTTCCCTGCAATCTGCTGAGCAGCTGGCAGACAGGTATAGGGGCTGTCAAGCGCACGAGCAGAGCTCTGGTAAAATAATTAAAACAGCCATGGCTTCAGCTGCTTTCCCTATTATTCCCCCTGTTATGCAGTGTGTGGCTTTGGAGGTGCAGAAGGGAAAGCAGCTTCATAGCTGTTTTAATTATTTTACCGGAGCTCCGCTTGTGTACTTGATAGCCCCTATACCCGTCTGACAGCTGCTCAGCTGACTGCAGGGAAGCTGTTGGCTGCTCATTTGGGGTAAATCAAGCCCTTACCTAGGCTTGTCAGCCCAATCGCGCAGTCAGCCAAGGGGGGATAGTTGCGATTGCAGCTTTTTGCCAAGCCTCCCCTCCATTGCAAATATGAACGTCCTGAAAGTTCAGCAGAAGTGGAAAGGGATGCAGGGAAGGGGGTTCACATGTGTGCCACACACAGCCAGGCATTGGGCTGGAGGGAAGGCTGGATCCACCCCTCCCAGGGCAGTTCAGCCCCCTCTAGCCTGGTTCCATGCTCACACAGGGCACATGAAAACAGACTGGCTCCTCAAGATGGCTTGAGTTCTTTGTAAAAGTGGACTCTGGAGAAGCCAGCTTAAGGAGAGACAGCCCATCCCCAAGATGATCCTGAGAAGATGTCCGGAAGACAGCTTGAACTATGGTTGTGATCATGGCCTTAATGATCAATGCAATCAGTTCTTTTATTTCACTGTATTTGCTAGTTAGCAGATATCCAACCAGTTTGAAAGATTTGGAGTCACCAACAAAGTTCCAAAAGATAACTTATGTTTACGTAGATATTATTGGCTGCTAGAAGATGTGGACCAGGATGACTGTCTCAAAAGGATTTTAGTCTCAAATTGAAGTTTGAAAAGCAGTTTTGCAATATTGCATAGGACCCCACTATATAGATCTCACCCTTTATTGTTTGTCATTGCAATCATGCATGGAGTACATCTTCAAAACCTCCACAGCTATCTATCACAGAGCCATGCTTGCAACTTTAAACATCTTGAGAGTTTTCAGGCACTTGATCCCTTTTAGTTCTCAGAGGATCTTGCTCCTTATTTTCCAGCAAAACAGCATCTGCAAGTTATTTTAACGTCCTCCAGTATAATTCCTTTTGAGCTCGTCTAAGAGATTATTTTGGAGGCATCTGCTACACAGGCAAACCCAATAAACCTTACTCTGCCACTGATTAAATGCCAAGGAGTTTATCAAAGCAGAAGGTCCATATTTGATTTGTAGATGGAAATCTCGCAGGATTGCCTATTTTATTAGCTCCATTTGCCAGTAGAAGAGGCAAGTCTTTCTCTTATGTTATCACTTCACAGCTGTTTATTCACCAGTGACAAAAAAAGAAAGAAAAGGGCCCTTTTAGGATCTCTCTCCCTTATATATTTAATTTTAAAATAGATTGTTGATGTGAAACTCTGCAACTTAAATGAGAATTAGCTGTTAATGTTTTTTACTGATCTTGTGTATTAAAATACGTTACCTAAACATGAAAGTAGACAATGACTTTTGTGTTAAGGCCACAGAGCAGATGGTGCTGCTACATGTTATGGGCCACATTTCCTCTTACTGAAGTAGGTGCTCTACTGAAGTTTTTTAGCCACCACATCTCTACATGGTGCCATGTGGTGAACCCTGCTTCATTGGCGAATTCCCAGGCTTTGCATTTCCACTTGAAATGATGCCTTCAAACTCCAGAGATGATAGGGATGTGCATAAATATTCAAAATATTCGTTATTCATACAAATTCAAACATTCATATAAAAATTGAATGTCTGGACATTTCAAGTTTCCAAATTTAAATGAATACGAATATTTCGAGTTATCCCTATGAGTAATTTTGACATCTCTATGCATCCTGTGCATATCTGTACACATCCATACAGATTCATACGGGATGAAAATGGGATGAATACAGGATGCGTACAGGTACATACGAGATGTGTAGGTACCCGTGGAGATGTGAATGTCTGAATTATTTGTACAAATGCATACGAATGTATTTGTATTGAATTGAATGTCCATATTGAATTGAATTGAATCGAATTGAATGCCCAGATTGAATTGAATTGAATTGTTATTCGGATGCATTTGAATTTTTGAATATTCGATTCATTACAAATTGAATTTAAAAAAATGCATTTGTGCACACCCCTAAGAGATGCAGAGCTAAAATCTAAAAGTTCTGTTGCGTCAACAAGAAAAAGGAGGGAACACTCTCTTATTTTCTGCTAGAATGCCCAATCCATCCCCTAAAAATCTGCAATATTGGTAATTTTAAAGGAAAACAATACAAAACCAGTATTGGATGAAAACACACACCCTTTTCTTGCAGAAAAAGCTCTCTTCAGAAAATGTGGATTCTGCTGCACAATTGATACAAGACCTCATTCTTCGGGGTGATTTCCCCATAACAGAAACTGATGCAACATGTGGTAAAATTTGTTTATAGCTAGTACATCCTTAGAATTGCTCTATTAGGGTCATTTATCTTGGATATGTTGCACTGAATTCAATAAGGAGTTACTTCTGGGGAGAAAGGATTGTATTTGCCACGTCTTAGGTCCTTTCTGCATTGGACCTCATTCCAGATTATATCCTGGAATAGGAACCTGCCATGCACACACAAAGGGATCTTATGCAAGCAAAGCATATTCTTTGCCTCTAAGCTATACTCACTCCACTCTGTAAATGAAGGAGTCAATAATATTTGAATATCTGAATACAAATGCTGTGATAATTTCTGATAAAGAATGGCAGAATCTCTACAGCTGTATCACATCGGGTGACAGTTTTTCTCATGCAAATAGTTCTCTTTTACTGAAAACAGGAAACCAGAAATAAAAAGAAAGGAAATGTGGAATGACATTAATCAGCTGAAATGTGTTTATTTGGGGGGGGGGGGAGGGAAAAGCCAGGTGCAAAAATTGGAAATGATAGTAAAGCTTTTAAAAATACCATCTAAAATAGGGACAAAGGAAAATGTTTCAGATCCCTAATTGTGTCTCTTTACATCCTAATACATGAATTCATCTGAGGTAACCAAAGATGTGTCTCCAGAGTGAAGTGCCTAGGTAAAAATACCTTGTTCACTGTGTCATTGTGCCTGTCCGTGACTCCATTTCGGAGCCAGGGACACCTGATGCCATGGCAAACAAGGTGTTTCCATAGAGGGCAGCAAAATGCAGTTACCTCTGATGGTATCTATGGGGATCATTATGCCGCTAAAATACCTCTTACTGCTGCAAACGCAGACACAACAAGTAAATGTGTGTCCATGGGCATCTTCTGGTGTAAGGACTGATGCAGCCCAAATCAACTTCGTTTTGCCCATTTTCAAATTCTCATTTTTGTCCTAAGTCATCCCAGCAAAGACAAATGCACATCCCACGTTTTTGGAGGCAAAAAGCTAAAAAAAAAAAAAAAAAAAAAAAAAAGCCTCCAAAAAGCATTAGTTGAGTTGTTCTCGTTGCCTTTTCTCTAAAGTAACTTTGGAACAGCATGTACACCAAAGGACTGAATTCCCCATGCTGGATTTCATCCAAATAGCAGCCAATGCTCACCACCAGGGCACAGCAACAGTACCAAAAGTACAGCGCAATCTATGCTGAATTCTCACACCTGAGGCATGCCTCTTGGCATTCTTCTCCAATCTCCCCACTTACCTTTCAGGGATAGGGATGGGCGGGAATATTCGTAACTTTTACTATTCGTATGAATTCTTCTGAATTCCGATATTCATACATGAATTGAATATTGATGTGCACAAATGTTCTAAACATTCAAAATTCGATTGAATTCTATCGTTGCGGAAGTTCAAATTTGAATAGAATGTCTTCACATTCAAATTTAAACATTTGAACGAATTTCAGATGGTCCAAAATATTTGTTCGAATGATTCAAAATATTCGAAAGTACAACTAGGTGTGTGTTACATACGTCTCTGTACAAATCTCATACGTATCTGTATGCATTTGCACTTATAGTATGGGTTGAAAATGGGATGCATACGGGATAAAACAGGATGTGTATGAAATGTGTACAGATCTGTAAAACACATACGAATGTTGTTGACATTGGTATCTTCAGATTCGAATCTAACATTCAAATGAATCATTTCAAATGTATTTGATTCAAATTGGATTTTGTTGCATTTGGATTCTAAACATTAGAATTGAATCAAATGTTTGGATATTTGATTTTACTCAAATTCGAATGCAAAAAAAAAATTGTGTACATCCCTAGAATTGATTGTTATAACATTCATACATTAGCATTCAAACAAATATGAATGTTTCAGAACATTCATATGAATCATTTGGAAATTTGTGAAACTGGGCAGGTGGGAAAGTTGGCTGAACAGGCAGGCATTCTGGGAGGGTAAAGAGGAACAGGCTGAAAGGTGGGGGGGAGGAGGGAGATCAGGCAAGGCAGCAGCAAGGGGGTGGGGAAAGTCAGGGCAAGAGGGAGGGGGAAGGGGAGGATGATCATTGATTGCAACAGCAGCTGCGACAGGGAAAGAGAATTGAGGCAAGGGGGGGAGGGAGAGCCAGTGACAGGGAAAAGAAATCCCAGCAAGAGGGAGGGAGATTGTGAAGATGGGGCAGAGGAAGGACTGTCATGGCAAGGGGAAGGGGGGTGAGGCAAGACTCAGAGCAGAGGCTTGCATAGATATTGTCTGGGCAACCAGGGAGCCAGAACGGTGGCCTTCTGGAAGGGGATTAAAACTTTAATACTATATTAGTCCAAATGAAGGAAAACCAAATAGAGGGATGAAAATACACACACACACACACACACACAAACTGGCTTTGCATTCAAAGATGCAACCAAATGGGCTGGAATTTGGGCTGAAGAAGGATTAAAGTAAAGATGTAACCACACGCATGGAGATCTTTTTCCTGCCCTACTTTCTGAGTTCAAGCAAGCAGGAAGGGGAGGAAAAGGGGATGGAGAGAAGGGAAAGAGGCACAGAGTGCTCAGTTTGCTCTCTTCTCTTTCCCTTCTAGTTACACAATCATGTTTTTTCCAGCAATTGTGGAATAGAAGAAGAAAAAAAACGAGGCTGCTTCTTTTTGTAAGGACACCTACCAAGCACCTTTGCCTAGGTGCAGCTTAAGCCTCTGGATGACAAAAAGGTACAATTGATCTTCTGAGATAAAAAGAATGCAATTCATTCAGTTAATAAGGGTTGATTATGCACAAGCAAGAGCAGCGTCCACCTAATCTTCACTTGTCAGTCCAAACTTACAAAGTACTTGTTTGAACGGCTTTAAAATATGTATATGAAACTATTTTAATCCCTGCTTTGCAATGCAGAAACAGGTTCATCCTTTGGTATAAACATGTGGGAGAAACCACTGTAAAGTGTGTCATCTGTAGGTAGGTACCTACCTTCTGTATGCAAGTCTTAATTCTGAACAAAAAGGGAATCATGTGAAAGGGGTATTAAGCATCCAAAGCATGCAGTTTCTTATTGCATGGAGCCTGACCAATCTCCATGGCACCCTACACTGAAGGTACAAAAAAACTTGGGTGCAAAAAGCCGCTCTGGAGTTGCTTCTTGAATACTTGAATCAGGCCCTCATTTCATCAGAATTGACTCCATTTTCATGCAGCTTTATGAACATAAGAACATTACGGGGAGGCCTGCTGGATCAAGCCACAGCTAGGGGTGTGAACGAATGCAATTTTCAGGATTCGATTTGATTGAAATCAAATATCTGAAAACGCCATTCAAATCTTTTAACATATGAATTTACTCAAATTTGATTCAAATTAACCAAATTTGAATCTATTCACTCAGATTTTCAGTTCAAATTTGCACTTACAAATGTCAACAACATTCGTATGTGCCCTGATGCTATACTATAACAGGGATGTGCATGAATATTTGAAGACAATCTTAAAGGTGTTATTTTTTTCCTGAGAATTTAGTTCTTTCTTACTCACACAGAATACTTTAACTTTATATAACTTAGCAAAGAAAAAACCAGGTTTACCTCACTATGCATACATATTTGGTAGAATAAAATTGTAATGGCCTTCACAAATGCCACATACACTTAAATAATTATGTCATAAACAGAATGTAAACATATTGTGCATCTGCTAATAGACTGCTAATATGTGATGGAGAAGTGCTTGATTTTTCAAAGCTAAGGCCAAAATTAGAAAGCAACTGGTTTGGAGGACTTCTGGAGACCACTGACTTCCTATTGACCTTCAGTTTTTGCCATGGAAGGACGTTTATTGTTCAAATGGAGGAAAGTACAATGACATTTGTAAGATATGTCTAGTTGTAGCCAAAGTCTCTCAAGATTCAAAATATTGTCTTTGTAGTGAATGATTTGCCAACCCTGTAATTCAGCTGAATTAAAGAGGACAACTAACACATCATGATTAACACAACACAACACAAAACAAAAAATCTAGAAGCGCTGACAGGTTCCCAAATGTCTGAGGGAGAATGAAGCCAAGAAATACAGAAAAATACAGAATAAGAATCCCTCATTGTAAATTACGCTAGATAATAAGCCTACGGTACAGCCTTGGCCGTGATACTTCATTGTGTGAAGGTTTTATATACTCAGTCATGCGTACCCTAATTTGCATTCTTAAGCAGCTCAGTCTGGACACAGGTTTACCACATCATTCATGAGCAGGTCTTGAAACAAATAGGATTTAGCAAATAAGTCTCAAATAGACAAGAGTTAAGCAGGGCATACAACAAAATGTCGCAATACAGAGCGTTTCAGTTTAGCAGCATCATTTTAGGGATGTGCACAAATATTCAAAAATTCAGAAATCCAATTCAGATCTGACAAATATTGACATTCGAATTCAAATCGGATTTAATAATATTTGAATTTAGAGTTTCAAACGGATTTTGGATTTTCTGAAACATTCATTTGAATATTCAAATATTTGAATGTACTGATTTGTATGCATCACATACATATCTGTGAATATTATGAGTATTTGCACTTATAATGCGTGATGAAAACGGGATGCATGCAGGATAAAATGGATGCATACGGAATGTGCACAGATGCGCATAACAGATAAGAATGTTGTTGACATTCATATCCTTAAATACAAATCAAACATTTGAATGTACAGATTCAAATGTTTCAGATTCAAATCAGATTTTTGGATATTCGGATTTTAACATTTTAATCAAATTGAATTTTCAGATATTTGATTTGACTCGATTGTACATACCTCTACATCATTTAACATTCTGATTTGCAGTTCTTAACTCCTTGCTTCGCAGATAATTTAGAAAAGGTATGACCCAGCAATTGATAAGATTATGTTATGTAGACAGCAGCACCCAAAAAAGCCAAGGGCCCACCAATCTAATGGTAGATTTTAAAGGAGTTAAACATGTAATCTGTACTGCAAATTTGAACAGTTAAGGAACAATTAAGAAGAGCTGGCTTTTCTACCCATTTAAGGGGACACAAAGTGGCTGACAAAGCTTTCTGTTCTTCTCCCCACAACAGACACCCTGTGAGGTAGGTGGGGCTGTGAGAGCTCAGAAGAGAGCTGTGACTAGCGCAAGGTCACCCAGCTGTCTTCATGGAGGAGTGCAGAATCAAACCTCGGGACTGTGAGATACAATTCTGGCACTTTAATCTCAAGACCAGACTGATTCATCAATTAAGCATAGCAGCCTCAGGTCTGAATATAGGCTTGGATGATTCTGCACTTGCTGGTAGAATGGTGTGGTCTAAGAAAGGCCCTGCTTCCTCTAGAACAGTTTGTCTGTACAGGATGGAGTATAGATTGGACCAGGAGTTCTCGAATGGCAGACTGTTCTGGTCTACCAGACAACCTCCAGTGTACCAGGGGGTGGTAACCTGTACCACGGAGGCGCTCAGACAGCATCCCTTGGTCACCTGGTATATGATGGGATCAATTGCACTGGTGCAACAAGGTGCACTACTGCAACAGGTCCCCTGAGCCTTTGGAGCTTTAGGAGCCACTGGTACTGGCTAAATAGTGTGAGTTTCAGAGCCTTCAGGGGGGCTGGAACAGGACAGTTTGGCCCAATTCAGTTCACACCAGGAACAATCTGTCCTAGCAAGATCATTCTACTTGGTATGGTGTACTTGCCCTGGTTTACTGAAGAAAAGTGCACAAAAGAATTTAACAAAGACCCTAGTCGCAGCCCACTGAACGTCCAAAAATCCACCACTTATAGATTTAGACTGCAAGTGCAGGTAGCCACAGCTGACAGTTTTAGCTAGATCATAATTACTTTCATAGATTAATATAATATAATAGGTTCACACTCCCTCCCCATAAATCTATGAATGATGCTCACAAAATCACCACTGTGTTTCCTGGGAAGAACCATGATATTGTTTAGCTCTTTAGAGTAATTAAAGGTTTAAACTACCTGGACCTCCACCATAGCCACTGCAAGGACAGCTGACGTTTGGCCACCCAGCTGAGGCCCTGTGGTGGAATTGCACATGGGCACCTGAAATGTAGTCAGAAGTGTGCCACAGTTCTTCATCTCCAGCAGCTAGGGATGTGCATGAATAGTCGTAACATTCCCTATTCGTAAAGATTTGCACGAATTCAGACATTTGTACATGAATCAAATGTTACGATAGATTAAGGTTCGTATGAATAAGAATGTTTTGGAACATTCATAAAATAGTTGGTGCATCTGTTAAACTGGGGGCACTTATCGGATACAAATCGATACGTATGCATTGGTATAGGATATGAATCCAATATGTATGCGTTCCTATAGGATCTGTACCCAGGATCCGTATCCGGGATCTGTATCGAGGATACATATCCAGGATATGTATGCATTCATATTGGATATTTGTACAAATTCGTACCAATTCATGCAAATACATTCGTATCAAGTGGAATCTTACCACATTCAAAGGGAATCTACTAATCATATGCCAACCCCCCCCCCATTTGTGCACATGCCTACCAGCAGTAACTTCCACCTCTGAGTTACCCTCCTCAACCCTCACGCATCCATCCACATGGTGGTGGTGGGGAGGCAACTACTGTGCTGGCTGGTGAGAGTGGCCTTGGAGTACTTTGAGCTGGATGAGGCAGAATTGTTTCGATGCCCTGACCTCTGGTCACCCAGTTTATAGTCAAGGTGTGGGTGCAGCCAAAGTTGCAAGGAAGACTGGTTTAAATTGCTGTAGTTTAAGTCAATCATGCAGCCATTGGGATAGGTCTGAGGCCTAGTCACACTATGGCCTCTAGTGAACAATTAGTGAATTTCTGGTGAAGAGCATCTGCACTCCAAGTGTGCTCTGACTCACTAGAAGTTAACTAATTGTTGATTAGGAGTGAAGCACAAAATTGTGCTCCACAACTTAACCAACATTTCCCAGGAACTTTTCTGGAGTGTCCAGGGTTGTGAACATCTGCACCTCTTCTAGTGCTCGGGAATTGTCTGAGTTGCTGCGCAAGTGTGCTGACACACACACAGTTGCTGAAGGCGCTGCAGCCAAAATGGTGGCACCCAGAGGAGGAACAGCCCTGTGACTGAATCAGGTAACTATTTGATCATGGGGTGGTGGATGGCCAAAGTTGACTAGTGCTCCAAGTGTGAGCGCTAGTCACCTTTGGTTAATCGCACTCCTTTCCCATCCAGCAGACAGGAGGGAAAATGTGAAAATGCCCTGCTCTATTGAATTCCTCTCCCAGTATAATTCAAGTTCTGACTTCCCTTTTTTCATACCAGCTGTCAGTCTGCAGCAGCTTAGCTTCATTGTGCTGTAAACAAGGTAGCAGAGCTGGCTTTTGCAAATAACTAGCCCATAACCCAATAAAAGATTCAAAGCAATCTTGACTTCTAATAAATCCAGCATGTGATAAAATCTCTGGCTTCTAATGTGACAAATACGCTCAGGAGTCTTTCATCATGTTCACTTTAAACAGATACAGAGTCACTCAGCAGATGTAAAATGTCTCCTTTATGTAAATATTTCCCTTTTATGCTTCAAACCCTACATTTTAGGAAGAGGCAAAGCTCCATAATGCTAAAGTTGAGGGGAAGAAGTGCCACACAGGGGACTTTCAGGTGGCTTTTGAAATGGTCACACTCCAGTCTCAAGGTTAAGAACATAAGAGAAACCCTGCTGGATCAGACCACAGCCCATCTAGTCTAGCATCCTGTTGCACATGGTGGCCTACTAAATGCTCATGGGCATCTCAAGCGGAGACAAGGACAAACCTTTTCCTGCTCTCGAATCCCAGCAAATGGCCTTAGAACCATTCTGCTTCCCATCCCTCACCCTGAACATTGTACCTAAGCACTCATTCTAGTAGCCATTGATACATTTGTCATCCATAAATTTGTCTAACCCTACCTTAAAACCATCTAGACTGGTAGCTGTCACCACCTCTTCTGACAGCACATTCCACAAACCGATGACCCTCTGGGTGAAGAAATACTTCCCCTTGTCAGATCTGACTCTCCTACCCATCAGCTTCATAGAGTGCCCCCTGGTTCTAATAAATTTTCTCTATCCACCTTTTCTATACCATGCTATCTCTCCAGACTGAAGACGCCTAGACATTGCAGCCTGGTTTTGTAAGGGAGGTGTTCCAGCCCCTTAATCATTCTGGTTGCCCTTTTCTGCAACTTTTCCTGTGGAGCTCTTGGTAATATCTTTCAGTTTTTACTACCTTATATAAATTAGTATCATCAGCAAACTTTGCTATTTTACTATGTACCCCTTCTTCTAGATCATTGATGAATAAATTAAAAAGCATTGGTCCCAATACTGAGCCTTGAGGGACCCCACTTTTTACCTCTTTCCATCCTAAGAATTGGCCATTTTTTACTACTCTCTGCTTCCTGCCCTTAAGCCAGAAACAAATCCAAGACAGAACTTGTCCTTTTATTCCATGGCTGATGAGTTTACTCAGTAGCCTTTGATGTGGGACTTTGTCAAAAGCCTTCTGAAAGCCCAGATAGACAATGTCTGCTAGCTCACCTTTATCCACATGTTTGTTGACACTCTCAAAGTTTGTAAGGCATGATTTACCTTTGCAGAAGCCATGCTGGCTTTTGTTCAGCAATGCTTGCTCCTCCATGTGCACACTAATTTTGTCTTTAATGATGGTTTCCATCACCTTACATGGAACTGACGTTAAGCTAACTGGCCTGTAATTGCCTGGATCACCCCTGGATCCTTTTTTGAAGATTGGTGTTACATTTGCTATCCTCCAGTCCTCAGGTTCAGAGCCTGATGTTAGGGAAAGATTATATATATTTTTGCTAGAAGGTCAGCAATTTTGCATTTAAGTTCCTTAAGGACTCTTGGAAGAATACCATCTGGTCCCGTTGACTTGTTAATATTTAGTTTATTAAGACATGCAAGGACCTCTTCCTTGGTCATCTCTGTCCAGTTTAATTCTTCAGAAAATACATGCTCAGCTACTGGCATGTATCCTGCCTCACCTTTAAATGTACCCCAGAGCTAGAGGCAAACTGTCAGTCAATCAAAACTATTGAAGAGAATGGTGGGTTAAAAGAGAAAGTCCTAAATTGATACTGTAGCCTTCCTTCCCAGTCCTCCTCAGGAGTAGCTGACCCAAAAAAGCAGCATAGGGTGGTACTGCTCTGGCCAGTACAGTAGACCAGCAAACATATGAAGAGCCTTCCTTCAACACGCTGGTAGTGATGTGCATGAATGTTTTTTTCATGTTCGACTTGTATCAAATCAAACCAAATGCAAAAAAAAACAAAAACATATTCATTCAAATAGATCCCCTTCAAATGTGGTAGGATTCAAATTTGATATGAATGTTTGATACAAATCTGATTAGTATCCCCGCTGCAAATCGACTTTGAATCCCTACGTAACCACTCTGAACGCATCAGATCTGCTCTCAACCCACTTTTAATCCACTCTGGATCTGTTGCAGATATGACTGAGGCAGCCACTTTCCCATCTCCCTGGTTCACGAATGTAATGAAGCTTCATATGAATGTATCAAATGTCAATCTTTGAATGTACCAACATTCAATTCAAATTTGAATCTCTAAATTTGGACAAATTTTGAATGTGGTGAATTTTTGTGCATATCCCTGGCACACTAGTATTCTGGCAAACCTAATTATCAGGGGCTGTGATCAGAAACAGCAACAAAAGGCATCTCTATGGACCCTCTGAGGTGGCATTGTCCACACACCAGTATGCCCCCCTTCTCTTGAACATTCTGTGCTAGAAAAGGGGGATTAGAGAAGGGTTGGGGGCACAAGAGCTATGACCAGACACAGCAAAAAAGACCATGTCTGATGCAACTCAGGGGCAGCTTTGAGATGGATTGTTCACACACCAATCTGCCCCTCCCCACTCTAATGAACATCCTATGCTAGAAAAGGCTGTGTTCAAGTGTAACAAAAGGGGCACCTTAGAGGTATCTCATAGAGATAGCATGTGGCCCTCCTGTTCACTTCCACCACGAGTGCTGGTGGTAACGTTGGAGGATACCTCAGCATCTGTGGTGTGAATGTGACCCTCCGTCCCCAAACCTAACTGCATGGAATAGTATAGTTACATCATTCCATGGATGGAATGAATGGGTCCATTTTATAACATCTTCTCAAACAGTGTTTTTGTAGTAAGATTCCTTTAAAAAAACAAACCTGTTTATAATTTTTAAAAGACAGAGGGAGCGAGAGAGAGACCACAGTGACATTCTTTGTAGAGCAAAAACAGGGTTCCTTAGAAAGATTCTTTTGTGTTACTGTTGAATAGAAAGTCTTGATTCCAGTATTCCGCCACATGAAATGATTACGACCTGTACTCTGTCATAATTGCAAGCGAGATAGAGGGACAGATGAATAAACACACACCTGGAGAGTTGAGTCATGGAGATTAAGGTGGTGACTTAACCTTCGAGCCATTGTTTAAGCCCCTTTTTAATGGAAGCACTTTCCTGCTTTTCCTATAATCACGCACTCCACATTATCAGAAGAAGGATGGAGGGGAATGAAGCAAACTCTGACTCCCCTTGTCTCAAGAGGATTGTGATTAACATATGCAGAAGAAGAGGGTATTGTTCTGGCACCTATGTGACATTTCATATTAAGGTTTATTATGGCCCCATCTAGGTTGTGAGATGCTGTTTATTTATCTCAAGCTTGAGCTCCAGGTTAAGTGTCAAAGGAAGCAATTCTTCTCTAAAAAGAGCAAAAGTTCATGGGCCAACGGCCTGCTCATAAATAATTCTGTTTATAGCCCAATATCCTCAACACCACTAAAAAAGAAGGGATACAGTACAAAGTCTCTGTCTTCACAATGCCACAAAACCACACAAGGAATAACTGGTACTGCCATATTCTCAAATCTACACCCAATCTTGGGGTGTTTTTCCACTGTCAATAGTACCCATTAAGTACCCATTAATGGGTACTTTTGTACCCATTAATGGGTACTTAATGGGTACTTCTAGTGACAGTGGGAAAACACCCTTGGTTGTTGTATTTTGTTGTTTCCAGAATGGGTATTTCCAGATCAGCTGAGGAAATTACCAAGAAAATGTAACTATCGGGACAGGTATTCTCCGACCTTATTCAAAATAGATTCACTTCTATGGAAGTTTAAATTTTCCACATCTCTCCTGCACAGTATTGAACCTATCAATTAAAGGCTCTTGCAGGGAATATTTATTTCAGTTATTTTATGCCTATAGAAATAGAATGGCCATTTATGTATGTATGTAGATATATATGTAACTCAAGGATACTTGATTATTTCTTAACTGTGTAGTTTGCATGTTTTATGTCTATTTTTCTTTTTTCTTTTCATGGTAACAATATTTTTTTTAAAAAAAAATTACAGGCTTTTGTGCTTTCTCATTTTTAAGTCTTGCAGTTCTATTAAAAATCCTGCATGAAAGGACAAAATGTATAGATATGTGCATTTCTTCTAATGAATGCCCTTTTAAAGGTGGATTTTGCCATAAATTCATAACTGACTTACCTCAAGGCACTATTAATTGATATATTATTTCCACTAAGGCTTCTTTTTGATTTCAAAAGCTTCTCTCATTTAGGTCCTCCAGACTCTTTGCTCCGTGTTCCATGACAACGCAAAGAGTGTGGAAGCAAACGTAGAATCTCCTGGATAGGGATATAATTTAGGGGCACGCTCTTTCATAAAAAAAAAAAAATCCTGCTATTTGTGCTTTATTTTTATTTATTTTTATTTTAAAAAATAAGCATTAGCATATGCAGAGGAACTGGCAGTGTGGCAGAGAATCAGTGAGGCTTTGATTGGCACCTCCATTCTGATCCCCCAAACCACATTTTGATCTGCTGTGTATCAAAATATGGTTTGGAGAGATCAAATATGAATACCTTATGTGGTTCTGCATTGGCCCATAAACCAAGCAAGCAAGCATAATAAGAGCTTATCCCCTTCTGCACATTGGTGTGGTCTAAGGGAAGGCCCTTAGACTTTACCAGCATATGAATGGGAGGCTGTTAATACACTGGCTGATCCAACATACTGGACGGATGGACAGACGGACAGATGGACAGAAGGAAGGAAGGAAGGAAGGAAGGAAGATAAGAACATAAGAGAAGCCCCGTTGGATCAGGCCACAGCCTATCTTGTCCAGCATCCCGTCACACACAGTGGCCCACCAATTGCTTGTGGGAATCTCAAGCAGAGACAAGGACAAACCTTTGCCTGTTCTCGAATCCCAGCAAATGGCCTTAGAAGGGTCCTGCCCCCCACCCCAGCCTGAAAGATGTACCCTGGAAGGAAGGAAGGAAGGAGGCAGGGAGGGAGGGAAAATGAATTGGTGGAAATCTTTCCCAGTGGAATGTTACATAAAAAAAAATTAGTTCGAACATATGCTTGGTGGTTTTCCTAAGACTTTTGCAACAAATAATATAATTATATGTAAACTGTACCATGTCTTTATTAGTACTCCTTTGGGGAACAGTTATTATTACATTGCTTTAATTGCAAAGAGTAATTTGGCAAACAAAATGAAAAAAGGATCCATATGATTTGTAATCCTAATTTTAAGATGGTATTGTGACGAAATAATGATTTTTAAAAAGAAAAAGAAAAACGTGCCCTTCTTTTCTTTCTAGTACAGCTGTAATAGTTTTCTTATTGCTATTCAACTAGCTAATCATAATCTTTTGTTAAGCACAACTGTGTCTTTACTCATCTGGGCTAATCTAAGATGCCATCTGTTTTTCAATAGGTAATTGACTCTTTGAAGTATTAAAAGCTTTTGCGATGCCTTAGGGAGATGAAATGTAGACCCAACTGCTCTTCCATGATATAACAACAGCCCAGTCAACATCTAAAAGCTGGATTGTTTGACTTTGACACTTACAATAAAATGTAAGATGTAACCAAGATTTTATGGAAAGTAGATTGACAGAAGATAGTGAGGAGGGTTCATGATAAAATCTGCTATGCTGCTGGGTCAGAACCAATCCATTTGCCACAAAGCTTGTAAGATATTTTAGATAGTTATACCCTGTCATCCATCCTTAGCATTTCATACTCTATCTGTGAAACTATAGGTTCCTTGACTTGCATCTAATTAAATTTCATTAAATAAGGTACTTGAGACTTGAGCAGAAGTTGAAATTTCTACCAAGGGAGAAATATGTTCTGATGTCATAGGGATTCTCTCTCTCTGCACATTTCATCTGTTTTGTTCCACAAAGCCCACTCAAATGAACAGAAGCTGTTTCAGAAAGATTGGTTCTGTCTAAAATTAAGTAAATACCACAAATTGAGGAGAAGGAGGAACCACCAAAAGCACCTCAATCTTCAGGCTTGCCCTTATGGACTACATAAATAATAACATCACCCATTATTTGGCTTCCTGATTAGCTATTTTAACTGAAACTTTACAAACCAAAATATATTTAACAAGTGGGAGAGAAAAGCAACCAAGAAACTGCCTAATAACAATCCTGCAGTATGTTATTTTAAAGAGTTAAGATATTAATTCCCTTGAGAGATTCTGAATTAGAGTATTAGCAGATACAACCATATTATATATATATTAGCCACCTGCTCCCATTGCATTAGCAATACAAGAACAAAAAGTGGGAGGACTTTGGTTTTTATTACAGTTCAATTTATTTGAAAGGAAGTAGAACTTAATCAAACAACTTTTCAAATCCACAATACAGTTCTTTTTTTTTAGTTATCTTGGGATGACTTAACTGACAGTGTATGTGGAATAGGGATCTGCATGAATTTTTTTGCATTTGAATTCAAATGTTTTGACATTCGATTTGATTTGAACGTTTAGAATCTGAATGCAAAGAAACCTGCGTGGTTCTGCACTGGGTGGTTAAACCGGTTTAACCACCCAGTTAAGACTCATTTTAGACCCTTCCCTACTTACCTTCCACACTGGAGACCTCTTTTGGCAGCCTTCCAGGTGGCCGCTTTCACATTTTGGTGGGCAAGATCGGTTTCTAAAACTGGTCTCGCCGCCAAAAACTGGTATAAATTGAAGACCTAAAAGATTAGGTCTTCAATCCGTCCCTTTGACTGGATCCGTGTGGAAGCAGGATGCTTCCGCACATGGCCAGGCGAATGGATGGATGTCCCAGTGGCCGCCATGTTGGGAGGGGTGGAAGCAGGACAGCCTGCCTTGGAAGCCCCTCCCTTGTGCACCGCACGCTACCCGCTGCTGGAAACACGCAGTGACTGGCAACTGCCTGCTCCAGTCCCACAGCTCTGGGGGCGGCGTCGGTGGCATGGTAATCCGGCAGACTTTTCGAACGGGTGCTGTGCCTTCCATGCAGCACCCAGGCGACCTGGCCTTCCGATCCGGCCTCCCCGTGTGTGTGGGGACTCAGGGAGGCCTCCTTGGATCCATACCTATTTGGGACAGATCCTCTGGAGGACTGCTTGCCGAAAAATGGATCTTCTTAGATCTGTTTTTCGGCAGCAAATGCAGAAGCACCCCAATACATTCAAATCTATTCGTTTGAATGTTAGATTCGAATTTGAAGATATGAATGCCGACAACATTCCTATGTGTTACATGTATCTGTATGCATTTCGTATGCATCCTGTTTTATCCCGTATGCATCCCGTTTTTGTTCCGTATTA
The DNA here is from genome assembly GCA_023333525.1 of Aspidoscelis tigris stejnegeri. NCBI lineage: Eukaryota > Metazoa > Chordata > Lepidosauria > Squamata > Teiidae > Aspidoscelis > Aspidoscelis tigris. The sequence continues at coordinate 23,472,232 of JALMGA010000008.1, forward strand.
TAAGCATATCTAATACATATCTGTACAGTCGAATATTTCGAATCATTTGAAGGAATGTTTTGAATGTTTGAATGTTTAACTTCAAATGTGAAGACGTTCTGTTTGAATTCAAATGTCCACATTTGATTGAATTCAATCGAATTTTGAATGCCTAGAACATTCGTGCACATCCCTAAGTGGAATATAGATCTATCAAACTGGGGAAATTGGGGTGAAACCAAATCCCAGCATCAGTGCCTCAATGACACCCTGCCCACCAGCCACAGCAAAGGCTGTGTGACACCCCTCTGATGTGGAAACATTTAGATACTTAATGGGCCTTTCTGCACTTGATGGTATTTTGCACCAGTAAATGCACTAAAAGGTCACAATTCCACATGTTAGCATGGAATGCAGGAGATCTCATCCATCACTAGTATGCTTCATCTGCACAGCTTGGAGCATGATCCAGGCCAGATGGCTCTTGATGTGGATCACTGGTAGACGGGCTCTACTGGCATACTAGCAGGATGCAACCCAAAATCTGGAGGCATTCAGAAGGTGCAGGCCTCCATGTTCAAGTTTATTGGGTGTGGATTTTGGTGGCACATATTATTGCACTGTCAGAATGGGTTCCCCAGGGACTCTGATGCCAGGAATCTTCCTGCCTAGCTGTCAGAATCCTTGGAAACTGGCTTTGAAGTTTGTGTGAGCTTAAGAGCAGTTGCATGTGCTGGGCTGGAACAGCATTACTGTGCAGACAGACCTGTTCCAGACTGAGCCTTGCAGAGACCTGGGGCCTTTTTGCACTTGACCTTATTCTGGGACATATCCCAGAATAGGGACCTGCTATCTGCATGCTAGTGCAGACTGTGGAAGGCCCCAAGTGAGGCATTAGCTTGTGGCCAGCAGACTGTTATCCCAAGACATATTCCAGAATAAGGCCAAGTGCAGAAACGGTCCTGGACCACAGAGCTTTGCATAATCTAAACTTATTGGTCCAGATCATGAAAGAAAAGAGCGGAAAGGCTCAATGTAACTATAGCATAGGGACTACATTGTGTTTTGGGACTATTTGACATAACAGTCACATCAGACTTTTTTAAAAATTAGAGTTTTGGTAGGAAAGCTTGATGGGCTCTTGACAACTGCAGCAGTTTTTTTTTTTTTTAAATTGTGAATGGGGCCTGCTAAGTTCACTTCTTTCCAATCATTTCTGGAGACCTTCCTTCATTTTCCATTCTTCTCTTCACATTCCACTTCTGGAAGATGAAATACAATTTCAACGGAGATCCAAAGCAAAATGAAACCACAAACCTTGATTTCCCAGGTCTCATTCAAGGTTAGCTCAATATCTATAACTTCATCTAAAACCCCATTCATTCTTGCAGAATATCGGAAAAGACCTTGGGAAGGAAGCAGAGAATGCTACAGCAAGCACTCAGAGCAGGCAGGAGTCAGTTGATATTTCTGTCACATGGTCAATCTTCTTTGAAACAGTGACATTCAGAAGCTATTTCTTATTGAGGCCAAGAGGTGGGTAGAAGAGAGGTCTGCAGTTCAAAGGAAAAGGCACAAATCCTGCAAAATATGTCTTGCAGTATAAAAAAATAGATACAAAGGAACACTTCTTTAAATCTCCTTCTGTACAGATAACATATCCAAATGATTAATGTAATGGTCTTAGACACAGATTTCACTAAGATCTGAGAAAGCATACAGTCGCAAAGCAATCATTGCATCACATATGTACTGAGCGCATAAGAAGAACACACAAAAAGCCAAGTTACTAAATGCCTGAGCATCCTTAGAAAGGTCATCATTCCCAGTCACAAAAGCTGCCAGTGAACTCGCAGCCACAGAGATAGATTCCAACAGAGAGTCATCAACCTCATAGACCACCCACAGCCAGCCATATTGGGGCCATGGGAAGATCAGGGGAAGGAAAGAGGATTGAAAGAGATTTGTGCTGTCTTTCATGCTTGCTACTACATAAACAAGGAGTAAGATACTCTGAAAGTGAGCAAAATGAGCTGCACTTCATATGCTACATCAGTGGCAGTCGAATCTATAACTGTGTCTTTTTGGAAGTCTACGGCCAGGTCAAATATTGTGTGGACGGACAGTGTTATGGAGAAAATCCCTTCTGAACAGACAGCTTGGGGCTGGTGCTGTCTGTGTGCAAAATAGTGACAAGCACATCTGGGTATTTCAGTAGTCCAAAATGCCCGGAAGTGTGAACTTGTTACAACCATGCATGCATGGCTGCCTTTTCCGGGTCACACACAGAGCCCACGGTAAAGATGGTAGCTCTATCCCATGATAGGAATACTCACAATCAGAGTCAGGTTTTCCTGAAATAGCAGAATTTAGTAAGGATATAGCAGGGCTATGGTGGTGTTGCAACAGATACATGTATCAGTTTCACCATAGGGCAGACATAACTGTGTCACATATCCCCTGTCTGGATGGGACCTATATTTTACAAGAAGCAACATGCTGCAGGGTAGGCAGAAGAATATAGGGGTGTGCATGGATTTATTTTTTGCATTTGAATTTGAGTCAAATAAAATATTCGAAAATGCAAATTGATTTGAATGTCAAAAATCCAGATTTTTGAAAATCTGATTCCGATCCGGATTATCCGGATCTGTACTTTTGAAAATCTGATTCATATATGAATATGAATGTTGATAAGATTCGTATCTGATATATGAATTTGCGCAAATACATAGTTATCCCATATGCATCCCGTTTTCATCCTGCATTATATGCACAAATAGGTATAAGTTTTGTGCACATTCGTATATGATAGATAGGGATCTACTCATTCTAATTATTCAAAAATCTGTATTGGATTTTCGAAAATCCGATTCAAATTCGAATGTTGACATTCGATGGATTCTAATTGGATTTTTTAATTTTCGAATAACCATGCACATCCCTAGATGAATATATGCACATTGGTGTGGGGGGAAGCCTGTCTATATACTAATTGCTTCTTTTTCACATCCAAGGGAAAATAAAGAAGTGGTTCAACTGTAAGGAAAGGTTAATTACTGTGAAAGCTTCATTCCACTCTCTTAATTGAAATGAATGACGCATCGTTGTGTCAACGCTTTGGCACAAAGTAGGGCTACTAGAGAAATTGCAACAACTTTTCCATTAAGACATTAAGTACAAATAGCAATGGTGCAAAAAAAAAAAAAAAAAAGATGTCAGGATCTATTCCATTATCTTCTCCTCTATCATAGGCATTTGCTGTGAAATATTCATTATTAGGTTAATTCAGCAGGAGATTTCTCTTTAGGCAGGTGGTTACATTTTCCAACTAGCTAGCATCTGTTGACAACCTACTGGAAGGAGAAGACACCTCAACTGAGCATTTTCTTCTCGTTATAATATGCAGACAAGAAATATGTTTCACCGCGACCATAATTTTTGAGGTAACAAATCATTCACCATGGAGGTTTGGGTACTATAGCAATTAAAATTGGTTACGAAGGCCATTTAGAAAAGCAGCTCCACCACTTAGTGCCAGGGTGAAGGACAAAATTCAATCAGTCTAAATTAGTCTATCAATTTATCTATATGGTGTCTTTCCAAATATTGCTCAAGGTAGGTTACAAAGGAAAGCGATACATAATTCAGTTTATAAGTAAAACAAAATACAGCAATACTAATAACGCTGAACAATCATCAGATAAAACAAAAACAGTAGGAGCTATTTCTTCTTATATGTGCCTGGTGGAGCATGTGATGATGGGAAACAGGTTCAGCACATAACAGAGGTGATCTTCTCATCTCAAACTTAGCCCAAAGGAGCCACAGTTCTTGAACATGCCTGGGGATGGGCGTGGTAAACAAGCTGAGCTGCAGCTACAAACAAAGGTGGTCTTCTCTTCAAATTCAACATGGGATTAGCTGATTCTCTACCTCCCACAAGATTTAGCGTATAATGGATTAAGAAAACTGAAGAAGGTATGCATACAGATGATATTAAGGCAGAGATAGTAGCAGGCATAGAAGGAAAATAACTAATGCAAAGGATTCCTCTCCCAGTTTGGTTTAAGAATGGATTTATTGGCACTGTGTAGGGATGTGCACGAATGGGTATGTATCGAATTGAATGGAAGGAGAGACACTCTCTTCAGTCCGGAGAGATGACATTTAATAGGAGAACTGATTGAAGTATATAAAATTATGCATGGTATAGAAAAGGTGGATAGAGAATATTTCTTTTCTCTATCGCACAGCACTAGAACCAGGGGGCACTCTATGAAGCTGATGGGTAGGAGAGTCGGAACCAACAAGGGGAAGTATTTCTTCACCCAGAGGGTCATCGGCTTATGGTATGTGCTGCCGGAAGAGGTGGTGACGGCTACCAGTCTAGATGGCTTTAAGGTAGGGTTAGACAAATTTATGGATGACAGATGTATCAATGGCTACTAGAATGAATGCCTAGGGGCATCTTTCAGGCAGGGGGAGGGGGACGCAGTGCGCTTCTAAGGCCATCTGCTGGGACTGGAGAGCAGGAGAAGGTTTGCCCTTGTCTCTGCTTGAGATGCCCATGAGCATTTTGTGGGCCACTGTGTGCGATAGGATGCTGGACTAGATGGACTGTGGCCTGATCCAGCAGGGCTTCTCTTATGTTCTTATGTTCTTAAGAAAATTTCTATTTGTTCAAATAGATCCCTTTTGAATGAGGTAGGATTCTATTTGATATGAATATATTAATATGAATTTGTATGACTATCAAGTGTCAAATCTGCCCTAATCCACTTTGAATCCACTCTCAATCCATGTTGAATGCACTCTGGATCCTTTGCAGATGTGACTGGCGCAGCCGTACTTCCACCTTCCCAGGTTCATGAATATCCCAAAACATTCGCACGAGGGGTGTGCTCAAATACAATTTTTGGGATTCGATTCAATTTGAATGGAATATCCAAAGATTTGAATCAATTTGAAAGTTTAAAATTTGAAATGTGTTCATATTCAATTCAAATCGAATACATTCGTATCGATTCATACGAATGTCCGAATAATTTATATGAATGATTCAAAAGCTTCAAAAATCCATTCGAATGTTAAATTCGAATGTATTGACATGTGATTTGAATTTGAATGTCCAAATTTGAACGAATTTGAACAAATTTTGAATGTTTTGAATAGTCGTGCACATCCCTAATTGTTATGAATGCAAATGTCAATGTATTCATTGACATTTGGGCATAGGGCGGGATAGAAATATAAATAATAAATCCATGCACATCTTTAATACTGTGTACAAAAATTCTACCAGAATAATTTCAACAGAAGTACAGGCATTGGAACATATAATTTCAAAACAGATCATACAAACAATATTCTCAAAGATGATCTGGATATAATCCTCTGCCCATGGGATCTCCTTTGAGCAAGCACTCATTAACATGGAAAGGCTTTCATATCCCACAGAAACTGGCTTTCATATTCCTCCACAGAGAGATTAAAGTCCTGTGATTGCATGGCCTAGTTTCTCAGACCACCCATTAGCATTAGTTTCAATGTTCATATTTTACTTTAAAAGTTTAACGTATTTTCTGGATTCTTTTACTAACTTCACTTCATGAGTAATCGTAAATATTCCTCCTGGATATCAACATAAAATATAGGCCAAAACAGGCTATGCTTTCTACCAGGTTCTAAGCAAGTGCGGAAGTGATTGAACTGTCTGTGCCTCACCACAGTTCCTGGACCCCACTGGAACTCTATCTGAAGGGTTGGAAATGGAAGCATAATCTGGACAATTTCAGTATGCAGAAAGGTTTGGGCTGAACCCCTGAATCACCTTCCCTTTACCCCCATACACCCTGACCAATGTTGCCTTGGAGTTCTTTGAAGTGGATTACTGGTAGTTTGCATCTGGAACATATGGGTGCTGAAACCCCTATGTGGCCAGGTTTATGGATGTCCCAGCCCATAAAAATCATGCTCCACACCTTTACTAACCTTACTCAATCACTTACCTGGTGTGTCCAGGCAGCAGCCATTCACACCTCTTCTGGTGCTCCGGGGTCATCTGAAGTGCCGCACAAGCACACTGGCACCTCAGATGACCATAGATACGACTGTGCATGCACAGAAAGTCAGCATCCTCATGCCAACTTTGCTGATTCATGCACAGTCATGCAGGGCGCCACAACCAAAATGGCGGCACCCTGAAGAGGACAGGCCATGCAATCAAATCAAGGTAAGTATTCACTCATGGGGGATGGGTAAATTTGACTAGTGCTCCAAGAGCGAGCACTAGTCAACATTGGTTCATTGCGCTCCTTTCCTGTCCAGCAGACAGAAAGGGAAATGTGAAATTATCCCAGTACTCAGACAGCAGATGCCTATTCTGGGACACAATGTTCTGAGCCACTAAATAATAAAACCGAAGCCATATTTTGTGCTTACATAGATTGTCTTTGTCTCATGTAAATTTTTGTTTGAAGACCTGAAATAATTACTGTGACAAATATGCAAAAATTGAAGAAGTCCAGAGGAGGCAAATATTTTTTCATGGCACTGTAAATACAAATTTCAGGAAATACAACTTCCTAAGTATAAAATTTATATGACTAATAGTTTCCTGCCAGAAAGAAATCATTTTAACACTTGGCCAGAACATATGGCTATACACAGCATTTGTTTCATTACATTTCCTGCTTGAGGACATCTTTAGCTTTTTACTAACTCTCTGGCATATATTTGTGGATACCTCACCAATGCCAGACAAACTGTTTTAATATTCTTACATGTCTGGTATGTAGAAAATGGGTAAACGTACAATTTATTCCAAAGTCAAAACAAGAGAGATAGTGAATCTAAAGACAATTTCACAATATATTTTAAAACCGCCTCCCCCTGCAATAATGCTTTCATCCAAACTGTCTCCAGAATCGTCTGTCCTGAAGCCACAATCTCTTCAAGGAAAGCTTTGATCTAAGTTCGCATGGCTAAGTAGTCTGAAGTATTAAAGAATTAACAATGGTGCAGTTCATTTCCTTTCTCCGAAGTCTGCACTCTGAAACATCAAGCGTTATCATTTTGACAAGTGGCACCATGGTTATTTAAGGCATCATAATAGAAAGGCCCGCTGTTCATTTGGTAGGTAATGCAACAGTGCAAATCTTAGCAGCACACAGAAAGGCTGCTTAACAGCCATGAAGCCAACTCTCTGATTTGTCGTGGAAATGAAGAGCCATCATCAATTTTTCAGGGAAGCATACAAGATGTTGTTTAGTACTGGACTGAAACAAAATTAAGAGGTTTAAGGGATAGCGAATCAGAATGCAATCCTCCATTTGTTTTTTATCTCTATTTATGAAAACTTACATTATTTCATCTTCCAAAGTGGGGTTGCTAATATCCCAGAGAAAGCGCTTTCCATTTTTGCTGCAGTACTTTAGCGGCTTACGGCTAACGTATGCCATATCTTGTTTTCTGTATGTGTGATTTTTGAAAGGTGAATGTGTGCACAGACTACAATAGAAGGAAAGTGTTGAGCTATGATGGCAGAGTCACACTTTTGCTATCACAAAATGAAAGACTGCATGGGTGATACAGCCCTTAGTTCTTTTATTAAGTAGAAATTGTGCATATCCCTAAATGCTACCTTTTTGAAAATTGGGGCTAATTTTCTGCTTATGGTATACACAACACACAGTTCAGTCCAAAACCTGCTACTTTGGAAATTTTAAGTCATTATTTTCCCATTACATACAATATTCAGAAGTTTGGGTCTTTGCTGTCACTTTATATGTAAATCAGTTGCAGGTTCTTATTATGAGTCTGGTGGGTCCATTAACTTTTTCAAGAGCTAAGTGCTGGAATGTAATAGGCTGCATTCCTGGAAGCCATTGGTGAGCCACTGTGTGAAATAGGATGGTGGACAAGATGGGCTGTGGCCCAATCCAGCAGGCTCCTCTTAGGTTCTGGAGAAATGCACCTCTGAGGGGGGTTAGAGGTGGTTCCCAGGATTAGAGATGAGGTAAGAGTACGAGGGCTACATGTGCAACTTCTCTAAGGCACTTTTGAGCTGCTTTTTTGTGTCTGGAAGCAGGGGAATGTTGGAGGCAATGAAGAGGTCCCCAACAAATGTGGAACACTAGACAGCCCTGGAGCACCCACAATGTCAGCGGGAAATTGCTCTGGAGCACCTCCGAAGTATGCGCTGATCTTCAGAGAGACCGGCGGTGAGACTCCAAAGTCTTTGCCGATCACTTCGGAGGGACTTCAGAGGGAAATCTGTGCGGTCTGCGCTAATAGCGAACAGACCACACTGACAGCTCCGGAGCCTCTCTGAAGTCCTTGCTGATCTCTTTGGAGTGACTTCGGAGTCATTTTGGAATGATTTCGAAATGACTCCAAAATCACTTCGAAGTTGGGATTTTGTGGCTCCCCCCCCCCCTGGGTGCATCCCCTCTCCCTAGCCTCCTCTAGACCCCATTGTCTGTTTCTCGTGGAAACAGGCTCCCTTTAATCTGGATTTTCTGGCTGAAGACCCCATTGTAGACCCCATTAATGGGGTCTACAGAAAATCCAGATTAAAGGCTGAGATGTATCCATATGATCTGGATTTCCCCAGCAGCAGTGGAAACGAATGTGTCCCAAATGGGTGCCGTGGTGGAAATGGGGTCATCCGGCTCACACCCAAATGGGTCCTTAATGGGTGCAAAAATGGGTACTTTCTGCCAGTGGAAAAACACCAATATAGCATAGTAAGATCTGCAACTCAAATTGCACACAGCAGGCTAAGGGAATTATTTTGAAAGAGCTGGTTTCCAAAAGTTTTAAAGCAGCTTGAGAAGAAATGTCTTAAATGGCCCTTTAAATTGCCTGGGATGCTTGTGGCCACGGATGTTGCATGACTGCTTTTCCTATAGCCTGACACAGAGCAAACCTTTTTACTTGCGCAGATGGTCCCTAAGCTTGTCTTAGTTATTTAAAAATAAAATCTAATGTGCATCATTGTAGGACTCAAGTGATTAGAGTCAGCTTGGATCAGCTAAAACATCTAAAAGAGATCAAACGTCTTCCTACAGGTAAAACAGAGCTCTCTTTTTTGAAACATGCTTCTATAATTTGCCCAAAACTGCTGATACAGAACAGCATCATTTGTTGTATAGAACAGTTGCAGGAAAATCAAAAGAAGGAAAAAACTAGGCCATTCTTTGCTCAAGGCACATTACAAAAAGGGAAAGGAAAAAAGTACACATTATGCATAGAAAATTATGTTTTAAAAACATTTCATGGCACGATTGCATTGCTATTATCTGTTTTACTTTCCAGCATTAAGGCGCAAAACGAGAGTTTAACAGCATGCTCATTAGCAAAAGAATACGTGAAGCTTGGTATGAATTTTAGCTAATCCTGGGGCATCTGGTGTGATACAGTGGTTAAAGAGTTTGACTAGAATTTGGAAGATCAGATCCCAAACTCCACCCTTCCATGGAATCCCAAGGAGCAACCTTGGACCAGTTGCTATACTTTCTGCACTAGGGTATTATTCTAGATTACATGCTGCACCCTAGTGTAGACTATGGCAGGTCCTTGCTCAGGATTGCACTAGTATATGGATGTGAGTTCCTATTCTGGATTTTAACCAGAATAAGGCCCAGGGCAAAAGGAGCCTCAGCCTAGCCCTGCCTTACAGTGCATTGCCAGATCTGGGCAGTGGCAACATCATGGAGGAGCAACCCAGCAGTGAACTCATGAGGCAACTGGCACTGGGTGTGAGGGGAGCCTGGCTGGAGCATGATGCCCGGTTTCAAGTGATGCTATGAAAACAATGGGGCACAAAGTGCTGGGAGCCAGGTCAACAAAGCAGCATGGAGCCTGAACTGGCTGAGGAGGAGCAACAGCGTGAGCATGAACTGTGCTACTCTGAAGAAGCTTCAGGAGCCGCTGTGCAGAGAGCAAGTTCTGGAGCAGAAGGTGAGGTGGCATGCATCCCAAAGGGGTGCAAAGGAGGAATGTGCACTCAGTGCTGGAAGAGAGGAAGGCAAGGAAGTGGATCTGATCTATTAGCAAACTATTTGTGACAGAATACAGAAGAAACTAGCGATGTGCATGGATATTAAAAAAGCTTTTGATTTGTTTGCACTTTTAAACATTTTTTCCAGTTCCACTGTATGCTTTCTGAGGTGTCGTGATTACATTGTGCAAATGTGTTATCACGATAGATTTATAAAGAGACCCAATTACTCTTTGCAGATTTATTTGCTATTCTCTTGCTAGTTATTCCTCACACTGATGTTGCCTTTTCACTGATGCTGTGCACTGGGTTGACACCTTCATTGAAATGTCTATCAGAAGAACTCAAAATCCATTTCTTTGTCAGTCCTCTTCAAATTATATGTCTCACACGTTTGTCTACCGATTGCTTTTGGGCATCCTCAAGCCCATGATGAGGAGCCCTGTTGAATTGGGCCACAAGCCATCTAGTCCAGCATTCTGTCTCACAGTGGCCCACCAATTGCAGAAGATACCAGCAAAACTGTCACATGCTCTCAATCCTCTACAAATGGCCTTGAGCAGCATTCCACCTGTCTCTCCAATCCTGAGGAAGCACCTAGCCTAGTAGCCATTGATACACCTGTCCTCCATGAATTTATCTGATCCTTCCTTGAAGCCATTCAGACTGGTTGCTATCACTGCCTCTTCTGATAGTAAATTCCATAGACTAATAAACTCTCTAGGTGAAGAAAATACTTCCCCTTGTCTGTCCTACCCAGTAGTTTCATAAGAGTGTTCCAATGAACTTGGATGACTAGAGCTTTGAACCCTGATCTCCCTGGTCTCAGTCTAATGTACCAGCATCTGCACAACTGCTGATTGAATTCTCTTACTGTTTATAGATTGATCTAAATTCTAGCTGGCAGAGGCTGAAGGAGACATGCTTTCCTCCTCTTCTAAAATTACAAAATACATGGTAAACAAAATTCAGTGATTTTTGACTGGTAGCATGATATCAAATCTGTGTGTACATGGTGTTCATCTGCTGTGCACACAGAAAGTCCCAGTTTTATGACATTTTCCTGGCAAAAGGCAAGGAAAAAATGTGTCCATATATTGAGAGGGGAGAGGGGGAAGAGAAATGACAAATTTATTTATTTCTATCCAAACCTATACTGGAAGACCCCAGGTGGCTCCAATAAAATCACTATAAAAACAGGTAAAATAAATTAGCTAAAACAGTAATAGTACAGTACATGCCTTAGAAAGGCATTCTCTTCCTTCAGCCAAAGACCAAGGTGTATCTCTTTACCATATACAATGAAGGTGCCTGACAGACCTCAGTGGGAGACTATTCCATAGCCTGAGGATTATCAGAGAAAGGACCTCTCACATGTCTGCACCTCCCTTAACTGTTAAAGGGGTTTGGTTATCTGGTTCTGCATCTTTCTGGCCCTGGATCCCACACCTGTGACATTGCCCTGCCCCTCATGACATCACCAGCCCGCCCCTTGTGACATCACCAGCTCTGCCCTGTGACATCACCTGCCCCTGTGACATCAGCAGCCCCCGCCTCCCCACCTTCCCTGTGAATACCCAACCCTGAAGTCCACCAGCTGCCATTGTTCTGAGGCCTCCTGGGCCTTCTGGAAATACAGGATAATGGGTGTTTTTCCACTGTCACTAGAAGTACCCATTAAGTACCCATTAATGGGTACAAAAATGCCATTACGTACCCATTAATGGTTACTTAATGGGTACTTTTAGTGACAGTGGAAAAACACCCCATGGGCCCTCCCAGACACTCCACTTTATCAGGAGGTGAGAATGCAGCATGGATAGTGCTGCCTTTCCCTGATACCCTCATTCAGATGACATTTTAAAAAAAAAAATGGCTAAAGGAGGGGAAGTGGTCAAGAGAAGAACATCATTTCTTCTCTCCTTCTGAAACGTTCTACATTTGGTCTCATGTCAAAATTATCATAAAAATATGAGGTCACCTGGTGGAGCGAGGAAGCCTGGGTGCCATCCTTATGTAGAATCATCATGGACAAAAGTGAGCATTGCAAAGTCCTCACACGGTGCAATTTTAGGTACATATTCCAGGAACACCAACACCAACAATGCACAAGCTAAAGTACCTTTGGAGAGCATCTATATCTATATCTCCCAACATAGATAGAACGAGTCAGGGTGCCTCATTTATACTGATTTGTTTGCCAGGTGCTTATATGCTGGTGCTGGAGAAAATGCTGCAGAAAAGTCTAAAAGGATTTCTCTTCCAAGTCAGTGGCTGGAAATGACAGATGAATCTCTGAAGAAATACAAACATTCCCTTTAGTAAAAATTAGAGCACAGCTGACAGCAGATAAAAGAGGGAACATGCAATTCCTATGAGCAAAATGGAGAAGACTTTTAAGAAAAGAAGTCATAGCTTGGAGCATCATTATATTCTGAGCTCCTTTTTCAAGTCCAGTTAGAAAAGAATATGCAGGGGAGGAAGCAGAGGGATTTCTGCACTGGCCAGTACACTGGACCAGCAAATGTACTAGAAGCCTCCTTTCCACATACTGATAACACCTAAGCAAGGTCCCAGACTTCTCATCTGCATGCTAATTAAGATTATGGCAGGCACCAGCATGTGGAGGGCAGGCCAGTTTTCCAGGATATAATCTGGAATAAGGCTCAGTGCATATGTGGCCATAGGCCAGTTTGCACTTGGCCCTGTAGCAGATGATATGGGGTAGCTTCTGGTAAGGACCATCTGCACTTGCACGAGATGTTTTCAACCCAGAAACACCTCCTGCCTTACCAGATGTTACTCCAGTGTCTACTAGTAGTGGTACACAAAGTCATGTACCACACGGATCCCAATCGCTACCTTTCCTAGCCAGATGAGAGACCATTCACACCTCTGCTGGGACTGAGGGTCATCTGAGGTGTCATGTGAGTGCACTGTCACCTCAGATGACCCCAAACATGACTGTGTGTGCTGTGGCACTGGTGCATACACAGTTGCATCAGGCTCTACAAAGAAGATGGTGGTGCCCAGTCACACGCTCCCAGCACCTGAACATGTGCCCAGGTAAGTCTCCAGGTGCATGGGGCTTGGTTGGCATGTACTAGCATTCCCAAGTGTGAACACTACTACATGTTAGTAGGCATTGCAGTTTTCCTGTCCAGCAGACAGGAAGCTAAATGCAAAAATGCCTCATATTGGGCCTTTTGTGTAATGTGTATTGGTGAAATTTTCACAAAACATGCCATCCTGAAGCCCTGTGTGGTAAAAAACATTGCAAAGGCACTATTATTAATAAATTATTATTAATAAATTAATAATGTTGCCTTTGCAGTTATTTAAAAAGGCAAAATGGCCTGTGAAGTGTTTCTTTCCTGTTGATCAGTTATAAAGTCCTGAATCTGATTCTGAACATTACTGATTGTCCCTCTGCTTCCAATGGATGATTAAACAGAATAACAGTTCCCCCTTATAATTCTTTCTTATTTTCATCTGCCACTGTCAGCTGCTGTGTACTGAACCAACAAATAAATTCAAGCACACTTTGCAGAGTCATGAATATTAATACAAGATGCAAATTAGGCTTTCCTTCTGTCACTCTTGGCTACAGCAGGTCTAATCCTAGCACTGAGAAACCATCAAGGGGGTGTATTATTAGAAGGGCTGCTCAGAAAATATTCAAATGACTTCTTCCTAAATTTTCATTCAAAGCAAATGATCATGTCAATGAAAAAACAAATGTGGCATGTGGACTAGAGCCGAAAGTGTGGAAGTCAAAGAAAAAAGTTCCTTCCTTCCTTCCTTCCCACCCGCCCCCCACCCGCCCTTATGTTTGGTCTGGACTAAGGGGCTGTGAAGTCCACTTCTGGGTCTCATTGATCAATGTGATACTGTGGACTTGTGAGGCCCTGCTTACTGACAGTAGATTTGTTTTAATGGCTCTACTGGTGAACCATCAGGCCCTGGAGCAGACCACAGAGTGACCACAGAGGCAGGCAGGAACCACGTCTCTGAGTATAGGACTACTGAGGATGTAACTTCAGCGACATCCCAAGTGCACCATGAAATGGGTCCCTCTGTAGTTCTGGGGCTAGGAACGAAAGTTTGGTCAGTTTGGTCTAGTGGTTAGGGAACTGGACTCTTATCTGGGAATACTGCGTTTAATTCCACACTCCCCTGTGAAGCCAGCTGGGTGACCTTGAGCTAGTCACAGCTCTCTTCTGAGCTCTCACAGCCCCACCCACCTCACAGATTGTTCTGTTGTGGGGAGAAGAATAGAAAAGCTTTGTCAGCCGCTTTGAGTCCCCTTAAATGGGTGAGAAAAGTGGGGTAGAAAAGCCAACTATTCTTCTTCTTCTTCTTCTTTGGACTTCATGGAAATCACATGAGTTTCAAGGCAAGGGCAAGGCCTGGACCAGTACTGTTATTCAGATGATGCTGGTCCAAACCACAAGGAAGCCTGGATGGTCCAGACCCACTGGTTGAGACCATGGGCTTTTCTGTGAAGTAGGTTAGGCTAAAAGACACTCAGTGGGCTTTCATCCACAAGTTGGGACTTGAACCCAATGACTACTAGGCCCTTGCACATAATGCTGGTTTTGTCCCATCTTAGAAGTACAGTAATCCCTGAACTGTTTCTGTAAAAAAGTTCAGCTAGGTACCGGAGAAGATTTGACTTACTTTTGGAAAGTATATTTAAAGCAAGTTGGTTGCAGAAATGCAAGCAGAATGTTTGGGTGCCCTCCTGATAACTCTCAATTGATAGAATAGCCCCTCTGGGCCACATCTGGCAGCCAAGTGAAAAATACAGCAGCAATGAAACTGCTTTAGTTTACACTATTGCTTTTATTAGCCGGATTCTCAGCCCCTGAGCTAAGCACAGGTGGAACAGACAATTCATCTTCCTCTATAATCTCTGGGAATGAACAAAATGTCAGGGGACCACTCAAATCTAAGCAAGTTTAAAAGTGATTGGAACCTGAACTGTAGGCCAAAGGGAAAAACTTAACAAAAGAATAATAATCAGGAAGCCAAACGAAGTGGTTATCTTAATTACATTCTGATCATATAGTTGTAAACATGGACAATGGGGAATTTTGAAATTAAAGCTGCTGCATCATTCCTGTTGTCGTTATTCTTCAGTTGTTCAGTTGTGTCCATTTACCATACCATGCCAGGGCCTTCTGTCCTCTACTGTCTCCCGAAGTTTGCCCAGCCTCATGTTCATGGCTTCCATGACACTATCGATCTACTTCATCCTATTCCATTCTCTTCTCCTTTTGTTTTCAACCTCAACCAGCATCAGGATCTTTTACAATGAATCCCAAAGTGAGCTTCAACTACACTATTCGTCCTTCCATCAAACAGGGTTGATTTCCTTTAGTATAGCTGAGGGATGTGCAAGAATATTCGAAATATTCAAATTTCAATAGAATTTGTTGAAATTTGAACATTCAAATTTGAATCGAATGTTTATACATTCATTTTTTAACATTCGAATGAATTCCAATGTTTTGAATCATTCATCAAAAGTTTTTGGACATTCATATGTGTACTGATACGTACGTATTACATAGTATCTGTACGCATCTTATTCGCGTCTGTACACATTTGTACAGATATGTACGGGATGAAAACAGGATGCATACAGGATGAAAACAGGATTTGTACAAATGCGTATGGACACATATGAATCTTGGGTTTTTTAAAGTTTTGATAATGAGCCGTGAATTGCTTCCTTCAGCCACTCGTGGTGCTGCCCTTCCCTTAAAGCAATAGGAACCCTTTCCCCTTGAGCTCTCTACTGGTGCTTGTTAAAAAGTACTTCAGACAGAGACTTTTCTAGATGAAACATGAACAGTTCTTTATTTATTTACACTTCACAGCCTAGACCAGTAATGGTGAACCTTTTGAGCTCAGTGTGTCAAAATTCGCAAGAAAACCTAGCTTAAGTCAGGTGCTGTGTCACATCTAGAAATATCTATAATTTTGTGATATTTTTAGCTCTAGTAAAAAAGTTATATTTTTGATATATGTATTTTGTTAAAAGCAAAAACAAGTAATCCTTTACATCAGTGACTTTTGTTGTTGAATTTCATTTGCTAAATCTTCAATTGAGAGTTGGTATTTTGTACACTTCAAGAACAAGCAAGCACTACATGCCCAGGTGCCAGGGTGACCATGTGTGTCACCCAAAAGGTCTTGGTGTGTCACCTGTGACATGCGTGCCATAGGTTGGCCATCACTGGCCTAGACGTTTCTCTGCCTAGCCTTAACCTTCCACACAGGATTCTCTCTCCTACAAGCCTAAGAACCTGGATCTACCCTTGTTTCCTCCCTCACCCTTGTGTTGAACATTCACACAAACAAACTGGAACTCAGAAAACATGAACTAGATAGAACAATCTCTGTCCCTTGTCACTGCCTTTTATACTTGGCTCTCTTGTGACCATTGCTTCTCATTGACTATGCTCCTGCAAGCTCACCCCTCCCCTTGCCTCTTCTGAGGAGCCACGACAGGTAAGGTCTCCAAGGCTGCGCTCTTACTTTTCTATTTCCTTAATAAGCTAAGCCGTCACATCTTTGTTCTGTTGGTTGTTTTGGAATCAGCTTGCTTAGGGTTACCAGGTGCCATAGCAGAAGTGGGAGGGTGTTGTTTGGTGGCTTCCGGTAGCTCCAAGGAAGCTGATTCTGAAAGTTACCAACAGTCACAAAGGTAAGTTCATAATTGCTTCCCCCATCTGGTAGAAGGTGAGATGCAATCCCATAATGCCTCCTTCTGTATACTCAGAAGTGGAAAATGGAACATAGCCCTACAATAGAAGATTGGTTAATCAAGATGGAATTTGTGGAAATGGACAAATTAACTAACTTGATAAGAGATTTGTTGGTGGTTAATTGTATAAAAAAAATTGGCAACCTTCTATTGATTATTTACAGCGACAAGAAGATGGTATATTAATTGCAGGTTTCAAGGACTAATTAAAAAACTAGATGAAGTGGAAGAAGAGAAGAAAAAACCTCTAGGAAGCAGAACGTTAGAGGTATAGCAAAGAAGGACTGGAAGTCATTGAATGTAATCAACAAACTAACAACTGTATATCTTTAATCCTTTTCAGCAATGTATGTTTCAAGTGGTTTTGGAAATAATAAAATTATAATAGAAAATAGGAAGAGTATGGGTACAGTGAGAAAAGAAAAAAAGTGAAGGTCTCTTTTTGGAATTCATAGGACTCAGCATTCTCCTTGGTCCCCTTATGAGGTTCTTTCCCCCTTTATTATTATTGGTGGCTGGCCGAGACAGTGCATCGCCTTGGAGTTTCTTCCCTTCAACCATTTTATTAGCACATAAACAAAACTATTATGAAAACATTGGTTCTTCAAGTATGATTATATGTTCCCTTAAGACTTTCCCTGGCAAGGTAGCGTGGCTTCTCTGCTCTGAGTGGATTCAATGGGAATTGGAAATGTGTATTATTCAGCTGCGGTTAAGAAATAAACTACTCAGAGAATCACTTTGTTAATTAGCTTAAGCACCGGGGATAATCAAAAGCCTCATCCAACTCTTCTGAATGTGCTCAGTCATGCACATCATTCCTCCATCTCTAAATAACACTAAGGTTGAAGAGGACAAAAAGTAAGTCGTAATATGGGCTGAAAGGGAGGGGAAAGAACATGGAGGGTGAAAGAATAAGTCTTTGAGCCACTGTTGTCTATGCACTGGTAACCACATGTTATTGTAATGCACTCTAAGGCGTTGGGCACACCACAGTTTTAATCAGTCTGAAGGCCATTTCCTGCCTAAGCCATTACACCCTAAAATTCCTTTCTGTGCTACAGAGAAGGTGATCTTTTCTTCACCTTTTCTCAGCACTAAGGTTGTTTCACTCACTGAAAGGTATAGCTCTGTGACCAGAAGAAGAAGAGTTGGCTTTTCTACCCCACTTTTCTCACCCATTCAAAGGGACTCAAAGCAGCTGACAAACCTTCTGTTCTTCTCCCTGTGAGGCAGATGGGGCTGTGAGAGCTCAGAAGAATGGTGTGACTAGCCCAAGGTCACCTAGGTGGCTTCATGTAGGAGGGCAGAATCAAACTTGGCATTCCCAGATAAGAGTCTGGCTCCTTAACCATTAGACCAGTGCCCATCTGGCCACCACAGAACCCCAAAGGAGTGCTTAATTATCCTTGCCTTTCCCACCTCACCCTCACCCACCCATTCCAAAGCTCCAGACAAAACCCAACTTCTAGGCCTTCACTGCCTGCCTGGCACATCTCTTGCCCTATCTTGGCCTTCTGGGGAGCTCCTCCACACACTGTCCTGGGTGGCTCCCTGGGATCAGTTATCCCTTGGGTGAACTGGGGAGGAACTGTGGGCCCTCATGGGCCTTACTTGCCCACCTCCTGTGGCAGCTGTGTGGGTTGAAGTATGTGCAGGTGAGACGATGGAGGTATTGACATGGTCACCCAGGATCCTGGCTCCCTTGCTCCCTTGCCTCCAGTAGTGGCTGTCTGAGCCAGAGCATGCCCTGGCAAAGTGGGCTGCATTGGTTGCCAGTTAGCTTCCAGACCAGATTCAAGGTTTATCTTTGGCATATGAGGTGCTTAACAGCTTGGGGCTTAGCAGACCTGCTTTCTCAATACAGGCCTGTGGAATCATTAAGATCTTCAGGGAAGGTCCTGCTGAGGGTACCATGAATCACTGAGGTCACGTCCCCATGCAAGCTGTTTGGCTCCGATTGGGCATGCATGTGACCGAATGCGGGTCCGAGAACAGATGTTGCCTGTCCCCATGCCAATCTCCTCCCCAAATAGCCCGGGACCTTCCCAATGCACAGGCTCGGCTCGCAAAGCAATGTGTGCCGGGACATCAAACCACGACGAGACTTGTTTTTTCCAGTACCAAATCTGGTACAGGTTTGCTATGGGTTTGGGCAATTTGGTCCGTGGAAATCGAACCAAATCAAAAGTGCATGGGGATGACCCTTGCAGAACACAATTTAGATTTGAACCAAAACGTGCATGGGGACGCACTCTGACTATCCTCAGTCAAGCCTTTGTGGTGGCACCCACGCTCTGGCATAGTCTCCCCTCTAATATCCATACGGAACCTAAACTTCAGATTTTTAGGAAACAATTGTAGACCTATATTTTTACCTTTCCAGAGCGAATGCTTGTTTGTTTCCTCCATCCTTGATTTTAATTATGTTTCTATTGGGGATTGGCAAAAAAAATGCAATTTGTATGAATTGCGAAGGTTCGAATTTTTGCATTCAAATCAAACATTGGCTATATTTAAAGGCTGACCTTCATACATAAAGCGAAAGCTTTCGAAGAGAATTCAAAGCCTAGCACATTCAGAGCGGATCTACTCACACGAATGTGAAATTCTGTTCCTGGGGAGAGAGGGAATTGTACAACGTATGTAACTATTACTTTTTAGCTGCTTTTATTCTTTACATTATGTAAACTGCTTTGAGATTGGGAAGCAGTATATAAATATTTTAAATAAAATAAATACTAAAACAATGCTGCACCAGTGGGGGGGGGGGAAGAAGGTTAATACTGCAAGGAGCTGTTCCAACCAACACCTTTGACAACAATTCTGTGATTGTTTTAAAAACCTAGCTAATACATAATGCAGACATGGATTGAGGCTTTACATAACCTTCTTTAGGAACAGAAATCCAGATACGTTCCAGCTAACATCTTAAATGTGCAAACAGCAAGTCTTTTAAATCCATGTAAGAGCTGCTTCATATTTAAACATTACTTCATCTTATAGTCCCCAGACAGGTTGCCTCATCTCTAAAGCAGAAGACTAAATCAGTTTTTACAAGTTGGGGTGACCATAATTACATTTTCTTGTTTTGAGCTTGTCTTTGTTATGGAAAATTGCCAGGGAAATTATAATAGTCACAACACAACAACAGGGAAACAAAATAATCCCTTGTTCAGGTCTTCCTTCCAGCGTATTCATATTCTAGTTGCTCAGGGTGTAAGGGAAAAGAGGTGGTTTTATGCAAACATTTGCTCCAGTATCATAAAAGATATGGAAGCTTCATTCTACCTCAAGCAAACAGATCATCACTGCACAAGACTGCAGTTCATTGTTCTGGGTTGGTGTCCCTACTTTGTACTCTAGTGGGGTATAGCTCCTGGCAGCTGTAAGAAGCAGAGACACTATAATTATTACATGTGATTGAGTATGCAGCATTAGCTGCTGATGCATTGCTCTCAGGAGCAAAGCAGGATGGGTGAATGGCTCCAGAGGAAAAGATGTGAAATGGTTTGTATATAGGCTTGTCAAAAATTAAGCGTGCATGGTAACATGTGTCAGTTTATCCAGCATGACACATTTTGAAAATGTTTGGTGATTGACATTGGAACAGTTCAGAATGCATGACCTGGATAGGCAGGAAACGATTCCCGCCATAATACATCAGAAGTATTAAAACTAGTGGAAGGGTGATTCCACACTGGCCGGTATACTGGAGCCTCCCTTCTGCATGCTTGGGCAGTCTAAGGGAGCCCTCTCGCATACAGTCTAAGGGAGACCCCAGCATGCAGAAGGGAGGCTCCTTGTGTCATGCCTCATGCCCAGTCTGACTCCTCCAATGAGGAGTTCACCGGTCCTGCGAGCCCAGATGAGGGATCCCCTAGGGAACCTGCTCCTGTCCATCCAGATATGAATGGCTCAGACTCAGGCTCTGAGCCATGCCCAGAGGCGAGTTCTCTTCATGGAAAAAGAAAGCACCTATGGCGCTCTGCCTGCCTCCATGCCAAACTGCTGCACTGGAGGGGGAGGGATAGTCCCAGCCCTTTATAAGGATGCCCCCCCCCCAGCAACTCCGCTGCAAACAAAGGTCTTCTCTGGTAACCCCCAGCTAGTGTGTAGACTCCTGACCCTTGACTGACTGATGACAAACTTCTGGTAACCTGACCCTCCAGCTTTCTCTGACTACGTGTTGACTCTCTCGCTCCCAACTAACTCTTTGAACTGACTTGGCTCCTCGCTACCACCAGCTATGGGTGAGCTTATATGTGTGCTTCACTGCTGCTGCCCGATCTAGACAGGAGACCTTGTACGCTTGCTGGTCTTGCATATCAGCCAGTGCAAAATCACTCAAAGAGTGTGGCAGGTGAGGATTTTTGGTGCTGGCAGGGATGATACCATGTGAATGTTACCAATGTTTTTGCCACGGAGCCAGTAACCAAAGAAGATACAGAAACATTCATTTTGGCTGATAGTTGAATATAGCTTATATATTCACACTCTGGGTGCTTCTGCACAGCACCTCCGAAATCCGGATCTGATAGGATTTCGGAGATGTGTGTTAATGGTAGATCCAGGGGACTCCGATTTTGTGGCTCACCCTTGCCCCAGAAGCGGCAGATCCTGTGCGCCTCCTGACTGGCCAGGGCCGCGCACCTGCTCAGAGTGCCTCCAGAAGCCAGGCGCTGCCAGGCGCTGCCCTGGCCAGTTAGGAGGCACACAGGCTGCAGGCGTGGAGCCTCCTGGAACCTCGTGGCCAGAATCGGGGTGGCTGCATGCAGGTAAGGAGGGGATCGCTCGCGTTCTCCCCAGGGTGGACTAGGGGGAGTTTCGGTGAAACTTCCCCTGGCTTCAGAAGCAGCGATCCACTGCTTCTGGGGCAAGGGTGAGCCGCAAAATCGGAGTCCCCCATGGAACTAATCATGGCGGGCTGAGGGAGGGCCCAGTTAGGGACCCTTTTCACTGTGCGGACGCATCCTAAATGGATGCGTCTTCACAGTGAAAACACCCATTAAGACCACGTTGTAGGTAGTCTTCCGGAAAACACCTTTAAGCACCCATTAGAGACAGATAGGTGTGGAAGCGGCTTCCCCGATCTGTCTCTAATGGGTGCTGCTGCGCGGACGCTGTTTTCCCATTCCGTTCTTAATGGGTGTTAAAGGGCAAATGCGGAAGCACCCTCTGTGCACTCTTTTGGTCTTAGTTCACATTGCATGAGTGGTCCATTTTGCCTTCTTTCCCAGAAGCTCATCCACCTAACTACCTCTCTGCATAAATGGTTCTGAAAAGTGTGTCTGGGCGATTCTGTACTGGCTGGTGTATCAGTCCAGCAAGGTAGTATGGTTGGTGCTCCAGTAAATTGGCCAGTGGAGAATTTCCCTTTCAGTGAGTTACAAAGGTTACTTTATAATGAAAGAAAAGACCACATTAAATCCCTATGGGAAACAGACCTGGCAGTGAACATAACAGAGGAAGACTAGGATAGAATAATAAATAATAAGCAGATAGGGATGAAATCAACAAGGATTAAGGAAACGCATACAAAACTAATCTATAGTTGGTACTTAACACCAGTCTATATTGCAAGAATAACAAGATCACACACAGCACAGTGGTGGAGAGGATGTAACGACACCCCTGAATACTTCCATATAGTATGGGCATGTACGCCCTTGCAGATATTCAGAAGGTCAGTGCAACAAGAAATAGCAACAATAACTGGTACATCCCTCCCTTTTGATCCACAGATCTATCTTTTATTTATTTATTATTATTATTTATTTATTATTTACATTTATATCCCGCCCCATACCCGAAGGTCTCTGGGCGGGTTACAACTTTAAAACAACAAATTAAAACAGAATACACATTAAAAGACGTTAAAAATTTCCGTACATATAAAACAATATACAACATGTTTAAAATAATAATGTCTGTACTGAGGGAGGGAACATTAACAACTTAGCCAAAAGCCAGGGCAAAGAGGTGCGTCTTCACTGCCCTCCTAAATATATATAAGGAAGGGGCCTGACGCACCTCAAGGGGGAGGCTATTCCACAGTCTGGGGGCCATCACAGAAAAGGCTCTCTCCCGGGTGCCCACCAACCTCACTGTTGAAGGTGGTGGGACAACCAGGAGGGCCTCGCCACTTGATCTTAAGGCACGGGCAGGTCGATATGGGAGAAGGCGTTCCTTTAGATATTTGGGGCCCAAGTCATTTAAGGCCTTATAAGTCAAAGTCAAAACCTTGAATTGGGCTCGGTAGTGAATTGGCAGCCAGTGCAATTCTTTTAAGACCGGCGTGATGTGCATCCGGCTAGATGTTCCGGTCAGCACTCTCGCGGCTGCGTTTTGCACTAGCTGCAACTTCCGAACCGTCTTCAAGGGCAGCCCCATGTAGAGCGCATTACAGTAGTCCAATCTAGAGGTTACCAGAACATGGATAACTGTGGCCAAGTCGTCTCTATCCAGAAGTGGCTTCAGTTGACGGACTAGCCGTAGTTGGGAGTAGGCACTCCTGGCCACGGCCTCCACCTGAGCTTCAAGTGTTAGCGCAGAGTCCAGGAGTACCCCCAAGTTACGCACCTGTCCCTTCCAGAGCATTGCAGCCCCATCAAGGACAGGGTATCTCCCAACTACCCGGACCCGAGACCCTGTGACACACAGCACCTCTGTCTTGTCTGAATTCAGTTTCAATTTATTCACCCTCATCCAGCCCATTACTGCCTCCAGACACCTGTCAAGCACTTCAACTGCCTCTCCTGATTCAGATGGTACAGAGAGATAGAGCTGGGTATCATCTGCATACTGATGACACCTCACTCCAAATCTCCGGATGACCTCTCCCAACGGCTTCATATAGATGTTAAATAGCATGGGAGATAAGATCGACCCCTGAGGAACCCCACAAACTTCTTCTGACCTCACTTGCATTTCATGATTCATGCAACAAATATAATAATAGCTAAACAATGGAAGCAAGCACAAGCACTGAATATAAGAGAATGGTATGCACAACTTTGGGACATTGCAATGAATGAATTTGTGACTATCTTAAAAAATAAGATGTTGGGAGAAGGACGACAACAGGTGTGGAAGAAAGTTTGGATTCCTTTTATCAGGGCTGTGCAAAACTATAACATCAATATACCTGAGGAAGCTCATTTCTTGAGAATTGTAAACTAAAATTGTACTTTAACAAACACATCCATGTCTGGGGAGGAAGGGGGAGGGTAGAAGGGGAGGGTGGAGGGTGGGTTGAAAAGTGTAAATGTATAAGCTCTTTAATTGTATAGACTTATTAAAATAAAGTTGGAATAAAAAGAATGAAAGAAAAGACCTTGAAATGTTGTTGCTTAACACGAATCATATCAGTTTGTTTTTAACATCAGTTCTACAGTAAAATCAAACAGAATATGACAAAGTCAGTTCATTTCTTTTTGAAAAAGAAAAACAATTCTTTCTGTTCAGAAATGCAGCAAACAAAGACTATGACAACAAAGGGAATTCTTATTAATCCAGACAGAATATGCTTATAGGGAGAAATCTATTTAATCTAAAAGAATGATTGGATGGTTTAAAGGCTTTTTGTAGAGAAGAGCTGAATAATATAGAACGGGGGGGGGGGGGGAATCTAAGACTTTTTAATGGATAGGATGGAGTGGGCAGATTATTTTACAAAGAAAAAAATGAATGACAACTTTAATATTGTGATTCCCCACCCCACTACTCCATAACACAAAGGTCCCTTCCAGACTAGTGGATAAAAATCCGCAATTGTTAGTAAATTTGCAGCTTACCTGGCTGCAAAGTCACAAAGTATTGTCCCCACTGGAAACAGGGGTCCACAGCTTCCTCCTTGGCAGCTACGAGATTTCCATGGTGCACGCGGTGAGGCACGTGTCACGTGGGATCAGGCAGCCAATGGGAAACGAGCTGCAGACTCAGGTCTCATTGACTGTTTCTTGCTATCCTGTCAAGATGGCGAGAAACTCCAAAATTACCTCATACTGTGGAGCAAGTGTTGGTCATTCCACAGCAGGTAAATCCACATTGGTGGCAGCATAATGCGCCACCACTATGCTACGAAGTATTTGGTGTGACGCCCATGCACCGACTGCCCACCAGAATGCAGTATGCCCCGGTCTGGACACTTCCGAAGAAAAACAGCAAATTCAAGCTAAGTGAGCCTTTGCCTTATATTGATCATTTATTGGGTGGGCCAATCTAGGAGATAATTATGTTGGAACTGTGAAGGCCCTGATCTTTACCCATGAAAGGGAGAAGAGAGGATCACAGCTTGGGGCACATCCTATGAACAAGGCATGCAACAGAAGACATGATCTTGTTTAGCCTATTTCAAGGGATGGAGAGAATTTGTTGGTATGTTATTGCAAGTGTACATCACTTCATTGTAAAAGGGGTTAATTTTCTCTGTATATTAGAGTTGCAGTATGGGGACTGCTGACTGGTTAACTCTGCTGTAACAGTTTGTATTATGTCACATGGTCTCTCTCACCCTGGAAGCTAGTAGAAAGATGGACTCTAGCATCTATAAATATACATATCTAGTGTAAATGCAGTATTTTCCGGCATATAAGATGATGGGGGTATAAAACGACCCCAATATAGAGTTTGGGATATACTCACAGTATAAGAAGACGACACCCGGCATATAAGACGACCGCTGACTTTTGAGAAGATTTTCCTGGGTTAAAAAGTAGTCTTATACGCCAGAAAATACAATAAGTTATAAGAGTCACAAGTTATAGATAAGTAAAGTTATGTTGAAACAAATCAAGAATGTGGATGCTTCAAGTCTATTCTTTAACATGCTCTCTGCTAAGGTATAGTTTTCTGAGTATAAAAGAAAATAATAGAATCCAAGTCTCAAAAGACTGGAATCCTGGATCTCAAAAAAAAATAAAATAAAATTGTCAACTGCTTTTTTTTAATCTTAGTAAATGATCTTAAAGCATGAGAAGGTAAACAGAGCACTGTTTCAAGTGTTTCAATATTCAGGTTCCAAAAATTAAAATGTAAGTAGCTTATTTCTGACATGGATCCTGGAAGGTAAACAGGTAACTAACAAAGCTCAAATACACTTGGCATCAATGTGCTCCCTATAGTTCACACTGAAAATTGATCTGGCTGATGCATTTTTAACTATATTTTCCAAACAGTATTCAAGATGAGTCCCACATGGAATGTGTTATTATAGTCCAGTTGGAAAGTACCTGGGCATGCACAACAGCACAGTACTGTCATCACATCTTTTGCAGCAAGAAGCAAGATAGTTTGCAACCTATTACAAGCTACTAAAGCAGCCAATGGCCCTCAAGAACTGCAGAATCCAACAGCATACTTGGGGGGATATGAGGAAGAAGAAGAAGAAGAAGAGTTGACTTTTCTACCCAGCTTTTCTCACCCATTGAAGGGGACTCAAAACAGCTGGCAAAGCTTTCCTATTCTTCTCCCCACAACAGAACACCCTGTGAGGTAGGTAGGGCTGTGGTAGCTCAGAAGAGAGCTGTGACTAGCCTAAGGTCACCCAGCTGGCTTCACGGAGGAGAGCGGTATCAGACCTGGTATTCCCAGATAAGAGTCCAGCTCCCTAATCACTAGACCAAACTGGCCCAATTAAGAATGATTCTCAATGGAAACCCTCTTATTTCAGATTAGAAAGTTGAATTTGAATGAATTGGAGGGGCAGGACCCTAGTTATATGCAGCTTGAATAAGGTTCACTGCAAAGAAAGTGATTCCATTAGAAAGCACATTTCATCCACTCTGCATCCTCTGAAAGGAGCAAAATGCTATAATGAGACACTGTACGACTTGCACATGCCCAAGGCAGAATGTTTTGAAAAAAGGTCAATTAAATGGCATCTTCCTATTAAACATGTTGTCAAGTTGATTAAGCTCTGCATCTAGGTTGCATTTGATAAAAAGGGATCTTTTAAAGACAGAATAGCAGAACCTTAAGGCTCTTTTCTCACCTTAAAACACAAATCCAGTGCTTTAATCCAGATTTTATTTCTTGACAGCTTCATACGCCAGCAATGCTCAATTTGGATGCCTTGTTTGATGTGCTCTAAAAGCAGCCAGACATCAGTAGCACTGGAGTTTTACAGCCTTTCAGAAAAGACAGATTCAATGCAATCAAAGAGAACGAATGACATAATGGGGCTAAGAATTAACCTTCTCTTTGTGGTTTTTTCCCCCCACACACATGCTGCCTCAGTTTCTATCAATAAGAATTAGACAGCATTATTTTTTTAAAAAAATCACAGGTGCCCACATTGCTTCGCATGTCTCAGGGCAACAATTACACCTTTTGCAGCTGGGGCCAAATGTGGTTGTCTGTTGGAACGACAAAACTGGCAGCGGGCTTGAAGTAACAAACAACAGGAGTGGGAAATTTCCTAGGCAATTCATTCTTAATTTAAGAATTTAGATCTGATTCCTTACTTTGGAGCTATAAACACACTGTGATGAATTCCAAAGAAACAATGAAAGATGAAAGATGGGTTCTGTCATCATGACCTGTGTAAAACCATGGCTATTGTTAATATTTCCATAGCACCACCAGGACCTCTTGAGGAGGGATATGCACAGATGTTTTTTTTTTTAAATTCAATTAGAACTGAACTGAATGCAAGAAAATTCATTTTTGTTCAAATAGACCCCTTTGAATGTAGTGGGATTTGAATTTGATAGAAATGTTCAATCCCATATGAATCCCATTTGAATGCGTACGAATCTCATACCTATTCCATACAAATCCCATATGACGCTTCATATGAATGTATCAAAACATTTGATTCAAATTCAGATGTCAGTCTTTGAATGTGCCGTCATTCGATTTGAATACGAATGTCTGAATCTGGCCAAATCTGTAAGAATTTCAAATGTCATGAATATTTGTGCACATCCTTACTTGTGAGCACCATAAAACACTAGGAAGGGAGGAAAAACATCCTGAGAGAGGTGACCATTTTTCTATCTGGAATTAGATGCCTTCTGCACTTTGGTGGCAGAGTGATCCAGGCCACTTGTCTTCACCTGAGAGCCATGGTAACTCCCCTGATGCTGACACAACTCTCCCAGGAATGATCCAGCTGTGGGCTCTAAAAAGCAGTCCAACAGGGTGAGCAGGAGTGGCTGGGCTGCTCCTGGATGGCAGCCTCTCCTGAGTGTGGCACAATGAGTGAGCCTGTCTGCACCTGTACATCTGTGCACAGCAGCTGGATCATCATCAAAGTGTCTGACCGTGCAAGCAAATGGCTGCTACTAGGGATGCATACGAATATTTGTAATATTTGTTATTCATATAAACTTGGCCAAATTTGGACATTTGTACATGAATCGAATGTTACCACATTCGTATATTAATGTTCGTAGTCATACACATGTTTTTCAAGTAGGGATGTACACGAATGCATTTTTGCATTCAAATTCGAGTTGATTCAAATATTCAATTCAATTTGAAATTCGCAAAACTGAATTTTTGAAAATCCGATTCGAATCTGGATTATCCAAATCCATATGTTCAAAAATCTGATTCAGATCAAATGATATGGATGTTGGCAGCATTCGTACCTGATTTTTGAATCTGCGCGCTTCCTGTTTTCTTCCTGTTTGCATCCTGTTTCTCATCCCGTGTTATATGTGCAAATAGACCCATTATTGGGATGTGATATAAATGAATCTATTCAGTCAAATTATTAAAATCTGTATCAGATTTCCGAAAATCTGAAATTCGTTCGAATTCAGAAATTTGGATTTTCAAAAATCCAATTTGAATTTGAATGTTGATATTCATCGAATTCAAATCGGAGTTTTGAATTTTCAAATATCCGTGCACATCCTTATTCTGGACTTTCGTACAAATAGTTTGGAAATTCGTGAAACTGGGGAGGTGGGAAAGTGGCTGTACCAGTCACATCTGCAATGGATCCAAAGTGCATTTGACATGGATTGAGAATCGATTAAAAGTGAATTCAGTTCGGATTTGATGCTTTCAGAGTGGATATGTTATGGGGTACATATCAGATATATATGTGTTCCTGTTGGATACATATTGGATGCATATCGGATACGTATTTGTTCATATCAGATATTTGTACGAATTCGTCTGAATACATTCACATAGAATAGCATCCTACCACATTTGAAGGGGATTTATTTGAACAAATACTAATTTTCTAACATTTGAATGTTACAAATCAAATGCCAAAGACCTCTAGCTGCTACTGCACTAGGTATCATGTCTCTTGTCATACCTCCTGTTGTCAACACCTCTTAATCCGAGGATGAGGGGGCAGTCACAATGCCCAGCCAAGCTCAGGCTACCCAGCCAGGCAAAATGAGCAATGACTTACGCAAGCAGCTAGTGAGAACGCTGAGCCTATAGCTCAAGATAACTGTAGCCGAGAATCAGAGAATGATGCCAGGCAATGCCTTTCACTGAGTGTTTTGAGGCACAAGGGTGAACAGCTGTGCAGATCAGAGAAAATTCAGGCTCGTCACCTACAGTGAAGGAGGCGTGACTCTGATTCACCTATTTAAAGCAGCACATTCGGATAAGCTTTGTTGCAGACAAATGCTCATAAACCTGCAGCTCTGGAATCCGTGACTTTGCTTCTTGATTGATTACTGACCACTCTGCCCCTCTGATAACTTTGACCCAGGAACTCTTTTGACTATGCATTTAACTGTCAAGCCCCCAAGGAACTTGGACTTGGACTTTGGCTGCTGCTATTACTGCTGACTGTTGCTGCTGCTACTCCTCTATGCATGCACATATGTTTGTTCTCTGCCCCTCATTGGCTGGAGACACCACACTGGGTCCTTACCTGCCTGGTTATGGTAAATGAGAACAGGCCCCTAGGTAGTTTCAATCACCAAGGTCATGTACGTAAGAGTAAATCTCACTGCCTTATTTGGAAAGAGGAAATCTCAAGTACTATGTTTTAATGAGTTTCTCTGCATTTAGATGATCAGTTCGGGAGAACGAGAAGTACCCTGTGCCATTTACAGTGTATTGGGAGCTATACTTGCATGTAGCATCAGATGCTATAAAGCAGCCAGCTGCTTGATGGTCCTGGTTAGTCCTGGGAATGTATGAAAATGCTGAACAGAATCACCACGTAATGCCTTTGCTTCAACAGATCATTAATGGAGGATGCCAGCATACAAGAGGACTTAGTCTGCCTTTGCACTAAGTATGTTAAGAAAATATCACTGATATAATTGCTATCCCAATCCAATCCACTAAAAGCCATCTTCTTTCTACCCTGGTATGGCTGTTGGCCTCATCGTCTGCCGTTGGCCATCATCATCATTCTGTACAAGGCCACAGCAAATACTGTACATAAAGATCACTCTTAGCCATGGGTTAGAGCCACCAATCAGCCATAATATGCAGAACCCAAAGAGATGCCACTCGTGTTACTTTTGATTGAAAACAGAACTTGAATACTGTACAATAAACCCAAAGAAAAGATTATCATGGTAGATATGGTCCAATTCACAGGTGGCAGTGGTGGCTGATGCCCACTGGAATTTGGAAGAGGGAAGGCAAGGCAGTTAACAGGAAGTGGTACTTGGGCTCAGAATAAGCAGATCTAATGATGGGTGAGACACTACAGAAACATCTGCATAGTCCCTTTGGACCGTGCCAGCTGTGTGCTGGGCATGGGATATGGACACATGGTAGCAGCACAGCCCTCATACCTGGTCAACTCCAAGGTGTAAAATCCATGCCCAAGAGCACTCTAATAGCATACTACTAAAATAGCAATGCAGGCCAGAAGAAGAACAAGAACAAGAAGACCCTGTGAGGTAGGTGGGGCTATGAGAGCTGTGACTAGCCCAAGGTCACCTAGCAAGCTTCGTGGGGGAGGGCGAAATCAAACCCGGTATTCCCATGTAAGAGTACGGCTCCCTAACCACTAGACCACACTGGCTCATAGTTGAATGCCTCCAGAGAAACTACTTTTTGACCAGGAAGTCTACTGATGGAACTATTTTAGGACAGCATCACTGAGTAGATAAAGACATTAGTCTACCTATGTAGGTACACATGAACGCAATATTATTATATTCATTGCTCACAGAGATGTCTTTAATATTATATTTAAAAATTTGCTTAGCATAGTACCTGTAGCATGGTAAAGGTCTTTCGCATTCCAGCTGTCTGCATTAGGCAGATGCAAAATGCATCAGAAAAGCTCTATTAAATCAGCCCAGAGCCCCCCACCCTTTTCTCACAGTGGCCAAAACAGAAAATTCCTGGAAGGCCACAAAAAAGCCATGAGCACAATAACACTTTCTCCAACAACCGGCTCTCTAATATCCTCGGCATTCACATATTGCATTTTCTCATGTTATTGAACTTTCATTGCACTGTACAAAACACAGCAGGCATTTTAACCAGGGGGAAAGGGGGGTGGGAGGGAGAGAACTGAGCAAACTAATCCAGAACAATAGGTACAGCCTAAAAGCAGGTGGGTGGGTGGGTGACTGTTAAACAAAACAGATTGGGACCCAGTTCCATTCAGATAAAGCAAATAAGTATTTTAGCCTTTGGAAGCATTGGATTACACATTCCTTTGCAGGCTGGATTCATTGTACAAAACAATCATTACTCTTCAGAGAAAGGCACCAAGAGGTCAGCACCCAGTGGAGATAAAACGCAAGGAATGAATTTATTAGAGATTGCTTTCAGCCCGTATATTACCCGTTTATGGCACCTCCAGTGAATTACACAACAGTGCTGCA
This sequence comes from Aspidoscelis tigris stejnegeri, assembly GCA_023333525.1. NCBI lineage: Eukaryota > Metazoa > Chordata > Lepidosauria > Squamata > Teiidae > Aspidoscelis > Aspidoscelis tigris. The sequence goes on from JALMGA010000008.1 coordinate 23,503,772, forward strand.
TTGCACTCCCTTGAAATATACACTCCACTGCAATCAATACGCAGTGGTGAGTGATACAATTTCAGCTGTGCACTGACTAGTCTCATGTGGAATGTCACTTTCCTCAGATGCCACTGTCCGTGATTTGATTCACTTCCTCCACCCTGATACATTTGCGGGCCCTCCTTAAGGCTGTATAGGTCTGAAGTTCTGCCCTCACAGCATTATTGCAAGTACACAAGAAAGGGATTTCCTGTTTCTTGTTTGTATACAATTTGTATCAAACTGAAGGCAAGAACATTTGTATTCGTTCAAGTAGATCCCCTTCAAATGTGGTAGGATCCGTATTTGACACAAAAGTTCAATCCCGTACAAATGTGTACAATAGCATACAAATCCCATACAAAGCTTCATACGGATGTATCAAAACATTTGATTTGAATTTCAATTTCAATCTTCAAATGCGCCAACATTCGATTCAAATTTGAATGTCTAAATTCAGCTGAATTTGGCTGAATTTCAAATTTCATGAATGTTTGTGCACATCCCTGGTTTTTTTGGGTGGTTCTGTATCAGTTGGGTTTGTAAAGAAATGAGAGGGTTCAGCAACTTCTTTTTTGACTGAGCCCCCTCTCACACTGGACCCTGGCCTTCCCTCATTTCCTTTGTCACCCCCTACTAAGGTCTTTTCACCAAGTGGACGTGTAGATGTTCACGGGCAGATCCGCTGGGCTGTAGCATGGGCTGATCTAGATCAACCCAGTTGGTGCAGAAGGCCTATGCTTTTGTGCAATCAAGTTCAGTGAGCTGGGCTATTCCAGACCCTCTGATGCAGATTAAAGGCAGGTAAATGTGGAAATGTCTACATTTGTCTTCCTAATGTCATTACTGAGTACAAGTACACAGTAGCGGCCAGTTTCTGTGAGCACGGTTTAGCTTTGATCCCTCTATGGTGCAGCACATCAGTAATGCTTCCATGTCAGATCAAAGGCTGGTTTCCAGGGCCCTGTGCAAAGGGTCAAAGTGGGGAGACAAAAAGCCATCTAGCCCTCCTGTAGCATTTCCTGATGCAGCCATATTGGAACTTTTATGCCTTCTTCGGGAATCAATGCAAGAAACCTGATGCAAATAAAAAAGATGCTATTCCTAACTTTGTCAAGATCATAAGTTCTTCTTAGAATGTTTTGCCAGTACAGCAATGGGGAGCATATCAACAGTGTTTCCTTCCACTTTCTTCTTCGGTGCCATCACCACTACCAAAATGCATGGATTTACCATTGCTCTTTCTTTGGGACAGATAACAAGTTCCTGTTTTCCCATGCATGAAAAATGGCTGGCTTCTGGGACTATTTCCTGTGTTTTCAAAGCCTTTCCTGACTAGAAGCATTGAGGCTGGGGAATGAAATTTCCCGGGCTGCAATTTTATGTGGCTGGGAGCCTTGGCATATGTGGAGACAACATATTTCCCACTGGTAAGGGAGGCAGTAAATTCTCCTGCCCTAAAGCAGTGTCCTCCAGCCACATTGTGCAGCTCCTACCAGCTCCTTCATCTCTTTAGAATCCATCTAACTGTTGTCTGACAGAGGCTGATCCTTTCTGCTAGCCCTCCTCTGAATACATTAAATTAACTGTGATTTGATGAAAAGCCCAAATCTACAAATGTCTCCATAGCCATAGCCTTCAATTCCTAATCTTCGAGCATCCTTTCTACTCTTTGCTCCAGACAGCTGTGTGGTTTCTCCTTGGCAGCTGCGTGTTGGCAGCATTGCCTTCTGGAACAATGTGGGCTATTAGAAGATTTTGATGTGGAAAGTCTCTCTTGATCCTCTTGTTTATCCCTTTTTCAGGATCTGGCTTCTGTGTGGACAGAGAAAAGAAAACCTGCATTTCCCCCCCTTCATTGATGTTGACATGATTCTAAATCTGAGTGTGCAGACAAAATGGTTCCTTCCTTCGGCTTCTCACTTTCTTTCTGAATTAAACCATGTGCTTTGGTTCAAAAATTTGCTTGCCAATCTGCAATCCATACCCACTAAGTTCTCAAGAGTTCTCAATGAATCTCAGGGGTTTATCTGTTCACTGCATTTGTCTGCCCAGATTGCAGTGTTGGTGGATAAGAGCTCTATTTGTGTTAAAAGCCAGAGAGCCAATTTTCATGCCTTATGGCACTTCAATTCAAACTGAAGAAGCACATTCTTGAATTAACTCCTATGAGGACAGATGTAGTTTGTATACAAATCATTATACAAATCATTCTCAGTGGATGCAATGTGACTCTGTGCAGATGAGCAATATATCTCTATTAGGGTTGTGCATGAATGGTTTTTTTTAAAAAAAATTCAATTCGTATCAAATCAAATGCAAGAAAATTTGTATTCTTTCAAATAGATCCCCTTTGAATGTGGTAGGATTTGTATTCAATACGAATGTTCAATCCCATATGAATCCCATATGAATGCAAATAAATAGCATACAAGTCCCATATGAAGCTTCATACAAATGTATTGAAACATTCGATTTGAATTCGAATGTCAGTCTTAGAATGTGCCAACATTCTATTTGAATTCGAATGTCTGAATTCAGCCAAATTTGTATGAATTTTGAATGTTACGAATATTTGAGCACATCCCGACTAGGAGTCAAACAAGGCCCTTTCCACGTTATATGGGCTGCTTGTGTCCTACATAGCGTGGACCAGTAGACATGGGCCACAGTGGAGCAGCCTAGCGATAATCTGCTCCAAGGGCTGTCTGCATTCACATAGCCTCTTGTTGCACAGCCCCAGCTGCTAGATCTGAAAGCTGTGAGTCAGCCTTTGAAGCAATTATGGAGCCTTCAAAGGCTAGGAATGAAAATCCCCGGGCTTTGCAGTTACCGGAAGAACCCATTTCAGCAGCACACAGGCATCCGGTGCCACTTCTGTTAGTATTTCCTGGCATGGAATGGCTTTCCCATTACATTCTCGTCTACAAGTGCATGGTGTCTGCATGTCCTTTGTGGCCTGGAACATGGGGGCTTTTCACATTTAGGCTATGGGGGCAGGCCAGGTACCTGAGCAGGTGTGGCTATCCCCTATCACTGATACTTGTGGAGCAGTAAAAATGCTCTATGGCTATACTAGGAGAGCCTTCGGTGCTCCTAAGGCAGGCCTGGATGCATCCTTCATACTGGCTTCCATGCAAAGACAGTGTGGGGTGGGGCAGTTGTGGCTGTGCAGTCATGCACTGCATCACCCAATCACCATAGCAATGGCCATCTGTGCATGGCCATTGCCACAACGAGGCAGGCACTGCCAGACAACAGTGTTCACATTTACTCTGCTGCAGGTTAAGTTCAAGGTAGGTTGAGGATAGGACAGCATTTTCCATGCAAACACTGGTCTCTAATCCCTGGTCTTCACTTCCCTGGGACACTGCTTGTAGGCCTCTTTAAGGAGGTCTAGAGTTGGAATGGGGTACAGTACCATGCTGACACCATATCGTGGTCCACTGCTTTGTCCAATGCAGACAAAGCAGTCCATGGAGAGGAGACGGTCTCACCTCTCTGCTCTAATATGTGGACAAATAGGACCCCTAAGTGGACCATACGTTGCAACATAGGTAAGTGTAGAAAGGGCCAAAAAGTCCAAACACAGTAAAAGAAGAAGAGTTGGCTTTTATATCCCACTTTTCTCAGGACTTAAAGCAGCTGGCACACCTATTCTTCTCCCCACAACAGTCACCCTGTGAGGTAGGTAGGGCTGTGGGAGCTCAGTAAGAGAGCTGTGACTAACCCAAGGTCACCCAGCTAGCTTTGTGGAGGAGTGCGAAACCAAACCTGGTGACTACAAGATATGAGTCTGGCACTAGCCACAAGACCAAATTAGGAAAATATATCCTTAATTATTCCTCTGGTTTGAGAGGTTGGTTTAAAAGTTTATCCAATGATAACATTAGAAATCTGTGCAAAGAAACAGATTTGGCTGGTATGGCAACACTATCGTTAACACAAATTCGAATAAATGAATAGGTAGATAATTGATTTTTTTGAAGCAATTAGCAAAATGCTCTTACAGGAGGAAGAGCAATCCCACCTAAAATGTTTGTAAAAGGCCCTCCCTACTTTTGGTTGAGTAATGCACACATTATTGGTTCACTGCAGTATTTCTGTAATCAATTAATCCAGTTTGTTGACATTTTGAATTTAGGTCTTTGCTGTAAGCAATAGAAAAGGCTTAGTTTTTAGGTTCTTTTAAAATAGAAACAGCCTTTGATTTATCTCTAGAGTGCTTTTTATTAAGAAAGGCAAACACCCTGGGTTAATAACTTGGTAACTGAGGTGTTCGGTATTTAAGGAATTAATTCCAAAGTACTTTCAGTTAACCACAGACAATGGAAACATTCTACCTTTATTGTCTATCACTGCATGGAAAGTAGAATAAAAGCACGTTCATGCTAGAGATGTAAACAATTATTTTTGACATTCTATTTGAATCGAATCAAATACCCAAAAATCTGATTCAATTTGAATCTTTTAATTTCTAATTTAACAAGATGTGATTCGAATTTACCAAATTCAAATCTATTCGTTCAAATTTTTGTTCGAATCTTCACATATGAATATTGACAACATTTGTATGTGCATGTATGCATCTTCCCCACATCCGTACACATCCGTACACAGTTATCCTATACGCAACCCGTTTTCATCCCATGCAGATCCATACAAATGCGTATGGATGCAGGAAAGATGCAGATTTTCAAGTACGCATTGTGTATGAACCCATACACATACGAATGTCCAGATAATTCAAACAAATAGATCCAAAATTTGAAATTCGATTTGAATGTTTAAATTCAAATTTCAGGACATTTGATTTGAGTTTGAATGTAAAAATTCGACACATTTGATCGGGTTTCAAATGCCTATGAATATTCATGTACATCCCTAATTCATACAGTACCTAAAATGCAGTAGGGCAGCTTTCACCATTAGCCCTAGCTAGTGCATCCAAAGATCGCACTGAAACTTTTGGAATTCAACTCCTACATTTTAGGCCTTGAACCAGAGATTTCTGCCCACAGCAGCAACAAATGTTGGCACATATTAGTAACTCTCTGCCAAACAGATGGCTAGCACATTAACTGTGGGAAAAAAGGGAGGGAAATGATTTATTGTAATCTGCCCTCTGCCCCCCAACTTTCCCAAAAGGCAATTGAAAATTTGGTCAGCAGATGTAGCCTTTGCTGCATCAAAAGCCCAAAATTCAGCGCAGGGTATGGCTCTCCAATTGCTCAACATGCTTTAGTATATTGCCCATGAACCTGAAGAGAACAGCCAAGTAGAGTGCATGTGAAGGAATTAAACAGAATTTGAGAGATACATTAGAAGAGATAAAAAGCACTATTACAATGATTTTTGCAAAGGAATGGAAGAAGAACTACATCTGTGTTCAAAAAAAAAAAAAAATCACTTAACCCTCAAATTGTTCTTCTTAAAGATTCAGCCAGACAGATCAGGCAAAGATGTAAGGATTATATTGAAAATTTGTGTAGAAGAGATAGGCCATGGTTACACCTTGCTGAAATAGTCTATCTTATTAAGAAACAGGACTCTGATCACTCCCAATACCTGGTAATCCTTCCGCAGTTTGTCCTCAGCTTGGGTTGCTATGCTCACATCTTTCTGTTGCCATCTTGAGACTCCTTTACAAGAATTTTTAAGATACCCACCCCTCTCCACTATCACAACCCGCCTCCCCGGTGCTCTGAAAGGATACAAGTTCTGTGACTTAACAGTGTGTCATCACACATTGAGTGACAGGGGAGGCAAATCCATGCAGTATCCATCCACTATAATATGGTTGAGCCCCCTTTAGTCCTCTTCCTCAACCACACCTAAAGAATGAAAACGGATTAACATTCTGTAATGGCTTGAGATCTGTAAAAATTAGGTCTCAGGAAAGTGCACAAATAAAATGGATTAGACTAAAAAGGAGTAAGCGGTGAGGTTCAAAGATGGACTGAAGAAGGAATAAAGCGGAAGTATGACTGTCACGATGCCCAGCGATCCTGTAAGTGCCTGCCCTCTCTGAGGAGTAGCTTGGCCCTGTTAGGATGCTGAGTTCGTGCAATGGCCGAGTGAATACTACAGTGTGGACACAAAACACTGGTAGCAAGCGTTTCAACAGTAAACTAAAACAAGTTTATTATTATACACAAGCAATACTAGAAGGAAAATAAGGTTCAGGTATTTGTTGGTTTAACTCAGGTTTAACTCAGTAAGTCTCTTAAGTCTCTTTTCCTTCTCTAAAGGAAAATAGTTCCCCTTTTAAAAGACAAACCTCTCCACACTCCTCCCCCTCTGGCTTGCTCTGCCACAGCTCAAGCCAAGCCAGTGTACCAGAACGTGGCTCCAGATGATCACAAGGCCCAGTCCGTCCTTGCTTGTCCGATCATCCAGCCTGGTCAGTTGCTATTGAAGTCTTCCTTCAAGATCTTCCAGCCAAAAGACCCCTGGTCAGCTACTGGTTCCAGCTCCCTCAGGATTCAGCTCTCTTCTCCTTTCAGCTCTTGTCCCAGCATGAAGACCTAGTCTGCTGTCTTCTCTGTTCATTTATACCTATATCCCTGACCCTGATTGGCTGTAACCTCCTGGGGAAAACTGCTGAAATAAAATGCTGCTGGAAACTCCTGATTGGTGGGAACTCCTGCTCTAGCCCCCCCAGCACTCAGATCCCCAGACAGCTTTTCCCTCCAAAAAGCAGCTTCAACCAATCATTGCAGCCGGGCCCGCACAGGATTTCCCACCATTTTTGCAGCCTCTGCCCAGGCCTTGCAACAAGCTGTTTTCACCAAGGCTGGCTATTGCAGCTTTGCAAGAAGCCTGCAAAGCCCGAAAGCAAAACAGTTTGCAGCCTGTACCCTGAAACCGTCACAATGACCACAGCCATAGTAACATTGCAGTTCCATGGAAGTCTTAGGCTCCATCTAGATGTCATTTATTTGTTCCACCATGTGTGGATATTCCAGAATAAAGCATGGATATTCTGAAAGATTGTCAAAGTTTGGAGGAAGTCAGTCCATCAAGCAAGCAAGATGCCATCTAGTTGTAGCTGACTTTTGGTGATCATATGGATACCAATGCCTGCACAATGTCACAAAGGATGCGTTTCCATTGGCCCTTAGGTCTGGCCTGAATCTGACTCAAAGGTCCAGTGTCCCGACACTTTGACGGGATTCTCCATTTCTGTGGACTATATGGCCAATAATCTGGGGAATCCCTGTTCGGATTTTAACAGGACTCACTGCAGAATCCTGTTAAAATCTGAATATTTATTAATGGGAATGCTGCCCATGCCGATCTCTTCCACCGCCACTCACCATTTACCTTTTCCCCACTCCTTTCCTCCATCTTTCCTTGTCTCCCCAAGTGCTTGCCTTTCCTCCCCAAGCCTTTCCTCCATCTTTCCTCTTCCCCTCTGGTGCTTGCCTTTCCTCCTGCCCCTTTCCTCCATCTATTGAAGAACAATGGGGAAGGCAAGCAGCAGGATGATGACGAAAAACGGAGGAATGGGGCGGGTGGGGGGGATGACATCCCAGTGCAGTCGGGACAGCTGCAGGGAGCCTGTGGTGCTGATCAAAAAACCTCTGGGTTAAAACCTGGATTTTTTTTGACCAGTGGGAATGTAGCCTTAGCATCTGGAAAAGGCCTAACAGATTTGTTTTAGTTTGCACTCTTATTGAGGTCTTTAGCTTTAAAAGAAACAAACAAACAAAAAATCAGGTGTGTAATGTGCTGATTCTTGATCTTCCTCCCCGCTTAGATCCCTTCATGTATTTTCTTACTCTTGTTCATATAAAAATAAATGCACATTCTTTGCTTGGGATTTAAAACACAGCTAAACAAACTTAACTGATGACTTGGCAGCCCAAAGAATAGCTCACAGCTCTTCACAAAGTCTCACACACAAGCTACTCAAATCTGTATTAACTTTAAATACCTTGGTTACTAATCTGCTCTTTCCAGTGGACAGCTCATCCCTATTAAATCTACGTGCAATTCTCTCCTGGAATTGGGCATAGCTCAGTGGTAAAACTGATTGTTTTGTATCCATACAATCACTGTTCCAGTCACTGAGGTCTTCTCAGAAGAAGGTGGCTTCAAGCTACTTCCTTAAGCTCATGAAGAAAATGGTATGGATGAGTCCACAGAGTCCCCAGTAGGCATTTGTACCTCTACCTAGTTCTTTCCTAACCTATAAAGAAGGAATTGTAAAATACTGTAGAGATCATTAATTCAAGCTCCCTTAACTCATAGAGCAGTGTCTATGCTACACGGAAACAATGGAAGTTTTAATTCAAAACATATGGAGGGCACCACATTCAGGATGCTTATTTAGTTAATGTATTTCATGATCATAGAATCATAGAATCTATGACCCTTTCTGCACGAGACATTATTGCATGCTAGGAAAGGGTCCACAGGCCCCCCTTCCACACACCAGCATGGGATAAAGTAGGCTCCACCTTCCTCTTAACAAACTGTGTCCCACATAATGAAACATAGACTAGGGTAGGATGTCTACAATGGCACCCTAGATCAGAGGCCAATTTGCATGTGGCCTGCTAGTAAACATTGGGGCAGCTTCTGGGAAGCACCATCTGCCCTTGCAGGAGGGGTTTCCAAATCAGAAATGCTTCCTGCCATCCCAGAGGCTAGTGACAATGCGTGAAATTGTGTACCACATGCATCCTAACCCTTACCTGTTCCAGCCAGAGTGACCATTTGCAACTCTGCTGGTTCCAGAGGTTGTCCAAGGTGCCGTGAAAATACACTGGCCCCTCAGATGACCCCAAATGTGATTGCACATGCATGGTGCATCACCGGGCTCTGCACAGAAGCTGACAGTGCCTGGGCACACATTTAGGGCCAGGTAGGTCTGTGGGTGTATTGGGGCTTGGTTTGGCATGCCCTAGCATTCACAAGTGTGAGTGATAGTGCACACCAGTGGGGATGCACTTTTCCCATCAGTGAAAAGGACAGAGGGCCATATCCAGAAGGCACACAGTCCCTTCTTCTGGGATAAGGGGCCTCAGCGGAACTTTTACTTCTGGCCTTCAGTGGCTGAAATATCTGCTCCAAAGCAGACACAGCCTTAAGAACCACTGATGGAGGTAGGAATAAGACTGGCTGTCCCAGTGCTCATAAGCCTGTCCCAGGATACTTACAGTGAGCGCAGAAATAAGGAGTGCCTCTGTTCACACAGTGGTTGAAAACATCCACACACTAGTTCCTCTAATGCACTTAAAAATAAAAAAATGTGGATTAGAGGTAGGGTGAAAACCCTAGTATCCACATGCTAGCAGTTCTAAACTACTTCTTCATGCCTCCAGATGCAATTTTACATCCCTTACAGATTACATCAGTCCCTGCTGAAAAGGCTTACCTATTGGTCTATGTTAGGACATTTCTTTGGGCGTTTCTGCATTTACCTTCTTGATCTGGAACTGCGAGCACAGATCTAGAAGTCACTGGTCAGGATCTGGTCTGGATACATGCTCCTGCATTGTGAGTTTCAGAGCTAGCCCTGATGGCCAGGAAAGAATGTTCCTGGCCTCAGAGCTCCCAGGGGACTCTTTTTGATAATGAAACAAGGTGTGCTGCTGAAATGGGTCCCTCATGGCCCTAGTACACTGGTAGACTTTGTGATTGAGCTCTACTGGTATTCTTGATCTAAAGCAGACCTAGAGGCTATTTTGGCCTTCCTGGTTTAGAATATACACTATCTTGTGCAGATAGAACACACCAGTGGTGACTAGCAGGAACAAGAGACGTTTTCGCATTACTCCCGTTCCATTCGGAACGGGAGTAGGACGGGAAGATTAAGACAGCTCCCGGCGCTTTCACCTTTCACACACAGACGCGCCAGAACGCGTGTAAACGCGTTCCGGCGCGTCTGTGTGCGAATGCTCAAAGCGCCGGGAGCTGTCTTAGCCGGCAAAGGCCGGCCAGGGGTGCGGAGACAGCCGCGGAGGCAGATCGGCAATCAGCTGATTGTCAAACAGCTGATTGTCGAAGCCGCGCCGGCGTCAGAGGCGAGCCCGCAGCTGTTCGGGAGACAGAAGCAGGCGCGAATGCTTCTCCTCCCGAACGGCTGCGGGCGGCTCGTCCGCGTTCGAACGCATGTAGAGCACTTTAAAGTGCTCTACATTTCGAACGCGAGAAAGACAGCTGCGGACACGTCGGAGCACAAGCCCCGCTCGGGCAATGCGGATGCCGTGTCCGCAGCTGTCTCCCACGCGTCCCGTTCAGCCCCGTGCGAAAACGTCTAAGGTCTCCCTTGCTCACACCAGTGTATGGACAAAAGAGGACCAGAACAGAACCACATTCAGCTGAGTCTAGGGGTGATTTTGCAACTCTCCTTCCTGTCCACTGGGCAGGAAAGGAGCACGATTAACCAATGTGGACTCATGCTCACACTTGAAGTGCTAGTCAACTTTAGCCATTCCCCACCACCATGATCAAACGCTCACCTGATTGAGTTGTGAGGCCGGTCCTCTTCAGGGCACCACCATTTTGGCTGCAGCCCCCTCAGCGACTGCACATGCATCAGCACCATCACCATGACAGTTGTGTCTATGGTTGTCTGAGATGCCAGCATGTTTGTGGAATGCCTCAGATGACCCCTGGAGCATCAGAAGAGGTGTGAATGGCTACGGCCCAGATGCTCCAGGTAAGCTTAGGGTTAAGGTTGGTTAAGGTATGGGGAATGAATTTGTCCTCCACATCTAATCAACAGTTAGTGAACTTCTGGGAAGGCAGGACACCTTGGAGGCTGTAACAGCCCCCTCCAAGTGCAGATGATCTTACCCAGATGTTCACTAATTGTTGACTACCAGCTGTAGTGTGAAAAGGTCTTAGGTCTCCAACAACACACACTTTACATTCTATAAGCAAAAAGGATAGACACTGGTACTCTTGCCAGTGTTCTTTCACCACAGCATTACTGATTGCATAGGATGGGCAGAATAAAATTACTTTACGTTTAGGACCCAAATATGCATACATTTTAATCCACAGCTTTCAATCCCCTTTCAGAGTGGGATAACTTAGCAAAGTGACAAGCCGTGTCTTTAATCTACTGTTTACCTAAAGCTCATCAATACAAGAGCAGTTTAAATCAAAACACGTAATACTTTTCAACAATCAAAGATTTTAGCTTGATGAAAGACTGCCTCTGGAAAATTGTAACCGCTGGATAAAATCTATTTTTAGGTTTCCGCTGCCAATGTAATGCAATATCTCTGTCATGCTTAAAACGCTATCTTCTCCTCCCCCCTGCTTTAAAAAGTGACTTATACGGATCATAGACTATGGCCTGTAGGAATCTGTTTTCCTATTTGTACTATGTAAAAAACTGTGCAAGGGACCATCATGACTGTGGCAGGTACCCCCCTCCCCCCGATACATGTGCGTTCATTTCCATATCTGAAGTATGGAGACAAATATTCTGAAACTGAGGCAGAATGTGGTCCCCTGCCTAAATGAATCACTTTCTCTCAGACAGTAAACTTCTAAAAATAACACAAGTTTCTCCTGTGGCATTCATAGCTAGATTAGCTTATGTATTAGGAATAAGAAGCAACATCTTTGTCAAGTGAAAATGGTCGCCTCATATCTAAAGTGAGACTACTCTTGCTCCCAGAAAATGTGATAACTATAGCAGAAATGGATATTCTCCAAAAATTGTATTCTTGGCTACATTTTATTTTAGTGATTCTCAAGCATGGGCATCCAGATGTTGGCCAAATTCCAGCTCTCCCAGTCCTTGTGACCAAGGAAAGGAATAATGGGAATTATCATTTAGCAACCTCTGGAGGCCCAGGTATGAAAACTACTGTTCTAGCAAACAGGCAGCTGACCATGTGAATTATACCCTCAGATGTTACTGATCTTCCAAATCTATGTAAGTATTCAGGCCCTGTTGGTTGAACTGAGACCACTTTGATTACCAAATAGGGTAGCCTGAGTCAAGAAAGAGTAAGCACAACCTTTCTGATTTTAGATCTTCCTCAGTGGTTTTCAGTATCATAATTCATAATACCAGTCCAGACTATTTTTTAGGGATGTGCACAAATGTGTGTGTGTTGGGGGGGTGGGGGTTGCATTCGATCCATATTGAGTCAAATGTAAGAAAATTTGTATTTGCTTGAATTGATCCCCTTTGAATGTGGTAGGATTCTATTCAATATGGATGTATCCATATAAATTTGTATGAATATCCAATACAAATGCATATGTATCCCATATGTATCCAATACATATCCATATGTATCTAATATGCATCTGATACGTATCAGTATGTATCCCATAACATACCCACTCTGAAAGGCATCAAATCTGCCTTGAATCCACTTTGAATCTGCTCTCAATCCATGTTGAATGCACTCTGGATCCATTACAGATGTGACTGGCACAGCCGCTCTCCCACCTTCATGGTTCATGAATGTTCCAAAGCTTCATACAAATAGGAATGTCAATGTACCAATGTCATAACATTCAATTCATATACAAATGTACAAATTCATACTACTATCAAATATTACAGATATTCATGCACATTCCTAATACTTTTAGTTGGAAATGGGAAATTTGAAACCATTCCATTCACAGTATTTGGGGTTCCACAGTATTTCTGAAGCTATTATATACCTGCTATCTACCTGGAAGCTGACAACAATAGGGCTTTTCAGTAGTTTCCCCCTGCTTCCAGAAATGCTTGGGATACTGTTTACTGATACTCCAAACAGAATTTAACGGGACTGACATTCTGATTGATTTTATGCCAGTTTTATGGTTGTAACAGGAGTGTTGGCTGTTGCTTTATGATGTCACAGGACATAATCACATCATTTTATTTACTTTTAATATTTGATGTTCATTCTGTATGGATTGTAAGTTGGCTGAAAGCTTTGCGTTAGGTGTTGCTTATACGTAATAGGTGCTCAAATGCCAAGCACCATCTTCTCCGCCATCCTACAGAATGAGGGAAGTTGATTTACGTATAATACTATGAAAGGGAGCAAGTGGTTCATTACTGAATTTTTATTCCATGGGAAAGACCCTTGTGGGATTTTCTGCCAGACATCAAACTCTATCAGCCATTCTTGGGCATTCAACATGCACCTTGATCTGTCTGTAGGCGGCAGGTAGCATTTGCTAGTCTGTCTCAGGCAGCACAATGCCTTTGTCTGGGCCTGGTGCCAAGAAGCTTGTGGTCATGAACAATTTGGAAAATTGGACTGAAGAGTTATTTGCCAAGCTGTGGGGGGCGGGGGAAGTGTGTCAGCCAGAGCGGGAGGAAATGGTGTTAAATATGAATGGATAAACTTGGAAGTACTTCTTTAAAAGCCAAACAGCCATTTTGTCCTTTGCAATGGAATAAATAAGGGTCAGTTGTCACCAGATGTAATTATATCATGATGCAGTACTTGCTCCTAACTGCTCCGAGAGGAGGAATAAACAAAAACAGGCCGTGACAATGTGTTATGCTTGTGGAAGGTGGACTAATGAATGTCAGCTAAGCACCAGTAGCTGCCATTCGGCAGCCCAGCTCATATAAATTAATCCTTTAAATATCCCTTGGACACATAGCATATGTCCGGCAAATCATCACTCATCAACTGTGTAGCCACCGTTGGACATTCTGTTCCAGCTGTTCTTCCTGCTCACAACCCAGGGCATAGACCAAGGTTAGGTGAAAGGAAGCCATCTCAGGGCAGTCTCTAGCAGTCAACCGGCCTCTTCTCTCTCTCATCAACAATTCCTTAGCAATATGGACTGCTGCAATACGATCTTCCCCACCAGAGTTCAGAAAACTTCCCTTTTGACCCTTAGCAACAGAGTCAATGCCCACTGTGGCTGTAGATCATGGGTAAGAATCAGGTTTGCAATTCGTATGAATTTGTAGAAATTTGAACATTTGCATTTGAATTTAATATGGACTATATTCAAAGACTGACATTTGAAAGCGAAGTGAATGATTTTGTGTATTCATTCAATGTTTTGTTACATTTGCAAAGGCGAGGAGGCAGCAAAGCGGCTGACCAGTCACATCTGCAGAGGATTCAAAGCAGATTCAAAGCGGATTCAGTGGGTTCTAAGAGGATTCAGAGCGGATATGGAGGCAGGAATATGAAGCAGATTTGAAGAACATTCAAAGAGCATTTGCAGGTAGAGATTTACACAAATATTCATAGGCATTCAAAATCTGATCCAATGTGCCAAATTTCAACATTCAAACTCAAGTAGAATTTTCCAAAATTCGGATGTAAACATTCAAATCAAATTTCAAACTTAGGATAAATTTGTTTGAATTATCCAGACATTTGTAATGTGTACAGGTTTGTACACGATGTGTACTTGAAGATCCGCATCTTGCCCGCATCCATATGCATTTGTACGGATCTGTATGGGGTGAAAACGGGTTGCATACAGGATAACTACAGGATGCATATGGACACATGCCTATGGGATAACTGTGTACGGATGTGTACGGATGTGGGGAAGATGCATACATGCACATACGAATGTTGTCAATATTTGCATGTGCAGATTCAAATAAAAAATTTGAATGAATAGATTCGAATTTGGTAAATATGAATCAAATCTTTTTAAATTCAGATTTAAAAGATTCGAATCAAATTGGATTTTTGGGTATTCAAATCGGTTCGAATAGAATGCAAAAAATAAAAAATTCGTGCACATCCCTATTTGCAGGAGATTTGAATCCTACCTTATGGGAAGTGGCTGTATTCACACGAATGCAAATTTCCTTTGCATTTACTTCAGTGTGAAGTGAACATGAAAAACAAACCTGTGCACATACCTAATCATGAAAGCTGTAGTAAAAAAAAAAAGGCAAGTTTTCAAAATCCTGATTCCACCAATAGGCATACTAATGTGAATAGTAGATACGTTAACCAGGCAGGCATGCTCCCTGTTCAGAGCAGGATAGGCTGAGCAGTTCACGCTGACCTTTGGCCTTCCAGGTGCACCTGAGGTACAGCTTCCATCAATCCCAGTTGGTATGGCCAGTGGCAAGGAATTATGGGAGCTATAGCTAAGGAATATCAAGTCTGAACACCTTTCATTCGGAGGATGGACTGGTCCAAGACTAACTCAAAAAGAGTTAGTCAAAAGAGAAAAGAAGAGAAAAAAGTGAGGTCTTGAAAATTAGCCATTTGAAGTAGCAGCTGGAAAACAGATTGAGGTATCATGTTGCCTGCAGCTTTAGCACTTTGGAGTCCTGCTGAGACTGAAGTGGAACATCCATGCTGATGTTTCCCTAATTCCCAGTAATTTGGTCCAGGTTTCATAGTCTCCATGGGAACCATACAACTATTTCAATATTTTAAAAGCCCAACACACATAGTTGAGCATACTGTATTTTTTATGTCTTTTCTACACAATGAATTGGTTAGGATTCATTGATATAGGGGCTGGTGATATCTTGAGGAGATCATCTGCTGCTAGGATTTAGATTTACAGTTGGATCACTTCTCTGTTGGGGTGAGGGACATATAGGTTTATGGAATCTGAGACACTCCTGAAAGCTCCGAGGTATTTTTCTGTCAGCATAAATAGCACTGTTGTCAAGGCTCTCGTCTCTTTAGGAATCATGAGAAGAACAGGGCTGTCAACATGGCCATTTCCTAGTTGCCCTGGAGATTGTAGTAGGACTTGTAAAGTGACATAGGATTTCATGAAGTTAGGGGTGGTTAAGTTTCAACAGAGTGCAAATGCCATACATTTCATTCTGAGGAGAACTGAACACAGATCAGAGCATATTATCATGCCTACAATGTACTACAAAATCAACTACTTCTCTGCTACCACTGTGGCTCAAGTAGCCATCCAGCAGAGGTTTTATGGGCAGCAAATAGGATGACAATATTAGGCCAGAGGAAGAAAGCTCCAATGCCATCAGTATGACAGAATCTTTCAGTTCCATGAGATCTGATGCCACAATTAAGATCAACCCAACAAAAGGGACCAGAGAACTGTCTGGTGGACCTGCTGGTTGACTTAACCACATATTACTTTGACCCATGGCCATCCTAGTTAATAAAAACCAGTAGCAGGATGGAGATGAATAGGTTCAGAATGTAATGAATGCTTCACTGTGGATAGGGATGTCCCACTGGCTTTCAAGGATGCAATTTGCCCCTCTCTCACGTGGACCTCCTTGAACCTAGACATGTTAGACAATGACTGCCCAGTGGCTAACATATTCTTTAGGTTGATGAGCAGGAAAAGGTGTTGGCAATTCAGGCATGCTTTGAGGAAGAAGATTATATGGACCTATTTCAATCTGGCTTCAGGCTTGGATATAGCACTGAAACTACCTTGGGATAAGGGAATGAATTGTTGCTGGCTCTTCTTGATCTCTCTAAGGCTTTGGGTACCTGCGTAGCTTGGCCACACTAAACCATACTCTGACAGCTTCCATAATGAACTGTTGTATGTTCTGTACATGGGGCTGTCTTGGCAAGTAATTCTGAAGCTGCAGCTAGTGCCGAATGCAGCAGAAGGGCTGCCAACGTACACTAATGGCTAGATGCATGGATTGGCAGTTTCCTACTGAGTCTAATTCAAGGTCCTAACTTTTACTTCTGCTGTACAGATCTGCCTGTGCATTAAGATTAGTGTGACAGGCTTTCTTGGCAATGCCCACACCCTCAGAGTCAAAAGATGAGGATGTTTGGAAGAGCCTTCTTAAATAATGGCCTCTAGGCTGCAGAATGGCCTCACTCTGTACGTTTAGGCAACTAGCAAAGATACTCTTTTACCAATGCCTTCAGCTGAACAGGTGACTGGCCTTCTCCTCTGAGTGCTGTGCTGTGTGTTTTTTTAAGTCTTGTCTACGTATTGTAACCTACCTTATCTCCTGTCTCCATTCCAATAACAATAATTATTTCTGCATGCATTTGTATCTATACACAGTAGCATATGGAAATGTGTCCTCTTTTTTGACCAAACAAGGCTGGGCAGTTTGCCATGTTATAAGACCCCTTATTAACTACTAGAGAAATTGGCACTGAGAGGAAAATCCATTTCCACAAGTTGTAGAGTTTTATAGCTAATCTTTTGCGGAATGACTTGTGCTCCCTGCTTCCCCTCTCCCCATCCTATTTGGTCTCAGAGATCTGAATAATTTAGATGTCCAATTATCCTTAAATACACTGGATTTTTCTTTAAAAAGTGAATGACAAAAGGATGACAATTTGAGAGGTAAAGTCTTGTACGGAAACTGCATTGTTGGTGCAGAACACATTAATTTTGAATGTCAGGGTATTAAACACATCACTAGGGGAACAATCTTGCAGATTCCTTTTTCTCATAGAAAAAATATGAATATTTATATAGAATCTAGACTATAGTCTCATAAATCAAGTAGGATCGAACCAATTCTGTAGATTGACAGTGATGCTGTACAGGGTTTTCTATCCAACTTTGCAATTATCTGCAGTAAACTTACAACAAAGATTCTCAAGTAGTACAAAAGACTACAGAATTTAAAACAGTACAGTTATTTGGCCTCCTGATGGGACCAACCAAGAATGGAGTACACAAGCTTCTCTGATATCTAATGGTTTTGCTCTGTTTTGCTGACAATACACTCTTCCCTTCCACAGCACAAGCAATTCCAGTTAAACCAGACAGAGATCTAGGTCATCCTCCACCACTGAATGTTCCACCAACAGTTTTCACCATCTTCATCCAAAACTTTTAGGGGATGGGTCTTCAATTAACATAACATAACAACGCTTATTTATAACACCCCTTTCACTTTCTTCTAGATATAATTCATTTTACTCATGGCCAGAATTGTGACCTGCATTGAAAGAAATATTGCATTCTGCAGCTTTCTAATGTTAAATTATTCCTTTTTTTTTTTTTGCACTTACCAGCTTTTTCCTGGGAGAGGGTGGGACAACATGACCCAGAATAAATAGCCAGTCCTGGGTTGGGATAGGTTGTGTCTGGCTAGGGACAGGGTTGTACACACTGGGCTGTCCTGTCCCAACCCCTGCTGAACCCTAGTGATGTAGCCTTTAAAGATTAGAAACAAAAGTTCCTAATCTTTGGAGCTCCTGGGGACCCTGTCTGTGTTCCATCTTGTGAGGAAGTGGAGGCTCCCTTCTTGATATAAGAGTGGCAGACGATCCCTTTGAGAGAACCACTTCCTAGCCATATGTTGCTCTCATTACATCCAAGCCTTCTCTTTTGGCCAGCCTGCTGGATCCTTGGAGACCACCTTAGCTGTCTGTATTCACACACCACTGTGGCCTTGGGCTTTGGCAGGAAACCTGTGGGAACTAGATATTACTGGAGTCACTAGTTCCTTGTCTTCTGGTGTTAACTCAGTAAATGGAAGAACCTGCTTTATGGCAGATATGTGTCTGTGTGGAATTCCTGGCCTATGTTGTGGCTTGGGGGTGGCTGGTAGGCTATTCTGACACCCTTACGCTTTGCTAACATGTGGAATGGGGGCCCCTGTACCCCTTTCCTCTCCTACACTATAAGTGACAGGGAAAAGCTTTAGACCAACCCAAATGGTGGACAGATATCCTGCTAGTGATAATGTGGTAAAATGTATGTCTCTGGTGGGGTTGCCTCATTTACGAGAAACAACCTTATAATAGTGATGCTGTAATGGCACTGTATTACCCTGGTCTAGATGGGGCAACATCTTCAAACTGTCTGCTAACTTCAGTATAGCTCATTGATGGAAAGGAGCTGTAGAAATTGCTGCAATCCCCAATCACAAGAAATACTGCATTATGTATTCTCAGGTATTTAACCTCAAGCTTTTTCCATTATCTGAAGAGCTGTACCAATCTCAGACAACATCAAAAGTGACGGTGGGATATAAAAGTGAAAAACAGAGCTTTGCTTTTTAAATGAAAAGATATCAAGAAATGGCGCCCTACTTTGGGGAAGAAATAAAATAAGATGGTATTTGAGAGCTTAGAAATGGGTCATTTCCATGTACACAATAAAGCTAAGGCTGTGATGTGCATGAACTTGAACTTACTTCTGAGTAAGCAAGTGTAAGAACATCCCTTTACCTTAATGTGTTAGCAGAGAAAGCATAAGAGATGCAAAGTCCAGTAGAAATGGGACAGCAGTTAAAATAAATCTTTCCCAGAATCTTTCCACCTCATTTATTTTATTTTCAGTAAGTGGAAAAGGGCTTTTTGTTTCAAAATGTATCATGGAAAATAAAAAAAGCCATAAAATCATCTAGCCAGTCCATGGTTTTTCCTGCTGCGTCTTGGCACACCACCTGTCTGTCCCTTTGGCCTCCCCAAAGCAAAGATGGTCTTTAGACGGTGGAAAAATTACTTCCAGGTAAAAGGCATATTTTTAAAAAAGCCAGTATTAAAGAAATCTCCAGGAATTATTTTGTGGTAACCATTGTGGAAACCCATAGATCTAATGTTCAGGAACAGTCCTGAAGCTTTGACATTTATGTTCCTATGATGACATACGCAGTTTGGATTTTCATGCCAAGTAAGGTGTCACTTTAATACCCTGCTCTTTGTGTGTGTGTGTGTTTGTTAATTTGCAAACTGCCTGGCAATAAAGAAGAGAGGGGGAGGGGGGGGAGAAATGACTAGATGTGATTTTAAAAATATATATGGGTGAGAAAAGCAGGGTAGAAAAGCCAGCTCTTCTTCTTCTTCTTCTTCTTCTTCTTCTTCTTCTTCTTCTTCTTCTTCTTCTTCTTCTTCTTCTTCTTCTTCTTCTTCTTCTTCTTCTTCTTCTTCTTCTTCTATAAATCCACCTACAGGTAGGTATTGCAGACTTAGGGCAATTTTGCTTCTTTTTTGCCAGGAGGAAACCTCCCCATCATGCCTTTGTTTTATTTTTCAGTGCTCTATCCTGGGAGTATATTAGGATTTCTATGGGGAAATCATGGTTTTTAAAACATGTCTGGAGGCAACCTAAGAGTTTAAGCATATTTAGGTTAGATTGCATATTTGTTGTGAAATAATTTGATATCACATAAGACTTTTGCCCTGTACATCTAAAGCAACATCTATATATGTGTCGACAACATTCATATGTGTCCTTACGCATCCGTATGCATCCTGTTTTTATCCTGTATTCATCCCATTTTTGTCTCATATGTATCCGTACAAATGCATATGGATATGAATAAGATGTGTATGGATACGTATGTAATGCATATGTATCCGTACATATACAAATAATTTGTCCGAATAATTCAAAACATTTGAATCCATTTGAATGTTAAAAAATGTATGTATAGATATTTTATTCGAATTTGAATGTCCAAATTTGAACCAATTTGATCGAATTTCGAATTATTCCAATATTCTTGTACATCCCTACTGGAAATGGAAGCAATAATTGCACCACTGAAATGTTTGCTTCTGCACAGTTTTCTATGGGCTTACTATGATGCCAACAAGTGCCCTGCCATGCGGCTAGAGAATGGTTCTGAGAAACTATCATGAGTCTGGTTGCATTTTCATATATCTTCTTTTATGGTGAGCATTAGAGGGGAAATGTGCCAGTTTTTGAGGTGACAGTGGGTGAGAGGGCTTTCTTCTCCCTCTTCAAGTTGAGCCAGACAAAATCATTAGATACTTCAGGAACTAGCTAAGGCAGATCGTTGATCAAAGATATTCTTTCTCAAAGCTGTTTTGTTGTATTGCATTTATCTCTTCTCTACTATTGTTCTAGAGCAGTGTTTCTCAAACTTTTGACATATGTGTACCCCTTCTATAATTTTCGTAATGCTGAGTACCCCTCATAAAAAAACATACGCTTTAATAAAAATCAAGATATATTTATTCATTCTTTTTTTTGTACATACACAATGAAGTGCAGTATATTGACGCCGTGTCACGCCTCACAAGACCGTTAGATAACACTGCAATTCTCTGGCATTTAAACAGCTCCACAGCTCAACGTCAACTGATAATGTTTCTACAGTTTAAAAATGGCTAAGGATGCGCGATACGATGTACGACGGCCCCAGTTCCCATGTAAAAACTCCGATACGTGCCTATTTCTTTCCTTGTTCTGTGAGCACAGCTAAGCACGGTGCAGTGGATATTCCCACGTGATCCTCACCAAACTCCGGTGCAACACGTACCCCCATCAAACTCTTCCCATACCCCTGGGGGTATGCATACCACACTTTGGGAAACACTATTCTAGAGTTTTGTTGATGTCTACTCTTTTTCTTTACTATTTTGATCTGAGTTGCTAATGTTTTACTACAGTAGTTTTCATTAATTTAAGTATGCTTTTATCTACCTCGATAACATCTTGTGATTACTTGATAAAAGGTAAGCTACACATGGAAATATATACACAAATACTACCAACAGATCTTTATCTGTTCAAGCTTTTCAATTCAGATAGACTTCAAAGTCGGGTCCAAATGGCACTTGCTATACTGATGAAAGACTCCAGTTTATTTTTCCCCTTAGGTTTTCATTGAGTAGAGGGCTGGTGTCAGCAAAAATCATTAATGGAAACAATGAATGGAAATAATGGCAGAAACACTCATTCAATTTTCTCTCATCACCCTCACTTTTTTGAAAGAGTATTTCTTAGAAAGAATAGATTATTATCTCTAGAAAATGTCTGCTTTTTGCAAGAATGGAAACCTGGAATAAGTACAGAATGAATTAAATATCTAATAGACTGATGCAATAATTTCTTGCAGCTAACCTGAATGACACCAGTGGCAATTTATCATCCAATAATATGCACCATTTTGTTAAATGATTTGCTGGAGATAGCTGAGCACTCTAGTTTAGCATATCAAAGAGAAAATTATTTCCTGTAGATATAATAAGTCAAATAAAGTAAATATAAATCCAATCCAGATTCACCTTATGCAATGAAAGATTCTGGAGGAGTACAGAAAAATAATTAAGTTCCATTCTCAGTTTTCTGTGGCTTCCACAGAGTAGATTCTACTGGAACTTCCAATGTATACAACAAGGTTTAATTGAAACGTCTGACACTATGTATTATTTATTTATTATTTATATTTCTATCCCGCCCTATACCTAAAGGTCTCAGGACGGGTAACAGCATTTAAAATCAGACATATATTAAAACAGATGAAAGCATATATTAAAACAGTGTCTGCAAGCGGGAAGGGAGAGTGTGTCATTTAACTGAAGGCCAGAGTAAATAGGTGTGTCTTCACTGCCCTCCTGAACACATACAGCGAGGGACCCTGACAAACCTCAAGGGGAAGACTATTCCATAGCCTGGGGGCCATCCCCTCTCCTGGTTGCCCACCTGTTTTGGTGGTGAGGGTTGCGGGACAGCCAGAGGGCCTACCCTCCAGATCTTAAGGCACGGGCAGGTCGATATTTGTTCAAGTTACTGTCAGCTGATTACCCTTTTCCTTTGCAGCAAAAGACAATGACAGTATGGACATAATTGTTCTTACTGGGCTTCTAGTTTGGTCTAGTGGTTATGGAGTCATACACTTATCTGGGAATACCGGGTTTGATTCTGCCCTCCCCCATGATGCTTTCTGGGTGACCTTGGGCTAGTCACAGCTCTCCTCTGAACTCTCACAGCCCCACCTACCTCACAGGGTGTTCTGTTGTGGGGAGAAGAATAGAAAAGCGTTGTGAACCTTTTTGAGTCCCCTTAAATGGGAGAGAAAAGTGGGGTAGAAAAGCCAACTCTTCTTAACTATCCTTACAAGAGGAAAAACCAATGAACAATGGAAAGGATTATCTTCCCAGTTGTTGTTTTTTCCCCTTGAATTTGTTGGTGGAATCTTGTATTGCTTTGGGCAAGAACTTTGAGGGATATTTTGTGGTTGAGACTGGTATCCACTCCTGACTTTTACAGTGTATAGAAACATATGTGATATAATAGAACAGTGTCATTGGGTAACTTGAAATTATAGAGTACCATCTCCTTCTATCATTTTCATCTGCAGCATGGAGGGCCTAAAGATATTACAGCTGAAGAGCATGATTGATTCAGTTATAATAGTAAAGATTCAAGGCACTTTGTTCTAGTTTTCACTGCAAGAACCAAGGTACTTATGAAGCTACTTCATATAAAGGGACAAGAAATAGAAGAGGGGGAAAGTGTTTTGTATAATATCAGCAAAAGTAGGAGCATAGTTTGAAGATTATTGGTGCTACAGAATGATGAAGCATTATGGAAACGGCAGAAAATGTAACAATTGCCAAATTCCCGTCGCCCAGAGCTGATCTGATTTTCTCAAATTATATACTCAGACCTCTGCTTTGTCTTCAAAAATTCTGAGTATATTTATAGACAGCCTATGTTACTGAATATACTCTCATTACAGCTGGGGAACTATGAAGCATTTGTTGCAAAGTCATTTTATAGATTGTACTTACTCTGTGTGATTTTGTAAATATATATAGTAGATCCGGATTAAGGGAAGCACCCAATGTGTTTCCACGGGAAGTGTAGCACCCATTAGCAATGGGTGCTAACCTCCCTGCCGTGGAAACACCTTTGCACCCATCTGGGGAATCCGGATTGACTCCCAAGGGGTCTGTACGTCACCCTAGGTGTCTCTGGGGACAGGGGGGTGCACTCTCCAAAGTCCCTTTGAAGAGATCAGCACAGACTTCAGAGCCTCTCTGGAGTCCCTTCGGAATGTCTCCAAAGTCAGCGCTGATCTCTTCGGAGAGACCAGTGGCAAGACTCCGAAGTCTGCCGATCTCTTCGGAGGGACTTCAGAGGGAAGGCTGTGCTGTCTTTGCTAATAGTGAACGATGGTGCAGCACAGCTCCAGAGCGGCTCCGATGTCTCTGGCGATCTCTTCAAAGTGATTTCGGAATCATTTTGAAATGACTCCGAAGTCACTCTGAAGCTGGGATTTCGGGGCTCCCCCCCATGGGTGCATCTCCTTCCCCTAGCCTGCTCTAGACCCCATTGCCAAACAAGTGAGGAAACAGGCTCCCTTTAATTCAGATTTTCTGGCTGAAGACCCCATTGTAGACCCCATTAATTAAAGGCAGAAAAGTACCCATATGATCTGGATTTCCCCAGCGGCAGTGGAAACAAATGTGTCCCAAATGGGTGCCGTGGTGGAAATGGGGTCATCCAGCTCACACCCAAATGGGTCCTTAATGCGTGCAAAAATGGGTACTTTCTGACAGTGGAAAAACACCCAAAGATGGTTGGCTTCATCCATATAGTAGAGAAAACGGTCATCAGAGGGTCATGAGGGATGGGATCAGTCAAACAGGCAAGGTATATGTTGGTTATACTGCAGGGGCCTCCTGGTCTTGGAAGTCCTTGTAGTTGCAGAACAAAAGTTCTATAGCTGCGAGGTTTCTGTCCATGCCAGATGAGAAATGGCCCTAGAAATTGGGCATATTTGGTCCAATAGTAAACTGGGACAGCTGGAAATTGCCCCAGTTATTCACCTCTTTGCTCTGCCATCACTCTGTACCGTGGAGGAAGTGGAGGATTGTGCCATGGTCTCCCTCAGAGATTTTTCTGCACTGTCACAGCTACGGTAGCTCCAAGGGCAGGCAATATGCTTCTGGGTGGCTTGTTTGGCTTTTCGAATCCTGGAGATCCAGAAGAAGAGGAGGAGGAGAGTTGGCTTTTATACCCCACTTTTCTCACCCATTTAAGGGGACACAGCTGTGAGAGCCCCACCTACCTCACAGGGTGTCTGTTGTGGGGAGAAGAACAGAAGGTTTGTCAGAGGCTTTGAGTCCCCTTAAATGGGTGAGAAGAGCGTAGTAGAAAAGCCAACTCTTCTTCTTATTCATGGAGGAGTATGGAATTGAACCAGCAATCCTCCAGATAAGAATCCAAAACCTTAACCACAAGAACACAAGAGAAGCCTTTATTGACCATTTGGTGTGGGAAATATTCTTCCCTAACTGTTCCTCACCTGAGGTTGCCTGTTCCCAAGGAGGCAAGTGAGTTAAATATACAGAATTTGCACCGTCTTGGGAAGTCTGTAAGTCTGCTCTGCTCTGGTATTGTGTGTTATTTCTACTAATGTCCTATATTAGGATTACCTGTCCCACTTCTGCATCCCATTAACAGCCCTTTCCATGGTTAGATCACATGAAAACAGGAAGAAACGGATGCCTCTTCATCTTTATGACTTATCTTGATGCCTTCCGACCGTCACTACACTATAAAATGCTTCGACCATTTCATAATTGCGCCCCATAATAAACTACACAAGTGTTGCCAATTTGCATGGTTTATTAACTCGCTGGCAAGAAGTAAGAAATCTGCAAATTAAACTGAATTGGGCTGCTGTTTCATTTTTAGCAAATCTCGATTTAAACCTGAAAACAGCTGTGTGGACTTAATGAACAAATTACCTTGATGATAGGAGTAGATATGATGCTCAGCTAAAAAAAAAGAGGAAAACTAACAAGGTTTTAATTAAGGTGCAGGCCTCTATAGAGAGAGAGAAAAAAGACAGTCCTTTGTGCCTTCTCTTTTTCCTTCCAAGTCTCACTAAACTCCTATGACACTCTGAAGCCTTTATCTGAATCATTGTCAATGAAGAAGAAGAAGAAGAAGAAGAAGAAGAAGAAGAAGAAGAAGAAGAAGAAGAAGAAGAAGAGCATGTTCCACTAAAATCCTGAGGGTTTAGATCCACATAAATACTGTGGAGCAACACCATGTTCTCTGCTAAGGTTAAATATCTGAACAAAATGGACTGGTTTCTCATCACTGAGCTGCAGTAAATTTTCATTCCTTTGGAGGACATAATAAGTTCAAAGGAGAGGGGGAAATCATGGTGGCCACTGAGCAAGCAGGAAACTCTAAGGAGTGCAATAAAATATGTCTTTCAGTCTGGAAAAAGAATAAAATAAAAGGAATGCTCAATATTACAAAAAAAACAGTATTGATAAACATAGGAAAGGAGGGAAATAGTAAAATATTTAAAGAAAAGTATTAGGAGAGTGCACAGATGCCATTTTTGACATTTAGGGTGTTTTTCCACTGTCACTAGAAGTACCCATTAAGTACCCATTAATGGATATAAAAATGCCATTACGTACCCATTAATGGGTACTTAATGGGTACTTTTAGTGACAGTGGAAAACACCCTTGATACCATTCAAATCGAATATTTGAATGATCAAATTCATACAATAGAGAAAACAGACAAACAAATGTATTCAAATTCAAACCAATTTGAATACATTCCTATCTATTTGTATGAATATTCAACTTGTATTTGATTGTATGAATGTCAAAACATTCGTATGTGACCCTACACATCTGCATGCATCCTGTTTTCATCCCGTATGCATTCTGTTTTTGTGTCATATGTATCCATGCAAATATATACAGATATGGATAAGATGTGTACAGATGCGTATGTAATGCATACGTACCCATACCCATATGAATGTTCAAACAATTTGTATGAATGATTGAAAACATTCAAATTCATCTGAATGTTAAAAAATTAATGTATAGAGATTCGATTCAAATTCAAATGTCTGAATTCAAATGAATTACATCGAACTTTGAATGTTTTGAATATTCTTGCACATCCTTAAAAATTATTCAGACAAACAAGGTATCGGTTTGGTTTATCTTCTAGGGGGAAAAAGTGAACAGAGATTTAGAGTGAGTCTTCTGGTATACTTAATAAGGTACCTTGTGGGTGAATTTGGGACTATATAAATAGATATTTTCTCTTTAAAATTGCCTGTTCTGAAGCCTGAGAATGGGTGCCTCTTTCCCATTTGGGGTTTAATAGCACCCAGAGCAACTCTTTTAATTGGATTGGGCAGAAAGCTTCATAAGCACAGAGGAAGGAAATCCAGCCAATCATAGATTGGGAACAAATGCTGCCTGTAAGCAACCAATCAGGGCCATGAAAAGCCAGACAGACAAATAGCCAGTCAGTGGCAGGAACCAGTTGTCAAGGAAGGCTTAGAGGTGAAGAAACACGAACAAAAATGAGATGGGTTTAGTGTTTGACTGTTTGAACGCCATTTTTGTGGGCATCTATAGAAGACATGCTTTTTCTTAAAGGGGTGATCTTTAAAAAGCTCTGTCAGTTGCACCAGGAGAAAGCAGAACATTCAATACACAGTATGTAATTTGATTACACTTTAATCCTCAGATCCAAAGAACTGGGAAAAAACATGAAGAAGGAAACAAGATACTATGCTTTAATTATCAAATCATCCACTTTATGCTGAATGGGAATTAATAACTTATGAGCTGTATACTATATCAGGGCCGTCAACAGAAAAATTAAAATAATGCTACTGTCCTCAGCACTTACAGAATGAATGTAATGTAATGAAAAAACTGCACAAGTATCACATTCTAACTATGGTCTGGCAGCCCAGACGCGCCTGCGCAGTGACCCTGGAGCAGCCGCACAGCTTTGACATAGTCTGGAGGGGCCCTCTAAGGGTGCTTTTCCACGGTCACTGGGTACTTAATGGGTACTTCTAGTGACAGTGGAAAAACACCCTAAATCTACAATGAGGTCACATTTGGAATACTGTGTAAAGTTCTAGTCAGAAAGGTTATTGTAGAATTGGTAAAAGGATGGGCACACAGAGAAGGAAAACTAGATTGGGTGTGTGCATAAATGCAGTTTTCGGGATTCAATTTGATTCAATTCAAATCAAATATCCACAAATTAAATTCGATTTGAATCTTTAAAATTCAGATTAAACCAAATTCAATTCAAATTAAGCAAATTTGAATCTATTTGTTTGAATTTTTGATTCGAATTTGCACTTACGAATGTTAAACAATATTTGCATGTGCCTGTACACATCATTACACATCCCGTACGCATCCGTACGTGTGTGTATGCATCCAGTAAATATCAATATGCAACCCGTCCAATACGGATCCTTACAAATGCGTACAGATGTGGATCTGCAAGTACGCATTGTGTATGAACCCGTACACCTGCCAATGTCCAGATAATTCAAATGAATAGATCCGAAACTCAAAATTTGTTTGAATTTTTAAATTTGAATTTATGGACATTCAATTTGAATTTGAATGTCAAAATTCAGACAAATTCAATCGAATTTTGAATACCTTTGAATATTTGTGCACACCCCTAGTCTAGATCTCTTTGTTCTTGAAAGACAGCATTTAAGAGGGGACCCGACTGAAGTTTATAAAATCATGCATGGAATAGAAAAGATGGATAGAGGAAAATTTGGGATGTGTACAAATATTGATAACGTTCATATGAATTTGTTCGAATTTGGACATTAGTGCATGAATTGAATCATACAACATTTGTACATGGACATTTGGATGAATACAAATGTTTCAGAACATTTGCGAAGCGAGGAGGTGGGAAAGCGGCTGTGCCAGTCACATCTGCAACAGATCCAGAGTGCATTTCACATGATTTGAGAGCAGATTCAAAGGGCAGATTTGATGCTTTTAGAGCAGATATGTTATGGAATATGTATCAGAACACTAGAACCTGGGGTTGCTCTAGAAAGCTATAGGGCAGGAAAGTTAAGACTGATAAGAATTTTTTTCCCCCACCTGAGTCATTTGTGAATGAAATTTAGTACCTGAGAAGGTGATAATGGCCATTAGCCTGGATGACTTTAAGAAACTGTCAAGACAAATTGATAGAGGAAAGATGCATCAATGATAGTAGTATACATGCCTAGATACTACATCAGGATTGGAGAGCTAGGCAGGAATCTCTAAAGACTACTTAAGCCTCTGGTATGCAATTAGGACACCTGTGGTACATATCAGAAGCCTAAGTGTGAAAGGCCTCAGGTGAGGGTTTCATCTTAATCTTCTGTTTGAGAATGTCCAAAGGCAATTGGTGAGCCACTCTGAAAGACAGGATGCTGGACTAGATGGGCTGTGGCCTGATCCAGCAGGGCTTCTCTAATGTTCTTATGTTTCTAGCTGCTGGCCTGATACATATTATGCTGGTCTTCAAAGAGCTGCACTGGCTGCTAATTTGCTACCATGTTATACCACTATGTTATATTTAAAGGGATGGGGACCCAGGATAGGGCCCTATCCATGCACATTTTGGCCCGAATCAAAATCAGGTTCAGAAAGGGGTGTCCCCATGCATTTTAACTCACCCAAACCAGGACCAAATTTGATACTGGAAAAAACTGTTCTCGGCATGGTTTGGTGTCTAGGCATGCATTGCTTTTTGAGCCGAGCCAGTGCATGGGGACAGTCCCGGGCTATTTGGGGAGGAGATTGGTACTCAGGTGATTGGGAGGTGGGGTTTCGTTTCCTGTGCTTGCTGTTTCTGCCCTATGCATTGGAGATTTTTTGAGAGTAATTTGCATTAAAGCCGAAATGAAAAGGGGTCGAATGGCCTTCGCTGCCCCCTGAGATTTGAAATTTTATATAAGTATTCTGCCCCCCCTTCCCCGATTGACAAGGCAGGCAGGAGAATGGCTTGATTTTTCTCCCTTTTCCATGACAAACATTCCACCCCTTTTTCTCAGTTACCAAGGTGGGCATGATAATGGTGTGATTTTTCTCCCTTTCGCTTGCTGGGTGTTCTTGCTGGTCCTGGGTGCATGTTCCTGGGCTATTTGTTCCTCCCCAAATAGCCCGGGACTGTCCCCATGCACTGGGTGGAGTGGAGGTGTGCAGAACTGCTCAACCGCTCATAGCGGCTTTGCTCAAACAGCTGGGATTTTAAATTTTTTTTTTTTTTGCCATACTGTCCTGGCTTCTCTGTGCCGCTAAGGGGGGGGGATGTGGCATTTGCAGCAGGCGCCACAGGCGTGGTGAATCCAGCTTCCAATGAGGAGGGAGGGAGCAGAGAGGAGATGGCACTGCTCCCCCGTACAGGGGGTTGGTGCAGTCTGCATGGGGACTGCTGTATCCGCACCCAGCCCACATCCAGCCTGTGTTATCGGGAATGACATGGGGATGGGCAACATTCAATCTCGGTCCCGCACCCGGTCAAATGAGAGCCCAATCACAGCCAAACAGCTTCCATGGGGATGTGGCGATAGAGTTTCTAATTATTCTTAGCTTAGCTTTTTAACCAAACTTTTTTTTTAATAGAACAGCAAGGTGGAAAAGGTGATACAGCAAAAAACCAAGCCATAAAAATAATTAAAGATAACATAAAGGAGCAAGAAAGAGAATGCACGCGCACACAAAGCAAGTACATTACTCAATATATATATGGTAATAGGCCTGCCTGAACAGTTCTGGTTCAGTGAAGCAGTGAAAGCCAGGACATGCAGGTATAATTAAATACAGATAAAAAGAAAAGTATGTCCCCACGATAAAAGTGTCCAGGATCACCCTCACTAAATATGCTTGTACCCTTCACTGAGAAATAAACAAATAAGACAAAGAATGTTATGTAAACTAAAACCTGTAACGAAGGAAGTGAGGACTTCATTTGAAGAACATTGGTCTTCTGAGACTGAACAAAAGGAAAAGTAGTTGGAGCTTGACAGGGGAATTTGTATAACCTAGGGATGTGCACAATTTTTTTTCAAATTGAATCGAATACCCAAAAATCCAATTTGATTCAAATCTATTAAATTCAAATTTAACGAAATTTGTTTCATTTTTACCAAATTCAAAACTATTCATTCAAAATTTTGATTCGAATCTGCACATAGGAATGTTGACAACATTTGTATGCACCCTTACGCATCTTCCCCACATCTTCCATATGCATCCCATATTATCCCATATGCAACCTGTTTTCATCCTGTACATATCTGTACAAATGCGTATGGATACGGGAAAGATGCGGATCTTCAAGTACACATTGTGTGTGAACCTGTACACATACGAATGTCCAGATGATTCAAATAAATAGATCAAAAATTCAAAATTCGATTAAAATGTTTACATTTGAATTTCAGGACATTTTGAGTTCGAATGTTGAAATTTGGCACTTTCAATCAAATTTTGAATGCCTATGAATAGTTGTGCACATTCCTAGTATTACCACTGGGATTCCGGTGAGTTTGTGGGGTGGATGCTTTTGGGTTTAGGGCCCTTTCAAAGGAGCAGATTTGAATTTGGTAAATTTGAATTGAATTTGTTAAATTTGAATTTAAAAGATTCAAATCAAATTGGATTTTTGGGTATTTGATTTGATTCAAATAGAATGTCAAAAAACCATTTGTGCACATCTCTAATGTAGAGTCATAATTAGAAATACTTTCATTAAATCAGCACATTCAGTAATTTTGGGGCGTAGTGATTCTGTTGTACAAACAGAACTGCAGACTCTAAATTTGTTGGATACTGCAGTAGGAGCAGCAGCACCCTTCCATTCCTTCTCTGCAGCTGTTGTGGTTTGGGGCAGCTGGATTATTTTGCCTAATGGATGAGCTGACCTGAAAAAGGGACACGTGGACCTGAATAAAAATTCAATGAGTTTCATATGGGATGAAGTCCTTAAAAATCAACAACCAAAAACCTATGGAATATTAGTTTTCTCTCTTATTCCATGTTGTCTGGCCTTGTCTTAATTAGTAGTAAGAACTGGCAAAAGAGGGGATGTTGCCTTGTGTCCTTGTACATTCTCTGAACCTTGGGATGTCCTTGTGAGTTAATAGTTAAATATTTTAATATGAGTGTTGGATATCTAACAGTCTTCTCCTTTTCTTTTTTGACTCCAATTTATTATTTTCTCATCCTCAGCAACTATAGAAATATTAACCTTTGGCTTCAATTATAACTGTATAAAACTTAACCTTTTATAAAATCTAAAAATAATAGAGGTCTTTGAGGAAACATAAATGTCAAATCACAATCCAGCCAGAGTTAAGTGTTTTTAAGTTATACTTACTGCAGTAGAAAAGTTAAGTACATGCTTAAGTCTTCCCTATTAGTGCTGACTTATGATGGGGTCGTCCACTAAGCACCTTTTTTGGAACTATAAAGTGATAATGTAGTTAAGAAATACAATTTTTCAATATTCAACATGTGCATGCACACACATGCACAGGGTAATCACAAATAATCACATAATTATTTTATTAACACCTGTGTAACTGGATCCCATATATTTGATGCTAGCAGATGAAGGTGCGTAAATGGTGCGTAAAAAGCACAATGGGAAACCTCAAGGGGCATAGAGATTACTTGACCTGCAACTTCCTGTTGCACAAGGACAGAATGTTTATACTTTTTACCCACCTCTCAGCCTATAACTCATAGAATCAGGTACTCTAGATAAGCTCTGATCAAGATAAAGAGTAATAATTACTTCTTGCAATGTATGTTTCCTTTTTTGCAGTTGCTAATTCCTTCAGTACTCTGGAATGTATTATTATATTTATTAGGGCCTGGAGATTTGAATTCATTGAAGTTAGCTAAGTGGGTCCCTTGTCTTTTCTTTGTTTTGATTCTCCTTCAATAGCACAACTTTATTATCATTGGCTATAATTGTATCTAGGAATGTGCAAGAATAGTTGAAATATTCATTATTCGATTGCATTTGCCCAAATTTGGACATTTGAATTTGAATCAAATGTACAGATATTCATTTTTTTAATATTCAAATGCATATGAATATTTTGAATCATTCATTCGAGTAATTTGGACAACCGTGGGTGCATGGATACATATGCATTACATACTTATCTGTACTCATCTTATATGTATTCATACACATCTGTACAGATACATACAGGATGAAATTGGGATGCGTACTGGATAAAAACAGGATATGTACGGATGAGTACAGATGAGTACGGATACATATGAATTTTGTCGACATTCGTATCATCTAATTTGTATTGAATATTTGTACAAATAAATACAAATGTATTTGAATCGGTTCAAATTTTAATACATTCATTTTTTTCTTTATTTGTACGAATTTGGACATTTGAATATTTGATTCAAATCGGATGTTGAAAATTGCTGCATCTGATTAATAGTTACCTGTCATTCGATCTCCAGACTACCCCAAATTCAGCCTGGTTTTAATTTTGTTTTAGTAGATGCTTTTCTTGTTTTATATATTTGACTTTAAATGTTGTTACTTGCCCTGAAACCTTTGGGTTTAGGGCAGGATAGAAATATAAACAATAAATAAAATACTTGACACTCTGCATAGCCATTATAGAGTATTTCATGGATAGGCCTGCAGAGCATGTTTGCACACAGGCATGTGACATTGTTGTGTCTGCATGGGTGTCACATGCCTGTGTGCCAACCCTTGCTGCAGCTCCACCCATAATGGCAGTGAGGACGCATGGAGCAAATGAACGCATTCAGTGCTTTACGCATTTCCTTGCACGTAAATGGAGTGGTTCTGAAGACAGCCAGAGCTATTATGGAAAGCACTTTAACAGCCCTTGGCCTCTAACTCTTTTGATGTCTTTTATGTGGTGTTTTCAGATATGGGTGATGAAGACACCACCATTCTTTGGCTGGCTGGCTGGCAATCTATCTGCCTTATTCTACGCCTTTTGGACTGTGGCTCCTCTCTGGTTAAAGATCATTGCATAATTTGGGCTTGGTAATTTTGCAGTTTTCTAACACATCTGCCCAAATCCATTCTAGAGCTTATTGGCATGATGCTTGGGGTGACAGCCCAACCACAGTTAGACGAACCCTGAGGAAACACCTATGGTTTCTTTTGGGATCTGCATGAAGACAGCAGCAAGGACAATTCTTCCTGATGAGTCCCCTCGATCCGAAAGTAGGGTACACTACCCAAAGTTGGGTTCCCTGAATTCATTGTGCCTTGCTTTGGGAATCATTCATAACTTTCAGAATGCTGTCTTGCAAACATATCTCTTCTAAGATAAGAGAAAATTGGGGAGAAGAGATGTAGCACTACCAAGAACGGTGCATAAAGTTCAAGGAAGAAAACATAATCTCCAAGCTGACTCAGGGATATTAGAAGGTCCATGATAATTCTTATTTGCATACTAAGAAACCTGCCTACAAGTGAGCGGGTAACATGCCAATTAAGGAGTAGGAGGTAGGGAAATGCACAGATATTTGTCACATTGAAAATTCATATGAATTCATTTGAATTCGGACATTCAGATTCAAATCCAGTATTGGTATATTCGGAGATTGACATTTGAAGGCAAATTAAACGTTTCTATACCTTCATACGAAGTCAATTGAGAGCGGATTCAAAGTGGATTTGATGCATTCAGAGTGGATTTGTAGGGTATTTGTAGGCGTGACTGGCAGCAGGGGTTCAAATCGGATTTGTATCAAACATTTGTATAGAATTTGAATCCTACCACGTTAGAGGGGGATGTATTCGAACGAATGCAAGTTTCGTTGCATTTGATTTGATTTGAACCAAACACAGAATGTGACTTGAATCAAACACAAAAACATTCATGCACACCCCTAGTAGGAGGGTTATGAACTATGGCTTAATGCAATGGACATGGCTTGTAGAGTTATCATGGGATGACCAAAATGTAACCAATCACAGTTTATGTATACTGTAACCATGTTTTTAAATATTTCTGTCTCCTTTCATATACCAGGGCCCTTTCTGCACTTGGCCTTATTCTTGAATATATCTTGGGATAGGAGAGTGCTGTCCAAATGCTGGTGCACACTATGGGCCTTTCCGCACATGCCGCCAAAAACGGATCTAAAAGATCTGTTTTCCAGCAGAATGGTTTTAAAAAAGAATTTGTCTCAAACAGAGACAGATTCTTGGAGGCCCCGCATGTACGCACATGCGTGGGGTGGTGGCGGCACGGCTGGATGGGAAAACGGATTGGGGTGGGTGCTGTGCATACGCACCAGCACCCATACCAAACCGGCCCTGCTGGTACATGCCCAGCTGTCACACAGGGAGAGTGCGTGCTCTCTGTTTGACAGCTGGCCCTACCCACCGGCCTCCACCATGGCGCGGCTGGCTGCCACCTTCCCTGGCTTCTCCCTCACCAGAGAAGGAGCAATTGGGCCCTTCTCTAGTGAGGGGAAGCCCCCCACCCGTCCGGGGGTCCTGCACTCACGCCCGCATGCCTTACCTGGTCACTGGTGGCCTGTTTCTGGGAGCGCCAGGGCTGGCACTGATCGCACATGGGCGCACCATGGACTATATTTCCCAGCAGCCATCACACGGCGAGGGAGAAGCCAGGGAAGATGGCAGCCGGCCGCGCCATGGCGGAGGCTGGTTGGCAGGGCCAGCTATCAAACAGGGAGCATGCGCTCTCCCTGTGTGACAGCTGGGTATGTGCTGGCAATCCAGCTTTTTCTCTGCCGGTGCGGAAGCGTTTGCTTCCGAGCTGGTTTCAGGGGAAAGGCCAGATGTAAGACCTGATTTTTTTCAGGTCTTACATCTGGGTAGGATTCGGCGGCAAAAACGGTTTAAACAACCAGTTTTGCACTCCAATGTGTGGAAGAGGCGTCCTCAAAGGGACCTTAATTGGGTTCCCTGTGCGGATGTCACATCCAAATCTTTCCCACATCTGGCCCTAATTCTGGTTTTAGGGCATGTTCAGAAAGGCCCTAGGGCAGGCCCCAGACAAGGCATGCCAGAGTCTGCATTACCATGCGGACAACAAACCCCTGTCCCAAGATATATTCCAGAATAAGGCCAAGTGCAGAAAGGGCCCAGATTTGAGAAATGTCTCCTGGTGCCCCTTATTGATAGCAATAAAGCAAGTCGCAACCCCTGCTTTAATGTATCTTTATTGGCGTACCATGACAAGCATTAATCTAGAAATTAGGGTGGGGCATAACATTCCCCACTTGGTAGTCATTATTTTAGTATGCACTTTTAAATCCTACATTATCTTTGTAAATACATTTTCAGGAGGTTGCACTACATTTTTTTAAAGTCAATATCTATGGTCTTTGTATCTTGTAAATCACTTTGGGAGCTCACTAGAAAAGCTGTATCCAAATAAAACCACTGGTGAGGAGGTCTCTTGGGACAGAGAGAATTGATTGGTGTGTGTGAGTATGTGTGTGTTTTGAGACAGTGGGAAATCTTCATTGTACTCAATCATTTCACGTCAGGCTTCGCTCAGAAGCATAATCTTTCTTGAGGAAAAAAAAACCCAAACCTGTCACTAGGAGGCCAAATTAAGAAAAACACCCTGTCTGCTACAGTTTTAAAAAGAAAAGATTAGAGACAGTTTTCACTGGTGTCACATGAGTCATACTTAGAAAGTATCTGTAGTGAAAGGTAGATGCTGAGAGCAATTACTTATTGAAGACAATATTCTATATCAAACTTCCTTCCTGATGGATATTGTCTACTTTCTTTTTTGTGTAAACACATATTGACATTTTCATAAGACTGGCCAACCCCCACCCCCACCCCCAAACAGAATTTAGAACAGCTAAAAATGTTCTAAGCAAATCTATACATGAAGAAATTAGGCAGAGCTGAAGGGACTTCATTATTTCCTGGTTCCAATTTTAAAAAAAGAATACGGTGGTCATAATGTTCAGTTTGAATCAAAGCATGCGTTCTGAGCCCCAGAATTAGGATTTGTTTTATGTTACTTCTTAGCAATTTCACTAGTGGCAAAGTTAACCTCATGCAGTTACTGAGTGTAAGAAACCTTTGGGGCAAGAGCAATGCACCAGATGAGGTTGACTCAAAGCTCCATGCCCCCTCACCCAAAGTGTGGAATAGTTGCAGCAGTCTGGATCCTGGTTCTAGCAGCTGAGAACAATGACTTCAGTTATATCACCACTCTGTCTTCGCTACTCCACAGCCTAGATTCCCAGGCTACCATGAATTCTTAACCAACAACTAACTGCCCCAAAGAACCATTTTGACATGCAAGGTGAGAAACGGTGAGCCAGCAGCCAAACATTCTCTCGCTAGTCACCCAACAAACTGCTATAGCCAAGACACCACTTCCTGCATGCCTCTTTTGTATCTGACTTTCACATCTAAACATTACAACACATGTGGTTAGCCCAGGGGCCCCCCAAAGGTCCCTGCTCAGCGCTGTTACAGAGTTTCAGTTACCAACCCCTACAGAACTTCCTGCCCAGTTAAAAGATGGTTTTACTTATCCCAGATATAATACAGGTCCACAATTACTTTACCCACTCATCTTATGCGCTTCAGTGGTGCAAGCATCATAGCGCATCCCATCCCAAGCAGAAGGAACAATTACAGAAATGATGGCCTTAAACATACCTGGGAGCAAGATGTGCAGAAACTCTCAGTCACAATTTTATTGACATCACCCATTGATTCTACTTTATCTCATCAGAGGGGGTTTATTATTTCGTCTTGCTTTCGAGATTGCCAGTTGAGACAAGCTGAAAAGTTAAAGGAGATGTACTTATGTCGAGATACTTATCCACACTATATTATGCACAACATTCGCTTTGAATGACATTCCTCAAGATCATGCTTTTTGCTCGTGTTTGATTCCAACAATTCCATGAGAAGAGTAAAAACCCTCCTAGAGATTATGGGTGTTTTTCCACTGCGATCTTTTAACCCAGATCTAGCGCAGGCTCCGAAGGCAACTTCAGAGGGACTTCAGAGCCAGCTTTGGAGGGACTTCAAAGTCTTGAGTTTGGGGCACCCCCCATGAGTGCCTCCTCTAGACCCCATTGTCCAATTCTAGGGTGTTTTTCCACTAGCACCAAGTACCCCATTAAGGACCCATCTGGCTGAGAGCCGGATGACCCTATTTCCACTACAGACCCCATTAGAGACATATCTGTTTCCACCACAGCTAAGGAAATCTGGATCATATGGGTCCTTCAGGACCTATAATCTAGATTTCCTGTAGACCGCATTAAAGGGGTCTACAATGGGGTCTTCAGCCATAAAATCTGGATTATAGGGAGCCTGTTTCCACTAGAACTGGGTAGATCCAGATTGGCAAATGGGTGCTTTGGTGTTTCCACAGCAGGCAGGCTAGCACCCATTGCTATGGGTGGTAGACCAACCATGGAAACACATTGGGTACTTCTATTAGATCCTGATTAAGGGAAGTACCCATTCCTTAGATCTGGATCTTCTTAGATCTGGACTAAAGGAGCTCAGCAGAAAAATACCCCTAGTTGAAACAGGCTCCCTATAATACAAATGTTGAATTCGAATGTGTCTGTATGCATCCCATTTTTATCCCATATGGATCCTGTTTTTGTCCCATATGTATCTTTACAATTGCATACAGATATGTATGTAATGTGTATGTATCCGTACACATACAAATGTCGGAATAATTCATACAAATGATTTTATTACAAAATTTGTTCAAATGTTAAATTTAAATGTATAGACATTTAATTCGAATTCAAATGTCCAAATTTGATTGGATTCGATGAAATGTTGAACGTTTTGAATATTTGTGCACATCCCTAGTACTGACTAGCAAAAATATGTTTTACTGTAATCATAGGTGAGGCAACAATCTCTACCTCACCCTGGCCCAACTGACCAAAGGGACTCTAGGTCTTGATCTCAATAGATGAGCATGTGGTCCTTCAGATATTGTGCCCTTTGAATTTAAATGGATTTCAGAAACATCACAAGCACTTTAATTGGATCCAGAATCAAATTACAACCAGTAGTGCTGATCATGGGACTGGCTGTAGCTCAAAGGTACAGCAAACTGCCTGAAAAGCAGAGCATTGCCAGTTTGAACCCCAGTTTCTCCCCTGGCAAGGGGAAACCATTTCTGGGTCTTTGTCAAGAAGACTTCATAAAGGGGCTCATGGAGGCACCCATACAGTCAACCAGGAGTTGACCATGACTCAGGCCCTGGTCACACAAGTGTAAGACAGGACATCCTATTCATTAATTTGAACGGAAGTTGTACCAGTCCTGGTCACACCTAGATCATATGTTTGTCTTGTTGTTCAGAAAGATCCATTAATTACTGTGATGAAGCACATAGTTAATTCAAATGTTGCGATTAGTGAGAAGATAATAAAATATAACACTTTTTGAATTTTGTCTCCTGGAAACACCAGATGATAATAGCATGCACTACAGTGTTTCTGTTAACTGCCTGGAGACTCTTTAAATGTAAAACATACGTAAATAGGGACATTCCAAAAAATTTGCAACTCTCCTATGTAACTGAAGGCAGCAATATTGCCTCAAAGCATGTGTCCAGACAGTGGGAAGCAATTGTGGGATCTTCTTTAGATCCTGTAATTGCCTTTTGCCATCCTGGGGTCTTTACCACTTATTGGCTACTTGCATTCCTCTTCCTATTACAAATACCCAGATGACAGCCAAGCACTTGCTCACTTCCCTTTTTTGTTTTTCTGCCCTTGACTAGCATCCAGGTATTTGGAATAGAATAGGGATGTGCACAAATATTCAAAAACATTCAAAATTTGATCAAATTCATCTGAATTTCGACATTCGAATTTGAATCAGATGTCCATAAATTCCAATTTAAACATTTGTATGAATTTCAAATTTCAAATCTATTCATTTGAATTATTTGGACATTTATATGCGTACAAGTTTGTACTTGATGCATACTTGCACTTATACATCTTTCCCGCATTCATACGCATTTGTACGGATCCATATGGGAAGAAAATGGGCTGCATACAGAATAAATACAGACATGTACGGATGTGTACATATGTGTATGGGATGTGTAACAATGTGTACAGGCACATACAAATGTCAGCATTTGTAAGTGCAAATTCGAATCAAAAATTCAAATAAATGGCTAGACGGTGTGCC
This sequence comes from Aspidoscelis tigris stejnegeri, assembly GCA_023333525.1. Lineage (NCBI taxonomy): Eukaryota > Metazoa > Chordata > Lepidosauria > Squamata > Teiidae > Aspidoscelis > Aspidoscelis tigris. The sequence continues at coordinate 23,543,433 of JALMGA010000008.1, forward strand.
TGCGCAGAAAGCCCTGGCCAATCAGGAGGTATGCAGGACGCAGGCGCGCTGCATCCTGGGTCCCTGCAGCCAGAATCGGGGTGACCACAAGCAGGTAAGGAGGGGATTTCAGCTGGTCTCCCTCAGGTGGGCTAGGGAGGGCTTCAGAGAAGCTTCCCCTGGCCCCAGAAGTGGCGATCCGCCACTTCTGGGGTGAGGGTGAGCCACAAGGTAGGAGCCCCCGGCTTGCCATGCTTGCCTCCAAGGAGCCAAGCATGGCGGGACGGGGGAGGGCCCTCGGTAGGAACACTTTCGCCGTGCGGACGCATCCTAAAAGGATGCGTTTTCACAGTGAAAGACACATTAACACCACATCATATGTGGTGTCATTTTGACACCCATTAGGCACACTTTAGGCATGGATAGGTGTGGACTCACCTCACCGGAAGTGTGCCTAATAGGTCCGACAATGCGGATGCGGTCTCCCAAAACTGTGCCGAAAGCGCGTTTCTGTGCGAACGCGCCTCACCAGAAGTGTCCTAAACAGCAACGGGTATGTGGACATGGGATTCCGAATGTGTGCTTAATGGGTGTTAAAAGCCCTGTGCGGAAGCCCCCTATTTGTCTTCTACATTAGGAAACAGTTAAATGAAAAATCTGGGGAATGTGATAAAGGACCCCATTTAGGGATCTGCTCACTTTGCATTGAAGCAAATGTGAAGGAAATTTTTTCACATTTTGTGTTCACTTTGCATTGAAGCAAATGTGAAGGAAATTCTCATTCGTGCAAATAAGCCACTTTGAAATCAACTTTGAATCCCTGCCACCAGTCCCGCCTCCAAATCCCCTCCAAGTCTGTTCCAAATGTCTTTGAATCCTCTCTGAATCTGTTGCAGATGTGTCTGGGCAGCCACTTCGCTGCCTCCCCACTTTCATGAACATAGCAAAGCTTCAAATGAATGCACAAAAGTGTTTGCTTCACATTTGAATGCCAGTTTTCAATTGAAGCCAATATTCAATTTGAATGCAAATGTTTGAATTTATACAAACTTGTATGAACCATGAACCTGATGAATATTCATGTACATCCCTAGCCCTGTCCAGATGGGGGGAATATAGCACCATTACGGCACCGCTGTGTTGTGATTGCCTCATGTATTGCCACCATAGCCCCATTCCACCCCCCAAAAAAGCACTGTGCAGGAGGCAATAATGGTGGAGGAACATTACTCCACTTATAGCTTTCTATCATTCTATTATAGCTATCAATCATCATCTGGAGGCAGCCAAAGTGAAGTCTCAACATATTTATTTATTTTATTTGTTATTTATATTTCTATCCCACCCTATAACTGAAGGTTCAGGACAGGTAACAGCATTTAAAATCCAATACATTAAAACAGTAAACAATGTATATTAAAACAATACAAATGACTACCAGTAGCTATAAGCGAACGGTGTCTCCATTTAGCTGAAGGCCAGGGCAAAGAGGTGCATCTTCACTGACTTCCTAAACATATACAGTGACAGAACCTGACGCACCTCAAGGGGGACATTATTCCATAGCCCAGGGGCCACCACTGAGAAGGCCCTCTCCCAGGTGCCCACCCGTTTTACAGGTGAATGTGGTGTGACAACCAGGAGGGCCTCCTCTCCAGATCTTAATGGGAGAAGTCAATATGGGACCTATTTGGGGCCCAAACCATTTAGGGCCTTATATCAATACCACAAAGCTCATGCAAAGAAATTCCATCATGCTTTTGACTATGTTAGAGGTTGGCTAAAAGATACAACTTTTCCCTGCCTGTTCTGGAATTTTTACACATTTCCCTCAGCATAATAAAGCATTGGCCTACTGCCTGCATATTTTGAGAAGAATTCTTTATCATAATAGAGCATCCATCTTAACAAGCCACTATGAGGCCTTGTAAAATGCAGGGCACTTGCTTTTCTGGCACTGATTCACAACTGGCAAAGTGTATTAGGAGTGGGAGATAGTTTGTTGTAAATAAATGATCTTGTGAAAGGTGAAAGCAAACCATAGCCGCACTTCATGCTGCAGGATTAAGTGGAAACCATCCTTTGCAGCCAACTCATTTCTGCTTAACACAGACCATGCTCTAATGGTCCATGACTTTTGATTGAGTTCTAGAAGCTGAGCTGCCCAAATGTTTTACACCAGGCATACAGAGCAAAATGATGTTTCCTTATCACCCACACTCTAAAGCTTATTGTACTGGGGTGAACTGGGAGCTAAAATTCAGCCACAGCACTGACACATTACATCCAAGACAACAGGTTGTTAGGGTGGTCTAAAGAGACCTTGAAGGCGGAAACTTTCTCTGCCAGCCAATACAAAAAGCTGGGAGGAAAGAAAACAAACAACATAGTGCTACAGATGTGCACAAATATTCACAACATGTGATATTCGTACAAATTCATACATTTTTACACAAATCAAATGTTACGACATTCATTCACTGACATTTGTATTCGTATTCAGACATCTGTGAACCTGGGGGGTGGGAAAGCGGTTGTGCCAGTCACATCTGCAATGGATCCAGAATGCATTTGACATGGGGTGAGAGTAGATTCAAAGTGGATTCAGGGTAGATTTGACACTTTCAGAGCGGATATGTTACAGGATACATATCAGATATGTATCAGATACAGTAATGTAAATTTGGGTGTTTTTCCACCGCGCTCCTTTAATCCGGATCTAAGAAGATCCGGATCTAGGGAACGGGTACTTCCCTTAATCCAGATCTAGTTGATCCAGATTAAGGGAAGTACCCAATGTGTTTCCATGGGTGGTCTAGCACCCAATAGCACTGGAGCACCCATTTGGAAATCCGGATCTATCCACAAGGGGTCTGCCTCTCACCCCAGTTGTTTGGGGGGACAAGGGGTGCAATCTCTGAAGTGGCTCTGAAGTCACTTTGAAATCATTTCGAAGTCACTTAGAAGTCACTTTGAAGTCTGTGCAAAATAGCTCCGGAGCGTCTTTGAAGTCTGTGCTGATCTTTGGAGTGAACTTCAAAGTGACGCCGAAGTGACGGAGTCACTTTGAAGTTCACTCCAAAGATCAGCACAGACTTCAAAGTGACTTCAAAATGACTTTGAAGCTCACGTTTTGCCCCTCCGCAAGTATGCTCCCTCACCCTAACCTCCTCTAGACCCCATTGCCAAACTAACATGAAAACAGGCTCCCTTTTATCCAGATTTTCTGGCTGAAGACCCCATTGTAGGCCCCATTATTGGCGTCTACAGAAAATCCGGATTAAAGCCCAAAATGTACCCATATGATCCGGATTTCCTGTGGTACGGTGGAAACAAATCTGTCCCTAATGGGTGCCGTGGTGGAAATGGGGTCATTCGTCTCTCACCCAAATGAGTCCTTAATGGGTGCTAAAATGGGTACTAAGTGACCGTGGAAAAACACCCTATAAGTAATATAAAGGCTACATTTACACATTGCAAAAGAAAATAGCTCAAGAACATCCTAGAGATGGCAGCATTTCACACTCCTTTCTCATCCCATCATCCACCTCTAGCCTAGAATATTGATGAGAGGGGAAGGGGCAGACTGGTGTGTGAATGATCCTGCCTTTTTTCCCTTCTTCATGAGAATGCAGCCAAAGAGTTCACAAGCCACAAGGAGCCTCTAGATGTTGCTGAACCACGCCTCTCTTTATGCACAACTGCTGGCCACTCTGGTTGGGAATGTGAAAATATCTGGAAACCCACAAATTTCCTTTGCTGACACAGCAATGGGCTCCACCAAATTATCCCTTTGGTACCAGACATCCGTCTTCATCTAATTTTTAACAGATACCCTTTAAAAATTTCCCACATCAAGGCATATCTCAAAAATTGCTATGGGATTACAAAGTTTCCTTATATTAAGTCAATTTGCTTACCAGCTCAGTGTTGTCTTCTAAGGCTGGTACATCTCCAGGTTGAGGCTCAGAAAATTTTGGGGGTTCATAGGCATATCTAGAATTTGATGAACATGCCATGGGCATCCAGATTTCAGATTTCACAATGAGTAGAGAGGCCTAGAACTTTACAAGTGCTTACTGGTGACTCTTGGGGCACGTCCCCATGCACGTTTGGTCTGGTACTGAAACCGGGCTCGGCAAGGGGTGTCCCCATGCATTTTAGATTTGATCCGGTTTCCATGGACTAAATCCCACCATAACTGTGCCAGACCAGGACCAAATGTGGTACCCAAAAGACCAAGTCTGGGCACAGTTTGGGGTCCTGGCATGCATTGTTTAGTGAACTGAGACTGTGCATGGGGACAGTCCCAGGCTATTTGGGGAGTAGATTGGCGCTCACGTCATTGGGAGGTGGGGTGTGCTTGCCATTCCTGCCCTGTGCATTGGAGATCACAGCTGCTGACATTTTGGGGGAGTGGAAAAATCCCAATCACCAGAGCAGGCAGGATAATGGCTTGATTTTTGTTTCTTTTCCTAAATATTCCACCCCATTTCCTAATTGCCAAGGCAATCATGATAATGGCTTGATTTTCTCCCTGTTAAGCCCACTGGGTGTTCTCACGGTTCCCAGTGGAGCAGAGGTGTGCAAAACTGCTCAAGCGCCCAACTGATGCTAAACCTCATAGCAGCTTTGGGTCTTTTAAAATAATTTAAAATATTATTATTATTAAGCTTCATTTAAATTTGTTTTTCCATGCCTCCCAGCCCAGTCCTGGCTTTCTGTGCCGCTAAGGGAGGGAGGGATATGGGATTTGCAGCTGGTGGCACAAGGGTGGGCTGACATGAATCTGGCTTCCAATGAGGAGAGAGGGGTGGAGAGGAGGTGACACTGCTCCCCAATGCCAGGGTTTGGCACGGTTTGCATGGGGATGCTGCATCTACACCCAGCCTGCACCCAGCCCCCATCACGGGGATGGGCATGGGGATGGACAAGGATGAATCTTGGACCCACTTCCAGTCCTCCAGAGGTTATCCTCCAGAGGTTCCTGAACAAGAATTCCCAGCATTCAACTCTCATCACCCTACTATGGTGCTGGCACAGGACTCTGGGAGTACTTAGTTCAGAAACCTGGTTACCATTTGAGAACCATTTCTCTAGGATCTCAGTCAGAGATCTTTTAAAATTCTCTCTAAAAATCTTCTCAGATTGAGATCCCAAGGACTTTCTACACACAAAGTAAATGCTTTTCCCATTGATATCTGGGCTGCATCTAGACAGGGTCAGAAGCCCATAATCTGTTCCACCTGACATGATCACAGTGCTCCCAATATAGTCCTGGAATATAGACCTGATTTACCAGGTTATTGTTATTCCAGTAGAATTAACTATCATAATGCAATATCTTGTTATTCTGTAAATGCAACTCTGTCTGGATTAATGCTTGAGAGAAGTACAAAGAGACCTGTGTTGTGAGTAGTCCCTAAGTAGAAGCGTTTCACATGATACTATTGGAAGGGTTAGTCACATGGAAAGAAAATCTCACAGCACTAATGTTACTCCACTGGGATGGGTTGCTTGTTCTGGGAAAGGTGTTTCATTCTGTCCCAGAACAGGGGAGCAGAGTGCAGAAAGGGGATTTAAGCATCATTTGGCCTCTCATTTGGCAAGGGTGATTTAGGTGGTTTTCACACAGTGAGATTTAGAAGCAGGTTGAAGATAGATAACTTCCAGGACTACTTCCTAGGGGTGTGCACGAATTCAGTTTCTGGGATTTGATATAAATCAAATATTCGAAGATTTGAATTGATTCAAATTTTAAAAATCTGAATGTATACACATTCAAATTGAATTGAATACATTCGTAGCTATTCGTACAAATATTGGATTCGTATTTGAAGATACGAATATCGACAACATTCGTATGTGTCCATACACATCCGTACACATTTGTACGCATCCTATTTTTATCCCGTATGCATCCCATTTTTGTCCAGTACTTATCCGTGCAAATGCATACAGATATGAATAAGATGTGTACAGATATGTACGTACTGCATACATAGCCATACACGTACAAATGTCTGAATAATTTGTGCAAATGTTTTGAAAGATTCAAAAATTCATTCAAATGTTAAATTCAAATGTATAGACATTTGATTTGAATTTGAATATCCGAGTTTGATCAAATTTTGAATGTTTTGAATATTTGTGCATATCCCTACTATTTACTGTCTGGCCTCAACCACAATGGTTGGAAACTTTGAAGTCCACGAGGTACTAACTGTAAACAGCACAGTTGCTGCCTCTGTCATGGAATTGTGGACTCCCATTCTTCCGATATCCCTTTTGCAAGCCATCTGGATGCTGCCTAAATTGTCACTTGAAGGTGAAGCAAGGCTTGCTTTATCTTAGAAAATGAGATTTTGGGCCATGTCCTGTGGGGGAAAGGGACAAAATGAAGATCTGTCCATGCATCTGTTTCTCCAATTCACAGGCCTAGTTCTCAATATTATGCATTTTGATCCATCATTCCTTGTTATTTTTCCTCTGGGCATGTCACATTGCTCGTCCCATTAATGTTTTTTATCAGGCTTCTTCTTCTCCATATGTGGTTTACAGACCAAGAACATCAGTTTACAAGTTCTCTGCTTAACTGGACTAGATGGTGGGTGTTTTCTTTATGCGTCCCCCCCCCTCCTGTTGCTAAATCTTGGAAGTCCTATGGAATCCTTGGCATCTAAAGAATCCCTGAAAATCAAACCTGCTAGACATAGATATACCATAATTAACTTAGTGTCTGTGCATGCAAGATAACTTTGAAAGCATTTGGACAAAGCACTTGTATAAACAAGGACAACCATGGGTAGTGGGGTGAGCATTTCTGGTAAGACTGTTGATGGAATAACAAATGCTTCTGACTGAGTACTTAGACTTTCTTAATGTAGGAAATTAAGCAGAAAATAAACTTTTTTTTTGCAACATATAGTGAAAGCCTTCACTCTAGCTGGGACCATTTAAAGAATTCTTCTGGATACGTTTTTGTGCACAGAACTTCTTGATATTGGAACTTGCCAGCCAGGGAGAATTTGTGTCAGCTTATTCTGAAATTTTGTTCATGGTGGCAGCTATTAAAAAAAGATGTGACAATTTTTCCCTCTCCATCTCTTTTCCAAAATGGGATAAGGTGAGGCGTCATGATCCCCCCTGTAATTTTGCCCTAGAGACAGGATGGGGGAAGCCCCCGCAAAAAGATCAGACTGTGGTTCATAACACCCCATTGCTTCTGACCCTAGATGATCCCTGAGATTTGTATTTGGTGCCCAGGAAATGGCTTTCTCCCCAGGTACATGAATCTATTAATGCACTTCCATGTGGCAAGGGATATTTAGAGTTCCTTATCATGCTCCTCATTTGAGTCCATCTGCACCACGAAATATGGGTGTTCCTTCTTGAAACAGTCCCCAAACTTGGGTACAACAACCTGCGCAGAAAAGTCCATTCAAATATATGAAGCAAAATGGGCCCATGTAGCCACAAGGTCATCCTTAACCCAATCCTTTTCCTTCTCAGTCAGAAGTAAGTCCTATCAGAGGGGTTCCTCGCTTACCAAATGCAGTGGCAGCCAGCACAGGTGAGAGTTGCCAGAAGCCCCTCCCCTTCTGAAAGCCGGTTCACGAGCATCCTTTGAAGTCTATGTTGCTCCAGCAAACCCTCCTTTGTTCCCAGTTGGACCAAAGAAGGGGTTGCTGCAAAGATTCCAAAGGAAGTTCACAGACTGGCTTTCAGTGGGGGAGAGGTTTCTGACTCACTCACCCATGGTGGTTGTAGCTGGCTAAAGGAATATAGAATATCAGTTTTACAATTTTGCACTCTTTTTAAAAGAAGAATAAGATAGTAAATCCCCATAAAAATATTTGAATGTACATATTGCATGAATATGTATAAGTATAAATACAAACATTCCTGTGCATATTAATGTTCTCTGTTAATATGGGGTGGGGAGGATCACATTTGGCTTGAATTCTGGGTCTATACTTATATTGTCCAGCAGTTTCTCTTTTGGGAAATGTCCTTTTTGGCATGGAGTACTGTAACTTTAATGTTCCAGAGCATCCTCCAGCCATTCTATGCATTTTGTAAATGGACAGGTTGTAGTTAGCAGGGAATTGGTTCCTTCCCAAGAAATCAAAATGGGCCAGTTGATGCAGACCAAGATGAAAGAAATGCAGAATGCAATAACAAATAAATACCAAGTTTAGCAGCCAGATAAACCAAATGATCCTGGGGGCAGCTATTAATTGTGGTGGTTCCTGAACCCTGGGAGCAAGCTAGTGTTGTCCAGCACCAATCATGACCAACCAAGAGTTAAAGTTATCTTCTGTCAGATTTTGTTTAATAACCATTGGCTTCAGGTGTTCCTCTCCTTACCCAGCCAGCCACAAATATTCTCTGTACATGGACTGACTGACAGACATAGTTATGGGAGGGCTTACAGATCTTTTTAAAACACCTCCTGTGTTCCCAAACCTGTTCCAACAAGCTTCTCTCTTCTGTAGCACCATTCTGTTTAAAACCCATCTTCCATGCCACAAGGTCCCTCTGATTCCTGCTCATTTTTGTGGATGCAGAAAATCCTTCACCTCATCCTTCAGGCAAAAAATGTTTACACAGCTATCTTCCCACTAGACATATTTTTTTACGGATTTTATCTTGAACACTCTGCTTCAGTTACCCCTTTTGTTCCTACCACCACCACCAAAACCTCAGGACACATCAGGAAGATGCTTGCCATTCCAGGAGAGATAATGACCACTCTTCGCTTGTCCCCCCCCCCACCATCGCTGACCAATAGCAGAAAAATATCTAAGGAATATTTCCAGTGTTTCCTTCTTTTGCTTCAGCAGTCAATGGAACATTCATTAGGCTAGTTTCTGTCAACTCTCACAAAGAAAATCTGCATGCACCACAGAACGCAAATCACTTCCTTCAGCCAGGACTGCTGCAAAGAATATTATTAGCTCTTCCCTGCAGACCACAACGAGCTGGGTATTTTAAACACACCCCTTTCTGAAAGAAAGAATCAAACAGGCAAACAGGGAATACAGTCTAGAAACCCTCCTGCCTCACATCTTTCCTCCCCTGGCTAAATTGACTAAAATGAAGAGGCAAAGAGATACCTCTTACCTCAGTCGAAGTGCCGCTTCAGTCTTTCCAGGGTTGCTGTAGAGAAAATCAGGGGCTCCTTTGCCCACAGACACAGGCAAACCGATACTCCTTCAGAGCTGTCTGCAGTCCAGAAAGCCAATCGCACATGCTGCCTAGCATCGGTCACATGGCAGCTGCCAACCAATCCTTCTGGACTTCTCACTTCTGCTTCCCAAGGGATGCTTCTCACAGCTCTCAGTTTTGCTCAGTTCAGAAACAATGGGAGATGAGCAGGAGCTTAAAGGGGGGGGGGCAGAGGGCAATTACTATCCTCCACTTGTTTGTCTTGATGAGTCTCACAAAGAAGAGACAGTTGGCTCCTCTTGATTGACAACAGTTAGGTCAATGGGGGTCAGGCTGGTAAAGAATTCCCAGCTGTGAAAACATACAAAGAGGTCCAGGCAGGAGTCCGGCATCTTCTCCATAGGATGCAGAAGGCAGGGTAACTTCAAGACAAACAGCAGTGGCTGGATGTAAATGAGGATTTTACAGCAGTAGGGACAGGTTATTACAGAGATTAGACACAGGATTTACAAGAGCCGTATTGGATTAGCCATAATTGCACTCAAATGGGAGGTCCCGTATTTAGCAAGGATAGTTTTTAAAAGATTAGAAGAAGCATAACAAGGAAAACAGGTGGTGTCATATGCAGAAGATCAGCCAGAGAAACAAGTAGTGGCTCTAATACATGGGGCACTGTCTACAAATAGGATTCAGAGACGGAAGTGAGTTAATGAGTAGAATGGAAACAAAAAAGCCAGGTATTTACTGAGATTGTTACCAGACACGAAGTAAACCTGTCCCAATCTTTTCCATGATCTTGCCAATGCAATTCCATTTGCAATTTTTTAAAAAAATGCACTGCAATGCTATCATGGGAAATCCAGCAGCGGTGCTGGGTTTCCAATGTTGTCCCTGCTTACCTTCATGTCTAGCAAGATACAAGCAAAGTCATCTCACTAGGGATTCCTGGGAGCTGGCAAGCATGCAAAAAAGGGGGCAGCACTTGACTGGTTCCCAGAGGTTTGTACTGGCAAGAAGACATCATATGCACATTGCCAGATGTGAAGGTAAGCAAATCTATGCTAGGGTTTCCTACCCCCATGTCTCAATGGCCACGGCCAAGTGCTGAGTTTCCTGCCTACACTAAATGAGTCCCTGTGCTTGGCACGCAGAACATGGGGGGATGGCCAGCGTCCCCTTTCCTTTCAGTTCCTCCCTCTCCTGCAGGGCTATCCATAATTTACTGAAACAATGTACCCTTCCTTCACCCTCCCACTTTTATTTTCCATTCATATGCATGTCTGCATGTCCTCAGCTTTGGGCCTCCCTGCAAATCTCTTTAGGGATGGTTCCTCCTTGGCTGATGGGTTTTGGTGTCAAAGGAAGAACATGCCAAGAAAAGGAGGCTTCCACGGGCCCCTGGACCAGCAGCTGCAGTGACAGGTGATTGATTGATTATATTTCTATCCCACCCTATAACTGAAGGTCTCAGGGTGGGTAACAACATTTTAAATCAAATATATTAAATCAAACTAGGGGTGTGCATGGAGCCATTTTTCCATATTCTATTGAGTTGAGGTTTGGGGGAGGCTGGCCCAGGGGGGAGGCCCCAGGGTAATCCAGTACTCTACTCAAGCTTCTACAGATACTGGATTATCCGATTCGTGGAGAGATAGGGCCCTTCGAATAGGGCCCTATTCAATCCATCCATGAATCTCTGAATCCGGATGTATTCGTCCAAATTCCAAATGCACAGATAATTCGTACACATCCCTGATTAAAACAACAGCGTCTGCAAGTGGGAAGGGAGAGTGTGTCCCCATTTAACTGAAGTCCAGAGCAAAGAGATGTGTCTTCACTGCCTTTCTAGTGAGGGAGCCTGACATACCTCAAGGGGGAGACAATTACATAACCTGGGGGCCATCACTGAGAAGGCCCTCTCCCGGGTGCCCACCCATTTCACTGCTGAGGGTGGTGGGCCTCCCCTCCACAACTTAAGGCATGGGCAGGCTGATATGGGAGGAGGCGTTTCTTTAGATATTTCATACCTCAAGGGGGAGACAATTACATAGCCTGGGGGCCATCACTGAGAAGGCCCTCTCCCGGGTGCCCACCCATTTCACTGCTGAGGGTGGTGGGCCTCCCCTCCACATCTTAAGGCATGGGCAGGCCGATATGGGGGCCAAGTCATTTAGGGCCTTATAAGTCAAGGTTAACACCTTGAGTTGGGCTCGGTAGTGAACTGGCAGCCAATGCAACTCTTTAAAGACTGGCGTGATGTGCATTCGGCTAGCTGTCCCGGTCAGCAACCTGGTGACCGCATTCTGCACTAGCTGCAACTTCAAGGGAAGCCCCATGTAGAGTGAAGGCTCCAATTGTCTGATGTCCGAAGGTCTAGATCTTTGGGAGGAATAGATGGAAGTTCTACCTTTTTTCTTCCAAAAAAGTATCAACAGAGCATTAGGGTTGCTCCCAGTGTACAGAAAAGTTCAAAGTGTAAACACATTGTTTCTACAAATAAAATCACAGAGTAAAGAGAAGAAAATTTGTATGTGTTAAAAATCTGGCACAGAAATCCAACAAATTAATGCTTGGATTTCATGCCTTTCTCAGCCCCATTATTACACTTTTACCCTACACCTTGACAGGCTAGAGCACTACTTGTCCCCAGAACTGTAAGGTACAGTTCATGGATATGTAGGGCAGCAGTACAAAAGCCTCACAGTCAATGAACATCTGGGAGGTCTTGCTAGCTGGGTGCTTGGGTGAACAGGAGGACTGAAGTCCTCTTTCTGGCTTTTCCTTACAGCAAAACAAGTCTGTCACCAACAATTTTGTTTTATTGATTTGAATAATAGTCCAGACCATTTTGAAACAAATTCAACCAGATACTCCATCTAATTTAGTAAAACAGGTCATTTTCTGGGATCCCCTGTTGATACAGGGCATGCTGTGCATAACTGCAGGTGACAAAATACTGCCTGGCATTTGTTGTGAGGATAATACATCTTATGAGTTTGCACGCATGCCTATCAACCATGGGAGCTTCCACATTCTCTGTGTTAGTGCAGAAGACGGAGCTGAAACAAACAAGATCTGGGACATTTCTCCACTTACTCCTGGGATGGAGCTGTACTCTGGTCCAAGGGAGGCCCCTAGCCACTACTGATACAATTGGTCTGTGCTGGATGGAGTGTAATCCCAATCAGGGAAGTCCTGATCAGGATTACCAATGCACATTAGGTCTCCCAATGGACCAGTGGGCAGTGGTCCAAAATACAGAGGCATGCACATGCTTTGGTTTCAGGACTACTGGGAAACCTGTTTTGGTGATGCACCAAAGCATGCCACCGGAACCTTCAGAGTTCCCAGAGGCTAGCCATAAAGCTTGCACAAGGTGGTCTAGACCAGCACCATTGTTTTATGTGACCCTCCCTCTGACTTGCAGGTGAAAGGCAAGACAAAAAATGTAAACGAATTCCACTTCTTATATGTGCAGTTCTGGCTTTTATAAAACTAGGGTTCTAGACAAGAGGTGTGCAGGAATAGGATTTTTGGCATTCAGTTCTGGTGGGCAAAATGAATTAAACTAGGAAATTTGTCCAGATCACATAAAGAGGTTGCCTTAATTCAATCAATTATTTAATTTGGGCACCCCCATTATTATGCCAATTTCACAGCTGATCTTGCTCAAGATGTGAAACCTTTAGAGCTTGAGTGTCACTTTCCTGCAGCTGGCTGTTGGGATTAGACTGTTTTTAAACATGCCTTTAACAGAAAATCAAAACTCAGCAGTCCTAGAAGTGGGTATGTGCTTCTTTTTAGTACGGGCTTCTATTTCCTGGAATCGAGCGCTGATCGATACAAGTTGCTTTGCTGAAATGGTCCCTGGCCTGATCCCAAGATTCTATTAGGAGGTCCGCATATATCGCCCCTCTCTTGCAGGACTGCAGTCCACTAGTAGTTCCATGTGTGGGATATTGTTCATGTCAGTTGGCTTGATAGCTCTTTACTCAGCTGGAGCTGCTCCCTGCTTGAACAGTTACACACTTGTCCAGCTGCTCAGTATAGCAATCGATGCTTGCAGTGCCACTGCTTGGGAACACCAATGGTGCTAGAAACTCTGAAGCTGTATTCATATGCAGCAAAAGAAGCATCTCAAAAGGACACTAGAGACACAAGTATTATTCCCATCCTATCTCTGATCCATCTTTTATAACCTAGAATGTTCATGAGAGGAGATGGGGCAGACTGGCATGTGAACAATCCCACCTCCAAACCCTCTTGAAGCCATCTTCAAGAAGCTTTTTGTCTTTTGCTGCAAGTGATGCAGCCTGAGTTTGTAATGGCAGGAGAACCTCAAGGAGGAGAAGGAGGAGGGTGAATTTGGAACTAATAATTGCTACATCAAAGTTTATTTTTTCTCAAGCACACTTCTGACACTCTGTTCAGGTGTGCACTTTATTTCACACAGGTTCTAGTTACTTCTGGAGAGCAGCAGAAGCATAATGAGGCAGATGGTGCCCCATCAGAATAGCAAGCACATCTGTTTCTACATCTGCTCCTGAAGTACTTGGGTTTCTACGGTGTCTGTAGAGGTAGATCAGCCTTCACAGAAACATTGTACTCCCTCACTTCCTTTCACTCCTCCTCCCTTCCATGGACATGGCAATAGCCACCTCTTCCTGTGAATCATGCACCTGCAAGTGATACAAAGGCATCCCGGTGAGCCAGTTTGGTCTAGTGGTTAGGGAGCCGGAATCTTATCTGGAAATACCAGGTTTGATTCCGCTCTTGTTCATGAAGCCAGCTGGGTGACCTTGTGCTAGTCACAGCTTTCTTCTGAGCTCTCACAGCCCCACCTACCTCACAGGGTGTTCAGTTGTGGGGAGAAGAACAGAAATCTTTGTCAGCCATTTTGAGTCCCCTTAAATGGGTAAGAAAAGTGGGGTAGAAAAGCCAACTCTTCTTCTTCTTCTTCTTCTTCTTCCTGCTAAGGCTACCTTTTTGGCTCAAATCTGATCATTTTTGTGGGTCCCAGACCCTTGGCATCACAAACCAGTTGTCCAGCCGATTAACAGCTCTAAGTGTCATGGCTTCACCCTCAATAATAAAAATAATGTGAATTATTTCTTCAGTCTATTCAAATTCCAGTGAATTTTGCTTGAAACAATATCTTCACCTAGGAAGACTGTAATTAATTTCTCCTGTGCTGCTTGAATAATAGTTAATTCTTATTCCCACCTACTCTCGAAATCTATTCCCTGAGCTTATTAAACTGCTTAATATATGATATTGAAAATGTCACTGAAACAGTTGCAGTTTTATGCCCCAAACATTGTTATCTAGTGTCGAAGTGTATAACAACAACTTTAAATAATGTTGAAATAATAGAAATAAATAATGGTGAAATAGACGGATGGATAATATGGCTAGGTTTTACAAGAGGATGCTTTTTCATTTCCCAATTTCCCCTTTTTTCATATATCTAAAATTTTACTTGGGTAATGAGCCTTTACGTCTTCAAAATTATTTTTTCACTGAAAAAAAAAAGTCATCCCGCCCCCCCTAACTGCTCTTCTTATGGAATAAATCTATTTTCACTCAGTGGGCATCAATCCCAAATAAGCATGCTAGTAGCAGCACTCTTAATATTTTAGAAATGAAGCAGGCAAAAACCACCAAAACCTCTAGTAACCTTTATGTAGCAAATTCTGTATAGTCTTAGCAACCATGGCAACTTTATTTACAAGAGCTGGATCTTAGTTATGAGTGGTCTGTTTCTGTGGTCTGCTAAATCTATCCATGACTTCTTTCTGGTATTCAGTCTCTGCCTCATCTCATGCTCTTTTCTTCCAATTGCCATAAATCTCTGGAAAGCCTGTCCAAGGCTCTTCCCTTCACTCCTTTGAATCAGAGTAGAAGGGAAGAGAGAAAAGAGAGAAATGAAAATGCAATGGAGATGACCTCATCCATCTTACAATTCTGTGGCAGCGATGAGATCTTGCAAATAATTTTAATATTCTTCAGCGCCAAAGCTTTTTAGTAGTGCCAGTTTCCTGCAATTAGTTGGAAGCAAAATTAAAATGGACATTCCTTCTGGCAGTCAATATAGGATGACAATGATCAACCGTGCCTGCTCCCTTCTTAAGATCAATCTGTATAATCAGTAATATGTGATTAAAAACAACTACTCTTAAGTTTTAATCCACTTTCAATCCACTTTCAGAATTGGAGAGCACAACAGCAAAGTGACTAGCAGTGTTCCTTCTGCGTTAGCTAATTAGAAAATCCACCTTTGGAAAGAAAACAGCTAGTCACTTTGCTAACATGTTTTCTCAGTCTGGAGGTAAACCAGAGGTGTATTAGAAATTAGGTGTAGCGATCTGCATAAAATTAAGTTTGCAGATTTGGTTAAATTTTTTTTAAAAAATCTTATTGAGCTCAGTATGATCTAAAACCAGGTCAAAGAAGCCCTTTTGATTCTAGATCGGAACTTGAATAATTAATAAAAAGTTCATCATTGTTTTAAAAACATTAAAATACGTAAAGAAAAGCTCTGTTTAAAGTACCAAATAGAGTTTGTTTGTCTAATTTGATCTGGTTTGATTAAACATTCCTGGATTGGTTTGAATTGAACCAGACCCTTTCAAACAGAGGATGGCCCAGTTCAATTCGAACCAGCTGAATTCAAACCAGTCAAATGAACTCTGCACATTTCTACTTAAGTATAGTTGCGTCCTATAAGCTAAAGAAGTATCCATGGAAGTAAACTATAAGTGTCAAATCGATTTTCGTTGCCAGAAAAAAATTAGTATTATATCAAAAACAAGTGCAAACCGATTAATAAGGACATGAACCTAGAGTCTGTTTCCACTGTCTCTTTGGTCCGGCCTGAATCTGGCTTGAGGGACCAACATCCCAACACTTTGATGGGATTCCCCATTTCTGCAGACTATATGTCTGATAATCTGGGGAATCCCTGTTTGGATTTTAACAGGACTCACTGTGGAATCCTGTTAAAGTCTGAATATTTATTAATAGGAACACCACCTGTGCTGAGCTCTTGCACCAGCACCAAGCATTTACCTTCTCCCTGCCACTTTCCTCCATCTTTCCTCGTTTCCCCCAGTGCTTGCCTTTCCTCTCCACACCTTTCCTCCATCTTTCCTCGTTTCCCCCAGTGCTTGCCTTTTCTCTCCACACCTTTCCTCCATCTTTCCTCATCTCCGCCAGTGCTTGCCTTTCCTCTCCACACCTTTCCTCCATCTTTCCTCGTCTCCGCCAGTGCTTGCCTTTCCTCTCCACACCTTTCCTCCATCTTTCCTCGTCTCCGCCAGTGCTTGCCTTTCCTCTCCACACCTTTCCTCCATCTTTCCTCGTCTCCGCCAGTGCTTGCCTTTCCTCTCCACACCTTTCCTCCATCTTTTCTCGTCTCCGCCAGTGCTTGCTTTCCTCTCCACACCTTTCCTCCGTCTTTCCTCGTTTCCCCCAGTGCTTGCCTTTCCTCTCCACACCTTTCCTCCATCTTTCCTCGTTTCCCCCAGTGCTTGCCTTTCCTCTCCACACCTTTCCTCCATCTTTCCTCGTCTCCGCCAGTGCTTGCCTTTCCTCTCCACACCTTTCCTCCATCTTTCCTCGTCTCCGCCAGTGCTTGCCTTTCCTCTCCACACCTTTCCTCCATCTTTCCTCGTCTCCGCCAGTGCTTGCCTTTCCTCTCCACACCTTTCCTCCATCTTTCCTCGTCTCCGCCAGTGCTTGCTTTCCTCTCCACACCTTTCCTCCATCTTTCCTCGTTTCCCCCAGTGCTTGCCTTTCCTCTCCACACCTTTCCTCCATCTTTCCTCGTCTCCGCCAGTGCTTGCCTTTCCTCTCCACACCTTTCCTCCATCTTTCCTCGTCTCCGCCAGTGCTTGCCTTTCCTCTCCACACCTTTCCTCCATCTTTCCTCGTCTCCGCCAGTGCTTGCCTTTCCTCTCCACACCTTTCCTCCATCTTTTCTCGTCTCCGCCAGTGCTTGCTTTCCTCTCCACACCTTTCCTCCATCTTTCCTCGTTTCCCCCAGTGCTTGCCTTTCCTCTCCACACCTTTCCTCCATCTTTCCTCATTTCCCCCAGTGCTTGCTTTCCTCTCCACACCTTTCCTCCATCTTTCCTCGTCTCCGCCAGTGCTTGCCTTTCCTCTCCACACCTTTCCTCCATCTTTCCTCGTCTCCGCCAGTGCTTGCCTTTCCTCTCCACACCTTTCCTCCATCTTTCCTCGTCTCCGCCAGTGCTTGCCTTTCCTCTCCACACCTTTCCTCCATCTTTTCTCGTCTCCGCCAGTGCTTGCTTTCCTCTCCACACCTTTCCTCCGTCTTTCCTCGTTTCCCCCAGTGCTTGCCTTTCCTCTCCACACCTTTCCTCCATCTTTCCTCGTCTCCGCCAGTGCTTGCCTTTCCTCTCCACACCTTTCCTCCATCTTTCCTCGTCTCCGCCAGTGCTTGCCTTTCCTCTCCACACCTTTCCTCCATCTTTTCTCGTCTCCGCCAGTGCTTGCTTTCCTCTCCACACCTTTCCTCCGTCTTTCCTCGTTTCCCCCAGTGCTTGCCTTTCCTCTCCACACCTTTCCTCCATCTTTCCTCGTTTCCCCCAGTGCTTGCCTTTCCTCTCCACACCTTTCCTCCATCTTTCCTCGTCTCCGCCAGTGCTTGCCTTTCCTCTCCACACCTTTCCTCCATCTTTCCTCGTCTCCGCCAGTGCTTGCCTTTCCTCTCCACACCTTTCCTCCATCTTTCCTCGTCTCCGCCAGTGCTTGCCTTTCCTCTCCACACCTTTCCTCCATCTTTCCTCGTCTCCGCCAGTGCTTGCCTTTCCTCTCCACACCTTTCCTCCATCTTTCCTCGTCTCCGCCAGTGCTTGCCTTTCCTCTCCACACCTTTCCTCCATCTTTCCTCGTCTCCGCCAGTGCTTGCCTTTCCTCTCCACACCTTTCCTCCATCTTTCCTCGTCTCCGCCAGTGCTTGCCTTTCCTCTCCACACCTTTCCTCCATCTTTTCTCGTCTCCGCCAGTGCTTGCTTTCCTCTCCACACCTTTCCTCCATCTTTCCTCGTTTCCCCCAGTGCTTGCCTTTCCTCTCCACACCTTTCCTCCATCTTTCCTCATTTCCCCCAGTGCTTGCCTTTCCTCTCCACACCTTTCCTCCATCTTTCCTCGTCTCCGCCAGTGCTTGCCTTTCCTCTCCACACCTTTCCTCCATCTTTCCTCGTTTCCCCCAGTGCTTGCCTTTCCTCTCCACACCTTTCCTCCATCTTTCCTCGTCTCCGCCAGTGCTTGCCTTTCCTCTCCACACCTTTCCTCCATCTTTCCTCGTCTCCGCCAGTGCTTGCCTTTCCTCTCCACACCTTTCCTCCATCTTTCCTCGTTTCCCCCGGTGCTTGCCCTTCCTCCTCACCCCTTTCCTCCATCTGTTGGAAAACAGTGGGGAAGGCAAGCAGTGGGATGACAGTGAAAGACAGAACAGGGTGGGAGGAAAACTGTAGCCCTAGTGTCATGGGTGGTGCCAAAAAATAAGATCCAGTTTGAACACAAATCAGCAGTGGTCTTCTGCAACTTGAATTAGAAACTTTTCTCCTGCCGCCTGTTCCACTCACGGATCCCTGTTAAATGCTGTGTTTACTGAGCAAGTGTTCTTCAATTGCTTAGTTCCCCTTCTTTCTTCTTAGAATGTCTTCAGTTAATGTGCTCCAAAATATCTCCCTTAACTGTGAAATGGGACTTTTATGAAAAGCAGTAGTGAGAAGAAAACGGCAATTAAAGCCTCTCTAGGGACAACGGTTTAGAGCAGTTAAAGGGCAAACCATCCCTAATCCTGGACAGGAGACAATTAGAAACAGAACAGGAAGCTCATAACAAAAAAGTGAGAGCAAAATTGCCTCTCAGCCTTTTGGCTTTGACCTAGTATAATTTACCCCACATTAAAGGCATACTCAGCTTCTTACTGCAGTGAATGCACATCTCTGTGAACTAACTAAGTCAAGCACACATGGAACGGAAATATGAGAAACCTTTAATGGTCTTTAGATCCTTCCTGGATATCGCAAGGTTATTGGTTAATAGTTGCACGTTAAACACCCAAATTCTCAATTATTTCTCAGAGCACAAGAGGAAATATCTATATTTATGCATTTAAGTAATCACATTCAGAGCTAAAAGAATGCTATTTCTGTCTGTCATTCAGGGATTTGCAGAGACAGAAGCCTTCTGTGTTCATTACTGCAAAGTTAGCTATTAGTTTAATGCACAAGAGCTCCATCTATACAGATGTAAGGTATTTCACTGCAATAAAAAAGGGGGAGGAATGATAAGCCTGCTCCCTGAAGAAGATCCAGATGCACGTATGTTAATTTATCTGAAAAAATTCAAATTCAGAAACTGTTACTAAATTTGACTATCCTTGAAACCAAACACTGGTTTTAAGAACATAAGGAGCCCTGCTGGATCAGGCCACAGCCTATCTAGTCCATCATCCTGTCACACACAGTGGTCCACCAATTGTCCAAGGCAGAGGCAAAGGCTCTCGAATCCCAGGAAATGGCTTTAGAGGTGTCCTGCTTGTCTCCCCAGCCTGAAAGATGTACTTAGACATCCATTCTAGTAGCCATTGATGCATCTGTCATCCATAAATTTATCTAATCCTTCCTTAAAGCTATCTAGGCTGGTTCCTGTTACCACCTCTTCCGGCAGCAAATTCCATAGATTGATGACCCTCTGGGTGAAGAAATACTTCCCCTTGTCTGATCTGACTCTCCTACTGTGACGGGTTCAGGGCTCAAGCTGCAAAGGGCAGTAATATGTCCTTGCTTCCCTTACAAGCCTCTTTGCAAACTGCATTTGCAAGCCCTGGCTACAAGCTGCAAAAAAGGTGGGAAACATTGCCCGGGCCCTTCTGCATTGATTGGCTGCTGGCAATTTGGAGGGAAAACCTGCCCAGGGACCTGGAGGCTTGATTGACAAGCAGTAGGAGTTTCCCTCGGTTGCCAGTCGGGATGCTAGGGTTAGAAGGGTATAATAGACTGAGAATGCAGCAGACGGGGTCTTTTTGCTGGGCAATTTTTGAAGGAGACTGATGGTAGAGATCTGTCTCCAAGGGAAACTTTGCCAGAAACTGACCAGTGGTCTTTTCGCTGGATGGGAATTGATCAGACAGGTCTGTTCTTTGGGGGGAAGTTGAAGGAGGCAACCGTGAGTGGTTGTTTCTCTGAAGGAACTTTACTAGAACTGACCAGAGGCTGGGGAGCCACAGCCTAGCAAGGAAGGGCATAGCCTTGCTGAAACTGGGATTTAGTTGTTCTTTAGCTGGGCTTGGGCTTAGGCAGAGCTGGCTAAAGAGGGAGAAGCTATCTACTGTACAGTAGAGTTGCAGCAAATAGGCTTGATTTTTAGGAGCATACTATTTATCCTTTGAGCAGTGAGTGCTGTTGTTATAAGAAGCTTGCTATACTAAGAGACTTTTGATCTTTATCCTGCAATATCTTCCTATTTTTCTCTTTTACCTTTCTAAGTGTTATTCTCAATAAACTTGTTTTGGTTTACAGTTAAACGCTTGCTACCCATTTATTGCTTTCAGAACTGTAGTACTCACTCAGCCTAATGCACACTTCTAGCAACCTAAAAATGCCCAGCTACTTTTCGGAGGGCAGGTACTGGATGGTCTGCTAGAAGCTGTGACACCTACCCATCAGCTTCATAGGGTTCTAGAGTTGTGTGATAGAAAAAAGAAAAGAAATTTTCTCTATCCACCTTTTCTACACTGTGGATGATTTTATATTCTTCAGTCAAGTCCCCTCTTATATGCCATCTTTCCAGTCTGAAGAAGCCTAGACACTGCAGCCTGATTTCATAAGGGAGGTGTTCCAGCAACTCAATCATCCTATTTGCCCTTTTCTGCACTTTTTACGGTTCCACAATATCCTTTTTGAGGTGTGATGAATTATAGACTTGGAAGAAATCTCAGAGGTCATGAAGTCCAACCCTCTTTTCCATGCAGAGTTCACTAGACCATCCCAACAGATGACTATCCAGCCTCATATTTGAAGGCTTCCCTTCCCACGCCTTGACCATCAATTGAGGGAAAGAACTCAGGTTCTTCCTATCAGACAACTAAAGGTCAGCCTGCATATGAATAGACTGTCAAGACAATTTCACCAATAGCAATAAGTTTCCATTAAGTATGAACAGGGAACTGGGGGGTGACTGGGAATGCTGACAAGTCACTCCTTTCTCCCAGCTGTGATCAAAGAGGAACCCTTCCCATAGTGTAGGTTCACTAAAAGCGTGGAATTGCAACGACAGGAAGAATTAATAATAGATGTGAATTAGATACAAGGAACAGCTTCAGCTATTTTCATTTCTTTTGTTAAACAGTCTTAGGAAAGCATTTGCTGCTGCCACTGGGTTTTAATAAATAATGTTGATACTTGTGTGATGCATTGCAATATAAATCTAGGAAAAACTCTCCAGAGATCATCACCCTGACAACACGGATAGCAATTCAGGCTATTACAATAAACATTATAGCAGCGGCAGCTTATAGCCTTTGAGGGTGGGATAGGGTGGGAAATTCCCCCCTTTGTTCCTTGTCCAAACACCACTTCTTTTCATTGTTGTGCCACTATAATTAGAACCCTGCAGATTTCTTTATAATTGCTAATTATAAATAGCTTTTCCGAGCTTAATTGATTTTGCTTACAAGAACTGATAACCCAGGATTCCTTCCTCATTCGTCACAGAAGCACATGAAGAGACACACACACCATACAGTGGATGCTGCCTTATGCTGTTTTTTGTTGTGTTCAGCTAGCTAGTGCAAGAAGTGAGTCTAAAGATATTTTCATTCTCCAGCAGTTTTCATTTAACTCAGGGGGATGCTATAACACTGAGGTGAAGATCAGGTACAGAGGGAGACATCAGCTCTTCAAATGCTGGTGCACTCCCCAACCAGACCACCAGCAATTACAGCGTGGATAGCCTTGCCAGGACAGACCAGGACATTGCAATGGGAATTGGACGATGCTGCATGCAATTGCGCAGCCACAGCCATGCCACCGTGCCCACTTGCACCATTTGCCTCTGGAAGAAGGGATTGTCACAAATGGAATGTCACAAATGCATTTGCGAACACCCCTGCTTAGGTGCATCCACTCATCTGGGGGATCCTGGCAAGACACCCCACCCAGCAGTTTGGCCATGTGTTCTTAATAAATCACAGTGAGCTCACATCCCATCTAGCCCAGCATCCCATCTCACACAGTGGTCCACCAATTGCTTCTGAGCATTCACAAGAAAAAGACAAAAGCAGTCTCTCTGCTCCCTGCAAATGGCCTTGGCTTCATGCCTGTCTCCCCAATCGGCACCTTTCTAGTAGCCATTGATACTTACCTTCCATAAACGTAACCCTTTCTTCAAGCTATCTAGGCTAGATACTAAGCCTTTTCAGCAGTGTCATTTCAATAGCCTTGTGAATTAGGTCAAAATGATCTGTAGAACCGTCAAGCTATAATCTCAGTTTATAGTATTATTCTGCAACATTCTAAAATAAGAGAGAATCTTATTCTTAAAAACAGAACTGGGGAAAATGTGGGTTTCCAAATGTTGTTAAACAAGGTGCCCCTCTTCCTTGAGCATTTGCCATACAGACTGTTGCTGATATGCCATCTTTCTCTTCTTTAAATTCAGATATGTCTGGGAACCCATTTGGCTTTAAACAATTGCTTGCCAAACCAGAAAAGGCTAATAAATTGCCTTGAAGACCATGAAAAAGAACTTTTGCATACATATTCATATAGGAAGGAATGTGTGGGGAGGACCTTTATAAAAGATGGGATACCGCGCCAACTCTGACACATTGGATTAAAATGGAAACTTACTGAAAATATATCTCTTAGGAAAATGTTAACATTTAAGTGGTAATTCAAACCATCTTGTATCAGTCCTGAAACAGGATATGGCGTTAGTTAGACCTTGAACTTGTGCTTCACATATATGGCTCACTCAAGCAGCACAAAGAAGAAAGCAAGCAGAGAGCAAACACTATTTTACTCTTCATCGTTCCTCATCCATAGACGTCAGCCCACAGAAGGATGAGCAAGATCGAGCAGCACAAGTGTGTTGGTGCTGTGGCTCAGAAGGAACAGCTGTAGCGCTACCCACAGCACACACAAAAAAGGATTTGTCACATATATCGTATGATCTGTTATAGAGTGCATGTGAGTTACAGGCAGTCAGACACAACATTACAACTGAATAATTTGAAGGCATTTGCATTTATTATATTTTACATTATATCAGTGGTTCTCAACCTTCCTAATGCTGCGACCCCTTAATGGAGTTCCTTATATTGTGGAGACTCCCAACCATGGGGGTGGAGCAGCTGGGAGGTGGGAGGGAAGGGCGGTGGGAGACTCGTCACGATCCCTCTGAAAGGGTAGTTCGACCCCCAAAGGGGTCCCGACCCACAGGTTGAGAACCACTGCATTATATTTTTACTTAGGGCCTAACTGCACTTAGCCTTATTCTGGATTATGGGTGTTTTTCCACTGTCGCTAGAAGTACCCATTAAGTACCCATTAATGGGTACAAAAATGTCATTTAGTACCCATTAATGGGTACAAAAATGTCATTTAGTACCCATTAATGGGTATTTAATGGGTACTTTTAGTGACAGTGGAAAAACACCCTACATCCCAGAATAGAGGCCTGCTGTCTGCATGATCATGCAGGCTATGGAAGGCACAAAGGAAGTCCTACCATCTTCTGCATTGGCATGTGGACAGCAGGCCCCTATCCCAAGATATATTCCAGAATAAGGCCCTTGTGTCTCTTCTGGTACCAGATGTAACATCCCATCAACTGATGTGTGGAATTAGGGAAGTGCACAAATTTTCTAAACATTCAAAATTTGATCAAATTCGAATTCAAATAGAATGCCTTCACATTTGAATTTAAACATTTGAACGAATTTCAAATGTTCCAAACAATTTGTTCGAATAATTCAAAACATTCAAAAGTACAGAATCTCATACGTATCTGTATGCATTTGTACGAATCTCATATGTATCTGTATGCATTTGCGCTTATAGTATGGGACAAAAATGGGATGCATACAGGATAAAACAGGATGTGTACAAGATGCATACAGATACGTATAACAGATACAAATGTCGTCAACATTCATGTCTTCAAATACAAATGTCATCAACATTTGTATCTTCAGATTCAAATCTAAAATTCAAACAAATCGTTTCAAATGTATTTAATTCGAATCGGATTTTGTTGCATTCGGATTCTAAACACCCAAATCGGATTGAATGTTTGGATATTCAATTTGACTCAAATTTGTATGTTGGGACTGACTGTGTACTACAAATCTATTTTCTGATCTAACAATCAAAACTTTTTGCGTAGCATAAATTTCTAAGATTATGCTGCATGCTATTTTGTGGCAAACCTAAAACATTTGTTCAACTAATCTGTTCTTTCTCCTCCTTCTGCCTCTTTTCCTGCCAATGTCTTGGATTTCCATTAGAACCAAGTGAATACTTTTATTTGAAGTCACTAGCAACTTATTTAAACAATTAAATCATACCAAGTCCATTGTATGTTAAAGCAATTATTTAAAATAGGAGCAGGAACAGGAATAAAGACTTAAAATACTGTAATTCTTTCCTTCTTTGCAAAATGAACACGTGTACATGTGATAATGTATAACAATGATAATATATTATTATTTTAGATTATTTTTATTTTTAATATGAGAACCTAATGAAATAAAAATAAAATTAATTAAGCAATAATCTAAAAAGTTACAAACCCAGCTTCTCTCCCCCTCCTTCAGAAGACAGGGCTGCAGCAACGAGTCTTTCTTGGGACTATTGATTTTGCCAGATCTTGACAGTGCTTCCAAACAAGGGGTGTTTTTCCACTGTCATTAAAGTACCCATTAAGTACCCATTAATGGGTACATAATGGCATTTTTGTGCCCATTAATGGGTACTTAATGGGTACTTCTAGTGACAGTGGAAAAACACCCAAGGTTTTGGTACCATCATGTATGGAGGCTGAAGTTATATGCCTTCTTCTTCTGCTTGCTTGTTATAAATCCATAAATCATTATTTTCTAAATGGGCCAATTGGTTATCATAAAGTTAGTTAAGAACATAAGATAAGCCCTGCGGGATCAGGCCACAGCCCATCTAGTCCAGAATCCCATCACTCATGGTGGCCCACCAAATGCTTATGGGCATCTCAAGCAGAGACAAGGATGAACCTTTTCCTGCTCTTGAATTCCAGCAAATGGCCTTAGAAGCATCCTGCTCCCCACCCCAGCATTCATTCTAGTAGCCATTGATACACCTGTCATCCATACATTTGTCTAACCCTACCGTAAAGCCATATAGGCTGGTAGCCGTTACCACCACTTCCAGCAGCAAATTCCATAAACCGATGAGCCTCTGGGTGAAGAAATACTTTCCCTTGTCGGAATCGACTCTCCTACCCATCAGATTCATAGAGTTTCCCCTGGTTCTAGTGTTGTGTGATCCACCTTTTCTATACCATGTGTAATTTTATATACTTCAATCAGGTCCCCTCTTAAATGTCATCTCTCCAGACTGAAGAGGCCTAGACATTGCAGCCTGGTTTGGTAAGGGAGGTGTTCCAGCCCCTTAATCATTCTCGTTGCCCTTTTCTGCAGCTTTATCCAGTTCCACAATATCCTTTTTGAGGTGTGGTGACCAGAATTGTACACAATATTCCAAATGTGGCCTCACCATAGATTTATAAAGAGACAAAATGACACATGCTGACTTGTTTTCTATTCCCTTCCTAATTATTCCCAGCATTGAATTAACTTTTTTCACTGCTGCTGCACATTGGGTTTACCCCTTCATTGAACTGTGCACCAGAACCCCGCGATCCCTTTCCTGATCTGTTGCAGAAAGCTCAGACTCCATCAGTTTGTAGACATAATTTGGGTTTTTGGCCCCGATGTGCATTACTTTGCACTTGTTAAGATTAAAGCACATGTGCCTCTGGAGCTCTTGGCAATCTCTTTTGATTTTTACTACCCTAAATAATTTAGTAACATCAGCAAATTTTGCTATTTTACTAATGTACCCCTTCTTCTAGATCATTGATGAATAAATTAAGAAGCATTGGTCCCAACACTGAACCTTGGTGGACCCCACTTTTTACCTCCTTCCACCTTGAGAATTGGCTATTTATTACTACTTTCTGCTTCCTACCCTCAAGCCAGTCACAAATCCAGGACAGAACCTGTCCTTTTATTCCATGGCTGATGAATTTACTCAGTTGCCTTTTATGTGGGACTTTGTCAGAAGCCTTCTGAAAGTCCAGATAGACAATGTCTACTGGTTTGCCTTTATCCACATGTTTGTTGACACTCTCAGAGAATTCCAACAAATTTGTAAGGCATGATTTACCTTTGCAGAAGCCATGCTGGCTTTTGTTCAGCAATGCTTGCTCCTCCATATGCACACTAATTTTGTCTTTAATGATGGTTTCCATCACCTTATATGGAACTGACATTAAACTAACTGATCTGTAATTGCCTAGATCACCCCTGGATCCTTTTTTGAAAATTGGTGCTACATTTTGCTACCCTCCAGTCCTCAGGTACAGATCCTGATGTTAGGGAAAGATTATATATTTTTGCCAGAAGGTCATCAATTTTGCATTTGAGTTCCTTAAGGGCTCTTGGATGAATACCATCTGGTCCTGGTAATTTGTTAACATTTAGTTTATTAAGACATGCAAGGACCTCTTCCTTGGTCATCTTTATCCAGTTTAATTCTACAGAAAATACAGGCTCAGCTACTGGCATGTATCCTCTGTGAATACAGAGGCAAAGAATTCATTTAGTCACTCTGCTATCTCCGTATCTTCTTTAATTATCCCTTTCTGTCCTTTAGCATCTAATGGTCCAATTGCTTTCCTGGTTGGATTCCTACTTCTGATATACTTGTTATTTCTTTTGATGTTTTTAGCAATGTGCTCCTCAAAATCTTTCTTAGCTTTCCTGTCATCTTACATTTGTGTTGCTAGTGTCTATGTTCCCTCCTCTTCTCCTCATTAGGACAAGCCTTCCATTTTCTAAATGAACTTTTCTTGTTTTTAATGACTTCATCGACTGCGCTTGTGAGCCTGTTCTTCTTCTTGGTCCTAGAAGTCCCCTTTCTTCTTTTAGGTATGCATTCTAGTTGCACTTCCATTATTGTGTTTTTAAGTAGTCTCCATGCATTTTGAAGTGATTGAACTGTTCTAACTTTTCCATTCAATTTCCTTTTTACTAGTTTCCCCATTTGGGGGGAGTTTCCCTTATGAAAGTTTAAGGTCTCTGTGCTAGACTTTATTAAGAACTTACTCCCCGTATTTAAGTTGAAGGTTATTGCATTGTGTTCAGTGTTCCCAATTAGATCAGCCACAGTGATGTCCTTTACCAGGTCCTGAGCATTACTTAGGATCAAGTCCAGGACTGCCTTTCCCCTGGTTGGTTCCATGACCATTTGCTCCATGGAACAGTCATTTAGCAGGTATAGGAATTTTCTCTCTCTTTCCTGAGTTCACACAGTCTATGTGAGGACAATTTAAGTCCCCCATTATAGCTACCTTATCTTTTTGGGATACCTCATTTACCTCTTTTTCCAATTGTTGATCTCCTTCAGGTGTTTGGTTGGGAGGACAATAGTATGTCCCTATTGTTAGGCTTCCCAGTTTTCCCCAGTTTTTAGCTGTTAATTGTGCAGCATACTGTATAGCAAGAAATAAAGAAGGGTATTTCTTCAATGTAAGAGAAGAAAAAATCACGGAGAAGAAGCACTAATGGTGATAATGGAATGTGCTTATTAAGGGTTGATTTTATTTCCAAATTTCACCACTGGTATACTTGCAAACAGTTTCACCAACCAGTAGATAGATCCTATAAGAGCCTAATGAGATAGATTCTAAAGAGTCTAAAGGTATCTTTCAGTAATGTGCTTCAGCCTTCTAGCTGGCATTGACCTGGTGGTCTGGGCCTCTTCTCCACAGCTGGGTATCTTTGGGATGGGGCCAGTGTTGACAATGCAAATGCCGGCTTCCAACCCTGATCTTAACTTCGTTGGGATTGCCTTCTCCTATATAGACCTGCCCATGTACTGAGATCTCAAGGAGAGGGCCTTCTTGTAGTTCCTTTTCTTTCAGGGGTGCAAGGCATAGGGACATGCAGGAGGTTTTTTTTGTGTTGACCCCCAAACTCTGGAACCATCTCTTTCTTGAGGGTTGCCAGGTGCCTTTCAGTGTATAGTTTTCAGGGCCTGGTTAAGACAAGTCTTTTCATCCAGGCTTTTGATGCTTAATATGATTCCTTGTGGTGCTGTCCTGTTAGGGAGGGAGAGGGGGTGAGAGGGAAGGAGGAGGATTACATCTTTAATTATCTTTTAATATTTGATATGTTTATTCTCATTGTAACCCACCCTGGGACCATCTGGTGAAGGGTGGGATATAATAAACAAACAAACAAATAAAAGAGAACTACTGTGTATATCTAAAACTACTTTTTAGTTAAGTACCCATCAGCATGCACAAGTGAAAGGCTATTGCATTGCTCCATTTTTCTCAAGAAGAAAATCTTGTGTGTTTGTCACACAGTCATCTGCTGGTGAGTTGTAAGAAAAGAATTTGTTTATTTTCATTTTCCCCTTCTGTGATTTCTACAACGGCAAGAACCCATCTGGCAAAAAAGACCAGGTTGTGGAATAATTGCCTTCACCACCAGAGGTACGGCAGGCAAACATCTGCCCCAAACGCATCTATGAACTCAGAAATTTGCTGTTGCTGGTGACTGAACGGTTTTTATTATCTGTTTATATTGGGCATTTCATTTTTATCATACTGATCATATTCCCTCAGTTGCTGTTCACTACTCTGCAAATTGAAGAGCCCTATAGACATATTTTAAACAGAATAAATATCTTGTAAAATACAAATTCACACTAGGAGTTCTTTTTTAAAAAAAAACCATTGAGCAACTCATCTAACGTAAAAGCTGTTATGTTGTTTTAGAATTAAAATTCTAATGCTGTCCTCCCCGCTAGTATTTCCTTATTTATAATTAAGCAGGAGGCACAAACACTGAAATACTCCTAATAAATAGGCAATACATTATTAATACTATTAAGTTCATGGCAAATAAGATGAATTCTCACTGGCTCCCACCCCCACATTTTTATTTTTGACAGATAAAAACATTTTCTTCTGAGCAGCAGTTGTAACTGGCTATGTCTGTGGTGCCATCCACATGGCCCCTATTAGGGGTTCAAGCCAAGGCTGGGGCCCCTGGACTATTGTTATTGTAGAACTTTGGCATCAGAAGAACGGACCATGCCAGGCCTCTGAGGGAGAGGCAATTTAAGGCAGTAGAATTTGGCCATTTTCTGTTTTTCATTCCAAGTCCCAGCAAGGCCCTTGACCCACATGTTGTTTCTTCCATACATGATCTGTATGGGATGAAGGAATACATGCCACCACCCAAAGCATGATCAGAATTAGGGATGTGCACAAATGTTGGGGTTTTTTTGGCATTTGACTCATAACGAATCGAATGTTAGAAAATTTGTATCCGTTCGATAGATCTCCTTCAAATGTGGTAGGATTTTTTTCGATACTAATGTATTTGTAAGAATTTGTAAGAATATCCAATATGAATGGATACGTATCCATTCATATTGGATATGTATCCATATGTATCCTTTTGTACTGGATATGCATCCATTCATATTGGATATGTATCCTTTTGTATTGGATATGTATCCATTCATACTGGATATGTATCCTTTTGTACTGGATATGTATCCTTTCATATTGAATATGTATCCTTTCATATTGAATATGTATCCTTTTGTATTGGATATGTATCCATTCATACTGGATATGTATCCTTTTGTATTGGATATGTATCCTTTTGTATTGGATATGTATCCATTCGTACTGGATATGTATCCTTTTGTATTGGATATATATCCTTTTGTATTGGATATGTATCCTTTTGTACTGGATATGTATCCTTTCATATTGAATATGTATCCTTTTGTATTGGATATGTATCCTTTTGTATTGGATATATATCCTTTTGTATTGGATATGTATCCTTTTGTACTGGATATGTATCCTTTCATATTGAATATGTATCCTTTTGTATTGGATATGTATCCATTCATATTGGATCCCTATCTGTTCATATACATGCATATTGGATGGATATCCTCAGTTTAGCGAATATCCAAACTATTTGTATGAGTGTCATAACATTCTGTTTGTGTATGAATGGATGAATTCGGATGAATTTGGACAAATAACGAATGTTACAAAAATCTGTGCACATCCCTAATTGGAATTATTTGAACAGCATTATAGTAAAGGCACTTAACAGTTAGGGATAGATTGGTTATTGCACAGGGGCTGGTACATCTAAAAAGGGATTAAATAAATTCATTCATACATAGACAAATTCATAGAGGACTAGAGATGGGCAAAAATTCACAATTTGCTCAAGTGCATATGAATTCGAACATTTGAGGGCAAATTGAAAGGGGCCTACAAATGTAAATCAAATGTATTCTACCTTTGTAAGAGCTTTGTAGAACCTCCAATTAAGGCTGAATCTCCCTGCCCTCATCCTCCTGTTCTCCCACCCCACCCCACTTACCTGGAAATCCAGCTGTAATTGCATCCGCCATCACCACTGCACCCTCTTCCAAGATTCAATTTGGGCTACCAAAGTTGCACACACAGGTTTAGAGGCTGCCCTCCATCCAGGAAGCACAGGAAATCTTGGGTTTCCTGCAATTACCAGGTGGGGGGAGTCTCTAAATCTGCACATGCAACTCCAGAAGGCCTAGTTGAGGACAGTGCAATGGTAGCAGACGCCATGACAGTGACAGTGGTGGCATTGAAAGGTGAGTGGGGATAAGGTGGGATGGAAAAAAGGGATGGGGTTTCCCCTTCATGCGTGACCATTCAGTGGATGTTCACATGCAAAGCTGAAGCCCTCCACATTCAAACGAAGCTGAATATTTCCCCCTTTGATTTGTAGTGAATTGAAAGGGGAAAATGAACTTTGTGCACATGTCTATGGACAACTGGGATACTAGAATGGGTGCTTAGGTACTGCCCCTAGGCTGAAGAGAGAGGCAGGATATCTCTAAAGGCCACTTGCAGGGATGCCAGAACTGGTGAAGGTTTTACTTTTTACTGCTTGAAAATGCTCAGAAGGATCAGTTGGCTACTATGTGGACCAGGATGCTAGACTAGAGGCCTTGTGGCCTTAACCAGCAAGGCTTTTTTTTATGTTCTTAGATGACAGGGAGCTAGTATGCTCATACACCATGGCCACTTTTTATCTGGGGGTTCATTAAGCCCCCATGTAGATAGCATCAATGAGCAAAATAATAATAATAATAATAATAATAATAATAATAATAATAATAATAATAATAATAATAATAATAATAATAATAATAATAATAATAATAATAATAATAATAATAATAATAATAATAATAATTTACCTGAAGAATGTTAGCCACAGAAGTGGACTTTTTAAAAAACTAATAAGTTGTGGCACAGAATGCTGGGCTAGATGAGCTGTTGCTGAAGCCAGCAGGGCACCTGGCAATGACAATATCAAACACATTACTGATCAACCACAAAACCTATGAAAACTATTCAACAATTGTAGCCATTTATTATCCATTATATCCTGACAGGGTTTAGTCTCCCATAAAAGCCTTTTAATATTTTATTTCTAGGGCATTGAATGCTTGGCTATTCATATTTTGTCCTAAGATGTACAGCAATGCTTTCATCTGTTGTCTTTTGACTTGTGCAATGCTTGCGAGCCAGAGGCGTAAAACATTTAAAAACATTTTTAAGATAGGGAACACATATATAGACACACAAATGAAAAAAAAGTAAGGGAGAAGAAGTCAAGTCTGATTTCAAAATCTTCAAATTCTCACTGAACACAGAGGTTTTGACTCTCAGCTTTCTCTTCTTCATCTGCTGAACATCAGTTCTAGAAGACAGGGGAACCTTTCAGGGTTCTGTGGAAAGTAACTAAAGAGATAATGGATGTGAAAATTTATTCTCTTCCCTTTCATGTCTGCTCAGAAGATCTTCAAAAAACCCATGCCACTACACTGGGAAAATAATAGGCAGACGGAAGGTATCACTGCAGAATCACGTTCAGAAGGTAGATGGCGTGGTTTATGCCCATACTCCAGTCTGTGAATCTAAATGACTTGTGAGGAACTTGGTTATAAGCTATTCAGAGCAGCTCAAAATAGTTTATTTGAGGGCTGCAGAATGTGGTTTGAGGACACGTCTTTCAGGCAAGTTGTCCTCAAGCAGCATGTCCTATAACTTCCCCATTAACTAAAAGAATCAGTACCTTGGACAGCCACTGTAGGAATGCGGTAGATTTCAATTCCAGGCTCTACTTGTCACCAAGGTAAGAGACTTCCTTAATGAAAAGGGGCCTGTTAAAACACGAGGGTTGTCTTCACCAGATGTACTTCGCAACAGTATACTGGTGGCAAGACATAGCTACCACAGTTGACATTCTGGATTTGATGTGCATTTAATCTAAACAAGCCACATTTTGGATTGGGTGTCTATCAGTTTTACATCCTTTCCCCTGTGTCATCTTCCTTCTAGTTCACTGACCATCACTGATGCTGCCCTATTGTCATTTGCAGGAGCTCCCAGATAGTCTGACTGTGTCTTCTGAGCTGTTAATACATATAAGGATACTGGGTTTGATTCTGCCCTCCCCCATGAAGCCATCTGGGTGACCTTGGGCTAGTCACAGCTCTCTTATGAGCTCTCACTGCCCCACCTACCTCACTGGGTGTTCTGTTGTAGGGAAAAGAACAGAAAGCTTTGTCAGCCACTTTGAGTCCCCTTAAATGGGTGAGAAAAGTGGGTAAAAAACCCAACTCTTCTTCTTCTTCTGACAGAGAAAATGTGTATTTTCCTCATCACAACCATCTTAGGAGAGTGTTCATTTCTTTTCAATATTCTTTTTATGCACTGGACAGTTTAACAGATAGTATGGCAAATCCTAAGCCACAAGGCAGGAACTTAGCGTAAAAGAAATTTGCTTGGAATTTTTTTTTTTTTGCTTTTTTTATGTTTGAGGTCTTATGGTTGTAAATATCTGGTGGGCTTTGCTAAGTTTAACATTAAGTAGATATGGAGTTCTTTGGTCATCATATTTCAGCCTACGCTATCAAGAAGAGAGCCTCACTGTCACAATTCCTGTCATTTCTAGCATCCTGATAATAAATCAGTTCTCCCAGCTTCCTGAACTTAAGCAGCTGACATTCAGAAAAATGCTCACCAAGCAACTCATCCTGGGTGACTTTTCAGTCACTCTGTTAGTTCAAAAGTTCAAAAATGCAGTCTACTTCCACTTCAGGAGAGGGGGGATGGTTTACCATTGGATACTGTTTAACATGTCATGGCCTATATCTGACTTGGGAAAATGTGTCCTTTTGAGAAAGCTGATACAGAGGAATAATTAAAAACAAAAGCCTATGAACCAACACAGAACACTGGAGGGATTATCATCTACACTTCTTCTCACCAGCAGCTAATGGTTTCAAACTAATTGGTGGAACATTGACTATTAAATAGCTGCCAATCAATAACAGTCACCATCCATGAGGGCAGCATCTTTGGTACCCACTAGGGATGTGTACAGCAATTTGGAGATTCAAATTCAAATCGAATATGTATAAATTTGAACTTTAAAATTCAAGCAAATTTTGAATGCTTTGAATAATTTGTACGAATTATTCAGACATTCGTACATGTGCGGATATGTATGCAGTAGATATGTATCTGTATGCGTCTCATTTGTATCCGCACGCATTTGTATGGATTAGTACGGGACAAAAACGGGATGCATATGGGATAAAAATGGGATGCGTATGGACACATATGAATGTTGCTGACATTCGTATGTGCAAATGCAGACTGAAAATTTGTACGAATAGATTCAAATGTATTTGACTCAAATTGAATGTGAATACATTCAAATTTTAAAATTTTGAATCAGTTTGAATTTTTGGATATTCGATTCGAATCTACAGTGTGTAGCAACTGATACTTTCCTCCAACATGGATATGCTCACTTCTGTGTCTGATGAAAGCATGACCATCAGACACAGAAGTCAACTTCTATTGTGGTACTGACTCCACTGTTAGATTCTCTTGGCAAAAAGTAGCTGGAAAACACTGGAGAACATCTATAGCTCAGGGACCACAAAGGATGTTATCCCATTGCCATTTTTTTCTCTTTTTCTCTTTTAAATTTTTATTTGTTTTTTTTAAATATATAACAACAAACATTAAAAAACCCCATAACATAAACCAAATATACACTTCTGAGGATCGCATAGTCCATACAGTTCAAGCAAGATTTATCCAGTACAGTCTAGAATGGAAAATCTGGAAAGAGCATCAATATTTTTTGTTTCCCATTGCCATTTTTGAAGCAAAATTCAGCTACTGTCTGGGTGGCTTTTTTTGCATGGGATAGGAAGGGAACAATATCTTGTCCTTGTCCAGTATTTCAGTTGACCCAAGTCTGAAGGTACCTCAGTATTTAAGTGAAATCTTCCTTTTTGTTGCTGGCAAGACTGAAGTTGAAACTCAAGTGTTGACCTTCTAGTTACATCCCTTTAGTTTATGTAAGATAAACTAAAAAAGTGAAATAAAAGACTTTGGCAGCACTGCAGCCCCAAGTCCCAGCCTTGAGGCTGAATATAGACTTTTCATCGTGTGCCAGCCAATCAGAAGTTGAGAAGAAGTAGC
Source organism: Aspidoscelis tigris stejnegeri (assembly GCA_023333525.1). NCBI lineage: Eukaryota > Metazoa > Chordata > Lepidosauria > Squamata > Teiidae > Aspidoscelis > Aspidoscelis tigris. Next base: position 23,578,476 of record JALMGA010000008.1, read on the forward strand.
CAATTAGCAAAATCAAGCTTCTTGCTAGTTGGGCTGCTCTTCAACTCTCGAGGAGTAAATTGCTTGTTAACACCACTTCTCTGCAATGTACTGAAACAAAAGACAAAGCCGGGGGGTTGGGGTAGGAGAAAGAAAGAAAGGCTCAATCTGCTGACAAGAGTGAGGAGGAAGGCAGCCAAACTGTGTATGCCTTCTGTGACCGGAAAAAAAAAGTGTGGGAAGTCATGTTACTAAAGCAATTTGCTTTGTGGTGAAATGGCAAGGGATATAATCAGTACAGAGCAGGTGTTTTTCAATGTGTCCTCAGTGGCTACTGTGGAATCTTCTCCTGGTTCTTCCTCCCCCACAAAAAGATGCTGCCAGCTATCAAAAGCCTGAGAGAACTACTTTAGTATATTCTCTAGTACTTCTGAAAATCAACCCAAATCATTCACATCAATAGCTATGAAGTTTTTTTTATAAAAGGAGCTTGATCATGTAAATAATACAGTGACCATTAATCATGTCTTCTAAAACTATAGTAATCATGACTAAAGCCACAATAATAGAGGCTCAGTTATGGTTAACTCCCCCAAATTAAGAAAAGGACCAGCAACGCTATGAAGAGGCATGTTCAGTTGACTAGGATTGTCAAGGGAGCTATAAGGAGTAAGATGCAAGAAAGCATCCTTCAAAAAGTGGAAGGATTGTCCTCATTTTGGCATATCAAGGTAATATAAAAATTAAAACAACTTGTTTTTATAGACTGTATAAAGTTTGAGATTTGGTACCATGAGATGTGTCAGCCACCTGCTTGATTGATTTTAAAAAAGATTTGGACTAATCCAATTCATGAAAGACCGGGCTGATAGCAGATGGAGCTGGTAGGCATCCACATGCCAGTTGCTGAGAGAGTGAGAACAGAGCAAGCTTAAATTGAGGCACTGCTAATATAGTCAACAATAAGGCTGATGGACCAATGACATAATTCTATGCAAAGCAGGCGTGTCCAATCTTTTCACGTCTCTGGGCCACAATGGAAAAAGAAGAGTTGTCTTGGGTCACATGTTAAATATACAAACACTAATGAAAACTGAGAAGAAGAAAAACATCCGTGCTTAATTTCATAATGTTTAAGTAAATTTATCATTTTGTGTTGGGCTGCATGCGGCCTGTGACCGTAAGTTGCACACCACTGTCTTAAAGGTTTCTTCAGTTTATCTTACTTTTTACCTCACTCATTTCTCAGTAGCTTTCTTCCATTATTGATGACATAATTTGGCTTGTCATAATCTCTAACTTTCCCTCTTTAAAATTATCTACTTCCTAATGAGTAGGGCTGGATTCACATGTAAAAAAAAGCTACCCCTAAGCTCCATTGAGATGGTAGTTCATAGCACTCTATCTCTAATCCCCCTTTTCTGGCCTAAAATGTGCAGGCAAGGAGATGGGGCAGACAGGTGTATGAACAATCCCACCCGCAAACCATCTCGAAATCTCCTTGGAGGTCTTTCTTTCATTTTTAACTACATGTAAATGCAGCTTTGGTTACTTCGGCTGACTGACAACTTGCTTAAGGAGAAGAGATGAGGATTATGAGGAAGTATCAGCTACAGCCAGGTGACAAAAGAAAGTGTTTCATGTGAAACCCTTGTTTGTCATCTGGAGCCGCTACTTCCCTGGCTGCCTGTCTCTCTATGCCTCAAGCAAGCTTCTATATCTACTTCTGTCCTTATAAGAGAGTACAGTCTTTCTGTTAAATCAGAAGCCTTAGACAAAGAAAAGAGACTTCAGCTTTAAACATAAGTTGTCAGCTCAGGTTATGACATGAAAATAAATCTCTGTGTAATGACAGCATGAAATGAAAAAGGTTCCCCATGCTGTTAATGAGAGCTCAGAGATAGAAGCTAAGCCATAAATATTTTAAAATAATTAAAATACATCGCTAGTCCTGGCCCCTGAGGAAGTACAGGGGCTGCTGAATTGTCAGCTGCAAAGCTATGAAAATTGTTTTCTGAATAAAGGGAACCACTTAAGTAATACCATTTTATATTTGTCATGCTTTTGACTAAGAGAAAGAGGATGAGCAGCAGCTACAAATATTAACATCTGAAATTATCACACAGCCACAGATCCGAGATCTGAAATAATCAAAAGAACCATCTTGTAGCAGAGGTACATTTCCTTTCTTATTACATTTGCTCAAAGAATATCTTGGGAATACTGTGCATTCCAAAGTGCAGTCAGGGCATGGGCATGACACCTGGCACCCACTACTTCAAATTTACCCACTGTGGAATGATGAGCAGTCGCTCCGCAGTATTAGGTAAATTCAGAGGACAGTGAGAAACAGCCAACGAGAGCTGAGCCTGCAGCTCAGTTTCCATAGGCCGCTCTATCCCACATGATATGCACCTCACTGCGCGTACCACAGAAGTCTCACAGCTGTCAAGGAGGAAGCTGCAGACCTACGTTTTGGGTGGGGACGAGTTGTCATTTTGCAGCAGGTAAGCTGTGATTTTTCTACTAAATGGAGATCCCCCCCCCCCCACTAGTCTGGAAGGATCCCCACTTACTGTACTGGCTAAAGTACCCAACCTCATGAGGAGCAAAGATGGTTTGCCCAAGCCCTTTTACAGGATCTAATTGTCAATTATTCCCATTGATGAACCAGAAAAATTAAAAGTAACTTTTAAAAAACTAACTTTAGGAAGTTTGTTCTTTAAGCAGACAGTATTTTCAGTGTTTCATAAAGCATTCAAACTAGGGATGTGCACGAATGTTGTAAACATTCGAAATTCGATCAAACTCTATCGAATGTGGACATTTGAATTTGAATAGAATGTCTTCACATTCGAATTTAAACATTCAAATGAATTTTGAATTTTCCAAAACATTCATTCTAATGATTCAAACCATTCGAAGGTACAGATACGTAGATATACATATGTATCAGTATGAATCTCACACGTATCTGTATGCATTTGTGCTTATAATACGGGATGCATATGGGATAAAACGGGATGCATACGAAATGCGTATAGATACGTATAACACATACAAATGTCAGCATTCATATCTTAAGATTCAAATCTAACATTCAAACGAATGTATTAGATCCGAATCGGATTTTGTTTTATTCAGATTCTAAACATTCAAATTGAACCAAATGTTTTGACATTCAATTCAACGCAAATGCAAAGGCAAAAAAAGTGCACATCCCTAATTCAGAGTTGTTCCTTTATGATGGGGCCAGTTTTTGCTAGGCAGAATACTACTTCACCCCTCCTGGGCTACTTGGAACTTGAGGACAGGGACTAAGCATCAACATATTGCTTTTTATCAGTCCATAGCTAGTTTGTTCCAGGGAACAGTCAGTCAACACCGGTGAGGTGGTGGAAGCAGCAGTATGTGGCCAGGCCTGTCTATGCCATGGACCAATGCACATTACAAGGTAAGTGCAAATAGGGGCATATGATTCTGTATAGGTAACTACTGAACAAGATATAGGAGGAACATGGTAGCCATAGATTTGTACTAAGCAAAGTGAAAACAATGAGCATATCGGAAAAGAATCCAGGGACATAAATCTTCCAGTACAAGCAGCTGTTTACCCATCTTTAGTTACTTTACTTCCCCAGCGGCAGCACCTGTTAAAAAGACTAGGCACATGGATATGTCTTAACCCTGCGCCCCACATGTCAGTAAATTCAGATTCCTCAGGATAAAGCTGCACATAAAACCAATCCATTTTTGTCTCTTTCCCACATCAAGAAACCGATCAGTTTACGAGCCCTCAAGCCCTCACCTCCATGACTATAGAATTCCTTGCTTTCAGTGCTTCCCCCGCATAGAATCCTTAGTAATCTGAAGAGAAATGAGAACTAGTGGTTCACTTTCTAAAGCACAGAGTTTTTATCAATTTATAAGTGCAATTTCAAGAACTCAGTAAAAGTAAATATATTTCAAACAGAAACCATCTGCCAGTGATGGAAAGACAGACAATCACAATCAGAGAAAAGTTATTGTGGAATGTGAGATGTCTGGGATAGTTCTCCAGAGGCCTCTTCACACCAGGCCTTTTGGAATGCACCGAAAACACACGGAGACGCAGCATATGCACTGCCGGGACAGCTAAGCTGTCCCAGCGTGTCTGAGTAGTCTCCACGCATTCAAGATGTAGAGCACTTAACTCTACATCCGTCCTCATGTGTTTGAAGCATCCCCAGCCATCTAGGAAGGAAGCATTCGCACACGCTTCCCTCCCTGACAGCTGTGGGCACGCCCCCCTGCCACCATTGCCCAAAAATCGGCTGAACAGGTGGTGGGAGCCGCGTTAATCACTCACCTTGCTGGGCTGGGGTTCCCATTGTGCAGGTGTGCCAAGCCTGGTAGATGGGACCCACAGGCATGCAAGCTATCTACCGGGAGCGTGCGTGCCTGTGTGATGGGAACCCCGGCCCGGCAAGGTGAGTGACGGCCTTGTGCGGGGGTAGGTGGCTTGCTTCCAGCTCCTGCAGTCCCATTGGGACTGCAAGAGTCAGAGAGTCACTGAGATAGGCTTCCCCTTGCCCCTTTCCGGGGTGGGAGGAGGCCAATCTCTGGCTGCCTATGGGCCAGGAGCTATGGGATCCCTTGGTAGACTGGACCTCATGGGTCTGGGTTACCAGGGTCCCACCTCCCTCGGCAGATCAAGTTGGCTAAGCCCCACAGAGACCCCCCCCAGCATCCCCACCCCGGGGCCTGGGGATGTGTCCGCGCACACACAACATTTACCTCCTCACTGTGGGCAGCCTGTCCAATTAGGAGCCATGCCGCACTCACGTGGTGCGTGCTCCCGGCTGCCTCAGCTCATTCCGAGCTGGGTCAGTGAGTAGGTAAGTGTTGCCTGCACGCGTGCATATCCCCAAGCCCTGGAGTGGGGGATGAGGTGCTGGGGGGGGGGCTCTGCAGGGCTTAACCAACTCAATTGAGATGGCTAGACCCCGCAGAGGCTCGCAATCTGCCGGGGGAGGTGGGATGCTGGTAACCTGGACCCACAGGGTCCGGTCTACCAAGGGGTCCCACAGCCCCCTGGCCCATAGGCAGGCCCCAGACCCCAGGATGGGTGGGTGCCCAGGTTGGGTCCTATACAGCTGGCAGGAACTGGGAGAAGCTGCCTGATGGGTCTGCCCACCCCTGGGTGCTCCAACCCAATGGCGCGCAGGCCTACGGGAGGTGTCCCACCCCTGCCTGGCCTTTACTGGCTAAGTCAGGTCTGGACACTTTAAGCATTCGCACATAGGCAGGCAGGAACATGTGTAAACATGCTCCTGCCTGCCTAACGGCTGTAATGCAAAAAGACCTCTTCTCTCCAACTTCTTTCTAGTGGTGACTAGGGATGTGCATGAATATTCGTAGGCATTCAAAATCTGATAGAATGTGCCGAATTTTGACATTCAAATTTAAATTGAATATCCCAAAATTTGAATGTAAACATTCAAGCTGAATTTTGAATTATCCAGACGTTTGTATGTGTATGGGTTCATACATGATGTGTACTTGAAGACCCACATCTTTTCCACATCCGTACGCATTTGTACGGATAGATACTGGATGAAAATCGTTCCATATGGACATGTATTGATCCATACGAATGCGTACAGATGTGGGGAAAGATGTGTACGTGCACATACCAATGTTGTCGATATTTGTATGTGCAGATTCAAATAAAAACTTCAAATGAAAAGATTTGAATTCGGTACATTCAAATTGACTCTTGTTAAATTCGAATTTAAAAGATTTGAATCGAATTGGATTTTCAGGTATTCAATTCAATTCAAATAGAACAGTGATGGCCAACCTATGACACGCGTGTCACAGATGACACGCCAGGCCCTTTTGGGTGACACACCTGGTCACCCTGGCACCTGGGCGTGTAGTGCTTGCTTGATCTTGAAGTGTACAAAATACCAACTTTCAATTGAATATTAGCAAACAAAATTCAGCAACAACAGTCACTAATGTAAAGGATTATTTGTTTTTGCTTTTAATAAAATACATATATCAAAAATATAACTTTTAGAACTACAAATGTCACAAAATAAAGATATTTCTAGATGTGACACAGCACCCGAGTTAAGCTAGGTTTTCTTGCAAATTTTGACACACCGAGTTCAAAAGGTTCACCATCACTGAAATAGTATGGAGTGTTGGTTTTGCTGGCAGTTTTCCTTTCATCTTCCTGAACTCTGTTTTAGATGGATAAAAGAAGGCACCCAGCTGCAAAGCCATCCTTCTGGTAGCACTCTGTGAACAGTCACAGCCCTCAGGTTGTCCTTATTGTGAATCCCACCCCATCATCAATTCTTTTTTGTTGTTGTTGTTGTTACGTCATTCATATTTCATTTCCATGCACTACACATCCATCTTAGATCATTGCATAATTATGCTTTTGTTGCCAATAACAAATGAAATTCTGATTTCATTTTCAAGATAATTATGTTGTGAAAGATTATGCCACAAGATGCTATTGTCATCCTGCTCCAAATCCAAAACAGTTTGTTATTGTTTGCAAAATACAACTCTTTGGGACTTTGAAAATACGTTGGCTTTCTCATAAAAGATGACTGCCACATCCGAGCAATAATTTGAAAAGCAGAATTTCAAGTGATTATAATTAGGTAGAAGAAATAAATACGAATGCTTATTTCATCTGACTCATAGTGGCGGACATCCTGTTACATGTGTGAGTATGCATTCATGTGTGGCTCTCACTGAGGGCTTCTCATTTCTGATCCTCTTTCCACCCATGAAAGTTACGATTCATTTATCTTCTAGAGTGTTTTCACACTTGACATGGGCTAGATCACTCCAACTGTCTCGTTCCTACTGGAATGGTTTGTTTGTTTATTTATTTACATTTATATCTCACCCTAAACCTGGGGGTCTCCGGGTGGGTAACAACATTTAAAATCAAATATTATTAAAACAATATGTATTAAAACAATAGCATCTACAAGTGGGAAGAGAAAAGTGTATCCCCATTTAACCAAAGGCCAGGGCAAACAGGTGGTTCCAAGCTGGAGCAGTCCAGCTGTCACAGAACAAAGTTATCTGTCCTGAGGCTGGCTGTTTTGGGGCAGCCTCAGAGCCACCTTGAAGATTGTGGGAGTTTCAGAGCCTTCTACAGCCAGGAATTAAAGTTTTTTTGCCTCAGAGTCCTCAGGGGACCTATTATAGTGGTGCAATTGTCCCCCTGCTAAATCAACATGGAGGTGTGCACCCTTCCACACATCTCCTGGGACAGTTTACTTGTGAATAGAACAGTGGTAGACCTTTTTAAAAAGACCCACTGCAGTCCCAGTCCAGGCAGCCATTTTGGACTGCCTAGACCAGTATACACTCCATCCAAAGCAGAGGGGGGTCTGCTCCTCCACACCAGAGAGCAGAAGAGAAAAGCTCAGAAATGATCTAGGTCTTGTGTTTTACTGGTATACCAATATGTGTGGCACAGAACTTTGTTCTGGAACAGGATCCCTTGTGATCTTCTTCAGGCCACATAAGTTTGCACATTAGCACAGATCGCGGAGGCCCTGACCACAACTGGTATGCTTCTGCATGAGATGGAATACAGATGGAATACTGATTGTGGGAGGGGAGCTCTGGAGATTTGCCAGCTGCCTACATTGTATGGTTTTCAATGTCTAGTTAAACAATACTTGTTCACCCAGGCCTTTGGTGTTTAGTGGTCTTCTGAATATAGTCCTGCTGGGGAGGGTGGGAGGGTTATATTTTAAATACGTTTTTAGGATTTTTAAATGTATTATTGTTGTTGTTGTTGTTATGACCTGCCCTGGGACCTCTTGGTGAAATGTAATATATACATTCTTAAATAAAATAAAATAAAATAAATGTTGGTAATTCTAAGATTTCAATATGAGTTAAATGAATCTGAATATATTGGTGAGGATAGCAGAGAACAGTCTAAAAGTGCTATCAGGAAGGGCTTTAAGAATAAGCATCCCACCTCTAGATGCACAGAAAAAAATGGCTTCCGAACAGTTATCCTGAATATATGTCTTAAACATACCTTATACTGAAGCCTGGCTTTGCATTCATACCAGACAATCTAACTTGACTACAAGGGTGCTACGCATGTCTGAGAAAGGGGCAGACATTTAGAGGCTTTGGGATGTAGTAAGGCCTCCAACCTGCCTCCAAGTCAGACTGCGAGCATTCTCTGCAGCCTCTCCCTCTTGCAAGTATACTTAAGGGAGGGAATGGGAGAGGAAGACCAAGCCGCCTCCAACCTGCCTCCAAGTCGGACTGCGAGCGTTCTCTGCGGCCTCTCCCTCTTGCAAGTATAGTTAAGACTGGGAATGGGAGAAAAGGACCGGGCAGCCTCCATCCAGCCTTTTTTTTTTTAACTATTATATAATGTTTTTATTTGTTATGATATGCAATGTATTTTTGACTTACGTAAATTGCCTTGGAGAAAAAATTGTTTTTGATTTAAGTTTTTGATTTTATTTGCCATATTTAGTTGATGTAATTATTGTATTTTGCTTTGTATTTTTTCTTCTCCATTTGTAAACCGCCTTGGGCAAAAGTTCCTTTTGGAAAGGCGGTATATAAATAAAAATAGAAATAGAAATAGAAACTTTAGGTGTTGTATGTTCTTAGGGTCTCAAATTCACCCTGAAGATTGTTGGGGTGTGAGATACCTTGTTGGTATTAAATCAGCAGACGCGGCCGTGCTGACAAGACAATCTCTGCTGTCCCGGAAACCTGCTGCTGGCATCTCTGGCTTTATCAGGTTTCCCTCCTGCCCGCAGCGTAAGAAGCAGACTGAAGCAGGAATTCTCTCCTCAGAGGTTTATTTACATAGTTGCTGCAATTTACAAGTTATACACGCTCTCCAACTCTCCTTACAACCAGCAACCCACAATCACAGCCGTGTGCGGGCACTTTATACACTTTCTTATCATACGATGGTGACTCACTTCCCTTGTATTGCACAAGCTGTTGCAATCCAAGTGTTGCACAGACTTACGTAATTCTTGCACAATCCAGCCTTGAACACTTTGCTGATAGTCACGCCTGTGACTCTTAGTTACCTTTATATGCACATCCGTACATTTTCCTTATACGGGCTTCACTGCCTAACAAAGATGCCCCTCTAACTATACTTGATTGCACCCTTAGGCTATGTTTACACAGCCCCAGAACACCAGTATCATCATGGCATAATCCTGGGCTGGCCAGATACTGGCATGGACCATGCTTGGCTGTGCCTTGCTGAACATCCACTTAAGTGACATAATGGCTGAATTCGCACTTAGGCCTCTGCTATGCAATTAGGACAGCTCTGGTATAGCATATTCAGCCAATTCAGCCAATGTTCTACCTGACTCTAACAAGCTTCATGCTGCTGTGCTTTCTGGCTGCAGTTCAGCCACTGGAAAGCATGTTCACATCCAATATCCAAGATGCACATAATCAGGATGATGGCACACAACAATAGTGTCAGTCTTAATATATAGTTTGTGGGTGTGAAGTCTACATACAGGTATAATACGAACATATAGTAAGTACAATGAGATCTCAGCACAACCTTTTTCAGAGTCCCTGTTTAGAAGAAAGATTTCTAAAAGAAAGGTTCTTGGGGGGGTCCCATTCTTGTTCCACAAATTCATTGTAATCACATTTAGTGTGTGAAAAGATGTGAAATATCTGTTTTACTATTTCTACAAGTGAACAGCCTGATAATTAAAGAGCTTTGGTTAAGTTTTTCAACTTGCTTGGATGCTTGAATCTTTATTATTGGGTTGGGAGCTAAAATTTTGTGCTGACAGCTAGAATCAGAAACCTTGGATTTTCCTGACAAAAACAGCAACAGAAGATTAATGACTGATGGGGGAAATGCCCTGATGCCCCGAAAACACAAACTGTCAGAAATCACAAAAATGAACTCTTTCTGATCAAAGATTGAGCTAGTTCGCAGTGTCCAATTTTGGTATTAAGCTAGAAGCTGTCAGGAATAACCAAGCATTATTGTAGCCTGTGCTTTTGTCAGCTTTGACAGACACATCCTAAATGATTGTTGTTGTTCTGGTTATTTATTTATCACAAGAAGGCACAAAGCTGACCGAAGAACTAGATTGTCTCTGAGCATTGGGCAGGCTGACCAAAGTTGGTGGAGGCTAGATATTAACAAACCCAGGGATGTTGAGCTGCACAACCTTGATATGGTGTAACCCTGAGGTGATTCACCACTGTGTCAGGAATTACCACAACAATTCTATTTTTAACACAACACTGAAATGAAAGAGAACAACATGGCTCAGATGGAACAAAGCCCAGAAAATCTGGTGGTGGTGGAATCCTTCCTTAGAAATATAATTCAACAGGGTAATCAATTATCTAAAGAGATGGTGGCAACTCACATAGTTAAGCTGTGAACATAAGAACGTAAGAGGAGCCCTGCTGGATCAGGCCATAGCCCATCTAATCCAGAATCCTGTCTCACACAGTGACCCACCAATTGCCCAAGGACATCTCAAGCAGAGACAAGGGCAAACCTTCTCCTGCTCTCAAATCCCAGCAAATGGCCTTAGAGGCATCCTGCTTGTCCCCCCAGCCTGAAAGTTGTACTTAGGAATCCATTCTAGTAGGCATCTGTCCTCCATAAATTTGCCTAATGGATAGTCAACTGTTGGAGATGCTTTTATTCAGATTACTGCATAAAATAATTATAATTATAATTATTCAGATTATAACAGGGAATTGGAAGAGCCTGTAGCACAGAGATAGAGAAACATGCCTGGAAATCATGGGGTTATCAATTCAATCCCAAACCTCTTTCTATAAGTTGGCAATGGCAAACTACTTCTGTATCTGTGCCAAGAAAATGTCATAAAGGTGGCCATTTAGTCAGCCAAGAGTCAATTACAACTCAGTGGTTTTCGGAAGCAGAGAACTGGGGCCTATTTGCACTAAAAGAAGATAATGCATGATTAGGGAACTTCTGGGGAAAGGCATCCGCACTGCTACAGCCTCCAAGCACCCCCTACATTCCCAGAAGTTCCCTAATTGCTGATTAGGCGTGGAGCATGAAATCGTGTTTCACACCTTTACCAACGTTAACTAGAAGCTTACCTGGCACATCCAGACAGTGGCCATTTGCACCTCTTCTGGTGCTCTGGAGTCATCTGAGGTGCCACGCAAGCATGCTGGAACCTCAGATGACCATAGACACACTCGCAGAGGGCCCCACAATCAAAATGGAGGTGCCCAGAAGAGCACTGGCCCCTGGATCAGTCATAGGTGAGTCTGTTAGTATGTTAGTGACTAGTGCTCCCAAGTGTGAGTGCTAGTTAATGTTGGGTCATCATGCTCCTTTCCCATCCAGCGGATGGGAAGGGAAGTACAAATTTGCCCCTGGACTCAGTAACTTAAATAGCCCCCTTCCAAAACTGTACCCTTGCCAGTGGACCACATGGATTTGAGCTGTTGGGAATAGAATACTGACACTTGGAGGTCATTGAGCTGGTTGTGAAATGAATACTAAGTCTGTTTTCATAATTTTTTAAAAAGAGCTTCTTGATGTGGTTTGAGATCACTTCAAAATGGCTGGAGGCGGGATTTGTCACAAAACAGTCCACTGCTTCCCCCTCTCTTAAACATTCTAGGCTAGAAAAGATGGATTAGAGATGGAATAAGAACACGGGTCTCACACACTACTGGATCTAAGATGTTTTTGAGAGCTTTTGTTGCTATGTCTAAATGCAGCCTTAGAAAGACACAGTGTTTGGCTACTTTCTAGTAGGGGTGTGCATGAATGCAATTTTCAGGATTCGATTTGATTCAAATTAAATATCTGAAAACTCAATCCAATTCGAATCTTTAAAACTCAAATTTACCCAAATTCTATTTGAATTAAGCAAATTCAAATCTGTTTATTCAAATTTTCAATTTGAATTTGCACTTACGAATGTCGATGTTTGTATGTGCCCATATGCATCATTATGCATCCTGTACGCATCTGTACACATCCATATGATTCCCATAGTTATTCCATATGCAACCCATTTTCGTCCCGTACGGATCTGTACAAATGCATATGAATGCAGGAAAGATACGTACGTGCAAGTACACATTGTGTATGAACCCCTATACATATGAATGTCTGAATAATTTAAATGAATAGATTCAAAATTCAAAATTCGTTTGAATGTTTAAATTCAAATTTATGGACATTTGATTCAAATTTGAATGTCAAAATTTGGACAATTTGATCGAGTTTCAAATGTCTTCGAATATTCATGCACAAACCTACTCTCTAGAGATTACCATCCATCCACACTGGCGTCTAAAAATCACCTGCTTCCTTGCCTCAGTAATTACGTCGGAATTAATGCTGACACATTCACAACATGCCAAGTTAACCTTGTGCTACTTCCTCCAAATTTTGTTGTGTTTGTAACTACACGCTTGTTCTAGTGTTTTCCAAGCAGACCATAATCCAAGTGACCTCGATATAACTTCTGCAGTCCTCCTCCTCCTCCTTCCCCTAAGTGTGTTGTAACTTAATACTGGTGACCCTTCACTCCCCTTATTACTGAAGAATGAAACACAGTTCCTGTTAACAAGGAGTTTTCCCCTTTCCCTTTGAATTTTCATCCCAGAGGTTTTGCTTCCAGATGGTTCATATTCTCATTAAGTATGAGATTATTTCCACTTGGGACCCAGGCATGATCCAAAATAGAACTGTACCTTCTCCAAAAACAAGAGACAAGATAGGTAGCATTGGGGAATTCGCTAAATGCAAACTTCTGGAGTTAGCTCAATATAGCACAGTGACTCATAAGAGAGGATACTCTTGTTGCTTGACTTGAGGTCAGCAAATCTGTAGCAAAGATGGGTACCAGTAGGATCTGAAATCAAGTGTTGATTGTCAGGCTCTTTCACCCCCATCCAAGAAAAGCACTCAGCAAAAGTACTAATGAAATATAAAGGGATTCTAAGCATGTCCAGCATGGCATAGTTAACTAGCAGTTGAGAAGCTGAACCTTCCAAGCTACAACAAGTGGGGGCAATTTGCACTTTGGCCCATAGTACACATCTGGGCAGGTGCATCTGCACTGTCAGGAGGCGTTTGCATGCTAGAAACACCCCCTGCCTGCCCAGAAATTGCCTAATTTCATGCTAGCGGAGCACAAAATTGTGCTCTACAAGCTTACTAACTTTTACCGGACACTTACCTGAAGCATCCAGCAGTGACTATCAGCACCTCTGCTGGCCGGGGAAGTCATCGGAGCTGCGGCACATGTGCACTGGCAGCTCCAATGACCCCTCGACATGACTGTGGCTGCACAGAGCGTCAGCATTGTCATGGTGACAGTGCTGATGCAAGAGCAGTCATGGAGGATGTCACACTCAAGATGGAGGCACCTAGAAGAGAACTGGTGTGGGGATCGTTCAAAGGTAAGTGATTCATCATGCGGGGAGTAGGCTAACATTGACTAGCAATCAACGTTATTTCATTGCACACATTTCCCGTCCACAGGACCGGAAAGGAAGTGCGAAAACTCCCCTGTTCTTCATGCTAGGAGTAGTTTCCTTATCACCCACATGAGCCTCCCCATCTGATAAGAACTTTATTTAGAATCTCTTGATATTTAGATCTTCATTGAGAAGCTGCTGCTTTCTAATGTACATAGAAGGGAGAAAAGGGGATTTTTAGTAATGCAGAGGTCCATCATCAGTGTTAGCTGGTGCCCATTGAGAATGCCGGTATAGTGAGTGAGGCACATAAAAAGAAGCAGTACCAGTTATCTGACTAGATAGATATACAGTAAGGCTACAGTTCTGTGCAAACCCACATGAACATTGCCCTCACTGAACAGAATGGATTATGCACACATTAGCCAGGAGCTAAAAATGTGTCAAATGTAGGTCTGGAAGAGAGAGGGGTAGGCGTGAGAGGAGGATATACGTGAACTGGTTGATCACAGGATGAACATGAGTCAGGATTGTGATGCAGCTGCAAAAAAAGCAAACACCATCCTAGGATGCATCAAGAGGAGTATAGAGTCTAGATCACAAGAAGTAATTATTCCTCTTTACTCTACCTTGGTCAGACCTCATCTAGAGTCCTGTGTCCAGTTCTGGGGGCCCCAATTCAAAAAAGACATTGACAAACTAGAGCAAGGCCAAAGGAGAGCTACCAAAATGGTTAGTGGTCTGGAAACCATGACCTACGACGAAAGGTTGAAGGATCTAGAAATGTTTAGTCTGCAGAAGAGAAGATTGAGAGGAGACATGATAGCGGTCTTCAAGTATCTGAAGGGGGGTCACAGTGCAGAGGGATTGTCCCTATTCTCATTGCAGAAGATGGGAGGACGAGAAACAGTGGGATGAAACTTCAAGGGAGTCAATACAGATTAGATATTTTCCTGACAGTGAGGGTGATCAGTCAGTGGAATCGGTTGCCATGAGGTAGTGAGTTCTCCTTCACTGTAGGTCTTCAAGCAGAGGCTGGACCTACATCTGTCTGGGATGGTTTAGGAAATCCTGCATTGAGCAGGGAGTTGGACTTGATGACCCTAGAGGTCCCTTCCAATTCTATGATTCAATGATTCTATGACCTCTTGTTTAACCCTTCCCTTGCATTCTACATTCACTTTCAGCTGAGCTCAAGCATCTTCCACTCAGTGGCTTTGGTTACTGAGGACACACGAGTCCTTCCTCACATAACCGCCCCCTTCAATTTTTATAACTGCTGCCATTTGCAGAGCTAGCTGGGGATAATACAAGTTAGATCCAACAATATCTAGAGGCACCCACAGTGTTTGCCCTCCAATTATTTTCTAGCAGATCAATCACTGGACCCTCTCTTTTAAAAAATTGCTCAGATCAGAAGATGAACCACAATAAAAGAGACAATGGAGAAGGTCATTATAAATTTGAAGCAAGGAACAAATATTCACAATAAATGCTGGCTAGAAAATAAGCTTTGGCAGGAAGAAGTGCAATTCACAGTGGTGTGGTGAATTTTTAAATCACAGCTTTTCAACAGGAGAAGAAAAGCTCTTCCAGAGGAGAAGGAAAATCCTACAGTTACATTCTGAAATGTGACATGAAGAAGGATGTGTCAAATTCTGTTTACATGGTTCAAATAAACAAATGGTAAAGGGTCTTACTGAGTTGGTAATGTGACTGAAGAAATCTAATAGAATATTATGGGTTACCTATGTGAACAACTGCAAAACAAAACACTCTTTGCATTGTAGTTTTAAAATAAGCAGAATTTTAAATGGCAGGCACTTAGGCACATGGTACATATCTGATATGAACAGATACATATCTGATACAAATAGATATGTATCTGATACGTATCCCCAGCTTAACAAATGCCCAAACTATTCATACAAATGTCTGGAAACATTCGTATTCATTTGGATGTTAGCATAGAAACATCGTAACATTCAATTAGAGCTTGAATGTCCAAATTTGCCTGAATTTGCCTGAATTTCTAATGTTACAAATATTTGTGCACATCCCTAGTTTCCACTTCCAAGAACAGACCAGGTTGGGGGTCGGTGTGGCCAGCATGTTCCCCAGGAGGCCTCCCTGAGAGAGTGCTGCAGACAATGAAGATGTTACCTTAGAGCAGTGGTTCTCAACCTTCCTAATGCTGTGACCCCTTAATAGAGTTCCTCATGTTGTGGAGACCCCCAACCACAGGGACGGAGAAGCAGGAAGGTGGGAGGGAAGGGCAGTGGGAGACTCGTCATGACCCCTCTGAAAGGGTAGTTCGACCCCCAAAGGGGTCCCAACCCCCCAGGTTGAGAACCACTGCCTTAGAGGTTTCAGCTGATGTGCAGAATCGAGTTTTGATTTCCTGCATATACACAACATAGATTTATACTGAAAGAGCAGGCAAAGGAAGGAAAGAAGCAACCACTATGCATTTAGATAACATTAACATTAGTCAATAAATTGGGAGTGGATTTATAGCTATTAGAGGGACAAAATAATTGCGGAACTCTCTTCAAAACAGTTATTTCAGTCCTTACTAAGGTAGACAAGTTGTTATTTGCAGAATTTAACTTAGATATCCCCTCTTTATTTTATATGTAAATAATTATAGCGTGTTTATTGACCCAACAAATATTTTGATTTACACCTTGTGTGACTAGGTTATTTCTTTTAGATTCTCTTTATGTACGTTTCATGGTTATGGTTGAATAGTTTGTTTGGGTTGTTCAAATTGTTTCAGACATTAATTTGTATAATCTTTAATGTAAAATTTTTTAAAAAAAATTTGAATGTCAGAAATGAGTCTGAACAGTATTTACTGCACCAAAGCTACAGAGGATGGGGGCACCCTAGGATGCTTTTGGATATTCCGGGACAGAGGCGGCAATGCAGTGTGCAAATGGAGCATCTTGGAGCATTCCTATCAGTACCCAAACGGTAAGTGCCAAAAGGCTCAAAGTTACTCAATCAGATCAATGAACCAAATTTAATTGATAATTCTTGAAAGCCCTCCAGTGTGGCTGAATTAAAACAATTCTGCAAGCAATAATGGTTCAAGCTTTCTCCACAACAATGTGGAAGACTGACAATCAGTTACTGGAAGCATTTGGTTGCTGTTGTTCCTGCTAAAGGTGAACACAAGTAGTTAGGGATGTGCACGAATATTCATAACATTTGTTATTCCTGTCAATTCCCATGAATTCAGACATTCATACATGAATCAAATGTTACAATATTCGTACACTGACATTCATATGAATACCAATGTTTTGGACATTCGTACAAATAATTCGGAATTTGTTAAACTGGGGATGTGGGAAAGTGGTTGCGTCAGACATCTGCAATGGATCTAGAGTGCATTCGACATGGATTGAGAGCATATTAAAAGTGGATTCAGGTCGGATTTGACACTTTTAGAGCAGATTTGTTGCAGGTATCTATTGGATACATATCTCGGATATTTATCAGATACGTTTATGTATTCATTCATATCCTATATGTATGTGTTTGACATTCATACAAATACATTTGTATCAAATAGAATTTTACCACATTCAAAAGTGTCTATTCATATGAATATGAATTTTCAAACATTCAATTCGTTATGAATTGAACGTCAAACAACACATTTGTGCACATCCCTGCAAGTAGTTATTATGTTTAGGGAATCCAATATTTTTACACATGGGTGACATGGATGTTGGATAACCTTTTTTCCTTCAGTAAATGAAATGATTGTTTGAAATGTATATTTTGTATTTACTTAGTTTATCTTTGGCTTATATTGAATTTTGTTTGAAGATCTGAAACAACTGTGGCATATGCGCAAAAACAGAAGAAACCAGGAAAGGGGCAAATATTTCTTCATAGCACTGTATCATGTGGTCAGAGCTGAATAGTTTTTCCAGTTAAACATCAATTCAGTGCAATAACCTTGTAATTAAACATGCCCTGAGGCACAGTGTTGCAATGTAACCACCTGAGAACATGAGGAAAGATCTCCCAGACAAAAATTTAGATTATCAGTGTATCTTACTAACAACTGAGTAGACTATAAACCTAACACAAAGTATCTGATTAGGTAAAATTATCAGAACATCTTCCCTCCTTGGTTTCCTGTAAACAGACTTCAGGCAATCCTTCATTAACTTTGCAACTGTCCTTTTTTCTTTTCTTTTTTTACTGTTACAAGAGACGCTTGCAATTCTCCTAGCTGATTGATGAACTGACTGAGATTTTACTACCATTATAAACCTGTCTTTCAAAACACTGAAGTAGCTGGTAACTTCTCAACCAATTATTGTTTATGAGAGACAATTTAACAGCAGCACGGAAAAACATTTCCGTTACTTAATTTTGTGTTGTTAAACAGCTGCTAACCTAATTATTTTATTAATATTAGGCTGCTTGTAGTCCCCCCCCCATTTCTTAAGCCTCCCCTTTCCAGCTGTAGTGCTGTTTTCTGTTACCCTGGATTGTTTTGTATTTGTTTTTTAGTATTTTGAACTGTGCCATTTTAGCAGCTGATGAAGTAAGGAGAGCGAAACATCAAAGCACAACAAGGAGAGTGTACTAGAAACTTCTACATTAGAAGATACTCCTGAAAAGTGTGCACATGCATGTCCAGCTTTGACCTTTAAAATCTAACCATATATAGACTTGCTGGGACCTGCAGGGAGGACGAACCAACCCAGAGACCTGAACGTGGCAGCCGCAACCCTTCTGTGGGCACGACCTACCTGAAGAATCTCTCATCAACAGACTGAGAAAAGAACCAAAAGTCTGACTGAATATGCTGTACTTGCCTTGAAATTCCGGCACTTCAACCAGCATGTTGGAGCATTATGAGAACACTTCACTTTTGCCTTACAGGCATGGGAGACAGCCACATCTGACCCATGGCTATTCATCAGCCCTGTCCCACCCCCTTTTCAATTAGAGGCTGGCCTTCAGGAGCCTATAAGATGGCACCTTATCTTAGCCACTTTGGGCATTGGCTTTGCCCAGTGCTAAAAGGCTGGTTGCTTGAATGCAAAGTCCCAACATGTTCTTCATCTGACAAATATAGTCAGACCCATTCCTGAACTAGTTTTAGTGAGTCCCATAGGAATAGAAGCTCCTAAGGCCTAGATAATGTTGAAATATTGGCTAGATGTGCCCTAAAGAAAATTGCTCTTGATAACCTATTGCCCATTGTGATATGAAAGATGGGGTGTTTGGATCTCTTCTTTTGAGATTTTAAGATTTTGAATCTGAATTCACTTATTCCTAATTTGTATGGCATTGATGTTCTTTCTGTTTTGCATTTGTTCTGGGAGCTGCCCCCTTTCTGGGATTAATATTTCATATAAAGCCAATATCTGAATAGCACTCACTGTTGGTCATTTTGTAAAGGGAATAACATGCAAAACTGGGTCATTTATTAGTGGCAGCAGATGGTTCAGCTGGCTTAGTTGAGCCAAGTATAGATTATCTACAACTGTGGATAAAATTGTCTGCATCCATAGACATTCCCCGCAATATGTGGACAGTAGATTGGTACTAGAGTCAATGGAGATGTGATATCCAAGGAAGAAAACTAGACAGATGTAAGTGATGTAGCAATTACATCTATTGTATCTATTTTTATTAATAACAGAATACTATATGAAGAAAAGCTTTCAATAGGTTCTGCAAGCCTGATTCATGCAGGCGGATTATTGTAAAACTGAGGCTCATCTTTCAAGTATTTTAAGGGCTCAGGGATTTGAAATACTTTGATTATTTAGTCCTAAATCTAGATAGGCCAAGACAAACTTATTTATGTAAAAACATAGGAATACAATAGATTCTCTGCTAGATTGGATCAGTGCCCCATCTAGTCCAGTAGCCTGTTCTTACAGTGGCAATCAGTTGCACATGTAGTCCTCAAGGGTGGGGGATTTCTGGCTTCAGTGACATACAGTTTTCCTCAGCACAGTGATACTAGCCATGTTCAGGAGGTGGTGTGTGTTTTTGTGGCCAGTGATTGCTCTGCCCACATCTGTGGTCACGCGTCCTTAAAGCTATGAGCTGCCACTGCTTATGACCTGCTTGTTCTACTTTTTAGATAGCATCTGCATCATCTATAAGGACTGTGCCAGATGTCTGCATCACCCAGAAGGTTGTGCTACTAGAAGAAGAAGAAGAAGAAGAAGAAGAAGAAGAAGAAGAAGAAGAAGAAGAAGAAGAAGAAGAAGAAGAAGAAGAAGAAGAAGAAGAGTTGGCTTTTCTACCCCACTTTTCTCACCCATTTAAGGGGACTCAAAGCAGCTGACAAACCTTTCTTCTCCCCACAACAGACACCGTGTGAGGTAGGTGGGGGTGTGAGAGCCCAGAAGAGAGCTGTGACTAGCCCAAGGGTCACCCAGCTGGCTTCATGGGGGAGAGCGGAATTGAACCCGGTATTCCCAGATAAGAGTCTGTCTCCTTAACCACTAGACCAAACTGGCTCACTAGGGGAGCATGGTGACAGCATGGACTCCATGCTTGTCCTGTCCCTGTGCATGAAAACTATGGCCAGGACCTCTCCGTGGGGACACTTTAGGTCCCCATTGCTGTAGGCTGGTTTCCCATTCGTGCAGCCAAAGGTTAATAGGGATCAAATTTGTCCATCAGAGCTTATTTCCATCAGGAGGTAAAGATGTCAAATATAGTCAAAAGGGCAACCGCTCAGGGGACAAAAATTAATTTTGCTAGATACTATACACAGGATACAATTGCTTGGATTTCTGATTCTTGTGTCTAATTTCAAAGCTGCATTAGATACACATTTGGGGGTCTGAGAAATTGCTGCTAGAATGGAAGACAGAACACTCTCCTATAGCATTTTCATAGGCCGAAAACCCAACTATACTCCATAAAGAAGATAAAACTAGGCATTTAGTGTTCAATAGATGGGGAAATAAATTGACTGCCTGATGTGCCATACAGTTTTAAAATTGCTGCACCACTTCTTTGGGCTGTTTTTGCTGCACATTGAAGGTTTTATCCTCCTTGAAGAGTGAAAAACCAGTCCTAGATATTGAAATGTCTTGACTATGGAGGGACCATTTTGTAGCTCTTCATAATCCCTTTTGTTTTTTCCACTATGCACAATCACCAAATGGGCAGAGGACTGAAAAACAATGGGCTATACCTTGAGTTTCATGTTTAGGAACTGAGATGAACTTAACAACGGGCATATACTATACCACCTGAGCTGGCAGACTAACGTTCTCAATTCAGTCGAGATCAGAAATGCTTGTGACACTACCAGCAGATTAAGCAAATACAAGGAGTTCAAATATATTTATGACATTAGGCAACCCCTGGCTGACAGGATTAGCATGGAATGGCACTCAGGACTGGCTGGCTGGTAAACACGAGAGCCCACCACAGCCTTGCTTCATGCCCGCCCCCCAAATAGGGATTTTCAAGAATATTCGTGATATTTGTTATTTGAATTAATACAAATGTTTTGAACTATTTGTGTAAATAATTCAGACATTTGTATGTGTACCAATACATATAGGTATGCATTTTATTCATATTTGTATGAATCCATATGGATACATATAGACATAAGAACATAAGAGAAGCCCTGCTGGATCAGGCCACAGCCCATCTAGTCCAGCATCCTGTTGCACACAGAGGCCCGCCAAATGCTCATGGGCATCTCAAGCAGAGACAAGGACAAACCTATCCTGCTCTAGAATCCCAGCAAATGGTCTTAGAAGTGCCCCGGTTCTGCCCCCCCCCAGCCTGAAAGATGCCCCTAGGCATTCGTTCTGGTAGCCATTGATACATCTGTCGTCCATAAATTTGTCTAACCCTACCTTAAGGCCATCTAGACTGGTAGCTTTCACCACCTCTTCCGGCAGCACATTCCATAAGCCGATGACCCTCTGGGTGAAGAAATACTTCCCCCTGTCAGACCTGACTCTCCTACCCATCAGCTTCATAGATGCCCCCTGGTTCTAGTATTGTGTGACAGAGAAAATAAATGTTCTCTATCCACCTTTTCTATACCATATGGGATGAAAATGGATGCATACGCAATAAAAATGGGATGCGTACGGATGCGCACAAGATTCATATCATCAAATACATAACAAATATTCATACGAATATATACCAATGTACTCAAATCTGTTTGAATCTCAATATATTCATTTTTTCTTTATTCGTAGGAATTTGGATATTCAAATATTCGAATCAAGTGCAAAAAAAAAAAAAAATCATGCACATCCCTAGTGCTAAATGCTATTGCTGGAAAACAGACAGGCAACCATGCATGCATGAAGGTGCCAATGCACACATCCAAGAATCCAGGACAACAAAATGCCTGGATGACTGAATGCCCAGAAGCATGCTCCGGTAAAATGCATTAAGCTACCACTGGCCATGGCACTGTCTAGCTAAGTGTCAGTAATGGAGGAGGGAAGATTTCCTGTATTATCACCTCTAGTGAGACATCTGGCTGCCAACTAAAAACATCCCAAGTGAAAGATTTCCATAACACTCAGGAGCTCAGAACTATGCCCAGTCTCATCATATCAGTTCAGGGTTGGCTTATGCATTTATAATCCATTATGTTCTGTGAGGTCTGGGAAAGACCCTACACTTCCCCATAGTGCTCTGAAAATAGTATGTGCTTTGGAACCTGCCATGAGGGTTCCAATGGCCAGAAATCAAAGCTCCTACCTCAAGGGCCCAGATGGGCCCATTTCAGCAGTTAGGTGCACTACTGAAATAGGTTCCCTACTAAAACAGAACAGGGAGATATGGACTGTCAGAAGACCTGTTAAAGTATGTATTCCTAGACTGATATCCCAGTCTAGGTGGCCGAGCTACACTGCATCCAATGTGCTACTCCAGAGTGCAGAAGAGAGAGGCCCAGAAGCGTGTTCGGCCTTGCGCTACACCATTTTAAATGTAAATGCAGAAAGGCCCTTTGCTTTTCACCCCACAAATCCTAGTGGCCCAAGCCAGCACCACTGATATCTCTAAATGAGAAGTGGTTCTGTGGCTGCTAGTGTTAACTGGTATGGGTGAGTGTAGCTGGAGGTCTCTCCCCCTGCTGAAAGCAGAGGTGTTTTTGTACTACCCTTCCTGTCCATTGGACAGGAAAGGATCGCGGTGACCCAAAGTTGAGCACTAGTCTACTTTACCCGCTCCCTCACTGCCCTTATTCAACCCCTGGGCCCGGTCCTCCTCTGGGTGCCACCATTTTGGCAGCGGTGCCCTCTGTGATTGCGTGCACGTCAGCACCATGGCCTTGATGACACTGACACTCTGCACATGCACATTCGCATCTATGGTCATTCAAGGTGCCAGTGCACTTGCGCAGCGCATCAAATGACCCCAGAGTGCTGGCAAGAGTGAATGGTCTTGCTGCTGGATGCTTCAGGTAAGTAATTAGTTAACATTGGTTAAGGTGTGGAGCGTGACTTTGTGTTCCACACCTAATCAACGATTAGTGCACTTCTGGGGAGGGCAGGCACACTTGGAGTCTGTAACAAGCTACTCAGCGTTTGTATGCTCTTCCCCAGAGGTGCACTAATTATGCACTAGGGGCCGTAGTGTGAAAAGACCTTTGATTTGTGAGCTTCCTTTGATATTCTCATGACAGCTGTGTACTTTCATGAACCTGCTTGAAGAAAAGGGGCGAGGAACTTTGGCTGCTTTCATCTGCACCAGTTGCCACTGAATGTCACACCCAGTATTATGCTGCAAATCACTGTTCAATGTAAGAAATGTTAAGAATCAAAATAAGAGTATGCCAAGGGCCAAGGGTTAGGAATGCAGAACAGATAATGATGCTGGAAAGCACAGGATGCCACCTGTCATCCATAGTATGTTCCTCAAAGCCCCTTGGAACTTAATGGAAAATGTATGAAAGCACAAAATAGGATGCTCTGGTTAATACAGAGAAATTCGAGCAGAAATCTGAACAAGATTGTTCTCTTTATCTGTCCATGGTAATCTAAAATACAGTCAGGAATGTGTCAAAGTAACAAATTGTGCATCTGTTATCCGGAATCATGCAATATATTCTGCTTGCAAGCAGCAATAAATTATTCATAATGCGTCTACACCTCCATTTCTCAAGGGCTACACAGGCAATTAAAATGCAATAATCACAATAAAGAAATAAATAACCTTAATTAAAACAGTGCACAAGAACACAGAACTGACTAAGATGTAGTTGTGTAGTCCCTAGGGAACTGCCTGTTAGAATGTGATTTTCCACAGTTGTCAGCATTATCTCATATACATCTCAAAATAAAAAATTCAGAAATGAAATGATGATGTTTAGGTCACTATTAAATTGATCAGAAGATACCATCTATGTGAAGCCTTTTAAAAATAAAATGAAACTCTCCAGATAGAGCAAATAATTAAGGTAATGCATTTTTCTGTAATTGCTGAATTATGCTATTGGAATGAAGAGCGACACTTTTCAATTTCCTCACTTATGTAAGTTCCCCTTTGTTGCTTTTCACTGATTGTTGGTTGACTATAAAATGATGAACTGTTATAGTAAATGCTATTGCAAAAGAAGTTTAAACACAGGGATTGCATGTACTGGCACCATGTATTTTAAAAAGTGTACATCACCCATTTGCTCAAGCACTCCATGGTTTGATTCAGATTCAAACTTGCTTCCCTGAACTGAAAGGGTGTTTGGTTCTAATTCAAACTGATTGAACCACTTGGTTTGAATCAAACCAGTTAAAAAACAAACCACTTTGACATACCTCTAGTAGCAAAGTGTTAGAAGATGATTTCAGTAGCCATTTCCCAGTGATTCAATATGGGGGCAGGTATTTCCAATGTGAGCTCTCATCTTAGAGGCTGGCTGAATCAGAACATTGCTCTTCTTTATAGAGATGCTCTTCTTTATAGAGAAGCTTCCTTCTCTGTATGCCTGAATAAAGTAAGTTAAACATGAAATCCTTAAAAATCTGAGATAAAATTCCAAACAGAAATCAGTAGGGATATGCATGAATATGGAGGGTTGTTGTTTTTTTTTTTTGCATTCAATTTGTATCAAATCGGATGTAAGAAAATTTGTATTTGAATGAATAGATCCCCTTCAAATGTGGTAGGATTCTATTGAATATGAATGCATTCATACGAATTTGTACCAATATCTAATATGAACACATATGTCTCTGATACGTATCTGATATGTATCCCTTAACATATCCACTCTGGAAGTGTCAAATCTCCCCTGAATCCACTTTGAATCCACCCTCAAACTATGGGTGTTTTTCCACTGTCAGAAAGTACTCATTTTTGCACCCATTAAGGACCCATTTGGGTGTGAGCCAGATAACCCCATTTCCATCACGGAACCCATTTGGGACATATTTGTTTCCACCGCTGCTGGGGAAATCCGGATCATAGGGGTACATTTCAGCCTTTAATCTGGATTTTCTGTAGACCCCATTAATGGGGTCTTCAGCCAGAAAATCCGGATTAAAGGGAGCCTGTTTCCACATTAGTTTGGCAATGGGGTCTAGAGGAGGCTAGGGGGAGGGGCACCCTTGGGGGGGGAGCCCCAAAACCTAGGTTTTGAAATCATTTCGAAATCATTTCAAAGCCATTTCAAAGTTACTTTGAAGTTGCCTTTGGAGATTAGCAAAGGCTCCGAAGTCCCTCTGAAGGCAACTTCGAAGATTAGCACAGGCTCCGAAGACAAACCTCTGATAACAAAGGGAGATCAAAGCGGACTGTTACCTTCAGGCATAGAAAGAGGCACATATTTAATGAGGCTGACTCATCCCTGCTCACAAAGAGCTAATTCATATGCAGGCTCTTGCAAGGGGTTTGTCTTCGGAGCCTTTACTAATCTCTGAAGTTGACTTCGGAGGGACTTCAAAGCCTTTGCTAACCTTCGGAGGGACTTCAGAGATTGTACCCCCTGTTCCTCAAAATACCTGGGGTGACTGGCAGACCCCTTTTGGGTCAATCTGGATTCCCCACATGGGTGCAAAGGTGTTTGCACAGCAGGGGGGTTAGCACTCATTGCTAATGGGTGCTACACCTCCTGTGGAAACACATTGGGTGCTTCCGTTAATCTGGATCTACTAGATCCGGATCTAAGGGCTGCGGTTGAAAAACACCCTATGTCAAATTTACTCTGGATCCATTGCAAATATGACTGATGCAGCCACTTTCCCGCCTCCCCGTTTCACAAATGTTCCAAAGCTTCGTACAAATGTTCTGAAACATTTGTATTCATACAAATGTCAATATACGAATGTACATTCAGTTTGTATATGGAAGTCTGAATTCCTATTAATAACAAATGTTATGAATATTTGTGCACATCCCTAGAAATCAATGACAAGTAAAGACTGGTGCTCCTATGATAAGAGTAGCAACCCAAAAATAAATAACAATTCTACCCTGTTAAGTCATTTAAATTCTCTGTTATGCTGTAAGCCTTAGGAGAATTTCATTTACAAATCAAAGATAGATCTACTTTCCTCAACGTTTTGGTTTTAACATTTCAGAGCAACCTGCCTTCTTTTTTTTTATCAGCTCCTATCATATTTCAGCCAAGTACCAATAGTATCATCTCCTGCTAACAAGGTCAGAGCAATGGCAATTCAGTTTTTGTGACAGAGTGGGAAAAGGCAAAGCGGCCACTAGCAAATTGTCTTTGATCCTACTAACCTTGGCCCTTTCCTCACAGGAGACTGCCCAATGATAGGAAAGGGTCCAGAGGCTTCCTTTCTACCCACAATTAAATTCAGAACAAAACAACAGTATATAACACCTGTATTTAGTCAAGATTAGAATATCTGTGTTTTTAACCACAAATGTGGCTACTGTATGCTCCAATCTTCTCGCCTGCTAAGCTTCTATAATTCTCTACCAAACAGAGGTGTCAGTTTTAGAAACTGTACCTTATGCTAACTTTGCAGTCAACAGCCATGTAAAATGCTAGAGGAGTAGGGAGTTCAGGACTCCATTCCCATAAAAACACCTCCCTCGCTTTCTGCACCATAAACTCCTCAAGTCACTAAATATTTTTGTACAAATTTATTGTGTTACATACTGAGCAATGAAACCTCCTTTAATTTGTATAGCAATTACTTGCTGTCTGAATCTATCCTGCACCCTTTTCAAATTGCAAACCTCTTTTAACAGTCAATACTTAACGCGCATATGGCAAATGTCCTTGCGGATCCAAATGTAATGCCTCTCTTTAATGAAGTGGGGGAAATGAAGCAAACGTTTCATAATCCCTTGTTATTTGGTCAATTACAGCCTCCTGAGGTATCGGCGTGAAGACGCTGGGGCTAGATGGTAAAATGGGGGAGTGAAAAGTGTTAACATGGAAATGGAATTGGTGGGCCATACGCAGAAAGCATAAAATACAAGAGACAGCCAATTTAATTAGAGGTGGAGATAATAATCTCAAGCAAATGCAAGAGGCATAAGAAGAAACAGATCAGTTGGGGAAAGGAAATGTTTCCCCCCATGTGTTCTTACTCTCTCCTATTTATAGCGGTTCCATTATAGAGTCTCAAATAATTTTACAAGGAAAACAGACAATTTAAAAAAGCAATGAGTGAATAAAGGGAGATCATTCACTTTGGGAACGCCTGGGAGAAAAAAATGCATCTTCAACAGGCACCTGGAGGAGGTAGGTATAAGAGCATCACAAAAATTGAAAGGGAGACCTTTTCAGAGGATAGGGGCCATCATGGAAAAGGTCTAACTGCAGACAACTGGTGATTTGATGGGGACTTGAAATGGCTTCAATTCAGAGAGTTCATGGGCCTATTTGCACTTCAGACAGCAGTGCATGATTAGTGAACTTCTGGTAAAGCATGCCCTGCCTCACCATAAATTCACTAATTGTTGATTAGGTGTGGAGCACAAAATCATGGTCCACACCTTAACCAACATTTACCGAAACTTACCTGGAGCGTTCATTGGCATGACCATGATCATCTGAGGTGCTGTGCAAGCACACTGGCACATTGGATGATCATAGATGCAACTTCAGCATCATCATGGCGATGGCGCATGTGTTGTTGCAGAGGGCATTACAGCCAAAATGGTGGCACCCAGAGGTGGACCAGCCCTGCAATCAAATTAGGTATTTGATCGCTCAGGGGGGTGGAGCATGGCCAAAGTTGACTAGCACTCCAGGTGTGAGTGCTAGTCAACATTGGTTAATTGTGCTCCTTTCCCATCCAGCAAATGGGAAGGGAAGTTTGAAAACACCCCACAACAAAGCGGGTTGTTTGGTGCCTCATGGCATTTTTTTGCACTTGGAAGATAAGGACAGTCCTGCGTACTTTGCATCTGCATGCAACATTGTTTTTAATTTACTTTTCATTTTTAATGTGTATCTTGTGATTAATTGGCTGTTACCCGCCCAGAGACCTTAGGGTATGGGGCGGGATAGAAATGTAAACAAATAAATAATAAATAATAAATGGTGCCACCTCCATCCCAAAGTGGCCCACCACATGCAGTGCTGTAGCTGTGAAGTGGCTGCATAGTTGCATGTCTTGGACACTCTCGGTAAACTCTCAGATGCAGGATTTACACTAAAAAAAGCAGGTAACTTTTTTAAAAAAGAAAAGCTACATTGTTTTCTGATCACATAATTTGGGCAGAGTTGGAACATACATAAAAGTAACCAGAAAGCATTGGCGTCTCTTAAAATTTCAAGTTCGTTTGCTGGCCCAGGAGGGTTGGTGTTCCCTTAAATAGGATTGTGCTCTTAATAATTACTTAAGTTCATTATGCTAAGGACACTTACAGATCAATTCTGGAATGAGCTTAAAACAAGAAAATTACAGACTAGGGGTCTGCATGAATCCAATTTCTGGGATTCAATTCGATTTGAATTGAATATCTGAAAATTCCATTTGATTAGAGTCTTTAAAATTTGAATTTAACCAAATTTGATTCAAATTGAGCAAATTTGAATCTATTTGTTTGAATTTTCAATTCGAATTTTGCACTTATAAATGTTGACAACATTCGTATGTGCCCAGATGCATCTTTACATATCCTGTACACATCTGTATGGATCCGTACACATCAGTATGCATCCTGTAGTTATCCTGTATGCATCTGTACATATGTTCCATATGTATGTCCCGGACAGATCCGTTTTGGCCCGTATGGATCCATACAAATGCATATGGATGTGGGAAAGATGTGTATGTGAAGGTATGCATCATGTACGAGCCTGTACACATGTGAATGTCCAGATAATTTGTTCACATTTTTAAATTTGAATCTATGGACACTCGATTGGAATGTGAATGTTGAAATTCAGACAAATTTAATAGAATTTTTTATACCTTTGAATATTCGTGCATACCCCTATTACAGACTAATTTACATACATGCATATGCACGCACACATGTGCAGCTGAAAGTCTCATTTTTGTCGCATATTGTATCCGGTGTTGATGAGTATCTTCAAGAACTGTCCTACCTTTTCTTCTTTGTTATTTTAAAATTGGCTGTGGATTTGACGATGATTAAAAATGTATTTTAAGACTCTCACGAATTCTTAAGAAATACTTCATGAGAGATTTATATGAACAGCAAAAATCTTACCTCTGCTCTTTGATCCTTCCTTATGCTTTCTATTCTGAGTCTGTAAAGATCACAAATGTTTAATGTACATCAATTGCTATCCCTCCCAAGGCATCTAAATGATGTTCCAGGCTGAAATCAATGGGTTACCTCACTCCTTGTCCAAAACCCTACCCTGCCACTCCAAATGATTGGTCCTTCCACTCTGTCAATCTTTCGCAGCTCCTTCCCTTCCCTTCTCTTCCTTTCGCCTCTGCTTCTGGCAGTGTTGATGTTTTGCTATAGAAAGGACAATATTTTTATTTCTGTTTTTAAAAGGTGAATAAAGGGAGAGTGCATCTGCTTGACGCAGGAAACCATATTCTCCCTTAACTGTCAGGCACCTATCTCTCCAGATACGGTCAGTGATACATAAGATGAAGAGTAAAGGGACTAGGGTCTTAAATACTCCTCAGCATGTGCAACTACGAGAGGAAGTGAGTAGGAAAGAGCACGAATGTTCATACCATTAGCTATTCATCCGAATCCATCCAAATTCATACCTTCGCACACAAATCGAATGTTACAACGTTCGTGTATTAACATTCGTACAAATACAAATGTTTTGGAACATTCGTACAAATAGTTTGGAGATTCATGAAACTGGGAAGGTGAGAAAGAGGCTGCGCCAGTCACATCTGCAATGGATCCAGATTGCATTTGACATCGATTGAGAACATATTAAAAGTGGATTCAGGTCAGATTGGATGCCTACACATAGGATCCAAATTTCTGGCAATCAGACACACCTAAGGGGGAAAAAATAGAGGAAGCAACACATTTTCTGTGCGGAAGAAGTACATCTTGCAGAAATCTTACATTTGGGGGTTATATTTTGTGGATGTGACTATACAATTTTTGATATGCTCTCCTTATACCGGGGACTGACTGAATGCAATATATAACTTGTGCATAGCTAGGCCTTATATTACTTAAACCTGTCCATACACCAATGGTTATTTTTATTCAAGTTCTCATAGATCAATATTTAATCATATTCCTGGAAGGAAGTCAAAGGCAGAGGCGCCCTTCAGTGCTTTATGGTTATAAACTAAAAAGAAGTGACAGCAGTATATAGTTTATTAATAAGTAAAGCACACAGTTGCTAAGGGCACATGCCTGTGATTCACATTGTTGTCTGGATTTGCTGCTAGACATTGCTAATACCTGGAATGGCAATGGCCCTTTAGAGAGCATCAAAAAGAACACAGGCAGTTAAATTAGAAAGTAACTTGCAAAGTGGAGAAGAAAAGGTCACCCCTGCTACATTTGGAGAGCCAAGAGCCTGGATGTTTTCATGGGCACTGAACAACCAAATCATCTCCACACTGCCATCAGGTCTTCCCTTTTATTTATTTATAAAATTTGAAAACTGCTTCCCATTAAAGTATAATCTCAGTTTTCAACACCTAGGCCGCATCCCCATTAGAAGCTTAATCCAGTTTCCCTAAACCAAAATAACAGAACTGGATGCAAACGCAAATTTGCCTGATCCCATTACTTTCAGCCAGAATAGCGTTCAATCCGGATTCTGAGGATGTACGTGACTCAAGGGGGGATTCCAGTGGTTACTTTTTAAAAACCGCTTTTTGGGGCTGCCCTGTCCTCTTCCTCCTGGTGTGAACGCGCCACCCATAAGGGACCCCTTCACGGAGCCTAGCTGGGTGGCTGGGTGGCTGCTGCTTGCCTGGATGGAAGAAAAACGGCAATGGACAGCCAGCAATTCTTTCCCCTCCTCTCCTCATTGCTCAGGGCACGCAGCAGCAGCAGCAACTCAAGCCCCCTTCGCCTTAAACATTCACACATCTCCCCAAACCTGCAGCTGCTTTTCTTTCTTTTCCCTTTTTTAAAGGTCAGAAGTTTCAAAATGGCAAGATCGTTATCAGGTGTGAAGTGCTCGGATTGTTACAGTGTAGCGGCTGCTACTTTAAGGGGTGGATTTTACAGCTTGCTTTGGAAGCAAGCTATTGGGGGAGGGAAACTCTCATCCATTAACATGGAAGGGTTCCCACAGTAAAAAATGTAAAACATTTCAAGCACACGAACCAGAGTGAGGCCTGTTGAAATGAGGATTAACATTTACAACACTTTGGGGCGATTTAACACGTGGAAAGCATGTTAAGCCAAACTGATGTGGAGTCTGCAAGGATTGAAAATGGTTTGAAATCGAAATAAGGTTGTAATGGGGATGCGGCCCTAGGGTAGCTTCAGATAACAGAAGACAATTGTTGGATCTTCTTTAGAATTCTGTGATCACCCCACTAGGAGGAAGTTTTGAGCTCTTATTTCCATCTGCCGGCTTGTTCTGTTATTGCTCCTGTTCCAAATATCCAGATGCTAGCCAAGTATATGCCCCCTACTTCCCATGCTTGGAAAGAACCATTGGTATTTGGAACAGGAACAATAATGGAAGGAGCCAGCAGACAGAGGTAAGCAATGGCTACTTTAGGAAACCCAACACTGTTGTCCGATTTCCCATAATAGAAATAGTAATAGTAACTGGCCCTTGCAATATCAGTCGAATCCAGCCATTGTTTATCCTTCTTCCTGTAGAAACTCTATATAGGGTATACAGTCTTTTAACATTTGAACTAATTATGACTCCGTCAACACATTCATATGAATTATTTGGACATTCATATGTGTACGGATACATACACATTACATACATGTCTGTACACATTTTATTCGTATCTGTACACATTTGTACTGATACGTACAGGATGAAAACGTGATCCATATGGGATAAAAGTGAATATATTTGAATTTTAAACATTCAATTTGATTTGAATTTTCAGTTATTGGATTTGAAGCAAACCAAATGCTGAAAACTGCATTCGTGCACACCCATAATAGAAGTACAAATAATAAATAAATTAATATTCCATATCCAAGGAGCATAATTTCCAACTGTTTTACTGGCAACTGTGACTAGTAGCTCTGAAAGACTTTTTCTTCCTCCTTCTCGTCCTAGCCACTATGGCAAGATTTCTTTTTTCCTTTTTGCTTTCATCCAAATTATGTATAGTTAATTATTTTATCACACTTATGTCAGATGGTGTGATGGGGAGAAGAAGCTTATTCATTAAAATAGTCTTATGTTATTGAAAGAATCTCATTAATAAACATATTTTGAAGGGAATCTCCTAACAGGCCATCTAGATACGCAAGTAGTTTTTTTATTTGTTGGAAAATGTGTTAGCTCTTAATTTTCACAGTACTTTTTGTTTTGTTTTCCCTCTTCAAGAGGTTAACATGACTATACTTTGAGGGACCATCTGCATTGTGCATCAGAAGGGTGTGGTTTTATATTACCATAGCGTTATGTTGATGAAAAGTGTCCCCATGTGATAGCTCATAATTGCATAATACTTGGGAAGAGGATGGGAAGGCTGAAAATGTATCAATCATCTCTCTGCCTGTCTATTTATGCTCTTTAAGGGCAGTCTTCCAAGAGGATACTTCATGCAACAGCATGCAAGCAATAGTCTTCCTGTAGGCTGAATTAAAAGGAATCTTCCATACATTTTAATGAGATCCTCAGCAATAATCCCTCTTACCCCACAAAATGTGAAGCCTTTTTCATAAGAGGTTGTTCCAGTTTCACCTTCCTGTGGAGCCCTTAATTATGTGCAGCTATCACATCTGGCTGAGCATTTTCTCCACAAATTCATGCTAACTAGCCAGTTCTTTGAACAGCAAGATAATTTTACAATTAGCATTTCTGGTAATTTAGAACAGCTTCTGCTGGCAGTTATACACAACACCTGGCAAAATCAAATAGTCAGTAATGGTTGGCAGGTGGGGGGCACAGCAGAAAGACCGAGCGGCAGTTCGCTGGCTCACCTTTGATGCTCGTAACACATGGCAAATCACACTTTGATCTGACATGGAAGTTAGGACATCCAAGATGAATGGGCAATTGATGCTCAGCTCTTCTGTTGTGCCTCCCCACCAGCTGCTACTGAAGCCATGTACCCAAACTGAATATGGCTGTGGCTACTGGATGGTGGCTAAAAAGAAGCAAGCACATATGCCAGGTGGGTGAGGGTTGGTGAGCAGTAACTATCATGAAAGAAAACCTCCAGCACCTTTACCTTGTGCAATTTCACACCTACATTGCATGTTTCATTTCATGAATACCTCCAGGGCTACTTTCTGATGTCTTTATAGATGTATGTAATGGATGTATTTCTTTAATAGCTGGGTAGGAAAGGAAAATTCAGCAGGTTTACCTTTTCATGGAGAGACTAGGGATATTCGTAACATTCGGAATTCAGGCGAATTTGGACATTCGAACTCAAATCAAATGTTATATTTGTTTGCTAACATTCGAACAAATAGAAATGTTTCCAGACATTTGTATGAATAGTTCGGACATTCATTAAGCTGGAGAAACATATCAGATACATATCTATTCATATCAGATACATGTATGTTCATATCAGATACATATATTCATTCATTCATTCAGTTTATTTGTATACCGCCTTTCTATATGTTCGGATCAGATATGTATTGAATGTTTGTACAAATACATATAAATATATTCATATAGAATAGAATTTTACCACATTTGAATGTGATCTATTTGCACAAATATGGATTTTTGAACATTCAATTTGTTTTGAATCAAAGGGCAAAGAAACATTTGTGCACATCCCTGGGAGAGATATCTTTTTTTTTCTTCTGCAGCAACTGAAATATATAGACCAGTGGTTCTCAACCTTCCTAATGCCGCAACCCCTTAATGGAGTTCCTCATGTTGTGGAGACCCCCAACCAATGGGGCGGAGCAGCTGAGAGGTGGGAGGGAAGGGCGGTGGGAGACTCGTCGTGACCCCTCTGAAAGGGTAATTCAACCTCCAAAGGGGTCCCGACCCCCAGATTGAGAACCACTGATATAGACCTTCCTGTGTCCTATGATCTGCCAGTTAGGCCCTTTTGGAGGTCCCATGACCTTCGGTAGTTGGGGGGATGATGGCACATGAAAGGGCATTCTTGGTCCTTTCTGCATTGCGCTTTATACTTCAGAATAGGACCCTGCCATCTACATCCTAGTGCAGACTCAGCACGTTGATGGCAGGGCCCTATTCCAGAATATAATCTGGAATAAAGTCCAGTGCAGAAAAGGCCAGAGTTCCTAGTAATTTAAATACTTGTTTGTACAAATATAAAGGTATTACTCATTCTCATTTCATGCTTATTTTTGATTTGTTAATCATCCAGCAATATAGCTGGCACCTCTGAACGATTAACCGATCACAGCTAAAAGGCACAACAGGAGTGAGTAATGCCTTCATATTATTGTTATGCGCAAGATTATTTTTGAAAAAAAGATTAGAAAATTTTATTTATAAATAAAGCAAACATTATTTTGTGTGCTACAGTAGTAGTAGACTGGTACATTAATCCCTGCTCTTTCATCTCTTTGTCTGCACCTAAAAATAAATGAAGAAAAGAATCTCTATGTCATTAAGAAATGTAGTCAGTTACTGACCTTGGATTGTGCTTCAATTTGCATTAGGATTAAACCTGAGCCCTTCATTTGTAGGGCAGCTTTTATAAGCGAGACCAAAAATTAATAAATAAGTAAGTGACAGGCATTATCATTCTCACTTTAAGGTTTTTATCGTGAAATCAGACACTTTACGGAACTGCATTTTTAAAGGCTCTTACTTACCAGATGGGTGTTTTCTCTACTAAATAATGCTATAGTCTCAGTAGGCAAACCTCCATATTATAAATTAATCTTGCATTCTATTGTAACACTGTGTGACAATATAAAACAGGGAGAAATATTAAATTTCTAGCTTCATCCAATCAAAAAATATGTAAACCATGATTCCTACTCTGTTTTCAACTCTAATTTCTATAACATTATTTCTCTTTTACATTGTTGCACATGGCTGAGGGGAAAGAAACAGAAATAAAAGGGATAGAAAAAGAACAACCAACAAATTAAAAACTATTCTGTGACCAAACTGCCCTGTTGTTTAGAATTGGCAAAATAATAATAGACTTATTTATGTAAATAGTTTCCTTTCTAGAAGCAAATTTACTGTAGTGAGTACTAAGGCCAAATCTACATCAGTAAAGGGACTGTTCTAGGCTCATAAAACACATGGCAATGAAAGATCAAATTTCTCAGAACAGCTGGGGAAAAAGTCTCTGGCCCTGTCCCCAAGCAATTTAAAGTCTTCTAAAACTCTTCTTTTGCCTCTGAGCACCCCCATGCCAGGGTTTTTAACAAACTTCCAGAGCTACAAAATGAGGAAATCCCGCAACAAAAAAAGTGCCCTTTAAATAAGACTTTCAGAGCTCTTTTTGGAAGTTGCGGGTTTTCCTCGAAACATTTACCTTGGGGATGCTCCGTGGCAAAAGGGGCAGGGATTTCCGCCTACACACACAGCAGTAACACAAGCAGCTTCCCTTTCTAAAGCTCAC
The DNA here is from genome assembly GCA_023333525.1 of Aspidoscelis tigris stejnegeri. Classification (NCBI taxonomy): domain Eukaryota; kingdom Metazoa; phylum Chordata; class Lepidosauria; order Squamata; family Teiidae; genus Aspidoscelis; species Aspidoscelis tigris. Next base: position 23,614,049 of record JALMGA010000008.1, read on the forward strand.
AACTAAAGAGCCAGAATCACGCAGAACTGCAACATTGCTGCAATCGCTATGAGGTGTGAAATGGGTGGATTATTGCTAAGGGTGGATTTTGACAGCAATAACAGGGAAAGTGGTGAGTGAATGAGCAATTGTGTGCTGGACAGGGTGGATTTTGACCGCAATAACAGGGAAAGTGGTGAGAGTGAATGTTTGCCGGCACGAGAAGCCATTTCGGGGGGCGGAAGATCTGGGAGACGAACAGAGAACCCTGGCACCCTATCAACAAGAACAGGGGCGGGGAGAAAAAGATGCGCGCAAAGAAAACACAGCTCCCATGGGGACGGAAGGTGCGTTAAAAACGCGCATTTTGCTGAGCCTCATGCGGACGCTTATTCCTGATTTGCGTGGCACTTTTAAAGTCCACTTCAATAGAGTGACAGTAGAGAAGTAAATAAGTCTTTTGGGGACGCAGCCTCTTTGGAGGTGGAGAAGAATCTCAGGATCTTTTTGCCTGATGTATTCTAAGGGGGAAAAAAAGGCAGGTAAAACAGAGAGCAGGGAGAAAGTGACAAATTGCACTCTCAACAACCCAAGCTGTGGTCACCCCTCCACTTTAAACCTTCTTCAATCCATCTCCAGGTCTGCACACACCTTAATCCAGATTTCTCGTGGGCTTGTTTAATTGGAGCCACAGGACAACCAAGGAATATGCAGACAGCATGCCTCGGTGTCTCATAACTGCCAGAACAAACATATACCCCTCAGGCTCCAGAGCTAGTAGGAACTTTCATTCCTAACCTTCAGAGGCATGAGGGGGCAGTGGCTGTGAAACTCATGTGAGCATCACAGACACAGAGGGATGTGGGCTGGATGCCTTCATGTGATATGGATCACTGGAAGCATTAAAAACCAGGGTAAAAACAAAATGAAAGCACTAGTTTAAAAAACCACATTAAAAAAGTCTGTTCCTTTTCCCTGTTAAATATTCTGTGCTAGAAAAAGTGAATCAGAGGAGGCTTAGGAACACAACTGCAACACAGGCGGCATCCCAACTTGTTTATATTGTGCAGCAGAATGCACAGTCGTGGATAATTTGACTCTTCCTGTCAGTCAGGGCAGAATGTGTTGGAAATACAGCATTTCATGTGTGTGAGAGATACAGAGAGAAGTCAGCCTAACCTGCTAAAGGGGGGAGGTGGAGCTTGGACTTCAGCTAGTTTGTTTAGATCTTCCTATTAAGATGGCTGAGAACAGATCAGTCTGTGGATGAATTCCTATTACAAGCTTAAAATGGTTTCGATCCTCGCAGTCCCCATGTCAGGTTGTAAATTTCGTAGAGGACCGTCAGACTGGACGGTCTGCTAGAAGTCGTGACACACAGCATCTCTCTCTCGTTTGGATTCAGCTTCAATTTATTGGCCCCCGTCCAGCCCATTACCACCTCCAGGCACCTGTCAAGCACTTCAGCCACCTCTCCTGATTCAGATGACACAGAGAGATAGAGCTGGGTATCATCTGCATAATGGAAAAGCATGGGAGATAAGATTGATCCCTGAGGGTCAAGTGAGTTGCCAGGATGCCAAACTAGAATTTCCCACTACCACTCTCTGAGATCGGCCACAGAGAAAGGTTCTTGCGTTGACCTATTTTTATTTCCAGTTTACCCCCTTTAATGTACTTCCATAAAACCTGGAATTCCTTTATGTACAAATACCTCATTGACCCCATTTTGTCTTACTACCTAAGCTCTTTATGAGAGTGATGCACAGGGCTATGGCCTATCAAAATGTCTGTTCCAGTGAAATACTGAAAAGTAAAGTAAAGAATACAGTAAAGAAAAATGAAAACAAACTCCAAATGTACTCAAAACTGTGGGTTAGCTCACTGCCAGGACACATCTTGGGCATTTCCTTGGCAAGGTCACAGAAATTGTTTGCCAAAATTTCTTCCAGGGAACTCCCAGGAATTGAGCCTGTGGTCATATTTACAGGTATTTGTTTTGTCATTGACCTACAATCACATCCTAAAAGCAGTCCCACCCCCACCCCACCGAGTAGGACTCGCCTCCCCCTGGCCAGAGAATGGCCGATCACCGCTTCTCTTGCCAGGGGGAAGGCAGGGAAGCCAGATGCCGGACTCGCCCACCTGTCAGAGACACAAAGCATGCGCTCTGCCTTTCTGACAGCTGAGCATGCGCTGTCAGGGCCGGTTTGGGATGGGTGCTGGTGCATCAGCACATCACCCACCCCGATCCATTTCCCCATCCGCCCCTGCTGCCGCTGCCCCGCACATTTTAAAATGTTCCGCCTGAAAACAGATCTTTGAGATCCGTTTTCTGGTGGCACGTGCGGAAAGACCCTTAGAGAGGCAATCAAGTAATGTAGAATTATAGAAGTGATATTTGTGTCTTTTCAAAATGCCTATGATTTACAAGGTCTTCCCAAAATAGTACATTACAATGAACTGAATGAAATCCAAGGGAAAAGGACATAGTTGATGCCGATTCTGTCTCCACTGAAGTCGGATCTGTTGTTTTCCAGACATCGGTCTATAACTTCCTGTTATACTTGTCTATTGGACATGGAGTTGACAGAGTCTGGAGTTCAATCACATCAGTAGTGCTCAAGTGGTTCTTAAATGAATAGCAAGAACTTCCTTCAGTTTGAGCTTTTAAAGGGGAAGTTTGTAATCCTTTCTTCTCAGGCAACAATATGTTGTAACTCACACTTGTGGGGGGGGGGAAGACGGAGCAGAAATTCTTCTGAGCAACAGAACATTTCATCTTAGGTGAGTGGGAGGCATGCCATCTGATGAGTTGTCAGACTCTGTTTTGTTCTTACATTCTCACATGTTACTCTGTTACTAACAAATGTAGTAATATTATGATGACAGGAGAAAGGAAACTGAGCAAGCTTGGCGTTGCGTGGGTGGCGAGGCAACAAGGAAGATATTATAGTAGACAAAATTAGAAAGTGGCCATATCTGGATCCTACTTACACCAGTATTGACTTTAATTGTCTTAGGAAACATGGACTGGCAACTCAAAATGCAAACAAAACCATTTTGTTTGTGCTCTGCTTTAGAGAAGCTCTGGTGGGTTTTTTACTATATCCAAATCTGTCTGATTCTGGACTAGAGCAGATACAGCAGCGTGACAGCTGGCACCAGTTGGGGCTGGTGAGGGCTAAGGAGGGAGCCGTTTGCAAAGGAAGGTAGAACTGGGCCACAGTCACACCTTTAATTTAAGATGACTTCAAGACGTCCTCAGGTCGCATTACTAACATTATTTTTATTCAATTCATTTTCCAAGCCAGCCTACCCCGTGCCTTAAGATCTGGAGGGGAGGCCTTCCTCGTTGTCCCACCACCCTCAATAGTGAGATGGGTGGGCACTCGAGGGAGGACCTTCTCAGTAATGGCCCCCAGGCTGTGGAATAGTCTCCCCCTCAAGGTGCATCAGGCTCCTTCACTGTATCCATTCATGAAGGCAGTGAAGACGCACCTCTTTGCTCTGGCCTTTGGCTAAGCATGGTATAGTTCCCCTCCACCACAGACATTATTGTTTAATACTGTTTTATATATATGGCTCTATTTTAATATGTCTGTTTTTAAATTCTGTTACCCACCCTGAGACCTTAGGGTATAGGGCGGGATAGAAATATAAGTATAAATAAAATAAAAATAAATAAAAAATAGTTGTAACCAGAGTCCTCTTTTCCAGAAGACTCAGTCTGTCCTGGCATTCCAGACCATCATTTCTTCCTGAGGGTGAGTGAGGAGGGGGGCTAAAGGAGGCTGAACGGTGCTATGGTGGGCGGAGTCCAGTCTTTCCTTTTGGCCAATGTGTAGGGGAGGGCAGCACATGCAGAGTTTGTGAGGAACTTCCCCTTGTCCCCTCAGTTTATGTGTATGATTCCTCTATCTAGCATTTTTATGCAAACATATTATTATTTTAAAAATTAATCACACGGAGAAGAAAAGTACATAAAAAAAGAAGGGCGTATGAAGGCAGGGGAGCAGGCTTAAAACAGAACCACACATATGCAGCCTTGCCTCCCTTGAGTGACACGATGGCATCCAATAAAAAAAAGGAGATAGCAGCAAAAGGGGTGGAGAGCCAAGAGTTCCTTGGAGGAGGCTCAGGTTGATTGTGAAGAAAGGTTTGAGCAATGCAGCCCAAAGTGAGGATGACCTGAGGAAAACCTATAACGATCTGGGTGTGAACAAAACTGGTAGAAGATCACTGTAATCCTAGAAGGCTTCAATCCCACACAGTTCTGTGAAATCGGACTCAGATTAACACAGAAATTAATAATCTCTGTGCTGAACTTTAGGGAAAGGGGGTTGCTGAATGCAATGGAGCACACTACCCGCTGTGCCCATACAGACTCCTTCGATCCTGTTTCTCTGTCTCAGCAATCCCAGAGGTCCAGACACTAAAAATACTGGGAGGAATCACAGTTTTGCTAATTCCACTATTTCCTGCCATAGGCTACACCACTAATGGAAACCAGACATTACTCCTCTCCTCTCCTCCCCTCCCCTCCCCTCTCTCTGCCTCTGCCCACTTTCCATTTTATTTCCTCATTCAGATTGCTAGTGAAGGCAGCCCTGAGGGTCAGTGTCCAGACAGGTAGAATATAGCACTATTTCAGAAAAATCCATATTCAGAGTCCAATCCATAATAGTGCTACTTGTTCCCCACCTGTTCATGGCCCGTGTCAGAAACCAGGTAAGTAAATGATGTCAATATCTTCTGTGTCAGCATGTACAATTCCCCTGGCATTGTAGATATTCCCACACAGAGACTGAGACAGAGAAAACAAAGAGAGAGGGAATGCACAAGCTTTGTCTAAATGCAATTATAATCATAATATATATATATATATATATATATATAATACACTTAGGCATACACTCGTACGCTTCTGGCAGACAGAAAATGCTGGCATTGTAACTAGACCACCAGATAGCCAAGACCCAAATCGGGGCTCTGGCAGTCTATCAGCCACTTAATTCCAAGTAATCATAGTGCAGGGGACACCACACTGTTTTTACTTATCTGGCATGCTTTTGACTTACAGGACATCTGGAACACCTCTTCCAATCAGTGACAAATTTTGGAATTTGTGAAGCACATGAAAGGAAACAAGTGGGCATTTCCTCAGCACATTCGGGACCACTAAATACTGCAGCTCCATAGTATTCAACATGAACTCAGAGCATTTACAGAACAGGAATAAACGGTCCTTTGCTACCTATTACGCATTACAATCATTTTTAAAGTACTGAAACCAAACACCTTTCCTTGTCAGACCAAGATTATGACATTCACAAGTATATTTGTTTGCTTTATAATCTTGCAGATTTCTGGAGAGTCTGTGTGGTTGACAAGGGCAACACTTATTAGTAGGGTTGTGCACAAATGTGTTTTTTTGGCATTCGATTCATAATGAATCAAATGTTAGAAAATTTGTATTCATATGAATAGACCATTTTGAATGTGGTACAATTCTATTTGATACAAATATATTCATACGAATTCATACGCATATCTAATATGAACAAATACGTATTGGATACCAATGAATACATATTGTATACAAAAGAATGTATCCGAGATACATATCCTATACATATCCTGTAACAAATCTACTCTGAAAGCCTCAAATCCGGCCTGAATCCACTTCTAATATGCTCTCAATCCACGACGAATGCACTGTAGAGATGATGCAGATGTGACTGGCACAGCCACTTTCCCATCGGGTACCTCCTTAGATCCAGATCTACAAAATCTGGATTAGTTGAAGGACCCATTCCTTAGATCCGGATCATCTTAGATCCGGATTAAGGGAGGTAAGTGGAAAAAACCCCAATGCTGGGATAGATATGTTGTCCCAGCAAACATGACTGCACAAAGCATCAGCCTTAACCCTGTTCTTCCACAATACTCACTAGAAACTAGACTGCTCCAGCAGTCTCCTATTTTCTCTTGCTCTATCCTTCTCTAGGGATGACCAATATATCATTCTTCTCCTTAAAGCCAAAGAGCTCCATATTTCCTTAATAACTCCTTTCTTGCCACGCTTTGTATATTTCTAGTAATTTTAAAAAATTGTATTTTGATTATGTTGTCTGTAAAAAGTGCAGAAATAATAATTAGGCCAGTACCTAATAATCATACTGTGAGAATTCTTAGCTTGGCCTACAAGGAAAAATAAAGAGTTTGGGAATGTTTAAGCACAGGGATCACAGGTTTTACACATTTCCTGATAAAGAGGAAACAAAATTTTGCCAACAAAAAGTGAATCCACAGGTAATGGGGTCAACCCACTTGTAAAACTCAAACTCTCAAATATTTAAATTTATATCTATTCAAAATAACATATCAGTTTATGGTACAGAAATCTGAGTTCCATAGCTTGGACAATGGGTGGAAATAATGGATGTTGAGAATCCAACAATGGGCCCACAGATTTCTCCCTCCCATTTTAATGGCTGAGGCTACTAGTTCTGTCAGATTTCAGTCATTAAAACTTAATACATGCCCAAGTGCAGAATTCACAATATAAATAATTCACTTCAGAAAACTGTTCAGTTTGGAAAGTAATGGTGTTTGGGGGTTATCTTGGAGGAGGAAGAAGTATATTCTTTCAGGTATTTAGCTGAAAACTCTATCCTCAATTTGTTTCCACTTTGCCTTGTACCTGCCAACTTATTGTCACTGGTCAAAACTCGTTGCTACAGTATCTGAAGTAAAATGTCTTGTAACATGAGTCTGGAATGTAATCATAGACCTTTTCACTTTCCATCTACAGTTTTCCCAACAGAATACGTGAAAAGGCCTGCTGTAGAAAAAAATGGAAAGGCCATTTGTTATTATTACCTTTTCCTGTTGCTCAGTGCAATTTCTAAAAATGCATGGTATTTCATACTTAACAGCTAACCTTTCCATTTATTATATTCAGGTCTTAAAGATAGGTACTGCGGTGAACAGTCATCCATCTATCCATCCATCTATCCATTAATCCACTTATTTGGACCATTTTTTTCACTCCAACCCCCCTCCCCTTTGTTTTCATACCACCCTTCAATTTAGGCCCAAGGTCACTCTATGAAGTTTCATATGTATGAGATTTTAATCTTGAGTCCTTTTCACATTACAAGAGTGGAAGCAGTGTGCCCTATCATCACTGTCCGATTGTCCACATGGGAAACTGGTGGAAAGTAGGCCCAGCGTGTGGCCTCGAACTGAGAAAGTAGTTCAAAGAGAAATTGCAAAATTGAAGCTCTGAGAATTTGTATCATCATCTGGGCCTACATCAACTGCACACCAGGACTGCCCTGTGAGAGGGCAATCACGGCCCATGGAGACACCCAACTCCCAAGTAGGAGGATTGGTGGCACTTTCTCCATTCCACAGATGCCAATGCAAGATGGAGGTCCACTTTACTGGGCCATGGGGTGGAGACCTGTATTAATCTTTCAGCAACCCTTTCTCTGCTCTATCTCTCATGAAACACAGCAAAGGAGGAGGATTGCAGAGGGAAGGAAAAGACAACAGACATCTTTCAGAGCAGCAGTGTGGGCAGCCAGGTCAGGAAAATAGCATTGTGGTCTCTTTGTTTCCCTTCCATGCCTTCCTCCCACCACCGAATGGAGAAAGGCCTAGTTTTTCAGGCCATAGACTGCAATTCCACTGATTTGCACTGACGTTCAGATTAATATCCCATGCTGTGTTCAGACCTAATTTTTAATCTGGTTTCAGTCCACTTTCAGATTGAGAGAACCCATCAACAAACTGACAAGCCGTTTTCTTTCAGTATTATCTAACTCAGAAAATCCACTTTGGGGTTAGATGATGTGGAATAAAATGACTAGTCACTTTGCTAATAAGTTCTCTCACTCTGAAGTCCATTCTGCACTGGGTCTTATTCCAAATTATATCCTGGACTAGGAGCCTGCTGTCTGCATGCTAAGGTAGAATTCAGCAGACCTGGCCCAGGGCCTTCCATAGTCTGTACAAGCATACAGACCACAGGACCTATACCAGGACATAATCTGGAATAAGACCGAGGGTGGAAAGGATCTGAATCTTGATTAAAACTTAAGTGTGAACACAAAGGGTGCTTTCAGATATGTCATTCTTGCTCAGTGGCTTCCATTCCATCAGACTGGTGGATTGGAACCTCTGCAGGGATGCCGTATCAGCTTCTAGTCTGCCAGACTGGTGGATCTGAAGGTTCAACATCTCTGCAGAACAGTTCCTCATCTTCCAGATGGGAAGTTCTGGCACTCACGGTGGTGGCAGAGCATTGAAAGGTAAGTGTGCATTAAAAAGACACTGATAAATCAGTATCTTTTTAATGCATGGGGGGGGGTAGAATACTGCGGGTGATGGAAGCAGTGAAGGAACTTTGCTGCTTCTCTCCCTGTCTGGAGGCACCAAATGTCTTAGGAGTACCTATTACTTGGATGCATCCTTCTAACGCTGTCAACATTTCTGGCCATAAATTCCCTATGAAATAAAATTTCTACCAATTGAGAGTTTGACTTTTCTTAGAAAGCAGGCTAGACTGCTCATAAACTGTTTAAAGAAATGATAAGAAGGGAAAATATATTTTGCTGTATTAACTTGGAAATATAGGCCTGATGACTAGTTTAAGGTCAGGATCAGAATGTCTCGGGAGCTTGAAATATTTCACTGTTGAGTTTTGGATATTGTCATTTCTGATGTCATGGTTATATGTTTCTTAAATTTATTCTTTGGAATAGAAACGATCTTGTTTGTCCTCTGTAGAATGTAGAAGGATAATTGAACAGCCATACTGAAGCAACCAAACATGAAAATAAGACTGCAATGTGAAACCACTGAGTTACTTACAATTCATCAAGAGGCTCATGCTATTGCTTGTAGATTGAATCAAGACAAAGACAGTTGATTTAAAAACAAAAACAAAAAACACACTGCAATTTTTTTGGTTTCTTTGTGTCAAGCTAGCTATGCGAGCAACAACCCCCTTTCCCCCCCTGGAAGGTATCTGTTAATTACATAATTATCATTATCTTAATTATCCCAGTCATTGCTTCCTGAATATGTGTGTGTGTGTGTGTGTGTGTGTGTGCGTGTGTGCCTGCGTGCATGTATATTCAGGATAACCATTCACTTTTGTGGACAGTAGCACATGAAATGTTATATCTTGAAATATATATTATTCCTTAGAATGACTGTTTTATGCAACTGTACAGATTGTGCCATATTTAATATATTGGGCTTTCTTCATGGATCCTCAACCTGGATTAAGGGTCTGTATGATGTTTTCAGGAAGCAAGGGGCAGTTGCAGGCTGGTTTCCCGGGCTTTTTGCAGACTGATTGGCAGCAGGGGAGGAGTTGTAGTGAAAAACCACCAAAACACGCCAACTGGAGCAGCCAGATCTCGCTGTAGTCCTGGGCTGCTGGGAATGTCAGGGCTGTGGCGCGCACATGCGCGATTGCCGCCGGCCCTGCCAGCCTCACAATCGGGCCAGCAATGACGAGGTAAGTTGGAGGGCACGGGCTTGGGACTCTCGGTGGGGTGGGGGTGGGAGTAGGAGTCGCCGATCCCCAGTTCTCTTGCCAGGGGGAAGGCAGGGAAGCCGGCCACTACACTCGCCCACCTGTCAGGGTTGCAGAGCATGCGCTCTGCCTCTCTGACAAGTGGGCATGCGTTGGCAATCTGGCTCCCCCCCCCCCAGTGTGGAAGCATTCGCTTCCAAACTGGTTTAAGGGGAAAGGCCAGATGTAAGACCTGATTTTTTTCAGGTCCTACATCTGGGTAGGATTTGGCGGCAAAACCGGTTGAGGCAACCAGTTTTGCGCGCCGACGTGAAGACATGGCATCCTCAAAGGAACCCTAATTGGGTTCCCTGTGAGGATGCCACATCCAAATCCTTCCCGCATCTGGCTCTAAAACCGTTTTTAGAGCCTGTAAAGAAAGGCCCAAAGGTTCCTAGCTTTGGGACTTGGATGTGGTGTTCTTTGGTGGTCCCAGCCTTCAGGACTTGGAGGGTGTTTTTCATGCCACTGAAAATCACATGCCGAAGCCCCAAGGCTACGAACATTCACACTCAGGTGTTCAGGGTATGGGGGGAGTGGGTAGCTGTGAAAAGGGAAAAGACAGAAAACAAGAGAAATCCCCCTTTTTCTACGCACAGTCAAAGATCTGATCATGGTGAAAGGAAGAGAATGTGTATCTGTACACTTTTGTATTGGCACATGAGCAATATTTATAAAAAAGCCAGGAACCTATAACATGTCTTTTAAAAGAAGCATTTTCAGGCTACTTTAAAGTGGCTGAAGAAAAAGTCTAAAGGTGCTTCCACACATGCCCTTAAACACCCATTAAGGACACATGTGGAAAGCTGCAACCGCACAGCGGCACCCTTTTAGGACGCTTTGGCTGATTAGCGTCCGCACAGCTACAACTATTAAGCACACATGTGGGAAACCACGTCCGCACAGCAGCACCCATTAAGGACGGAATGGGTTGACCACGTCCGCACAGTGGTACCCATTAGAGACAGATAGGGGCTGCCGTTTCCGCACCTATCTGTCTCTAATGTGTGCTTAATGGGGTCTACGTTAAGACTACTGTACATTCAAGGTAGTCTTAATGGGTGTTTCACTGTGAAAACACATCTGTTTAGGATGCGTCCACACAGTGAAACTGTGCCTACCTGGGGCCCTCCCCCGGCCCGCCATGATTGGCTCTGCTGGAGCCGAGCATGGCGAGCCAGGGGACTCCTACTTCACGGCTCGCCCTCGCCCCAGAAGCAGCGGATCACCGCTTCTGGAGCCAGGGGGAGCTTCTCCAAACCCCTACCTATCCCCCTCAGGGGAGAGCATGAGCAATCCCCTCCTTACCTCTTCGCTGTCGCCCTGATTCTGGCCGAGAGCCCCCAGGAGGCTGTGCGCCTGCATGCTGCGCGCCTCCTGACTAGCCAGGGCAACGTGCCTGCGCAGAGAGCCTCCTGATGGCAGGCGCTGCCAGAAACTGCCCTGTCCAGTCAGGAGACGCATAGCATGCAGGTGCACAGCTTCCTGGGACCCCACAGCCAGAATTGGGGCGACTACAAAGAGGTAAAGAGGGGATTACTCATGCTCCCTCCCGGGTGGGCTAGGGAGGGGTTTGGAGAAGCTCTCCCTGGCTCCAGAAGCAGCAATCTGCCGCTTCTGGGGTGAGGGCGAGCCGTGAGAGTGGAGTCCCCCGGCTCACCATGCTCGGCTCTGGCAGAGCCAATCATGGCAGACCGGGGGAGGGCCCCTGGAGCATGGATGTGAGGCAGGTGCTGTGCATTCGCACAGCACCTACCTCAAATCCAGATCTAAGTCAACCTTCCACCACGTGTGCGGAAGGATTGGGGGTTGGTAGATCCATATCTATTGGATACGGATCTACCTCCATAAATCCAGATCTACCCTGCATCCGGATTTAGTAAATCCAGATCTACTGGAAACCGGATTTACTAAATCTGGAAGAGGTAGATCCGGATTTACCACGCTAAGTACGGAAGCACCCTAAGTAGCATTTTTGAATAGCTTCAGCACTCACCGCAATGGGCTTCATGTGAAATGTTTGAACTGTAGCCTGGCCTCTCACTCATCTCAAGTGTGGACTAAGAACAAAGACAATCATGCGATGAACATGGCAGAAGCAAGTTAAATCTAACGCACTTCACTAATGGTAAAGGTACTAAAGGTATGATCTGACTGCCCTAACAGAAATGGCTGGGTGGGCTGCAAAAGAAAAAGAAAAGCAAGGAGAGAAATGGAAGTGTTCCTTTATGTTTTCCACCAGCAATTAAAGATCCCAGGTAACAATAAGTGATCTCCAGCCATATGCCCGCGAGGCATGCTTGCAGGTCTCAGCCCACAGCAATTTTTAGAGAAAACCTGATGCCCTATCAGTAGATTCTGCAGTTTCCAAATAATGGATGCATGTTTACAATTTACTAAGCCCTTCTTGCCTTGGAAACATCCAGTCTCAATTACTTCTATCAAATCTCCATCAGGTGCAAGGGAAAAAAAATTGAGCACTAATTGCATCTTTTTTAAAAGAACCTGCCTGCTTAAATTCACAGCATGGAAATACATTCAGACAGACCATGTATGTGACAAGCTGATGCATATAAATCACAGAATGGGTCCTGACAACACTACTAACTAATGGGTCCTCAAAATAACCATAGGCTTTCACAATCTTCCCCTTACACTACAACACTCAGATATTTGTCATAGGATTCCAGCAAGACAAGGCTGCAATAGAGATGCATCCAAGATTGAAAGGGAATACGATTACTGAGTCATGCAACAGTGTCTGAAGATTTAAAGTCTTGTTTGATGCTTGGCAGCTGTCAGAATGATTCCCTCGATTCATACTGTTTTGTCAGGAGGAAACAGTAGCACTTCAAATCAAAGCCTGTCATTTCTGTACCTGCATCAGTCACAATTATAACACAGAACTGGAAGGCCTTGGAAACTGGCAACTATGTGCGCTCCCATTAAAATCAGAAATCAGGCATGGTTCTCTGGTATTTCTGTCATCTGACTTGAGCAATTGGATGAGCCATAATGGTACATAACTCTCAACAACAAAGCTCGGATCAGTACCTTTGCCCGTCTTCCACCACCTGCTGGCTCTTCTCCTGGTTTTCCATTTGTCAAGGGGCACCAAAGTAATAGAGTAGCCTGTGTGTCCTAAGTTAGATCCTCAAAGGAAAAGGCGTCTTCATTCATTTCCTAAATCCTGCTGCCCTCTAGTGATGCTTGCTTTTGAACTACAGGGTGCTACAAACAGAATGAAGTCCTTCTTTGGCATTTACGTTTTGCCCTATGCCATGACATTTTAGGACAGGTCACAATTTCAATGAGGAAGAAGACAGTAGCCAGATGAAGAGAACTGTTTCTTCAGCTGCCTGAAAGTATAGAGTGATTAATAATAATAATAATAATAATAATAATAATAATAATAATAATAATAATAATAATAATAATAATAATAATAATAATAATAATAATAATAATAATAATAATAATAATAATAATATTTATTTGTATACCACCCTGTGGCAACCCAATCCGGGCGGTTAACAGCAATAATATAATAAAAACATCATGTAAGAATAAAACATTATAATCCCTCCCCCCTTAAAAATATATTAAACAATATAACAGATTAAAATATGATATCAAAATCATAAACATAATTAAACAGCTAACAGCCCCAGTGTCCCTCTGAAAGTCCTCAACCATCACTAAAGATGATGGTTCTCTAATTGTGGGGCTCTCACTTAGTAACCCTAACCCTATGAAACGGATCTTAATAGACAGACATGGTGGGCCATTGTGTGTCAGACAGACAGACAGACAGACAGACAGACAGACAGACAGACAGACGATGGATGGATGGATGGATGGATGGATGGATGGATGGATGGATGGATGGATGGATGGATGGATGGATGGATGGATGGATGGATGGGTGGGTGGGTGGGTGGGTGGGTGGATGGATACTTTTATTTATATCCCGCCTTTTCCCTGAAGGGACTCAAAGCGGCACACAAGAATTCTCAATCAAATACAATAAAACACAATTCAAAAGGTCATATTGTTATAAAAACTTCAAAGACCAAATAACAACACATGATATAAAACAAACTATCGGGAATATAGGTATTTCATTTAAGCTATAAGGAGGCCAACCAAATGAATTAAGGGTAAGATTAGAAAGCCTCCTGAAACAGAAAGTTTTTTACTTGACTACAGAAGGGAGGGAAGGGAGTCTGTATGGAAGGGTTGCTCCTGAATATTTTGGGTCCTGAGGACTTTACAATTTTAGAAGTTAAAAGTTAAAGCTTATACAGGGCTCAGCAATAAATTGGCAGTGGGCACTATTTGTTTGGAACTGGCACAATACACCTCCAGCCAGCAGTGCCTATCAGCTGTTTTTGCTACTTCATTCACTTACAATCTCTGAATAGCCCTCACAGCTAACCCCAGGCAGGGTGGATTGAAATGTTCAGTCTGGAAGCCAGCTGAACATGGATTACTATGACCAAGTTTAGGGAAATGCACAAATATTTGTAACATTCAAAATTCCTATGAATTTGGACAAATTCGGACATTTGAATTTGAACTGAATGTTGGCCCATTCGAAGACTGACATTCTAATTTGAATCAAATGCTTTGATACATTCGTATGAAGCTTTGTGTGGGATTCATATGGGATTGAACATTATTAATAGCATATAGCAGCAATACTGGCCCCAACAGCAACTAGCTGATTATTGCAGCTATTATTTTTATTCTCCATCATGCCTCAAGAGTCATTGAGAACATGGGGGGAAATTTAAATAAAGGCTAAAACTATTCTAAAAAAATGAAAAGCTGTAGTAGTTGCCAACTTGTTACCAAACCCAACTCGAAGTATCAAGTTTGGCTGCAATCAGACATGCTTAAAGAGAGGCCCCCTGGCCAAATTTGAGGCTATAAGGGCAGACATAAAATCCCTAAAATCACTTTATCCTGTTTTGCAGCCTGGGAAATTAATGCCCTTCCCACAAACAGGGTAAAATGGCACATAAAGCATTTTTTTTCTTCTGAGTCACAGAAGGAGGGAATTGCTATCAGAGAGGAACCAACCAGGATCTCAGAAAGCCAGGCAGGCAACTGTTTAATCAGTGCTGAAAACTTGTTGTCAGGAAGCCATTACCAGATTTTGAGGTGAAGGAAGAACAACATGGGGAGACATGAAGTAAGCTTATTTGTTTGAAAGCTTGTTTTTTTGGGTGCACCTACAAAAGGAATGCATTTTATAAAAAGGACAATCTTGTCTGATTACACACTTTGATTTGTAGGTCCCTAAATGACTTGGCCCCCAAATATCTAAAAGAATGCCTTCTCCCACTTTGACCTGCCTGTGCCTTAAGATCTGCAGATGAAGCCCTCTAGGTTGTACCATCACATCCAGTACTAAAGGGTAGTAGCAGCCCTCCGTCCTGAGAGGCTTTTGGAATACTGTGCCAGGCATCTTCACCATATACATTTAGAAGACTGGTAAAGACATACTTCTTTACCTTGGCCTGACTGAGGAAACAAGCTTCTCTTCCCTGAGATCTTTGGGTTTAGGACAGGATGGATGGATGGATGGATGGATGGATGGATGGATGGATGGATGGATGGATGGATGGATGGATGGATGGATGGATGGATGGATGGATGGATGGATGGATGGATGGAAGGAAGGAAGGAAGGAAGGAAGGAAGGAAGGAAGGAAGGAAGGAAGGAAGACTATCCATCCATCTATTCATCTATTCATCTATCTATCCATCCATCCATCCATCCGTCCGTCCGTCCGTCCGTCCGTCCGTCCATCCATCCATCCATCCATCCATCCATCCATCCATCCATCCATCCATCCAGATCTCTCTCTCTCTAGATCTCTCTAGATCTATCTAGATCTGTCTGTCTGTCTGTCTGTCTGTCTGTCTGTCTGGAGCAGTAAGATGAAATCTGAGAATCCCCAAGCAGGACAGAAATTAACTCTCTTTGTCTCAAGCACTCACATGTGCCCCCCCCCGCACATGCATGCATGCGCGCGCACACAAATACTGTCCAAGTCTGAATTCATTTTAAAGTTCATATACTAAGCATGTGCTCAGTCGGCGCAAAAACAATTGTGACGTTTCATAAACTCTTTCCTTCTTTGTCCAGTGCATTCTTTTGAGTGTATCACCCGCGTTACTCCTGTCATGTATCCTGAAGTAATGTCAGAGCTAGGCATTACGCTTGTGACTCCAGAGACGTGAGTTTACTTCTGCTTAAGCTACCTCGCTAGATAGCCTATTCTCTCAGTTTTGCTATTTGTATTTTATGTACTGTCTTAGTGTTGTGTCCAAGTATTTTTATCTTTTTACTTTGCACGAAGCTTTATTCCTTAAATAAACTTTTGTTATATTTTTACTAAACCCAGTTCCAGGCGTCCTGCCTAATTTGTGGGGGCATAGAGAGGACGTGGGGGGAGGATTTTCCCCTGGTAGTTTTGTGGGAGGTTGTGGGAGCGTGCTGCCCAGCATCAAGCTGCAGACGAGCTCCAGCCCAACTCCCAGTCCGGAGAGGTACCTCCGGTGGTGGCAGCGAAATACCATTCCTTAGAACGGCTTGTCGGCAACGTTTGGCGTGGCCAGCGTGCAGGCACACGTTGCTGCAAGGTGCTGTGCTCGAGGTGCACCGAACTAGCTGGCAATAACCGTTCAAAGCGGACTCAGAACCGCTACATGGTTCCCATAATGCTATGGGGCAGATGATAAGGGCAAAAAAGTGCAGAGAGCTTCATTTAAAATTATTTCATCTTTTTTCCCTCTCACAAAAGCCTCTTCTAGAGCAATGAATTTTTCCACAGTAGACCCATTTGGATAACACAATATTTTAAAATTGCCCCATTGTACTGCATCTTTGCTGTAGCTGTTAATAAAGCTGTTGTAATAGGGCCTGCACAATTTCCATAGATAAAATAAATAAAAGAAAAGCTGCACCAAGGAACAGCTTTTACTGAATAATTCATAATGTGACAAACAGCTAATAACACTACACTAAGGATGAAATCATACACATGTAGAAGTTTCCCTAAAATTACTACCATAGGCTTTGCTTTCAAATAAAGATGTTTAGGATTGTAGTGTAAGCACAAATTATGTAATAGAAAAGCATACTCAAGTACCATCTATGGCAGGGGTTCTCATCCTGTGGGTCGCGACCCCTTTGGGAGTCGAATTACCCTTTCAGAGGGGTCACAATGAGTCTCCTGCCGCCCCTTCCTTCCCCCTCCCAGCTGCCCCGCCCCCGTGGTTGGGGGTCTCCATAACACGAGGAACTGCATTAAGAGGTCATGGCATTAGGAAGTTTGAGAACCACTGATCTATGGGATCAGTTGAATGTACAGTGGTACCTCGACATACAAGTGCCCTGACATACAAGTGTTTTGAGATACAAGCCGCCGAGCGAGTGATAGTTTGCTTTGAGATGAGAGCAAGATTTGAGATACGAGTATGTAAATACAGTACAGTACATAACAAAAACAACTGAGGTGGTGTTTTGGGAGCTGGAATGGATTAATGGGAAAATTGCTTTGAGATACGAGCGATTTGACATAAGAGCAAGGTTACGGAATGAATTAAACTCGTATGTCAAGGTACCACTGTATCTGGTTCCTGATCCTGAACCATTCTCTGAAAGGCAACAACGTTCCATGAAATTGGGAAGAATTACTCCAAAGGGGGACTAAGGGGGTAACTGCTTGCAAAATGTGGGAACACTTGGGAACCAGGTCATAGCAGGGAACAAATACATAGGATTTGGCTGTTATTGACTGCAATAATGGGCTGTTTGTGTTTTCAGAAAACAGCAGAAAATCCTAAGCCAGAACTTTTTAGAGCTGGAAGAAACAGTAGCACATGAAAATGACTGGGGTGAGAACCCCTTCTTCTATATCAACATCCTTGTTCCTTAAGATCTGTAGGTCAGGCCCTCCTGTTTGTACCACAACCCTCAGCAGCAAAAGGGGTAGGCACCTGGAATATGGCCTTCTCAGTGATGGCCCCAGACTATAGAATAGGCTCCCCCTTGAGATGCACCAGGCACCTTCACTTTGCATGCTTAAGAGGGCAGTGAATACGCACCTCTTTGCCCTGGTCTTTGGCTAAGTGGGGATATAGTTTTCTTTCCCCATTTTCAGACACTTTTATTGATTTAATATGTTTATATTTGGTTTAATATTTGAGTATAGCGTGGGATAAAATGCAATAAATAAAATATTGGCTAGCTGGCAAGAACAGGATTCAAATATTATAAAATGACAACTGATAAAATATTTGCTAGCTGCCAGGAATTGGATTCAAATATTATAAAATGATGATAAGAAATTGATATTGGAGGCTTTGTACCACCCTGGTTCCTTTGGATATTTGAAACCCAAGTCCTCAGTTCAAATTGGCAGCCAGTGCAGCTCTTTTAAGCCCAGTATGATGTACATCTGGCCAGTTGTCCTGGTTTATAGTCTAGCAGCTGCATTCTGTGCCAGCTGAACCATCTTCAAAGGCAGCTCAATGTATTACCAGACATCTTAGACTTAGAAAGTTTACTCCTTGTGATTATTTTTTTCTGAAAAAGAAATATTTGGGAGGATCAAGGCAAAACAAACCAACACATTGATGAGCTGGTAGAAATTCTAACCCTAAAGTCACAGTAACTTTGAAGTATAGCCTTCCTACCCAGAATGTGAAGGATCATATTTTTAAGATAAGTGGTCAATTTTTTTTTCATTTTGACATCAAAAGCTACACTATTTCTTCATCATCTTTGTTGTCTTCTAATTTTTATAAAATTAATGGTCTTTCAATATATATTATAGCAACTTGTACTTTTCCATATGATAACCCATTGATTTTGTTTGTACAAATGCTCCAAGAGTTATATGACTGCAGAATAATAATAAAAATAATCTCACTGAAGCCATAGTCTCTACAATCCAAGAGTAAATATCAAATATCTGTTGCACTTAAGAATAAATTATGTGAAACATATTTTTAATAATGTTGTTACTCAAATTCCATTCATAGCTTCCTCTCAAAACCTGAACACACACACACACACACACAAAACAAGGAGTTCTTCAACATGCCAACATTTTATTTTATTCGTTTTATTTTAGTATTTCTATCCTGCCCTACAGTATACCTGAAGGTCTCAAGGTGGCTCACAATAGAATGTGTTCATACAGATAAAGATCCCCAGTGCACTTTTTCTTGTTCACTCCCCTCAGGCAAGATGGTTCATAGCTTTCTGGTGGCAGTTGGAGGAGAGCGGGGCCACCATTGGGAGTAAAATGGCAGAGCAACCCAGCCTGCTGTCTCTTCTCCATTCCTCTCCGGCGTGATGGCTCTTAGTTTCTGGTGGCAATTTACAGAATATTATTTACATACAGTTGTAATTCTTCAGAGTGCTTCTGGAAGAGGTAGAAAATAATCCCAAAGCTATCTTAGGGTACAGATGCACACTAGTTTGAAATAATAATTACAGTCAGCTGAGGCACTATAGAGCTCTATAAAAAGGGTCCCAGCCCTTGAAACCAATGGGATTTAAATCCACATAATACATTCAGGACTAGATCGATAGAGTAAGGAACACTACTTTAACACCACTTCTTTAACTGTGTGGAAAGGCACACACAGTAGTCAGCAATAATGACATTAGTTTAACTGGAAAAAAACGTGATCTCAACACAATTAGGGATGTGCACAAATATTCGTAACATTTGTTATTTATCCAAATTTGTCCAAATTCTTACATTTGTACATATATAGAATGTTATGACATTCTATTGATTCAGGTTGGATCTGACGCTTTCAGAGTGCTGATATGTTACGGATATGTATCAGATACGTATGCATTCATGTCGGATACTTATCGGATATGTATCTGTTTGTGTAGGATATGTATTTGTTCGTATCAGATATTCATATGAATTTGTACGAATATCGAATAGAATCCTACCACATTCGGAGGGGATCTATTTGAACGAATAGGGACCTTCTAACATTCAATTCATTTCCACAGACTCACTAAAATCCTGCCTTCGATATTTTAAAACTACAGTTGAATATCTGAGGACAAACATGTTGCCTTTAATGCCATATGTTAATTATCTTTGTCCATGCTGCAAAAACATATTGGGAGAGAAAGCACTTTTCAAACTGAGGGTGTCTCCATTAGATGAATAACGGGATGCAGCTTTCCCACCACTCATCAAGGTCTCTGCTTCTTTGATTTCCATGGCTCTTTTATAGAGTTCAGCAGCCTTCTCAAAATGTCCTCCTTCGTAGCTTTGCACATTGGAAACAAGAATGGATAGAAGTCAGGCTTCCAGCATTGACAGGAACCACTCCCAAAATGTTCCTTTCCCACAGTATAAATCCACTTTCCCATAAATTAAGGCATCCCAAAGAAAACTAATGCAAAGTGACATTAAAAATAAATAAAAAATCTTAATATAGGATTAGATAAAATGAATTCACAGAGGACCCATATCAATGGTTACTAGAATAGATGTCTAGATACTTCCTATAGGTTGGAGAGATAGGCAGGGTGTCTCTGAAGGCTATTTGCAGATATCTTAGAGCCGGTGAAGGTTTTGTCTTCTCTTCTGCTTCAGAAGGACCAGAAACAATTGCTGATGAGAGACAGGAAGCCTGTGGCTTGATACAGCAAGGCTCTTTTAAAATTCTTATGCAGCCCTGCCAGAGACACTACACTAATAAATGGAGTGACCCTCTTCTTCCTTCCGTTGCTATGTAAAACCCTTTCTCTGCAACACCTCCTTTATGGAATGTCTTTTCGACTGATACTCATGAGGCCCCTGCCTGTCTGTAAGCAGCCTTGATGTGTGTACATTTGGTTTTAGCCTCATTTTTAATATTTCCTGTAATATTGATATTTTACTGCGACTTGAAGATTCATACGTACAAAAAACAAACACACTTTCACCTAAGGCCTATTCACACTACAAGCAAAAGACCAAACAAGGGTACTATATCAAAAATATAATAATTAAAGGGTAAGGTAACTCCCTAATAGAAAAATATATAAATGATAAAATACAACAGCACTCAAAGGAAATAAAGGAAATAAGCTTCAAAAACAGCAAAGATAATAAATTTTAAATGCACAAGGTTAAACACACACACCAAAGTAAAAATCAAGCTTAAATATAAAACAGCTGATGAAAACAAAGAGTTGAGGGCCATACGCGTTTTGACTGTAAAGTTTTCCTCAGTGGCCTACAGGTAAAATATAACTAAAATGCTGTGTGTGAAAAATTTCTCATACAAGAGCAATTCTCAACTCACACACAGCGTTTTAGTTATATTTTACCTGTAGGCCACTGAGGAAGACTTTACAGTCGAAACGCATATCAGCTTTTACTTCGGTGTGTTTTTAACCTTGTGCATTTAAAATCTATTTTCTTTGCTGCTTTTGCAGCTTATTTCCTTTATTTCCTTTGAGTGCTGTTGTATTTTACCATGTATATATTTTTCTATTAGTGGGGATACCTTACCCTTGTTTGGTCTTTTGCTTCTGGCATTTTTGGGTTCTATTAGGGATTTTCGGTTGCTTCTGCTATTCACACTACAGCCTGTAGTGCATAATTAGGAAACTTCTGGGGAAGAGCATCCGCACCTTGAGGAGGCTTGTTACAGCCTCCAGGCGCCATCTGCCTTCCCAGAAGTTCCCTGCCATTACCAACCTTAATTGAAAGCGGCCATTCACACCTCTTCCAATGCTTTGGGGTAGTCTGAGGTGCAGCTCAAGCATGCTGGCACCTCAGATGACCATAGATATGACTGCACGTGTGCAGAGCGTCAGCACTGTCATGGTGACAGTACTGGCGCACATGCATTTGCAGAGGGCACTGCAACCAAAATGGTGGTGCCCAGAAGAGGGCTGGCCACAGGATTGACCACAGGTGAGTGACCAATTGTGTGGGACTTAGTCTGGGTGATTACACTCCTTCCCTGGCCAGAGAATGGGAAAGGAAGTGCAAAGTTGTCCCTACTCTATTAGCTAAATTGAATACAGTAGCTTTGGACACTAGACTTTTTATTAAAGCTTATACAATACTCTGGTTATATTTAAAAATCCACATATTTAACTTTACCTTGATTAGCAATGTTATTAGAGCCCTTACCTGAGCAGAGCCAAATTCTTCAAAGTTTCTCCTACACGAGGATGCATACGTCCGAAGCTGTCTTCATAAATTTTCAGTGCACGTTCATAAAGGGGCAGGGCCTCAGAGTGTTTCTTCTAAAGATAATTTATAAATTGAGCGGATGGGGTCGGAACATGAATAATAAAATACGTCAACAGTCTAATTATGTATGTTCTGTAAAAATGTTATAATAAAAATCTACTGCAGTGTTTCCCAAACTTTTGACATATGTGTACCCCTTCTATAATTTTCGTAACGCTGAGTACCCCTCATAAAAAACATTAGGGATAAAAATTGTATTTTATAAAAACAATCAAAATCAATGGATCTTACTAAAGCATGATAACAGGCGCCCGGAACTAACTATTAAAGAAGTAAGTTGTCTCTGTAACGAGGTGCAGTATATTCACGCCATGTCACGCCTCACAAAACCGTTAGATAACACTGCAATTCTCCGGTGTTTAAACAGCTCCGCAGATCAACGTCAACTGTTAATGTCCCTGCAGTTTAAAAATGGCCGAACCCAAGCTGCGCGAAGGATGCGCAGAAGTTCCCGCCATAATGAGTTGCGATACGTTGTACGATGGCCCCAGTTCCCATGTAAAAACCGTTATATGCGCCTATTTCTTTCCTTGTTCTGTGGGTGCAGCTAAGCACGGTGCAGTGGATATTCCCACGTGTTCCCCACCAAACTCCGGTGCAACGCGTACCCCCACCAAACTCTTCCCGTACCCCTGGGGGTACGCGTACCACACTTTGGGAAACACTGCTCTAGTCTTAATCAGGATGCTAAGCCAAAGTAATAACCTGAAGGAAAGGGACTGGGAAGTGCACGAATATTTGAAATATTCGTTATTTGGATGAATTCAAACATTTGTATATGAATCAAATGTCCAGACATTCACTTTTTAGTATTTGTACGAATACAAATATTTTGAGTTATTCGTACAAATAATTCCAACATTCGTATGTGTATGGATACGTATGCATTGCATACGTATCCATACGCATCTCGTGTGTACCTGTACGCATCTGTACACATCTGTATGGGATGAAAGCGGGATGTGTACGGAAAAAAAGGGATGCATACAGATGCATATGAGATTTGTATCATTGGATACATATCAAATACTTGAATGAATAGATATGAATGTATCTATATCCGTTTGAATGTCTGGACATTCATTTTTCTTTATTTGTACGAATTCAGATATTTGAATATTCGATTCAAATCGAATGTCGAAAATTGCATTTGTGCACACACCTAAAAGGATTGGATATAAACTTCTTGCCAGTCTGAGGGTGCCTCAAGACACTGCTTTAAAAATGCATGATTTACCTGTAGTCCAAAGTAAAGTGGAGGGAAAACAGTTTGTCCCCAGCATTTTAGAGGATTCTTTCCATTCACATGTTCAGCCCCTCCCTTCCTGCATGCTCAGCTCTGATAGATCTATATGTTCTTAGGTGAAGGCGAGTCCTTGTGAGTGCTTATGTTATTTGTCCAAAGACATGAGGAAACGAAGAATAATGGAATACTCCGCAGCAAAGTCCTTAAAGCTACTATTTTTTTAAAACTGGATATCAGGTTATAATACAGTGTTTCCCAAACTTTTGACATATGTGTACCCCTTCTATAATTTTCGTAACGCTCAGTACCACTCTTTCCTTGTTCTGTGGGCACAGCTAAGCACGGTGCAGTGGATATTCCCACGTGATCCCCACCAAACTCCGGTGCAACGCGTACCCCCACCAAACTCTTCCCGTACCCATGGGGGTACGCGTACCACACTTTGGGAAACACTGTTATAATGCATAGCTACAACAGATGCTCATTAAACCTGTCGAAGTGAATGCTGCTGTGCATTTCATGTGCATTTTTAACCCTGTCTTGATGCATCCTGAGTTATAGATAAAAGAACTGGTTCTGATAAACTGTTCTGACTTTTGATCCAGTCTCTCTGCATGGATTAAGGACCTTAAATTTAGGTTGTAGAGTACGTAGATTGATCACACTATGTATTTCACATTTCTTACTGGAAAAAAACCTACCATTTGACAATAAAGGACTGCCAGGTTCACCAAAGCAGTAGCCACACTTGGGTGCTTTGGACCAAAAGACTTCTGCCTGATTTCGACAGCCAACTCATACAGAGGTACAGCTTTGTCAAGCTTTCCCTAGGGAAAGAAGTAAGCACACAATATGTTGGTAAGAGTTTGCACAGCTATTTGTAAAATCTGTTTCTGTGAGTTATTCAATTTATGCAAACTAAATGTATCTGCATGTGTGTGTGTGTAATATTTATTATCTGCATTTTTATACTGCCCTATACCCGAAGGTCTCAAAGCTGGGAACAACATTTAAAACCAAATACAAACTTATTAAAACAATTAAAGTATCTGAAAAGTGTGTAGAAAAAGCTATATCTCCATTTAGACAAAGGCCAGGACAAAGAAGTATGTCTTCAGTGCCTTCCTAAACATGTAAAATGAAGGGAAGGACTATTCCACAATCTGAGGGCCATCACTGAGAGGGCCCTGTCCCAATGCCCACCCCCTTTTGCTGCTATATCTATATGGCATAATTTTACACACTCACTCACATTCACACTAGGGATGTGCACAAATGAGTTTTTTTGTATTCAATTCATACTGAAGTGAATGCAAGAAAATCCATATTTGTTCAAATAGATCCCCTTCAAAAGTAGTGGGATTCGAATTTAATACAAATGTTCAATCCCCATACGAATCCCACACAAAAGCCAAACTCATCCAAATTCATACAAATTTTGGATGTTATGAATATTTGTGCATCTTGTCTAATTCACACACACACACTTCACATAATTCAAGAAAAATACAGCTACCTCACTGGCAAGTATGATAAAAAAAATTCTCAAAACTAATGACTGGCTTTCATTTGAGCGGAATTAAAGTGCATGTAGCCCAAGGCAGACAGAAGGAGGTCTATTCTACTGCCAACATCCATGAAGAAAGAGCGGTAATGAGTCCCTTTGGTGACCAAAATATTTGTTTACTTGATTTTTGCAAAATTTTCCAGAAATGTCTGACTAGAAATATCTAGGCACATATATCAGTCATGATCATGCTGCATCTATTACTTCTGAAATGCTCTCACATTTAAAACACGTATGCCAAGCTATATTTTAGATGAGTGATTTCTAAGAGTTTAGAATAACAATGCAAAATCTGTATGCCCATGTACAGAGCCCTACCAGTTTCTTGTAGAGCACAGCAAGGTGTTTCACGGTGTAAGCCAGAGAAGGGTGATCAGGGGCCAGTGCCTCCTTCCTGATATTCAGCGCCCTTTCATATAGCTCTTCTGCTTTGTCATAATTCTTCTTCTCATTGTTGAGGGCTGCTAGGTTATTCAAAGACTGGGCACAGTCTGGGTGGTCTGGGCCAAGAACTCGTTCTCTCATTTCCAAGGAGCGTTTCAGAAAAAGTTCTGCTGTCCTAGAAGAAGGAGGAGGAGGAGGAGAAAGAGAAGAGTTGGCTTCTATACCCCACTTTTCTCCCTCATATAAAGGGACTCAAAGTGGCTGACAAAGCTTTCTATTCTTCTCCTCACAACAGAACACCCTGTGAGGTAGGTGGGGCTGTGAGAGCTCAGAAGAGAAATATGACTAGCCCGAAGTCACCCAGCTGGCTTTATAGAGGAGTGTGGAATCAAACCAGGTATTCCCAGATAAGAGCCCGACCCCCTAACCACTAGACTGAACTGATTTTAATAGAACCACTCATTCAGTGTTACAAAGCTTGAAAGCTAACATTGCAAACTATGGCAATTAAAATAGTTATTAAGGCGAAACGAAGGAGAGAGGAAGATACTGACAATATCCACATGGGCTGCCTCCAGACCTGTGGAATAAATCTGCAGTTAAAGTAAAAAGTGCAGCTTATGACCAGCTGTCCCGACTCAAAAGGAACCACCGTAGCTTCCCATTGGAAGCTGTGAGAGTAGAGTCGGCATGCACCATCACATGGGTTGAGGCAGCCAATCGCATTTGAGCTGTCCTCCTGCTCTTGTCCTGCTCCTCTTGCCATTCTGCCCGAACTGGCAGGAAAACTCAAATTTTGTTTCTACTGCACAGCGAGTGTTCTGAGATCAGCATTAAGATAAGTACGCAGTGGCGATCAGATAATGCGATGCCATGAGAGGTGTATCAGTGGCTACTAGAAAGGATGTCTAGGAAATACCTCCAGATTGGAAAGACAGGCAGGATGCCCCTAAAGGCCATTACAGCTAGCTGAATGCAGGTGAAGGTTTTGCCTTTGTCTTCTGCTTGAGAAGCCCTAGAGCAATTGATGGGCTACTGTGTGAGATGGGAAGCTGGACTCGACAGACTGTGACCTGATCCAGCGGGGCTTCTCTTATATTCTTATGTAACCTCAGGGTCCAGATTCTGTGCACTCCCTGAGATACAATACTGAGATTGCACAGACTGAACCTTTAAACGCAGGTGCTAATTCTGACATCTGACAAATGAGACGGCCAGGAACTAGTAAACATATCATAAGCACTAATGCACTTGTTTAAGGCAGCAGCTGGGAGACAGCAGGTTCACTTTCATGGCTATGGATGATCTCATATCCACAGATACCAAAAGCAAATGAGGTGATAGTTGTCTTAATAGGGATGTGCACAAATGGGATATTTTTTCATTCAAATGTAAGAAAATTTGTATTCATTTGAATAGATCCCCTTCAAATGTGATAGGATTCTATTCAATACAAATGTATTCATCTGAATCCATATGAATATGCGATACAAATGCATATCTATCTGATACGTATTCCATAACATATCTGCTCTGAAAACATCAAATCCGCCCTGAATGCACTTTGAATCTGCTCTCAAACCATGTCAAATTCACTCTGGATCTGTTGCAGATGTGACTGGCATTGCCACTTTCCCACCCCCCAGGTTCATGAATGTTCCAAAACATTTGTACAAATACAAATGACAATATAAGAATGTCATAACATTCGATTCGTACACGAATCCCCAAATTCGTACAAATATCAAATGTTATGAATATTCTTGTACATCCCTACTGTATATTGACAAGCACTGCCATTGTTTCACATGTGAATAAGGCATCTGTATCAATTACTGTACGTGTTAAGAATGGCTTTTCATATATTGGAGATGATCACAGAGTGGATTGCTACAAAATCAAGACTTACTCAAGATTATTTTGTAGGTAGTACAAGACCCCAAGTTCATTAAGTGTCCGAGCATTATCAGGTGTGTCTTTACCCAAAGTCAGCTCCTCTAGCTGCAAAGCCCGTTGGCGAAGAAGTGCAAATCCATACTGGAATAGAGGAAAGAGAAATGCAGTGCTTTGCCATTCTTTACCTTAAAAATCCCACTTACAACTTTTGTATTGCACCACGTTTATTCTTCCTTTACACTGAACACCTTTCAGAGCAGATTACCAGGTATGACTCTTTCAAACAATATAAAAGAAGGAGAGATGGCTTTTATACCCCACTTTTCTCACCCTTTAAGGGGACTCAAAGCGGCTGACAAACCTGTTCTTCTCCGCACAACAGACACCCTATGAAGTAGATGGAGCTGTGAGAGCTCAGAAAGAGTTGTGACTAGCCCGCGCTGACTTCATGGACGAGTGCAGAATCAAACTTCGTTCACCGATTTTACTACACGTTCCGGTTGTTGCTGCTACATGTGAAAACATCTTTTAAACGAGCCAGAGTTACTCAATAAAAAATAATAAGTATTTACCAGGCTGCCTTTTCGCCTCACAGCTTTTTGTTGAATTCTGAAGGATTTTTTTCTTAAATGTTCAGCCTGTTCATATCTAAAATGAAGGGTACAGATTTAATTACTAACATGGCTACCAGTCAAAGAAAGCAGAAGTATAGCATTTGTAGGGGGAAGCATGGAAGAGCAGTGCTTCCCAAAAGATGCTTGAATCTAGGGCAGAATTCAACCCTATTAAAAACAAAAGTCCTTGGGTCTTCCTTAAAAAAGGTGTAGCCATAGATAGTTCTGTGTTTAGAGTTTAATAAGCTGACTTGGCTATTAAGCCAGGAAACTCAACACAGCCGATTCAGTGCATTGTCAGTGAGGTGCCTAGATGGCTTTAAGGAAGGATTAGACAAATTTATGGATGACAGATGTATCAATGGCTCCTAGAATGGATGCCTAAGTACATCTCTCAGGCTGGGGGGACAAGCAGGATGCCTCTAAGTCCAGTTGCTGGGATTCGAGAGCAGGAGGTTTGCCCTTGTCTCTGCTTGAGATGCCCATGGGCAATGGGTGGCCCACTGTGTGAGACAGGATGCTGGAATAGCCGGGCTGTGGCCTGATCCAACAGGGCTCCTCTTATGTTCTTAATTTTCCTAAATCCACAGATGTTTTCAACACTAAATACTAATCCAAATGTTCTTCCTTCCCTACAGCAACCTACTTTAAAAAATGAAGTTCCCCCCAACCTCAAAATCTTGAGCAATCTTCTTCTCATAGAGTCTTTTGAAATGCCAATTGATTACTTCACTCCATAGAATTTCCAACACAGTTTATTCTACCAACACTATATATTTCTGTCCTCCATAAAAACACAAAGAGATTCCCCTTACTTGTTCTGTTTCTGATACAACGTTGCAAGAGCATCAAGTTCCCGAGCAACTCTGAGATGTTCAGTACCATAGGCATTTTCTGAAATTTCAAGGGCCTGTTTATACAGCTGTTCAGCATTGCCAAACTTCTTCCACTGTACATAGACACCTGCTAACTGGTGGAGTGACTGGGCTACTCTGGGGTGATCTGGATCAAGGGCGGTTTCTCGGATCTCCAAGGAGCGCTGCAGTGGAGCAATAGCCTAAGGAAGGGAGTGGAATCTATTAAAACCTATCAATAAAGATTTTCACCTGCAACATTGAAAATTCTCAGTTAGACGGATTCATTACAGGGTTCAGGCCATACAATTGATAGTTCCATCCACTGAAGATGATAACATTTGCCCTCTTCAGTACAAGTTTACTCTTGAAATTGCATGCAAAAATTATGTTTATGTTTTTATCCATCTGGGGTACAAGTTACCCGACCAGTAGTGAGAAGAATTAAGGGAAACACAAATATAACAAATAATTCCAAACCAATTTCTGAGCCATGAAAGTGAGCAGCTTTTTAAACGTTCAAAATAAAACATTTTAAGTTGTCCAGGAATCCCAGTCCTGCAAATATGCCACACAAGAGAGGACATGGGTGTAGCGGTGTGCAAAATGCTGTTTTGAACAACCATTCCATCTTAGATGGAGGCTGAAGAGGGGTGTAGAAGGGAAGGATTTGAAACATTTTGCACATATCTAATATAGGATTGTTACTCTACAGTAGGAATGTGTGCAACGACCACTGCCCAACACCTTCCTGCTCAACAGTACTTTACCACAGATTCATGCTTAATCTGTATACTATGGCTCAGTGTTGGCAGGCATCCCCTGCAATACCCCCCTTTCTGTTTCTTCCATATATAAACAGAAAAGCTTTTCTCATCAGCGCTGTTGACCTCTCTGTATTGTTTCTCTTCTTCTTAAAGGTACAGTACTTCTTTTCGTGAACATGCCGATATTGCTTCCACTCAAAGGAAGCAGTTGAGCTCACTTTAAAGAGAACCAACAGTCTTTAACAGAACACAGAGTAATCAGGACCCTTTCACCCAGCTTCTCATGAAAGTTAAGAGCCTGGTTCCTCCTTGCTCACCTCTTTAGTGAGTTACCCTGGGCAAATAACTTCATATTCGCCTTTCATGTCCTTTTATAGTCTCTGCTCCAAGCTGACATCCAGCTCTGATTGGTTCTGGTGTGGAGCTAGCTTATCCTGCCTTCAGGAACTTAGTAAGCCACGTCCCTAAGTAATAAAACAGCTGATAGCCTATGGGGTTTTGTCATTCAATTTGTAAGGAACTGAATGTTAGAAAATTGGGATTCATTCTAATAGAACCCTTTCTAATCTGGTAGGATTCTATTTGATACAAAAGATATCATACGAATATTCGAGTGCATATGCATCTAAGAAACGTATCCTATACAGATGCATACATAATAGAACGGACAGGGATCCCCCTCCTGTCTTAAACACAAAGCCCTCATGTCTCTCTGTCTCTGATTCTCCTGGTTCTTCTGTTTTATGCAACCACACATCTGGTTCCCTCTCTTTCCCTGAACTTCCTTCCCCTGCCCTCCTGTCTTTAACTCCTGTCTCTCTGTCTCTGAGTCTCGATTCTCGTGGTTCTTCTGTCTTATGCAGCCACACATCTGGCTCCCTCTCTTTCCCTGAACTTGCCTTCCCCTGTCCTCCCATCTTAAACACAAAGCCCTCATCTCTCTCTCTCTCTGTTTCTCTGTTCCCCCTCAGTTTTTTCCCCAGTTTAATGAATGTCCGAACTATTCATATGAACGTTAATGTACGAATGTTGTGACATTCGATTTGTGTACAAATGTCTGAATTCGTACAAACAACCAATGCTACAAATATTCATGCACACCCCTACTCTTTAGATGCACTTACCTGACTGAGAAGACCTAGATCTTTAAGAAATCGTCCTAGAGTCTCATACAGATCAGCCAAAGAGATCATGCTTTCTTCTCCCTCACAGTTTTTCTCATAAAGTTTCAGTGAGGTAAAATATTCTGCTGCCATAGAGCTTTTATCTTTGCCAAGAATCTGCCAATAGCCCAGGAGTTCAGCAAAATGGCCTCTGTTAAAAAACAAGTATGATTCATGAGAAATTGCATGGTAAGTATTTATTTATTTTTCTATTTATTTACAACTTTATTCCACCCTATACCCAAAGGTCTCCAGGCAGGTAACAACATCTAAAATAAAACATCATTAAAACAACAACACTATGTATTAAAATAGTAGCATCTGCAAGTGGGAAGGGAGAGTGCATCCCCATTTAACCAAAGGCCAGGGCAAAGAGGTGAGTCTTCACTGCCTTCCTAAATGTGTACAGTGAAGGAGATAGACACACCTCAAGGGGGAGTCTATTCCATAGCCTAGGGGCCATCACTGAGAAGGCCCTCTCCCGGGTGCCCACCTCTTTTGCTGCTGAGGGTGGTGGGACAACCAGGAGGGCCTCTCCTCCAGATCTTAAGATACAGGTAGGTTGATATGGGAAAAGGTGTTCCTTCAGATATTTGCCAAGAATCTCAACCAACCAACCAACCAACCAACCAACCAACCAACCAACCAACCAACCCACCCACCCACCCACCCATCCACCCACCCACCCATCCATCCAATACATACATACATACATACATACATACATACATACATACATACATACATACATACATACATACATACATACATACATACATACGAGCAAGAATCACAGTAAATAAATAAATAAAAGAGCAACAAAAATGTAGACAAATCTGTATTTTTGCATAAGGCAGCATTCACATGCAGCAAAAAAGCAGCTCAAAAGTGCCTCAGTAGCGCATCTCTAGAGTAACATAGAATATTCATGAGAGGAGAAAGGGACAGACTGATGTGTCCGTAATCCCACCTGCAAATCATCTCTACTCCATCTCTAAGTCATGATTAAAGCAAAGGCATCACGTTTCTGAGTCACAACACTGAGAGGTGACAGGTAGGAATCTACCAACATTTCTGCTTCCATTAACATTGGAGTATGTTTCCATGCATGACCCCAGACATTCCCCAGGAGATCACTTCTGAGGTGGCATTTCAACATTAGCCCACATGAAGTACTGGCAGAAAAGTGTCCCACCCACTCAAGGTGTTTGGGAACAAGAACATACAACTGTGCTCTCTGAGCAAGTGATTTTCCATCACTTCCTCAGATGCCCTTGGATGCTGTGTGTGGACACCTGGAAAAACCTGGCAAAGACAACTACCCCCAGACACCTCTTAGAGTGGCTATGAAAATGTAGCCTAGCTTTCAACTATGTCTAACTGATGCTCTTAATTAGATATGTTTATTATTTACCTTTTTGGTTTGGAATGCAATACGTTTTTGCATTTCTGAAGACTATCTGCCTATCCGGCAACAAACTATGGGAGAAAAAAAATCTGTAAACTACTTACTATTACTTGCACAAGTGTCTAGTTTTTTGTCTTACCTTTTATAAAGGTTCTGAGACACAAACAGATTCAGCAAGCACTTCTGCAATTTCTGCTTGTCACCTTGCTGCTGGAACAACCAGGGCAGCTCATCTGCACTTCGCCAGGTCACCTTCTCTTCACTGAAAGGAAAGCAGTGGGATGACGAAGAAGAAAAATAGTATTTGCATCTTTTCAAAATACACGTTTTACCTTAAACCCTAACACCCAGAACACCAATATTAAAAGTATTTTCCCCAAATAATTAAATCATATATAATGTTGAGACAAAAAGAACTGCAGATACTGACCTGTGAGGGTATCTACAAGTGTTTTTTGCTGACTACATCAGGATATCTGATTTGTGTGATAAGCTGTATATGTTTCTGTATGGTAGCTTCTGCTACCATTAGAGATGAGCAAGAAGAAAAAAACTTAAATGAAAGCAACTGAAGGCTTACCAAGAAGCAAATAATGGCTTATACAAAAGTACATCAAGCTTAGATTATATCAAGAGTAGTGATGGGCAGGGAGCTAGCCCAGGAACGCTGTTTCAAATAACAGGCCTTCCAGATGGGCAAGCATATCCATGCACACCTCTACTTTCTGGAAGGCCTTCTAGGAAATGGAGGTATGACTGACCTTCTGGAATGAATCATAGTTCCGCACTTTGGAAGGCAAAGGGCAAAGCAAAATGGCTGTCAGCTAACCCAAGTGAAATGCAAACTTGAAGTGGGGAAGTGATAGGTGTGATGGAGGCTGGATGTGGGAGCCAACAAATTTTGGGGATAAATGACTTACCTGTCTCCAGCTCAGGTTCACTATGAGTTGAAGTGAACCTATCCCATTTGTGCACATTTCTAACCGAAATGCTTCACAGAAGCCGATTTCCCTTTTAATACCAAGTAAGTATAAACTTTTTTTTAAAAAAAACTTATGCTATAAAATACCTCATCATGTGAAGCCTACTAAACACAGTACAATGTAGGATTTCACAGCTGGTTACAATATCACTTGTTCCTATTTTGGGGTTGTTCTGCCATGTTCCATAGTTCTTCTGTGAACCTGAGCCTTTAGATATAGCTGCAATATCCATCTCCAGAGGATCTGACTTCTGGAAGAGTCAAATGCAACTGATGGTCTCCTAAATCATTCACACTTACCTAACAAAAGGAAAAGATTGATATTTCATTGCCTGAAATAAACAACATCACAAGTAGATACAAACAGTAGACGTCTATAAGAAAGATAACAAGATGGATATCTGAAAGCTCAGGTTCACAGAAGAGCTATGAAACGTGGCAGAACAGCCCAAAAAGTGCAACATGTGAGGCCTACTAAAAAAGTATTTATATTTTTTTGTTAGTCTTACATTCTAAAAATTTTACCTCAGCTGCCTGGTGAAATAGTTAATCAATTTTTCTCTGTAAGCAGCAAAAGCATTCTGATCTCCTGCCATGTATTCAGAATTCACTGTTTCCC
The DNA here is from genome assembly GCA_023333525.1 of Aspidoscelis tigris stejnegeri. Taxonomy (NCBI): domain Eukaryota; kingdom Metazoa; phylum Chordata; class Lepidosauria; order Squamata; family Teiidae; genus Aspidoscelis; species Aspidoscelis tigris. The sequence goes on from JALMGA010000008.1 coordinate 23,647,430, forward strand.
ATGCCTGAAAGAAAATAGTAGCTGCATTTTCAAATTGCATAATAACTCTAGTGCTGAATTTCATGAACAAAAATGTGTGCTTTTACTCCCCTAAAGCTAATAACTAAGGAAAAGGTCTTTAAATCTCATTACAGGAGAAAAAAGAAAGCACATGACCTAACTTCATAAAATCATAGAATTATAGAGTTGGAAGGGACCTCCAGGGTTATGGAGTCCAACCCCCTGCTCATTGCAGGATTTCTTAAACCATCCCAGACAGATGTAGGTCTAACCTCTGCTTGAAGACAGCGAAAGAGCGCTCATTACCTCCTGTGGCAACCTATTTCATTGACTGATCACACTCACCATCTGGAAGTTTTTCCCAATATCTAATCTATACTGACTCCCTTGAAGTTTCATCCCGTTGGCCATTTAGTTTGGACAAATGTAAACTTTAAATTTTAAAAAGTATCATAAACTTTACCTTAAACCTTCAATATTTCTCCGGTATGGAAACAAGTCGTTCCCCACCCCCCTTTATGAACAGAAACATGACAACAGAAGGGGCATAGATTTTTGAAATCGGAGAAATACAGTATGCTGTTTTGCTCACAAAATATAGTTCTGAATTTTAAGTTGATACAAATAGTAGTAAAATGAGGCAATAGCTTTCCTAAGCAATTTTACCTGAAGGTGCTGGAATTTCAGTAAGCCACATCCATACGTCAAAAAGTGCATCTTATGTAAGCTGTAAACTAAGGACGCCAATACTTCCCAAGATAATTCAGGACAGAGTTCCATCATCTCTGATTCACTGACTCCATTGTGGCTAACACTGATCATACAAAGAATCTAGAGAGCAAACAAACAAAAAACACTAATAACGTTATTGTCCACTACTTTTTGAGTATGTGGTGGAGCCATAAAGCTGCATATTTCCCAATGAGAAGAAAGAAGAGAATAAAAAATAACAGATACTTCAGAGCTATGGGTTATCTATACCCCATGTGATGCCCACTAGTTACTGTTGAATGTGAAAAGAGAGTTTTGTTGTTAAGATAAGAATTTAAAAGTGTATTATACCAGGGAAGCAAAGGGAGAGAAAAGGAGAAAAAAAGAGAAGTGGTCTATGTGGTTGTGTCTTTGATCTGAAAGGGGTGGGAAGTGGGCATGAAAGCCTATGACATCTTGAGGAGGACGAGACTCGTAGATCAGGGGAAAGGAAGTCTACTGTTATAGGTGGATAGACAGGCAGCTCTCTGTTTAGTACTGTAGAGGAAAGTGGAAAGGCTTAAGAAAGGGTTAATCGTCAACAGTCAGAAACATTGCTCGCTTTGAAACAAAAACTTACCTGAAGAACTATTTCAAACTAAAGCTGCAAATAATAAACATCAACCTGTTCTTTTAAAAGCAGTATTGAGTCAGAGAACGTTTACTGCTTAGAGCTACAGGGAAAGGCAGGCAGACAGAAGCAGCAGCTGCTGAGAAAGGGGCTCTATCTTAGAAGGAAGTCAAGCGCTGCTATCGGAGTAACTGTGAACTACTTCACACATAATTAAAGGATTAAGAAGTGAGAGTGTTGTGCTTAACTGTAGGGAGCCTCCAGGCGGTCAAGCAGGCTATATTACACATGCTACTGACAAAATTTCAAGTGATACATGAAGAGTATAGGGGAACAAACGTATTTTATTTGTAATCCCTTGATGTACAAACATATTGACAGACCGCCTTGCCTGCAGTGAGGGCACAGGCGCCGCACCCCATAATTTGCTTGTATTTGTATGTGCTGACACACAGTCCACTTCCACATAGTGGCAAAACAACTAGCTGTTTGGACAGAATGTGTGGTCCAGCCATGGAAGCCATAAGGTTGTCACCCACACACCCTTGGGAAAATTGATGTTCCTCAGCTTTTAAGTTTCCAAGTAAGTTGTTCATGCTGCCACTGCCTCTCTACATGGTGGCAGCAGGGACTCTGAGGTGTATTAAGGGTGCTCCCAAGGACCTTTCTGAGGTGGGCTACAGCCCAGATGGATGGTTAGGGAGCTGGGCTCTTATCTGGGAATACCGGGTTTGATTCTGCACTCCTCCAGGAAGCCAGATGGGTGGCCTTGGGTGTCAAAGCTTCCTTCTGAGCTTTCACAGTCCCACCTGCCTCACAGGGTGTCTGTTGTGGGGAGAAGAAGGTTTGTCAGTCACTTTGAGTCCCCTTGTCCCACTTTGAGAAAAGTGAGGTAGAAAAGCTAACTCTTCTTCTTCTTCTTCTTCACCACCTCAGCCTCTCTCACAGTGCCAATTTTAGATTCTGAACCTCACCTATGAAGTCTTTCCAGACTGAGCTGTGAAGCCAAGGATTTCTCTAGAGAGGCAATTATTTAGTGTTACATCTGAACATAACTGTAACCTTCCCTGAGTCCTTAGGATATGAAGTAGGATAGAAATGTGAGCAGTTAAGTTCCAAAGAAAAAGATTAATTAAGGCCTATGTTTGCAAGAACTTCAAAGAACTATTTACATAAAAATAGTATATATCAACTATATTAAGTCCTGATGGGAATCATGTTGCATCAGAAAGGCATTTGGTCATTGACTTTGAAACTAAAAAGTTTATTCCTTTCAAATGAAAAAATCAAAGCCAAGACTGTGCCACACATTTTAAAATGCTTTTTTTAAAAAAAAAAATGTGGTATATTTGAGAATTTCCCACCCACCCCATTTTGCCATTTGTTCTTATTATTTTTGTGAACTGCTCTGAGGCATGCAAAGGGCAGCATTTAAATAAAATAGATAAATAAAACAATACATAAACAAATATAAATTGTAATCTCTGCCGCCAAACTGTATGGGGCACTGGGCTGATTTCTATGTGTGTCCTAAAACTGTAAACTTCATAACCATGTTTTTGTTTGGCTAGTGTACAAAATTTCCAACCCAATTATAAATTGTTTCAATGTGTGTTTCCAGTGTCTGTAGAAATAATGATAAGTAAAATGATTAGCTCCCTTACTTCTACAAGAATCAGTGATCTGGAATAAAAGCTGCCACGTGCAAAATACAGCCTTCTTTGTGCAAGAGAATATGGAATATCTGTGAACCAGTTTCGTCTAGTGGTTAGGAAGCCTTTCTCTTATCTGGGAATACTGGGTTTGATCCCACCATCCCCCATGAAGCCAGCTGAGTGACCTTGGGCTAGTCACAGCTCTCTTTTGAGCTCACCAGGTGTTCTACCTCTCAAGGTGTTCTGTTGTGGGAGAAGAGCAGAAAGCTTTGTCAGCCGCTGAGTCCCCCTTAAATGGGTGAGAAAAGCGGGGTAGAAAAGCCAACTCTTCTTCTTCTTCTAATTCAGAGCAGCATGGAAAATAAAAAAATCCTGTCTACTAATTGACTTTACAATACATGATGGATTTGTCCTGTGCTTCTTTGTGACCTAATGAAATATTATATCCTAAAAAGCATTTTTTCCCTTAAAGCAAGTTCCATCAGTCTTACATACTTGCCTCTTTCATGAGACTTCTGTCTTTCTCACTTTTCAAGGATTCTTCAACTAACTTCAAAGCTAACTTGTATAGAGATGCTGTATCTTGGCACTGAAGACACATCTGAAGGATTATATCAATATCTTCTGCTCTTGTAGCACTGGAAGAGGGCAAAGGGCACCAAGAATTTGACAAAGAACCCATTGAATGTCTTGCCAGCAACTAAGCATTTAAATTAATAGCTACTTACTTCAACGATTGTTAAGCACCTGCATGATTAAACCCCAGATAGCTCATTTGAAAAATGCCCTGATGGATCCGAATTGAACAATTTCAGTTTTCAAGGAAAGAAGGGAACGAGGAAGTAGGAGGAGATGAAAGAACCCCCACCCCATGACTTGCATTTAGGTACATTGTGCAATAAAAGTTTTAAAAATGAAGCCACTAATACAAAACTCTCCAAAGCAAGGTTGGCATTATGTGCATAAGTTCCAATGCAATCACAATTAAAAAACAGACTTTTAACTGGAAAATTTTTACAGATTGATTCTATAAGCCCTCCTAGTGAAAGCTGTTCCAACATCACGGCCTCACTCATGATGTAATATTGGGGCCTTTCCACGTAGGTCAGAACACTGGACCACGGTCTGGTCTAGGCTTAAGCCACCTGCCCACTAGTTTGGAATAGCAAAGGAACCACCCCTTCCTAATATGTTTCATCTGCACAGGAGAGAGGATAGATTGGGCTAGATCTACCAGTACACTAAGGGATAGTATACAGACCTTGAAATTGTGTGGACAACACACCATAATAGTCTGGCATGTTACAGGGGCACATTTTGGTGGCAATGCTGAAATGGTCCCCTTGGAGTTCTGAAGCAAAGAACATTTGCTCCTGGTCTTTGGAGCATTCAGAGGCACTTCGCAATGGCTCTGAACTTAGGATATGCAAGTATATTTGAAATATTCACTATTAGATCGAATTTGGCTAAATTCGGACATTTGAATTCGGATTGAATGGCCAGACATTCATTTTTTAATATTCAAATGAATATGAATATTTCAAATAATTCATATGAATAATTCAAACATTTTTATGTGTACAGACATGTATGCATTACACACGTATCCGTATGCATATTATTTATATCCATACGCAGCTATACGGATACATACAGGATGAAAATGGGATGTGTATGGGATAAAAATGGGATGGACACAGATGTCAATATTTGTATCATCAAATATGTATCAAATATCCGCACAAATAGATACGATTGTTGGTTCAGATTTTAATACATTAGTTTTTTCTCTATCCGTACGAATTCAGACATTTGAATATTTGAATCAAATCGAATGTCAGAAATTGCATTCATGCACACCTTAGTCTGAACCTATCACAGGCTTTGAGGCCGGTGTGACAGGTGTCATGTAATTGGCCATCCCAATGCAGATGGCCTTTCTCCACTCCAGATGCAATCCATCTCAGCTTGGGGTGGATTGCTTATTCTGGTACAAGGCCTGTACAGGAACAGCCAAGGGAAGGGCAAATATGACCGTAGCCTCATGTCACTAGGTTAGCAATGCCCATTACTGCAAAGACTATGACAGTTAGTACAGTAGTACAACAGTTAAAGTGTCAAACTGGTTTAGGAGGTCCTGGGTCTTAATTTCATTTAGTTATGAATGTTTCTTTGTTTGAATTTTTAGCCCACCCTATACACAGAGGTCTCAGAGCAGGTTACAAGATTAAAAATCAGTAAGCATATAAAATGAGCATTAAAACCATGCCAGTGCCTGCATGTGGGGAGGAAATCAATTTCCTTCTTTAACCAAAGTCCAGGGCAAAGCAGTGCATCTTCACAACTCTCCTAAATACATCAAGTGAAAATGCCTGACACACCTCAGGAGGGAGTCTATTCGACAATATGGGAGCCACGACTGGAAAGGCGCTGTCCCAGGTGCCCACCCCTTTTGCCACTGAGGGTGGCAGGACAACAGGAAGTTGACCCTGGGCCAGTCACTGCTCCTCAACCTAATCTGCCTAACAGGGTTATTGTGAGAATACTGCATTGCTCTTTGGAAGGAAGGCTGGTTGTAAACCTCTTAATCAAACAGAACCCTTGAGTCAAGCAGACCTGCTGCGTGATTCATCCTATGATGAACAGAAGTCTGAACCAAGGACAAATAAATGGTATTTCTGACCAAATATCTGAAGGAACGCCTTCTCCCATATCAACCTGCTTGTACTTTAAGATCTGGAGGAGAGGCCCTCTTGGTTGCCCCATGGTTGTTCCTCAGCAGCAAAAGCAGTGAGCACCTGGGAGAGGGTCTTCTCAGTGATGGCCCCTAGGCTAAGGAATAGTCTCCCCCTTGAGATGTGTCTATCTCCTTCACTGTACACATTTAGGAAGGCAGCAAAGACTCACCTCTTTGCCCTGGCCTTCGGTTAAATGGGGATACACTCTTCTTCCCCACTTACAGACACTACTGTTTTAATACATAGTGTTGTTTTAATGATGTTTGATTTTAGATGCTGTTACCTGCCCGGAGACCTTTGGGTATAGGGCGGGATAAATAAATAAATAAATAAATAAATAAATAAATAAATAAATAAATAAATAAATAAATAAATAAATAAATAAATAAATAAATAAATAAATAAATAAATAAATGATTTTTGAAATCTGGTGACTCATTTCAAATAAGCAGAGCAAAATTAGAGATCCCTTTGTTCTTCACACTGAATTTCCAGGTTAAACCATATTAAAGTTTTCGTCCTAGATGCTTTCCTTAGGAGAGACAGTACAGTATCATGGTTCATAGCACCTCTGTGTGGCTTTCTGTACATAGTGTAAAAACATGGCTTAGCATTACAGGCAAACTCAATCAGGTTGTCCTATTCCAAGGTCCCTCCACTGTAGATCTGATAGTGAAAACAGGTGAGTTTAACACAGTAAATATTTCTATTCTGCTGTTATGCTCCACAAGTGGAGGACTGAAAAATGAGGGCATATAGGCAACCAAATCCATCCATGCACACAGGCATATGCTGTTTTACCCTGGGATGCATTGCAAAATTGGGAAATCACATATTTGCTTTTTGCTCCCAGTGCTCACATCTCTGTAACTCTGGTCTGGCATTTCAGGAATGAGGCCTCCATCATCAGGGCAGTTGTGTTTTCCAACACAAGGTCAGCATGAATGAGCAAGCACAAAAACGTAATTTAGAGGTTAGGGGCTTTGTTAATGTGCCGTTTTGACCAGATGCCACATCACAGCTGTGTGTGTTGCCTAGTGACATGCAGATAGCTGGAGGTTTTGCCGAGACCATGCTCATACTACAGGATCCATGCAGACAAGCTGTATGCTGCAGCTGTAAGTTTGAAATGAGCCACTGTTAAATCTAGATCTTAATAGAGACAATTGTCAGGGCTGTGAAGCCAAAATTGAGTTTGGGAAGGAGGATTATGGGAGTTTGAAACAATACAGTGAGTGAAATAAAGCAGTTAGTAGAGTGCACACAACTAAGCATAAAGTTGGGATCATAGTTACCTTCATGGTGTTCGAGTTATGATGTTAAAATAGAGAGTTGTGAAACAGAGGATTGTGAGGAACATGACACTACAATACAGATGGCCGTATGCACATTTAAACCAAATACAGATGGGAAGCGAGCAGATAAGGAGTGAGAAAATGCTGGAATTTGGCCTTGAGTCTCACTGAACTGCCTCTTTGAGCACCTCATTAAGAGGCAAACTTTGGGTGAACTTAATATTTCGCAGAATTAATTGACGCTTAGAGATATAACAACTTTTTTACACCCTTCACATGTGAAAGATCAGTCATATATGAGTGAGGATACCTAAACCCTGCACATCTTTGTTATCATTTCATCTTTCCCTATAAGCATGTTTTAAGAATCAGAAAGTGGGACTTCATTGCTTTTGATTATGGCATGTGCACCCAAGGGATGTGCACAAATATTCTAAACGTTCGAAATCCGATCAAATTGGTTCAAATGTGGACATTCGAATTCAAATCAAATGTTTTCACATTCGAATCTAGACATTCAAATGAATTTTGAATGTTCTGAAACATTCGTTCAAATGATTCGAATGTACAGATATGTATGTATTACATACGTATCTGTGCGAATATTATACATACCTGTACACATTTGCACTAATAATACGGAATGAAAACGGGATCCATACGGGATAAAATGGGATGCATATGAAATGCATACAGATATGTATAACATACGAATGTTGTCGACACTCATATCTTCAAATTCGTATTAATATTCGAATGAATACATTTGAATGTATTGGATTCAAATTGGTTTTTGTTGCATTCAGATTTTAAACACTGGAATTGAATTGAATGTCAAAGCATTTGATTTGACACGAATTCAAATGCAAAAGAAAACATTCGTGCACACCCCTATAGAACCCTAGGAAATAGCTGTAGCTTTTTCTTTGATTTTCTTTTAGTCCAGGTTATTTTTTTCCCGACACAATGAGACTTCCAAATTATTTTAAGAGATTTGGATTCTGTCAGCTTCTCTAAATCTTCAATTCATAATTATAACTTGTTCCCAAAACACACATAGAACACTATAAGTTCTGCAATAATTCAACATACCTAGCCACCATCTTGCCCAAAACAGCGACATACAGAGCATTGCAAGTTGTAGCAGAATGACCATGTTTCTCAAGCTTCTTTTCCTAGATTAGGTTTATAACATAAAGGTTTATCAAAGGGAGAGGCCAGTTCTCAGAGATACAAAATGAAGTAAGAAAAGATTAAGATTATATTAAGTTTGAACAAGGAAGTAAACTTTCTCACACAAACACAGTCTCAAAATCTAGAGGACATAAATACGACAAAACGGGTAATTCAGGTACTGCAATCATTAACAGGGTGTCACAATTAAATGCAGGTGATTTCTTTATTTCAGTAAGACTTTATGTATAAAGGATTGTAGCCCTTGAATGTAGTTCAGTCTCAGTAGCTATTTCTTTCAGTCTTAAGGATTCAGTGATAGTGCACATAACTCACTAGTTAGAACCTTCATACAGATCTAAAGCAGCAATACCTGTTCTTTAGTCAACTTCAAGTCTGCCAACCTGCATTCTTCATTAATGAGAGATGTCATATCCTTAGCATTTAATGGTTCAAGATGAAGAGTCGGCCATAGTCTTGCAGTGAAAAAGCAAAAATTTATATTAGCTGGAACATAGCCATATGTAACAAAAAGAATCAGAATTGTTTAAAAGTCTAATAGTTTGGGTACATATACTCCCAAGCTCTATTTCAATATGTCCACTTGATTTCATCAAAACACTGCAAATTTTATGCAGCATTTTATGGCAAATTTTATGGCACCAAGCCAAAGACTCGCCATGCAGAGCCATCCTTCTAAAGATGCCAATGCAATCTTACTTATTCCCATCTTCTACACATTATGACAAGATGTGGCCAATTTTAACAGACAGGGGAATTCCCTACAATAACTGCCAAATGTCCGTGTCCTGTCATATCAGTATTGAGCACCAAGAATCTCATCAGTTTCATTTGTTCTTTCCATCCCATCAAAAAATGGAGATTATCTCTACACAGCAGGAAGTAACGGTGTGTGTGTGGGGGGGGGAGGATCTTCTTTAGATCCCACTATTACCTCTTCTCATCTCACCCCAACCAGACAGCAAGATGAACTAATGGGTCTTATGTCTGTTGGCTGACTCCTGTTCCTGTTCCAAATATTCAGATGCTAGTAAAGCGTCCACCCACTTTATGTTAAACGCAAGACGACACTATTGGCAGATTTCCCTTAATACCAATGTATCGGATCGCCGATCTACTAACCCTGAACTATACTGAGAATGCCACAGATGTGTGACATTCCCACTATGGTGTCTGGAGAATTGTGGATTTTAACTAGGGATGTGCATGAATATTTGTAATACTTGTTATTTGTATGAATTTGGACATTTGTATCCAAATCAAATGTTACTACATTTGTACATTAACATTCATACAAATACAAATGTTTTGGACATCCATACAGATACTTTGGACATTCGTTAAACTGGGGAGATGGTAAAGTGCTGCCAGTCACATCTGCAACAGATCCAGATTGCATTTGATGCGGATCAAGGGCAGATTAAAAGTGGATTCAGGTCAGATTTGATGCTTTCAGAGTGCAGATATTTTATGGGATATGTGTCAGATACATATTCATTTGTATCGGATAAGTATTCATTCATATCGGATACATATTTGTTTGTATTGGATATTTGAACAAATTTGTACTAAGACATTCGTACTGAACAGAATCCTACCACATTTGAAGGGGATATATTCAAAGGAATACAGATTCATTCATGCACATCCCTAGTTTTAACCCCGAATGCATTTCTCTAGATTGACTGGCCCTTCCAAATCATCTAAATATTTTGCAAAGAAGTTAAGGACATTTTCTGTGCTGCATTCACACTTAAGGTTTAATCCAGCTTCAGTCCACTTTCAGAGTGAGAGAATACAGCAGCAAAGTGACAAGCTGTTTTCTTTCAGTGTTATCTAACTCAGAAAATTCACCCTTGGGTTTGACAAAATGGAAAGAAAATGGCTAGTGTTCTCTTACACTGAAATAGGACTGACACTGGATTCAAACTTAGGTGTGAACACAGCCCTGGACAGACTTGAACCAGTGCTGTCTGTTCTTCACCATCTCCCAAACAGCAGCTTACCTCCAGGCTTGCGGACAGGTTTCCACATTCACAGACACTACAACCCTCACATTCACCGGCAGGGGGTCAATTAGCCATTTCATATGCTTTTCAGCTTGCTAAGAAACAGTTTTAATTAAAATTGAGAACTCATTAACATTCTAAAGATAGCACTCAAGGACAGCCTATGCTCTCAATTTTTGTCTTTCTACTGCATTCTAAGGCCGTAGTCACCCTTTTACTTTAAATCTTCTTCTGTCCATCTTCAAGCCTGACTGCTCACACCTTTTCATTTCTATTCCTTTTATTTATGGACTTTCCACCCTCCATTTGGATTATTTGTGGACTTTCCATTCAGGAAAGTCCACAAATAAAACAAATAGAAATGAAAAGGTGTGAGCAGTCAAACCTGAAGATGGGACTGACAAAGGTTTAAAGTGAATGTGTGACCATGGTCTAAGACATGAATATATAGATTTTCTATTGCCACAGAAAAAGATCTGAAGTAGGAATGTGATTCATATCATTTGAATAGATCCCATTTGAATGGGGTAGGATTCGTATTCAATACGAATGTTCAATCCCATACGAATCTCATATGAATGCATATGAATAGCACACGGATCCTATACAAATTTGCATACGAATCCCATATATGAATCCCATACAAATCCCATACGAAGCTTCATATGAATGTATCAAAACATTCTATTCAAATTCACATGTCAATCTTCGAATGTGCCATTCAATTCAAATGTGAATGTCCAAATTCAGCCAAATTCAGCTGAATTTCAAATGTTACGAATATTCGTGCACATCCTTAATCTGAAGTATAAATCCTTCTCTTGTGTAGGAAGAAGCCTATTTTCTGTAGTGACCAAACAACAGCCTGTCATGAAAATCAGGGCTGGCCACCTACAGTGTCTCCTGAAGTTGTCCCCATGACTATCACCCAGGCTGGTCACTGGAAAATAATAACGGGACAGCCAGTAACATTTGGGGTTGGGCATAGGTTAGATCGCTGCTGATTAATGGAGTTTTTCTAGGACACATTACATAATGTGCTGCAGAAGGCATTGTGGTATCCTAAGTCCATTCTTTTTCTGAAATCCAATCCTCCTTCTCAAAGTGGAAAAAAACCCTGAGCTGTTTCTAGTTCAACTGTGCATTGTATGGACTGTGGTGCATTAAATAGAAAGGAAAGAAAAATAATGAATAATAATCTATGATATTCTAATTTTTGTATTCTGCACATAAAAGACACAAGAATACTAATAATCATACCTGGATTCGGTCAACAGAGTCAATAATTATTATAATACTGCCTTGGTGATGAGCTGAAAGTTTCTCTAGCCAGCGAGGGAATTCCTCCAGGAGCTTAGCTGGATCCAAAGTTAAAGGTGAGACTGACCAGGAATGCTGCATAAGCTAAAAAAAAATTAAAGCAAGAATAAAAATATCTTCCTTAAATTATGAACCGGAGAGGAGAAGAAGTGGTGGGTAGAGCTGTGAAAGCTTACAAGAGAGCTGTGACTAGCCCAAGGTCACCCAGCTGGGTTCATGGAGGAGCACGGAATCAAACCTTGTATTTCCAGATAAGAGTCGGGCTCCCTAACCACTAGACCAAGCAAACAGTATGTGCTCATACATCCTCCCCAAGATTGCCCCAACCTATGGAGTTAATTTTCATTTTCATTATGAAATAAAGGCAGAGACGCAAAGGAAAAGTTGCTTATGTTGAGATTAGGGAACTGATATATTAAACCCATATTTCACCAAAGGATAAGCAAGTTGTCCCAGCAATGCAAGAAGGATATTGGATTCAAGGCAGACTTTATGAGGCATGAGAGAAGCCTTTGGTTTATTTTATTTCATTTTGAAATAATTGTTACATTTAAACAATTTTGCTAATGCGCTGGGGAAACTCAGTGTTCTTGGCTGCCTTCAGATACCACCTTAAAAACCTGTGTTTTATCAATAGTCTGGAGTAAAGTTGATTCCAAAGGGGAAATGGTTCACTTAGACCCACAACTGACATCCCACATTTAACATTCCCATGATGTCACAGTGGTGATATTCCTCCATTCATGTGCTCAGACCCTCCTTGCATGCTCCATTTTGATAGGTCTGTGCATTCTCTGGTGAAGGGTGAGTTCTCAGTTTTCTTGCAGTTGAAAAAACATGGAGTAGGGATGTGCACGAATTACTTCTTTGTATTTTATTCATATTGAACTGAATGAAAATAAGTCATATTCGTTTGAATAGATCCCCTTTGAATGTCGTGGGATTTGAATTCTATACAAATATTCAATTCCATACGAATCCCACACGAATGCATATGAATCCCATACGATTGTCGATCTTTGAATATGGCAACGTTTGATTTGAAAGTGAATGTCCAAATTTGGCCAAATTCATACAAATTTTGAACATTATGAATATTCGGGTGCATCTCTAACATAGAGTAATGCAGCACTCCACAGGGAAAATACTTAATCCAACTTTTTAAAAACCCAGTGTATTGAGTGTATAATGTGCAGCTATAGTGGAGAATTGTTAAATATGTCTGTCAGATCAAATGTTGCTGTGCAATAAACTTGGAGTTTTAGCTCTGTCTGGATACACCCTGTAAATCTGCTCCTCTGACTTCTTATAATGAAGGAAAGGTGGTTAGACAAAACCTACATAACTCGTAGCTCAAAGTTAAGGAGAGGAGTTTCTCTTATCGGAACTGAGGCCTTTTGCACTTAGGCTCCCGGCATGCAATCAGGACAGCTCTACTATAGAGCATACTCTCATTATGCTACTACAGCCTAAAAGTGTGCCTGCCCTCACCAGAGCTGTCCTTATTGCAGATATGTGGAACATGAAATCGTGCTCCACACCTATCCCAACCTATCCTCTGGTCTTGCCTGAAGTGTCCAGCGGTGAGAGCATTCACTCTTCTTCCAGGGCTGCTGTGGGAGTCCCTCCTCCAGGCTGCCGTGATTGGCTGCCACCAGCCAGTGCATCACGGAACATGTGATGTAGGTGGCAGCGGCTAATCGCGCCAGCCAGGGGTTGGGGGAAAGTGGCGGGACAGGCCGGAGTGTCCTCACTGGCCAGAAATGTGAATGGTCCTCCTGTACCTGGAGTATACCAGGCTTAGAGTACTACAGATTAATGGCTATAGTGCAAAAAGGCCCCTTGTTGCCAGTGTTGTAATACTGTGGCACTGATGCTCTTGTAGCACTCCAAATGTAAAGTACTGTCTTGCTGCCTCACAGAAGCAAAACAAATGCACAAACCTAAGGAAAGGCTGTTAACTGCTTCATTTTTACCACACGGGATGTCTTATATATAATTCCTAGCTGGCTTTCTATCCTAGTCAGATCACAAGCTGCTTCATCTTCAGACTGCTCCCTCTTTTAAGAACCAGAATGTTTCTTTTAATGAAACACATACATCCGACCCAAGAAAAATCAGCCTTGTAGCCAGCATGGTATCCAGAGAAGCGGAAAGTGAAAAAGCAGGTTGCCTGAAGCTGCAGACAGATGAAATACCACCTGGTTTTTCTGCTTGACCAGATGGCTGAAAATCAATTGCCAAACATATTCCTAGCATTTACTCTTAGAATTTCACTACATATTAACTATTTTTTTCCAATATATTTTTGTAGCTATGCTAGAGACTCACTGTTGGAGTCTCTGGCTCATTGGGAAAGCACATACTAAGGGCCTACTAATACCTTTGCTTATGCGGGGGAGGGATCCAGACTCCATACTTTGGGACACCAGATTCATTCCACAATTAGCCAGCACTTGACTAACAATTGCATCATTGCAACAACGGCAGCAAAGGGGATCTATGGTGACATTACGGCGGTGACCGGGAGATGTGCTGCACAACTGCACCTGCACTGCCCATAGCCCACTCTGTTTTTCTTGGAAGAGGTGTGAACAGAGCATGCTGGGCTTTACCAGCTGGTGACTAGCATAGCTGTGGAGCAGAAAAATGTGCTCCATAGTAGGGATGAGTAGGGTTTTCTGCATTCGATTCTTAACTAATTGAATGGAGGAAAATTGTATTCATTCCAAAAGATCCCTTTCAAATGTGGTAGGATTCTATTCAGTACAAATGTATTTGTACAAATTCATACGAATATCCGATACGAATGCATACATAGCTGATATGTATCTGATGCGTATCCCTTAACATATCCACTCTGAAAGCGTCAGATCTGCCCTGGATCCACTCTGAATTCGCTTTCAAACCATGTCAAATTCACTCTGGATCCTTTGCTGATGTGACTGCCACAGCTGCTTTCCCATCTGCCCATTTCATGCATGTTCCAAAGCTTCATACGAATGTTCCAAAACATTCAATGTATGTCAATGTACGAAGGGCTCAACATTCAATTCATATATGAATGTCTGAATTCAGACAAATTTGGATGAATAACGAATGTTATTAAAATTCGTGGACACCCCTACTCCACGGGTATCCGGGCTGGGGGACTCTCTGACAGATGCTGAGTTGCTTCAGTGATGGAAGCATCTTCACACACAGTGCATATGTCCCATGCTAGGGCATACCAGGAGTTTCCAATTTTGCAAAGTGTGAAACAGCCCCAAGTTCTATCAAGGTGAAAAATTCAGAGTTCTCAAGTGTTTGTTGAAATCAAGTCAACTGGAAATACCTTTAAAGTGAGACGCTTGAGGATCAGTGCAGGTTCTGAACTGCTAGACATTGGATTCCCAACAAAATGATACAAAATGAGAGTATTGGGTGAATGCTTCTGTTGTAACTGAATCCTAACAAGAGGGAATAAACACAGAAGACTGTCACAACTTACATTTTTGGAAGTTTTGACATGAAAATAGTACTACAAATCTACCACAGTGTTGATTAAACATCAAAAGACTTCATCACAAACTTAAAGATATACTGTAAATTAGATACAGCCTTATCTTCCTAAACTATAGAAGAATGAATCTCATTAACCTATCTATATCAATGATGTGTTGCTTTTATTATTATTACTATTTTTAATACAAGATTAAAACTTCAGAGTTCATTATTGCTCCTTTGTACAATAATCATACATCAATCATTTGTTAACTACAGGCGACTTCTTCCGTTTTTTAGGTTCTTCTCTTAATATCTTCCACTTCCACTGACCCCTTTAATATCAATCAAATCTAGCCATTGTTATTCCTTCTTCCTATATAGGGTCTCCAGTCTTTTACATACTTATCTGTTGTTCTATCTTTTAAAAAGTTTGTCAATCTGTCCATCTCAGAAAGTTCAGTCAATTTGATTGACCAACTTTCCACTGAAGGAATTCAGGTTCTTCCCATTGTTTTGCATAGATTATTTTTCAGGCTGTGACCATGTACATAATTAAAGGGTTCATGTTATCTAAATTGCCATCTATTATTCCCAATAAAAACATTTCTGGTTTGAATGGTATTGATTTTTAGTATATTTCCTATTGCAGTATGTATTTGTGTTGCTTTGAAGATTGCAAACACACATCTTTTGATTCCAATTTTGTCCCTTTGGTTCTACTCCTTCTGTTAGCTTTACCCCAGCAATCCCTCTCTCTCCTCTGAGCATTTTACCGGCTATGACTAGCACTCCTGTTGATAGCCTGATATCCGAACAGAAAAAAAAGAACCTTGTGAGATCGCTCCAATGGCAACCTATGGCATCCATATTCTCAGAGGGACATTATGGCCATGAAATACACCATTGGATAACTGGAGTACTAATGGCAGAAATCTCAGGTAAGCACACTGTTTAAAAACAGTGTTTGTATTTTTGGCAAATGAAGATTTCAAATATCAAATGTTCGAAATGAGGTGGTTTCCTCCTCGTAACTAGACTTTTTTACACTTGGGTTGCTCCCACATGATTCTAGTGTCTTGAAATAGAATATTTATTTTGCCCGATTTCATTGTTTAAATAACTTTATTGTACTTTTTTTTAAGTGATGAACTTGGTAGTTTGATTTTGAAAAGCTGTTTGAAGACATTGTAAGGGCCTTTCCCCATTAGGGCTTAAAACCCTTCTAAGACCCCATTAGAAAGCCAGTTAGTACCTGAATGGTACCAATTGGGAAGGCCCTGTCCTCACTTGGACAACATTGAAGGCCTCATCTGCAAGGCCCTGTCCCCACGAGGGCAGGGGAAATCTGGACTGAATAGGTCCTTCAGGTCCTTAAATATGGATTTCATGTGAACCTGAGTAAGGTGTCCATCTTCAAGATCCGGATCTCCAGGAGGACCAGATCTTTGACTGTGTGTGGAAAAAGGGGGTAAATGCTCCTTCTTTTCTTTTTTTGTATTTTTATTAAAAGTCCTACTATTTGCAGTTATGTCATTTTAAAAATACCATTTTGATAGAAGAAGTGATTTTCCAGAGCCTGGACCACCAGATACAAGAAGAGGTGGAATTGGTGCTGGAGCTGCTACAAGATCATTTAGACGCTCATAATACTGTGAACAAACATACACAAAGTTCTACAGTTAAATGAAGAAACAGAAAGACTGAAAGATACACATATTTATGCATCTAAATTTGCATTCACACACAAGTTTTAAACCACCTTCAGTCCATTTTCAGAGTGAGAGAACATCTGAGTGGGAGAGCCAAGTGCCAAGCTGTTTTCTTTCAGGGTTATCTGACTTATAAAATCCACTTGGCATAACATAATGTGGAAAGAAAATTATTAATCACTTTGCCGAAATGTTCTCTGAATTTGAATGTGGACTGAAACTGGATTGGTAACTGGCTAAAGGACAGGAAAACAAAGTGGCAATAAATAGCCAGTTCTCAGAGTGGAAAGAGGTGAGACCTGGAGTCACCCAAGGTTTAGTATTAGGGCCCGTGTTTTTTAATTTGTTCATAAATCATCTGGAAGTAGTGAAATAGCAAAGTTTGCTGATGACACAAAATTGTTCAGGGTAGTATAAACCGGAAGGGATTGGAAATAGCTCTAATGGTATGGAGCAAGTAGGCAACAAGTTGCAAATGTACACATTGTACAAAGTCATGAACATGGAGCAAAGAATCCCAATTATATCTATAAACTGATGGGGGTTGATTGTTCTGTGGCAGATCAGGAAAGGGACCTTGGGGTTCTGGTGAACAGTTCAATGAACATGTACTGGACTAAAACTCCTGTCAGTCTAAGTCAGTGGTTCTCAACCTTCCCAATGCCGCAACCCCTTAATGCAGTTCCTTATGCTGTGGAGACTCCCAACCACAGGGGTGGGGCAGCTTGGGTGAGGATGGGGCAGGAAGGCGGGAGACTTGTTGCGACCCCTCTGAAAGGGTAGTTCGACCCCCAAAAGGGTCGTGACCCACAGGTTGAGAACCGCTGGTCTAAGCCAACAGGATAGAAGTGTAAATCACTTGGAGGGAACAAATCTGATTTAGACAACCACATGTTAATGCACAAACTAACATTTACTATTCACACACCACAGTAAACAAACAAGTAACTACCATCATAGGCTGTGTTCAGACATAACAAATGGGGTGTGTCAGAGAGACAGTGTGTGGCCCTTGTGTTCCCAGGCCTTCTCCAACCTCCCTTTCATAGCACAGAATGTTCTGGCAAGGGGGGAGGGACAGACTAGTGCAGTGATGGCGAACCTTTTGAGCTCGGTGTGTCAAAATTCGCAAGAAAACCTAGCTAAACTCAGGTGCTGTGTCACTTCTAGAAATATCTATAATTTTGTGATATTTGTAGCTCTAGTAAAAAAGTTATATTTTTGATATATGTATTTTATTAAAAGCAAAAACAAATAATTCTTTACATTAGTGACTTTTGTTGCTAAATCTTCAATTGAAAGTTGGTATTTCATACACTTCAAGAACAAGCAAGCAATACACGTCCAGGTGCCAGGGTGACCAGGTGTGTCACCCAAAAGGGCTTGGTGTGTCACCTGTGACAAGCGTGTCATAGGTTGGCCATCACCGGACTAGTGTGTGAACAATCCCACTCAAAGTCGCCTCAGAGACAACTCAGATGCTTTTTTTTTCTGTTTCTGATCACAGCCATAGCTAAGAAGGCCCTTTAATATTTCCACACTTGCACATAACGGGAGCAAACCATGGTCCCTCACTTCCTATCATATCCGAACATATTGACAGTGATGTGTTTTTCTCCAAAAAACCAGTCAGTAAATCTCAAGAATAAACTCTGGCTATAGAACATTGATTCAGTAAAGGGACCTGGTCTAACAATAGCCCATTGAGGAATTTAGTTCTCAGGGTGATTTCTACACATAGCTCAAAAATGTTTGAAAAATGTGAGGTATGTTATATTATTTCAATAGAAGGGGGTACTTAAGCTGCTGGAATATTTCTCTAAAATTTCCTTACAAAAATAAATAAACTCTACAAGGGTTAGGGATGTGCGCAAATATTTGAATGCATTTGAAATTCGAGCAAATCAACCAAGTCTCAACATTTGAATTCAAATTGAATGTCCTTAAATTCAAATTTAAAGTTTTGATTCGAATTTCAGATCTATTTGTTTGAATTAGTTGGACATTCACATGTGTACAGGTTCGTACATTGATGTGTACTTGAATATCTGCATCTTTCCCGCATCTGTACGCATTCATGCGGATCCATACAAGACAAAAACGAGTTGCATACGGGATAACTACGGGATGCATACGGACATGTACAGATGCGTATGGTTGCGTACGGACCTGGGGAAGATGCATATGGGTATCTCCAATGTTCTCAACATTTGTAAGCGCAAATTCAAATGAAAAATTCAAACTAATAGATTCAAATTTGCTTAATTTGAATCAAATTTGGTTAAATTTGAAATTTAAGATATTAAAATTGAATTAAATTTTCGAGTATTTGATTTGAATCAAATCCCAAAAATTGCATTCGTGCACCTAGTAATCTAGGTGCATTTGTCATTTGTCCTAGAACAGTGATGGCCAATCTATGACACGCATGTCACAGGTGACACGCCAAGCCTTTTCAGGTAACACACATGGTCACCCTGGCACCTGGACGTGTAGTGCTTGCTTGTTCTTGAAGTGTACAAAATACCAACTTTCAACTGAAGATTTAGCAAATGAAATTCAGCAACAAAAGTCACTAATGTAAATAATTATTTGTTTTTGCTTTTAATAAAATACATACATCAAAAATATAACTTTTACTAGAGCTACAAATATCACAAAATTATGGATATTTCTAGAAGTGACACAGCAGCCGGCCAGACCCCTCAGGGAGACGGTGAGGGAGGAAGAGGCGGGGCCGGGCCCAGCGGAGAAAGGGTCCCGAGTTAAGCTAGGTTTTCTTGCGAATTTTGACACACTGAGCTCAAAAGGTTAGCCATCACTGTCCTAGAACATCCTCTATCATCTGCCTAAAACATATGGGTTCCTTCAGCCTAAGGAATGAAGGACCCCAAGAGTTTTCTCACAAATCCCAAGCCATAGACAGAGCAGCAGCCTCACTACGAAGGAAGGGTAGACAGATACAATCACTTACAGCATTTGCCTTAAGGCAGACTCTGAACTCACCTTCTCAAACCCTAGTTCACAAGTTGAATTGGACACTTTTTGGAAAGCCTCCATCTGTTCCTGTTCATCGTGTGCATCCCACAACATGTCTCCAAATATTTCCTCATCAGGGACAGAGGAATCGCCGTTCTCTGTTCCATCTTTCCTTTCAAACTGCATACTCTCATAACCTAAAATGTCCTGTTTAAAAGAATAAGCAAATCTTCTGAAGCAGTTGCGAGTTTCTGTTCTATAAAAATATTTGTAATATCAAAAGATGAAGGTGCCAAGGTGTAGGTTTATCTTCAAACCTGTCTCAGGACAGATTATAGTGTGTCTAGAGTTGCATTCAAATAAAAAAATAACAACTCTGAAGTGGCAGAGAAATGCCTCAGAAATGGTTTGCACAGTGAATCATGCACCAGCCCACTTCTTCTCCCCTCATGAACATCCTAGGGCTGCATCCAGACATGAGTTAAAAACATGTGTGGAATGCACAGCAGCATTCAATTTGACAGACAGATTTTACAACTCTCTCTGTAGCTGCACATTATAACCCAACACTATGGGTTTAAAATATAGTACTTTTTAATTTATGGATTAATTTTACTTTATTATTGAATACAGTGAATATCTACACTTTATTGCAGAGTATCCAAATACAGCAGAGTAAGCAGCTGATATCTGGACGCATACTGAGACTGGCACATTACATAGGGCCTTCTCAGTTCTGGGTTCCAGATTATGGAATAGTCTCCCACCTGAGATTCACCAAGCACATTTGTTCCCCATGTTTAGGAAAGCAGTGAAGACTTGTCTTAGCCTTTTGCTAAATATATTCAGGAAATGTTATTAGTGTAATATGTTCATTTTATATTTGGTTTTTAACATTTTAACCCACCCCGACACCTTTAGGTACAGAGCATAATAAAAATGCAAATGAGTGAATGGATGAATAAATGAATGAATGAATGAATGAATGAATGAACGAACTTTGCAATGTGCATGGTTTAAGTATCTTACGTGAAATCCTCAAAAATACAATATGTAAAGAGACTTTAGCACATGTAAACAGAACGTTTGCTGAAAGAGCAGTTTGAACACATAAACACGCATGCCTATGGGAAACAGTATTTATACTCTCCTTTCTGCCATAAATGGAGCCATCACAAAAGGGGGTACAAAGCACATACCTGTTTTATGATTTTCTCCACATAATTGTAGACCTCATGTGCACCTTCTTCTGCTTTTCCCACATGGTCAATGATCTATGGGGAGTGAAAAGAAAGAGAGAATGCAAGAGAGAAAGAGAAAATAATAGTTTTTAAAAACAAAACCTAAATTTAGCTACTGAGTTTGAAAAGCAATATTTACAGTGGTACCTCGACATACGAGTGCCCTAACATACGAGTGTTTTGAGATACGAGCCGCCGAGCGAGTGATATTTTGCTTTGAGATGAGAGCAAGACTTGAGATACAAGGAATCGCACACTACTGTATCACTCGCTTGGCGGCTCGTATCTCAAAACACTCGTATATTAGGGCACTCGTATGTCAAGGTACCACTGTATTTGTTATTTATAAATAAATGTTTCTTCTTGTAAATACAGTACAGTACATTTTTCTTATTCAAAAACACTTAACAAAAACAACTGAGGTGGTGTTTTGGGAGCTGGAACGGATTAATGGCATTTCAATTAATTTCAATGGGGAAAACTGCTTTGAGATACGAGCAATTTGACATACGAGCAAGGTTACGGAACGAATTAAACTCGTATGTCGAGGTATCACTGTATTAAGCTTTGTGAACGAGCTGGATCATATTCAGAAAGCAGATAATTAAAATATGATAAGCAGTCTCAAGCAATAAGAACAAATTCCATAAAGTCCTGACAAGCAGAGTGGTTCCAGTTTCCCTGGCTGTCCAACCCAGCCTCCTTAAGGTGCCCAGAAAATGAGAAACTGAGTCAAAGGAAAGCCACCAACCTTGGGAAATTTCTCATTACCTTTGCTTTGTTCACATAACGAATTTGGTCAATTAACTGTTGCACTGAGTCCGAGCAGACTTGGCCATCTTCCAGTCGGTGGTAAATAAGCTGGGGCTTGCCTTCGTTGTTCTTCAGGAAAGCTTCTTCACACTCATCCAGCAAGTGGCTAGATTGAAAATCATCACTGTTACGCTAGGCCCTTTCTGTACTTACCACCTTTAATCTGGATTAGTGAATCCAGATTAGCTTCATCTGGATCAACTGCAGGCAGAGGCATCTGTACTAAGTGGTCTAGATTAGGGAAGTGCAAGAATATTCGAAATATTCAGAATTTGATCAAATTTGAATTTGAATCGAATGTGTATACATTCATTTTTTAACATTCGAATGAATTTTTAATCTTTTGAATTGTTCATACACCTCTTGTTCGTATCCGTACGCATTAGTACGGATACATACGGGATGAAAACGGGATGCATACGGGATAAAAACGAGATGCGTACGGACACATACGAATGTTTTCGATATTCATATCTTCAAATATGAATTGAATATTCATAGTAATACATACGAATGTATTCTAATCAGATTCTAATTTGAATACATTCGTTTTTCCTCCATTCGTTTGAATTCGAACATTTGATTTGAATCGAATCCCAAAATTGCATTCACGCTCATCCCTAGTCTAGATGGTGGCAAACGCTCTAAACAGCCACACAATGTAAATGCCTAAGCCCTGTTCTCATATCAATTGATGAAAACTACTGGCGTCAGCACCTCACACACCCAATGCAACTGACCCACATCTCCACTGATGAAACGCTGCGTCCATGTAGTGGGGGTGAGGTGTTTTTGCATGCACCGCAAAGATACCATTGCTGTCAACATGGTTGTTGTTCCAAAGGCACTACGAAGGCATCTTCACAGTCTTATCATCATAGAACATGTTCCTTGGTGTCACGCCCCCACAATCTTCCTAGTTCCATTCTGTCTGTGGATGCCTCTTCCTTGATCCAGATCAGATGGTACTGGTGTAGATGAGGTACCAATTTATCAGGTCCACTACCAATCCAGATTGCTGCATGAATCTTAGTATGAATCTGATCCAGATTACCAATAGTCCCGTGAAGACGACAGACTAAGAGGCTCTATAATTTGGATTACCAAGTACAGGTAAAAGTAGAAAGGACCCTATACAATTCTGCTAAACTGAAGAGTTCAGTCAACCTAATCCTTAGGCTTAAGTTTTTCTATAAAAGCTTCAGTCAAAATAATCAAGCTTTTTACAAAACCAAAGCAGTAAGGCAGGAACAAGCAGTCAAATTCCTGAGTAAGTGTGCACATTTTTACTGGCAACGATTTCGCACTTCTGTTCCTGACCGCTGGACAGGAAGGGAGCATGACGAACCAACATTGACTAGAGTTCACACTTGGAGCACTAGTCAACATTACCCATCTCCCTCCCTACCTTGATTCGATTGCAGGGCTGGTCTTCCTTAGGGCACCCCCAGTTTGGCACATGTGTCAGAGCCATCACCCTATTGCTGACACAGTTGTGTCAGGAAGGCAGCAGGGCTTCCAGCACACTTCCACAGCAGCCCTGTTAACCTCCTCATCCAGCAGATACGGAAAGGGTTGTGCCTTCAGTTACTTAGGGCCCACACTCTTTAGGCCAGCAGTTCTCAACGTTCCTAATCCCGCAACCCCTCAATGCAGTTCCTCATGTTGTGGAGACTCCCAACCACAGGGGCAGGGCAGCTTGGGTGAGGATGGGGCAGGAAGGCAGGAGACTTGTCGCGACCCTTCTGAAAGGGTAGTTCGACCCCCAAAGCTTTAGGGCTTTATCTGTCAATATCAGTTTTAGACCATAAGCCTGAAGGAAGGAATCGTCTTCAAAGCCACTTTAGTTTTATTTTTTTTAAAGGGAGAAACAAAAGTCCCAAAGTAGTGAAAAATGTAATGACCGATGCATTTTGGCTAGAAAGCTTCCTTGAGAGATCTGATTCTAACCAACCTTTAGACAAAATTCCAAATTTCTTCAGTAATGATTACACTTCCTTTTTTTTTTTTTTTTTGATTTTGTGGTGTACTGTCTCCTTTTTTTTCTGTTTCAAAGCCCCATTAGCAAGCTTTTCATAGATGAAGAGTAAGATAAAAAGAGTTAAGTTACCTTGGTAAATGTAGATGCAGGAACAAAATAGCTAAAGAACTTTTCTCAATTTCCCATTTTCTCACAGCCTGAGAAGGGCCTTCAGTTTCTGCTGCAAAATTGATAACTTGGAAGAAATATCCCATTGTTTCGCAGTGTTTCCGAAGTTTAGGGCAGTAAGTCTAAATGGCACCAAAGAAAAGTACAATTGTTAGGACATACAGTCCTACAACACAGACCATGAGATTAAAGCCTCTTAAAATTGAAAGATGAATGTCTGAACTAAGAATCTTACAAGTAAAAAATGAGTTCTGTCAGTTGAACTACTTGTAATGAACTCAATGGCATCATGATTATGTCCCCATTCACACTGTATGCAAACTGCGTAAACATAATGCAGCCAGCAAGACGGTCATATTTACTTTTTAATTCGTACAAGAGGCACACACTTTTTTGTGTGTTCTGTTCAAATCTAACAAAACAAGCCAGTTTTGGTTCAGTGTGATTTCAAACAATTTTCTTAGAACAGCATGATTTGAACACCTTTGAACCCCATTAAACTATGACTGAGCAGGATGCATTCACTAGGATCCATTAGAACACCTCTTTGTTCAGTTTGAATTAGAACTCTATTTTGAATAGCCAGGATGTTTGGTTTGAACTTCAGCTTTGGTTCCTGTTCGATTCAGACCATACTCAAATCAGTTTGACACTTTTTCATATTTCTTCAGTTCACACCTACCCAGAAAAGCTTCCAAAGCCCCTTGCACGTGACTCCCCCCCCCCCCCCGCCTACTGCGCAATTTGCAGTTGTACTAGGACTCACAGGAAGACCATTTTTCAAGAGCAGTTCCTGGCATGTGTGAATAGGACCACTGTCTCTGATCCGTATTTACACTTGCACACCATTCTTCACCTCCACCATTCTGATCATGCAGATATTTGCACATAAAAAATACAGTATAATTAATAAAAACAAAACAAGCACAGCATCAATATGCCAAAACGTCCAGACCAATCGCCAGAAAATGCAAGAACCCTGGTTGAGGAGCAACATCTTAAATAAGCGTCAAAACTGAAGCAACAAAAGTACCACTGAACCTACAAAAGCAAGAAGTTCTACCCAAAAGAGGCCAACTTGAGAAGGGCCTTGCTTAGCTCGCCCTCTCTTAGATCTCAGGTGGCACCCTAAGGAACCCTTCCGGACGTCTTGGTCTTTTTAACAAACATGATTAGCTTAAACTGAGCTTTGACACAGATCCCCATCAAAAGAATACAGGGCAGCATGAAAAAAATGTATAAAATATATACCCTGAGACCTCCGGGTATAAGGCGGGATAGAAATACAAACAAACAAATAAATAAATAAATCACTACTGAATAAGGATGTGCACAAATGGGTTTTTTGGCATTCAATTAGTAACAAACCAAATATTAGAAAATTCATATTCGTTCGAATAGATCTCCTTCAAACGTGGTAGGATTCTATTCAATACGAATGTATTCATACAAAGGCATACTAGTATCAATACTAACGTATACATATCGGATACATATACTGGATACATATCCTGGATATGTATCCTATACGAACGCATACATATCAGATACATATTCTATACCAATGCATACATATTGATATGTATCTAATACGTATCCCTAGTTTAACGAATATCCAAACTATTCATACAAATGTTCCAAAACATTCTATTTGTGTACGAATGTCCAAACTCATACGAATTCATAAGAATAACTAATGTTATGAGTATTCGTGTACTTCCCTAGAACTGAGACACGCATTCATTTTTCTCACTTGTATGAAGATGTCCACTTCTTGTTGAGTCTCTTCTGTACTGATAAGATAGATCCTCACTGTGTTGCTCCAGAGAGAATGGGGAAACAATGGTGTGACCTGCAACAAACTGGCGACAGCTGCATCCCAGTCATCTATCCAAATAAAAAAGAAATGATTTTGTTAAAGTCAGCTCTAAGAACATTGTTAACTACTGGTTACCTGTGAACCTCTTAGGCGTTCTGATGCTCTGAACTGTGTTGCTTAACTTGCAGTTCTCCAAATGCTCCTGAACTACCAATCCCAGCATGCAACTCTCAGGATCCCATGTTTGCAGCTTGAAGTTAGGTCTGGGAACTGAGTGCTGGGCAAAGTACTGATTTCATTTGTAATGATTAAAAGCAATAATCCTCTAAATGGAATGTCAGTGTCCAGCAGAAAGTGAACGTCAAAACATTCTGCTTTATATGCAGATAGATGGTGTGATGGTAGGACTAGGTCAAGCAAGGCTTTCCCTGCCAAAATACTGTATATTCTGGCGTATAAGACTACTTTTTAACCCAGGAAAATCTCAAAAGTCAGGTGTTGTCTTATACACCAGGTGTCGTCTTCTTATATAGCAAGTATATCCCAAACTCTATATTTTAGCTGGAAAACTTGGGGGTCGTCTTATATGCCCAGTCGTCTTATACGCCGGAATATGTGGTACCCCTTCTGGTTTCAAATTTGCACAATGAACCAGAGGAAAATTGTAGAATAATTTGGTTTGTTAAAATAAAAAGGCAAAAATTTGAGCAAATATATAAAATAACAAAAAAGATACAAATTCAAAATAGTTCAAGCAAATAAAAAGATTTCTCCATGCAGAACATGGGGTTCATCATCATCATTCCATAACAGTTCAAAAGGACAGCATCCAGGTTGGAATAGGAATGACTCAGAATCAGGACCGAAGTCAGAAACTAAAGTAACTAACGCTAATACAAGCATTACATACTATATCCTATCATGAATACATGACATGTTACACAATAGCCAATAAAATGCCCACAAGCAAAGGTCTTTCTAGAAGCTGGGTGAATAACCCTCTCCCATCACGTAATGTGCATGCTCCATCTTTGCAGCCAATTAGCCTTATCAATTTTGGGAGTAAGCTCCTAGGTGCAAGTGGTTGTGCTCCAAGGCCAAATATGTCTTTCTTCTTCAAGACTTAACAGAACAAGCTGATTTTCCCCTGAGAAGATTTTTACTTCTGATGTTAACCCTCTAAGGCCAAAATGGAGTTAGTTAGGCTCTTCCATTACAGATGTTAAAAAGAAAAGCAATCATTCAAAAAGGTTAAAGTATATTCCAAGATTTTTAAAAAATAAGAATATGTGGCCAAAAATGGAGAGGATAGATTATATCATTAATTTAAAGCTTAACAACCATGACTTCTTGAAATTCATGCCGATGTAGAAAGCTGATATATAGAAATGTTCTGTTAACCATTATTAAACATGGCTGACAGGTTAAACATTACTGGGGATCAGTGACTGCATCCAGAAGGCATCAAAACCCCATAATTATTTCAGAATAGTATTCAGAATAGTATTTGAATTGTCAGATGTGATCTCAGTGCTCCTAATACAGTCCTGTAATATAGACCTAATATTCCAGGTTTAAGGCATTGTGTCATTGCTTGCCATGCTAAAACATGGAATACTGACCTAACATCTGGGCGAAGTGAAATAATCCTGGAAGCACTTTGTTCCAGAATAGGTAAACAACATGTGGAGGCAGCTAGTGAGACACGTTCTACTGAAGTCCTATAATTAGTAAGACTTTGCTATTCTTTGATCAGGAAAAGTGAGGTCCGTACCTCTATTAACATTGGCAAATGGGCCTTCCACGTCGATGGAACTATGAGCAAACTCTGGACCTCTAAAGGATTGTTGAAGTTGCATCATACTGCCTATGGATGGCTCGCTTCCCAGAGCACCACCTGTCCAATACTCAGTCTGGGCTCCTGTAGCTTGAAGTAAAACAAAACACATGTGGGTTTATTCATGTACCATAACCTCTATTGCTCTCATATTAACCAAGTTCTTTTAGTAATGTGTAACGATTTAAATCAACAACAACAACAACAACAAAACACAAGTAAAACTTTGTAGACACTTTGTAGCAAAAAATTGTAGACACTTTGCTGTCAGCAATAGTCAAGGCAAGAGGGGGAAAATCCTGGAAGAGCACGAATTCCACCCATTTGAAGTCTTGTTTATTTATTTATCATTTATCTAAAACATTTATATACAGTTTTCATTTAAAAAAAAACCCTTAAAGCTGTTTACAAATAAATTTAAAAAAAAACGGCAGATAGAATCTTTACCAGTAACCTCAGTACAACTATCATCCGAGTCTGATTCTTCAGGATCAAATACTTGGATCCCGTGTGCTTGTAACCGCTGCAGTTTTGCTTCCAGTTCTCGCTTGGCCCTCAGTAAATCCTGAATTTCATTCTCCTTGGTTTCTCTAAAAATCTGGAAAAGAGAAAAATATCAAGAAGGGAGGAGTTAAAAAAGAATGCGCACATCTTTTTATACCTACTCAATATTCTGTGGGAGTCCATGTTTGCTGACATGAAGCAATCACATCCTGGAATTTTAAAAATTCGTCTTATTCAGCTGTGTGGTAATAAGACTCAGTGACCGACAATTGCTTAGACTACGGAATCTCCATATGAATCTGTGAGTAACAGAGGAAAAATATACATATGCAGAAACTAAGGCAGCATTACGGTTGAAATTGTGCAATCCAACCTTCACCCAGGCAGGACTTACTTGATCCACATTATCTGGATAATCTGGAATGAAGCATGGATAATCCAGAATAAAACGTGTCTGGATGTCCTTTATGCCAGATTATCCAAATAATGTGGACTGAGTAAGCGCTGTCTGGATGAAGCTCCAATCTTGGACCTGATTGAATAATCTGGTTCAAGACTGGAGTGGAGGTTATTGGCACAGACTAAGAGCCATCCTCATTGCAGGGGCCTAGCCCAGTTCAAATTTGAAGGCTGAGAATGAAAGGATGCGTTTTGACTGGCTATTTAATCCGGCGTGAATTTGGCTCCACACTTTGCAAGGGATCCCCCTGTTTCTGCGGATTAAAGGTCACAAAATCCAAGGAATTCCTATTCAGATTTTAACAGGACTTGCTGCTGAATCCTGGAATAATCCAGATATTTAATAATGGGAATGCAGCAGGTTGCTCTTAGGAGCATTTTCTCCCTCCCTCCTTCCTTGCTTTCCCCCTGGCCTCAGCAGCTTATCCCTCCAAGCCCTCATCTTCCTCCTCCTCCTCCTCCTCTTCTTAGGAAAACAGGATTGTGTCAGCCTGGGTGGGCACCAGCCGAGGTTGATTTCCCTTCACGTTTCTCCTCCCTCCCTCCTTTTTCTCTTCCTACTTCCCTGAGGGCCACGGGAGGAACCATAGGAACACAGTGGCTCCGGCAGGGGCCACAGCATTCTTACCTCCTCGCGAAGGTTTGATCCACAGCACCTTTGTCGCTTTCTCCCTCCCCTTGCCCCCCCTGCCCGCAGCCCCTTTCCGTCCTGCTCTGCTGCCCTCAGGGCTTCGAAGGGTGGGTTTGCTGGGTGCTGCAGTAGCAGCAGGGCTGCGTCTATGGCGGCCCCCAATGAGGGCAGGAGGTTCAAGAGCAGTTGGATGCCAATAAACAGACCTCACTGCTGATTAACAACGATCTGGATTAAAATATGGTCAGGGCTGCTATAGCTTGGTGCCCAAAAGTGGTCCACCACAGGGGACCACACAGTGTTTGTTGCTGTAAACACAAAAGTGGCTTGTCCAGTCCACCACTGGACAATGCACAGAAGACCCTTTCAAACCAGCCTCCCGTTGAACTGGGATATGGGAAGAGTGTCCATCATGTGGACAGACTGGTTCCTGTGAGGTACGGCTCCCAGTAGACCAGTCTGTCGTTTAGACACCACGTTCATTAGCTCCAGGCAGATGCAGCCTCACATTTCAATTTAGGGTGTTCCTGTAAACATTAAAAGCACCATACTGTCTACAAAACACTGTAGCCCCCCCCCCCCCGCGCCTTTTTGTCTTCTAGCATGTATAACATGTCCTTAGCATTCTGGATCACTAACCATATTTAGTTCTCTTTAGGTTAGAGCAGCTATTCTTACATTATTTTTTTCTAAAAAAAAGATATACCGCTGCAAGCTTTAAGATGTTCCGAATCCTCTTTCCATTTGTGGGTGCACATAGAACTTCCTGTGAGGAGAGAGGTACCTTAAATTGCCTCTTGACTTTGTCCCGGTCATGTTCAAATGTTGCAGCTCTTTCCATGGCTTGGTATTTGGCCTCTAAAGCGCTTTCTTTCTCTCGGAGTATTTTTTGGTAGGTTTTCTGGAGTGCCTATGTGAAAAAGGGTTCTTCTTAGAATGAAAAATTATAACAGACAATTATCGGATTACTACTGTAGGAAGGTATTGCCAATAAAGATAAATATTAAGTCTGAAATGTTAACTTATAAGGTCCTAAATTGCTTGGGCCCAAAAAACCTCAAGGACCACCTCCTCCCATATTTATTTATTTAGAAAATGTATATACCACCCTTCACCAAATGCTCCCAAGGCGGGTTACAATGAGATTAGAAAAATCAAATAGTAAAACATAATTAAACATATAACCTACCTCCCATCCCCACCCTCCTTCCCACCCTCCCTCCCTCGCAGCACAGCACCCCGAGGGAGACCATATGGACTTGCCCATGTCCTAAGATCTGCCCGTGAGACCCTCTTGGTGGTGGCATCCCTTCAACAGTTAAAGGAACTTGGATGCCTGAGAGGATATTCTTGGTGATAGCCACCAGGCTATAGCAGAGTCACCCCTCTGAGGCCGCATCCCCATTACAAGTTTATTTCGGTTTCAAACCGTTTTCAATCCTCGCAGACCCCACGTCAGTTTGGCTTAACACACTTTCCACGTGTTAAATCGCCCCAAAGCACTGTAAATGTTAACCCTCATTTCAACAGGTCTCACTCCGGATCATGCGCTTGATACGTGTTACATTTTTTACTGTGGGGACCCTACCGTTTTAAGGGATGAGAATCCATGTTTAGGGTTTCCCTCTCCCAATAGCTTGCTTCCAAAAACAGTGATTTCAGTGTAAAAATCCAACCTTCACAGCAGCCACTACACTGTAGCAATCCAGGCACTTCACACCCAATAACAATGTTGCAATTTTGAGCAATTCTAGCTCTTTGGAGTTCTGACCTTTAAAGGAGAAAGGAAAGCAGGGCAGGTTTTGGGAGATGTGTGAATGTTTAAAGGCCCCTTGCTTGAGTTGCCGCTGCTGCTGTGTGCCCTGGGCAACGGAGAGAATCGCTGGCTGCCCGCTGCTGGTTTTCCTCCATCCAGGCAAGCGGCATCCACCCAGCCAGGCTCCATGAAGGGGTCCATTATGGGTGGCGCATTCACGCCAGGAGGAAGAGGGCAGGGCAGCCCCGAAAAGCAGCTTTTAGAAAGTAGCCACTTGAGTCCCCCCTTGAGTCACGTACGCCACGTAGGATTCTCAGAATCCGGATCGAACGCAATTAAGCTGAAAGTAATGGGAACAGGCAAATTCGCATTTGCATCCGGTTCTATTATTTTGGTATAGGGAAACTTGATTAAGCTTGTAATGGGGATGCGGCCTTAGATGCATCAGGCAGCCTCTTTGTATTTGGGCACACCTCTTTAAACTGCCCTTTGGCTAAGGGAAAAGGCTGTCCTCCCCACGCAGACACTGTCACCGTTCTAGCTAACTTACTGTATCTATTTTCCTAGTGATTTTATTCGCAATCTCATTCAGCTTTCTAATTTTCAAAGCAGTTTGACTGGACTTGGTTTTCTAATTGCGTGTCTCTTTTTCCCAGTCCACACAAGGGCGTCACCCAACTCTTCCCCCATTACCTGCAGTTCTGCCCGTAACCGCTTGTTCTCTTTGTCCAGCTTGGCCTCTTTCTTCATCATGGAGGCCACTTCATTATTCTTGCTGATGCGAAAGATCTCATATTCTTTTTTCAGGCGCTCATATTCTGCCATACATTCCAGCTCCTGCACTGAGGCGGTGGATTTGAAACTCGCACCAATAAGGCCTCCAGGCCGTGAGGTGCCCACACGGCGGAAGGAGCTGCGCAGGAGGCGGGCTTTCGGCTTCACCTCTACTGGGATCTCACAGGCTTCACCACCGCCTCCCTCATACGTGTCTTCAATCACTTCCCCAACAGTAGTTATTGGGTTTACCAATGACGAAGCAGTCCCCATAGTTGAAGGTGATCCCTCATCAACCCACCTTCTTCTCAGTGGAAGCCCTCAGTTAAAGCCTTCCCAGCAGAAGACTTTACTCAAAGGATGTACTAGAATGCCAAACATTAAGCACCCCTTTGTACAGCTGAATATCTAACACTAGCCTTGGACTTTCTTCCCTAACCCAACTAATTATGGTTTTCTAAGATTCTTATTTTCCCACATCAAATAATTCTCTCTTTATGGTACAAATGTGTCAATATACTCATGTTTAAGTTATTCAGCCAGGAAATGAGGCAGTTTGGTCTAGCGGTTAGGGAACTGGACTCTTATCTGGGAGTACCAGGTTTGATTCTGCCCTCCTCCCTGAAGCCAGCTGGGTGAACTTGGGCTAGTCACAGCTCTCTTCTGAGCTCTCACAGTTCTACCTACCTCACAGGGTGTTCTGTTGTGGGGAGAAGAACAGAAGCTTTGTCAGCCGCTTTGAGTCCTCTTAAATGGGTGAGGAAAGCGGGGTAGAAAAGCCAACTTCTTCTTCTTCTTCCCTTCTGCAGAAATCTCAGTTACTGTACGCAGTAACTGTAACAAAAAAGACTTCACTGTTTAATTTTTTAAAAAAAATGTACTTTACAATCCATACCCAAATTGCCTCTCTTTTCAATTCTTCTGTGGCATAAACAACATCATAAACCTGAAGAGCACCTTATATAGAATTTGATGGTCCTCCAGGCATAACTTTGCAGTTTCTTGACACAGAGAACGTTCTCCAGTTCTCACAAGCAGCCTGGTTCCAGTCATTGCATTACTTGCCAAGGCAGCAAACTTTCAGCACGTTTTACTTTGTAATATCGAAATACAGCGGAATAAGTCACCAACATCTGGATGCAGCCTAAGATCCAAGGCATTTCCATAGGGCTTACTTCTTAGCATGCAAATACAGGATCGCAGATTGCAGATATTCATTCTCAATCTACCCTAAAGCTGCCATCTTCAGATGCCCTTGCTATGTACTAAATCCTACAGCAGTCAGTGGAGCTGAAATGGGCCTGGGTGAACTTGTCGATCAAAACTAACTCACCTCAAGTCCTTCCCCAAACCCAAACGGCTTTTTACGTTCTCCATAAGACAGATGACACCTGCTGAGAAAAGAAAAGGATTCTTCACCCCTGACTCTTAAATAAATAAACAAATAAGTGCGGAACCCCGCAATTAAAGTTTGATTTGGGGGGACCAACGCAGAGAATAGCAACAGGACCTCGCACGCGGGGGCCCCCAACCTTCACCCAGCTGCCCTCCGATTAACTTAACTCGCTGCTCCTAGCTCGCCAGCCGTGCCCTTGCATCTCCAGGAAGGTAGGAAAGAGGGAAAGAAAGAAAGAAAAAAAAAGGCAGGGAAGGAGCAGGCAGTGACGTGACTTGTGTTTGGCATTTTCCTTCCCTCTCTTCCC
This sequence comes from Aspidoscelis tigris stejnegeri, assembly GCA_023333525.1. Taxonomy (NCBI): domain Eukaryota; kingdom Metazoa; phylum Chordata; class Lepidosauria; order Squamata; family Teiidae; genus Aspidoscelis; species Aspidoscelis tigris. Next base: position 23,680,822 of record JALMGA010000008.1, read on the forward strand.
AGCAGTCAGACTCAGGACCAGCAGAGGCGCACAGCCGGAGGAAGACGGGACGGGGCGCGCCGGAGGGCGCACTCCTGGGGGAAATCGAGGCATAAAACTCCTCTTTTGATCCCCTTAAAGCTCATCCGAGGAGGAAAGGGGGACAGAAAGGGTCTGGGCGTGGAGAAAAGAGAATGCCGGCTGATGTGTTTCCTCTCTGAAAGCGGATGGAAAGCGAGATTAAAACATAGGTGTGAACCCGGCTGAGCTCACTCTTTCCCCAAAGAGTTGTGGGCTGGACACCTTCCTTTTTTTTTCTCCACCCAACTCTTTCTGTACTTGTCTTCCAAGCTTCTTTTTCGTGAGCCAGTTTGGTCTAGTGCGGTGATGGCCAACCTATGACACGCGTGTCACAAGTGACACGCCAAGCCCTTTTGGGTGACACACATGGCCACCCTGGCACCTGGGCGTGTAGTGTTTGCTTGTTCTTGAAGTGTACGAAATACCAACTTTCAATTGAAGATTTAGCAACAAAAGTCACTAATGTAAAATATTATTTGTTTTTGCTTTTAATAAAATACATATATCAAAAATATAACTTTTTTACTAAAGCCACAAATATCACAAAATTATTGATATTTCTAGATGTGACACAGCACCTGAGTTAAGCTAGGTTTTCTTGCGAATTTTGACACACTGAGCTCAAAAGGTTCGCCATCACTGGTCTAGTGGATAGGGAGCCGGACTCCTATCTGGGAATACTGGGTTCGATTCCGCCCTCCCCCAAGAAGCCAGCTGGGTGACCTTGGGCTAGTCACAGCTCTCTTCTGAGCTCTCACACCCCGACCTATCTCACAGGGTGTCTGGTGTGAGGAGAAGAATAGAAAGCTTTGTCAGCTGCTTTAAGTCCCCTTAATGGGTGAGAAAAGAGGGGTAGAAAAGCCAGCTCTTTTTTTTTTTTTTTAAACTATGCTCCCTTCCCATCACCGTCAGGAGTTAAAATCCTTTACCAACTGCAGGGAGAAGTCCAAGAGGTGTTCAAGAGGAATTTATTTATTTTTTTAAAAAGTGAAATAAAATATCACCACAGAGAACTCTATTTGCATTTTTATTCCCCACTGTACCTAAGGATCTCAGGGCGGTATACAACATATAAAATGAACACATTAAAATCAATTAAATATATGGAAGACTGCGTCTCTTTAGATACTTAGGGCTCAAGTCATTTAGGGCCTTATAAGTTAACACCTTGAATTGGGCTTGGGAGCAAAATGACAATGTTTGTTAAAGCAATAAATCTAAAATAAAAATCCTCAAGGTTTTCATTGTACAGATCCAGGAGGATCCCCGCATCAGATCCACAGTTTGAAGGCATGTTGTCTTGAGAACTGTAGATCAAAACATTCCTATTTTGTATTTTCCAAAAATCAGGATACTCTATGTTCCATTCACATGCTTGAATCTTCTGCTAGCACTGTTTTTCAGGATTGCAAATAAGCCACTTTGTGACTCATATTTTTTTCCTGAGGAAAAAAAGAATTTCAAATATCTTGCAACAATTTCCCTTGCAAACTTCAATTGGCAATAATTAGATACTGTGGCAGCCTTTAGGATAATTTGACAAAGGTTCAGCTGTTTCTATATTTTCACAGCTGTTGAAGCCGCAGTTTCATAAGAGTAAAAACAGGGATTTTACAGTACAAAGAACTTTCAATAACTTTTGGCAAGCTAATAATTTCATTTTCAGATAAATATACTTTTGAGGACATGTATTTAACCCCCTGCATTTCTAGTGACAGCTAAGATGTACATATGGCCAGATACCCTGTTAGCCCCCTTAAAACACACACACATACACACATGGCATAGATACAATTTGACGCAGAGGTAACTACATCACAGAAATAGAGATACATACAGGACAGATATGCATAAATAGATATGATGCTTTTGTAAGCATATGTATAATAGAATAGAAAACGACTACTATCACAATTGTGAGCTGGCGTACAACAAAGTCACACGAAGAACTTTAGCAGGCATAACACAGAGGATACATAGACATACTGGCCCCCTCCAGACTAGCGGAATAAATCCAGTTGTAGGGAAAATCCTTAGCTTACCTTCTGTGAAGTGATGTCCCATTGTCCAGAATATAGCAGCTTCCCTGTAGCTTTCTTGTTGGAAGCTGAAAGAATTTGTGTTGCTAGGCACATCATGTGGGATGAGGTAGCCAATTGGAACTGAACTGCCCCCCCAGCTCTCAATGGCTGTTCTCGCCGTCCTGTCCAGTAAAGATGGGGTGAACTGGGGTGGCTTTGCCCTTCAAATGCTGGGGTAATCCAAGAACTGACCACTAGCACTTTAAGTGTGAATGATCACTTTCAGTGTAGCCACATTGCCATGATAACTTCTGGCATGTCCTGGGCTGTTGCCATGTGCTGCCCACACATAGGAAGATATTGCAAATGCTGCATCTTGGCGAAGAAGAAGAGTTGGCTTTTCTACCCCTCTTTTCTCACCCATTTAAGGGGACTCAAAGCGACTGGCAAAGCTTCTATTCTTCTCCCCACAACAGACACCCTGTAAGGTAGGCTGGGGCTGTGAGAGCAAAGAAGAAAGCTGTGACTAGCCCAGGGTCACCCAGCTGGCTTCAGGGAGGAGGGCAGAATCAAACCTGGTATTCCCAGATAAGAGTCTGGCTCCTTAACCACTAGACCAAACTGACTCACAAACTGGAGTTCCCCAGCAGCTTCTGGTGAAACTGTAGATCAGTAAAAACTGTTCCACGCCTTTGGAGGATTAGGAAAGCTTCCAAATGTTCCGGGATAGAGGTGGTGCTGCAGCATGTAAATGGAGCATCCCGAGGCATATGGGAATCTCCCTCATAGGTAAGTACAAACAGACCCCAAAACACTGATGTAAAAATGAACTATAGCAACAGCCTCCAAAGTGTCCTGATTTTAAAAGTTTAACTATTTAAACACATGATCTTATTGGTTATTGCCCCATTTCATTTATTAGTGGTGTGTGAAATAAGTGTATTTCTTCAAAACAGTTTAAAAAAATATTCAGACCCATATGCAAGTTTCATTTCAGTAAGCAAAAATTTGCATTTTATTGAAAGAAGCTTTAAATCACAGTTGTAATAATTATCTTCTTAAGGCTACTGAATACTATATAAGGAATGCTTTATTCGTGACCTTAGTGTTCTCTCATGAAGTTAAACCACAGAGATAATAATTTTATCCTTTCTTCACAGGCAGACTTCCAGTTATTTGCTGACAAGAGCTGTCTGGCTTTTAATGCCCAACTTTTTCTCAGCTTACAATTTTAACTGTGGCAACACCGTTTTGAGAACTTTAGAATCGAAAGAACATGGAGTCCCATTAAACATACAAAAATGGATCACTGTGAACAAATCCATAGAGCTTCATAGCCAAGGAACATTTACTTATGATTTAATGATGACATGGATGAATTACAAAGAACTATTACAGTATTTCATTTTATAAATTCAGCAGCTTCGCAGAAAAAAACCCTATCTTTTCCACATTGTTTTTTACAGATCTGTTAAAGTACAGACATGCTAACAACCATTTACCATTCAGTAGCCTATCTTTGCTGGAACTGGTCCAAAAGGCACCTGTCATTGTGTTAAGATTTGTGAGCTGGTCATAGTTTCCAGTGGACAACTGGACTCTCACATTGCCAGAAAAGCCATAACTTAGCTAAGTCACATAAATAGTAAACAAAAACATGATGAACCACCCTTTTATAAAACCAAAGTAGTTACAACACTTAAACTTGAGTGGGAAATCCCAATATTCTGGAAGCATTCTGCTATATGCTCTTCATCTTCGCCATAAGCTCTTCTAGACTTTCTTCTGACTCTTTAACAGTCTCTCCAGTTATTGCATTCTCTTCCTGTCAGTGATGGAAAACAGAGTCATCACCTTAACATACTGTTCCTACAAATTCCATTTGTTAATTTCCTCAATGGCCTCTGTGACAAGAAATGCCTTTCACTAGGTCTGGCTAGCGAATCAGCTTTACCTGGTCAGGGATAACATGGTCACTGCCTTGATATGTAACTAATCAATTTAAATTTTATTTTTATCAGCAGCATTGGATGAGGTATGTGGCACTGTAAGATAGATAAATGATGGAGGAAGACTGGAAGAACCTGATAGATGAAGCTAATAGATAGGAAGCAGATGAAATATTGAAAGATGAGATGAGAAAAATATCGAATACTTTCCTTTCCTGAGTCATAAAGTAGATGGCCATTGGGGGTAGAGGGGTGATAAGGGGTGGGAGGCGGGGAATAAACTGAATTGTACAATGCTAAACATGTTATTGATATGTACTTTAAAGGATTATGAAATAAATTCATTTTTCAAAGGAAAAAGAGTTCTTGTTTTAAGCATTATGTTAGGCTCGTTGAAATGCTTGACCTGAAAATCTCCCTTCAAGATATTTTTATGGGAAGCAACAGAGAAATACTTTAATTGGATTAATCAATTGGTCTATACCACCTTTTTACCTGGGGTCTTCCATATGTTTTTGGTGACTGTTCTCATTAGCGCTACCTAATTCTTCCATAATCTCATGAAAGGAGCATAAGAAAATGATTTTGCCCTCACACTTGAGCTATGTCTAATAAAAACTAATCCAATGAAGCCACATTGCTTGTGTCTACCTATATTCCCAAAAGCCCAATTATAAGGCCCCACTTTATACCGTGCTTGGTATTGTATATGCCACTGTGATTCCTTCTGGAAGATCAGGAACTGGACCAGAGGAAGATTTCAATTCTTCTTCTGAAATTTCAGAAACCAACTCTATGCCTGCAAGTCCCAAAATAGACACAAAGTGTCAAGGAAATTGCTAAACCATAAAAATACAATGCATACCATTAAATTTTTCAGTGTGTGTGTGTGTTAGAAAGAGCAATACATTTAAGACAAGACTTAAATATTAATGGCTTTTTTTGTTCAGCTAATTCAAACAGAAGATGGTAATTATTAAAAGCTCCAGCCCTAGGACTACATAATGCAATGAATTTTGATAAGACAAACGTAACATGGACATAGAATTACTTCTTCCGTTAAAATATGAGCTTTCATATCCTGGGTAGGAAGAAGTTACTGTCACTTTTGGCTTAGAATTTCTACCAGCTCAACAATGGGTTGGCTTGCTTTGCCTTGATGTGTACAAAGACTTCTTTTCCATAAAAGCTGAGGTGTAGGGGTGTTCAAGAGAGAAGGAGAATGGATTTCAGCTCTCTCTCGTTTTTAGTACTGCATTTCTTCCTCTTAGATCACTATTTCTCACATAATGGATTTTGCCAAGAAGCTGATCTTTCAATCCAAAGTCTTCAGAAGGGTTCAAAATATTACACCCCTGTCTCCACAGAGTACAATACCAAATAAGGCCAACTTGCAACTATTTGGATTATCATTTGATTTTTCAGAAAAAATAATCACAAGGAGTAAACTTTACAAGTCTAAGATGTTTGTTAATACACCAAGATACCCTTGAAGATGGTTTGGAAGCTGCAGCTGGTACAGAATGCAGCTACTAGACTGGTAAGTGGGACAGCTGGCCAGATGTACATCACGCCAGTCTTAAAAGAGCTGAACTGGCTGCTGATTTGATACTGGTCCCAATTCAAAGTATAACTTTAACTTATAAGGCCTTACATGACTTGGGCCCCAAATATCAACCTGCCCAAGCCTTAAGATCTATAGGGGAGGCCCTCTTGGCTGTACCACCACCCTCAGCAGCAAAAGGGGTGGGCCCCCCAGATAGGGCCTTCTCAGTGATGGTTCCCTTTTGAGCTGTGCCAGCACCTTCACTTTACATATTTAGGAGGGCAGTGGAGAAGCACCTCCTTGCCATGGTCTTTGGCTAAATGGGGATATAGCTTTCTATCTCCTCTTTAAGACACTTTTATTGTTTTATTATGTTTATATTTGGGTTTAAATGTTGTAACCCGCCCTGAGACTAATGCAAATAATAAAAACATAATACTTTGCTAGCTGGCAAGAATTGCCTTCAAATATTATAAAATGACAAACAATAAGGAATTAATATTAGAACCCTTTGCGCACACACGCACGCACGCACGCACGCACACACACACACACACACAGCCAAGTTCTCACCCCAGTCATTATCTTCATGTACGACTGTTTCTTCCCACTCTAAAACTTCCGGCTTAGGATTTTCTGCTTCTCTCTTCTGAAAACACAAACAGCTGATTATTACAGTCAATAACAGCAAAATCATATGCATGTATTCCCTGCTATGACCTTATTCTCATATGATGCCATGTTTCACAAGCAATTGCTATCTATAGAAAATGAGGGTTAGGAAAACTGCAGAAGCCCTGTTGACCAACACAGGTCTATCACTATCACCTGTATTTGTATACCACCTTTCCAGGAAAACTGCTCAAGGCAGTTTATAACCAAAAAAAGTAACATAATATAATAAAACAACTCAATTTGATTTTTAGTATTTTCTGCTTTACTTTAGAATATATCTAAGAGATGGGAAAAAGTCCATTGGTAGAAAAACACTGAAGATCTGTGCCTTATGAGTCATGCCCTTAGAGGGGAGTCCAAACAGGAGCTAGGAGTTAGTTCTGGTAGTGCCACATGGCAAAACCCTGGTACCATCTCAAAAGCTGATGCTCTTCTGCAGAATCAATGGCCAAACTATGATATTTTAAGTATCCAGGCCATGTTAAATAAGGGGCATCACTGCTTTCTAATAGGGATGGGTGAAAACTGTTTGCTACCTTTACAGTTGTGACGGTTCGAAACTTCACATTCAAATCAAATATTGGCTATATTTGAAGATGGTCTTCGCATGCAAAGTGAAAGCTTTTGAGCCTCCAGTTAGAGCTTCGGAGCAGATCTGGAACTGATTTGGAAGTACAGGGATTCAAAGTGAATTTGAAGCCGAGTATATTCAAAATGACTCCATTCACAGAAATGCTAAGTTCTGTCTCGTTCGCTTCAAGGTGAAGTGAATAGAGGGGGGGATTTCTGTGCATCCCTATCAACTAACCATTTAAGAGCAAAACCATTGTGTTCTATAAAAACTTCCCAAGATTTTTTTTTAAAAAAAGTGTTTGGCCTGCTCATTCAGCATTTCCTGACTCATGCGACCTGCCTCTTTTAAGCAATCTGAACTTCGACATTCATTTTACCTTATACTCTTCCTGTTGCCGTCTGCAGTTTCTGTCAGTGCACTGCGGATTTGGCTTCATCGTCATAGCGGGAAAGAAATCTTGCATTGCATTGTAGCCAAGGTAAAAGCTCACCGTGCCAAAATTTAACAAGTATCTAGGCAAAAGGCAAAGAAGGCAAGAGAAGGAACCAGCTTATTATCAAAGGGTTGAACTGCAGACCCATTTCATGGCACACTTAAAAGGATCTTTTGAAACGACTCAGGTACCAGCAAAGCTTTTAGAATAAAGGAAGAGTAGCTTTGTGTACGTCCAGACTGAAGGAAACTGCATATCAGAATGCACAGCTGAGGCATGTACATCACACCTGACACCCGATACCTCATAGTGGCAGCACATTATGCCACCACTACTCCGAATTTACCAATGTGGGACGATGAGCACTCACTCCACGGTATAAGGTAAATGCGCATTTTCCCACCACCCACACAGGACGGCGAGAAGAGCCAACGAGACCTGAGACTGCAACTCAGCTCCCATTGGCTACCCCTTCCCATGTGCCATGTGCCTCACCACACACACGATGGAAGTCTCACAGCTTCCTGAGGATGAAGCTATGGGGGGGGGGGCTTCAGAAATCTGGACGCTGGACCGCCGCTTCACAGCAGGTAAGCTACAAATTTTTATATAACTACAGATTTAATCGGCTAATCTGGAAACTGCCTCTAATTACTTACTTCAGGACGTTTTGAACAAGAAGGCCAGCCACTACTCCCATAGTTGTGGGAAGACTAGCTGCACAAACGCCTTCCCGTTTGAGCGTTTTCTCATCTATGTTTGCAGCTACAACAAGTGGAGGAGCGCACTGTCGAGAAAAGAGAAGTAATCCTATCAAGAAAGTGACAAACATTTCTCCGTAGAACTCCTATAATGCTGCTTATGAAACTTAAGTTATTTACAGGAAAGCAATGACTAGGAAATACGGCATGGAAAAATACAACCCGGTTGTCTGTCAAGAAGGCAATCTGACTGAATCAGGTATAGTTTCAGCCTGAGATAGAGCATCCAGGAATAAGTGCAGCATGCTGATAAGTAAGGTATGTCCGCGAGCCAGTTTGGTCTAGTGTTTAGGGAGCCAGACTCTTATCTGGGAATACTGGGTTCGATTCCACTCTCCCCCATGAATCCAGCTGGGTGACCTTGGGCTAGTCACAGCTCTCTTCTGAGCTCTCACAGCCCCACCCACATCACAGGGTGTTTGTTGTGGGGAGAAGAACAGAAGGTTTGTCAGCTGCTTTGAGTCCCCTTAAATGGGTGAGAAAAGTGGGCTAGAAAAGCCAACTCTTCTTCTCCTTCAAAGACAAGGAATGGAGTTGGCGGTTCATGATAGATAATTGCCATGAGGCAAGTGAGAGAATATATGCATGTAAGTAGAAGAATGAGAGAAGACCAAATGGATACGTGTGGGTGAGTAGAGGAATATGATTCACATCACACAGTGTCAGGTGGCTTCTCATGTCCAATCACGCTGCAGGACTCCTCCTGGAGTCAGGCTGACCTTAATCTCAGAAGCTCTGAGTTCCCACAACAAAACTGGACCTGAGTAGCCATAATAAGAAATGCTATAACAGAATCTGTTGACAAGACTGTTTCAACACATTCGGCCTTGAGGCCTAGAGCGTGAGATTTCCATTCCCACAGCACATTTCACAGTGTGAGGGTCTGACAATAATCCTATCAAGAAAACTACACAAATTTCTTCATAGAACTTCTACAGTGCTGCTTATGAAACCTAAGCCATTTACAGGAAAGCAATGAATAGGAAAAACAGCATGAAAAAGTACAACCCAGTTGTCTGTCAAAACAGCAATTCAACTGAATCAAGTATAATCCCAACCATTTTTCTCCTATCTTTCTCCTGTATTATACTGGAGCCCAAGACAATAAGAGAACAGAATAGTACATACCGCAAAACAAGCCGATTCACCAGGTATAATCAGCTGAATATGACCAGAGACAGCATTTTCACTTACACCGGACTCCATCCATATTTGTCCAAGCTCATTACAGGCCTTTTGAAAAAATAAAAATGTCAGTGTATCCTGTTAACTTTCTCATAGGCTGCACTTAATATAAAAATAGAGTTGAGTGAAAAGAGCCCTGCTAGGTCAGACCAAAGGCTTACCAAGTTCAACAATGGCGTTTCTAGGGTATCAAGGCTGAATCACTTAAGCTAGTGTTCTTCAGCCTCTAATCCTAGAAGGTAAGGGCTTTGGTTTTATAGATAAATGTATGAAAATACAGCTACTTCCTTTTGGAATCCATCTAAGCTGGAAGTTCTAACTATGTCATATGATCATTAACTAGTGCAGTTTACTATCTTGATTCTTTAACAGGTATTTTTGTAGGCATCTGTAGATATCATGTTTAGGAAAAAGGGGTAGATCTCTGTCTACTGTCTTAATGCATTCAGGATTTTACAAGGCTTTCTATTTCTGCTCATCTCCTCCCAAAATAAAAGACCCAAAACATATAACTTTTCCTGTAAAAGAACTGTATCTCCTACATTTTGACAGTTCTCTTCTGCATTTTTTCCCCAAGAATGAACAATCTTTGCATCCGATTTTAGAAATCAGTTAAGGATTATTTATTTTCTATTCTTTTCAAAACCAGAAACAAATGTACTGTCAAGTATAGACCTACGTTTACCAGTAAACTACACCCGTGTGTGCATTTTCCAATATAAATATATACAAGATCAAAAGTGTCCTGTGTTTGAAATTTCACACACACGAATCTGCACCTAGCAGTAACTGATTCTTGGTGAACTGTGGCCTATGTATAACTCATATCCTGTACCAGTGAAAGTGCTATTCATATCTAGATAACAGTGGGCCACAAGTGAAAGATGCATTTTGACACTGTACAATACTTACTGTATTAATTGCCATGCGAGCTTCAAAATTATCCACACAGCTCAACACAAGATCAACATGTTTCCCTTCTTCTAATCCACCATTACTATAAAAAAAGTAAAAGTAAAATATTTTAAGCGCTCTTCCGTGGGAAAGTTCTGACCAACAGACAAGCCATTTTATATACACAAAAACAGCTGATTTAGAGAAGGAAACCAGGACTACTACTAATCATTTAATTTTATTGGGTCTTTTACCTGATCCGATCCATAAAATGTTGGAAGTTGTCCACAGTTGTGATGTTATAATTATGTACTTCAAATTGGACATCGGGATTGATGTTCCTTAAGAAACAAACACAGATCTCCATCAACCATGTGAAAAATGCTTAAAGAACTTTCCAGACATTGGTTTTGCAAGCTCCAATACCTAAGCTTACTTAGATACAAGAACTTGCTTCCAAGTAAATAGATTCCAGACTGGACTGCTAACCATCATCTGCAAGTCTTTTAATGCCCACCACATACCTCAAAGTGTGCTCTGCTGCTTGCACTTTACTTAGTCCAGCTTGGTGTGGTTGGAAAAAGAGCCTGTTCATATTGGCCAGTTCCACTTTATCATAATCAAAGAGAAGTAACTACACATAAAAAAAAATTACAACAGCAAATTATTTATTATCTATCTATTTATATTTATATTTATATCCCGCCCCATACCCAAGGGTTTCTGGGTGGCTCACAACATTTAAAAACAAACATATCAAAAGTGTATAAAACAATACTAAAACCAGTACAAGGTTTAAAAATCCAGCATAATAATAATAATTTAAAAGAGATACAAAAACAGTTTAAAAAACAGTAGAGTCTGCAATGGGGAAAGTGGAAGGAGCATTTAACCAAAGGCCTGAGTGAAGAGGTACGTCTTCACTGCCTTCCTGAATATAAACAGAGAAGGGGCCTGACACACCTCCAGGGGGAGACCATTCCACAGCCTGGGGGCCACTACCGAGAAGGCCCTCTCCTGGGTGTCCACCCGCCTAGCTGCTGAAGGCGGTGGGATAACCAGGAGGGCCACCCCTCCAGATCTTAAGACACGGGCAGGTCGATATGGGAGAATGGTCTCTCTTCAAATTATTTTAGAACATATACGGCCAAAACCTTTCTTTGTGCTAATATTTATTCAAACTGATCTATGTTTACTTTTAACTGCTTCCATTCACGAGCAATTCTAGCCAAAACTTAACATGCCTAAAAGACATGTCTTTCCAAACTGCTTAACTCTCAATATATTTTCCAACACAGTAAGCAAATGATGTGATCTGCCCTAAGACTTTAAGGTATAGGGTGGGATACAAGTGCAAATGCAATAAATGTTACCTCAGAAGAAAAAGATAATTATTCAGACTTTGTAACTCAAATGTCAGATATATTTTGGGCCAATAAAAATGTTAAGGCACACACCAGAACAACACAATGGCATACAACCAAACTAACAAGTCATTCACCAACATCTATAAGGAGTATGACAAGGGGTGTATTTCCACTAGCCACTAGAGTACGCAGTAAGGACCCATTAAGGATCCTTAGTGCTAGTGGAAACCCCCCCAATGTATAAGAGACCATCAGTTGCATTAAACTCTTCTAGCAGCCAGATCCTCTCTAGATGGATACTGTATCCATATCTGACCACACAGGTTCAAACCAGAACCACTGAACACAGCATAATAACCCAAAAACTGTGACAAGCAAGATAAACTTATTCTTTGCTTAATTTTTTATAAAGTATTTCCAGATCCTAGTGATGAAGAACTGTGATAAAATGTGCTAAAGAATTGTATAGCACACCCGAACATCAGTAACTTGTACCAATGGTTCAGCGATCTCTGTTAACCAGTCTTGACAGATGAGAACAGGGTATATATTGAATCAGTCAATCACCCCTCTACATCCAGAAGTCCTGTGCAGTTACTGTCCCCAGCAGTGGTGACCAGTGAGGGTAGCTGCTGTGTGGACTTCAAAGGGAGCATGTGAACGTAGGAGCTTGGGCTAACTAGCACTGGTTCTCCATATCTTTTTGTGTGTAAATAGGAATGTGCACAATACATATCCCACAACATACCCACTCTCAATGCGTCAAATCTGCCCTGAATCCATTTTAAATCTACTCTCAAACCACATCGAATGCACTCTGGTTCCATTGCAGATGTCACTGGCACATTCGCTTTCCCACTTCCCCATTTCATGAATGTTCAGAAGCAAGCGTACAAATATGAATGTCAATGTACGAATGTCATAATATTCAATATGTATATGAATGTCTGAATTCATATGAATATCAAATGTTATGAATATTCATGCACATCCCTATGTGTAAATGATATCAGTTAATAGAATGATCACCATGGAGTTCTGCAGGTGACATATGCAAATCCATCTTTTCTCTAAGCCCCAGTGAATTTACAAAGGAACATAATTATAATGAAGAAATGCATATTACCTTACCAATGCCACATCTTGTAAGCATCTCAGCAGTTACACTGCCAACTCCACCAACACCAACCACAGCTACTGCAAAGGAGCGGATTTTCTGCAAGAAGACGTGGGTGCTGATAAGAATAAGAAGTAGAAGAATTGGCTTTTCTACCCTGCTTTTCTCACCCATTTAAGGGGACTCAAAGCGACTGACAAAAGCTTTCTATTCTTCTCTCCAGAACGGAACACCCTAAGAACATAAGAACATAAGAACATAAGAGAAGCCTTGCTGGATCAGGCCACAGCCCATCTAGTCCAGCATCCTGTCGCACACAGTGGCCCACCAAATGCTCATGGGCATCTCAAGCAGAGACAAGGACAAACCTTCTCCTGCTCACGAGTCCCAGCAGATGGCCCTAGAAGCGCCCCATTTCCTCCCCCCCCTCAGCCTGAAAGATGCACCTAGGCATTCATTCTAGTACCCATTGATACATCTGTCATCCATAAATTTGTCTAACCCTACCTTAAAGCCATCCAGACTGGTAGCTGTCACCACCTCTTCTGGCAGCACATTCCATAGGCCGATGACCCTCTGCGTGAAGAAATACTTCCCCCTGTCAGACCTTACGCTCCTACCCATCAGCTTCATAGAGTGCCCTCTGGTTCTAGTGTTGTGCGATAGAGAAAAGAAATTTTCTCTATCCACCTTTTCTATGCCGTGCATAATTTTATATACTTCAATCAGGTCCCCTCTCAAACGCCGTCTCTCCAGACTGAAGAGGCCTAGACGTTGCAGCCTGGTTTCGTAAGGGAGGTGTTCCAGACCCTTAATCATTCTGGTTGCCCTTCTCTGCACCTTCTCTAGTTCCACAATATCCTTTTTGAGGTGTGGTGACCAGAATTGTACACAGTATTCCAAATGTGGCCTCACTATAGATTTATAAAGGGGCAAAATGACACTTGCTGACTTATTTTCTATTCCCTTCCTAATTATTCCCAGCATTGAATTTGCTTTTTTCGCTGCTGCCGCACACTGGGTTGACACCTTCATTGAACTGTCCACCAAAACCCCGAGATCCCTTTCCTGGCGTGTTGCAGAAAGCTCAGACCCCATCAGTTTATAGACGTAATTTGGATTCTTGGCCCCAATGTGCATTACTTTACACTTGTTAAGATTAAAGCACATTTGCCACTTGGTTGCCCACTCACCCAATGCTAAGAGATCCCTCTGGAGCTCTTGGCAATCTCTTTCAGATTTTACTACCCTAAATAATTTAGTATCATCAGCAAACTTTGTTATTTTACTATGTACCCCTTTTTCTAGATCATTGATGAATAAATTAAAAAGCATTGGTCCCAGTACTGAGCCTTGAGGGACCCCACTTTTTACTTCTTTCCACCCTGAGAAATTGCCGTTTACTACTACTCTCTGCTTTCTGCCCTTAAGCCAGTCACAAATCCAGGACAGAACCTGTCCTTTTATTCCATGGCTGGTGAGTTTACTCAGTAGCCTTTGATGTGGGACTTTGTCAAAAGCCTTCTGAAAGTCCAGATAGACAATGTCTACTGGTTCACCTTTATCCACGTGTTTATTGACACTCTCAAAGAATTCCAACAAATTTGTGAGGCATGATTTACCTTTGCAGAAGCCATGCTGGCTTTTGTTCAGCAATGCCTGCTGCTCCATATGCACACTAATTTTGTCTTTAATAATGGTTTCCATCACCTTACACGGAACTGACGTTAAGCAAACTGGTCTGTAGTTGCCTGGATCACCCCTGGATCCTTTTTTGAATATTGGTGTTACATTTGCTACCCTCCAGTCCTCAGGTACGGAGCCTGATGTTAGGGAAAGATTATATATTTTTGCTAGAAGGTCGGCAATTTCGCATTTGAGTTCCTTAAGGACTCTTGGATGAATACCATCCGGTCCCGGTGACTTGTTAACATTTAGTTTATTAAGACATGCCAGGACCTCTTCCTTGGTTATTTCTGTACAGTTTAACTCTTCAGAAAACACAGGCTCAGCTACTGGCATGTGTCTTCTGTCTTCCTCCGTGAATACGGAAGCAAAAAATTCGTTTAGTCTCTCTGCAATCTCCGTGTCTTCTTTAATTACCCCTTTCTCTCCTTTACTATCTAGTGGTCCAACTGCTCTCCTGGTTGGATTCCTACTTCTGATATACTTAAAGAAGTTCTTGTTATTTCTTTTGATGTTTTTAGCAATGTGCTCCTCAAAATCTTTCTTAGCTTTCCTAATGGCCGTCTTGCATTCGTGTTGCCAGTGTCTATGTTCCCTCCTGTTCTCCTCATTTGGACAAGCCTTCCATTTCCTAAATGAACTCTTCTTGTTTTTAATGACTTCATCTACTGCATTTGTGAGCCACATTGGTTTCTTCTTGGACCTAGAAGTCCCCTTTCTTCTTTTAGGAATGCATTCTAGTTGCACTTCCGTTATTGTGTTTTTAAGTAGTCTCCATGCATTTTGAAGTGATTTAACTCTTTTGACTTTCCCTTTCAATTTCCTTTTCACTAATTTCCTCATTTTGGGGAAGTTTCCCTTGTGAAAGTTTAAGGTCTCTGTGTTAGACTTTATTAAGAACTTACTCCCTGTATTTAAGTTGAAGGTTATTGCATTGTGGTCACTGTTTCCAATTGGATCAGCTACAGTGACGTCCTTTACCAGGTCCTGAGCATTACTTAGGATCAAGTCCAGGACTGCATTTCCCCTGGTTGGTTCCATGACCATTTGTTCCATGGAACAGTCATTTAGCAGGTCTAGGAATTTTCTCTCTCTTTCCTGAGTTGAACAGGAGTTCACCCAGTCTATGTGAGGATAATTGAAGTCCCCCATTATAACTACCCTATCTTTATGGGCTACCTCCTTTACCTCCTTCTCTAATTGTTCATCTCCTTCGGACGTATGGTTGGGAGGACGGTAGCATGTCCCTATTGTTAGACTTCCTTTTTGGCTTGGTATTTTTATCCACACTGCTTCTGTGGAAGAGCCAGTCTCACTTGGACATTCCAGTTCATAAGATTCTATCTCTTCTTTAATATACAAGGCTACACCACCTCCATGTCGCCCTTCCCTGTCTTTCCTGTACAGTTTGTATCCTGGGATGACTGTATCCCATTGGTTTTCGCTGGTCCACCAGGTTTCAGTTATGCCAATAATATCAATCCTATTTTCCATAACTAAGCTTTCTAGCTCCCCTATTTTGGCTCGAAGGCTCCTGGCGTTTGCATATATACATTTATATTCATTCCTTTTGACCAAGTTCTGCCGTCGAGGAACATGTGAAACTAATCCCGCACTTAGCTCAGCATTTTCTGCATGTTTCCAGCCCTCCTCACTTGAGGGTGCGCTCTCCCGAACCGGATGCTGCCCAGCTCCTGTCGGCTTTCCCCCAGGGATCAGTTTAAAAGCTGCTCTGCAACCTTTTTAATGTTAATCGCCAGCAATCTGGTTCCCTCCTGGTTCAAGTGTAACCAGGAGGTAGGTGGGGCTGTGAGAACTCAGAAGAGAGCTGTGACTAACCCAAGGTCACCCAGCTGGCTTCATGGAGGAGGGCTCCTTAACCACTAGACCAAACTGGCTCACACTTTACTTCATGAGGTTAAGCTA
The DNA here is from genome assembly GCA_023333525.1 of Aspidoscelis tigris stejnegeri. Classification (NCBI taxonomy): domain Eukaryota; kingdom Metazoa; phylum Chordata; class Lepidosauria; order Squamata; family Teiidae; genus Aspidoscelis; species Aspidoscelis tigris. Next base: position 23,697,016 of record JALMGA010000008.1, read on the forward strand.
TTTAGACAAACCGGTAGAAGAAACGTTAGCCCACCTCATAATCTTTCACAATTCCCATTCTCTTCAGGGCCATCAGTCGACTAGAGAGAGAAAGAGAGAAGGGGTAAATATTATTTTTTAAAAAGGTTGATTTATTCAGCCCATTCACTACAGCAAAGTTTATTTAAAATCAAAATGAGATTCTTTACTATTTTCTGGAACAAAAATCTAACAGATCATCAGATTAAAACAAAGCAACTAAAACACTTAAAGGGCCTTGAAACCTGTTTGTCAATGCCACTAAATTTCTGTGCTGCAGCCAAGACTACTATGATATGGCTGCCTATTAATATATTTCTGTGCACGCATGTATATAAAGAAGAAGAAGAGTTGGCTTTCCTATCCTGCTTTTCTCACTCATTTAAAGGGACTCAAAGCGGCTCACAAAGCTTTTCTATTCTTCTCCCCACAACAGACACCCTGTGAGGTGGGTGGGACTGTGAGAGCTCAGAAGAGAGCTGTGACTAGCCCAAGGTCACCCAGCTGGCTTCATGGGGGAGGGCGGAATGGAACCGGGTATTCCCAGATAAGAGTCCGGCTCCCTAACCACTAGGCCAAACCGGCTCACGTAGAACACAAGCCCTTCATCCCTGAGCCTCGACGACCGGGCATTCTCATTTCAACATCTAGACCCCCCCTTCCCTAGAGTTATTCCTGCCTCGGCCCACCGACCATCGGACCGAGCCCCCCACTAATGTCCCCGTGTCCGTTCACCTGCCGTGATGCGACCCCTGCAGGGTCCACCGCACCCACCTGTACGGATTGGAATCCGTCACCTCCGGGCTCATTTGCTCGATCCGCGCCCGCGGACCCGGACCCTCGCCTCGGCCACCGCCGGCCCTCGCCCGGGCCAGCTCCCCTTCTAGCTCTTGGATGCGCCGCTGCAGCTGCTCCACCACCGCTTCCGCCATGGCCACTACTCTAGTCCAGCCGGCAGCCGGCGAGCGATTCCGCCACTACGACAGAGCGGCAGCAGCGGAGCCACGTCTCCCTTGCCGGCGCTTCCGGGAGCCTCGTCAGGAGTTGCCCGGACTGCATTCCGGCGGCGACAACAGAGTTCCGGCTGAGAAAGTGTCCTAGAAAGAATATGGGGATTGGGAAAGTAGCCTAAAAGGAGTTCTTGCCGCCGCTGCTGCTGCCGGCCAATTCTGCCTTATGACGCCTGTGGTCACACCTAAGGTTTAATCCAGCTTCAGTCCGCTTTCAGAGCAAGAGAACCCAGCAGGAGGTGCATTACAGCAATATAACACAATAGTACTAGATCAGTACATCTGTGCACACCTGGAGATGCCACAAGGCAGGTCCTTTATAATCTATTCTAAACACAATTGTGTTCGATCTAGACAAAATAGGTAGTTTGAAGGAACCACTCAGCCTCTCTTTCCCCCACCCCACCTAAGGTTTAATCCAGCTTCAGTCCGCTTTCAGAATGGAAGGACGCATCAGCAAAGTGGCCAGCAATTTTCTTTCCACATTATCTACCCCAAAGGTGAATTGTCTGAGTTACTTAACAGTGAAAGAAAACAGCTTCTTTGCTGGTGTTTCCTCTTGCTCTGAAAGCGGACTGAAGCTGGATTAAAGCTTAAGTGCGACCAGAGCATGCAAGAGACCATCTCCAAAAGCTGCTTCATTGCTGCGTGGTACAAAAGGAGAGAAGGCATGTTTTTGTGGGAAGTAGCTTCCCTATCTTTAGAGGATCTCTAAGCACAATACTGCTCTTGTCTAGGCAGCGATGTTCCCTTCAAGGAAGCGAGTATTTCGAGATCTTTAGCACCTGCCCAGTCAGATCTAGTCCTGCTCGGTGTAAATGCACTGCAATCACTGAGCAGTTTTGACTTTATAGGTCTCTTTCTTCGATCAGTCCAAACATGACCGCCTGTCTGGATCCCATCCAGTATCTTGGAGGGAAAAGTTCAGGTCTAGATCCAAGCACTGCTGGAAGCTAAATCTCGACTAACTCTAGAACAACAGCAGCAACAGGATCCAAAAGATCGGCGAAGGAAGGAGTCGAGTTTCAAGCCCAGGGAGAGGAGGCACGAAAAACTCCCCAGAGCTTTCAACTCAATCAAAGTGGGCGGGCAGGGGCGGAGAGTCATTCTTCTTGTTCTAATAGTTGAATAAGATCATGGAGTCAGAAAATGAATGCTGATTTGTTCCAGGAAAAGGGCTGTCCTTGATCTTTGCCCGACGTGATGATGTTGCGCACTGTCGCTGCAAACCAGTGAAATGTGACTCCGTTTGGCCGTGAGGAAAGAAACATGGCAAGCGAGCCAGATACTACCGAAGTGAGGAGCCAGCACCGATTTGACCAAGGAGCCTTGGAGAAATATCTGTGCCAACATCTACCAGAGTTTACTCTGCAACCAGGCGAAGCTTTAACAGTCAGACAGTACAGGTAAGGGCAGCCGGACAATTCCAGGCTCATAGGGTGGGCTGTTTCGCCACGTTCACACCTAAGGTTTAATCCAGCTTCACTCCGCTGTCAGAGTGAGGGAACAGATCAGCAAAGCGAATAATTTTCTTTCCACATTATCTAACCCAGAGGTAGATTTCCTGGGTTAGATAATGCTGAAAGAAATCAGTTTGCAATTTTGCTGATGTGTTCTCTCACTCTGAATGTGGATTAAAACTTAGGTGCGAAGGGGCATCTTCTGTCCAGGCTTGACTTTTAAGATACTATGTAATTTATAGTTGCCAAGCATTCTGATTTGAATGTTTGGGTTGTGTTATTCCAGTTTTGATTCCAGGCATACTTTTGTTATGTTTTTACCTTGCTAAAAGGTTAGAACATTTTATTTATTAGTCCATTAGACCATATCAAAAATAAAAGTATAGATATACCAAAATACAAAGGGACAATACACATCACTAAAAGTCCTAGTTAAGGAGGCAGAGGAATGAAAATGTTTCAAGAGATACATTCAGGGGTACTATTTAAGGAGTGTTTTTTAGTTTTCAGGCATACTGAGAGTATAATTATCCACTGTAGATGTAACTGATTAACTAGCATTAGAAAATGGTTACTTTTGCTGATAATAAGTTTGTTTTAAAGCACTAAAACACTTAAGGGTATGGGTTAAATGTAATGATCATTTTTAAATCTGTCTAGCTGTTTGTTTTTGATCTGATTTCCCCAAAGTAAAAGAAACAGAAAAAAACCCTCTGGAATCTTAATGATTTCAAATCCTGATGGTAAACACTTGATATCCCAGATCTGTGTACTTTGACAATCAGCCAAGCAATCTGCTTTTGTAAGAGTTTAATCAAGTATTTCACTGGCGTGATCTCTCACCCACTCACTGTTTCAGTTATCTGCAAACAGGTCAGGCAACATAGTTCATTTTAAGACTTTCTGGCTCCTTCTTCCCCTGACCCATCTTTAATGCTGATATGGATTTGATGAAAAACACTCTGTTATTAATAAATGCTTCAATGTGCAGAATTGTTATTCTGCTATGGTAAAAGCTGCAGAGTGTGAAGTGACCATGCGCCACACAAAAACTCAGGTTAAGCAGAAGGGAAAAGAAAAAAGTATTTAAAATTTTGGCTGGTCTGTAATCTCAGCCACCCTCATGTCTGCATCCTGACAGGACGAAAAAACTGGAATGTAATGTGCTAAAGCAATCAATTTGGTAGACACGTTTATCAGTTCTCTGCTACAGTTGCAGTACTTTAAGCAGGTTTGCATCCAAGTATTGCAATTCTCTGCGTTCTATTGTGGGTGAATTGGCCAAAGCATTTAGTCTGAGGGGATTAGGGATGTACACGAATGTTCTTAACATTCAAAATTCAATAGAATTAGATAGAATGTGGATATTCAAATTCGAATAGAATGTCTACACATTCAAATTTAAACATTCAAATGAATTTTGAATGTTCTGAAACATTCATTCAAATGATTCAAAACATTTGAAAGTACAGATACGTATGTATTACATATGTATCTGTACAAATCTCATATGTATCCGTAAGCATTGGCGCTGATAGTATGGGACGAAAACGGGATGCTTACAGGATAAAACAGGATGCATACGAAATGCGTACAGATATGCACAACACGTACGAATGTTGTCGACATTCCTATCTTCAGATTCGAATCCAACATTCAAACAAATAGATACAAATGTATTCGATTAGAATTGGAGTTTGTTGCATTCGGATCCTAAACATTCGAATTGAATAGAATGTTTGGATATTTGGTTCGATTCAGATTTGACTGCAAATAACCCTCACCACTATTCATGCACATCCCTAGAGGGGATTAGGTAAGTCATTGGCCTGTTGCAGTAGACTGCAGTGGTTCTCAACCTGGGGGTCGGGGGACCCTTTTGGGGGTCGAACTACCCTTTCAGAGGGGTCGTGACGAGTCTCCCGCCGCTCTTCCCTCCCACCTCCCAACTGCTGCGCTCCCGTGTTTGGGGGTCTCCACAACATCAGGAACTCCATTAAGGGGTCGTGGCATTAGGAAGGTTGAGAATTATTATTATTATTAGTTTATTTCTATAGCGCTGTCAGTGTACACCACTGCAATAGTGGCAGGAATCTAAAGGGGACTGGACCAGACTTTGTTTACATCTCCCTGAACTATTTAATCTGTATCAAATCAAATGTGCTTTCTGGGGAGGGAGGAGTCCAAAGGGAAGTTTGCAGTTAATATTCCCACTTGGCAGTTTTGTGGTCCTAATCTGGAGGCCACTGCTGAACAACAGGGTATTTCCAAATCCCTTAATTATAGGTTGCCAGTTCATGCTTTTTGCCTCTCTGGAGCAACATGAAAATGACTTCTGCCACACTTCAGGAAAACAGCTGCGTAGTTTGGAAGTTGGCATGCTTTGAAACTCAGGTGGTGACTGGGAAAGAACAATGCTTTTGCTGATTATAGGTACCTTTAATACCTACTGGTGTACACCTGGACATGAATACCCGTATTTTCCGGCGTATAAGACGACTGGGTGTATAAGACGACCCCCAACCTTCCAGTTAAAATATAGAGTTTGGGATATACTCGCCGTATAAGAAGACGACCCCTGGCGTATAAGACGACCCCTGACTTTTGGGAAGATTTTCCTGGGTTAAAAAGTAGTCTTATACGCCAGAAAATACAGTAATTCTAACTCACTGAACAACCCTGCATAAGCAAGGAGAGCAAGTGGACTTTGGACACTAGAAAACAAAAGTTTGAAAGCTGGAGGAGGTTTATAAGCGGAATAGAATTTTAAAAGCCATGGGACTGATGCATTTAAACTAAGGACTCTGTTTACTGCTAATTATGTATCTCTTTGTTCCTGTAGCTCAGGACAGTCTAATCCAACATTTTACGTGAAGAAAGGGGGTAGAGCCTATGTGCTTAGGAAGAAGCCTCATGGCCCTCTTCTGCCTCAAGCTCATAAGGTAAGGCAGAGTTGGTGGCTATCATAAAAGTGTTTTCATGAGATACTGAATTTCATTTTGCCACTTTATTATGTTTAATATTTGCTTGCTTCCATATGTTGGAAAGGTGCTTGAGATTTTAATGGACTTTTATGTACCCATTGCATTTATTTAAGGAGTTCAACTGGTCTATACTATGTATTGTAAACAATCTAGAACAGATTTACCCAGACCTGTTACCCGCCAGATGTTAGGACTACAACCTTCATCACTCTCAAACATCTGTCTCTATCTGATAGGATGTTTAGTACAAAACATCTGGATACCCTAGATTACAGAAGCCTGAACGTTCCATGGGAACAGATCACATATCTGTAATCTTGCATTGCGAGGAAATTAATATTAGGGTCAATTGACTCATTTCCGCTAAACTACATATAGTGTTTTGTGCATGGTTGTCTGGGACTAAACTATTGAATTCACTTAAATTATTTCCCCTTCCTTTTTCTTCTTTTCTTTTAAAAATTTTTAATAAGTTTATTAACTATACAATGCAAATGACGTGCACATATAGTTTTAATATGGATTGTTTACTGTTTGAATGTATTGGATTTTAAATGCTGTTACCTGCCCTGAGACCTTTGGGTATAGGGCGGATAGAAATATAAATAATAATAGGACATGAATAGTCAAATTCCTCATAATCTTTTTAAAAAACTATTTTTTAGTAATTTGCATGAGAGAATCATGCATTTTCTCTGGTTCATGATTCTGCCTGTTACTGTCTGTTCTTAGGTGATTCCACACCCTGCTAGACTGAACCATCAAGTGTAGTAGGAGCCTCCCTTCTTCACTCTGGTGTGATTTAAGGAGGGCCTGCCCCCTGCTAGGAGGGTTGGATGGAGAGTAGACCAGACTAGGGGTGTGCACAGATTTTTTTTGGCATATGAATTTGAGTCAACTAGAATATTCGAAAATTCAATCCAATTCGAATGTCAAAGATCCAAATTTCTGAAAATCCGATTTGAATCCAGATTATTCGAATCCACAGATTTGAAAATCCAATTCGTATTCAAAGATATGAATGTTGACAACATTTGTATCAGTTGTACGAATCTGCACACATCCCCTTTTATCCCATATACATCCTGTTTTCATTCCATATTATAAGTGCAAATACGCAAAAATTTCATTCATATTCGAATGCGGTAAATACAAATCTACACATTCACATCATTCGAATATATGTCGGATTTTTGGAAATCCAAAAATCTGCTCGAATGTCTAAATTCAAATATCGTTAAATCCGATTTGAATTCAAATGTCGATATTTGTTGGATTCGAATTGGATTTTTGAATTTTTGAATATTCGTGCACATCCCTAGGCCAGACCAGGAAGCCCAAAATGGCAGGCTGGTCCGTTCTATCGGCAGATTTCTTTTAAAAGATGTATTGGTGTACTAGGAGGTCATACAGTGGATCACGGAGGTGTGCAGATGGTACGCCCCCATTATCTGGTACACCGCAGGATCCACTGTGCTTGCGCAAGTTGCACTGTTGCAATGGGTCCACTGGGTCTTCAGAACTTTCACAGGCCCCTCACTCCTGCTCTGAAGCTGGTGCAAGCAAGAGCTGGAGTGGAACAGTGAGATCTCAAGGAAAGGGCCTTCTTGTAGTTCCTTCTCCTTCAGAGGTACGAGGCATCCTGTTTTCTGTTGTGGCCCCCAGCCTCCTCCTTGAGGTTCTCCAGGGACCTGCATTGCATGCTTTTCGGCACCGGGTGAAAACATTTATTTTCACCTAGGCTTTTACTGTTTAAATAGTTTCCTCAGGGAACTGTCCTGTTAGGGAGGAAGTGGGTTATATTTTTAATTATGTTTTACCATTTGGTATGCTTTGATCTCATTGTGACCTTCCCTGGGACCATTCAGTAAAGAGCAGAATATAAGTTTTATAAATAAACAAATAAACGGGCAATTCCAGTGCTGATGCTCCTGTTCCCTGCAAGGAACTATCTAGTCCTGGCAAAGCCAGTATACTTGGTCTGGTCTGGTCATGTGTGAAAACTCCCCTAATCCTACTATATCTCTTACAGATCGACCGAGAATATCGGGTCCAGAAAGCTTTGTTTGCAACTGGGTTTCCAGTTCCCGAGCCGCTTTTATATTGCAGCGATGTTTCTGTGATTGGAACAGAATTTTATGTGATGCGCCATGTACAGGTTAGTCAACTGTATTGACTTCCAATGTGACTTAAGGAGAATGTGGAGTAGAAACCACAGACCTATGCAATTTCTCTGTAGTTTAAATTGATTTAGAGTTTTTGCTTATTCTCTTTTGATCTGGGAGATAAATAAAACCTTACCTTCCTGGAATATCAAGTATTCTTTGACAGGTCCCCTACTAGACTGAGCCCCTGCAGTGGCTTTTAAAAATAGGGTATTTTCTGATTGGATCACATCCTGATTGGAAAACTCTTCCGATTGTGTTTTACTACTTGGAATGCTTGATTGATCTTTATTTCTTAGCAGAGAAGCAGCAGCGTGACTGTGGCCATTTATGCACTTGTCTGCTTGTAGTCGGGATCAGTGTGGCTGGATTAGCCAGGCCTACTGATCCTGACCACAGGAAGACGAGGCTGCTGACCTGGATCAGCCCACGCCATGGCCTCACAGCTCAAGTGTCTTTTGTGGGGCCTCTGGTGATGCACTTCAGCAACCTGCTTCTGCACACCTCCCATGTTCTGGGGCCAGTTCACACTTGGTGCCTTAGTGCATAAGTAGTGAACATCTGGGCAGGTGCCTTTGCACCTGCAGGAGGTGCTTGCAACCTGCAACCGTCTCCTGCCTCCCTAGATGTTCACTAATTATGCACTAGTGGTGGAGCACGAAATTGTGCTCCACACACGTGCAAATGTGACTGCAACCTTACTTGTCACATCCAGCCAGTGAGCATTTGCACCTCTACCAGCTGGGAAGGTCATTGGAGCTGCTGCACATGGACGCTGGCAGCTGCAATGACCGTCTGATGCGACTGCAAAGAGCCTCAGACTCATTATAGTGATGGTGCTGGCATACGTCGAGTCGCGGAGGGTGCCACACTCAAAATGGCGGCGCCCAGAAGATGACCAGCCCAGGGATCAATCACAGGTGAGTGATCAGTTGCACAGGGAATAGGGTAATGTTGACTAGTGATTGCGGGTGCAAACACTAGTCAACTTTAGGTGATTAAGCACCTTTCCTGTCCACAGAACCGGAAGGGAAGTGCAAAAAGACCCCTGGTTCAGTGCTGCTAGTCTACCAGTGATCCTAATTAAGGGCCTCCTTAATCTGGATCAGGCTCTGCGTAAAGAAGATGGGACTGTACTGGGAAGCGGGAGGTGGAGCCTCTTATATCCATGTAAGCATGCAGATTTGGACTGCTAAATGTGTGCTACACAGACCTTTAATCCACATTAAGGAGCTGTGCAGAAAGGGCTTGTGTTTTGAGCCCCACTTATACAGAGAAATGCATTCCTGACTTTGCAATTGATACTGATGGTTTTTTTTCTCTTGAAATGGAAAGCTTTCCTCCAGACTAATACTTTACTGCTGATGCTCTTAGGGCCGCATCTTCCGGGACATCTCGTTACCAGGAGTATGCCCAGCAGAAAAATCTGCTTTGTATGTTGCTCTAGTAGAAACACTAGCTCGCCTGCATTCATTCAACCTGGATTCACTGGGGCTCCAAGGCTTTGGAAGAGGCCCAGGTTATTGCAAGAGGCAGGTAAATCTCTTCCACCTTAGCTTTACAGTTTTATTCACAGTAAGTCTCTTCTCTTTACAACCTGCAGAGAAAATGACTTTCCTTTGTATCTCAACTCTTGTGTCCAGTGAATGAGAAAAGCTAGCATCCTGGAGAATATGAAATATTGGATAATGTCACATTGGCTGATACCACAATAGGCAGATTGACAGTGGAGGCAAAAGATAATTGTTGTAAGATATCATCACGTTGTGGCGGGCACCTGGTTGTCTCCATGGTAGGGGTTAGGGTTAGGTTATAGATTCGAATCGAATACCCAAAAATTCAGTTTGATTCAAATCTTTAAAATTTGAATTAAACCAAATTGATTTGAATTAAGCAAATTCAAATCTTCATCTGAATTTTCAATAAGAATTTGCACTTATGAATGTCGACCACATTAGTATGTGCCCGTATGCATCTTTTCCACATCTGTATGTGTTTGTATGCATTCCGTAATTATCCCATATGCAAACCATTTTTGACCTGTACAGATCTTGTACAATCGTGTACGGATGCGAGAAAGATGCATATCTGCAAGTGTGCATCATGTACAAAACTGTACACATGTGAATGTCCAGATAATTTGAATGAATAGATCTGAAATTCAAAATTCGTTTGAATCTTTAAATTCAAATTTTTGGACATTCTATTTGAATTCGAATGTCAAAATTCAGGCAGATTCGATTGAAGTTTGAATACCTTTGAATACTTGTGGACACCCCTACTCCATTGGTATTTCCAGGAGCACCCTCATGCCTTTTTTCTTGTCAGAAACAATGAAGTGGTTTGCCATTGCTGATTTCTGGGAAGAGGTGGGTATTGAACCAGCAACCTTTTGCTTCCCAGGCAGTTTGCTCTACCGCTGAGCTATAGCCGATCCCTAGAAACAAAGCTGTTATGAGCTACTATCAGGTTATTGATTTTATACCCAAGGATTGAATGAATCACATAAACCTCTCCATATGGCCCATAGCAGTGTTCATCTTACTGTATGACAAACTGTTTTTAAAACTTTTTATGATGTGGCATTTATTTATTTATTTATTTAGTATTTATATCCCATTCTTCACTGAAAGGTCCCAAGGTGGGTCACAATGAATAAAATATATGAAGTAGATCAGATGTTCAGTGAAAGGGGGGCATCTGTTCCATTGGCCCAGATCTCATTCTTTGTCTGAACCTAGGCAACTGAATCTTAACTAATTGTTTAAAGAATATTTTCTAAGAATACAGTTAATCAAAAGGAAATGCTAAGGTCTAGGAATCTGCTCAGGTAAGGAAGAGAAAAGGCCTCATGTTTGACTTACTATGAAAAGTAACCAAGAAGCTGAATTTCTACTTGAGTAACCAATGGAATTGTACAGAATCTATACAATAAAACAATAACTTTTTTTGTGTTACTCCTTTCATAGTATGCATTTATTGGTTCATTTCAAATAATGTATGTGTAGATACATACACATACATGTATTCAAATGAGAATATTTTTCAGGTTTAATATGATTGGGAAAAGTATCTGTTCAGTTATCAGTTCCAATACATCACTGTTATTATTTTATCAGAAGGAAGTTCAGTGGTTCAGTATTTGCTCTCTTTCCTAAATGTTTCCTCAACTGTTCAAAAGATCTTTTCTAGCAATTGATTAATGAAACAATTACATTTATTGTTGTTAACCGCCCGGATTGGTTCGCCACAGGGCGGTATACAAATAAATATTTATTATTATTATTATTATTATTATTATTATTATTATTATTATTATTATTATTATTATTATTATTATTATTATTATTATTATTATTATTATTATTATTATTATTATTATTATTATTATTATTATTATTATTATTATAATGCAGCTGCATGCTAAAGTTTAATAAATATTCATTTAATTTTACATTTGGATGTAGGTATTAACTTGGAGAAGACAGTATCAAGCAGCTGCTCATGAAGACATTCCAGCTATGACAGAATTGGCTGGATGGTTGATGAATAACTTGCCAGTTGATGATAGTGAAGAAAAATTGGTCCATGGAGACTTCAGGATAGGCAATGTCATCTTCCATCCGACAGAGGTATTCTGCACATGGTTTTGGTTACGTTGCAGTATCTTCAGTACTCTCTGGCTGCATCTAGATGGCATGAATATAGTGCCATTACAATACTGCTATGGTGGGTTTGTCTCGTGTATTATAGGCACCTCCAACATAGCCTGGCTTTTTCACCCCTAAAAAGTTCTTTTAAGTGTTGCTGGAAAACTCAGAACTGGTCATGGGAGCCTTGGATTGGAACAGCAATCAGAGCTCCATCCAATGTGCATATGTGGAGGCTGAACACCTCCCTTATGAAACCAGGCTGCAATGTCTAGGCCTCTTCAGTCTGGAGAGATGGCGTTTAAGAGGGGACCTGATTGAAATATATAAAATTATGTATGGTATAGAAAAGGTGGATAGAGAAAATTTCTTTTCTCTTATCGCACAACACTAGAACCAGGGGGCACTCTATGAAGCTGATGGGTAGGAGAGTCGGATCCGACAAGGGGAAGTATTTCTTCACCCAGAGGGTCAGCGGCTTATGGAATGTGCTGCCGGAAGAGGTGGTGACAGCCACCAGTCTAGATGGTTTTAAGTTAGAGTTAGACAAATTTATGGATGACAGATGTGTCAATGGCTACTAGAATGAATCCCTAAGTACATCTTTCAGGCTGGGGGTGGGAAGCGGGGCGCTTCTAAGGCCATTTGCTGGGATTCGAGAGCAGGAATAGGTTTGTCCTTGTCTCTGCTTGAGATGTCCATGAGCATTTGGTGGGCCACTGTGTGTGACAGGATGCTGGACTAGATGGGCTGTGGCCTGATCCAGCAGGGCTTCTCTTATGTTCTTATGTTAAACAGCTGGCCACACATGTGCGGAGGTGGTGATGTGTACATTTGGGAATTTGATGGTGGCCACGTTGCCTGAATTGCGTGTCACCAAGACAGACCTTCCACCTTCCATTTGGACTTGAAAGTCCACAAATAAAACAGAGTTGAAAAAGGTGTGAACAGTCACTCCTGAAGGTGGACTAAAAAAAGGGTTAAAGTGAAGATGTGACCATGGACTAAATGGATTATTGTCTGTATATGTTGAAATCGTAATAAATCTGTCCTTTAAGCTGCCACTAAAATTTTGTTTGGGCTTGGGGATCCTTGATCCATGTCACTTCATCATTTCCACTTTCCTCTCTTTCAAGGCCCGGGTTTTGGCTGTGCTGGACTGGGAACTTTCTACCGTAGGGCATACTTTGGCGGATTTTGCTTATGCAATAGCTTTCTGCTTTTGGCCCAAGACCCTCATGCCAGCCTTAGGTTTCATGAGTCTACACAGTGTGACAGGTATGCACGCATCTTTCTATTTGAATTGTCTTTTTTGTCATTTTAAAAAAGTTCTATTGAGGCTTCAGTCATCATTTTTCAACAGGCCAAGCCCTATTTAGCTGAAGTTCATTTATGTTCAAGTTGCATGGGGCAACAAGGAATTTATGCCGCAGCAAATTCTTAGATGATTTGCTTCTTCCCTTCTTCAAGATTTGGCTGCTTTGAAACGACCAAAAAAGCTCTCCTGATTTTCATGTCGGTGTTCAGTGTCAACACACATTTCTTTGAGGATTCTATAATGTGACCTAATGGAAAAGAATTGGTTGCAATTCTGAACACATTGCTTAGAATCCTAGGGCCTTTCCACACATAAGATCTGTTTTCCAGCAAAACATTTTGAAAAAGAATCTGTTTCAAAATGGGACAGATTCTTGGAGGCCCTGCGCTTCTGCACACGTGCAGGGTGGCGGAAGCAGGGCCGGATTGGAGAGGGTGCTGGTGCGGCCTTGTGAGGGAGGCTGGCCAATGGTGGCCGCAGCGCACACATGTGCAGTGGACGCCGGGCCCCCGTTGCCAGAAGCTGCCGCTCAGTGACCAGGTAAGCACTGGATTGAGAGAGCGCGACCCTGGGCAGGGTGGGTGGTGGTGGCTGCGTCTTCCCTCTCACTCGAGAAGGCCCCATCGTGCCTTCCCGGGCAAAGAGGAACGCGGGGAACCATTGGCTCTGAAGGAGCCAATCGCGAAGGCCGGTGGGCAGGGCCAGCTGACAGACAGGGAGAGCATGCACTCTCCCTGTTTGACAGCTGGGCATGCTCCAGCAATGCGGCTTTTCCCCTGCATTCGCTTCCAAAACGGTTTCAGGGGAAAAGCCAGATGTAAGACCTGATTTTTCAGGTCTTACATCTGGGTAGGATTTTGGTAGCAAAACTGGTTTAAGAAACCGGTTTTGCATGCCAACGTATGGACGCGGCATCCTCAAAGGGACCCTAATTCTGTTCCCTTTGCGGAAGCCACATCTTAATCCTTCCCCGAACAGGCTCTAAATCCGTTTTTAGAGCCTGTGCGTAAAGGCCCCTAGTTTCAGTGTATTAAGTACAGTATTGTACAAACTTTACTCTCAGGTAAACCCTTAGTTCCTCTAAGTGCGTTAAAACCCACAGTTTTCCTGGTACTAGATTGGGAATGCCAGGTGTAACTGCAACATTCCCAGTGTAGTCCTGGGTTAGTTAAATAATATTATGGGAAATCTAGCTGTGATGGTTTCCTGTAATAAAGCTTCTTACCTTGACATGTGGTGGGCACCAATTGTGATTTTTGTCATTAGGGGTTACTGGAAGCCAGCCCAAGCATGCAAAACAAGAAAAGAAACATAACAGGAACCCAGCTGGATTGGGCCACAAGCCATCTAGTCCAGCATCCTGTCTCACACAGAGGCTGACCAATTTCTTCTGGGTCTTCTGAAGCAGAAGACAAAGGCAAAACCTTCACCTGCTCCTGTCTTCCTGCAGCTGGCCTTGAAACGCATCCTGTCAGTATCTCCATTCTGGAGGGAGTAACTAGGCATCCATTCTAGTAGCCATTGGAACACCATGTCTTCCATGAATGTGTCTAACTCTTTGTTAAATCTGTCCAGGCGAGTTGCTGTCACTACCTCTTTCTATAGTAATTTCATTGGACAGATGACTCTCAGGGTGAATAAAATATTTCCCCTTGTTGGTCCTAACGCTCCAACCATTAGCTTCATAGAATGACCCTTGGTTCTAGTATTGTGTAGTAGAGAAAATATTTTTCCTCTATCCACCTTTTCCATTCTATGCATGATTTTATATATTTCAGTCAGATCACCTTTTAGATACTTTCTTTCAAGTGGGTTGGCACTTAGTGGGTTTTCACACATCAAGGTAAGAGCAGAAATGTTGCTTGCATTTGTCAGGGGAGAGCAAGAGGCGATCATGGAATGATGAAGTCCTTAGGGATCATCCATTCTCTCCGGCCTGTCAATTGGTACAGTGGGTTGATCCTCCTGCTCAACCCCTCCATGACCTACAGATGGCGCTATTTCTTTTCGGGGCATATATAGCCCTATGCCTGCTGCGTCATCCCAGTTGAACCTGGAGCGAACGACACCTCCCTTGGCACCAACTATGAACATACACAAACGAACAATACAAGTTAGTACACCTGGGAGGGTCCAATTGATGGGCCGGAGAGAATGGATGATCCCTAAGGACTTCATCATTCCATTCTCCAACCGGCCCTTACAATTGGTACAGTGGGACATACCCAAGCAACCCCACTGGGCGGGACCAATCACCAAGCCACCCGGCTCAGTCCGAACAACCAACCTCCTCCCCCTTCAAGGGGCCCCGAATCTTGCCACCTCCGGTACCCCGGGGGAGAGCACCTACCGGCCGAACTGACTGTCAGCCGCATGGGAAGCATCCAGTCTGTAGTGCCTCGTAAACGTGGACTGGAACTCCAGGCCGCTGCCCTACAGATCTCGTCCAGTGAAGCTTCCTGACTGAACGCCGCACTCGTCACTTGGGAGCGCGTAGAGTGAGCCAGCACCGGTCCCGGCAGGGAAACGCCCTTCATCTGGTAACAGGTAATGATACAGGACCGCAGCCACGCGGCCAACACCTTTGCCAAAGCCTTTGTGCCCTTCTTTCTCACCGAAAAACAAACAGGCTACTAGACCGCGTCCAATGTCGGCCAGTCCCAGTCCATCTCTCCTGGGGGACCCTTGTCCAGGACCGGGAGATGAATGTCTTGATTTTGATGAAAAGCCGAATCCACCTTCATACGGAAGGCGGGATCCAACCGCAGCACCAAGCTGTTAGCGGTAAAGACGCATAGTCCCAGTTCCACCGATAGGGCAGCCAACTCCGAGACTCTTCGGGCAGAACACATGGCAACCAGAAAAACAACTTTATATGAAATAAATTTAATATCAACAACATCCAACGGTTCAAAAGGCTCCTTTTGTAAACATTCTAAAACCAAATGCAGATCCCAATTGGGATAACGGTGGGCTACCGGGGGAGCCACTGATTTAACTCCCCCTAGAAACCTCTTAACCAGAGGGTCCTCTGATAACCTGGGACCCCCTTCGAACTCTAGTACAGCCGAGATGGCTGATACCTGTTTTCTTAGGGTATTTAATTTTAGCCCCTTCTTGAGTCCGGCCTGTAAAAAGGCCACCACCTGGGGAGGCACAGGTTTCTCCGGAGGCACCCCAGTCCTTTGACACCAGTCCCAAAACGCCTTCCAGGCCACATTGTAGATCCGATACGTAGAATCCCTTCGAGATGCCATTATAGTGTCAATGGCATCTCTCTCCAGTCCCATTTCTTGTAAACACCTCCTCTGACAAGACACGCCGTCAGGGCCAGCCATGAAGGATCCGGGTGGAGAAGGTTTCCCTGTGACAGCAGGTCTGGAACCGACGGCAGGCTCCTTGGAGGCACCAAGGACATTGCTAGGAGATGTTGAAACCAGGGACGTTTCGGCCAGAAAGGAGCCACCACGATTACCTGGGAGGCAGAACAGGGAGAGGAGGAAAAGCATAAAGTAGACCCCCTGGCCAGGGAGTCACCAAGGCATCTACCCCCCAGGCCCCCTAAGTAGGAAAACGGGAAACAAAGTACTTCATTTGGCAATTTTCCGGCATGGCAAACAAATCCAAGACGGGACTACCCCACAACTCCGTTATAACTTGAAAGACCTCCGGTTTCAATCTCCACTCAGAGTGCGGAATGAGGGCTCTGGAGAGCTGGTCTGCCACCACGTTCGATTCCTCCCGCACTTGAACGGTTGAGAGGGAGGCCAGATTGGCCTCCGCCCACTCCAGAAACCCCGCCGCCAGGCACATAAGGGATTTAGATCTAGTTCCCCCCTGCTTATTTATGTGGGCTTTCATGGCCATGTTATCGGTGGCCACCAACACGTGTTTTCCCTGGATCAAAGGAAGAAAAGACTCCAGGGCTAGCCACACAGCCTTTAGTTCGAGCCAGTTGATGAGGTGCCGAGAATCATCCTGAGACCACACCCCTTGTGCAGTGCGGCCCCTGCAATGGCCGCCCCAGCCTGACAGGCTTGAGTCCGTGGTGACCTGGACCCTCGGGGGATCCCTTAATGGCACCCCCCTTTCCAGATTAGTCCGAACCGACCACCATCGGAGAGAGGCCTGTACCCTGGGAGGAAGTGTCACCACCAACCCCTTCCCTTCTACGATAGTATCCGTAAAGGGGAGGAGGAACCATTGTAGCTCCCTAGAGTGCAAGCGCGCCCACTGGCAAATATCCATCATAGAGATCATGGATCCCTGCAAGGATGCCAAGACCAAAATGTCCACTCTCGGTGAAGTCCGGACCATAGCCACCAGATCCAATAGCTTGTCTACCCGTTCTGGTGACGGTCTTACCAAATATTCCTTTGTGTCCAGGACTGCTCCCAGATGTACCAGTGATGTTGAGGGAGACAGGGAGCTCTTCTCCCAATTGACCAAGAAACCAAAGGCCTCCAGGGATTGTACTGTAATCCCAACCACTGGGCCCGCCCCCACCACAGACCTTTCCACCAAGAGCAGGTCATCTACGTATCCATAGACCTCAACCTCCTGTAACCTGATGTAGCGCAGAACCTCTGCGAGCAGCTTGCTGAAGACACGGGGGGAACTTGAGAGCCCAAATGGTAACAAGCGGAACTGAAAGTCCTGCCCGCCTAGACGGAATCTCAGGAAGGACCTGTATTCTGAGTGAATCAAAATATGATTATAAGCCGAACATAAATCCAGAGAGCTAAGTGCGGCCCCCCTGTCAAGATAGCCCCTGATACTTCTGAGAGACTCCATTTTAAATTTTCGTTTCCTCACAAATTTATTAACCGCTTTTAAATCCAAAATTGCTCGCAGCGAGCCATCCTTCTTTTCCACAAAAAATAAAATGGAATATACTCCCTGACCCACCTGGGAATCGGGTATCGGTTCAATTACCATATCGGTCAATAGCTTGTTAATGGCCTTCTGCACCCTGGTTCTTTTCACCGGGTAGGAAGGAACCGAGGATACCACCAGTCTGTCCGCTGAGGGCTGAATAAACTCAATCTTATATCCCTGTGACACGACAGCCAGGGCCCAGGGGTCTCTCACATTATCGGCCCCAAAGGGGTAGAAGTATACCAGACAGCCCCCCACCGGTGGCCCACTGTCTTTGCTAGTTGCCTTGGGGGTTGGGCTTGTTAGGACGAAAGGAGCCCTTACCCTGCTGCTGCTTGGGCTGGTAGGTGGAGCCCCAGGAGGACTGCTTGTCCTTCTGGTAAAAGGAGGGCCTGGGAGGAGGGGGGGAGGGGTCTGAAAAAGGAGGATCTCCTTGGTGTGAAATTCCTTTTCTGCTTACCTTTCCCCCCCTCTTGGTTCTTGGGAGGGGGGCCCGAGGGGAGCACTTTCTTTTTATCTTTGTTTTCAATGAGGAAATCTTTCAAAACTTCCTCTCCGAACAATTTTTGGCCCTGGAATGGCAGGGCCAGGAGTTTCATCTTGGAATTCACGTCCACATTCCAATGACGGAGCCACAGGGCCCTGCGCGCAGCGGTCCCCGCCCCTGTGGACCTGCCGCATAGCTGCAGTGAGTCCAGGGTCGCGTCTGCTGCAAAAGCTAGTACGGCCCTGACGTTCCTCAGAACTGATTTGGCCGCGCTGGGGAGGCCCGGAAGAACCATCGGGTCATCTGCCCATTTTAATCCGGCTCTGAGTGCCATGGAGGCGGTGGCTGAGGCCCTGGCTGCTAAAGAACAAGATTCAAAGCTCTTCTTGAGCAGCCCCTCCATGCGCTTCTCAATTGGATCCTTCAGTGAAACATCCGGGATCACCTGATTAGATACGAGGGAGGTAAGTACCAAGTCCACTTCGGGAACTCTCCACATAGGGGGGACTGTATCTGGTTCCCCAGAGTACTTTCTAGGGATCTGGGGGAGTTTTTTGTTGTTACAGGGCAAAAGCCACTCCCCCTTTACCACGTTGGCTAGTGTAGCTGGAATGGCCAGGGTCTGAAGAGCAGAAGGAGGGGCCATCATCAATAACTGTGCCTCTGATTGCAATTCAGGAGTTTCTGATGCCGGGGGGGTGGAGCGGTAACCTGAAAGAACTCCATTAGGATCTGTAAAAGGGTAGCACAATCATCATTAGGAAACAGCCTGTTCTGTGGTGTAGTATGGTCATCCATCCCATCACCCTCCAATCCCTCTTGTTCTTGCTCAGAGTCAATTAATTCCCCTTCCTCCACCAGGGGGCTCACTGCACCTGAGGCTGAGGTGGAAGGATGCAAAGGCTGAGGAAGCATAGAGATAGGTCCTGTATAACGCGCTGACTGAGGTATCGTGGAGATAGGTCCTGCCTGTTGCGAGGCCGGAGGAGGCGTGGGGATGGACCCCAAGGGTACAGGCACTGGAGGCGGGGGAGTAGGGGGGCGGAGGGGTGGGGGGAGGTAGCATGCCTCCAGATTGACCCCTGGAAGAGGGTTCTCTGCTGGAGGAAGAAGCTGATCTGTCTCTCCTGTGTCTTCTCTTCTTCTTCTTCTTCCTCCTCTCCCTGGCTGGAGAGGAATAAGAGGAGGAGGGGGAAGGAGATCTGGACGCCGTGCGTGACCATCGCTGCTTTTCCCCTTGGGCGGACTGGAGTTCCGCCATAGCCAAAGATATTTCCTCCACGTCCGTGGGTCCGTGGAAGGCACGGGTCCCGGGTCCCTGTCCTGCTCGGCCTGAGGAGATCCCCTGCTGGAGGCCCCCTGCGACTGGAAGCCATGTTATGGCGGCTAGAGTAGAGAGATGGAGGCGAGGGGGGGAGAGAGGAGCGAAGCATAGGTCAGAGCCTCGCGCCAGCTTCTCTTGGCGGCCGCGGCCATCAGACCCACCCCCTGCACCACAGAATCCCGGCTCTGGGGAAGGCGTCCCGCCCCCCTTCCCGTACCGGCCGCCGCTCCTGTAGCGGCATGCGGCCTCCGTCTGCGGCATGAGAGGTTCAGCCGCGCAGCCCCCCTCAAATCGGGTCCCCACTGCACGTGCTCGGAGGGCCCTCGCGGCGCAGCGGGCCGTCACCATGGCATCGTGCTGCTTGTACGAGGAGGCTGAGAGTCCCGAGGGGGGGGATGGAGGGATGGGGACGACTCACCCTGCGAAGGGGGGGCGGGCGTCCGTGCTCACCCTGCCTGCCGCTCCGTTGCGGCTTGGTATCTCTCCAGCGCTGGCGTTCCGGGTCACGCGGCGGCTTGGCTGAGTGCTCGTGCGCCGCGCGGTTGTCCTTGGCGTCCCTGGCAGTGGCCGGAGTTATCCTCCGGGGGAAAGAGCTCTGGCACTGCGCCTAGGCAACGCTGCGCTAGGCGTTGTAGCCCCGCTGCCTCTTCCCGGCCGGGAGGATGGCAGAGAACTGCTGCAAGGCCAGCCGGCACTTGCAGGAACCAAGGGCCCATTCTGGGCCGTGTTTTTCCTAAAGACGCTGGGGCCCGCTCTCCTGAGCGTGGCCCAGTGTGGAGAAAGTGAGTGACTGAGAAAACTGGGATGACGCAGCAGGCGTAGGGCTATATATGCCCTGAAAAGAAATAGCGCCATCTGTCAGTCGTGGAGGGGTTGCGCAGGAAGATCAACCCACTGTACCAATTGTAAGGGCCGGTTGGAGAATGGCATCTTGTTTCGATCCCACATTGGCTCTTGTAGTCTGAGGCAGCCTAACTTAGACTATCTTCTACAGTTATGTAGAGATCCCCTTCTCCTTCTTCACCATTTGAGATTTTCCCAGAAGCTTAAAGAAACTTGAATAAGTATTGTGGTGCTAGATACAAGTTGGTATCAAGGACAGAAATAGCAAGATGTCCTCTAGGGTGCACAGTGTTTTCTGACTACTTCATTCTTGGTCCTTCTTGGCATTGACTTTCAGCCATAACCTATTGGGGCACAGGACTGGAACCTCCAAAAAAGCAACAGCCAACTGTTTCATCAGAATGGGTTGCTGTAAATTAGGGCCTTTTATAGAATATGAGGGGAAACTGCCTTTACATGTGTCCTGGATGCCTTTCTGTTTTAGCTGTTGCGGCCAAGGAGAGTCCTGTCAGAAGAATCATGAGTAGGTGGACTTTGTGACATGTAAACAAGTGTATCCTTTGGTTTCTTCTTTGCATCATTTGCCTCTTCCTGTTTTACCATGGTCCCAGTGAGAACTTTCTGAGACAAGTAAATGAGGTTGAACTGCTAGGATATGTCTTAGGCTTTGATTTAAGAAAATCTTTATTATCAGTTGCCTGTAGTACTGGTTTTCCTATCTCCACTTGATAAATGCCAACCATTCAACCTGGGACATTTTCCATGTGAAATATCTATTGCACCAATGGACAGATGCAAGAATGTCCTATATACTGGTGGACTCCCAAAAAACATCTCTTAACAGTCAAGGGAACACCGCTGCAGAGATGGTAGACATAGAATAAGAGTTTTATGTGTTGTCTCATGATTAAATATATATAAAAAGGCTACTGGCATCTCCCCATTTCCACAACCACTTACATCTATGTTGTTTAGGATGTTAAGAACAATGTGACTGGACTGCCAAAGCAAAGTTCTCAGAAAATTCCATATTGTTTCCCTAGGAATTCCTTCTGCTGAAGAAATGATTAGTGTTTATTCTCGCTGCAGGGGTATTGGCGCTACCCTGCCAAACCTGAATTTCTTTCTTGCACTTTCCTTTTTCAAGCTTGCTTCAATAAGCCAGGTAATTCACACCTATACTTACGAATATATTCATGTTTTTTGAGTTTCAGAAAAAATGCCAACAACTTTACAGCTATTCTTTTTTTATGAGTTCTGCAAATATTTATTAAAAGAGTTTTGGCTGGGGAGCATGATGTGATTTATAGTATTTATATAATCCTCAGTACAGCTTTTCAGACGGGCTTCTTTCATAAAGTATTTCAGAATGTAGTAGGGGCACGCACAAATATTTGTGACATCTGGAATTTACCGTATTTTCCGGCGTATAAGACGACTGGGGGTATAAGACGACCCCCAACTTTCCAGTTAAAATACAGAGTTTGGGATATACTCACCGTATAAGAAGACGACCCCTGGCATATAAGACGACCCCTGACTTTTGGGAAGATTTTCTTGGGTTAAAAAGTAGTCTTATACGCCAGAAAATACAGTATATGAATATGTACGAATTCATAGATTCATGGATGAATTGAATAGGGCCTACATTTGTAGGCCATATTTATGGATCTGATTATCTGGTATTTGTAGGAGCTTCGGTCATGGTGAAAGGAATTGCAGGATCTTGTTTAGATCGACATAAACAACGTGGCATGATGGAGAACCCTCTGTCAGAGCTGGATTTTCCATTATACCTACATAGCACATTTTCAATGGACTATTCTGGGAGTGCATTTGGATTGCCACAGGTATATGTGGCAATTCTATTATTTCCCTGGAGAAATTGTGGTTTTCAAATCAGGTCTGGAGACATCTTTGCTTGCTCTCTTCTGTTTCGCTTATGGAGGATATGCCAGCCTCAACAGACAGCCTCACAGTTTTAGCCTGTCCTTTTTTCCTTTCTGTTTTTATAGAGATTCTCTTGTGACCTGCCCTGAGACCTTTAGTTGTAGGGCAGTATAGAAATATGGATGAATGGACAGGGTTGTGGTCACGTGTTCATGTTAAACCTTCTTCAGTCCATCCTCAGATCAGAACACTCACACCTGTTAACTTCTGTCCATTGCATTTGTTGGCTTTCCTCCCTGGAAAGTCCAAATGGAGGGTGGAAAGTCCACAAATAAAATGGACAGAAATGAAAAGGTGTGAGCAGTCAGAGCTGAAGATGAACTGAGGAAGGTTTAAAGTGAAAGTGTGACCAGGTCCTAGGTAGCGCTAATGCAAAGTGAGATGCCCATGTGTGAATCCACATGAAAATTACTTTCTTCCATCAGAACAGATTATATATTCATTAGGCAAACCTGAACTGAAGCAGGTGTATGTGAAAGAGAAAGGGAGAGGGGAATCGAGCTATTGAGTGTCATAGGGGCAGTCCACATTGACATTCTGGGCAGTTGCTTGCAAGGCTGCATTATAGAAGAAGAGTTGGCTTTTCTACCCCACTTTTCTCACCCATTTAAGAGGACTCAAAATGGCTGAAAATCTGTCTCTTCTTCTCCCCACAACAGAACACCCTGTGAGGTAGGTGGGGCTGTGAGAGCTCAGAAGAGAGCTGTGACTAGCCCAAGGTCACCCAGCTGGCTTTGTGGAGGAATGCAGAATCAAACCCAGCATTCCCAGACAAGAGTCTGGCTCTTTAACCACTAGACCAAACTGGCTCATTATAGTCCCAAACAGCTGAGGATTAGCTTCTGCTAGTTTACCAAGTTCTTCCATATTTTGAATAAAGCACTTTTTAAATCTATCTATCTGATCTATCTATTGTGGGGAGTTTTAGAATGCATTCGTACTAGAGTTGTGAACAGATGGGTTTTTGGCATTCGATTCATGACGAATCGAATGTTAGAAAATCCGTATTTGTTTGAATAGATATGCTTTGAATATGGTAGGATTCTATTCAATACAAATGCATGCATGTCCTGGAAACGGATCCTGAATAAAGATCCTGCATTTGGATCCTATACAAATGCATACATATCAGATACGTATCCTATACCAACACATACATATTGTATAAATGTCCGAATTCGTACAAATAACAAATGTTACAAATATTCATACACATCCCTATTCCACACACAGTAAAAAACTAGTATATTGTATATGCTAGAGGCTTAATCCACATTAAATTACACCTCCAAAATGAATTCTTTGACCTCTAATGTGGATTAGAGGTGGGATCGGAACAGAAATGTTCACATGCTACCACCTCTAATGTGCTTTAAAGCTATTTCTTTACAAGTGTGTATGGATGCAGCCTTAGTTTTGAAGCCAGCCACTTAAAAGTCCATGAGTTAAATATAATTTGTTTTCTAGGGGATATATGCCAGATACCTCCAGGGAAATTCCGCAGCAGAAAACAGCCATGAATTTGCACAAGTTGTGAAGCCCTTGGCAGAAACTGGATTACTGATAGCGAAAAAGTAAGAATGGTTTATTGAGAAGATTTTAAATAGGGCAACTAGCCCATTCTATAGCAATTATAATAATGGTGCGGTCAGGGGAAGGTTTTTCTATTTTTCGGGCTATATCTGAAGAACATTTTATTCCTATCATGTCTGAATTTTTCTTCTAGAACTTATTTTACAGCTGGCATTGAGCCTTGTAGCAGAGGAGAATTGTACCAGCAATCTAAAGAGGGTAAAGATGTGCTCCAGAAAGTGAAGGATTTCATGAAGCAACACGTTTTTCCAGCTGAAAAGGTGAGATAATCCAAGGGACACATTTCAGATTCAGAATATTGGAACAAGCAAGAGCTGATTCAGGTGTTGTCATTGTTGTATAAATAGAAATAAGGCATTTTTTAGAAAGTGTGCCAATGCAAAGGTGTACAATTTGGAAACTCCCCACCCCTTTTGTTTAATCCTTTACTTCTCTCCTTGACTGTTTAGGGAGTTTGGGAATGCCCATTTTTGTGACCCTGTGGGAGGGGAGAGCTGCTGTTCTGGCCATGATGGGCTACATTCAACGCCATCTCACGCCCAAGGAAACGCCTTTAGCTCCAGCTGCGATAAATCACGCCTAATGAAGATGCCTGGAGCAGGGCCTCTGCTTAAAAAATGCACCAAGTATGGAACAAATATGCACAGATCATGAAAGTCACCCCCTCAAAAATCCTTCTCACATGTTCTGCCCACTACAGGCAGTTTTGGTTCGCGATGTGTCGCTTTCAAGTTGGCACACTCTCAGCATGAATAGAGGAAAACCTACATCTTTTGCTTGCTGGAGAGGCCTTTTGAGAGTCCCTTAGACTGCAAGGAGATCAAATCAGTTAAAACTAAGGGAAATTAACCTTGATTGTTCTTTGAGGGGCAAATATTGAAACTGAAGCTAAAATAATTTTGCCACATAATGGAAAGGCAGGGTTATTGGAAAAGTCCCTAATATTGGGAAGGATTGAAGGCAAAAGGAGAATGAGACAATAGAGGATGAGATGGATAGTGGCATGGAAGCAACAGACATGAGCTTAGACCAGCGGTTCTCAACCTTCCTAATGCCATGACCTCTTCATGCAGTTCCTCATGTTGTGGAGACCCCCAACCACGGGGGCAGGGCAGCTAGGGTGCGGATGGGGCGGGAAGGGCAGGAGACTACCCTGAAAGGGTAGTTCGACCCCAAAAGGGGTTGCAACCCACAGGTTGAGAACTGCTGACTTAGACAATCTTTGGGAGACAGTGGAGCAAAGGGTACTGGGATCCATGGGATCATGACTGATCAAAAACATCTTTCCTTGAAAATACATCCTATAATATAAAGAAATATAAGGCACTGAAGCATATATTTTACCTTGTACGTCTTCCCTATTAATGTTTGTCTATTTTTTTTAAGGAAATGACAGAGTATTATATAAGAAATAAAAATTCACCAGATGTATGGAAAACACCTGCTGTGATTGAGAGACTGAAGGTACCTATTTTCATTTCTTCAGTATTTGTTATTCACCTTTTACAAGTGTTTTAAAATTTGTATTAAGAACAGCCTTGAATGAGAGAACCTATAAATTAGTTTATTTGGGTCTTTTGCACTTGGAACAAACACTAATTTTAAAAGAATACATTAACTTGAGTGTAAAGTGCACTGTTTTAAGTTCTAAATTGGTTCACTTAGGATTAGAATTTTAAGTAGTGAATGATTTATGTTGCAAGAACTGGATTTGTTTCTGGCAATAAGTAAATAATGTATGGATTAGTCAATACTGTAGATGATTTCAGAATAAGAAACGTATCTAGTAGTATACAAGATAACAAGATAAAAATATGAATAGAATATAAAGTAAAAGCTTCAGGAAAAAATAATGGAGAGTTTGACTGGGAATTGTTCACCATCCAGATTGGGCTTCATACATCTCCCTTTTTCCCTTAGGAAATGGCCAAAGCAGAAGGTCTCTGGAACCTTTTCCTGCCAGCTGTTAGTGGTCTTAGCCAGCTGGATTATGCCTTAATCGCAGAAGAAACTGGAAAGTGCTACTTTGCGCCTGATGTCTTCAACTGTCAAGCACCAGGTTGGAAAAACTTTCCTTGCCAGAATTTTAGCCACATCTCTAATACTAGGTAGTGAGGAGTGGCTTTCCAAATACCACTAGGTTCCCAAGGCTCATGAATTTCATGGAGCCTGGCCAGGGGTCAAGGATCGAAGTAACATCTGCCGGGTGAAAGGATAGCCCAACCAGCCTTGTGCAAGAAGCATTGGATGTCTGTTGAAACTAAAAGCTATCTTGTACTCCCCAGACACAGGAAACATGGAAGTTTTGCACTTGTATGGGACAGAAGATCAAAAGAAACAGTGGTTGGAGCCGCTCCTGGAAGGGAAAATTCGTTCTTGCTTCTGCATGACAGGTAATCATGTCAGAAAGAAAGAATTATAATAGCATGGAAAATGCAATTATTGAACTATATTTTTATCTCTGCCACTTTGATTATGCCAAAGGAACCATAAACCCCAATCGACTGCTATACTTTTTTAACATCCCACAAAATTGCACAAGCAATTTGCGAATTTGGTCTAGTGGTTAAGGAGCTGGACTCTGATCTGGGAATACCGGGTTTGATTCCGCTGTCCCCCATGAAGCCAGCTGGGTGACCTTGGGCTAGTCACAGCTCTCTTCTGAGCTCTCACAGCCCCACCTACCTCACAGGGTGTTCTGTTGTGGGGAGAAGAATAGAAAGCTTTGTCAGTCGCTTTGAGTCCCCTTAAATAGGTGAGAACAGTGGGGTAGAAAAGCCAACACTTCTTTCTCTGTACAATTTAGAGGCGAGTTCTGTCTCTTGAGCTCACCTTGCAGTAATTTGCAAATGATCCAAGATCTTCAGAAAAGTAAAAAGGGGGATTTTGAAAGGAAACCTTGTAGCTCACCAATGGCTTCTTTCTTGATTTCACTCCCACTGTCATGCCCATTCCTTATGTTTTCCATCTTCTTACAGTCTAGAAAATGTGTTTATCTTGGTCTGGCATTACTCAGAATGTCAGGGTGATAAGGAAATGGGTGTTGAGAATCTCCATTCTAGGTGCTGTTCAAGAAACATAGAGAGTTGGTGAACCATGCTCTTAAGCTTTATTTGATAACACATTACAAAGTTCTGTTGCAGCACAGAGTATATATAAAGCATGCTTTCCCTACTTTGTTTCCACAACCCCATGCTATGCACGGACCAATCTAACCTTGAGTTCCCAAAACATCTAGCAGTTCCCAGCAGCACTATCAGCTGTGCTGTAAGGATTAGCTACAACACTGAGGGAATACAGCATCTGTGATGGACACCAATATGGGTAGCTGGGTCTGGGGAAGATTTAAAGATGGCGGTGCAGTGGCCAACTTGACAGTGCTGACATGGGCTAGGAGTTGAGAATCTACCTGTTTGACTTATGGAACCTTAAAACTGTTTCTTACTGCTTATATTAGAGGAATAATATTTTATTTAGTTATAGTTTTTATGCCATCCATACCTCCAAAGAACTCACACTGGGGAATGCTGTTCTCATTCCCTTCCCTCCATTTTGTCCTCTTATCAACCCTCTGGGGCAGATTAAGCTGAGGAGCAGTGACTGGCTGGTGGTGATGGTCACCAAGCACATTTTCATAGGTGACTGGAGATGCAGACCAGAGTCTCTTGAGATTTATTTATTTATTTATTTATTTGTATTTCTATCCCGCCCTATACCCGAAGGTCTCAGGGCGGGTTACAATATTATATTAATCTTAGACAGGTCCCTGCCCTCAGGCTTACAATTTAGTGGCACATTCTAGTCATTCCAATGCCCTGGCTATCTCTTAATGATGTCTGGCTATTCTCCTTTTGACCCAGAACCTGACGTTGCTTCCAGCGATGCCACCAATATGGAATGTAGTGTTCAAAGAGATGGCAGCAGCTATATAATCAATGGCAAGAAATGGTGGAGCAGTGGTGAGTAAATGTATCTGCCGCAGCAGCACCACATAATGAGCACAATCTTTCATCCTCTCTTTTGACCAGCGCTCCCTTCCTCTGTGTCTGAGTTTACTCTCTGTTCTACCACCTGCAATGGGCGCCCACCACCGCTGGAGGTGGGTGCATGCTCTCAGAAGTCCACTGGCCTCAAAATGTTGATAGCTACTGTAACTATCCTTGAAAAAACCCTTGATCTCCTTAGCAATATCAAAATTAAAAGATGCGCTCAAAGGTGGGGCGGTCATGTGGTACAGAAATGGTTGGAGCTATTCTCTTCATTTACTAAATGGTTAAACTACTTGTATGTTGTTCAGAATCTTCATAGTCCATAGGAATTTCTTCAGCTACTGCTGAGCTCTGCTTCCTTCTCCAGGAGCTGAAATGTTTCACTGTTTTGACCATATACATTTTGAAAGAGGTTCCTATAAAGAAATACAGGATGGGATTCAGGCAGCAGTGAAACAAGGCAATACTGTTTGTTACGAGAAACGCCATGTCAAACCTTTTGCTCGTGTTGCAGTCTCTGATCAGAGGATGGATATTATCAATGGCTTTCCAGATCTTGACAACATTATAAGGCACCTGGGTGACAATAAAGGCAAAAACAACCACGGCCAGCACTTTCAGAGGCTGAGATTTTTTAACACAGGGATTTTTGACGAGAGCTCTGGCCACGCCCGAGTAGCAAACAAGCATGATGAAGAAAGGAAGGGCAAAACTCAGGGACACTTCCAAGATTTCAGTGGTTGCTTTAATCACTTTCCCTAGATTTTCTGGAAAGGAAGAGAAGCACATCAATGCGCCGTGAAAGTCATGAACTGTGTTAAAAATCAGATCGGGGATGGAAAGACATGTGGCAGCCATCCAGACCAGGAAACACATTTTGCTGCATTGCTTCTTGATTCTTAGTGGACCTTGGAATCGGACGATGGCATTGTATCTGTCAATGCTGATGCAGGCTAAGAACTGCATACTGGCACTGAACATCAAGGTGTAGATAGCAGAAACAATTTTGCATAAGGCAGGACCAAACACCCACCCATGCACGACACTTGCTGCCCAAAATGGTAGAGTAAAGAGCAGCAGCGAGTCGACAATTGCCAAGTTCATGATGTATACTTCTGTCTTGGTCTTAAGTTTTTTGAAGTAGGCAAAGATAATGATGACAAGAGCATTCCCGGCAAGTCCCAGAAGGAAAACAACAGAGTAAAAGGCTGGTAGGAATGACCTGATGAAAGTTCTTACAGCTTCCTTCTGGCAAAGCATATAATAGTCAGAATAGTCAGTCTCATTCAGGCCATAATAGTCATAATAGCCTGCTGAAAAATTTTCTTGCGACTCCATAGAAGAATCTGCTGGAACATTTAAAAAAAACACATTGATGTTAATTGAGTATTGAAGTATTTGTCATTCTGATTTAAAATACAAGGTGTAGTCCTTTAGTGTGCCATCCCTCCCACCCTTCCCTTTAGCAGCACGGTTTTGTTCATATTCAGATGTTAATCTATGACCTTCCTTGAATAGGGTGAAGTTGCACTGTCAGAAACTATGTTCTAAAATCTGTTGCTGGTTATAAAAGCATCAGTTGAAGAACCGACAATTGTGCTGATTTCCTAACATGTTATATATAATGCAGGGCTTTCCAGGAAAAGAAGTCATGTTGTGTGAGGATCTTCCAAAACACCATGCAGAAGTAAAGAGTTCTTCCTGTTCAAGAATATTACCTTTATTCAGACATCCATGGCAAAGAGTCTTATTAATTGCAGAAGTGAATTTGCTTCTCAAAGTCCTCCAAAATTATATTCATCTCCCTTTCCCCCCCCTGCCCCTACATCACAGCATTTGATATTGTCCTTATTTCTTAACAGTAGAACAGTATTCAACCATCTG
Source organism: Aspidoscelis tigris stejnegeri (assembly GCA_023333525.1). Lineage (NCBI taxonomy): Eukaryota > Metazoa > Chordata > Lepidosauria > Squamata > Teiidae > Aspidoscelis > Aspidoscelis tigris. Next base: position 23,726,569 of record JALMGA010000008.1, read on the forward strand.
TTGTCCTTGAATTATGCACATTAAAATTGTCAGAAGAACCATCTCTACCTTATCCCAAATATTGTCATGTTCTCTCTCCCCAGCCCTCACCCTTACACAGCAGATGAATAGATTTGGTTATTGTTGTGACACCTTAGAGAGGACATATACACATTTAGAATAACATTAACATGAAACTAATACCCATGAGTAGGAGTAATATAAAATAACATGGTAATGAGTAGGATTAATACAAAATAGCATGTCACTGACTGATATCAGGATCTGACACCAAATTCTACAAGGGAGGGATGCATTTAAATTAAAAATATTAACACTGTTCTGTTTTCTTTTTTAAACAGCACCCTACCCCTATTTTGGGTGTAAATCTAATGATGTAAATAATACACACTTTTGACAACACACTGTAGTCTCTACTTACCCACACATAGCACAAAAATGAAGATAATTTTGTATGCCTTCTTGAGCTCCATGGATGAAAATGGATACGAGTGAACTGTTATCAAGATTTCTGTATTTTATTCTTGCATCACAGAGCTACATTCACTTTCTCTTTCTTTTAGCAGCTGTTTATATGAATGGAGTTGGAAAATGGTGAACTTTATGTCATTAGACTATGAGTAATTTCATGCTGTGTTCCACATGCCTGATTTCCACCCTGCTCCATATTCTTCTTGTAACATTCTATTTCCCTTTTACTATGTAATAGATCTGCACCAAAAAGATCTCCCTCTGATATTTCTGAGGTCCCCTTCAAAACCAGTGCAGAAATGGCTTTGCTTCATAACAGCTGCAAAGCCATAAAATTTATTCCAAAAGACAGTTAAATTGATGTGTCAGTTTGGTCTAGTGGTTAGGGAGCCGGACTCTTATCTGGAAATACTGGGTATGATTCTGCCGTCCCCCATGAAGCGAACTGGGTGATCTTGGGCTAGTCACAGCTCTCTTCTGAGCTCTCACAGCCCACCTACCTCACAGGGCGTCTGGTGTGGGGAGAAGAATAGAAAGCTTTGTCAGCCTCTTTGAGTCCCCTTAAATGGGTGAAAAAAGTGGAGTAGAAAAGCCAACTCTTCTTCTTCACCATTTTATCCTTGACATTTGGGTGTGGATCTTAGCTGAGGGTAATAAAGCATCAGTTCCATTTCCCGTCTGTTAACATTCCCTGTTAACAGGTAAACAGCTGTGGAAATGAGCTTCTTTAGAAAAAGGGTGTAAGACTCCCCATTTCTGAAGTTGAGATAGGACGAGGGGATTCGAGCTCTGAGCCACCCACTGCAGTCTTTGTAGGCTAGCTGGCTTTGTTAAAATATTAGTGCTCCAGATGGAAAATCTGCTAAGTCAAAGCTACCTTTGAGCTACTTAAACTGACTGAATTTCATTTAAACAGATCAGTTGGGTTGGCATGAGTGTTTTCGATCCCATCATATCTGGCTCATCTGCTTTCTAGATGGTGGCATTAGTAGTCTTGTCTTGCTTATTAGGAGAACTGGTTTAGTATTTATCAGCTACTCTTCTAATGGGAGAGAAGCACGCAACTGAATCCAGGAATTCTAACATATTTCCCGTAAGGTATAAAGTAAATCCAGAATTTGTGAAAGAATCTGATTCATGGTGAAACCATTTATTCCTGGAAGACTCAACTTAAGTTTTGAAACAAGAAAAAAGAAAGTTCACAAGAAGTTTACGTGATGACTAATGTATCTTATGTAATGCAATGTTTATTCACTCAACCCGTGCAATTGGCGGGGTTCACCCATTTTACAAAATACTTCTGAAAAGTGTTAAGGGATGAAGGTTCCCAGAAGATACCAATTGCCACCTCACCCTGCCCAGCTACAGAAGCTCTACAAATGCCTTGGCCAGTGGTAGCTGAGACCTGTGGCAAAAGCCATCTCCCTCATCAACTTTTCCACTAGCCATTCTCCAGCAGTGCAACATTCAGCCACTTTGGCTTCAGTAATTACCCTGTCCTCAGGGATCTCCAAGCATATTTTGCTTGAAAGAGAATGGTTGAAGCTTTTGAGGTAGCAACAGCATCAGAACTAATTCCACCAACCTGCACTAGGGCTGAGTCCCCAAAAGGGTTATTTGCCTCTGTAGTCTCCCTCTACTGTCACTGTATTCAAGCGGACTTTAAAAGTGCCCTGCACTTCTGGAATAAGCGTTTGCATGAGGCTCAGCAAAATGCACGTTTAAAACGTAACTTCCATCCCCACAGAAGCGTGTTTTCTTTCCCTGCATCTTTTTCTCTCAGCCCCCTCTCTTGTTCAAAGGAAAAATAGCCAGATCTCCATCCCCCAAAATGGCTTCCCATGCCAGCAAAGAGTGATCACTCGCTCATTCACTCTCAGCACTTACTTTCACTCTGTTCTCTGTTCAAAATGGCTTGGGTGCAGCCATCGGCCATGCGATCGTGCGCTCATTTACTCTTAACACTTTCACAGGTCACCCACTTCACACCTGATAACAATGTTGCAATTCTGAGCAATTCTGGCTCTTTGAAAGTTCTGACCTTTACAAAGGAAAGGAAGGGAAGCTGCAGCATTTCTAGGAGATGTGTGAATGCTTTATGGCTGTGTGTGCAGGCAGCAATCCCTGCTCCTTTTGCCACGGAGTGTCCCCAAAGTAAATGTTGCAAGGAAAACCCATGACTTCCAAAAAGAGCGTTGAAACTCTTCTTTAAAGGGCACGTATTTTGTCATGGGTTTTCCTGCTTTTGTAGCGCTGGAAGCTCGTTAAAAAACCCCTGGCATGGGGGTGCTCAGAGGCAAAAGAAGATTTTTAGCAGACTTTAAATTGCTTGGGGACAGGCCCTAGGGATTTGCATGAATATTCGTAACATTCAAAATTTGGCTGAATTTGGACATTAGAACTTGAATTTAATGTTATGATATTCATATATTAACATTTGAATGAATACAAATGTTTCCAGACATTGGAACGAACAGTCTGGACATTCGCTGAGTTGGAGAAACGTATCAGATATGTATCTATTTGTATCAGTTTTGTATCTGTTTATATCAGATACGCATCTGTTTGTACAAATAGATTCGTATCGAATAGAATTTTACCACATTTGAATGTGATCTGTTTGCACGAATACGGATTTCTGCACATTCGAATGCCCAAAAAAATTTGTGTACATCCCTAATCTGCCCTGACAGGTGAGGGGTAGGGATGGCCTAGAAATGTTTGTCTCCTTTGCAGTTTGGAGGAATTGTGCAGGTCTGAAACTTGGCATTCAAATAAAATATTGGCTATATTTGAAGACTACGCCTAGCACGTGAAACAAAAGCTTTTGTGCCTTCGTACCTGCTGAAGATGATGGTTCAGAACCTCAGAGTCCTTGTCAGGCATGGCATGTCTGCCATAGAGCCTAAAGCAAGGTAAAGGACAACTAATTCAAATATTCTAGGCAAGAAAAAGGAGTGGGAAAGTGAAGTGGGAAGATCAATTAACAGCTAAGAATAGAATTCAAAGACGTAGCTGTGTTAGTCTGAATCAGTATAAAAAGGGGGGTTTAGTAGCACCTTAAAGATGAACAGAGACTGTGTTCACACCTAAGTTTTAATCCAACTTCAGTTCACCCTGAGAATGAGAAAATGTCAGCAGAATGGCAAGTCACCCCTCCTTCCCCATATTATCTAATTAAAAAGTAGATTTTGGGAGTTTCATAATGCTGGAGTTTGGGGGGAAACAGCTTGCCACTTTTCTGATCAATTCTCTCATTCTAAAAGTAACCTGCAACTGGATTAAAATTTAGGTGTGAATGCAGCCAGGGAGGAGGAGGAGGAGAGTTGGCTTTTATACTCCACTTTTCTCACCTTTCAAGAGGACTCAAAGTGGCTGACAAAGCTTTCTATTCTTCTCCCTACACCAGACACCCTGTGAGGTTGGTGGGGAGCTCAGAAAGATTGCTATGAGTAACCCAAGGACACCCAGCTTGCTTCGTGTAGGAGTGCGGACTTGAACCATAAGACCACTAGATAAGAATCTGACACTCCTACCATCTTCTGAAGTAGGCTTAGCCTACGAAAGCTCATGTTGCAGCTGAGAACAGATGAAAAGTGCTGAAGGCCGACGGCTAAAATAATAATTGTTGCGACGGGAGAGGAAACGTATAATCAATCCTTTGTATTCCTGTCAAGAACTAGTGAATCTGGGATGATCTTTGATGTCTGAATAAAATCTTAATTTTGTGCACCCAGGTAGCAGTTGATTTGTGTTTGGGTCAAGGCAGGACATCACAGTCCTGCTGCTGCTGGGTGCTCAGATGTCCCAGAATGACAATTTCCAGCATCCAACATCGGCATTCTGAGCCCCAGATGAGCATCTCTAGTATAAGCGGTACAGGGCTCAAATGTCTGAAGGCAGCTTCCCACATCCCTCTGTTCAATATATACCCCATTGTAATGATACATCCTTTGGGTCCCTCAAAATGGGGCCTTCAGGTGAAGGGCCAGTTATCAATCCTTAAATATAAGTACAGGTTTATGGGATGATTGATGGAATTCATGCATCCAAAATCCTTATTGTATTTGTTTAAAAATAAAAGGCGAGTAACTGACCTGTTTCTTCTTTCCTGAAGAGCTTTAATTTTGATCTCTGCCTCTGGAATGCTGCTTTTGCATTCAAAAACTTGCAGTTTTGTATTCCAGGATTGCCACGCCTTCTGTGCACAGGGTCTGTCATTTATTTCCTGCCCTTAACTGCTTTGTTTTGTTAGCTGCATTTCCTTGGAAATGACGATTGGAATCTGAGCCTCAAGAAAGCTCATTGGTTATTTAGGACCCGTCTTCAGCTGGAATAGGGGAATCCTATTCATAAAACTGGTTAAGAACGTGGAGCTTCTCGGTTTTAAGTTTAACACAGAGGGATGGGAAAGGAATTAAGTTAGTGTGGCAAATGTACAGTATTATGGCAGAAATGCAGCTTTTTTTTCTTTAAAAAAATCTCTTCGCCACATAAAAGGCCCAGAATAAATCACACAGCGCCACAGTTGTTTTGTATAGACTGACTTAAACATAACTTTCATCATTCATAACTTTCTGTGATTCCCATTAAAACTCCCAATTTTAAAAAGTACATTTGATTTCTAGTCTAATGATACTAAAACCCTCGTCAATTATTCAAACAGCTTCAGCTGACTCCCAGATTGTATGGGACTTCCATCCTCATCTATTTGTTTGCATACAACCTTTTATATCTATGTAATATAATAAGTACATTTAAACGTCTTTGTCTTCATGTGGGAGGAAACTGCCTTGTTAGTTTTTGTTTTGCTTATTTTGTTTTGTTGCAGTTTCCTCCTTTGGCGTCTTCTCTGATTGGCAGTTTGTCAAGGTTTCTGTCCCAGTCACCTCCTGCTTTTTCCTTTGAAGGATGATTTTAACAAATGAACTGAAAATATGCACAGGGAGGAAATCTAAAATGGGATCCAGCTTTGCAGGGGGACTTTAACTCATTAACAGAAAATACACTTTATGGGTGTTTTTCCATGGTCACTTAGTACCCATTTTAGCACCCATTAAGGACCCATTTGGGTGAGAGCCGGATGACCCCACTTCCACCACGGCACCCATTAGAGACACATTTGTTTCCACCGTGCCTCGGGAAATCCAGATCATATGGGTACTTTTTGGCCTTTAATCCGGATTTTCTGTAGACCCCATTAATGGGGTCTACAGTGGGGTCTTCAGCCAGAAAATCTGGATTAAAGAGAGCCTGTTTCCATGCTTGTGTGGCAATAGGGTCTAAAGGAGGCTAAGGGGAGGGGGCACCCATGGGGGGGGAACCCCAAAACCTAAGCTTCGAAGTCTGTGCAAAATAGCTCCGGAGTGTCTTTGAAGTCTGTGCTGATCTTCAGTGTGAACTTCGAAGTGACTCCGAAGTCACTTCAAAGTCACTTCAAAGTTCACTCTGAAGATCAGCACAGACTTCAAAGGAGCTATTTTGCACATTCTTCGAAATGACTTTGAAGCCGCTTTGGAGATTGCACCCCCTGTCCCCCCAAACACCTGGGGTGACAGGCAGACCCCTCATGGGTAGATCCAGATTTCCAAATGGGTGCTCATGTGTTTCCACAGCAGGGAGGCTAGCACCCATTGCTATTGGGTGCTAAACCACCCATGGAAACACAATGGGTACTTCCCTTAATTACTAGCCAACTACTAGTTACTCCCCAGTGAAATAATCTGGCAACCCATTAGAATCATAGAATCATAGAATGGTAGAGTTGGAGGGGACCTCCTGGGTCATCGAGTCCAACCCCCTGCTCAAGGCAGGATCTCCTAAACCATCTCAGACAGATGGCCGTCCAGTCTCTGCTTGAAGACCTCCTTCGAAGGGGAACCAACCATCTTCCGTGGCAGCCTGTTCCACTGGTTGATCACTCTTACATTAGTCCAGTCCTAAAACTATTCACCAAAAAGTCTTGCTGTTGCTCATTTTTTAGGAGCTGGAAATCCAAACTGCAGATTTGCGATTGTGATGGCCAAGGATAAAAATACATCAGCACCTAGGTAAGAATCCATATTAAGTTTGTAGACTTCAGCAAACTAAGTACTTAGAACAATAATGGACAAAAACTATTTTCATAGGTCTCTCTGAATTGCAGACCAAGGATCTCCTCAATGTGGTATCTTCAAGGGCTCTTCGCCCAGATAATCTGAACAAAATGGTCACCTGGAGGATTGATCTAATGTTAGCCATTCTCCTTGCTCTCTGGCCTCTGGCCCAAATTTAATCATCATTATTATCACTGCCATTAATTTACATTCCTATCCTACCCTATACACGTACTCCTTTCCCTTCCTGTTTCCAGTACATCCAAAGAGATGGTGTAAGATCATCAAACAATTACTTTATTTACTGTCAGCAATTTTGTAGCTAAGATCTACATCACTTTCTTAGCCTTCCATGTATCCTCATAGGCTCCAGAAATTGTGAATACCTGATTTAGAGTGTTTATTTTTAAAGTAAGGGATACTCCCCAGTCACCAAGGGAGGTACAGCCCTCAAAATGGAGGTACAATATGGGATGTGATGAAATGTTGAAGCTGCCTTTCAGTTTCACTGTAGTTGAACATAGAACACTAAATGACAGAAGGACAACAGTGCACAGGAGAAGCTGTTTCTAAGAGCAAGTCTGTTGACTTGTCACTGTGTGTGTGTGTGTGTGTGTGTGTGTGAGAGAGAGAGAGAGAGAGAGAGAGAGAGAGAGAGAGAGAGAGCTTTGAAAACTTAAGGAGTTGACCAGAGTCATCCCATTCTCTTTTATACTAAGAAGCAATTGGTGTTGGTGGCAACTGCATACACATTCATCAATACCCTCTCCTCCTCTTCCTGGTGCTAGATGTTATCTTGTACTGTGGGGCTTAAAGATCTGGCCACCAAACAGCAGATGAACTGAAATGGCAGTAAGTTACAAGCCCGTTCAGACTTCCACCTGCTGAATGTTCACAGATGCATCCCTGAACATGAGTGGCCTAGAACGTTGGCTTACTGAGTGCAGAAAGGCCCAAGGCAAGGGGCAGAGTCACTTAGGAAGAGGTCTTCACCATCAATGGTGGGTAAGGAGAAAGCCCTCCCGCCTTATGTCCTTTTTCCTAATTTTCCAGAGCAGAGTGTCTTATCATGCGGGTGCACAGCAGGCTCTTAATATTAGTGAATAGTCACTGCTGGAAAGGTAAAAGCAATAAAGGCTGAGAACTCAAACTTGTCTTTCCCTTTGTCATCCTGAGTGCCTCATTCCCAAATATTACTTCTGCCTTGTAATTCTTGAAACAATCTGAAATTCAGTAATTTTTGTTGTTGTTCTTAGATATAAACAGCACAGTATGCTCATCGTGCCAATGGATACACCAGGAGTTTGTCTTATAAGACCTCTTTCAGTTTTTGGATATTTTGGTAAGTGAATTTGGAAAGCAATTGTTATTTTACTGACTGGTTCAGTTTGAAGTACAGTCCAGTAGCTTAGCTCTTAACCCTTATTATGAACTGTGGCTATGATTGGACAAAAGAGTCACCTCAGAGTCACTTCAGTGAGAAAGTGTTCCCAACCCATCTCTAATCCACCTTTTCTAGCATGGAATGTCCAGGAGAGAGGGAAGGGCAAAACTGATGTGTGAACAATCCGATTTTGAAACCTTCACTAAGCCACCTCTGGGGTATTCAGGGGTGATTTTTATTTTGCTGTGTCTAATTGTAGTCTGTGGCTCATGCCCAGTGTTGCTTCTGGGGTGCAAACAAGTCAGCTAGAATCAAGTGTTATTGGAGTGTGAAAAGACAGAGCTAATGGTAGATTCTGCACTGACCAATATACAGGATCAGCAAGCATACTAGGAACCTCCCTTCCACTACTGATGAAGTTTAAGCAAGAAGAAGAAGAGTTGGCTTTTCTACCCCACTTTTCTCACCCATTTAAGGGGACTCAGAGTGGCTGACAAAGCTTTCTATTCTTCTCCCCACAACAGAACACCCTGTGAGATAGGTGGGGGCTGTGAGAACTCAGAAGAGAGCTGTGACTAGCCCAAGGTCACCCAGTTGGCTTCATGGAGGAGAGCAGAATAAAACCGGGTATTCCCAGATAAGAGTCCGGCTCCCTAACCATTTGTTCCTTGGCTTCAGTGTTCCCATCACTAGCAACGGTGGCAGGTGTGTGGACAGCACACTGCTGCTAGATCACGTGACAGTGTGGTGATTGGAGATTGCTAAAGCAGGCGTCCCTACATCTCTGTCACCGGGTGGAAACTGAAATCCTGTACCAAATGTGCATGCCTGTTGTGCAGCATATTCCCCCCCCCCCAATAGTTGCTAGTAATGCACACAAACAGATGGTATTTAACGCCATATAAGCTCGGAAAAAGGTATCATATGTCAAAATGTTGAAAATGTAAAAAGGTGGATGGTACTTTTTATCATATGTGGTGGACATGTGAGAAAGCAAAAAAATATTGGAAAATAATTTGGTGCCGGATGAGGCAAATTTTGGATATTAATCTTGAGTTTAAACCAGAACTTTTTTTATTGGGTATGGTTGATGACAATCTAAGGGAAGTAAAGACTTTGATTTTGTATATGGTAACAGCTGCCAGATTGCTATATGCACAAAAATGGAAGCAAGAGGAACTACCTACAGAAGAAGAATGGATAATTAAACTGATGGATATGGCAGAAATGGACAAACTAACGAATTTATTAAAAGATAAAACTGTGAACAAGTTTTTAGAGGATTGGGGACTTTTTATACAATTTCTTTGGGGGTTGGGTATCCCGATGGAAGGCATCGTCCTCTAGGAGAAAAAGCAGCAAGTAGAAGTATGGAGCACAATATAAGGGATCAGAAGCAGAAGAATCTGGAGAACAGAGGAAGTCGCATGTAAATTCATAAAAAAATTTGTATTGGAATATAATTATGTATGGAAATGTACTAATGAAAATTAAAAAAATTGAAAGCGCAACAAACAGTAATTAAAGGGGTAGGTGTGGAAGGGGATATCAATGCAGATTTTCATCAAAATGTCAAAATCCAGCAGCACTGAAGATTATCAAGGAGATAAATTGGTCTTGGTATAGATTCTTTTTTGCATCATAACAAAGCTAGCTGGTTTTCTTAATGGGCATTTGTCTTCTCTCCTTTCTCTCTTCCACTCTAACATTATAGATTACTTTCATGGTGGGCATTTTGAAGTACATTTTAATAGCGTCCGTGTACCAGTTTCGCATCTAATACTTGGTGAGTCTACACACATATCTTTCTCTGATGGCTCTTAAGGATTTCTACTCAGATAATTGGAGTATCTGAGCTGATCCTACCCCTCTGTGCATCCATTTTGAAGGGCAAATATCTTGATGACTTCTGTGTTTCTCCATAGCATTTGAATTAAGAGGGTAGTGTCTTATTGCAGTAGTAGGCTGGGTGAGGGCCAAGGAACTGAGGCTAAATTCTGATAACAAGCCGTGTGGATGGTTCCTGGATTCAGGAATTGGGAGATCTACCTGCTGCAGTTGGGATTTTAGTTTCGGAATGCTCCTACAGTTGTCATTGTGACTGAGGGCCCAGGTGACCTCTGTGGCCAGAATGGCTCACTACCAACTCCAGTTAGTGTACCAACTACATCCCTATTTGGAAAGGTGTAGCCTTGTGATGGTTGTCCATGTTCTGGGAACATATATGGTGTGTGGGTCTAGCCCAGTGGTCGGCAAACTCATTAGTCAAGAGAGCCAAATATCAACAGTATAACAACTGAAATGTCTTTTGAGAGCCAAATTTTTAACACTTAAACTATATAGGTAGGTGCATTGTTATTAACTTAATTAGGGTACTCCTAAGCTGGAAGAGCCACACAAGGGGCCAAAGAGCCGCATGTGGCTCTCCAGCCGTGGTTTGCCTACCCCTGGGCTAGCCTTTCACATGCTCTGGGAGATGAAACTAGTGTACGCTTAGTGGCTGAATTGCTGATTGGGACTTCCATTTGTGTGCGTATTCTCAATATATGAACATAAGAGAAGCCCTGCTGGATCAGTCTACAACTCATCTAGTCCAGTGATTCACCAGTTGCTTCTGGACATTTTCAAGCTTTTGCTTAAGCCTTAAAGCACTACACTGATCCCAATTAGCTGCTACCAGGCAAGATTCAAGGGGTGATTTTGCACTTGACTTCCCATCCGCTGGATGGGAAAGGAGTGTAATCGCCCAGTGTTAACTAGTGCTCACACTTGCTAGTGCTGGGTAACTACAGCCCACACCCCATGCAGTTGGTCACTCACCTATGACCGATCCTAGGGCCGGTCCTCTTCTTGAATGTACCACACTCTGCAACAGCGTGTGTGTCAGCACCAGCGCCACGCTGATGCTCTGTGCAGCTCTGTTGACCTCCTTGTTCAGCTGAAGAGCGAATGCCCCCCGGCTGGACACAATCAGGTAACTTGGGGTAAGGACTGGGAAAGGTGTGGAGCGCAATACCATGCAAAATTAGACAACTTCTGGGAGGGCAGGGGCGCACGGAGGATCTAACAGCTCAAGGTGTGGATGCTCTTCTCCAGAAGTTGCCTAACTGTGCACTATAGGCTGTAGTGCGAATAGGATGAAGGTTTTAACTTTGGTATGTAAGACCCTAAATACTTTGGTATCATGTATCTTAACAGTTCTTTTTCCCTGTTACAGATCTGTAAGATCACAAAGGTCATTTGGGGAGGTCCTGCAGCCCCTTTCAATCAGGTCTTCTTTGTGGTGCTTCCGTGCTTTTGGACACACCTGCTTCTATCTGAAAAGTTTTCCTCTTACCCATTGTCTTTTAATTTTTTTAATTTTTATATACAATGACAATTTACTTTTGCCCCACCCCCACCCCCTTAAACTGGTTTGAGGTTTTGTATGAGAAGCAGTATATAAAACATTTTAAATAAATACAAATCTGGAAGGCCTGACCCAGGGAATGCTAGATGGTTGGCTCCCTAGGAAATAGTAACATTCTGTCTCTTTGGTGAACTCTGTGGGCTACAAGATGATTCACTGCAGAAGCAGAGTCACAGGTAGGTCCCCTCTCAGAAAGGCACATTACAGTTTGAAACATGTTAACCTCTTTCTTTTGGGGCCTTCAGGAGAAGGAAGAGGATTTGAAATAGCTCAAGGGAGACTTGGCCCAGGGCGTATACATCACTGTATGAGGTCAATTGGGTCAGCCGAAACTGCTTTACGGATCTTGTGTGAACGTTCAGCCCAGAGGGCGACGTTTGGGAAGAAGCTCTACCATCATGTGAGTTCACCTGATCTGCGCTGCACCTTGTATGCATAGCTCACTCCTTAGTCCAAAGGCAGTGGGCCCTGATACAAAGAGGTATAGCTAGGTTTTGGAATCATGATGGAGACCATAAAGATTATGCACAGTTGTGTTGTCTGAGGCTGATGGGAGTTGTGGTCCAAAACTACAGTGGAGTCTGATGGGCACTAGGCGATTAGGTTTTAGGTTCCTGGCATCTGCTCAAAGAAAGCAATGGCAACCATTTCTGTACTGTTGTTTTCTTAAAGAACCTACATGTGTTCATGTGGGCACCAAGTTCTGTAACATGTAGGCTTTTGCCTTGTCCGCTTTTACAGTGAACTTATTTCTGCTCTCTTATTTCCATTTACTCTCCAAAGAATTATCATTTAATGCTGATCTCCTAGTTCAACGTTATAAAATAAGTAGTAATAAATTGTACAAAAGCATAAAAGATAATCAGTGACAATGAGAGTATATTAAGATAAAGCAGTAGAACAGGTCACAAGGTCTGACCTTTTCCTCCTAAAAACAAAAACTACTCCATGATAAAGCAACAGTAATACAATATTGATTTCAAGTATTTAGGACTCTGCCAAAAGGTTCATGAAATGGATGGTTTAGGCTCAGTAGAACTGGACATGAAACTCCTGGTGTGTCTAGTTGGCTGAGAAAAGATCAGCAAATGACTGGAAAGGATGCTTGTGTGAAATCCTAAAGAAGACACTGTTCTAGATAAGACATTTATTTACAGGATTTTCTGGTCCACCTTTCACATTTCTATGTGTAACACATAATTTGCCCTTATTTAGAAGAACTTCCATTTATCCATAGCTGAAAACATGTTTACAGATGTTTTAAGAATGTTATCTACTGCTTCTTTCACTATCTAGCAAAAGGAAAAACTGCTGTAATTTATTATGTGTCAGTCTAATTGTTCACACCCTTCTTTTTAGTCTATTCCAGCTGTAGTGACACATTCATTCCGGTAACTTATTCGTTCATTTACTGGATTTTTGTAGCTCCCCGGTAACTGCAAAGTTTTCTGAGAAGCTTACAAACCGCACATAAGCACAGATGAAAAATATTTGAAGCATAAATGTATATCCCATGTAAATACAAGAATTCAGTAAAACAAATACTAGATAATTAAAAGAATGTGATCTGAAAGATAAAAGTAGATTTAAATTCATATTTTGGGAGATCACTTGACTCTCAGTCAGCACTAGCAGAAGGTGCAGTTGGTCTAATTATTTCACCAAAGTGTAACATGTGGTTTTTCTTCCCCAACTTTTTAAATTATTATAATTCTCCAGGAAGTTGTCGCTCACTGGATTGCTGAAAGCCGCGTTGCTATTGAACAGGCAAGACTGCTTGTACTGAAGGCAGCCAGCAAAATAGACTCCTTGGGTAACAAAGAAGCCAGAAAAGAGGTAACAAGATAAGCCTGCAAGCTGGGATTTATTTTATTTTATTTCCATTTCTATCCTGCCCCATACCCGAAGGTCTCTGGGCGGGATTTAGGGGAGAAGCAGTCCATCATCAGGATGAATGAAAAATTATGTTTTAACCCTACAGCCAAATTTACTGATTTCAGCAGTACTAAAATGGTAGTGCCTGGTTGCATGTTTCAAATTGCATATAAAGAATACACCTACACTTTTATTGAGCAGTGCTACACAGTTACGTGACCCACTGATGAGGATTAATTAAAGGAATCTAAGATATTCCCCAGCAGAGTAGAAGAAATATAAGACAGTTTCATAGCCATTAGTTCGACACCTATAGGCCCTAGTTTTATTATGGGCCTTTTCTGCACTTATCTCCATTTGATCCCAATCAGCAGATCCAGATCATGTGGAACCGTGGGCCACATCAGTGTCGTCTGCATTGATAGCACTGATCATGTTTCCCTGCAGCTGTGGAGCTTTTGCAGGTTTTGAAGCCATACGCCTCCCACACCCTCTGTAGTTCAGGATCATGAAGGGGTGCCATCTGCACACCTCCCGTGATCTGGAACAAGGGTCTTGGTCCTCTTGTGGGCTGGGTGAATAGGTGCACAAGAGATCTAGATTAAGGGCCAGTTTGGTCTCGTGGTTAGGGAGCTGGACTCTTATCTGGGAATATTGGTTTTGATTCCGCCCCCCTCCACAAAGCCAGCAGGGTGACCTTGCGTGAGTCACAGCTCTGTTCTGAGCTCTCTCAGCCCCACCTACCTCACAGGGTGTCCGTTGTGGGGAGAATAGAAACTTTTGTCAGCTGCTTTGAGTCCCATTAAATGGGTGAGAAAAGCAGAGTAGAAAAGCCTACTCTTCTGAGCCTGCAGCTCAGTTACCATTGGCTGCCCGATCCCATGTGACATGCGCCTCACTGCGCACCCCACGGAAAGCTCACAGGTGCCAAGGAGGAAGCTGTGGACCTCCATTTCAAGTGGGGACAATGTGTCTTGACTTCGCAACAAGGTAAGCTGCGAATTTACTAACAACTGCGGATTTTTATCCACTAGTCTGGAAGGGATCTGTGTGTGGACCTCATGTTTCCACACCTTCTCTGAGACATCTTTTCTAGCACAGAATGCTCCTGAAAGGGGGACAGGCAGGCTGCTGTGGGAAGAGTTCAACCTCTAAACCTTCTCTGAGCTGCCTCAGAGGTGCCTTGGAGATTTTTGTTGCTGATCAGTCTAAGTTGACACTCTGGATAGCAACACCAAAATAGTCCTTCATGGGTAAGAGATGTGTATCTCCACACACACCCAACCTCAACTACTGATGTAAGATGAGCAATGCAAATGCCATGCTACTGCCTAGGAATTGCTTCAAGATCAGTAATAGTCCCAGTGACAACTTTGTTCCTGAATTCTCTCTGATCTTTACAGATTGCTATGATTAAAGTTGCAGCACCAAGGGCTGTCCTTAAAGTGATAGATTGTGCCATCCAGGTTTGTGGAGCTGCTGGATTTTCTGAAGACTTCCCATTGGCTCAGATGTAAGTGAAATATGAGTGCTACTAAATCAACACGTAACTGAATATATTCCATCACTTGTGCACATTTGTTCATTATTAGCAACACGTATGGAGTTTGTTGAATTGTTTAATTTGATCAGATTCTTTTTGAAAAAATTGAAAACTTTGACTTTTATAGATTTGTGGCTTTTTCATCTGCCTGAGTACAATTTTAGTAGTTTTTCTGTGCAAACTGACATTTTATATATAAAAATGTTCATGTGCAGCAATCTTTCTGTGCTACTAAGGAAACAGCTTCCCCTCCTCCCATCATTGCTTTTATTGTGCTCATTTTTCTTGTTCTTTTATTGCTGTAAACCACCCTGAGACCTTTGGGTACAGGGTGGGATAAAATGCAAATAAATAAATACAATCTGTCACCTGTGGTCAACGTTTGTGATTTGCCTTATAGATGTGCCACCAGTACTGTATTTGCTACTTAATATTGAATGACTCGGTTTTTAAAAAAAAAAACTAAATTTATTCATTAAACTAAGTATTTTTTGTCTGTATTCTACCTGCAGTTGCGTATCAGCAGCAGTATATGTAGTATACTTAGGACAATCCTGATCTAGGGCAATGTTGCATTTCAAATGGTAGGCTGGATGGCACATTAACAGCTTACTTTGCTAATTAGCTTAGCTGTTTTTATTTAAACAGTGTCTGTCCGGTACATTCTGCATTGTGTGAAAGGTCAGAGTAGAACTTCAATGGGTCTTTTTCTTTATATCTAGGAAAGATACTTTGCATGACTTTGACAATTAAATGTCTAAAGTACCATTTGAAAGTGTTAATTCATAGGCCTGAAAAGGCTAAAAAGACCGCAATACGGTCTTTGCTCGGTTATTGCAATTAGATTTTGGCTTCCTGGGCTGCCTCCAGACTTATGGAATAAATCCGCAGTTAGAGGTAAAAGCACAGCTTACCTGGTATGAAGTGACAACCGGCCGTCCCCACTAAAATGAAGCTCTGTAGCTTCCTCCTTGGAAGCTGCGAGAGCTGAGTCGGTGCACATGGTCACATGGGATGAGGCAACCAATCAGAATTGAGCTGCCTTCTTCTACCTGATTTGCCTGACCTTGAAGTTTCAAATTTTCATCATACTGTGCTGTGAGTGTCCACTGCACTGTATAAGCAAGTCTGGACGCAGTCCTGTTTTCTTTAGCCAGCCTGGCCAAGGGAGCAGGAATCCATCTTCCTTATCTTCTTGTTGGAAAATACTTAATAGGACTGCGCAGTAATAGGAGATAAATTATCAGATGGTAATATGAAAGTAAAAAATTACTTCACACTTCTTTGTTACGAGTTGGAACGGCAATGCAGCACTTTGAACCGATCTTTCAATCCTTGTGCAGGTTTGCTTACATTCGGACTCTCCGTATAGCAGATGGACCTGATGAAGTTCACCTCTCTGCAATTGCGAAACTTGAACTATACGATCAAGCAAAGCAGCTGGACGCACGTCTGTGATTAAATTCTGTCTAGCAGTAATCCTGTCACAATTATTCGAGAAACTGATTTGCCGTACACTAAGTAGGAAAAGTGCTATGTATTAATTCAATTTTTAAAATCTCTGCATTTTTAACTGTTTCCCTTTAGGGCTGTTATCAGTAAATATATAGCTCCTATGCCTACAAATTCCCACAGATTCTCTTCACAAATACATGTATTGTAATTTCAGCTGTTGCTCTTGGTGTGTAGTAACGAGTTAGGCCTCACACGCAGGATGGTTGCCAAGTGAAAGTAGTACGCCCACTTTATTAACACATGCCAAGGCTTTTATACAGTTTCTCTGAACAATGGAAAAGTACATTCAGGAAACCCATATTTGGTTACAGCAAGAGGACTGAACAGAACCAGTATAGAACCAGTTCTAACAGCCTAAATGCAAGGATAGTGCTACATAGGAAATGCCATATATGGTGTTATTGTGAGGACCAATAGAAGCCTGTCTCTGTGCATGTGGACATCTCGTGTCAGCATCCTTGGATGCTGCACATTGTTTACATGTACTGTAGATGTTATGACTTCCTTGAGAGAGATATTAGGAAAGTTACAGTGACCCAGAATGTATCCTTTGGCCTAGTAATTTAGCATAGCAATATCAGCTTAGCAACTGTTGCTTTAGCTGAGATGGGCAAATTGCATCCCCACATTGGTGTGTATAAAATGGCCACACAGAAACACACACAAATTTTTTTTGTAGATAACATAATGTTTCAGTCCATGATTTTGGTAATTTTAAAAAGCACCTCTGCTGTGCATTTCAAAAATGAATCAAATTACACAAATGCTGCTTTATCACACCTGAACTCTGGAATACCCTCCCTAATAAGATGAACTTATATATATACTGTATATATAGCTAAAAATACACTATTTGATCAATAAATTCTATTTGTCAAAAGAGTCTCCTATTTTTGATCAGTTAATACTTGAATACAGTACTAATCCATTAATGTTTTTTAAATTACGGAATTCTCACCTGTTCATCTTTTCTGCCAAACCTTTTGTTTTGTTCTTAGACACTTTAGTCTTGATCTACAATTTTATGCTTGTGTTTAGTTCTGCTCATATGAGCAAAAAGGGAGAGTACATCAAATATACATGAGAATAAGAGGAATCCTGCTGGATCATGCCACTGCCCACCTAGTCCATTATCTGGTTTCACAGTTGATTCTGGGCATTCTCAAGCAGAAGACAAAGGCAAAAAGATCTTCACTTACCCTCAGTTCTCTCCAAATGCCTTTTAGAACAGTGGTTCTCAACCTTCCTAATGCCATGACCCCTTAGTGCAGTTCCTCATGTTCTGGAGACTCCTAACCACGGGGGCGGGGCAGCTCAGGTGAGGATGGGGCGGGAAGGTGGGAGACTTGTCACGACCCCTCTGAAAGGGTAATTTGACTCACACATTGAGAACTGCTGTTTTAGAGGCATCCTGCTTGTTTCTCCAACTGGTAGGCGGTACATAGGCATCCATTCTAGTAGCCATTGAGATACCCATTCTCCATAATTTTTTCTTAAAATGATCTAAGATAGTTGCTGTCACCACTACTCATAAAAAGGAGTGTTAATCGAGACAAGTGTTTGTATGTATTTAAATTTATATCCCACCACACGGGCTCAAGGCTGGTTACAACTGCAGGAGCTTCTACAGAGATGTCCTGTGGTCCATCCAACTGCTTTAGGGTCTCTATTTTGGATTTTCTGACATAATTTAATCTCACATAAACTTTCAGTAATCTTGAGGCTTGAGCGTCTTCTCTCCATCAAACAGCCAAACACACCATGGCACCCTTTCTAACATAAAATCACTAAAATGATTAGCACAAATGAAATCTATCATAAAACTTGAGAAATATTTAGTTTACAAAATGCCCCATCAGTTAAGGCAACAATTTACTTACACGCGTTTTGAACTTATTAACTCTATGGTGAAGTATGGGAGATACGATCAGGTATCTTATGAAGAAAGACTGTGTGTTTGTGGCGCAGCAATGGTTGAAGATCTTTTTCATATCTTGTTTACCTGTCCCTTGTATTCTTCCATAAGAACAACTTGTTTGATCCCCACCTTTACAAAATGTGTTCCACCTTCTGCAAGGAGAAAACGGAAAGTTGTCTTACTTACGTGAGCTTCCGTTCCTGACGGATGGATGCAGACTCACTGTGGGTTATCACCGGTGGCTGTAGCTGACCACGACCGCCAGGGGGAGCCCTGCAGAATTTTCTCTCTCTCCAACTGCCAACTGCCAACTGCAGGGCTCCTCAGTTCTTACGCTGGGAGTGTAGATGGAATAGAGCTTGAGCTTACCTAATAATACACAACATGATTAGTAGGGAGGGTTGAGTCTGCATCCATCCGTCAGGAACGGAAGCTCACGTAAGTAAGACAACTTTCCGTTCCCCGAAGGATGGAGCAGACTCACTGTGGGATGTACCAAAGCTTCCCTCATGGGTGGGATAAAGAAAAGGAGGCATTCAAGAAGTACATACCATCCTAGGCAGCACCTGCTGAAGTACCCTTCATCCAAAGGCTGCCTCAGTGGGCCTGCAGCAGACGCCCAATCTGTAGTGCTTGGTAAATGTAGACGGTGACGCCCATGCAGCCGCCTTACATATTTCCTGTAAACTGGCCTCAGTTGCAATGTGCCGATGTTGCTGCACTGTGCGTCGAATGCGCTTGTATATGGCTGCCCTGATTCAGGCTGCTAAAACTTTAGGTAAAGCCTTTTCCCCCAGGTATGCTGGGTGGAAGCAAACAAACATAGACAATGTCTTTCTAATGATCTTTGTCCTTCCCATATAAGTTTTAACGGCTCTTCTTACTAACAGTGCAACTGCTCCTCTAAACAATGTTTTGGTTTAGGGCATAGTGAAGGTACATACACTTCCTGTGACCTATGGAAGGTGGAGTTCACTTTCGGCCTGTAGGCCGGATCAAGACGTAGGATGACAGAGTCGGGAGTAAATTTGCATAATGGGAAATTTATTGAAAAGGCAGTGATGCCTGAAATCCTTTGGGCTGATGGCATAGCCACCAGAAAAAACATTTTATAGGACAACATTTTAAAGGAAGTAGACCTTATTGGTCCAAAAGGTTTTCCGGACATAACGACCAAAACTAAATCAAAATCCCAGGTCAGTTATCTATATATTACTGGCGGACAATTTGCTTTAACTTCCAACAAGAACGATTTTACGTCTTTATTGGATGGTAGACTAACATCACTGTTTACTTCAGCAATTGCCACCAAGACAAAACCTGTTTACGAACTGTGTTATATCCTAGACCTTTCAAAATTTCTGCCTGATAGAAAGGCTAAGACTTCGTGAACTGATGGACTCGGGGGATTCACATTATTCAAGTAACACCACCTACAGAAAACTTTCCATGAAGAGTTGCAAATCCTCCAAGTTGAGCTCCTGCGAGATGCAATGATGGTGTTAATTACTTGAGGTGAGTAACCGCCAAGGCTAACCATTGGGGGTCTGGATGCCGGATCCTGTCCTGAAGAATCAGGTCTGGACATGGAGGTAGGTGAATCAGCCCACAAACTGGCATTGCCCTGAGGAGTGGAAACCAAATCTGGTGTGGCCAAAAGGGGGCAATGAAAATCACTTTGGCTTCGCACACCCTTATCTTCTGAAGAACTCTTGGCATTAATGAGAAAGATGGAAAGGCATATAGAAATTTGGCAGGCCAAGTGCCACAGGATCAGGATGACGTGCAAGTACCTCCGCACTTGTCTGTTGGAATTTGATGCGAAGAGGTCCACTGCTGGATAGCCCCATGCCTGTGTGATAGATCTGAACACCTCCCAGTTCAACATCCACCCCGCACTTGAAACTTCCTGACTGCTCGGCGCATCTGTTCTCAAATTCAGCACACCCTTCACATGAATGGCAGATATAGAAAGCAAATTATATTCTGCCCAAATGACAATCATGGAAGAAAGTAACATAAGATCCCTAGATCTGGTACCACCCTGTCACATTATGTGCGACTTAGTTGTTGTATTATCTATCATTATAAGGGTGTGCTTGCCTGGAGTCAAAATGGAGAATGACAATATGGTGTTAAAATTAGCTTTAAATTCCAGGCAATTAATGTGATATGCCCTCGCATCGGTGGACCAGCTGTCCTGGGCAGTGTTCATGCCCAACGTAGTGCCCCAACCTCTGAGGCTAGAATCTGTATAGATGACAGTTGGTTCCGGTCCAATGATAGGGACTCCCTGTTCCAAGTTTGAAAACTCAGTCTGCCAATGGATTGATGTCACGGTATCCTGATCCAAAGGTAGATCAGTTTCCTGATTTCTACAATCATACTATGGCCTGGTATGAAAGCGAGCCCACTTATGGAGATCAATAACTGAAATAAACTTTCCCAACAAGGAAGCTAGAGTGGACAGTTTGACTATTTGGATGTTAACACCTGGCTGGCAAGATCTACAATCTTATTAATCCTGTCAACCAATGGACGGATCATAAAGGAACTCGAATCTATCAGGGTACCTAAGTGTACAATAGACTGAGAAAGGACTAGTGAATTCTCTTCAAGTTGACCAAAAAGCCAAAGGAGGAAAGGAGAGACATAGTAACTTCCAGGGCCAATTCCAACTGTACCCTGGATCTAGATGTCAAAAGGAGCTCATCCAAGTAAGGGAAAATTGCTATGTTCCTAAATCTTAGGATTTCTACTAGGCACAGCAGAGTCTTTGAAAAATAAACATGAGGTGAGGCCGGGAGGCTGAAAGGGAGAGCCTTATAGTGAAAATGCCTGCCATTGACCTCAAACGGTAAATATTTCTTGTCTTCTGGATGAATGGAAAAATGCAAAAAGTCGTGAGATCCATAGAGACCATATAGCAATGTTCTTCTAACTGAGACCTAATTAAATTCAAAGACCCTATCTTAAAATAATTTTCTCCATAAATTTATTTAAATACTTTAAATCCAGTACTGCTCTAAACTCCCCCCTTTCTTTGTCACAAGAAACAATCTTGAATAATTGAAAAACCGAAACTGATCAACGAGAACCATTCAATTGCTTGCATGTCTAGTAACTCAAGTATGGCCTCCTCCAAAGTTTGCGCTTCAGAGGTGGAAACCAGAACTGGAGTAACCAGATACTTATGCCTTGGCTTACATAAAAATTGCAAAGAATAACCTTCCAAAACAGTTTTAACAAATCAACTATCTTTAACTTTTGATGCTAAACTTCAGCAAAACTCTGTAACCTAGCTCCCACTGTTTGAGGGCTCAATACTTTAGGTGGTAAACTGGTGCCCTCTACCACAGAAAAGGAGCTATTTGTTAGCGGACTCTTGTCGCCCCCAGGAACCGCAACCTCCTGAGGGCTTAGAAACGAAAAGGCTGTTTCTTGTAAAAACCAGCATACGGGCTTCTTATTAAAAGAAGAGCTATTGTTATTTGTTGGCTGCTACGGTGGTTTGAAGAGGAGGGCAACACCCTCTTTTGGTTCTCTTAAATCAACAATCTTTTAAAGCCTCTTCTCTAAACAACTTTAACCATCTTGTGCATCTTGCACCTACTGTGCTGCATACTGACCTTGCGGCCAAATGAAAGACATCCAAATCTGTGTCCCCTGTGAACACAATCACTCATCTAATGTCAGTGAAATTCGATTGTAAGTCAGAGGGCAATGAGGAATTGGCCAAAAGCTCCTCCACCCATTTTAGAACCATCCTATTAGCTAAAGAGCCAGAGGCAGCAGCCCTGGTGCACAATGAATCCAAATCAAAAGATATAATATATATGTATATATATATTACAAGAACTTCCAATTTTTATCAATAGTGTCCTGCAGGACACAGAGGCGATGATTTGAAGACAACTGTAACATAGGAACATTGGCATGGCCCAGATGGAAGAAGCATTATCTGTGGGTTAGAACAACTTCATAGGCATAGAAGGCAGTCTTTGGGTAGAAAAGAGGATGGGCCAAAAACATTTCCTGCATTAATGGTGGAATTGAAAGAACCCATTCCTGAGGAGGTGGATTCAACAACAAAACCTTGGCCTGACGAGCCTTATCATCTGCAGATTTGGTATCAATCGAAGTGTTGAGTGCACTCGTAATAGCAGTTATCATTTGTGAAATATAATAATAGGAGAGCAGCCTTGGAGGTTGCTGAGTGGCCGAAGAAGCCACTTGTTGGCCATCTGCCTAGTTGCCTGAACCTTGATTTGCTGAGGATTTGGCAGCACAACATTAAGTGGCTGCTGTTGCAACCCAGGATGCACAGCTGACTGTGACGAGCATCGGATGGGTGATGGCTCGGATATAGCTAAGTAGCCTTATGAATCTTCTCATGATGATGAGATTGTCTATACTTTCTTTTAAGCTTGCTTCTTGGCCAGTGAAGAAGCAAGCATGATGAGTAGCTCATCTTCAGAAGTGGTAGAAGAACTTCCCAGAAGGTGAGTAACAGTCACATAAATACTTTACTGTTTGTCTCTCTCTTATCAGGAGAAGATTGTCTAGCATCAGCAACCCCATCCGGGAATGGAGATGTCAAATAGCTCCTATAATATTCTTCCTCTCTTGAGGTATGAATTTCAGCTTTAGAACAGGAAGATCTATGACACTCACGTGGCACGCACCCTGTTGAATAGCTTCAATAATGTTCTCCCTCTCTTGAGGTATGAATATCAGCTTTAGAACAGGGAGATCTCAGGGCAGAGAAACAGTAGCTGTCCCTTTCAATGCTGCACGCTGCAGGCATCATAGATGCATAGGATTGTGGTATATTGAGCCCAGGGCTACTGTTGTAATGCTTATGGAAACTTTGCCTACAAAGTGCGCACATAACCATGTGGCTAAGAGGCTACAGGCAAATTATTCACTTTAAACAATGGCAAAATAGGGCGGCTTGAAGCCCTCATGGCATTTTCGCTAGTTCAGCGTTCTGCTGGGGCTAGAATTAATGCTTGGCCCTTTCACAATGTCCATGTGGCCAGCATTCTAAGCGAACTGGCCTCTGGGAATTGTAGTCCCTGAAGGTGACGAACATTCTGAAATGGTGGACAGCCCCTCCTCAGAGAATGCTGGGACTTGGAGTTCCTGCATGAAGCAGGGAGCACTCTCTGAACATTCCAATGGCCGTTAGAAATGCCATATCTATACTCTTACTGACTGTAAGGAGAAGTCTAACTGAGCCCTAACCAAGTGGATTAAAGGGAATTTCCTTACCTGATACCTCCTCCCAATTCAAACGGCTATAGTGCCGTTTACTGACCCGCTCTCCAGTCTCTGAGGGGAAAGCTAAGTCAGCTGGGCTCAAAGATACAGAAAAGCCTCCAAAGGAGCTGCAGGATGATTTGGCCAGTAGGATTTGTTGGAGGTTTTTCGTGAGGGCAACTGGTCCAAAGGGGCTGCCTCCCACTATATGGCCCAAGGAGGAAGTAGGGGATGTCGCAATCATACCCCTGAAATCCGTTGCTTGGTCTTCAGATGAATAAACGGTGGACATGATGCCTGAGAGATATCTCAACGGTGTGGCCAGCTGCACGACCGCGGAAGAACTGAGGAGCCCTGCAGTTGGCAGTTGGCAGTTGGAGAGAGAGAAAATTCTGCAGGGCTCCCCCTGGCGGTCGTGGTCAGCTACAGCCACCGGTGATAACCCACAGTGAGTCTGCTCCATCCGTCGGGGAATGTCCAGGTTACTCATAGGGTAGCTTTGTTTTTTGGTAAGGCTGCCCGACTTAGGAAATCACTCATTAAGTTGAATGGGATGTTGTGTAGGGATGTGCATGAATATTTGAAACTTTTAAAATTTGATTAAATTCATTTGAATTTAGACATTCAAATTTAAACATCTGAATGAATTTTGAATTTTTGAATCTATTCATTTGAATTATTCAGACATTTGTATGTGTATACTTGCCCGTACGCATCTTTCCCGCATCCGTACGCGCTTGTGTGGATCCATAGGGGACACATACTGATGCATATGGGCACATATGAGTGTTGTTGACATTCGTATGTGCAAAGTCGAATTGTAAATTTGAATGAACATTTCCAAATTTACTTAGTTCAAATCAAACGTGGATAAATTTTAAAGATTCGAACTGAATTGAATCCAAAAAAACTTCATTCATGCACACCCCTAGTCCCTTGCAAGGATGATGGGGACAAACAATATTTTTATTTTGTTTCTTGATTTTATCTTTGTAAACTTGATATGGTCAAATGACTAATCAATAAAGTTCATTTCCATAGCACCCATTATCCAACTCCAGTATTAGCTATACTGCCATAGTTTCCCTATGGACAGACTACCCTCTCATGACTCCCAAGATGCAACTCTTATGGGCTACCGGTTTTTCTTGGAACAATTTTTGGCTGTCCTATTCCAGGAAAAACTCACACACACACCGATGTACTCTCTCTTATTTCTGCATGTGCAAATGAACAGAAAAATAAAAGTGCAAGTCCGTCACATGAACGAGGCTTTCATTTCCCTTTATTTTTTAAAATTTTATGTACATATGAATGAGTTGTATAATGTACATTCAATATAGAAAGTTTTATATACTGGGTAATGTATAGAACATATCACAATTACACTATGCTTTTATGTAACATGTTAACATCATTTTTAAATAGTTTTTTTTTTTTGCTGAATTTTAATTTTTCAATTTGGTAAAGCCAGTTATACATACAAATATCTTATTAGGCCTTGTAAAGGAAATGTTAATGATCAAGGAAACAGGTAAACACCAAGTCTGTCAAGTTTAGGAAGGCTGATCATGTCCAAGTTGGGGAGAAATTATCTTCTAGTGAGGCTGGGTTGATCAAGTGATTTAGCCCAATTTTTCAAGACTGCAGTTCAACTTCAGTCATGATAGTTCATAAAATACAAAAACTAGGAAAAGGTATTTTGATTCACAGTCTTGTAAACAAAAATATAAAGGAACAAAATGTGCTTACGTACAGCAAGAAAAAAAATCTTGTGTACCCGTTTAGGCTGATCCACAAAGTACTTTCTTCTTATGTTACAGTATGGTAGAGTTGTGAACAATTTTTTTTCTAAAAAAAAATATATTCATAGAAAAAGGAATAACACTGTCATGAAATCGGAAAGGCAGGCAAAATTTCCGCCAATGGTTTAGGTCAAAGAATAGGGCCATCCTCATCACTGGCCAGTCTGTCTGCCTCACAGTCTCTTGTAGAGATAATTCATCTCCTTTTAGCTGGCATCTCCAGCTTCATCTACTGGAGGTGGGACACTGGGCATAACTGTAGAAGACCTTCCTGAAGTAAGGTAGCCAGCAACTCCAGGACCTGTTTTAAAAAGGAAACAAATATTGAGATAGTTGCATTATTAAGCAACAGAATGTTGCTTCAAACTGATTCAGTGCATCTATGGTATATCAATTGGATTCATACACTGTTTTTGTGTACACCACATATTACTGGTGATGAAACTCCTGTTTTTCTACAAGGTCATCATATCAATATTTTTACCTATGCTGTTTGTTAAGACAACTACAAACAAAACAAAACCCTCCAAAACATCGATGACCTTCTCAAACTGGCTCACAGAATGTTTTTAAATCCATAGGTCTCTGCTCTGCTGAGCTTTTGAAGATTAGGGTTATTTTGGCAAAGGAAAAATGATCAATCAGGTTAATGAGGCCCTTGCTTGATGGCAGCAGTAGTTGGATGTCGATTTTAACAATGATGTTAATACAGAGCTGAACAAAATAGATGTTTTTCTTTTTAATCTAGAAAGAAATCCATCATGTCAGACAATCATAATTGTGATTATCAAGAGTCCTTATTTGATTTGTACAACAATGCTGAAGAGTACTGCTGAGAGCGCAAGCAATTTCCAAACAGTTCATGTGGAACTGTGTGAAAATTGCTACATCCTTAGCCAGTAATCATTAAAAAGATTAAAGTCACAGTTCATGCAGCACACAGTGTAAACTGGATAGAATTTTATGATGTTCTAGGACTTGCCACAGGTTTGCTACAATCCCTAGGCCATGCACCTAGGATACATTCAATACGAGTAACAGCACAGATGCAGCATGCATTGAGCAAAATGGTATCTACCTTCTTTAAGAGAGTGCTAAAGAGATTTTAGCAAGCTGCCTGCCAAAGTAGATCTAAAGCCCACTTCTGAGATGAAGAGGACTGCTACTGGATAGAAGGGAAGGAGAGGAGATACCTAAGGAAGAAAGAAACCAGAAGCAAGGGAAGAACAGATAGCAAAGCACTCTGAAGCAAAAGAGAAGCCCAAATCCACAGCATCTGGAGGACTGTAGGTGACGGGTGACTCATTTTGCAAGCCAACTCTACATTTCTAATGGAAACAGATGTACCTACAAAGTAAACACTAAAGAAGGTGAACATGGGAGGCCTTCACGTCATTAGTTTCCTGTTTTCACTGACTGTTTCATAGATATGGAATCCATTTGTTTATCTCATTAGGAACTCTGAATACACACAAACCAGAGACAGAAGTGGCTTAGAAGTGTTAGCCCAAGGTGAACAAGGACAGCAGGGGAAAAAAACCCTCAACTAACTTGTTTACTGACCTGTGAGGTACCCTGCCGTTTGAGTGTCAGAAATGAACAAATCGTGTTTCTGATCTTTGAAGGCACTCCACACTGAGGAACGAGACAGGATTTCATTCACCTAAAGAAATAAAGAGGACCAGGGAGATTTAAATTTCTTTCATTTACGTATATTTTTTTATATGAAATTGAAAGACAGACTCGTCATGAATGTCGGCATAAAATTCAAGTGTGGTTCCCACTAGCAGCAGTTTTAAGAACCTGCACGATTCTGAGGTACTCATCTTTTTGTCAGACACCTCACTAGGTCTGTTTCCGTGCTTACCATAGTTAATGTGGATTAAGTAAATCCAAATGTTCAGAATCTGGTCCTTGGAGGAATCCATTCCTCATAGTTCCAGATCTAAACACATAGCACCTGATGGCAATGGGTGCTAAACAGGGCTGCCATGCGGATGCTGTAGTGCCCATCCTAAGGTCCAGAATACGCCTGTGCACTTCTATTGACAGTGGGCATGAAAGGGAGATGGCTGTGTAGTTGCCTACGTAGTTACTACATTGCCGGGTGTGTAGCTCATCTCTGTAGTCATTCTACAAAAAGGGAATGTAGCAGCTATATAGGGCCACCCCTGGACCCCACTGGCCCCGCGTGTGGACGCACACTCTAAAATCTGGTCTTCTGGGACAGGAACGGATTACACTACAGCTAATTTGGATTATTGGCCCCGAAGACCCCATTAGATCTGGCACTTGATGATGCTCATGTGGACAACGCTATCTTAATGGGGCCCTAATGGGTCTCACAGTGCGGAAGGTACATAGCGAATGCATACCAAATCTGTACCAATCAGATTCTCAATAGGGTCTATGGGGCCAGTGCGGAAACAGCCTAATACACTTTACAAAGGAACTAAGGACATTTATGGGGTGTTTACCTGCTCTCCATACTGTAGACTGCGAGTCATAGATTTCAAGGCTTTAACAATCTGAGCTTTAGTGGCTGAAGGGCTTTCCAGATTCTCAAGGCCAACACCTTCAAGCAGTTTCAACAGATAGGGTACCAAATCTGCTTTCAAAGCCTGAAAAACAAAATAAGGTCCTTGGCGATGGTTGAACAAAATTTTGTACATAAGCTTTTACATATACCCTTGGACAAATTGTTCTAATCTATTGAACGTTTATTTCAGAAATCATCTTTGCTTTTGGTAAGAAAAGGAAACTGCAGCCAATGTTATTTGTTGGTCTTTAGAAGACTTTTATAAAAATATATTGACCACTTATTTTTTAAAATCTTGTACCACAAATTAAAATATATTATTAACCAATATTGCTACTCCTACGACTCTAGATTTTGATCTACCGGGAGCTTTCAATTTTGTATATCCATTCTCAAGAAAAAGCTTCACTTTTGTGTAGTTAAACAGATTGATGAGTCTTCTGCAGCTTTAATAAGCTCAGCTTATAAGGATCCAATTGCTGTTGGATCTTTTGCCTTGTACCTACTATAGGTTTAATCCCATTACATTGTAATAAATTACTTTTGTGCTATCCAATTTTGTTTTGTGTGTTATTTACCAGATATATTAAGTTTTATTATCAATTTAGTTAGAATGGACATTTTTGCTTTCTCTTAAATGTCTTACCATACTCTAGATTCAGTATTTTATTTGGACTAAAATATCTTTCTTTTACATTTTTATACTGCCCTATACCTAATGATTCCAGGGTAGTATATAATTAAAGTATAACAGCCCAAATAGTGAAATTAAATGGGCAGTAGTTCAGCTACTGAGTCCCAGCAAGAGGAACTCTGAAATCTACAGCACAGATGGCAGGGGAAACCAGATGCTTTTCGAGAAGTAGTCCTGCCTCGCGGAGTAGTTTTTCCTTATCTATTATGGTTCTATATTCACTCTTTATCTTCCCATGGGGAGCAAAAAATAAGATGACTTCTCTAGTTGCACTATTAATGGGAGCAACAAATTCCTGTTTTGGCAACTCATTCTTCCACTATTCTAACTACCTGTATCTTCCCTCCTGTGAGGCAACAATAAAATAAATTATATTACCTAAATATAATCTAGTGACTTCATCTCCCCTCCCCACTTACTCCATGGATCTATATCCTTTGACCCTTTCTGCATTTACGTAAAAATCTGAATCAAATGGTCTCTTGTCCAGAACCTGGGCCTGCTTTATAATTTATAATTCTATAAATATTTATTTTATTTATTATATTTGTATTCCACCTTACACCTGAAGGTCCCAGGGTGGCATCAGAACATATGATAAAAATACAAGTATTCAAAATATAGCTCTCATATGTATACAATTACTACGTCTACACATTTATATGTATTTTTTAACACGATAATCATATTGCATTATAATAATTATATTTAAAGTCCATGCCAGAGAAAGTAGCGGAAGCTGCTTACTTGGACAACCAGATCGTTTTGTTCCTTCTGAAACATTCGGTTAAGTGCTTCACATGCTACACCAATAGTATCTGGGCGTTTTTTCATTCCATTCATCAAAGGGCCAATTGTCTCTAATGCTGCCATTGAACGAACACAAAGCTATGTAAAAGAACAAAACAATTTTAGTCAATAGGAACACGTGCCTAATAAAGTTGCAATATTACCCAACACATACCTGACAATAGGTTTGCAAAGCTAAACATGTAACAGTAAGCAACATGCCATCAAATTATTGACATTTGTCCATGGTACCGATTAATTAAAATGACCAATCAATGAAGATTTAATTTGGATTTAAAGGGCTTTCATTAGGCTATCATTGTGCAATATATTCCATACCATCACTATACATTTTCATGACCTATTTATGCTTATTTTATCTCGTTTGCATTAGTTTGTATCAAACTATATAACTGGAAGGTAGTTAGTAGCATTTGGAGACTAACAAGACTTGTCATCCCCTACATTCAGGGTGTTTTTCCACTGTCAAAAAATATCCATTTTTGCACCCATTTAGGACCCATTTGGGTGTGAGCCCGATGACCCCATTTCCACCACGGCACCCATTGGGGACCTGACTGTTTCCACTGCCATGGAGGAAATCCAGATCTAATGGGTACATTTTGGCCTTTAATCCGGATTTTCTGTAGACCCCATTAATGGGGTCTACAATGGGGTCTTCTGTCAGAAAATCCAAATTAAAGGGAGCCTGTTTCCACTTGAAACAGGCAATGGGGTCCAAAGGAGGCTAGGGGGAGGGGATGCACCCATTGCCCCCCCCTAAACCTAGGCTCCGAAGTCACTTTGAAGCCACTTCGAAGTCATTTCGAAGTCTGTGCAAAATAGCTCCTGAGTGCCTTTGAAGTCTGTGCTGATTTTCGGAGTGATCTTCAGAGTGACTCCGAAGTGACTCCAAAGGCATTTCGAAGTTCACTCCGAAGATCAGCACAGACTTCAAAGGCACTCCGGAGCTATTTTGCACAGACTTTGAAATGACTTCGAAGTCAATTAGAAGTGGCTTCGAAGACTGCACCCCCCTGCCCCTGAAACACCTGGGGTAACGGACTGACCCCTTGGGGGTCGATCCGGATTCCACAGATGGGTGCAATGCTGTTTCCACAGTAGGGGTGTTAGCACCCATTGCTAATGGGTGTTACACCTCCTGTAGAAAAACACTGGGTGCTTCCCTTGATCCGGATCTATTAGATCTGGATTAAGGAATGTACCCATTCCTTAGATCCAGATCTTCTTAGATCCGGATCTAAGGGCTGCAGTGGAATAACACCCTCAGTTTCCTATTTTAGTCTGTTCCTGACATTGGGTCCCCCAGCATCTGAAGAAGTAGACATGTCTATGAAAGCTCATGCCACCAACTCTTCTCTTGTTAGTCTCCAAGTGCTACTAACTACTTTGCTGGACTTTTCAAAATAGACTAACACGGCTATTTTTCTGATATTGTATAAGTGGAAATAACTACATGTTCACAAGAAATAACTGACAGTTTAATACTTTGCTCCCTTCCAACTTTATGATTCTATGATTCAGACAGAAGGAAGTTAATCAGAGATCTGGGTTTTAAAGATGCCCTTTTGTAGTACTGCATCCAGCCTAAGCTAAACTTTGCCTGGTTCTTTCTCAGTCCATATTCTTGACAAAGATATATAGTCATACATTGTTTGGGTCCTACAAATTACTGTATTCTCTGGTGTATAAGACTACTTTTAAACCCAGGAAAATCTTCTCAAAAGTCAGGGGTCGTCTTATACGCCAGGTGTTGTCTTCTTATATGGCGAGTATACCCAAACTCTATATTTTAACTGGAAATTTGGGGGTTGTCTTATATGACCAGTCGTCTTATACGCCGGAAAATACGGTACTTGGTAAAGCAAACAATGGAGAGCCTTTTCAACAACATTAAGTCAATGGCAACCGCGAGATCTAGTCAACCAATATAAGTCAATGCCCTTGCAAAGAGGGAGCCCACTTCACTAGAGGGCCAGTTATATTCTGGAATGGTGACCCAGTCTACCACTACAGGTCACTCACATGATAAGGAAAGACATATTTTAACCATTTGCAAACCAAACAGTGTTATACAAATCTCCATACCTCATTGTCAGACAGTATATGTATGACACGCATGGCACTTTTGGGAATAGCATTGTTCTTGTGATTCATAGCCTGGAGAATCTTAGGAAGATGACCAAGTGGAGGGACTTGATCTGCTAGCTGAGGCTGAGCACTAAACAGGCACACAGTTGCTGTTGTTACAGTTTCTAATGTCTCCCCCTGTATGAAAACACAACACATAGAATCTGATTGTTAGATGATGAGTGAAGTTACTTTTATTTAAACTTTTGTTTATTTCTTGCAAAATCTGCAAGAAGAAACATCCCATCAAGTACACCATTTCTTTAAAACCAGTTTACAAGATAAGCCATTACTTCATTTGCCAAATGTACCATAAATCTCTAATTAAGAGGTACCAATCTAGGCTCTTCCTGCTCTGTAAGCAAAGGATTATGTCTACAATTCCGAAAACAACTTTTTCTCTATACTGATCAGTTAACAAACCTTAAGCAAAATCATCATATGGGAAGAAATCCATATGCAAATAAGATACTTTTAGGACCACCTGATCACTTCTGCAATTCTTTATTCATTTGATGGCCTTAAGTCCTTTTCAAAATAATGTAATACATACATTATTCGACATAAGGCTGTTCTTCTGGAGCAAAGGCTTGCTGCTTTAATATACTGTATTTTCTGGCGTATAAGACTACTTTTTAACCCAAGAAAATCTTCCCAAAAGTCAGGAGTCGTCTTATACGCCAGGGGTCGTCTTCTTATACGGTGAGTATATCCCAAACTCTGTATTTTAACTGGAAAGTTGGGGGTCGTCTTATACCCCCAGTCGTCTTATACGCCGGAAAATACGGTAATAAATACTGTAGGTCAGCTGGATTCTATCAAATGGCACTAAGGTGGATGCCACATTATATGTCATCTGGAACCAGCTGATCTGTGGCATTTTAGAGCAAGGCTGAACCTCCTACACACAAAAAAATCCTCACTATAGTTTTACTCCAAAGTATCAAAGAGTTTTGCTTCCATTAGCATGCTTCGAATTGCTGCAGTGAATGTCGACATGGTTACATTAGCAAACATACATTGAAAAGAACCAAACTTTCAAAGCCCCTGTGCTTATTTCACAAATTCTAGACAGCGGCTGGGCAAAAGTTAATGTAAAACTCACAAGCTACACTTACATGGGGGTTGTTCTTCTCCAGTAATTCCGTGAATTTTTCTAACAGTGCAATGAGAAATTCTCGAGGTTTTCGAAGGACCCAGGCCGGCTGGGCAATAAAGATTCTCAGGAAGACCCCTCCAACAGAAAGTTCACCCTCTGCCTCACCATATACTACAGCAAAATCTTCAGGCAACTGTATAAATTAACAAAAAGAAAGAAAAAATGGTATTCAGTTTGTCTACTAGAAAAGTTACATTGTACCTTTTTTTTTAAAAAAGGATCAGTGGTTCTCAACCTGGGGTCGGGACCCCTTTGGGGGTCGAACTACCCTTTCAGGGGGGTCGTGACGAGTCTCCCACCACCCTTCCCTCCCACCTCCCAGCTGCTCCACCCCCATGGTTGGGGGTCTCCACAACATGAGGAACTCCATTAAAGGGTCGCGGCACTAGGAAGGTTGAGAACCGGTGGTCTAGGTAATCCAAGTTGTGAAGGGTACATAGCAATTTGGAATTCTGTACAGCTGAGGTTTTAACTGTTGGATTCCAGTTCAATTCCACATTAGCCAAAGTAACCAGGGATCATTCTAGCTTATTAATATCTGGAGGGCCGCATTAACCCCAACATATCCTAGAGTGTAACTTCACAGTAAATACCAGGAGAGGCCTGTATATCAGTCTACAAGAAATAGGTGCAACAGGGAAAACATAAAAGGGTAAATCAACATCCACACATTTTGGTTCTGTTGAACTAGTTTATTAATAAATATAGTGCAATGTTGTTTACCTTCCAATTAGTGTCAGGGTTATCCCTCTGTAATTTAAAGTGCCTTTAAAAAGAAAACAAAGAGCTGAAATCATTTCCTACAAATACACATGAAACTCAGGCTTTTCCTCCTTTATCAAGACATATAATCTTTCTTACGATTCATTCATTTGAGTTATTCCTCACTATTGTAATCAATGCTGGATATTTAGTTCTCTTTGCATTATGCCATCTGGAACAGAATCCATCCAGCAAACCTAGCAAAGCTTAATTTTAAAGATTCCCAAGTCTTATTATGCCTCTGGTAACAAAACATACAAAAACAGCGAATTAATTGCTGCAACATACTCTAGCATCATTTCACGAACAGTTGTGGACACTTTCTCCCTAGAATTGTCATTCCATATTAACTCTGGATTTTCATGAGTTCCTTCAAAAATGTGAACAGCAGCTTCAGGATTATCTCTCATAGCATCCATGAAAACACCAGGTAGGAACTTCATTAAGATAATTCTAACCTAGAAAAAATAAAGATTGCAGAGTTTGTCACAAGAGTTCCAACAGAAATATAGAAAGAAAAGGTTAATCCCGTCCCCCCTCACCCACCTAAATACCTCTATAACAACGGTGACTGGAATTGAATGGACACCACTATTCCTTTTAACCAGTTTTTATCCACCTTCAGGTATAGGGTGAAATAAAAATATAAATAAACAGCCTTCTAACAATAGTGCAAAGAGCTGGCAAGCATTTCTCGCCACCATTGGACAATAATAAAAGCGGGCACTTGTGTGCAAAGGACTTGAATTAATGCAAGCAGCTTTGTTACTTCAACCCTGTGAGCATAGAAGAAACCCAAGATGTTGCAATGAACCATAACTTTCCATATAATTGAAGCTGGGAATTTATAGTTTGTGGATTCAAGCAAGAAAAGGTTATCAGTGCTGGTTTAATATCCTGAACTGTGTGACAGCCATTAACCACAGTTTCTTGGCCAGGATATATTTGACAGGTATGCTAAGAAGTGGCTTCTTGTTACATTTCTCCATCTGCATGAAGTGAATTAAGCTGCTGCATGCACCAGTTCTTAGCACAGTGGTATACAAATTCAACTGAAGATATCATTTCAGTATACTGTAATACAGTACATGCAGCTTTCTGTCCCTAGATGCACTTTTAAGAATATCTTTCAAACACAAGAAACTAAAGCTGTGAAGCTAGATGCCATAGTATTGTCTGAATTATCTATTCTCTTAGAAGAGAAATATGAAGAAATCAACAAATAAAATTTACTGACCTTTGGACCAACCAGTTTGTCCGCTGTCATTTTAGCAAAAAGCTCTGCTGTCTGAGACCGAACCTGGGGATGTGTTGAGTTGCAGAACATATCAAGCAAGTAGATTAAAGCACCTGAGAAAGGACAAAACAACTAAATCTCTTATATACTGAAATACATTAACTGTTGCCTTTTCTATCACACAAATCTTAAGCTACTAATTCTGTACTTTAAGAAAAAGCAAAAAAAATCCAATGTTAGTTACCTTTTGCCATGGCCTCTTTGACTATTTTGGTACTGGATGTCAAAGCATACAAAGTATCAAGCACAAGCTGCCGACCTGCCAGGATTAATAACAGCTTTTAAATCTAGATATTTGAACAAAACCACAGCAGAAACTTAAATGCAAGACTCACAAGATTGTCTGAATTATCTATTCTCTTAGGAATTAGTTGTGAGATAAAAAGAAATGTACTTTGGATTTAGTTATACAGGTATATGTAGACACACACACTTTTCTAATCAGCAGTGTTATTCAAATGTTTCTTTGTAAGATTATTTGATTTTCAACATAATAAGAACACAAGCATTTCCTGCATCCTTATTTTACCACCCTTATGACTCACCCATTCCCACTGGGCCAAAGGCTATATTGTGATGATACATTTTTTTCACAAATAGAGATAAACCTCCTGAAAACGAGGCTTCAACCTAGAAATGAATTCTAGTGAACTTAGTAGGGCTTGTTTTCTAGATAACATACACAGTACAAACACTAAAGGCAAAATGCTTGTTTCTTTTCCATATTTGTTTCTATATAAAAAAGTCTGCCCAAATGTATGTTTTTCTCACTGAATGAAAATATACACCATACTTACTTGAAGGTAACGAATGTAAGAGGGCTAGTAAGTTGGAAAGAACCATTGCCTCTGCAATATTATTTACACATTCTTGATTACTAGTCACTATATGAACTACCTGTTAAAGAAAATGCAGACATCAAAAGGCTTTGATTAGCTAAATTTAATTCCTTGCACACATAATTGCCTGTTTGATCATGACATTACACAATATGCATTATGAACTTTCAATATGAATACAGTACAACCCTGTTGAATGTATGGGTTCCATTCTGGCAAATCATTGTTTAAAGTGATGCTTGTTAAGTGAGTAATAGAACTTTAATATTAGGGGAAATGTGTGGAAGTGAAACAAGAATGCTTAGTACCACTTAATATTGAAACAAGGCCTCAATTTGTAAATCATGTTATATTTATGTAAGTTAATCCCCACTGTTACTCTTTCTTTTTGGCACATATTTCCCTGCTCACTGAGCAGTGAATTTAGTGAATTTAGTCTTCATGTGGGCTGTATAATTCCAGTCATGAAAGATACCCTGAGTGATAGCCATATCTGATTTGACTACACTGTAAAGGCTATAATAAACACTTGAACTGTTCTTGCCCTAAAGTGGCATATGTTGGAAATAGAAGAAAAAAGGATTATTTTACAGTTTTATTTACCTCCAATGCCAACTGTTGTACTTGCCCAGCTCCATGGACACGCAGAAGGGAGAAGATTAATTTAAAGTGGCCTATGCATTCACATTCTGAACCTATGTGGAGAAATGCAACTACGATAATTAAAAGAAAATTAGACTTCAAGAACTTTCAAGCAAAAGAATCAGTGCCTTCAGTATTTTATTAAAAACCTTCCTTAAACAGTCATGTTACTAAGATGCAAAGGTTTAGTAGTAAATTGTACTGCTGAGCCTGCATTTACACATTTATAACCTAAACATTCAGAGCAGTGGTTCTCAACCTTCCGAATGCTGCAACCCTTTAATACAGTTACTCATGCTGTGGTGACCCCCAACCTAACCCTTACCCCCAACCATAAAATTATTTTTGTTACTTCATAACGACTCCTGTGAAAGAGTAGATCAACCCCCAAAAGGGTCGTGACCCACAGGTTGAGAACCACTGGTTTAGAGTCTTTTAGAGGAAGTGTTTCATTTTTTTCAACCAATTACCTGGGTTATGTTTTATTACATTCCTTAGAGCCTCCAGTGCCATTTCCACCCTTTTGAGTCTCTCTCCATGTTGGTTAGACTCAACTTTCCCTGTCTGAGTCATGGCCATTAATGTATGAAGGTATTGTGCTTGTGAGCCAATGTAATCCAAAAGACTTGCAGCAAATGCTTTGGGGACCTTCAAAGTAAGAAAAAGTACATAAAAGAAGAAGGAAGGTTAAATACAAAGAAATGAAGTTTTGTTGCATTCATATGTATTATATCTCATTCATGATCAAGAAGTCAAAATTATGTAACTAACGCTAGAACCCTTGTTAGTCCCCAATAGCTTTTTTCCAATTTTTGAATCTTTAACAAAAGAAGGAAATAGACAATATGAATAAATAGAAAATGAATACATATATGTATAAAGCCCTAAATGACTTGGGCCCTGGGTATCTGAAGGAATGCCTTCTCCCATATAGACCTGCCTGGGCACTGAGATCTCAGGGAAAGGGTCTTCTTGTAGTTCCTTCTCTTTCAGAGGTATGAGGTGCTTGCAGAAGTGCCTTTTCTGTTGTGGCTCCTAGATTCTGGAACAGCCTCCCCCTTGAGGTTCGCCAGACACCTACACTGTACAGTTTTCAGCGCCTGGTGACAACATATCTTTTTACCCAGGCTTTTGCTTTTTAAATACTTCCTCAGGGCACTGTCCTGTTAGGGAGTGAGTGAGTGAGTTATATTTTAAATTATGGTTTAATTATTCGATACGTTTTAATTTCATTGTAACCCATCTTGAAACCATTCAGTGAAGGGCAGGATATAAATTTTCTAAATAAAATAAATAACCCTGTATGTTATACAAATGATTACCAACATTAAAATAATTCACCTTACATTTTAACTGGAAATTGAAGGAGAGTCACTAGCTCCTAACATACTTTCCACTGCCATGTCCCAGATTTACCAACCAGTATAAAACTAAATTAAAGCCTCACCTCTAGTTGGAATGTGGGGACCTCGTTGTAAACTCTAACAAAAATCTCTCCTACAATAAGTTCTTTTGCATGATCACTGAAGATAAATTCAGATCCGTAGCTTTTATCGCAGTCACCCTTTAGAAAGAAAGGAAGTGTAAGAATACATAAAACCAGCAAAATACAGAAAGACCCCTCCATAACTTTCTCTAGCTGTTAACATGAAATGAATGAACACAAAAGCTGCAGATTGTTTAATACAAATTTGTATTCAAGACATTTAGAATAGCTATGTTTCAGTCATGGAAGCAGAATCCGTACAGAGCTTCTCATTTACTTGATAACAAAAGGCTCAAAATGTAGGCAGGTGAAACTCGAAAGTGACATGACAGTCACTTCTATGCTCCCTAAGAAAGTTGGTTGCTATTTTCTGGCTATGCCATATTTTTGCTCTCCACGCTCTTGTAACACAACTCTTGAAACAAAAATCCTACATTTAACAGCAAGATAATTAAAATAATGTTTTACAACTGTTACTGAAATTGATTACCGTATATTATGGCGTATAAGACGACTGGGCGTATAAGATGACCCCCAACTTTTCCTGTTAAAATATAGTTTGGAATATACTCGTCGTATAAGAAGACGACCCCCGGCGTATAAGACCACCCCCAACTTTTGAGAAGATTTTCCTGGGTTAAAAAG
This sequence comes from Aspidoscelis tigris stejnegeri, assembly GCA_023333525.1. Lineage (NCBI taxonomy): Eukaryota > Metazoa > Chordata > Lepidosauria > Squamata > Teiidae > Aspidoscelis > Aspidoscelis tigris. Next base: position 23,764,849 of record JALMGA010000008.1, read on the forward strand.
TAGTCTTATACGCCAGAATATATTGTATATAGTAAGCTAAGGCTTGGGCAGTCAACTTGGGGGCCACAAAGAATTTGGAAAGCTGTATAACAAATTTGTTCTGTATTACTACCAGAGTCAGATCTCTCCTTCAGTACCCGTTGAGGAAAGATGCCAGAGAGAAACAAAATTACCAAGAACTTTTAAATCCCAAAGATTTTGTATCAAGGCATAGATTGGCAACAATCACAGTGACTTGGATCTTAATAAGGCTTCAGAGGACTGAAGATGTATTTCAATGGGATGCCTCTCATAAATGATGTTGACCATAGAAGGGAAAAAAGAGTAATCTTTCCTTCACCTTACAGCTCCACATAGGTTAGGAAACCTCATGAAGCAGAAACAGCAAACAAGGGAAGTCTGCCGGGTGCCTAGAGATGAAGTGCAAGGTGTAGCCAGCAGCTACACATGTTTTGCATCACTGAAAAACATAACAATTTCCACTGTGATCTAAAATTTTGTTGCCTCAATGTTTTGTTCTTCCTGCACACTAAAGTGCAGCTGTTTAGCAGAGCGACTGAGGAAGACTGGGCCAATGATGTAATGGAAAGGGAGGGGCATCCTTCCCCTCGGTTGTTCAGCATTCTGCAGGCTAAAGAAATTCCTACTGTAATCTACTGCCACCACAGAAAACTTCTAGATTTCTGGCCCACCCAAAAAAGGAATTCCTCTATATGTGAATGCCTAGTAAGTTAGTTAACATCTAACAGTCTAAGGGCACATTACAATAGTTAGCATCCAAATTATTATATTTAAAAATGGTTAGTGTCTCTCTTCAGAGGATTTAAGTACATAATATATTGTTGTCACACAGCAATTTAGCCACACAAGAAGAAAAAAGAGGCTGATTTTCCAAATGAAAGCAGATTATAAAGCCCACAGAAGACCATTCATTTTTCCATGCAGTGGTATGTAAAACAGGAGTAAAAAGGTAATCATATACATTTACAGACATTTAGTTAGTGAACACGGATAAAAGGAAAAACTACTTTCTTTTAGTAGTTTTAGATCGTTCCCAACCAGAAAAATTTGAAAAACAGCCTTACTCTTTTAATCATGCTTTCCTGCTGAGATTCCAAGAACTCAAGGAGTTCAGCTCTTGTCCGATTGTTCCAAATCAGGTAAGGGTTCTCTGTGTTGCTGTTGAGCATTTTCAAAATCTAGATATAAAAAACAGTAAGGACAAAACACAGGTCTAACTGAAGTTACTCATAAAATAAGTGAGATCACACGGATGTCTCTTTTATGACTGGGTGCTACTAAAAGTGCCTAAAACAGATCTCCTCAATTCTGAAATAAGCACACAAAGAGATTCAATCTGTGGCATGTACGTACAGCCCTAATTTGCTATGTGCAAGAAAGGTTTTCTATGTAGTTTTCACACAGCATGTTGTGTGAAACAGTTGTTAGCAAGTTAGAATACACAGATTTACACTCCCTGCTGCACTGAAGACTGAGAAATTTTCTTCCAAGACACTATTGCTTCCTGTCTCAAAATGAAAGGCTTCTTAGGAATCTGTTATCTGTGTTAAACAATGTTTAATAGTGTTAACAATGTTCTTGTACCTCAACAGGGTTAACCACAGCGAGTTTTCTTGCAATATAAGGGGTCAGCATGCCTGAAAGACTTTTTCTGATTGCTGGATTTTCAGGTGTAGCTTGATCTCCAGGAAGATACCCACCAAGACGGCTCAGAGCATGAAGGCCAAGTTTGGCAAGTGTATTAGCTACTTCCTGTTGATACAAAAGTAAATTCATTCTTATGTACCCTGAGGAGTACACAACATCATTAAGAAAGAAACCATAGACAAAAAGGCAGCATCCAGATGTTGCTTGCTTATCCGTGCTTTACTGATGCTTTGTTCTGGAATATTCAAATGTAGAGGAATAAGTATGTGGATGCCAGCCAAAATGTGCAAGGATTGAAAAAAGGACATTAATCTGACTTGAAGTGATTACTATTTCCCAATGTAGTCCACTGTCTTTAAAGCTGGGTATAAGCCAGAATTATGACCTTGAGAATGATAGACTGGACGTTTCCCAAAGGTTTACACTGGAGAGCCCCAGTAGTCACCGAATTAACCCTGGTTACCATTCATACTCCAGCAAAGGAATTCAAAAGACTTTGCACAGTCTTTTGCACTCCATTTATACAGATGACAAGAGCACTCCCATGAGTACAGGAAATGCAGCCTACAAACCCTTGTAGGCTGGTTGCAAGGCATTATGGCTACATCTCCTGTACTCTAGGGAGTGCTCTTGTCATCTGTATACATGGTGTTTCTTACATTTAAAGTGCCACTGTCTCTTTTTGTGGGGTTCTGAGGAGAGGAGGAGGAAACCAAGGAGAAGGAAAAGAGGAAAAATGCCGCCTCTTCTTTGCCTTTTTCAAATTAGACAGCGCTTGACTGCACAAGCATCTTTAAAATGTCCACTATTAGCTGAATGCCTTAATATACAGCTGTCAAACACCCAGTGGGCCAAAATTAAAAACTCGGACAAAGTCATTGGTCAACCCTTGATATTTAGTATTAGTCGTGCATGTGCTGTCTACTGGCCAGCCAACTCAAATAAGACATTTGATATTTTCTCATGGGCCACTTATAATTACACTTTGGGCCAGATTTGGCCTATGGGTCTGAATTTGACATCTATGCCTGAGAGGTAGAATGCTTGCCCCCTGAGATAGCTCCAGCTGCAAAGAGAGCCACCAGCTGTTGTGTGAGTCGCAAATGAAAAATAACTGGAGAACAAGGTCCTATGCCAACTACTTATTTGGTTTAGAAACCCATCTGCTACTCATTTTTGAAAGGGATGTGAGAATAAACTGCAAGTTTCTATTTGTTTTGGCTCCTTCTGTGAATTACGTTCAGTTTAGAAGATCATGTGGCACCTGAAGCATCAGAAGACCTAGAGGACCCAAGCAAGCAGTCAAGGGGAGAACTGAAAATTATGCAGAAATGTACAATCTTTTCAACCACTGATTTATTCTCTGGTACAACATGGGCAATGGCATTAACTAAGTAGAGATGCACTGAATTGGTCCAGATTCAAACCTGTTCAAACAGAATAGGGATGTTGGAAAGGTTCAAGTTCAAATCGAACACCTGATCTGTTCAAAAACAGAGTTTGAATTCACACTAAATAAAGGGACATTCAAATGAACCTCCTGAACACACCCTGTTTGATATGAGCTTGATGGTGTTTGGAAGGTTTGAACTGAACGCCCTGCCTGTTTGAAGAAAAGAGTTTGAATTGGAACTAAGCAGACAATTTAAACTGGTGTGCACATTTCTAGTCAGCTCTATCTTTCAATCTTCCACTGCTGAGCCTTCAGGGACTGCCTCTTGAGCAGGCTAAGCAAAATGAAAGACTATATATGTGCACACAGAGCATACAACATATTTAAGGAATATTACAAACTGCTAATGCCATCCTGCAAGCGTGAGAGGTGTGTTTTAATTATGGCACTATATTGATAGTTTTATAGATTTTATTGTTCAGGATTCATAGTCTAGCAGTCTACTAAAAGCTCCCTATGTAATACCTGCTGATTTGAATCTTCACTTTTCTGTATTCCACTCTCTTCCAGTGTGTAATCATAGTTGAAAAGATAACCTAGTAAATACCACAGAACTCCAGCTTGAAACAAATGGGTCTGAAGCCAGTAGTCCACAGCGAATGAGCTGACACATTCTACTCCCAAAGAAGCCACACGTGGAATGTTCTAAGGCAAAGAGAAAGCATTTGCTTTAGATGTCAAATGTCCATTGTTGAGATCCAGTAAGAAAAAGAATAATGGCGCACTAATGATATGACAGAGAACGAATCGGTAACTTATTTATGTACATTTTTATTTCTGATTTTACTACATGGTTCTTCAATGACAGAACTTTACAATGTCACAAAGTGTACAGAGGGTCTAAAATAGTGTCTTTTTCTTAGCAAGCACAGAAATTTTTTTCTAGGATGTTAGACCTAAGGTTAACACAACAGTTACACAAGAGCTTACCTTGCCATGGTACAGTAACCTGCAAAGGTCCTTGATAATATTTGGCATTTCTGTTATTTTTTCTCTGCAGTCTTCAAACTGAGCTGCCACACTGTAACATTTACTGACATGGCCACACACCTATCAATGCAAAATCTTTCATGAGGTACAAGGAATAGTTATAATTACAAAACATTATTTAAAGAGAGCTACAGCTGTCCCAATTCCTTTCCATTGGCCCTACTAGCTAAGTCTTAAAGGAACTGTGAGTCATTAATACCTAGAACACTAGTAAAGCACTGAAGTAAATTAAGAGTTCATTGGAAAATGTGATTATTGTGAATTTTATTTCTTTTGTGTTGGGATGACAGATAGGGAAGGACCACAAGCTCTATGGTACAGAATAGTGCAAGCAAGATTAGCAGGTTCATTTCCTGGCACCATCCAGTGAAGGTGGAAAAACAGTTGCCTGGAAATGTGAACAATAACTGCTGGTTATCACACACACTTAAAGTTAGGAAGACAGGATGTTTAATTGAACAAAAGGCTACTACTTTTATTCTTATGAATCTGGTCTCCTAACGATAGCTCATATTTTAGTTCCCATTTTCACATAGATAAAATTCCTCATTACAGGATTGGATTGTTAAATACTTGCCTGGACTGACATGTCCTCTGGCTTACTTGAGTATGTTAGGACTGCAACACAGCGATTAAAGGCCTCCTGCAACACCTATGGGGACAGACAGATTTGTTTTTTCCTTGTAGAAAAGTAACTTGTTCATTCTCTGACAAATTAAGCAGAATATTTCAAAATCACTGTTATGGAATAATAAGTAATAATAATTCAGAAATGTACAGTACTTATTTTTAAAAAGGTCTATAACCCACTCTGAGATGAAGATGTGGATGAACTGGCATTCACAGTTTAGTTCAGCTGAATTGCCCAAACTAGCAGGCAATGTTTTGGACTCATCTGAAGTTGCAGGCATGAGGCTTGGATCAGCACACAAAACTGCATATGAACTTGTCCTCTAGTCCTCCAGTTACATTTTGATCCAAACTAAGGGGTTAACAAGAACTCTGATCACCCGACTATTCCCTAAGGGCAGGTCCCAGATTAGATTTAGACTTAGATCTTCCCATGCTAAGTAGCATACCAAGCAACAAAATTACTTTAGCAACTCTGGTCAGCAGCCAGATTATCAGCTTTGTGCCAGTTTACATCCATCTGTTCAAGATCTTTTACAAATGTTTGACGCCAGGTGTTATGTGGCCTTCCTCATTTCCTGTGACCACCTAGTTGCACCCACATAGGTCCCAGATACCCCAAACTCAATTTAAAATAAAGCATGCGAGTAGCATCCAGCTTTTTCAAATGCATCTGTTACGAAGGAGAAAATTTTATCATTTAATTTTTACCATGCTGCTTAATAGCTGCTGAACAGGACTGGTTCAAAGTTGAACCAGGCTTGTATATTATACCGTATTTTCCAGCGTATAAGGCGACTGGGTGTATAAGACGACCCCCAATTTTTCTACTTAGAATGGAGATTTTGCAAAACTGGGGTGCAGCCTAAACCGAGCCTTGGACTTGGGGAGAGATGGCAGTCTTACCTGCTAATCCCAAGAATGTGGCTTGTAGCTTTCCTTCTGGCGATGACAGAGGGAAAAACCTTGCTCTGATAAAGATCTGTGGCTGTAGTGCAGCTTTGGAGTCTGCCCCCCTAGTGCGATTCGTCTATGATCCTGTAGGGGAGGGGATGTTCCACCAAGCGAATTATGAAGAATCCTGCCATCATTTTCTCTTCAAAAGCCTTTCTGCTTTCAACCCCTCCCTTACTGGGTCATAGACGAATCTCGTGCTAGAGGGGGAGACTCTTCTAAAGCAGAGAAGAGAAAATGAGGGCGGGATTCTTCATATTTCGCTCCGTTTAGCAAGGTTTTTTCCTCATGTCGGCACCAGAAGGAAAGCTACAAGCCAGATGACTGGGATTAGCAGGTAAGGCAGCTGTCTCTCCCCAAGTCCATGGCTCGGTTTAGGCTGCACCCCAGTTTTGTGCTGGCAGCTGTGGCCCGCAGGACCCGGGTGAGGGTATTACTGGTGTATAAGACGACCCCCGACTTTTCAGAAGTTTTTTGGGGTTAAAAAGTCGTCTTATACGCAGGAAAATACGGTAATCTCAATCAAGCAATAAAATGCTCCTGCAAGTAAAAGCTTACTAGGAAATATATAAAGAACAGAACCAAATCCTTCTCTAGTCTACCTCTATTCCATTTTCTCTTCTTAATTCTTCTGCATTAAGTGCCGAGCAGTTAACAGTGTAGAAAGCTAATTCAGTTGCAGCAGGCAACAAAGGAGATTCTTTGGAGAACAAGAGGTCATCAGAAGTTTCTATTGTGATTGTCTTAATCAGCATAGGATAGCCTGCATATTTATACGGCTTCAAATCTTTAAAAGAAAGAAGGATAGTTATCAAAAGCATGCCAGAAATAAAAGATATAACATACCATAATGATAAATCTTGAAATACTTAGTTTCTACCTAACATAAGTATTTTATATTATTTCAAAAGGCAGCAGTGAAAGAGGGTGCGGAAGCTTGGCCTAACAAAATAAGATTCAGTTGAAAACTTAACTGTAAATGCTTTCTCACTAAAGGACTCAAGGTGCAAGAGGGTTAACACCCCAGCACCCAAATTCCTTGTAGAAACACAAAGAGAGGCTTCAATTAACTCTCACACATGAGTCTTCAATCAAGTGAGCTGAGCCAACCTCCTCTGGCAATAGCCCAAACACTCTTAGAAAATAAGAACAGTACACAGAGACCGGAGAGGCAATAATGGGCTGGATGTGGGGCATTAAACTGAAACTGAATCCAGACAAGGAAACATAGAGGTTTTGTGCGTTGTGGGATCCTGAGCACAGAAGGTTAAGGGGCACCCAATTACAGATGGAGTTGTTTTGCCCCAAAAAGAAGAGATGTATGATCTATGGGTGCTCCTACCTAGATTCATCACTATCATTTGAGATCCATGTGTGTCTATCTCCACCACTGGTTCGCCAGCTTCTGTTTTTCTTGGATAGGGATAACTTGGCCACAGTGATCCATGTGATGGTAACCTCCAGATTAGTCTACTGTAAAGCATTATATACAAGGCTATCCTTGAAAATGGGATGGAAGCTGGAACTAGTGCAGAATGCAACAGCTTGACTGCTGATGGCCAGGTACACATCAAGCTGTTCCTGAAAGATCTTCATTGGCTGCCTATCACTACTGAGCCCAACTCAAGGTGCTAAAATCTCAATGGCTTGGGGCTGGTCATCTGATGGAGTGCCTTCTCCCATATAGACCTGTTCAAATATTGAAGTCTCAAGGAGAGGGCCTTTTTGTAGTTCCTCCTTTCTCAGAGGTATGAAGAATAGGGTGGGATGTAAATGTATGCATGTACACATGTATGTTGGTCTCAGACTACAAATACATTCATTAGTCTAGGTCATTTATCTTCAGATGCACCTTCACAAATGTATTTTTTTCATCTGTTTCACAACCCAACACTGAGAGATATCTCCTGAATTCTGTCAGACTTAAATTGTTGGGGAAACCACATTCAAAAGGCTCCTCTTTTGATTTGAGCATTTAGACTCAATACAACAGAAAATTCTTTATAAAATACTAAACAGAATTAATTCATAGAATTACCTTCTCTGTGTCTATTGAAAAGGATGCTTTGAGTTTTCAAAATTAAAATTATATTCTCAGGATCTGGACCATCCACCATTTTGACTGACTTTGTGCATAGAAATTCATATGCTTTGTTCACTTTCTCAAACATATCCTGTAGATTAAATAAATATGAAGGACAGCTTAGCATATCTAACCCCAAAAGGAATATCCTAATGTTGCAAAAGCAACAAATCAAGTTTTCAAGAAAAGATTTGGCAACACTTCCTTCCAGGTTACCTTTTGAAGGACGCTGTTTTTTGCCCTGGATTTTCACATGATATTTTTCCTCTCAAAATTCTTACACAGTTGAAAAAGATTAAATATTATCCATTACAGCAATTTATATTGGATTAGATACAGAATTCCACACTTAATCAGATAAGTATATATTTAGTAACTCCCAAATACCAAAACCTTCATTTATCTCATGCAAGTGTTTCTGTGGATATGAGCTTCCCTTATTACATAAAACAAAACTGCTCAGCATTCATAAATAAATAAAAATAAATGCATATATGCACTGGAAGTCCTTTCCTTTAATCACTCATTCAGGGCAGAACCGAACCATATGGGTAAAATCCATGATTAAATATATCATACTTACTCGACCCTCTGGATTTTTGTCAGGGTGATACTTCTGGGCCAACCTGAAATAAGCCTTTCTGATTTTGCTCTCATCATGTCTGTTAGGTACAAAAAGCATGTTGTCAAGCGAGATGCTATATTCTGTCATTCTGATCAGGAAATATGTGCTCTGACCAGTTATAACTAGCTTCTTTATGCACAGCAAGAATCACAATATATATCTGAACTTTGAATTTTGATTTGGGATACCAACAAAGGCATATTCTCTAACCCTCTCCTATGGTTACATACACTCTAATTCAACAATATGGGGCTGAAATCAATAAGCCATTCCTGTTTTGGATTACTGTAATAATGCAACCACCCCAAACCTTTGTTTGTGCCACAGCAGCAATTGACCAGCTAACAAAGACAACTAAATTTAAGTGTGGCAACTTAAGATCCCTTCCTCCTAAAAGTATCAGCTATGGTTGTAAAGAAGGAATAACTTACTGTCCTTGTCCCTTTGGAAGATGGAGAACTTCATAAGCATCATCTATTGACATTGTAGGTGCTTTCTTTTCCACCTCTTTCTTCCAAGCATCTAGAGTATCTTTTAATAATTTAACCTGGAAGGCAAGGCATAGAAAACATCTAATGTGACCAGGGTAGTTTTCCTTCCAGCCTCGCACTGACATAGAATATGGAACGCACTGGCACAGCCTGAAGCTGCAGTATGCAGCTTGATTTAACTCCTTTAAATCCAAAGCATGAGGCAAGTCTTTTACTATCTGGCCACAGAACCACTAGCTTGTGCACTGGGCTTAAAAAGAACAGAATCAAGCCACTTGTTGCAGCTTTGAGTTGTGCTATCAGCTTCCTCCCAAGTACCAGCCTAATTTGAGCTATATAGGACTCTCCTGCACTGGGGTGAGGAGAGAAAGTCAGTGGCAGGGCTGACTTATTTTTTAACAGCTCAGTTTTTAAACAGTGTGCTTTTATATTGGTTTTACTGTAACCACCCTGAGTCTTTCAGGTATAGAGCAGGACAAAAATATAAAATGAATACTAAGTAAGGCTTATTAGAAGACAATCTTCAGTTATCACCAAAGCCTCTCTCAAATCATCTATACTAAGAATTGGAAAGAATACAAGTAGTCTGACTTACAGGATCTTTAATTGGCCAGTCAGGAAACCGAAGCTTATCACAGAGATGCCTGAGGTAGTAAATGTTACAGAACAACTCATTTTCCAGTTGAGGGTAGTTGATAACCGGTATAGGACAATACTGGTAAAGTGCTCTTGTATTACTCTGAAGACGAGGTGTGAAGTCAGCAAGATGAGCTGCTATCTTTTCTATCATGAGACGCCTGTGAATTGCAGAATTCCTCTTTAAGCAAGCAAAGTGCTGAAGTTCTTCATAATGTTGTATCTGTCACTAGATTATTCATTCCAGTTAGCCACAAAGACATCTGGTGGATGTGATTACAACCAGCAAAGTGCAACAATAAAATAACCTGTTTTCCCTGGTACTGTATATACGGTAAATTATTTACCTCATTTCATTACTCCAAATAGCTTCTGGAGTGTCAAATTCACCCAAAAAAATTTCAGAAAATTTCTCTGGTTCATAGTTTTCCAAGTAACACACCATAGCTTCAGGGAGGATATGTCCAAGAATACTTCTCTGAACTATATCTTGCCCTTTTGTCTAAACAAAAAAAAACCAAGAAGCCACCATTAAGTTACTCATATGTTTAAACTGCCGATACAGGGGTCAGACTGTATATAGAAATAGTTCCATACTTCCACATAACATTTCAACACTTGTTGGTCCTAAAATTAAATGCAGCTAATGACACAAAGAAAACTACTGTTTTTTCTGTGATAAACAGCGTTGGTTGATTGTCACTTAAGGAAACAAGTTCTGAAAACCGAAGGAAGTCTGAAAAGAATAAAACCAAAGTGCAAACGTTTAAGACACAGATGGAACTGGCTCATATGTAGAAGCTTTGCCATTTTTGCTTTGAACTAGCAATTGTTCTACTTACCTCCTCAGACTTGAAAGCCTGTTTTGAGTGGGTATACTTCAAAAACCTAGGAAACAAGCAATTCCATTTATTATATGCTTTTATCTGTTGTAATATATTTGGTTTTAAATGTTGTTACCCGCCCTGAGACCTTTGGGTATAGGGGGAGATAGAAATGTAAATAATAAATAAATAAATTCATTTCTAACAATGGCAGAAATTCAACATATATAATGCAATATAAAGCTCCAGGTATCCTTGTTAACACATTTAAACTCGTGAGTTCTCACCAGCATTCTAAAGTCATATTCTTTTATGCAGCCGCAGACCAAAGATTGGGACTAAAGAACTAAATGGTGGTGTGATGTCTTATATCATTCCTGCTCTGCTATCCTGACCTGCAAACCAATATTGCTTTGGTGAACTCCCCTATCATAAGTTTAGTCATTCATAAATACTATTGCACAACTTAGCCTGGTTTCTTCATAGTCCTCTGTAGAGGAAAGGTTAAAAAAAATGACACCTTAAAAGTACCCTCAGAAAAAAAAAGTATCACTGAATATACCTTTAACTACCTAAAATAGTAGTTAGGCACGCCGACAACAGCCTGTGAATATTCACACTGTTTTTACCTGGCAATGGGAAGCACATTAGATCCAGTGTACATCATGATGAAAAAGAAGACTCCACTGAGGTAAAGGCGAGGTAACTGGGGGTTGTCTTGCATGATGTAGAAAAGCAACATGGCCACTTTTTCAACAAGAATGGGATCAAAAGTCAAGAGCAGCTGTAATAAAAGAAAATGTTTCACACTGTATCATACTATGTATACTATGCTACATTATACCCAAACTGAGCCCCTACTGAGTATAAAGGAGCATGCATACTTTAACCAACCCTGAACTGAAACATGCAAGAAGAAGAATGGGGACTAATGTCTCAGGGTATAATGGAACATTAGCTCATGGGCTGAGGCATAGGTCTTTGAGTTCATGTGGAAGGTCTCTTACCTGAATAATATGAGGAAGACAAGTGCTATCTGACAGAAGTCTCTTCACTCTGGGCAAAGGCCTTATAATCGCGTTATCTTGATCTCTAAAACAGAAATCATTTCCATAATAAATATTCAGGGCTTTTAACAGTCTTGAATTTTATTCTCAACACAAACCTTACAAGTATTTGCCTCCTCACTTCAGATTCTGGCAGTCCCCTCTCCATCTTTAAATAAAGGGACTGATATCTCCCCACCCCAGTAAAATTTAATAATTTTATTAAATTATTCTCATGCCAGTAAACATGACTAAGAAAATGTTTATTTACTGAAATTTCTATCAAATTGGAAGATTTGTGCATGATTTAATTCCACTATAGGAAACACTGGCTATCAAGAGCAGTCTCCCGGAATCCTTACCTACTAGGAAAATAGCTACACATTGTAACTAGCATGTTGAGAATCAATGTGGCAAGATCTGTTTCATTCAGCACAGCCTGTCCAGTAGCAAGCAAACACCACTTCAGTTGAGGAATAACCTGTAATGGGCGCCATCCATCCATGCCTTGGGCCCAGCAGCGGGTTTTTGAAGTCAATTTCCCTTTAGTCCACAATTCCTGCATCTACATTAGAAGGAGATTACCGTAATGAAAATAAAGCTATCATGAAAAATAATCTAAGAAATAAAAAAAATTCATAAGTTCTATTGACTGACACTCAATAATCCTTCGGCCTTTTTTAAAAAAATGTGCACAACTATCCTCAGTAATGAAACAGACTATGTAAGCAAAGTAAGCTTGAATTGCTCCTGAGACGATACTTGTTACGTGTATGGATTGAAGCTTTTCAAATATAACACAGGAAATATAAAATACTCTGAGGCACATACTTTCTTCAAAACAATGGATTCAGTCATACAGTAACACATTACTTTTCATGCTCATTAACTTAAACACACAAATTTGAGATTACCTCACTGAAGCTGTAAGGACCACTTCTTTCTTTATCTGCATTTCCAAAGTACCACTCTTTTTCACTCTCTCTTTTCATATTGGGTGCTGCTTCAATTACATTGCTCTTCAAAAACAAACAAACAAATGTGGTTACTACATTATCCAGAAGGAAGAAATAGACTTTCTATTTAAATAGGTTTCTATTTACACATTCAGGAGGTTTTTCAGCAGAAATGATTCCGGGATTGCAAGGAATTTCATCTGTGTATAGTAAATAGGATCCCTCTGAACATCAACTCCTCATTATAAGAAAAGTGTCTAAACTGGTTATTTGTAGAAATAACTTGTACAAGCTCTGATATACTCCTAATCAGAAATCACATATATATTTATACTTCTGCAATGCTGAAGCACTCCACTGTGAAGCTTATCTAATAAAATTCCCACAGCAGTTAACTATTTTTTGAATACGAGAAACAAAGTTCCAACACCTAATTTGTAAACATCATGCACTCAAAGGTAATACACTAAGTATCTCATACCTGCAAAGGTACTGTAGCCCTGCTTGTGTGAAGATGGGCCAGAGTGAGAAGATCAACAAGAATTCGGATGCCATTTGAATCCATAAGCTCCTTGACATTTTTCTGTAAAACATATCTTCCAAGTTATATATACATCAAGAACATTCAAATTTAGATTCAGTAACACTCTTTAGAAATTTCATTTAAAAGTTTAAAATTATACATGTACCATAATCTTGTTCTAAATTACATAATTCTGCCACCAAGACTGCCCCTTCAACATGTTTGGTGCAAGTAAAAAGTAGTATAAGCACTCAATTGCACATACAGTCTATTCAGCGAACAAATACTGGAACACAAACACAAGACAAAATCACTACAAAAAAGAAAAAAATCAGACGCATCAATTTAACTAAGTCAAAAATACTCACTTATTACCTACGAAAAGGTATAATAAACTGATCAATTGCTAAATACTTCTGTGTGTTTTCATTTTTCCCTCAGCTGCCCTTGTTAACTTAGTCCATAGCAGCTCCAAAGTTTTGAAAGCCATTCTCCACGTAAGCAGAGCAAAATGCCATGCCATCTGTATTACGAACATCAAACATAAGTGTCTCTTCTGCAAGTTAATTGCTAACATGCCCTAATAAAAACACTAGAAGATCTACATGAAGAATACTCTGAATTATGAAAAAAGAATTTTTAAAATCAACTTTGGGGGAAGAAGAGATCGCTTGACACCAAAACTAATATATTCTCAGTAAAAGCTAAAAAGCATTTTATAATACATGAAAGGCAGGACCTATGTAATAATACCCTGCTATACTTTAATAGATAAGAACATAAGAGGAGCCCTGCGGGATCAGGCCACAGCCCATCTAGTTTAGCATCCTGTCTCACACAGTGGCCCACCAATTGCCCATGGGCATCTCAAGCACAGACAAGGGCAAACCTTCTCTTGCTCTCGATCCCAGTAAATGGTCTTAGAAATATCCTGCTATGCATTTTTTCTTCCTGTACAACCAGAAGAAAATTAAAAACTGCCTCTAAATCAGAGTCTGTTCAATGAGAATAAGGGCTAAAAATGTTAGACTTCTAAAGATCCTTCTGTTTTCATTAGGGATTGAACGCTTAACAAATTAATCATTATTCTAGTTTTCTTAAAATTTTCCAACAAAGCCTCAACAAAATATCTTATACTGATTCTCTAATCTTGGGGTGGAAAAGTTATAAACATTTTCATAATTCTCTCTCACCACGTATGTGAATATGGAATTTAATTATTAATCAAAATTGTTGTCTTTACAAATTTTACATCTATATTATAGAGAGAAAAGGTAAAGGATATTGTGAAAATGGGTATTTTCATGAATATGCTTAAAATGTTACAGCAGAGAGATTGTAATTAATTAAACCTGTATAACTTTATGAATAACTGAAACATAGTGTGAGGTGACTCACCTTGTTGAGAATTAACTTGTTAAGGAACAGTATCAGTCGGTCACGCTCAAGTCTATCTGTACACTAAAAAGAGATATTTATAAGTTTTAACAGAACAAAAAGACTAAGGGTGTTTTTCCACTGCAGCCCTAAGATCCAGATCTAGTAGATCCAGATTAAGGGAAGCACCCAATGTGTTTCCACAGGAGGTGTAGCACCCATTGGCAATGGGTGCTAACACCCCTGCTGTGGAAACAGCTTTGCACCCATGTGGCGAATCCGGATCGACCCCCAAGGCGTCGGTCCGTTACCACACGTGTTTCAGGGGGCAGGGAGGTGCAGTCTTCAAAGCCACTTCGAATTGACTTCAAAGTCATTTCAAAGTCATTCCAAAGTCATTTCGAAGTCTGTGCTGATCTTCGGAGTGAACTTCGAAATGACTTCAAAATGACTTCGGAGTCACTTCGAAGTCACTCCGAAGTTCACTTCGAAGATCAGCACAGACTTCAAAGGCACTCTGGAGCTATTTTGCACAGACGTCGAAATGAATTCAAAGTGGCTTCGAAGTGGTTTCGAAGTGACTTCGGAGCCTAGGTTTAGGGGGGGGGGCTAGCCTCCTTTGGACCCCATTGCCTGTTTCCAGTGGAAACAGGCTCCCTTTAATCAGGATTTTCTGGCAGAAGGGGTCTACAGAAAATCTGGATTAAAGGCCAAAATGTACCCATTAGATCCGGATTTCCCTCACGGCAGTGGAAACAACCGGGTCCCCAATGGGTGCCGTGGTGGAAATGGGATCATCCAGTTCACCCCAAATGGGTCCTAAATGGGTGCAAAAATGGGTACTTTTTCACAGTGGAAAAACACCCCAAGAAAATAATGTTATCTGACTTCAGTTTGTTTGTTAGATTCAAACATGCATTTATGTCAAAGAAATTATGTTCCCAAATTCTGGGTTCAAACATCAGTGGAAATCAACCGGCTCTCATAAACAGTTTCTACTGTACATGAGCAGCTGGCTAACATTCCCCAGATGGGGAAACAGAGGTGCAAAGATGAAAGAGGATGATTGGAAAGTAATCTGAAAGGAGCAAAATTTGAACCTTAGAATTCACAGCACAGAATCAACTTAAAGTCAAACACAAAGGCAAAAAATAGCAAAGAAAAAAGAGGATTGAAGTAGAAACTGCTCTTTTGCTACAAAATCAAAACCCATATGAAGAAAGGAGAAGGCGCTGAAATGATTTACACCACTTCCTCACTTCACCACTTCAAACATCTCCCTCCTCCCTCCCTCCCTCCCTTCCTCAAGGGCAACTAGAGAACTAGCATACCACACTAGTTCTTTTCCTTATTTTTTATGCTGCTTACCCACTACTTCTGTACAGCCAGGAGGAGTCCAGAAGGCTTTGATTCTGCCTTTAGTTTCTCCCAGCTCACTGTTCCATTTGGTCCAGCAGCTATAACCATAGTTAGTTCCTAAAAAGCTAGTGTGAGGATACTGGCTAGAGGGTTCAACCCTCCTGAATAAGCATTACTTGGTCCTAATATGAGGCCCAGAACATTGAAACTGGTTTGTAGCTTCATTATAAAAAGCAGCAGTAAGCATCTTTTGCCAACATTAGGTGGCACTATATCAACCTGCATTCAAAGGTTGATGAGCTAAGTTCAGTGGTTGAACTGGCAAGCATTAGCTCAGCAACCTTTGAACACAAGGCTTGAATGCAGGACCATCTAGCCGTAGTAACACTTCCTACTACTTTGTATAACAAACTTCAAGTAACTTTCAGTTTAGCAGACCTTAACCCAATAATGGGTCCAATCAAATGGAGTTCAGTGCACAACTACTCCTTTCTTCATACTCCTACTAGTTTTGTAGTCCATGGTTGCATGAAATTAGCCATTGATAGCATTTAAACACAAAATCAAATGCAGATGAAGTGACATGTCACATTTAATATATATATATGTATATATACATATAATGTTTTTGAAGTCTCAGTCTTGCAGGCGGAGAAACTAGCAAAAACAATGGGTACGTGACTCAGGGAGGAAGCCAATCTCATCCACAGTGCTCAATGTTTAATGTGACAACTGACCAATACCAGCAGAGTCTCAGAAACCTATTTGTTAATACCATTCCACAACTGAAATTATTTACTATACTTTAAAAACACTTACTCTTTCCAGCATTCCTATAATATATTTAGTGTCTCCAAAAGGGCCTATCTCCTCATAACATCTTCCATAAACGATGGCTAACGCTTGCAAGCAAAGACATTTCATGCTTGTTTTAGGAGTGAGCAAGAAACGATGGTACAACTCATTGAAGAATTCATATCTGTAGGAATAAAGAGTGGAACAAAATTCTTACAAATTGAAAAAAAAGCACAAGGAACAAAAATAGTATTTGTATAACAGTAACTTACGATTTCTTTATTGCTCCACTTTCTTCACTTTCATCTTCTTCCAAGAGTAATCTCAAATAATAATCCCCTATTTTTATTTCCTCTGACAGGCATTCATATTTCACCTTTGGAATTTTAAAAAAAGTAGACAAGTGTTACTTAACTACTAAGTCATCAAGCTGCGTTATGGAAATATGAAAGATGTTTGGAATGTAACAATCTGTCAAGCACTATTCAGTTGTTCTACTATTTACAATGATTTGTAGGCACAGGTAAACAATGCAACAGGGGTTTCTTTACTGTAATACATTCTTCTGAATATGATTTTACAAGTGTTTGTTTTAAACTTTGAGGACCAAACAGCCAATGGAATCCGAAACCCAAAAAATGTCAAGCAGTAAGAAAAGACTGAGGATACAAATAATTAAATATACACATTTGTGGATGCAGCAAAATAATTAATTTTTTTAATGAAATGAAAAATTGATGAACTGAGCAGAAATTCTATAAAGACTTTACAAATTCCCAAAAACTAATAGCCTCACTATATAAGTAACTTCTGTCACAAGTCACAGAATCTCAAACAAACTCATATGCATCCATCAAAAAGTGTCTAAGGCAGTCAGCAATCATCCAATGATAGACCAAAGTCCAAAGCCCAAACATAAATCAACATCAGAAGACTTATCTATATGATACCATTATATTGAAAACCAATAAAAAGAAAATTAACAGACTAAAATCCTATCACTAAGGATGTTTTTCCACCGCGCTCCTTTAATCCGGATCTAAGAAGATCTGGATCTAAGGAATGGGTACATTCCTTAATCCGGATCTAGTAGACCCGGATTAAGGGAAGTACCCAATGTATTTCCATGGGTGGTCGAGCACCCAATAGCAATGGGTGCTAGCAAATCCGGATTGACCCACAAGGGGTCTGCCTGTCACCCCAGGTGTTTTGGGGGACAGGGGTGCAATCTCCAAAGTCCCTCCGAAGCTACCTTCAGAGATTAGCAAAGGCTCTGAAGTCCCTCCAAAGGCAACTTCGGAGATTAGCAAAGGCTCTGAAGACAAACTCCATGCGAGTATGCATATTAATTAGCTCCTTGTGAGCAGGGATGAATCAGCCTCATTAATATGCACTCCCATGGGTGCCCCCTCCCCCTAGCCTCCTCTAGACCCCATTGCCTGTTTCTAGTGGAAACAGGCTCCCTTTAATCTGGATTTTCTGGCAGAAGACCCCATTGTACACCCCATTAAAGGCTAGAAAGTACTCATTTGATCGGGATTTCCCCAGCGGCAGTGGAAACAATTGGGTCCCAAATGGGTGCCGTGGTGGAAATGGGGTCATCCGACTCACACCCAAATGGGTCCTTAATGTGTGCAAAAATAGGTACTTTCTGCCAGTGGAAAAACACCCAAGATCTACAAATATGAGTGCCAAGGTAGCTATGGGTTTTGGATAAACCACAATAGCAAAAGATCAGCAAATATAATATGTTCTGTGTGAATCTAGAGTCAAATATAAGACTATAAAACAGGTGTACTGATAAGAGCTGCTACAGAAGAATACTTTTCAAAACTAAAGACATGCACGAACTCAAATTCATAGGTTTGCTTCAATTTATAACCAGGTCAAACAAGCTTGACTGGTTCTAATGAATCTCAAACATTTTGTGAACTGTTCAATAGATTTCTTTCTTTTTTTTTTGCACAGATCTTTATCCTTTTTAAAAAAGGATAATGCTAAAGGCAACATGAGGTAAGGAGGAGGTATGGCATCATCCGTCTTTAATGCCCACAAGCTCCACAAACTTCTTCCAAAAGCCAGTCAGTGCAAATCACCTTGGTCTGCTAGGGCTTCCAGAGTGAAGGTACAAGGGATGATTTCATATTTCCCATCTCCTAGATGGGAAATGAGCATAATCACCCAACGTTGACTAGCACTTGCACTTACTAGGGCTAGTCACTTACAGCCTAAACCCCACACGATCAGTCACTCACTTGTGACCGATCCAGGGGCTGGTCCTCTTCTGAGTGCCACCATTTTGTTTGTGGCACCCTGTGTGACTGCGTGTATGTAAGCGCTGTCGCTATGAAGATGCTGACGCTCTGCACGTGCGCAATCTTGTCTATGATAGTCAGATGGCAGCAGGCTTGTGCAGCACCTCAGATGACCCTGGCAAAGGTGTGGATGCTCACCGCTGGACGCACCAGGTAAGGTTTTGAGTTAGGTTATTAAAGAGGTGGAGCATAATTAGGCAACTTCTGGGAAGGCAGGGGGTGCCTGGAGGCTGCAACAGCCTCCTCTAGGTACGGATACTCTTCCACAGAAGTTGCCTAATTATGCACTATAGGCTGTAGTGCAAATAGGCCCAAGGGTTCTTCCAGCAGGCCATGCATATCTCCACTTCATGTTCAAGGCCTTCCAGGGAGTACAGGAATATATATCCATGAGCTTGCTTTCTGGCAGAACTAATAATCCTCTATTCTGGAAGGGCTAGTAGGTAAAGGTGAAAGATACTGTACGGTCTTCGAAAGAACCACATGGCAGAAACTCCGTCCAGTCAATATGTGAGAACAGAGAGGATAATAAAAGGAGGCCATGGGCACAATGCCATGGTGAAAGGGAAGAAGAAATCTAACTGAATGGCTTGGTTCAAATTCCACTGGTTCAGTTCACTATCAGACCAAATCCCAAAATTTAAGTAAACATTTCAAACTCCCAAGTTCACAGCAACACATCTAATTCTGCCATCTTGATTATTACCTCCCTCAGTGTAACAGAAATAGTATTAGCTATGTTACAGGACAGTAATCAGGACTTCATTTAACCTTCCTCTTGCACCATGAAATGTTAAATTACTAAATGGAATTTCAGTTAAATTATTTCTGCTACATTACAAAATAGGAAAGTGAGAACAAGACCAAAACTGAAGAAAAAAGAACAAAGGAATAATCAATATGTCTAATTTAGACATGGTCAATATGTGACAAATCCCTGACTTGAAATTAAGAAAGCTTCTTTGGAAACAAACACCACCTCAAGGTTTCACAAGCTTAGGGTTTTTTGAGCTCACACTAAAGAACGAAGGAAACATTAATATGTATTAAGTACATATTTTAAAAACCTTAAGCACCCAGTCAGCTGCATTATATCACCCTCTTAGAAGGTGCACAAAGTTAAGCAACAGTTCTAAACATTATGATGATCATTGATACAATTCAGTGCGGTAGGTATTCTAGAATACTATCTTGTCTATGAAGTTCTGCCTGTCTTCTAAGGCATTGCTGTATAGATACTATGTACTACTGGTGAATTAAACATTTCAAACTTTTTGGTTTCAAAGCGAAACACACCTCAAATTCATGGTGATTCCAGGAGATAACATTAGCGCTACCAAGTTCTCTGTCAATCTGAAATGCCCGCATTTCAGATTCCAATGTGTCTCTTAATTCTTCCCGTGTTTTAAAATTCCAAATCAGATTGGACCTAGCATGATCTTGGAGGAACCTAAATAAAATAGAGGGAAAGCATGTTGGATGTTATAACTTAGAGACCGTGGCATTAATTTACAAATACTATAACATACATGATCGAACGTATCAGGAGACAGGATGCATATTATGCCCTAGTTGCAAGACCAAATGCATCTTTGGGAGAGTACATAACTGTTCACATGAGTTACAGGAAAGGCTGACTCATTTGATATCCCCAAGTAGCTGTTAGCTAAAGGGAATGCTGTCATTTTTCTTAAGAAAACCAGATAAGGACTACTGTGAGATACTGTTAAGACGCTCCAAAGATTCAGCTTCTCACCTTCATGCTGACTTAAGCACCATTTTTGATACAAGATCCAGCGAGATAAACTTTCAGTTTTGCAGCCTTTAACATACTATCTGAATCATTGCTTATTTCGGTTTACTAGAGCTAACTGTGGTGGAATGATTGAGTAGATCGAGGGACTGTTGAAAGTATTTTGGCAGAAGTGCATGGTCAGGTACTGTCAGCCATGAAAGATGAAGTGGTTCTCTCACTTCTGAAATGGGAGTTTGAAAACAGAGGTTTATTCCAACTATTACCTGGAAACTATTGTGTCTTTAAGGCAAGGTGCCAAAAAAGGTGATGGCTGTGTGAAAGGAAGCCACTCTTGGATGAAATCTATCTTCTTGAGACCTTGGATCAGGCACTGATAGGGAACAGAACTGGTGTTGGTCACTATGATGATACTTGGTGGTACAAAGGGTATGTAACTCTGTTGCACCTATTTGACTTCTGGATTGCTTTTCATAGCACGTGCAAAAGTATATTCCTGGATATCTCTGCTGGGAAGAGCTAGGTTACAGGTTACCACAGGGCAAACTGTTATCCCAAGTGCTGTTTAGAATTTATATGAAGCCACTGTAGAGGTCATCAGGAGTTCTGGAGAAAGGTGTATCAATATGTCAATCACAGCTCTGTTTCTCCATAACATCTGAATTAAGAGAAGCTCTGAATGTCCTGAACCTGTGCACAGATGCAGTGAGAAGTTGGATGAGAGCCAAGATGCTAAATTTGAATCCCTAAAAGCCCAAGATCTTTTGAATTGGTTGTCCCTGAGTCCCAAAAATTCTATTTAATTTTAGGGCACTCCTATAGCTATTACTGTCACTGAAGGTGCAGGTGTCAACTGTTCTGAGAATGTTCCACCATCAACATTAGATGGGCTGTGGCCTGATAAAGTAGGGCTCCTCTTATGCTTTTATGATATTTAATCTTTGGGGGTGGGGGGGTCTAGCTATTGTGGACTATGTGATGATAGCATGACATTTATTTTACTGAAACAATCGCTATGTTATCACTGCATAGACAACAATAGCTGGACTCCCCTTCAGATTAGATCTAGCAGAACATGATGGTTAAATTGCCTGTGCTTAAAAACTTCACTGATAGCCAATCAGTAAGATTTCAAAAACCATCCAGGGTGGACCTGCTGTGGGTACCACAAGTTGTTTTCATCTTACAGTTTCTTACAGTCGATTCCTCTCTATAGTGATACCTACTCTGTGGAAAACTCATCTTTTGACACCCCTAGAAGAGCCCCCCATATAATGATATCTTTCAGACATCTACTAAAGACATTACTTTTCTTCCAGGCCTTCAGAGTGTAAATGGTTCCCCCTTCCACAAACTGTTTCCAATTATATTTCAATGCTCTATGTAAATTTAATATAAAAATTTTAAATAAATAATAAATAACATGCTATAAAAATACTAAAATTAAACAGTAATAACTAAAGCCATTAAACTATTATATATTATATAAGTTACTCTGCAGTATCATTCTCCATATATTTTCAGGTTCCTCAATGAAGAGACACTCCTAATTTCACGACTTAAGCATTTGAGAACTGAATTTACTTGGTATGAGCTATAGGCGTAAAATGGATAATCTTTCTGGAAATCGAGACCCACTCCCTTTGCAATATTAGTGTCGAAAAGCAGAATGTAGCTTAAAAATATATAAGGTCTGGACCTCTGTTTTGGGGCTAACAAAAGCTCTTTTTTCACAACAACCGCTCGGTGGTATTAAAAGCATCCTATTCAAGTTTCCTCAAATTTCATGGGAATCCTTGGTCTAGGAGGAGTGTGCTGCTTTTGAAACAGCACGACTTTCAAAACTTTTGATGCTTTTAATTTTTCTTAGCCCGCATGTTGCGTGCCAAGGAAAGATGAGGCTAACTGATTTAAAGAAACTTTATATCTTATTCAAAACATATGGACTGTTGATCAACTCAGTTCTAACACAATACTCTAAACTATGTGACTGAATAATGCAAAACCCTCTCCAAATCTGTACCTGTAGTAAAAAAGATCCCAGTTTGCTTGTATTTTTATCCTTTGCCTCCGCTTCCTCAGTATTACTGGTTTTTGATTAATATTCTGTAATAAATATATATTTTCAGGTAAGAAGATAAATGCAAATCATTAAGCCATGAGACCTCACACACATTAAGTCAGCTATACATAACAATTAAAACTGTTTTCTCCTTTCAGCGAGAGAGTTTCCATCTTCAAACAAGATGGCACACTTTTTCCTGCTAGTTTAAAAAGAAGGATGCATATTAAACAGTAAAAGCAAGCCTCTACTATCAATACTGAATTCTGAAAAGTTGTGTTTTAGCAAATAAAGACAGAGTAACCTGCCCATGCCCTAGATGCTTGCCTACTAGCTTTGTGACATGGATGAACCTTATGCTGCAAAGCCACATCTTTATTATGCTATAAATCTGAAATTGCATACTCTACCCAGAATAACACTGAAAGATTGGTGAGAGGAGATTCATTTTTCTTGCAGGACTGAGATGAGTAGCTGTTCAAAAGAATGCAAGTCGAATTTGACCAAGCAGTAGTTCCTCTCTGCTACTTTTCAATGAAGTTGCTACATGCTCCATACAATTTAAAACAGAATACAAAAAGGAATAAAGACTTACCATATTGTTTCTGTCCTGGGTGTATTTGGGAAGTGGGAAGAAAAAGAAAAGTGATATTTAATAAAAGTTATTTCAAAGATTTAAATACTCTACCTAAACTTTTCTGTTACATGGGGTACTCAAACTGCAGCTTTCCTTATGTCCTTAACTACTGCTCCTAGATCTAGCACACAAGGAGAGCTTGCAAGATTCAATGGCAGTTCACCTGTCACGGCAAAGTAAACTCTTATCTGGCAGAAAAGGTACATGCTTCCATGTCACAGCAAATCGGTTTTGCCATAATACACAGAGATCACAAACAGATGGTAAATCACCATTGAACCTCATAGGTACTCCCTATACATCAGCCATGGGAACTATGTTCAGGTATATTTGGCAAATTTCAATCTGAGCACTCCTTTTTCTCCTAAAATCTTTGAAGGAAACATCATCGTGATTGGCAAAGACAGAAAACTTCAGCCAGAACATTAGCTTTTTCATCTGCCTATAACTAATCAGAACTTTTTTTAATTCAGTTGTTCAACTTACACAGTACTGAAATTTTAGTCCATGTCTCATTTTTCAGCCACTCATAAATTCAATTAGAATGCCTACCAAAGAAACAGTTCTCGGAAGGCCTCTGTTGGGAAAGCTCTGGGTTTGCCTGCAGTTCATCAACAACCAACAATGCCTCATGGCTCATGGGGAAACCTTTCTTGCTATCTCGTTTGGCTTATGCCTTTTGCCTCCAGACAAGCTCCCACCTTTTTTCAGGAAGACCTTCTAGCGGCCCTCACAGCTTGGATTTTTACCCCTCCCCCCGCATCTGTGATCTCCCTCGCCCTATTCCTCCTTGAGCTCAAGCTCCTCACGCTCTAGAAGGATGAGGAACGAGAAAAAGCATAAGTGGGACTGCTCCAGTGGGCGGAACCGTTCCTTGTAGAACTCCCAGGCCTCCGTTTCCACTCAAGTGGCCACAGGTGCCAGTCTGTCCACCACTGTCCAGATGGCTGTGGTGGATACCCAGCTTATCAAGCTGAACTTGCAGCTCCTGGAGGAGGAAGGGGAGATACTGGATTATTCCCTGTCGGGGAAGGATGCTAATTCAGAAGAAGAGTGTGACCTTCTTTCACACCAACTTTGCCTCTAGGAGCTGGAGGATTTTCATCCCCTGCTAAATGCCCTGATGCAGATGTTCGATATTAAGCCTCATGAACAGGCTACAGTGAGTTGTAGAGGGAGTTCCAGATCATGATGATGCCCCTTCCTTCTCAGGAGAGGGACTTCCTGTCCCTAAAACTTGCAAGAACCTAATCCTTAGGGAGTGGTCCCCTCCATGTTCTCTGAAACAACTACCTCTGGTCCCACGCAAGCTGTTTGGTTCCTCTGACTAAACAAGAGTTCATGTGGACTGTACCAGTGATGGATCTGCTCCTCCTGGCTCTTGTTTCAAGCCATATTTTTCCCAGGGAAGGGGAACTGAAGAACCTACTTGACTGCAAGACAGAAGTCATGCTTTGTTGTTCTTTTGATTCAGACTCGTTGTCCTGCTGAGCTTCTGTGAACACCTTTCTTTTTGCATGCATGGCACTCCACTGGTCTGATGAGAACATGGTGGATCAGTCTGTGCACATGAATACTAAGATGCAGCTGTGGGAGATCTGCAAAGTCTTGGCTCTGTGTGCTGACATGGCCATTGACATCCTCCAGCTTGTGGCCAGGTCTTCTGCAGCATCCACAGCAGCCCAGGGGCTCCTTTGGTTGTCACTGGAACGTGGAGTAGAGTTCAAAGATCCAGCTGGCTTCCCTCCCATTTCTAGGCTCTCAGCTATTTGGGGAAGGGGCACTGAAGAATGTCTTGGTCAGCACGGACAAAAAGCTCCTGACCTTGGCTCCAACCTTGAGGGGTAATCCCAGACCCAAGGACAGAAGACAGGAGGTTTCCTTCACAACCAGCGCCCTTCCTCCTCTCAGAACAGGTCTCCCTTCAAGTCGAAGGAGAAACCTTAAGTGCCATGGCCCAGACAATCCCAGGGGCCCCTTTAAGAGTTCCTTTCATGGAACAAAAGTGGGAGGCTGCAACCTCTAGTGCTTCTTCATCCCCAGTGGAGGGGGAGCTACTTCTCTTTGCCCCTGTTAGGAGGGAAGCAGTTTCTGACCCTTGGGTGCTTCAGGTTTTTCTCTCAGGGGTATTCTATTGAATTTGCCACTAGACCTAGGCACCGTTGTGTCTTTTCCTCCATTCTCCAGTTAAAGTTGAGACTACCCATCTCTTGGGTCTGAGGTCATCAAACCAGTTCCGGCAAGTCAGAGGGGTCTGGGGGTCTACTCTATTCTGGTTTTTGTTAAGTATAGCTCTTTGCAGGCCATCCTTGAGCTGAAGTACATTAATAAATTTGTTCTGAAACAAAGGTTATGGATGGAGTCCCTTAATTCCATTCACAAGCAGATCTTTAAAGGGGAGGTTCTCGCCAGCCTTGACCTGGATAATGTGTATTATCATTCGGCGATCAGCCCCGCCTCCAGAGTTTTTCTTTTTTTTTGTTTGGGTCACCAGGATTTTCAATTTTGTATCCTCCCATTTGGTTTCTTCTCAGCCCCCCGCGTCTTCAAGAAGACATTGGGTGTGGTCATGGCTGTACTCCAACTCCAGGCATGACTACCTTTTTGTATTGAGATGATGTCCTCATAAAAGTGCCCTCCTTGAAGACTGCCAGCCATGCAGTGGACACGGCTTTCGCCACCTTCACACTTTGGGGTTTTTATCAATGAAGCTAAGAGCTCCTTGGAATCCAGTTTTCAGTTTCTTCACTTAGGAGCCCTCTTTGACTCAGCCAGGGATGTGATATCACCCTCCCTAGAGAAGGTCGAGTCCCTCTTTACCTTAGCCAGGAAGTTGTCCTGATCTCCCGGGGGGGGGGGATCTCAAGAATTTGGCCTCCCTGCTTGAGAAAATGATTTCCTTTATTGACATGTCCTTGGGCAAGAGCACATTCTAGGCAGTTACAATGGTTCTTCTTGACCTTTGGTTCACATTGCCCTGGGCTGCACCCTTTGTCTCTTGTCTTCCAGAACCTTCTGCTCCTTCTTGGGCTTGTGGACCTGTTGTTCCAACACCTCCAAGGGACTTCCTACTGGGGAACCAGATAGGGTCCTCATCACCATGGATGCCAGCCTTTCTGGCTGGGGCAAACTGTGCAGGGTGCGTGGGACAGGCAAATTAACTGGCTCAAACTGAAGGCTATTCTTCTAGCCTTTAAGGCTTTCCTTCCCCTCCTGGAGGGGAAGCATGTCAAGATGGCCATTGATAACATCACGGCCAAGGCCCACCTAACTGCCAGAGGGGTACCTGCTCTGCTCCTGTCTTTCAAGCTTTTTTCTTAGGCCAGGGGTAGGCAAACCACGGCTTGAGAGCCACATGCGGCTCTTTGGCCCCTTGAGTGTGGCTCTTCCAACTTAGGAGTACCCTAATTAAGTTAATAATAATGTGCCTACCTATATAGTTTAAGTTTTAAAAATTTGGCTCTGAAAAGAAATTTCAGTCATTGTACTGTTGATATTTGGTTCTGTTGACTAATGAGTTTGCCGACCCCGTCTTAGGCAGTCTCATTTGCTTTCTCTTTCCACTGTCCATATCCAGGGGGAGCTCAACGTGTTCTATGACAGCCTGAGCAGGGCATCCCTCCCACCTTCACAGTGGCAGCTGAATCTGGAA
This sequence comes from Aspidoscelis tigris stejnegeri, assembly GCA_023333525.1. NCBI lineage: Eukaryota > Metazoa > Chordata > Lepidosauria > Squamata > Teiidae > Aspidoscelis > Aspidoscelis tigris. The sequence goes on from JALMGA010000008.1 coordinate 23,791,678, forward strand.
GTGTTTCAGTTGCTGGTGGAAAGATGGGGTCCTGGATCTGTTTGCTACAATCTGAAACCACCAAGTACCAGCCTTCATGGCACATCTGGGAACAGGAGGCATTGTCGGGTGATGCCCTATCATCCCCCTGGCTGGAAGGTCTTCTGTATGTTTTCTCCACTCTGCTGCTCCTGGGGCCTCTTCCCTGCACGGTCCGCAGGGAGAGGGCTCACATACTATTGATAGCTGACCCAGGAGGACATGATTCCCTTTGCTGATCTCCATGTTAGTAGGTTCAACTCTCTAACTCCCCCAGAGGAGGGATCTCTTCCTTCAGGGGACAATTCTTTACCCAGATCCCTCATGGCTGACCTTGACAGTAAGGCCACTGAACGGGAGTTCATGTGGGGGTTGGATGAACCTACCATAGATGCGATGCTGGCTTCCAGGTGTCTCTCCAAGGTCCGGGTATATAATGTCTCTTGGACGGTGTTTGCCTGCTGGGCCAGGGTCACAGAAGTGAATCCTAGGACTCCTCCCTTGCAGATCGTTAAGTTCTTACAAGCGATGCTGGTGAGGATGCTGCATTTTAATATTCTTGCAGCAGTCCTGGAGTTTAGTTCTGTGCCCAAAATCACAAAGGAGGCCATGGTACAGAGGTTCCCGGGGAGGGCCAAGGCTAAGTACCCCCCAGTGGTTCACAAGTTCCTGACCTGGAATCTTCATCTGGTCCTGCCAGCCCTCATGGGGTCCCCTTTCTGACACCCTCCACAAAGCCTCTCTCCAGTTGTTATCTTTTAAGGTGGCTTTTTTTATGGCCATTATCTCAGCTAGGAGGATTTCAGAGCTGGCAGCGCTGTCTGGAGTAGAATTTTTTTGTTTATTCACTCCAGTTCAGTCATTCTTAGGTTGGACCCTTCTTCCTGCCCGAAGCTGGATACTTTATTCCACTGGGCACAGGAAGTTCATCTTCCTTTTTCTGCCTGAAGCCAGTACAATGCCTGGAGAAGGAATGACACCCTAGATGTGGTAGGGCCCTCAAGGTATATTTGGTATGCTCTAAAGACTCTCGGAAGTCTTCCTCCCTATTTGTTGGGTATTCCCTGGGGACCCTAGGGGGCAAGGCCTCAGCAAGGGTGATAGGGTCCTGGCTGCATGCTTGTATTGCCATGGCCTATCAGGCAAAGGATTTGGCAGTAACGGCCCACATCTTGGCTCATTCTATGAGGGCAGCAGGAACTTCAGTGGCCCTTGGCTGAGAAGCATCCATCTCAGAGATTTTCAGAGCAGCTACATGGAAGTCCCCCTCCACATTCACTTGACAATATAAGTTGGTTGCCTATTGGTTGGTGGGTGTGGCTGGTCCTCCAAGCTGTAGTTCCCAGTGTAGTAAGATGGGAATGGCATGTGGAGGAGGGTGTGGGTGTGTGGATAAGAAGGAAGTTTAAGTTATGGGGGTGGTACTTCCTTTCCTCCCTGGGGTGGGTGAGCTTTGGTACATCCCAGAGCTTTCCCCACCAACAGCCTTCCAAGAACGGAGCACTGTCTCTTACCTGAACATCTATTCTGGAAAGTTTCCTAGGGGGGCCCTCCCCGAAAATATTAATTTTGTTTGGTTCCCATTCCTCCAGGTTGCGCAGGACTCCTTGGCTTGAGGTTTTCTTCTCTTCCTCACAATTGGGGCATGAGAGGGGCAAAGAGTGGTATTTATCTTTTGCCTCTCTTGGTCGTTTTAGTGAACTACAGGCACAAACCCAGAGCTTTCCCCACCTAGGAGACCTTCCAGAATGGATGTTCAGGTAAGAGACACCACTCCAATCTCTTTATTTTTTATTTTTTACCAATCCACAAGAATCCCTAAAGCCTTGAATATTCTGATACAAAATACATGTTACATAAGTTAACATTCAGAGCATTCTCTGTAATTCATCATCCTTATTCCTTTGACAAGTAGGAATGAAACAATTTTCTCTCACACGCATACAGTATATACCCTCCCTCCAAAAAATGTTAAGGATTTTTTTTAAAAAAATGAATAAAAAACATTGTTGCTGCTTAAATAGAATAAATAATACTAGGAATCTTACCTCTTTCTGTGCTATTCCCATTTTGTCTCTCCAGTGCATCAAAACCAAATCCACTTTTTCTTTGGCAAATTTTTCAACTTCTTTAGCAGCTTTTCCTGCCAGTCTCTGCCATTCTGGCACCTTATTAAATTTGCCATATTGATCCTATAGAACATTATTAATTAAAATTCATTTTATGAGAAAGAGAACTCTAACTTTGAAAAATCTAATTATTAGGCTTAAGAATATTTGCCCCCAAACACACACCACAAATATACGCACCACACTGTATATTAAAGAGCAACAGTATACTGTAAGTGTATTTTGGTTAAAAGATTTCATACTTACATTTGCAATTTTTAGATTATCTCTAATATGCATCCGATCAGAATCCTTTTCAGGAACAGGCTCATTACTGTCCAGGTATGAAAGTAAGCCTGCTGGCTAAACAGACACAAAACAGACACATAATATGCTTAATCTTCAGGAATGCAAATGAGAACTAAAGTTCATCCAAAGAATTACTAGTTAAAATTTCTACAAGTCAGAAATAAACATAACTGAATCTTGAGTTAGCTTGATTTGTATGGGCTGTAGCCTTCTTTGATCTCTTTGGAATTCATTTTTCACCCATATTTCACCAACATGCATTTAAGTTTAGTTTAAAATCTGCTACAACTTTCTATCTCTTTGAACATAACTGTTTTTAAGTAAGTTCCTCAATTTCACTGCCTGATCCTATTCAGAAATAAAAATAATCATACATGAATAATTATCTGCATTTAGGTGAGCATGGGCACACCTTATCCACTTAATTTCAATATCAAAACATTTTTTTCTGAAGCAAGAAAACAGGAATAGGTTGAGTCACCAAACCTTTGGGCCATGGGTTGGTGGATTGTAAATCACCAGTTTTGGAAATCCTTGTCAAATACCAAAAGTTTACAACCAACAAATCATCTGCTGTAACATCCATCTTCAGATCACATTGGTAGATCAAATATCTGCCAATGAAATGATCACTGTAAGTATAGCAGACATGGCTGCTAACCAGGCACAAGGTACCATAATTTCAAGTGGGCTTTCTAACCACTAAGATGCACATACAAGGATACGTGATCCCTTAACCTAGTCTTTGGGCAGTGCTTCCTGAAATGAAGCAGAAAAGAGAAGGAAGAATATTTTCTCAGCTGATAAGTATGGGCCAAGTTTATCCTCACCTCTTTACAAATATATAGGGAACGCCACAGTCTGTACAATTCTCATTTTGACCTTGGACGAAGGGATGAAAGGTGTGTTTCTCATTTGAAATGAAGGGAGAATCAGTCCGTGGGTGTTTGGACAGATCCAACAAAGAATATGAGGACACCACACAGCAGTAAATAAACCACTTCCTTAAGCTTCTGAGTCACTGCCACAAACTTTACAATCAGATGCCATGCCAAGAATCTGTATTCTATTGGGGACTATAGGGAATTCACTTCTTGCCAAGAAGTTTGACAAGAAAGTGAAAAGATAAATTCTCATGTCCCTTCAAGATGTCAGCAAAAAAGGAAGGACTTCTGCTCCTGAATCTGAGTGGTCAGTCATATGTGCTGGTCAATTGCTCTTTTAAATACAGAAACTGCCAGTCAAGTGAGGTGCACCTCTAGGCCAAACCCACAAATACCACCTGAAGGTTTGAAAGATCCTGTGCTATAAAGCAATGCCAGGACTACCTTCAGTTCTGTCAACTTCTTGGTTCCAGCCATTACCCCAAGCTCCAGTACCATCTAGGTCAAGGTCAGTGGTGGAATGGGAGCTGGGAAGGCACAAAATGCTTCAATAAGATCACAGCACCATCTGTCATACATGTTAGAGTAGAAGACATAACCCTTCACTGCAATATTCCTTGCCAGGAAAATGTCTCTTGTCATGACCTTAGCTAAGTTCATCATCAACTTTTTCCCTAGAATTTTTATCCCCCTTAATTCTCCAGTACACTGTCCCTTTTAACAATTTGGGAGCCCAAAAGAGCAAATCTACCTACCACCTCCACCTTTTCATCATTAAAAGAAAGTTTAGATACTGAAGGATTTTCTAGATTTCATCTTGAAGTTCATTATAAGAAATAGGTAGAACTTTTTATGAAGTTAAAATCCCCAAATGAAGGTTTTTTTGATCAGAGTATTTCTCAAAAAATGTTGGAGAACACTTAGGAACACAATAAACTTTTACTTACCAGAATACGCTTTAGCAAATTCAAAGCAGTTGCATTTTCAGCTGTCCAGAGGCCCACAAGATGTCTACTTAACTGTCTGAGAAATGAAGTGGTTAAAGATGCGTTAACAGATATATTCCAGTATATCAGTATATTTTCCTTGCCAAGGTTTTTTTTTTGCTCAGTTTCTGTTAAATATTTGTAATCTCGCCCTCCTATTCTTCTTCGTTGTGTAAACTACCTTGAGAATTCAGAATGATGCAAGGTATGGTACAGAGTTTTCTTAATAGCAACAGTAGGCATTAGCTAACTTCAAGATTCTAATATATTCAAATTGTTTTTATCTTTTTCTCCCAAGATTTTCATCTACTAATTTCCAAGATGCAGGTACAAGTCAGATGACATACATATTTGTACAAAGAACGGAAACAAAAGCTGAACAAGAATCTTAATTACTGCCTAATCAACAATCAGCTTGCAGTGAGAGGTCAACAAAATTATGAAACTATCCTAAAAGAGGGAAAGCACCTACATAAGGAGTATCAATCTGGTCTTACCGATTTGTGAGCATCCTCTGATCTGTGCTTATTGTAAACATAGCTGTATGCAAATGACGAGGTAAGGCACCTTCACTAAGTGCAAGTTCTTGCATTTTAGTTGCTATTTCTTTATCCCCCTCCTTTGGAAACAGGACAAAAAGACAATTATGAATGACTTTTATTCTCCCCTCCCCCATCTTTCAGTTTAAGGACGTTTCCACACTTACCTCCTTAAATCCAGATTAGGGTGATCCAGAACTTTGGGATCCGGTCCTCACCAAATCGCGTCCAGAGTTCTGGACCACCCCGGACACCCCTTGCATTGGCATGAGCTGTTTAGCACCCAATGGTAATGGGTGATAAACAGGGCTGCTGTCCAGATGCCGCAGCATGCCTCCTGAGAGCCCAATTAGGCCCGAGGAGGAAGTTTCGCCCCAGTGGTGTGTCATGACTTTCTTGCACATGTGCCACTCAGGGATCACCTCCACTAGGGCCAGCCCTGGACCTCATCCAGCTGGCAGGCATGCGGAAGCGTACTCTGCGATCTGGTCTTTGTGGGGAAAGACCAGACTGAAGACACCATTAAAGGGGTTCTCCAGTAATCCAGATCTAAGGGCCCCCAAACCCCATTAGGAATGGAATCCGGAGGTGCTCATGTGGACAATGCTTTCCTCATGAGGTCCTCATGGGGTCTTCCATGCAGAAGGTAAGTGGTGGTTCTGTTCCTAATGGGGTCTTCTTGGGTTCCAAATAGGGTCTCCAGGGCCCATGCAGAAACGGCCTAAAAATACCAACCACTGAAGCATAAAATGTTTTTCTTCTCTTTTGCTTCTTGCTTTAAAAAGGACCAGTGACTTTTAATTAGGACAACAGACAAGTATGAATACAGCTCTTATATCTTTTTAAACAGAAACGCTGTTATTGCTTCCCTATCCCATGACACTTTGTTATCAAGCTACCATGTGATCAATGATGATTTTAAATGATGAACGAAAGGATTTGCTTAAGCTTGTATAATTTTATGTTGCACGTTCAGGATTATTTCTAATTTTTTATGCTGTATTTTGCATTATTTTGAATCTCTCAAGTATGTGTTCTTGTAAAGAATATTTATAAATAAATATTATAGTTTAAATAATACAAACTATATAGGATATATAGAAAACATCTCTGAGAAAACGTTACGAAGTGAAGAATACCAGGTTTCAAACAGTTTCCCTTACTTAGCCCATCACAGCTCAACAGTTTAGGTCCAAAGGCATCTCTGAGATGTTAAGTGGCCTGGGAGGCTCCAAAATGTGAGGCTGAACCAATGAGGAAAAGGAAAAACTACATTCTAAAGGTACATATGAAATAAAGTAACATAACATACAAACTGGGGCTTGTTTTGATTCAATATCTTTCTATAGGTGTTTTATGCCCGGAGTCCTTGTCTAAAATAAAGCAGAAGGCCATATCCAATTTTTACAATTCTCTCCAACTTCTCAGAATGCTAGATCCTTATCTTGTTGGATTTTTTCCACCCTACACTCACCTTAAATAGGACACTTTGTGCCCAAGTATATTTTTTAGAAACAATGTCTTCAGTTAGAATGCAATTAAAAGATCTACATGATTAAAATATATCCCTATACCATTCCAAACCACTGAATTAAAAAAGGTACGGTACTTCCTCTAAAAATAGAATTCTCAGATTGTTGTTGCATGTCTCAACTGCTTCCATTCGTATTACAAACAAACAAACAAACAAAAAACACACAAAACAAGATCACTTAAAACTTACCTCTATTATTGCTTTCATAACCAATCCAGCTCCTTTTACTATTGCCATGGAAGGATGCTGTGAAAACAATGGCATTGACTTTTGATTCAACATTAGCTGACATACCTCAAGTGAAAAATTGCATATGGGCGTATGGGCCAATCTAAAACTACAGCTCTTACTTCTTTACTAGCTGGTAAGTATCGAATGTTTTTCATTTGAAAATGTCAATTTTATAATTTTATGATACAGGGAGATTTATAGATTTGGTTGTCCATTCAGTTGTGTCCAACCTTTTGTGACCCCCACAGATCATAGTATGCAAGGTGCTGCTGTCCTCTAATGCCTCCCAAAGTTTGCCCAACTTATGTTCATTGTTCCACTATATATCCATCTCATCCTCTGCTGTCCTCATCTCTTTTTGCCTTTAATCCTTCCCACATAAGAACATAAGAACATAAGAGAAGCCTTGCTGGATCAGGCCACAGCCCATCTAGTCCAGCATCCTGTCGCACACAGTGGCCCACCAAATACTCATGGGCATCTCAAGCAGAGACAAGGACAAAGCTTCTCCTGCTCTCGAGTCCCAGCAGATGGCCTTAGAAGCACCCCAGTTCCTCCCCCCCTCTCAGCCTGAAAGATGCACCTAGGCATTCGTTCTAGTAGCCATTGATACATCTGTCATCCATAAATTTGTCCAGCATCAGTCTGTTCCAAAGAGTTCCGTCTTCTCATTATATAGCTGAAGTATTTGAACTTCCCCTTCAGTACTTGTCCTTAAATGAACAGTCAGAACTGATTTCCTTTAATATTGAATGATTTGCAGTCCAGGAGACTCTTGAAATTCACTAGCACTACAATTTGAAATCATTGATTCTTTAGCGTTCAGCCTCCTTTATGGTCCATCTCTCACAGCCATACATCATTACTGGGAAAGCCATACCTTTGAATACAAGGGCCTTTGTCAGCAGGGTATCTCTGCTACGAAAATGCTATCCAGCTTTCCCAAGCACAACACAAAACTTGCCATATTCCAACAAACACAGCAGAATTTTTCCTAAACATGAAACAAGCTCTTTTTTTTAAAGAGCATACCATTACTTATTCAGCACCCTCAAAATGTCCCAATCTCAGTGTGAACAATTCCAAGCCAGAACATTTTGCATATATCTCTAGATGATGTATTTTGTTCACAGCTTGATGGCAGTGTGGATGCTGTTTCTCATTCTGATTCCTTCTTTTATGGTTTTCTACCTATACCTTAGTCATGGCTTGGCCATAAAGAAAAACTGGGCAGCTCCAAGGAAATGGAGCAGGGAAAACTATCAGTCACATATCCTTAAGTCTCTTGAAGGCACAGCTGGGACAGAACTTCAGAATTGTGGGTGGGTGGGTGGGTCCTCATTAAACTCAAACAGAGAAATGGAATTTCCAATGGAGGAACAAGATCATCACACACTGGTGAACAACGTCACCCAAATTTATCATCTCTTCCAAATCCTTCACCATGCCTCCAAAAGAGGTAAAGATGAAGAGAGGAGAGTGAAAATGTTCTTAAGATTTTTTGTAAGAGTGACAGTTGAGATTAGGACTGGACTGCTCCTTTCGATCATAAAAAGCACAAAAATCTACATGCTTAAAGTCTTTTAATATACTGTTTTATGTAACAATGAAACAAAGCACCAGAAACAAAGTGGAACCTTTGCATCAAGCTCACCTGAAAAAGCTTGAACAGGGTTCTGCCATTAGATGCAACCATTTCTAGCAACATATCAAACTGCTGGCCTTCAGTAGTCTCACTATATGGAGCACAGAGGGCAAATGTAAGAAAGTCCAAAAGTGAACTAATAACTAAAGCACCAGTTCCGTGTTCCTGAAATAAAGATTGATAATACAAGTTGCAATAATGTTCTGTACCACAGAAAAACTTAAATAGTTCATGATCCACTTCCCCTCTGAAACTGCCTTGAAACAGAAATGCTACTGCTTTCAATCAAAGTTCCACATTCAATTATACAGTTAACATAATGTTTAACAGTCATATGATCCACAACATCGCAAGTCACAGAAATACTCTTTCTAGGGGCAATTTCATACCAACAAGGGTATCAGAACAACAAGCATACTAGGAGCTTCCCTTCTACGTGCTGATGCTAACGGAGGGCCTGACCCCTGCTATAATGCTCTGCCCACAAATATCAGAAGCGGTCCAAAATGGAGGCTTGGCCAGTCTACTGGTAGGCCTCTTTTTGTACTAGGTTGGTACACTGGACCATAGAGACATGCAGATGTCATGGCTTGGTGGTCCACTATACCGCATGACTCACTGTACTGGCGCAACAAGACGTACCACTACAATGGGTCCCTCAGGCCTTCAGAGCTTATGGAGGTCCCCTGTGCTGGGCTCCAAAGCTGGTGGAAGCTTTGAAGTTGGTACGGGGACTGAAACATGCTGTTTCAATGCGTACAGCCTTGCTCCCATCCAGGAGCCATCCATCCTAGCAGGGTCTAATCTACAAAATGCAAGTGAGAAAGGGCCTTAATTATCTAAGTAATAAGATTTTAAACTCAACCACTTCACAGAAGGAGAATGCTTCAGTACGTGACTAATAAATGGTGGCCTTGAATATTAAATGCTGCTAAAGACATACCACATGGGAATTAAATTTCTCCAGTAAACTTTCCAAGAACTTCTTTGAAGAAAGAAGGGATGCTTTGTTTAGCTGTTCTTGCCTCAAGTCATAGTCATCGTGCATAGGCTATAGATAAAAACAGCATTTTATCAGAACTGTGTTCCAGCACTTCAAATCATCCAAAGGAAGGTTTTTGTGAACAGTTTATGCCTTAAATGCCAGAGGTCATTTAAAAAATGATTACGGCAACATCCAGATTATAAAGCAAAAAATTTTTTTAGACTCAAAAATGCCAATAGCTAAAACTAATCTCTTGTTCCTTTATCTCATCTTCTCCCCATCAAGAAAAGATGAAACAAAAAGGTTTTTAAAAACAACAACTTGCTTCCAATATTCATACAGGGAATGATCTGTACTGCCTCCTCCATAGCCAAGATTTATAAGAAAAAGAAAAGATAGCTGTGGAAGCCACCATGACCTACTTAGAGATGAGCTGCTCAACAGAAACATAAGATAAACACACATCTACTTGGTTGAATAGTACAAGAAGCACTACAGGAAAACTTTACAATATTCTAGGGACTCAGTTCTGTATCTCTCTAAGGACACCTCTTCATTGTAAGATTTGCTATGCATAATTAACAAAACTAAGGCTATCAGATCTGGCTGACGTGAGGTGAAGTACTTACACACATAAGAGCACAGAGCATATCAATGGAAGCATGAGTTACTCCATCATTGTTTCTTTTGAGAGCTTTCACTACCTTGACACCAAGCCGCTCTCGAAACCTTTCAAAATATAACAAAGGTATTAGAAGAAATACCCAAGCAGCAACAGTAACAATGGTCGCTATTAAAGCTGCAAGTTTAAACTCCCCAAGCAGCTTAAAATATCAGGGAGTTATTTTAAGGAAGAGATTATACCAACATCTTTTGAAAACAGCATTAATTCGACCAAGAGAAACTTAAGTACTTGTTTTCAAAATTATCCATGGCAACTTTGTGTTATGGGCCACAGAACTATATAGCACAATTACCAGTTAATCGTTCCTTGCCTCTTCCACCGCTCACTCAAAATCTAGCAATGGTACCACTCAGCCTTAAAGATACATTTAGACTCAACTGAATATTATTAACATAGATACGTTTTACCAAAAACATCACTCCTCTTATCCAAACATGCTGTAGGAATACTCAAATTATACACAGCTATGTACTGTTGGAAACACTTTCCTTTAAGACCTTCATAAAAACTACTGAAGTTACACCTAGTATGGAAATTTAGACTATTGTATCACCGTGCTGCATTCAGTTGTGGGAGAACCCTACATCTATATTGCTGCTACCGAAGAAAAAGTCATTGGCTAGATGAACAAAGGTTTTTAGTGACAGAAATTCCAGATTGAGGCCCTTCCTGTACTTACCTTAGATTCAGATGAAGGAATTTCTTAATCCAGATATGGTTAATGCAAATGAAAGAGGCCTTGCCATCTGTTCATCTGGCTCCATCTGCACTGGACAGAGCCAGTGCATTAAGACTGTGGCCCTTAATCTCTGCTGGGTCCAGTTAATTGGGTCCACAAGAGGACTAATGGCCTTGCTCCAGAACACTGGAGGTATACAGAGGACGCATTTCTGTGTTCTGGAACTACTGGAGCTTGCTTTTCAGCAGCGTGCCTCAGGCTCCAACCTTTGGAGCTATTGGGGGGGGGGGGGTGTTTGCGAAGCTTGTGTGAGTTTTGCAGCCACAGGGAGCTGTGGGCCAGATCAGTGCTGGATCAAGGGTTCAGGTTTCTCCAGATGCACTAATCCAAATTAATTTAAGATAACTGCAGAAAGGGCCTTAGAACACCAAGGCTTCCTCTTCAGATTTAGAGAAGTTCTTTAAAAAAACTGGGTCGTTTCAACTTGTGGGATACCATTATCTTTGGCCCTTTCTGCACTTGGCCTTTTTTGTAATATATCTTGGGATAGAGGCCTGCCATTTTCTGCACTAGCATGGAGATAGCAGGCTCCTGTTCCAGGATATATTCCAGAATAAGGTCAAATGTGAAAATTAATCTAGGATCGTGTTCATAGACAACACTGAAAATATGGATTGCCCAGTTAACAACTAAAGTAGGGACTTGGGGTTGTCAGAAGAAGAGTTGGCTTTGCTACCCCACTTTTCTCACCCACTTAAGGAGACTCAAAACAGATGACAAAACTTTCTCTTCTTCTCCCCACAACAGAGCAACCTGTGAGGTAGATGGAGCTGTGAGAACTCAGAAGAGAACTGTGACTTGCCCAAGGGCACCCAGCTGGCTTCATGGGGGAGTGAAGAACCAAACCCAGTACTCCTAGATAAGAGTCCTGCTCCCTAACCGCGAGAGCAAACTGGCTCACCAGCACTTACATAATTTTAAGAAGAACATTGATTAATGCATCAGAAAGTGAGCAACCAAGACAACTACTAGACTGTTGTTTAAAGTTAAGAACCTACTTTGGAAGTTGAGTAAATGCCAGAAATCCAGCTTTTGAGGCAACTAATCTTCTGACTGCTTGGAACTGACTTTCAAGTTCTGCAGTAGATGCTGTCATATCACCCTCTTGGGAGAGTAAAGCTGTTATAGCATTATTTATTAGTTTCTCTTTGTTTTCTGAAAAAAGACCCTAAAGAGAGGAGAAAAGATAATAACTTTTTTGACAGCAACAAAACAGTGAAGAATGGATGTAAGATTTTAACTTACATCTTGGGTCACTGCATGCAGAACTCCACTGTATGAAATGTTAGAATTGAACCTAAAAACAGCATCTGCAAAATTGCCATCTGTAAAGAGACAAAACATTAATGATGAATTTTTATACTGTTTGCTATCTGGGATCTCAAAGTAATTCAGAAAGACACAAAGCAGACAGTAAACAGTAAATGTAAAACTCTGGGAGAGAGAGAATTACAAGCAGTATGTTGGAAAAGACCAACAGGTATCTAAAGGATGTAATATAGGTGTCCCATCAAACTGAAGTGACAGCACACCACAGAAATCCTTACAGCACAGAAAAACTAGATGGCATTTGATAATTTGTGGGATTCACAGCAAGACCTCACCAGAACTATAAGAGGTTGTGGAGAGGAGCTCAATACTGCTAAATCACCTCCACTACATTGCAAGACGCCGCATCCAGACCCCCTTGCAAAAATCTCCAATCAAAGAAGGGCCACCATCCTGTTTTTCTTCCACATTAGCTACAACAAAGTGAGCCACGTTGCTAAAAAAAGTTCCATTCTCAGCAGTGACAGTAAAATCAGAGCAAGACCAGGAAGATGAACCTTTGCTATGGCCCTTTCTCACTCCATATCAATTTCTGAGTTTCAGGCAAGAACAGAGAAGTAGTGCTGATAAAATATATACAGCAGAGGTAGACCTGGGAACTGATGTTCATGATGTGCTAAGCACAAGGGCATAAAAATGTATTTTTCCGCTTCCTAATTTCTTTTATTACTGCATATTTGTCACACCTGATTGCTTCAGATCTTCACACAAAATTTAATATAAGGCAAAGACACCCACAGCAAACACAAAATACAGCTTTCAAATGATCATTTCATTTCTTGAAGGAAATTATCAAATTTCTATATTGCCCATATGAAAAAGTAATTGTTCCCCCTAAACTGTGTCATTTGACGATCTGAAACAATTACGCATGGGTCTTTCTGCAAGGACCCTTAATCCAGAGTAAGGGTACATGTAGAACATTTCTAGGCCTCATAGACCCACATGTTAATGAGGATCTATGAAACCATACCTTCTGCTGGTCTGCTCTGTCTGCACAAGACAGAGGCACTTTGGATTAAGGAGGTCCTTAATCCAGCTCTGTTGTAGACCCAATTAATCAGGTTCCACAGCTTGACCAAGGATCCAGATCACAGAGGCAACACCCCCGCCGCCACCCCCACCCCCCAAAAAAAGCTAGGAACATGAACTTCACAGCCTTGTGGAGGCTTAGTCCAGATCAGTGCCATCAGTGCAGATATTCTGATCTGGACCATGCCTCCACAAGATCCAGTAGGTCTGGTTAATCCGGATCCACTGACTTGGATCTCAGCAAGGTAAGTGCAGAAAAGAGTCCTGACAAATATGCAATAATAGAAAAATCAGGAAGGTGGCAAATACTTTTTCAACAGCATTGTACCTTGTGAGCTCCTGCCATCTCTGCTGGTATTCTAAATGGAGAGTATTATATCATATGTATATGGTGATTTAGTCTATCAAGAATGTGGATTGTTCAGCCAACAAATGCTGAAGCATTCACTGCAAATCTTTTAAATCAACTTACTTGGAGGTGCAGCCAAGAACCTTAGATGAAGGCTTTCAACTTCTTCATCTACTGGCATACTCAACAGGCCCCACCGCTGACCTTTGTCTGTTGATGTCATTTTCACACATACATCCCTATTGCCAGAAGCTCTTACTCCGTCCAGTAAACTGGCCAAGAGTGAATCCCTAGGGGAAAATGTTTAGTTGCTTTTTCCAGCTATTGAAACTAAGCACTGTCAGAAAACTCTGCACAACAAATATATTTATTTCTGTAAAGGATAATACAACATAGTTCTAGAGACAATTGCTGAAAAGAAAATACTTAATAATGCTTCAGAAACATCTTGGTCTGGAGGTCAAAGCAGAAGGCATTAAAGTAAAGGAAAAGGAACACTTTTAGTAAATATATTCTTTGGTTTAATAAATAGCTTGCAGAAGTTTCAGATAAACTAGGGAAAGAACAGCTTACTGCAGCATTATTGGAGAGGTAATACCATTTTAGCTTCTTTTATTTCCTCACCATCTGCATCATTTACAGAAAAGAATGGAGCTATTTGGAAGGCAAAGCTCATTTGGGTCAACAACTCTAAAATGTCATGCTAAACACTTGAAAAAACAATAAAATTATAGTTTACTCAGTTTTTTCTCCCCTGTTAATTTATCTCCTCCTTTCACTGTTTGTTTTCCAAGAGCATGAAACTGCTCTTCCATATTGAAAAGGCTTTATTGGATTCTTTAAAACATTACCAGATACACACGCTTTATCACCTATAAATAAGCCTATTTTCAGCTCTCCATCTGAATCATATTTGCAGGGTTTAAAAGCATGTTCAAGAACCAATTGCCTTCCTTCCCCTTTAATGTAGTGTAAGTTCAAGGTTAATCAAACACAAATGCAAGCATTGTGGCTTGCTTTCAACCATGAAACTAAATGCCAAAAGCTTTGCTTTAGAAAATCTAAACTGACATCTGACCAAAACAACAGTTCAAGAACATTTAAAAATACCTCTCGGTTGAAGAATATTTTCGGATTTGTCCCTTGATAAATTCTATGGTAAAAAGCTGTGGGTTTTCAGAATCACACACAAGTGCAAATACCTTTTAAAAAAAAGACTGTGTCAAATAGTCAGCCAAATTAATTTTATTACACTATCAGATTTGTTAAATAATTGTTTAATAAAATATTTAAATATTCAAACAAATAACATTTTTTTCCAGAATTATAAATATGCTTCTCTTATATACTACATCTCAATACTGATGTGCATGAAATCACTACTAATGCGAGCTGTACCCAATTTTTAAAAACAATAATCAGTTTAAACAGTAAAATTGCATTGAATAAAGAAACAAACTACTGTATAACTAATTAAGCTTCAATGCTTTGATTCACACTTTGAATCAATTCACACTCAATGCTTTGAGACACATTGTAAATTGCTTATTTAATAACATGTACAATCTTCAATTCTAAGCTGCTGATCAAGGAAATTATCAATATTAATGTATTTTACAGCTGCAAATACAAAATAATTGTTTATAATATTTCTCAACACCATATTGAACATATTCTTTGTAGGAATGTGCATGAATTTTTTTGGGGGGGGCATTCGATTCGTAAGGAATTGAATGTTAGAAAATTGTAGTAAACTGCAAAAGCTTGCACAAGTTTTCCCATGGCTTCTCAAGCCTCAGAGTAAAAAGAATCTTCCTGCTTCCATAAGCTTGTAGTACACACTCAGCACCAGCAGGGTGCTGAACTCTTAGCCTTGAGATATAATGGCTCCCCGGCCGCATGGCCCTCACAGAGAACAAACCTTCTCTTCCTGTTTGAGAATCTTCCCTGCCTCCCGCCACAGGATGTGACATCAGAAGGACTTCTGACCTGCTCACCTGATGTGGCTCCACCTATCGCCTCCCTGATGTCCTGACATCACCTCCTTCTCTGCCTCTCTTGCGGTGGGCTATTTAAAGCTCTGCAGAGAAATAAACTGGCTCTTTCCAGCTCATCCTGTCTCCTGCCTGACTCTTTTCCCCGTGCTTCTGCCTTTAACACCACCACTTAAGCACATGGTGGGTCCCTTATCACATGCCGGTGGTGAATAAGGAATTAACTATTGCAACACCCAGTGGATCGTACCAGCGACCACTGGTACCAAGCATCGCTGTGGTTTTCAGAACTGCAGCCAATGCCTCCAACCATGTTTCCCAGAGCCAAGATATCAGGTTACAGAGCGTGACTGCAACAGAAAATTAGTATTTGTTCTAATAGATACCATTCAAATGCGGTAGGATTCTATTCAAGATGAATGTATTTGTATGAATTCGTACAAATATCCGATATGAATGCATACGTATCAGATATGTATCCTGGATACATATACAATACAAATGCATATATAATGTATGCGAATCCCCCTACTGTCTTATACACACACCCCTTGCCTCTTTCTCCATTTCCCCAAACCTGCTTTCCCTCCTGTCTTACACCTCACCTCTCCCTGTTTCTCCGATCCTGCTTCCCCTCCTGTCTTAAACACACACCTTGCTTCTGTTTCTCTGATCCTGCTTCCCCTTTTGTCTTACACATACACCTCACTCTCTGTTTCCCCAATCCTGCTGCCTTTCCTGTGTTATGTCCCCCTTGCCTTTCTCGCTATTTCACCAAACCTGCTTCCCCTCCTGTTTTAAACACACCCCTCGCCTCTCTCTCTGTTTCTCTCACCCTGCTTCCCCTCCTGTCTTACACATACAGCTCACCTCTCTCTACTTCTCCGAACCTGCTCCCCCTCCTGTCTTAAGGACATACCTCTTGCCTCTCTCTCTTTCTCTGACCCTGTTGTCTCTCCTGTCTTACACACATACACCTTGCCTCTTTCTGTTTATCCAATTGTGCTCTCTCTCTCCTTTCTTACACACACACACACACACATCTCATCTCTCCGAACCTGTCTTTCCCTCCTGTCTTACACACACACATCTTGCCTTTCTCTGTGTTTCTCTGATTGGACTTCCCGCAGTTTCCCCCCAGTTTAATGAATGTCTGAACTATTTGTATGAATGTTAATGTACGAATGTTGAGACATTCATGTATAATTCGTTATTTGTACAAATAACAAACGTTACAAATATTGGTGCACATCCTAATCCTTTGGGTACTGTACAAGTCTTTATTTACTTTTATTGTTAACCTCAGAGTAAAGGGAGGGATATAAAAGCAACAAACAAAAATTAGTCAACAGTGTTTTAGGAACCATAAAGCTTAGTAGACAATATCACATTTATCAACTAATAATGGCATCCTCTAACAAAAGGGTCTAATTAATACAAGTTCCAACAAGCAAGATTTAAAATGTATGCACTAAACCACCCACTATTTTTGAACTTCTAGACTTTCCTTACTATTAAACAAAGATGTAAATGTCCTAGTGTTGGTGCTATTAGTCTGATGATGATGATAATTTAAAAAAATGCCTATTGTTGAATACATTGTATTACTTAGCTGTAAAACTAAAGCAGAAATCCATGGGCACCATCACATGTGTGCAAAATCCAAAGTTAAATAGAACAGATTGAAAGGCATAGAATAAGTACATTGTACTCCGAAGCAATTTTGTACCAAAAGTGATAAAATTTGCTCCTTCTTCTGCCTAATACCTAATCTATCAGTATCATGTGAACCTCAAGACACAGCCAGCAACCCAAGACTCTGCAGTGAATCACAAACTTCAATTTAGGATAACAGCCATTTAAACAGTGGATGGTAGGCAGGAACTGCAAGGTCAACAAGTTCAGACATTCTAAAAATATAGAAACGCTGCTGTATCCGATCACAGACTATCTACTCCAGTATCCAGTCTCACACAATGGCCCACCAATTGCTTTTGGGCTTCAAGCAGAAGACAAAGGCAAAGCATTCACTGGCTCTCAATTCCCTGCAAATGGCCTTGACGGGTATTCTGTTTGTCTCTCCAGCTCAGAGGCAGTACCTAGGCATCCACTCTAATAGCCACTGATACACCTTAGGGGTGCGCACAAATGCATTTTTTGCATTCAAATTTAAGTCGATTCGAATATTCTAAAATTCAATTCTATCTGAATTTTAAAAACCCAATTCAAATCCGAGGCAAAATGACACTTGCTGACTTGTTTTCCATTCTCTTCCTAATTACCCCAAGCATTGATTTTGCTTTTTTCACTGTTGCTGCACACTGGGTCAACACCTTTGTTGTGCTGTCCATCAAGATCCTCTTCCTAGTCTGACACAGAAAGCTCAGCCCCCATCAGTTTATAGCTGTAACTGGGATTCTTTGTCCCAACATCACCTTCTCCGACGGATGCAAGCAGACTCTA
Source organism: Aspidoscelis tigris stejnegeri (assembly GCA_023333525.1). Lineage (NCBI taxonomy): Eukaryota > Metazoa > Chordata > Lepidosauria > Squamata > Teiidae > Aspidoscelis > Aspidoscelis tigris. The sequence goes on from JALMGA010000008.1 coordinate 23,809,508, forward strand.
CGTAGGGTGATGTCCTGGAGCGGCAGCTGACCACGACCAAGGGCGGAGCCCAACCGAGCTTTTAAAGGCAGTGTCCCTCTATGTTGGACCTCAGTTCGTCCTCGGTCGAGGACTGGCGACACCAGAAATTACTTTCATTTCTCCATCTGCTACATCATGTCATCGGAGAGGCGTAGGCCAATTACCCCTGCTTCCCTTCTGGGTCTGGGAGCCTACAGGAGGTGTCCTGAACGGATCTACCACCCCTGTGTTTATATCTCAACCCTCTTTTTCTTCAGAGGACTTTCGAGGGCTTTTCGGGCTCCCCAGACCATCTGAGTTCAGTCCCTTCCCCTCACATGGGCAAGGAATGCTCCCGTGAAAACCACAGCCCCAGCCGGGGTGGAAGGGAACAATCAGGTAAGTGCAGCCCACTTCCCCCCTCCCTCACCTTCTCATGGGAGCAATATATCACCTATGGACTAATTTACATTACATTTCATGGATACTAGAAACCAGTCTGCAAATCTTCAGTGAAAGGACCCTTTGCCATTGTTTGGGAGTGAGATAAGTTTGTGGGTCTTTCTCCCAAGAATGTTTAAACTTGCTAGTGGTGGTGCCTGCCAGAGAATCTGAGAGACCAACCCCAGAGTTTGACTAGAAAACAGTAGGTGTTTAAAGGGGGTCATGCCATGATGCATTTGAAACGAGTCTGGAGAATGGACAGCAAGCGAAGCAGGAGATATCTCTTAAAGCACACTAGCAATATACACAAATCACAAGCTTTGTAATTTTTTTTTCCAGTTCAAAGAAAGATAGTCCTTACCTCTCCTAAGGGTTTCAGTGTTGCAATATTGTATGTAGCTGGGTCACGCTCTACCAAGCAAGTTTCTGTCAGAGCCAATATTCTTTTTACTGGTTCCTTTAAGGAAAAAAAGAGAGAGAGAAATTATATTCTTAACTGCTGAAATAACTGAAATAAAATCAAGATATTTTGTATTGATTCTCCCCTGGAAGCAAGTTAAGCCAATTTTTTTAAAAAAATATTGCTTAGATATTTAATAGGTTAGATCTGAACTCTTTTATACACAAGAATACGTATGTATAGAAATCAATGGAGTTTGTTAGTTATGACCATCTTTACATACCAGTGATTAGCAGTGGCTTTACTCTTACACTGACTAGATCCCCACTCAATGACAATAAGTCTAATATTCCTGAAATATGTTAAGAAAATCGATATAACATTTCCAAAATGTTTAAAATCATAATATTGTCCAAGCTGCTGTTGTTTCCTATAATGTATTATTATTGCTATGACTACACTTCGTGTGAAAGTGCACTTACTTTCATTCTGGTATTAATCAATCAGAATGATTAATTACAGGAATCTCATTAACTAGCTTTATAATAAAATACTGATTTTATGATTTAACACTTGGGATTGATTTTTCTAAGCTTAAATACCTCTAAAGATATAACAAAAACAGCTTCTATGAAATTGTAACATAGGCAGGATGCTGCACAGAATTTAAGCTACATCAACTTGCTGCAGATTCTACAGCTGTAATTTAAAGCTGTGATTTAAAATACAGGTTACCCCCAATTCAGGAAAATTTTATTTTATTTTTCATCATGATCCATAACTTTGATGGAACTGATTCTCAATTGCTATGGAGCACTGTTTGCTATTAAAAAAGAAAAGAAAAAGACTAGCATGAGATTTTAAAAACTGGCTTGTTCTTTAGATTCCAACCACAAGACGTAATGAATTTATATCTAAAAAGAGAACTGTGCTGACTGTACAAGATTTTATATTAACAGAAATATTTGTTCTTTACAGAGATTATTATGTATTCATGTAAAATGTAAAGTCAAGGGAGTTAGAAGAAATGCATAAGATCATGAAATGAAACTCCATCAGCTTTGTGATGTAAGTAACGCAGTCAAATTTTTGAAGCCTTACCGGATGTCTAGGAGATATCTTCTGGACCACAAACTCTGCTAAGGATGTAATAGATTCATCATTGCTGTATTTCCCAAATCGAAGAGTTAAATACTGCTCAAATTCTAAAGGTTCTTTCCTTATTCTCAAGGAGATGCCAACATAGTTGCCGGCATGTTCTATTGCACTTTTAATAATCTCGTCCCTTTGCTCAGAAGCAAATAAATGCTGCAAAATTCAAAACACTTCAATTAATCTCTTTGTGGTAAGTTCCACTTATTACTGTAATTCTTATACAGTGAGCAAGCAAAATAATAATTTAACATCTACAAAACTATGGCATACGACAAAATAATTAAAGCTTTTTACTAAGAATCCATTACATTTTCCAATTCAAACACTTAAGTAATTATGAGACGGTGAAAATCTAGAACTGAGTCTATATAATTAGTGGCTAGATTCTAAATTCTAACATATGCGATACTTACCAGTCTGCTAAATCCTCCATAAATTATACAGAAACCTCCCGGATAATCAGACAAATCCACAAAACCTTCAATATTTCTGTAGTCATAAGAGCATAGAACTTTATTTGTTGTAGGATTAATTTGGTCAAAGCCTCCAGGAGTCACTTCCAAAATTACAGGTTTTCTTGTATCACTCCAGTGGTGTTTGTAACAATTATATCTCTGTGAGAAAGGATCACCAGTTAAAAGGAAGAAAAATAATGCAGAACCACAGCTTGTTTAGTACAGAGACGAAGAGCAGATTCAAAAATATCTTGCTATCATAGACATAGTGCTTGAAAAAAATGGCAGGGTATCTTTCAAAAAATGGCAGGATGTCTTTAATTTTGTTTGATAAATTAATCTAAATTTAAAAATTACAAGCAGCTTAAGAGCAATTTGAATGCTATAAGACATGAGAGAACCTATGCACTAAGAGAAAAAAGTAATCTTAACTTGCTACTTGCTACTAAGGATTTAACAAAAGTATAAAACTCCTCCTTCATCTTGCTGATATTTATTTATTTTATTTTATTTACATTTGTATCCCACCCTATACCCGGAGGTCTCCTGGCGTGTAAAAACATCTAAAATCAAACATCATTAAAACAATAACAGCATCTGCCAGTGGGAAGAGAAAAGTGTATCCCCATTTAACCAAAGGCCAGAGCAAAGAGGCGCATCTTCACTGCCTTCCTAAACATGTACAATGAAGGTGACAGACGCACCTCAAGGAGCAGACTATTCCATAGCCTAGGGGTCATCACAGAGAAGGCCCTCTTCCGGATGCCCACCCCTTTTGCTGCTGAGGGTGGTGGGACAACCAGGAGGGCCTCCCTTCCAGATCTTAAGGCACAAACAGGTTTATATATGGGAGTAGATGTTCCTCCAGGTATTTGGGTCCCAAGTCATTTAGGGACTTATAAGTTAAAGTTAACACCTTGAATTGGGCTCGGTAGTGAATTGGCAGCCAGCGCAACTCTCAGTGCAGCCTACGATCAACACTCAACACAAGCAAATACCATAGTAGTAATCTGAATATGTTTTCAGTTATTGTTAGTTCAACTGATGATATTCCAAAAACAAACAGAATATTCCTTGATTTCACTTATTAAAATAAAACCTGGTTTGAGGGGAGGATACTTTGTGGCAGAGCTGGACCCCAGAAAGCCAATAACTGCAATTGTTCCAATTCAAACCTCATGTTCTGTTTACTCCCTCCAACCCAATGTGGTGCTGGTAGTAGATCTGTACTTATTCACAGTGTACTTATTCACAAGAAGAACACTGGATAAGAATGTGACCTACTTCAACAAGGGCACTATGCACAAGATACGAATTCAGCATTAAAATGTTTAGATAACTCAAAGGACTTGGTGTCCAAACTCCCCAAAGGGTCAAAGAAGAGTATTTTTATATCACAAAGTAACTTTGAAGCTATTTCTAACTACACTCTTAGAGAACCCTCTTTACACATAGGATACCCCCAGGTTTCAAGGGAAATCAAATCATTTCAGCAGAGGCGTTTATGATGATAGAGCCAAGGCTACAAAATCTGTATGGCAGGAATAACCTCAGCCTACTGCAATCTTGAAAAACATGTCAAGACCACAATTACATACACAAAGACTTATGTGTTGAAATGCTTAATATTTATATCCTGCCTTTTGCTCAAATAATCCTGTATACCATTTATTAGAAATATTTTAAAGATGACCTAGCACTGTTATCGTGCAGTCTTAATTGTAGAAGTTTTAGGACAACTCCCTCTCGAATACCCAGCCTCTACCAACAAAACCAACACAGAAGCTGAGCTAGTTCCCAGTGTCCATACAAGTGGCTTTAGAGCCACAAACTGCCATCAGTATCCATTTTTACCCATAGTTATTCTGAAAATAGGCATGTTGTGGACAAGGGAAGCTCTATCTGAAGCCCGCTCAGTTTAATTCAGGACAATCATACTAAAGAAGAATTTGAACGAGCAAAAACTCTGGGGTAAGCAACTTCCAAGATAATCTCCTTTTATTTTCTAGTGGAAACAGCATCAACACTTTTCCAAGGCCCAGAATATATATATATTTTTTATAAACTTAGTAAGGGCTGCCACTTTAGCCAGTAACTGAAAGATTCCACCTTTAGTCTTCTGCCTGGTGGCAATTACCTCAATAACTTCCTCACTATTTGGGTTCCAGTAATAGAAGGAACAGAGCACTTTCTCTGGGCAGCTGATCTACCTCTAGTCAAAAAGTTAGGCACTTGGTTCCTAATGTAGCACACCATAATGTTTCTCCTGGGAGAGAGATATTTAACTGCATTGATTCTTGTTCCTCTGGAAGATGACAAGAGCAAGAACATTTTTCTCCTCCCTTCTGTAAATCAGCTAAGTTACACTTAGAATAATGAAAACAAAACCATATATTTTGCCAATTAGCTAAAGAATGTGGGACCATGATACCTTAAAGAATGTTCCTGAGGATTCCACATAATACTGAATGCCACCTTTTCATAGCTTCCCTTTGGAATACCTTCCTCTTTCCTGTTCAGGGGGCACCCAAACTTATACAGACACATATTGAAGATCTATCCTTTCACACAGGCATTCCCTGTGTGATAGATTGTCTTTCCCTTGGCCACTAAGTTTGCATATTTTAAAAGTGACTTAAAATAAAATGAATATTTGTTAGCCAGTTTTACAGCTTCAGTAATGTTACCTGTAAAAGTCTCAACATAGAAGGAAAATAAAACTTCAGCAATAACAAATAGAAGTTATTTGTCATTTATCAATCAATGGAAGATACTTGCCCTTCCTGTGATCTTTCCTTCAGCAAAATCGGTTCTGAATCTCTGGGGGAGAAAGAGGGGAGAATAAAAGAATCAGTGATAACTGCATCAAAAAGTTATCCAAGAACCTTTCCACATGGGCTTTTATTTTGGCCCAAGGAAGGGTCTAGACATGTCGTCTGCATAATAGTGCAGGACAGCAGAGCCTCTTCCCCCAACCCCCCGGGAATGCTTTGCACTAGTTAAAACAATGGATTTTAACCATTGCCAAAATGCTGCCATATCTTCCTCCACCAGTAGACCCCAGCAAGTGGACTACTGCGAATGGTCTGGAATAGTGGACCATGTACACAAAGCACATGCCCCGCTGTTCAGCATCAGTGGCTGGCATCATTGTTGCAAACACTGAAAAGCTGAAAAGTGTCCGACTGAAAATGCCATAGCCAGAAACTTCGGAGGCTGGGAACCTTCATTCCCAGCTTTGAAAGGCTTGACTGGGCTAGTTATCCAAATGCAACCAGCTCTTACTGCAACCTACTGCTAATCCAGTCCAGTGTGAACCAGAGTATCAAGTCCAATACAGCAGCCTACATGGCGTAGAAAGTCCCAAGATGCACTACAAACATGTTTTTCATGTCTCTTTAACTTTGATAACTTTGAATTGCATCCTTCAACTCAAGGAAGGAGTTTCATACTGAACCAAAGGCTGTCCTAGATCTTATACTAAGGCACTGTCAAAGTCAAAATAAATTCAAAAGCACAAGAGCTCATATGAGCAAGTCATGCAAGAGAACTACAGCAGATAGGTGCTACTGCAGGAAATCTCAACGTTTATGCTGCCTCTCTCCAATTCTGAAAGCCAAGCAGAATAAGGCCTGGTTAGTAGACAAAGGGCCACCAGGAAATAGCAAGTGCTATAACTGCTGAAGTGGAAAGTCAAAAATATCCTGGAAGAAGACAACAGCCAACCATTTCAACACTGTGGCCAAGAAAACTGTACGGATCTGTCCATACAGCCAAAAGGAGCTCAGTCCATTGCCTGGTGCTTCATTAAGCTACAAGAGTAAATTTTAAAAGTTTGGGGAAATACTAAAGTTATTTTTCATTTCTTTCATCCTTCCAATTGTACAGTTCAGCTCTAGCATGCAGTAAACATGATGGGAGCTACCAGCAATTTCAAGGCAACACATATGTCACATATACCACTAAAATTATAAACTGAACCAAAAATAAGCATTTCTTATTCTAATACATTTAGCAATATGAAGTAGAAAATACAGAACACATAGAAATTTAAACTTTTACACAAGGAGATTCCTACCAGTGCTTCAGTAAGGAGTTCTGTTCTGTGTTCTGTAGAAAACTTAAGGGTTTCAGACTTCTTTCCACTACCCTTCCGAAACGTGAGGCTGAATTCTGTTCCTTGCCCTCTTCCAACAGGACTAATGCTACAGATATCTCCATAAGGCCACTAAAACCGGAAGATCAACAGAGAATAACATTTTTATTAACACAATACTGAAGGCAATTTTTATCTTCAAGAAAATGTTATTTTCCATACAATATAATTCTTATAGAAGCCCAACAAGAAATTAGTTTAGGAACAGTTCCCCACTTTTTGCCATTCAAGATCCAGATTTTGTCAAAATAGTTTCTCTCAAAATCACTCTGCATCCTATTTTTTTAAAATTTCTTTCCTAAATAATCCTTAGCAAATTACAGCTACACCTTATATATCAGTTAGTCTTCTATGACACAAAATATGACATGCCTTTCAAAATACTTTTGAGAATATACCCTTAAGTAGTAAGACCGTCAGAATCCAGGCATTACTGGTGGTGAGAAAAAGGTATCTCCACATTACACCTTCACAATATAAAAGTACAGATACTTCTGTCAAGAAGGAATAAACCAAGTCTAAAACCACCAGACTTGTGCAGACAAGCAAAGTATCTGACATATATTCTAAATTTAGCAATTGTAGGAACCTCTTCATTTAATTTAAATGTAATAGTTACATTTGAAGTTTCAATAATAGGTTTTCATTCATGTTGAAACTTTACGTATCAGTCACTTCATTGTACGCTTATTCTTTATGTTGTCATGGCATACCTCCTCCCTCCAAAAAACCCACTGTCATGCGAATACTTTACACTGCAAGAGAAATGATACTGAAATAAGATATTTAAGCGTGTCACAATGATTGAGTTTATAGCCCTTCAGTTTGCCATCTCCTCAATAACTGTCATTGCCAAGCAGGATTGTCAAGCATCCCAATACAAGAGTTGAAGAATAGCTTTTGGTAAGCTTGGAAAGGTGGGATACAACTTGTCAATGTATTTGAAAGGTATCATGAGGTAGCTAAGTATATGCTACCACAGAGCCTAATAATTTATTCCTAAATTACTTTATACAAATAAGATTTGTCTGATCATTCTCTCTTAAGATTTGTATAAATCATCTTCACTTTCAGATAATATTTTGGAGAAAGATACTACATAATTGCCATTACCTGATTTGTAACTTCTAGTGTATTAGGATTGTATGTGGTGATGGCATGACTTCCAACTGAAAATACACGTTTATATCTAAAGATAAAAAAGAAAGGATGCATTTAGCCTTAAGTGCTTGCCTTAAAGCTTACTATATATATATGCATTAGATAAAACAGATCATTTTTTCATGCTAAACCACTATCACGAATTACACAGAAATGAGCATTTGGCTTTCAATGTTAGTCTGGAGCACTATCCTCTCTACAGGAACAGCTGTAAGCCACCCAGAGATCTTAGGATATGGGATGGGATATAAACATTTTAAAATAAATGAATAAATAAATAAACAGACCCAATTATGGCAGTTTGTCCATACAGTACCTTCCATATGCTATGCCATTTCTTCTACTATTCATTAGTCCCTTATATATAGCCTTTAGACTTCTTTCTGTATGCAGGCATTCCATGTCTGAATATCTCTTTTTCCTGACACACCCTGTGTGTCTGTACGTCTGGGAGCTTTACCCTTGTTTTTAATCTTTCCAGTGAATCACTTCAAGGCTGTATTTTCACTGCCACTAAGACGCCATTTAAGACGCCATTAGGAACCCAACTGGTACCAAATGGTAAGGTTGTCTCCACACACAGAACCCACTGAAGACCCCCATCTAGTAGGCCCTGTTCCCACAAGGGAAGGAGAAAGACAAATTTAATGGGTCCTCCAGGCCCTTAAATCCAGATTTCGTTTGGACCAGCTTAAAGGTGCCCACAATCCGGTGGAGACCGGGTTAGTGGATGCATGTCTGTACCACTTATCTACTAATGGGTTCCTTGAGCAGGCCTAGCAGAAGTGGACCTGCACACACAGGTGGCGCCAGCTCTGCCCTGCCACTTGGAGCTATGGAGGCTTGCAAAGGCTCTGTAACTACAAATGGCGTCACTGCCTGGAGAGTGTTGGTGGCAGATCGCAGCTGCCTGCTTTGGCTGGCGGGCACAATCATCACCCCAATGCTCCCGCTGCTGCCACTTGCCTCCTCTTCCCCAGCTGCCATGCTGCCTCCCACCACCTACTCCCGCTGCCACACCCTGCCCCCACCAGTACAGTCGAGGAACCGCAGGATTCCCTCCTGGGACCTGATCTGGCCCTCAAGGGGCACTGGGTGCTAGCAGGTCTGTGCGGACATATGGGGTCCACATGGAGATCCAGATCTTGAAGATCCAGATCCCAGGGAGGATACCGTCTGTGCAAAAACAGGGCAAGTTTTTTAAATATATATTTTATTTATTAAAAGGATTTTTCTTAACAACCTAAAAATATATAATTAGTCATTAACATCAAACAATATCTCTCCATCTTCTTGTTGTTCTCTGATAACTTCCTCTGTTTTTCCAACATCTTGTCTTCTTTTTTCTTCTTTGTCTGCTCCCTTTATGTCTCTTTCTGTTTGTCAGCTGACCCCTTGTTCATCCCAGAACCAATCTTAATTATCATTACTCTTTCTAAATAGTGGTTAAAAAGGATGCCCATCTTTTGTCATCTTATCTGTCCTTCTGTCTCACAGAACCCGGAAAGAATTTTCTATTCTGTCTTCTTCTATCTATACACTCCCACTCCCATCTACTATTGTATTAGCATTTGCTAAACTCTACTCAACAATTCTTAACAAAATAATACTTCTGTTGTTGCCCTCATATCATCACAACATTTCACTTAGCTCTTATCTGTATCGTAAAAGCAAAGCACAACCTGCTGCAACACTGCCATGCAAACGGATGCATCAAAACAACTAGATTAACTATTGCTGTGGCTTCTGCCAACCTTGGGCTTCTTCAAGCCCCCTTATTTATGCATATAGTGCTATCTGAGCAAAATGTTGTTTCTGTCTAATACAGTTACCTCTAATTCATAAATGACATGGGAAGAGATGAGTATACTGACCATTCCCAATACAGAGTGCATTACAACATCCTGATGACGAAACCTGCTACATGAAAGCAGATTGCTTAAATGATCAATGACAGTTATCTATCATTAACAACTACAGGCAATGGAATGACTAGATCATTCAAATCCAAAAAAAAACTTTAACAGAATCATCTGAAACTCCCAGCCAGATTGCACACCAGCTCTTATATATAGAATCGCTATCACAAACTGAAGAACAAAAGCAGCCAGGTGACTTACTTTCCCCTCCATGAATGTTTTGTTGTATAGAAACAGGCCAAATCTTTATTTTCTCTAATTATATTCATTTTGTGAGACAACCTGTAACAAAAGAGACACTATATTAATAAACATATAATAGGTTCTGTTGATAGGGCAAAATATGCAGAGCCTGCTTATCTTTCAAAAGTGTTGCAAACTGCCTAGGCGTTCTCACAACATTTGTTTTCTAGGCAAGTATAGCTGGCTAGCAACTATGGCTTTCCTAGCTTTTTATCTGAGGAGTTACAGTATTAATTTATGATTGCATTCAAAATTGTGGTAACCTACTAACAGTTGCCATTATGACTCCTGACCTTGTTACAGTGTATAAATGCTGCATGTTTTTATTTATACACTCCCCACAATTTTCTGTTAAAATGTTTCTTTCAATGCTTTCAATTTTGATCACCATTCTCTACAGACAAAATTATTGTTTCCTCCAAATCCAGTGCGTTAAAAATATTTTAGAATACCCTAACATTCCTAGCCATGGTTAATAAGCCTAATGGGAACTACAGTCCAAAAATCTTTTACAGGGTAGGGATGTGCAAGAATATCAGAAAATTCAAAAATCCGATTAGAATTTGATGAATATTGATATTCAAATTCTAATCGGATTTTTAAAAATCCGAATTTTTGAATTCAGATCAAATTTGGATTTTTGAAAATCCGATATGGATTTTCAAATAATTTGACTGAATAGACCATCCTTTATCGCATCTGAAAATCGGGTCTACTTGCGCACATAATATGGGATGCAAACGGGAAAAACAAGATGCTAACGATTCAAAAATCGGGAACATTGGTATCATTCGATCTGAATCAGATTTTAAAAAAATCCGGATTTTTGAATTTTGATTTGAATAGAAAATTAAAATATTCTATTCGAATCAGTTTCAAACGGAAAAATGCATTTGCGCACATCCCTATTACAGGGCTCTGGACTGGACAAGACTGCTGCAAATTTTAAGATTAAACCTTTGTCTTTCAAACAATATTCCATCAAAACTCCCCCATCTCATCTCAATTTCTGAAAATAAATGTTATCTCTATCTTAAATTTTTCCTTCTATACCACAGACATAGGAAAGTTATAAGGATTCTGTGTCTCAGGAGAAATACAAACACTTTCTATATTTAAACATATCAGGTTGGGCAGAATGTAAAAAGTCTGCAAAAAAGACCCATTTAGGAGGATCCCTTCTGAGGTTACCTCAAGCAAAGTTTTTGCTTCTACAGCTTCACCCTTACGTTTTATCTTTTCCTGTATATATACCATCTCCTTTTGTCTAAGCAATTTCATAAATTTATATCTTAAGTACAAGGAAACATACTGTTAAAACAAAAATATTTAAAGGATAAAGAAGGGCAGTGGAAAGATAACACCTGAATGAGACTTCCCAATATACGTATCACTAGTCAAGCAATATTGGGGAAAACACTTATATAATGGCTACATTTAATGTGCGAGTTTTTCTGGCCGTGACTTATATTTATGTAGGAACAAGTTATGTCATTATTCAAAAGTCCAAGGAAAAAGTGCCCTGAAGGCAGTAAGCACTGACACAGTAAGATTCACAGAACAGGCAGCAAAACTTGTTAAAATGTTGCTCAGTATGTACAGAAAATTAACCTCAAGTACCCAACACTTGAATTTACATCTTGTATTTTCAGTGTACCTCTGCTTTATTACGAATTTTCAAGCAAAATTTGCAGTCCATTCCAAGCTCAACCAAAAGAAGTCTCCATCTCTAATGAACCCAAATCAGCTATGGGATGAACAGTATACTTCCAAAATACAAAATACCAGGCCATCTCTATGAACCACGTGGAAGTCTGCATGAAAGGCTTGCATGTCTCTCTTTACACATTTGGCCACCCACCACCACATCATCTCCTTCTAATAACACTCCCTGTCTTCTTTCCCCTCTCCCATCCCATGTGCAACACCACCACAATATGTCCAAGGCTCACCTTCTGCATCAGGCTTCAACTTTCTAGTGCCTCACACAGAATCACAGATGCCAGCCTCATAGTTTTTCAACAGCTAGTTTAATGTACTTTTGTGGCCTACTAGGCCTTCTGAGTAGAGCTGACAAACACAAGTTCAAAAGTCTAGGAAATGCAACTTTTTTTTTTCAGAACCAGATGAAATCACCTGTGAAGATCAAAATCCTAAAAGATCCTTTCCCCAGCAACTACCTCTTATCTCAGATGCCTGGAAGCCAAGGAAGGATCTAGGATAAAGATTCCTAAGTACAGACAGAAACATGCAGTGAAAAGTAATCCACTACCACTTTAGATGAACCACTGTGCCATTTCACACTGCCCACCACTCTGTAAAGTAGCTGGGGAGGGGACACAGTTCATCCAGCTCAGCTACTTTTGGCCACTGTACCTTCCCAATCAGCCCATAGCCCAGCTGCACTGTCACCACTTCATTTCATAATTCTGAAAGCAGAAATCACACTTCAAAGCAGAATTCTGAAAAAGATAAGGTCTGATTATGCATGGCTTGCCAGCTTTGCCACTCTAGGCTGTGTCTCAAACTGTGCCTCCTGACCCACTCATAAGCCAACTTAGGTCCCTTCCAGACTAGCAGATAAAAATCCGCAGTAGTGCTTACCTGGCTGCAAAGTCACAACATGTTGTCCCCACTCAAAGTGAGATCCGCAGCTACCTCCTGGGCAGCTGTGAGACTTCCATGGCACACGCAGTGAGATGCGTGTCACGTGGGATCCAGCAGCCAACGGGAGCCATTGGCTGTTTCTCGTCATCTATCAGGATGTTGGGGAACTCCAAAATTACCTGATACTGCGGATTGAGTGTTGATCAATCCGCAGCAGGTAAATCCACAGTAGTGGCGGCATAATGAGTGGCAGCTACAAAGTATCAGGAGTCAGGTGTGACGAACACACAACGACTGTGCATCAGAATGTGCAGTATCCCCCAGTGTGGACACACACTATAACGGTTATTGGAGGCAACATGGCAGAAGGCCAACAGCTGAAAGCATGAATTGGGACATGGTGTAGGATGGCCAAACTAAGCAAGCTACACAAACACTTGGTTGCTTCTTGGTGAAGGCACATCTTCCCTAGTTCAGCAACCCTTGGCCCCACCCTATCCGCCTCAAGGCATCAGACACATCTCTGTTGTTACAGATGCCTGATTAGCTAGAGCCAGCAGCGTTCAAAATCTGCATATTTCATTAGAGATATAATATCTACAACTAATTTTAACCAACACCGCAACAATAAAATCAGCACAAAGTATGACTGCAGAGAAACGTCTGAGTAAACATCACTCATTATAACAGAGCTTCTTCCAGAGTAGACATGGTTAGGATTGCACTGTTTATTTAAAAATTAAGTTTATCGTTCACAAAGCACCACATTTCTTTCTTTAACTGAACAAGGGAAGTATAACTAGAATTCATTAGTGTTATTATACACCATTCCTTCACACATTTAGTCCCATATTACTCTTAAAGTAACCACTTTAAGACTGCAGCCATGGCCACTTAAATTTCAATTAAAGACAAAATGTGGGCAACATTCACCACTAGAAATGCCAATAAATATTAAAGGTAAAATGTTGACTGTTTTTGCAGATCTTATCTACACTTCTGGGCCAAGGTTGCTAGTCCACAGTAATTTATTATGTACTAGTAACTTCAAAAAACAAAAACATGATATAGCTCAGCAAGATCTGGTTTATGTGGGCTATCCATAACTTGCTAGGCTTCAGATTATACATTTTACAAACATACCACATATCACTACTCTCTTGCTAGATAACCTGACTCCACAGATAACACAGTCCACACATACACCAAATAAATAAAAAAGGGTTATTTGAAAAGAACACCTAAGTTGCAGATAAGAGTTATAAGGGCTAAAATAAAAAAAAAGTAACAAAATTCTGGGTATTAATGATTAAATGATAGTAAGTAGGAAAATATTCAAACAAACCATCTGCAAATGAATATCCTGAGTAAAATTACAGCATTTGAAAGGGCAGGACAAAACATTCCATAGTTCTTTTAACACATTACAAGCTTCTAGATGCCAAAGACAACAACATTAGCATCTGATTATGCTGCATATTGATTTTTGCTCCTCTTCCATTTTGGTTTTTGTTGTGAGAACATCAGCTCTCAAGCTGATTCTTTTGTTAAAAGCCTCAGCTAAAAGAACACAATTGTAGGCACTGTTCCTCTTTTGCCCTGTTTTGTGGAAAATTATAGAACTGTTTCCATCTCATAAGCCTACAAGATCAACTTAGAATTCAAAATGCTGTGTACTGGTTAATGAATGTGGGACTAAGGTCTGAAATTTACAGAATTCAAAGTTGATTATCTATCTATCTATCTATCTATCTATCTATCTATCTATCTATCTATAGAGAGAGAGCAGACAATGATTGTGTGTGTGATTGTATATATGTATGTATTGAGCAGGCAATGAAACATGTCCTCCAGACACAAAGCATTATATAAGAGGAGCCCTGCTGGATCAGGCCACAGTCCATCTAGTGCAGCATCCTGTCTCACACAGTAGCCTACCAATTGCTTTTGGGCATTCTCAAGCAGAAGATAAAGGCAAAACTTTCACCTGCTCTCAGCTCCCTGCAAATGGCCTTCAGAGGCATCCTGACTGGAGACAGTACTAGGCATCCTAGTAACCATTGATACACCTGTTCTCCATGAACTTGTTTAACCCTTTCTTAAAGCTACCGAGGCTGGTTTCTGTCACCATCTCTTCTGGTAGGAAGTTTCATAAACCCACGACCCTCCGGATGAAAAAAATACTGCTTGCCAGGCCTAACCCTAACCCTGGTTCTAGTGTCATGCAACACAGAAAATAATGTACTCTCTCCCACATTCCACACAATTAAATTCCAACACTATTTGCATTTATTTTTCCATCACTGATAATAACTGGAAAACCATGTCGCTTCTAAAGTAAACTCCAAGATGCTTAAGAACGAAAAGGCTGAGATGATTACAATATAACTCACTGATACAGCCATTATGAAATTTATTCCCAAAGATGACATGAAGCCTCCATATGTGATGTGGGGTATGCAAGAAACGTACAGACTACCGGGGGGGGGGATGTTTACAGGTCTTTTAATACAGGTCTGAACGTTTTCAGCAGAGATCAGAGACAACTTACAGGGTAAGGGGTGGCCCAAAGGTAGTTGATGCATGCTGTTATGCTTGGAACTTAAAGGGTGTTTTTCCACTTAGCACTACAGCACCCTTTAACGACCCATTAAAGACCCTTAATGGGTCCTTTACCGCTAGGTGGAAAAACACCCAAAGAGTTACCATGACAAGGTAAATGTGCACATCCCGTTACTGCCTCATTCCCTTGGGCATGGAAAATCAGCAAAGGAAACAAGAAGTGGGGGGAGAAAAATGCAGCTGGTGGTCCCTCTCCGCTTCCCATTCGTCATTACATCCCCACATTAGGGGTAAGGGAGGAAGTTGTGGCTAACTGGGCTGGGGGAAGCGGGGAAGAGAAGCACCCTTCCTCCCAGCCCCCAGGGAATAACGGAGGGAGAGCGATCCCCACCCACTCTGGCGACCGTTATCAGCCAAGCCCCGCGGCGGCTCCTCCTCGTCCCAGCCTCTTCCTGGGAGCGGCAGCCCCGCTCGTTTACCTGGCCGGGGAGCGGGGTGGCTCAGTCTCCCCCAGCCTTGTACTGCCCTGCACAGGAACGCCGCGAGCCAGGCAGGGCCCCGGAGCTGCTTCAGCCGCCGCCGCCGCCAGCGCCGAGCAGCGGGCTCTCTTCTCGGCTGGGCTGCAGCAGCCGCAGCCGCGACTCCTCCTAAAACTCTCCTGCTTTCCCTCAGAGCCTCGCTCTGGACGCCGCCATCTTCCTTCGGGCAGGGGAACTCGCCCTCCCTTTCGCCGCGCATGCGCCGCAGCTGCCCAACTTCGTCACGGGACGAGCTCAGCTGATCGGAACTCTAGCGCGCGCGCTCTCTCACACACATACGCACACACTGTCCGCCGCCCTTGCCGCTCTCTCTCTCCGCTCGCTCCGCGTTCGGCGAGCCGGCCGAGCAGCCTCACCATACCTCGCTTCCTGGTCAAGGCGCGCAGACATGCGCAGACAGAGCGAGCGTCGGCTGCCGGTGAAAAAGTCCGGTCGCTCCTGAATCCTCCTGGCTGGGGGGAGTACGGCGGGGACGGAACGCCACGTTCTCAAGGGCGGGGGAGGGAGTGAAGACCAGGGTGCAATTCATGATCTGGCTGCTGGAAGAACTAGGGGAGGGGCGAGAGGTTCAACACTGTGGAAGCCACAAAATACTCCCTAATTAGGGCTGCATCCACCCATAAGTTTTAATCCAGCATCAGTCCGCTTTCGGAGTGGAATAATACATCAGCTAACTGACACAGGCTGCTTTCTTCCAGCATGATCTGGCTCAGAAAACCCATCTTTGGGTTGTTAGATAATGTGGGAGGGAAACGATTCTGTCACTTGGCTGATTTCTGTTTCCTTGCTGCAAAAGCGGACTGAAGCTGGATTGAAACTTAGGTGTGAATGCAGCCTAGAAGTTAATGGGGTCGTGACTGGTAATACATAAACCGAATTAAAGTTTTATTTCCTTCAAATACTGGAAAGTGGCCTAAGGGTTTGGTGTGTGACATGAGAAGACGTGGGAACCATTAAAGCTAAATTGTTAGAAGAAGAGTTGGTTTTTCCATCCTGCTTTTCTCACCCATTTCAGGGGACTCAAAGCAGCTGACAAACCTTTTGTTCTTCTCCCCACAACAGAACACCCTGTGAGATGGGTGAGAGCTCAGAAGAGAGCTGTGACTAGCCCAAGGTCACCCAGCTGGCTTTGTGGGGGATGGTGGAATTGAACCTGGTATTCCCGATAGTCCCTAGCCACAAGACCAAACTGGCTCACAATGATTAGGGGAGCATGCATGGGAGCCTTTCTGGATGACCTTGGTCTGTCATTGCTGCTCAGCCTAACTGAGCCACAGCACAGGGTTGTTGAGAAGATGGAGCAGATGGAGGTCTTCAAGCAGAGACTGGACGGCCATCTGTCTGAGATGGTTTAGGAGATCCTGCCTTGAGCAGGGGGTTGGACTCGATGACCCAGGAGGTCCCCTCCAACTCTACCATTCTATGATTCTATGAGAACAGGGAGGGTTGTGACTGGAGCACTTAATAGGGAAGACTGGATGTATCTATAAAGATATTTTGTATCTGCACAGGATGAGGTTTAAAGTAGCCATTTCCAAAGCAGCATAATCTGTAGCCCTCTGTTGGAAGCTGGAGTGGTGTGGAGCAGGTGGTTTGTTTGTTCTGTGTCTCTTTAATTGCCAGGTGCTCCCTGTTGCAGGGGCAGATACTGGAGAACTTAGTAAACAGATATACCTGAAAACCTCGTTTAGCTCACACAAAGCAAAATTAAGCCTTGTGCGCAGCCTAGGTAGGTGAGAGCATGGGTTTGAATGGTACTGAAGTAAAATTCAGTTGTTAGTCCAATCAGTATTTCTGTGGAATGAGAAATGTGACTTTAGTTGGTGTTTATTTTCACTTTTGTCGTGCCTACCCAATACATATGATTCAGCTGGGGTTATGTAGACCCCTATATACAAAACCAGAGTAGTGTATGTATTTATGTGCAATGCACATGCAAAGTTTTGATAGTGGTGGGATCTAGCTGGCTAAATCAATAAAGGTTTTGCTAATGTTGGTAATGATTTCCCAGATGTATGGCTATTACTCTGCTCTTCCAGCGGGGCTGTTGCTTCCAACCCCAAAGAGCCTGGTCTAGTGGTCAGGGAGCTGGACTCTTATCTGGGAACACTGGGTTTGATTCCGCCCTCTCCTATGAAGCCAGCTGGGTGACCCTGGGCTAGTCACAGCTCTCTTCTGAGCTCTCACAGCCCCACCTACCTGACAGGGTGTTCTGTTGTGGGGAGAAGAACAGAAAACTTTGTCAGCCTCTTTGAGTCCCCTTAAATGGGTGAGAAAAGCGGGGTAAAAAAGCCAACTCTTCTTCTTACCCTCTGCAGAGCCCTGGAGTCAAGCTGGGATAAGTTGCTCTAACCTTCTGATCTTAAGCACATAGGTCATCAGTCTGATCTTTTAATCCTATCTAATCAAGCAAGCTGTTACAGCAGACAGCTGAGCATAACGAGAAGTAATACTCATAAGGAAGTGTTTTATGTACCATATTCTTGGTAATTAGCAGATTAAAAATAATAGTATTGAACCAAGTTTTAGAATGCAAAAGGTAATGCCTGATAAAGGAAATACTTTTAGATGTTTATTAGTTATTCAAACTTGTTTACGTTTCTTTTAAGGATTATAGTTGTCGCTTGCTATTTGTGAGCATTTAACATTCACCCACAGGCAATCAGGCATCTGGTTTTAGAACTAATGACAAATGCACTACTTACTTGGGGCTGTTTATACATTCCCAGTCCCTATCAGGACTCACACAGAGATCTTTTTAGTATTGTGCAGGCGTGACAAAAGTATTCATTGCTAGTTTTTCTTAGCAAAAGCTGTTGTAATTCAACAATTATGCTTTGGAAGCAGTGATGGGCTAGATGTGGAACAGGAAATTTAAACTGAATCCAGACAGCACAGAAGTATGGTGGTGTGAGACCAGGAAGTGGAGAAGCACCTAATTCTAGATGGGGTTGTTGCCCCAGAAGGAACAGTTGTTTGATTTGGGTGTGTGTGTGTGTCCTGGATTAATGAATATCATTTGAGACCTATGTGACAGTGGTAGCCAAGATGGCTCTGACTCTTTCAGCCAGCTTCAGGTTGGAAAGGGGTAACTTGGCCACAGTGATCCATGCTCTGTAACCTTCAGATTAGATTACTGCAATGTAGTCTACATGAGGTTACCCTTGAAGTCAGTCCAGAAGCTGGAACTACTGCAATATGCTGCTAATGGAAAATGTTGCTGGACATACATTACTCTGGTTCTGAAAGATCTGAACTAATTGTCTATATGTTATGGAATGTAATTCAAGGTGTTCGTGCCAACATATAAATCCCCAAATGACTTGGGTCTTGGTTATTTGAAGGAGTACCCCTCTCCCCTATAGACCTGTCCAAGTACTGGATCTCAAGCTGAAGGCTTCCTTATAGTTCCTCTTCTCTCAGAGGTGCAATGAGTCTCCAGAGCCTGGGACAGCTGTCCTCTGAGGGTTCACCAGGCACCCACATTATATAGTTTTTGGCATCTGGTTAAAATATACCTCTGCATTGAGGCCTTTGATGTTTAGCATCGTCTGGGTGTTTTATTTTAATTGTGTTTTTAAAATGCTGTATATGTTTTACCATTTTATAACTGTGACCTGACTTGGAACCTTTCAGTGAAGGAGAGGATATAAATTGTTAAATATTGATCATGTTGCCAACCTATATCCCCACATCCCAATTGTTTCAGCATCACAATAAAAATATCTTTCTCTGTTGTCCAGCTGTGCTGATGCTGACTTCTGAGTTCTCCAGATTTTGTAGTTTAATTCAGTACTCTTTAAATTCAATGTTTGTTTCTATGCACATGCTTTTGAGAATATACAGTGTATTAGAACATATGTGCAGCTTGTAGATTGCATTGTCAAGTGAATAATCCTCAGACCTGTTAGTTTTTGACCTCCTAGGAAATGAATATTGGCACACAGGAATGTAGAACATTCAGTCCTTCAGTATCAGTTGATCCTCCTTTGTCTTAGTGTTTTCCAGTAGCTTTGGAAAGATGATCAATGCTTATTTAAATCAGACTTCAGCAATGGGAATAAACACTCTTCCTATGCCTGCTTACCCAAGAATATATCTTCATCAGCCCAAGAAGCTTATTCAGTGATCAGAAATCGTATGTTCAAAACATCTGACACTGCAGTTAGATTGTGGAAATAGATTACACTGATCACTTTTAATGGCCACTAAAAATTGATGGAGAGCTATCTTCATGCCTGTAAAGTTGGTCTTTAAGCATTTTACTGGATGTTATGATAGAACTGACTCATTTGCTGTTTCCAGAACTATTTTGACTAATAGGAGAAATGGTAATTACTGACAATGCTGAATAACACTTAAAAGCTAGCCACTCATTGCAAAGATCATGATAATATCTCCTCAGTTTGGCAAAGCATTATATCCAGGTGTCTTATGGTACCTTCTGTTAACTTTTGCTCTCAACTTGCTATTATGGTTGCCAGTTCTTTGCACACTCTCATTTTAGTTCATTTCATTTTACTTTTGCAAAAAAAGAAAAAGAAAGAAAAAGACTGTTGACTAAGGAAATGACCAGAAACATAAATCATACACCAGTGAATAGTTTTCCGTCTTATTGTGACACATTCTAGATTCCTGGATGTGTACTAAAATAACATTTTCAAAAAGCCAAACTAGTTCTAGGTTAAGGGAATAGATCTGAGAAGCATAAAGAAAGTCATCATGCCGAAGGCCTATTTGATTCCTGCAAAAGTGGTCTTATTTAAGATGAAGCAGTTATAGAAAATAGCTCCTGTTACATCTCCTTAGAAGGAAGAAAGTTGTAAGGCAGGTCTGGCATAATTTGCTATTCCTTCCTCAAACCAGCATGGAAGTGAAGCAAGCTTGTCAGTTTGTGTAAATTGCGATAAGCTTAACTTTTTTGCCTTTTCCTTCTTTTGACTTACAGTCAGACTCCTGTATCCATTGATTCGGTAACCACAGTTTCAGTTAACCATGGTTACTGGATCAGCCCACCACACCCACTACCAGTGCCACAAGGGAAAAGCACCAAGAACCAGAAGGCCTATTTTGGCCTCTGCAGAGTGTTGGGATAGGTGTGTGATGCCAGCGGAACCCATCCCAAAATGCAAGGGGCACGTGGGAGGCAGGCAGGAGATATCTGGTGTAACCCCCTCTGAGACCCTCAGGTATAGGGCGGGATAGAAATACAAATAAATAAATAAATAATAAATAATAAATTGCACACCAATTCCAACGCTCTCTGGGGGCCAAAATAGGCCTTTCAGAGGCCAGAAAAGCACTTCCGGGTCTGGGATTGCATGACCCCAGAACCGGAAAGCCTGTTTGCGATTATCCACAGTTTCAGGTAACCATTGTAGGAGCCAGAAAGTATCCACAGTGGATTCGGGGGGTCTGATTATATATCAATTTGCTTAAGCAATAAATAAATATGTATAAAGACATCCACAGTTTAGTCCTTGTCAATCCTTAGTCCAGCTCAATTTTGTCTGTTCCACCACTGTACAGTTGGAATTCTTTAAAGATGACTTTCTATTGAGTAAAGATTGTATTTCAAAGGGAAGTTCTTATCAGGCTGAAGAAATAATACTAAGCCGAAACTTTTATCTATGTTTGTTTATTCAAAAAATGCACTTACTGCAAATGGCTGCTGTAAGTTTGGCTCTTTCCAAACATCTGCATAAAGCTTCAATTGCAGGAAGTCGCACAGACACAGAATGATGATTCAGCAGATACCAGATTCTACAGTTTATCACTAAACAGCAAAACAGTCATTTCTAGTAAAGTACAAGCCAGTTACAAGCAGAGCTTGCCAAGAGGTCCAAGTTCATTTCTGCTGATCACATGTAAACTCTTTTTCCAGTGACATATAATAGCTCCTGCCCAGCCCTGAGTGTACATCAGATACATTCACTTGCATTCTATCACCCTTTATTCTCCAACGTCTATTACCTTCATGAAAATAGATCACGTCAACCACATTTATTTATTGATTACATTTTAATTCTGACCTTCACCCAAAGGTCCCAGCATGGGACACAGCCTATGACAAAAATGCAGAGCACTGAAACATATTTACTATAGACTAGGGGTGTGCACGAATGCAATTTTCAGAATTCAATCCAATATCTGAAAATTCAGTTGATTTGAATCTAAAATTTGGATTTACCCAAATTTGATTCAAATTAATAAATTAGTTTGAATTTTCAGTTCAAATTCACACTTACGAATGTTGACAACATTTGTCTGTGCCCGTACACATTGATATACATCCTGTACGCATCTGTACACATGCATACATGTCTGTATGCATCCCGTATCCAACTCGTTTTCATCCTGTACAGATCTGTACAAATGTGTACAGATGCGATAAAGATGTGTGTACAAACCCATACACATACAAATGTCTGAATAATTTGAACGAATGGATTTAAAAATTCAAAATTCAAATTGTAAAGTTCGCATTTGTTTGAATAGATCTCCTTCAAATGTGGTAGGATTTGATTCGATATGAATGTATTTGTATGAATTTGTACGAATATCAGATAAGAACAGATATGTATCCCATATGTATCCAGTAACACAGTGTTTCCCAAACTTTTGACATATGTGTACCCCTTCTATAATTTTCGTAACGCTGAGTGCCCCTCATAAAAAACATTAGGGATAAAAATTGTTTTTTATACAAATAATCAAAATCAGTGGAACTTACTAAAGTACGATAACAGGCACCCGGAACTAACTATTAAAGTAGTAAGTTGTCTCTGTAACGAAGTGCAGTATATTCACGCCGTGTCATGCCTCACAAGACCGTTAGATAACACTGCAATTCTCCGGCGTTTAAACGGCTCCGTGGCTCAACGTCAACTGTTAATGTTCCCGCAGTTTAAAAATGGCCGAACCTGAGCTGCGCAAAGGATGCGCAGAAGTTCCTGCCATAATGAGCTGCAATACGATCTACGATGGCCCCAGTTCCCATGTAAAAACTGCGACACGCGCCTATTTCTTTCCTTGTTCTGTGGGCGCAGCTAAGCACGGTGCAGTGGATATTCCCACGTGATCCCCACCAAACTCCAGTGCAACGCGTACCCCCACCAAACTCTTCCCGTACCCCTGGGGATACACATACCACACTTTCAGAGTATCCACTCTGAAAGTGTCAAATCTGCCCTGCATTCACTTTGAATCTGCTCTCAAACCATGCCGAATGCACTCTGGATCTGTTGCAAATTTGACTGGTGCAGCCACTTTTCCACCTCCCCAGTTCACAAATGTTGCAAAACATACGAATACAAATGTCAGTGTATGGCTGTTGTAGCATTCTATTTGTGTATGAATGTCCGAATTTGTATGATTCATGAAAATATCAAATGTTATGAATATTCATGCACACCCCTAAGCAGTAGTCCTATTGTCAACATTCCAGTGCTTTTCAAAATGTGCAATCATTGCTGTAGCAACTTCCTTCCTCCACCCTTCCTCTGTCCCCAAACCCGTGAATGAAGAAGCAGACTCAGCAACAGGATGATGGCCCAACTACATCCCTCCTCCATCCCAGTTTTGGAAATCAGTACTCAAGGCATGCAATAGTGAAGCAACAAGGATGCTTAAACTGAGGTGCTGAAGGAAATACATGTACACTTCCTAGAAAAATCATAGCTTTGTGGTCCAAATCAAATACCTTCTATAACATTATGGGTAATGAAAGATAAACATTTGCCACCAAGAGTTAGAAATGAGTTTTATTCATATTATTTGACATGAATTGAAAGTTTTAGAGAGTTCCAATATTGATTTAGTGCTGTTAATATGCCATACATTTTTTCAATAAACATTTGTACTTTAAATCATTAAAAGAATGATTGTGTTAACTCCAGCATTCGAATATACAGTCAGTATTACATAGGTTCTAATAACCTAGCATTTGAAGTGATTAGGTTACATGCAAACCAGCAAATAATTATTGTAATTAGAAGATGTACTTAAATAGGATAGGCCCTAGAATTCCAGCTAGTGTAGTTTGGAGATGTCCCAGTGTAACCTTTTCTGGCGCAGAACCTAGGGAGAATTAAGAATATTCTCTAAAATCAAAGAATAACTAACTCATTTTATTCTCTATCACTTCTGTAACTGTCTTGCCATGTGGTCATCATATCCATACCTTTTAATGGCAACTTGGCCACCTCCACAGAAGTAATCTGCACAGTTGAATTTCCACTTGCATTGGAACTTTGTATGGCTGCCACTCCATCTTCAGTTGCTATATATGACACACTGTCTGTAGTCATGAAAATAAAAATGTCACAGCTCAGATAAGCCTGCATTTTTAAGCCCTGAGACTTAAGTTACACCTCTTTGCCCTGGCTTTTGGCTAAATAATGAAACAGCTTTCCCTCCACACGTTCAGACACTGTTATCATTTTAGTATGTTCATTTTATATGTTCATTGGTCTTTAATGTTGTAATACAGCATTAAGATCTCTGGATACAGGGCAAACTGAAAATGCAAAAATGAAATTCATAGGGAAAAAAAGCTGCTCAAAAGTGCTTTAGAAACTGTGTTCTCATCCTGCCTTTAATACAAATTTTCAAGCCTAGAATGTCCAAGGGAGGAGACGTATGAACAATTTCACCTGCAGACCATCTCTAAGGCCACCTCTGGAAGGCGGCCGAATAACCTGCAAGCAAGGAATGGTGAAGGATGTGAAGCCCCAACTATTACCCCTTACTAGCATGACAGCGCCAGAATGTCATTGTCTTTGTGGGTTCTACCGATAACGCGCATCAGCTAGCACTGAACACCAGGTGTGCACATTGGCACCTCCACTTATGCACAATGGTCAGAACTATGATAGGGGCTCTGTCCAGAGAGTAAAAAGGTATTATTGCTGGAAGACCCACAACCAGTGCTGGGTTTTCCAGGAACAGCTTCTAGTGCTTTTTACGGAGAGAAAAACAGGCCTATAATGGGATTGCTTCATATACATGAGACAACCACACCATAACAGTACCATTATGACAATGTATTCCATCATCTGTACTACTTTAACTGCATGTGAACACAGCCTTTCAAAGTCTGACTGGTAAATTAATTGCTTAGGACCCTAAGAAAGACTGATGCCCATATTTGCCTTTCAAAGTATCTTGATTAATTTTGGCTGCTACACATTCATAAAAAGTAGAGGTTATGTTAGATACAGTTAGCCATTCTGTCTTTCAGAATACATGTACTGTACTATTCCCTTATGTCCAAAAATGGTGTGCGGAAATAGATCTTTGGAGAAAACTAATGGCTGGAATGTCCCTAGTTCTTTAGGAAAAAAACGTAAGGAAAACCACAGAATCATCCAACTGTAAGATTCAAGCAGCAGCTAGAATGAATTCATGGAAAATTTTAATCAAGTATTCCAAACTGATATTTCTGTTCCAAGGCAATATTTCCTAAAAGCCTCAACTTTATGCTCACTAAGACCATGGATTCCAATATAGGTGGTAGTTCAGGATAATATTGTGGCTAATTATGGTGTTAGTTTTTTTAAATTTTCTGTAAAATGATCAACACAATGACTAATTTATCCAGAGACAGCAGGGTTTTGTACTTTGTGGTTTCTAAAGAATCCTACCATTCAAGGTCTTATCAGGGTGTAGAAGCCATCTTAGTCCTTCATCAGCCTTTAGAATAAACTGATCGTCAACTGCAGAATCAGCCTCATTTTCTATCACAGGAGATTCATCTTCAAGAAAAGCATTGTCATTAACACTTCATGGCCCAACTGGCAATTTAGTAATTAAAGCGTTTTACATTCATCCAGGTTCTACTACAATAGTTAAACTGACAACTTCTCAGACTTCATATTCTATATCACCCTGAATTCTCCTTTCAAAAGCAGATAGAGCTCGTAAATAATTTACGTGGAGACAGAATGTTCATCTTGTTTGTCTCTACTAGAGATGTGCCTGGATGCTTCTGTGCATTCAAATTCATACTGAATCGAATATCCAAACATTCAATGCGATTCAAATGTTTAGAATCCAAATGCAATAATTTGAATCTAATACATTTTTGTCCCATACTATCAGTGCAAATTTGTACAGATACGTATGAGATTCGTACAGATACCTATAAAATGCAGATGTATCTATAGATTTGAATGTTTCAAATCATTCGAACAAATGTTTTGGAACATTCAAAATTCATTTGAATGTTTAAATTTGAATGTGTAGATGTTCTTTTCAAATTTTAATGTCCACGTTCGATAGAATTCTATCAAATTTTGAATGTTTAGAACATTCATGCACTTCTCTAATCTCTACCAACACTAACCTCCAATGGCAATGGACACACTGGAACCAGCAAGATAGCAGGAAAAGAGTGAATATCCAATGAGAGCTTTGCTTTTGATCTCTCCACCACTGTTCTTGCCAATCAGATAATGGCAACAGTCAGCCTTTCCACAGAACTAGGACATTCCGATATAGAAGATTACAGGACTCCTGAAGGTCTAATATAAACAGTGCTGAGTTCCTACATTACTGAGCTAAGTTCAAGCGATGTTTCAGGACCATGTGTGCTGCACAGAGTTCACATTTGTATCAATCATGCTCAATTGCATTAATATTGCTTACTACCAAACTTATGTAATATCTATAAGGTTCATGTGACGTGAAAAATTTCACACCTCATTCATGTAAGAGGATAGCTGAATGGACCCAGAAAGCTACAACTAGCAGCAGTTTATTTAAAGCTTTTTACTTTTACAGTTCATATGTGCAGAACCTACTGATCAACACCCTTACTGTCTGGATTGGCACACAAGTTCCTCTCAGAAGTAAAGAATATTAAAACATGTCAGGACCATCCCTTATTAAAAACAAATTACTGAGAAATGCCTTGTTAAGAGGTCAATACACTCTCATTTCTTTCCATCGCGTGGCAGAGATTAAAAATTGCCCTAGGAAGTAAAACCCTTTAGGTAGTGTCCAAAAGCGATGCCATTTAAAAAATAAAATGAAATATTGTTTTCTTTTGTGTATAACAAGACTGGAGTGGGCACAGCCATTCATTTTCACTCTCTTTCCCACAAAGCAGCTTGCCATTGGACATAAAGGTCATATTTGGTAGGGGTATGAAAAATCTTGCTATTTTTAGAGGATTTTCAAAAGTGTGTCTACACAGATTCATCTGTTGTTGCTTCTCCCACTTCTTTGCCGTCTTCTTCCTTCTGCCCCTTAATTCTTCCGCATCTATATGGCAGAATGCAAGATGACAAATTCCCATCCCTGCTTTAAGATCACTACAGTATCAATATCACCTCCAGGCCATAATAAAAGACCAATACGTTGAAACTGAGCCTAATAAGAGAGGTACTCTTGGGCTAAAAGCTTTCCTGGCCTAGAAGTTGCATGGGTGGCCAGTTGTGGTTAGGATGACACTTCATCCTTCAGTGGAAAGTCCATTGGTCTAGTGGTTAGGGAGCTGGACTCTTATCTGGGAATACCAGGCTCGATTTTGCCCTCCCCCATGAAGACAGCTGGGTGACCTTGGGTTAGTCGCAGATCTCTTCTGAGCTCTCACAGCCCCACCTACCTGTTCTGTTCTCTTGTGGGGAGAAGAATAGAAAAGCTTTGTCAGCCACTTTGAGTCCCCTTAAATGGGTGAGAAAAGCGGCTTTTTCTAATTGCACCTAGGTCCAAATACAATTCCTGAACAACATGGGCCCAGTATTCTAGTCTTTTAGCATTTTCTTTTAAGTTATAATAATAACTCTGTGCTGTGTTACCCTTTAATATACATTATTCTGCTTTTATCTATACTATGACTATATGGATTTTCTGTTATAAAGTCTGTGGCTTTTTATTATTTTATTTGTTATTTTAAAAAATTGATCTGGGAAGCAGGAACTTTTTCTTCTTCTTTCCTGGTTTCACAGACCATATACTGTACTTGATTGAAAATTCTGTTTTGGACAACTTGTGTTAGGCATCTGGGTCTATATGAGCTTAAATCTTTAAACTAAATAATTTTTTTTTTAGTATAAATAAAGTGTAACAAAGAATGACAAATTCTATCCTGTTAAGTAGCTTTTTTATGGAATTAAGCAATGTTTGTTATTTTGGGATGAGTTTGGAATAAATTAGATTTTTTTCCCATTTAAATTTATGAATAACTGTTTTAATTAGTAAAAACCAAGGTATAGGGTCTGTTTTTCAGAACCAATCAAGTATGGATTAGTGTAACCCAGAAGCAGCAGTTAGTATAGAATGTATTTGTATGACTACTAACTGGGTCAGCCTTTCAGTACCGTATGATTTCAAGCCCTAAGCACAGGCCTCAGCTGTTGGACCTGTTCTGAACTGGTGTACAAAACTCTAAATAGTTCAGGGCCTACATACTTAAGGACCCACTGATCTTTCTACCATTCTTTGTGAGTGCTATTCTCTCAAAGAGAGACCATGTTGACAGTCTGCCCTCTATTCCCCTTAATCAACACTAATACAAGGGATATTAGAACATCCAAGAACTCTTTTGTTGTGGTGCATGGGTTATTGAATCTCCTGTCTTCTGAGATCAATACACTGCCTCTCAGTTTTCTTTAAATAGCTTGAAGAAGTTTTAAAACAGTGTGATGTTCCTCTTTTGAGGTTTAACTGCAGTTTGATGAAACCCACATCTTCTGCTTTAATGAGGCTGCGGGCAGAACTAGCCTACGTTGAGAGTCTGATTTATCTTGTTGTAGCCTTTATAGCATCAGTTTACATTTTACAGTTTACATATATTTGTAAAATCAAATAGAAACTTTGGTATTTTGGGCTTTATACCTTAGCATAAAAATACAAGTATGAAATGAAATCATGAGCATGCATAAAATGATGCATTCTCTCCAAGTGAGGATTTCATGCAGATTTCACTTGAAGGCATAGGTAAGGCTTGAGTATAACTAGGGCTTTAGTTTGATAGTGTATCATTTTTCTTCCTGAAAATTCCCTTTCATTCATACCTTCTGCTACCATCTTTTCTGCTTCATCACCCTGGAAGTCTGAGTGAGCATCCAGAATTAAAAGAGGTCCCACCATAAGGTCAGTACCAGTTTCCCCCTCTGAAATATTGATGACAGCTAGAAACATACAAGCAAAACACGTTTACTAAATCAGGACTACACTGAATGTTTTACACACAAGAGATTTCCCACCAATTAGAAAAAGGTGAAATACAACTGATATCCTACACCCAACTAGGGGTGTGCACGAATATAACTTTCAGGATTCAATTCGCATCGAATCTTTAACATTTGAATTTAACCAAATTTAATTCAAATTAAGCACATTGGAATCCATTTGTTCAAAATTTCAGTTTGAATTTGCACTTATGAATGCTGACAACATTCGTTTGTGCCCGTATGCATCGCTACACATCCTGTATGCATCTGTACACATCTGTATGCATCCTGTAATTGTCCCGTATGTGTATCTGCAAGTACGCATGGTGTTTGAATCCGTACAAATGTGAATATCCGGATAATTTAAATAAATAGATCCCAAATTCAAAATTCATTTGAATCTTTACATTTGAATTTATGGACATTCAATTCAAATTTGAATGTCAAAATTCAAGCAGATTTGATCAAATACCTTCAAATATTTGTGTACACCCCTACACCCAACCCTCTTTTATTCCCCACAATTTATCAGAAACAACTGCTATCCAAGCTGTTGAGTCCTGTAAAGAATTTAAGGGAGGAAAACTGTGTTTGCAAAAGGCCCGATAACTAGTGAAGCTCTTATCAGGTCTGCTAAATTCAAAGGATGAAACTGCTTTTTGCTAGGCAGTTGACCGCTGTTTGAACCTGGTCCTCTTTGCTGTAAATATACATGCATGATAACCACTCAAATATTAAAATCTCCCCCCCTACTATGAATATATTAGATACAAACTAACTTTGAAGGTCGCAAGAAGTTGTTTTGGGAAGGCTGTAAACTAAAGTTTCTTCTAACCAATAGACACACGTTAGGAGGGATACTTTAGCTGGGGTAAGGTTAAAAAGGTCTTGCCTTGTTGTAAAGAGTTTGAGTTGGTTGGAGGGCTTTGACCCAAAGACTAGCTCCCTTTTCTTTTATTGCAATAAAAAGGAAGAACAAAGGGAAATGCATTTGTCTTCAGCTCACTTATTTTAAAAAAAAACACCCCACATGGCTGGAAGAAAGTTGATACAGCAACTATCTTTCTGGACAGTCCTATTTTGGTCTTTCTTTAAGGAGGAGTGCCCAGATACACCTCCCAGGAGACACTTAAGTACCACTCCTTTTGTCTGAATAAGCACCATGGCATGCAACCATATCCAGAACTCCATATAGTACATTACAATAGACCTCCCATAATTCCCCAGATAGGTAGTGCCTGCTGAGGGATGAGCTTTATTAAGATGATATGCCTCATTGGGTGCTGCTTTCTCATCACGGAGGCTTTTCCCCTCATATCCTCTGTGGAGGAGAATGCAGTCATGGAACGTATCCTCACATCTGAGGTCCCTTTTCCAGCTAATTCCACTTTAACAGGTTGAAAGGGATGAATTCTCATGAGGAAGAGACTATAGAAAGTCCTCCAAGCAGTTTTTGGACTACTTTTAGAATATGCTTCAAATATTCAGTCAACAAGTAGCTGTATTTGTTTTTTTTAAGGAGCCAATTAAGTGGGGGTGAGGAAGGATCTTGAATCCAAGATTACATTGCATTTCTTAAATATTTCACATCCTTAGCAAACCAATAGAGATGTGTATGATTACTTGTAACATTTAAAATGTGTACACATTTGTACAAATTTGTACATTTGAATTAAATTGAATATTTTGATACATTTGTATGTAGGGGTGTGCAAGAATGCAATTTTCAGGATTCAATTTGATTCAAATCAAATACTCAAAACTTTGATTCAATTTGAATCTGTTAAATTCAAATTTAACCAAATTCGATTCAAGTTAAGCAAATTTGAATCCATTCAATTTTTTCATTCGAATTTGCACTCACGAATGTTGACAACATTCATAGATGCCTGTACACATCTTCCCAGGGTCTGTACACATCAGTACACATCCATATGCATCTTGTAGTTATCCGGTATGCAACCCGTTGTCATCCCGTACAGATCCGTACAAATGCGCACAGATGTGGGAAAGATGTGGATCTTCAAGTACGCATCATGTATGAACTTTTACACATGTGAATGTCCAAATAATACAAGCAAATCAGTCCAATGTTTGAAACAACTTTAAATTTAAACTTAAGGATAGTCTATTCAAATTTGAATGTTGAATTTCAGTCGATTCGATCAAATTTCAAATGCATTCAAATATTCATGCACATCCCTATTCCTATGAAGCTTTGTATGGGATTGAACATTCATACTGAATATGAATCCTACCACGTTTGAAGGGGATTTTCTGTGCATCCTTACAAACCAATGATAACTTGTAGCTTCTGATCCTGATCAAGAAGGGTGTGTGAAATATTGAGAGAGAGAGAGAGAGAGAGAGAGGAAGTGGAGTAAAGAGGTGGAATTACTACTTTTACTGTGGGATACTTTCTCGAAGCTTGAATTGTTGATGAGGCAGCCTTACTGAGCTGAGCTGAGCTTTTTAAAATATCTGCTGCAACCCCAGTTCTCTAGATGCACCCTTAGAGAATAAAACACCACTTCAGCAGTTTAGGGCCTACTTGACTCTACAGCCATTTTTCTTCCATGACTCTGTGCATGATGATTGATTGTGAAGTTTGCCTTTGGTGATTCACAGCTCTCAGCCTCACAGCAATTGCAGATGCCAGCAACACCTTCCAATGGCAGCCAACTAATAAATCAAAGAAAAAAAGGTTGGTGCCCTGTAGAATTCTTCTTGTGCCTTTATATGTTTAAATATACTTACGTATTTTTTTGACTGTTGAATGAACAAGCTTTATTTAGCACATCTGGTTCGTTGTCGGCTGCTGTAGCTTTCAAATGGCATATGATATAGATCTTCAAGGGGAATTAGAATTAAAACATTAGAGAGCTGCTATGGCATGGTAAAAGAGAAGCAAAGACATATCTAAGTGATTAGGTGCTTTCTCACCAAGCTTATTGTATCTTCAGCAAATCTGAAGGATTCGGTGGTAAATTGGAGAGTTTGTGGTTGAGATCTTGGAGCTCTGAAGGCTGATGATACACCATGAGCCCTCCCAGTTACCAGACATCTATGACCCAAAAGAACATTTTTAGATTATCACAACATTCATGAACATTGAGATACAATGATGTAAGCTCTTCTGTTTAAACCTTTGCGCCAGTGATAACCATGTTTTTTCAAATAGGTAAAGCATGCTAAAGTTGTCAACTGGATTAATCAATGTAACCAAAATGATCAGGGTTTAGAACAGCTTTCTTATGAAATCAGGCTGCAGTGTTTAAACCTATTCAGCCATGAAAGATGGCATTTAAGTGGAGATCTAACTGAAGTTTCTAAACTTATGCATGGGGATATAGAAAAATATTTTCTGTATCGCGCAACACAAGAAATAAGGATCACTTGATGAAGGTATTAGGTAAGAAAGTTAGGACTGATAAGAGGAAACACTTTTCTTACACAATGGGTCATTGGTCAATGGAATTTATTACCTGAGGTGGTGGTGATGACCACTAGCCTGAATAGCTTTAAGGAAGGTTTTGATAAATTCATGGAGATCAGGTATGTCAGTTGCTACTTGACTGGATGTCTAGTTATGTAAAGATAGGTAGGATGCTTCTAAAAGCAACTCGTATGGAGTCAACAGGAGGTAAGACTTTCACTGTCATCTTCTTCTTGAGGATGTCCAGAAGCATTGAGCAAGATGGGCTGTGGCTGATCCACCAGGGTTTCTGTTATGTTCTTATGTTCTTAGTGGTACCAGAGATCATGCTAATGGTATGAAATACTAAAAGGCTGCTTTTCTAGGCAAACTTTATGAAAGCGAGTCTACCTTTTAACAAGGGATTATACATAATATATCCAACCTTTTATTAAACACACATGAAGAGAAAAGGAAGCTTGGTTTCAAACTATAAGCCACTGGGTTTTGTGGGATGCTATCCATGTTGTTCTCGTGGGCCAATTGCCCCAATAAACCATCATGGTGAAGAGTAATAGTCTTTCTTGATCATAATTTTCACACTCGGTTGGACACCAAACCGTCCTGGAAATCTTGTGGGTCAGCAAGTGGAGAACTTCTAGGAACCTTTCCCCTGAATTATCACATCCCTTAACAGGTTATCTCCTGTCACACAGCTTATTAGGGTACTTTGAAACAGAGAGTTCTGTGGCCTTACCCATGAGAGTCAATGATTGCGTGTCGTGGAACAGAATCTCTGTCTGGGGTTAATGTGGCTATGCAGTCATCCACAAACAGCCTGAGGGGCAAATCATCTTTCCTGTAAACTTCAGCTTGAATATGAAGACTATCCCCAAGCCGGTAGTGATTCGACTTTCTCTCAGCAACCCAGTCCTCTGCAGTAATCCAGAACAAACAGTAAAATGTTGGAGAAACATACATTTTTTTCCTAGGAAATGTCCTCTTCAGCTTTCATTCGTACTTACCAGTCATCAGATGCAAGGAAAAGTACAGACTCTCTTCAGAAGCAGATGTCATAGAAGCAGCCCTGGCCTGTTTGATGTTACTACTTGCGTTACCCATCCTAACAAGAAAGGTTTGATACTTAATCAATAATATAAGGGAAAACTGCAGCTAGATAATTGTTTAAAATGTTACCTGGGGTAATGGCATTCAATAGGTATCTCCACTGGACTCTTTTTTATACTCCTGGGCTTGCTTGTAGGATCTGGGTTATAGTAAAGGCTTGTGTAGTAATCCAGAGAATCTGGTGTTTTCTGGAAGAACAAACAAGTCTGAACTGTTTATAATCGCTTGGAAGTTATATAAAAACCACTCTCTTAAAATTCATGTGAGTTTCTGTATGCATAGTTTTTCTACATGTTCTGAATCTACTCTTCAAATGATGCTGATAGCCCATCTTGGACCACCTGCATAGCATGCTATCACTGAATAAAATAACAATGATGAACCTGGACAGGAATTTGCATTATAGCTTAAACATAATCTTGAACAAGAGGTTTGTAAGTAGAGCCATCTCTCTCTCTCATCGGATAGAGTAGGCTGAATATCTCAGGCAGGCAGTTCTGATATTGTAAAAAACAAGTAACTCGTATATAGTTTATTATTTACTTTTTACTACCAGAGAGAGGAACTAATGTTGATACAGCAGAACTAGCCTTGAGATTATAACTGTTCCTCCTTAGCCAGGAAAGTATCTCTAATACCATGGCCCTAGTTATCTGTGAACGGAAAAGAAGTTTTGTTTCAAGTTGTGACTCCCCCAAAATAAACAAAGCTATATCACACCTCAAAACCTAATAAACTTATTATGGCACTAGATTTCATGGACTTTAGCCCACTGCAGATTTATGAAGTGTTTGCATATGCAAGAAAAAAAAGTCAAATGACTGAGGAAAAGCTAGATTCTGTAGCCATGATTTACAATGTGTCTGTAAATGTATAGATTACAATACATGTTAAAATAAGATAAGAACTAAAAAGCAGTGAGAGTTGACAGGATTAGCATTAAAAAAAAAAAAACAACTTCAAGGCCAAGCATCTTTGCTTGAATTGTTAATACTATTCCCAGCTAATAGAAAACCAATATCAGTATCTATCTCATTTTGGGCTGTTATGCCCAAAAACGTCTACAAATGAGATTGAATCAGGCCATGGAAGCCTACATACATCCAATATCAGTATCTGAACATCAGTATCAAAAAATCAAACAATTCTTTAGAGCCCATTTGGGGATCTCAGCTAATAAAGCAAAGTGTTTCATTTGGAACAGAATTCAACAGGAATGGGCACAGGTTTTTTCATGAAAAGCTCCCTGTGTCCACCAAACTACTGGTCCTTGGTGTCAGGGAAGCAAACAGGGATTTCAAGGACTTATCCTAGAAAGTGGCCATGATAAAAAAAGCAAAAAAAAGCAAAAAAGCAAAAAACAAAAACAATGACAAAGCACAGAATTCCTGGGATGAGTTTCTGCAAAAGAGATAAAAATAAAAAGAGAAGTAGAGTTCATTATCAGGAAAACCTCAAAGGAAATATGTTAACAATTTTCTCCCTGAGCTGTCATTTTCTCCCTTCTAGTCAGGCCATGAAGGCTGTGGTCACACCCAAGGTTTAATTCAGCTTCAGTCCACTTTCAGAGTGATAGAACACATCAGCAAAGTGACCCCAGTAAGTTTCTTTCCACATCATCTATCCCAAAGGGGAATTTTCTGAGTTATTTAACACTGGGGGGAAAAACAACAGTTTGTCACAACTTTGCTGATGTATCCTCTCACTCTGAAAGTGAACTGAAGCTGGATTAAACCTTAAGTGTGACTACAGCCTTTGTTGCTTAGGCATTCAGAATGACTCCACTCTCCTATAGGAGAAAAATATTAGCAGCCTTGATTTAAGAAACACCAATGTTTCCAGGAATGGAACTGCTAACACCATCTGTTCAGAAAAAAACAAGGGTTTAGTCACTTCCCTCAGCACAAACAATGACAGACCCTTGTGATGACTGAGTCTTTCCTAAGCATCCACATTATGAGCCTATAAGGCCACTTAGATCAGCCTCCAGGGCCTCTCTTCTTTTTCTACCTTCCTCCGAGATTAGGTTGGCTGAAACTAGAATGAGGGCCTTTTCAGCAGCTGCCCCCAAGTTTTGGAATTGCTACCCCATAGATGCCAGGTTGACCCCATCTCTTCCTGCCTCTGTAGGCAGGTAAAGGCATTTTTATTTTGGAAAGCCCTTTTAACTGAATTGTTTATTTTTAGCTGCTTTCCATTTCTACTTTTATATGTATATTCACTGTGTTTTAATATTTTTAACTTGACACTGTTTTACTTGCGTATACGTATGGATAGTTTTTAATTTTGTATACTATTGTCTTGCTGGCTAACCGCCTTGAGTCCCTTTTTGGGAAAAAGGTGGCATATATTAACCAATAAGGTGGATTAATATTAACAAAAGTAATAGAAGTCCAGCATGACACTTTCTCATAGTAAAGATATCTTAAAATTTAGCCAAAGTATAGCTGACAAGAAGGTATTTTCTACATCCTGAGCAAGATCTACACATATCTTACAATGACACAATTCTATGGGCATACTCAGAAGTAAGCCCTACCAAGTTCAGTGGAACTCACTATCATCACTGCAATGTAAAAGAAACATGATTTACACAGAAGATCCATTATATAGTACCTGTAAGTTGCTGCCACATTCCTGGAACCCTATCTCAAAGGTCATCAGGCTGCTAGAAACATGAATAGGTGCATGATGGCAGGCTTTTGGTCCAAGTTGGATATTAGATTCTTGAATCAAGTGACCAGTCCCAAACAGATCTTTGTGGACCACTATCACCATTTTAGCTTCAAGACAGCGAACAGTTACAGACTGAAGAGGAGCAGTTAACAACAAAGGCTGCTGAGGAGAGAAGGCTGTAGATTGCTTTGAAAAAATACTAGATTTGTTTTTTATATTCCTGGTCACTGACACATGCTTTGAAAAGTCCCAGAGATAAGCACCAGCCACTCCATGAATCAGATAACACAGAACCAAGAACTCTAGGCTCTTCAACCCCTTCATTGTCTTT
Organism: Aspidoscelis tigris stejnegeri; assembly: GCA_023333525.1. Lineage (NCBI taxonomy): Eukaryota > Metazoa > Chordata > Lepidosauria > Squamata > Teiidae > Aspidoscelis > Aspidoscelis tigris. The sequence continues at coordinate 23,845,877 of JALMGA010000008.1, forward strand.
GCTTCAATTCTATATTGCTTTCATAAGGTAACATAACTAACAACAGCCTTTTTATATGCTGTCTGCTTCAAGCAATAAGGTCAATTTCCAGAAGACCAATGATTATCACTTACTGGTCTTCTATTAGTGAAACATTTTAATAGACTGAGTTCTATTAAAGATCTGCTTCACCTGGGCTGCTGCATCTTAATAATAAAAGATATGATCCTTTCTACACTTACTAAGAAATAAGGTCATATAACAATTAAGGTCTTCCCTACCACTTTAGGGCATATATACTGAACTCTTGTTTCCGCATTCATTAAGCAGAACTAACTTATAATGGTCATCAACCCTTTTTGAATGCACATACGTTAAGCAACCCTGGTACATGAGGTTCTCAGGCAGAGAATCTGACAAACGTCTGAACTAGCTTCAGACTCGAATTGGTCATCTCCTCCCAAAGGATAGAGAATTGTTCTATGGGCAACCTGGCTATGGCTACATGTCTGTGGCTGAGACAGCTAATGTGCTACTCAAGGTTTATTTGCTGGAAAAGGCAAAAACATAGACTATTCTGGCTTTAGCTTTTTGGCCTCAGTCATGTGCACAGGTATGCATTCTAATGTGTTGCACCTGAGCTGACTTTTCCTTTCTCAGTAATGATCTATTCCATACCTTAAAGAGACAGGTCTAGATGACAACTTAAGTTCTATGGCTTCAGATGCCTAAATAAGTTGGACTGGCAAAATTAGTACCCTAACATCATGTCACTCCTGCCTTTAATGTTCTTTCTGTTCCTCCTCACACCTGCTACTACTGTTAGTAGGATTGCATGCGGATATTTGTAACATTTCAAATTTGGCCAGCTTTGGACATTCGAATTCAAATCAAATGTTGGCACATTCAAAGATTAACATTCAAATTCGGATGGAATGTTTTGATACATTCGTATGGGATTCGTATGCTCTTTGTATGCATTTGTATGGGATCTGTGTGCTATTCGTATGCATTCATGTATAGGATCCATAGGCTACTTGTATCCATTTGTATGGGATTTGTATGGGATTGAACATTTGTATTAATTAGAAATTCTGCCACATTTGAAGGGGATCTATTCAAATGAATACTTTTTTTGCATTTGATTCAATACAAATCAAGTAAAAGAAATTGATGTACATTCCTAACAGTTACCTTTCTTTTGGTCTTGGGGTTTCTCCCATTGACCTCTGGCTCCTTCCTTGCTTAAATGGAAAAGAAGTTATCTAGCTTCTGTACAGATGCTGAAACCTGAAGATAATGAATCCAGATAACCTGGATAGTGTTAACCAGGGACAATTTGTTGTTCAAGAACAGAAAGTTGCATGGAACCATACAATAGGATCAGGGGTTTATTTTGTTTGTTTGTATTCTGCCTACCATGTAATAACCCAAGGCAGATTTCATGGAGCTGATAAGAGGATCCTTTGAGATCTTGCACAGCGTTTGGACAAACTCCTAGAAGCTGGGTCATCACGGGTTACCAACATTGATTTCACGTGTTCCTCTGAAGACCGGGTGCTGAGGGACTAGGGAGGAGGGCAAGATGTGTACTAGTGTTTAGTGGTTAGGGAGCCGGACTCTTATCTGGGAATATCAGGTTTGTTTCCGCACTCCTCCACAAAGCCAGCTGGGTGACCTTGGGCTAGGCACAGCTTTCTTCTGAGCTCTCACAGCCCCACCTACCTCACAGGGTGTTCTGTTGTGGGGAGAACAGAAAGCTTTGTTCAGCTGCTTTGAGTCCCCTTGAATGGGTGACAAAACAGGGCTAGAAAAGTCATCCTCTTCTTCTTATGACTTTGCTTGTGGGCCTCCATTTGCAACTATTGTTGCCATCAGAACTGGCTACTTTATTAGGTTATGAAGGCTGATGAAGCTGTGGATTCCCCCCCCCCCCCCAGTAATAACAGTGTAAATTTATATTGTTTTGTGAGGTGGTAGCTCGTTATTGTTCAAGCAAATCAACTTTATTATCTATCTTTATTATATTTGATAAATCACTGGGAAAAGGAAAATCTCAATGAAGATTATTTTTGTTATTCGTTCTTTTTCTTTTCATAAGAAATGCAGACTCCCTGCTTTGCTCTTACGTCAACTTCTGTTTTTGTTCTTGGAGATTAGAAAAACACATGCCAAAAGAAAATAGCAGTTAATCTCTACAATTAATATAAGCATAGTATTTATAAGTAATGCATACTTTTGCATTAGCTCAGCTTACACAGACGGATGAGTGATTTGACCCACTATGAATTTGCATATACACTACACAAACTGTATATACCATATACAAAATATAAAACATATGAGAGCATGGTGGAAGAGATGAGGCTGGAAACCAGAGAGTCCAACATTTTAGGGCTGCATCCAGGCAGGATGTAAAACCCCAGGATTATCCTGGAACTAAGTTGAGATTGCCAAATGTGTCAGTGACAGCCCTAGTATATGAGGGCTATATCTCACAGCATTACTATACCAGGAAAAATAACTCTCAAATCATGTTTTCCTGCTATGGCAATATTGGTTGTTTTTCCCCTGTCACTAGAAGTACCCATTAAGTACCCATTAATGGGTACAAAAATGCCATTACGTACCCATTAATGAGTACTTAATGGGTACTTTTAGTGACAGTGGAAAAACATCCCTAGACTTACTTTTCTGGATGCAGCTGCTAGGAGCTGCCATCTTGGAAATGGTCTCTGTGCATGTATATGACTTGAAAGTGGCTGTTGCACATATTGCATGGTGGCAATCACACACTTCTGAGTATTTTGCATCATCAAAATACCTGGTCATCCATGTGACATAATAGCAGAAGCAAGGGCCAGATGAGGTAAATGCTTGCACCTGCCCCACACTGCTGCCCAGCCACCTGAGCAACAAGCAATTATTGAGGAAGACTTTTCTTTCAGAATATTGCTAAATAGTGAGTATTCAGGGTCAACTGACTGTGCCTACATCTGTTAATTTCTATCTGTTATATTTGTGGACTTTCCATTCAGAGAAGTCCAAATGGAGGGCGGAAAATCCACAATTAAATTGGATAGAAATGAAAAAGTATGAGCAGACAAACCTGAAGATGGACTGAAGAAGGTTTAAAGTAAAAGTATGATCATGGCCATGGAGGTGGCCTTAGCATTAGAGAATGTAAGGTTGATACAAGCATTTCACTTCTACCTTGCCTCAAGCTATGCAGTCACTTGCACCTGTCCTCTGAAAACCCTAGAAATCTCATGGAATTCTATGGGAGCCTCCAGATAGTGAGAGGAAATTCTTTAGATCTCAGTACTGCCTTTCACCGCCCCTGACAATATCTATCCTCTTGCAAAATACCTATATGTAGGAAGTGCCCAGCCCTTTTCATGTAATACACTTCCTACATATTAATATTTTTCAAGAGGATAGATCCTGCAAAGAATTTTCCAGACAGAGATAGACAATCATTATTAAGAAAAATCCAGCATCATAGTGGGGTTTTGTTCAACTAACTTCAGGGTTGGCATGAATGTGTGTGGCAATCCCAACATAATCCCAGGAATATCTCATCTCATTTTTAGATACGCAGGCATAAGTATTTTAACTTACCTCTCTCATTTAGGTTACTCCTCTACACTTTTGCACATTCGGCTCTCCAGTTTTCTACCATGACGGGAGAAACCAGTTCTTTAAACTTCTCCAGTGGACAAGACTCTGTGCAGCCTGGCATAGTAAGTTTTATACCTTGTTCTTTATCACCTTTCTTATAGGAAATCTCAACAAAGTATCTATTTATTTAAAGGCACAAAAAAAGAAAAGAAAAAGGGTTGGCATACTCAGAAGGGTCCTCAGTATGCATTTTCTTAGATACAACTGCACAAGTCTTCCTCCGCAAGCATTTACTCTAAAGTGAAATTTTGGGGAAAATTTTTGGGGCTGCTGCACTGCTAATTTAATAATCTGATTTTTCTGGACTGAATAGACAAACCCTTATAGCTATTTCATTCATGTTTGATACTGTCTTGAATACCCCCCTTTTTTGCCCAAGGTTCCCACTGGGTAATTTAATCTGGATTCAAACCAGGTTTCTTTAAATCAGCAGCAAGCTCTGTTATTTTGCATTCCCACTGTTAGCTTATAATGTGGACCTGCAGGGTTCTGCTGGGGGGAGAAATGCCCTCCCCTTCCCACTTCCCTCTCCCCAGCAGAACCCTGTCCCCATGCAGCCAGCAATTGGACACTGTCATACCCTGACTTCTTTAGGGCAGGCAATTCAAACCCCACCTCCTATCTAAACCTGTCCCCAGTTCAAATCATGGTTTCCTGTGGCAGCTGTTTTTCTTTACCGCTCCCCCCCCCCCCGCAACATAGCACAGTTTCTTTTTCATGTTAACAAAGCAGTAGATGATCAAAGATCACTTTCCCTTCTTATAATGGTGTTTTATGTGAGATAATGGATCAGAGCAGTGCAAAATGGTAGGGTAGGGGGAAGGAAGACGGGAGGCAGGCTTTTTATTGTGCTGACAGTTATGCTGGATCATTACAACAGATCAGTGCAAAATGGCAGACATCCAGGCAAAAGGTGTGAATGGAAGGAAGGAGGGAGAAAGTAGGCAGGCTTTTACACAAGAGCTGACACACTTTCACAACCCCAGGATGGAAGCTGCCAATTTGTTACACTGATCTCTTGTTACAATATTATTACTGCAAGCTCAGCTGATTATTCACCTCCCCTCTCCCTTTCAGCCAGCCCTATCTCCTAGCACGTAATGGTGGAGTGCCAGGAGAAGAGGGGACTTGGGGCAGAAAAAATAATGGCTTATCATTAGATCATGGGGAAGTGAGGAGAACACACCTAAAGCGTAGTTCCATCCCAAAAAGGCCCCACTTGTCTTCTCATTGCTAAATAGTGAGGATTATTTCTGAATACAAATAATTCGTGTTTCAGGACCTTTAATCCTCAAACTGTGGATTCTTTTAAAACTTTGGGAACGGTGAGCACTCAAAACGATTGCAAAGCTCTTTAAATCCTGAATAAAAACACACTTTTTGTGTGTTTATTTGGAAGTCACTCCATTCACTTCAAAGAGAATTTCTTTGAAGTAAATGAGTTTAGGATTACAGCCCAACTCTGTGCAGTGTCAAATATTAGAATTCACTGAAATAAGCATGACTGTTTTGTGCAGTTTGTATCCAGTACTGGAAGTGGCATGGTGATCCTGGAGAAGGAGGCTTTGATTGGAGCCTTGCTTCTGATCTCTCCCAACCATGATTTGATCTGAAGCAGGAGAAAACATGGGGTCTGGAGAGAGTAAAGTGAGACTCCTTTTGAGGGCTTGTGTCTCCTCCATTGTTCTCCTATTTCAACTTCATATGCTGTCACTGCTTGTATTTACCAAGCCAAAATATCTTGAACAAGTTGGGGGAAAGTTCCCTAAATAAAGCCAACATGGAGGATCACTTTGGTTAAAATAATGGAAGTTCTATGTCCAAAAAGGGAGGCCTTCTAAACTCTGGTCTTAAAAATAGTATTCTGAGTAAACGCATTTTGAGTTGACGTCTCACAGTAAAAAGGAATATGTTTTCCGTTCAAAAAATCTTCCTCTAGGTTCAGTGTGGTAAATCCCTAATAATATCTGAACAGAGCTGAATCTCTAGGCCCCTTCTACATGGGACCCTGACCCTGAATTAGAGATTTGGGAGGGAGGATTGCTCTCCTGCCTCTCCCTAGTGACACCCAAAAGAGCTCAACTTGAGGTAAAATTCACCACAAATGAGGTACTGAATAAAGGCTCTCAATGTTGCCTTCCATAGAGGTGCATCCAAAGTCCTGTGCAGTCAGTCACAGGAGAACCTACAATTTGTCACTTCATCATTCCCTGGGCAGGAAATGCCAGCCCAGAGGACAACCTTGATCACAGACAGGCAGAACAATATATATGCCCATTATTGTCTTCCAGTAGGGATTTCCCACTAATTTTCCTGTAAGAGGGGAAACATATTATAAATCATTCTGCCTTATCTCTTCTTTATGAATGGGTCTGACCTGGTTGCTTTCTCTGGTGCCCTCTGCAAGGTAGTCTCCATCCCTTATTTTTAAAACACAAGAGAGAGGCATGTATCCCTTTTAAATTTTGAAAATGGGAGGCAATCTTCCTTTGACTGATCAACCTGCATTAAAAAGTGAGGGTCACCAGCTGCCTCATTTCCAGAACAGCTTGTGTGTGAAGAGAAGGTGAACATTTGTAGCTTATTAAGAGCAGTTCTAAAGGAAAGCCTGACGGTTTTAAAGAAAGCATTTTCAGGCTCCATGTGGGCAGTGAGGTGGTCCTTGAGTTGTCTTAGAGCAGTGGAGCCCAGGGTGACAATAGCTGCTCATGTCCATGACACTCCCTGTCACATGTGTTCCCTGGGTGGTGCTTAAGAGCAGTCACTTCAAGGCTACCATTTAAAATCTTGAAGGTGAGGCAACCAGACAATCTTAAAGGATTTCCTGGTTCTATCACATTGTTTAAACTATGTGAACTTGTTATATGCTAAATAAATAAATAGGGCTTCAGCTTTAAGTTCTGTTCATAGGGTACCACTTTAAATACATTTTCTTTAACAGACTGTGTTTTGTTCAAATGAAGTACTCTGTATGTTCCAACAGAAAAAACAACTGTGCTGAATGAGGCTTTGAAACGATCAGTACATTCCATTTACCCAATCATCGTTAATTATTGTATCTATGAGATATTAGATATGTTCTGAGCCCCTCCCCTCCATTTTGCCATGTTCATTATAGAACCAAATTGCCAAAGATTCAATTGTGAGGTTTGTCTGTCGTAGAGAATGGGTGCCTCTAGACACCTTTAATGCTTTGCAGCCACGGCATGGCTGCCAGTCATGTGACAATTGATCATCCGTGGCAGCAGCACAGCAGCAGGAAAGTGTGTGCCGTCACATAGGATGAGGCGGCCAATGGGATTTGAGCTGCCCTCTCTGCTCTTGCCATCTGCTCTTGCCCTGCCCAGACTGGTGGGAAAAATCAAATTTAGTTAATACTGTGCAGTGAGCATTCTTCATCTCGTACTACAGCAAAGTTGCAGTAGTGGTGGGATAATGTGTCGTCACTACGATCTATCGATCATGATGTGTGATGCCCTCAGCATGACTGCACATCCCACTGTGCAGTATTAACAAGTCTGGACACACCCTTCCTTTCTGTTCTCCCCACTCACTCTCTCCATCTCTCTTGCCCTGACTTTCTCTGTCCTGTTGGAGATAATCTCTCTCTCCATGCTCCCTCCCTCTTGCAGTGACTTTCTATGTCCTGTCTCATGATCTCCCTCTCCACACCCCTCTCTCTTGCCCAGGCCACTGCCTCAGCCAGATCTCCCTCCTCCCGCCCCACCTACCACATCACCCACTTACCCTCCTAGAAGGCCTCCCCCTAAAGCAGAGCATTTCCTCCATCCACTCAGCAGCTGAAGATTACCAGTGACAGGTGCAGGAAGGTGTGACCAAGCCTTTCCAGGCCCCAAATGGCTTGGATTTAGCTGCCTTCCTGGTGCTGATTAAAATGGCAAGAAAGTATTTTTCATGACCCCCATCCTGCAACACCATGGGCTGGCAGAATATAAGGGCACTCACAAAAAATGTCCCATGCACACAGAAACAGGTCCCTTCCAGGCTAGTGGGGAAAAAAATCCGTAGTTAGTAGAAAAACAGCAGCTTACTTGGCTGTGAAGCAACGTTGTCCCCACCTGAAACACAGGTCCCCAGCTTCCTCCTCGGCAGCTGTGAGACTTCTGCGGTGCATGCAGTGAGGCATGCACCACGTGAGATGGGGCAGCCAATGGGAGCTGAGCTGCAGGCTCAGTTCTCATTGGCTATTTCTCACAGGACAGCAGGAAACTTCAAAATTACCTAATATTGTGGAGCGAGCGCTCATCGTTCCACAGTAGGTAAATTTACAGTATCAATGGCATAATGCGCCACCACTACAAAGTATTGGGCGTCAGGTGTGGTGTCCGCACCCTGAGTGCTCATCAGAATGCACAGTATTCCAAAGTCTGGACGCACTCACAGTCTGAAAAAAAATCCCCTCTCACTCAAAGCAAAAGATAACAAAACAAAAACTCAAAACAAAAATAAAAGCAAACCCTAACTTTTTTTAAAAAAAAAATCCTCCCAATACAATTAACATAGGCTCGCACACATAGGCTAGGATTACTAATAAAAATAAAATACACACAGTATTCCCTTAGTTCTTCTGGAACTCACACTCAGGGAGGAAGGAGTCCCCCATGGGACTCCAAACACACTTAATGAAGCACAAAACACACACCTCACAGATGCATATCACCTGCCCCTCTCTTACATACACACGGGTTGAGGTGTCATTGTCTTAAGTTTATGCTGTGGCACAGAAAAACACAAAACGCTCAGCATGCCCACACATTCCTTTGCATCACCAATGATATCAGCTTCTCCTGATGACATGGGGTATGCTCTGTGCCCTGAGATATCAACTTCTGGGTCTATGCCCAAGAGTCAGTACTAGTTTGAGGCCATGGCCAAAGTGGAAGAACACATTATCGCCTGCCACAACTTTGCTCAAGGCAAGTCCCCTTCCTCCCTCATGGGAGATGTGAAAGACGGTTGGCATGCTAAGTCAGTTGAGCAGGTAAGACTCAGGTACTTTCCTTCCAATTTAAGGAAAAGGATAACTCATCAGTTATGAAAGGTGTCTGGGTAGACATTTAGTCACTCACCTGAAATTACAAGCTTTTTTTAAATTCCTGAAAAAAAAGCCTGCAAAATAGAAAGAGTAACCAAGTCGCCTGGGACTCAGCAAAGGAGTTTCTAGCAGCTTTAAGTGACTTCCTACCAAATTTGGAGAATCTAGCTTAGGGTGGGAAAACTTTGGTTCTGGACATCCTATCTGGCAATTTTGAACTAGAGCCAAATACTTAGGGCCAGCAGAGATATACCTGCCAAGGGCCACAAAGTGCGGTAAGGACCAACCAAATTCTGCAGGATTTAGGAGACAGTTGAGGGCCATCCCCCCACTTTTCTTTATCCCATTTGGGGGGGGGGTGTAAGAAGGGAGAAATCAGCCTAGGCAGAGAAATCAGCGTGGGCAGCCCATTCCTCCTTCCCTTCCCATGAAAGCAGCAAGCCAGGCCTCCATAACATATGCTGAGGTTAGTGGGGGGCACCTTCCGACAGTTTACCAAATTGTAAAGGTCTGGAGGAAGTGGGTGTTTTTTAAAAAATAAAAAATATTTGTTCTCTGAGGGGTTTTTTAATTCCTAAAACAAACAAACAAACAAACAAACACTACTTGTCCCAAAGCATTGCAGATGCTTAACTTCCTCTGAATGTTGTCCTGCCAGGGAGGTAAGGAAGTAGGAAGGGTGATGTTTTACACTGTTTTTATAGTGTGTGTTTTTTAAATAGTTATTATTGTTGTAACCTTCCCTGAGACCTTCTGGGGAAGGGTGCGATATAAATAAATAAGAACCAGTTGGGAGGTGGCCTTCCTTGTCCCTCACCCCATTTTAGGGGATCTCAGATGTCACATAGGGAAGTGGGAACTCATTGTTCTCCATGGGGATGTACACAAATACTCGTAATATTCGAAATTCATACAAATTTGGCTGAATTCAGCCATTTGAATTTGAATCGAACGTTGGTACATTCAAAGTGACATTTGAAGTCAAATCAAATGTTACAATACATTCGTATGAAGCTTTGCATGGTATTTGTGTGGGATTGAATGTTCGTATCAAATTTGAACCCACTACGTTTGAAGGGGATCTATTTGAAGGAATGCGGATTTTCTTATATTCAATTCAGTACAAATCAAATACAAAACAACAACATTCATGCACATCCCTACTCTGAAGTGAGCAAACCAGTCACCCAGACCAAAGGTTGATTCAAATGGGTTCTTGCCAACATCTACTTTTTTTCAGAGAATTTGTGTGCATCCCTAGTTAATACTTGCCGATTGTCATCTTTATATAGTTCAATACAATTAGCAGATGCAGTGGGAATAAGTTCTCCATCAAAGACGTTAAGTGCCATTTGGATGGCACTCAGAGTCATATCATGCTGGGGAAAGAAAGAAAAGAAAACCATTCAGCCCTCATGTGGAAACACTGTGTACTTACAATGGATAAAAGTAAAGAAAAAGATAAGCCATAATAAGGAAGTCATGTTAATTTACAGTCCACATTTAATTGCAGAAAGATTACTCTTGCAGGGAGAATTAAGAGAGAAATAAATGCACAGCCATTTTGATGTAAGATATTTAGGTTTACTTCCAGGCACAATCTAAGCTAACAATTAACAGGCAGCCTTTTCATTTTATTTGTGGATTGCTGTTTAAGCTTAAGTGTGCTACCAGCAAAAACAGGAGTGAGAGATGTTTTTTCAAGGTTTTTTTTTACTGCATTTTTGGGCGATTTACTCCTCGGAAACTGCGGGAAGCAAATTTTTAATGGGGACAAAGGATTTCCAAAACGTTTTCAAAGCTCATTAATATATGATGGGAATGGGGCCTAGATTGATTTTTAAAAACATGCACTGAAAAGCATGAAAAGTAGTACTGATTAGGGAACTTTGCTCTCAGCCCCTAGGAAAATGATCCAGGTCATCTGGTAAAAGCTGGGACAAAAATGTTTAGAAATAAATGAATAAATACTTTCAGATAGGTCTCAAATTCCTCTTTTTGGTTATTGTAGGCATCAGTAAGTTATACCAGGGTTAACTTCTGCATGGACTTTTAATGAGGCACCTATAAAAGCCAACTTAGACATGGAAAAATAGTTTAATCCTTTTAGGTGGTAACCCTAAAAGGTCCAATTACAGCACTGAAATCTTGATTTCTTTGATAAATTAATTTGATTAAAAATATAACTGAGAATCATTGTGTTGATAATCCTTTATCTCTTGGAAGCTTTTATGCCTTTGCCAGGCTATCCAAATGGAGATATTCCTTGGGTTATAGTTCACAGTGCCATGTTTTAGGGGTTTGAGTCCTTATGGATTATTTCCAGAAAATATCATAGACTTTTGCTTGTTTCATGACGTGATGTGGGGTCTTAGACTTTCTTCTTGTCTGCCATAATGTTTAACATCTATGTGAAGCTAGACATGATGTAGGATTAAGTGAGTAATGACACTCAGTTCTATTTTTCTATTAACCTGGAGATGCAATACACATAGTAAATCTGTGGCTACATGTTGTGACTGGATGGATGAAAGCCAACAGATAGAAGATGAATCTTGGGTACACTGAAGACTTTTCAATTGGTGTACCTTGGAATAGGAATATGAGCTCATCTTGGGTGGGTTGTGCTGCTCTTTACAAGAATAGGTCTCCAGTTGTAACAGGGCTTTTGGATCTAAAACATTCATATGAAGTTTATGTAGCCTCTATGATAGACAGCACATATTGCATCCTTTTGATTGACCACCAGATGGCATGGCACAACCAGTTTCATCCTTATTGGGATTTGTTAGGTGCTCTCAGCCATATTAGCGTGGATCTGTGAAGTCCTGTGGTTGGAGCATAATCTTGATTAGGGAGGGTCTGATCTGGATTAACAGTTGACCTGAACACTGAGGACTAGCAGGAGACTGGCACAGTTTAATCTGGAACATGAAGGGGGTTTTCCCACTAGCACTAAAAGTACCCATTAAGGACCCTTCATGGGTCCTTCATGGGTCCTTTAGTGCTAGTGGAAAACCCCCTGAAGACTGCCAGGGGACTCATTTCGGCAGTGCACCAAACTTTAAGAAACGTTTAAGAAATGGAAGGAGGGGGACATGTCTAAAGAAGAACATAATGCAATCTGCTGAAACTGCAGGATAAATATCAGAAAGGCTAAAACTCAAAATGACTTGGAGATTGCCAGAGAGTCCAAAGAATCTATAGGACCTTTACAGGATGAAAATGGTGAATTGGTCAAAAGTGACATAGAGAAGGCAGAACTTCTGAACTCCTATTTTGTATTTGTTTCCTTTCAGAAAGGAAATGAAAGACTAGCTGGCCTTCATTGTGGTTTTGAAGGGACAAAAGAATCAAGGCTCTCTGTGGACAAAGAAAAGGTGAGGGAACACTTTGATAACATAAATGAATTCAAGCTTCTAGGCCCAGATGGATTACATCCTACGGTACAGATATAATTGCCGAACCACTCTCTGTGATCTTTGAATATTCCTGGAGGACAGAGGAAGTCCCAGAAGACTGGAGAAGGGCAAATCTTTTCCCCATCTTCCAAAAAGGGAAGAAAGTTGACCCAGGAAACTACAGGCCTGCAAGTCTCACCTCAATACCAGGAAAAATCCTCAAACAAATTATTAAACAACATGTGTACAGTAACTTAGGGTGTTTTTCCACTGGCACTAAGTACACATTGAATCAACCATTAAGGACCCATTTGGCTGAGAGCCAGATGACCCCATTTCCACCACCATCAGGGACACATCTGTTTCCACCACAGCTAGAGAAATCTGGATCATATGGGTCTTTCAGGACCTATAATCCGGATTTCACGTAGACCCCATTAAAGTGGTCTATAATGGGGTCTTCAGCCTTAAAATCTGGATTGTAGGGAGCCTGTTTCCACTACAATCTGGCAATGGGGTCTAGAGGAGGTTCAGGGGAGGAGGCACCCATGGGGGGGGGTGCCCCAAAGTCAAGACTTCAGAGTCCCTCCAAAGCCAGCTCTGAAATCCCTCCAAAGGCAACTTTGGAGATTAGCGCAGGCTCCAAAGAAAAACCCCTTGTGAGAGCAATGCAGCTGTCAAAGGCTGCAAAGCCTCCAGTCCCCGGGGGTGGTGTCGGCTCTGGGGGTGGTGTCGGCGGCGCATGAGCCAGAGGACTTTTGGAATGGATGCTGATGCATCCACATAGCACCCACTCCATACGTCATAAGAACATAAGAGAAGCCTTGCTGGATCAGGCCACAGCCCATCTAGTCCAGCATCCTGTCGCACACAGTGGCCCACCAAATGCTCATGGGCATCTCAAGCAGAGACAAGGACAAACTTTCTCCTGCTCTCAAGTCCCAGCAGATGGCCTTAGAAGCGCCCCAAGAAAAACAGTTGGCTTTTCTACCCCGCTTTTCTCACCCATTAAGGGGACTCAAAGCGGCTGACAAAGCTTTCTATTCTTCTCCTCACACCAGACACCCTGTGAGATAGGTGGGGCTGTGAGAGCTCAGAAGAGAGCTGTGACTGGCCCAAGGTCACCCAGCTGGCTTCATCCCCCCAGATCCATCCTCCCTGCACGTGTGCAGATGTGAGGGGGCCCTTCGGATCCATCACTATTTGTGACGGATCCTTGGGAGGACGGATGGCCAAAAAGCAAATCTTTTTAGACCCGCTTTTCAGCAGCAAATGCAGAAACACCCTAACATCCTTTTATGACAAAATCGCCGGATGGGTTGATCAAGGAAATCCTGTAGACATAGGGTATCATGACTTCAGCCATGCATTTGACAAGTGCCTCATACCATACTTATTTAAAACTTCATTATTATGTGAAAACATATAAGATCTGAACAATAAAGAATATTAACACTTACTGCTGAATACAGATACATTTTTTGTTCAGTACGTAACATGGTAGCACTTGTCAACTTATTCACAATGTCTTTCATAAGCACACCTGAACAGAGAAAGATTACAAACACTTGTGAAGCTAAACATTTTAAATTTTTCTTGTGGGAAGTCACTAAGGATAAAAGTAGTAGATATTGTAGGACTTCAAGAACTTCCATGTCCGTTTATCCTTCATATCACAGATCATTTTGTCTGTCTAATGACAAAATGCACTAATGATTCCTGTGGTTCTTAATTACAGTATTATGACAGATTCTCCTCAAATTGTCTTGTTCCTTTGGGTGTTTTTCCACTGTCACTAAAAGTACCCATTAAGTACCCATTAATGGGTACGAAATGGCATTTTTGTACCCATTAATGGGTACTTAATGGGTACTTCTAGTGACAGTGGAAAAACACCCTCTGTTACACAAAAGTTCATCTTGAGTTTTATTCTTGGATGTATCAGAAGTGAAGGGGAAGTAACCCAGTTTTGGCTGTGGTCAGACCTTCCCTTTAAAGCTTCTTCAGTTCTTCACATCTGACTGTTCACATCTTTTTATTTCTATCTGTTTTAATTGTGGACTTTACACCTTTCCATTTGGTGAACAGTCAGACTTGGACACCAAGAAAGGTGTGATCATGCTAAGTAAGAAACTATAACCAGGGCAGTTAAAATATATTTGCATGAAAAAAGTTAATATTTTTATGCTCAAGGATACATCTGGAATTTTTAAAGCATGCTGTGTGGATGCCTGCAAACAGAATATGTATAAAGCAGGAGTGGAGTTTACTGTATATGCAATTCATATTAATTTGTTGCATGGAAGATCTGGAAACGGATGAAATTAATTAGAAGACATACCTAGAACATTGCAAAGGGATATTTTAAAGAACATAATAGGGATGTGCATGAATATTTGTAGGCATTTGAAATCCAATCGAATATGCCAAATTTCGACGTTGAAACTCGAATAGAATGTCCCAAAATTTGAATGTAAGCATTCAAATTGAATTTCAAACTTCAGATCTATTCATTCAAATTATCTGGGCATTCGTATGTGTACGGGTTCATACACGATGCGTATTTGAAGATCCATATCTTTCCTGCATCCGTACGCATTTGTACGGATCCATACGGGACGAAAACGGGTTGCATGTGGGATAATAATGGGATGTATATGGGATGTATATGGGCATGCGTACAGATGTGTATGGATGTGAGGAAGATGTGTACGTGCACATACTAATATTGTTGACATTCGTATGTGCAGATTTGAATGAAAAATTCAAACGAAGAGATTCAAATTTGGTAAATACGAATCGGATCTTGTTAAATTCGAATTTAAAAGATTTGAAACAAATTGGATTTTCAGGTATTCAATTCAAATAGAATTTCAAAAAAACATTCGCGCACATCCCTAGAGCATAACAATGTAAGCGCATAAGAGGAGCTTTGCTGGAACAGGCCCTGCATGCTGTCTCACACAGTGGCCCACCAATTTTGTTTTTTGACTCACCTGCCTGAAGTTTAGATTTTTCTTTTCCCTCAAATGCTGCCTTTACAGCCATCTGCAACAACTCCTTCATCTTTGCTAAGGCACTATCTGTTGCCCAGTCTGGTATAGGTATCTTATGAGCTTTCTACAGTTTTTTTTTTAAAAAGGAAAAATAGTTTTGTACACCATGATCATTATATTTGAAATATGGATAGAATTCTGTATAGATATGATGTATATAGACAAAAGAGATTGAAATGTATGGGCATGAATATAAGAATTTCTGCTGAAATGGCTTGGGAAAGGTTATATTTATACACCACAAGACAAGACAGAAATAACAACCTGATAGATGATGTTAGGAAATTTCTTATGAGTCTAGGTTGAGTTAAATTAAATTTGTATTAATTTTATTTCACTTGGGGGGGAGAAACTGTAAAATTTGTGTTTTGTATTAAATTTGGTAAGAAATGATGTTTTGCATAATATGTAAGATAACACAAACTAAAAATAAAATTAAAAAATAAATAAATCTTCCTTCTTCACAGAAATCTTTAATAAAAGGTTAAAGATTTATACGATCTGAAGAGAAACCATAGAATATACTATTGCTAATAATTTCTACTGTTTACTGTTAATAATTTGTTTACTAGGATTGTGCATGAATATTCAAAGGTATTCAAAATTTAATCAAATCTACATGAATTTTGGCATTTGAATTTGAACTGAATGTACATAAATTTGAATTTAAAGATTCAAACAAATTTCAATTTTTTGACCTATATGTTCAAATTATCCAGAGATTTGCATGCATATGGGTTCGTATACGATGCGTACTTGCAGATAAGCATCTTTCCTGCATCAGTACGCATTTGTATGGATCTCTACTGGATGAAAACGGGTTGCATACGGGATAGCTATAGGATGCATATGGATGTGTACAGATGTATACAGGATGTGTAATGATCCGTATGGGCACATATGAATGTTGTTGATATTCATAAGTGCGACTTTGAATCAAAAATTTGAACAAACAGATTCAAGGGCTTAATTCAAATCGAATGGTTTAATTCAAATTTTAAAGCTTCGAATCAAATTGAATTTTCAGGTATTCGATTTGAATTGAATCCTGGAAATTGCATTCATGCATACCCCTACTGTTTACTGTATGGTCAGCCAACCTAGAGGACATATGAGGTGATACTGAAGCCTGCTTGGTCCCCATAAATTAAGGGCAGCTAACATGTGGCCTCCTGGATGTTGGTCAATGCCAAAGAGCAATAGGAGATGTTGTTTTGACAATTGCTATCTCTGGCCCTTTTTGGCCCCAGTCTAATGTGTGGATGGCAGGATGCTATTCCGGAATACAATTTAGAATAAGGCCCAACGCAGAAATGGCCTCTGCTTTGCAGTCTGGAGCTGGTTTTTTCATCCACAACAAAGCATGAGTTGCTCACTTCAGAAGATGCTACAAACATACGTAGTAAAAAGGAGGCAATGCTGATTTCCATCAGCTCCCAAACTCATCTAGTCTCAGCTGGTACAATATAGACCTACCATATGCTATACATTTTACACAATTCACTGAAATCATCTTGTAGGAAACTTGCCCTCCCCAAACAAAAAATCTTAGTTTTATAATTAAAGTGCCTTTAAAAAAAACTATATTGTTTTAAATCAGCCTAAGGAATGGAACAAACAGGGTCTCAGAGTAATCGCAGAAGACTGTTACTTCTTTTAGCATGTGGTATTGTCCTGAATTTCCTTTTTTTTTGTGGGGGGGGGGAGGTGAAATCTGCTAAGGCTGATATATACATACCTGAACAATTAAAGCATCATATGCATTCCAGAATTTCATGTTTCTAAAATCCATTAAAGTCTTCACATCATATCCAAATTGTTCTGCAATGGTACCAATAAACTTCTGAAAGAGAAAAAGCGTAAGGGAAAATAACCTGTCATTGGTTTACATTAGGGATGTGTATGAATATTCAAAACATTCAAAATTCAATAGAATTAATTTGAATTCAGATATTCAAATTCAAATAGAATGCCTATACATTCAAATTTAAACTTTTGAATACATTTTTAATCATCTGAATCATTCCTCTGAATTATTCAGACATTCATATGCGTATAGATACGTATGCATTACACACGTATCTGTACGCATCTTATTTGTATCCATAAGCATTTGTACGGATACGGATGGGATGAAAACGGGATGCATATGGGATAAAAACGGGATCTGTACGGACACATACAAATGTTGACAACATTTGTATCTTCACATATGAATTGAATATTTGTAGGAATAGATATGGATGTGTAGGATATAGATACATTCAGATTTTTAAACATTTGAATATTTGGACATTTGATTCGAAATGAATCAAATTCTGAAAAATGCATTCTTGCACACCCCTAATTTACACCAATACTTATAGCCTCGAAACTGTCATTTGATTTATTTATTTATTTATTGCCATTTATTCATAAGGCATTAGAAGAAGATAAAAATTAAAACATAAAGGTTTTTTTCTTCTCTCTCTTCAAGCAAAGTAGTTTCCCAGATGCCTGGGGTGGGCAGAAGACAGCAGGGGAGGGTGGTGAAAGTTTGCTGTTACTCCTCAGCCACGCCCCCCCCCCCCCGCAGCAAGAACATAAGAGTGCAAGAACTCCTGTATGAGGCCCTTTCCGCACTGGACCTCATTCCAGATTATATCCCACAATGCACATGCTAAGGCAGGACCCTTCCAGGGCCCTGCTGTAATCTGCACCAGCATGTGGATGGCAGGTCCCTATTCCGGGATATATTCAGTTTGGTGGGACTAATTCCCAGGTTAAATCTCTCTTAAAAATAGTCTTAGGGTTTTCCTTTCCCTTACCATATAAGGTTGCAGGCGACTTTGCATCTCTTTTGAATTTATGGTCTCCTTTAAAAGTTTTTCATAGCGTTTGCAGCCTCGACGAGGATAGATTAATAACTAGAATTAAAGAAAATGGATTAGCAAATCAACTGATTAGAAATGCCTTCTGATAACAACACACGAGGGATCTTCTCACAGTTTCTTTCAAATTATGGCCTTTTTGCCTGGAGAAAACAGCACTAAATGTTCATCACTTTGAAGAAAAGGTGCAATGGCATGAGCCACAATCTAAGCCAATAGCTCAAACCTAGCAGACCTAGTGACATAAGCCAGAGGCAAACACTTTTTTCTAACATGAGAACAACCATGGGTGTTTTTCCACTGGCAGAAAGTACCCATTTTTGCACCCATTAAGGACCCATTTGGGTGTGAGCCGAATGACCCCATTTCCACCACGGCACCCATTTGGGACACATTTGTTTTCACCGCCACTGGGGAAATCCGGATCATGTGGGTACATCCCAGCCTTTAATCCGGATTTTCTGTAGACCCCATTGTAGACCCTATTAATGGGGTCTACAATGGGGTCTTCAGCCAGAAAATCCGGATTAAAGGGAACCTGTTTCCACATTAGTTTGGCAATGGAGTCTAGGGGGAGGGGGCACCCTTGGGGGGAGCCCCAAAACCTAGGCTTCAAAATAATTTTGAAATCATTTCAAAGCCATTTCGAAGTTACTTTGAAGTTGCCTTTGGAGATTAGCAAAGGCTCCGAAGTCCCTCCGAAGGCAACTTCGAAGATTAGCACAGGCTCCGAAGACAAGCCTCCTATAACAAAAGGAGATCAAAGCGGACTGTTACCTTCAGGCATAGAAAGAGATACATATTTAATGAGGCTGACTCATCCCTGCTCACAAAGAGCTAATTCATATGCAGGCTCTTGCAATGGGTTTGTCTTTGGAGCCTTTGCTAACCTTCGAAGGCAACTTCGGAGGGATTTCGGAGGGACTTCGGACGGACTTTGGAGATTGCACTCCCTGTTCCCCCAAACACCTGGGGTGACAGGCAGACCCCTTGTGGGTCAATCCGGATTCCACACATGGGTGCAAAGGTGTTTCCACGGCATGGGTGCAAAGGTGTTTCTACTAGATCCGGATTAAGGAATGTACCTATTCCTTAGATCTGGATCTTCTTAGATCTGGATCTAAGGGCTGCGGTGAAAAAACACCCATATGTGAGTTTTTCCACATACGCAATCAGTTTGTGTTGCAAGGAAATCACATCAAAAATGAGCTTTCATGTCCATTTTGCAATAATTGCCCTTTGAATCTGTGTTTTCCATACCAAATTATGAAGGGATTTATAGAAGCTGGATGTGGGCATCCCAGGAAGAATAGGCTGGCAATTCCTTATTTGTTCTAAGTGGGTTATCATTTTAAAGTAGAATGTAGGCTTATGTCCATAGTAGGGATGTTCACAAATATTTATAACATTGTTATTTGTACAAATTCAGACATTCATATATGAATACAAATGTTTTGGAACATCTGTACGAAGCTTCAGAACATTTGTGAAATGGGGAGGTGGGAGAGCAGCTGCACCAGTCACATCTGCAATGGATCCAGAGTGAATCTGACACGGATAGAGAGCAGAGTCAAAGTGGATTCAGGGTAGATTTGATGCTTTCAGAGTGGATATGTTATGGGATATGGATCAGATATGTATGGGATACTCATGCGTTCATATCGGATATTCAAACAAATTTGTACAAATCCATTCATATCAAATAGAATCATACGAAATTCGTAGGGAATCTGTTCAAACAAATACTAATTTTTTTACATTCAATTCGATATGAACCAAATGCAAACTCCCCCCCCCATTTGTGCATATCCCTAGTCCATAGACCCTCACATTAAATGAAAACAAAGATATAGAAACGCTTTGGCTACATCTAAAGAGGAGGAATATTTCTCACATACTGCGGAGCTGTCAAACTTCCAGACAGGTTTTACAGTGCTCTGGAGTCCCTGCGAAGTAAAACCCAGTGCTCCAAAGTCGGGGAAAAAACCTTACCTAAGCATCAACTGTGGAGGTATCTTTCCCTTCATGTTTTCCTGGATGTTTGGGCAAGATCTTGTGAGAGTTTGCCCCCATCCAGGAAACAGTAGGCCTCTCAGAGAGGGAGGGGATGACCACGTGGTCAGATGAGCCCTCCCTACTGCTTTGTAGGATCTGGAGAACATGGGGACAACCCATTTTCCCTGCAAAGTTTCTTTACTTTGCAATAAACCCCAAAGCACCAAATTTAAACTTCCCTAGGGGATTTGTAGTTGCACCGTTTACATAGGTTTTAAAATAATGGTTACCATAAAACAGAGGCAAAACCCATTTCATACTCAAAAGCCAGTATTTCTTTGTTAAATCATTGCAAAGAATTTATTAGAAATACTGAAAAGAAGTTGAAACATAAAGCCATATCAGAAACATATTTCATTAGATCTTTAAAAGAACAGAGATGAACATGCCCCAAACCCCAAACATGACTAAATCCTATTAACACATCTCTGCATTGAACTAAGTCTACCCCATTGTATTGAGACAAAAAATGAAACTGCACAGCAGCCACATGGCTCACCAGGGTTCCAACACTACTGAGAGGCCAACAAGAATTCTTACATCACCAGCTCTTAGCTGAAGGGAGGGAAAACCTGTCTTTTTAAAATGCCACAGAGCCTTCCTTTGTTTTTAGAAATATTTTATAAGTCCAAGGCTTTTATTAATAATAATTCCAAGTTAAAATGGTCTAGCCTCTATTACTCCAATTAAGACCTAATCTCAAAGCTCTGATAGAATCCAATTCCATTTTAGGGACTCATGGCCCAAGATAATGCCTTTACGCCAGAATTTTTCCCAATCATAGTTACCCAATTATATTTATTAATAATCACACATGGTATCACTGTTCAGAAAAAAAAACTACATAAATTCCTTTCCACAATTTCTAGCTTTGTTTTCAGCAAAGCCAAGTTCTCCCTCTAAAATCAGTTGCTAGAAGAAATGCTACTCTTGATGTAAAACACTGGTTTTTGTAGGTTATTATGCTGCTATCAAAAAGCCATGTGAAAAGTTTAAATATATTGCATGCCTTCTTACATCTTCATCTGCACGAGGCCTAGTATGAACTGGAATGGGCTGCCAAAGGAGATTTTTGTTCCAGATTTGGTCTCCCTCAGGTGGAAAGAGAGCAGCCAGAAGAACCTGAGCACTCATAATTGTTCTATCATAATCTGTGCTCCGGACATAAATCTGGAAAAGAAGAAGATCCAATAGGTCAAGTGGGTTTCCTAGCTTGACCCTAAACTCTTCTTAGCCAAGTCATACAAAGAAGGGTGCTTTAAACCTGGAACAGTGGGCTTTCCTCTCCCAGTATTAGCAAACTGTCCCAAATGAGGAAGGGACATTAGGACTGTCTTGCATCAGCTCCCACACTGGTTCTGATGTTCCTGATCTTTGGAGCGCCTGTCAAAAGCAGTGTCCCATGGTATCCCAGACCAGGAAGGCATGTTGTCTGCACACCTCCATAGTCCAGTATGCTACCCCCAACACATTTTTAACCAGCAACACAGGGACAGGAATGGGAACAAAGGCACAGGAACAGCTGGTCAACATTATAGTAACTTCCACACATGTGGCTTAGGTATGTACTGTAAGGAACACTTCTGGTCCAGAAAAAGTGCATTATGCCGTACCTGTCAGGTAAGTGAAATCTCTAGTTCAAGGACAGAATACGGTTATTTAATTTTTTAAAAAATACTTATTAATGCAGTGACCATGACCCAGGGAATAATGCAATTATTTCATAACATACAATCATAGCCGAAATGGAATTCAGGTGTAGATTTTAGGCAGTTCCAGAAGATTCCCAGTGCAAGGCCCTGCCTCGGGACAATTAGAAATTTGTTCCTCAAAACTGGTGCTCTATTTAAATCGTTGTTATGATTTCTAGATTCATATTTCTGGTTATACATGACTGTAAAGACATGCCCACATCTTCAAGGGAGAGGCCACAAATTCTAGTTGCAAAACACAGAATCTCTGGTTTGATGCTTCCACTGGAGAACAGAGGAAAGTGCCAAGGAAGCTGGCTTCTTTCCTGTGTTGTGCAAAACACAGAGTGGCTCAGGGGGTGGGGAGACAACATGGCCTTTCCTTGCTTTGTCATTATAGCTTAGGGATGTGCATGAATGTTCTAAACATTCAAAATTCAATCAAATTCAATCAACTGTGGACATTCAAATTCGAATAGAATGTCTTCAGATTTGAATTTAAACATTTGAACATTTAGGGTGTTTTTCACTGTCACTAGAAGTACCCATTAAGTACCCACTAATGGGTACAAAAAATTAGTACCCATTAATGGGTACTTAATGGGTACTTCTAGTGACAGTGGAAAAACACCCCTAAACATTTGTTCGAATGATTCAAATAATTCGAGTGTATGTATTACATATGTATCTGTTTGAATATCATATGTGTCTGTACTCATTTGCACTTATAATATGGAACAAAAATGGGATGCATACGGGATAAAACGGGATGCATACGAAATGTGTACAGATATGTATAACGCATACGAATGTTGTCGGCATTCATATCTTTAAATATGAATGTTGTTGACATTCGTATGTTCAAATTCATGTCTAGCATTCAAACAAATAGACTCGAATGTATCGGATTAGAATTGGTTTTTGTTGCATTTGGATCGAGTCAAATTTGAATAAAAAAACATTCATGCACATCCCTATTATGGCTTTCCAGGGAGTGATTACAGTTGCCTTCATTATTTCTTCTAGGGTGCAGGATGTCCACATCCTAGGCTCTAGCAATCTTGTGGTTCCACAGGAGTCCACAGATTTCCAGTTCTTGAACCCTTGGGGTGATACCAAACTCTGTACAGTTCTTGCCATTCACTTATCTTTGGTTATTTGACTGTACTTTAACTTCATGTGTGGATAAATATCATGTTTGCTAAGTAAACAGGGAAAAGAATCTCGCCAGCTCAAAACTTACCTTCCGACGATCATAGCTGGTACCTAAGAAGGATCCATATTTCCCCTTCATGTACTCCCCAAGTTTATACATCTGTTGCATTCCAAGCTGGAAGATAATGATTTTGACCGATTTAAAAACCTTGGTATGTTTTACACTCTTCCAAAGCAGAACAGAGGGTAGAGAACTGCATTTGACACATTGTGCCACAAATACCATGCAGCAAACATATAGATCAGGTTAAACAACTTCCTATTTAGTGGCAAGTAGCAGACACAACCGACATGTTGACTTGTGGGTGATGAGACTGTTCTGCTAGGACCAATGAGAGTCATAAAAACCCGCGAAGTGAAAACTCAGGATGAAACTTGCTTGTGGTATCCCGGCACTTGGGCAAGCAGCTATATACATCCACTCTTCCTACCTCCAACAGCATTTATTTGCCACTGCACACATCATCTTAGAAAGCACAACTATATTTTCAGCATCTAAAATTTAATAATCTATGCTTCGGTCCTTGCAAGATGTGTTAGGGTGTTTCCGCACTAGCTGCGGAAACTGTTTTAAGCCCCCTTAAGCCAAATTATGAACACTTACCTTAAACGGCTTCTGCAGACTCTTCGTGGCACCGCTTCCACATTTCAGTGTGCAAGACCGGTTTTTAAAACCAGTTTTGCCGCCGAAATTCAGATTATATGTAACATCTGAAAAATCAGGTCTTACCTCTGTCTCTTTGTCTGAATGTGTGCAGAAGCAGGACGCTTCTGCACATGGCCAGGTGAAGGGACGGATATCCCTCTGGCCGCCATGTTGGGAAGGGTGGAAGCAGGACTGCCTGCTTCCAAAGCCCTTCCCCATGCGCCGAGAGCCCACGGAAACATGTGGTGACTGGCAGCTCCATGCTTCAGTCCCACAACTCTGGGGGCAGCATCGGCGGTGTGGGAGCCGACTGCCTTCGACCTTCCACACAGCACCCAGGCAATTCGGCCCTGTGGATCTGGCCTCCCCACATGTGAGCGGATGCGTGGGGCCTCTGAGGATCCGTCTCTATTTGAGACGGATCCTCGGGAAGCCGGATCACCGGGAAATGGATTTTGTTAAATCCGCTGCCCGGCTGCAAATGGGGAAGCACCCTTATTTTCCACAATGCAAAGATCCTGTAATGTCTCGTGCCATCAGCGCCTCCTCCTCCAAGGATAATGTCAGCCAAGATGAGGCAAGCTTCCCAGCCAGCCACAGTGAGGAAGGCACACCTTGTGGGTCAAATGTGCACAGTGAGAAGCCCTGCTGGATCAGGCCACAGCCCATCTAGTCCAGCATCCCATTGCACACAGTGGCCCACCAAATATTCATGGGCATCTCAAGCAGAGACAAGGACAAACCTTTGCCTGCTCTCGAATCCCAGCAAATGGCCCCACTCCCCCCCCCCACCTGAAAGATGCACCTAGCCATTGATACATCTGGCATCCATAAATTTGTCTAACCCTACCTTAAAGCCATCTAGACTAGTAGTTGTCACCACTTCTTCCCTCTGGGTGAAGAAACCTCTCTTTGTCAGATCCGACTCTCCTCCCCATCAGCTTCATAGAGTGTTCCCTGGTTCTAGTGTTGTGCGATAGAGAAAAGAAATTTTCTCTATCCACCTTCTCTATACCATGCATATTTTTATATACTTCAATCAGGTCCCCTCTTAAACACCGTCTCCCCAGACTGAAGAGGCCTAGATGCTGCAGCCTGATTTCGTAAGGGAGGTGTTTCAGCCCCTTAATCATTCTGGTTGCCCTTCTCTGCACCTTCTCTAGTTCCACAATATCTTTTTTGAGGCGTGGTGATCAGAATTGTACATAATATTCCAAATGTGGCCTCACCATAGATTTATAAAGAGGCAAAATGACACTTGCTGACTTATTTTCTATTCCCTTCCTAATTATTCCCAGCATTGAATCAGCTTTTTTCACTGCTGCTACGCACTGGGTTGACACCTTCATTGAACTGTCCACCAAAACCCCAAGATCCCTTTCCTGATGGGTTGCAGAAAGCTCAGACCCCATCAATTTAAAGACATCATTTAGATTCTTGGCCCTGATGTGCATTACTTTGCACTTGTTAAGATTTTGGTCACTGTTCCCAATTGGATCAGCTACAGTGACATCCTTTACTAGGTCCTGAGCATTACTTAGGATCAAGTCCAGGACTGCATTTCCCCTGGTTGGTTCAATGACTATTTGTCCCATGGAACAGTCATTTAGCAGGTCTAGGAATTTTCTCTCTTTCCTGAGTTCAACAGGAGTTCACCCAGTCTATGTGAGGATAAGTGAAGTCCCCCATTATAACTAGCCTATCTTTATGGGATACCTCCTTTACCTCCTTTTCCAGTTGTTGATCTCTTTTGGGTGTGTGATTGGGAGGATGGTAGCAAGTCCCTATTATTAGACTTCCTTTTTGGCTTGGTATTTTTACCCACACTGCTTCTGTGGAAGAGTCAGACTCACCTGGATATTCCAGTTCATAAGATTCTATCTCTTCCTTAATATACAAGGCTACACCACCTCCATGTCACCCTTCCCTGTCTTTCTGTACAGTCTGTAACCTGGGATGACTGTATCCCATTGCTTTTCACTGGCCCACCAGGTGTGAGTTATGTCAATAATATCAATCCTTATCTCCATAACTAAACTTTCTAGCTCCCCTATTTTGGCTCGAAGGCTTCTGGTGTTTGCATATATACATTTATATTCACTCCTCTTGTCCAAATTCCACTGTCGAGGAACATGTGAATCCTTATACTGCCCATTGCATTGTTCTGCTTGCATACTATTAACTAATCCCCCCACTTAGCTCAGCATTATCTGCATTTTTCCAGCCCTCCTCCTCACTTGAGGGTGCACTCTCCCAAACCAGGGGCCTATTCGCACTTGGCCTTTTTCTGGAGTATATCTCAGGATAGGGGGCTGTGGTCCACATGCTAATGCAGACTCTAGCAGACCTCACTTTGGGCCAGCTGAAGCCTGCACTAGCATATGGACAGCAAGTCCCTATTCCAGGATATATTCCAGAATAAAGCCAAGTGCGAATAGGCCCCAGATGCTTCCCAGCTCCTGTCAGCTTTTCCCCAGGGATCAGTTTAAAAGCTGCTCTGCAACCTTGTTAATATTAAGCGCCAGCAATCTGGTTCCATCTTGGTTCAAGTGTAACCCATCCCCCTTGTACAGGTTTGGCTTGTCCCAAAATGTTCCCCAGTTCCTTACAAATCTAAACCCCTCCTCGTGACACCACTGCCCTATCCACACATTGAGGCTCCTGAGCAGGCACTGGTCCTGCGCGTGGAACAGGTAGCATTTCTGAGAATACAACCCTGGAGGTCCTGAACTTTAGTTTTCTACCTAACAACCTAAATTTGGCTTCCAGGATGCTCCATCTTGCCTTCCCAACATCACTGGTACCGACATATACCATGACCACTGGCTCCTCCCCAGCACTGTCTACTAACCTATCTAGATGCTGTGTAATGTCTGAAACTTTCACACCCAGCAGGCAAGTCACCATGTGGTCAACATGTCCATCACAAACCCGGCTCTCTATATTCCTGATAATTGAATCACCCACTACAAGAAGCCCCCCTCCTGCTACCCGTGGAGGACTATCCTCGGTGCAAGAGGATACCGGCACATCCACTGAGGAAGGGGTCTCGACTAAGGGAGCCTGTCCCTCTTCCTTAGCTTGATGTCCTCCCTGCCTGAGGCTTCCACTCTCCGAGGCAGCTGGAGGGCTGCTAGTCATGGAGTGGGATGCTCCTACTGCATCCCTGAAGGCCTCACCCTCAGCCCTGTTACTCTCTATCTCCTTCTCCAGGTCCGCTACCTTGGCTTCGAGGAAAGAGACACATTCCCTGAGAGCCCAGAGCTCATTGCACCAAGCACAGACCCAAGACTTCTGCCCCATGGGCAGGTAGTCATACATATGACACTCAGTGTAAAACATTGGGAAGCCCCCCTTCCCCTGCTGGCATTCTACCTTCATTTTATTTAATGGATTTGTGTTATTTTTGAAAAAAAATCCTAAAAAACCATTAAATACTTTTTTTAAATAAACTTTTCTGAATTAATATTTTATGTTATGATATAGTATATGTGCCCCCAAAACTGTCCAAAACCCAGAGAACTTACCTATCAAACTTACCACAGTGCAGCAGCATTTCCAGGTTATTTTATCAAAATCCCTGTTATTTTCTGTTTAGTTTTAAGAGAGAGATCTTTCTTCCACTGAGTTTCTTCTCAAACCGAATTCAAAATTGAATTCAAACTGAACTAAGACACACCCACTAGCTCAGGAGTGGCTAATCCTCTTTCCCTATGCTAATGCTTTGTCCCTTTTGTTATTCATGATATGGTCTCCCAGGAATTGACCTAGGCTGCTTCCGCACTTGGCCTTATTCTGGGATATATCTCAGGATAGGGGTCTCTTGTCATCATGCTAATACAGGCTATGGCAAGTCTCACTAGGACCTGCTGTAGTCTGCAATAACATGCAGATAAGAGACCCTGATCCTGAGATATATTCCAGAATAAGGCCAAGTGCAGAAAGGGCCCTGGAGTAACCTGAACTAGCCACACCCAAACTGATCTAGATTTTATCTGAGCTGGCTTCTACAAGCAGGCCCCCCAAAATGCCCCAAAACCAGAGGACTTACCTCCCAAACTTACCACAGTGCAGCAGCAGTTTTTCCAGGTTATTTTATCAAAATCCCAGTTATTTTATGTTTAGTTTTAGGAGAGAGATCTTTCTTCCACTTACCCCTTTGTGATGGATCGCATACAGCTGACAAAGTTGGTAAAGAACCCATATTTTTCAATATGACACATAAGCGTAACTTAGTCCTTGCAAACTATGTATGTGCCTATTGGTTACAGAGATATATTATTATTTACATTTCTATCGCGCCCCATACCCGAAGATTAAAACAAAGTATTCATTAAAAGACTTTAAAAAAATCAACAAGTATAAAATAATACACAATATGTTTAAAATAATAGTGTCTGTACTGGGGGCGAAACATAAGCACCTCAGCCAAAGGCCAGGGTAAAGAGGTGCCTTTCTTTGTTGCCTTTAACTCAGAAAGAATAAACCAGGTTTTTCTTACCTATTTGGGTGGGGCTTCTGAGGAGATGTCTTTTTTAAGCTTGTGCCTGTTCTACCAGTCCATAAATTCCTTTCTAAAGTCTATAGTTTATTTGAATATTATAGGTTTGTTTCGTAGCCTAGTAATTTTGCCCAGCCAGCTCTGGTAGAGGCTGCATTTGCATACAATAATAATAATTTTTAAAGAGTGGTCTGAAAATGCTTTAGAGGTGGTAGCACAAAGGTCTTAGGATGCGATCAGACATAGCAAAAAATGCCTCTGAGGCATTTTAGAGAAGGGATTTAGTGATGTTGCAATGGGCGAATAATATTTGTCATGTTTGCAGTTCATAACAATCCGTACAAATGTGAACATTTGAGTGTGAATCAAAAGAAGAGTTGGCTTTTCTACCCCGCTTTTCTCACCCATTTAAGGGGACTCAAAGCAGCTGACAAAGCTTCTGTTCTTCTCCCCAGAACAGAACACCCTGTGAGGTAGGTGGGCCTGTGAGAGCTCAGAAGAGAGCTGTGACTAGCCGAAGGTCGCTGAGCTGCCTTCATGGGGGAGTGTGGAATCAAACCCGGTATTCCTAGATAAGAGTCCAGCTCCCTAACCACTAAAGGGCCATTCATCCACACTCTGAGGTGCCCCATTTTAAGGACGTGCACAGATATTTGTAAGATTCCATATTCTTACGATAGAAATTGAATGCAATCCCTACCCCTTTTATTATGTTTCAACACAACTTTAATTGCACAGTTAAAATGAATTATTCTCTGTAGCAGAGGTGGCTAACCCCCCATCCCCAAACCTACCCACCCCAATTTTTCCTCAACTCATTTATATACTAGTCTTACGATACCAAAACTAACTGAGAGATGGAAGCAGAAAATGGATTTCTCTTGTGCTACAATAACGTTATAGCAAGTAGGAATGCAGGCCCTGAGTTTTACAGTTATGAATTGTGCTTGAATGGATGGTGTTACCTTAAATACATTCTCCTTGACTAGAAAACAGTATGAATGGAGCCTGGAATTTAAAGCAGTGATTACAACAAGGAAAAAGTATTTCTCATATATTTTCTGAAAATTATGCTTCCTTTTCTAAAAACGACACAAACCGTATAGAATTTGTATAGAATTTGGCAAAAGTACAAAAATAACTTGTATAGAAAAATTCCACTGTGGGTGTCCCCACATGAAGGAATATTAAGGGAATTTGGGGGAAGAGCCAACTGGGTCAAATATGAGGATCTGCTATATAAAAATGAGCTCACAAGGGAATTTATTATAAAAACAAGAGAGCAGTTAAACCAAGAGGGGGAAAATATACAATGGTTTACGTATACCCAACTTAAAAATATTTATGGAGAAGACAAAAGCAGAATGAATTTTGAATGGGACAAACAAAAGTGGGAACTACAATTAAAATCAGCTGAAAAGGGAATAATTGGGGTGATTTATAAATTATTGTTACAGATGGATCTAGAACATGAACAGGTCAAAGAATGTATGATCATGTGGGCAAAAATTTTTGGGTACGATATTAATATGGACCAGTGGGATAAATTATGGAGAAAGGACATGAAATTTTCTATGTGTACTGTGTTAAAAGAAAACATATTTAAGATGATGTACCGATGGTACCTAACCCCATATAAACTGTCTAAGATTTATCATGCCATGCCCAGTAAGTGTTGGAAATGTGGGAACAATGTGGGAACATTTTACCACATGTGGTGGACCTGTGGAGTAGCAAGAAAATATTGGATAGAAATCCATCTAGCAATGGGAAATATATTAAAAATTGTGATTCCATTTAAACCTGATTTTTTTCTATTAGGAATAATAGACAGCAATTTAGACCACTTGAATACATTGATTATGTTTATGGTTACTGCTGCAAGAATGATTTATGCAAAAAAATGGAAAGTGCCAGAAATACCTTCAATAGATAATTGGCTAGTTAAACTGTCTGAATTTGCTGAGATGGACAAATTGACAAATCGCTTAAAAGAAAGAACAACAGAAAAATATTTAAAAGTCTGGAGACCCTACATTGAATTTCTACAAGAAGAAGGATTAACAGCAGCGGGTTTTGATTAACTCTTCTTCTTTTCAAGGAACGGCCGAATTGGAAGACACTAGAACAACTGGATAAGATCCTGGGAAAATGGAGGAAGTCAGCATTTGTGAAAAATGGACGATTATACATTAATTGGGAAAAAGGGGTGATAATGAACCCTGAAGTTTTAGTATATTGTAGTATCAAAAATAAATAAAAATTAACTGAAAAAAAAATGACACAAACCGTGGTGAGTTGTCCATATCCTTGAGGCCAGTGATATTTCGTATTCGTTGGAAAGGTTCCAAGAGGAGTTCTTTTGCCATGGCGCATAAGCTTGTAAGATGATATGAAGAATAGATTAACGTTCAGAAAATTAGAGTTTTCTGTGAACTCGTTTCACTTGGATCAAGCTTTAGTACTTTGCACAAAAAATGTACTTTGATGTCGCACTATAGCTCATTCTTATATGTGACTGTTCTGATATACTTTCCACTGATTTCAGCATCGGTTGTTCCCAAGTTAGTTGTGACAATAATTAATACAGAGTATGGTTAAAAGAGACTTTGTCCAGATTGTGGCCAGATATCCTGCTAGGAGGTGATAATGCAGTAAATCCTCACTCCACTATTACTAGTTAATCACATTTTCCTGTCACGTACATCTGGGTATTTGGTCATTCTAAATGCCCAGATGTGCATGTCAGCACCATCCACAGATGCATAGCAGGTGGGGATCTGATGGTGGCTTCATACAGAAGGTAAGCAAAAAGTGCTGTTGCTGGAATATTTGCAACCATAGTGGGGTTTTACAGCAATAGTATTTAGTGCTTTTTAGGGGTGAGGAAAAGTGAGGAGGTTGATGGGGCATGGCAGGGGTCAGCAAGAGGCTACTGCATCAATGGTTGATGATCGGAGGCAGTGGGGGTTGTTTTCAGGACTGGGCCAAAGGCAGCTGGGAGCGTTTAACAATACATGGGGTGTATCCCCATTTAAGATTTAAAGAGCTTTGAATTCATTTTCAGAGCTGAGTGTTCTCAAAGGGTTGGATGAATCCACAGTTCCTGACATTAAAGTTCCTGAAATGTGGATATCTGTATTCAAATAAAAATATAAATACGTCTTGCTGCTGGATTTAGAAATAATCCTCACTATTTGTCAATGGGGATGCAAGCGGTTTTTTTGGTTTGGGCAGCTATGCTTTAGGGGCATTTTCTGGAGTAAATTGTGGAGTGGGAACCTGTCCATAGTGACTAACCAAGCCTATAGTGGCTTGCTGCTTGAGGCCTCTGTTCTACCAGAAGCACCTACTGAAGAAGAGAGACCATCTGCTCCCAGTCACCCCAGTGTGAGAGACTGGGGTTCGGCTGTTGGAGTGTCTTCCTAAGGCCAGGAACTAACATTCCAGATGTTCGATGCTCATACAGACTGGCTCTAAAACCTTGTCATCAGCGAGGAGATTGGAAAGAGCAATCCAACCCAGAGTTGTCTGTCCACTTTTATGGATTCTCACAGGTCTTAAGTGCAGGCAGGTCATGAGACTAGATGAAAATGTGGTCTTGGTCAAGTTTAGATCCTCCTTTAGAATAACGCAAGCCACACAGGACTATTACTGTGTGCTGTGCTTATGTGAAGAAGAAGAGTCAGTTTTTATACCGCTCTTTTCTCACCTCAAAGGGGAGTCAAAGCAGCTGACAAACCTTTATTTTTCTCCCCACAACAGTCACTCTGTAAGATCGGTGGGACTCAGAGAGCTCAAAAAGGGAGCTGTGGACTTGAACTGGGAAACTAATAGATAAGAGTCCAACGCTCTAACCTCAAGCCCAAACTGGCTTCCTTGTGTGCCCTTCAGAAACTGCCTAAATCTCTGATCTTACCAGCAATGTGTTGGAATTGTCAGACATCTGTGTGATCTTCTCAACACAATGCTGGTTGCAAGACACAGAAAAAGTGTGGTATTGTTATCCAGTAAAACCCAAATTTCCCAGAATAGCTTCATTTACCTGCATGACTGACAGATGTGTATGAATTGCCTCACTGGGAATGTTTTAGAGTCAAATGCATAAAAGAAACAAAACTACAGAAGTTAGCGTATATCCAGTTCTTGAAAGTCTCTGTTGAGGTGAACTGTATGCATTTTGCTAGGCATGCTAAAAAGCAAATCTGTTCCGTTATCTGTAGCATTTGTTGGTAGGCAGGTCATAGTAGGGGCAATGACGGATTACTACACATATCCTGCATTGCACCTTGATTAGGGATGTGCATGAATTTTGGGGGGCATTCAATTTGAAACAAATCGAATGTTCAAAAATCTGTATTCATACAAATAGAGCACATTCGAATGTGTTAAAATTCTATTCTATATGAATCTATTTGTATGTACATTTGATATGTATCTGCTATGAACAGATACATATCTGATATGTTTCCCCAGCTTAACGAATGTCCAAACTATTCATACAAATGTTAGGAAACATTCATATTCATTGGAATGTTAGCATAAGAATATTGTAACATTCGATTTGAGTTCAATTCCGAATTCAGCCAAATTTTGAATGTTCCAAATATTCCTGCACATCCTATCCTTGATGTCTGGAGACAGCTCTGGATTATTCAGATTATAACTTGAAATGTCCTCTGAACATTGTTTTAATACTGCCGTGTTGTATTGCAGGAAGGAGGAACAGAACATGGGGCAAGCTAGGTTGTTTTAAAGAAGACATGAAAGAATGTGTGCCAGGAATTGGAACTACTGTATAGAGATGAGGCTTGCTGGCAGCGACAAGAGAAAACAATTCATACTTACTACAATAGCAGACACCAGTTCCTTTGCTGTGATACATTGGAGAAGCGGACCAAAAAAAAGGTAGAGAAGGGACAACCAACAAATACTGGAGCCACGTGCCAAAAAGAACAGTGACAGGTCCATTTGGCCAGGAGTGTCGAGTGACAATTTTTAATGCAAGTGCCCCATGAATAAATAGCCTCAAGAAGAGCAGAGAATGGGGAGGAGACTCTTTTTCTATCTGTCATGTTGCAGTTTAATGAGATGCCTACTCTGACCTATCTCTTTGCTACATGGTTCTCTACAGGAAAAAGTGCCACGTATGGCTAGGGTTAGATGATGACATTTGCCCATAAAATTTATCTGCAATGGGAAGTACATTATGGTATCTTCTATTAATCACTGTACTAAAAACTCAGGGAACAACCTGTACCTTCTCTCAAGCAGGAAGAACATCCTTGCTAGAGGAAGACGAGCCAGGACCCACCTATCACCTGGAGGAGATGCTGTTGGGACTTTGCTTCCCCTTCTCTGATTGAGCATCGACTCATAGACTGAGTTTGGTACCACAAGGCTGCTGCCTTTAATTCCCCAGCTGTGATTCCTTTAGCTAATTGCCATTTACAGCTGTACCTCCAACTTTTGTCCAACTTCCTTTAAAAGCTGTTCAACTTGATGACCTCTTTTATATTTTAGAGGCAGCAAATCGTTTATGGCCCTTTCTACAGCACATTCATTTTCACAGATTTCTTTTTTTGGACCATGGCACCCTTGAAACTTTCCTGTGGCTATTGCTGAAGTCCTGAATTGGTTGGCACTTCAGTGGGTGTTAGGCTGCATTCACACCAGGTAAGAAAGGAAAAGGAAGAAAAATAGCATCTGAGGAGTCTGAGAAATGGCTTAAGCTTCAATTAGATGGCACTTACTCATTTTACGTTATTTTGATAATCCATAGTGAAGATCATCGAGGCACATTTTATTTTGGATTATTCATGCTGTCCGGATGAAGCATTAGAGATTAATTCACAGATAGGACTGTTTATACATTGGTCCCTGCTCCCCCTCTCTCATGAACTTCCTAGGCTAGAAAGGTTGGCTGCATAGTACATTCAGTCACTGAGAACATCAGTACAGTATCGCACCATTAACCAAATAGATGATGAGTTCATAAAAAAGAAGTATTTAAAAAACCAAAAAAGGTTGGCATAGATGTTCTTTAAAGATTAATTGTAACCACTACACCATAAATAAGTCTA
Organism: Aspidoscelis tigris stejnegeri; assembly: GCA_023333525.1. Classification (NCBI taxonomy): domain Eukaryota; kingdom Metazoa; phylum Chordata; class Lepidosauria; order Squamata; family Teiidae; genus Aspidoscelis; species Aspidoscelis tigris. The sequence continues at coordinate 23,880,111 of JALMGA010000008.1, forward strand.
GGCCATTAACCTTGGAAACAAACTTTTTAAAATGATGTCAGAAGCACTATTGGGAAAGGAACTGATAACATATTGTTGACTGCAGTCAGAAATAAGTTTTCTTGGTGTTGTCTTTTGATAACATTACCAAAAATTTGAATCAATTCAGATGTTTAAAATTTGAATGTATTCACATTACAAATGTGCATGGATATTTGAAAATTCAAAAAACTGATTCAAATTCGACAAATATCAACATTCAAATTCAAATCGGATTTTTGAAAATCCGAATTTTAAAATTCGAACGGATTCTGGATTTTCAAGAATCTGATATAGATTTTCAAATATTCAACTTAACAGAGCATCATACATTGCATTCAAATATCGTGTTTATTTGTGCTTATAATATTGGATGGCCTCCCAGCCTTCAGAGTTTGGGGAGTCCTGCCAACTAAAAGCCCCCTACTATAACAGTGTTACTACTGAATGCCAGATCACTCCAGAATAAAACATCAGTTATTCAGGATTTAATCCTTGAGAAAAGGACTGATCTGGCATGTATAACTGAAACCTAGATGGATGAACTGGGTGGGCCTGGTCTGACCCAGCTTTGTCCTCCAGGTTACTTGGCACAACATTGTTCTAGACTAGGAGGGTAGGGGTTGCTGTAGTCCATTGGACTTCCATCTCTCTCACCAATTTCGCTCTGTAATGGGTTGAGGGGCTGTTTAGCATCCCTATTCTGTCTCTCTGGCCCAACAGCAAAAACCAATTGATAGGAGGGCTGGCTGTCAGCCCATTGTCGTGGACAAATCATTCACTAGTGAGGTTTGGACTTACAGTGGCTGCTCCCCTCTGTGGGGATGTTGGACCTATTGAGATGGTCCACCCCCGGAGACTTATGGAGTCTGAGCCCTGGGGTATTTTCCAGCTGTCATGACTGGTGCTCCTGCCAAAGCTCTGGTCTCTCTCTGGAATCAGGAGATGAGCAGGGCTATTGACACGATCGCTCCCAAGTGTCCTTGACATGCTTGTAGAGCCCAGAAAGTTCCTTGGTATTCCATGGAGCTATGGGCTATGAAACAAGAAGGTCGACAGCTGGAGCGCAGGTGGCATAAATCTGGCTGTGAATCTGACCGAACATGGGTTAGAGCACACTATTGTGCGTACCACGTGGCGGTGACAGCAGCAAAAAGTAGTTTTTTTTCTCCACCACCATTGCATCCTCAGGTAGCCATCCAGCAGAGCTTTTCAGAATAGTAAATGGCCTTATAAAACCAAGCTCGAGGAAGTGTGAGCTAGGGACAGGTGAGAGTTTTGCAAAGCATTTTGAGGACAAAGCTGCTCAGATTCACAGGGGATTAGATGTCACAATTAGATAGAATCCAGGGGAGGTGTCTAGAGAACTGTCTGGTCCTGTTCTGTTGGATCAGTTTCAATTATTGCGGTCTGAAAGTGAATGAAATTAAGACAAAAGCCTTAACTAAAAATATGTCAAAAGAACAACAAGATCTTTTTCAAAGTAAGTCAAGATATGCTGTCGAGAAAAAAAGTTAAACATCTAGGAGTATTCCTATCAAATCAAAACATTGCATTATATAAGAACAATTATTTGAAAATATGGTCAGGAATCAAACAAGACCTCCTAAAATGGTCAAATCTCTAACTATCATTGTTGGGAAGGATTTCAGTGATAAAAATGAATGTATTACCAAGAATGATGTTTTTATTTCAAGTACTACCAATAATAGGTAATGCAAAAGATTTTAAGCTATGGCAGAAAGATATCTCGAGATTCATTTGGCAAGGAAAGAAGCCGAGGACAAGACTTAAATTAATGCAAGATTCGAAAGAAAGAGGAGGCTTTGGCTTGCCTAATTTTAAACTGTATCATGCAGCCTCATGTATGGGATGGATTGCCAAATGGTTTTGGTTGAAAGATCAAAAACTATTACAATTGGAGGTAGAAGACCTAAGATATGGATGGCATGGTTATTTGTGGAACGACAAGGTGAAAGCTAATGCTGATTTTAGAAAACACTTTATAAGAAATGCCTTATATAAAACTTGGTTGAACTATAAAAACAAACTATACAGGAAAATACCACTGTGGGTATCTCCACAAGAAGGTCTCTTGAAAGAGTTTGGTGAAAGAAGATCATGGTTGAAATATGATAATATTTTATATAGAAGAGACGATATCAACGAATATGAAATTAAGACAAGAGACCAGTTAAATTTAGAGGAAAAAATATACAGTGGTTTGCATATGGGCAACTTGTAGATATCTTTAGAAAAGAAAAACAGAATAGAAATTTTGAGTGGGAGAAGCAAGATTGGGAGGAAAAACTGATCAAAGCAGAAAAGGGGGATGATAGGTTTGATGTATAAAGTCTTATTACAAATTGAAATGGAACACGAACAGGTTAAAGATTGTATGATTACATGGGCAAGAAACTTCGAATACAATATCCAAATGGACCAATGGGAGAAGTTGTGGCTAAAAGATATGAAATTCACAGCCTGTATGTCACTGAAAGAGAATGTATACAAGATGATGTATAGATGGTATTTAACATCACATAAGTTGGGAAAAATGTATCAAAATATGTCAACAAGGTGCTGGAAATGTAAAAAAGTAGAGGGCACTTTTTATCATATGTGGTGGACATGTGAAAAAGCAAAAAAGTATTGGGCGACAATAGGTAATTTGATGAGACAAATCTGTAAAAATAATATTATGTTTAAACCAGAATTGTTTTTGTTGGGAATAGTAGATGAGAATTTAAATAGCATAAAGACTTTGATATTGTATATGGTTACTGCAGCCAGGCTGTTATATGCACAGAAATGGAAGGAGGAGGATTTACCAACAGAGGAAGAATGGTTAATTAAACTGAATGAGATGGCTGAAATGGATAAACTGATGAATCTGTTAAAGGACAGAACAGTGTATAAGTTTTCGGAAGTTTGGAGTCCCCTTATCAAATTTCTGCAGGACTTGGAGGTCATGACTGAAGGTTTTGGCTAACATATACGGAAAAGAACATAAGGTGTATATGAGGAGCACAGAGCTTAAATAGATTGAAGAAGAGGAGTTGGAAGAATGGAGGAAGTCATACATAAAATTGTTAAAGTAGTTTAATAATGAGATATGGATAATATTCTTGTTGTAATGATGGAAAAATAAAATAAAAAACCCAAAAACTCCACATGACCTCATCCTAAGTTCAGAGAAGCTTAAAATTTCTATTTTTCCTTGCTGCCTCAAGTTTCTAAGCACCAAAGAAACTGCTCTCATTATTTAAATCATATATGTAAGATCTTGTAGTTATTTTCTTATTTAACACTAGGGATGTTGTGATGGTATAACCTATTTCACTTTAACATGAAACCTAAGTCTTTCCATTTTGGCCTATAGTTGGTTAACATCGGAATGTGAAAATATTTTCCCAAGTGAACATCCAATTAATAAGTGTTTGAAGCACCCAGGAGTTGAAGATGGTGCACCTGTTTGTTAGCTCTGAAGCAGAGATAGGGCTAATTGGGAATTGGCAGCACCAGAAAACAATTGTGGGAGTTTGGCTTTCAAAGCATTCCACAGTGACCACAGTTTGTATTTCATTGGTTAATATTGTGTCATGTGATGTCCTGAGTTAGGATATAGTAATTGTGTTTTGGCCTTTAGAATCCATCTTATTTTGTTCTATCTTTCCTTGAACGTATCTACCTTTACCTGTGGACATTTTGCTATGATTAATGCTGGAACCTGTTTTCTTGAAGCTTGTTCCCGAAATGCTATTTTGATGCTTCTGAACAGTAAAGCTTTGACTTAGATCAAGACTGTGGCCATGTCCTCATGCAACTTTGGCATGGTTCCGAGCACGGGATCGGCACGGTCCGTCCTCATGGGCTTTGGATTTGGCATGTGAAAAGTGTACCAAATCCCCCAAACCATTTGGGGGACCTGCATGCATTGGTCAGCAAGCCGGGAATGCACATGGGGACACTTGTGGGCTTACAGGGAAGAGATTTGCGCTCACGTCATTGGGAGGTGGGGTTTGCTTGCTGTCCCTGTCCTGTCCATTGAAGATCACAGCTGCTGACTTTTTAAAATACTGATCGCAAAGGCATGCTGGAGAACGGCTTGGTTTTTTTAATTTCCTGCCATTTCCATTGAAGTAATTCCAACCCTATTCAGAATACCAAGGCAGGCTGCATAATAGCTTGGTGTTTGTTGCATTTGCAATTGCCATTTTATTGATCATCATTGCGATCATAAATAGAGTCTTGATTTTAAAGTTGACAGGCACTCCTGCAGTCCATGGAGGAGTGGAGGTGTACAAAACTGCTCAAGAACCTACTGCAGCTAAACCTCATTGGGGCATTCAGCTTTTTTCTTTTTAACAATGTTATTTTTATTAATGGAGCTTTGTTTTTGTTTGTGTGCCTCCCACCCCAGTCCTGGATACCAGTGTCACTAAGGGGGGGGGGGTATCCGGTTGATGTCAGTCCAGCTTCCAACAAGGAGAGAAGGGGCAGAGAGGAAGTGGTGCAGAACCCTTTTACTAGGGTTTAGCACACTTCACATGGGGATGCCAACATCTGCTCCCAACCTGTGCCTGCTCCGCACTGCCAGGAATGTCATGAGGATGCCGGAAATGTGTGCCCGGTCCTGCATGCCCAAACAGTGCCCAAAGTGTGCCAAGTGACTTGCATGGGGATGCGGCCTGGAACTTTTGTTTTGAACCTTAAAGATTGGTACTTCATGGATTTTACATGAATAATTATTTTGTTTTGCCTGCTTATCATTTTTATATAATTTTGCTTGGTTTTCTTTTATTTTAATGAACCAAATATTCCTACAATATCTTCTGGTTCTTTGGAGTAAGGCCAGTAAGGTTGAGCTGGAGATAAAATCTCGGATAAGGGCTCAGCCGCCTACTGTGACAGATGTGCAGAATTTTTTTTTTTTTTTGTATTCGATTCGTATCAAATTGTATCGGGTCCAGATGGATTACATCCTAGGGTACTGAAGGAATTAGCAGAGGTAATTGCTGAACCACTTGCTGTAATCTTTGAGAAGTCATGGAGAGCAGGAGAAGTCCCAGACGATTGGAGAAGGGCAAACGTTGTTCCTATCTTCAAAAAAGGGAAGAAGGTAGACCCAGGGAACTACAGGCCTGTTAGCCTGACTTCAATACCAGGAAAGATTCTCGAACAAATTATTAAACAACACATATGTCAGCATTTGGATAGGAATTCAATAATTAACAGTAGTCAACATGGGTTTGTATCAAACAAGTCGTGTCAGACTAACTTGATTTCATTTTATGACAAAATCACTGAATGGGTTGATCAAGGAAATACAGTAGACATAGTATTTCTTGATTTCAGCAAAGCATTTGACAAAGTGTCTCATGCGATCCTCATTGAAAAATTGATCAAATATGGGTTTGACAAGGCAACTATAAGGTGGGTTCAAAACTGGCTTAGTAATCGTACTCAAAGAGTGGCTTTAAATGGCTGCACATCCAAATGGAAGGAAGTGTCAAGTGGAGTACCACAAGGTTCTGTCCTGGGCCCAGTTATGTTTAATATTTTTATAAACGATCTGGACGAGGGAGTTGAAGGGAAACTGATCAAATTTGCTGATGACACAAAGCTAGGGGGGATTGCAAACACCAGAGAAGAGAGAGAGAGGATTCAAAAAGATTTAGAGAAACTCGAACAATGGGCTGCAACTAATAAAATGGTATTTAACAAAGAAAAATGCAAGGTTCTGCACCTGGGCAAGAAAAATGAAAAAAGCATATATACAATGGGAGGAATTCGGCTGAGCAGCAGCACATGTGAAAAAGACTTGGGTGTCCTGGTAGATCATCCACTGAACATGAGTCAACAGTGTGAGGCAGCTGCAAAAAAGGCAAACGCAATCCTGGGGTGTATTAGGAGAAGCATAGAGTCCAGATCACGTGAAGTTATTATCCCCCTCTACTCTACCTTGGTCAGACCTCATCTGGAGTACTGTGTCCAGTTCTGGTCACCCCAGTTTAAAAGAGACACTGACAAGCTGGAGCAGGTTCAAAGGAGAGCTACCAAGATGGTGAACGGTCTGCAAACCATGTCCTATGAGGAACGGCTTAAGGAACTAGGAATGTTTAGTCTAACAAAAAGAAGACTGAGAGGAGACATGATAGCTGTCTACAGATACCTCAAGGGTTGTCACAAGGCAGAGGGATCAGCCCTGTTCTCACTCTCTCAAGGAAGGACTAGAAACAATGGGGTGAAACTGCAGGGGAAAAGATTTAGTTTAGATGTTAGGAAAAAATTTCTAACAGTAAGAGTGATCAACCAGTGGAACAGGCTGCCACGGGAGGTGGTTGGTTCCCCTTCGATGGAGGTCTTCAAGCAGAGACTGGACGGCCATCTGTCTGAGATGGTTTAGGAGATCCTGCCTTGAGCAGGGGGTTGGACTCGATGACCCAGGAGGTCCCCTCCAACTCTACCATTCTATGATTCTATGATTCTATGAAATCAAATGCAAGAAAATTTGTATTTGTCTGAACAGATCCCCTCTGAGTGTGGTAGGATTCATATTCGATAGGAACATTCAATCCCATTTGAATCTCATATGGATGCATACAAATGGCATAGGAATCCTATATACAAATGCAGATGAATGCATACGAATAGCATACAGATCCCATACAAATGCATACAAATAGTACATGGATCCCATACAAATAGCATACAGATCCTATATATGAATGCATACAAATAGCATATGAATCTCATATATGAATCCCATATGAAGCTTCATACAAATGTATCAAAACATTCAATTCAAATTCAAATTTCAATCTTCGAATAAGCCAATGGATGTTTTAATGTTTTGAATATTAGTGCACATCGCTATTTGATACTGTGTACTGTAATTCCTTAGATAACAGAAGCCTGTAATTATTCTTAGATTTCTGCTCATTGTTTATGATGTATATTTGATGTTTTATTGATTGAGATGGATTTCTTGCTGTATTTCTCTGCTGTGGTGATTGTATATGTTATTTTTTGCTGTCCTTTGGTGAAAGGGGAATTATAAATAGAGCTGGCTGGTTGGAGGCAGTACCAGTCTAGCCTACAAGATTTCTAGGCAATGGTCTCCCATTTAAACACTAACTAGGCTTGACCCTGCCTTGTTCCCAAGGTTAAAAAGGATGAACAAGGTGTTTGCCACTTTTTCCCGGAGGGAGAAGGTTGAAGAAAAGGAGAAGAAGAGTTAAAAAATGAACATAGAAACAAGTGAAATGTCTAGAATTTAGGCAATTCTTTAAAAATGGATTTTGAGAACTCTTGGAAGAGACCCTGGAAACAAAAGTCAAACAAAGGATGATCGTTTGATCAAGTGGTTGGTTGGATTCACCATAAAAATGAGTGATCAAATAAAATAAATTCAAGAGCAAACATATAGATGAAATCATCTCTGGTCACCAATCACAGCCTTGATTTTCATGGAGTGGATTTAGTCTGAAAAATAATGTGTATTGTTCAAAGCCATTTGAAACTGCTGAGTTCCCACTAAGCAGTTTAATCAGATTTTAATTGCTTAAAAAAAATCAGGAGTGAGAACTGATTTCTGAGTGTTCCCGCTGTTGTCTTATACTATGGACTCAAATAGGACTTCCCCATTCCCACTTTTCATTCTTCCATGCTAGGCATGAAAAAAACCCTCCTCCCCTCAGCAGAACCCTCTCCCCATGCACACACATGCTTCTCTGAAAGAGGGAGGAAAGGGAGAAGAGAGATGTAGAGAGAAAGCAGCATGGAGAGAAATCAATTTCTCTGCTGACTGACCAGAACCCTACCCTCCCCCTCCCCCTCCCCCTCCCCCCCCCCACACAAAGAGGAAGTATTTGTGGCTAGAATTTATTTTTTAAACTTTCATTTTTCTGCTTTTATTGCAGGCAGGGTTTGCACAGGTGGTGGTGGTGGTGAAGGGAATGTAGAATTCTTGGTAGCCATTGTTTTTCTTTCTGTAAGTAATGCAGATATCCTTCTTTGTTCTTGCATCACTTCAGTTTTTGCTTCTGTGGATGAGAGAAGAAAATGTCAAAAGACAACAGCAGCTAATATCTACAAGCAATACAGATATTTTATGTATAAGTAATGCATACTTTTGCACCAGACAAAGACAAAACAGGTCTATCTGCAAAGGGAACAAGGTCCTGACTAATAGTTATAAACTCAAATCAAAATGTAGAAGATCAAACTGTCAAAGTAACTCAATATTTACTAAAGATAACATATAAAATTACTTGTTATGAAATAACCAATCAGAAAAACAGTGTAGAATAACAAAGTGGAGGAATATCATACATATAAATAATCAAAAACCAGAACCCTTTACTAAACATTCCATGGGCTAATATCTTGCTGTACAAAGTTTCAGTCCAATAAAAAATTTTTTTATAGGGAGCCAACAGTCAATCATAGGCTAACAGAAGAAAGCAAAAGCCAAACGCATTTCGACATGTGTCTTCATCAGTAGCTTTAAGAAATGGTGTTCTTCAAAGATGGATGGTCACAAAACATTCCCCGATATAGTAAAATATACAACGAATACAAATCCTCAAGGAGAATTACAAAACAATAAAATAAATGAGAACCTTGTAACAAAATATATCACAACTAAAAAGGTATATCATATATAATGTGCAAAGTAAAGTACTTACAGGACAAGATGTTCACTTGTACACAAAATAGCTCAATTCACAATATGCTGAAAACAATGAAACTATAGCCAAAGAAAAACTAAAGGAGGTTAAATACAAGAGCTAACTTGAATACCACTAGAGATGGAGATGATCCTGTAAGTACTACAGGACCATTGGATACAGAGAAACAGGCTAGATTAGATGTGCCAATTCACCTCCTCATTGAGACCTGAAGGCATCTGAGTGTTAAGCTTATAAATCCAAAAGAGCTCCTTTTTGGCTAGTTTGTTATTTAAACATGAATCAGGTGTAACTTGATCAAAACACCAATATCTGAATTGTGTTGCATGGTGGTGGAATTCTTGAAAATGCTTCACAAAGGGGTGCCTGGATTCTGTGGTTCCTTATACAACTTTGATGTTCATAAATTCTTGTTTTGACTGGTCTAGTTGTCATACCCACATACAAGAGCTTACAGGGACATTGGATGACATAGATCACATTGGAACTTTGGCATGTGGAGAAATTTCTAATGGTGTGTTCTTTTCCATTTACTGGATTAGTGAAGGGTTCTGTTGTGGGGAGAAGAACAGAAGGTTTGTCAGCCACTTTGAGTCCCCTTAAATGGGTGAGAAAAGTGGGGGGGGGGGAAGCCAACTCTTCTTCTTCTTCTTCTTCTTCTTCTTCTTCTTCTTCTTCTTCTTCTTCAAAACTGTCTATTTGTGCGAATATCAATTTTCAAACATTTGATTCATTACAAATCGAATGTTAAAAAACACATTCATGCACATCCCTAGTTGGGAGGTCTCCTTCCCTGTCCCCCATTCCATTTTAGAGGGTCCCAGATGCCACATAGGCAAGTGGGACCTCAAAGGGTTGCGGCCCATTGTTCTCTGAGATGAATGGAACATTGAAGTGGGCAGATCGGGAGGTTGATTTACCTCGTGAAGTATCCGTTCTGGACGGATGAAAGCATACTATGGCTGGGTATATCCGAGGCGCGAGCCTGGCAGTCGACCGTTGGCTCCTCATTTAAATACCCTCACGCGGGCACCTGAGCCAGTCTTCCGAAGGGAGTAAAATCATTGGCGTGTCACCGCAGAGGCGGCAACCTGAAAGACAAACAGAACCATTAGTCCTGAAGCAAAGAAGGGAGGGCGCGTAGTATGCTTTCATCCGTCCAGAACGGATACTTCACGAGGTAAACCAACCTCCCGTTCTCGGACGGATTCCAGCATACTACGGCTGGGACGTACCACAGCTCCCAACAGGGCGGGCACATCCTCAAACCCTCTAGACTATATATTAGACTAAGAGAGCTTACCGTGCTCGAGGAAGCCATCTGTAAGACAGTCCTACCGAACCGGGAATCATACGATCTCTGGACGTCCAGCTTGTAATGCCTGGTAAAGGTCGATGGAGTGGACCAAGAGGCTGCTCTGCAAATGTCCGCCACCGAAACAGATCCTGCGTAGGCTGCTGACGAAGCCGCTGACCTTGTAGAATGGGCCAAAATACCCTCTGGTGGAATAAGACCGCTTTTCTCATAAGCAGTAATGATGCAATTCCTAATCCAGGAAGACAGCACCCTCGAAGAAGCTTTCTTACCCAAATACATTGGATGGAAACAAACGAATAAAGCATTAGTCTTTCTAACTTCCTTGGTTCTGTCTATATATATCGATAAAGCTCTCTTAACATCCAATAAATGACACTTTACATCTCTATCAGGACCTTCAAATACAGTACTTGAACAGAGACCAGGTAAGTAAATCTCTTGTGCCCTGTGAAACCTAGAGTCCACCTTAGGCTTAAATAAAGGATCCAACCTTAGTGTAACTGAATCTCCATAAAACTGACATAAGGATGGTTCCACCGATAGTGCTGCCATCTCAGAAACCCTTCTAGCTGATGTAATTGCTACCAAAAACAGTACCTTGAAGGACAAGTATTTCAGGGAAACTTCCTCTAAAGGCTCAAAAGGATCCGATGTGATCGCATCTGTTACCAAATGTAAATCCCAAGTTGGAAAACGATGCGCAGTAGGGATACTTTTAGATTTCAAACCTGCTAAAAATGTCATAATGTAGTCATGCTTTGTTAATGAAGCAACATCTTTAACTTTAATGAAGGCGTTTAAGGCATTAACCTGTTTACGAATAGTGTTAAATTTTAAACCCTTTGTAACTCCATCCTGAAGGAAAAGCAGAATATCATTTATTGAAGGTGAAATAGGATTTACATTCTTCTCCAAACACCAATTACAAAACACTTTCCAGGAGCTGTTATAAATTCTCCAAGTTGAATCTCTCTTAGAGGCTAACATAGTGTTGATCACAGAGTCATGTAAACCGGATTCCTTGAGGCATCTGCGCTTAAAAGCCAAGCCATCAAACATAACCATTTTGGGTTCGGGTGGAGCATGCCATCCTGGGCCAACATGTCCTTCCGGTAAGGAAGCTTCTGTGGTGGAGCTATGGCCATTGCCCTGAGCTGTGGAAACCACGGACGACGTGGCCAAAATGGAGCTATCAACAACACTGTGGCTCTCTCCCTCTTGATTTTCCTCAGAACTTTGGATATCAGGGGAAAGGGAGGAAATGCGTACAATGTCCCTTTCGGCCAAGGAGCGGACAGCGCATCTGTCCCTATTGCTAATGGGTCCCTGTGGCGTGACATGAAGTGTTGCAACTTGGCGTTGGTCCTTGTCGCGAACAAATCCACCTGTAAAGGGCCAAACTGTTTATTCAAGGCTACAAAAAGATTCTCATTCAGTGACCATTCTGATTGAGATATGAGCTTCCTGCTGAGAAAATCCGCTTCTAAGTTAGCCTCACCACTTATGTGCACAGCCGACAAAGAAGCCAATGTTCTCTCTGCCCACTCAAAAAGACCTTCAGCTAGTGTCATTAGAGAACGGGAGCGTGTACCACCTTGGCGGGCAACATACGCCTTCGCAGTCATGTTGTCCGTCATGATGGTAACATGTGCACCCAAAAGCAAATCCTCAAAGGTGCGTAAAACTAGGACTATCGCCTTAAGCTCCAGCCAATTAATATGGTGCTTAAGGTCATGCTGATCCCATACTCCTTGTGCCTTGTGATCCTTGTAAGTACCACCCCAGCCAAACAAGCTGGCATCAGTGAAAACAATAGCATCCGAGGGGCGAACTATAGGAACCCCTTTTCCGATGTAGGAAGCGTCAGACCATAACCGTAAGGAATCTGCAACCTTCCTGGTTAATGATATAGTAAGATTAGACTTCCTTGCAATGTCCGCAGTATACGGCCTAAGCAGACTCTGCAAGGGTCTTGAGTGAAACCTTGCCCAAGGATGCAGCTCTATGAAAGACACCATCTTCCCCATCAATGAGGCAGCCGATGCCAAAGAAATAGTTGTACTCTTTGTAAGATCCCTAGCTAGAGTTGTCAAACTCTGAATTCGGTCATCTGAAGGCCGAACTATGAACCTAGATGTATCAATAAAAGCTCCTAAATGCACCAATCTCTGCATTGGGATCAAGGAACTCTTCTCATAGTTAACATTATAACCATGATATGTTAAAAAATTTATCGTTTGTCGCACCGCTTCAGCCGTTTCCGCTTCAGAGGCCCCGGCCAATAGAATATCATCTAAAAAAGGGTAAATTCTTACCCCTCTTACCCTGAGGCACTCCACCAAAGCTATTAAAGTTTTTGAGAAGACCCTCGGGCTTTGATTTAACCCGAACGGGAGTGCGCGATACTGGTAGTGCTTCTCCCCTACCTGAAAACGCAGAAACTTTCTGGACAAACTATGCACCTTAATATGTAGAAAAGCATGCATCAGATCAATGGATGCTAAAAACATCCCTTCTTCTAGTTGCTGTCTGATGACTGACAAACCTTCCATTTTATAATACTTAGTACACATGAACTCATTTACAAATTTGAGATCCAACACGGCTCTCCAAGTGCCTCCTTTTTTAGGTACTAAGAAAATTATTGAGTAAATACCTTTACCCCTTTCATCTACTGGAACCTCTTCTATGGCATTCATTTGAATAAGCTCTTGCACAGCGTTATAAAGAGCCTGTCTCTTGTCTTTATTACTTGGAATAGGAACCTTGATATAACGGGAACGCGGAACATATTTAAACTCCAACTTGTAACCATTCCGTATAACATTCAAAACCCAATTATCTTTAACATTTTTTGACCAAACATTGAAATATTTTGAAAGACAACCACCCATCCTGGGAACCTTTCCTGGAATTAAATTATTGAGAGGATCAATTGTTATTACTTGCATAGCTGAACTGTCTCCCTTTGCCTCTTCCAAGAGGTTGTTTATTTGCTGATGATCCACGCCCCCAGGATGAACGCCCTCCTGAGGGCCTTGAACGAAAGGGTTGCTTTTTGCTAAAATTGCCTCCATAAGAGGAGTTGTAGTTATTACCAAAGGAATTAGCGTAGGGTCTTTTATTACCTTTATTTCTAGTGTTAGCAAAGGAGTTTCCTGCAGTGGGTGGAGCCGTTGGCAACACTTTCCTCTTGTTCCGTTCAATTAAAATGTCTCGAAGACATTTTTCCCCAAAGAGAAGTTTCCCTTCAAATGGTGCTCCAATGAGCTGGGACTTGGAGGTGAAGTCAACCTGCCAGTGGCGGAGCCACAATGCCCTCCTTGCTGCTATGGCTGCTCCCGTGCTTCGCCCAGTCAGCTGTAGAGCATCCAAACTAGCATCTGCACTCAAGGCCAGAACTTTTTTCATATCTATCAATTTGGGTTTTAGCTCTTCGGGAAGTAATGGGTTACCCAGTAACTCCTCCACACCTCTAAGAACTGCCCTCGCAAGGATTGAATTAGAAGCCGAACACCTCCCACTTAAAGACCCACTTTCAAAACATTTCCTCAATAAATTTTCTAATTTCTTATCATTTAAATCTTTCAAAACATGTTCACTCTGAGCGGGGATCACCTGATTAGATGACAATTGAATAATGGGGCCATCGACAGCAGGGACTGCCCAAATTGATTCTGCATGATTAGCAGGCATAAAGAGCTTTTTTGGAGGACCTGGAAGCCTCTTGGTCCCAGCTGGGTCTGACCATTCTCTAATTAAAATTTGTTGTAATAAATCAGGAATCTGAATTATTAATTCCTGCTGAGGAGGAGGCATCATCAAGTCCTTTGCCTGTTGAATCTGTTGCTCTGTAGCACTAGTCCCTTTGGGGATCTTCAATGCAGCAGTAACATATTGGACAACTGCACCCATGTGCTCATACATGAATAACCTCGGAGTGGCATGAGAGGCAGAATCATCTGCTGCACTAGCATCCTCATCCCCTGGATGATTAGCTTGAACAGGAATAGGGATAGGATCCTTATAACTAGTGTCAGTCGTAGAAGCATGCGGAGCCCCTGGTGCTGACAACTCAGCGTCTATAACAGCCCTAGCAGAAACAGATGGCTTAGGGTCATTCTTATTAGAACTAGAGCTAAGCACCTCTCTTGGGGCCTGAATAGGAACAGCAGTAGCAGAACCCTTTGGGACACTATCAGTATTGGGGAAGACCTCCCCTTTTGAAGCATTGGTGTCAAAAACCTCTTTTTGCACCTCAACCAAATCAGCAGGCTGAACAGTAACCATTTCAGAAATCTTTCCCCTAGACACATTTGAATTGCACACATCCAGTGCAGGCTGACGAGGTCCAGCATTAGATCGAGGTAATTTTGGGCTGTCATTTCTGTGCATTTGCTCCGGGGATCTAGCCTTCACGGGAGCGTTAGCACCATGCCGGCTTTTGCCTTTAATTTTCCTTTTGCGGCGGCTTCTGCCAGAAGAAGAAGAGGCTGAAGAAGAGGAAGACGGAGATCGATGTCTCTTCCTCCGTCTAGAATCCCTAGCCAGGGACCGCGCCAGCTTCAACAAAAGATACATTTTATCCTGGCCGGCGGACTCCGAGGAAGAGCTAGCGTGACGCTTCCTAGAGCGACCACGCTCCCTGGACTCTTTTCCCTTCCTAGAAGGGCGATTTCTTTTAATGCTGGGCGAAGCAGGCTCGTCAGCAGAAGAAGCGCTCTTCCGGCCGCCTTTCTTTTTGCGGAGCCGCTTCACCGCGCTTGTAGATTCCTCCGCAGAGGATTCCTCCGCCTCCGAACGCCGGGGCTCTCGGCGCGCGGCTTGAGGGAAGGCGGGCACAGCCGGATCTTTCGGGCTACGAAAATGGCGTTTACTGGCCACAGAACGTTGAGGAGGTAAGTTAACGGCCGATCCGGGGCTCCCCTGCGATGGACCAAAGGCAGGACTCTCCTCTTCCCCGGACTGTTTTTCGGGGTTACCACCTCCTAAAGGGAGAGGAAATTGTTTGCTTAACACAGACTCCTTAAGAGTCCACAGAAGTCCTACCCAGTAGCCAAAATAAAGAAAGGAGAGCGCAGCTGCGTCTTACCTAAAACATAGGGAGGAAAGGAACCAGGAGACCGGTCCAGGGAAAAGGAGGTTACTGGGTCCTCTCCCGGAGAACCCAATATATCAGGGGAGGAACCAAATCCCTCAAAATAAGAAAATTCCCCGTCCGATACCCACAAGGGGTTAGTAGGGAAAGTCAGGGGTAGATCGAAAAAAGTCTTCTCACCCCTATGAGAGTAGAGATCGTCGTCAGAGGCTGAGCAAGCAGACGACATCTTAAGAAATTTAAACTTGTGTTAAAAATTAAGCAAAATAAGGTAATAAAATCTCCCTCCGGTAAACGGTAAACTGCCACTTGACACGACCGCCGGAAGACTGGCTCAGGTGCCCGCGTGAGGGTATTTAAATGAGGAGCCAACGGTCGACTGCCAGGCTCGCGCCTCGGATATACCCAGCCGTAGTATGCTGGAATCCGTCCGAGAACAGTTTGACAGACATGTCACGCAGACCAAAGTTCTAGCCAACAGCTACTTTGTTTCAGGGCAAAATAGTTTCTGCGAATCTCTAGTTAATCCTTACTCATTGGCATCTTTCTATATTTCAATAGGATTAGCAGATGCATCGAGAAGAGGGCCCTCAAGTACCTCAAGTGCAAGATAGATTTTAATCACAGTCGGATCACTCTATGGAAGGAAGAAATAAAAAATATTTATCCCTCATGTATCAACATTCTATATACAATAGATATAAGTTTATCGCACACCACCTGAACGCTGTGCTCAGGCACCTCCCTCCCCTGCAACTTCTTAGGAATGGCAGAGGAAGAGGAGAGGAGGACCACGGACCATCACCTGAGCCCTGTTACCAGGCACCTCCCCCTTGCAACTTCTTAAGAACGGCAGAGGAAGAGGGACGCGGAGAGGAAAGATGGTGTACATGAGCATATGTGTACCTTTTTTAAAAATAGCACTGTCTTTACATTCTTTTCACTGTTTAATATTGTTTTAAACCTTGTGTCTGTATGCATGTGTGTATGTGTGGCTGTGCATGCGTGAGGGTGGTTGTTTTACACTAGCTCTCTGGTGGTGAGGGTGTGGTTGTTGTGGGAGGGAAAGGGAGACCCGGCGCAAGGAAGCCTCCAGCAAGCGAGTGCTCTCCTGCAAAATGTCCCAAGATAGCTCAAAATAATTGTTGCTTCAATCCTGATAACACTTTGGAAAAGAACACGCCAGAAAATCAAGATGACACAGTTGCCTCTTTGCAAAATGGGCACGGAGACTCCAAAGAGACTGTTTTTCTCAGCGTATCACACACTTGAGCCGAAAAGGGCGTGGGGCTGAGTTACCTATTTAAGTTCCACTCTCGCTGGCCTCAGTGTTGCAAACAATGACTGTTTTATAAGTTTTGGATTTTTTTTAAATTACTATTGTTATTATTATATGATGTATTATTTATTATATCGTACAATGTATTTTTGACTTATGTATTTATTTGACTAACTATATTTATTTGCCATTTTTTTATTGTATTCATTTTATATCTTTGTTTTTTCCATTTATTGTAAACCGCCTTGGGCAGAAATTTATTTTTGGAAAGGCGGTATATAAATAAAAATGGAAATGGAAAATGGAAATAATTGCAATCTGTTTCTAGATTTTTGGAGGCCTGGGCTAGAACAGCACTGAAGAACAGGAAAAAAAATGTCTAGCTCCAGAGTTGGGAAAGGAGGGGTGCTTCCGTACTTACCTCCGAAATCTGGATTTTGGAGATTCATGGTAAGTAGATCCATATCTACTACCACCCCTTCCATCCACACATGCAACAGAAGGATGGAATTAGATCTGGATTTGAGGTGGGTGTAGTGCGGAAGCAGAGCACAATCCCCTCCTTACCTTAATGCAACCAGGCCGATTCTGGCTGCGGGGTCTCGGCTTCCTTTGCGCCTGCGTCCTGCGTGCCTCCCGGTTGGCCACGGCTGCATCTGGCTTCGGGAGGCTGTCTGCGCAGGTGTGCGGCCCTGGCCAAAGCACACCTCCCAAGACATCCAGGGACCTCTTCCTTGGTTATCTCTATCCAGCTTAATTCTTCCGAAATACAGGCTCAACTACTGGCATATGCCCTCTGTCTTCCTCTGTGAATATGGAAGTAAAGAATTCATTTAGTCTCTCTGCAATCTCCGTGTCTTCTTTAATTGTCCCTTTCTATCCCTTACCATCTAATGGTCCTACTGCTTTCCTGGTTATATTCCTACTTCTGATATACTTATAGAAGTTCTTGTTATTTCTTTTGAAGTTTTTGGCAATGTGCTCCTCAAAATCATTCTTACCTTTCCTGATCATCACCTTGCATTTGTGTTGCCAGTGTCTATGTTCCCTTCTGTTCTCCTCATTAGAAGCTTTCCGTTTTCTAAATGAACTTTTCTTGTTCATTTAGAGTTCTTCTATAGCACTTGTGAGAGACCTAGAAGTTCCTTTTCTTCTTTCAGGTATGCATTCCAGTTGCACTTCCATTATTGTGTTTTTAAGTAGTCTCCATGCATTTTGAAGTGATTGAACTCTTCTAACTTTCCCTTTCAATTTCCATTTTCCTCATTTCCTCATTTTGGGGAAGTTTCCATTATGAAAGTTTAAGGTATCTGTGGTAGACTTTATTAAGAACTTACTCCCTGTACTTAAGTTGAAGGTTATTGCATTGTGGTCAGTGTTCCCAATTGGATAGGCCACAGTGATATTCTTTACCAGGTCCTGAGCTTACTTAGGATCAAGTCCAGGACTGCTTTTCACCTGGTTGGTTCCATGACCATTTGCTCCATGGAACAGTCATTTGGCAGGTCTAGGAATTTTCTCTCTCTTTCCTGAGTCAAAGTCCCCCATTATAACTACCCTACCTTTTTGGGATACCTCCTTTTCAAATTGTTGATCTCCTTCAGGCATTTGGTTGGGAGGGTGATAGCATGCCCCTATTGTTAGGCTTCTTTTTGGCTTGGTATTCTTATCCACACTGCTTCTGTGGAAGAGTCAGACTCTCCTAGACGTTCCAGTTCATAAGATTCTATCACTTCCTTAATATAAAAGACAACACCACCTTCATGTTGCCCTTCCTTGTTTTTCCTGTATAGTTTGTAACCTGGCATGACTGTATCCCATTGGTTTTCACTGGTCCCCAATTTTAGCTCGAAGGCTTCTGGGGTTTGCATGTATACATTTGTATTCACTCCTCTGGTCCAAGTTCTGCCCTCTAGTTACACATGAATCCTTATACTGCCCTGTGCATCATTCTGCTTGCATACTCTTGGCTAGTTCCCCACTTAGCTCAGTATTATGTGCATATTTCCAGTGCTCCTCACTCAAGGGCCCACTCTCTCAAACTGGATGCTGCCCAACTCCTGTCGGCTCTCCCCCAGGGATCAGTTTAAAAGCTGTTCTGGAACCTTTTTTAATGCCAGTAGTTTGGTTCCATCTTGGTTCAAGTGTAATCCATCCCTTTTGTAAGTGTTTGGTTTATCCCAAATGTTCCCCAGTTCCCAACAAATCCAAATCCCTCCTCCTGACACCACTACCTCATTCACGCATTGAGGCTTCTGATCTCTGCCTGTTTGGCTGGTCCTGCATGTAGAACAGCTAGCATTTCTGAGCATGCAACCCTGGAGGTCCTGAACTTTAGTCTTCTACCTAACAATCTCAGTTTGGCCTCCAGGACTACCTGCCTCGCCTTCCCAACATTTCCTGGGAGCCTGGAGCTTATTGCACCGAGCACAGAACCAGGACTTCTGCCTAGTGGGCAGGTAGTCATACACCTGACAATCAGTGAAAAACACTGGGAAGCTCCCCTCCCCTTGCTGGCATTCTACCTCCATTGCTAAATTAATACTTTATGATATGGTAGATTATATATATTTCACATGTCGTTAGACGTGCGGTCCCCCAAACTATCCCCAAAAACCAGAGGACTTACCTCCCAAACTTACCACCACCCAGGGGCAATATTTCCAGATTATTTTATCAAATTCCTAGTTATTTTTTGTTTAGTCTCAGGAGAGAGCTCCCTCCTCCACTGAGATCTTT
This sequence comes from Aspidoscelis tigris stejnegeri, assembly GCA_023333525.1. Classification (NCBI taxonomy): domain Eukaryota; kingdom Metazoa; phylum Chordata; class Lepidosauria; order Squamata; family Teiidae; genus Aspidoscelis; species Aspidoscelis tigris. The sequence continues at coordinate 23,899,259 of JALMGA010000008.1, forward strand.
CTTGAAAATTGATTTCTCAAATATTCGTGCACATTCCTACTATAGAGTGGTCTTTGATTGCTGGAAGCAACAAGAGAAAAAGTTTCATACTTACTACAGTGGTACTTACCCGTTCCTTTGCTGTGATACTTTGAAGAAACAGACCACAGAAGAGGCAGAGAAGGGAGAACCAATAAATGGTGCAGCCACGTACCTCCATTTGTCCAGGAATATCAAGTGACGTTTTTCATGCAAGTTCCCCATTGTGACGGTTTCAGGGGTCAGGCTGCAATGGGCAGTAAGGTTTCTTTGTCCCTTGCAAGCCTGTTTGCTGAAGGCAGGGCTTTCTGCCTAGGCAAAGCCCTAGCAAGCTGTGTTTGCAAGCCTTTTTGCAAGCCCTGACCAGAGGCTGCAAAAAGGGCGGGAAATCCTGTGCGGGTCCGGGTGCAATGATTGGTTGCAGCTGTTATTTGGAGGGAAAAGCTGTCCGGGGATCTTAGAGCTGGAGGGGCTAGAGGAGGAGTTTCCACCAATCAGGCATGCGGGACAGGAACCTCTAGCAGGAGTCTCCAACAGCATTTTATTTCAGCAGCTTACTCCAGGAGATGACAGCCAATCAGGGCCAGGGTAAAAAAAGGTATAAATGAACACAGAATACAGCAGAGGAGGTCTTGGTGCTGGGACTGAAGTTGAAGGGAACAGAAGAGAGCTGAACCTGAGAGAGCTGGACCAGTAGCTGACCATTGGTCTTTTGGCTGAGCGATTTCTGAAGGAGACAATCGTGGAGGATTGTGGCTCTGAGGAAGACTTCGCTAGCAACTGACCAAGGCTGGATGATTGGTCAAGCAAGGGTGGACTGGGCCTTGTGATCATCTGGAGCCACGTTCTGGTACACCGGCTAGGCTTGGGCTGAGGCAGAGCTAGCCAGAGGGGGAGGAACGTGGAGAGGTTTGTCTTTAAAAGGGGAACTATTTTCCTTTAGGGAAAGGGGTAGCTCCTAACCTTAAGAACTTACTGATTTAAGCCAACAACTACCTGAACCTTATTATCTTTCTAGTATTGCTTGTGTGTTATAATAAACTTGTTTTAGTTTACTGTTCAAACCGCTTGCTACCCGTGTTTTGTGTCCACACTGTAGTATTCACTTGGCCATTGCACGAACTCAGCATCCTAACAGGGCCCAGCTACTCTTAGGAGGGCAGGCACTGAGTGGAACACTGGGGATCGTGACACCCATTAATAAATAGCCTTAAGAAAAGCAGAGAATGGGAGGAGACTCTTCTTCTACATATCATGTGTGACGGTTTCAGGGATACAGGCTGCAAACTGTTTTGCTGCATTAGCCAGCCTCTCTGCAAGCCTTGTTGCAAGACCTGGGCAGAGGCTGCAAAAAGGGCGGGAAATCCCGTGCGGGTCCGGGTGCAATGATTGGCTGCAAGTGAAATTTGGAGGGAAAAGCTGTCTGGGGATCTGAGTGCTGGAGGGGGCTAGAGGAGGAGTTCCCACCAATCAGGCAAGGGGAACAGGCACCTCTATCAGGAGTTTCCAGCAGCATTTTATTGCAGCAATTTTCCCCAGGAAGTGGCAGCCAATCAGGGCCACAGAAAAAAGGTATAAAGTAACTCAGATTACAGCAGACTATGTCTTCCTGCTGGGACTAGAGCTGAAAGGAGCAGAAGAGCTGAATCCTGAAGGAGCTGGACCAGTAGTTGACCAGGGGTCTTTTGACTGGAAGATCTTGGAGGAAGACTTCGCAGACAACTGACCAGAGGGTGATCGGTCAAGCAAAGATGGAAGGAGCCTTGTGATCATCCAGAGCTGTGTTCTAGGACACTGGCTAGGCTTGGGCTGAAACAGAGCTGGTCAGGGTGAGGAACGTGGAGAGGCTTGTCTTTAAAAAGGGAACTATTTTCCTTTAAGAAGGGGAGCTAATAGGCTGGGAAGCTGGTAACCTTAAGAGACTCATAGATTTAAACCAACAACTACCTGAACCTTATTTTCCTTTCTAGTATTGTTTGTGTATAATAATAAACTCGTTTTAGTTTACTGTTTGAAACGCTTGCTACCAGTGTTTGGTGTCCACACTGTAGTATTCACTCAGCCGTTGCATGAACTCAGCATCCTAACAGGGCCAAGCTACTCCTAGAAAGGGCAGGCACTTGCTGGAATGCTGGGCATCGTGACATCATGTTGCAGTGTAATGAGATGCCTACTCTGACCTATCATTTTGCAGTACAGCTCTAAACAGGGAAGAGTCACATTTGCTAGGATTGGATGACAATATTTGCCAATAAAATTTAACTGCAATGGGAAGTATGTTATTATATTTTTGTCATCAAACATTGTAGTAAAAATTCAATGAACAGCATGTACCCTCCATCTAGCAGGAAGAACATTCTGACACTTGGCAGACCAGCCTAAACTCACTTTTCACCTGGAGAAGGAACAGCTGCAGGGAGTTTGCTTCCCCTTCTTTACCTTGGACTTTTGTCTAACTTCCTTTAAAAGCTGTTTGACTTGGTGTTATATTTTGGAGACAGCAAATTGTTTATGGCCCTTTCTTGGCTCCCGAGGTGTCTAGGCCAGCCACATGGTGATAGTAGAAGCCCTGTTTACCTCGGAACACTTTGTCCACTTTAGATGAAGCAGTGGAATGGGATTTCACTTTACCAGTAGACCTGAGAAAGTAGTCTAGAACAGGAGCATTGTTACTTGATCTGATCACTGTGTCAGAAAAGGAGAGCACTTGATATACTAGTCCAGTGCTCTAGGCAGAATCCTGAAATCATAACCAGAAGTGTGCTGCAGCAGGGCACCTGGCCAAATAAGCCTTACTTTGAAACTTTGAAGGTTGGAAGTTTTGATGTACACAGTTATTTGTAACATTTGTTATTCATATGAAGTTGGCCATCTCCAGTTGGGAGCTTTCATTCTTGACCCTTGAAGTCTGGGCTTGACTGGCCAAATATGGACTGCCAAGATAAGATATCATTAGCCTAGCCCAGGATTAGCTGGCAACATAGAGAAACAGACTATTTTTGGTGCACATCTACTGTCCAATATGGGATTTACTTTATAGCCAAAACGCTAACATGGAGAACTCTTAAAATATACATACTAAGATTTATATTTTACTTGCATCATCTAGTATTGTGATGGGTAGTCAGGGCATTCCCAACTCTTTAAGGGTCTGTTCCCATTATCACTTAAAACTGTTTCAAAACGGTTTAAAAACTGTTTGGATCCTCGCCGTTCCCACCCCCAATCAAATAAAATGGTTTAAAAATGGTTTGGATCCTTGTCGTTCCCATTCACAATCAGTTTTAGGGCTATCTTGAGGATTATTTGGCTTTAAAAGGAATTAAATAAACACCTGATTTTTCAGGTGTTTTCCGAGTTTTTCTTTTAAAATGTTTCTTATTGCTGTGGGAATGCTACAGCATTATTGGGGCAAATCTGTCATGAAATGGGTGGGATTCCTCCCAGCAGGACAGGACAGCCCATGGCCAGATTTTTAAAGTGCAGAGCTTCTTCAGCAGTTTCCTTCTCAGTCAGCCTCTCCCTGATCACAAAGAAACAGTTCAGACAATACTCGTTCACACCCGTGGAAATGAATAACAATGTTGCCACATTGCCGGCAGTTTTTGGCTTCCCTGAAAGGCAAGAGGAAGGAGCCACCACCGCCACAGCAGCAGTGTGTGTGAGAGACAGAGAAAGACGAAAGGAGATCAGAAGATTCTGCCTTTCAAGTTTCTCTTTTGCCTCGGACAAAGGGCTGCTCTCTCTTTTTGAAGATTTTCAATGACCTGTCCAGTGGGTAAAATCTGCAAAAATGAGCTCGTTGTCACAAATGATTTGGAGTCTAGTACAAAAAGAATTCTGCCCATGTCTGTGAAAGCTAAACTGCAAGTAAGGCTGTGGAAGAGGAGGAGGAAGAATTTTCTACCCCACTTTTCTCCCCCATTTAAGGGGACTAAAAGTGGCTGACAAAGCTTTCTGTTTTTCTCCCCACAACAGAACATCCTGCAAGCTGAGTGGACCTGCAAGAGCTCAGAAGAGAGTTGTGAATAGCCCAAGGTCACCCAGCTGGCTTTGTGGGAGAGGTTGGAATCAAACCCAGGATTCCATGATAAGAGTCCAGCTCTCTAACAACTAGATCAAACTGGTTTACAGATCATCTAGCCCCATTCTGTTTGGCTTCAAACCTTCTTAAGTTATCTCTAATCTAGAACCACTTACTTATTGATCCCATGGAGAGGGCTAACTAAATTAGAACAGAAATGACCGCAGAGCAGTGTTGAAACTATTGAAAAGTGGCTTGAGCTAGAAATGATGACTCCTTGAAATCTTCCTGTGGTTTTTGCTGAGGTCCTGAACTGGTTGGCACTTGGGTAGGTGGTAGAAGAAACTGTAATCTGGTAACACCATGCATCAGGGTGCATTCACACAAAGTAAAAAGAAAATAAGGGAAGAAAAGCAGTATCTATGGAGTCTGAGAAATGGCTTAAGCTTCACCCAGATGGCAGTTATTCATTCTACATTATTTTGATAATCTGTACTGAAGCACATCCAGACATACTTTATTCCAGATTATCCATGCTTTATTCTGGATGAATAAGTAAGTTGTTCTAGATTAGAGATAAATTCACAGATAGGACTGTTTGCACAATGGTCTCCCTCTCTCATGAAAGTTCTAGACTAGAAATGTTGGATTCAAGTTGGGGAGAGAACACAAGGGCCACACACTAGTTTCTCTAAGGCACTTTTGAGCTGCCTCTTTGCTAAGTGTGAACACACCCTTCCTCATTTTGGAGGCATGCAGTTGAAATTTACAAAACAAATCTAGTGGCAGTCAGTGAAGGAGTGAGAATGGAAACTTTTTCTCCATGTTACCCTTGTCGGGGTTTCTGAGATATTTTGGCTGGTCAAGTTCTAATGGGCAGCTGAAATAGTTGCCCATTATGGCAGCTGCATAGCCATTGAGAAGATTGGTCCAGTTCACCACCATTATCCAAAGGTCTGATAAGCTCAACCCCACCCACCCACCCGGCAAAAAAGCATTAGAAAGTAAAAAAAGAAAGTTGGGGTAAATGATTATTAAAGATTAACCACAAGCACTACACCATAAATAAGACTAGGCTATTAACCCTGGAAAAACATCTTTTAAAAAATTAAGTTTTTAATGGGAAAAGAATTTATTTTTATTTTATTTGTTTACATTTCTATCCCGCCCCATACCCTAAGGTCTCTGGGCGGGTCACAGCAAATTAATCACAAGATACACATTGATAATATACTATGGAGTGAAGGTAGAAGAAACTTTTCACATTCAGATGTTAACTAACTATATCCCTATTTGGAACCACTCAAGCCCATCCCAGGGCGCCTACGTGCATTTGGGGTGTAGAGCACAAAATCGTGCTCCACACCTGGCCCAGGGCATTTGTTGCCATCCTCGGCCATCCTGCAGCTGTTCAGAAGGGAGTGTGTTCGGCTGTAGTGCAAACAGGCCTCAGCTTTCCATACTATTGACCATGGTATCCTTTTGAAAAGGCAAGAAGTTTAGAAGTTGGAGACACTGCACTCCATTGGTTCCGCTCCTGTTTCCATGGCTTCTCAGATAGTGAGAGATTCTCACTCAGCACCCTGGTAACTCACTTGTTGGGTTCCTCAGGGGTCAATCCCATCTCCCTCACACTTTAATATCTTTATGACGCTGCTGGAAGTCATCACGAGATTTGGAGTGAGGTGTCATCAATATGCAGATGATACCCAGCTCTATCTCTCTGTGCCATCTGAATCAGAAGAGGTGGATGAAGTGCTTGACAAGTGCCTGGAGGTGGTAATGGGTTGGATGGGGGGTAATAAATTGAAGCTGAATCCAGACAAGACAGAGGTGCTGTGAGTCACAGAGTCTTTGGTCTGTGTAGTTGGGAGGAACGTCTACCCCCATATCAACCTGCCCATGCTTTAAGATCTGGAGGAGAGGCCCTCCTAGCCGTACCACCACCCTCAGCAGCAAACGGGATGGGCACCCGGAAGAGGGCCTTCTCAGTGATGCCCCTAGGCCAGCGATGGCTAACCTTTTGAGCTCAGTGTGTCAAAATTCACAAGAAAACCTAGCTTAACTCGGGTGCTGTGTCACATCTAGAAATATCCATGATTTTGTGATAGTTGTAGCTCTAATAAAAAAGTTATATTTTTGATATATGTATTTTATTAAAAGCAAAAACAAATAATTCTTTACCTTAGTGACTTTTGCTGCTAAATCTTCAATTGAAAGTTGGTATTTTGTACACTTCAAGAACAAGCAAGCACTACACGCCCAGGTGCCAGGGTGACCATGTGTGTCACCCAAAAGGGCTTGGCGTGTCACCAGTGACACGCGTGTCATAGGTTGGCCATCACCGCCCTAGGCTGTGGAATAGTTTCCCCCTTGAAGTATATCTTTGCCCTGGCCTTTGGTTAAGTGGAGATACACTTTCCCTACCTACTTGTAGGCAAGGTTGCTTTAATATATACTGTTATTTTTTTCATATGTCGATTTTAAATGTTGTTATCTGTCCTGAGTTCTTTAGGTAGAGGGTGGGATAAGAATACAAATAAGTAATAATATTTTTATTCTTTTTAATAGTGATGATTAATAAAACCATTTAATCTATTGTGTAAACCAAGATGGTTTATATGGCTAGTTATAGAAAGGATGTTAAAATCTCGGGAAATAACAAGAGCATTTACTAGTTTGTTATGTAGATTTGAAAAATTTTGAAACAAGCAACAGAGTCATTGAAAGGCATAATTTCCAACATATATTCCCATTCAATTGCCACTCATAATACATAGATGGCTTCTCTTAAACAGAGGTAGGAGACTGATATCCAATCAGTAATATCTGATAATGAATGGAACAAAATAATTAATATGAAACAAAATTGGCACACTTCAGTATCACCTAAAGAGACTTTCACTAAGCTCATCTATAGATGGTACTATACACTTCATAGATCACATATATTAAGAAACAACAATAGAGGGTTCTGAAGGGGATAAGGAAATAGACCAATTTTTTGTCATATTTGATGGGATAGCAATTAAATGTTTTTGGGGAAAAAATCATCGAATTTTGAGGAGAATGTTCCAAATACACCTACCACAAACTCCAAAAATATTCTTATTACATGATTTTTCAGGTTTGAATATTGGAACAGAAGAAACAAAAATGATTACATCTTTTAGTGTCAGTAACCCAAAAATGTAAGTAGAAACATGCATTAAATTTGGGTAAAAGTTGAATGGCATAGAACAGTATGGAAACGCATGCTGAATGAATATCTTTCAGTGAAATATTTGAGAATGGAGGGAGTTGATAATATTCAACAATTTGGACTGATATGGAACTCGTGCATTGAAGAATTGAACAGGAGATCTTTCCTAGATTCAGCTGAAATGATATTTTTAAACAGATGGCTAACATAAGGATGGTGTTTAAGGCTCTAAATTAAGATTCTTTTAAGCACCAAAGAAACCATTCTCTCACTATGTAAACCATATATGTAAGATCTTAGCACAATTCAGATGTTCTGGTGAGCTTTTCCCCTTACTACGTATGATAATGTTTGGTAACAGAAAAGAACAATAATCTGATTTGGTTGTTGTTGCTGCTTTGCTGCAATTTCTGTTTAGTTTGGCCTTCGACACTTTTGAGTTGGCTTGTATTAATTGTTCCTTTTTTTTTTTTTTAGTTATTTTCCTATTTAACACTAGGGATGTTGTGAAGGGATAACCTATTTCACTTTAACACCAAACCTAAGCCCTTCCATTTTGGCCTATAGTTGGTTAACATCGGAATGTGAAAATATTTTCCCAAGTGAACATCCAATTAATAATTCTTTGAAGCACCCAGGCGTTGAAGATGGTGCACCTCTTTGTTAGCTCTGAAGCAGAGATAGGGCTAATTGGGAATTGGCAGCACCAGAAAACAATTGTGGGAGTTTGGCTTTCAAAGCATTCCACAGTGACCACAGTTTGTTTGTATTTCACTGGTTAATATTGTGTCATGTGATGTCCTGAGTCAGGATATAGTAACTGTATATTAGCCTTTAGAATCCATCTTATTTTGTTCTATCTTGTCTTGAACTTATCTCTGGTTACCAGTCACAGCCTTGATTTTCACAGAGTGGGTTTGCTCTTTGGAAAAACTAGTCTGACAAATCATGTGTATTGTTCAGAGCCATTAGAAACTGTTGAGTTCCCACTAAGCAGTTTAACAGGATTTCAGTTGTTTTTTTTTTTTTTTAAATCAGGAGTGGGAACTGATTTCTGAGTGTTCCCACTGCTGCCTTATACTATGGATTCAAATAGAACTTCCCTGTTCCCTCTCTTCATTTTTCCATGTTCCGTATGGGAAAAAACCCTCCTCCCCTCAGCAAAACCCTCTCTCTGTGAAGCCACATGCTTCTCTGAAAGAGGGAGGAAAGGAGAAGAAAGAAGAAGAGAAAAAGCAGCATGGAGAGAAATCAATTTCTCTGCTGATTGACCAGAACCCTCCGCCTCACACACACACACACAAACAAAGAGGAAGTATTTGCAGCTAGAATTTATTTTTAAAACTTCCGTTTTTCTGCCTTTATTGCAGGCAGGGTTTGCACTGGGCAGGGGGAGGGAATGTAGAATTCTTGGTAGCCAATATTTTCTTTCTGTAAGAAATGCAGATATCCTTCTTTGTTCTTGCCTCACTTCACTTTTTGCTTTTGTAGATGAGAGAGAAAAAACACATGCCAAAAGACAACAGCAGTTAATATCTACAAGTAATGCAGATATATTATGTATAAGTCATGCATACTTTTGCATCAGCTCAGCCTCTACATGATGAATTTGCATATACATTACACAACTGTGTATACCAAATATAATACATATACAGCACAATGGGGGTGATGAGACTGTAAACCAGAAAGTCTAATGTTTTAGGGCTGCAACCAGACAGGGTCTAAAACCCAGGAGTATCCTGGGACTTTGCCATACGTGCCTCTGACAATCCCAGCATAAACCCAGGATATAAGGGCTATATTTCACCATATTACTCTTGTTTTGTTTTCCTGCTATAGCAATATTAACTTATCTTTCTGGATGTTGCTGCTGGAAGCTGCCATCTTGAAAATGGTCCCCGTGCATGTGTGTGATTCAAAAATAGCAGTTGCTTGTATGGTGGCACTCACTCACTTCTGAGTATTTTGCACCATCAAAATACCCAGATGAGCATGTGACATTTGTATGAATAATTTGGACGTTTGTTAAAGTGAGGAAGTGAGAAAGCGGCTGCGCCAGACTTCTGCACCTGATCTATAGTGGATTTAGCTTGGATTGAAACGGTATTAAAAGTGGACTCAGATGGGATATGATGCTCTCAGAGCTTGTTACAGAATATGTATCGGATACATATCTTGGATACATATCTGATGCGTATTTGTTCTTATTTGAAACATATTGGATATTCGTATGAATTCATACAAATACATTCATATCAAATAGAATTTTACCAAATTCAAACTGTCTATTTGTACAAATATGAATTTTCAAATATTTGATTCTTTACGAATCAAACATCAAAAAACACATTCATGCACATCCCTAGTTGGGAGGTCTCCTTCCCTGTCCTCCATCCGATTTTAGGGGGTCCCAGATGCCACATAGGCAAAATGGGACCTCAAATGGTTGCGCCCCATTGTTCTCTGTGATGAATGGAACACTGAAGTGGGCAGAGCAGTTTGACGGACATGTGATGCAGACCAAAGTTCGATGCAAATAGGTTCTGGCCAACAGCTACTTTGCTTCAGGGCAAATTGTTTCTACAGATCTCTAGTTAATCCTTACTCATTGCCATCTCTGTATAATTCATTAAGTTTCTCAGGTTCTTTGGGAAGAGGTTCTGCTATCAAAACTTCAAGTGACTGTCTGATGACATTCATAGTCAGATCATACTAGGGGAAAAAAGAAATGAAAACCATTCAGCCCTCATGTGGAAACACTGTATACTTACATTGGATAAAAGTAAAAAGAAGATAACCCATAATAAGGAAGTTATGTTAATTTACAGTCCACATTTAATTGTGGAAAGATTACTCTTGCAGGAAGAGTTAAGAGAGAAATAAATGCATAGCCGTTTTGATGTAAGATATTTAGGTTTACTTCCAGGCACACAATCTAAGCTAACAATTGGCATGCAGCATTTTTATTTTATTTGTGGATTGCTGTTTAAGCTTATATAATATTATTTCTGTTTTTACATTGATTTTTCTTTGGGGATGGCGGGGGAGGAACAGCACTGAAGAACAGAAAAAAGGTCTAGCTCCAGAGTTGGGAAAGGAGAAGTCTTCTTTATAAACCCCATGAAGCTGGCTGGGTGGCCTTGTCCTATTCACAGCTTTCTTCTGAGCTCATAGCCCCACCTACCTCACAGGGTGTTCTGTTGTGAAGACAAGAAAGCTTTGTCAACCACTTTGAGTCCCCTTAAATGGGTGAGAAAGGCAGGGCAGAAAAGCCAACTCTTCTTTTTCGTCATCGTCAATACAATACCCACCCTTGGCATCTGGCGAACTTTTGCTTCCAATCTCTGGGATTAAACCTGAGACGTTTTCGCACGGGGCTGAACGGAACGCGGAAAAGACAGCTGAGGACACGTCATCCGCATTGGCCGCGCGCGGCTTGCGTTCCGACGTGTCCGCAGCTGTCTTTTCCGCGTTCGAAATGTAGAGCACTTCGAAGTGCTCTACACGCGTTCCAACGCGGACGAGCTGCCCGCAGCCGTTCGGGAGAAGAAGCGTTCGCGCTTCTTCTGTCTCCCGAACGGCTGCCGGCGCGCCTCCGACGCCGCGCGGCTTTGACAATCAGCTGTTTGTCAAACAGCTGATTGTCGATCTGCCTCCGCGGCTGTCTGCGCGCCCCTGGCCGGCGTTTGCCGGCTAAGGCAGCTTCGGGCGCTTTGAGCATTCGCACCCAGACGCTCCGGAACGCGTTTACACGCGTTCTGGCGCGTCTGTGTGTGAACGGGGAAAGCGCCCGAAGCTGGCTTAAGCTTTCCACCTGAACGCGTTCCGTTTCGAACGCGATTCAGTGCGGAAATGCCTCTGGACTGGTCTGTGTCATGTGGGCAGTTTCCACTGTCTCTACCTTCCTGGCTAGAATATCTAACAAACAGAAAGCAGTGAACAGTGGAAGAACCGAAGTTGTCAAGTGGTGGGGTCAGCATGTAAAGCTGATGAACTACGGGTGTTTTTCCACTGTCACTAAAAGTACCCATTAAGTACCCATTAATGGGTATGTAATGGCATTTTTGTACCCATTAATGGGTACTTAATGGGTACTTCTGGTGACAGTGGAAAAACACCCTACATCACTGACTGAAAGATGGAAGCAAAAATATCCAGAGATCAACTTCGTGGCCTTGTCTTGTACTACAATAACTTTATAGCAAGTAGGAATGCAGGCGCTGAGTTTCACAGTTGTGACTTGTGCTTGAATTGATGGTAGTACCTTAAATACATTCTCCTTGACTAGAAAACAGGATGAATGGAGCCTGGAATTAAAAGCAATGAATACAACAAGGAAAAAGTATTTCTCATATATTTTCTGAAAATGACACAAACCGAGGTGTGGCGAGATCCATTTGGCTGGTAAATATCCTTGTCAGTAATAGTTGGAAAGGTTTCTCTAGGAGTTCTGTCACCATGTTGCATAACCTTGTAAGATGACAGGAAGAACAGATTTACTTTGAGAAAACTAAGCACATTTTAGAGTCTCCACACATGCACAGTAGATGGAGCTTTGATAGTGGCTCTATACAGAAGGTAAGAAGAAAAGTGATGTTGCTGGAATTCCTGCAACCAGTGCTGGGTTTTCCAGCAGTTGTATTTAGTGCTTTTTAAAATTCAAAAGGTGGGGCATTTGTTAGCTGGCAGGTCAAAGCAGGGCAATGATGGATTCCTATTCGTATCGTGCATTTACGCTTGATGTTGGAAACTGCCTTGGAGTAGGACGATTATTACTCGAAATGTCCTCCGAATATAGTTTCATTGGTTGAGTACTGCTGTGTTATATTGCAAAAAGGAACAGGACTAGGAGTAAAATTGAAGGTTATTTTAAGAATGTCGTGCAAGAATGTGTGCTAGAAATTGGAACCATAGAGTTGGGCTATACACAAATGGTTTATTTGGCATTCAATTTGTAACATAGAATATTAGAAATGTCACATTTGTTTGAATAGATCCCCTTCAAATGCGGTAGGATTCTATTTGATACAAATGTATTTGTACAAATTCATACAAACATCTGATACGAATGTATACATAGCAATTTGATACGTATCTGATATGTGTCCCCAGTTTAATGAATGTTTGAACTATTCGTATGAATGTTCCAAAATATTTGTATTTGTATGAAAGTTAATGTACAAAAATAATATTCGATTCATGTACAAATGTCCGATTTCATCTGAATTCATCCAAATAATAGGAACATAAGAACATAAGAGAAGCCCTGCTGGATCAGGCTTCAGTGTATCTAGTCCACCATCCTGTTGTACACAGTGGCCCATCAATTACCCATGGGCATCTCAACCAGAGACAAGGGTAAACGTTCTCCTGCTCTGGAATCCCAGCAAATGGCCTTAGCAGCATCCTGCTTGTCCCCTCAGCCTGAAAGATGTAGTTAGGCATCCATTCTAGTAGCCATTGATATATTTGTCATGCATAAACTTGTCTAACCCTTCCTTAAAGCCATCTAGGCTGGTAGCCATTACCATCGCTTCCGGCAGCAAATTCCATAAACTGATGACCCTCTGGGTAAAAAAATACTTCCCCTTGTCTCGTACTCAACAGCTTCATAGAGTGTCCTCTGGTTCTAGTGTTGTGTGATAGAGAAATAAATTTTCTCTGTCAACCTTTTCTATACTCTGCATGATTTTACATACTCCAATCAGGTACTCTCTTAAACACCATCTTTCCAGACTGAAAAGGCCTAGATATTGCAGTTTGATTTTGTAAGGGAAGTCTTCCAGCCTCTTAATTATTTTGGTTGCCCATTTCTGTACCTTTTCCAGTTCCATAATATCCTTTTTGAGGTGTAGTGACCTGAATTGTACACAATATTCCAAATGTGGCCTCACCATAGATTTTTAGAGAGGCAAAATGACACTTGCTGGCTTGTTTTCTATTCTCTTCCTAATTATTCCCACCACTGAATTAGCTTTTTTAGCTGCTGGTGCACACTGGGTTGACACCTTCATTGAACTGTCCACCAGTACCCCAAGATCCCTTTCCTGGGGTGTGTCCCCATGCATATTTTGGTCTGAACTAAAACTGGGTTCAGCAAGGGGTGTCCCCATGCATTTATATTTGGTCTGATTTCCCCAGACCAAATTGCCCAAACCAGGACCAGATTTGGTACTGGAAAAATCAAGTCTGGGCATGGTTTGGGGATCTGGCACACATTGGTTTGTGAGCCAAGCTTTCGCATGGATACAGTCCCGGGCTATTTGGGGAGGAGATTGCACTCATGTTAGTGGGAGGTGGGATTTCATGTCCTCTGCTTGCCGTTCCTGCCCTGTGCATTGGAGATTGCAACCACTGAGAACTTTTGGGAGTAAAAAAATTGCTATTAGCAAGGCAGGCTCGATCTTTGTTGCTTTTCCATGGCAAATATTCCACCCCCTGTTTCCCGATTGCCAAGGCAGTCAGGATAATGGCTTGATTTTTGTCCCTTTTCCCAAATATTACACCCCCATTTCCTGATCACCAAGGCAGGCATGAGAATGGCTTGATTTTTCTCCCCTTTAAGCTTGCTGGGTGTTCTCACGGTGCGCAAAACTGCTCAACCGCTCAACTGCCGCCAAACCTTGTAGTGGCTTTGGTTTTTAAAAATTATTTTAAAATTCATTAAACTTAAATTATTATTTTTTCTGAGTAGTCCTGGCTTCTGTACCACTAAGGGAGGGGGAATGCAGCATTTGCAGCTAACAGCACAGGGGACATTGGCAGCTGGTGGCACAGGGGTGGGCTGACATCAATCTGGCTTCCAATGAGGAGAGAGGGGGCAGAGGGGAGACGGTGCTGCTCCCCTGTGGTGGGGTTTGGCACGGTTTGCATGGGGATGGTTGCATCCACACCCAGCCTACATTACCAAGAATGGAGTGGGGATGGGCACAATTCGATCTTGGTTCCACACTCAGTCCCATGTGTGCCCAATCAGACCCAAACAGCTTGCATGGGGACGCAGCCCTGGTGTGTTGTAGAAAGCTCAGCCCCCATCAGTTTATAGACATAATTTGGATTTTTGGCCCTGATGTGCATTACTTTGCACTTATTAAGACTAAAGCACATTTGCCACTTGCTAACCCAATGCTAAGAGATCCCTCTGGAGCTCTTGGCACTCTCTTTCAGTTTCTACTACCCTAAATAATTTAGTATTATCAGCAAACTTTGTTATTTTACTATGTACCCCTTCTTCTAGATCAATGATGAATAAATTTTTATTCACTTTTTTCCTCTTCCAACCCTGAAAATTGGCCATTTATTAATACTCTCTGCTTCCTCCCCTTGGGCCAGTCACAAATCCAGGACAGAACCTGTCCTTTTATTCCATGGCTGATAGCCTTTGGTGTGGGATTTTGTCAAAAGCCTTCTGAAAGTCCAGATAGATAATGCCTACTGGTTCGCCTTTATCCATGTGTTTATTGACACTCTCAAAGAATTCCAACAAATTTATAAGGCATGATTTACATTTGCAGACACCATGCTGACTTTTGTTCAACAATGCTTGCTCCTCCGTGTGCACACCAATTTTATTTTTATCTTACATGGAACCGGCGTTAACCTAATTGGTCTATAATTGTCTAGATCACTCCTGGATCTTTTTTTTTGAAGATTGGTGTTACATTTGCTACCCCCCAGTGTTCAGGTCCAATGTTAGGGAAAGATTATATATATAAAAGATTATATAATATATATAAGATTATATATATAAAATAATATATATGGCTAGAAAGTCAGCAATTTCAATTTTGAGTTCCTTAAGAACTCCTGGATAAATACTGTCAGGTCCCGGTGACTTGTTAGTTTATTAAGACATGCAAGGGCCTCTTCCTTGGTTATCTCTATCCAGCTTAATTCTTCTGAAAATACAGGCTCAGCTACTGGTGCATGCCCTCTGTCTTCCTCTGTGAATACAGAAGCAAAGTATTTTAAATATGCTGTTACCCGCCCTGAGACCCTAGGGTATAGGGCGGGATATAAATGTAAATAAATAAATAAATAAATAAATAAATAAATAAATAAAATATACACATAGTGTCTCTGCAATCTCCAGGACTTCTTTAACTATCCCTTACTATTCTTTACCATCTAATGGTCCAGCTGCTTTCCTGGTTATATTCCTACTTCTGATATTCTTATAGAAGTTCTTGTTATTTCTTTTGATATTTTTGGTAATGTGCTCCTCAAAATAATTCTTAGCTTTCCTGATCGTCATTTTGCACTTGTGTTGCCAATGTCTATGTTCCCTTCTGTTCTCCTCATTAGGAGAATCCTTCTATTTTCTAAATGAACCTTTCTCGTTCATTTGGGGCTTGTCCACATGGGCTCTGCTTAATTTGGGCTGGATTCAAAGCAACCCCAATGCAAATCCTAGCCAAAATTAAAACGTCCCCATTGGATTGACAACAGTGCGGGTTCAACCCAAATTCACCTGTGCCAATGAAAACTGCTGTAAACCCTTGCATCAGGGAATCCCTCCACCCCCTGGGCAGAGATAGCAGGCAGGGTTTCACCTGTGCTTGCCGTCCCTGCCAAGACAGACAACTCTTGCCTTATCTCTCTATTTGAAAGGCACACATAGGTAAGGAAGGGCTTGATTTAGCTGAGTGCACTCAGCTGACCAAGATCTGTCAAGCGAGCTGTCAAGTGAAGGACTGCATCTCTAGTAAAATAAGGCGTAAAAAACAGCCGCACTTCAGCCACTTTCTGAGGCTTCCGAGGCTTCAGAGGCAACCTTATTGCCCCCCTGAAAACGGGAGAACACTGCACCCTCTGACCTCCCACTTCACAATCTGGACAGGAAAAGGCTTTAGTTCACTTCTGGTTTTATGGTAGAGTATATATATTTCACACGCTGTTAGGCACACAGTCCCCCAAACTCTACTGAAAAAACAGAGGACTTACTTCCCAAACTTACCACTGCCCAGCGGCTAATTTTCCAGATTATTTTATCAAATTCCCAGTTATTTTTTGGTTAGTCTCAGGAGAGAGCTCCCTCCTCCACTGAGATCTTTCTCGAAAGTCAATTTCTCAAATATTTGTGCACATCTACTGTGCACTCTACTACAGAGTGGTCTTCAATTGCTGGAAGCAACAAGAGAAAAAGTTTCATACTTACTACAGTGTTACATACCAGTTCCTTTGCTGTAATACTTTGAAGAAGCAGACCACAGAAGAGGCAGAGAAGGGAGAACCAATAAATGCCACAGCCACAGACCTCCATTTGGCCAGGAATATCAAGTGTCATTTTTGATGCAAGTGCCCCATGAATAAATAGGCTTAAGAAGAGCAGAGAATGGGGAGGAGATGCTTTTTCTACTAATCATGTTGCAGCTTAATGAGATGCCTACTCTGACCTATCCTCTGCAGTACATCTCTAGACAGAGAATGACATTTGCCAATATTAGACATGACAATATTTGCCAAGAAAATAGAACTGCAATGGAAAGTACATTATGTTATCTACCATTGTACTTAAAACTGAATGAACAACATGTATCCTCCATCCAGCAGGGTGAACATCCTGACCAGAGGAAGACCAGCCTAGATGCATGTGGGAATGCTCCCCGGCTTGGATGGCAAACCTCAGTGGAAGGAAGCATTCCAGAGCATGTGGACACTTGTAACCTTTCTTAAGCATAAACATGCACCATGCCCAAGGACATGATTTACGCAAATGGTTCACAAGGACATCACACGGTAACTCAGCCGGCATCTGAATATTTCCTTTCTAACCAATGATCTATCAGGTTTTACAAATAACAATGTATCCTATGGAAACCCTCTCGTGTGAGAAGGAGGCCTTAGGAATCATTATAAGAAAGAGATTAACAAGTTTGTAGTTTTAAAATTTTTGCCTATATAAGTATAAATCCTTTTGATAAAGAATATGAAAAAAATGTATTTTTGATTCATTTCAATTTGTCAGGCTGGCCTAGCCACTTGAAAACTATTCACACTTCCACTCATGTTTCTTACACTCCCACCTAGTGATGTGCATGAATATTTGAAACTTTTGAAATTCAATGGGATTCATTTGAATTTGGACATTTGAATTTGAATTGAGTATCTATAAATTTGAATTTAAACATTGAAATGAATTTTGAATTTTCAAATCTATTTGCTTAAATTATTCAGACATATGTATGGGTACAGATACGCACACAATGCGTACTCGCTCATAGGCATCTTTCCTGCATCCGTACGCATTTGTACAGATCCATATGGGACAAAAATGGGATAAATATGGGATGTGCACAGATGTGTACGGGCACATACAAATGTTGTCGACATTCATATGTGCAAATTTGAATCAAAAATTCACAGGAATAGATTCAAATGTGTTCACTTAGAATCAAATGTGAATGCATTCAAATTGATTTGAAATTTTGGATATTCAGTTCACTCCCACCTACTCCTATGCATGTCTTTGATGTATTTTTGCACTCCCTTCCACTCCCATTCATGTTTCCACCACCCATTCCCCCTATCGCTCATTTTTCTTAAACTCCCACTCGTGTTTCCGATGTACTCTTCTACTCCCACTCGCAGAGACCAGAGGCAACTTGCTGTGCCACATGCTGCTGTCTGGGAGAAAGCTAGTCTCTAGCTCCAAGGGGAGGTTAAGCAACTATGGAAGCGGTTTGGTGGTCGTGGTGGGATGTTAATGGATGGATGCAGCTGTTACAGGTCATTAACCGAACATGTTTATGAAGTAAAATGAAATGAACTTTATTGATTAGTCATTTGACCATATCAAGTTTCAAATGTACAAAGGATAAAATCATGTGAAACACAGCGATAATAATACAAGAATAAAATCGAATTCCGTACATATGTCATCATTGGGTGTTTTTCTACTGTCAAAAAGTACCGATTTTTGCACCCATTTAGGACCCATTTTGGTGTGAGCCGGATGATCCCATTTCCACCACAGCACCCATTTGGGACCTGATTGTTTCCACTGCCGTGGGGGAAATCTGGATCTAATGGGTACATTTTGGCCTTTAATCCGGATTTTCTGTAGACCCCATTAATGGGGTCTACAATGGGGTCTTCTGCCACTGGAAACAGGCAATGGGGTCCAAAGGAGGCTAGGGAGAGGGGATGCACCCATTGGGGGGCCCCTAAACGTAGGCTCTGAAGTCACTTCGAAGTCACTTTGAAGTCATTTCGAAGTCTGTGCAAAATAGCTCCAGAGTGCCTCTGAAGCCTTTGCGGATCTTCGGAGTGAACTTCAAAGTGACTTCAAAGTGACTCCGAAGTCATTTTGAAGTTCACTCCGAAGATCAGCACAGACTTCAAAGACACTCCGGAGCTATTTTGCACAGACTTTGAAGTGACTTTGAAGAGACTCCAAAGTGACTCCAAAGTGACTCCGAAGTGACTTCAAAGTGACTTCGAAGTGAATTTGAAGACTGCACACCCCTGACCCCCAAAACACCTGGGGTAATGGACCGACCCCTTGTGGGTTGATCCAGATTCCCCACATGGGTGCAAAGCTGTTTCCACAGCAGGGGTGTTAGCACCCATTGCTAATGGGTGCTACACTTACCGTGGAAACACATTGTGTGCTTCCCTTAATCTGGATCTACTAGATCCGGATTAAGGAATGTACCCATTCCTTAGATCTGGATCTTCTTAGACCCGGATCTAAGGGCTGCAGTGGAAAAACACCCATAGTTAGCCCCCATCACCCTAACAAAGTGTCCCATTCAGCTCAATGAAGGATTTCCTAAGTCGGGCAGCCTTAACCAAATACAAAGCTACCCTGTATGTCACTGAGACATTCTCTCCCTGCAAAAGGTAAGTCACTTTATGATCTGTATTCCAATGAGACACATTTTGCAAGAGGGGATCCAAGCACGTTGTTCTTAATGGAGAATACAGGGGGCAGGTATGAACGTGTTTATGGAAAGTAGCTTGGCTAATCAATGTCCCAATAGGGTTTTTAACACATAGGTTTAAATAACAATAAATTGGCATATGCTCTTTTAAAATAAAACAAGCAACAGTCATGATAGACCCCAAAAGGCAGTTCCTTCATTTAAAAAAGAGATTTTATTGTGAACAGCAGTAAATGAGGAAAAATGTCAATTTCAGGTTGCTGCTGTGCAGATCATTTAAACAGGTCAAAAATATGAACAAAAAGGAAATCCCAATAAATGACCTAGGCACATGCCGACCAAATAAAGAGCAGTAGCTTGGCACACAAGAAATAATCTATGAAAGAACAAGTTGAAGTGAACTTTGGCAATTTACGTTACATAGGAAGGAGCAGGAGAGACACACTAAAACTACCCAGGAGACCTAGACTAGCCAGGAACAGCTGTTTGTCATCCTTTTGCTAAGTTCAGAGCAGAAGAAGTTGGAACCTCAGCCTAGAGAACCTTTTCAATGGAGCAGTGATGGAAGCAAGCTAGCAGGAGTGAGAAAGTTCAAGGTGGAGCAAGTGGCTTCAGGATAAAAGGCTCCACACAGCGGCAGCTGGATCCAAGCTTCCAGGTAGCAGGAAAAATGGACTGGACTGGAGAGGCTTCTTCCAGGGATGAGATCAGGAACTGTAATGGCGATGGAAGACCATTGAAGTTATGCTAGGGGTACCATCCTGTGCTGCTGGTGGTGTACTCTCTTTAGACATCGCTAATCAGGGAGCAGAAACCCTCCCTAAAGTTCAACCGAAGTGGTGGTAATCAGGAGACAAAGGAGGTACATGACTTAAGGGGATACTGATGATCTTGTGCCACTGTGAATCATGATCTAATCAACCAGGACAAAAGATTCAGGCCATAGTTACACCTTTACTTTAATCCTTCAGCCAGAATTCCAGTACGTTTAGTTACATCTTTAAATGTCAAGCTGATATTTTTCCTGGATTTTCCTCCCTCTATTCAGGTTTTCCTTCATTCAGGCCAACTCAGCATTACCATTTTAATCCCATTCCAGGAGGCCACCATTCCAGCTCCCTGGCTGCCCAGAAAATGATACTCATGAAAGCCTCTTCTCTGAGTCTTGCCGCTATCCCCTGTCTCCTCCCACTTGCCATGACAGTCCTTCCTCCGCCTTCTCCTCCCTCTTGCCTTGATTTCCTTTCCCTGTCACTGCATCTGCTTCCTGCACCTCCCTCTTGCCTTGATTTCCTTTCCCTGTTGCCGCTGCCTTCGCAATGTTCTCCCTCCACCCACACCTTCCCTTTTGTCCTGACTTTCTCCCCCCACCCCATTGACACTGCCGCTCCATCTGCACCTGCCCTCATCTCCCTCCTCCTGCCCCACCTATCATTTTGCCCCCCTTTACCCTCCCAGAACACCTCCCCATCAAGCACAGCATTTCCCTCACCCATGCTCCAGCTGAAGTCTACCAGCTACAGCAGCAAGAAGGTGTAACTGCAGCCTCAATTGGAACTTGTTTTATCCTGCTCAGCATTTCTGAAAAGAATCTCTTCAGATATTTACTGTAAGTAAAAAGTTGGTTCCTGTTTCAGAATAGCTTCTCTTTGCTTCTTTGTTTTTGTATAGAATTCCCCAGACAGTGGGCAAACTTTGAGATGATGGATTATCCGTCTTCCTTGGCTGATGCAGATTCAGGTGGTTGTTTCCTGGAGAACAAATTGTTTTGCCAATATCTGCCTTTCTGGCCCAAGCAGATCTTTATTTTTATAAAGGACATTTTGTATCCTGTTAACATGGGGTGTTTTTCCACTGTCACTAAAAGTACCCATTAAGTACCCATTAATGGGTATGAAATGGCATTTTTTTACCCATTAATGGGTACTAGTGACAGTGGAAAAACACCCAAAGTCTAGTACAAAATCTCGTATTTCATGATAAGAATTCTGTATTCACATCCCAAGACCAATAACAGTATGCCAATCATAACTTCATATCCAGGCTAGAGGTGACTGTGCTTTGGCAGAGACTTGGCTTGTCTTAGCATAGCATCCAGAGTGAGGGATTCTGGGAGCACAAGACTACATGGCTATACAGCAACCAGTCTGGAGCAGGGGTGTATATGAATGCAATTTTCAGGATTTATTTCAATTCAAATTGAATATCTGAAAATTCAAATTGATTCAAATAAAATTTGAATGTATTCATATTCGATTTGATTCTAATACATTCAGATCTATTTGTGTGAATTTTCAATCCGTATTTGCACATAAGAATGTCAACAACATTTGAATGTGCCCGTATGCCTCCGTACACATCCGTGTGCATCCCATATTTATCCAGTATGCATCCTGTTTTAATCCCATATGGATCAGTACAAATGCATATGGATGTGCCAAAGATGCGTACAGGCAAGTATGCATTGTGTATGTATATGTACACATACAAATGTCTGAATAATTCATATAAATTTTTCAAAAATTAAAAATTCATTCAAATGTTTAAATTCAAATTTATAGACATTTTATTCGAATTCAAATGTTCAAATTTGAATGAATTTGATCAAATTTTGAAGGTTTCAAATATTTGTACACATCCCTAGTCTGGAACACCCAAACTGGTAAGTGAGAACGGGCCTGAATTCTTTGATTGGAGATGCTGAAAAAGACATAAGGGTATCCTTCCTCCTTTCTCCCAAACCATGTTCTCAGTTTCAAGATGCAGGAAGGACATCTATCCTCAGTAACCCACACAAAACTGATGTGGTCATAGGAAAAGCCGAATTGCCAAGACCCAAAATCTGAGGTGGGAGCAAAATGTCTCTCTAGGTTTTACTACACTTTCACCTCTCTTGATAATTTAGGCTGGTAGGCTGACAGACAAAAGTCCTAATAGCACCTTCACTTCCCTGGGAAAACATTCCAGGTAAGTCAAGATGGGAGATAGATGCTGGATCAATTTCAAAACCTACCCAGCATTTCCTAAGTGCTAGGATTGTGGAGAATCACCTCTATACCAGAGGTGAATGTGGTGCCATGGCAACGTTGACAATGGGAATGTGTGGCAGTGTTGCCACATGGCCACAGCAACTGGATGATGTGGCACTCATCTATGCCTGTGCTGCCTCCAGCACGCTCCATATGCCTGAAGAAGATTTGTGAATAAAGTGTGCTGGGTTTTACAACGGCACTCCCAGTAGAGCTGCCAAGTACAAAGAGCCCAAAAGGAATTAATTAACATCTTACCTCCTTCATTTATTGCATTCAAGATCCCGGTTATCTGGTATGAAAGGAGAAACCAGTCTTTGAAACTCTTGCAGTGGGCAAGACATTGTGCAGCCTGGCAAAATGGCTTCATAGTATTTCGTGTTACTTTTATACTTATAGAACATCTTCACAATATGCTGACTGGTTTTTAGGCACAAAAAGAAGAATGATATATCATTGTCAAATCTTCAATAAATATTTACTCTAAAAATCAAATCTTGGTGAATTTTTCTGAGGAGCAAAGGTTAGTTGAAGGGGTAGTCAGTGGAAGAAGACTGCTCTCCTGAGACTAAACAAAAATAACTGAGAATTTGCTAAAATATTTTGGGAAAATTGCTGCTGGGCTGTAATATGTTTGTAAGGTAAATCCTCTGGTTTTTGGTCAGAGTTTGGGGCACTTGCTATGAGAGCAGGTGCAGATTTCTAGGTGAGTTTAGAAATTTCTGGGAGACCACGTGGTCTGAATTTTTGGTGATTTAGAGAAGAAAACAAAGAAAAATTACCATAGGGGATTAAAAGATTAGCCATTTCTGAGCTGGGAGGAGGAGCAAAGGACAGTTGAGGGGGACTACACCATAATATATATACTCTAACATAACATAAAATATTAATTTTGAAAGTTTCCCTTTAAGAAAAAAGGAAAAGAATTAATACATTTTAACTTATTTTAACAAAAAGTAAAATAAGTCTATAAAGTCAGAATCATTTTCAAATAAGGTAGGAGCAAGAGGAAAAATAAATAGTAACAAACACAAAAGAAATAAATTAGATAATTCAAAGAAAAATAATCTAAACAATAACCTAAGCAATAGTAATAACATGAGTAGTTTTAAAAGGTAAAAATAGTAACAAAAACAAATTAATTCAAAAGAAATGAAGATAGAATGTCAGCAAGGGGAGAGGGGTTTCCCAGTATTTTGCATTGAGTATCATATGTATGCTCCCCCTGCCACTGCTCCTGTCCCCCATCCACCTCCTCGCCCTACTGCAACACTCTCCCACTGCACTGCCTCCACCAGTGCAGCCACTGCTATCCCCAGGTCCATCATCTTCCTCACTTCTGTCGTTGCCCTCACCCTCTTTGCATCACCCCCTAGTCACACAACCCCCATCCTCTTCCCCTCCCACAATGTGCCCATTGCATCACCACTCAGTGTGCAATCCCCCTCACCCTCCTGCAATGCCCCCATTACATCACTCACCTGGCATACGAACTCCCCTCCCCACTGGCCACCTCACTCCCCTTTACCCACCCACACCATCTCATCATGTCAAGCAGCCACTGCCCCCTCAGCAGCCAAAACGTACTTGAAGTCTCATTGCAAGAGGCCGCAACAACAGCAGGTGGGTGTAAACAGACTGTTCCAGGCTGAAAATGGCCTGGGTACAGCTGCTTTTCTTAAAGGCAGTGGTGTGACTGCAGCCTGTGTCCCTCGTCCACCCCCTGACCTTTGTCTTTGCAGGGCATTACCTAGGGTTTTGTGCAAATATTCGTAACATTTTATATGTACAAATTCGGATGAATTTGGACATTTGTATACAACATTCATACATTGACATATGTATTCGTATAAATGTTTCAAGGAGGTGGGAAAGTGGCATCACCAGTCAGATCTGCAATCGATCCAGAGTGCATTCAACATGGTTTGACAGTGGATTCAAAGTGGATTAAGGGCAGATTTGACAATTTCAGAGCGGATATATTACAGGATATGTATTGCACACGCATCGGATACGGATCGGATATGTATGCGTTCGTATTGAATAGAATCCTACCACATTCAAAGGGGATCTATTGGAATGAATACAAATTTTCTTACATTCAATTTGCTATGAATCAAATGTTTAAAAAAAAAAACATTTGTGCACACCCCTAGCATTACCCACTGTAATTTTTCACTTTCTCTTTCACTTGTAGACTTTAATTTTATTTAAAAAAAAATCTTCCAGAAAATCCAAGAACCTGGATATTTTTGGATATGAAGATCCAAATATATAGGTATCTGGATTATTCTAAAGGAAAATCTTTATATCTAGATTTTTTTTTCTTCCTTAACCTCTTGAGTATAAGGATATAAAAAGGTTCATTTATCTGGGTATCTGGATTTTTCTAGGAATAAAAATCCTAGAATAATTTGCTAGATGCATATTACCTAATGTTTAATCCAGCTTCAGCTCACCTTCTGAACGAGAGAACACATCAGCAAAGTGGCGAGTAATTATCTTTCCACATTATCTATCCTAACATTTATACTTGCCCATTATCTTCTCTATATAGTTCAAACACGTGACAGGCAGCATATTCAGGCATTTTTTTATCTAGAAGCCCAAGAGCCATGTGGAGGGCAATTAGTGTCATTGCATGCTATTAAAAAAAAAAAAAGACCAATCAATTCTCATGAAGAAATTCTGTGTGACTAAAGTATTCTTAAGTCAGACATGGTTAGTTATAAGGAAATTACATTACATTATTTGTTTATTCATTTAATTTTGCATTGTGTGATGCACACTTTAAATACAGGAAATCTGACTTCGGGCACAGGTTGCAATTAACCTGCCACTTCACTTAATTTTTTTAGATTTGCAGATAGGGATGTGCATGAATATTTTTCTTTATTTGATTCATATCAAATCAAATGCAAGAAAATTTGCATTTGTTTGAATAACCCCCCTTTGAATGTGGTAGGATTTGTGTTTGATACAAATGTTCAATCCCATAAAAATCCTATATGAATGCATACAAATACAATACGGATTCTATATACGAATAGCATACGGATCCCATACAAATGCATACAAATAGCATATGAATCCCTTATACGAATCCCATATGAATCTTCATATGAATGTATCAAAACATCCAATTCAAATTCAAATGTCAATCTTTGTATGTACTAATATTCAATTTGAATTCGAATGTCCAATTTTGGCCAATTTTTTCATGTTACAAATATCCATGCATATCCCTATTTGTGGATTGATGTATTAAGCTTGTATAGTAATTTCTAAACTGAAAAGTAATTTTAGATTGCAGTAATTCTGATCTGATGATGGGTGGTATACATATTTGGCTTAAAAAGCAATGACCATTTTCACTGTATTACCAGTATTCAACTCTGCAAACCATAATGAATCCAGTTTAAACTTCATCAGTTTGGGTGGGGGACTCTATAGCCCATCCAAGTAAAAAATATATACTATTATATAATGATTATTGTTGGTAAAGTTTTATACTGCACATTACTTTCAGCTCTTTCAGACAATGGGTGTTTTTCCACTGTCACTAAAAGTACCCATTAAGTACCCATGAATGGGTACGAAATGGCATTTTTGTACCCATGAATGGGTACTTAATGGGTACTTCTGGTGACAGTGGAAAAACACCCAAAGATTGAATATATGGTTGTCAAATATATAAAGTTTGGTTAATATGTAATATTAATGCTTACTCCTGAGTACATGTACATTTTTGTTCCATTAGAAACCCGAGCGGCATCTATCATCTTGTTCAGAATATCCTTCACAAGAACACCTTAATGGAGATAGAAAAGATTATAAACACCTGCAAATATAGAAATTTGATATATTTGAGACCCCTTAAATGAGTGAGAAAAGTGGGGTAGAAAAGCCGACTCTTCATCATCATCATCATCATCATCATCATCATCATCATTTCCATTTCTTTTTTTCTACTGCTGGTCACCCCGTGTTTCTATATAACATTTTGCACTACAGGTTTCTGTGGTTCTTCCTCATTGCTGCATTATTATTATTGTGTTTCAATGCCTGGTCATTAGGGATGTTCACAAATGGTTTTTTTCCCCATTCTATTCAAATCAATTCAAATGTAAAATAATTCGTATTGGTTCAAATAGATCCCCTTCAAATGTAGTAGGGTACTGTTCAAAATGAATGTATTTGTATGAATTCATATGGATATAAACTCCAGTTCTGTACAGAGAAGGTAAAACTTCAGCCCTGGAGTGGGGAAATGCGGACACCCTGTCTCTGAGTAGGGATGTGCACGGATATTAGAAAATTCAAAAATTTGATTCAAATCCGTCAAATATCGACATTCAAATTTGAGTTGGATTTTTGAAAATCCAAATGAATGATTTTTGAATAATTCAACTGAATACGTCTGTATATATCACATCCAAATATTGTGTTTATTTTCGCTTATAATGCGGGAAGAAAATGGGACACATACGTGATGAAAACAGGATGCACACAAATTCAAAAACCGGAAACAAATGTTGCTGCCATTTGTATTTTCAAGTTTGAATTGAATTTAAGAACATAAG